>OU426950.1:0-4800000 GCA_911387765.1 Pyrgus malvae | reverse complement strand
TATTTATTTATTACAAAATTTACAAACATATTTACAGCTAACATTACAGGTTAAAAACCTAATGCATTAGCGTAAAGAACATAATTACTTAAGTATATCTAATTAAATACCTACATGCCAAATCAATAAAATACAATTTAAAAATAGTCATAATTAATAAAATTAATAAAAGTCATAATAAATCATAAAGCATAATTGCATCAAAATATTATGTCAAAAATTATTATATTGTGATAAATTTAAAACAGTGTACATTATTATATAGTATATCATGTTTTAGAACAGGTTAATACTAAAATAAAATAAAAGTTCTTACAGCATAAGATTAATTTACAATAAAAAAAAACAATTATCAATGCGCATAATATTAGTAAGGATTATATTACAACATATTTTCACTTAGGTATCTAACATACTCTGCGTACATCGAATACCCTCCTACATAACATGGAGGTCCATACACCGACAGTCAATTTAACATGACGTCATAACGGAGGGCGGGGGTTCGCTCAAATTGACCGTGAATTCGATAGTTCTAGTTTTAACGAAGTTATCCGTCACCAAATACACGGTCTTTGATGTGCACTTCGGGGGACTTAGTGGATATGCCGATATTTTGAGACCTAACTAAGTTAAGTTAAAGTTTCAATCTTAGTTACATAATTTAGGTTGAGCAGTGAAGCAATATCATATAAAACGAGTATTCATAGTATATCTTATGTGAATACCAGTTGCGGTTGCTTGCATGTGATCTTTCACCCGTAATTTACTTCACTTTCGAATATGTGTTATATATGTCACAGTCAAAACTTATAGCCGGTCAAAACCACTTTTGACTGCAAAAATCAGGCAAAAGTGGTTTTGACCAACGCCCTCAGTTAAAAATAGTTCTGACTGATTTTTGCAGTCAAAAGTGGTTTTGACCGATTCCCTTGGTCAAAACTACGTTCGACTGCAAACAATATTAGGTAAAAGTGTTTGATCATAAAATATGTCAATAAAATAGATGAAACATAGTTCATTGTGCTTCATTTTCACTATAATTATTTATATTCGAAAAATACCCAAACCGAATCAGAGCACCCCTCTATCCACGTGGTCTTGTCTGTACTACCCCTAGAGTGTATATAAAAAGCCTTCGGGGACCAGCCTCAGCCGCTGCGGCTCTCTTGATGCCTGCGCTTTCCTACGGCGGGCGGGGAGTGGTCCTCCCGCAGCGCCGGAGATGTCACAGAGCCACTTGTTTCATTTTTTTCGGTTTTAATTCTACTGTCAAAACTGTTTTTAACTAAAGGCATCGGTCAAAACCACTTTTGACTGCAAAAATCAGTCAGAACTGTTTTTAACTGAGAGCGTTGGTCAAAACCATTATTGACTGATTTTTGCACCGGCTATGAGTTTTGACTGTAACATATACACAACATAAAATTTACATACATACAAACATAACATTTAAAAACCAATGTATGTACGTTTGTACCACCGAGCAAATCAGGCGAACAACCACAGCAAAACAAGCACAGTAAGCACTATCATTACAATATACATAGTTTGATTTTTTTATATATTTCAAATTTATTACATAATAGTAGACACAGTAACATAAATCTGCTCTAGGCCCCATACTAGTATTCCCTGTGTTATGGGGTCTAGACTCTTCCGATACTGTACAATATTTTTAAAGTAAAACAGGTTGTAATCAGAGAATTAATAAGAAAATAAAATAGTAGTTGTTTGCTGTGTGTGTGTGTGTGTGTGTGTGTGTGTGTGTGTGTGTATATTTGTATGTATGTATGTATGTATGTATGTATGTATGTATGTATGTATGTATGTATGTATGTATGTGTGTATGTGTGTGTGTGTGTGTGTGTGTGTGCGTGTGGCTGTGTGTGATGTTGTCTTGGATATCTTAAATTTAAAGTGAATGTAATGTATTAATATGTAAAAACATTTCTGTTTCTTCAACCAAATTAAATAGTTGAAAAGACCTAAATACAAGTGTTAATATAAGGTAAAAAACTGATAAATTGTTTAACAAGCCGAACAAGCGTGGGATTTCTATAAACGAGTTACTAATAAAATATCTTTCGAAATGAAAACCCTGAAACGAAATCAGGGTCCGGTCCGGTCTTTCCGACCCGGCTTTGAATTATCGGGGTCCATCAAGCCCCGCAGATAACTAAGTTAAAACTGGAACTATCGAATTTACGCCCCATTTGAAACATGACCTGATTTTTGGGGTGTTGTGGAGGTTTGTCATCGCTTTTGAGGTGCTAGCCCTGTGGAGATCTATTATCTCCACAGGGCTAGCACCCTCTATAGTTCTTTAACTATTCCAAGCTTTGCTTTATAACTAGAGTTTTTTTTTTTTTTTTTTTTTTCTCTCTCTCTGGAGCGGGTCTCGGAATGGGGTCGACTTAACCTTGTCGAGTTTAACCTCACGAAGACACAAGTTTGCGCGTTTACCGCTAAAAAAGCCCCATTTGTTATAGCGCCCCAGTTCAAGGGCACCGCGCTCACCATCGGTGAAAGTGTCGGTATCTTAGGAGTTGACATTACGAGTAAAGTGCAGTACCGGAGTCATTTGGAGTACAAAGCCAAATTGGCATCAAAAAAGCTTGGTGTCCTCAACAGAGCGAGGCAGTACTTCACTGCGGGGCAACTCCTGACGCTGTATAAGGCCCAGGTTAGACCCCACATGGAGTACTGCTCCCATCTCTGGGCAGGAGCACCGAAGTACCAGCTACACCCATTTGACTCCGTTGAAAAGCGCGCAGTCCGAATCGTCAACGACCCAAGATTGACTGACAGGCTAGAACCGCTTAGCTTGCGAAGAGACATAGGCTCGCTCTGCGTGTTCTACCGACTTTACTATGGTGAGTGATCCGAGGAACTTTTCAAATTGATGCCTACATCACCATTCCATGATTATACCACCAGACGAAGGTTAAAGTTCCACCGGCACCATCTGGACTCGTGGCGGTCCTCCACAGTCCGCTTTGCACGCTCCTTTTTACCACGGACGTGTAGGTTATGGGACAACCTTCCAGCTGAGGCATTCCCAGTGGACTATAACATGGGGTTCTTCAAGAAAGCTGTAAAAAAAGCTCTCCTTCAAAGCCGGCAATGCTCGGGCGGCTCCCCTAGGGTTGCCCGTGTCCATAGGCGACGGTGATCGCTTAACATCACGCGGCCCGTCTGCCTTATTGTTAGGTTTATTTATAAAAAAAAAAAACTAGAGGTGATTAAAAATGATGTTTATTGATTAACCGAACCAAATTATTTAAAAAAAAGTCATGACGTAGTGTCGTGGGACAGGAACAATAACGGTAAACGGTTAACGGTCCGTATTATAAAATTTATTTTTATAATTTTTATTTGAACGGAGTAGCAGACTGCATGCAGGCCATAAGTGGCCTTTAAGTTAAGTGGTCGCTGCAGCCCATGGACATCTACATACAACCTTTTTTTTTTTTATTTTTAAAGTAGGGAATGCATTTACGCACCGTCTCGACCTCTGTCGGGGGGACAGAGGGAGGTGTGTGGGACTCCCCCTGCCTTTACGAGGCAGGGGTATACCCACTAAACCCTACTGCGCTCCTCCATCGCCATCGTGACGATGTCGTGGGAAATCGGCAGAGCCTTTTTGCTTCCACAACATCGTCGGATCTACATACAACCTTTTTTTTTTTTTAAGTAGGGAATGCTATTACGCACCGTCTCGACCTCTGTCGAGGGGACAGAGGGAGGTGTGTGGGACTCCCCCCTGCCGTTACGAGGCAGGGGTATACCCACTAAGCCCTACTGCGCTCCTCCATCGCCATCGTGACGATGTCGTGGGAAATCGGCAGAGCCTTTGCTTCCACAACATCGTCGGCGACTGCCTGCCTATCTTGGCAGGCCCTACACGCTCCCCTTATGGGGAGGCTACAGGAATGACCGGGAGCGCCGGGTCATTCCTGTCCATCAGTGATGGCCTGTGCAATGCAGGTGGAGGCACCCCCGTACCTCCAACCTGCAGGCCACCACCGGGGGGAGGGAGAGAACGGTCGTATTGCCGTCTTCTCCTTCCCCTTCTTCGTTTGCGGAGCGAGGGTTGGGACGGATCGTCCTCTCTCTCCCGCTCCGCCGCCTCCTTCTGCGAGATGACTTCCTCGCAGAAGGAAGCAACAGCTTTCCAGGCTCTTTCGCTTCCGAGCATGGCCCTAACGATGCTCGGCAGCGAAAGGTCCCGGCCAACAACTGTGCACAAGACTCGGCGCTGCTGCTCCCAGCCCCGGCAACTCTCAAGGCTGTGCTGCGCCGAGTCTTCCGCCGCGCCGCAATGGTGGCACGACGGGGACTCCTCCCTTCCGATTCGGTACAGGTAATTGCCGAAACATCCGTGTCCGGAAAGTACCTGCACCAGGCGGAAGGTGAGGAACCCGTGCGGCCGCTCCTCCCACGCCTCGATCACAGGACCGAGGGCGTCGAGAGTGCGGCGTCCAAACTGCGCGGAGGCTAGGTCCTCCTCCCACAGTTGGACCATAGCCTCGCGCGCTTCCCGCCATCTACATACAACCTCAAACAAGCATAGGTAAGTCTTGTCCGAGGTCGTATGCAGTTGCGCTGCTTCTCCGGAGGCTGGTGGTCGCTTCATCTAAATGTGGCCGGCAACTGCACCTTTCCACCGAAACACAATAGAATTGCTCACGGCAGAAGTGGGTGCAGCGGTGGTACTCCCCGGGCGAACGATAATAGTTATATTAATTTTAAGTTCTATTCGAGGTATAAAGAAAATAATTATTTGGTTAATTATGATATTTTATCGATTAAAAGCAAAGAAACTATTTTACAAAATTATTTATCCTAACACCTTTGTTTTATTTACAATGATTTATAAATCATAGCATTCATCACGTAGACTATAACATTAGACACTGTATAGCCATCATACATAGACTATACATAAAGATCTTACGGTGCTTTTTTGTGACGTTACGGACGTTTTGTGCCGGCTTCCGGCTAGGAAGAAAATTGATTAAAATTAATTATATTAAAAATAGCTATGAACATTTTTTGTTAGGCAAATTATCATAGGCATGTATGTGTATAAATTATATTTGATAAAAAATATGTCTCATCGAGTTATCAGATCGGTGAAAGTCGATCTTGACCGGCTCTTTGACCAAGACGGAGGGGTAACAGCTGATGACAGCTCGACTGTCTATGCATGTAAAATTCGTTTATATCAAATATTTAAAATTATGTACCTACATTGAACAAAGTGCATCTATTAATGAAAAAAGTGACGAAGAAACAGTGAAAGAAAATGAGTAAGTACTTTATAAAAATACTAGATGAAAACCTACTGAAAATAGCCGATGAAAAATAATACTGATAATAAAAGCAATTCGTGCGAAATTATTCCCTAACCATTCCAAAATATCAAAAATGCACAACGTTAATGTTCAAGTTTTCACTTTTGCCGGCACTACCGGAGTGCAACCCATTGTTTTTTTTCTACTTACTTTTTTAATTAATGAAATAAAGAAAGAGCAGCGGACTACGTGTCGTGATGTTTAGTAGTCTCTGTAGCCAATAGACATTTGCGTACAGTCAGCAAAGACTGAGCTATGTCTGAGGACAGAGGTATTATATATCGTTCTAGGCTGAAACTGGTGCAAAGTTTTGAGTATATCGATCTGGAATTGTAATATTTTAGTAATAAATTAGTATTTACACAACACGGACGTTTCTCTTTACCCGTACACACCGTAACGTAAAACAAAAGTGAAACCGGTTTTGCTAGCACGTGTGCGCGGGACGGTGTTGCGATCATAAACTAAATAACTCCATTATTATAATTCATTAATAATATTCAATGAGGGTGCATTAACAATGCAATCCACATTTCTTCTTGTGAATAATTTTGATATTATTGACAAAGTATTGCTCAATGCGCTGCCATATTCGACTGGTACAGCAAGGTGCAGTTTCGTTTAATGTGTGTGCGTTAATGGGTAAACACACGGCGGGTTACAGTTTACACCGGACTCACTTTTCAGTTTTTCACAGAATTCTATTTTTACTTTTTAATTTAATCTGAGGTTCAGTCATAGAAAGATATTATTATGAAACCACAATTTTTATCTCAATTTAGATCACTGAATATTATCGCCTGATGCCCACGAAGGCCGGATAACGAAGTTATAACGGGAACTATCTAATTAACGGTCAGTTTGAGACGTGTTTCCTTTCAAGGGACGTTAAATAGATAAGCAAATAATATGAAACCAAAACAGTGTTACAGCTAGTTAAGCTAGTAACAAAAAAGTCAAACAAACTTGTCCACAAGCCTTATTTTGTATGGGGGGAATCTTCAAAATGTACCGGGCACCTTAGGAGAGAATACCGAGTCATGTGGAATTTGACCGCACTAAAACCCCCTCCGTGGCCAGACTCTGCGCTTTGGGAACACTCCAGTGGTAAGCACCGGTGACCTCTACGCGCGGCGCCCTGGAACGGGCCCGTCTTTGTGAGAGCAGATGTGCTCTTCTACACCTTCCGATGCTTACGGCGGAATGTGGCACGCATTCACCGCCGTTCTTCCCGGGGCCGCTGGTTGGACGGATCGAGCTCCCAGTCTTACCACCCGCAACTTCGAAAGCTCCTTTTTAGTCACCTCTTATGTTCTGGCAGGGGATACTGTAGCTCTATTCTTAATCGCGAAGCTACAGGGACTTAGTACGGTGTTTCCTACCACACAGAATTGGAGCAGCGTGGTTAAGTAAGTTACAGGCTTTCCCAACAATGAAGAGACTTCATGCCCATGCCCAGTAATCTAGGGTACACAAAGGGTAGCCGCATACCACCGTAAGCATCTGAAGGTGCAGGAGAGCACAATTGCTCTCCCGAAGATGAGTCCGTTCTGGGGCTCGCGCTTGGAGGACACCGGTGCGTTCCACTGGAGATCCCGTAGTTCTCCCCATGCGCGGAGGCGGGCTACAAAGCGGGTTTTAATGCGGTACAAATCCCACATAACCCGGCATCCCTTCTCCCAAGCTGCCGTGCGAAAGTTTCCCCCCGATACAAAAAAAGGAAACAACTTACTTATATACGTACACATATTTTTATCTCAATTTAGTCCATTGAATTTTACCGCCTAACCCTATCCGACCTATGACCCCATTAGCTTTATCGGTGCCAACGAAGTCCGGATAGCGAATTTATAATAGGGACTATCTAATTAACGGTCAGTTTGAGACGTCTCCCTTCTGATGATAAATATATTAGCAATTAATATAAAACTAAAACAGTGTTACAGCAAGTTAAGCGTGTTTAATAAAATAGTCAAGCAAACTCGTCCTCCAGCCTAGCTCACGCCACCTTCTTCATTCGATGAGAAATAATTCATAAAAGTTATATGAATATAGTTCGTCGACCATAGAATCGAATCGATGTGAAGTGATCTTATGAAAGTATACTGATTTTTACCGACTTCTAAAAGGAGGAGGTACTGTATTCGGCTATATGTTTTTTTATATATGTTCACCGATTACTCCGCCGTTTGTGGTGTGTGTCAGGCCCTTAGTAAAATGTCGTGTTATAGTAAATATAGTGTATCTTTCGTTCTCAATGGGCGCCGACACCAATATAGTTTTCACGTCATTCATTACCATAAGCAAGAAGATGTAGGTACTGTCCCACTGTCTGTACTGTCGGTGCCCATTTAGAACGAATGGACATTTTAGTAAGGGCCCGACTCCAAAAATAGTTTTAAGAGTAATTACCATAATCAAGAAGAAGTAGGTACTGAACAATTTTATTTTTTACCGTTTGAAGTCGGTTCTATTTTTTTGTTAAAAACTTAATTTTTCTTTGAACTTTTGCTATAAGATTTATTGCAATGTTTCTTGATAAAACTTATTTTATTTTAATGTTCATTCATCACCATCATCAGCTCAAATGAGCCCTGTGCTGTGTCAAGAGAAATATTCCTCTCCCAAGGCATATCACAAAGCCCAATATTCGGCTCCGGGCATCCAGTTACTTCCCGCCGCCTGGCGATGATCATCGCAGTCAATATTAACTATCAATATAAAACTATCGGTTAGTAGCAATGTTTTATCCCAATTAAAATTGCTCCCTAACCTCTATTTGGCCTTTATTGCCCCTTTTAGCACTATCGGTTAACATAAACTCCGGATAACGAAGTTAAAATTGCCACTATCTAATTATTTACGGCCCGTTTCAGACGTTTCCCTTTAAGGGTCTGTTAAATAGATTATCAATTAATATGCAACTAAAACAGTGTTACTCCAAGTTAAGTAACAGTACTTCAATAAAATTTAAACTCACGTAATTCTAACTCGGGTAACGAATTCTCGTTGCCACCTGAGTACGTTTAAATATCACTAAAACATCTTCACTATATACCAACTCTAATTCTTGATAAAATAGCGTGATGGGCAGATAAACTAAGGACTAGGTATTTCTTTAAGGAATATATCCCTTTCATCCATTTAAGAGATACTCTCCACCAACCCGCATGGAGCAGCGTGGTGGAGTAAGCTCCAGGCCTCCCGAATAATGGGAAGAGACCCGTGCCCAGCAGTGGGACGCAAAAAGGGTTGAAGCCAAGAGATACTAAGTGAGCTTAGCCCAGCGACTAGCGTAGAATGTAAATTCTACTATTGATCTATGCAGATAAGTGAAACGGGCGTGTTCGGGTGTGAGATGGGTAATCGCTTTAGTGGCTAATTTCCTGCATGTTTCCGTGTTTCAGAGGGTACGTTAAACCGAAAGTCGCGGTTACCATCGTTAGATAGCAGTCGTTAAACCTTGTCGGACGCCTTATAGGCGATTATAAAACATCCGATAGCAGCTTGATCACTAACCTTTTTTTGGTATGGGTGGGGAAACCTTCATAAGGTACCCAGCACCTTCGGCGAAGAAACCGGGATAAGTTTGATTTTTACAGCACAAAAACCCTCTCAGTGGCCTGCCTCTGCGCTTGGAGAGGACTCCGAGATCTCCAGTGGAACGCACCGTTGTTCTCCACGCGCGGCGCTCCAGAACGGGCCCCTCTTCGGTTGAGCAGATGCGCTCTCCTGCATTCGTGACATGCGGCCACGCACACACCGCCGTCTTTCCCAGGGCTGTTGGTTTGTACCGCACCCTTTTAGTCGCCTCTTACGATCAAACAGGCGATACCGTAGCTCCATTCTAAATTCCGAAGCTAGCCTCGAACTCGCCACCAACTCGAATTCGGGCGGCATGTGCCTAACCACGCCAAGTCATACTACGGATCTTTAAAGATCTTCTTTTACACTTTTCTATTTTGACCAACAAGGTATCAATACCTATTTATACCCCTGTTTAAATTCATGTTTCCAATTACCAAAAACCTACGTGGGAGTAATGCTTGTAATCGAATATTCTAGTAGAACATCGATTTTGCGAGGCATTTGTAAAGTATCAGAACTGTCAAGCACTTTCTTTGTGTTATCCAATCCTCGTTTACACTGTTTTTTTCAGTCTATATTTAGCGAGAAGTCCAAAGTGTTACGAAAAAAAAAATGAGTACAAGGGGAAATTTTACCCACCAAGGGGTAATTTCAATAGCATAAACTTAACAACTTTGGTTTATTTTAATTAATTTAATTGTAAATTTATTTCTGTATGGGTTACTTATATACCTGAAATAAAGAATATTATTATTAATATAAAGATATTTTTTATTTAATATTCAAGAGTATGGTTTTTATCAATAAATGCTGTTATAGAATGACATTAAAAATTATCATGGTTTATCTTTTAGCTTGTCTTTGTTATTATTCTCGTGTTATTAACAATATTTTTATCATTAAGTAAAGTGACTCATAGAAAAAGAAAATGTCATTTCTATTGGAATCGAGAATTCCTAAGGGAGCAATCCAAACTGATGTATACATATTGAATGGAATAGAACTGGAAGCTAGGAACGAATAATAAACTCTACAGACGCGACGTTAAAACCTGCGTAGCGTTGCGTAGATACGGCGTATCACAATATCGTAGATGGTACGATGTGCTACGACAGTAATTCTTTACGATGGTTTCGGTTCATTGCCCTTTTAATATAAATATTTTTTTATTTGAATGGAGTAGCAGACCAGTATGCAGGCCACGTGGTGTTAAGTGGTCGCCGCATGGACATCTACATACAACCTCAAGCAAGCATAGGTAAGTCTTGTCTGATGTCGTATGCATTTGCGCTGTTACTCCGGAGGCTGGTGGTCGCCTCATGTCACTGTGGCCGGCAACTATACCTTTCCACTGAAAAACAATAGAATTGCTTCACGGCAGAAGTGGGTGCAGCGGTGGTACTTCCCCGGGCAAACCATAATAGTTCTAACACCTACAGAATTTATTTTGTTCGAATCAAAATATAAAAGTTAAATTATAATGAGTATTGTGGTGAATGAGAAATAAATCTAGATGTTGTAGTGTTTGTTAGCTTTATTGGGATTAGCAAAATTTTTATGATTTGAAAATTATTTAGAAAGCATGACTTTGTTAGAAAACCAAAATGGAAAAATTATACTAGGTCTTTACCTATGAAATTGCCGTTTTGTATGCTATAAGTGAAAGTAATTATTTTTTTTTACTTTTTTATTTCTGTTATTCAAAGTAATCACCCATGCAATCGACGCATCTTTGCCAACGCATTGGCAATTTATGAAATGAAATGAAAAGAAATGAAATGAAATGAAATGAAATGAAATGAAAATACTTTATTGTTGACTGTTTACATACATACAGTTAGATGTTTAAAATTATTATAAGAGTTTAAACAGTCTACCATGCTCTGGCATACAATATTATACTTATTACTAATTAAAATTAAAGTATAAAATAGTTTTATTTTAAGATCCGCTAAGAATATTCTTAACGGATCATCGGCTTTTGATGCCTACCCACCACTGGGTCAATGAGAGAGAAAAAGCCGGCGGAAAAAAAACTCTCAGGCATTGTTTAGAATTAATATTTTACGCGGAAGCTCCCCAAACCATTTTAATGCACGTCATCAAAAAAACTTTATACTATAGTAAACTTTTTTTATAAGCCATTGCTTTAGTTCTCTTTTAAATTTATTACCTGATAATTGTTTGAAATGTCTGGGTAATTTATTGAATATTCTAATAGCAAATATGTATGTACTATTTTTGAAAATCTGACATTTCACTTGAGGTAAAGGTAATATAAAGATAATATATTGATGCCCTTCCTGAAAAAATCAGCTGGACGAGGGGCAACTAACTCTTCAAAGGCATTTTGTACTGCCTCTCGGGAATTGAATTTTATACCCACTAAAAAGTTGTCTAAATTTTGGAAAAAGTAATAGTCGGTAGGTGCAAGGTCTGCTGAGTATGGGGGATGAGGGAAAGCTTCCAATCCTTGCTCTTGCAGCTTGGAGACTGTCTATTGTACAGTATGGGGTCGCGCGTTGTCGTGAAGGAGCAGTGGGGACGACCGATTGACCAAAGCTGGTTTCCGATGTGCAAGCTTCTCCATCATTGTATCCAGTTCTTTACAGTACACATCTGCAGTAATGCTCATGCCGTTTTATAAAAAGCTGTGGTGAATCACACCCGCACTAGACCACCAAACAGTGACCATCACCTTTTTAGGGGACATTTTTGGTTTAGGGCATTGCTTTGGTGCTGAACCAGGATCTAACCAACTTGCTGAGCGCTTTGGATTGTCGAAAAGAATCGAGTTTTCATCGCAAGTAACAATTCGGTTCAAAATTCCTTCATTTCTTTGCCTATTGAGCAGCGCGAGGCAGGTCTCGATGCGTACGTTGCGCTGGCGATCATTAAGTTCGTGGGGTACCTATCTATCAAGTTTGTTTACCTTGCTTACTACAGATCCATCCATGCCCGCACCACACGTAGCGAGAACGCCCCTAGTGCCTCCTCATGCCACCGATATCTGCAACGATCGTCAGTTTTCCGCAAAAGTTAACAATAAACACAGATTATTATTATAAGGTGCTTTAAGAAAAAAACACACGACTGTTTTTTTCTTAAAGCACCTTAAAGCAAATAGATCTGTACAGACAAATCGTAACGATTTCTCGTAACGTTTGGGGCGGGCATAAGTCTTGCCCTGGTCCAAAGAACATAGTACTCTCTTTCTGTGGTCGTTCGCAGTTGCACTGCTACTCCGAAGGCTGATGGTCGCCTCCTGTAAGTCTGGCTGGTCGGCCATTTGGTTGGAAAAAATACGACTAACCGTGCATTCTGTACATTACATAATTTCATTCATATAAATTTTCGGTTGCAGTAGCCGTTACTCACACAATTGCATTTTCGTGAGACGTCGTGCTTAATGCATGTGTGTTGTTTAAGGTGTGCCTCGCAAACAATGCACACTTGCATAAGTGATTCCACCCACCACCTATGTCCCACCCATACATACTTTGGCTACAACCCTTTTTTTGTCCCATTGCCGAGCACGGGTCTCTCCTCAATATTAGGGTTGGAGCTTACTTCACGGTGCTGCTTGGTAAAGATGCGGGTTGGTGACAAAATTTAACAACTGCTAACAATCGATAACACCCGGGAATTAATTTTAAACGTGCCCTCCATAGCACGCAAAACACACAGTATGAAACTTGCCACTAGCGGTCACCTATCTCACACCCGACTCCACCCGTTTCGCTAAGCTGCGTAGATTGTTATTGTTCTACGCCAGCCATTGGGCTATGCGAACTTCTTCTACGCCAGCCACTGGGTCATGAGCGCTTCACTCTAAGTCGTACTTGTTAATAATGTAATTAAATTCTAATACAAAAATAAAAACCGACCAAGTGCGAGTCGGACTCACGCACGAAGGGTTCCGTACCATTATCTTTTTTTTTTTTTTTTTTTTTTTTTATATGTAAACCGAACAAAAAGGCAGACGGGCCGCGTGATGTTAAGCGATCACCGTCGCCTATGGACACGGGCAACCCCAGGGGAGCCACCCGAGCATTGCCGGCTTTGGAGGAGTGCTTTTTTTACAGCTTTCTTGAAGAACCCCATGTTATAGTCCACTGGGAATGCCTCAGCTGGAAGGTTGTCCCATAACCTACACGTCCGTGGTAAAAAGGAGCGTGCAAAGCGGACTGTGGAGGACCGCCACGAGTCCAGATGGTGCCTGTGGAACTTTAACCTTCGTCTGGTGGTATAATCATGGAATGGTGATGTAGGCATTAGTCTGAAAAGTTCCTCGGAGCACTCACCATAGTAAAGTCGGTAGAACACGCAGAGCGAGCCTATGTCTCTTCGCAAGCTGAGCGGTTCTAGCCTGTCAGTCAATCTTGGGTCGTTGACGATTCGGACTGCGCGCTTTTCAACGGAGTCAAATGGGTGTAGCTGGTATTTTGGTGCTCCTGCCCAGAGATGAGAGCAGTACTCCATATGGGGTCTGACCTGGGCTTTGTACAGCGTCAGGAGTTGCCCCGCAGTGAAGTATTGCCTCGCCCTATTGAGGACACCAAGCTTTTTGGACGCCAATTTGGCTTTGTGCTCCAAATGACTCCGGTACTGCACTTTACTCGTAATGTCAACTCCCAAGATACCGACACTTTCACTGACGGTGAGCGCGGTACCCTGGAACTTGGGCGCTATAACAAATGGGGTTTTTTTAGCGGTAAACGCGCAAACTTGTGTCTTCGTGAGGTTAAACTCGACAAGGTTAAGTCGACCCCATTCCGAGACCCGCTCCAGAGAGTTCTCGACTTCAGACACAAGTTTGATTCTACTTTCCTCCACTTGTGACCGAGAGGCATTGGCTCGACAGGTGTATAGTGCGTCTACCGTACTATCATCTGCATAGCAATGTATACTGCGTGATTGTTGCAGCATGTCATTGATATGCAGAATGAATAGTGTAGGAGACAGTACTGAGCCTTGGGGAACACCGGCATTAATGGGTTTCATATCTGAGCAGCATCCGTCAACAACGACCTTAATCTGCCGCTCAGACAGAAAGTTTGCCACCCAGTTGCATAGCCTCAGGGGAAGACCGTAAGATGGAAGCTTCGCGAGAAGGGCCCTGTGCCAGACCCGGTCAAAGGCCTTTGCGATATCCAGGCTGACTGCCAGAGCCTCCCCGTTGCCCTCGACGGCTTCAGCCCAGCGGTGTGTGAGGTATACCAAGAGATCACCGGCCGACCGGCCCTGGCGAAAGCCATACTGACGATTATCTATAAAAAATCACGTTTATTGTATTAAAGCCCCCTTTAATATTTATTTTATTCTATTTTTAGTATTTGCATAACAATAGCGGTAACAGAAATACATCATTGCCTTTGATTATTCATAGAAATCATTGCATTAAGATTGAATGAAACGTAAATTGTGGTTTACGATTTATGACGTATTAAAAAAAAACTACTTACTAGATCTCGTTCAAACCCATTTAAGGTGGAAGTTTGCATCGTAATGTACATCACATATTTTTTTTAGTTTTATCATTCTCTTATTTCAGAAGTTACAGGGGGGGACACACATTTTACCACTTTGGGAGTGTCTCTCGCGCAAACTATTCAGTTTAGAAAAAAATGATATTAAATACCTCAATATCATTTTTGAAGACCTATCCACTATACCCCACACGTATGGGTTTGATTAAAAAAAAATTTTGAGTTTCAGTTCTAAGTATGGGGAATCCTTAAAATTTATTGCTTTTTTTCTATTTTTGTGTGAAAATCTTAATGTGGTTCACAGAATACATCTAGGTACCGAGTTTTAACAGTACAGTTCTTATAGTTTCGGAAAAAAGTGGCTGTGACATACGGACGGACAGACAGACAGACATCACGAATCCATAAGGGTTCCGTTTCTTGTCATTTGGTTACGGAACCCTAATAAGTAATAACATTATTTACCTCTTCAAAATATAGACCCAACAGTACAAGCACGCCCAAGAAATTTCTATTACATTAGCGAATTGAATAATCAAGAAATCTTCAAGTTGCTGAACTCGAGATTTCAATATTTGGTAAAGTTTCTTGTAGGTAAATTGATTTTAGAAAATTTCCTCCGTATTATTAGGACTTTGCTTGTTTTATACGCTTTCAATTTAACCTTAATTTCTTTAAGCAGTTTTGGAATTGTATTTTTTCGCAGTACGGCAAAGCGTTGGTATCTTTAAATTGGAGTTTTTTTGTCGACACATAGGACTCCTAAACAAAATCCAAACAAACTCCTTAATGGAAGGACGACGCCAGCAAGAACCTTCATAAATCTTCTTCTTCTATCTATCTTCTTCTATCTATCTTCTTCTTCTATCTATCTGTCTTCTTCTATATTACTATAATAAATCTGTAACAAGTCGGTCTCTTTACATTGAAGATATTTCAGAAAAACTGTCACTAGGACTATTTATTAGCGTAATGGAACCCAAAACAATGATTATTAGAATTATTGTCTGTTTGTGTGTTTGTCTGTTCGTTTGTGCGCGCTAATCTCTGGAACGGCTTAACGTAGAAGGATGCGGTTTTCACTGATGTATTGTAATTTTTTGGATTAACATTTAATGTTTGTTTTATTTAAATCGGTACATAAACAAAAAAATTACGTCCATTTCAAGAATTTATCGATCAGTGTTTGGAAGTGTCTTTGTTGATTTATCGAAAACTTCAGTTAATGTATTGAAGTTTTATAATTTACAGTTCCTTAAATGATACCATGAAACTTATAAATGAAAAGAAAAATAGATAATACATAGAAAAAAAAACATCATAAGATGAACTGGCAATAATATGGTAAACTGTACGAAATAGGTTTCACGATTTTTCGTACAGTTCCCACACATCGACTATATTTAATCAATATTTTATTTTAATCTATACATAAAGCTGAAGCAAACGGACGCGGTCGGGTGTGAGATGGGTGACCAATAGTGGCAAAAAATTTCATGCGCGTTTCCGTGCTTCGGAGGGCACGTTAAGCCTAACACATATCCGACAGAGGGTTGGCCACTAACCCGCATCTCTACCAACCCGCATTGGAGCGGCATCGTGGAATAAGCACCAGACCTCCGCAATAATGGGGAGAGACCTGTGTCCATCAGTGAGACGTAAAAAAGGGTTGCAGTCGAGCCCCAGCAGCAGTGCACGCAAATGCACCAGTGTTCTCCATGTGCAATGTCCCAAACTGACTCATCTTGAAAGAACTACGTAGCTCTCAGATATTGTAAATATAAATATCACGGCTGTACTCACGTGGTTTTATTCGGGGATGCCCATAGTGGCAGAGAGTCGGCGGGAGACTGCAGTGGCCGCTGCACTTGACACCATCGTACTGAACCGTCTTTTCGTCCTGTCCAACGGTGATAGTGACCGCGATGGGGACGACCGTAGTAAATGTGGTTTTATTCGGGGATGCCCGACTAGTTTCTACTAACCACTTTCTACTAACAAGTCAAGTGCAGCGGCTAGTGCAGTCTCCCGCCGACTCTTTGCCACTATGGGTATCCCCGAATAAAACCACGTGAGTACAGCCGTGATATTGATATTTACAATGTTAGTTCACACTCACGATTCGTTCTATAAGAAAATAGCTCTCAGATACCTTGGGAAGGTACGGGGACCTAGTAACGTCGGGCGGTTACGTACATATTATTATCGGTGTCCGCACCTGGACAGTTCGAGCTCCTACTCTCGCTGCCCGTAACTCTGGAAGTCCCATTTTGGTCGTTTCATCGAACAGAGAATGCCGTAGCTCATATTTTATATTCCCAAGCTATAGGGATCAATAAAATATTACATTATCATACTTTATAACTGCAATTTCAGATAGGAGTTTTTAATCCGTTTGTAATATTACTTTAAGTTCCTAAATTTTAAACACTACAAAACATTTATTCTAAAAGTCTAACATAGCAGGTGTAGTTTCGCATCGTTAAGGGACTTATCATTGAATAGGTATTTATTAAATACAGCCTCTATTCCAAGATGAGGAAGAGCCGCAATAGACTTTAATAGCTCTTAAAAGACAAGGCAAGCTCTCTGTCACAATGAAAATACCTAGTCGACCACACTCCGGCGTTCAAATGCATCGGCCAAAATGTTTAATAGTCAGCGGAGGTTCGAAATAGTGAGGTACACTTTCGTTTCTGTAGAAACTTGCTTGCTTTCATGTAGTCGTCACAAAATAAAAAGGATTGTTACTTTTGTTAAGGGTTAAAACTACGCTTTTAACCAACAGTTAATTCTAAGTTTATTGTTAAAACATATCAAAAATCCTTACTAATATTATAAATCGGAAAGTGAGTTTGTTTGTTTGATCCGCTTTCACGCCGTAACTACTGAACCGATTGCTTAGAAATTTTGCAGACGTAAAGTTAGAAGTCCGGATTAAATAATAGGGTACTTTTTATCCCGGAAAAATTTGATATTCCCGAGGGAAAACAAAAATATTGTTAGCTTAATATCAGTTCGGTGATAGATTCGATGGTGGTTCGGTTATAAATTTGGTATGGATGTAGTTTGAGTCCTGGAAAAGCAATGTTTTACCGCGGGAGAACTTCTCATTCCCACGGGAAAATCTAAAAAGCGCGTCATAACCGAATTACACGCGGGCGGAAAGCTAGTAAATCAATAAATAAAGGTGAGCCGCTTAAGAAAGTCTGGCAGATTTGAATAATCGAATTTATTTAAACCCGCAGAAAATAGGTTAATAATAAAGGTTCGTTTATTAGAGAAGCTTCTTTTTCTTCTTCTTTTCAGCCTTTTGTAGTCCACTGTTGGATGTAGGCCTCCCCTAACGTTCGCCACTCCTCCCGGTCCTGCGCCTTCTGAATCCAGCAGCTTCCCGCTGTCTTCTTTAGGTCATCAGTCCATCTGGTTGGAGGGCGACCTGTACTCCTTTTGCTGAGACGTGGTCGCCATTCGAGAACCTTTCTTCCCCATCGGTTGTCGGTTCTTCTAACTACGAGTATATGGCCTGCCCATTGCCACTTCAGCTTGCAAATTTCGAGAGCTATGTCGGTAACTTTCGTTCATCTACGGATTTCATTGTTACGAATTCTATCGCGTAGAGAAATACCAAGCATAGCTGTCTCCATCGCGCGCTGAGCGACCTTGAGCTTATGGAAAAGAGAAGCTTAGTATGAATCAATTAAACATGAAAGTGTAGATAATAGTTGGCAGTTCAACTAGTTGGACCAACGGTTCATCTACGGGGAACGCGCGAAATATTGGACGTTGCTAGTAGTCCACTAAGTTTATTTTTTCAATCGATTATCCGAAGATTAGGCACTTCGTAAAGTATTATTACACATGGACTAATATTATAAAGGCATATTGCAATGCAAAAATCGGTGTAATATCACGCATAAGATGTTTTATATTAATTAATAAAAGTATCTGGACGACCGAGCGTGGCTCGGATAAAGACAATTTATTTTGAAATGAAATGCAATGAAATGAAAATGAAATGAAATGAAATCAAATGAAATGAAATGAAAATGAAATGAAAATAATTTTATTTGCACAAATATGGGTGAAAAAAAAGGTTTTACAAAATATTTAGAACTCCATATTTACCCCTTAGGGTGAACAAATTTAAATTTAGTTGTTAATCTAATTAAATTTAATGACTTAATTTAAACTTAAATTCTAAAATTACTATTAAAGAATACATAAGAAACATTAAAGTAGGTATGTAGTATTACATTTAATTTTGTATAGTTTTAATTAATTAGACGTAAACCCAATTTTGTGCTTTTTATAATGATTTATTTTATTTGAACCATACGAGGTTTGCCGTCATCAGCTTGGGGCACCCACCAGGATGGGTTTTTGTACACTGAGAGGAAAAAAAGCTGGCGGAAAAAAAACCTCCCAGGTTTTTATTATTTTATGTTTTTTATTATTATTTATCGTTTATAAACTCAGTGACCGAATAGAACTTACGCTTTTTTAACTAAATATGTTTTGAGTTCTCTTTTGAATTCGTTATTAGTTCTTTTCTTGGTTTAATTTCAAACGATACACTCATTGCTTAGTGTTACTTAAAAACGCCGTTTAAAATAGATCCCAATAAAAAAAAACACAAAAAATAATAAACGAAATGGTTTGGATTGAGGTTTGAACTCTAGTTCCGCAATCAGCCCACGTAACCATTTGGCCAAGGAAGGTTTAAGTCAATGAACGAAATTTTTATAGAGCTCTTTCTAATTGACAGTGTCATCTCTTTAAACGTCGGATTGACGGATGGTGTTTGAAGGCGTTCTAAGACACAATATTATTTATACTCTCCAATTAATTTAGTTGATTATCGCTGAAAATATTTTTTTTATAATTTAAAATATCTTAAAATAAAACCTAGCTGGATTGATTTATCACCCCCGAAACCAGGATACTAAATTTCATCAAAATCTTTGGAGCCATTTCCGAGGTTCAAAAATAAATTTAGGTATATACAAGAATAGCTCGTTTAAACGTATTAGATTAGATAAGAAGTAATGTTTCAAATATGTTTTCAAAAACGTCTGATGAACCAATATAACGACCCGCGTGGCACAATGGTTACCATGCCGGACTGCCAATCGAGGGGTCCCGGGTTCGATTCCCGGCTAGGCAGAAATTTGAATGATGTGTTTAAATTTCTGTTCTCGGTCTGGGTGTTTGTGTTCCTGTCTTTGTATGTGTCCATGGCACCCACGACACAGGGTATTAATTACCTTACTGTGGGGCTATGAGTGTGTGTAACGTTAAAAAAAACTGTCGAATTGCCGGGTTAAAATTAAATGGGTATTTATCAAATATACCTCCTATTTTCCGTTTCGGTAAACTTGTAATAGATTTAAATTGCTCTAAGGTAACGTAAGCTTTCTATCACAATTAAGTACCGGCGTTGCCTGCAATCAAGCAGTCAAATGCAACGCCCAAATTGTGTAATCGTCGGCAGAGTGCGGAGAATGTTCTGGTTTGGTTTCTGAATTCACTTGAGTGATGGTGCACCTGCACAGTGACATAGTTTAAGTTAGAGGTTGATATAAATATATAGTTTCACACACCCCCCTTAGCCTTCTTAGCCTTAGCCCCACAGTAGGATTGGTATAACCTGTGTCCTAGTCAAAATCATTCAAATCGAATCACATCGTCGTGTGCTTTAAAATTGATAATTATAAGGAACAAAAAAAAAACACAGAAATGTGATGATGTAGAACAAAAATCCCGCTGCATAGTCCTCAGCCTTATCCAGTTAGAAATTTAAAAGTTGATATACGAGTACAACTAGCTTTTGCCTGCGACTACGTCCGCGTGTACTTTAGGCGTATGTTTTAATTAACACCCGTTATAATTGTAATAAGTGTATTTGTGTATATAGTCGTAAACGCTAGGTAACAATTTACTACAGTACTTCGCTATTAACAATTTTTTTATCAGCTTTGAAGCTTGTACTGGACTCGAGTCAAATAAAAAAGTATGGACAGAACGCTGCGAGCAACGAAGTTTGGCCGGTTTAAACTGAACCTAGCCATGTACACACACATGACACGCAAACATGTACGACGAAACTGCACCTGATTTCGCCAATCGAGTATCGCGGCGCGTTTAGTCAAACGATGTCAAAAATATAAAAATTCACAAAAAAAGAACGACGGGTTGCACTCCGGGAGTGCCGGCAGAAGTGAAAACTTGAATATTAACGTTGTGCATTTTTGATATTTTGGAATGGTTGGGAAATAATTTTGCACGAATTGCTTTAATTATCGGTATTATTTTTCATCTAATATTTTCAGTAGGTTTTCATCTAGTATTTTGATAAAGTAGGTACTCACTCATTTTCTTTCACTATTTCTTCGTCACTTTTTTCATTAATGGATGCACTTTGTTCAATATTTTAAATACTTGATATAAACGAATTTTAAGATAAAATTATACTTGACGCTGGCAATATGCAGAGTTTGCGATTCCATAATTGAAGAAAAAAAAGTATAGACAGCCGTCAGACGAGCCGTCATCAGCTGTCACCCCTCCGTCTTGGTCTAAGAGCCGGTGAAGATCACAGAGTACATTTGTATATACGTGAAGATATTCACTCGTTCGATTATTACAAGAGTGAAGGTGATATGAAAGAAAATTGATTAAAATTAATTAAATTAAAAATAGCTATGGACACTTTTCGATAGTCAAGTTATCATAAGCATATATGTTTATAAATTATATTTGGTAAAAAATATGTCTCATCGAATTATCAGATCGGTGAAGGTCGATCTTCCACGTCTCCTCTACTATCTTACGAAATTTTTCGATCAGCACACGTGACCTCGCGCGAGTTTCACAGATTTTACCCATCCCACAAAAGTGCTCAACGCCGCTAAAGAAGTTTTCACTTCAAAAATTCACAAAAAAAACGAAATGAGTTGTGAAAAGTTGTACTTAATGAATAGTATACTTTCAAGCACATATCTAGCTGATTGTTGTAAAAATATTTCATTACTCCATAATGTAACGTAATTTTCAAAAATTCATTTAAAAATAGTTGCAAGTTTTGATTGCTTATCACTCTAAAGATTTCATCTTTGTCAAACTCTATTGACAGATAGGAATATTTTTTTATTGTGAGATAAAAATCAAGGAGTATTGATATCAACGTCATTGCAAATCACAGTGAAAATAACTTTCTACCCCTTTTTAGCCCCTCTAGGCGATGAGTTTCCCTCAATTTCCCTCCCTTAAGGATTAATTAGAATTAGTAGAATTGTTTAGTAAAATTTCGAAAAACCCGTTCTTATCGGATGTCTACGTCATACAAAGAACACACAAGCACACACATTAGTTGCGAATCATCAACTATGCACATGAGTAAATATCATGTAAAGAGCACACCCATAAAATTTCAGGTCTCAACGACCAGCAGTCAGTCATTCAGGACAAAACTTTTTTTATGTATAGATTACGATGGGATAACTAGATACTTCACAAACGTTTTTATTGAAATCTATCTGGATTAGAAAAATCTTCAAGCATTTAACCTACCGGTACCTATACAATCTATTTAGGTAATATTTCTTTATGATCATAAAGAGTTTGTATTTGTAAGGGCCTCTTCACCACCTTGTTACTTGAAGTAAAGTGATAAGTACGCTAATTGTCGGTTAAAGTCATCCGTAACTTCAATTTCAATATCACGATGTTCGAGTAGCACTAATCATATGATAAACTGACCCGTACTGATAGTTTTACTTGCCTATTAAATTTACTTGGGACGTAACTGATCAACACTTTACTTGGAGATGGTGAACGAGGCCCTAAGCCAAATAATTGCAGATGAAATTATATTGACTCGACTACTTCTTTCTTAATAACCTACCTACTCCTACTTTTTTTAATAACGGAACTGAAAGCCAGTCAAAGTAACGCTTTGCTTTCCCATTTCGAATTTCGGAAGCTCTGAAATAAACTTAAATTGCTTTAAGGTAACAACGTAAGCTTTCTGTCACAATTAAGTACCGGCGTTGCCCGCAATCCAGCAGTCAAATGCAACACCCAAATTGTGTAATCGTCGGCAGAGTATGGAGAATGTTCTGTTGGGTTTCTTGATTGATTGTTTCATGACACTTGCACACTGACGCAGTTTTAATAAAAGGTTGAAATAGGTAATTACATTTACTGGACATAAGTAGACTTACGTGCCTTTACCCTTAAAAAATCACATTGACGAAAATATTCAAGGGAAAATGGACCTAATTTAATTAGGATACAACGTACTAGGTACTCAAACTTTTTCATTAAAATCTAGATTGCAAAATCCTACAAGTAAGCCGTATTATTGGGTAGACCTGCAGCTTACTCCGTCACATGGCTTCAATGCGAGATGGTGGAAATACAGGATACTGGCCAGTGTCGGATGTTTTCTCGAAGCCCTCCTCCGTCATAAGGCCTCCAACAAGGTTCAACAACTGCAATTTATCGATAACAAACGGGACCGAGGATTTAACGTGCTCTCCAAAGCTCGGAAATGAGGGTTGGTTAGATTGAATGTAAATTATTATGGGCCACACATAACACTAAATACACTTTACAATTTACAAAAAAACAGTTTATTAATTTTGAGTTTGCGCCGATTTCATGGAATCCCATTTAGCACACGCGACGCATGGGATTTACAATAGGACAGACACATGTTTTATTTCCGTTGAAAAAAGGATTTTACGAGGTTTTTAAAATAACAACACACAGAGGGATTACCAATACGATTGAGTTTTTAATTCCAAATTGATACAAAAGTTATATCCAATAGCAAAACAACCCATGTTTAGAGTACTTTTATTCTTATTTTTATTATATTTAATTTATAATATTTGGGGGACAGGGGACATTTATTATAATATTATAAATTACGGGTTACAATTCTTCTCTTGCGCCTAAAAAGGACGTAACCCTTAGGCCTCGTACCTCGTAGAGATACGTTTCATTGGCGTATAAATCTACGAGGAAAAATAGAGTATCTATTATGTAGGACAAATAAAAAAAATGTAGAGTTTCTTTTTGAGTCTGTAAATGTACTTTCGAATTTATGAACTTTTGAAGCGAACGCGCGAGATTTCATCGAAAATATTAGATGTGTGCCATAACTGTCCTTATAGCTAAGAAGAACAGCGACGATTTATTTGAATGGAGTACCACGGATGGTGAGGTACCAGCAGGCCACGTGATGTTAAGTAGTTACTGCAGTCTTCTCTGAGATGTATGCTGATGGTTTGCTTATGTAAATTTCCACTGGAGCACAACAAATTTTATTAACAGCAGAAGTGGGTGCAGCGGTGGTACCCCGGGCGAATTATAAAAAATATACTGCCTACAAAATGATTATCTATATGTCATTTAAAAAAATCACTGTAAAACAGCTAGAAATTATAATATCTAATATCTTTAAACGAGAAATTCTTATTTATACCTAAATATATTTTTTAAATCTTGGAAACGGTTCCAAAGATTTTGAGGGGTTATAAAACTATACAACAATGTTTTATTTTTAGAAATTTTAGATTATAAAAAAATATTTTCAGCGAAAATCAACTTAAATATAAACTAAAAAGTGGCCAGTGCGAGTCAGACTCGCCCATGAAGGGTTCCGTAGTAGCAAGCATTATTATTTTTTGTCAGCAAAAGTAACTTTGTTTTTCATAGTGTTTGTATGAACGACAAATGAAATTAACGAAAAATGTACTATATCTCGTTCGAACCAATTTTCGTTGAAAGTTTTTATTGAGATCTACAACATATATTTTTGATAGATTTTTCACTTTCTTACTTTAAAAGTTAGAGGGGAGGGGGGGACACATTTTACCACTTTGGAAGTGTCTATCTTTCAAACGATTAACTTTGAGAAAAAATGATTTTAGGAACCTCAATGTCATTTTAAATGATCTATCTATAAACACCCTACACGAATAGGTTTGATGTATGGAGAGCCCCCCCCCCCTTATTAATATCTTTTTTATTTTTTTGTATAGAAATCGTAAAGCGGTTCAGAGATTACATCTACCTACCAAGTTTCAACTTTGAAGTTCTAATAGTTTTGGAATGAAGTAGCTGTGACATACGGATGGACAGACAGACAGACAGACAGACATGCCGAATCTATAAGTGTTCCGTTTTTTGCCATTTTGGCTACGGAACCCTAAAAATACGACTCTTCCTGACATCTATTGGAGAGTATTACTAATATTGTTGCGTTGAACGTCGTCAAACGCCATCCGCCAATCCGACGTTCAAAGAAATGACAATGTTGATTTGAATTTGAAAGAGCTCTATAAAAAAATTAGTTCATTGAATTAAAGCTTTGGCCGGAGTTTTGGCGGGAAGTCTGAAGGGAAAAGTTGTGCTCTTGTTATATTTTTATTTGCTTTTTTCTTCTTCTGTATTTTTGAGTTATATCGGATAAAGTTAAATAAAATTAAGTGTAGTGGCGCCATCTGTTGTCGAGTATTTGAACTTCATTCAGAACAACGATTATTTGGGTTGATGGGCGCACCCAGGTTCTTGGCCAGGGGGCGGGGGGCAAATGCTTGGCCGGGAGGAGGGGGGGCAAATTCTTGGCCAGGGGTCAAATTTGCTTTCCACGTTACGTGATGAAACGCATACAAAATCCAAAGTCCACGCGGACGAAGTCGCGGTCGGCCGCTAGTATCTGATAAAGTTGATGGCATTTTGCTCGATATATAGGTTAATGACAGTGCACAAGTATTGTGAAATAAAATAACAGTGCGAAAATATGTTTTTTCGGCTTGCCTCCAAAACTCCATCGGACATGTTCTGGGAAAGTAGTCATCACTTTACTTGAACATTTGACTGTCTAGACTGACTGATACTTGACGACTGACTGATTTTTTTCTACGACTACAAAGTGATGCAAAAGTTTTACTTGACGCTGGCGATATGCACAAAGTTTGCGACGCCATTATTAAAATTGAAAAAAAGTAAAGCTTTGGCCAAATGGTTACGTGGGCTACCTGCGGAACTAGAGACCCGGGTTCAAACCTCAATCAAAACATATTGTTATATGTATAACTGTATGTATATTCGTTATTTTTTGTGATAATTTCACTCTTCTTTCTCTCGTTATAGCTGCTTCATTATTTTTTTTTCCCTTTTGTCACCGCCTTCATCGATCTCCCACTACCTTAAGGTTGACTGGTAGAGAATGCTTTGAGCATTAAGTCCACCTTCTGTCCAATACTTTGTATGGCGTAAAGTTTAAATAAAAAAATATATATATATTGGGAACTATTTCAAATGGCGTTGTTAAGTAACACTAAGAAAACGAGTGTTTCGTTTGAAACTAAACCAAGAAAATAAATTGTTCTTATCCAAGTAACGCTTGGTCGTCCAGGTACTATCTACGAGTACTAATGTTCGTTGACGTAAGGGTTCAAGACACATTTGCGGTTATAACGCCACGTCATTTCTCATCACCGACGTACTCGTAATTCTCACCCACTTTTCATTAACCCTAATGTGCGTGGCAATAATTTTCTCGTGCCCAGAGGTTCTTAAGGGACCTTCATATATTATAGTTTAGGCCAAGAGCCTGAAATTTTAACCGCTCAGTACCGACTCGGTCTCATAATTTAATTTGCTTTGTCTACTCTAGGATACAATATACTGGTACATTCTTAATGAAAGACATAGTATCCGCAATTTACAGCTTGTGTTTATGTAAATTGTCTATTTACGCAGCCATGGCCGCCGAATATACGAAAATAGAAGACGCGTACAAATTAAATTTTATAAGACGTAGCCATTGGTATATAAATGACACGTATAATGTAATTTCAATTTGACAGATGTCACCGAACCATAGGCGTACCGAGAGGGGGGCAGCTGCCTGAAGAACCTGGTATGCCCCGAATGTATGCATATTACGGTTACCATAAATAAAAAGTAAGATTATTTGCATGAAACAACAATAAAAAAGAAAGAGGACATTTTTGAATTAGTGAAGAATAAAAAAGACAATGTATACGTTTTTGTGTTGATGTGGTACACGACGCATTTCAAAACATCAAGTGTCAGATTTCAAGGGAACACTTAAAACGTTCATATTATTGAAACCTTTTTTTTGGTATCGGAGGGAAACCTTCAAAAGGTACCCGGCACCTTGGGAGAGGATACCGGGTTATATGGGATTTGACCACACTAAAACCACCTCGGTGGCTGCCTCTGCACTTGAGGGAGGACTCCGGGATCTCCAGTGGAACGCACAGGTGTCCTCCACGCGCGGCGTCCAGAATGGGCCCATCTTCGGGAGAGCAGATGTGCTCTCCTGCACCTTCCGATGCTTACGGCGGCAAGCGGCCACGCACAAACTCTGCCGTCCTTCCCGGGGCTGCTGGCTGGGCGGATCGAGCTCCCCTCGGAGCTCACACCGTCCATAACCGTAGCTCTATTCTATATTATTGAAACCTAGCTTATTTAAATGTTCCATTCATTTTAGCCAATTAACGTGCGATGACAGCCGTGTGGCTTTTTACAACACGATTAACATTCTGATGACGGTGAAGAACAGAGATCTCCTACGTTCAAATATTTGTGCGCATTTCTGACAAAGACATTTTAAAAGTATTAACATTCAAAACTTTTTTCTATAAGATCTAAAATACAAAATGAGAAATGTCATAAGGCATAAATAGTGGTCTATTTTTAAAAAGAGGTGGGTAAAATGCGCCTTCTGATCTTAAAGCATCAAGGTATGACAGGAATGACACCCGACAGATGAGTGGCCTTTACGGGCGAACCCCTCGTCCCAACGTCCATGCACAATGTGCCTTCTAGTTATACAACAAGTGTGTCAGTGTGTGTCGGTGTCACAGTTGACGGTGCATAGAAAATGACATTGTTAATTGAAATTGACATATTTAGAAATGTATGCGTCTGTAGCGATGAAAGAATGTTTGTGAATGTGTGACAAAATTAAAATGTGTGCGTTCTTTCCTAGCACCAGATTTGGGACAAAAATTATTTGTATCGAAGCGAGGCGCTATACCGTCTCTCCTGAAGGGTGAGTCAGTAACTTTGCTCTAAGCTTCTGATAGGTTAAAAGATTTAATAAAAAAGGTTTAAAAAAAATTTGACACGGCAATACTGACATTACATCTCATTGTTTTAAGTTTATCGAAAATAGTTCAAATAGGTAGGATGCAAACATGCAGACAAAGTTCTACTTCCCTCTGCATACGCGGTAAAGTGCCACCATAAATTATCAAGGCGAGTTTACGTTACCTTGGAGTTAGATGACGCCTGGAACTGTTATTGATGGGTTCGGGGTATAATACGGACTTGATCGTTAAACTAATGTAGCATTTTGAGTTTGTACTATAATACCTAATTATTATTTATTATTTCATAAACGATAAAACGGCATAAAGGAATTCCATAAAAGCCTGGGAGGTTTTATTTCCGACGGCTTTTTTCCTCTCAGTATACAAACACCCTGTGAGATGGGTACCCAAAGCTGACGATCGGAACCGATCCGAAATATAAATAAATAAATATTTTAATTTATAAAAAGCGCAATATGGGACAAATAAAAATAATAATAAAATACATTTCGTAATTGTGTTATAGTTAAGTTTTTTCATTTTATATTTTTATCATTGTATATTTGCATACCTTATGAAGGTAAATATGGCGAACTAAATATATATAAACAACTTTGTAAACACCTATATTAGTGCAAATAAATGTTTTTGTCTTTGTCTTTATTGTTATGAACTTTTTGATTTATGATTTGTTGTTTTCTGCTGCGTCACAATAAAATGAGCCCAAACCTTAACTCTTTTAACGATACGTTTAATACAACAGCAAACAATTTTGGACCAAATTATAAAATCAATAAAAATCAATGAAATATTATAAAAAACAATTCCTGCAGCTAAAACCTGTATTTTCGTAAATATATTATGTCAAACTCCAGACGTCAGATCTAGAATCTTATAGGATTGATTAATATGACTCTTTCCCATTTCAGTTGCATTGTTTGATTGCCCAAGTATGCCAAAGGCAGGAAAACGTCTAGTCGATTTTTTTGACTTCGAACTGTATGTGCAGACTTAAGTGCCTCCATAAATTACTACGGCGAGTTTGTACTATCGCGGAGTTAAATGGGGCCTGGAAGTGATATCGATGTATAATAATAATAATAATTTAATAATATTTTTTTTATTGATCATAATTGTACATAACAAATATTTGAGCCCCTGTCTGCCACTGTAGTTTACACTGTGTTGCAGCAGACAGTGTCTTCTCCATGATTTTTGAACAAAATTACAAAATTTATAATACAAAGAAAACATTTTTTTATATAGAAAATAGAACATAAAGGAAATTTTGATACCAAATAGAATTAGAAAAAAAAATACATACAAAGGATGTATGCTAGGTTACATTAATTTAATACCTTGAATATGGAAGTACTTAAGATTTTGTTAACAAACTTATGTTAAAAAAGTTAAACACTCTTATCTATTGCTATAGATTATGAAGAGCTTAAGTACTCTGTACTTTGCATACCTTACTATTATAACATAACGGTATTTTCGTAAATGGAATGAAATGAAATAGTTTATTTACATCCTGGGTACTAATAATATACACTTGATGTTTTGTCATTGTTGTACGGCCATCGGCTAACCGTCATGCGCTTTGGGTGCACTAGGCGTGTTTATATGGGCTAGGTAAAAAAACCGGCAGAAAAATACTCCAGCCCTGTCTTAAATTAATTTTCAGGTACAATGCTCTTTAAAATGCAGCATGACTGTGGGGCGACAAGGAGCACACGAGACAGCTATCGTGTGTGTCAATGCCACAATTTTTACGAAGCCGACACTTTGGGAATGCCAGTTTGTGGCCGTTCCTTGTCGAAGCACAGTCCGAACTATGTACTCCTAAGTCCTTATGTGTTAAATGTTGATTTATTCTTATATACGTACGTACATGCGTATTTCGTAAATACAGTGCGATACAAGTGTTAGAATATTTACATATCTCATTATAATTTTTCTCTGGGAGATTTTAGATTTTCTATAGCTTAAATCATAAATAGCTCGAATAACCCTCTTCTGCATGGTAAAAATGTAACAATGTCAGCAGCATTTCCCCACATTAAAAAGTAACAGATAATTTACAGAAACTATAGTAAAGTCAAAAGTAAAATCTTAAGGTTTTAAAAAATATAACTTTATCTTGTGAATTCACATTGTTTGATTTGGCTACAACCCTTTTTACGTCCCACTGCTGGGCACGGGTCACTCCCCATTTTTGGGGAGGCCTGGAGCTTACTCCACCACTCTGCTCCAATGTGGGTTGTTGGAGATGCGGGTTAGCGGCAAACCCGCTGTCGGATGTTTTCAAACCGCCCATAAGGCCTCCGACAAGGTTTAACGATATCTATCGACAACAACCGGGACCGACGGCTTAACGTGCCCTCCGAAGTACCGAAACGCGCAAGTTTTTTTTGCCACTAACGGTCACCCATCTCACACCCGACCGCACCCGTTTGGCTTAGCCGCATAGATCGCTTGCGTTCTACGCTAACCGCACGGCCATGCGCGCTTCATTGTTTGATTTAAGTTTGTTAAATGCAGGTAAACGTGCAGTCGAAGTTTAACTGAAGTGCCTCCATAAATTACTATGGCGAGTTTGTGTTACCACGGAGTTAAATGGAGCCTGGAAGTGTTATTGATGTGTGCGAGCTTACATTAATTTAATGCCTTGAGGCTTGAGATGGAACTAATTGTTGAATTGATTGGAACTTGATTATAAATTTATGCGTTTAGGTCTTTGCTGTGTTCCAACTGGTCTTATGAGATATTTAATTAAGGAATTTTAAGAAAATAGTGATGACAATACGGCAACAGATAAAATAAGTCATAGGAAGTTAAATAAATTAAATATTTATTGCCAAAATATTAAGTGTTTTATTTTTTATTTTATTGATTTCTTCTATTTAATTTCATGTTTCCTTAAGGATAGAGTAAGTATTTATTATGAGGAAGGAAGTATTTAAAAGTAGATAATGATTTTAAAGTTTTATTGATAAGTATCACATTGAAAAATTTATTTTGTCAAAATTTTTTGGTAAATACTAGATTTTCTGCAGGAAATCGCTTCTAGGTGATAAGACTACCTTTTCTATTATTCTTTTGTAACTTTTATTTTACATCATTAATGTTGCAAATAAAAAATAATAAAGAAATAACTGTTGTATCATTTGAATTAAATAATGAAACACGTGAAATCGAGTCAAGTTTGTCTTAGTCCACTTGCGCTGTGGCTTCTTCTTGAAGGAGGAGTTCATCATGAAGAAGTTCTCCTTCTCCAAGAAGTTAGCGAGCAAGCGGCCTCGGTGGTTCCGTTGTCCAAATCCGAAAGGGCCCTATTAAGTTCTGTGGTGGTGTGGTCGTATTAACAATAATTAATATGTATTTTTGGACAGCTTAATCGGTAGGATACAATAAAAATCTACGTATAGACCTATATTTGTACACAACGTTCTTGCAAATACAATGAAAATGAATTAAATTAAAAATTTAACAAAAACATAAGAGCAATAAAATTCATGTCGCATAAAAATTATATATGCAGCCTTAAATTTAAAATGAAACTTTTTTTTAAATGAATGGAGTAGCAGACGAGCATGCAGTCCACGTGGTGTTAAGCGGTGGCTGCAGCCCATAGACATCTACATACAACCTTAAGCAAGCATAGCTAAGTCTTATCTGAGGTCATATGCAGTTGAGCTGCTACTCCGGAGGCTGGTGATCGCCTCATGTAAGTGTGACCGGCAACTGCACCTTTCCATCGAAACAATAGAATTGCTCACGGCAGAAGTGGGTGCAGCGGTGGTACTTCCCCGGGCGAACCATAATAGTTCTACCACCTACCAAAACTTTCTATTACTTCACATATATAAATCAATGCCTCAAATAAATTTTCAATACATGAACTATAAATAATTTAGAATACGACGCGAAGCTTCCGAACGCTCCAATGTTGCAACAACTTGTCCCTGAAGCCGTATAAGTATTTGTATACAGGTTTTTGTCTAATAAAGGCCAGAGTCGAAGCAAGATTAACAGCGCAGGTTTATTAATACCGCCGATAGGGAGCGTGCATACCGGGGTTGGAAAGACGAAATCATTTTTTTAGTGTTGTTATAATATTGAAATTCTGTATGGTGCTGTGTTAGATGAATATTTTAGGAGTTTTACTTAAATGAGATAATTACCTGTACTGATAAAGATGTATTTATGTTGCCGCTATTGTTATACAAATACTAAAAATAAAATAAAATAAATATTTAAGGGGGCTCCCATACAATAAACGTGATCTTTTATAGATAATGGTACGGCACCCTTCGTGCGTGAGTCCGACGCGCACTTGGCCGGTTTTTGATATTTTGGAATGGTTAGGGAATAATTTCGCACGAATTGCTTTTATTATCAGTATTATTTTTCATCTAGTATTTTCAGTAGATTTTCATCTAATATTTTTATAAAATACTCATTTTCTCTCACTATTTCTTCGTCACTTTTTTTCATTAATAGATGCACTTTGTTCAATGTCAATATTTTAAATACTTGATATAAACGAATTTTACAAGTATAGACAGTCGAGCCGTCATCAGCTGTCACCCCTCCGTCTTACGAATATTCGATCAAGCCACGTGTCCTGACGCGAGTTTAACATTTTTTACCCATCCCAAAAAGTGCACAACGCCGCTTAAGAAGTTTTCACTTCAATAATCTGTTCTCCGTCTGGGGTTTTGTGTTTCTGTCTTTGTGTGTGTTCTTGGCTCCCACGACACAGGGTATCTACCCTACTGTGGGGCTATGAGTGTGAAGCGTAAAAAAGATTTATATTGAATAGTTGACCACAAAGCCATGGAACTTGCACGGGACACATCGTCAATTGCAATATTCATTCCTTGTAAATTGAAGTAATAATTTATTCGTAAGATAGATAAGTAAGTTCTATCGTAGATGGAACTCGTAACTTTCTACTTGCATATCTAGACATGTGCAATGACATGCTCACTGTAATCTACTCCATTAGAAACCGGCGTGAGTGATATGAGACATATCACGTGATTTGGTACCTGTACTTCTCATTAATAATCTCTTACGAGTATGCCAGAACATTAATTTAATTCATAAAGAAGATAAAAAAGTGTTATTACACGCACCTGACTTATTCATTTCTTGTGCTGCTGTAGTAAACTACAGCAAATTGAAACAACGTATAATTTAACGTGCCGTGTGGTGTCCGGCTAGAGTAGCACCACTCCGATTCTTCCCAGGAGGTCGTAGGAGGCGACCAAGGGACACATTCCAGGAGATGGGCAGCAGCATCTTCCTGAGTAACGTATCATCTACTGCGGTCACCAACCTGCAATGCCAAGCGTGGTGACTATGGCAAAAACCCCCTATGGCAGTCACAATTAAACCTCGGCCCCCAGTCCCCGGCGGCCCCGCTATCCCTGGTTACGACAGCGGCCATGGTAACGGCGGGGCAGGGGGTGCTAAGAATCTCCGGCAGAGATTCGGCTGTCACAAGAGAAAACGACCTCTGCACCTGGCAACATACAACACCAGGACACTGAGGACCGACGAAAAGATACATGAGCTGGAAGCAGAGATAGATAAGTTACGCTGGAGTATCATAGGATTATCTGAAGTCCGAAGAGAGGGGGAGGACACGGTAATCCTTAAATCCGGTAACTTATTCTATCACCGGGAGGGCGAACATCTGTCCCAAGGTGGTGTCGGGTTTCTCGTCCACAGGTCCCTCGTCAATTACGTGACGAAAGTCGAAAGTGTGTCAGCAAGGGTAGCGTACCTTATACTCAGAATATCAAAACGGTATTCGCTGAAGGTCATACAGGTATACGCACCGACCGCGACACACCCAGACGATGAGGTTGAGGCTATGTATGAGGACGTAAGTAGAGCCATACATGCCTCTAAGACTCATTTCACGGTGGTGATGGGGGATTTCAATGCAAGACTGGGCACGCGAGATGGCGACGAGCAGAAGGTAGGGCCCTTTGGATTTGGTCAACGGAACCACCGAGGCCACTTGCTTGCTAACTTCTTGGAGAAGGAGAACCTCTTCATGATGAACTCCTTCTTCAAGAAGAAGCCTCATCGCAAGTGGACTTGGATAAGTCCCAACGGTTCCACGAAAAGCGAGATAGACTTCATTTTGGCAGACAAACGGCACATATTTAATGATGTCTCTGTGATCAACAGGTTTAAAACCGGAAGTGATCACCGAATGGTACGAGGCACATTAAATATCAACATGAAGCTGGAACGGTCACGCCTAATGAAGTCTACGCTTCGACCATCACCTGTCCAAATCCAGGGCTCCGAGAACTTTCAACTTGAGTTGCGAAATCGTTTCGCGGGCCTAGAAAAATGCGAGTCTGTGGACGAATACAACACCAGGATGGTACAAACCGTCCACGAGGTAGGGTCCAAGTTCTTTAAGACCCCCTCCAGTAGTAGACCCCAAGTGCTCTCTGAACAAACCCTCGGTCTTATAAAGGAAAGGCGTGAACTATGCGTTCTGTCCCCGTCTTCAATGTCGAAATACAGGCAGCTCAACAAACAGATCTCTTGCTGCAGACGACGCGATCTGCGTGCTCACAACACACAGCGCGTCAAAAACACTATTGAGCGCAACCAAGGCACAAAAGTGTTCACAAGAGATCTGAGTGTAGGGCAAAGCCAGTTAACGAGGTTGAGGACTGAGTCTGGCGCTGTAGTTTCGTCTAAGCCTGAAGTTCAGAGAGAAATTGAGAGGTACTACGGACGGTTGTATAGCTCCTCAAAAGCTCCCGTTACCGATGTGGTAAACGATAAGAGAGCCAAATTGACCCGACACTATACCGAAGATATCCCGGACGTCAGCCTGTACGAAATTAGAAGAGCCCTTAATCAGCTTAAAAACAACAAAGCACCGGGAGATGACGGTATCACATCAGAGCTGCTGAAGGCTGGAGGAAAACCCCTCCTAGTGGCGCTCCAAAAACTGTTCGATACCGTCATCAGTAGCGGAACTGTCCCGGAGGCGTGGAGCAGAAGCGTGGTGGTTTTGTTCTTCAAAAAGGGTGACAGAGCCCTATTGAAGAACTATAGACCCATCGCGCTTCTGAGCCATGTCTATAAGCTGTTTTCAAGGGTTCTTACTAATCGTATTGCGCGCAGGCTAGACGACTTCCAGCCTCCCGAACAAGCCGGATTCCGAAAAGGCTATAGTACCATGGACCACATACACACGCTGCGACAGGTTATACAAAAGACCGAGGAGTATAACCTGCCGCTATATATTGCGTATGTGGACTATGAGAAAGCCTTTGATTCTATCGAGACCTGGGCGGTGCTAGAGTCTCTCCAGCGATGCCAGATTGACTATCGGTACATCGAGGTGTTGAAGTGTTTGTACAAAGCCGCAACTATGACAGTCCGAGTTCACGACGGAAGCACTGGACCTATTCCAGTGCAGCGCGGAGTACGACAAGGGGATGTTATATCCCCGAAGCTGTTTACCGCTGCTTTGGAAGACGTGTTCAAGCTGATGGAGTGGAACGGGCTGGGTATTAACATCAATGGCGAACACCTCACACACCTTCGATTTGCCGATGATATAGTAATCTTGGCGGAGAACCTGGAAGAGCTCAGCACTATGCTAGGTGACCTCCATAGCGCCTCACAAAGGGTGGGTCTTAAGATGAACATGGACAAGACGAAGATCATGTCTAACGTCCATGTCACACCTATACCGGTCGTTGTTGATGGCGCTACTCTCGAAGTTGTCGACGAGTACATATACCTGGGACAAGCGATCCGTATGGGTAAGTCCAGCTTCGAGAGAGAGGTAACTCGTAGAATCCAACTCGGTTGGGCAGCGTTCGGGAAATTACAAAGTGTCTTCTCATCCAGAATACCTCAGTGCCTGAAGTCGAAAGTTTTCGAGCAGTGTGTGTTGCCAGTGATGACCTACGGCGCTGAGACGTGGTCTTTTACAGTTGGCCTTTTCCATAGGCTCAAGGTCGCACAGCGCGCGATGGAGAGGGCTATGCTTGGTATTTCTCTACGCGATAGAATTCGTAACGATGAAATCCGTAGACGAACGAAAGTTACCGACATAGCTCTCAAAATTTGCAAGCTGAAGTGGCAATGGGTAGGCCATATAGTTAGAAGAACCGACAACCGATGGGGAAGAAAGGTTCTCGAATGGCGACCACGTCTCGGCAAAAGGAGTACAGGCCGCCCTCCAACCAGGTGGACTGATGACCTGAAGAAGACAGCGGGTAGTCGCTGGATTCAGAAGGCCCAGGACCGGGAGGAGTGGCGAACGTTAGGGGAGGCCTATGTCCAGCAGTGGACTATAAAAGGCTGATGGATGGATGGATGGGATAATTTAACATTACATACAGTTTATAAAAGTTTCTATTGGTGTATCCCGACTTACCCAACTTATTTATAGTGATATGCAGCTGGATGTAATACCCACTTTTATATACAGCTGCAAGTGAATTGAGACGTATCACATAAACTCGATACCTGTGCTTTGTAGTATTAATTATAATTTATTATTAATTATTTTGTTATAATAATTATTAATTTTTTTCAACCTTTTTTATGTCCCACTGCTGAGCACAGGTCTCCTTCTCACAAGTGAGAGGGATTAATAATTATTAATAATTAAATATTAATTATTAATTCTTATTAATTCTTACTTCAGTGCCCGATGATTTGATGCGTAAGAAAGATAGGAAAGTGTACTCGTACGTTCTATTCTCTAACATTAATTTTCATTGCCATGTATAGACTACCACAATGGCATGTACCTACATTGCTTTAATCCCACCCGTTTGTGTGTGACATGGACAAATCGCGGCCAATGATAGCGCCTTGCCGTATTGATTCCTTGTGCTGCTACGGTAAACCATCGCAAATTCAAGTACCTAATAATTTAACTTGAAATGCAGGTAAGTCCTGTTATCGCAAGTATGCACTTACAGATTTATATTAGCACGTCTAGACAAGGGCGACGGCATGCGGCTTGCTGTAATCTGCGCCATTAGTTATCGGTGCTATTTACGTGGGATATTTCACGTAAAATCGTACATGTAATTCCTATTCCTGAATTCCTGAACTATATTATGTGACTAGCTATTCTCCGTTGTTTCGCTTGCGTTGTTACGAGAATAATGAGATGTATAGCCGCGGTAAAAAGTAGCCTTTTTTCGGTATTGGGAAGGGGGGGGTCTTTAAAAGATACCTGGCACCTTGGGAGAGGATATGTGGGATTTGTACTACACTAAAACCCTCTCGGTGGCATGCCTCTGCACTTAGGGATGACTCCGGAATCTCCAGTGGAACGCACCGGTGTCCTCTACGCGCGGCGCCCCACAACGGGTCCATTTTCGGGATAGCAGATGTGCTCTCCTGCACCTTCCGATGCTTACGGCGGCATGCGGCCCGCCGACATACCGCCGTCCTTCCCGGGATTGCTGGCTGGACGGATCGAGCTCCCACTCTCACCGCCCACAACCCCGGAAGAAGTCGCCTCTTACGATCAGGCAGGGGATACCGTAGATCTATTCTTAATCCTGGAGCTATATGGACTGGTAAAAAGTAGCCTATGTCATTCTCCAACATACTAGCTACCTTCACGCACAAAAATCATTCTATAAGTAAGATCTCAGAACTCGTGCTTCGTCAGAGCACTATAGTAACAATTAATACCTATAATATTATTATATATATCGGCATTCCTATGTTAATAAAACCATGTAGACCAATAAAATTTTCATCCTTTTAATCAAAATAAAACATAGCGTTACGCCACGCGATATAAACGTGTCTTTACGAACAGCCACACGGGAGCACTTGTATAAATTAAGAGGGCAGAGACAATTTCTAAAATTTATCATCCAGTACGTGAGGCGGTATCGGCGAAGAACGCTTTATTAATTTGACGATGGAGGATTTTTATTTTAAGTTTAGTTAGAAATACGAGTTCTTATTTATAATTTTAGGCTGATATAAGAAGTGCATATGGCCCAGAGGCTGGCTTAGAACACAAGCGATCTACGCAGCTAAGCCAAACGGGCGCAGTCGGGTATGAGATAGGTGACTGCTAGTGGCAAAACGTCGGATTCAGCTGTTATTGACAGATAATATTCGTTTAATTACAATGTCTTCAATCACCATTCATTCTTAATTGCAATGCACTAGTGCATTGAAAATTTCTCGAAGGAATGATCTCCACCAATCAGCACTTGACTAGCGTGGTGGACTATGGCCTTAACCTATGCATCTCACTTCTGGTAGCCTGTACCCAGCAATGAGACATAAAATGGACAAAAAAACAGTCGTTAAACCTTGTCGGAGGCCTTATGGATGGTTTAAAAACATCCGACAGCATATATAGACCATAGACATGAAGGTTTTCCCCCGAAAAAAAGGTTGGCCTAAATCTTCTCCACCAAACCGCGTTGGAGCTCCAAGCCTCCTCACTAATGCAGAGAGACCCGTGCCTAACCGTAGGACGTAAAAAAGATTGCAGGCAAATCTAGGTTAACAACGGGTGAAATTAATCGTAATTCCCAGTGAAATTCTCTTCAAGTCAACCCAGGCTGATCATGAGAAACTGTTGGCAGGTACAAAAAAATACAAAAGTGCACGCCTCATAATCTCATCCTTCAAAATAAAATTGATTAATATATAGTATACTAAAACAATGAAGAACAGTCGATATATATTTTTTAAAAGTGATGAAAAGTGAAAGGGTTCTGTTCCTAAGTATAACGAAGCGTAAGAGAAATAAAAAAAAATGAGATTTTTAATTCATCAATATTAATTAAACAATACTAAATTAAACTGCCATTTTCAATACCACATCAGGGGAAACAATTCTGAATGGGGAAAAAAAACTCGATATGTGCAGTATTACGGACGTTATCACTGCCACATGCGGGATCCATACGCACAGAAACACGAAGAGAAGAAGATTTTTTTCAATCAGTTTTTTAATTATATAAAACACAATAAATGTTCATTTATTAGTTTACTAATGTTAAATTAATAGTTCATCTGCATATCGGTGTGCTCATATGAAAGAATCGGTGCAAAATACATAGGAGATAAGAAGCAATCAAAGTTCAAGAAAAGCACATTTTCTAGCTAGTTGAGAGTAGTGCACTATCTCAAACGCTTCGCGTTATGAGGCGTGCAATAAATTTGTCCCTTTTGAATTAAGAATAGAGCTACGGTATCCCCTGCCTGATCGTAAGAGGCGACTAAAAGGAGCCTTCCGGAGTTGCGGGCGGTGAGAGGTGCCGGGTAAAGTCCCCCTACCTTATTACAAAAGAAAATGCTGCAACAAACATACAACCGTTACACACTCATAGCCCTAAAGTAAGGTAATTAATACCCTGTGTCGTGGGTACCATGGACACATACAAATACAGGAACACAAACACCCAGACCGAGAACAGAAATTTAAACACATCATTCAAATTTCAATTTCACCGGTAATCGAACCCGGAACCCCTCGATTGGCAGTCCGGTATGGTAACCATTGCGCCACGCATGTCGCCAATAATTGAATTATTTTGTAAGGATGGTTGAGAGTGACGAATCAAACAAAAATTTGAATGATGAGTTTAAATTTCTGTTCTCGGTCTGGGTCTTCCTGTCTTTGTATGTGTCCATGGTACCCACGACATAGGTAATTTGAGTGTATAACGTTTATTTGTTTATAAAATCTGGAGTAGAAGAACTTAGAATAATTGTTTTTTAGTGGGTGAATCATAAAAGGTAGGAAGAATTCAATTAAAAATTTCATCAAAAAATTTAATTTAAACTCATAAATTTTTTTGCTTCGCCGGGAATCGAACCCGGGTCCCCAGATCGGCAGTCCGGCTTGGTAACCATTGCGCCACATGGGTTGTCAAAATGAGTGTTTAGGTTTCTGTATACAACGGCCTTTGGGACAGTCAAAATCCCAATAAAGCAGTTTTATTAAAACCCTTGTCCTCAGAATCTCACTGCACAACGAACCCATTAAATGATTGGATTGATGTTCTTTGCGATGCTCCCAGTTACCTTTGACAATAAGTATGCACGGTATAATATAATACAAGTATATTATCACGAATAAGTGACCACAGTATACGATTCAACCCGCAAGCTATTGTTGAAACCAATCCATACCATTTTTTTTTGGTGTCGGGGACGAAACCTTCAAAAGGTACCCGGCACCTAGGGAGAGGATACCGGGTTATGTGGGATTTGACTGCACTAAAACCCCCTCGGTGGCCTGCCTCTGCGTTTGGGGAGGACTCCGGGATCTCCTAAGGAACGCACCGGTGTCCTCCACGCACGGACCCCAGAATGAGCCCATCTCCTACACCTTCCGATGTTTACGGCGGCATGCGGCCATACGCACACACCGTCCTTCCCGGGGCTGCTGGCTGGACGGATCGAGCTCCGGCTCTCCCCGTCCGCAACCCCGGAAGTCCCCTTTTAGTCGCCTCTTACGATCAGGCAGGGGATACCGGAGCTCTATTCTTAATCCCGAAGCTACAGGGACTAACCAATCCATACCAAGTCTCAAGAGATTGTATTGTAATTTAAATTAGATACGACACCAATAAAACTTATTATACTTTAAAAGTTAGAGAGTATTAAATGTTGCTGTTGATATAGTTTATGTATGAACGTGAGCGTGTGTATCTACGTTTAAGTGTAAAGTATTTTTTTACTAACTACTACAGTTTCACACTCTTAGCCCGACACCCCACCCTGTGTCGTGAGTACCATTGACACACACAGAGACAGAAACACAGACGCCCAGACCGAGAACAGTAATTTAAACTCATCATTAAAATTTCTGCTTCGCCGTAAATCGAACCCGGTACCTTCCGATCGGTAGTCTGGCTTGGTAACCATTGCGCCACACGGGTTGTCAAAATTAGTGTCTAGGTTTCCGTATAGTATGGCTTTTGGGACAATTGAAATCCCACTAAAGCAGTTTTAATAAGAATCCACAGAATCTCACTGCACAACGAACCCATTAAATGATTGGATTGCTCTCTTTTGCTCTATGTTACATTTGACCGCTTGGATTTCAATTAAATGCCTTACTGGATATCCTTAATAAGGTGTGGGGGCTATTTGCGGTGCTCCCATGGCGTAATGAAAATGAAAATGCTTTTCTTCGATAACTCCTTGTATTTTGAAGAAATTATTGGGTTTTTACAGTATTTGCGTACTTTAAGGATTATTGTACAAGTTTTCGCTTCGTCAGTTAATAAGGCGTAATTAAAACGGAAAAAAGGGAATTCGACGTGGCTGTGCGCGGGCGACTCGTAGAGGGAGGCAATGACGTGCAGTTTCCTGATTGGTCGGCTCCTCGTATTACGTCATCGTCAGCCAATGACGAGACCGCTTGATGACGCCATACGCCATTATTTTTTTCAAAGTTAATTCGTATTTTCACAAAAGCGTGTTTTTACTTTTTAGTTCGTATTTTCACAAAAGCGTGTTTTTTTAGTTTTTTAAGCTACATTAGTAATTTTTTTTTGGATTCTATTCCCATATTATTGCATTGTCAACGGTCTTTGACACCTGTGCAAATTTTCAAGTTAATCAGACGCTTAGACGTGTTAAAAATATAAAACCTTTATATTTGAGGCAACGAACTTATCAGCCGTCCCTCGTATTTTTTTTATCCTGATGATCCTAGTTAGGACTTCAATATAAAGTTATGATATTATTGTATTGTCATCGGCCCTTGACCCCTGTGCAAATTTTCAAGTTTATCAGACGCTTAGATGTAAGTGAAAATGAAGTTTAAAGATTCCGTTACACATGCATACATACATACATACATACATACAGGTCAAACTAATAAGCGTGTTAATCCTACACAGTATATAATGAGATATTTTGGGACACTTAAAAACCCAATGCGGCAGTTTTAATAAGACCCTTGTCCACCAAATCTCACTGCATAACGAACCCATTATGTGCTTGGATTGCGATCCTTTGCGATGCTTTATATTATTATACCTTTGACCGCTTGGATTTCAATTAAATCCTTTACCGGATGTCCTTAATAAGGGCATTCTGTTAATGTGAAATTTGTCTGTCTACTTACTAGATACATAGGGACATTAAGTAAATGTGCAATGTAAACTTATACACTTTTATTTTAATTTCGTAAAGACTTACGTATCTTTATGGAGTTAAAATAAAAGTCTACGCTCTCAATTGTGACGCTAACAAATCATACAATAGTACTAATAATGACATTCCTGTTATGTTGACGTCAATGTCGTTTTCAGTCGTATAGCATTCTCAAATAAGAACTGTTTCAAACCATCGTATTTTACTTCACCTATACTTAAGTAGGAAATTACAAAGTGTCTACTCGTCCAAAAATCCTCAGTGCCTAAAGTAGAAAGTTTTTGAGTGTATGTTGCCAGTGATGACCTATTTATTATATATACTGTGATGGTATTTTAGCTTTACCTTTTCCATAAGCTCAAGGTTACTCAGCGAGCGATGGAGAGAGCTATGCTTGGTATTTCTCTACGTGACAGAATCCGTAACGATGAAATCCGTAGACGAACGAAAGTTACCGACATAGTTCTTAAAATTTGCAAGTTGAAGTGGTAAGTAATGGGCAGGCCATATAGTCAGGAGAACTAACAACCGATGGGGAAGAAAGGTTCTCGTTTGGCGACCACGTCTCGGCAAAAGGAGTACAGGCCGCCCTCCAACTAGGTAGACTGATGACCTGAAGAAGACAGCGGGAAGCCGCTGGATTAAGAAAGCGCAGGACCGGAAGGAGTAGTGAACATTAGGGGAGGCCTGCGACCAGCAGTGGACTACAAAAGGCTGAAAAGAAGAAAGAAGATATTTAACTGGTGTAGATTAGACGAGATGCCTACAACAGATCGCAGCTGACATAATATACTAACTTGTTAGCGCATCAACTCTCGAACGAGTTACAAGTGTTCCAAAAGCTCACCGATTACACGCACCCAAAAAACAAAATTGTACGAGATACGCTGATATAAAACCGCTCTGACCCATCGTCTAATCTATACAAAAAACTTTATTCTTAAAAGCGTTAAAAATCAATAATTATATCCGCTGATCCTCAACGCCCTAGATATCTGACATACGACCTCCTTAATTGAAGGCTATTCTATTTTGACACTGTTAAATTAATGACCGAAAGATTATCTTAAGGCATTAATTAAAGTGAAATTGCTTCAAAGAAAAAAAACAAAAGCCTAACAAGCTCAGCCTTTAGGTACTAGATTAGCAGAATCATTAATTTGAGCCAACCTTTTATTAAAACCGTAATAGACGGAAGTCTAGGAGGGGATATTTGGATTTTCACGATCGCGTCAGATAAGTTATGGGGCACTGTTGTGTACTCCCGCCATTTAAAAATACATAAATAAATAAATATAAATATTTTTGGACAATTCACACAACACCATCTGATTCCAAACTAAGCAGAGCTTGTACTATGGTAATCAGAAAGCTGATAAACGTACTTATATAATTCTAAATACATATTTAAATAGATAATTAACACCCAGACACAGAACAAATAGTCATGTTCATCACACAGATATTTGTCCTGGGTGGGAATCGAATCCACGACCTCACTACTTCGCAGATTTATATCCGTTCCATCTTCTTAATCTATACAAAAATGGTAAGATTACTGAAATTTACCAAGCTCGATATTTCACCCGTCTATTAAAAAAATGAAAACCTGTATGGGCTCTCTCCCCACAGGTGGAACAAACAAAAAAAGCATATAATATAACCTTTATTTATATCTTCCTACCGCTCAGTTTATAAAATTCTCTAGGTTGTTTGACGCTAGAGTAAAATCTCATTTAGCATCGTGGGCTTCTCTACTACAAGCCTATGAACCGAGAAAACAAAATTAAATTAAAGGCCAAACCATCAAAACGACGCTGTTTATTACACTTAAGAAATGTAAGGTCGGTTACGCAAAAAATCCTGGCACAATTTCGTGTTGAAGAGGAAAAATGCAATCTTGTAAGAAATTGGCCGCGAGTAAAACTGAAAATTGTGACTTCTGACATTTCTGACACGAACAATATCTTGAGCGTTGATAAAGCCGGTATTTATAAAAGTACAAGTGATCCGACACGGCTTTGCACGGGAGTTTTGACTGTCTTTGCTACCAACAACTTTGCGAGTAACCGTCGTAGAGTCAATAACCCTGATGATGCTATGTTTTGAGGCGAAACACGTGTTGGTGGTGGTACGTATGTTGGTGTATAGAGAGAGGAAGATTTTATTGCATGAAAAAAGTATACACCAAAGTATACGTTCTGATTGCGGATTGTTGCAAAGTTGTTTTTATTTTAGTGATGGTTGTTATGCATTGACAGCAGTCGTTAACGTTTATGGGCGGATTGGTCACTAACCTCCATCTCCATTAACCCGCATTGGGCCACCGTGGTGGAGTAATATCAAACCACCCCGACGCCATAGGCGACTATGGCTGCAATTTTTTGCGTCCCAGTGCTAGGCACGGGTCTCTCCCCCTTAGTGGGGAGGCCTGGAGCTGGAGGAACCACGGTGATCCAATATGGGTTGGAGGAGTTGCGGTTTAGTGGCCAGCCCGCTGTTGGATTTTTCAAATTGCCATAAGGCCTCCGACAAGGTTTAACGACTGTTATCTATCGATAAAAACTGGGACCAACGGCTTACGTGCCCTCCGAAGCACGGAAACGCGCATGAAATTTTTTGCCACTAGCGGTCACCAATCTCACACCTGACCGCGCCCGTTTGGTTTAGCTGCATAGACCACTTCCGTTCTACGCTACCCGCCAAGTCATGCGCGCACGCTTATCGACTATAGTGAAGATCCAAGTGGCCCAGAGGTTACCATACTGGACTGCCGTTTGAAGATTCCATTCCCAGCGGGTCAAAAGTTTGAATTATTGCTTAAATTATTATGTTTGCGCGTGTCCACACATGGTACAAGAAATACAGGTCTAGGGGGATATAATTTTTGGCGTTTATTTATATCAAATGTTAGCTTATCTCCTCCTTGACGCTTGGATTCATAAAAGACGGTGTAATGTGCCCTCCGTACTGTGCATTTTAATGCGCAGTTTTAATTATTATCACAGATTCAGTTCCTCCACCACATATTGCAAATTCACCATCGCCCATTTGGCTTAGCTGCAGTCTGCGTTCTACGCTAGCCGCCGAGCCATGCGCGCTTCAAATCTGTATACTTCCCAAAATTACTATAGATATTTCTAACGCAATTTGACAAAAACTGTCACCCAGTATACTACATCCCAAACGTTACAGATATCTTACCTACCCGTTGCTCCATTCCATAACTTAAAAAGTAATGTTCCTCTAGGCACCAGATATTACGAATAAACAACATTTGTAACGCCATGTCGCTTAATTAAATAATTCTATCCGCGCCGATTTTAATTAAAGTGAATTAATTTATACCCTCTCCTTATTGGCCTACAAACGAAATCTTGTTTTCCCCAAGAACATTTTATATTAAACATTAAACTACCAACCAGCGTCCATATTTTAGGCCGCTATGTTCGTTGTGTAGGTCAGTGCTTAATTGTAGTGTATTATTAAAATATTTGTCTTTGCAAGATTCTTAAATAATGACAAGTCATGAAACATTGTACCTATTCTTTTATTTTCATTTTTAAAGATGGCAACGCAAACTCTGTCCATATTGCCAGCGTCATGTATTATTTTTGCATCACTTGGTAGTCTTAGAAAAAACCAGTAAGTCATCTAGTTAGTCAAATGTTCAAATAAAGTGATGGCTACTTTACCAGAACATGTCCGATGGAGTTTTGGAGGCAAGCCGAAAAAACATGTTTTCGCACTGTTATTTTACTTCACAACCCTCGTGATCTGTCATTAATCTATTCGAACAAAATTTCATTAACTTTTTCCGATATACTCAAAAACACACCAATAAAATGAAAATGAAACAAGAGCACAACTTGTCCCTTCAGACTTCCCGCCAAAACTCCCGTTTTTGAACAAAAAAGATGTATTGAAAGAATTTGCTCTCAACTCCTAACCGTCGTAGTATCTTCTATCATCAGCTCAGCAACATGAAATGATGATAATTATACACAAATGTCTGTTTTGCTTTAGTAACTATATCTGAAAATCAATTGTTGTGCTATAAAATTTGAATGTTCCCCTCGATTTCTCTGAGATCTCATCATCAAACTTTGACTTGGTGATAGTTGGACCACCTCGGAAATGTAAGATTTCGAACAAGAAATGATTTATTGAAAGAATTTGCTATCAACACCTAACCGTCGCAGTATCCTCCATCATCAGCTCAGCAACATGAGATGATGATAACTATGTACAAATATCTCTTATGCTTCAGAAAGTCTAAGAAAGATTATATGTGTGCCTATAAAATTTGAGAGTTCCCCTCGATTTCTCTGGGATCCCATCATCAGATCCTGACTTGGTGACAATGGGACCACCTCGCGAGTATAAGCATATAAACAAAAAAATAATTTTAAAAATCGGTACAACAAACGGCGGAGTGATCGGTGAACATATATTTAAAAAAAACACACGGCCGAATACAGTACCTGCTCCTTTTAGAAGTCGGTAAAAAGAGCATATATGACCGCAAAATTAAAGCCAATTTAAAACACAGAACCATTTAATTATGAAGTATTGTTTTACCAAGAACATTTTCCCGAAGCTCCTAAAGTGTGTACACAAAATAATTTAATTTGCTACGTGTGTTGTTTTAAATGGAAAATTGTTACAACATCGCCAGGGAGTGAAATGGATTGCCTCGATCGAGGAAAATGTTCAGTTGTGAAGTATATTGCAGTAAGAAAACTTCGATTAATGTGAGCAAGCTTTGTATTAGAAATGTACGAATATTTTATATTTAAACATAAAGCTGTGAATAACTTAGTCCCACAAATAGGATACTCTATGTAGTGAGTACCATGGTCACATATAAAGATGTTAATACATACCTAGTCTAGTCAGGAAAGTTTCGCTGCGAATCGAACTGGTTACCACTGTGAAAAGTGGTTGTGATAAAAAAAAATATCGATATAGTGGTATCGATAATTTTTTTATCCTTACATGTATAATTTTAGTTCAAAAGTTTTGATGACAACACTAGGCTGTCAGATTGATTGGTTAGAATTACAAACACGATAATTTACTAATTTTATATTTTGTATCGTATCAAGTTCGTCGTTTCAAGAAGAAGTGCGCATGGCCCGGCAGCGAGCGTAGAACGCAAACGATCTACGCAGCTAAGCCAAATGGGCACTTTCGGATGTGAGATGGGTGACCACTAGTGGCAAAAAAAATCATGAGCGTGCTTCGGATGGCAGGTTAAGCCGTCGGTCCTAGTTGGATAATAGTGGTTGAACCTAATCGACTTTATGGGCGGTTTGAAAACATCCGACAGCGGAGACACTAACCCGCACCTCCAGCAACCCGTATTGGAGCATCGTGGTGGAGTAAGCTCCAGGCCTCCCCAATAATGGAGAGAAACCCATGCCCAGCAGTGGATGGCAAAAAAGGCAGCAGCCAGCAATCGTATCAAGTACCAGTATAGAATATGAGACTCAAGACTGAGGCTTACTTAAGATTGTGTTTTGTAGCGCTGCTATTCCTGAAACTGATGGTCGCCTCAAGTTATAGCGCTTAAGGTTTATAGCGCTTCTAAGCCACATCCGGTCGCCTCAAGTCAGTGAAATGAAATGAAATGTAATAGTTTATTCACATCCTGAGTAATAATTTATGTTTGTCATTGTTGTACGGCCATCGGCTGACCGTCCTCCGTCTGAATATCTATCGCATCTTTTCACTGAAACACAACAGAAATCCTTAAAAGCAGAAATGGGATTTAAGAAATAGGGCAATATTTCCAGCGCGGTCACTTAACCTCGGCTAACTAGAGTGCAGTCATTACGATAAGCTGTTTTCTTATAGACCCTGCGTTAGAGGGATGGGTTAGGGTTACATTGAATAGGGATTACATTTCTAAATGAGAACTGCAAGAGAGTACATTATTCATGGTTATTCAATAATAGCCACATTTTTGTATTCTGAGTTTACAAAACTAACTTTACCTTTCGCCACTTATTCTGATGTAAGCAGTTTACTTTGGCTAGAATTAAGCTTTACGACCTGCGTGGCCCAATGGTTACCATGCCGGACTGCTAATCGCAGGGTGCCGGGTTCGATGCCCGGTGAAACAAAAATTAGAATAATGACTTTAATGTGAGATTTATGTTCTCGGTCTGGGTTTTGGGTGTTTTTGTCTTTGTGTGTGTCCCTGGTACCCACGACACAGGGTATATCTACCCTACTGTAGGGCTATGAGTGTGAAGCGTTATTTTTTATTTTATCTTATTTCATGGCTGCAGGTATTGTTGCATTATCTTCAGGCATCCCGTTTCTGGACAAAAATCATTTTAAAAATCCGAAAAACCTGGATCATACTAGACACGACTTGGAAGATGATTTAGATTTTTTTGACTTCAATTATATTTAGGGGTTATGCATAGTCCGTAAATATCACTTACTCCGATTAGTACAAAATCGGCCATTGAAATTATGGCAACCTCTGTTTGCAGCCATTTTCCAACTGGCAACCATGGATTTTCGTAATTAATATAGATAAAACTTTAATTTTGTATTAAGATTTTTAAAAAAAACAGGTGAGTGTAAACAATTAACAGTTTACCTGTTTACACCTGGCAACCCTAAGTTGCGGCTGACTGAGAGCTGGCAACCATTGTTTTTTGAATTTGTGAAGTTATTTTCTTTCAAATGTCGTAAAATTCATTAAAAAAACATATAGCTGCAATTTTCACTAGCTGTTATACCTGTTTACACCTGGCAACCCGAAGTTGTGGCTGCCTCTGCTGGCAACCATTCTTTTTTGAATTCGTGACATTATTTTCTTTCAAATGTCGTAAAGTTCATTAAAAAAACATATAGCTGCAATTTTCACCAGCGAATTAATTATACTAAAATTAATTGCAGGTAATTGCGGCTAATTTTTGATAGGCAACCCTTCCCTAATCACTGGTATACTTTATAAACATTCATTTAAAATTAGTTGTATCGAAAAAACAGATCACTGCAGAATCGAGCGGTGGGATCTTGGACCAGATGGAACCTACCTTCTATAAAATGAAAGCTAAAAAGTCTATTGGAATATTGACACTATTGACATTTAAATAAATATAAGATATCTTTGGACAATTCACACAACGCCATCTGATTCCAAACTAAGCAGAGCTTGTACTATGGTAATCAGAAAGCTGATAAACATACTTATATACATACATAATTCTAATTACATACTTAAATAGATAAATTAATACCCAGACACAGAACAAAATTAAATATTCACGTTCATCACACAAATATTTGTCCTGGGTGGGAATAAAACCCAAGACCTCACGCTTCGTCAGCTCATCACCCACTATGCAACGGAGGATGTCAAAATATTGTTTAGTTTAAGAAATCCTCCATATTCGGAAGTCACAGGGCTATGTGGCATATGGACCATCAAAAATATACTAGGGTTATATTTTCAGTTTAACACTCAATCCCAGCAAGTAGATTGCAGTCGTTACGATAAGCGCATTGCATTAGCTGCTGAATGGAAAACCGTTCCTTTTTAGGGTTCCGTAGCAAAATGGCAAAAAACGGAACCCTTATAGATTCGTCATGTCTGTCTGTCTGTTTTTCTGTCCGTATGTAACAGCCACTTTTTTCCGAAACTTGGTAAATAGATAGATATATTATTCTCTGAACCGCATTAAGATTTTCACACAAGAATAAAAAAAAAACAATAAAATTTTGGGGGTTCCCCATACTAAGAACTGAAACAGATTTTTTTTAATAAAACATGTGGGGTATCTATATATGTCTTCAAAAATAATATTGAGGTTTCTAATATCATTTTTTTCTAAACTGAATAGTTTGCGCGAGAGACACTTTCAAAGTAGTAAAATGTGTCCCCCTCCCTGTAACTTCTAAAATAAGAGAATGATAAATTATTTGAGTAGATGGGGAAGGGTATAACCCTAAGGCCACTGCGACCAGTAGATGATCTATTGTAGCCTAGCCCCGTGTTTATAATCTGATTCCCAATGCCGACGGTTGTTAGGAACCGTACGATGCACTTGGGATCTAGAGATTTGACATCTTCCGATGTGACTAGGCTGCCGCCCAGTATCCGACTTCTGCTATGTGCGAGTGCGACACAGTCGCAGAGGATGTGGATACCCGATTCCTCTTCACCATTGCAGAATCTGCAAGTAGTGGTGGAACTTAGGTTTAGTTTAAACATGTGCCTGTTTAGTTTACAGTGACCAGTAAGAATTCTTACAAGTAGACGAATTTCATTGCGTTCTAGATTGATCACTTGCTTTGAGTATTTGCTTGAGTAGCCAGCCACTAGCGCCCTTGCATGCGTCATGCCTGGTGCGGACACCCATAGGCCTTTGCCCTGGTTCGTAGACCAGATTTGAAGCATGGTTCGGGAAGGGGTTTTTGCGATGCCCAGCGTTGGCTCAGGGCCAATGAAGGGCATCGCAGCACCTCTTTTGGCCAGCTTGTCAGCGACTTCATTACCGCAAATACCTACATGTCCCGGCACCCACCCGAGGGTTACACTGTTGTGTGCGCCCAGTTTGTTGAGTGCACGGATACATTCTAAAGTCAATTTTGACTGAGTTTCAGTGGACTGTAATGCCCGAAGAGCAGCTTGACTGTCCGATAGAATCGTTATACGTTTTTTAGTATAATTCCTGTCCAGGCTTTCATAAACGCATTGAGAATGATAGTGAATGATAAAACTAAAAAAAAATATATGATGTACATTACCATGTAAACTTCAACCGTAAATTAGATTGAACGAGATCAAGTAAGTAGTTTTTTTTAATCCCTGCTAATATTATAAATTCGAAAGTAACTCTGTCTTTTTGTCTGTCTACTACGCTTTCCCGCTTAAACTACTGAACCAATTTTAATGAAATTCCGAACACAGATAGAGTGGACTTTGGGAAAGGACATAGGATGGTTTTGTCCTACGGGAACCTATAAAACGGGTCCACCCAGGCGAAGCCGCTGGCAGAAGGCTTATACGTTATAAATCGTAAACCTTTTTACGGAACCCACGGTGCGCCAGTCCGACTCGCACTTGGTCGGTTTTTTATAGTTTTTGTAGAGCAATGCGTTAAGGCTACGTACCCCTAAATGAGGGATTGCATTAGTGACCGAGAGCAGCAAGTTAAGTAATACAACACAAATCATGAGTGCGGAGTAAAGTTTTAGGTTTAGGTGAAAATGTGTGACATGAAACGACTAGCCTCCGAAAATTTTCACTATATCAGGTGTCATTTGTATCAGGGAATTAAGGTATTGTACTATAGTTAGCTGGGATATAAAATATGCACGCTGAAAATATAGCCCTATTTTTATCCTTTGAAAATATACCCTGATTTTATCATTGCTTTGGTAAGACCAAAGATTAAGATAGGGTTATTACAAAAAGTATGATGTAAATACCTATGTAACAAGGTAGAAAGTATGAGAGAATAATAATGCATTGTATTAATCCCAGTGGAAACAATATTTGGTTAAATGTTTACTGACATGCTATTCCCCGCGGTTTCACCCGCGTTAGAGAGGATCATTATATCATAAAGTGAAGTCCGTTCTGAAGTGCCGCTTGACCCGCTTTTTGTAGGACTATTTAAGACAAACATTTCCATCATACATTACATATGTATAACTCTAGCGGTTTTGGCAGCGCACGCCAGAATAGCTCGCAGATGGTAGAATTTTTCCTACTTACTTGACACTTATCGTCATATTTTGGACAATTGACACAATATCTTTATAAAATGTAGCTGTATTATTCTGATGTACAAGCTATATTATTTTAAAGTTTCATTAAAATCCATTTATTAGTTTTTACGTGAAAGGGTAACAAACATCCATACTTACAAACTTTCCCGTTTATCATATTAGTAGGATTTAATCATAAAAATAATGAAATTCAAATGACATGTGATACTGAAATTTCTTTGACCAATGCATCGGTGTTAGAAAGTAAAAACTACATCGATGCATTAAAAAATCATCGAGAAGGAATATACATACATGATATTTCAGAAAAAAATCCAGCAGTGCCTGCAATGTACAGTGCAATGTTACTCTATTTCTGCAGCCAATATCTTATGCTCTTCATATTTCTTGTTCGCGGACAATATCTCACTGTCTTGGGTTCTCAGCTTCTTGCTTTGTAACTAAGGAATAATGTTTTATTTTGTCTACAGTTTTGTGGTGGAACGAAATACATTGTTTACGATGACATATCATGCACAGATGATAAAAAATAATTATTTTTTGAGTTCATATTGAATAGCATTATAGGTAAGGGTACTTTGATTTTACATAGAAATTTCCTAAAAATAAGTAATTGAGACGTCGTAAAAAAGATAGTTCCGATGGCCTATTTTATTTGTCTTTATTGTTAAATGTTGAGGAAATCTGTGTTAATAAATAAATGTAAAAAAAAACGCACCCACTCATTGCCCTGCACTAAGATTCCCTGTGTCATACGAACCATGCAATTGACACATAAAGATAGGAATATAAACACTCAGACCTAAAACGGAAATTAACACAGATATTTCAGTAAAAGTCTAGCAGTGTAATGTTACCCTAATTCTGCAGCCAATAATGCTCATCATTTCTTGTTCGCGGACAATATCTTATTGTCTTGGGTTCTCAGCTTCTTGCTTTTTCTTGCTTTGTAACTTAAGAATGAAGCTTTATTTTGTCTGCAGTTTTGTGGTGGAACGTAATATATTTGTTAAAAAGTATAAAATAATCGATGAAATTTTTGTAGTTTTTATGATAACTCCAAGTGACATAGGGCAGAATTACTTTTGTGTTTATTTTGTAAATACATTAAAACTCATCATTCCAAATTCATCCCCGCCAGGAATGTAACAAACGGGAAGTAATGAAGTGTTTTATACGTTTATTTTAATTTTGAAAACGTATTTGAGTCGTTCCAAACACAAATAGTTTTTATTTCAATAAACCTAACAATAGATTTTATCTATTATACAAACTCATTAAATTGATTCCAAAATTAATTTGCTTACGTGACGTAAACAGAAAGGCGAGGCGTGATTCTCGTATTCTGTTGGCTCTGTACTCTGTGTTGCATGATCCAACTTCTCCTACATAATAATATCTTAAGGAAAATTTTCAGTACCTCTGCTCTGGTTACAACAGAGGACTACGTTCTTACGAAAATCTTACTCTTTCTCTTCCGCCGCATAAAAGTGGATTTTTCCATCATTCCTTCACAGTTCAGGCTATACAACTCTGGAATATCTTGCCCGAAATTATAAGAAAGGCACCAAGCAAGTTACGTTGAAGAAACTGGTTCGTAAACATTTTTTGAATATCTCTACCTATAAATAACATTTTACTATCGATAAGAGTTGTATCCATCAACAAAATTTTATGAATTATTTATATTTATTTTATAATATATACCTATGTTTATATTTATTTATTACATAATTATAGTGTGTATATTTATGTATTTGTGTATATAATGAGAATATGTATGTATAACTTGTATATGTTTACATATTATTATACTATTTCTTTTGTTTTTCTCTATTTTTTCTCTTTATAAACAATTTCTTCGCTTTTCCATTATTTCTCATAAACAAAGCCTACCACACATTTTCACCTTCACCCAGGGTCGACTGGAAGCAAATGCCAAAAGGCATTAGGTTAATCCTTTTGTAACACCTAGCTTAAGGTGTTTACAAAAAAAAACGCAATTTAAATGTAGTATTAAAGTCCAATATGTATTTTTTTACAATATGCACGAAGAAGCCTCTATTTATATTTTATTTACTCCGACGTTACGTGGATCACCGAGTTTTGCATGAAAAAGGAAGGACCCGTAAGGGAAAAAGCAATAGCGTGTTAGTGCTACCAGTATATTGTGGATTGGTACAAGGAACAGGATATGAGCGTTTTTTTTGCTTTATATAAAATATGGTAATTTCAAATAATTATAACGATCAAATATTATCCTGTTTGGAAGCAATATTGTTAATTACCAGCTTTCCGCTCGCAGCCCCACCTGCATGAGTTACACTTTTTTCCCCCTTAAGAATAGGATATTTTATCCACGAACAATGTAATCTATGATACTTTCCAATTCCCCAGTTGTTTGTCTTTTAATATAAATAGAAAGACAACAACAAAAAAATAAGTGACTATAAGCCAACTTAGCACTGCCCAGCAGTGTAAACTTGAAAATATGTGTCTCTTTGTACGTTGCTTTCTAAATACTGTCTTAAAAATTCGCATTATGTCAAAATTATAATTATTTTTACCCTCTTTATCAACCCATTCCAGGATACTTTTTTATGTAGAATCTAAAAGGGGCTTAGATCACAGTCCATCACGCTAGATAAGTGCGGGTTGGGGGACGTGGGAATTTTAGTTAACTTTCAGGAATGCACTGTAATATAACGTAATAAATATAATAATATATCATGACGAAATATTATAATGTTTATACTCACCTGGAAGCAGCAATAAATACACAAATAACATACTTTCTTTATCAGTTAGCTATCCCTTCTCCTTTAAGGTAAATCGTTCTACGATCTTCTACGTTCTACTACCATCTATGGTTTTGTTCTCTTATGACTTAAACTACAGAAAACTTGCATAGGATAAAAGGGTATTGATATACTTATCATAGCGGCAGCGGAGTAAGTAATCCATAATAGACGATGCAAGTGAGGCTTAGAGAGTTTTAATACTTGTTGTGTTTTAATTATGCGTTTATTTAGTTAAGGGTCCTATTGACGAACGGGTATTCATGGAATACAATAGAAAACTTTATGTCAATCCTTAACAGCTGAAATAGATGCAACGGTAGTACTTCCACGATGAAACCTTCGGGGTTTTTTCACCTCTACAATTTTATAAAATCGTATTATAACCACATATATTCGTAATATGACAGATACACTCACAATATAAATTTTAATAATATCGTATTTCGAAAGCTCATCAAAATCGAAAATCAAACGGGCAATCCAAAACACATTTTCGGCGAAAATAAACAGTATTTTCCTCCACTATCGCACATAACCGTACTATTAAAGTTGAGCCGGCGTTTCTGCCAAAATGTTTCGCTATCTGCTATTTAGCGTTAAATGTTGCATTAAAATAACAGTTTTATAGCGATATAATTAAATATTGTGCTGTGTTACATAATACATTTAATGATTTTTGAATGTCCACCACTTAAACACAAAAATATGAGCCATATCACAAACAAGCAATCTCTTCGTATGGTATGACTTTTGTGTACAGTTTGTCATTGATATTATAGGTACAGTATTGCTATGAGCACGATATTCTGAAAATTAAATGAACTTACAATTGCTTTCGGTTACCTCTTCTTGTTCAAGGTCTAGTATTAAAAAAGAAATAAAAAAACGTTCGTAATGTATGTTACGTAGTCGCTGCTATAATTGCAATGATAGGCAAGCGTTAAGTTGTTTGAAGAACTTTTATTAAACGAAAATATATCACCGACTAAAGCCTTTTTTCATTCAAAAGGCACATGGCAGCTTGGGAGAAATATGTGGGATTTGTACCGCACTAAAACCCCTCATTGGAGTTGTTGGACTGTATCAGCGCTTGAGGAGGACGCCGGGATTTCCAGAAGATCGTTCTGTGTCCGCCATGTGCAAAATCTTCTACACCCTCAAGCGTATACTATGGCATGAAGCCACGCACGTACTGGCGTCCTTCACAGGGCCACTAGCTGGACGGTTTGAGCTGCCACTTTTGTCGCCCGCAACCATTATAAGTCATCTTTTAATCGCCTCCTACGATCAGGCAAGGTATCGTAGCTAAGATAACACATCTATTTCACTTCTAATATTATTGGTTATATATATAATGTATTGTGTAAGTTGAATATTGATTAAACAAAACCAGTTCTGAGTATTTTCCATCTCATTTTCGTTTGATTTCCACCGCATCATTTGTATCGCTTCTATTTTTGCGGTTCACTCACTGTTTATGGTTATAGCTGCAGCGTTGCAGGTATTTTAATTCGTGGTTTACTTTAAATGTTGATTTACACGTGGTTTTGGGGCATAACAGAGATATTATAAGTTTAGATTCAATAATAGTTAGTGGTTATTAATCATCAGATTGTTATAATATTGTAGGTTAAATTAAAAGTAATCATTTTTTGCCATATGATTTTTTGTAATTTAATTTAGCCCATTTATGTTCCCCTACTGGACGTAGTTCTACGGTTGTGAGTGAGAGTGATAGAGGCCATAGTCCAACATGATGGCTAAGCATGATGCCAGGTAATACCCAGCTGACATCATGCCGTCGAGAAATTATGAGTAGGTAATTCTAAGGACATCTAACTCTAGGTAACTCTAAAATTCATTGAAATATTCATACAATTACACAAAATTTCATTCATTCATAAAATTTCATAGAAAAACATATATACATCTACTAGCTGACACCGCGAACTCCGTACCGCGTTTAATTGTTTGGGGTGGGCCACCCTTATCACTTAGGGGGATGAAAAATAGATATTGGCGGATTCTCAGACCTACTCAATATGCTTAGAAAATTTCATGAGAATCGGTCAAGCGGTTTCGGAGGAGTACGGGAACGAACATTGTGACACGAGAATTTTATATATAAGAAATAGGAACTCTTGAAAGATTACTATGGAAGTCAATAACAGGCTGCCTCCACTAGAATCTGTGGTCTCTAAAACAAATGGTACTCACTGGTTTCATTTTAGTAGTAATTCCAAAACATACATGTTGGAAGGATTCCCGTAAATGTTTTTTTTGGTGTTTATCTAAACTTCTAAGAATAATCTTATTCTACGAAAGTAGCCAACTAGCATTTGCTCAGAAAGCTGAACTAGATATTTTGATGTTTGAGAATATAAAATTAAGCCAACGCCACCGTAGTTCTGTAGGCATGAGAACTCACAATGACGCTAAAGTGATCTCCGATAGGTAATTGAGCTCATTTATTATGATGATACGCCTAGATATTTACTTTTCATTAATAAACTATAAAACATATGAATTTATATTAAACATTTACTTCTACCAATCATTAAATGACTGGAATTCCAATAATGCTCATCAAAGCTAAATTCATTAACATTAAACAAATTGATAACTGCCTTTAGCGAATTACATTTAATTTTATTATAACTGTACCATGCGGCTTCCCACCAAATTATTTGCGATGACGCTACTTTTGTGGCTTATTTCAGTACAACTATGTACATAAACAAAATTAAATGTTGGTGTTACTGTGGTAAGAGGCAGAGCTGAAAGTGATGGCAATGGATAAACATGTATGTTATGATTGGATATAGTATTTATTCTGTCAAATTCGACGACCTGCCTGTCGCAATGGTCACCACGCCAGATTGCTAATCACATAGTCCCGCGTTCGATTCCCGGTGAAACGGAAATTTGAATGATGGTTACAATTTATTTAAAAAAATACTTACAACCCTAAGCATCTTCACCTCAGATAATTTAACTGAAACATAAACAGGAAAAAAGCAGCAGAATAAATCTACATGTGCATCAAGGTAAATCCGATGTCGTATCTGTAATCCGCTCAGATTAAGGAGCTCTGCGCACTCGTGTGGAAAATCTCCTGCGAATGAATGCAGGAATATGATAATGTGGTGTTCCTACCTTATTACTCGTAATACTTTCTACTTTACAAGCATATAAAATTACGAACTTCTCTCTGTGGTATAGATGTTCAATGTCACAAAGTCTGTTCGGATATGAATGTTGTAGATGTACATTGTTTTAGTTTGCTTAACATGGAGAGTGCTTAGTGTCAAGTAACGTCAGCATAACTAGTAAACATAGAAGAGTTGTCCGTTTCTTGTTAATGACGTTCTTGATATTATAACTTTTAATTTTTTTTCCTAACGCCTCAAAAATTCACGCACAGCGTACACACCACTACTATAAGGGTGCGTTTCCACTGACGCGGAGCTAGGCGGTGCGATGCTTAGCGGTTCATGAAGTGACCAATCACTATATCACTTCAATGGAAACAGCACGAGCGGATTATAACAGAGCTGAACGGATATTCATAAAAATACAGCGAGGCGATGCGTAGCGGAGGACAGCGGGCATTGAGATGCGGATATCACAATTTCTCACCATCACCATGGGTTGACTGGGAGAGAATGTCATTAGGCATTAAGTCCGCCCATTGTTATCCTAGTTTTTTTTAGGTCATAACAAAAAAGAATAAATAAATAAATAAATAAATATCTCCGCTTCACTACTCCGCTCTGCTCCGCTTCAGTGGACTCTCTGTCCAACTCCGCGTCAGTAGAAACGTACCCTAATAAAAGCGTAAAATATAATATCTATAACGTTCTAATATCTATAATGTCTATAACGTTCGAAGTATATGTCTTACATGATAAGTCGTCGGTCTCGGTACTTATGTTTAGATAGTGGATGTTAAGCGTTTTCGGAAGCCTCATCGAGGCTTCTAATACTAAACTGAATCTCTTTCAACCCCGATTGAAAGCCACAGCGTGAAACGATTAGTCATAATTTCTGCTGCTAGCAATTTTTGTTTTAAGACAAGTTATGTAGTTATTAGAGCGACGATGGCCGAGTGGTAAGGACCGCGGTCTCCGACGCGGGAGATGCCGGGTTCAAATCCTCGGCGCGCACCTCTGACAAAATCGTTGCTCCACGGTGATAGAAAATATTGTGATATTTAATTGATTACGATGTTTTCCATCGCCGTGCATGCCTAAGGGAAATTCATAATTTCTCGAAAGCGTGACGTCCACCAATTCGCATTAGGCCAGCGTGGTGGACTATATAAAATTAAGTTATTAGGACTATATTGATGCGCCCGGAGAAGCATTACTATCATGGTTTCTGAAGTTAGGTGATAATATCTGTTTATCCATTTTGTCTTTGTGCCAGCCACATTAACACAAATATACCATTTTCCGTAACAAGAAAATCTCACTTAACAAATCCACTTAAAGCATCAAAGGTACTGACTCACCCGTCAGTGGACAGGGCATTGCGCCTCGCTTCGATACATAATTTTTGTGCCAAATCTGGCGCGGGGGAAAAACTCACACATATTAATTTTGTCACAATTCACAAACATTCTTTCAACGCTACAGACGCATACATTTCTAAATACGTAATTTTCAATAAACAACGTCATTTTCTATGCACCAACAACACTGAAACCGACACACATACACACACTAGTGTATGTAACTAGAAGGCACATTGTACATGCACGTTGGGACGAGGGGTTCGCCCGTAAATGCACTCATCTGACCTGTCAGTACCTGTGATGCTCTAAGCATATCTACAATCACCTTAGGAGTCAAAAACAATGATTGTAGGTAATTGTCTATTGTAAGGTTTATATATGTAAGGAGCTAAAAGTAGACAATTAATCCAAAACAATGATTGACCTATTTTTCGGTCTCTATAGGTCTGTAACGGTATATCAGTCGTATCGAGCAGCCTTGGGTCAGGAGCAGTACCGTGGCCTGCTTCACTATTTTTACTGTTTTGCTGGCTACAACCCTTTTTGCGTCCCACTGCTTGGCACTGGTTGGCACGGGCACCCATTATTGGAAGGCCTAGAGCTTACTCCAACTGTTTCTTAAACAAAAATAGCAAAATTGTCATAAATCAACATTAACAAAACATATACAGAAAAAGGAAGTATGGTAAATACGTGTGTGCATTAAGATGAATCAAGCGTCGTATCTTTGATCCGCTTACGGAAGCTTTAGCGTAGTCGTATGGAAAATCTCCTACGAATAAACGTAGCATGATAGCGTATCGGCATATTAATTAATTTTTCTTTATTTTTAATAATAATAATAATAATTGTTTATTGCAACAAGCATGGTTTACAAGGTGATAAAATACATTTAGAGTTCAAACATACTTGGCTGGATACAGCATGCAATGTTCACAGTTTTAAAGAAAATATAATAAATAATGTCAAAACAATTAAATTTAAATTAATAAGTATTTCAATTAATATACAGATTACAAATGAAGAAAGTATAATAATGTCAAATTATAATAAATGTCATATGTATTTCAATTCATATACAATACATTAACAAACCATTAAAATTACTCAAAAATCTACCTAACATGTCAACATTTTATGATTACACATTGTTCTTCAATTACAATTTTATAGTTATCCCGATCCTATATTACTATTACATATACTCTCCTAGAGAATAGAAGCAATTTTCCAGTAACCATTCGAATAGTGACTTTTTAAATGGTGTTAAAGTTAGGGTTTTAAAGTGTTCTGGCAAATTATTATATCGCACCTTCGGTGCAACAAAGTCACAAGTCGCTAAAAATGCAAAATTGAGTTAAGTATGCCAAATTGTCTATGAATCATGCTTTCAATTGGGGAGACAAAGACACCCACTAAAGTATTACGAAATTCCACTAGATGGCATGAGTGCTTTTGTCGAAATGAGTGGTTTTTTCGTGAGTTATGGGCCGACAAAGTCCTATTGGCTAGTAGTGCCCCCGCTCCCGCGAGTATTCCAGATATTCTGGAGTTACAGCCACACAAATATATTTATGACCATTTTTTTGTCACTTATTTGGAGCTAAAAAAAGCGTATCTATATTTGAGACTTCAATTTTATTTTGTAAATTACAAATATTTTGGAGCAACAAAGGCATTAGAAGAAAAGTGGTTTTGTTGATCCAACATTATTGTTTTGAACTAAACTAATTGGGACAACTATGTCCTAACTAAAAAAGTGTCTTTGTAGATCCAATAATATTTATAATCAACTACCCTTATTTGTAATTATAAAGTCATTAACTAAGAAGTGTTTTTTTTTTGGTCCAGTATAATATTCCATTTCCACTAAGCTTCTGGAACCACAAAGGCCAAGTGATGGTGGTGGTGATGGTGGTAGTGGAATAACAAAATACTTATGACTATTTAGCTCCATATTTAAATAAATATAAATGTTAACTAATGTTGTTACTCCATAATTATTTACTACTTTTTTCGTTATAGTTGCATCTTCAAGTAGATACCCGGTTCTTTCGATATTTTCGGGAAATTTAATTACGTGTTGCGCACTATTACACACCATGACACCACTACTTACATACTATTACTTTTATATAGTTTCTACTGTTTAAAAGTTCATAAGTCACGAGAATAGTAGTAGTCGTAGAATGCAGAAAGGACAATGTCCCCTTTGTATTGATGTTGGGGCTGTATTTATCTGTCTGTGAGCCTGTATGTTCAGCTCGGGACCCTGGAAATGGCATAGGCTACTTCTTACCGTGGAAATAAGTTTAATTCCCATGGGAAAATCAATTTAGCCATAGTGGTGATAAGGGATTTCAACGCAAGACTGGGTATGTGAGACGGCGACGAGCAGAGAATAGGGCTCTTTGGACAACGAAACCACCTACGTGCGACCTACGTGCTCAGAACACAAAGCGCGTCCAAATCACAACAGAGCGGAACGAAGGCACCAAAGTCTTGCGCTATAGTTTCATCTAAACCCAAAGTTCTGAGAGAAATTGAGCGGTCTACGGACAGTATACTTCCTCAAAAGTTCCCGTTCCCAATGTGGTGAATGACAAGAGAGCCAAAGTGACCCGACACTATACCGAAGATATCCCGTACGTCAGCCTGTATGAAATTAGAGGAGCCTTTAGTCAGTTAAAAAACAATAAAGCACCGGGAGATGACGGTATCACATCAGAGCTGCCGAAGACTGGAGAGAAACCCCTTCCAGTGGTGCTCCAAAAACTGTTTTATACCGTCGTATGGAACTATATCGGAGGCGTAGAGCAGAATCATAGTGGTTCTCTTGCCTATCGCGCTTCTGAGCCACGTATGTAAGCTGTTCTCGAGGGCCCTTACTAATCGTATTGCGCGATGACTAGACTACTTCCAGCCTCCCGAACAAGCCAAATTTCGAAAAGGCTACAATACCAGTTATACAAACGACCGAGGAGTATAATTTGTCGCTAAGTGTTGCATTTGTGGACTATTAGGAACCTTTCGATTCTATCGAGATCGGTCGGTGGTCGGTGCTAGAGTCTATCCAGCGGTGCCAGATTGACTACAGTAGTACATCGAGGTGTTGAAATGTTAAAAAGCCGCTACCATAACAGTCCGAGTCCACAACGGAAGCACTGAGCCTATTCCACTGCAGCGCGAAGTAAGATAAGGCGATATTATATCCCTGAAACTGCACGGCACTAGAGCATGTGTTTAAGCTAATGGAGTTGAAAAGGCGTACTTCCACTGTAGTGTGAAAGAATTGATGTACTGACATCAATGGCGATCACCTCACTCACCTTCGATTTGCCGCTAATATAGTCATCGTAACGTAGTTCAACGATTTGGGTATTATGTACAACTGATAATTTTGAAACACTTTTAGATGTGGATTGGCTGAAACTACTGCCTAGATGAACTACTAATTCAGCTCGTGGAGTCACTGCTAGAGCTAGATTTACTTCCTGACTAAAAAGTGCTTTCCTTGGTTGCTTTTTACGCGGTGGTGTGTATACAGAAAGCAGTAGGATCAACTCGGGTATAAGTAACAAAACTTATACCTGTACTTCGATTGTACTTCAATCACTTTGATTTTAATTGTTTACAGTTACCTTTCTATTTGTAGTTGATATTTTGAGAAAAACATATACGATTTATTTATTTAACGAACTTTATTTCATTTAAAACCTCATCTTTAATAACAATGCATTATTCGTTAAACATAATAAATTCTGGATCAACAAAGTCACAATTCAACACCTTTTTATTTGTAATGCATTTTATTAGTATATCGAAATGATTTCAAATATGCATTTAACGTGAAACTGTAGCAAAAACTACAAACAATTAATGGTTTAAATATTTTTAACCTACTACTGATATCCATCGAGTAATCTGGACATAAATGCGAAAAAAATCGTAAAAGTGCTCTCCTGTAAAATTACAAATTGTGCTATTGTGACTTTGTTGCACCGAAGGTGCGATATAAGAACCAAATTATTATATTAGAGCAAAACTTTGTACGAAAATTCTATAAAATTTCTTGCCGACGGAAGAAGCTAGAAAAATTAAAGTATATTACAGAAGCATAATGGTTTAGCTAAAGAAGCTAAAGTGTGTAACACAACTTTCATGCGAGCCTTTACACGTGGCATTCTTCTGTCGTATACGCTAGATCGCTAAAATATAATCAAATATAAATAAAATCGACAAATGTCTGCCTCTCTCCAAAATGCAGTGCCTTACCACGGCGCACTTATTATTCGAATTTATTGTGTAACATTTGCATAGCATTAAATAAATAAATAATAGTTGTATGGGTGTGAATTGATCTAACGTTGTGTCACGTGATCTCGATCATTAGCTTAATGTCAATCCGATACATTTACCATTCTGTATTCTACAAGCGCCTACGATACAAGAGTGCCACTTATTTGGCCCCCATGGTTGGACAGAGTAAATACTGTATTACTATGGTGGTACATTTCTATGGTGAATCAATTTCTATGGAAAGATGCGGTTGCTAGATTTAAATGAGGCTACTATGCATTTCATGATCATTACATCATATTCATAATAACTTATACTCATATTTATAATAGCTACATCACATTCATAATAATAAAGATGTCACGCTGTTACATTCTCAGTCGAATAATTTAAAAAGAAGGTGGCTCATAGTTTCTTTATTATTTTGAAGATGATGACCGACAACCATAATACTGACTGAAAAATAAACATCTAATCAACAATAATAAGTAATCGACTAACAAAAGTCTGAACTTAAAAACTTTCTAACATCAGAACAATATTCAAACTCTAGGATTGTCACTAGCAGAAATATTGTCGTTAAGTAGGTTAATGTACTGAAAACAATTCGCAAACCCATGAACGATTACGAGTAACTCAGCGCCTGCCAACTGAGATAGTGTCACGGAACTCATAAAAATACTTTCACGGCCGTAAAAATAAACCCTCCCTTGATAAATCACATGCTATTGAAATTGATTTTTTGCCGGTTTAATCTGTGTACAGGCCGCAATTTATCTTTTTAATTGCGATACCACGGGTGGGTTATCTGCGGTATAAATTATTTAGTTACGGGAATCTCTCTGGTTGGAGGTTCGCAAAAAATGAAATTTCTAAACATTTTTATGAAAGTTACAAGAAAATATGTGTTCACTTTAACGGATTTTAGTTTGGGAACTGGACTTTTTCTATCAGTAGCGTGCCTAAATTTGCTTCAATAAGCTGTTGGGGTAGATGCAAATGGGGGCTATACTAAATTGTGTATTTCCAAGTGTTAATATACAAGTATAAACACTTAGCTGTATTCGTCGTATTCGTCGCTGTCTAGATCACTTCATGTTCACTAAACTCTCTTTGTGTTGACTTTGTCTTGGTATGGGGGGGAGGGGGAACCTTTAAAAGGTACCGGCACATACTCGGTAGATTGCCTCTACGATTTGGGAGTACTCCAGTATCTCTAGTGGAACGCACCGGTGTCCTCCTCGCGCGACGTCACAGAACTGGCCCATCTTCAGGAGAGCAAAAGAGCACTCCTGTACCTTCCAATGCTTACGGCAGCATGCGGCCACGCACACATCGCCGCCCTTCCCATGGCTGCCAGCTGGACTCCCACTCTCACCGCCCACAACCCGGAAGCCCCCTTTTAGTCGCCTCTTACGATCAGGCAGGGGATACCGTAGCTCTATTCTTAATCCCGAAGCTACAGGGATTAACTTTATCTCATTATTTCGCTGATACAAGTAGTGAAATCCGTAACATCATGTTGGCTGCTATGTTTATTGCTTACAGAGTTACGACGGAATAATTTACGACGGTTTGACGATGGACGACCGAGCTTGGCCATTCGTTTCGTGTCCGTTATGAAAAGCGGGAATGGCCGGTGATTTAGGGAAAATGTTCAAAAGGGAAAATTATCCTTTTTTCATCTGTCGCGTTTTTTTGTTACTGGCTGGGTTTGGAAATAGCTTTTTTAATACAGTTGCTCAAAAAGTGGCATATTGCAGGGACGTAAAGCGTGCGGGAAGTGGGCTATTACACACTCGTGTTTTTTCTTTACCTTTTCCAAACTCGTGCATTTTCTTTCCCAACTGTCAAAATAATGTCTATTAAAAAGAAAAAAAACCAACCACGAAGTTTTAGAAGTTTTTATGATTCATGAAAATATTTCTAAAAATAAGCTACTAATTTGTTTCAATATCAGATTTAATGATTTGATTCAATGAGTTAGGTTAGGTTTCATTTCATTTCATCTCATTAACATTTTCATTTCATATCAATAAAAAAATTCTACTGAAGACTTGGCTGTTACATTGGAAGGAGTTCCGACTGTCAACCCTCACCTTCGGCTGCGCCTCGGCTCGGGTAGACATTTGTCGGAGCTCCTTGCAATGACAGCCTTTCCGCATTTGTAATGAAATATACCAGTGACTGCAAAAAAACTTATTTAGTCCTGGTTCTGACTCAGGTGACTTACAAAACTTTTTGTATGAGAAGAGTTTAATTATATTTTATGTATGTCTCTTTCTTTAGTAGCATGACAATAGTATGCGCTTATTCGATTTTTTAAACCATACTCAGTGTGATTAATGTCTTTATAACTGGATGACGATACGAAAACCAAGTTTTGAAACTCGTTTCCTATTCGTTATTAAAAGAGAGAAAATTTGGTAACTTGAAAAAAATAAATAAAGGGAAAATTACGCACATTCTGCGGAATTATGCATTTTGTCAGTATTTATGATTAAATAAAATCTATATTTGCTACATTTTTTTTTAACTGTTAAACATCTACCGGTCATCTTTTTAAGTTATAACTTTGCAGAAATTTGCCTAGTTTTGTAGCATATCTAAGTAACATAATACTAAGTAATTTACTACGATGGACGACCAAGCTTACCCATTTGTTACGTGTCCGTTATGAAAAGCGGGAGTAGCTGGTTGAAGCGACCTTCCACTACTCATCAAGAGATGGCACCACGGGTATACCTGAATCACGCTATCGAAGTTTTCTGAATATCCGAGCATATATACAAGCTCCGAATTGAGTCAGTCGGAGCGCGGCCGCTCCCCGGGCATGACCACCTCGCCCGGCGGGAGATCTCCCTTTGTCAAACTGGTGAATTAGGAAAAATATTCAAAAAGGAACGCCATTTTTGAAATTCGTAGGCAGGCTTTATTTCAACAATTGCTAGAAAATTTCATGGTCCAAAAATTTAACAAATGTTCTAGAGCACCAATAAAAATATCGGTATCGGTAACACGTAATATCTTCTATTTTTAAATGTGTTTACATCACATTGGACACACATTATTTTGGTAGGTTTCATTGTGAAATACTACAACAGCTGCTTTATTACAGTGGAATCTCGGTAATTAACAACATTTAATTCTGGAAACCTGGAGCTTACTCCATCACATTGCTCCAATTCAGGTTGGTGGAGGATCGCATGAATGAGACTCACAAACAAACTGTCCCTTCGACCTCATACATTATTACCTCAATCAATTTAAGTTATTACCTTACTCATAGAACTCTAAGCATTTTCACTGACCATAGGATACGCCTAAATCAGATTCCTAAATATTTGGGAGTTGCTTAGAAGAAAAACACGTTAGGCATAACCTAAAGTAACGACACCGGCGCTCTATGTATTGTGACACCGATTTGGAATGCCGTAGGGCTTAGATGACCCTAAACTGACACATGTGACAGTCGTTCCAACTGATAATTGATTGACGAACAAAATCATGAACAACTGTCAAAAATACTAGGGTACTCATAAGATAGGACTGACCTTTTATACATCGATTAGTGAAACGGAACGTAATGCTTAGCATTGCCTTAAATTAGGAGTAAGTAAGGCGTTCCCTTGTTCGTCGTTAGTGAACGGGTATTATACGTTTAGTTGTCATGTGGACGTAAATTGATACTAAACGCTCTCGGGGTTCCACTAAAACAATGTGCATGTACACGCCTCACAATATTCATAGCCGAATGAACTTTATGACATAAAACATCTATATTAAATGATCATTCTTCTCACTGCCTTTCCTTTCTGCCTTATTTTAAATTATACTGTCCAATATGAACGCGTATATGGTCGTTTGGAAACACGTGCTAAAATAAACAGGTCTTTTTCCAGCATTCATGCACTTGAATCGTTAAAGGGGTAGCATCTGCAGTGCGCGGCTGACCGATACGCGCTTACACGCGCGTCCGGCTTATACGCTCGTATAATGCACTGGGTTTAAACTGCTCTGAAAGACACTTAAAATTGCTTCTCAAATCTATCTTCTATTAAAATTCAAAGTACACTTTATCTTGTGAATTTCACTGTGACAGAAGGATATTATTACCAAAGACACCTCAAGTCGCTTTATAGAAGCATCATGGGAAAGAGGCCTTACTCGTTATTTTCAAAGTATTATATGTCACGAAATTTGAACCAGCTGACATCGCGTGAAATCATTTCTCACTAAGCCACATTTGACATATGATATCGCTGTAAAATACTGTTTATCACAGGATTTGATATATTTATTTCTAGGGCCATATTATGCCTCTAAATTGAAGATTATAGGTATATTGTGAGTGGTGAGTAGACCGATATTAACGACCCGCGTGGCTTAATGGTGGACTGCCGATCAGAGGGTCCCGGGTTCGATACCCGGTGAAGCAGAAATTTTAATGGTGAGTATGTCATAAAGGCTGTTACGATGCTCATAAGCCGATTTTTTGCATATTAACAGCTTTGTTCAGAAGCTTCAAAAGTTAAAATCCGCGAACATTTTTACTGACCTCGCTACAGCGATGCATATAACATAAAGGTTATTTAATAGTCCTCCACTTTTTACTATTATAAACAGAAACAACTATTACTTCATTTAAAGTAGCGCTAAGTCAACAGTCTGCTTGCGAAGTCAGAAAATATACGCTCGCATTAAGGTTTTAGTCATACTACAAACGAATAACGACGAAAAGATATTACTTTATTAGAAAACAGAAAAAATATATATTAAAATATTTTTTTATTAGAAACTATTTCTGCTCCTGCTTGTATTTAAACTACGCAATAAATTTTACTCAAGGCATAATAATTGTAATAGATTTTGAGGTACAAAACAAAATATTTATAGGCCAGATGAAGTAAATCTATCATTGTAATCGTGGGTACAAGTAAACCACGATATGCCAAGTGCCATTAATAATAAATAATAACGCTTCACACTCATAGCCCCACATTAGGGTAGATATACCCTGTGTCGTGGGTACCATGGACACACACAAAGACAGAAACACCTCGACCGAAAACAGAAACTTAAACTCATCATTCAAATTTCTGTTACGCTGGGAATCGAACCCGGGACCCTTCTATTGGCAGTTCGGCATGGTAACCATTGCGCTCAACGCACATACACATTAGTAAAATAGTACTAATAAAAATGAATTGCCTACAGACGTCTGCACTCAATACAATCGGAATTGAAAGCTCTAGCCTTCCTTGCATAAGGGCCGTACGCGTAACCGTATTTGCAATAAGAAAAAAATGGACTCAATTTAACATTAAAGTTTTAAATAATTTCATTAAGGGCAGAGTTTACAGCGCAATGCGATAAAAATAAAAGAGATTAGAGAAATTGGGACAGGTAAACAGGCATGTACATGCAAATTCATTAACAAATACAATTCACGCTTTCAACTGCTCAAAACCTTACATGCCTTACCACAATGCCTTACCGTAACTATCAGGTTATCTGAAATAATTCTACGTCCAGAACCGATATATTTTTTGTCCATATCTAGATCCAAAATTCTATATTCATAACATTAAAAGATGTTAGATTTTTTATTTAGAAAACAAGGCACTGCTTCTCCAGAGTGTGATGACAGACCTCATATGCTGTCACCGAAGCACAACTGAAATTCTCCAAGGAGGGAACAGGTCAACAACTGAACCTTCGCAACTGCATATACTTCCAAATTTGAACAAAAAAATAATATCGCATCACACTTATGGGGTAATTGTGAAACAACTGAATAAGAACTAGCTAAAGCTCAAGCATTCGCCAAAGGCCGCCCCATTTTTTCCCGACCCGCACAGTAGCAAATTAACGCAAGTTAAATAGCGAGACATCTTCTATTTGTGTACTATTTTTATAGAGAACTCTACTTTGTTAGATAAGGGTACTTGGAGTAGGCATTATATATTTACTGTGCTATTTACCGGTAACCGTTATAAAGTTACGTAGGTCTCTAGTGGTTGAATCTTGGTATATGCAGCTCTTAACTAAGATATAGGTGGTAGCCCCATTCGGAACGTCTTCTAAATTTAAAAAGACACTGATACTCGTAATGCGATAAATAAAATAAAAAATTGAAAGATATAGATGAAAACTTTTAGTGAGTAATTTTCACTCACGTTATATTATAAGGGTAAAGACATACTGGTTAAGTTCGATTTGGTGCTCTTGTCATTTTGAGAAACTTTAAGTGACTTAAAGAAACATCATAATGTTTTCCTTCACAGTAAAGGTACTAATGTTCACGCACACAAGCGCGCTTGTCAGTACACACTACTACAACAATCAGGGCCAATCGGACTTCGTGAAATAGAATATCAATAAGGGCTCACATTCAGCTGTAGTGTGTCTGTAGCACATATAAAGTTTATCCATAGTTGCAACACATAAACGTAAATACACGTAAACTAGAAATTGTTTGGAGATATACTTTTATTTTATTCAATAATATTATACGCGGAAGCGCGCATGACCGGGAATTTTGTCACTAGCGGTCGCCCATCCCACTCCCGCACCCGGTGCACTGAGCTGCGTAGATTACTTACGTTCTTCGCACTGGGCCATGCGCGCTTCCTTTTAACTTATTATAATTATATATTTGACATAATTGCATACCCTATATGGGTTATTATAAGAGCACTACATGTACCTAGTTTGTTTCATCGCTATATTTTGTACCGTGTCCTGCAATAAATAATTTGAATTTGAATTTTTCAGTCAATGCATATTACCAAAATCCTACAGGAATTGAGCTTGCTTAATGTTCAAACATACTCCATGCCCTATCTAAACTGCCTTTACCATTATCTTCTCTTAAGCTTCGATAACATTTTAAAACCATAATTAAAACTACGTTTATTTCTAAGCCTTACCATGCCACGTTACTTCATTAAGTGAAATCATGTTAAAAGGAAACAACTACTGAAAGCAATAAATAACATAACATGAATGAAGGATAAACATGATTTTCATATTTTAATATAGTTTAAACAAAACGACAAAATAATTTACAACACGCGCCTCCTGGCTGCCAGCGGCTTGTTATGATGTTTTATGTAGGGCTGGCAATGCATTAAAAATAATAAAAATCAGAAAAAATCTGGTCAACTTACCACAGAGGAAACCGTACCGTAACGAAACGAAAGTATTAATAAATAATATATTTTAATTTGTCTAATTTATTACACTTTTTCAATCTTAATGGTTCTGAAAAGCTAACGTAAACATTACACTACTTTGTTGACTTCAAAAGATTGTAGACTAAACTTAGTTTTAAATTACCTTTTTGTATAATTTTCAATTTCATACATTTCTAAAGAGAGATCTGGACAATAATTATGTTTACATAATAATATACAATAAACTAATAACCAACAAACGGACAAAGTTTAAAAGCCTTTATCTTTACAATAAAATAAGTTAATTTACTATAAACGGAAAAAAAACGGTTTCCCAATCAGACAAACACAAAACCTTTGAAACGCCCAATCCTTTACAAAGCTTTAATACAAAAGCGCGTTGTATTTTCAGGCATGACCTAACACGCACCAAAAATTAATTATGCATTAAAAGAATACAAAGGTGAACAAAACAAACACACAAACATCGGCAGCCCTAATGAGTTATGCAAATGAAGCCGACGTGCCGGCTGATCAACAACTTCGGTTTTAAACTCGAAATGTTTAATTTTATGCTCTTCGTATGCTTGTTATTTAAGTTCTTTAAAATATAAAATGCTAGCCTTCCGCCAGCGGCTTCGCCCGCGTGGACCCGTTTTATAGGTTCCCGTAGGATAAAAAACATCCTATGTCCTTTCCCAAGGTCCAATCTCTATCTGTGTTCCAAATTTTTTAATCATCAATCAACATTAAAATTGGTTCAGTAGTTTAAGCGGGAAAGCGTAGCTGATAGACAGACAGACAGGCAGACAGACAGAGTTACTTTAAGTAAATATTATAAGACTTAATTTTTATTTAGTGCCACTGATTGGCATACGACAAGGGGTATAGCAACTTATAAATAAAACACATAAACCTAAACAAAAAAACATTCACAAATCTAAACCTAACATAAACAAAGCTCATAAAAGACGATGCGAAGAGCTTACTTTGCTGCTCCAAGGTGATTTGCTGGAAATGCGGTTATTATTCAACCCGCGGTCAAAATTTCAAATCACCCATAAGGCCGCTGATAAACTAATGACAACTAGGTCTGATGGCTTAACGTGCTCTCCGAATCACGGAAACCCGTAAGGAATTTTCCAGAAGTGGTAACTCATCTTACACTCAAACGCGCCAGACTCGTTTAGCTGCGTAGATCGTTCGTGTTATACGGCTGTTATTATTACTACTTACTTAATACTACAAGAAATTATAAAACCCCATGTAAAACATAAGATCCTCTAGAAAAATTAAACAACTCCCTAGGGTTGATATTTTTTTAAAGTCTCGTGTTTTTAATCATTTGATATTCAAAAGTATAAAAGGCTTAAAAAAACATGACTACTTACACATCACTCTGTAAAAATTCGTGACAAGAAAATATTCTCAGATAATAATGTCACCGTGATTATTAGTCAATAACGTTTATTTACTGATAAGACCACTTGTGTTCGTAAACTTTTGATACGTTAGCAAGGAAATCTGAAAAGTTATAATATTAAGGACATCATTAATGGAAAAACCGACAACTTTCCGATCCGAACGATCAAGAACGATCCCTTGAGGGTATTCTAAGTACCATTGTTATAAATTATGGATAAATACTAACAAAAACACACTATTGTACGTAATTGTAGCTATATTATGGGCCCAATACAGTTAAATGCGAGTCATTAACAGATATATCGGCACCTGCAAAGTCGGCAATATGTAACAGACGCGTATTTGGCAACGTCGCGCATTAAATAATGGCTATTAAGATCCCTTGAGAGTATTCTAAGTACCATTGTTATAAATTATGGATAATTACTAACAAATACACACACTATTGTACGTAATTGTAGCTATATTATAGAACCTATACAGTTAAATGCGAGTCATTAACAGATATCTCGGCAGCGGCAACAGTCGGCAATGGGTGAGAGATGCGTATTTGTCAACGTCGCGCGTCAAATAGTGGCTGTTAAGATCCCTTGAGGACATTATAAGTACAATTGTGCATAAATTATAAATAAATATTAATAAATACACACACTATTTTAACTGTTGATATACTACAAAAACATTACAGCCGAATGCGAGTCCTTAACAGATATCTCGGCAGTGGCAACAGTCGGCAATGGGTGAGAGATGCGTATTTGTCAACGTCGCGCGTCAAATAGCGGCTATTAAGATCCCTTAGAGGGCGCGCTGAACCATTGCAGGGACATACTGTTGGAAAGTTAAATATGGATTAGTTTCAGAATAAATTTATAGTTTTAAAATTCAATTATATAAGTTTTTTACAAAAAAAGCCTTCAAACGGTAAAAAATAACATTGTTCAGTACTTGGCATTTGATACTTTTTACCGACTTCCAAAAGAAGGAGGTACTGTATTCGGCTGTATGTATTTTTTTTTTATATATGTTCACCGATTACTCCGCCGTTTGTTGACCGATTTTCAAAATTATTTTTTTGTTCGTATGCTTATACTCCCGAGGTGGTCCCATTGTCACCAAATCAGGATCTGATGATGGGATCCCAGGGAAATCGAGGGGAACTCTCAAATTTTATAGGCACACACATTGATTTTCTTATAGTTTCTGAAGCATAAGAGATATTTACGCATATAAATCATCATCTCATGTTGCTGAGCTGATGATGGAAGGTACTGCGACAGTGAGGAGTTGAGAGCAAATTCTTCCAATAAATAGTTTTTTATTCGAAATCTTACATTCCCGAGGTGGTACAACTGTCACCAAGTCAAAGTCTGATGAGGGGATCCCAGAGAAATCGAAGGGAACATTCAAATTTTATAGCACAACAAATGATTTTCATATTTTTACAAAAGCAAAACAGACATTTGTGTATAATTATCGTCATATCATGTTGCTGAACTGATGATGGAAGGTACTACGACGGTTAGGAGTTGAGAGCAAATTCTTTCAATAAATGGTTTTTTGTTCGAAATCTTACATTCCTGAGGTGGTCCAACTGTCACCATGTCAAAATCTGATGATGTGATATTAGGGAAATCGAGGGAAACACTGAAATTTAATAGGCACACACATTCTTTTAGTCATATTTTTAACATAATAGAAATATTTGTGTCTGGTAATTATCACCTGCTGTTGCTTAGCTGATGATTGAAGGTACAACTCCTCAACGGTTAGGAGCTGAGAGAAAATTCTTTCTTTAATTTATACGTTCAGGTGGACTGACAGTAGTATTCTTTCAGGCTATTAGATAAACATAATCATAAAAGGTAAATCTGTTTAAAGTTTAGAAGTTACGTGAAAATTTTTACAATTATTCTAATACATACAGAATTATTAAAATTACTAAAAAGAGTGAAATAAATTAAGTTTTTAACAAAAAAATAGAACCGACTTCAAACGGTAAAAAATTAAATTGTTCAGTACCTACTTCTTCTTGCTTATGGTAATGACTCTTAAAACTATTTTTGAAGTCGGGCCCTTAGTGAAATGTCCTGTCTTAGTAAATATAGTGTACCTTTCGTTCTGAATGGGCACCGACTCCAATATAGTTTTAACAGTCATTACCATAAGCAAGTAGAAGTAGGTACTGTCCCACTGTCTGTACTGTCGACTGAATGGTACGATATTTACTAAGGGCCCGACTCCAGAAATAGTTTTAAGAGTCATTACCATAAGCAAGAAGAAGTAGGTACTGAACAATTTTATTTTTTACCGTTTGAAGTCGGTTCTATTTTTTTGTTAAAAACTTAATTTATCCTTGCTAATATGCATAACTTGGTAGTAACTCTTAAAACTGTTTTGGAGTCGGTGTCCATTCAGAGTGAAAGGTTCGCCATTTTAATAAGAGCCCGACTTGACTGCGAGGGCCGTTAAGACTGAGATAAACTGAGTAAATCGCTGTACTCAGCTATGTCAGTTAGCTAAAGTTGCCGATACTTTAGCAGAAGTATCCAATTAATACCCGAAAAGCCATAATTAAAAAACCTGACAAAATAATAACTATAATTGGTTCTTAGAATAATTACATTATAGAAACCAAGCACGCGAACCCAAATTGAAGCATTTTAACTGGTGCCATTAATGGCACCAAACGCCGCGCGCCGGCCGCTTCGTAGTAAGTATTCCAGGTTAAAGCACGCCGAACGTATCTACCGAAAAAAAGTTATGACAGTTTGTGGTGTAAAAATGTGTCACAACACTTTTGAAAAACAAAAGAAATCTAATAACACAACTTTTCACACAATATTTTGTAGTATTTTGTAGTTAATTTGGTGAAAATAAAAATATTTTGTTAGTCAGATATGACATATGTGTGAAACTATTTAGTGCTTCAATTTTGACAGTGCGTTTGTATGAAGACACTTGTTCTATATTATTCTAAGAATTGGTTAAATAATGTGATTATAAGCCAACCAAATCGTATGTGTGTCCCAATGTCTTACAGTGCGTAACCTCATATTCCTGCGATCCCGATGAAATGATTGCGTCTTTATATAAAATTATGTGTTTGTTTGACATCGTAATTTACTTCTTCCTGCTTTTAGCGCTCGATGTCAGTCCCCTGGTGCCTGATGTCAGACTTTTTGTAATATTAATATGTGTACGGATCCATTTATATCCATTTTGCTGACACAGGATTTGACATATATGACATCTTCGCGGCCATTCGTGATAAAATAATAGATGTCTTAGCGAGAAAGTCATTTTGCGTTGCTTGCAGATTTTGATGATGATTTTGGTGATGAGTTAATGCTATTAATGAGTATTATCATTACGTATATGTTATAAATTTTATAGCTATTAAAGTTTTCATAGGTTCAAGAAATCAGACACGAGCAGGTACATTAAACTAAGTACAATCATAGATTCGAATGATTAAATATAAAATCATCGACTTCGATGGCTAAGAATTATAAGAGATGTAATAACTCTGAAATGCTTGAAACAAGCATGACTACCACGGCTGGCAAAGAAAGCAAGTAATCTATCCAGTTACGCCGGTGCGGTGCGGTGCGGTAACGGGTGTGGTCGGTTGTGAGATGGGTGATTGCTAGTGGCAAAAAAATTCATGCACGTTTCCGTACTTTGGAGAGCAAGTTAAGTCGTCGGTCCCGGTTGTTGTCGATATATAGCAGTCGTTAAACCTTGTCGGAGGCCTTATGAGCGATTTAAAACATCCGACAGCTGGTTGGCCATTGGCCACTAACCCGCTTCTCCACCACTCTGCACCGCATTGGAGCAACGTGGTGGAGTAAATATGTTTATAAAGTCTCGGCTTACCTCGCGGATTACTTCGGGGGCGCCCGACATGTTTCAGACCGTACCGAGGTCCTTCATCATGAGCCATCGCGAGCGGTCGCTAGATGGCCTCGGCGAAGACTGCGGGTTGCGGCGCGCGCGGCGCGGAGGGAGGTGGCGGTGTTGGCAGTCTCCGGACCTTGTTGTGCGTCTGCGTCGTTATCAACCGCGGGTGCGCTTACGGTGTTACCAGACGGGGCGCATACACTGACTGTGTCGCTCTCCAGAGTATATGCTGCACTGAGGTCTGACGTGGTATGTAGAATCGGTTTCCAGGTTGAGGGGACAGTCCAACCACTGTCTCGATTGTAGTTGGGACGACGACTAATTTCAATTGCTTCGCATACCTACTTTACGGGGTACTAGGAACTTTTCCCTCGCCAGTACTTTTGCTTTATCAAAGCGAATGAAATGCGTCATACCCGTTTCGTGGGCATGTTCAGCGACTGCCGACCCTTTGAAGGACCTCGGTACGGTCCGAAACATGTCGGGCGCCCCCGAAGTAATCCGCGAGGTAAGCCGGGACTTTATAAACATATTTACCTATCCTCACGAGATGTTTTATAGTGAAATGGTGGAGTAAACTCTAGGCTTCCCCAATAATGGGAAGTGACCCGTGCCCAGCACGCAAATTGTTATGCCGTCAGCTTGTGTTACAGATTCCCTAGAAATTATCAGAATATTTTTAGAAACTTGACTCTAAATTAATAATGAAAAATAAATTTATATACATAATTTTTTGTGTGGTATGAAGAACGCTTCCCATAACATGCCTTAAATTCAGTAGCTTATTGCGGAATTTTGTATATGTGTTCACCTGTATTTACTTTTCCAATTGTAGTAATCCTAAATAAGAAAGCAAAATCCGAAGAAAATCAAGCGAGTGCGGCACATTCAGGCAGGTAAGCAGGTAATTAAGTTACCATTTAGATCACGCGCGGCACTGGACAGCGGCAACTGTTCTTAATTAAAAACGTAGCGCTTGGAACTTTCCAATTAAGCTGTATTTAATGGGGTTTATTTATTTATAAACTATGGGCTCCCTACCAAATAAGTGAATAAGGGCCGTGTGTTTGTCCTTTTTTATCAAGGAGGGAAACATTCTAAAGGTATCCAGCGTCCTATCCTAGTGTCCTCAACGCGCAGTGCTCTAAGACGGACCGTTTTCACCGTATCATCCGTAGTATACCTCCGTCCTCTGACGCCGTCTCCGATGACCTCCGTTGGCTGATCGGTTTAAGTTATCATCACTTATGATTAGGCATGGGATACTGTAGCCTTATTCTTAATCCAAAAGCTACAAATATATGTGATGGATTAACAGTCAACAAGTCAGTTCTATCGCATGAATCGTAACAAATACTTATTACTTTCACTTATTTAAGTAAAAAGCCGACCAAGTGCAAGTCGGACTAGCACACGTAGGGTTCCGTACCATTATCTAAAAGAAAATCACGTTTGTATGGGACACCCATAAATATTTATTTTATTCACATCATCCGTGAAAATTTCTTATGTCTAGTCATCATGGTTTATGAGATACATCCCATTATCTAAAAAAACACGTTTATTGTATGAGGACCCCTTTAAATATTTATTTTATTCATTTTTTTAGTATTTGTTGTAATAGCGGAAATAGAAATAAATCATTTGTAAAAATTTCTAATATCTAGCCATCAAGGTTCATGAGATTCAGTCTGATGACTTAGAGACGGACAGACGGACTGCGAAGGCTTATTAGTAATATGATCCCATTGGCACCCAATTCTCACGTATGAAAATTATTGTTCTCAAAAGGAAATGACGATGACAGACACAGAAGAGCAAATAAAAGTTATCCTAATGATTCTTCAAAGCGTTTTATAAAAGAAACAAGTAACATTAAAATGACATTTACAGTATGAATTCGAAACATTGTTCTTATCGGAAATGCCTTCATTAAAATCAATCTCTTGGAAGTATTTCAAAACCCATTATTATTCTTGTGTAGTGGTGAGTGCTGTGGCCACCATTTTAAGGGTGTTCACTTTGGAATAAAACAATAATATCACAATACAAAGAGTATTTTTATAATACATATTATGCCACCACCGTCACGAGGTTTCATCGTCGACCTACGTTCTTCATTTTATTCATGTCACAGTATATTAAGATTATAGTTTTTTTTAAACTGAAAACTTGAATTTTGGATTAAAAAACTAACTGATATTTAATTTAATGTTGTAATATACAATTGGACCCAAAAATGACTATAAATCTTTATTTATTTGTGCTTATGTAATGCTGTGTGTAAGTATACTGGTGCCTAAACTAAGCATTGGGGCCTGTATTTCAGGACACCAGGTCTCCACCCCTCTTCAGTTGCAGCATTTATTTAAAGTACAGTTATTTAGCTCGACGACTTTTTAAAGTACTTATTTTTTCTGTTATTTCTTGCCTAATTAATCTTTCAAATGATCATAAAAATATTGCAAATTTGCGCGGCATTTAGGCCATTTATTGTTTATAATTAACAAAGTTTATTACACGTACGTAACAGGGAACACTAGTATAGGACCTTCCAAACAAAGCGTGGCTATTTGCGTACTTTCAGCAGCAATGGAAGATAGGTAAAGACCGCTGCCTCCGACACGGTCATACCGGGTTCTAGCGGCGCGCACCTCTCACAAAAGACGATTTCTTTGTTTGCTCCACGGCAAAGGATAATTTTGTGAAATTTTATTAATAATATTTGTTTTCCATCACCGTACATGCCTGAGGGGAATTTATGAAGGACAATCCACCAATCCGCATTTGGGCAGTGGATGTACTGGATATGACCTTATTCTCCCACTTCAGAGAGGAAACGTGTGTCTAGCAGTAGGGCATAAAAAAGGTTAAAACATATCAACATAAAGTTCAAGGTGAGTATTTCCACAACGATCTAATAATAAAAATAACGATTCGACTTTTGACTGTCTCCTATAACCCTAAAGGTGTTAAATAAGCCAAGTACCCACTAAATTCATGTGAGTGCCTACTAAAATGGCCGTTGGAAATAGTATGAAGTAAACAGCTATAGTGACCCCTATTAGCTGTCTTTACAAGAGCCTCATTTTTACGATAATGTTCAGAGTCCTAGGGATCTTCCTGAACTGTTTGTGCGTCTTTACTTAGAGCGAGCTTTTGTGTATAAACGGTAAAAAATGTTTTTGTTTTTCAAAGTTAAGAAGCGTTAAAGGTAAATGGTTGTATTTGTATGAAAATATAGTTTATAATGATTTTGGGTTTAAAAATTAGGTCAGAGAATCGTCAGAGGGGCTGATATATTAAAATTATAAATAAATAATGTAGTTTAAGAAACTAAAAAAACACGCTTTTGTGAAAATACGAACTAAAAAGTAAAAAATAAGAAGAAAATGTATTTTACTGTAAAAAAAGCGTGGGGTGGTTTTCAAGATACTATTGACACCATGCACCCCACGCTTTTTTACAGTAAACTACATTTTCTTCTTATTTTTTAATTTTTAGTTCGTATTTTAACAAAAGCGTGTTTTTTAGTTTTTTAAACTACTTTATTTATTTTAAATTTTTTTGTTGGATTTCTTTTCATATTATTGCATTGTCATCGGCCCTTGACCCCTGTGCAAATTTTCATTTAGTACCTTAGGCCGCGAACTTATCAGCCGCCCCTCGTATATTTTTTTTATTCCGTTGAGCCTAGTTAAGATTTTAATATAAAGTTATGAGATTATTGTACTGTCATTGGCCCTTGATCCCTATGCAAATTTTCAAGTTAATCAGACTCCTAGAAGTAAGCAAAAATGAATTTAAAAGATTCCGGTACATTCCTTCATTCATACATACATACATAGCTCAATCATAGGTCAAGCTAATAAAAGCGTGTTAAAAAATTACTAAGTTTCATGAACAAATAAAACTATCGTATAAACGCATAGAAGTTCTAATACTAGAAGCAAAAAGCAATCTTCGAATCATTTTTGCTTTTAATTTATTCTCAGAAAGACTTATAACTTACATAGAAAAGTCATAATTGATACCAAAAAATACCAAATTCAGACATGCTTTTGAAACATCCTTTTTATCCCACGCTGTTATTTGTGAAAAGCGATTTTACAATCTCCATATAAAAGTATTCGTCGAATGAAAGTCAGTGCTGTCATTATTAACCTACTAATTTCTTTATCTGGAGATTGCAAAATTGCATAAAATGAACATGAAAGATATGCAAAGAAGTAATTCTCGGCAAAAATACATGGTTCCGAGAAACGGCCATGATATTGCGTTTTATACTGGAGCTACAGACGCTCTAAAGTCTAAACAAACTTTGCTGATGGCTGTCCTGTTAGTGGATGGAGATGAATATAACTTTGAACTACTGAAATAGCAGTATTGAGCTGTCTTCAGAATACGCTATCAGAAGTTCTATTTCAGTGTATGGTGTTCGATATCACTTATACAATCCAAATTCATTTAGAAAATAATATCTCAAAAAATTACAATCAATACAGGTTTTTTCAAAAGCCTTAAATTATGAATTTTTGACGACCTCTGAGTTATAATTTTTGTAATCATAATCATTCTTCCTTGTCGCATTTCGATTTCACTTCCGGAACTAAACTGCGCCCTGTAGCGGCCCGGCGCGTGCCTTATACACTGCTCCACTCTCTACAAATTACCCGTATTCCCAATACAATAGGCCCCTCCTGAACCTTCTATTTACGTTACTACGCACTTATAGTTATGTTTATAAACAACAGTCGCAAACGCGATGTAAACAATAGTCCACTATACAATGTACGCTATATATAGTTAAATCGTTGTTTTCTTGTCACCAAATTTTCGAGAACTTCCTTCACGGTTCGATAGATCTCATACCTGTTTATGCGTTTTTGTGGTTTTGCCATACGACGCTTGGTTTACGAGATATAGGTACTCAAAGTCGTAACAATAGAGAGACGGAAACTAAACACCAGGAAACAAACAAGGTTTTAACGATGAATCTATATAGAAATACAAGTACACTCAGGCCATAATAACTGCTATAATTGATATCAGTATAAAGTATTTGGTATTTCCCATAGGTTTATTATTATGACTTTGACTACGTTAGGTATATAAAAAAAATCTATGTTATTTACTTAACTTTGTTCCTAGCGGCATATATACATAACTTTACGCCTGACATTGCTTAGCTGAAAATATTCAAAGTTCTTACATTTTCATACTACAACACTGCAGCAAATAATAAAAAACGTATACACAGTTGACATACCAGAACATACAGTTCGAACATATATAATTATTCTCAAGGGCTATAAGTATGTTTTACACTCGTCCTACTTCATCCGTATCAACAATTGATACAGCTGACCTACATCGATGTTCTAATTAAGATTGTTCCAACACACGTATTTGTTTCGTGCCACAAAGAAATGTTTGCAACAACAATGCAACTCCACACATGATTGTTCCAGACTACAAAAACACAATATTGTTCTTAGCCCTGTTGAATTTTACCAGCTCTGCTTTTAGAGCATTTTATCAAGCTTTTTCCAATGCATTTTGAGTTGGCAATTTTTGTTTCGATCTGAGAGGTATATGATGTTGGGAATAAAGCCTTGGTTATAAATTTATTCTTATAAGGACCAATTGGAGTGTACTTTGTAGAACAATGGAGATGCTGATTCAATGCAAGTTAATAATGTCAGATGCTGATCCATTTGAGTGTAACTACACCGGTCTGTTCCGATTTCAAACCTTAGGAATACAATTTTAAAGCTTTAATTCGATATGGTAGGCTTATAATCATTAGAAGGATTTCATAACAGCTTTTTTTATTATTTGAATAGAGTAGCAGTACGAGTAGCAGTAGAAGACGAGCATGCAGGCCACGTGGTGTTAAGTGGTCGCTGTAGCCCATGGACATCTACATACAACCTCAAGCAAGCTTAGGTAAGTCTTGTCTGAGGTTGTATGCAGTTGCGCTGCTACTCCGGAGGCTGGTGGTTCACCTTTCCACTGAAACACAATAGAATTGGTTCACGGCAGCAGTGGGTGCAGCGGTGGTACATCCCCGGGCGATCCATAATAATTCTACCACCAACTAATTAGATATAATATATATTATAAATATTATATTAATTACATATTACATTTTGTACTTCACAAACCTGTGATAGCTTAACTATTATATGTCGTTCAGGGGACAATAGTTCCGCATCAAATTCTATCATAAGCTATTTTTATAGTGTTTCGCAACAATTTAACACGATGGTTGCATTTATATGAACTTTATATCTGTCTCAGGATTACCAAAGCAATTACTGATTATGAGGATTTTGGCGGAAAGTCGAAAAAGACATATTGTGCTCTTGTTTTATTTTCATTTTCTTAGTGTATTTTTGAGTTATATCGGATACATTTTATGGCGTTTTGTTCATTATAAGTTAATTACAGTGCACAAGTGTTGTGAAATAAAATAACAGTGCGAAAATGTTTTTTTCGCTGGCCTCCAAAATTCCATGGGTCACGTTCTAGTAAAGAAGCCATCGCTTTACTTGAAAGTCTGACTGACACTGACTGATTACTGACGACTTACTGACTTTACACCTATTATTACTCGTCCAGTTTCACCGAAAGTGGCAAAAACGTGATGTAAAAATTATACTTGACGCTGGCAATATGCAGAGTTTGCGATGCCATAATTGAAGAAAAAAAACTGATTATGCAAATATAGAAATTGACATTCAATTTTATAAAAAAAACAACTATGTTTTGAAATTACTTGATTATAATGCGCTTCTGTGGTAATAAGAGATCACTTATTAACTAAATAGAGCGTATAATCTATAATATAAATTCCGCTTACACTTATAACGTACCCATAGTCCCAGAACAACTAACTAGGCAGCAATTCCGTGACTCCATTACGCGCAGGTTCATGGCAGTAATTGCCAACTGTGTCCAATGCTTCCTTTGCGGACAGCGTGTAAATAGTGGAGCGTCTTTAAACACACACATAGTAGTTTAAATGTTGTGGTTGCAGGAAACGATCTTTTGTTTCATCAAAGCAACACTTAAGCGCACATGGCCCAACGGCTCACGTAGAATGCAAACGATCTACGCAGCTAAGCCAAACGGGCGCAGTCGGACGTGAGATGATCCGCTAGTGGCCAAAAATTAATATAGTAGTTAGCGTGCTTCGGAGGACTCGTTAAGCCGCCGGTCATCTTGTTATCGATATTCGATAGATAATCTTGTCAGAGTCTATATGGGTGGTATAAGCGGCACCTCCACCAACAGTGGGCTCCCATAGTCCTCAAATAATAGAGAGAAACCCATGCCCCGCAAAGGACGTAATTTTTTATTTTTTGCGTTATTCTGAAAACTTTTGTGATTCATTGTAACTGTGCGTCATATGTGTTAGAAAAGTGACGAAATGTGGAATGAGACGAAAGAAGGAAACTGACCAGATAAGTACAGAAACGTGTGAGTGAGTGTCAATTATGAGGGAAAGTGATAAAATAGCTAGTTTGACTAGTGACCAATCTAACCATTCAGTTACATATTTGACAAAAATGGTATAGCATTCAGGAATTCAAATTATAAACCATCTATCAGATATGATAAAAATCTTTTTATAAGGGCCTACAAATTTACTTGTTTCCAAATTTAAAATATCCTATAATAGCAACTCTGTCAAACATAAGAAAATAAGAAAACGATTGAGAGAAAGATAAAGAAGATAGGAAGACAAAACAGAAAATACTCCACTTAGACGGGGTATTCACTACCTGAAATTACCTGCGGGTAATTCTTCAAGTCTGCAAGGACATGCCTGTCGCCGTTATACACTACCTCACCAGATGGGCAACAGGTAAATTTGCCAGACTGCTTCCGTCGATCCTTCACTATGCAAACATTACACAGAGCTCTAGTAGCGAAGCTCGGCGGAGACGCCTGCAGGCAACCACATACAAATTGTCTGCCTTACTTGCGCTTGAGTCAGTCACAATACAAATATGATATGAAATCCAAAATGCACTGCGTTTAGGAAAATCGTTTCGGTGACGTATCCTTTACATTAAGGGGCCGTATACGAAATTTTGCCGATTTTGCTTATTTACCCGATTTAACACATGATATTTTGCATATAAATTACAGTACTTCTACAAGTATTATTGCACAATATAACTTTTCATTTCATTCATAATCTAATACATTAGACACCTTTATAGCTTGTGATAAGAATTATAATGCGAGATTTAGGTTACTTTAAAAGATGTTTAATGCCAAATCATCATTATTAATAAGATTTTTTTTTCAGGAAACGGATTGATTATAAATTGAAGAGTATTTATGTCAAATAAATTTTACGAAAGATTATTCCATTTTGGCGAAGTCAAATGCAATTTCTGGCCCATTTTCTCGCAAAATTGACTAAATTCAATGTTTTTTACTAGTATTTTTTGTATAAGAATGGCAAAAAGTGGCTCATACACTATGTATGTGATTTTTACAGCAATACATGACATTTTTTTCGATCTGTTTAGACTTTAAAATGATCCAGAAATATGTGATATTCTATACCTATTACAGTAATATTTACAAAACTATCACCGGCTTCAGGTCTATTAAGCAAAATAACGAAATAAAAATTAAAAAGTGGCTCATTTATTAGTTTATAATTGGAATGATCAGTCATATTGTGCAATAAAACTTATGGAAATATTGTATTTTAACTGCAAAATCTCCTGTATAAAATGAGCTAAATCAGCAAAATCGGCAAAATTTCGTATACGGCCTCTTAATAGCGCAAGCCGAATTTTGTCCCAGTAATTATAAGATGAAAGCTGCACGTAAAACGCCGTTAATGGCCATTTTGTAGAGCTCCAACCGTAGAAGTACAGAAAAATAAAAATAATAAATAAATAAATAATGTTTTACGCTCATAGTCTCACAGTAGGGTATGTCGTGTGTATCCAAGCTATGAACACAGACAAAGACAGAAACACAAACACCCAGACCAAGAACAGAAATTTAAACTCATCATTCAAATTTTTGCTTCGTCGGGAATCGAATCGGGGACCCTCCGATCGGCAACCCGGCATGGTAATCATTACGCTAAGCGGGTTGTCTTAATTGCAAAAGGAATCTGATTCGCAATTTACTAAAATGCAATTTAAAAAAAAATGTATTATTATTTAAATATTGATTTTGGGCTGCAACTCTTTATGGGGCCCACTGCTGGGCACGGGTCTCTCCCCATTGCTGGGGAGGCCTGGAGCTTACTCCACCACGCTGCTCCAATTCGGTCTAGTGGAGATAAATATATTATATTAAATATTAATTTCATGATGGTCAAATTTCGACCATGAGCCGCCCATTAGTCACTTTGTTAACAAGTGTTCGCGCCAATTAAGTCATTTCACCTCCCTCCCCTTCACCCTCCCTCTCTTCCCCGCAAGCGCACTATTACATAATATGGATCAGGAAGATCCAGTGTTGCCAACTGCACCGTAATTACGGTAAAAACACCGTAATCAGCATAGATCTACCACCTACGGTAGGAATATAATTACGGTAGCAAAAAACACCGTAATACACATTGAAAATCGTAATCGATTAAACATTTTGTAGATATGTTATGTATGATATAATTTCATATATTTTTCCAAATTTGAATGTGGGAATGTGTTTATGTTGGGCATTTTGTCTTTATTACACTCGAATGCTGAGGAGTCAATGACATTAAAACAAAAAACGGAATAAACTCCTGACAAAATCTATCAAACGAAATCTTTTATCGCAGCAGGCCATACAGCGACAGGGAAACATGAAACCGATTACAACGTTTACAGAACAACGGTTTGCACTCCGGGAGTGCCGGCAGAAGTGAACGTAAAGTTGTGTATATTTGATATTTTGGAATGGTTAGGGAATAATTTCGCACGAATTGCTTTAATTATCAGTATTATTTTTCATCTAGTATTTTCAGTAGGTTTTCATCTACTATTTTTATGAGGTAGATCACTCATTTTCTTTCACTATTAGGTACTTCGTCACTTTTTTCATTAATAGATGCACTTTATTCAATGTCCAAATTTTAAATACTTGATATAAACGAATTTTACAAGTATAGACAGTCGAGCCGTCATCAGCTGTCACCCCTCTGTCTTACGAATTATCGATCAGGCCACGTGTCCTGACGCGCGTTTAACATTTGTTACCCATCTCAAAGAAGTGCACAACACCGCTAAAGAAGATTTCACTTCAAAAACTGCGTTGATTTTAATCCCAGTGACGCTATGCATCAAAAACATAATATAGATATACTTATATATAAAATATTGAAACTATTATATTGTCTGATTCTGATTAAAAATATAGTTTATTTTCACAACTCTGACCTATAATTTGCTGCTAAATAAACAAGGTAATTTTACCGTAATTACAAATGACGATTGCCACGTAATTTTGTAAAATTTACCGTATTTTTAGAGGAATTCTACCACCCTCTAGATTTCAGAGTTGGCAACACTGGGAAGATCTATCAACTGAGTCTGGCTTCGTCCGCCGCGCCGCCGACGCGTATGCAAGTCCTCTCGTGACAAGTGACAACCGCACCGCAAGCCACCTCACACGTGGTCAGACTCGTCCGCATCGCCGCCATCACCGCTGTCAATAGTTGTGATTTAACTGACTTATAGTGAAGAATAGGTACCTATAATAGTGCAGTGTGAAGGACAACACCAGTTCCCGGGCAAGAGAAGAAGAGAGAAGCCAGGTCAGTGCGTTTGCTCCCTTTATCAATCCTTCTCGTTTTCCACCATTAATTCGACACGCAACTTACAGTCCACAATTCCTACACCCGCAGTGGGGGACCACTCTCCTTTCCACCCTTTATTCCACCACCATTTTTGGTCATATCGAACCGGAGGTCCCCCCCCTTTACCCAACAATTCTGGTCCTTGTCGAGCCGGATACCCTCCAATTTTTTGGTCCAGTCGAGCCTGATTTCGAATCAATAGTTTGGTCACATCACCCGGGTTAATTATTTAATCTCATAAATACGCATATTTATGTATTTCATGTAATATATTATAAGTGCCTATTCATATTTATTTTTGCAAATAAGTATTATATCTACGATTATTTTATATCCCGCATATTAATAACGCACCGCTCACGTAGGTATATTATTCTTTTTGCAAAACACACCGCACCATCCGCTATTTATTTTTGCAAATAAGTATTATATCTACGATTATTTTATATCCCGCATATTAATAACGCACCGCTCACGTAGGTATATTATTATTTTTGCAAATGCACCGCACCATTCGCACCATTATTTACCTATATTTGTAATCGAAATTACACCTCATAGGTACGCATTCTATTTTTCATTAATTGAAGTCCGCCATATTTGTGGTTGCCGGAGCCGACGCGACCGGCGATCGTTGTTTCGCTAGTAACTACCTACGTATTCATTCATTACGCCATACATAATTTTTATAATCTTAACTGTTTTAACTGATTTATCTTGTTCACGACAAAATGTCTACTAAAGGTAAAATTGAATCTGAAACGCTTTCAAATGACGAAATTAGATTGAAAATATTAATTGCAAAACGAAATTCTATTTACGAACGTTTACAACAAATTTATGATTTATCTATAAGTGCATTAAGTTCGTCAGACGCACAGAACACATTCCTTGACACGGCATCTGACCTTGAATACTTGCGTACTGAGTTCAAGGACACGTTAGAATCTTATAATGTTACAAATTTAAAATTAAATCCGAACGCGCAAGTCGATTTCGGATCGTGGAAATCTTTTCATGATCTATATAGTCGTATTAAAAGTCAAGTGTCCAAATTAAACGCTCCATCTTCATCTTCAAGTAAATCACAGAATAGTTTACCTACAAAAATTATACCGTCGCTTCCGCCCATAGAATTACTTTCTTTTAATGGTGACATACGACACTGGTCTATGTTCTACCAACAATTTAAAACATTAGTTCATGATAATCAGCAATTAACAGATGCTGAACGCGTTTATTATCTTGTTAGTAAACTTAGTGATAAGGCATTATCAATCTGCTCAGGCTTAATGCCTACAGCTGAAAACTATTCTGTGATATGGAACGCGCTCATACGTAGATATAACGACGAGCGTGCGCTCGCGACTACCTACGTCAGTCAGCTGTTAGAACTGAAGAACGTAAACACTAACACATCCGCTGATTATCAAATATTTATGGATAAATTTGATGCTTCTATTAACGCTCTTAAGCAACTTAATATTGATGACATATCTGATTTTCTATTTCTAAATATCGCGCTTAGAAAATTAGATAACGATACCGTAAAGTCGTTTGAAATGTCATGTCGCAACGTAAACATACCGAAATATTCCGCTTTGGTTCAGTTTTTACATGACCAGAATAGGGCTTTATGCCATACAATAAATACTTCGCATACGTCTAACAACCATAAAATTAAAGGTAATTTTGTTCCCGCTCCCGCTAAAAATATAAGCAAAACTTTTATTAATACAGATTCGAATCGGTCATGTATTTTCTGTAAATCGGGTGATCACGAACACCTATTTGTCTGTCCGCATTTTTTAAAAATAAATGCACAGGACAGGTACAATTTTGTAAAACGAAATAAATGTTGCACTAATTGTTTAAGTAATAAACACGCCACTCCTTTTTGTAAGTCACAGCGTAGATGTAGGTATTGCTCCCGCTCGCACCATACGCTACTTCATTTTGTTAGTAGTAGGAATAAGGTCGATCAGCCTTCGGTAGAACAAGGTCCAGGAGAAAAAAATGCATCCACGTCATGTAACGTTTCGCGCGATTGTGGTAATGCGCCGCACCGCACTACATTATTGGGAACTGCGAAGATTAAAGTTCATACTAAATACGGTCACCAATATTTGTTGCGTTGTTTAGTGGACCCTGGCTCGCAATGCGATTACATCACGAAACAGTGTTGCAAACGTTTATACCTACCGATCTCAAATAAAACACCAGTTAAAGAGGCGCAAGGAATCGGTGGAATATCGCAGAAGATTTTAGGTGTTACTTCTTTGCAGTTTAGCTCCCGCTTTGATGAAAATAAACTTTATCATATTGAACCGTTAGTTGTTCCCACTATAACTGGACAATTACCCAAGTCGTTAATAGACGTTTCGAAAATTAATTATATAAATAATTTACGTTTAGCTGACGATCAATTCCATACACCAGGTGACATTGACGTTTTATTAGGGGTTAACACTTATTTACAAATTTTGTTAACTGATAAAATAATTAATTCGCAATCGCCGAGTGCCATAGAAACGTCACTAGGATACATAATAATGGGAGACGCAGATATCGACTTTCCTACTTGCATGCCGCGTTCTTTTGTTTCTTATCCTACTCGTATTGATAATAGTCAAACGTCGCTCACGCATTTGCTCGAAAAATTTTGGAAGTTAGAGGAGCTGCCGCAAAAAACTTATTTGAGTCCTGATGAACAGGAATGTGAGAATATTTATAATTCCGCTACGCGTCGCAATTTGAACGGACGATATGTTGTCGCCCTGCCCTTCAAGGACCCACCTGATAAGTTAGGTGATTCTTTTATAACCGCAAAAAAAACGCTTCTCGCTCCTAGAGAGACGTTTTAATAAATGTCCCGATCTCCGCTCCCGCTACAATGAAGTTATTCAAGAATACATCAACAAGGGTTTTTTATCATTAGTTGCTTCAAATAATTCTACGGAACCTTGCTTTTATCTCCCGCACCACCCTGTCATACGTAATGATTAAAGTACAACTAAATTGCGAATAGTACTCGACGCAAGCGCTAAGTCAGATAATGACATTTCATTAAATGATATTTTACATAGTGGGCAAAATTTACAGTCTGATATTTTAAATATTTTAATAAACGTACGAGTTTATCGCATCGCCTTTTTTGCCGACGTTAGACAAATGTATTTATGCATTGAAGTACAAAAATCGCACCGCGCGTTTCAACGCATTCTTTATCGCTTTTCTAATGAGGAAGACATACAAACATACGAATTTAATCGTGTGACTTTTGGTTTACGCTCTTCTCCTTTTCTTGCGATACGCACATTACGTCAGTTGGCTTCCGAGGAGAGGGAGTCCTATCCTTTGGCTGCTTCGGTGGTCGAACGAGATATTTATATGGACGATATCGCGTCCTGCGCGCCCTGCGTCAACAGCGCCGTTGACGTAGCCACTGAACTAATTCAAATGTTTCAGCGTGGAGGATTTGAATTGGTTAAGTGGACTAGTAACAGTTCAGAGCTTTTACAGCACATCCCCGCAACGCACCGTCAGCTTGACGAGGTCTCATTCGACGACCAAAGTATTTTTAAGGTATTGGGTCTTCGTTGGCACCCCGCAACTGATTGTTTTTCTTTTCTAGTTTCGCCGCCGCCGCTCGCTTGTACCAAGCGTTCTATTTTATCCGCAACCGCTCGCTTGTATGATGTTCTGGGGCTCGTGGGTCCAGTAATTCTTTTCTCTAAGCTTCTCATTAAAACCTTATGGGTTCTCAAACTTGACTGGGACCAGGCTCCGCCCGCTCACGTTGTCACTGCATGGCAACAATATATTTCAGAGTTACCTTTGATATCGAAATTAAAGTTTCCTCGCCATATGGGTATAAATAAGAATTCGCAAGTCTCGCTAGTCGCGTTCGCCGACGCCAGTGAAAAGGCGTATGGCTGCGTGATTTATTCGCACATCGTTAATGATGATGACTCACTAGTGATAACGCTACTAATTTTATTGCTTCGCGTTCATACTTGAATGAACTTCATTCCTTTTTACGTTCAGACGAATATTATAAATTATTTAATCAGGTCCTTTCTGATAACCGCATCACATGGAAACTTAACCCTCCAAACGCTCCACATTTTGGTGGGCTTTGGGAGTCAAATATAAAGATAGTAAAGTATCATTTATTTCGCGTCATAGGTAAGCAAATCCTCACGTATGAGGAGTTGCTTACTGTCCTCGCTCAGGTCGAACGCATATTAAATTCACGACCGCTTTACGTGTTAAGTAGCGATCCGGCGGAACCTACTGCACTTACGCCCGCGCATTTCCTCGCTGTTAATCCACTTGGATGTTTACCCGCCGCGGATCTTAGTAAAGAACGCATTAATCTTTTATCACGTTTTTCATTGCTTGATTCGATAGTTCAGTCATTCTGGAAGCGCTTCAGATCAGAATACTTACATACACTACAAGCAAGAGAAAAGTGGAATAAACATTCTATTAATTCCATTTCTGTAGGAACCGTTGTTCTTATCGATATGGATAACGCTCCGCCTCTTCAGTGGCCGCTAGGCGTCGTCACTGAACTGTTTCCTGGTAGGGATGGTGTGGTGCGCGTTGCACAAGTGAAGACTAAGAGCTCCACTTTGCAGCGGCCCATTGTTAGACTTTGCCCTCTACCAACACAATAATATTGTAGTTTATATTTTATAAGTTATAGTTTAAGTATAAATTCTCATCCCGCTATTATAATATTTTTATTAATTTACTAATTATATTCATCGCATCGCCTCTGTTCACCGCATATATAGTTTTTTCTATATGATATTAACTCCGCTGTATATATTTATGTTTATTTTTTATTATTATTTTTTTTTTTAATTCGCTATTTGAGGAGACCTCAAGGCCGGGGGGATGTTCGCGCCAATTAAGTCATTTCACCTCCCTCCCCTTCACCCTCCCTCTCTTCCCCGCAAGCGCACTATTACATAATATGGATCAGGAAGATCTATCAACTGAGTCTGGCTTCGTCCGCCGCGCCGCCGACGCGTATGCAAGTCCTCTCGTGACAAGTGACAACCGCACCGCAAGCCACCTCACACGTGGTCAGACTCGTCCGCATCGCCGCCATCACCGCTGTCAATAGTTGTGATTTAACTGACTTATAGTGAAGAATAGGTACCTATAATAGTGCAGTGTGAAGGACAACACCAGTTCCCGGGCAAGAGAAGAAGAGAGAAGCCAGGTCAGTGCGTTTGCTCCCTTTATCAATCCTTCTCGTTTTCCACCATTAATTCGACACGCAACTTACAGTCCACAATTCCTACACCCGCAGTGGGGGACCACTCTCCTTTCCACCCTTTATTCCACCACCATTTTTGGTCATATCGAACCGGCGGTCCCCCCCCTTTACCCAACAATTCTGGTCCTTGTCGAGCCGGATACCCTCCAACAAGGGCTGCTGACTTTGACAAATCTGACAAAAAGCGATAACATAACATGCAAAATACCAATAAAACTGCCTGTTTTTTTTTTTGTAAATTATTTAACAATATTAATTTAGAGTAAAATACATAGTCAAGTTAAGTAGACGTAGATAATCTTCATTTGATAAATTAAGTTTTTAACAAAAAAATGGAACCGACTTCAAACGGTAAAAAATAAAACTGTTCAGTACCTACTTCTTCTTGCTTATGGTAATTACTCTTAAAACTATTTTTGGAGGCGGGCCCTTACTAAAATGTCTTACCATTCGTTCTAAATGGGCACCGACAGTACATACAGTGGGACAGTACCTACATCTTCTTGCTTATGGTAATGACTGTTTAAACTATATTGGAGTCGGTGCCCGTTCAGAACGAAAGGTACACTATATTTACTATAACAGGACATTTTACTAAGGGCCCGACTCCAAAAATAGTTTTAAGAGTAATTACCATAAGCAAGAAGAAGTAGGTACTGAACAGTTTTATTTTTTACCGTTTGAAGTCGGTTCCATTTTTTTGTTAAAAACTTAATTTATTTAATTCTTTTTAGTAACATTAATAGTTCTGTACATAATATGTATAAGCATAATTGGAACAAAATTCACTTTAACTTCTAAATGTTAAAGAGATGAAAGAATTTGCTCTTAGCTCCTAACCTTTGAGGAGTTGTACATTAGCAACATCAGGTGATAATTACCGGACATAAATATTTGTATTATGTTAAAAAATATGACTAAAAGAATGTGTGTGCCTATTAAGTTTCAGTGATTCCCTCGATTTCCCTAGTATCACATCATCAGATTTTGACATGGTGACAGTTGGACCACCTAAGGAGTATAAGGTTTTGAACAAAAAAATACATACTGAAAGAATTTTCTCTTAACTCCTAACCGTCGTAGTACCTTCCATCATCAGCTCAGCAATAAGATATGATGATAATTATACACAAATGCCTGTTTTGCTTTCGTAAAAATATGAAAATCATTTGAAGTGCTATAAAATTTGAATGTTCCCTTCGATTTCTCTAGGATCCCATCATCAGACTTTGACTTGGTGACAGTTGGACCACCTCAGGAATGTAAGATTTTGGACAAAAAACCATTTATAGAAAGAATTTGCTCTCAACTCCTAACCGTCGTAGTACCTTCCATCATCAGCTCAGCGACATGATATGATGAAAATTATACACAAATGCCTGTTTTGCTTTAGTAAAATATGAAAATCATTTTGTTGTGCTATAATATTTGAATGTTTCCTTCTATTTCTCTGGGATCCCCTCATCAGACTTTGTCTTGGTGTCAGTTGGACCGCCTCAGGAATGTGAGATTTCGATTAAAAAACTATTTATTGAAAGAATTTGCTCTCAACTCCTCACCGTCACAGAACCTTCCATCATCAGCTCAGCAACATGAAGTGATGATTACTATGCACAAATATCTCTTATGCTTCAAAAAGTATAAGAAAATCAATGTGTGTGCCTATAAAATTCGAGAGTTCCCCTCGATTTCCCTGGGATCCCATCATCAGATCCTGATTTGGTGACAATGGGACCACCTCGGGAGTATAAGCATACGAACAAAAAAAGAATTTTGAAAATCGGTCCACAAACGGCGGAGTAATCGGTGAACATATATATAAAAAAAAAATACATACAGCCGAATACAGTACCTCCTTCTTTTGGAAGTCGGTAAAAACAACCTATTGTTAAATAATTGAATCTTCTCAATAAGTAAAATAATATGGGCACTTTAAACGAGAAACGAGGAAGTAATGGCCAAAATGTAGCCATTGGCCAAGTAAATTTTAAGGGTATAATTTTAGATTAGCTATAACGAATCTACCATAATATAATGGACATTAGTGCGAAGATGGCAAAGTGATCACTGGCTTTGCAGATATGACCATGGTTCAGAAAATTTGGAGGAATATAAAGCTGTGTTAACACTTTTTCATACGCCTTGAAACTAGTCGTAAGATGAGACTAAAAGGGGGCTTTCGGAGTTGTGGGCGGTAGGAGAGGAAGTTCCGACTTTCCAGTTAGGGACCGTCGCAACACAGGAAAATCAATCAATCAAATTAATCAAAATTATTTATTGTGGAATACAGGTACATTGGTGGTGTATAAATTTTGATCATCCATATTCCCGCCATAATAGGCACACAATAATTAAAAATACGTAAAACTAATTTTAAAACTATAGAATAATTGTACTTATAAATTAACAAATTTTATAAGTGAATTTTAATAAAAAAATATATAACAATAAATGTCGATTTTTGAAATTAGCTAATTATTAGTCAACAATTTTGTCAGTTAAAAATTCATTGACGTTATAATAACATTTTGTTGACGAGAAAGTTTCTTAAATTTTCTTTGAATATTTTTACATCAACAGTGGCACGTATAGACTTTGGAAGCTTATTGTAAATTGTAGGTGCTCTGTTGAATACGCTCTGCTTAAATAAATGTGTTTTGCAAGGTGGGATACATAATTTGTCCGCATTTCTAGCTCGCTGGCAAAACTGGAAGAGTTCGATATCACAAATATACTGCACTCCAGTATGTAAAGGCAGGTAGTGTCAGAATTTTTAAAGTTTTGAATATAGGTTTGCAGGATTCTCTACGTTTCACATTGCACATAGAACTTATGCCTTATACATCTTTTCTGTGCTTTGAACGCCATTTGAAAAAGCAGGAGGGCACCATTGCTCTCCGGACGATGGGCCAATTTATGCCGCCACGCGTGGAGGACACCGGTGCGTTCCTTTTGAGATCTTGGAGTGATATCTAAGTGCTGAGAAAGTCACTGAGGGGGTCTTAGTGCAAAATCTCATATAACCCGTATTTCTCCCAAGTAACCTTTTGAAGGTTTCCTCCCCAATATAAAAAATGGCCTTCAAACTACATCAGAAAAGTTGTTAATGAAGAAATAGCCGCAAACCAATCATGTGACGGTTCTATATAACGAAAACACAATCTAAATTTTTGGTAACGCGGGCATCACATGTAGTTCCAAAGTTTTCCGATCAACTCTCGGCGACCTAAATCTCCAATATTAATGAGACAAGTTTTAATTGTACGTCAGGGCGAGTGTGTGGGTTAATTAGCTTTGTAGTTCGGACTGCATGACTAGTTATAATAAAATAGAGTAATAATAATATATTTTATAGGTAGACTGAAGCCTCTCTTAGTTCAGAGAGGAGATCTGTGCATGTGTGAGACATTATAAAAGTCAACCCTTTAAAACATTCAAACATTCAAACCTTTAAGGGGCATGCAGTGCCCAACGACCTTGGACATTTCACCTTTGTTCAAATTTAGAGCCATCTAGTGGTAAATTATTGTACTGCAGTAAATGGTTGAAAGATTAATAAGAACACAGATGTTTTAAATCAATTTAACTTATTTTGCTTACTTTTAAATTGCCTCTGAGAGACAGTTTTGTAAAGGAGTATAAGTCCGCTATATGTAGATACGATATAATTGGAAGAAATAATAACATATATAAATAGTTAGAAAGACGTAGTTTTGAAAGAAGATTCATTTTAGGTCGGGTGTTGCAATGTGACACTTTCTGAAGGTCTGAAGATGATCAGGTAAGTACCAACTAGTTCATAGGAAGGGTTTTAGTCAGAAAGACGTAGTTTTGAAAGTAGATTCATTTTAGGTCGGGTGCTGCAACGTGACACGTTCTGAAGGTCTGAAGATGACCAGGTAAGTACCAACTAGTTCTCAGGAAGGATTATAGTCAGAAAGAGGTAGTTTTAAAAGTAGATTCATTTTAGGTCGGGTGCTGCAACGTGATACGTTCTGAAGGTGTGAAGATGACCAGGTAAGTACCAACTAGTTTTCAGGAAGTGTTAAAGTCAGAAAGACGTAGTTTTGAAAGTAGATTCATTTTAGGTCGGGTGCTGCAACGTGACACGTTCTGAAGGTCTGAAGATGACCAGGTAAGTACCAACTAGTTCTCAGGAAGGGTTAAAGTCAGAAAGACGTAGTTTTGAAAGTAGATTCATTTTAGGTCGGGTGCTGCAACGTGATACGTTCTGAAGGTGTGAAGATGACCAGGTAAGTACCAACTAGTTTTCAGGAAGGGTTAAAGTCAGAAAGACGTAGTTTTGAAAGTAGATTCATTTTAGGTCGGGTGCTGCAACGGGACACGTTCTGAAGGTCTGAAGATGACCAGGTAAGTACCAACTAGTTCTTAGGAAGGGTTATAGTCAGAAAGACGTAGTTTTGAAAGTAGATTCATTTTAGGTCCCCATTTTAGGTTCCCGGCGAAACAGAAATTTGAATGATGAGTTCAAAATTATGTTCTCGGTCTGGGTGTTTCTGTTCCTGTCTTTGTAAGTATCCATGATACCCATGACACAGGGTATTAATTACCTTACTGTGGGGCTATGAGTGTGTAACATTTATTAATTTATTTGTGTGTAAATGAAACAAAATATAAATCAAAATATCTGCATTATTTTTATTCGGGTTAAAATAAGTCATATTGTTAAAAATCATCGAAATTTAAATATCGGCAACAGGTTGGTTGATCTGCTAATTGATGTGGTTTAATTTCTATTTGTGCCCTCTCAGGTTGACCTTGGTTCTTTTCTTTATGGGACTTTTTACTATTGGCCTCTACTATGTATGACGGATTCCTTATTTGCATGTTTCGGTTGTGCCGTGGATCCAATAACTCAGGTAAAATTCAATTCAATTGACGCACTATATATATATATATATATATAATATATAATTATGCTTCTCCTGTACTTGCATGTAACTGTGATGCATGAGTTTCATGTAACGACTTTATATCCTGGTTTAGAGATTGGAACATCTTCTGTTTTTTTTTTTGCCTAAAATGAAAAAAAAATATAAGGGTCCATTATCAGGTAGGTAAAATCGGTAGTTCTACATAGCGCCATCACTAAGATGCCATACCCACCTTCGGAGTTCATCATCAGGTAGGTGAAATCATCATAGCCACAAAGGTCTCCATGAGCCCTTTGAAATGAGTACAAACATGGTAGTTCTACATAGCGCCATCACTAAGATGCCAGGTATGGCATCCATCCAGTCCAGTGGCAGTCCATCATCAGGTAGGTGAAATCATCATAGCCACAATGGTCTCAAGGAGCCCTTTGAAATGAGTACAAACACGGTAGTTCTACATAGCGCCATCACTAAGATGCCATACCCACCTTCGGAGTTCATCATCAGGTAGGTGAAATCATCATAGCCACAAAGGTCTCAAGGAGCCCTTTGAAATGAGTACAACACAGGAGTACAAACACGGTAGTTCTACATAGCGCCATCACTAAGATGCCATACCCACCTTCGGAGTTCAATGTAAGGGAGTGATGAAAAATAAAAATAAAAACATCTTAACAAAAATTTTGAAGGGCTCGGCCACGCTTCACTTTAGATTTATTTTTATATTTTGGCATCGTCATTTCGTTTGGCATTTTGTTTTACATCTATGACATGAATGTAAAACAAAACTCAAAATATCATACGATATTAACGAGATATTCATCTTCAGCTCCGCAAATTCTAATATTGACTATGTCTAAAATAAGTTTTCATTTATAAATGTCTGAAATTAATCACTTTTTGATATTATTTTGTGAAAATAACGCAAACGCAGTCCTCTCGTCGTAAAAGCCGAAGAGGCACTAAGGATAAGCAACTAGCTTTGTTCCGCCTATGTAAGACGGGCATTGCGGGGGTGCTTCTTGCGGGGAGATAGTGTATAACTGCGTTTTTCTTAATTTTCTCAAAATATGCGACGAAAAATAAAATTGTAATCAATACGACTTTGTAATTACAATATAACAATTATTTCGATATGAAATTTGTGATAATCTATTGAGCCATTACAGAGAGAAAATGCAATTTAGATTCGAAAAGAACAATTTTATTTATTTATTTACAAAAAATCCATCAAGTCTACAGAAAAATGAATCAATACGAAATGATGTTGATGAATTGAAATATAACTCGTATTTTTTTTACGTGAAGTGAACGAAAGGGTTCTCCAACAATCTTCTTTGAATGTAGGTGTTTTTTAGATGGTCGAGGGATGGGTTAGTGTACATGACATGCCCTTGGTAACTTCCAGGCAAGGTGTATCCTTACGTTGCCACGGCATAAAAGGCATTGTAGGTAAAATCTTTACCTAGAAAAAACCCAATGGAATATTGCAATGTTTAATTTCACCGTGGAGAAAATACTATTCATATAACATACCGGCTCGTGTCAGGACTTGAATCAATGACTTTTGCATTAGTGATTGGTTGGTTACCGCTGCACATTCACAATCATAACCCCACTCTTGGATTTCCTGTGACAAGGGTGCCACGAAAATACATTAAGATACGACGCATACACCCAGATGAAGAATGGAAATAGAAACTCATCTTTCCAATTTCTACCTCACCAAAAATCGTTCCTAAGGCTTTTGATGTCAGTCCCACATGGTCCATCACACCACAAGAGAAATGGACGGTTTTCGTTTTTCTAATAATAGCTACACCTGCTTGACATAGTAGCTCCCTTTAGGATACTTTACCTACATAAGCCGATAAATAAAAAAAAAACATTTAAGTATCTAATAATTCCAAGAATGTAACACATGGGCAGCTTTCCAGTTTAGACATGAACTCGCCCTTATCTAAATCTCCAATATTAATGAGACAAGTTATAAAATAATTACGTCAAAGGTAAGAGTTTATTTGTGTATTTATTATAATTACCTAATGTACTTAAATAATTGGAATAATAAATAATAATAATAATAAATATCTTTGGCGAATTCACACAACACAATTTGATTCCAAACTAAGCAGAGCTTGTACTATGGTAATCAGAAAGCTGATAAACATTTTTTTTTTCAACCTGTTTTATGTCCCACTGCTGGGCACAGGTCTCCTTCTCACAAGCGAGAGGGTTTTAGGCCATAGTCCACCACGCTGGCCAAGTGCGGATTGGTGGACGTCATGCTTTTCGAGAAATTATTATGAATTTCTCTCAGGCATGCACGGCGATGGGGAACATCGTAATCAATTAAATATCACGATATTTTCCATCACCGTGGAGCAGCGATAAATGCCCACATTACAAATTTCTTTGTCAGAGGTGCGCGTCGAGGATTCGAACCGGGAATCGGTCGCGTCGAAGACCGCGGTTTTTTACCACTCGGCCATCGCTGCTCTATTTAAGTATGTATTTATAATTAGATAAACATACTTATACAATTATAAATACATACTTAAATAGATAAATTAACACCCAGATACAGAACAAATAGTCATGTTCATCACACAAATATTTGTCCTGGGTGGGAATCGAACCCACGACCTTACGCTTCGCAGTCGGCTCATCACACACTACGTCATGGAGGCTGTCAAAATTTCCACTTTAATAAAAAGGTGCATAGTCTTCAAAAATGGTTTGTAATTGGACTGTAAGCCGTCTGCTTTTTAAAAATTATTTATGGAATACGAAGTGTTGAACTCTCGGTATCTACGAGTATCAATTTCGTGTCCTACGGGACACAATTTGTCAAATAATTGTGGTGGTCCACAATTATGAGGACTTCCTACACTACTTAGTACGTAGCGCCGTATTAGCTATGTAGCTTATTATATATGTGGCTTATTTAATATCGTTGGCCTCCCATTTTAGTCCCGATCGCGTTTTAGTCTAATATATATAAAATTCTCGAACGATTCTCGTGAAGTTTTGTGTGCATATCGGGTAGTTCTGAGAATCGGTCAACATCTATTTTTCATGCCCCTAAATGTTAAGGATGGTGAACCCCAAAAATTTAACGACAGTACGGAGTTCGCAGGGTCAGCAAGTTTTACTATAAAAATCGGTTGAATGAAACAGTAAACGCAAGTCCATAAAATCCACGTTTATCTCCAGATGTCATGTATGTATGTATACATATTGCTTTAAAAATGCTCGAGGACGAAATTTGGTACAAATGACTCCATATTCGAGGAACTCGGCATCAAACAGCGACTATCCGCTTTAGTACAAACCCGCATACTTAAGTTCTTCGGCCATGTCTCTAGGAGAGGCAATGACTCCATTGAGCCTCTAGTGGTGCATGTAGCGACCTTCCGCTACTCATCAAGAGATGGCGCTACGGGTATTCCTGAATCACGCTATCGAAGTTTTCGGAATATCCTACCATATATACAAGTTCCGAATTGAGTCAGTTGGAGCGCGGCCGCTCCCCGGGCATGACCACCTCGCCCGGCGGGAGATCTCCCTTTGCTAAACTGGTGACACCGGACAAGAATACGTCCCTTCTGACCTTCATCAGTCGCACCTTCACTCCCTGGATAGACTGCAGCATCATTTCACCAGCTCGTCAGGGTCATCGCAGCACATCGTGATAACGCTTCCTGATCCTGATCCAGCTACCTCCAACGACTTCGTGGACGGCTCGAGAACCCACTACTCGCCTCCACACTTCAACCTATCCTCACATCCCGACTCACCGTGGATAGAGGGTATCTCCACACCTCGCTTCACCCTCACATCCCGACTCACTGAAGATAGAGGGCATTGAAGGCACTTGTAAGCGAAGACTGCACAAGCTTGGATTTCTGAAGATATCGACCTCCGGTCTGAGCAGGGGGTGATGTAGCGACCTTCCGCTACTCATCAAGAGATGGCGCTACGGGTATTCCTGAATCACGCTATCGAAGTTTTCGGAATATCCTACCATATATACAAGCTCCGAATTGAGTCAGTTGGAGCGCGGCCGCTCCCCGGGCATGACCACCTTGCCCGGCGGGAGATCTCCCTTTGCCAAAGTGCAAGGCAAAATGGAGGGTACCAGGCCACGCGTAGATCGCCCATGCGATGGACCGACCAAATCATATCTGCTGTAGGCGGTCCATTGCATGAGTGCACCAAATGACGATAAACTGAGCAAAATGGCGATGGATTGTTAGGAGAATTAGGTACATCTGCCACAAATGCGACTACATGACGACCACGACCGCTCTGCCAAGAGCGAAACGATTAAGAAGAAGAAGATGTATAAATTATACATATTATATTTGGGAAATGTAGCCACATTAAAGGTATGATTATGTTTTCACTATGCTTGTTTACTAGCGCCATCGAACTATGAACGAAGCGGTAACAATGCCATTTTAGCCGCCTTTGTTTCACTATCGTATCGTGAACTGGCGATACGTCAACGTTCCTTTGATGCCATTATGGGTGTGTATGCTTCGTTGCCCATAAATGTTGTGATACATTTCGGTAAAGCTTAGGTTAAATATATAGATTTTGTTATTGTTTTGTGTTTTTAATAAAAATATGCACTTTATTGCATAACCAAATTAAGAAAGGTAATGTTAAAGAAAAGAAAAGAAAAAAATATTTATTTCATATTAGGAATACAAAATATTCGCTTAATGAATGTCATTTTTTCCCGTTCATCGCCTTTAGGTGCCTGTTTGGGATAGATGTTGAGCTGAGAGAAAAAAGACGGCGAAAAAAAAACTCCCAGCAGCACTCTTTTAAAAAACTACATTATATATTTGAGATAACAGAATGGCTATGGCATCATACAAATTTCTGTCTCGCCGGGAATCGAACCCGGGACCCTCCGATCGGTAGTCCAGCATGGTAACCATTACGCCACACGGGTCGTCGTAAATATAAAATTAACATCGGTTTTATAGCTGTATAAATGAAAACTGTAGCTGCAGAGAGGTTTCTTTTGTGAAAAATATCAAGTTTTCCGAATGTCTTAAATCTTGAACTAAAAACTTGCAAAGCGGTATCGACAGTATTGAATCCTCTGTGAAAATGTTATTTACTGTAACAATGATTATTATATTTGAATGCCGTTAATCTACTAATCAACAATAATTTTCAAACGAGAAAGTAACTAATGACATTTGAACCGCCATTGTTTCAATATCCCATCGTATATACGTAAGCGCTCCTTTTCACAACATCATGATTGTGTGTGCTTCACTGCCGATACATGTAATAAATATAGTTACCATTTTGCACAGCCATTTTATATTATTATCCCCTCATCAAACTTTAAAAGTCCGCTGCTAGAGATAGGCCTCCCCTAATGTTCTCTACTCGATCCGATACTTTCTTTTAGTATCGGGGAGGAAACTTTCAAAAGGTACCCGGCACCTTTGGAGAGGATACCGGGGGAGATCTCGGAGTCCACTCCATCCAATCCTGCGCTCTCCTTTCTTGTTCAAAATTTTAATAATTTTTTATGAAGTACTTACGTTTTTTTAGTACGTGTAAGTAATTCATGAATGAAACTAAAATATGAAGTAAATATATCTATGTTACTTTTATAAAGCAAAAAATACATCAGAGAAATATAGACACGGAAATTAAAATCGATTCTTGTTTCCTTTTTGAAGCTAAGTGATCAAAGTGAAAATATCGGTTTGAAAAAATGCTTTTTATAGAGCGGTCTGTATTGTGAAAAGTGTTAAAACTAGCACCGAGTCTCGAAGTGAAACTTCGTCGCGGTATCGACGGTTTTCAACCCTTTGTGAGAGTTATGGTGGTGTGTATGAGAAAAATTTCAATAGGCAGATTTTCTTTATGCATTCAACTGACAGGTTTCTTTGATAAACGAGGTAGGTCAACCTGACTGCTGTAAAAAAGTCACGATTTCTATAGACAATTGGGCAAACGATTGTGCAATTAAGTTTTTGCTCAATTATATAACTACTCAAGAAGTACAGTAAAGTAAATTACCTAATAAGATTAGAAATATACTACTTGCATTGGTAATTGTGCAATTAAATAATTAATTTCAAGAAAAATTAAGTAATTAATTACTTACATATACATATCATATATTAATTCATAAATAAAATAATATTATGTAAAATTATTTACTCAATTAATTATTTTTCAAAATATAATTTAGTTATTAAATGATTATGCTTTAATTACTTAAGCAATTTATCAATAAAATACTTGCATAATTTGACAATACTTTATAACTTGCTAAATTAAGCAAATAATTATTTCTGTAATAAAGCATTTAAATGCTTCTTTAACTACTTGACCGATTAATCAATAATCAAAAAATGGCTGTGCAGAATGACAACTACATTGTTTAAATTTATTACATGTATCGGCAGTGAAGTACTCACAAGCATAATGTTGCGAAAAGGAGCGCTTACGTATATACGATACGATACTGAAACAATGGCGGTTCTAATGGCATTAGTGACTTTCTCGTTTAAAAATTACGTGCTCAGTTTAGTTAATAATTAAATTAAACATTTAATGTTATGTAATAGGTATTGTTTTTTTAATACTAATAATGTGCAATAATCTGCGAATCTCTCAACACTCTATATTTCCATATAACTGACTCACACAGTTTACTAATTCAATACCTTTGGGTTTGGGGCAGTCGGTCACGATTCCTATACTCACCGTCCCAGCAGTGGAAAGCTTATCAAAATTATAGTGAAATGTAATATCAATGAATAACTATTCTCATCTCGCTGAAAAAAAACAGCGATTGCTCTTAAGTTAGGAAAGTACTGGACTGGAAAGAACTGGATTTATTGTACTCAGTTGGGTACGGAAGCGCTAAATGGGTTAAGACAAAACGTGATAACTATAATATATAAATATCTTTGAACAATTCACACAACACCATCTGATTCCAAACTAAGCAGAGCTTGTACTATGGTAATCAGAAAGCTGATAAACATACTTATACAATTCTAAATACATACTTGATGACTGGTAGAGAATGCCTCCAGGCATTAAGTCCGCCCTTTGTACAACCTTTTTGCTGTTGTAACAATAAAGTATAAATAAATAAATAAATACTTAATAGATAAATTAACACACAGACACAGAACAAATAGTCATGTTCATCACACAAATATTTGTCCTAGGTGGGAATCGAACTATAATTAGGTCTAGATATATTTCAGTATAGGCAAATTTATTGCAGTCATTATTTCCTATCAAGGGACCTCACTCATCGGCAATGCATCAAGACGTTCACTGTACATCAAACTATTTGTGGTACATTATAGCTTATTGATCCCTCGGCAACTAGCTTCGATTCCACAGTAGCTCCCCTTTATTGGAATTCAAAGCAATTTGTCAATGAGTCAATTAATATACACGCTTCACGTACTGCCGTTACGCACGAATACATTGATTACTTGTATTACGCATAATTGTAAGATCTGATTAGATCGCTTACTGAGCGAAACTAGGTTAACCCTTACTTGGAGTTGAAACTAAAAGTACTCGTAACGTTGTGGTATCCGGTCCATTTGAACCCTAGCTATAATACAGTTTCTAGCAATGATTAAGTGTTGTAGTTTGGCGTCCACTGGATTACGCGATGTAATGAGATCACATATCCTTTTTTTTTCTTAGGAGAAAGTTGTGGCAAATAAATTGAATTAAGTAACTAAAAAATTGAAATATGAAATATTATGTTATGTTATCTCTTCTAAGGTGCCGGGTACCTTTTGATGTTTTCCCCCCTGATACGAAAAAAGGCAGGCCACCATGGAGATTTTAGTACGGCACACATCCTATGTAACATGGTAGCTCCCTCCTACCCCTGATACAAAAAGGCCACGTAGTATAAATTACTTGTAGCGTCAAATAGCTGCAACCCTTTTTGCGTCCCACTGCTGGGCACGGGTCTCTCCCAATTATTCGGAAGGCCTGGAGCTTACTCCACCACGCTGCTCCAATGCGGGTTGGTGGAGATGCGGGTTAGTGGCCAACCCGCTGTCGGATGATTTCAAATCACCCATAAGGCCTCCGACGACTGTTGTCTTGTGACAACAACCGGGACCGACGGCTTAACGTGCCCTCTGAAGCACGGAAACGCGCATGAAATATTTTTGCCACTAGCGGTCACCTATCTCACACCCAACCGCGCCTGTTTGGCTTAGTTGCACAGATCGCTTGCGTTCTATGCTAACCGGACCATGCGCGCTTCTTGCTTGATACGACGTTAAATGGAAAAACATAATATTTAACTTTTAGTAGATGTTTTAATATTACTATCAAATAGTACCTAGTCAGTAGGTGCTTTCTTAATAAAATTGTATGTATTAATAACCGTAAACAACCGCAAACGAGCAGCGATGGCCGAGTGGTACAAAACCGCGGTCTTCGACGCGACCGATCCCAGGTTCAAATCCTCGGCTCGCACCTCTGACAAAGAATTTTGTAATGTGCGAATTTATCGCTGCTCCACGGTGATGGAAAATATCGTGATATTTAATTGATTACAATGTTTCCATCGCCGTGCATGCCTGAGAGAAATTCATAATTTCTCGAAAGCATGACGTCCACCAATCCGCACTTGGCCAGCGTGGTGGACTATGGCCTAAATCCCTCTCAATTGTGTGAGAAGGAAACCTGTGCCCAGTAGTGGGACATAAAAAAAGGTTAAAAAAAACGTAAAAGAATATCTCTAATATCCTTACTACACATGAGACTTAAATCAAAACTATAATATTTAATATAATAAAATTTGTACACCCTAAGGGGTAAATATGGAGCTCTAAATATTTTGTAAAACCTTTTTCACCCATATTTGTGCAAATAAAATATTTTCATTTTATTTCATTTCATATGTAGCTTTTTGTCCTAACAACATTGTACCGTAATTCATCGTATAAAATCAAAATCAATGTTATACGAAAATTCAACCAAGAATCATTCCCTCTCATAAGTCAAAGGAGACGCAACACCTGGCAATGGATTCCTTTATTGGCGAATAAATCACATTCACGCTTAGAGCACATGGCGCTGGATAACGGTTATATGATCCGTTTCACACTTCAATAATAGTACTTGATATGGGCGTTTATTTGATGTATTTAAGAATTTCTCAAAGATTTATGAAGGCTAAATTTTTCATGTTACATTACATTTGGTTATAATAGAAAATTACACGGTTTTAGATAGTTCTGTTATATTTTAGACTAGCGGACGCCTGCGACTTCGCGTGGATTTTAGTTGTAGAATTTTTCTAAAATAAAAGTAGCCTTAGTTACTTCTCATTACATCAGCTACCTGTCAGTTAAAGTCCCGTCAAAATTGGTCCAGTCGTTTCAGAGATTAGCCGCAACAAACAGACAGACGGAAGGATAGACAGACAAGACAGACAAAAATGGTAAAAAATGTTATTTTGGTATATGTACCCTATACACATTAATATGGATGTAGTAAAAAGCGGTTATTTTAATATTACAAACAGACACTCCAATTTTATTTATTTGTATAAGTAATATTATAATTATAATATATGTATACTAGCTGACCCCGCGAACTCCGTACCGCGTTCAAATGTTTGGGGTGGGCCACTCTTACCACTTAGGGGGATGAAAAATAGATGTTCGCCGATTCTCAGACCTACCCGATATGCTCACAAAATTTCATGAGAATCGGTCGAGCCGTTTCGGAAAAGTACGGGAACGAACATTATAACACGAGAATTTTATATATAAGATGTATAAGTATCGCAAAGCAACCTTTGACATTTTGAAGACTGTCCTTGGGAAACGCCAGAATACACATCGTAATGAAATTGGTGAGACTTCCTGAGTAATACCTTTGCCATTCTCCAAGGTTTTTAGTAACTTGGACAGTATGTATTATAAACCTTGGGACATCTTGTATCTTGGAACAAAATAGTTTTAAGAGTCATTACCACTAGCAAGTAAAAGTATCATATTTTATATGCCAAGTATTCCATTAGTTTATTATTTTTTGCTTTTCAGTTTTTTTGGTGGTTTAATTTTTTATTAAAAATTTATTTACTTTCACTATGTTTAATACTCATCATAATATCATGATTATAGATATGTCACTATATAAATCAATCTTTTTTTTAATCGAGGGGAAACCTTCAAAAGGTACCCGGCACCTTGGGAGAGGTGTTACCGGTTTATGTGGTATTTGTTACCGCACTAAAGCCCCCTCGGTGGCCTACCTCTGCGCTTGGGGAGGATTCCGGGATCTCCAGCGGAACGTACCGGTGTCCTCCACGCGCGGCATCCCAAAACAGGTCCATCCTCTGGAGAGCAGATGTGCTCTTTTGCACCCTCTAATGCTTACGGCGGCATGAGGACACGCACACACCGCCGTTCTTCCCGGGGCCGCTGGCTGAACGGATCGAGCTCCCATTCTCACCGTCCACAACCCCGGCAGCCCCCTTTTAGTCGCCTCTTACGATCAGACAGGGGATACCGTAGCTCTATTCTTAATCCCGAAGCTACAGGGACTATATAATTCAACCTATATGTCGACAGACACGCAACACCTGGCTATAGATTCCTTTATTGGCGAATAAATCACATTCACGCTTATATCACGTGACGCTGAATAATAGTTAAATGATCCGATTCACACTTCAGTGCTAGAGTGAAGAAATGATGGTCGCTTTTTGAATGATTTTGAAGATCGTTTCCATTAGTGCTTAAAATAAAAATAGATGTCAACACTGGACATCTATTTTTATTTATTTATTTATATTAATGTAAAAACCCTAAAACTAAGATTCACAAAGGGTTAAACCTAATGCCTATTGGCATTGTCTACCAGTCGACCCTGGATGATGTTGAGAATCCGAGGTAGGTTGCGAGGTTCTAAAATAAACAAGCTAAAAGACACAAGTTAAAAATAATGATAACTGCGTACATAATAAAATACGTACACTAATATATATTCATATTCATACATACATACATATGCATAAGCATATTGGAAGGATGTAATGACGATAATATATACAATAAATAGGACTCTCGTGAATAAAAATACTAGATGGTGCTAGGGATACTCAATAAATGCTCTCGGACTAATTTCTTAAATGCCAATTTGCTGGGTGCCTTTCTTATATTTTCGGGTAGGGTGTTCCAGAGCTGTATGGCCTGAACTGTGAAGGAGTGATGGAAAAATCCACTATTATGTGGAGGAAGAATAATACTAAGATTTTTGGAGGAACGTAATCCTCTATTATGGGTGGAGCAGAGGTACTGAAAATTTTCCTTGAGGTACACAGGAGAAGATGGGTCATGCAAGACGGAATACAAACCCATTAAAATCCTAGAGCTACGCCTTTGTCGAATAGTAAGCCATTGTGTTTGCAGAATATTTTTATCGGCTTTGATTCTTTGAAACTTTGTGATTGATAGTGTATTATATTGTTGTTTCAGTTTAATATTTAATAAGTTACTCTAAACGAATCACTCTACACTAATTATAAGTGTATTAATGAAAATGAAAAATCCCGTATTAGGAGAATCCTGTTTTACTTCATTAACTACGTACAATACAACTGAGTGCGAATAAACACACCATTCTATTACTCAAGTTTTTACACGTATGTAGTATAGCTAAACTTCTATTAAAATTCCTCGTACTACGTTTGTCCGTGTTTGCATTGGCTGCAACCCCTTTTTTGCGTCCCACTGCTGTGCACGGGTTTCTCCCCATTATTATTGGGGAGACCTGGAGCTTCCTCCACCACGCTGCTCCAATGCTTGGTGGAGAAGCGGTTTATTGGCATAAGGCCTCCGACAAGAATTAACGACTGTTATCTATCGATAATAACCGGTACCGACGGCTTAACGTGCTCTCAAGAGCACGGAAATGCGCATGAATATTTTTTACCACTAGCGGTCATCCATCTCACACCTGACCGAGCCCGTTTAGCTTAAATACATAGATCGCTTGCGTAACAGAAATAATTTGGAAGGATTACTACGATCGCCGATGTTAAAAGTACCTTTTTTGTTATCGAGGGGGAACCTTCAAAAGGTACCCGGTACTTTGGGAGAGGATACCGGGTTATGTGGGATTGGACCGCACTAAAATCCCCTCGGTGGCTGCCTCGGCTCTTGGGGAAGACTCCGGGATCTCCAGTGGAACGCACGCGCGACGCACCAGAACTGGCCACACACGCACCGCCGCCCTTCCCGGGGCTGCTGGATGGTCGGATCGAGCTCCCATTCTCACTGCCCACAACCGCGAAAGCCCCCTTTTAGTCGCCTCCGATCAGGCAAGGGATACAGTAGCTCTTTTATTAATCCCAAAGCCACAGAATGATGTTAAAAGTACCTAGTGTGGATTGGCCGTAAATGTACGTCTTGTTTCTGTGAAACAAATTTTGTTTTAAAAATCTTACATACATTTATCTATCAACATAAATATTGTTGTATTCAGCAGTTTGCTCGATCATAGCAAAGCTGACAATTGAACTTCATAACTCGCTGATATGACATAAAAATATTCCCGAAACACGTTTCACAACAATCGAAGTGATCTGTAAATTTCCCGTAACTACCGTAGGGTGCTCGTTTCCGCTGAACACAAATTTTGTGTGAAGTAAAATCAGTTGAAAAAAATAAGTTTATACACATTACGTAGCTGATTTTGTGGCAAATATGTAAAAGTAATATTATTATTAAATTAGTAGAATCAGACGTTACTTTGCGGAACTTTATTTTTATAAAGTTAAGTAAAAAGTACTTTGCAACAATCCGCAATCAGAACGCAATATGATGGTGTATACTTTTTTTTGCTATTGCATGAAAAAAATACACCATCATACGTTCTGATTGCGGATTGTTGCGAAGTAGTTTTTACTTAAAGTAATATTATAAAAAGTATTGAGAACAGTGAAACCGGGGGACACCTAGTTACGGTATAATTTTGAACAGTTATTTTTTTATTCGTCTCTCACTCATCTTTCTACTCCTGTTATCAAAGAGAACACGTTCGTTTCTGATCATTGAGAAGGCCTGGAGCCTACTCAACGGTGATTCAATACGAATGCGCTTTATAGAGCCTTCTTCGACTACATTTCCATTTAAACAAACTGGGTGTTAGTGTTTCTTTTTTTGTGTGTGTCCATGGTACCCACGACACAGGGTATATCTACCCTACTGTGAGGCTATGAGTGTGAAGCGTTATTTATTAATTAATTAATGTACTTATTTGTATACTCGTAACTAGCACAACCTATTTCCATCTATCCATCCATCAGCCTATTAAAGTCCACTACTGGACATATGCCTCCCCTAATGTTCGCCACTCCGTCCGGTTCTGCGCCCTCTGAATCCAGCGGTTTCCCGCTATCTTCTTCAGGTCGTCAGTCCACCTTGTTGCAGGGCGGCCTGTGCTCATTTTGCCGAGACGTGGTCGCCATTCGAGGACCTTTCTTCCACCTACTACAACCTATTTATAATCTGGTAAACTTACAACAATATCCTTGTTTTGCTTCATTGAGAATACAATATTTTCCAAGTTAATATATTTTGGCCTGTAAATAAAATATCTCTCTCTAGAAATTACCTATACAGGTTATTTACACAACAGGGGTAACATGAGGCCAACCACCTTCGATCTCGCTGATAAGGAAACCATGTATGTATGTGCTCTGTATAATTCCGTTCCTGAAGTAAAGTAGATACGTATGTACTCGTATGTACATGTCAGTATTTTATGCTATCTGTTTCTTCAGTACCCTTTTATAAAAAAGTCCAGAGTCTAGTAGCCATCCACGGTTATATCACATAGTTTCATTTCTTAAGAAGAATGATCTATGGTCAAGGTATTAATTAAATCCTTACTAATATTATAAATTCGAAAGTAACTCTATCTGTCTGTCTACCTATCTGTCTGCTACGCTTTCTCGCTTAAACTACTGAATCAATTTTATTGAAATTTTGAACACAGATAGAGTGGACCTTGGGAAAGGACATAGGATGGTTTTTATTCTACGGGAACCTATAAAACGGGTCCACGCGGGTGAAGCCGCTGACGAAAGACTAGTAAAATAATAAATTAGAAAGTAACTCTGTCTGTCTGCTACGCTTTCTCGCTTAAACCACTGAACCAATTTTAATGAAATTTGGAACACATATAGAGTAGACCATGGGAATGGACATAGGAAGATTTTTATCCTACGGAAACCTGCGAGTGTCATCTGTTTCCATTATACATCACCTCTTCTAACACCACTAACATGCCGTCGGCACAAGTACAACTGCCTATTAAACCAAGTTAATATGAAACCACACCTGCATTTTAATTTATAGAACCATAATATTAACTCTACCTTATAAAATACCAAAACACGACGTAAAATTCATTCAAACTTAATCACGATTTCATCCCATATTTTGAGGAAACACGTCGGAGGAACACGGAATAAATTATATTTATTTGACATTCAAAGCCCCGCAAGTATATGGGTAATTTGATATGGGATCTTGTGCCAAAACAGCCAGTAATAGTAAGTCAATAAGGCTTATTATGTCGTATTGTTTAAGAGCGTGTCGAGGGTAATAAACACTTCAATATGAGCTTCCTCCGTGTGGTATTATAAGATCCGTTCTGGATACATTACGTTATTACGACCTTGGCTGAAAATTGGGTGTTAAGTTGATGTATAAGTTTAATAGCAAATATGTTACAAATAAACTTGTAAGCTTAGTACTAGTATACTAGTAATAAAAATAAAATAGTAATAAATGTAAAACAGAAGTACGAAATTTGATCATACCTAAATAAACTACACAACATGCATACATGATAAGTGATACGTAACTCTTACAAGTGACAATAAACTTTACTTTGTAGTTTGTACACTAATGCTGACATTAAAATTGTAATACCTTAATAATAATATTATTTTTACCTCTTGACTAAATTATGATTGTTATTGTGATTGATATGTTGATAAATTGTGATTGTTTATTATTAAATATATTACCAATTTTTAATCTTTATCTGTGGTTTATAAATAAATAGGATTTCAATGTAAAACACCTGTTAAAATGCTTGTTTTCATGTCCATTAACGATAAATATACCGATATATTTAAAATAAAATTTCAAATTATGTTACTAGTAACTTTGCACACCAATGTTTATGTAATGTTAATTTTTTTTCTTTATTTACTTATGTAGGTTTGCACCTAAATTTTGGTTAGTGTGATAGATTATAATTACCTAAAAACCAATTATTCATGCATCAAATTTTGGCCAATATAATAATTTCATTTAATTTCAACGGCAATCATAATGGTACTTTCAAAACATCAGTAAATAAGTGGTATGACACATATTCACAATTTCTGATTGGGATTTTTTGTAGGTGCCATGTATAGAGAAAATAAACTAAATCCATACCAATACATTATAAACGGGAAAGTGTACGAAACAATGTAATGGTATGATTTTGTGTGCAGTAATAGATACGAGGATGAAGAGTGCAATAGGCTACTTTTTAACACGCTTATATTAGCTTCACCTGTATGTTTGTTTGTAACTGTGAGTTTTGTGAGCTTGTTCGTAACTCTCATATTTAATTCAAACTTTAGACATGTATCAAGAAGTGCTTCAAAAGCCTGTTTTTCTTAAACTATATTTATTACCGCTGAAGCACATGGCTCTGCGACTAGCGTAGAGCGCAAGCGACCACATCTTACGGACCATTAAAATCTATAATATGTTACTATGTATTTAGATTATGTAATTTAAGTAATTAATAAAAAATCAACCTTTTATATCCCACTGTTCGGCACAAGTCTCCTCTCACAAATGAGAAGGATTTAGGCCATAGTCCACCCCGCAGGACAAGTACGGATTGGTGGAAGTCATGCTTTCAAAAATTATGAATTTCTCTCAGGCTTGCACTGCGATGGAGAACATCGTAATTAATTAAATACTAGGATATTTCCATCACCGTGGTGCAGCGATAAAATGCTCAATTACAAATTCCTTTGTCAGAGATGCGCGCCAAGGATTTGAACCCGGGATCCGTCGCGTCGAAGACCGCGGATTTTTTATCATTCGGCCATCGCTGTTAAATCGCTGCATCGTAAAAGCTAGGTTAAATAAGTAAAAAAACAATCTTATTCCAAAACCATGATGCAACATGTAGCAACCTCAAGCGAAACCTGAAATTTCCTGAGGTCGTTGCAGTTTGCTGCTACTGGCTGATTGTCGCTTGCAGCATTTGTTTTGCATATAAATAGCACTTTTCTTTCAACAAAACAAAATTGCCTTACAGTACCAACGCATTTTTCTACGGTACGGCAGTACTAGCAGCTAAAGTGAACGAAGCATGGTCACAAATCGGCAGGTTGAGTCGTTGACGGATCGTCAGTTCAATGCGGCTTTGCAGAAACAATGGCCGCCGGAATGAATTGTCTTGCTAAACCGTAGATTGATTTACAGGACAGCTTCCTGTATGCACCATTAGTGCATATAATATATACATTGATAAAGATATTTGAGTAACAAACTTAAAGAAGAAGATGAACTATGGTTGTAAACAAGCTTGTTCGTTTTATCATATCGATTATGGGCAACTAAGAAATTATTTAAACCTTGGCCATTCAGCACCTTATTTTAATCAAAAGAGAAGGTTACTTGAGATTAAAATTGAGTGTAATGAAAAATGAGATGAAAAACAGAGTTGTAATAGTGCACTCAATTAAAACTAAATCCAAACTTAAGCAATTCAAGCGTAGCTCGAATCATTTTTGACATATTATTATGTTTTTGTGCTGCTAAATTGAAGCCTAATAGTCGTTTGCAGGTGTCGAACTGGCTAACTGGCTGCAACACTTTTTTTTGCGTCCAACTGTTGGGCACGGATCTCTCCCCTTTCCACCACGCTGCTCCAATGAGGGTTGGTGGCCAACCCGCTGTCGGATGTTTTCAAACCGCTCATAAGGCCTCCGACAAGGTTTAACGACTGTTATCTATCGATAAAAACAATTTTTGCCGCTAGCGGTCACCCATCTCACACCTGACCGCGCCCGTTTGGCTTAACTGCGTAGACCACTTGCGATCTACACTGGCCGCAGAGTTGTACGCGCTTCGGTGGTTTGGTGTAGAACTAAGCAAGTCGAATGCTGCAAGTTCTAGAACCTTAAGTAAACATAAATTTGGGTGAAAGATACGATAATAGGTCATAAATCGGCGTGTTGACGGAGGGCCAGTTCAATGTGGATTTGCAGAAACATTGGTCACCGGAATGCTTGATTCACATGAAACTGACCATGTAATACGTAAACAGATAACATTGTTTATACAAATATGTAAATACCTAGAGCAGCGCCTCGCTTCGATACATATTTTTTGTGCCAAATCTGGTGCGGGGGAAGAACGCACACATTTTAATTTTGTCACACATTCACATACATTATTTCATCGCTACAGACGCATACATTTCTAAATAGGTCAATTTCAATTAACAACGTCATTTTCTATGCACTGTCAACACTGATACCGACACACACAGACACACTAGTTGTATAACTAGAAGACACATTGTGCATGAACGTTGGGACGTGGGGTTCGCCCGTAGGCCACTCCTCTCTGACGGGTGTCACACCTGTCATACCTTGATGCTCTAAGGTGAATACTGATAGTAATAAGTGTTTTACTTACTGGCAGAAGTATAATATACGTTAGGTGACGGTAATAATTGCAAACCTTTAAGGTAAATACGGCAAACGAAATGTGTATTAACAATCTTTTTAAATACCCAAATTTGTGCAAATAAAAGTTTTTGTCTTATTTTTCTGGAAAATGTCTCTCTAGTAGGTCATACTATCATAGTCAAACGGAGCAAGTACTACCACCTAAAGTGAACAAAGCAAGGGCATAAATCGACGCGTTGACGGATCGCTAGTCAATGCGGCTTTGCAGAAACAATGGCCGACGGAACGCATTGTACTGCTTAATCTTAGATTGATTTGCGATAAACTGACCATTCGTGCGTGTAATAGGTATGCTAACAATAATAAGATTTATTCATCGGTACATATTGAAAAGATCTTGCATGGCCTGGCGACTAGATATGCAGCTAAGCCGAACGGCCGCGCCCCGACCGTGAGATAGTTGACCTCTAGTGGCAAATTATTTCATGCACGTTTACGGAAACGTGCATGAAATAATTTGAAAGCACGGGTTTGGGGCTGTTGAGCCGTCGCGTCGGCTCTGGATGCCGTTACATAACAGTCGTAAACCTTGTCGGAGTCGGACGCGAAAAGGGTTGCAACCAACACAGTGTTATGCTCGTAGTTATTTAAAAACAAACATGAAGAAGAACATTGACCAGCTCCTTTGTTGTGGAATTGGAAAGAATTTTTACCACCTTCTGTTATACCTTAAAAATTTACTTGAATCTAGACTTGCATATATAAAAATCGATTCATACATGACACGAAAATTGCTTCTAGAAACATCCACTTAGAATAAGAAGCTTTCAGCTTGCGAAGAGACATAGGCTCACTCTGCGTGTTCTAGCGACTTTACTATGGTGAGTGCTCCAAGGAACTTTTCAAACTCATGCCTACATCACCATTCCATGATTATACCACCAGACGAAGTTAAACCACCAGTTAAAGTTCCACAGGCACTATCTGGACTCGTGGCGGTCCTCCACAGTCCGCTTTGCACGTTCCTTTTTACCACGGACGTGTAGGTTATGGGACAACCTTTCAGCTGAGGCATTCCCTGTGGACTATAATATGGGGTTCTTCAAGAAAGCTGTAAAAAAAGCTCTCCTCCAAAGCCGGCAATGCTCGGGTGGCTCCCCTGGGGTTGCCCGTGTCCATAGGCGACGGTGATCGCTTAACACCACGCGGCCCGTCTGCCTTTTTGTTCGGTTTACATATAAAAAAAAGAAGCATAAAGCTTCAGCGAAAACAAAAATCTGCACCCAATAACAGTTTCAAATCTGAAAGTTTGACAACCGCACCTTTCCAGCTAATACAATAGAAGTGATTGACGGTAGGTATGAAGGAACTACACAAATCAAACTGTGTCTCATCTAGAACCTAAAATAAACAAAACATAGTCATAAATCGGCAAGTTGACGATTTTCCAGTTCAATGTGGCTATGCAGAAACAATGGCTGGCGAAATGCATTGTTCTCCTTAATCGCTGGAATCTATGTTTTGGTACAACATCTATTATCTATTATTATTATTACATATAATAAATCTGTAACAAGTCGGTTTCTGTACCTACATTGAAGATATTTCAGAAAAACTGTCACTAGGACTATTTATTAGCGTAATGGAACCCAAAACAATGATTATTAGAATTATTATCTGTTTGTCTGTTCGTTTGTGCGCGCTAATCTCAGGAATGGCTTAACGTAGAAGGATGCGGTTTTCACTGATATATTGGTATTTTTTTGAATTAACATTTAGTGTTTGTTATATTTAAATTGGTTCACAAATAAAAAAGTTGCGTCCATTTCAAGAATTTTTCGATCAGTGTTTGGAAGTATCGATGTTGATTTGTCGAAAACTTCAGTGAATGTATTGAAGTTTTATAATTTACAGTTCCTTAAATGATAACATGAAACTTATAAATGAAAAGAAAAATAGATAATACATAGACAAAAAACCAACATAAGATGAGCTGGCAATAATATGGTAAACTGTACGAAATAGAGTTAACGCTTTTTCGAACAGTTCCCACACGGCGATAATAATTAATCTATATTTTAATCTATATATAAAGCTGAAGAGTTTGTTCGTTCGTTCGTTCGTAAGTTTGTTTGAACGCACTAATCTCAGGAACTACTGGTTGCAATTGTAAAAGTCTTTTTTGTGTTGGAAAGTCCATTTATCGGGGAAGGCTTTTTTATAAATAAGCTCCCATGAGGTTACCCGTGTCCATAGGTGACGGTGATTGCTTTACACCACGTGTCCCGTTTGCTTTTTTGTACTTTATATTGTTATGGATACAAATACGCAGACCCGGCAAATATCTCCTTTATTTAGATTATCTCCACCACTGGCGAACTAAGAGTGTACCGTAGTAGATACTGGGTTTTTCATGATACACCAAGGTGGTGATCACTGCTCCATGCGTATCGACGATACAAAAAAAATCTGTTCATACTTATCTACTGGTATTAAAGCGATTTCAGAATTATAAAGGTATTAGAGCATACGCTTGTACGAGCGTAAACGAGCTGTTAAGCTCATGTCAACTGCGACAGGTGACAGATACACTAATATTAGGATTGCATGAAAGAAACTATAGACAATATAATGTAGTTTTTTTTAGAGCGATGTCAAACTAACGTATTTTTCGTCTCAAATACGATCATTTTGGCGCTTACACGCGCGCTTCTTCAAAAACAAACAAACGACTATACGCATCGAAAAATAAGCGCCGATGCTTAAAGGACGTCAAAAGTGAAACAACTGACGGTTTCGCAACGGCTATTGTTGCTGTATCGCAAACGGGCGACGCTGCTCCACATGGTTCACTGTGAGTGCGGCGTAAATCTTCTACTTCGGGCCGGGAAACCTGCGAGCTTGAACGGTTAGCATAGTTCAAAAAAACGGGTTGCACTCCGGTAGTGCCGACAGAAGTGAAAACTTGAACATTAGCGTTGTGCAGTTTTGATATTTTGGAATGGTTGGGGAATAATTTCGCACGAAATGGTTTATTATCAGTATTATTTTTCATCTAGTATTTTCAGTAGGTTTTCATCTAGTATTTTTATAAAGTACTCACTCATTTTCTTTCACTATTTCTTCGTCACTTTTTTTAAATCAAATCAAATATTCTTTAGTGTGGACATAGGTTCAGTACATTACAGTTGGTATAGACAAATTAATACAGTTCTTTCCGTCCTTCCTTATTCAGGCGTACACGTTTCGTTTTCATTAATAGAACCACTTTGTTCAATCTCCATATTTAAAATACTTGATATAAACGAATTTTACAAGTATAGACAGTCGAGCCGTCATCAGCTGTCACCCCTTCGTCTTACGAATATTACGTGTCCTGACGCGAGTTTAACATTTTTTATCCATCCCAAAAAAAGTGCTCAACGCCGCTAAAGAAGTTTCCACTTCAAAGTCTTTTTTTGATGACATACCTTTTCTGTTCTAGTTTAACTGAATTGCCCCGGAAGAATATAATGCCACAGAAAAAGAAGAAATCATTGAAATAGCACATCTAAAGCTCTTGGCAAGCTCTTGGAGCGTTATCAATGAAGTCTGAACGTCTCTGTCTAAAAAAAAACAAAAAAAAAACGTTACTCTGTATACGATGTCGAATAACATCAGTGTTATGCTGATGCAGAAGATCCCTTAAGATTACCCACACTAAAAATAGCACGAGCACGCTTTATAACAATCAGAGCCGAACAGCCTTCGTGATATAACGTCTACTACATCTTAAATATTTTAAGAGCAAAACCCGCTACAACAATGGCCTTAAAACCTCAGCACGACAATAAATACCGACCCAATCCGTGTCGTGTCGTCGCGTGCCGCGGCAACTTAATGGACTATTAACAAGATATAACCTTATCCTCCATGCGCTGTAGTTCACTGTATGTGCCGTAACTCACTGAATCCCGTTGTCATGACATGCATTGTAGTTACTGACACGAAAAGCTACTCGTAGTACAAGTTATACGATATATCTACTCGATAGTAATTATTGTCTGCAGATACATCACGTGCAATGGTTGTACTTTTTTTTATGCGTCCCATGCTGGGATCTGTTGCTGCAAAAAGGAAAAGAAAGGCATTACAGCGTATTCTGATAGAGATCCAAAGTAGCTTGTGCGGCTTCGTCATAAGCGTCAGTTTAATCGTGGTTTAATTAATAGATCGAAAACAATTGGTACTCACAACACAACACAAGATCATAGACAGGAATAGGAATATGAGAACATTTCTAAAAAGATAAAATATTCATACATCATTAAACCAGTTACATCATATTACCAGCTCATATCGCTCGCCCAACTGATTTTATAATGTTCCCACAAAATTCGCGTTCAACGAAAAGTAACGCATAACAGTAGAGAGCTACAGGAATTTTCTAGATCACTTGAGCTGTTTTAGAACGTGTACAGAAATATTTTTTTTCATTATTATTAGTTATTTTCGGTCACCACTAATGTCGGCATTTCTGCTCTTGCTTCAAATAACGATAAATTCGAATGACGGTATCATGAAAATAATATTAAAAATTGTACCTACAAGAAATCGATCAAGCACAGTCAAAACTTGCATAGAGATGATTATCAATCACCATCTGTGATAATAGTAGTCGTTAAACTTTGTGGGAGGCCTTATGGGCGTTTTGAGAACATCCAACAGTGGGTTGACCAACCACTAACCCGCATCTCCACTAATCCGCATTGGAGCAGCGACTAAGGGCTAGGCCTGCCTAATAATGGGGAGATACCGGTACCCAGCAGTGGGACACAATCAAACTACCAATTTTTTGCAAACCTACGAAATCTTGAATATTATATGAAAACGTGTACTTTAAATCAATTAATAGAATCTTACAAGAACTAGCTGCGTTTGTAAATTCAGTGACTAGATTAAATTGATTCTATATTAATTGCATTGAATAATTCATAAGATAAAACACTGATCAGCGGGGATTATTTGCCTTTATCCAGCCATTAAGAGATGTCGTAAGACTGGATGAAATCCCATTAAGGACATTACCTACGATACTTGAATATCCCTGGAAAATTTTCTCTTGATGCAGCGCATTTAAATAACGCGCTGTTCATGTAAATTAACGACTTCTGCAATAAATTTAGTTAGCTAGTTGCATTTATATTTTATTTGGTACTAGAAAAATAAATCTACGTATTGCTAAAAGTTAACTTATCTTAAACAATTTAAATTTATTAGGTACTATTTTTTATATTTGAGTGATTCCATTACATTCATATTAACAAGTTAATCAAAAATTCTCAATTCGTGAAATTTTAAAACTATAACAAAAAAAATTTTAACAACTTTACTACGAATTTATATTAAGTATTCTTGGACCTAAAATCTGTTTTACAGGCAATATTTTACGGCTCTTAAAATAGTCAAGAAAGTAACGTGAAAAAACGTCGCATTATAGTGTTAGCTTTTATTTATTTATGAAGAATATTGTATTAGCTAATTCCGTATTATTATGATATTTTTAGTAGCGGTAATTCCATTGTTCCGTTTCCGACACGTCAGTTAATCATAGCCAACTTCCGGTCACATGAATTGTCGTTATTTTCTCCGACCAAGCTGCAAGCATTCGTGTTGGAAGCACTGAGGGATCGAGACGTGGCTAAGGAAAAGCATTAGTAAAGAGTAAAATAAAAAGTGTTAACGCGTAGACAAAATAATAAGTGAAATAAATAAAGGATTGAAGGAATAATAGTTAAGTTGATTGATATTATGTAAGTACTCCATTTTTGTTCTGTTGGTGGTTTATTCGTTCTTGAAATATTTACATATGTGATTTGTATACTGCATAACTACGAAATATACGTGCAATTGTAAAGTGTTTTATCTTTTATTTAACAAAAACCCGCATTCTGAGCTGTGAGCCAACAGTTCAGAAGTGGGATAATAAGAGAATTTACTGTTTTCTTTCACGTCCACAACGGCCAATTCTGTAAATACTCTGATATATTGAAGTTTCTTGAATTTGCTGGAATATCGAACCAGTGAACGCTTAGGGGTGAACGTCAATTATTTTACAACCACATGTTTTATTAACTTTTATTGTAATAAATTTGCAGTATACTTATCAACCCACTTCAAAGTGAAGTTTTATTTTTTTATCAAAATATGAATAATTTATGGAAAAACGCAGATATTTAAAGAACTAAAATACGTAATTTATGAAATCAACTCAATTTCTTTTCTCTGGATCGGAAACACCGCCGTGGTGTATAGTCTTAGATATAAATATTTGAAGACCTGAGAATAGATGTTACGTATATGTTTAGTGCGTTAAAGATTTATATATTGTTTTAGATTAATAAGATGCATGATTAATGATATCTTTTTACAGCTGTGGTACACTAGATGTGAACAACTAGTTTTGATGAAGGCTTTTATAAATGTGACTTTTCTTTTAAATTTATTGCCCTTACAGGAAGTTGGTACCCACTTTTTTTTACTTTTTTTATAAGATAAATGAATATACAATGGCTTGAGTTGATCTACCTTATTTTACCAACATCAACAAAAAGGATGAGGTTCTCATGTTATATTTAGTATTGCATCGACATAATCCACATATTAATTGAAATTTGACATTGACCTTTGTAAATATGAATGAAAACTGATACCTTATTTGATGCTTATAATTCATAATTCATATTTTTTTTGTTTTGCGATAATAAGGATACAAAAAAACGCTGAAATGATACGAGTATGTACACTTCCACTTATTCTACCTTATCTACATGTAAATTGATGTAATTTTACAGGCAGCAATCGCTATATATTCTAGGAAAACGTATCCACTGTGCCACAATGCCAACTAGGACCTAAAATGATTGTAAGGCAAAAATTTGAATGTTTCGTGAATTCGGTAACACTGTATTTTTTTACAATCTACAAGGGGGGTGCCAATATCATGTTTTCGTATTTGTCTATTTTATTCAGATATCTATACATACAAGCATGAGACTTCGATATACAATGAAGGTAAGGTTAAAACTTAGTGTTTAAGAAATGATGGCTTACAGATTTGCATATCCTCAATTATTTTTTGTGGTGGGTGCTAGACTGCACCTAGGGGTGCTTAACATGAAAAAAATGATGGTGTTGATGGTGATAATGATAAAGACAACGATGATGGTGATGATAATTACGATGATGTCATTTTCGAGAAAAATACATTCCATTGTCTGATTATAGACATATAGAAGTCTGATGATGTTTTTCTTTAGCTTTGGATAATTCAATACTATATTAATTTGTTCTCTTTTTACTTTTCGATTCTAAAGTCGATTTTAAATAGAATATGTACTCAAATTTGTCACTTTTCATTTTTGTTAACTTTTATTGTGATTAAAATGGAATATGTACTCAAATGTGTAATTTTGCAGATAATAATATTATGGACGAATACCCCCGAGAAAGACTACCTAGGATTGGAGGTACGATCAGGGCTAAGGTAAGCACACGTAAGCCCAGGCCTAAGAGCCAAGTGACGCTCAGGTCGAGCAGGAATGAGCCCAGGTCTGAGCGCCAAAGGATGCTCTGGTCGAGCAGGAATGAGCCCAGGTTAGAGGGCTAAAGGACGCTCAGGTCGGGCAGGAGCGAGCCGAGGCAATGGACGCTCAGGTCGAGCAGGAGTAAGCCCGGTGAGCAGCAATATGCGTAGGATGGAGGGAGATCGAAAGCCTCTGTTAGAGGGCATAAGATTATTCAGGAGCAAAGCAGCGATAAGGTTTGCAGAGGAGGCCTTCAAGACTCAACAATGCAACTCGCAACGTCTTGGTAGAGGGAAGCAGCATCTGAGCGGTAATTTGAAATGAAATGTAATGAAATCATGAAATGAAATTATTTATTTGCCAAAATGTGGTATATGAATAGTTGGTTTTGTTTAGAAAATTATAGTCTCACATTAACCAAAATTTAGTGAGCAAAATTACAAAAAAAAGAGAAAAAAAATTGAATTACATAAACATTGGTGTGCAAAGTTTCTATTTAACATTATTTTAAATTATAGTATTACAAACTATTTTGTAATAATATTTATATACTATATATTTATATATGTATTTGAGCTACGGTGAGTTGTAGTGGTAGTCAAGGGGATTTTGAAATTGAGATAATTTTAGATAAGTTCTTGTCAATCCTAACGTATAAAATTTAGTCCCGCTGACGCGTCTTTCTGTCTGTCTGTCTATATGAACTAGGTAGTCTCAAACTACCTAACAGATTTCAATGCGCTTCTCACCAATAGTGTGAATTTTGAGGAAGGGATAGGTGTATAAGTCATTAGGGTTTCGTTTTCGAACTAATTGTAGTATAACGAGGCTTTGTTGGGAGCCTTGCTTTTTAGGAGCTTTGTATGCGTGCACTGTGGTCTAGCAGACATACATTGGGGTAATGTGCTGGGGAATTGCACATCTACAATAACGCTGAGAAGGAGTTCATGATGTCTCTATCTCCTGAGGTTGACTCACGGATGCTGAATGTTTGGAATATGAATTCGAAGTACTGCGATGTTTTCGAAGCTGTTTTCTTCCCGTCACCCGTCACACTGGGGTTGCATATTATGTAACGGTGGTACGGCGTTGAGCGGAATTCTGAATCGCAGTGGCGTTATACGTACCATGTTAAGGTGGAGTAGAGTTTGTTGAAATAGGTAGGTTCCGTAGGTTATTTAAGTTAAATTGGTGAAGTTTTTTTTAGTTAAATTGGTAAAACTGGAGTACCTGTCTTTGAGTCGCCCTGGCTGGGCTGGGTCGCTGATTATAAAATGTTTTAATAGCGATGTAATACCGGATTTTGATCCTTTGTGTAAAGAGCAAACCATTTTTATCTGGATTAAGAAGGTGGAAGAATATTCAGAAATATGTATGTATATAAGATGGGGGGATATGATTCGCTGCTCTTTTCCAAAGTTGGTCGGGCTTGGCAATGTTTGTAGAGAGCTGTAAGTAACCTTATAGTCGCAGTCAATTCAAGTGGCCAATTTACCGAACCTGGGCGGGTGCGAAATTATTTTGGGACAGTCACTGTGGGACATCGAAAAGTGTATCAAACTTACGGTATTGAATGTAGGGTTGAAGCCTTCAGCGGTATTAATCGAAGCCTGGTACCTTCTTTGCAAAACGCTAATATGTTTTTCATTGTGGCGAGATGTTGGCAAAGTGTTCTTTGTGTGAAAAGACTAGCTTTGATTTGGTTTAAAAGCAGAATAGGTTCAGGTCTTTTAAATTAGATTCACAAACTGATAAAGGTGAGGAAGAGGTATTGCCACAAATACAATTGTACCGTTAGGTGTGAAGGGCCACTAAAGTTGCTGTAGTGCAGGTTATTGCATATTATTGGCGAAGCAATTGACTTTTATGATGTAGATGATGTAGATGAGTGTTTCAGATTGCTTAGTTCTCTATAGAAATAACTGGGAGTTCGACATTAATAATTATTTATAGGATGAACATAGAAAGTACACCAATCAGAAATTGGTAACCATCCGTTTTGCATTTTAGAGCGAATCATGAACTGATTTTTATTGCCCTAGTTTTTACTTTGTCTGAAGAAGGCGTTTATAAACATGGATTGCTCGGGGGTGTAGAAAGCAAGTGTAAGATATGGACGGTCGATTTACTGATTTAATGGCGTCCTCTCTGGTGTTGTGTAATATATCATATTGCGTAGCAGTGGCCTGTTATTTTACAGATTGTGGGACGTACATACATGAGAGTTGTTTAAAACTCCTATTTTGGTTGTAATAGTGTTTATAAGTAAAATGTATCTCTGATACGGGGAGGGAATTGGGGTATTGACTGATATTTTAAACTGGTTTGATCTTGGTAGGGGATTTGGCAATTTTGCTGTAGAGTTGGCGCCTAGACATCAAACATATAAATTTGAGAAGTGTATGTTCGGGATGTGATCGTTTCAACTTGGAGGGTAGAGAGAAAAGTGCTGGTTAGTGACGTCGCTAGCCTGTGTTATGGTACGGGATATTGGTGGGACTCGATTTACTAGAAAGCGATAGATCAATAATTAATTATGTTTGATATTCTAACTATTTGAATTTATGTGATAGTGGGTAGTCTGTTTTCGTGTTTTGTTTATAAGTGGCACATTCTGGACATCAGTTAACTACCCAATTATCTTAGGTGGATGTAATAGATACTTATGGAGTATAGTGAATCTCGAGAGTAGTAGAGGTTCGGCATTAACTGTTTGTGCGTCCAAGTTTGATGTAAACATTTACGGGGATTCACTTGCAGCAAGGGCTTACAAATGCAGGGGATTGGGGAGACTATGAATTGCGGTCAAGTGGTTATGACTGGCAATAAGAATGCAAGCGGGCACTGAGATGCGGTAAGGGTTAGGACAAAAAGGCCGATTACGCTTGGAAGTTTTTATAGACAGGGATTGCTTCTCTACTTGTTTGAGGTACCTTGGTTTTACTGATATTGGTGTAAAAGTTGTTTAGACAAGGACTAAAAATTTTTGCACGGATTGATGTGATGGTAAGGGTTGTTCTTGTATATTTAGTTAGCCGTGTTTGCCTTCATGAGGCTTGCACATATTACAGGCACATTGGTCACTGATATAAAATTGTTTGTTCCCATTATGCACTTCTTGAAAATGGATTCTTGTTTTTTTTTCGGGCTGAACCCGATCCTCGGCTTTGTGAAAATAAAATGATAATAAAGTGAAATTTGTCTGTTATAGGTAATGTAAGTAGTTGCGGACTGGGTCTTTCATCTGAGTGAGAAGGTGTCTCGCATTAGTCTTTGTAAGTAATTTTTGGACATGTTTATTGCTTTAGAGTTGATTGCTATGAAGGTTGAGTAGAATATATAGTTTAATAGTTCGCTGTTGAGTCGAGTGAGTCGTTTAAACACATTTGATCGGGTTTTTGAAAGAAAAATTGACAAAAGGTCTGACGGGAAATGTGGAATTGGTGACTTTGTTGTTATTTAAAGCTTTTAGTGGAGTTCTAGGGGCCATAATAATATAGTAATGGGATGGAGTGAAAGTGCCCCGGTGGAGGGGACGAGGGCGAGATTCAATAACTTTTTCCAGTTTTGAATGGGATCCTTTTTGTATCACTCATGTGGGGTCTTCAATTGAACATGTTTATGTAACTAATTCGACTCCAAATACAAATCCAAAAGTTATATAATTAGGTAATGGGTTCTTAAGATAAATAAACTAAGGCCAATTTATTTTTGTGTAGTGTGTAAAAGTTCCAAATAAAAATCCAAATATTAGGTATATAATTATTTTATGACTTTATTTGAGATTTCATGATGATTTTTCTGACATTTCATTTCAGATGTTAATATGAAGTAATTTATTGCTTGTTTACGGGTAATGGATTCTTAAGATAAATAAACTAAGGCCAATTTATTTTTGTGTAGTGTATAAAAGTAATGTTCTTTCTACTTATAAAAAAAAGATTACAGTATAAATGAGAAAGCTTATGTTTGAAATTAAAAATACGATTAAAAATATATTATAATGATTTACTGCATTAATTGCTATTAATACAATTATTGAGTACAATGAACGTAATTTCTTGTTTTTATTGTATTTTATTTAAGAGCTTTCGATAAATATAAACTACATTGTACATTATACAGATAATTAAATAATGTGTTAAAGAACGTAATTTTTAGTAATATTTTTAGAAAATTTATAGTACTTTTGTAGGTACTTGTAAGAAAGCGTGAGGACACGCTATAAGCAGGATGGCCGAGCTGTTAGCTTTTATTTATTTATGAAGAATATTGTATTAGCTAATTCCGTATTATTATGATATTTTTAGTAGCGGTAATTCCATTGTTCCGTTTCCGACACGTCAGTTAATCATAGCCAACTTCCGGTCACATGAATTGTCGTTATTTTCTCCGACCAAGCTGCAAGCATTCGTGTTGGAAGCACTGAGGGATCGAGACGTGGCTAAGGAAAAGCATTAGTAAAGAGTAAAATAAAAAGTGTTAACGCGTAGACAAAATAATAAGTGAAATAAATAAAGGATTGAAGGAATAATAGTTAAGTTGATTGATATTATGTAAGTACTCCATTTTTGTTCTGTTGGTGGTTTATTCGTTCTTGAAATATTTACATATGTGATTTGTATACTGCATAACTACGAAATATACGTGCAATTGTAAAGTGTTTTATCTTTTATTTAACAAAAACCCGCATTCTGAGCTGTGAGCCAACAATAGTAGCCGTTACTGCTATCAAATGCGCTTTACGTACAGCGAGCAGGATACCTTAGTTCGATAGATGATTAACACTTTTGCCAATGCGACAGGAGCCTCGCTTCGGGAACCTCTGTAAACGCAATAAGACTCATGCTTTATTTGCTGTCAAACTACTTTGTGCAAATAAACATCATAATATTTTTATAAATTGTTTACTGTCTCATTAATCTTTGTGTCAATATGAATTCTAAATGTACTTGTAGGCTTGTAGGCATTAGTAGCTACTGATGTAAATCATTATAATAGTAAGACAAAACGCGCATCTGGGTTCCTCCTCGCTCCTCACTCCACGCTTTGTAGGAAGGTTTTGTCTTTTTCTTTCATATAGGCTTTTCATTACTTCTTACAGAATGGTCAAGAAAAACGAAACTGTAAGAAAAGTATTTAATCTTCAGAATATTTTTTGTGACCAAACTGTGTTAAAAATACGCAATATTTATGTTTTATGAAAGCTTCAATAAAATGAAAGCTAAAATGGCATCAAATTCTCCTTACGTACAGCGAACAACCGGCCTCGGTTGATGGTTTACGCTAAATTTGCCAATGAGATAGCGAGCTCACGCTGCGAACTGTACAACGAACCTCTATTCACTGCTCCCTTGCTCGTGAATGTGCCCACATTGCCAACTAGGAATATCACTTATCTTTATTGATATCGCAAGTAATATTGAATGGGTTTTTATCGAATATTTGTATGAGACGGTTCAAAAGACAATCGTGGTTATTTTATACCTAAGAAATACGGGAAAATTCACTGATAGTTTATTTATAGTTTTTAAGTCATTTTGATGTGGCACTGCTGTGTATCTGTCTCCTCTTTTTTACCGGTACCAGTTTACAGCCCTGGCTAAATTTTTTTATTATTTTAATGAATTAAAAAATGCCTAGAATCCATATTTTATTATGAAAAAAGTAGACAGTAAAATATATAAGACTATAATTTTAAGCATTTGCCTCTTAACTGTAGAATGTTGTGTATTATATTTAGCTACCAGACTGACCAACGGTTCGTTGTTAGTATTAGGACGTAAAAGTTCTTATTCATTATATACCTATTTATTTGTTAAAACATTTGTAAGATAACAGTAATAAAGCAATGCCTTACGAACACAAATAAGGCAAATGTGCTGAATAACTAAGTTCCATTTAGTGCTTTTCATTCTGAATTAGGTTTTCCTTAGAAACCTTTAATTATAAGTAAGTAATGTAGATAGTTGCGAATTCAATATGTGCATCCATGGCCGGAATGTCGGCTGACATAGATCGAAAACGATCTTTGCAGCTAATACAGCAGGCGAGGTCGGATGTGAGATGGATATTAGTTCGTTAAATATAGACTATATAAGCGGTTTGAGAACATGCGAGAGTGGTTGGCCACTAAACCGCATTTCCATCAACTTGTATTGGGCAGCGTGGCGGAGTAAGCTCACAGACATCAACAACAAACAAATACCATTATAGATGTAAAGTTTAATTAGGGTATGTAATAGGCGGCCTTATCGCTCAGGCAGCGATCTCTTCCAGGCAACCTAGACAGAAGACCAGACATCCCCAATAATAATCAGGATAGAGGTTTGTTCTTTAAAGTTGGGTTTAATAAGGTTTGTGATGGCATTTGGTTTTGATGGCTTAACTAGACGGATATCCTAGTCAATAGCATAATAGCTGTCTTAGTCCTGATCACACCTGTTTTAATTAACTGTATACATTAGCGGAATTTACTCTATGAAGAAATCCCTACTAATATTATAAATTCGATTACTTTAGAATACGTATATCGATTATTTCGAATACGTACAGACAGAGTTACCTCTCTCTGTCTGTCTGCTACGCTTTCCCGCTTAAACTACTGAACTAATTTTAATGAAATTTGGAACACAGATAGAATGGACCTTGGAAAAAGACATAGGATAGTTTTTATCCTACGGGAACCTATAAAACGGGTCCACGCGGGTGAAGCCGCTGGCGGAAGGCTAGTATAAAATATAAGAAACTGACGGTCGTAATATTAAATATACAAGTATAAACTGACTCACAAATATTTTTTCACGTTTCGAATAACTTGTAGTTTTGCCCACTAAAATTTTACTTTAAAACAGACATGTGCAGAATGAAGAGTTAGGGAATTCTAAAATAAATATGTTACACAAAAGTTTATTTTTCGTCAGTCTATCGTTAATCAAGAATAGCAGTTTCCATCTGTCGCTTTTTCCAAACTCTGTCCACATTTTATATCGCCCATGATCCCGGGGGACTTTCAAATATATCCCGGGTTTTTAGAAACGGTTGGCTTTCTATTATTTATTGCACGCGTTGAATGGACTATTCGGGCCCGTTTGATGGTATTGTGTAAAAAAGTTTTGATGCAGAATTCGCTCGTAACTTTTCCTTTTTCGGGCGAAAATAAAGTGGTCTGCGTACAGTACCAGGTGTTGAGAGCTCTCCATAAATGTATAGCAGAAAGTTTTATCGAGTTTAACTGAATTAAGTTTTTCGTCTGTGTTTTCGTTCGGTGGGAAGAATTTATACAGTATAGTTCGTTTAGTACGACTTCGCATATACCCACCGTTTTTAGCGACGTAAGCTTGGCACCTGGTTGGTTTTAATATGATTTTATATGAAAGTACATCCGTTTATTACGACTCCGCTTACAACGACCTTGTAACGACGGAATTTTATGCATAATTGTCGTAACTGTCCGGTTATAACGACGAGCGTTGACGTGTTTAATCCACTGAAGTACTAATCTATCAAAGCATCGCATTTCAATCAAAGGTATATATACCTTTGATTGGAATGCGACTGTTTATTTAACGGCAGAACCTTATTTGCTGTGCTTGTACCGACTTACGAAATGTTATGGTCAAAAGTCAAGATAACAACGATAATAACGGGGACAAGTTGAAAGAAAATTATACCACTCAGAGAGTATCTGATGCTCGAGTGTCTACTGGAATGTATATTAACAGCCTGATCCAGTAGCAAAGCGAATCCAATGATTCTGAGTCCAGCTACTGGATCAATATAAATCAGTCATAAAAGATGCTGAAGTGCTACATAAATATGTTTGTGCGTTCTAATTTTTAAGATGACGCCATGACATTATGAAATGATAAAAATTGTCTGTTCGTTTGATACGAATTTCGGTTAGTACCGTCGTTATAGTCGGATTCTAATGTATATGTAAGATAAGAAAAAGCTATAATCGTAGTTAAGGCAAACTATATATAACTATAACTATATATAAATTACCAGCTTTCCGCCACGGCTCTGCATATGTTCTTATAGACATGAGATATTAAAAAAAATAAAAAATTAAAAACATCCCGACACAAAAAAACTAACAAATAATATTGAAAACCTATTTTAATTATTATCGTCATACATAGGTATATTATGTAAGTTCATATATTTTAATTTTTCAAGCGTCGCGTTGTGGCGTCAGTGGATAGCTAAGTGAGACTTTTATACTATCAGTGGCTAAGAATACTTAGGATATATATTACACAAAAAAAACTAAACGAAATAAATTAAGTTTTTAACAAAAAAAAAAAATAGAACTACTTCAAACGGTAAAAATAAAATTGTTCAGTACCTACCACTTCTTGCTTATGGTAATGACTGTTAAAACTATTTTGGAGTCGGTGCCCATTCAGAACAAATGGTACGATATTTTATTAAGGGCCCGACTCCAAAAATAGTTTTAGGTTATGTTAATGTTAATCTCATAGTCATCTAATAGCCTGAAATAATATTACTATCGGTCTACCTGAACGTATAAAATATTGAAAGAATTTGCTCTCAGCTCCTAACCATTAAGGATTTGTACCTTCAATCATCAGGTTAACAACATGAGGTGATAATTACCGGGCATGAATGTTTGTATTATGTCAAAAATATGACTAAAGCAATGTGTGTGCCTATAAAGTTTCAGTGTTTCCCTTGATTAGCAGATTAGCATCATCAGATTTCTACATGGTGACAGTTGCACCGCCTTAGGATTATAAGTTTTTGAACAAAAAAAAATATATTTAAAGAATTTGCTCTCAACTGTTAACCGTCGCAGTACCTTCCATCATCAGCTCAGCACCATGAGATGATGATTACTAAGCACAGGTATCTCTTATACTTAGAAAGTATAATCAAATTAATGTGTGTGCTTTGTTAGATCGTGACTTCGTGACAATGGGACCACATCGGGAGTATAAGCATACGAACAAAAAAAAATTGAAAATCGGTCCACAAACGGCAGACTAATCGCTGAACATGTATAAAAAATACATACAGCCGATTACAGTACCTCCTCCTTTTGGAAGTTGGTAATAGGTTCATCCGTTTGGGAGCTACGATACCACAGAGAGACACGTTAAACTTACACCCATCTCTTTTTGCGTCGGGGTTAAACAAAAGTATAAGTAGTATATCACTTATCTATCAGAAATACGTAACTATTCAGAGCTTCAACTATCTCCACTCAAAAAATAATGTCAATCTGTAGAACTGTTGATAAAAGGGCAAACAAACAATAACTGATATCTAATAAAAAAAATCAAAACTCTGATATTTAAGTACGTTCATAAACATAAATTTCAATTCTGTCATAAATTTCATTTCCTCTTTAAACTTCATACTGCGATATCAAAAGTAATACCGTTCTTTAACGTATCATAGCGTTCTCTTTGAACAATCTAGTATGCCAGTATATCTTTTACGATTCACGGTAACAAGGCATCAAATTACAATTGCCGACAAGTGACATCTCACGCGTTTTGACACCTTATGGTTCCAATTGAACGAGAAAAGTAATATTTGCGTTACATTCATAAGTCGCGATATTTTTCCGTGACGATTTGGAATACGTAAAGACCAAGAAAAATATCTATATTTCAAGAAAAAAAAATTGTGTAAGTAGTATATTTAATCTGTAGGTAATAAGAGATCAACTTCTTTACAATAAAACGCAGAAGTATCTTTAATATTCTTACAAAAATATCACACAAAAATCAGACATAATGAAGATATAGTAGTAGACTGTAGTCTGAAAACCTATTTTTTTTTCAACCTTTTTTTAAGTCCCACTACTGGGCACAGGTCTCCTCTGATAAGTGAGAGGGATTTAGGCCATAGTCCACCACGCTGGCCAAGTGCGGATTGGTGGACATTGGTGACAACCTATAATCTTAAAAAAATCTTTTTTATTCAATTTGTATCACCTATTGGCTGCAACCCTTTTTTTGCGGCCCACTGTTGGACACGGGGGTCTCCTCATTATTGGGGAGGCCTGGGGTTTACTGCACCACGCTGCTTCAATACGGGTTAGTGGAGATGTGGATGGCCAACTCGCTGTCGGATGTTTTCAAACCGCCTATAAGGTCTTCGACTAGGTTTAACGACTGTTATCTATCGACAACAACCGGGACCGACAGCTTAACGTGCCCTCCGAAGCACGGAAACGCGCATGAATTTTTTGCCACTAGCGGTCACCCACTAACCTAACCGATCGCTTGCGTTCTACGCTAGCCGCCGATCCATACGCGGTCACCCATCTCATACCCAACCTCGCCCGTTTGGCTTAGTTGCACAGATCGTTTGCATTCTACGCTAACCACCGGTCCATGCGCGCTTCTATCACATATGTATATAAAAATAATGTCGATAAGATTATAATATTATAAATAACCTCATCTTTCTTTGTTCAGTTCAGAATGTTCCACCGGGAACAAGGTTTCAAATTACATTACCTTTGAAACCTTATGTCCCAATGGTACGAGAGCACAATATTTGCGTAACATTCGTCATAATAATATGCGTTCATGACTCGCGATATTTTTCCTTGATTTGAAAAAGTTTGAAGCGAGGAAATGATTGCTGAGTTTGTAACGAAGATGAGTTACAAATATTGGATCTATGTTTTTTTACCGACTGTCTGTGTAGATAACAACTGTAATAATCGGTTAGTAGCATACATTCTGTAGGTGGTAGAACTATTATGATTCGCCCGGGGAAGTACCACTGCTTCCCACTTCTGCCGCGAAGCCATTCTATTGTGTTTCGGTGGAAAGGTGCAGTTTCCGGCCACACTTACATGAGGCGACCACCAGCGTCTGGAGTAGCAGCGCAATTACATACGACCTTAGACAAGACTTACCTATGCTTGCTTGAGGATGTATGTAGATGTCCATGGGCTGCAGCAACCACTTAACACCACGTGGCCTGGATGCTCGTCTGCTACTCCATTCAAATAAAAAAGAAATACAAACCTCAAGGCCTCTGTGATCATTTTCGTCATAATTTTATAGACAAATTATGACGAAAATGATCCCCATTGTGTAGGATGAATTTTAATGTCATTTTGTAGCTGGTAGAATTTTAATAGTTCGACCGCAGAAAATACCTGCTTTGCATCCACTTCTGCCTATTCTCTCGACTAACATACAAACAGACAGACATACGTAAACAAGAAACAAGTAAGGTTTATATTTTTTGTTAAAAAGAAGGTAACAACACCTTTTTAATGCTTAAGCGACAGTTAGAAAATTTCGTTAGAATTTTTTTAGCGTTCCTTAATTTGAATGAAAAAATAGAAGAATTTTGGAGGGTCTTCTTTATTTCTCCATTTATCAGTGTATGTTCAGAGACATTATCATAATTTAAGAAAGTGTTAGACCATATTTATCTGTTTTTTTTTTTAATTTTTGTAATCTTTGCGATCTGCGAAGTGATTACTGACGACACGTAATGGTAAGAACAACCAAAAACCAAAAAGGTAAGAACAGCAATATTTACCTCCGATTTATCATAAGAATACCTAAGTCACGTACCTCCCCAAACATTTGGAAGGAAGATTGAGGAAATACTTTTCATACCGATTTCAGTCAGAAAAACTGAAAGGTTACAAACAGGGCTCGTTTCTTTTGAAGTTACATATCATTATTCCTACCAGAAATGATACGCACATTGAAATATTGGTAACTACTCATACATATTTTTCTGTAGATTGATTGATCTTTCTATGTTTGTTGTTGGGTGCCACGATATCTATTTATAAAGTAAAACTATGTATACTATATATGAAGTCATTAAATCTCATGCTTATGAAAAATATTTGCGAAAATATGAAATTAGAATAATTTAATGGCTGGAGTTTATACACTTACTAGTGGGCCCCGCAGACGTTGTCCTGCCTTAAATATATTGAAAGAGGATTAATTTCTTCATCATCTCAAAGAGTTTATATGTTACTGCCAAATAAAAAACATAAAACAAATAGTGACAGATGAATTGTTATTCAGACAATGTCAAACTTTTGGACGATGGCGCGAAGAATCAATGTTTGAAAGTTACTAACAGAGCGAATCTGGCAGACGTTGTCTTGCCTTAAAATATCAGAAATAAAATAATATTGCGACTATAAGTTGAAATGTAACCTATCCTATCTTTCAAGTTGGATCAAACTGCACACGGTGTGCAAATTTTATTAAAATCGGTTAAGTAGATTAGGAGTCTATCGCGGACAAACACGTGACACGTAATTTATATATATTAAGATTAGAGGCTAGCAACCCGTTGACAAATAAAGTTGCTTAATCTATATTTTCAACTCGTGTCATAAATGTAGAAGCTATTTTTACAATATTTTGTCGCGTGAAAGTCAATTAAAAATTTCGCTGATCTATCAATTCATTAGTCAAATAATATTAAAATAAAAAAAATGTTTCACACCCATAGCCCCGCAGTAAGGTAAATATACCCTGTGTCGTGGGTGCCGTGGACGAATACAAAGACAGAAACAAAAACACCCAGACTGAGAACAGAAATTCAAACTCATCATTCAAATTTCTGCTTCCTCGGGAATCGAACTCAGAACCCTCCGATCGGCAGTCCGTCATAGTAACCATTACGCCACACGGGTCGTAAATACAAGAATGACATTTAAAAGAAGCTGGATTAATTAGCACCATTTTATATTTATTATACTAAAATTATATATTAGTGTTATCCACACCTTGGAGCGTCGCCAACTAAATAATATAGTTATGACAAATTTCTTAGTCAGAGGTTTGAACACGGGATCCCCACGTCGGATATCGATGTCTTCACAACTCTACTCAGTTGCTGCTAAATCGAACAAAATCGAATAAACCAACAATGGGGAGAGACCCGTGCCCAGCAGTGGGACGCAAAAAGGGTTGCAGCCACGAGTTCATATACAAAATCATGAACATAGCAGAAACAAATTACTACATTTCATTTTTATGTAGGGAAAATACGAAAAATAAATATGTCAGTTAAATACGCAAGTAATACTGCTGCAGTGAAGCGCGTAGCGTGAAAACAGAACATACGTAATATCAAGTTATAAATAAATTGCTAACATACACAATGCAGTGATACTGGACTGGTTACATTCATATTTAACTGAATATACCGCGTTCCAATATGAAAAAACTTAAATAATGACAGCCACAGCACAGAGAACGAGAAATACTTTGTACAGAACTTTTATTTTATTTTTAAATTCGTTCGATTTTTCGATATTCGTTTGTTTTATAAAGCTTTTGTATCGCGAGGTAGCATCTAGGCCGGCTAGGTAAGACAGCGATTGGTTTTCTCATATTTTTTTCATCAAACCTTTTATGTCCCACTGCTAGGCACAAGTCTCCTCTTGAAAGTGAGAGGGATGTAGGCCATTGTCCACTACGCTGGCCAAGTATAGATTGGATGCTTCGAAGAACTTATGAATAACTCTCAGATATGCACGGTAGTGGAAAATATCGTAATTAAACATCACAATGTTTTCCTCAAATAATTACTCTCTCAAATAATTAATAGATTTTTTAGCAAATAGACTGAATGACTTACCTAGAGGTAGGTAAGTCATTCCAGTGATTTTTTAGATAGATCTAAATTTACTTAACACTGGCAGTTTACAATAGCCGGTGATGTTATCATTAAAAAAAAAACAACGAAAACTCGGTCCGTGATGTTTAGCACGTGACTGTGTATGACGGGTTGTTTCCGTTTTTCTATATTTTACTGAAATCTGTTTCTGTTTTTATTACTTTTCGGTACCAAAGAGAAGCGTATTTCGACTAATATACATTTTTTTTTTGAAAAACTACATTTTTAGCTACTAGATGATCCCACCCACCCCACCCACTGCTCGTAAAAAATTGGTAAAGAAAAATTGTAGCACATCCACGAATAACGATAAATTTATGCATCCACGACTTTCGCAACATAATAAATAATTGAAACTTCAAAATTGTCATTGCAACATTCCAGAAAGAGTCGGTGAAAATAAAACCTATAACGGATGCGCTACTCCGGCAAATAAATCCGTTTCACAACAAAATACCAACCCGGCGACACCAACAACAACCATATTTCACAAGTGGAATTTTTTTTAAATCTCAATTTCGAGTGTTGAATAAAAAACGGGGAATATAATGTATTCTGCGAGCGTGCCATAACTTGTTGGATTTTTTTTTTGTTTTTGAATCGCAAACCAATTTCTTTGCCACTATAAATCTTTGTTAATACGATACTTAATTTTTACTTTTTTACTCATTTTATTTATTTCAAATTTTAAATGGGACACACCGGTCATAATATGGTAATAGTAAATACCTTAAAACTATGTAAGTAATAGAAACATTAATTTTTAGAATTCTCATGTCCATTAGCAGCGATGGCCGAGCGGTAAAAAACCGCGGTCATCGACGCGACCGATCCCGGGTTCAAATCCTAAGCGCGCACCTCTGACAAAGAAATTTGTGATGTGCGTATTTATGGCTGCTCTACGGTGATGGAAAATATCGTTATATTGAATTGATTACGACGTTCTACATCGCCGTGCATGCCCGAGAGAAATTAATAATTTCTCGAAAGCATGACGTCCACCACTCCGCACTTGGCCAGCGTGGTGGATTATGGCCTAAATCCCCTTACCTGTAAGAAGGGGACCTGTGCCCATCAGTGGGACATGAAAAGGTTGAAAAATAAAATGTCCATGTGGCATGTATTCCAATACAACAGGACAGTCGACTCTATCGAGAATTGTGTTGATAAAACTGTTGGTACTGTCCCGCACCCGCCGCATCATTGAGACCACTCGTTTCCGCACAATAGTTTTGAAGCTATCGACTCTTGCCTCGACATGCCAGATGCGCTGCAGAAGCGGGGCAGCAATATCAGAATCCTGAATCCATATATTGAACGCGCAGGGTATTGAGTGATCCGGAGGTAAATTTGGCTACAGGCTACAAGTGTAGAACGTCTGACAATATGGCTGCAACCCTTTTTGCATCCCACTGCTGAGCACGGGTTTCTCCCCATTATTGGGGAGGCCTGGAGCTTACTCCACCACGCTGCTCCAATGCGGGTTGGTGGAGATGCGGGTTAGTGGCCAAACCGCTGTCGGATGTTTTCAAACCGCCTATAAGGCCTCCGACTAGGTTTAACGACTGTTATCTATCGACAACAACCGGGACGCGTCGTCTGCCCTCACGTTAGCGGTTGAGTCGATTTTGTGAATTTTTCCGAGTAAATTCTTTTATTGCAATCTGTGACTACACCTGTTTTTCTCACTTAGCGGTCCCCCAACGCGACGACGCTTGGAAAATAAAAATACTTGAACTCACATAATATATGTGACGACGATAATTATAATAGCTTTTAAATATTATTTGTTAATTTTTAGACTTTATTTTTTTATTAGATTTAATTTTAATCTAATACAAACAGTCAACAACAAAGTATTTTCATTTTCAAAATATTAAGGTAGGACGTTCATTAAAGGAAGCCTACGTTTATTATAGACATTTTATGTAGAAGCCAGTTTACTTTCTTATTTTTACTTGCTAAGACTATATTAAGCGGATGGTTTTATTTAATAATCCATAATATCTCTTGTTCGCCCTATATTTTAAATCCTCTTAGCCATTATTATCTAGGTCTGATCTGAAGCTCTCATTATAGAGAGCTGTTCGAAAGCCTGATATCGAGTACGATCCTTCAAATCAAATGATTGCTTTACAATCTCGGTCCGTTATAGTCAGCCTTGTTGCTTGTTCCTATTAAGAATTGGTACAATACTTTGATGAGATTTGAGATGATCTGACCACATATAAAGCTTCTTTAGCCTTTCGTTAAAATAAAATGTCCATGTGGCATGTATTCCAATGCAACAGGACAGTCGACTCTATCGAGAATTGTGTTGATAAAACTGTTGGTACTGTCCCGCACCCGCCGCATCATTGAGACCACTCGTTTCCGCACAATAGTTTTGAAGCTATCGACTCTTGCCTCAACATGCCAGATGCGCTGCAGAAGCGGGCAGTCCTATCAGAATCCTGAATCCATATATTGAACGCGCAGGGTATTGAGTGATCCGGAGGTACATTTGGCTACAGGCTACAGGTGTAGAACGTTTGACAATATGGCTGCAACCCTTTTTGCATCCCACTGCTGAGCACGGGTCTCTCCCCATTATTGGGGAGGCCTGGAGCTTGCTCCACCACGCTGCTCCAGTGCGGGTTGGTGGAGATTCGGGTTAGTGGCCAAACCACTGTCGGATGTTTTCAAACCGCCTTTAAGGCCTCCGACTAGGTTTAACGACTGTTATCTATCGACAACAACCGGCACGCGTCGTCTGCCCTCACGTTAGCGGTTGAGTCGATTTTGCGAATTTCTCCGAGTAAATTCTTTTGTTGCAATCTGTGACTACACCTGTTTTTCTCACTTGGCGGTCCCCCAACGCGACGACGCTTGGAAAATAAAAATACTTGAACTCACATAATATATGTGACGACGATAATTATAATAGCTTTTAAATATTATTTGTTAGTTTTTAGACTTTTTTTTATTAGATTTTAAACATCTAATTTAATCTAATACAAACAGTCAACAATACTTTAATGTTTCTTATGTAATCTTTAATAGTAATTTTAGAATTTAAGTTTAAATTAAGTCATTAAATTTAATTAGTTTATCAAATTAAATTAAAATTTGTACACCCTAAGGGGTAAATATGGAGTTCTAAATATTTTGTAAAACCTTTTTTTTTCACCCATATTTGTGCAAATAAAATATTTCATTTCATTTCGTTTCATTTCATTTCAACAACAAAGTATTTTCATTTTCAAAATATTAAGGTAGGACGTTCATTAAAGGAAGCCTACGTTTATTATAGACATTTTATGTAGAAGCCAGTTTACTTTCTTATTTTAACTTGCTAAGACTATATTATGCGGATGATTTTATTCAATAATCCAGTACATAATTATCTCTTGTTCGCCCTACATTTTAAATCCTCTTAGCCATTATTATCTAGGTCTGATCTGAAGCTCTTATTATAGAGAGCTGTTCGAAAGCCTGGTATCGAGTACGATCCTTGATATCAAATGATTTCTTTACAATCTCGGTCCGTTATAGTCAGCCATGTTGTTTGTTCCTATTAAGAATTGGAACAACACTTTGATGAGATTTGAGATGATCTGACCACATATAAAGCTTCTTTAGCCTTTGATTCATATTTAAGTGGAGTAGCAGACAATCACGTTGTATTAAGTGATCGTTGAAGCCCATAGATATCACTGATATGATATGCCTAATTGCCTTTCATACTGTTGCCCTGCTCCTCAGGACGCTGAAGGTGACCTAATGTAGACCTAGCTGAAAACTGCGTATAAGCTTTTCATTTTCACAATCGCATTGTTAAGGTGGTAGTCGGTTTAGCGAGCGCAGTACGCGAACACAACCCGCAACCAAAACCGGGTCGCGTGGGCCACTGCAGTATGAATCGGTCGCGCGACCCTATCTCGGTTGCGGATCTCAGTCCAGTGCTGCAGTCGCTAAGAACCGACTCACACCTTTACACTGCAGTAATGGGTGCAGCGTCATTACTTCCGTAGTAAAATCCATGTCAAAGCACAACATCTATAGCGTAATTTATGTGCCTGTAATGTAATTTGATCACTGCTATGAATCAACGATTGATAAGATGTGGTTGTCCATACCACGACATAGCACATGAATTAGCACCCTTATTAGTATCCTGATACATCATTCACATTCTTGTTCAAACTTGGCCTTATTTCAAAATGGTCCAAATGACCGGGTCAAATAACATCTTCGACCCGTGACCAATAAGGAGAGATAATAATAATAATAATAATTTGTTTTATTTCTCACCCACAATATAGCTTATACATACTAAATTTTACATAGGTATTTATTTTCTTAATTATACATAAATGTTATCACATATATTTAATAAACTAGTTTAATCCAAACTTTGACCTGAATATATAAATATTTATTTTTATCAAATTTTACATAGGTATTTTTTTCTTAATTATACATAAATGTTATCACTTATATTTAATAAACTAGTACATTCCAAACTTTGACCTGAATATATAAATATTTATTTTTATCATTATAACTTAAAAAAAAAGCTGAATGAAAAAAAATAATAATCACAATCTTCTTATATTTAAACTTCAAATCAGTTTCTTAGTATCTACTTATCTTAGTAATATCTTTAATAGTAAGAAATTGAAAAATGAGTCCTGGATTAGATAAACTAACTGATGATTACATAAATTCTCATCTGCATAAAGTATACTTAAAATTCCAAAATCCCGAAATGTCCTTTGCAGTTTATGTCTCCTCATCTTATCCCAAGATATTATAATTCAGGCTCATTTGGGTTCGGATTACGGGAATTATTAGTGCACGACCGCATTCCACGGACTTCCAGAATAAACATGCCTATTTACGCTCCAGCTTTACGGACACAGATAAAAAATAAAAATGGCGCCGGGCACAATGAAAAATTTTGATGTGTTCCGTATACAAATGATTTTGGATTCTTAATGCGTTAGGAGACAAAATCTGTATATTACATATAAGTTTTAAAAAAAATTTGAGTCGGTGCCCATTCAGAGCGAAAGGTACACTATTTTACTAAGGACCCAACTCCAAAATAGTTTTAAGAGTCACTACCATTAGCAAGCAAAATTATCATATGCTTTGGCACTTACTTACCGAAATACTTTATTTTTTATCATTAGAAGTCGGTTCTATTTTTTGGTAAAAACTTATATAATTTTACTCTTTTTAGTACTTTTAATTTAATCATTGTTTAGATAATCACCGGGCACGAATATCTGTATTTTATTACTAAAAAACAATATGTGTGCCTATAAAGTTTGAGTATTTTCTTCGATTTCAATAGCATTCCACAATCAGATAATATTATGGTGGCAATGAGACCACCTCGGAAGTGTAAGTTTTTAAACAAAACTTCCTTTTGAAAAATAATTTTCTCCTAACTACTAACCATCGTTGTTCCTTTAATCATCAGCTCAGTAACATATTGTTACGACTTTGAGTATATATATCTCGTAAACAAAGCGTCGTACAGCAAAACCCCAAAAACGCATAAACACGTATTAAGTCTACTATCGAACCGGGAAGAAAGTTCTCTAAAAGTCATTGATAAGAAAACAACGATTTCTATATAGTTGGGGATCCGCGGCGAGTACGTACCTATATACTATAGTGTAGTGGACGATTGTTTACATCGCGCTATTGTTTATGATAACACATAACTATAAGTGCGTAGTAACGAAAACAGAATATTGTATTAGGTAGCTCGGGAAAGTTCTACAGAACCATGGGCAGTTTAGTTCCGGAAGTGAAATCGAAGCGATCTCTACCAAGCGAAGCAAGAATTCATTATCAAATATTGGCATCGCACTCTGTGCATATTGCCAGTATCAAGTATAATTTCTGCATCATAGAATAAATCAGTAAGTCGATATCAGTCAGTCTAGTCAAGTAATGTTCAATTAAAGCGATGGCTACTTTACGAGGACATGTTCGAAGGAGTTTTGGAGGCAAGCCGAAAAAACATGTTTTCGCACTGTTATTCTATTTCACAACACTCGTGCACTGTCATTAACCTATATCGAAAAAAATGCCATCAAGTTTATGCGATATAACTCAAAAATACACCATTATAATGAAAATAAAACAAGAGCACAACTTGTCTCTTCAGACTTCCCGCCAAAACTCCGAAGCAAGAATTATTTCGACGACTACAGCGAAGATATTGGACTATAGTGATTGGTGATATGGGCTTAGTGATTTGGTTTCTGTTAAGTGGATTTTTGTGGAAGAAGAAAATCAACCTCCTACGTAACAAACGGCATTTTTACTACCTATAGCGCGTAATAATACTAAAAAATAATCGTTACACACTCATAGAATGGGTTTCAATTGGGACACCTGAAAGATTTCAGGTGAATATACTCAGATTGAGTATATTCACTTTATGCTAATGATCTTTTCTAACGCGGGTGAATCTGCGAGGCACAGCCAGTTTCAAATATAATAGATAAAAAAAGGGCGAAGGGCACATCATTTTCCTTATGATAAGGCAAAATAGTAAAAAATAAACATTTTATATAAATATTTTTTTACTTAATAACGAGCAATGCTTTATAATTTTTTGTAGGCTAAAATTGTTTCTTAGAGATGGGTTTTTAAATAGTACATTTTCCAAAAGCAGCATAGCCATTATGGCTAAGATTTAGTCACCGACACGAGGAAGAGGGCAACTTCAAATCCGGGAAAGCATCTTTGACTAAGAAATTTATTACGCATTATTTTATTACCTATTCCTTTATGATGTTTTACTTCACAAAGCATTCTTGTGATTTATAAAACAGCTTCTTCAGTTTTGGATTTTGGAACCCCACAAACTCCGACAGATTTGAGATAAGTGCTCGCTAAAACACACACACCATACAAAACATATTATTATCCAAAAACCTACCTACGCAAATTCGTGTCATCCATGGAACCACTACGAAATTACCTCTATAATTAGTGCAGAACCCTTACCCTAATGCACGCGTCTCGTATTCAGCGGGCATATTAAATTGGTCTGTAAAAACGGATTGCCTTTGCTTTATTAGCGCACTAATTTAATTTTACGTCCGGCACTGCGGTCTTTTCTGACTGGAAAAGTAAACAAAACATGCCAAACATGCTCCGCTCTAGATCGAAATTCCCGTGTACCTAGCCTCTATGTACTGCAGTAAAGCTAAGTCCCTCGTAAACTTAGTGCAGGCGATTCTGGAACGTGTGAACCGGCACAAAAATGTGATACGGATGATCAAGTAAGCGTTATTTTAGTGCAAATACTCGTCTTCGTTTATGGGAAGGTAAACAAATATGGTTTATTTGATCGAAATTCGTGTTTACGCTGTGTATGTTGTACAATGGGATAAATAATAATAATATGCACACTAATGCAAGCGATTTTAGAACAGCAATGAAACCGCTTTGATTCTAATAAACTTGAGGTTAAAAACCTCAAAATACTACTTATAAATTCATTTAGTACCACAAATGTAGTTTTTATGTGGATATTGGTAGGGTCCAATCACAAAGCTCCATTGCACCAACCCGCATCGGTGCAGAGTGGTGGAATAAGCTCCAGGCCTCCTTAATAATGGGGAGAGATCCGTGCCCAGCAGTGGGACGCGAAAAGGGCTGGAGTTATTCACAAAGATTACATTTGTAACTAAGTTCAACCCAAAACTAATTCCTAAATTATGAAAATTCTATATATATTTCATTTGTAAACAACTTTGTAGCACAATTATATTTCTATATTTAAGAAAAGGTTTTAATTTTGAAAAGCAACATACGAAAAAGCATACACCGTCCTACGAAAATTCGAGTCACTCATTAAAACCACTACTAAATTCCCTCTATAATAATTAGTACGGAACCCTAACTTGATCACGCGTCTCGTATTCAGCGGGCATATTAAATTGGCCTGTAAAAGCGGATTGCCTTTGCTTTATTAGCGCGCTAATTTGATTTTACGTCCGGCACTGCGGTCTTTCCTGACTGGAAAAGTAAACAAAACATGCCCGCTAGATCGAAATTCCCGTGTACCGAGCCTCTACGTACTGCAGTAAAGCTTAGTCGCTCGTAAATTTAGTGCAGGCGATTCTGGAACGAGTGAACCGGCACGAAAAATGTGATACGGATAATCAAGTAAGCGTTATTTTAGTGCAAATACTCGTCTTCGTTTATGGGAAGGTAAACAAATATAGTTTATTTGATCGAAATTTGTGTTTACGCTGTGTATGTTGTACAATAGGATAAATAATAATAATATGCACACTAATGCAAGCGATTTTAGAACAGCAATGAAACCGCTTTGATTCTAATAAACTTGAGGTTAAAAACCTCAAAATACTACTTATAAATTCATTTAGTACCACAAATGTAGTTTTTATGTGGATATTGGTAGGGTCCATTCGCAAAGCTCCATTGCACCAACCCGCATCGCTGAAGAGTGGTGGAATAAGCTCCAGGCCTCCTTAATAATGGGGAGAGATCCGTGCCCAGCAGTGGGACGCGAAAAGGGCTGGAGCTATTCACAAAGATTACATTTGTAACTAAGTTCAACCCAAAACTAATTCCTAAATTATGAAAATTCTTTATATATTTCATTTGTAAACAACTTTGTAGCACAATTATATTTCTATATTTAAGAAAGGTTTTAATTTTGAAAAGCAACATACGAAAAAGCATACACCGTCCTACGAAAATTCGAGTCACTCATTAAAACCACTACTAAATTCCCTCTATAATAATTAGTACGGAACCCTAACTTGATCACGCGTCTCGTATTCAGCGGGCATATTAAATTGGCCTGTAAAAGCGGATTGCCTTTGCTTTATTAGCGCGCTAATTTGATTTTACGTCCGGCACTGCGGTCTTTCCTGACTGGAAAAGTAAACAAAACATGCCCGCTAGATCGAAATTCCCGTGTACCGAGCCTCTATGTACTGCAGTAAAGCTTAGTCGCTCGTAAATTTAGTGCAGGCGATTCTGGAACGTGTGAACCGGCACAAAAATGTGATACGGATGATCAAGTAAGCGATATTTTAGTGCAAATACTCGTCTTCGTTTATGGGAAGGTAAACAAATATGGTTTGTTTGATCGAAATTCGTGTTTACGCTGTGTATGTTGTACAATGGGATAAATAATAATAATATGCACACTGATGCAAGCGATTTTAGAACAGCAATGAAACCGCTTTGATTCTAATAAACTTGAGGTTAAAAACCTCAAAATACTACTTATAAATTCATTTAGTACCACAAATGTAGTTTTTATGTGGATATTGGTAGGGTCCATTCACAAAGCTCCATTGCACCAACCCGCATCGGTGCAGAGTGGTGGAATAAGCTCCAGGCCTCCTTAATAATGGGGAGAGATCCGTGCCCAGCAGTGGGACGCGAAAAGGGCTGGAGTTATTCACAAAGATTACATTTGTAACTAAGTTCAACCCAAAACTAATTCCTAAATTATGAAAATTCTTTATATATTTCATTTGTAAACAACTTTGTAGCACAATTATTTTTCTATATTTTAGAAAGGTTTTTAATTTTGAAAAGCAACATACGAAAAAGCATACACCGTCCTACGAAAATTCGAGTCACTCATTAAAATCACTACTAAATTCCCTCTATAATTAGTACGGAACCCTAACTTGAGCACGCGTCTCGTATTCAGCGGGCATATTAAATTGGCCTGTAAAAGCGGATTGCCTTTGCTTTATTAGCGCACTAATTTGATTTTACGTCCAGCACTGCGGTCTTTCCTGACTGGAAAAGTAAACAAAACATGCCCGCTAGATCGAAATTCCCATGTACCGAGCCTCTACGTACTGCAGTAAAGCTTAGTCGCTCGTAAATTTAGTGCAGGCGATTCTGAAACGAGTGAACCGGCACGAAAAATGTGATACGGATAATCAAGTAAGCGTTATTTTAGTGCGAATACTTGTCTTCATTTACGGAGAGGTTAAACAAATACGGTTTGTTTGGTCGAAATTCGTGTGTACGCTGTTTACGCTGTACTCTAATCTCTAAGCAGAAATAAATGACATACTGTACATTAAGTGCAAGCTATTTTAGAACGTGTGCGAAAAATGCTTTGGTACGAACTTAAAATTTGGGCGAACGAAAGTGTGTTTGTTTGTTTGTCCGTCTTTCAAGTGGCAACGAAGCTATTATATGGTATGGTTTTTGTGTGTGGAGATAGTGAGGAGGGTGGAGAGTAAGTAGGCTACTTTTTACCGCGGTATAACATCCACATGGGAAGATCGATGTTTAGTTATTTGCTATATATTTAGTTCCGGATGTTGTTAATAGATGGCGTTAGTAAAATTAATTTGCAAGTTCTGAATCACGCTAAAAATGATACATGTAAATTAATTAAGTCTAACTAATAAATTGAATTGAATTTTGAATTCGCGCTGGATAAATTGTTGTTTTGGTTTGAAATTAATATGGTAAAAGAATAAGACATACGCTTAGATTTTCGTTTTGGTTCGCTTCTTGAATTGGTTTTGTCGACTGTTGTTGTTTTGGCTTAAAATAATAATTATTTTAAGGAATACTTAGTAATTTAGATATTTTTTGGGTTTTACAAACCTTTTTGTATTGTAGTTTTTTTTAATGTAATTAGAATTTGCTTTATTTTTTACTTTTAAATAGTTTTAAGTTAGTAGTAGTTATTACTTAGTAGTACGTTTTTACTTTAGACATAATTTTTAAAGTGGATTTTTAGTTGTATTTGTATATTTAGACTTTGCTTTATTTTTTCCCTTTAAGTAGTTTTTAGTTACCTAGTAGTAGTAGTTAGTTAGTTAGTTAGTTGTAGTTAGTTAGTAGTAGTAGGTAGTTATTTAGTTTTTCTGTATTGCTGTTTTTATGCTGACGCACGAGCGAACCGATTAGCTTAGCAGCTTATTAGCTCACTTGAATCTCTTGAAGATGTTGAATTAAGGAGGCAAGAACAGGCAGAACGTCAAGCTGCTTTAAGAGCTGCGGAAACACCTGCTCAAACTCAGCAAAGGCTACTCAGGTTGCCTCAAGAGCCGTGGAAACACCTGTTGACACTCAGCAAAAAATCGTAAACTCAGTAAACAAGCAAAACAGTGGATTCTGCATCAATCTTCACCAGCACACTTCTATTGAAGTAAACTTAAAGTATGTCAGTATACTTACAATTTATCTGCGGTCAGCATTACCTCTGGCTCCTCTAAGTATCTTTTAATCGTGGAACTGTCACTATTTATCCACCACAAATGTGTCATGTATGATAAACAACTCATTGTTAATTCCCTTTGACCACGCGGGCGAAGCCGCGGGTAAAAGCTAGTAAAACAATAAAATTATAAATGATAAACTTCCGCTAAAATGTCTGTGTTCAGCATGGCGCCTAAGATGCTGGCAGCATTTCCCCGTTGACATTGACACGTTGACATGATTTTTTTCATATCAGAAGACCAAGGCCCCAAGGTCTCCTCAGTAAGCACCGCGAATAAGTATGTCTGATAAATTATAATACTTGCATCGCTTGAGGATCTGGGCCTGTTCGGCGGCAGACCCGGCCCTCTTGGCCGGCCTACTCGGCCAAGGTATCACAGGTAACATTCCGTACCAGGGGACGCCCCAGATGCCACGGCACTAAAGTCATAGTCATAGCCATCAGGTCTCTTACCATCGCTTCTTGACCAACCAGACGGTTCTAACGTAGCTGACAGAGAAGCGGTGACACGAGCCCGACGAACTGAGCTTATATTAACCCGTTACGCTTTGAGTGTACCCGTTGAACACACCTTTTTTCAACCTTATTTATGTCCCACTGCTGGGTACAGGTCTCCTCTAACAAGAGAGGGATTTAGACCATAGTCCACCACGCTGGTATAGCGCGGATTGGTAGACATAATAGCATAATAGCTTCGAGAAATTATGGGTTTCTCTTAGGCGTGAACGGCGATGAAAAACATCGTCTAAAAATATTACAATATTTTCCATCACCGTAGCGCAGTAATGAAATGCGCACATTGCAAAATTTTTAGTTCGAACCAAGGATTTGAACCCGGCATCTCCCGTGTCTTAGAGCACGGTCCTTACAGTTACCGTGAATACACCTTACCATCTTAAGAAAACGCTGGATATATAAACGTTAATATCTCCAATGTAAATAATAGCATCTCACTTAGGACAAATATTTTTACAAGAAAACTTGTAACGAAAGAAACTGAGACTAAGCATTATTACATTGATGCGGACCGCATAATAATATAAGGATGCGAACCACTTGACGCATAAACAAAAACTTATGCCAAACGAAACAAAATATCAGTAACAAACAAAAATTTCGCCTACCAAAAACAAACCGCTGTAACTTATCGCTAAAAAGGTTTTTATACGTACAAATTCTCTAAACGCTCTCCCAGCTTTCCAGTTGACCTGTTCGGACGACCCCAAAATGTATACAGACGCTTAAACCCCCATTTTTCTGTCTTATCATCATTCCTCTGTCCTTTCCCTGTGTTTACAGATTAGATACAAGCCAGAGTAAACAGTTCTGTTAGATCGAAGCGATAAACTGACATTGGGCCTATCCCATAGTAAATGGACGGTCGTGATCACAAGTTACGTATCCCTAAAATATTTTCGACTTCTGCTTTCATGAGTAAAATTTAGGTTTCAAATTGTCAGTAATTTATTATAAATTAATGTAGAGTAGACCCTTTATCTCCAAATTTTTTATAACAGAGCTAAACACAATATATTACAAACTAGAAAACAACAAGAACAAATAGCCATCTGTGCCACTTGCGCATTGCAGACGACATAATATTATTTTCAGAGTCAATGATACAATCACTACAAGTAGAAAGTTGTCAAGTTGGCTTAAAAATGAACCTACAACAAACTAAATTAATTACCAATGTCTTATAACAACCAGTTAAAATCGGAAAAATAACCCTCGATTACCTATGTCGACACGTACATTTATCTGGAGAAACAAGTATCTTTTCATGCAAATAATAATTGAATGAATAGATGAAACTAATAGGAGAATAAATATATCATGGCAAAAATGCTGAGCCCACAAGGAAATATTTAAATGAGAATTCCAATTCCTTTAAAGAATAAAGCCCTCTAACCAGTTGGACATTAAGGAAGACAGCTATACATAATAATATGTATGTATGCCTGGTGATGTATGGATAACAAGTTTTAAAGTTTAAATGGACAATTCACTTTATATTTATTTAAAAATGAGAAAATTATAGCAAAACATTATCGGGATAATGAACCATCAAATTTAAAAGATCAACAGTGAAATTAAACCGCCAATTCGTGATTTATAGCATGCCGATGCTTTAACCGTTTTGCAACGATTGTGGTCGGACAAACAGCAGGTGAAACCGTGATATTAATATGTATTATTTTTATTTAAGCCGGTAATTACGAGAGCTTTAATTCTATTATTTAAATAAGTCAATTACATTACTGATACATTACAGAAGAGTTTAATTAACGTAGTTGTGCAACCGTGGCTGACGACTTTGTGTATGTAAATGTAAAAGAAAAAAAAAGTTTTTTTTAAATACCTGTTTACACATTCTATTTTACGAAGTTTTACTTATCGTATTTTAATATTGTGAGTTACAATATGTTATATTAATGTAGTGATTAGTGTGCGTAACCATTGCGTATCCTCGAGAGCGCTCAGTATCGACTAACGTTAACATGACATTGCCGTGTGGTTGCCGGCGTTAGAATAGCACCACTCCAATTCTTCCCAGGAGGTCGTAGGAGGCGACCAAGGGACACAATCCAGGAGATGGGCAGCAGCGTCTACCTGAGTAACGTATCATCTACTGCGGTCACCAACCAACCCGCAATGCCAAGCGTGGTGACTATGGCGAAAACCCCCTATGGCAGTCACAATTAAACCTCGGCCCCCAGTCCCCGGCGGCCCCGCTATCCCTGGTTACGACAGCGGCCATGGTAACGGCGGGGCAGGGGGTGCTAAGAATCTCCGGCAGAGATTCGGCTGTCACAAAAGAAAACGACCTCTGCACCTGGCAACATACAACACCAGGACACTGAGAACCGACGAGAAGATACATGAGCTGGAAGCAGAGATAGATAAGTTACGCTGGAGTATCATAGGATTATCCGAAGTCCGAAGAGAGGGGGAGGACACGGTAATCCTTAAATCCGGTAACTTATTCTATCACCGGGAGGGCGAATATCTGTCCCAAGGTGGTGTCGGGTTTCTCGTCCACTGGTCCCTCGTCAACAACGTGACGAAAGTCGAAAGTGTGTCAGCAAGGGTAGCGTACATTATACTCAGAATATCAAAACGGTATTCGCTGAAGGTCATACAGGTATACGCACCGACCGCGACACACCCAGACGATGAGGTTGATACTATGTATGAGGACGTCAGTAGAGCCATACATGCCTCTAAGACTCATTTCACGGTGGTGATGGGGGATTTCAATGCAAGACTGGGCACGCGAGACGGCAACGAGCAGATAGTAGGGCCCTTTGGGTTTGGACAACGGAACCACCGAGGCCATTTGCTTGCTAACTTCTTGAAAAAGGAGAGCCTCTTCATGATGAACTCCTTCTTCAAGAAGAAGCCACAGCGCAAGTGGACTTGGATAAGCCCAAATGGTTCCACGAAAAGCGAGATAGACTTCATTTCGGCAGACAAACGGCACATATTTAATGATGTCTCCGTGATCAACAGGTTGAAAACCGGAAGTGATCACCGAATGGTACGAGGCACATTAAATATCAACATCAAGCTTGAACGGTCACGCCTGATGAAGTCTACGCTCCGACCAACACCTGTCCAAATCGAGGGCTCCGAGAACTTTCAGCTCGAGTTGCGAAATCGTTTCGCGGGCCTGGAAGAATGCGAGTCTGTGGACGAATACAACACCAGGATGGTACAAACCGTCCACGAGGTAGAGTCCAAGTTCTTTAAGGCCCCCTCCAGTAGTAGACCTCAAGTGCTCTCTGAACACATCCTCGGTCTTATAAAGGAAAGGCGTGAATTATGCATCCGGTCTCCGTCTTCAATGTTGAAATACAGGCAGCTTAATAAACAGATCTCTTGCAGCAGACGACGCGATCTGCGTGCTCATAACACAAAGCGCGTCAAAAACACTATACAGCGGAACCAAGGCACTAAAGTGTTCTCAAGGGATCTGAGTATTGGGCAAAGCCAGTTGACAAGATTGAAGACGGAGTCTGGCGCTATAGTTTCGTCTAAGCCTGAAGTTCAGAGGGATATTGAGAGGTACTACGGACGGTTGTACAGCTCCTCAAAAGCTCCCGTCACCAATGTGGTGAACGATAAGAGAGCCAAATTGACCCGACACTATACCGAAGATATCCCGGACGTCAGCCTGTACGAAATTAGAAGGGCCCTTAATCAGCTTAAAAACAACAAAGCACCGGGCGATGACGGTATCACATCTGAGCTGCTGAAAGCTGGAGGGAAACCCCTCCTAGTGGCGCTCCAAAAACTGTTCGATACCGTCATCAGTAGCGGAACGGTCCCGGAGGCATGGAGCAGAAGCGTGGTGGTACTGTTCTACAAAAAGGGCGACAAAGCCCTTTTAAAGAACTATAGACCCATCGCGCTTCTGAGCCACGTCTATAAGCTGTTCTCAAGGGTTCTTACTAATCGCATTGCGCGCAGGCTAGACGACTTCCAGCCTCCCGAACAAGCCGGATTCCGAAATGGCTATAGTACCATGGACCACATACACACGTTGCGACAGGTTATACAAAAGACCGAGGAGTATAATCTGCCGCTATGTATTGCGTATGTGGACTATGAGAAAGCCTTCTATTCTATCGAGACCTGGGCAGTGCTAGAGTCTCTCGAGCGATGCCAGATTGACCATCGGTACATCGAGGTGTTGAAGTGTTTGTACAAAGCCGCAACCATGACAGACCGAGTCCACGACGGAAGCACTGGACCTATTCCAGTGCAGCGCGGAGTAAAGAAAAGAAAAGAAAAGAGAAAAGAAAATATTTTATTTGCACAAATATGGGTAACCAAAAAAGGTTTTACAAAAATATTAAGATCTCCATATTTACCCTTTAGGGTGTACAAATTTTTTTTTAAAAGTTATATAATAAAAGTTATATGTTTAAATTTAAATTATAAAATAATTTTATTTATTTACAATAAACACTTAAATACGCACGCACGCACTTAAATAGGGCAGACTTAAATAATTCTACATTATATATCATTTTAGTTCATTAAATTAAATTAAACCCAATTTTGTGCTTTTTGTACAAATTTATTTTATTTTATTTGAACCCTACGTGGTTCACCGTCATCAGCTTTGGGCACCCACCATGATGGGTTTTTGTACGCTGAGAGGAAAAAAAGCTGGCGGAAAAAAAACCCCACAGGTTTTCATCCCGCGAAATATCTTATTTATGTTATTTATTTTAGTTATTTATTTTATTATATATTTTAATTTATCGTTTAGAAACTCAGTGACCGAATAGTACGCTTTTTTAAGTAAATACATTTTAAGTTCTTTTTAAATTCATTAATAGTTTTAGTTTTTAGGGAGTCTGGTAGATTATTGTATATTTTTGGTCCCATGCAAAATACACTATTATGATATAGTTTCGTTTTGGAAGTACGACAAGGGGATGTTATATCCCCGAAGCTGTTTACCGCTGCACTGGAAGACGTGTTCAATCTGATGGAGTGGAACAGGCTGGGTATTAACATCAATGGCGAACACCTCACGCACCTTCGATTTGCCGATGATATAGTAATCTTGGCGGAGAACCTGGAAGAGCTCAGCACTATGCTAGGTGACCTCCATAGCGCCTCACAAAGGGTGGGTCTTAAGATGAACATGGACAAGACGAAGATCATGTCTAACGTCCATGTCACACCTATACCGGTTGTTGTTGATGGCGCTACTCTCGAAGTTGTCGACGAGTGGGGCAAGCGATCCGTATGGGTAAGTCCAGCTTCGAGAGAGAGGTAACTCGTAGAATCCAACTCGGTTGGGCAGCGTTCGGGTAATTACAAAGTGTCTTCTTGTCTAGAATACCTCAGTGCCTGAAGTCGAAAGTTTTCGAGCAGTGTGTGTTGCCAGTGATGACCTACGGCGCTTTGACGTGGTCTTTTACAGTTTTCCTTTTCCATAAGCTCAGGGTCGCCCAGCGAGCGATGGAGAGGGCTACTCAAAATCTACAAGCTGAAGTGGCAATGGGCAGGCCATATAGTTAGGAGGACCGACAACCGATGGGGAAGAAAGGTCCTTGAATGGAGACCACGTCTCGGCAAAAGGAGTACAGGCTGCCCTCCAACCAGGTGGACTGACGACCTGAAGAAGACAGCGGGTAGTCGCTGGATTCAGAAGGCCCAGGACCGGGAGAAGTGGCGAACGTTAGGGGAGGCCTATGTCCAGCAGTGGACAGTAAAAGGCTGACGGATGGATGGATGGATATAATTGTAAATACATACATAAATAGATAAATTAACACCCAAACACAGAACAAATAGTCAGGTTCATCACACAAATATTTGTCCTGGGTGGGAATCGAACCCACGTCCTCACGCTTCGCAGTCGGCTCATCCACCCACTACGCCACGGAGGCTGTCATTTGTTTGTCATTTGTTTTATAGCAATTTTCCAGTCCAAAATGCAGTTTTGGCGAGAAGTCAAAAAAGACATAATGTGCTCTTGATTTACTTTCATTTTTTTTTTGGTGTATTTTTGATTTATATCGGATAAATTTGATGGCATTTTTTTCGATATAGGTTAATTATAGTGCACGAGTATTGTGAAATGAAATAACAGTGGGAAAATATGTTTTTTCAGCTTGCTTCCAAAATTCCCTTTTGGTCACGTTCTGGTAAAGAAGCCATCGCTTTACTTGAATGTCTGACTGACTTGACTGACTGATTACTGACGACTTACTGACTTTACCTACAGTTTCAATGAAACTAGCAAGAACTTGATGCAAATATTGACGCTGGCAATATGCACAGAGTTTGCGATGCCAAAATTGAAAAAAAATGCAGACACATTTGTCGTTTATCACAAAAAGAGCGGCGAATAAGCATTTTTCCAAGGCCAAATAACCACTACGATCCTAGAAAAGTTACTACTCCCTTATCGTTTTGGGAGGGACACGCTGTCTCTATAACCTCACTACTCTACGCCAGTGGCCATCTTCTCCATCCTGCCAACATTTCGTGCGTCATTCAACAAGCGGCGGAAGCAAGCTCGACAAACGAGCCTTCCACTGCAACATTAGCTGCGGTTTTAGAGCAACGATGCTTCTGACACCCGTCAATTGAGTAGTCTTAGCACCCCATAATAATAAATGTCTATTACTTACTTACCTTAACATTTTATTCTTTAAAACGTACTCAAAGTTTCTACTTGTCGTTACTAACGATTGATTGCTGCCAATAGTACTTTGAATTTTATAAAGGTAAAATCAACATTTTTACATTAAACATAATAACTAAAAAGAAAATTGTTAGTATAATCATGAAACTAAAAAAGTGAAAAATAATCCTTAATATAAGCAGATTTATTAGGTACGAGTATATTACGAGATGGCAAGGCGAGTAAAGCCAAGCAGCGCAGAGCGTACGTCGTTGCTCTAAGGTTGTGGTATTTAATTGTGCGCGAAATACACATCGGTTAGTACGACTGGTTTTCCGGGATAACAGTCCCAAGGTCAGAGATTGCGGTTACTTTGTTGATGTTTGTTATTTTTCTCGGTAATTGAGTAAAGTGATGAAAACTCCTCTAGTACTCACTTGGTTAAAGTCATAGATTTATTATGACATTGACTACGTCAAGATATATAAAAATCTATGGCTAAAGTAGTAACAACAAAATAAATAGAATACAAACACAGATACTTAACTTACTTACCTACTGAATACAACTTCGTGCTTACTATTAGTGCTTAAAATATAGTAAATTTTATAATAAATCTTATAGTAAGTTACCATGCTATTAAGTGGTCCCTCGATTCGTTTTTAAGCTATTGCATAGCTTTTATTGTGGGCTTTGAGCGCGGCGACTGAATCAAGAAATTCCGTAACGAAAAAACCTGACAATCGTCTAAGTTCGGCAGACTTCGGCACGGCATGTATGTCGCAATCAGATTGAATATAAAAGAAAGAAAACGGACGAGAGCCGCCTTAACAACTTTGTAAACAAGAGTTGGTTACTCATTTTCGCTGTAATGATTTATGTCAAATAAATAATAATAGAATTGTGATTTTAAGAAGGTCAAATATGTGTTCTGACGAAATTTAACGTATAAATGGTGTTTTCTTTAATAAATGGAGGGACGTACGCCGATATCAGAAGCGGCGGATCCACCTCAGGATCAATCAGTGGAATAGATGTCATTATTTTCCGTTGGTATGGAAGCAATTTTTACAAAGATCGCTGAAAATATAACCACCTGTTAACCCGTTCAGAACACAACAACTAAATTTGTAAATTTAGATCCGGATGAGCCAGAATGTGACATAGAAAACTGGTGTACGTTAACCGAAATGATCATCGAGAAGAAGAAGATAGAAGGTATTGATCTGATACTTGCACTTACACACTCACTGACATTACATTAAAACTGACTCATTACAACGGCATTAAAATCTACAAGAAACATACATAGATAGCATGATACGTCAGCACCTAGTGTAAGCCTCATATATAATAATTATAGGTAATTAGAGGTAATTATCAAAATTAATTGCGGTATCAATATAAATGAAGGAGCATTCAAGCCTACTTACCTTAAGATTCGAGAGGTTTATGTCCAAGAAATTACCGATATTATTATATGTAATTAATTAAATACTAATATGTATTAGCGGTCTGCTTTATTTTGATTTATAAATTAATTAATTTATGATACGAATATGATATAAATCTACAAAGATTTGTAAAGGAAAGAACATTTAAAGGTTAACATGGTTCCAAAACCAAAAATAAAACTTAGTTACTATTGTTTAATAAGAATCCCTTTTCTCCTCCTAAACACCTGACACTATCAAGTCTTTATTTTCTCGATGGTATAAATAAATCAATCTTCTGAATTAATACATTAAAACATTCGGACTCTTATATTTGACTTCGTCTGCGTGGACTTTGTTATTAGTCACAGCATGATGTTCTATAGCCTAAAGCCTTCCCCGATAAATGGACTATCCAACACATAAATAATTTTAATTCGAACTAGTAGTTCCTGATATTACCGCGTTCAAACATTAGTACAGATTTTCCCCGTTTTTACAACATTTTTCACTGATGCTTCGCTCCTATTGGTCGCAGCGTAATGTTATATAGCCTAAAGCCTTCCTCGATAAATGGTCTATTTAACACAAAAAAATCAAACAAACAAACTCTTCAGCTTTATATATTAATAATAGATATAAATCGATATGCACATGAAATTCTTAAATGTAAGCCGGGGTTTGAACCGGGAAGCTTCGTATCCAAAATCAGTGTCTTAACCATAGCTATCACTACTCTTACCCTCTTACATTATATACAAATTTATTTTATAAATAGGTGGTGGTTTTCTAAGTAAATCGATTCTCAAGAACACTCAAAAGCTATCTAGCACAGCCACATAATTTAATTGTGGAAGAATCCTCGCGATCAGCTAATGTAGAGACGGGAAATTAGTTCTGGAGAGTAAGCACTTCGTATAAATGAGAAACAGAATAAGAATTCTTCTTAGGTAATGCATTATAAGAAAGACTAGTTTTCCGCTCGCAGTTCTGCCCGCGTAAACTACATCTCTTTTTTAATATGTAATCCGAAAAAAGGCAGATGGGCCGCGTGGTGTGAAGCGATCACCGTCACCTATGGACACGGACAACCCCAGGAGAGCCACCCGAGCATTGCTTTGGCGGAGACGGCTTTGGAGGAGAGCTCTTTTTACAGCTTTCTTGAAGAACCCCATGTTATAGTCCACTGGGAATGCCTCAGCTGGAAGGTTGTCCCATAACCTACACGTCCGTGGTAAAAAGGAGCGTGCAAAGCGGACTGTGGAGGACCACCACGAGTCCAGATGGTGCCGGTGGAACTTTAACCTTCGCCTGGTGGTATAATCATGGAATGGTGATGTAGGCATGAGTTTGAAAAGTTCCTCGGAGCACTCACCATAGTAAAGTCGGTAGAACACGCAGAGCGAGCCTATGTCTCTTCGCAAGCTGAGCGGTTCTAGCCTGTCAGTCAATCTTGGGTCGTTGACGATTCGGACTGCGCGCTTTTCAACGGAGTCAAATGGGTGTAGCTGGTATTTTGGTGCTCCTACCCAGAGATGAGTTCAGTACTCCATATGGGGTCTGACCTGGGCCTTGTACAGCATCAGGAGTTGCTCCGCAGTGAAGTACTGCCTCGCCCTATTAAGGACACCAAGCTTTTTGGACGCCAATTTGGCTTTGTGCTCCAAATGACTCCAAATGTCTTTCAAATGAAATAAAAAAAAATCTTAAATATCTTTGGACAATTCACACTACACCATCTGATTCCAAACTAAGCAGAGCTTGTACTATGGTAATCAGAAAGCTGATAAACATACTTATATAATTCTAAATACATGCTTAAATAGATAAATTAACACCCAGACACAGAACAACAGTCATGTTCATCACATAAATATTTGTCCTGGTTGGGAATCGTCGTGGGTACCATGGACACACAAAAAGACAGAAACACAAACACCTCTCTTACGCTAACTCTTAACTCTTACGATCATACAGAGGATACCGTAGCTCTATTCTTAATCCTGAAGCTACAGACAACGACTATTATAAATACTCCTAAGGATGATAATGACACTTAATTACTACTTTCAATAGATTTGATGTACTTTATTAATTACCTAAATGAAGGGTTTGCATAAATTACCTGGATCTGGCCATAGCCAGCTGCAATGCCATTCTTGATTTTTTTATAATTTTTCTTAATAAAGTTTTTTTGCTAATTTTCATGTTTATTAGTACTTTAAACTTGATTATTTCTAATACTTTAAGGAAGGACGACGTGTGCTGGATTTGCCAGTATTGTATGCAGTTGTAAATACAATTTTGCCTTAATAAAATTGCCTTCTCAGGAAAAGGCGATATTTTTAGAAGTAGATCGATTTTCAAGTCGTTCACTCGTTCACTCGTGAACGACCATATAATGTAATTGTACAACAACACTCGACGAGCTCATGCGGTGACTGAAATTCGTTCTGAAGAGTGAGCACTTTGTGTGAGTGGGGCCAGGAATAACAATTCAACTTAGAAAGTTTATTGCGAGCTTATAAATGTTCCTCAAAAAATTCTACGTACTAGTCTTATGTCAATCAGACTACTAGTCGTATATCAATGTTTGAAAGGTGGTAGAACTATTATTCTGCCGTCCGTTTACTAAAAGGCCGTTAAGTGAATAAACCTGATTTTGAGCTATGGCCTAAAAGGTGGGAAATTATGTCCCTAGAAATTGATTAGACATACAGCTATGTTTAATAGACCAAAATACTTGATAGCTGTTAAGCTTTCATTCTATGTGTTTTAATGAGTGCTAAGTGAAATAATATTGTTTTAATTTAAGGTTTTGTGTTTTTGTCATGTTTATCTATTACAATATGGGACCTCTTACAATACTAAAAAACAGTTGGCTGATATACAGCCGTGTTATAGAGTTGTAATGGAATTGTAACCGCTATAGATTTACTTTTGAGTCACAGTTCAATGAAATTTCAATGCTAAATAACAGTTAAATCGCTAAACCTTCTTTTAGAATTGTAAATTAATTGAAACTTAATGATCTGCACTTGTGAAAAAACGTTATTAAACTTTAACTGTTTATGTTATTTTTTAGATATACTAATATTACACAGATTTATGATCTAAAATACAGTTTCTAAATAATCTGTGCACAATAACTGTCTTTTAGTTTAGGAATTACTGGCTAACTCATATTGCTGTAAAGTCAAATGGACAACTATGTGTTATATTTTGGGCAGGCTTTTAGTGCTTTTATGTGTGCGTGTTAAGTGTGACAGTCAGGTATTTAAAATAAAACACAAATATTTCATTCTTTTAAGTATGTGTAATCAAATAGGAAAATAAAATAAAAAAATAAATTTAAAAAGTGCGCATATCAAATATACATTAATGAAAATAATTATAAGACAGCAGTGGTGACCAAAAAGCGGTCTTATCGCTAAAGCAGCGATTTCATCCAGACAACCTTTGGGTAATAAAACATGGTAGTCAGGTAATGAAATAGGGTAGGGGTGTACAGACTTACAGTATATACAAACAAATATATACATAAACAATAATGATGGAAACAATTACATACATACAAGATAAATTCATTATACAGACAGACCCAAATAAAATAAGAGAGAACATAAATATACTACTAAATATTATTAGTGGGATTGATATAAAAGTCTTTAAGGTGGTTTTTAAATGTAATTACTGTCTCTGCTTGCCTTATAGAAATCGGAAGCTTATTCCATAGACGGACAGCAGTGCAAGTAAAAGATTTTTTATAAAATGTCGTTCTATGGACCGGAGTACTCAGAGCGAGGCTTTTTACTGTCCGAAGTGGACGATTTGGTGCAGCCAGGTATTCAAATCGCTCTTTAAGATAGGCAGGAGCAGAAGGATAGTGCAATACACAGTAGAGAGCAGAAAGAATGTGAGTATTCCGGCGAAGGCGGATTGGGAGCCACTTGAGCTTAGTACGATATTCAGAGACATGGTCATATTTGCGAAGTCCAAATATGAACCTGATGCATAAATTTTGAAGACGCTCAAGCTTATCTAATTGCTCCTCTGTGAGGTCAAGATAGCATATATCGGCATAGTCAAATATTGGGAGAAGTAGGGATTGAGCTAGCGTAATTTTAGTTGCAATTGGAAGAAAGTTCTGCAATTTCCTAAGCGACCCTACAGCAGCAAATATTTTGCGACTGACCTCATTAATTTGCGGCCACCATGAAAGTCGAGAGTCTATTATGACGCCAAGATTTTTAACCCAGTCACTGTATGGGATATGAATATTATTGAAGTATAATGACGGTACACTGGAAAGATATACTTTAGACAATAATCGTGCACTTCCTACTATCATGGCCTGAGTCTTTTGTGGATTTACTTTAACACTTTGCACGCCGTTCACGAGAACCATTCGGTACGCAGTTTTGCCGCCATTTCGCCGGCCATTTAAATAACTGCCACGCGTAATTCGCCGATCACGAATACCACTCGTTACACTTTTTTTCTTAGAGTCGCGGATGACGAATAGTACTCGTGATCAGATTCCATACTGTTTGTATCAAAATAACGAAATCAGTTCGTGATCCGCTTGGTAGCAACGTATAGAGGAACGATTAAGCTACACGCACACATACAATTCATTAACGTGTGTGGTTGGAGGTGGCGCTCCGATGCGTCGGCCCGTGCGCTGCCTCGCCACTGCGCCGCGGGCTCTCTACGTGGACGCTATTGTGTAAAGTTTTGGCGCGAAATGGCTCCCGTTCGGCGAAGTTTGCGTTTACGATCGAAAGAAATTATTGATCTATTACAGAATGATGATGATTCCGATATTGAAGAAACTCAGGATGAAGAAATGGAAGGTTAGTTATCTTGTTTTCTATGTATATTTTAGGATACAACCGCTTTTTTATTGGAATAAGTATGTTTATGTTTTGGTTTTGTTTCTAGATTTGATCCAAGTCATGCAAGATGCTGTTGCTGACCAAGAGGAAAGTATGGAGGAAATTGCTGAGCCAGTAATCGAGCGAGGTCGGTCTCGTACACGTGTCACTAGAAGACCTCGGGCAAGTCGGGGACGACGTGGTAGTTGTACGGCGGCGCATTCGCGATCAGTAGAAACTGCTAGGGAAATTGATGAACTCAATGGTTGGTCGTATATTCCACAGGAAGTTCAGCCTGACAATCATGTCTTTCAAGAACAGTCTGCAGTAATGGCATCTATTGATGAAAACTCTTCGGGATTTGACTGTTTTTCGATCTTTTTTCCCGAAACATTTTGGAAACTACTCAAAACGGAAACCAATCGTTATGCAAGCCAAATGAAAGCAAAACAAACTAGGCAAGGACTTTTGAAGCCAGGGAGTATGCTTTACAATTGGAAACCTGTCACAATTCAAGAATTGAAGAAGTTTTTTAGTATTATAATTCATATGACGCTTGTTCGTAAAGAAATCTTTGACGCTTACTGGTCAACCAGGGAAATCATAGAAACACCATATGCCAAAAAACTCATGCAGAGATCCCGTTTTAGAGCAATTTATAGTTGTATTCATCTGAATGACAACTCAAATTACATACCTCGTGGGCAAGACGGCTATGACGCCTTCTTCAAATTGCGACCATATTTTGATGAGCTGTCTGAGTTGTGTAAGAACAGTTATTACCCTAATGAAGCATTGACCATTGATGAGGGAACCTGTGCCTTTAGAGGAAAAATACATTTCCGTGTGTATAACAAGGATAAGCCGAACAAGTACGGGATGAAAGTGTACATGATCTGCGAAGCTGAAACAGGCTATATTTTGAAGATGCTTCCTTACGTAGGCGATTCAAAAACTACTGAGGCAATCGTTTTGGAATTGTGTCAGCCCTATTTTGGGAAATGGCACACAGTATACATGGATCGGTTTTTTACAAGTCCAGCTATTGTTGATTTGCTCTGGCTAAACGATATGCGTGCGGTTGGTACAGTGATGGGGAACAGGCGTGGTTTGCCCCGGGAATGGCGTCAACAGCCTTTAGAAAAAAATGAAATGGCCTTTTGTCACCGTCGCAACCTCACTGCATGTAAATGGAAAGACAAGCGTGACGTGCTCATGCTCACTACAAAACACGCCGCTACCTGGTCAGAGGTCACATCGAAAGTCAAAGGGGCTGGAGTTATAAAAAGACAGAAGCCTGACTGCATCCTGGACTATAATACCCATAAAATTGGCGTGGATCTCAATGATCAATACGTTTCTTACTACGCTTTGGAGAGGAAGACTATGAAATGGTGGAAGAAAATGTTTTTCCATTTAGTGGCAAGAGCCATGGTAAATGCCTATGTAATTTTCAATAAATCGCGAACGCAAAGACGCAGGCAACGGTTCTCGCAATTTCTGATGACTTGTGGTGAGGCCTTGGTGGAATCTGCAGTCCCTGATGCGCCAGTGGTTTCTCATGGGCCACATTTTGTAGGCAAAACCACTAGATTAGTGGGAAGGCACTTTGCAGAGAAAATACCAGCGACGGAAAAAAAGGCAGTCGTTACAAGAGTCTGCAAAGTTTGTGCTGACACCATAAAGAAGCAAACTGGTAAACGTGGCCGCAAAGAAACTATTTTTTACTGTCCTGACTGTTCAGTACCACTATGTAATTACCCTTGCTTCAAGAAATATCACACACAAAAAGATTATACTGTTTAAAAGCAAGAATAAAGACATGTTAGAGTTTTTTTCTTCTTCAAAAAACGAGTTCACATTTTTATAGTTAGAAAATAAAAATAAATATATAAATACATTGTTTTATTTTTATCCTTAAAATATATGAAATCACCTTCCAAATACAAAAAGAATTGTTCCTATATATACGCTAATTATTTTTGTAAAAATCTTACAATATCACCGAAAAGCGCCGGCGAACCACAGATGACGCTTTAAAAAACACGCGGCGTACTTGGGCGCAAGAGCATCACGAGTGAAGCTCGTGATCGGCTGTCGGAGTGCGGCATTGGATTATAACGTCGGCGTGCAAAGTGTTAAGGCCGTAGGATTTGCACCAGTCAGAAATACAAGTCAAATCCGAGTTGACACTATCAATGGTCGCTGGAAGATCAACTACAGAAGTAGAAGTATAGATTTGGAGATCATCTGCATATAAATGGTAGAGAGAAGATATACGAGAGGTTATAATGTTGATGAAGATAGCGAACAGGAGAGGGGACAACACGCCACCTTGCGGTACGCCAGCTTCAACAGTAGCCCAAGCAGAGTATTTGTCATGAACTCATACCAGCTGCCGGCGTCCATACAAGTAACTTCGAAACCAATCAATTACGGCTGGAGATATGTTAAGAGTGCACAATATCGCCAAAAGGATGTCAAAATCGACGGTATTGAAAGCATTGCTAAAATCTAGCAGTGTCAACACGATAAGCTGTTTATTATCCATGGCATATCGAATGTCATCAGTTATTTTAAGCAGAGCTGTAGCCGTACTATGGCCTGGACGGAAACCTGATTGTAGGGAATTTAGGAGGTTGTGTTGGTACAGAAAGGAAGACAATTGGGAATAAACTAGTCGCTCGAGGATTTTGGAAAAGAAAGGGAGTATGGATATTGGTCGGTAATCTGAGGTTAATGGATTATTCTTTTTGGGCAGGGGAATTACTTGGGCGTCCTTCCAAGCCGTAGGAAAGGAGTTGGTAGAGATGGAAAAGTTAAGGATATACGCAATAATAGGAACAAGGATATCGAGTATGGGAATGACCATATTACGGCTAATGCTATCGTTGCCGACAGCATTCGATTGAATGGATAGGATGCTTTCCTGGATTCATCACAGTCCGTAAAATGACTAAAGACGAAAGATGGGAAAGTAGGAGCAGAAATCGAAGAAAAAAGATTTAATGTTTTGAATTTTTCATTGCTATCAATGACAGACGATGATGAGAAATGTTGATTCAATAGATGAAGATCTAAATTGTTTGCGGATGTATTCTGATTTGATTTTCCGACTCCCAAGCGTTTAAGAAATCTCCAGACTTTAGCTGGATCTTCATCTTGTACCGATTTATGAATATGGTGTCGTTGTGTATCTCAACATACTTTTGACTCTTTTAACTCTAAAATATCTTTAAATGTAGTTTTATTGCGTTTCAAAACCTCGAGATGGATTTCTAAGAAATAATCTTTCCATCTCAAACGATTAGCATAGCTGCCATAGAGACCATAAAAAAACTTACGCTGTATAAATCCAGGCAAGCATAAATTAAGTTTTTAACAAAAAAATAGAACCGACTTCAAACGGTAAAAAATAAAATTGTTCAGTACCTACTTCTTCTTGCTTATGGTAATGACTCTTAAAACTATTTCTGGAGTCGGGCCCTTAGTAAATGTCGTACCATTCGTTCTAAATTGGCACCGACAGTACAGACAGTGGGACAGTACCTACTTCTTCTTACTTATGGTAATGACTGTTAAAACTATATTGGAGTCGGTGCCCATTTAGAACGAAAGGTACACTATATTTACTAAGACAGGACATTTCACTAAGGGCCCGACTTCAAAAATAGTTTTAAGAGTCATTACCATAAGCAAGAAGAAGTAGGTACTGAACAATTTTATTTTTTACCGTTTGAAGTCGGTTCTATTTTTTTGTTAAAAACTTAATTTATTTCACTCTTTTTAGTAATTTTAATAATTCTGTATGTATTAGCATCATTGGAAAAATTTTCACTTAACTTCTAAACTTTAAACAGATTTACCTTTTATAATCATGTTTATCTAATAGCCATCTAAAAGTCTGAAAGAAAACTACTATCAGTCCACCTGAACGTATAAATTAAAGAAAGAATTTGCTCTCAGCTCCTAACCGTTGAGGAGTTGTACCTTCAATCATCAGTTAAGCAATTGATGGTGATAATTACCAGACATAAATATTTGTATTATGTTAAAAATATGACTAAAAGAATGTGTGTGCCTATTAAGTTTCAGTGTTTCCCTCGATTTCCCTAATATCACATCATCAGATTTTGACATGGTGACAGTTGGACCACCTCAGGAATGTAAGATTTCGAACAAAAAACCATTTATTGAAAGAATTTGCTCTCAACTCCTAACCGTCGTAGTACCTTCCATCATCAGTTCAGCAACATGATATGACGATAATTATACACAAATGTCTGTTTTGCTTTGTAAAAATATGAAAATCATTTGTTGTGCTATAAAATTTGAATGTTCCCTTCGATTTCTCTGGGATCCCCTCATCAGACTTTGACTTGGTGACAGTTGGACCACCTCGGGAATGTAAGATTTCGAATAAAAGACTATTTATTGAAAGAATTTACTCTCAACTCCTCACTGTCGCAGTACCTTCCATCATCAGCTCAGCAACGTGAGATGATGATTTCTATGCGTAAATATCTCTTATGCTTCAGAAACTATAAGAAAATCAATGTGTGTGCCTATAAAATTTGAGAGTTCCCCTCGATTTCCCTGGGATCCCATCATCAGATCCTGATTTCGTGACAATGGGACCACCTCGGGAGTATAAGCATACGAACAAAAAAAGAATTTTGAAAATCGGTCCACAAACGGCGGAGTAATCGGTGAACATATATAAAAAAAAAAAAATACATACAGCCGAATACAGTACCTCCTCCTTTTGGAAGTCGGTAAAAATGCAAAAACAACGGAAGCAATAAGAATAAATAGCAATCAGTACTAGGTTACCGAATTTATTGCTTTAACATCTAAATTACGAACTGAATAAATGATAACGCAATCTATTAGTCTTAAAAAGAATGGAAACAGGTACAGGTTACTGTATTTTACATTACGAACGGAATAAATAACAGCAATTTATTAATCTTAAAAATAATATAAACAGAACCCTTACCTCCCGTTCGTGGCCATTTTTGGCGGGAAAGCACACAATATCGCTCACAGACACATCTTACTTCTCCGCGGAGTTACGGGCACTAATTCATTAATCTGTGGTTACGGGCAACTGGAGTGTGCGAGGTGCGGGGCATACCGGGAAGGTATCTACATAAACGTTTTTTAGCGTTGGAATGTCACTTAACCGTTTTTTGTATTGTATTCGATAACACATTATTTGAAACAGTCACATCTAAATAACGGTCACTGTCTTTTAGAATTGTATATGCTCCAAAATCAAGGTGGCTTACCAACGACTAGCCAGCTAAGTGTGAGTAACGATTTTGTAGAGTAGTAATTGAAGATAACTGTCTTTTAGATGTCGTAAATGCCAATGCGCCTTGTATTTCTATAAATCATTAAAATACTTATAAAGTGATGTAACGGTTTAATACTGTTGTAGTTTCATGTAACCGTTTTCTAAGATTGCAAAGTGAAATAATATAAATTTTAAATAGACGGTTACAAGCGTGTAGCCGTATTATAGTGTTATAAAGTGACATAACCGTATTTAAGTGTTGAACGATCTCAAAAATGATGTAAATAGCCGTGTGTGTAGTCTCCAGATCTTTGGCGTAAATAAAGATAGACAAATATGACCCAGACTGACTGATAGAGAAAAAGTTGCTCTTTTACGTAGTATATAAAACTCAAATTTGACAAAATGTCACTTAACGGCCTTATAGTAAACGGACGGCAGTATTGCTCGCCTGGAGAAGTACCACCGCTGCAACCACTTCTGCCGTGAACCAATTCTATTGTGTTTCGGTGGAAAGGTGCAGTTGCTGGCCACACTTACATGAGGCGACCACCAGCCTCCAGAGTAGCAGCGCAACTGAATACGACTTCAAACAAGACTTACCTATGCTTGCTTGAAGTTGTATGTAGATGTCCATAGGCTGCAGCGACCACTTACCACGTGGCCTGCATGCTCGTCTGCTACTCCATTAAAATAAAAAAATAACCTTACGGACTAACATACATAATATTTATATCTTAAAACTAAGGTCATTAAGGTCTCATAAAATATGCCACTCCATTTGGTACTACGCCTTGAGAGCTCAGCGGGTTTTCGTTATCTTTTTCAGGAAGTTTATATGAATCCAATCTCAAATAATTATACGAGTTGTCACGTCGTCTATATTTGTATGTAGTTGCGAATTAGTTGACACCGTTTAGCATTATTTTTATTTACAAACTAGCGGCCGACCGCGACTTCGTCCGCGTGGACTTTGGATTTTGTATTCGTGTCATCGCGTAACGTGGAAAGCAAATTTACTGCGGTACGTTATTGTGGTACCCAGCTTGAAACCTCTAATATAAGAACCTTAAAATTTGCACCCCTTCCCCCCGTGACCAAGAACTTGCCCCCCCTGGCCAAGAATTTGCCCCCCCCTAGCCAAGAACCTGGTTACGCCCATGAACCCAAATAATCGTTGTTCTGAATGAAGTTGGTTGGAAAAGCCCTTATATCTTTAAAAACACGCCCTTTAGGTTAAAACGGGAACTTTCTTGCTCGAGGGGGGATAAAGGGCTATCACACTATATAAGTCCCTTTATCGTGCCGGGACTCCTCTTTAAGTTTTATCGGCACGCACATTTTATCAACTTAGTTTTATTATATAAAATAATGATAATAATGATGTTTCAAAGCCATTTAAGAGCCTTATTATTTTAAGAGGAAGATCGATTTTAAAGAACACTGGAGAACCGACCACGTAACGTAATTGTACAGCAACACTCGAAGAACTAATGCGAAGACGGAAATTCCTTCTGGAGAGTGAGCACTTCGTGAGAGTAGGGCACAGAATAACAAGTCAACAGAAAAAGTTTATTGGCTGCAAGATGAAAAATGACAAAAGAAAAAGAATAATAGTTAGCTATTTAGGGAAACTAGTTATCTGACCGCGACTCTGCCCGCGTGAGTTACATGTTGTTTCATATGAATCGTATCTTTGCTTCGGATAAAAGTAGCATATGTTGCTCTATAGCCCCAAAACCTTCTCCGTACAAATACAGTTAAAAAAACTAAAAAAAAACACCCTTTTAAAGCACAACTAAAAAGTTATTTTAAGCGAAATATTTTTAGTAGGGTGCGATATTTGTAGAAGTAAATCTATTCTCAAGAATACATAGCTAAACAAGTAATTCAAATTCAGAATTACTATCGGGAAAAATGTCTTCTGATCTGATATTTCAATATAATTGGTTCAATAGTTTAAGCGGTCAAGCGTAACAAACAGACAGAGGTACCTTCGAATATATAATATATTGTTGACTATGAATTTTCTTTCGTTCTTCGAAATATTTATTACTCAGAAAACTTTCATGAAAAAGTACGTATATAATTCAAATTGTAAGCATTCCTTGGAGCATCAAAAGTACTGACTCACCGTGTCAATATCTTGATGCTCTAAGAGGCATTCATATCTGAGGCAAGCTTTTCTAATTATATAGGTGTAAAAGTAGCTTCATGTTTTTATCTTAGTTTTATTTATTTCTGAAATAAGAAGTTGCAAAGGCGATATTTTCAGTAATACGCGATGTTTTCAGAAGTAAATTGATTCTCAAGAACACTAGAAAGCCGGCGAAGTAATTTAATTGTTCAGAAGTACTATCGGCAAGCTACTGAAGCAACGGGAGATTCTTTATGTAGAGAAAGCATTTCACTTGAGTGGGGCCTAGAATAACAATTGAACTCGGACTATAGGACTCGGAATATAGTCGGAATCAGGCTTGTGTGTTATGAAAATTGTTGCAATACTTTTTAAGTTCTACTAATTGTCGCGGGTCTCTCCCTATATTTGGGGGAGATCTGGAGATTTCTCCACCACGCTGCTGCAATGCAGGTTCTTGGATATACGGGTTAGTGGCCAACCCGCTATCGAAAGTTTTCAAACCAACGGGTGGTTCCATTATCGAGGCCTCTGACATGGTTTAACGACTGTGATCTATTACGAATGTTATCTATACGAAATTATGAAGTTTCTTCTCGTCCAGAATACCTTAGTGCCTGAGGTCGAAAGTTTTCGAGCAGTGTGTATTGCCAGTGATGACCTACGGCACTGAGACATGGTCTTTTACAGTTAGCCTTTTCCATAAGCTAAATGTCTCTCAGCGAGCGATGGAGGGAGCTATGCTTGGGATTCCTCTACGCGACAGAATCCGTAACAATGAAATCCAAAGACAAAAGAAAGTTATCGACATAGAGCTATGTTGAAAATCTGCAAGCTAAAGTAGCAATGGGCAGGCCATATAGTAAGGAGGACTGACAACCGATGGGGAAGAAAGTTCCTCGAATGGCAACCACGTCTCGGCAAAAGGAGCACAGGCCTACCTCCAACCGGGTAGACTGACGACCTGAAGAAAATAGCGGGAAACCGCTGAATTTATTCATTTTCGTATTGGCGACAGTGTACATATAATGTTTAAAAATATTATGTTTCAATGTTAATAATGCCAAGATTTCACAGATCATCGTCGTTTATTTTGCAACGAATTTAATTAGCAGCGTCGAGCACTGGGATAGCGTTTTATAATAAACAGAGGTCAAAGACCCCTCGTGAGAAGATACTTTTGGTCTTTTTAATATATCACGAGGATAAGCACCGTGCCATAATATTAAAATTTAAAATACATTTTCCTTCAGCAGTTATAACATTATAAAAATGCAAAAACACTCAAGCATGTTTTTATTTTTTCATGTTTGAACGGTATCCAGGTTGTGTTGATAGATAGATACTTTACTTTGTCAAGGGCTGTTTCAAAACATTATTTGATAAACCATGTTATTTACCTGACCCAAGTGATGTCGAACGTGAAGTGGGTTAACGGAGCCTATTTTTTGGTATCGGGGGGGGGGGAACGGAACCTTCAAAAGGTACCCGACACCTTGGGAGAGGATACGAGCCCATCTTCAGGAGAGCAGATGTGCTCTCCTGCACCTTCAGGTGGTCACGGCGGCACGCGGCCACGACTAGCTCCGTTAAAAGCCTGCTGGCTGCCTGCTGGCTGCCTGCTGGCTGCTAGGTACGATGGACACACACAAATACGTGAAAACAAACACCTAGACTGAGTGCAGAAAAACTAACCTTTCACAACATAAGGACCCGAAATACTTTATTGGTCTTGAAATAATGCGAGATAGTAATAATATGTCGATATTCATTCATCAGTCTGCGTATATTAAAACTATACTAAAAATATTTCATTTAACAGATGCCAAGCCAGTTAGTATTTCTCTGTACTCCCTTAGGTAAGCTGGTAGATTCACTGCTGGGCACGGGTCTCTCCCCATTATTGGGAAGGCCTGGAGCTTACTCCACCACGCTGCTCCAATGCGGGTTGGTGGAGATGCGGGTTAGTGGCCAACATGCTGTCGGATGTTTTCAAACCGCCCATAAGGCCTCCAACAAGGTTTAACGACTGTTATCTATCGACAACAACCGGGACCGACGTCTTAACGTGCCCTCCGAAGCACGGAAATGCGCATGAATTTTTTTTGCCACCAGCGGTCACCCATCTCACACCCGGCCGCGCCCGTTTGGCTTAGTTGCATAGATCGTTTGCGTTCTACGCTAACCGCCGGGCCATGCGCGCTTCAAATGAAGTATACTATACCTTTATTATTTGTGTGACTTTTATTTTTTGTAGCTAAATTTCAAACAGTTCCAGAATACTAATCAAACTTTACGCTCGAAGATTCTTACGACCTAAATACAGGCTATATCAATTAAAAGCGCAATAAAAACCTCCCACGCTTTACATAGCGACAAAGGTAACGCACCCTTTCAGGCTTTTATGGCTTACTAGCATTTTACCACTTTTTCTAACCTAACCCTTTTGGCCGTATATCGAAACGTATTCATACGGCATAAAGTACCCCTTGTGCGTCCACTCTAACAAGACCTCCTTTTACGGCAGAACAAGGTTTCTTTAGTTAGCGAAAGATGGTTACGCAGGGTTAGAATACATTGGACACGTTTTCGCACTCACGAAGAAAGAGGTCGCAACGGCTATACCGTTTCGGGTACCCAACAGATTAGTAATAGTGCCTACGAAAATATTCGTATGAAAAAGTAAATATATGAGAGTTCGTTTTGAATATTGGACGAATGTTTTATGAAATGGCCTCACGGGCTCACTGTGGCTGAGAATGTGCCTAAAATATTTTCATGTAAGTATTGGATGTTCAAATGATGAAATGGTAAAAGCATAAACTTCAAAATCTATACTTTTGTATTAGCCGAAAATAATCCAAATGTGTGTTAAAAACAGTTATTATTTAATTATTAGTGCACTTTCACACCAGCGTATTTTACGGCGCGTTCGCGATTCTTTTGTTTTTTTTTTGAAGCGCGTGTAGCCGCGAAACGTCAAGTAGGTATAGACATTTTCTGAGCCCTTAGTGTGAGTTTGTAAACGCGCAAACGTTAATACTGCGTCAGAGTTAAAATTGGACAGATAGATCTTAATCTGAAATAAATAAGGTCTATAATTAAATTCTTAACACAAACGTGATAGTAACGTTTTCGTGTGTGCGCACTTAAACTAAGGCCTCTGGTATAAAAATAGCGCGAATGTAAGCGCGTTTACAGAAACGACCGTAAGCGCACCATATACGAGTAATACGCTAGGTTGAAAGTTGAATGAATTGTTTGTGAATTTTTAAGTTTTAATACCTAATCAGTTTTTATTGTGTGGCTACAACTCTTTTTGCGTCCCACTGCTGGACACAGGGATCCCCCCATATTTGGAATTGACGCTGCTCCTATGTATGTGCATTCTTACTCCGAGTACCTATACTTGTCATGAAATAGTTGGTTTATATTGGATTGTTGGGTGTCGGAACTACTAAAAACCACTGCACCCATTTCTGTTATAGCAATTCTTCAGTGTTTAGGTAGATGTCCATGGATGCAGCAACCACGTAACATCACGTAGTCAGGATGTTTCTCTGTATTTTTTGACACCGTCTGAAATTGTATTGGGGTATTGTATACATACCAGAGGGTGATATTCTTATAAGGCTTTATAAAGGATAGATAGAAATATGTGTGTGTATTCGTCATTTATAGAAAAAGTGTAACTTTTGGCCGTTTTTCTATGGAATGACGGATACTAGTACGCTATCGATATTATGGACCTTTACCTTATGACTCATAATTCTACCAAAATTGAGAAAAGGAATGGTTTAAGCCCACGCCTCGCTTTACCATTTGCACCACCTTTACCTTACTACCTAATAATAAAAGAAAATATGAATGTAGCATTCTAAATCATTTCATTCACTTATACACTAGCACAGTTTATCATATGCGTAAGTTTTTTAAATACCAATCGTGGGCATAAATTTTGCCTTCACCGCCAACCTTAATAGCCCTGTATGGTTCATTGGATTCAGAGTCTCTCTATGGCTCATTGCGTTTAATGTGGAGTAGCTAGCATTTCTGAGCTAATTTTTAGTCAGCGTACAGTAAGATAAGAGTGAATGAGTATATTTTTTTTTCAACCATTTTTTATGTCCCACTGTTGGGCACAGGTCTCCTTCTCACAAGTGAGAGGGATTTAAGCTATAGTCCACCACGCTGGCCAAGTGCGGATTGGTGGACGTCATGCTTTCGAGAAATTATGAACTTCTCTCTGGCATGCACGGCTATGGAAAACATCGTAATCAATTAAATATCACGATATTTTCCATCACCGTGGAGCAGCGATAAATTCGCACATTACAAATTTCTTTGTCAGAGGTGCGAGCCGAGGATTTGAGCCTGGGATCGGTCGCGTCGAAGACCGCGGTTTTTTACCACTCGGCCATCGCTGCTCCTGATATGAGTATATACGAATGAGTATATACATATACTTATATAACGCTTCACACTCATAGCCCCACAGTAGGGTTTATATACCCTGTGTCGTGGATACCATGGACACACACAAAGACAGAAACACTAACACCCAGACCGAGAACAGAAATTTAAACTCATCATTCAAATTTATGTTTCTCCGGGAACCTAACCCGGGACCCTTCGATTGGCAGTCCGGCATGGTAACCATTGCGCCACGCAGGTCGTCATATGGTTGGAAATATAACCGAAGCAGTAGTTCTAATGGCTTTCCTTGCCCTGAGATGAATTTTAAACACAATAATTTTAAAGACTGTACTAATGTACTGTACTATAACTAATATCCTAAAGGTTTGAATATTATTGCTGTTTGAAGTTATGTATAGAGAACTTGAGTCCACATCACATTAAAAAAAGGTAAAATAAAACACATTACACTTACATAAATGATTTATTTACTCATCTTACACCGATACTCAGTTTACTTACAATACTTTACGAAGTAATCAATTATATACAAAACCTTCATTAATTATATCACAATCAAATCAGCGACGAGATTATGCAAGTATCAATTTCAGTAGCTCCGATAACTTGCTGACAACAAGACGTAACTAGACTTTTGTTATGAACTAGTGGACCCCGCAGACGTTGTCCTGCCTTAAAAGAATTGAAAGAAGATTAGTTTCTTTTTCATCTCAGAGTTTTTTATGTTACTGTCAAATAAAAAATATAAAACAAATATTGACAGATGAATTGTTATTCAGACTATGTCAAACTTCTGGGCGATCCAATATTTGTCAGTTACTAACAGTTTATATAGAAAAATTGATAAGTTGTTTTACAATTACTTTCGCAATTTTTACATATTTTCTCACTGTCTAAACCTTGCCTGGACTTCTAAAAATATTTCAAGACAAAAATTAGTCACATCGGTTCTGCCCGTCTTGAGTTTTAGCAAGACTAACGAACAGCAATTCATTTTTATATGTATATAGAAGATTAAACATTATAATTCAATAAATGACAATATAGTGCGATATGAACGGACAAACAAGGCTGGAGTTTTTTTCCGTCCGCTTTTTTCTCCTAGCCCATATAAGCCTTAGCGGCTTACTCAAAGCGGATGACGGTCAGCCAATGGCCGTACAACAATGACAAACATCAAGTGTATATTATTACCCAGGATGTTAATAAACTATTTCATTTCTTTTCATTTCAAACTATACATTCTTTTATTCATTGATTTTATTTATTTGTAAGTAGCAAGTTATCTTAGTTACTTTAAATTACAGTAATATTATGAATATGACATATTTGATTGTTAAAGAGATTGGGTACATTTTCACTTTAACGATACCTAACTTATTTATGAAGAATTTTTTAAGATTTGTATTGCGTTATTATATTCTTTTTTTTAACAAACTGTGCTATTGATATTTGTATCTCTCCTTAAAGATAACAGGTCGAAGATGTTATTTGACCTGGTCATTTGAGAGGCTTGCATGAGGACATGCTCCAACATGTACGTAGAGGCCCTTTAGATATTTTATGTTGTTTATTGTTTTTAATTGTGGGTTTAGGAAGTAATATATACTTAATTTGTGCAAATAATTGTTATAATTTTCATGTAACATATGTATGCCAATAATTGACAAGTACATAAGATTACTTGTGATTTTAATGTAACATCTTTTTACGTGTACTTTGACAAATAAATGAATTAAATTGAATTGACTTTTTTTTAGGTTATCAATTTAAATGAAATAGCAGATCAGAATGTAGGTCACGCCGCCGTCGTGTTAAGTAGCCCATACAGCATGCCCGAGTCTTACTTGAGATCGCATGCAGTTACTCCGAAGTCGATTATAAAGTCGTAGTCCTAACGTATCTCTAGCTGACATTAAAATTCATGGTACAAATAAAGGATGTGGTGGTTTATTTCTTGATCAAACTATGAAAGCTGCAGTATATAGGTACTTAACACATTGAGAGCCAACACTTTAAAAATGAACTAACATCAGCTACAATGTTCCCAATGTCTTTATTCGTAACTCAAGCAAAGCTTCTACATGAATTTTAATTTACAATTAAAATACTCGAGAATACATTTACACTACATAATAAAATAATCTGTACACTTATACTACTTACTATTTTAGAGTTTCGTTAACATGCCCCTGCCCTTTTAGGGACTTTATATAAAGACTTATTTTTTAACAGTAATATTATAATTTTCTTAGAAACAAATATTTTAAAACACACATTAAGTGACACGCAAGATCTTCATAAGTAACTTACAATTTTGTTCTATTATAACAAAACTGATAAAGTAACTTGCTACAGAGTTATATATATTGATAAAATTATTTAGGTAAAAAAGACTTACGACAGTTTATACACAGATAAAACTTTACATCACGTATAATAAATTTAATAAGAATGAATACATTTTTCTCCATTTTTGTAATTCTTTAACACAAGTTAATAAAAATAGTGTTCATAATTCGAAAAAAAGTTACCATAGTCAATACGTCCAAGTTTAAATTTGAAGTAAAACCAACTTAAATTATGATTATTAAGTTAACAGCTTTAACTCACGGTTAATTTTGGGGAAACCAGATTAATTTCTGACTGTACTGAGGTCCTTCAACATAAGTCCTCGAAGGAGTTTGGTACGGTCCGAAAATAGTAGGCCTCCGAAATTGCAGTAAGTTAAAGGTGCTCCCTTTAAAAGTGTTATCTTATCCTTACGAAACTTTTAATAATAAAATTTAAATTAATTTCAAAATAGTATAACACCTACGATTGGACTTTTTTATTTCAAACTGATAATGTTCTGCAAATGATTTATCTCCACATTGATAGCGAATCTAATATTATTTATCTCGCAAAATGATATTTTAACTAAAACAAATAAATTTGAATGCCAAACCGCACGGCAATTTCAAAGCTAGCCGCCCACCGCGATAAACAGCAAACCGCTGTAAATGTTCTAAAACGTCAGATATATCCGGACAGGCTTATGCAATAATGTGCAGTGGATTTATTGTTAGATTCGTTATCGTCGGTATACAGTCGTGAGATGAAAATTATTCGAAGATTATCTAGTTTATTGAAAATACCGTAATAGTAAATTCTGATAAAATTTTATTTGATAATGTTCTGCAAATGATTTATCTCCACAGCGATAGCGAATCTAATATTATTTATCTCGCAAAATGATATTTTAACTAAAACAAATAAATCTGAATGCCAAACCGCACGTCAATTTCAAAGCTAGCCGCCCACCGCGATAAACAGCAAACCGCTGTAAATTTTCTAAAACGTCAGATATATCCGGACAGGCTTATGCAATAATGGGCAGTGGATTTATTGTTAGATTCGTTATCGTCGGTATACAGTCGTGAGATGAAAATTATTTGAAGATTATCTAGTTTATTGAAAATAGCGTACCTAATAGTAAATTCTGATAAAATTTTATTTGATAATGTTCTGCAAATGATTTATCTCCACAGCGATAGCGAATCTAATATTATTTATCTCGCAAAATGATATTTAACTAAAACAAATAAATTTGAATGCCAAACCGCACGGCAATTTCAAAGCTAGCCGCCCACCGCGATAAACAGCAAACCGCTGTAAATGTTCTAAAACGTCAGATATATCCGGACAGGCTTATGCAATAATGTGCAGTGGATTTATTGTTAGATTCGTTATCGTCGGTATACAGTCGTGAGATGAAAATTATTTGCAGATTATCTAGTTTATTGAAAATAGCGTAATAGTAAATTCTGATAAAATTTTATTTGATAATGTTCTGCAAATGATTTATCTCCACAGCGATAGCGAATCTAATATTATTTATCTCGCAAAATGATATTTTAACTAAAACAAATAAATTTGAATGCCAAACCGCACGGCAATTTCAAAGCTAGCCGCCCACCGCGATAAACAGCAAACCGCTGTAAATGTTCTAAAACGTCAGATATATCCGGACAGGCTTATGCAATAATGTGCAGTGGATTTATTGTTAGATTCATTATCGTCGGTATACAGTCGTGAGATGAAAATTATTTGAAGATTATCTAGTTTATTGAAAATAGCGCAATAGTAAATTCTGATAAAATTTTATTTGTTTATGTTTGCAATTACGACTTTTATAATTCAATTATTAAATTTAGGAGCAAACAGGCTTTGTCTAAAATGCTAGACGGTAATCAGAATAACGAATTAAATTCGATAGAGAAAAAAAATATATCATAAGCTTATGCAATATAGAGGTCAAGTTCTTTATTAACCAAATGAGTTAATACAATTATTATAAGTAATTATAATAGTAGAAAAAGTTTTCTATGTAAATAGTTACATACTGTAGTCATAGTAAATAAATTTCCAACGACGAAATTCGACACTCTTGTACATTGCCATCAGTAACGAAAAAAATATTCTTTTTTGAATTTTTCTGTGAAAAATATAGAACTGAGCGAAAATTTTCGGTGAAGTATTGTTATGAGCGCCACACGTCATTATTAACGAGAGACTTTTTAATTAATATATTTTAAGAACAATCTATTGTGAAACACTGAATTTTTGAAAAAAATATATATTCCCAGAAATACTGCAACGTAAATATTGTCATATTTTGCATTGTGTTATATCACAACACAAAAACCTCATTCGAGGTAACCGGCCGGCTACGAATTAACTTTTTGATATTGAATATGCTGTTTCGGAATAAAATCTATCAGTACGAACATATTCACATATGAATAAATGAATGTATAAATATGTATAGCTTTTTTGTTAAATAAAGAGCTTTTGAAAAAAACTGGAACAGCTTTGAATTTATTGATCAGTTTTACTTACACAGTCCCTATTATAAATATTTACAAACAATACGTACGTAAGATGTTCGTACACGTACAACGTACTAGTACTTTTACTAAAATGATGCAGGTAAGTAATTATTATATTAATAACTAAATTTACCGTTAGCGGCTCCGTCCGCTTGGGCTTTATGTTTTCCCCACAGGAATGAGCATTTTCCCCGTGCAAAAAGTATGTTACTTTTCAACCCTTAAACTATCTCCATACAAAAATTGGTTCAATCTGTTATAAGCGCGCGCGCTGTGAAGATTCAAATACGTCCCAATTGGGACGTCTTGTATGGGACGTTTGCGTCGAGCGCAATCACAAGCGTACCGCATTTTAGGTTGTGTAGGTAGGAAATGCAACCATTAACATTATAGCTATCTCTTTCAATTGAGTGTTATTTCATATCTTTTGTTTTGCTTATCAGTAAATCTTGTCAATGTGTGCAGTTTTGGATTGCTCGGAACAGATTTCAAACGTAAATTACTATGAACGTAACATATCTATAGGTTAAAATATCATTGGTTCAATCCGTAACACCACTGCGACGTGAAAGAAGGACAAACAAAGGACACTTCACATTTATAAAATTTATTTACTAATGGTATATTACTTACATTTACATTCAAATATGGAAAAATGGCTCTGAGCAAAATATTTCGTTAAAATTGTTTCAATAGCGGCTCCGATTACGAAATAAAGAAGCTTTTATTTACTTTTAAAATATTTTCCTGTCATCATTAATTTGCTAGATCGCTGAAGAAAATTAATTTGATTTTATAATAGCCCGTTCAGCCATCGAACCTCCCTGTCTTTCCCAGAATGGACAGTCTTTCACAGTCCCCTCGGGAACGCCTCTGTCATTTATTACTATAATTTAATTTCGTTGAAATAGGTAATAATTTGCCTATCTATCTTTCTAATTAATTACCTGTCAAGATTGGAGACATAGAATTTCACTGAATTATAGATAGCCGTTGAGTTATATTATAAGTGTAAAAAATGTTGCTAAGATGCTTCAAATATTTAATTTAAGTAACTTACAACGAAGAGAAGATTAAAATATGTATCTGTTAAAATGTTTTAACATACGAAGTGTAAATCAAAACTGCGTCCAAAAAAATCAAATCAAACCTTTCATCGTTGACAGTTGACATCTAATTTAGGAATTATGACTAGGGTTTTAAGTTTTTAGTTAACGAACTTAGGACTTCTAGAGTTAAAGCTTGTAGAGTTAGGGCACTATATTAAGAAGTTGGGCACTACTTCTGATTTTGACAACGTTATACACAAAAATGTTTAGGAGATTTAACCACCATGAACGTTTTACACGTGAACGATACAATCACAAATCATAATGATGAATCGCTAAGATTTCATATACTACAATCATAATGCATATAGTGTTGAAAATAGCAGGCCTTTAAACGGATATAATAAGGTTTCCGCAAATACTAAACAAGAAGAAGATAACTAAGAATAAAATTACAGCTGCAGAGATCAGCGGAGCCTGAGATGCGAGTGCGGACTCCGGATTGCCAACGCAGAAATAAAATCCGTAGATAAGATAGCAGGCTTTCAAAGGGGTATTATGAAGTTTTTGTATATATGTAGGTATTTAACAAGAAATGAAAAAGAAAAGCATATAAAATTACAACTGCGGAGATCTGCGGAGCCCAGAATGCGAAAGTGGACGCCGGGTTGCAGGTGGACGAGCGGTATTCATTGAAGATTACACGGGTTTTAGCAATGAAGTTAACTCATATTTAACTTAACAAGAAATCAGAATAAGGATAGCGTACAAAATTACAGCCGCGGAGATCTGCGGCGCCCGGGATGCGAGGGCGGAGGCCGGGTTGCGGATGCAGGAGCGGTATTCATGAAAGTCTGCACGCGTAATCGCGCAGTAGTGTACGTGTGTGCACGAAGTGTCGCATTCCGACACGTCGGTCATGTGACGTACACGGAGCGCTGTCACGTACCTGTTCATAAATAAAAATAATTATTTTATTTATTTACTTATTAATTTATTTAGTCTTCCAACGGTTGTTACATTGTATAAACTTAAAGCAGTTACATTGGACAGTATTAAGAACTAAATGCACAATCAATTACAGATAAACACTGCATGCAAATTTAATATAAACCAAGGTACCATTATTAAATTGTTACATTACAACAAAATTATAACTTCAAACATAAAAACAACCGAGTAAACTGAAATTAACCCCCCCTTCCCCCCGGACCTCGGTTACGAGCAGACGTGTCCACAGTGTTGTCGATTTTATTTTATTTTGAAAATACAATTAAATTAAGAGTAAATAAATTCTTATAAAATAATAGGAGTCCATAAGTTTACATAAGTACAAAGTGTTGTGATATACGTAAGCCAGCAACGAAAAAACGAAACAGCATTCGTGTAAGTTGACCCCGCCCTCGGCATCTAAAGACCGTCTCAGCGCGCCGCCCGTCGTCACCGCATGCGCCGCCTACAACCGAGCGCCGCCTTCCACCTGTTGGACACCTGCGCACGAGTCGCGCTTCGCATGCAGGCTCCGCCCCCTACAACGTGCAACTGCCATCACTACACTACGCTAAGCTATGCACCTCTTTTACATCTAAGTGCGCCTGGTACTTATGTGCTTCTTACTACTGCTAATAATAGTAACTTGCTATCTCTGCTTATATGTAATTTTTATGCAACACACTGCACGCATCACTTGAAGTTGCTTGCTCTCTCTATCACCTGCACAATCTAAGAGATGCCGCGCGTTGCCCGATCACCGCCAAAAGTTTCCATGGTGATTGATAGTGACTTGCAACAAGTCCATTCTGATTCTGAGACTCTCTCTGCGGCGTCAGACGCAACGGATTTGGACCCATCGAAACAAACAACTCGCAATAAACGTCCCAGAGTTGAATATCCGTCAAAAGGCAAGCAACAATCTCAAATTGACGAAATAAAAGATCTACTATCGTCATTTAAGACTGATCAAAATAAATTCATTGCCACTCTAACAAAAGAATTTGAGGAACTTAAACAACAAAACAACGAAATTCAAAAGACTAACTCGAATATTGTTGCTACTTTAGAAACTCTTACTCTTAAGCATGAGGAGTTAAAACTGCAGTTAGATAATTTTCAAAAAATCTGTAAGGATCAAAAAGAGTACATTTCTTGCCTGGAGGGGCGCATCATAGATCTTGAAAATCACTCACGACCATCGAGTGTAGAGTTGCGTAACCTACCGGAGTTGGATAAAGAAGACACTGAGAGTTTAACTGAAATCGTTATTAAAACTTGCAAAGTCATCGATCTACATCTGGAAAAAAACGAAATACGTGACATTTACCGAAAAAGTAGTAAACCTGGTACACGTAAACCAATAATTGTTGAATTTAATTCGGTTCAAAAGAAAAATACATTCCTAACTGCGGCACGCGAATTTAACAAAAAAAAATCTAAAGACGAAAAAATTAATTCTCAGTTAGTCGGTATTCCTGGTAGTAAAAGCCCTATTTACGCATCAGAATTTCTTCCGCCCTTTACAAGAAAACTATTTTTCAAGGCAAGAGAGTTTGCAAAAATAAATAACTTTGCATTTTGCTGGACCTCTAACGGAAGGATCTTTTTGCGTCAGAAACAAGGCTCCCGACATTTTCACGTCAAAGATGAACAATGCTTAGCAAATATTCCTGTAGACGTAACACATATGCCAGTGAACTTACCATCTATACCTGTAGACCTAGAGTAACATTGATTTTAAGTTAATTTGATTTTTTATATATATTTTTTATTTAGTTAAATAAATTTTGTCTTATCTCCTAGGAGTTAAATGTTATAATATTATTAATTATTATTTGTAAAATGTGCTAGAAACTTACCTCTTTTTATCAATTAATTATTTTATTTTATTATGTAATAAACACTGTTTTTATTTTGTATACATACATATATCAACATTTTTATTAGTACTATTTTTAGTTTTTAAAACGCTTGAAATAGGTTCCTAGTAATATCATGCATCACACTACCTAATACACACTTTACATTTAACTAAACACATAGAAATCGCTAATAACGCACACAAACACATCTCAAAGGAAACACCGTTAACTTAGTAAAAGGCCTAGTAGCTTTCCTACACAATAATGACTGCTTTGCAAATAATTAATGATATTGACAGTACAGAAACTATAACGTGCTTTGAAATAAATGCACCTGAATATTGCAAAGAGATGCTTGGAGACGTATCGACTCAACTTACCGTAATTACACAAAACATTCGTAGTATAAATAAAAATTTTGATTGCTTCTCAGTCTTCTTGGCTCGCCTAAATTTTACTCCCGATATTGTAATTTTTACCGAGTGTTGGCTAGATGGCACAACAGCGATAGCTAATCTTGCTCCTTATAATACATACTGCTCTACCCGTTTCATAAATCAAAATGATGGGATAGTAGTATTGACGAAGAAAGAGCTTAACATAAGTATTAAAGAACCACCATTTGCTGATGCCAATTGTTTGATAATTGAAATTGATAATTTTCTCTCTGTTATCGCATTGTATAGATCACCCTCATTCAAAAACATAGAATTTTTTTTGAATTCCCTTGAGAGTACTATCCAGTTGTGCAAAAATAGTAATATTGCCATAACAGGCGATATTAATCTTGATATTAAAGAAAGTTCCTCAGACCCAAGGGCTGAGGAATACTTAAATCTTACAGCACACTTGGGGTTTACACCGGGACACAAATTTGTAACTAGAGGTGAGAATTGTCTTGATCATTGCCTATTTAAATCAAATCTGCTCACTCGTGTTATTGTATGTAATGCTGATATTACGGATCATTGCCCTGTAATTTTTAGTCTGGAAAAATCTAAAAAAGATATGGTGTCTAAAAATATTCGATACAAAATTAACCATGATGGTGTAGTTGAATACTTAAATAAAATTAACTGGACATATTTTTATGAAATTAATGATGTCACATTAGCCACAAATTATTTAATAAAGGAAATAAATATAGGATTAAGTATAAATACGATAAAATACGAAATACGCAACGCTGACAGTTTATTAAAGCCATGGATGACTATAGGATTACTAAGATGTGTAAGACGCAGAGATGCTTTACATATAAAGTCTAAGAAATATAAAAATGACACTGAAATTCAAGAGACCTACAAAAATTACAGGAACTATTGTAATAACATCCTACAAAACTTAAAAAATAAATACGACTGTCAACGACTAAAGGATAGTAAAGGTGATTCTAAAAAAACCTGGCAAACTGTGAAACAGATTTGTTGTGTACCTTCCAAAAATAGCAATACTGAAGCCCTATTAAAACTTGACGCACAGCCTGTATTATCTTTAAATAAAGTTAATAATTTCTTTTCATCTGTAGGCGATAGTTATGCTAATGCAATCCACAACTCTACTAAACAATACTGTACACCAAAACCAAGTAGTCAAAACTTCACTGAAAACCCTACTCCTAATTCATTTTTCATGACTCCGACTGACGAAAACGAGGTTTTAAAAATAATAACTACCCTTAAGGAAAGTCATGCTACCGGATGTGACAATATAAGCAATAGTACTCTCAAAAAATGCAAAATGTCTCTAGTAAGACCACTCACCCATTTGTGTAACTTAAGTATAACATCCGGCATAGTGCCAGAAATATTTAAAAAAGCAAATGTTACCCCAATTCTTAAGTCAGGAGATCCATACACACCTTCGAATTATAGACCTATATCCATATTAAGTTCCCTTTCAAAAGTCCTGGAAAAAATTGTTAACACACGACTCCTCAAATATTTAGACCGACATAAAATTATCTCCAATCAACAATTTGGTTTCCGAACGGGTAAATCGACAGATGACGCAATTATAAAACTTACTAATTCAGTAAGTACGAAACTTGATGAAGGCCTTAAATGTGCTGGAGTCTTTGTGGACTTAGCTAAGGCTTTTGACACAGTTTCGTGTCAAAAATTATTCCACAAACTAGAGTTGATCGGAATTCGAGGACTACCCCTCCAATGGTTCTCTTCATACTTATCTGGTAGGATGCAAAGAGTAAGAATTGGTGATACAGTTAGTGACTACAAACAGCTCAATTATGGCATACCACAGGGAAGTGTTCTAGGCCCTATTCTCTTTTTAATTTACATTAATGAGCTTTGCAATCTTAATTTACCTCAGGCAGAAATATTTTCGTTTGCCGATGATACAGCAGTAATTTTTTATGCCAAAACTTGGCCCACTGTTATGGATGTAGCCCAAAAAGGTCTCACGCTTATGTCACAATGGCTTGAAGATCATCTTTTAACTCTTAATATATCCAAAACGAAAGTTATTAGTTTTAATATGCCTCGTCAATTAACCCATGACAACAGTTTCTGTCTAAAGATTCACAACTGTAGAAACCCAAATAATTGTTCTTGTCCACCATTGGATAATGTAGAATACACTAGATATTTAGGTATTGTCATAGATAGTAAATTGGCTTGGAGCCATCAGATTGACGCCATTACTAATAGAGTTCGTAAATTAATACCTATTTTTAAACGTCTCTCTTTATTAGTTGCCGACCAATCCATCATAACTCTCGTTTATCAAGCACTGTGTCAATCTATACTTAGCTATGGTATTTCAGTATGGGGCACAGCCTGCAAATCCCGACTTATTCGAGTAGAACGTGCGCAGCGCGCTATCCTTAAAGTGTCCTTCAAGAAACCGTTTCGATTTCCCACAGAATCACTATATAAATTATGTCAGTTGCTTAGTGTCAGAAAACTATTTATATTAAACACCATCCTAAAATTCCACCGATATGCAACAACCGACTGCATCAAGACATCTCGTAATATCAAGTGGCAGACTCCAGTAACGCGTACAAAATTTGTTAAAAGATTTTTTAAATTTATGGGACCTTATCTTTATTCGAAAATTAATAAAAAACTGAACATACTCAACTGCCTTAAATCAAAATGTAAAAAGATTTTAAAAAGTTGGCTAGTGACGTTGAGCTACTGGGAGACAGAAAATCTCCTAGTCACCATCTTATAGGTACTTAAATCTTTTGATTAAAATTTTTTTTTTGGTAAATGTTAACACTTCATAAAACCGTCGACACACACATACACACACACACACACACACACACACACACACACACGCACCCACACAGTTACACGATTAATTGATAAATGTGTAAGTTTTTAAGTTTTCTTATTTTTATTTTTTTGTTTATTATACTAAATTAAAATAGTTGTAAGTAGGTATTATTAATGTTCTCTGTATTACGAGTATACTAATGTTTGTACCTATGTAAATAATGTTGTTAAAAACTGTATCATGGGAAGGTGGTCATCCACAACACAGGGAATCCTAGTGTGGGACCAACGAGCATGTAACTGTAATTAGTTATATAAGTGTTCTTGAATAAATCATTATTATTATTATTATTATTATTATTATTATTATTAATCAGGGATCTTTTTAAACAAAAGTGTACTATACTGGCATCTTTGGGTTCGTTAGCGAACCAAGTATTCAATGCGTTATACAAACGAGGTATTGGTGATTTTTTCCAAACACAGTTCTGCGGAAGGGCGGGTAAAACAGAGAAATGGGTTGCCGAGGAATCCTACTGGGGGTTCTGAATTTAAACAAATCTAGAAGCTGAGGGCAGTCAATATAAAAATATATATGTTTGTTTTTATTTTATTTGAGAGGATAATATAACAGACAAGCATGCAAGTTACGTGGAATTAAGTGGGCGCTACAGCCCACCAGAATGAAGAACCTGAAGCAAATCTGTGTTTCGCCTGAGACCGTATGCAGGCAAGATAAATGTATCGATAACAACTGGTATAAACTGCCCTCCGAAGCAGGCGCGGTCGCAGCCTTCAATTTTGGGGGGGTTGCCAAGAATTTTGGGGGAAGAGGTGTCCCAAATTGGCTTGTTTCGCCTTCCATCTACGCATGACTGACGGATTTGGGGGGGGGAGTCATGTCCCCTATGACCCTCCCCCCTGGGACCGCGCCTGCTCCGAAGCCGTGTTAGCACCAGAACTGCCACTAGCAGCCACTTGTCTCACACCCGACTGCGCCCGCTTTGCTTAGCTGCATAGATCGGTTGCATTATCGATGGTTGCATTCCAAAAATCTCAAAATCAACGTGAATATTTAACAGAAAATGATATATTTATTTATAAGAAACCTCTTAGAAATTAACGCGCCCCTTAGCCTAACTATTATATGTATTAAAAAAACACGTTGAAGGAAGTACAAAGAAGAAAAACTAGAGTTTATTTTTCTATAGGCCTATTATAGACGCTTGCCGAATATAAATTTTATTTCGAATAGTTAAAGTCGAGGTCTGCCACAAAAATAGATTCGAGGACATAAATAATGAACTAATATTTTGTCCCCAGAGTAAACACTCTATATACGTTTAATTTAGGGTAAAACCTATTATAGATGCTTGCCGAATATAAATTTTATTTCGAATAGTTGAGGCCGGGGTCTGCTACAAAAATAGGTTCGAGGACATAAATAATGAACTATATATTTTGTCCCCAGAGAAAACGTTCTATATACGTTTAATTTACGGTAGACTCAATATATTTTTATCATAGGACTAACTGCTAATTTTAACTGGCAAAACTGTTTATGTTTAAAAATATTTATGATTATAAAGTCAATAATGTTTTCTACGGTGTCGATTGTCGTCCAGTTTAACTCAGTTTATTTAAAACCTGCGCCCAAAAATACGGTGATATTTATACCGTTAGTATATCATTCATTATAACAATATTATTACATTCATAACCAACATAAGTTTTTGGTAGGTGGTAGAACTATTATGGTTCGCCCGGGCAAGTACCACCGCTGCACCCACTTCTGCCGTAGCAATTCTATTGTGTTTCGACCACCAGCCTCCGGAGTAATAGCGCAACTGCATACGACCTCAGACAAGACTTACCTATACTTGCTTGAAGTTCTATGTAGATGTATCTTTAACACCACGTGGCCTGCATGCTCGTCTACTACTCCATTCAAATAAAAAAAATGCTAATTTAGTTCTACAAAGATTAAGCATCAAACAGTCACACTCACTTGCTTAATGTAGTTCGATCGTGAAAGTTCCTAATCTTCTTCGCGAGGTTGTCCAAAGACGCCGCACTGACCTCTCTAAGACCGTAGTATTGAGTAAGGTTGTACTCAATCGCCCAGTGGACCTCTCCTCTCGTATTCGTTACGTCTAAGTAATACTGAGTATAATCCAACACCTGAAAATAAGACTACTATGAACAATGATATTTTAAAGAAAAAGGTCCCTACTTAGTTAGTACTAGTTTAAATAGTTTATGTGTGTAAAATATTATTCAACGGCCCGTATGGCGCAACGGTTACCATGCCGGATTGCCGATCGAAGGGTCCCGGGTTCGATTCCCGGCGAGGCAGAAATTGAAATGATGAGTATTAATTTCTGTAATTGGTCTGGGTGTTTTTGTTTCTTTCTTTGCGTGTGTCCATGGCACCCACGACACAGGGAATCCTAGTGTTGGGCTATGAGTGTGTAGCGTTATTAAAAAATGTGTTTCTTTTGTGATGCAGACGTAGTTGCGCCTATAAACCTGAAGGTGTGTTTGTTTCTTTTTGGTTGTGTTTTTACTTCACAATACTAAGGATTGACCGGATTTGTTTCACAAAATAATTTGTGGGTCTATGTTACTTTTTACCCCGGGAAAATACCTCATTGTTATTGGAAATTAAATGTATCCCAATGTAGCCACACGGAAACGTGGTCGAAAACCTAGTACTACACCTATTCCAGGAAAAAATACACATATTTTTTTTCCATGTTTTAAAATATTTTTCTCTCGCCATTTTGTAGCATATTTAAAAAAAACTTGAGTTAATAAACATTCTATTTTCTTAATAATACCTAAAATTCAAATTAAATGCAGAATTAATAAATCTTCACATTGCCTTTTCAATTTTTATTTTGAATAATTAGATGTGTAAAATCTTCACATTGACTTTTCAATCCTTATTTTGAATAATTATAGGTAATATGTAAGTTACTCGGAACCGAATTCTTAACATCAAAGGGGTGGGAAGGGCCAAATTGGTTGCTTTCGACTCCTCTTACATTTATAAATAAAGCAAATTGTTTTATCTATTCAAAGTTAATTGCTATCGTCGATCGATGCAAGTCCCAGCCTCCTTTAGAGACTTAGAAATTTAATTGTCTTTCTTGAATATTAATTATTTTGTTTATTTTCCTCTTTGATAAAGTAATAACGGCATTTCGAGGAGCAGTTTGTCCAGCAGTTACAATTGAAGTGAAACTTAGAGAAACACCTTACCCACTAATAATATTACTTTCTGTTTCTTATTTTAACAATGATTACTTACTGTAATTTAGTTCCTTTTTTAATTTAACTATCTACTAACTTACTAACTTACTGTTTTACCAGTGTTTCTTGAGTCATTTCAGAACTGGGAAGTAATGTGATGTTATATTTTGCTCAGAAAATAAAAGTGCGTACAACATTTAAAAATAATTTTATTCATCAATTTATCAACTTTTCTGTCTATAACTTCTTGCCTGCTGTTGCCTGGAAGAAATCGCTGATTAGGCCGCCATTTGTACTCAGATTCTCTGATTTTGATTTTTCTTAAAATTCAATTATTGTAAGTATGGTGTACAATAAAGTGTTAAATAAATAAATAAAATAAATAATTTTGGAGTCGATGTTATTTAAATTTGCATAATCAGCTATCTATGGAAAGGAATTCATAAAATCAACAATAGCCAAATTGGTTAATTTTTGCTATCAAGTTGCTGCATTCATTTATAAAGCAATTATTTACCTATGCAAAGATAATTTTCGATGCAAGTCCCACTCTCTCTGTCCTCTAGAGACAAGTTAATTATTTTTCTTGAATGCTTAATTTATCATTTTGTATTGTTTTGCTGCCTTAATTTAGCCTTAATGATTTGTTGATAAAAAAAATCCTTCTTATTGGCATGGCAAGAGGCCAGTTGGTTTAAAACTAATTTTGGAATTGATTTCTAAGACACCCGGAACCGAATTCATTACATCAAAAGGGTGGGAAGGGGCAAATTGGTCGCTGTCAACTTCTCTTACATTTATTAGCAAAGCGAAATGTTTGAGCTGATTGCTATTGTCTGTCTTGTCCTGCCTTTTTTTGTATCGGGGGGGATACCTTCAAAAGGTACCCGACAGCTTGGGAGAGGATACCGGGTTATGTGGGATTTGACCGCACTAAAACCCCCTTGGTGGCTTGCCTCAGCGTTTGTGAGGACTCCGGGATATCCATTGGAACGCACCGGTGTCCTGCACGCGCGGCGCCCCAGAATGGGCCCATCTTCGGGAGAGAAGATGTGCTCTCCTGCACCTTCCGTTGCTTACGGTGGCATGCGGCCACGCACACACCGCCGTCCTCACCGGGGCTGCTGGCTGGAACTATCGAGCTCCCACTCTCACCACCCACAACCCAGGAAACCCCCTTTTAGTCCCCTCTTACGATCAGGCAGGGGATACCGTAGCTCTATTCTTAATCCCGAAGCTTCTTTAGCTACCTCATTTTTTACACGGGTTTTCTTATGTCCTGTCAGAAATGAGATACCTCTTTCTATTTCGCAAATGAAAATGCGAACAACAATTAAAACTAATTTTGGAATAAATAAATAAATAAATAACGCTTCACACTCATAGTCCCACAGTAGGGTAGATATACCCTGTGTCGTGGGTACCATGGACACACACAAAGACAATAACACAAACACCCAGACCGATAACAGAAATTTAAACTCATCATTCAAATTTCTGTTTCGCCGGGAATCGAACCCGGGACCCTCCGATTGGCAGTCCGGCATGGTAACCATTGCGCCACGCAGGTCATCATACTACATACATACATAATTGATGTAGTCCAAGACACTCTGAACCGAATTCATTACATCAAGAGGGTGGGAAGGGGCAAATTGGTCGCTGTCAACTTCTCTTACATTTATTAGCAAAGCGAAATGTTTGAAGCTGATTGTTATTGTCTGTCTTGTCCTTCCTATGTACATCCAGAGACTTTATTTTAATGCGTGTCATTTATTCTACTTCTTTGAATGAAAGAAATATAAATGGACTTTTTTAATGTTATGGAGAGTTTTAGACATACATGAGATACATACTGATTAAAATATTACTTCTTTAAAATAAAAATAATATGTACACAAATAGTAAAAATATTAGCTTTATTCATTTCGGTTTAGTGTACAGTAAAAAAATGTAATAGCTGAAAACGCGGAAAAACTAAATTAATAAGCATTAGGTATTAAATAAATAAAAACATTTTAATTCATGTTCGTTGTATTACTACTCTTGTAACTTGCCTTAATATTTCTAAATAATCATCTTAAACAGTAAACAGTACTAACCTTGCCAGTGTTAGAATCAAATTTATACAGTCTCAATCCCGGGTTCGACATGCTGCCGGCTCCGCGAGGCGTGACCGATGGGGCCAGCAGCGCCCACGACACCGGCCGACCTGAAACGAACTTCGGAGTGAAATGTTTTGTTTACCCATTTGTCTGACTACTAGCGATATGATATTTTAAAATATTTGTATTGTTCAGCTGGGCACAGGCCTCCCTTTACAATGAAGAAGGATTCAGGCCATAATCCAGCGTGCTCATGAAGGAGTTTTTTTTTTCAATTTCAATAATGGCGTCGCAAACTTTGTGCATATTGCCAGCGTCAAGTAAAAACATGAAGGAGTTAGTTGACGTTGTAGCGACCTTCCGCTACTCATCAAGAGATGGCGCCACGGGTATTCCTGAATCACACTATCGAAGTTTTCTGAATATCCGACCATATTATATACAAGCTACAAATTGAGTCAGTCAGAGCGCGGCCGCTCCCCGGGCATGACCACCTCGCCCGGCGGAGATCTCCCTTTGCCAAACTGGTGACCCCGGACAAGAATACGTCCCTTCTGACCTTCATCAGTCGCACCTTCACTCCCTGGATGGACTGCAGCATCACTTCAGACTTGAATTTTTTTTACTAATAAATTTTATATGGGAGCAAGTTAGGGAACCACAAACTAGAATGGAATATTAAGTGGAATTATAAGGAACGTAATAAAAAATAGAGATATTTATTGTCATTCCATATTAGAATAATTTTCTTGTTGGTTATAATTAATAGAGTCAGGCGTTACTTTCTCGCAAATTTCTTGTTGGTGTATTTAAAAGAGCACATTTTACAAGTTTCTCGAATACAAATGATGCCTTTTAAATTTATTCATGGTCAAAAAACCCAAGTCATAGGCTTTATGATAAGAATTGCAATTGAAATTTTGGCAGTTTGGAAAAAAAATCCTAAAGAAATTTGACGACCCGGGTGGCGCAATGGTTACCATGCCGGACTATCAATTGGAGGGTCCCGGGTTCCATTCCCGGCGAAACAGAAATTTGAATAATGAGTTAAAATTTGTGTTTTCGGTCTGGGTGTTTGTGTTTCTGTCTTTGTATGTGTCCATGGTATCCACGACACGGGGTATATCTACCCTACTTTGGGGCTATGAGTGTAAAACGTTTATTATTATTTATTATTTAATATAAGTTTCAGACAAAGTGGCATAGAAAAATCTTTCAACCAGGTGATAATATATTTGATCGTCATTAAAAATTAAATATTCATTTAACTCGCTTAACGCTCATATTAACGAGTAATACAACCCCTCCATTTAGGCTTCAGAACACACACGAAGTTCAGAAGCTACCGCAGCTTTCAGAACTTTTCTGAGTGGAATTCAGAATCTTTTTAAAGTTCCACGCCAACTTTGTAAGCAACAATAGGAGAATTTCGTGCCACATATCCCCAGCCATTTCTTTTCAGGAACTTTTTAAAAGAGTTGGATTTTAAAATGTATTGTTTCGACGTTGCAGTTAATCTCTCGCTTCGGTACACTCGTATCGCGGCCGGATTTATAAGGCTTAAAAGTCAATTCACAATATTTTTATTTGTGATTTTGAATTGCATTCTAGGATTTCTTACGTTGTTATTTTATTACTGAGCTTGATTGCAAGGATTGTGACAAAAGCATTTTAAAAATATGCGGCTTATTTTGTTGACATTTATTTATTTATTTTAGTGCATTCATCATAAACTTAATAATGTAAGCTGTAAAAAAAGCTCTCCTCCAAAGCCGGCAATGCTCGGGTGGCTCCTCTGGGGTTGCCCCTTATCCATAGGCGACGGTGATCGCTTAACACCACGCGGCCCGTCTGCTTATTTGTTCGGTTTACTTATAAAAAAAAATAATATTTTTTATATATTTTAGTGCAAGTTAAGTATAATTTTAAAAGTGCCATAACTTGCTGATGTTTTTTAACTAATTATTAATTTGTTCTTCATCAAGAATGAATAATTATCAATCTTTTATCACATTTTTTTTATTTTTGATTGCTCCCTAAGTTTTCATTTCATAAATTACCTTTACTTATACATTAGTCCAAAGTAATTTAGACATTTTTTACAAAACAAGTTAGTTTTAGACAACAAGCATAGGTAATGTGGAGGAAAAGGTGAGATCCCCCGCCAGGCGATGTCACTGCCTGGGGACCGCGGTCGGAATGCTAACTTTGAATCATTTGTATCCATCCATCCATCAGCCTTTTATAGTCCGCTGCTGGACATATGCCTCCCCTAACGTTCGCCACTCCTCCCGGTCCTGGGCCTTCTGAATCCAGCGACTACCCGCTGTCTTCTTCAGGTCACCAGTCCACCTGGTTGGAGGGCGGCCTGTACTCCTTTTGCCGAGACGTGGTCGCCATTCGAGAAACTTTCATCGCCATCGGTTGTCGGTTCTTCTAACTATATGGCCTGCCCATAGCCACTTCAGCTTGCAAATTTTGAAATCTATGTCGGTAACTTTCGTTCTCTACGGATTTCATCGTTACAAATCTATGGCGTAGACGGCGTAGAGAAATACCAAGCATAGCCCTCTCCATCGCGCGCTGAGCGACCTTGGTAAAAGACCACGTCTCAGCGCCGTAGGTCATAACTGGCAACACACACTGCTCGAAAACTTTCGACTTTAGGCACTGAGGTATTCTGGACGAGAAGACACTTTGTAATTTCCCGAACGCTGCCCAACCGAGTTGGATTCTACGAGTTACATCTCTCTCGAAGCTGGATTTACCCATAAGGATCGCTTGTTCCAGGTATATGTACGTCTTTTGATTGGACAGTTTAGTGTGACATAGTGTGACGTAAGTATTCTATTGTTTACAATGTTAGCTGCTTGCGTCGTCTTGCATGGTCAGCATTTCATGTGAGGCGCGGGTTATGTTGCTATAGGTATCGTGTCGCTATAATAACCAATTTCTTATCTTACCTTCACTATAAACTAGTCTGAAAGTATCAGCGTGCCGGTGTCCATAGAACTGCCCGGCGATGACGTCACTGAATGCTCGTATCACATGCAGTAGCCGGGTATTAGCAGTGGGGGTCAGCTCCCCTCCACCCGCGGCTGATGAGCTGCCAGTGTTGTGCCGCTCGTCCACGCCTGGGCCAGCGTGGGCTACTAGGTACACCTGGGTAGAAAAGATGAAAGAAATGAGGTGACAGATCAGCTGTTAGAGACCTTGGTTCGACCAGATAGGTATTCTACATAAAATACACATACAAATACTCTCTCTCTATATATACCTACTATTTACATATATGGTGCATACTTTGGAACAATAACATAATAATTAGTTATATTATTTTCTATTTCTTTACTAAACTTTTAATAAATGTCTATCTGCTAAGTGAGTTCAAAAAGTAATAATAAAAATAATATGTACAAAAAAGTTCAAAAGGTATTTCTCCGTACTAAATTTTCATAGCAAAAAGGAAAAAAACCAAGGATTTTTCTTTCTATGTGTTCATCAAATTAAATGAAAACTTTCCCTAGAAAAACATCCTGGCTATCCCCACAACAGTTGCTTGTGTATCTTGTTATTGAATTTGTTTTTGTTTATTTTACATAAAAATACTTACATCTTAGGTTACGTTAACATTTTTTCAATTAAGAAGAATTGTTTCTAACAACAATAAACAACATAAAACTAGATAATGACATAAATATCGGATAAGTATCGTTAGTCGGCTACCGAAATTAATTTAAATTATATTTTTTCTATGATTTAGATTCAAGAATTTATAATATTCTCTTGTGGCAAAAGACATAACTTCATACCAAAATATCATGGTTTTTATGAATGCGAAAAGAGCGATCCAAACGGGCACGGTCGGATATGAGATGGGTGAAACAAGTGGAAGAAAGTTCATGCGCGAGTCCGTACTTCGAAGAGCACGTCAAGCCGTCAGTCCCAGTTGTTACCGACAGATAACAGTCGTTAAGTCTATCGGAAGCCTTATTTCCGATTTGAAAACATCTCACAGCGAGTTGGCCACTAACCAACGTCTCCACCAACCAGCATTGGAACGTAGTGGAGTAAGCTCCAGGGCTTCCCAACAAAAGAGAGAGACCCGTGCCCGGCAGAAGGAAACAAAATTTATGCAGTCAATATTAATTTTAATATCACACTTACCATCTCGTTTTTCCTCCTCGCCTTGCTAAGCACGTGTTCCAGCCACTCCCACTGCGCCCTGCCCCGGTGGGGACCGTCAGTCTTGGCTGCTCCTCCCGCCCAGAGGACACTGTTCAGCACTACTATCCGCAGCTTGCTGTGCGACTGCTCTATTGTGTAGTAGCCCCCTGTTGAATAGGAATTTATTCAAATTCAATTCAAAGTTATTCAAATGTCTTTATTTGCGTTTTTATTTATTTAGTTTAAATGAGTTAAACTAAATAAATAGTATGAACTGGGATCAGACTTATCAAAACAAGATGAATTTACGACGGCTTTTTATTTACATTATTTTTGCAAGCTAAATCAAAACATCGCGATTCTTTTCTTATTCTCGTTTCCTCTAGAACCCGGTGAATGGCGCAATTTTATTACATACTAGCCTTCCGCCAGCGGCTTCGCTATTGAAGGCTTCATTGCTATATTAAAATCATAGGCGTTTAGCCAGTTGCTTCAACCGCGTTGACCCTATTACCCGTCTTCACGTAGGAATAAAGCATTTTCCCGCGATAATCAATTAAATATCACGATATTTTTCATCACCGTGGAGCAGCGATAATTGCGCAAATTACAAATTTCTTTGTCAGAGGTGCGAGCCGAGGATTTGGACCCGGGATCGGTCGCGCCGAAGACCGCGGTATTTTCCCACTCGGCCATCGCTGCCTGCGCCACTAAATAGCACAATTTTTTAGAAACTGTAGATATAGCTATGCTAACCTGTTTCAAACGTCTGCAATGCCTCCGTAGGAAGCCACTGCATCCACATTTCCACCAGCTTCTTCGAAGGAGGTGGGTCGTTGTGGCCTAACGCTGGGAAGACGAACTGACTGCTAAAGGTCCTACTCAGGATGTCTGTGACATTCCTGACTGCTTCTAGCTTGATTTCTTCACTTAGGTGCTCCATTGATGAAGATAAGATGTCCCTGGGAAAATAAACTTCGTTTAATAAGGTCTCAATTTTTGTCGGGGCCATTTAGCAAACAAGCGAGATAATGAAGGGTGTTTCATAGACTAGATAGTAACTAAGTAGTCAGGTTCCCGCAACATTGAAATTATCTTGCAATGATTTTGATACCAAAAAATAAAATACCTCATTCTGATGGGAAGATCTATTAAAATGTATTTGATCCTTTCTAACGCGGGTACAGCTGCGGGGCACAGTTAGTGTAAATTTATGTGTTGTTGTCAAGATGATTAGAACACTTCTAATATTTTACAGAATTTCTGTTATAAAAGTCGTTGTAAACAATTCAAAATCAAGAGATTTCCAAATTCAAAGTGGATTATACAAAGACAGACTGACGTCGGTGCCGTTTTAGAAGAGCCCCATAAAATTTGGCGAAGTTTGAAGAATGGCCAATTTTATGGTAATTTGGGGGAAATTAATTGCTTTAAAGTTATTTTGGGAAAGGTTGAATTTGAATAAAGATGCTGCAAGAAATGAAAGTAATTTAATTTGTTATAATAGATTTACTTACATTTCAAGAATTTAAGAAATACTCGTAATTAAATTTAAATAAAATACTGTTTCATATTCAAAGCAATAAATTAGTCGATTTTTTTTATAAGTGCTGAAGCAGGCCATCACCATCATCAGAAATAATCCCACTCTACCCCGTATCTCTACTAAGGTGTAAGGTACCGTTTGAATGTTACCTCCACGATACAAAAAAAGGGGTGGATGAAGTGACGAACATTAGGTGAGGTCACACCAGCACTTGACTTCCAAAGGCAGATGGGTAGATAGAGTCCCTGTAGCTTCGGGATTAAGAATAGAGCTACGGTATCCCCGCCTGATCGTAAGAGGCGACTAAAAGGGGGCTTCCGGGGTTGTGGACGGTGTGAGTGGGAGCTCGATCCATCCAAACAGCAGCCCCGGGAAGGGCGGCGATGTGTGCGTGGCCGCATATCGCCGTAAGCATCGGAAGGTGCAGGAGAGCACAGCTGCTCTCCCGAAGATGGGCCCGTTCTGGGGCGTCGCGCGTGGAAGACACCGGTGCGTTCCGCCGGAGATCCCGGAGTCCTCCCCAAGCGCAGTGGCAGCCACGGAGGGGGTTTTAGTGCGGTCAAATCCCACATAACCCGGTACTCTCTCCCAAGGTGCCGGGTACCTTTTGAAGGTTTCACCCCGATAACAAAAAAAAAAAGATGGGTAGATAGAACACTTACCCTGTCCAAAGCACAAATTCCAATGTGTCAGGATGTCGCTCCGCCATGAAGGCAGCCGCGCTCTGTATCAGAGACCAGGAGCTGTCGCAGGTGTGATCTCTATGTCGTCCAGCGCGATGTCCATGCTCAGTGTCTCCTCGGTTGTACTTGCATCCTGGTAGCATAAACATTGCATGAGTGTTTTGGGATAAAGCCATTGCTTTACAAATTAATATAGATACAAACAAAAAATATATTAATATATATATAGATACAAATTATTAGAGATGCAAAAAATAGACTATAGTCTATTTTTTTTAGAAAATTCTTAAGTATTAAACCAGCAGAACAATCACAAAATATCATTTCGTATTCACGCTTCATTAGGAAAAAATGCATAAATAAGTCAGTTTTATAAGCAGTTGATTGTCCAAAAAACTGTACTTTTAAAACCAAAAATACCTTCTCGTGTTCTTGCATTTTAATTAAAAAAACATACAACATTTGAACAGATCTACGAGTGTGCGAAGGAATAAAACAATCCATAGAAATTTGGACCCGACTGTAAATTAAAATATCATTAATCCACAAATATATGAATTTTTATTACGACCACTGATAAAAATGAGTGATGGATTATTTCATTATTCAGACTTAGTCCTTTTTCAGTAAATACGCGAAGATAAAAATAATTATCATCGACATAAAAAAGACATATCAATTTTAAAAACATAGGTTTGTGAAAAAAGTAGGTGAAACCGATGTTAAACATCGGTTTAAAATAAAGCATTACATTTTGTTTGAAATGCAAATTTCGACAAAGATAAGCGCTAAATGGATACAAGCAATATTGTTTATTCAGTGCCATCAAAAGCGTTTCCCTAGTTCATCCATATCACTGAACAGTGTGCAAAGCGCTCGAAATCCAGTCTCCGGAATACAACTGGAATTTTCCAGAATAAAACCAGCAGCAGTAACAGTAATCTTTATCTCCGATTTCACAACTTCTCACATTCCGACAATTTATGTCTTCCACACATCTACTTTGTGCACAATGGTTTTGGAAAACAAAAGAAAAACCCATCCAGACCGACTTTAAAAATTAAAAACAAAATTTTATGCCATAACGCGGCATAACGACGTACCTCTATGGATCTCCCGGGAGTTGTGAAATGGGTCATAATGAAGATCTGTGATGTGCCAAAAGTAACCTGAAAAGAAAATTTGAATTTAGTACAAACAAGGTCCGTTTGTGCCGCTAATTCTCTCTTGTGCAATCAGCGGACCCAAAACGACGAAATATATAAATTAAATAATTAAAACGGACGAAAATCTTAAATAATAAAATTGGATTTGCAAAGTAAATTTAATCTCCTTGAGTTTTTAAATGATGTTCTTTAAAAGGGATTTTTTGAAAAAGAATTGCGTGTTGGATTTTGCGGATGTGACAAAATTTGATGGTCACACGATAAACTTGTGTCAGTTATCTCACCCAGACGTTAGTTTTTATATATTTATCTGTATTTCCTATGTAAAAAAATTCAATTATGACTTGTTTAGTAAATAAAAAAAATAACGCTTCACACTCATAACCCCACACTACTGTAGATACATATAACCTGTGTCGTGGATACCGTGGACACACACAAAGACAGAAACACAAACACCCAGACCGAGAACATAAATTAAAATCCATCACACAAATTTCTGTTTCGCCGGGAATCGAACCCTTCGATTGGCAGTCCGTCATATTAACCATTGTGCCACGTAGATCGTCAAAGTGAATTAAATAAAAATAGGTTTCAGTATGTAACCGTTAACGTATTTTAAGATACACATTGTTTTTAATGTACACAATGGAAATATTTAAAAATGGAAAAAAAATATTTATTCATGTAAAAAAATCGAAAAAATAATAAAGAGGACGATCACGTTTACTTTAAGTATTAAAGGTATACTTTTAACATATTTTTAACGCTTAATCATCAAAAGGTGAAATACAAAGAGATATCCAACTGGATGACATCTATTTGTTAAAAATATCAACTCTATTATACCTAAAATTAAAAAAGAAATCAAATAGTGTTTGAAGAGAGCACATACAACATTAGAAAGTAATAATAATAAATAATAAACGTTCCACACTCAAAGCCCCACAGTAAGGTAATTAATACCCTGTGTCGTGGGTACCATGGACACATACAAAGACAAGAACACAAACACCCAGACCGAGAACAGAAATTTAAACTCATAATTCAAATTTCTGTTTCGCCGGGAATCGAACCCGGGACCCCTCGATTGGCAGTCTGGCATGATAACCATTGCGCCATGCGGGTCATCAAAAATGTAAGACTAATAAATCATGACTTACGACTTATGCATATTTTATATTTACTTAGCTAGATCAAGGCGTATAATTTCGTCTTACGTCATCCTAAATCCTTGCTGACCCTCTCATACCAGATTGATTAATATTACAGCTACAGTATATTGTTCATTAATTTTAATGCCTTAGTCAGGGTAAATGTGTTATTTTGGCCTACGAGATATGTTATCTCTTCGACGCTTCCACTTACGATCTTATTGTGTATGTTACATAAGCCTTCAACTTATAAATGACTAGCTTTCCACTAGCGACTATGCCCGCGTGGACCCGTTTCATGGGTTCCCGTAGGATGAAAACCATCCTACGTCCTTTCTCTTGGTCCACTTTATCTGTTTTCTAAATTTCATTAAAATTGGTTCAATAGTTTAAGCAGGAAAGCGTAGCAGACAGACAGAGTTACTTTCGAATTTATAATATTAGTATAATTTTTTTTTTGTTTTGTACGGGATGTAATAATTTCAATCAATGTATTTATTATTGACTTCTATGCATATCCTGATGGGAATATAGAAAGTTTCTTAAAAAATAAAGTGCACAGAAGTTGCATGATATACGTTGATTCAAAAGCGTGAAAAAAATGTGGGGTGCTTTTTGACATAGCAAAATGATAATTCTTCTACTCATATCTGCCAATGAAATATTATAACTAATGACACCATGCACCTCACGCTTTTCTTACAATAAAATAGTTTTTTTTTATTTACATTATTCTTAATTCAAATTAAAAAATATATTATTTTTAGATCGTTTTTTGTTACAAAAGCGTGTTTATATTTTTTGTGCATTTTTAGTAGATTTGTTTACATATTATTACATTGTCATAGTCTTCGATAAAGTTTGCAAAGTTTCAAAATAATCGGACATCTTGAAGTACGTCAAAATCGTGTACAAGTTTCCATTAAAAACATAGACACATAAGTATCTACATATAAAAGGTGTAAAGTTCTCCTTCAAAAAAGGTGTAAAGGGATATAGGCTCATTTTCTTAAGGAATTATATCCAATATAATTATTATTTACCTTACTTGTAATTTTTATACCATGCATAAATTTATTATATTACATTTTATATTTCCTTAGTTTAATTCTTTTAATTTATTACATTGTATTTATTTTTCACTTTGCTGCTAATATTATACATATGTTTTGTTTCTCTCATGTTTTACCGCCTTCAATTCTTTCTGTACTCCCTTAGGTAAGCTGATAGATAATGCCATTAGGCATTAAGCTCGCCTGTTGTACCACAAGTTGTTAAGGTTCAATAAAGTTTTTAAACAAATAAAAATAAAATACAAACATAAGCCTGAAGCTAATAAAAGCATGTAAAAAAATCGGTTATCTGTAAAGTCGGTTTACTGACAATAGTTGAACGTGACAACGTCATAAGAAAATACTTGTTGCTATAAAAAAATGACACCATATTCACTTTTCACTGCACTTCATACTTAACGAAAACATGTATGTAAATGTATTATTGTATAGCAGCTGTCCACGTGGACGCATCGCTCACTCAACTTTTCAACACTTCAAGCTTTAAATGGAACACCTCAGAGCGAGGTAACGCCGCATGAGTCATGTTTTTTCGTGCGTGCAGCCGGCTACATCGAGTTATAAGACGTTGTCACGTCAAAAGAAAATTTGCGTAATACTTGGCTCACCAATTTTAGCATCGGTCAGGTGAAGCCACAGCAGGCTAGTGACGTAAACGGCGAGACTGCGCAGATTCATGTTACGATGTTACATGATTGACGTTGGTTCTCGAGCGCCGCTGTGACGTGGTCATTGTACGCTATTCACATCTGTGGACAAAAGATTCCGTTTACAATACGTTTGAGAGTTTGCGATTTGGATATAAATAGACAGGTAACCCTTTTGAAACAGTTCATTATGCTATATGTTGTATAAATAATAATTAATAACTATTTGTTTTGTTTTCATTTTTAAACTGATTGATGTATAATACATTTCAACAACCAAAAAAGTGCGGACAAAATTTTTGAATAGAATCACAATTTATTTTGTAAAATATCAAGTCATCATAATATAAAAAAGATACGTATGTATGTATATATACGTGCCACGCCGTTCTACATTTTGATGCCTTTTTTGTATGGGGGGAAGGGGGGACAATCAAAAGGTACCCGCCACCTTGGGAGAAGATACCGGGTTATGTGGGACTTAACCGCACTTAAACCCTAGCCTGCCTCTACAATTGGGGAGGACTATGGGACCTCCAAGCGCAACACCCCAATGAAACGCACCGGTGTCCTCCGTGCGCGGCGTCCATAATGGACTTATCTTTGGGACAGCAGATGGAGCGCTTATGGAAGAGCTTATGGCGGCATGCGGCCACGGACACACCCCCGTGCTTCCTGGGGCTGCTGGTTGGATGGATCGAGCTCCCACTCTCACCTGCCCGCAACCCCGGAAGCCCCCTTTTAGTCGCCTCTTACAAGCAAGCAGGGGATATCGTAGCTCTATTCTTAATCCCGAAGCTACTGGGACTATGTCAAGCAAGCTTAAGGTCGTGCACATTTTGTAATGGTATGCGAGATGCTTTCCGCCTTATGTAAGACTGGCAAAGAATGTAATAGAAAACCTCACCTTTTGACCAAAACTCAAAAGAAAAACTTTACGTTAGAATTAGGATCAGCGATGATACATTCCCTGTCGAATCGTTTAGTTTTTACCACCAGTAAAATGCTTTCTGGATAATTTTAATGCAGGTAAATACAGCTAGTGTAACATATTGATAAACAAAAGATATCTTGGATCTAGATCTAGATCTATATCATCTGCTATCATAACAACAAGTAGCGAAATATTTGCGAAGAAACTCGAGACAATACGGAGCTTGGTTCTATCCAGTGTGTAATTGAGCGCGAACTACTTACATAGTTGAGTGGTAAATTCCCCGCCACGTGTGTACTGTAATCAATGTCTAAACACGTAGTTGTGTACTCTAAGTAACAAGATCTGGAGATATCATACGCTGTATCGATAGCAGTTATAGTTAACAAACTTATAAAGGAAGAATGTTATAATTTACACATGAAGATGTTGTTATAATTATATTACACATGAAGATGTATACAATATAGATTAATAATGCCACCTATGTTAGATTACAGCACTTAAAATGGTAGAATTCCTATTCCTTTTAATTAATCAAAATTTATTTATTAACTGCCTACGTCTTGCTCACAGTTCTGAACCAAACACAAGAGTGAATGTTAAACAAAAGCGACGTACGTTTAAAATTATCATATTACATCCATAGATATCTCAATATAACAAGTAGTAAACTATTCGCGAAGGAAATCGAGACTACATTAAGCTGAGTTTAATTGAGCGCGAACTATTCAAAAAGCTTAAAGCATCAAAGGTCCCGTTCCACCCGTCAGTGGAGAGGGCATTGCGCCTCGCTTCGATACATATTTTTTGTGCCAAATCTGGTGCGGGGGGAAAAACGCACACATTTTAATTTTGTCACACATTTACAAATATTATTTAATCGCTACAGACGCATACATTTCTAAATACGTTTTGTTGCACGTTGGGACGAAAGGTTCGCCCGTAAAGGCCACTACTCTGACGGGTGTCATACCTGTTAGTACCTGTGATGCTCTAAGTCAAAAAGTCAGGCGTCGATAACACTGCTACGAGTTTTTTTTTTTAAATCAACCTGAAAATATACACTGAAAGTGTCACATGTTCTTCGTAAATATATTATTTGAATATATCTGAGTGTATTTTTATGACATCTTACTAGTTGAACTGAGTCAGCTGCCCAATGGCTGTCTATAGCTTGCTCTAAATAATCATTTATTTGATGATATCCTACGATAACTCGATAACATTCATATGTTGCTGGCTGACAAAAGAAAAATCACAATATCATATGATATAATGTGAGAAGGATACCTGTGCCCAGCAGTGGGAAATAATAAAAGGTTGAAAAAAAAATTCAAGCATAATAACAAGTAACAAACTACTTGCAAAGAAAATTGTGACAATACTAATGTCATCTCCCTCCTGTGTTATTGAGCGCGAACTATTCACAAAGCCAAACGGTGACTACACCGCTTCGTGTTTACTATAATCCACGTGTAAACATATACGAAGTCTGTCGCGTGCTCTAAGTAATTGAAGATGCTTGATAACATTTAAAGCTTACTGGAACCTTATGAAGTATGTACATTGTACATAATGTTTTAATATGAATATACTTTCTTTATATACTTCTTATAGACTTATATAGTTATCTCAACGTTAGAACAATATAGTGTAAATATTAGCGAAGAAACTCGATACAATACTAAGCTTGACTCTACCCCGAGTAATTGAGCATGAACTATAACGCAACGCCAAGCGTCAATGTAGTGAAGTGTTTGCTAAAATCTATGTGTAAACATATCCAAAGTCGGTTTCATCCTTTAAGTAATTAGATAAGAATACTTACTTAACAACACTAAGGTATAGTGTTGTTAAGTAAATTCACGCTGATCTTGGAAGAGTTATAGTATCACATCATAGATACTTTACTTACATATCTTAATATGTTTATATTTTTTTGTGCTCGTGTATATGTCACTGAACTCCTCCTTAACGACTGGATGGATTATGATGATTTTTTAACACGCTTTTATTAGCTTAACCTGTATGTATGTATGTATGTATGGATGTATGTATGTAACGGAATCTTTTAACTTCATTTTCACTTACTTTTAGGAGTCTGATTAACTTGAAAATTTCCACAGGGGTCAAGGGCAATGACAGTACAATAATCTCATAACTTTATATTAAAGTCCTAACTAGGATCATCAGGATAAAAAAAATATACGAGGGGCGGCTGATATGTTCGCGGCCTAAGGTACTTAATGAAACAAATATAAAGGTTTTTATTTTTAAGCGTCTGATTAACTTGAAAATTCGCACAGAGTCATGGGCCAATGACAATGCAATAATATGAGAATAAAAATCCAACAAAAAATTTTAAAAATAAATAATGAAGTTTAAAAAACTAAAAAACATGCTTTTGTGAAAATACGAACTAAAAAGTAAAAAAAAATAAGAAGAAAATGTATTTTACTGTAAAAAAAACGTGGGGTGTTTTTAAGATACTATTGACACCATACACCCCACATTTCTCTTACAGTAAAATACATTTTCTTCTTATTTTTTACTTTTTAGTTCGTATTTTCACAAAAGCATGTTTTTTAGTTTTATAAACTACATTTTTTGTGTGTGTTCAAGTTGTTGTTGTGTTGTTTCAATTTGAGAATGGTTTATATTCACAATTTGATCCACCGGAAAATGTGTTTTTAATCAATTTTTTATTTATAAATATTTTCCCATATAAACCTGTCATATATACCTGTCAAACGGTTGTATTTCGTGATAAAACCAACTTTACTAAAATAGTCATCAAACTTTTTGTTCGGGCCTAAATCATGAGATCATGCCCGACTGAATCATACTTTTTTATGAGTACTATCTACAAAAAATGGATGTGTAAATCGACGGTCTAAGTTATTTTATTCGTCCATTTAGCGGACAACTAGATACTTCGTTGTTTGAAAGTAACATAATCTCTTTAAGAAAATAAAAAAAATCCTCTTTCAATACTTTTAAGGCAGGACAACGTCTGCACCCGGGCAGAGCTAATCCAGACCACTAGTTTCAATATAAAAACAGGTAGCAAAATATTTGTGAAAAATCTATACTCCAGCCTGAGCAACAAAGCTCAAGACTAAGCAAGATGCTCAAGACAGATAGTCATACAATATACATACATAAGCATAATGTCTGTTTATATATCCAAGCAAATGAATATGTAGCAAATAATTTGCGAAGAGTCTCAAGAACACATCTAATATAACTGAAACCTCTACCTGTAAACATATCAAGTGTGTCGCATGCTCTAAGTAATTAGATTTGAAGATATCATGAGATGTTTTACACTTGATGTTGAGCTTGAGTCACTGCTGAATAGTTTCTTTATAAACAAACTGGACAGGATCTGGACTTTATGTGGAAGGCGATGAATTTTACTGTCTAGTTATTTCAATGTAACGTTCGTCGAGTGGTTAAGACACTGGTATTCAGCAGTCCTACAGACTCGAAGGTCCAACTGGTTTGTCATAAGCGTATACTTGCTCCACAGTAGAGGAAAACATTTTATTATTTCATTGCTTGAGAGTTATACAAAAGATTCTCAAAACCATGTTGAGGCCACCAACTTTTAAGTTTCAGTAATATTTTTGGCCCTTTCACAAATGAAACCATATTTAAGAAGTTTCTAGGCGACGTAAGACTCAGAATAATCATAACCGTTGATAATTTGATGTATCGTACATCGCTGCAATTCTTTTTACGCCTCTTTGCTGGTCATGGATCTCTCTCCATAATTAAGGAGACTGAAGCATAGTAGAGTTTAATACAGCAGATTTACTGTTCAATGTGCATTAGTGGAGCCATATGAATAAGAATAATTCATACTGCAGTAACAAGTATGATTCAGTGCATAAACCATTCTTGTTCATATAGCTACAGTCAAAAATGAGAAATAAACGAGAATAGGTAAACATACATAACATTAGGCATGATGACATTATTGAAGAATAAGAGAATAAATGGTTTTACAGAAAAATATATGCTAAAAAAGTTCTAAAATATGATCCCGTTTTAATATAAACATTAAGATTAATAAGATTTTCAATAAAATAAAAGTATTAAATACAGCAATCGGCCATGTTATCTGAAACGCCAATCAATATAATATTGCTGAAATTTTTTTTCGAAAGTAGGAGACGTGTACCTACAATAAGGAAAGGTATTTAAAAATCTGTCATCATGCCCTTTCTCGTTACATCTCCAAAATTACTTTCACATGTCCTAAGTCCCAAAAAGCTATTTTCGACTGCCTCACTCGGCAGCGAATTAAATGCATACACACGTATAAACGGACAGAATGATAAATCGCTGTCTCTGCACACACCTTGAGGTCGACGTCACATGATTAATTAATTTCACGACTGCTAATGTAAATTGGGTTGAGAACTCCTGGTTATATATGATATTTTACATCCCCCGATGTCCATCTTCACCTGAGACGAGTACGTAATGATGAGCTTTACAAATTTAATTTAAATTTAAATGAGTCGTGTGGGACAATGCTTACCATGTCGGTTTGCCAATAGAGAGTCCTTAGTTCAATTTTATTCTCAGCGAGACATTAAAATAATATGATGATTTAAAATTTCTGTTTTCTGTCTGGGTGTTTGTGTCCTTTTTTGCATCCACGATACCGGGAATCCCAGTGTGGGGCTATGAGTTCAAAACATTATTGATATGAACCATATTATTATGGAGGCGCGGTTAAATCGGATTTTTGGTGTGTCGACGCTTGCCGTGGCGACGGGTCGCCACACTCAGTTGAAGGAACTTGAAATTAATTCAATATTAATGTATTACATTAAAATAAATGTTTATTAAATAAATAGTCGTCACCCGCAGCAGATGTGGCTCAATCGCCACCCATCCTACTTTTGACCGCACTCGACTTAGCTTAGTTTTATTGACACCCATCCTTCTTAAGACCGCACCTGATGTTGCTTCATGTCCACCCATCCTACTTTTGACCACACTCGACATTGCTTAACTTTATTGACACCCATCCTTGTTTATTTATTTAGGTATCCAATCCGTACGTGTATGTACATAATATGTAAGATCAGTAGAGTAGTACTATAGCGACTTTGCGTTAGTTCGAAGAATTAGGAACTTTATAAAAATCTAATATTTTTTTCCGGGTAGACATAGGTAAAATCTATTTTTATGTTCATGTCCTTGTATGTGTCCATAGTAACAGTGACATGTACAATGTACATCTATACTTACATCACGACACTACGGTAAAAGTCCATTTCAAGGGAAAAAGTTTTGAGTGTCTCATTCACCAAAGAAATTATTTTTTAAACATACAGACTGCCAGATGCCGGTATACATATGGGGATGATAAATCACTGTCTCTGCGACTCACACCCCAAGGTGATGCCACTTGATTAATTAATATAATGACTTTCATGCCCTTCCGTAGAGAATTACCGGGCAAGAAGGTTTTTCTTATGGTATTTATTGTAGCATCAAGATTAATTTTAGCACTGGAATTTATTTATAGTCCAAATAATGTAGGCCTAGTCTAGTTCTGCAGCTCAAGAGTAAGTTGATGACGATCATCATTCATATAATTAAGAAATGTATGTATTACTCGCAGGTACACTTTATTATTATTTGAGTTGATGGGGAAGGGTACAACCCTAAGGCCACTGCGACCAGTAAATGATCTATTGTAGCCTAAGGTACACTTTATAAGTGGTAGAAATTTTACGATTCATGCATCCTCTTCTGCCACGAAGCAATTCTATTGTGTTTTGTTGAAAAGTACTGTTTCCGGCCAGACTTACATTTGGGGATCATCGGCCTTTTGAGTATCAGCGTAACTGCTTACCATACACGAGTAGGTACGGTACGATTGAGGTTGTGTGTAGATTTCAATGAGCTACAACGACCACTTAACGCCACGTGCCTGCATTGTCTTCTGCTAATCCATTTTCATTTTAACTTAATAATAAATCATCACGATGATGTACAGGGAAGCCAGTGTTCGGTATTAAAGCAATTTACAAAAACGAAAACGTTTTGTTAGTTACAAATGTGTTGAATTCTCCTCCCGGCGTACGAGTAGATACGTAATGGCCGCTCTAAAAATGGTCCCTTGCGTAATGATTATAATTTGTCTTAAGCCTTTCTCTTTTTTACCACTTACGAATTTCAACATGCTATCTCACTTTAAGAGCCAAAGAAATTTCTTTATATACGCATGAGTTTGGGCCGTTCAGAGGATGTCGAAAGAAAATTTCATTCACATAATATATCAAGTTCATTTTAGTTAAGTTAGTTAAACACTTCGTGCAAATTGTTCACAGTAGTTATTTTCTTGTATGATTTTTGCGAAATTGCGGAAGCATTTAAGGGGTCAATAAGGTCACATAAAATGAAGGCTTGAAGGCCATCAATTTGTTTTGTGGATATATACCAAGATCTTATTAGACCTATCAAACCTAAGAAACCAGCATTATAACCTGTCCAGGACATTTTTACTGCCCAGTCAGGCAGAGGGGTGGAGGATATTGTGGTGCATCTCGTTGAAGGTTAAAGTTCCACCGGCACCATCTGGACTCGTGGCGGACCTCCACAGTCCGCTTTGCACGCTCCTTTTTACCACGGACGTGTAGGTTATGGGACAACCTTCCAGCTGAGGCATTCCCAGTGGACTATAACATGGGGTTCTTCAAGAAAGCTGTAAAAAAAGCTCTCCTCCAAAGCCGGCAATGCTCGGGCGGCTCCCCTAGGGTTGCCCGTGTCCATAGGCGACGGTGATCGCTTAACATCACGCGGCCCGTCTGCCTTATTGTTAGGTTTATATATATATGAAAAAAAGTATTTATGTATGTCATGATGATAACAATTAATAATATAGTAATAAATAACTTGTGAGACACCGGGGCGTTCCTCTGGAGTCCCCAAAATCCTCCTATTGGACTCGGAAATTGGGGAGGATCCCAAGCATTGATACAGGCCACCGAGGGTTGCGGTTTTATTGCGGTACAAATCCCACATAACCCGTTATCTATCCTAAACTATCAGATTTTGAAGGTTCCCCCCTTCCCGATAGCAAAACAAAAGTGCGTTAGTTCTGAAGAAAATGAACTGTGTAAATGAGTAGGTACACCAATGATAAATCGCTGTCTCTGTAAGGCACATCTCGAGGTCGATGCCACATGATTAATTAATTTCACGACTATTAACGTACGTTGTGTGCGGAAGACAGTTTAATTTGGCGTGTGTTCGAGTTAAACATGCCAGTCTGAGACGAATTTATGAGGTAGATAAGGTTGATTAACTGAATCAAGAATTTAAATTGCGAATTATGTTACCCCAATATTGTTTTTCGTTTTGTTTCGGATGTTGCTTGTGGTTGAAGCTTTTCTGTGTGGGTTTACAGGTAGCACAGGCAGCAATTACATTATGTAATTCGTGCTCAATTTCTACGCGATAATGTTAAATTGAAAGTCTGAAGATTGAAATTATTTACTAAACATTCAGAATGCAAATACTGCCATCATGCATGTAATTTTTTGGGGTCAATGACGTTTTGCTTCGTAGACAAAAGTGATGGAAAGCTCTTAATTTTTGGCTGTCACCTTTTTTGCGTTCTACTGCTGGGGACGGTTCTCTCCCTTATTTTGGGGATGCCTGGAGCTTACTCCACCACGCTGCTCTAATGCCTGTTGGTGTAGATGAAAACTCAGTTAAAAATATTATTTGCGATTTTTGTGCAATTCTAGTGGCTGAATTTTTTTGGGAAATTTAAATGTGTTTTATCGTTATGACATTTTCTATAGTTCGAATAAAAGATGTATTTATTTTAACTATTAAAACTAGTAGCTAGCCCCAATGCGAAGTCATAGAAATATCGAAATACAAGTCATGTTGCAACAAAAGCAAACTTCTTTCAAACATGATGAAGACGATGTAAGAAAACAGAGTATTCACAAAAAATGTTCCCTCTAGATGCATGTAAACATAATCACGGTATATGCTGGGGCTCTCAGCGGGCAGTAGCGGACATACGTCATGGCCACTTGACATGACCTAAGAGCTTAAACGTTAAGACAATTGTGAAGAGATATTCCTTTCTATTTCTTATTTCTGGTCATAAAATAAGTACACAGAGAGAACAAATTTCCTTAAGTCGAGTCAGTCATCTAAAATTGTTAATTTTCTTGAATATCCTCTCACAACCGTAGTCAATTGTTAATTATTACTTCCAACCATCCCACAAAATTACAAGAGAAAGCGATCAAAGTAAATACACACTTAGAACGATGTAAGAGAGTCCCTGTAGCTTCGGGATTAAAAATAGAGCTACGGTATCCCCTGGCTGATCGTAAGAGGCGACTAAAATGGGATTTCCGGGGTTGTGGACAGTGAGAGTGGGACTCGATCCATCCAGCCAGCAGCCCCGGTAAGGGTGGCTGTGTGTGCGTGGCCGCATGCCACCGTAAGCATCAGAAGGTGCAGGAGAGCACATCTACTCTCCCGAAGATGGGCCCGTTCTGGGACGTCACGCGTGGAGGCAGCCACCGAGGGTGTTTTAGTGTGGTCAAATCCCACTTAACCCGGTTTCCTCTCCCAAGGCGCCGGGTACTTTTTAAAGGTTACATCCTCCGCCCCTCAAAAATGAGAACAAAATCATTCCCACACAAGAAGAGTTCCTTCAAGATGCACGTAATCATAATCACGATAATAATATATATTATTAATATATATATAAATAATATGCTAGAGCTCGGAGCGGGCAGAAGCGGATATACGTCATGTCCACTTGACATGACCCAGGAGCTCAAGATAGCAAGAGACCGCGAGTTTTTTCTTAATTCATATATCTTATTTCCGCTTATACAAAATAAGTATAACCAGTACCTTCTTGTAATGAAAATATATCTGAAGGCGTTACCTCTATAATAGTACTTTCTTTACATTATTTAATGCAAACTGTTTTATAATAGCACTCAACACAAACCTCCGAGGTTTACTGATGCTATTTTTTGTTATAATCTATTGTACTCTTATGTTAATTGATAAATAAATAAAAAAAAAGTGAGCAGTCTAAAATTCGCGGGTTTCCCGTGGTCCATTAACATTGTTGTTAAAAATCGTCTTAAATTGTCAATTTTCTTGAATGTCCTCCTACAAACGTAGTCATTTGTAAATTATTACTTCCAGCCTTCCGAAAAAACCACAAAAGAAATCTAACAACATATACTTAGGTCGAGATATTAGAACAGAAGCATTACAACACGAGTTCTCTCAAGATGCACGTAACCATAATCACGGTATACGTCAGGACTCGGAGCGAGCAGAAGCGGACATACGTCACGCCCACTTGAACGGTACGACAGTGGTCAAGAGACAGCGAGATTTTCTTAATATTAATTAAACACTGCTTCTACACAAATGAACCGTTTTCATACTCCTCCGAAACGGCTTGAAGTTTGGTAAGAAATTTAATATGTATGATCGGTAGGTTCTTAAAATTTAAAGGCGGTACGGAGTACTCAACAGATATACAAAAAAATCTGACGACCGACGGCATAGGACCACCGCGGATAAAGAAGGTGTTGGTGGAAATTAAATCTACCTAGGATGAAGAGTGGTAAAATGGTAATGAAGGTATTCATGTGGCTGATCATTACACCACTATTAAACTACTTATCTTATAAAAAATAACGATTAATGGTTATGTTGTCATTTTATTATTGATGGTTGATGAAAAAATCGCAATCGCCAATAGCTCACGCCACCCAAGACTTACGCCACTCAACCAACAATCTCTGTTCTGAGAGATCGACATACAGTTGTTGGCATGCTTGAGTGCAAATGAGGTTTTTTGTTGACTGTACATTGTGCGAGAACAAGCGCCTTATTTGTTTGAGTGACTGTTGGAAACTCGAAAGATGGTTTTTCACTCGATCTGAAAAGGTCGAATGATTGATCGAAAAGGGTGGGCTTTTTGCCCTTTCCCTGTTTCGTTCGGAATGCCATTACTAAATTATTTATGGTTTCGGTAATGAATAAGTTATTGGAGTGGTAAGTAAGTGACGGGCCATTAGTTAAAGTTTTGGCTTCACACGATAGGATTGACGTTAGAAATCCATCACGTACCTTTAATTTTATGACCATTGGAAAAGGTTCTATTCAACCATTTTGCAGACTTCACAAGTTTAATGCTGGCTGCAACTTTTTTGCGTCACCATTATTGGGAAGACTTGGAGCTTACTCCACCACGCTACTCCAATGCGGGTTATTGGAGATGCAGATTAGTGGCCAACCCGCTGTTAGTTGTTTTCAAACTACCCATAAGGCCTCCGATAATTTCAACAACTCTTGTCTATCGACAACAACCAAGACCGACGGCTTAACGTACACTAGCGATCACCCATCTAACACCCGACCACGCTCGTTTGGCTTAGTTTTGTAAATCGCTTGCGTTCTTGGCCCGCCGCCGGGATACGTGTGCCTCAATGCACATAGGCCTCCTCTTATGTTTGCTACTCCATCCAATCGTACGTCCTGTAAATCCAACTGCTGCTGTTATCTTCTTCAGGCTGTTGGTCCATCTTGTTAGAGTTCACTATGGTTAGAGAAGCGGCCTGTGCTCCTTTTGCTGATACGTATTATTTTCCCATGTTATTGTTTTCCCATCGGGTGTTGCTTCAGGTTAGGTACGTCACAATAAAATTTAAAAGGAACTGATATCCCTTCAGAAATACATTGATATACGTAGATGTATTTCGTCATACTAGTTTTACTTGGAAGTTCAACCATTTTGTACACATAATTACGGTACCTATATGCGTATTATTCTCGTTCACTACTCAAATACGAGTATATTAACACTTAAATACCTTTAGTAGATTGAACGTACTTTAATAATCATCCAATTTATTTGAAGGTCAAGTAAGTATTATTAAAATATACTTAATAGAGTCTTTCCCTTTAATAATATAGAAGGCTTACCTTGAGTACCGTGAAAGTCAAACCTAAAGAAAAAATAAATTTGATTAAGTGAAGAATGGTGGGCGGTCGTACCTACCCCGTAGGCTGGTATGGGTTTAAGAGACGATTTAATACTATGTTGTCTGCATATTAGTCATTAGTGCTATTACAGACTATATTCTATTTCTCCTACTGATCCGATCAGCTGCTCTTGTGTAATTAAGCATCAAACATCCATTAGACATACTAATGGTTCAAAATAGTATTTTCTTTCAAAAAAAGTTTTGTCATATTATCTATGCTAATAATATACAGCTGAAGAGTTTGTTAGTTTATTTCAACTCGTTAATCTCAGGATCTACTGGTTCGAATCGAAAAATTATTTTTGTGTCGAATAATTCATTTATTGAGGAAGGCCCTGGGAAAAAACTAAAGTCTACGCAGACGACGTCGCGACCAGCCGCTTCAACCTAATATTTCACATACAACACATATTGATTCTAAATCAAGACTTTATACTAAAATCTAAGAGTCTTTCAGCGAATCAAGCTTGCACAGTTCCGGTGAAATATTATAAAAATACAATATACAAAGGTAAAAATGATCATGTAATATTTCATTATATTACATTAATTTCTATTGTTGCCTACTCATCAAAACCATAAAACTTGTGACAAATAGCAGTTACAATATTGAAGCAATCCACAATTACTACAAAGTACAAAGTGTTTGAGGGACACAAAATGAAAAATGATTCCATTGCGTGCATCCTTGGCGTGAAAACTTCGCGCTATCTGTTGATGAAAGCAGTGATAAGCGTTTAGTGGTATTTTTACGTAATAAAGTGCCGTTAGTGATTGAATGTAGTATCTGATTTTGTCATTTAACAAAAGAGTCAATATTTTTTTAGCTTAATTTGAAAATTATTATCTGCAAATTTAAAGCAATCCAGTGAATTTTTCCGATGTAAGTAAAGAACGTTTTCAGCCTGAGTTTATTACAAATTCTCTAATTTACATATCCTTATTATTTTATCCCTCATATTAATATCATTCAGTTTCCATGCTTTATAAGACATGTTAAGCCGCCGGAAACATAGCAGTCGTCAAACCTTGTCTTGCCGAACGGACTGTGTGAAAACATTCGAGACATTGGAGCAGCGTGGTGGAGAATACTACAGGTCTACCCAATAGTGAAGAAATAGAGGACCCTTGCCCAGCAGTGGACCTAAAAGGGCTGTAACCAAATACCCTTCAGAGTTAAACAAATATTTCCCTTCAAAAACTAAGCTGGTTCACTCTTTTTGACAGCTAATTTGTAATAAATAAATAAATAATAAAAAACGTTTTACAATCATAGCCCCACCGTAGGGTAGATATACCCTGTGTCGTGGGTACCATGGACAATCATAATGACAGAAACAGAAATATCTAGACCTGAAGAGAAATGAGGAACAGAAATTTCAAACTTCTTCTTCGCCGGAAATCGAACCCGGGGCCCTACGATCGGCAGTCTGGTATGTTAACCATAGACCATCACATTGGTCGTCATTAATTTCGTATTTAAAGTCATAGTGTAATTAAACCCCAAAATTTTAGGTCGTATTTTTAGTATAATAACGACTTAACTAAAACAAGGTAATGGAATCCACAATACACTCTCACACACCGATTTCGCAAATTCGCGGCAATCCAGTTAAAACTTTCCGATGTAAGTAAACAAAGTTTTCCGCCGGATTTTTTGGTATTACGGACTTTCCAACTTACTCTGTTCTAATATTTGAAACCTTTTTATGTACTAGAACGCTTAAAATTGCATAGTTTTGCCGTTTTTCCGCTTACAAAAACTGAGTCAAAGAGCCTGCCCCATGTATAACATAACAACATTTCCTTAAAAGAAGTTACACTATGACAATCTATTTATGGATTTAAAATAAATAATGTATACGTACACAGTTTCCTATAAATATTTTAATGAGACTCAAGTAATTGTTATCATGTGACAAAATGGAAAATAATGATATTATGTTACTTATAATACATTTATCTCAGCAACACCTAAGTATATATAAGTTTTATAAGCGAAAATAGTAATTTTTTTCTAGTTTTAAAAACACAAAAGTTATCAAAACATTAGCCTTCATTGGGACGCCAGATTTGGTCTGTACCTATTCAGAGGTTATTTGTGGTGTTTAAGGGGAAATTCTGAAGACAATGAAACTCCACGATGACGTCTAGAGTGGACTCTCCAGCGGTGAACGGATAATTTTTCATACGCGGTGCCCCCAAAATGATCTAACTTGGGAGAGTGATGCTGCGCTCTAACACCCTCAGGTACATGGTGACCATGCACATTCACCTTCCAAAACCTTGAAAGCTCCCTTTATGTCACCTTATACGATCAAGCAGGAGATACTGTATCTCATTATCCAGTGTTCTTACTCCCGAACTACAAGGACCAATCAGTCAAAGGGCAACCTGGGAACCCTGAAGCTGGGTTACTTTTTCTTTCTCATAACAAGTTTAACAAGAAAAGTTCATAGATTCTATAACAGCTTTCCGCGAATTCACAGAATACCAGTTAAAACTTTGTGATGTAAGTGAAGAAAGTTTACCGATGGGTTGTGTTGTATTACAGACGTCCAAACTTCACCTTTTTCTATACTCAGTGACTAGAACACGCCTATTTCTTGCCCCAAATCATAAATAAGGCAGTATAAGCTTAATAATAGCACAAAGTCCGACGGTTAGTGACGCAAGCGATCTACAAAGCTAAGCCAAACGCGTGCGATCGGGAGTGGAATGGGTGAACGCTACGGCCAAAAATTCATGCGAATAGAGAACAGTCTTTAAACATTGTCGGAAGCCTGAGGCTTAAAAATATTTGACAGCGGGCAGGCGTACTAACCCGCATCTCCAGCAACCCGTATTGGAGCAGAGTGGTGGAGTAAGAAAGAAATAAAGAAGAAAAAATATTATTTTCATATTAGGATAAAAAAATAATCGCTTAATGAATGTCATTTTTTCCCGGTTATTGCCTTTAGATGCCCGTTTGGGCTAAATGTTGAGCTGAGAGAAAAAATACGGCGGAAAAAACTCCCAGCAGCACTCTTTAAAAAAAGTAAATTTATATATTTGAGATAACACAATGGCTATGGGTCGATAATGAGCACACGTGATAGCTGATTGTGTGAGACACTATCAATTCTAAAAGGTTTTAAAAGCAGGGATTAAATCTTTATTGAGATTTTGTTATACATATATCCTGATGGACATCTCAATAAAAGAATGACTTAAGTTTTAGGTCATACTAATATCGATGAGAGACCCATGCCCAGCAGTGCAATAAGGGTTACAGACACACAGCCCCAGAATAAGTTAATAATCTTCCAGCTATACAAACTAAATCTTAATTTAAAATGAATAGTTAATCTCTCAGTACCTTCAAACCGCGCTTAAACTCCTGTCATCCTATTTGAGGGATAGGACTCAGAGAGTTGAGGTGAATGGTAAAAGGTCGTCTGGGTCACCTGTAGAGATGGGGGTCCCACAGGGTTCAATTTTAGGACCATTTCTGTTTTTATTATATATAAATGATCTTCCATTCATGGTAGAAAACAGTCATGAGATTGTATTGTTCGCAGATGATACTTCTCTTTTATTTAAAATTAATAGACGAATATCAAATCTTGACGACGTGAACAATGCTCTCTCTAAGGTTGTCCAGTGGTTTAATGTAAACAATTTACTATTAAATAATAAAAAAACTAATTGTATAAGATTTTCACCCCCAAATGTAAAGAAAGAAAATGTGGATCCTCAATTAAATGGTGAGGATCTTGCCATTGTTGAAGAAGCTTCATTTCTTGGAATCACAATAGACTCCAAATTACAGTGGGGACCCCACATCTCTCAGTTAGCGAATAGACTTAGTTCTGCAGTTTTTGCAATAAAGAAAATTCGTTCCCTCACAGACATTGCAACAGCCAGATTAGTTTATTTCAGTTATTTCCATAGTTTAATGTCATATGGCATTTTACTGTGGGGTAATGCGGCTGATATTGATTCAATCTTTATTTTGCAGAAAAGGGCTATTCGCGCAATTTATAACATAGGTGCTAGAGAATCTCTCAGAGAAAAATTCAAAGAGATAGATATTCTAACATTTGCTTCGCAATATATTTACGAAAACATCATATATGTACGTAAAAACAAAGAAAAATTCACTACTATATTGGACTTGCAAAGTCCTAATTGTGTTTCAACTAGGAACGGCCACAAGCTGGCATTTCCGAAATGCCGGCTTCATAAAAAAAGTAATTCTTTTATTGGGATGTCCATCAGGATATATAATAAAATCCCAATAAAGATTCAATCCCTGCCTTTAAAACCTTTTAAGAAGGCAGTCAAACAAGTCCTGTGCCGTAAGGCTTATTATAACACTAAGGACTATCTTAATGATAAAGGAGCGTGGGAATGAATCTCGCTCACACAAGGCTATTTCTTCATAGATTGTATTAGTTTTAGTAATTACTCGCATCTGTGAGCAGGTGGAAGTGGGTTGATGGTGTCTCACACGATCAGCTGTCACGTGTGACCATTATCGACCCATAGCCATTCTGTTATCTCAAATATATTATTATGTACTGTTTTTTTTTAAAAGAGTGCTGGGAGTTTTTTTCCGCCGCCTTTTTTCTCTCAGCTCAACACCTAGCCCAAACGGGCACTTAAAGGCGATGACCGGGAAAAAATGACATTCATTAAGCGAATATTTTGTATTCCTAATATGAAATAAATATTTTTTCTTTCTTTCTTTCTTTCAAACATGCTAGGTACTACTAGAAACATTTCTTGGCTAACTCTTACACACTGACAAGCCCATTAATACGGTAGTGGGATCTACGGTGTATGCGTGATAGGTCAACTGACATACTGACAGAAATCTGGAGGTAGGGAACAGCTAGCTTAAATTGATATATGAATTAATAATATAGAATACAATGAAACACCGTATTTAGGAAAATTGTTCGATGGCACTGAATACCACAATAATATAAAACATCAACGTATAACTACGATTAATGACAACAAAATTAACAGACCTAGAATATTTTCATAATGTTCCAGCTATGCAAACTAAATCTTAATTTAAATTGAATAGTTTATTTCTTAGTACCTTCAAGGTAGACTGGCAGAGAATGCCATTAGGCAATAACTCCGCTCTTTGTGCGTTTATTTTTATAAGTGCTATAAAGAACAAATAAATAAAAGCTAGGTTCTGCTAAGGGATCCCTGTAGCTTTGGGATTAAGAAAAGAGCTACGGTATCCCTTGCCTGACCGTAAAATGTTACTAAAAGGGGACTTCCGGGGTTGAAGACGGTGAGAGTAGGAGCTCGACCCGTCCAGTCAGTAGCCCCGGCAATGACGGCGGTGTGGGCGTGACCGTATACCGCTGTGAGCGCGCAGGAGAGCACATCTGATCTCCCGAAGATGGGTCCGTTCTAGGGCGCCGCGCGTGAAGGACACCAGTGCGTTCCAATGGAGATCCTGGAGTCCTCCCCAAGCGCAGAGGCAGGCCACCGAGGGGGTTTTAGTGCGGTACACATCCTTTTGAAGGTTTCACCCCCGATACCAAAAAAAGGTTCTGCTAAGGGAACATTTCTTGGCTAGCTCTAATACGCTGACAAGCCCATTTATTCGAAAGTGGGATCTACAAAATATACGTGATGGGTTAACTAAAATACTGAAGGGATTCTGGAGGTAAGGAACAGCTAGCTCTAATTGATATCTAAAATAATAAAAAACAATGAAGCACCGTATTTAGAAAAACATTGGATGATGGCTGGCTGCAACCCTTTTTGCGTCCCACTACTGAGCACGGGTCTTTCCCCATTATTGGGGAGGCCTGGAGCTTACTCCACCACGCTGCTCCAATGCGGGTTGGTAAAAAAACAATGAAGCATCGTATTTAGAAAAAGTGTTGGATGGTATAGACGACGATAACACGAAAAATATACGTTTAAAAGTTTTACTTACTTATGAAATAACATTTCCAAAAATGCTTTATTAAAGGTTAAAGTTGTTAAAGTTTAATAGAAAATCAGCCTGTTTTGAAGCAAGCGTTATTAAACTCTGTATGAAACTTTATTGATATAAAGAAGATCGTATTTCGATGTTTTAAACAAGTTTGTACATATAAGAGGCAATTTACGTATGTCATTTTACATAGCGCAACTTTCAAGGCTTAGCCTACTTTATACTGCCTAGTTGGCTGGCTGCAACCCTGTTTTCACTGCTGGGCATGAGTCTCTTCCCATTATTGGGGAAGCCTGGAGCTTACCCCACCACGCTGCTCCAATGCGGATTAGTGGTGATGCGGATTAGTGGCCAACCCGCTGTCGGATGTTTTCGAACCTCCGGCCAATAAAAAATAAGGCCTCCAACATTTAACGACGTTAAATGTAACGACTCCAAAGTTTTACGACTGTTGTCTAACGACAACACTACTCAATCTACTCATATCACACTTTTCAGTATAAAAAAATAAAAGTCATAGTGGAATTGAGTTTCATTAAATTTCTCAAATTTATACGCTTCAATGAGCGATGAGCAGTGAGGGCCGAGTGGGAAAATCCCAAAATAATTTCTCGAAAGCAAGACGTCCAATCCGCAGTTGGCCAGCGTGGTGGACTAAGGCCTAAATCCCTCTCACTTGTGAGAGGAAACTTGTGCCCAGCAGTGGGACATAAAAAAGGGTTGAGAGAAAAAATACGCTTCAATGATATTTCTAAAAGGAAATACACCGTAATGCCACAGCTATTAAATTAATACTGCCACTCCTCGGAGTTTTAAAAACCCAATATTCTTACCTCGTGGGTCGATCACAAGGGACCTACATCAATCGGACCTATTTACGCAAACCGGAACCAATCCACACTCATGCCGAAATTGAGTTAAGTACACAGAAAAGCTTAAAATTGCACCTTCTATCGACCCTGTAAAGATCAAAATGATCTGACAATTTTCACAGAACAATACATTTTCATGACATGTTTACCAATCCACAAAACATCAGTTGTTAATTACATTAAACAGCTTTTTCTCAAAACTATCATCATCATCATCATGTGTGGATTGGTTCCGGTTTGCGTAAATTGGTCCTCTATACTCCATATTTACTTTTACTTACTAATATTATAAATTTGAAAGTAACTTTGTCTGTCTCTTTGTTACGCTTTTCCACTTAAACTAATAAACCAATTTTAATAAAATTTGGAACACAGATAGAGTAAACATTAGAAAAGGACATATATTGTTTTTTATACTATGGTAACCTATAAAACAGGACCACTCAGTAGAAGCCACTGGCTAAAGGCCTATGATTTTAATATGGCAATATTGTCTTACGTCGTATTTCAAATGGATTAAAATAAAGCTAGAGATACAGCCTGTAATAACACATAGGCTATTTTTTATCCTACGGGGACCCATAAACTGGGGCCACGTGGGCGAAGCCGCTGATGGAAGACTAGATAATACAATAGAAGAAGGCAAAGGTTATTTGAGTCAAACTTTTAATTATTTCTCAAACGCAACTGCCTTTTTAATTATTTTCTCGTGGTATTAATTAAAATAATTAGCCCTTAAGCCTTATTTTCCGCTTTCGAAAGACATCAAAGAAGAATGGGGGCTTTAAAAGTTTTCTATTGGTACTTGTAAGATAAGTTGAATTGAATATATTTATAATGATGTCAGGTATACTTGTATGTTGTTACCACCGTATCTTTATTTGATAATATTGATATTAAGATATTTAACTTTTACTAAGCCGTTTAAACATGTTCTTAACCCTAACTAAAATGATGAGAACTCTAGCTTTGTCCCTTTTCTAAATAATGAATTTATTTATTGATTTATTTAATTTAAAATAAATTTTATTAAACCGTAAAATAAAAGAAAAAAATGAAGCGCGCATGGCCTTGCGGCGAGCGTAGAACGTAAGCAGCTAAGCCAAACGGGCGCGGTCGGGTGTGAGATGGGTGACCGCTAGTGGCAAAAATTTCATGCGCGTTTCCGTGCTTCGGAAGGCACGTTAAGCCGTCGGTCCCGGTTGTTGTCGATAGATAACAATCGTTAAACCTTGTCGGAGACCGTATGGGCGGTTTGAAAACATCCAACAGCGGGTTGGCCACTAACCCGCATCTCCACCAATCCGCATTGGAGCAGCGTGGTGGAGTAAGCTCCAGGCTTCCCCAATAAGTGGGAGAGACCCATGCTCAGCAGTGGGACGCAAAAAGGGTTGCAGCCAAGCCATAAAATATAACAGGATACATCCAATTAGTTTTAAAGCTTTGCATCGAATGCTCCTGCCGAGCTACGAGCTTCAGCAAGTGGTGTGCAGAATATATCAATACTTGGATCCTATGACACTACTCCATTGAGCAAGGTCAGTGCTCGCATCACAGGAGACTCCGTAGCAGTGTTTCAAGCAATAGAAAAGGAAACACTTAAAAAAGTTTAGTAAAAATACAGCAAATAAGGGCGATTTTCAACAGCTTTTTTTAATGGGTACACTGTCTAGTCTGTTGTTTTATTTATTTATTTAAGTGTTATAGTATAACCTTATTCTAAGGATACAAATGTGTGCTTAATGCCTAATGGCATTCTCTACCAGCCATCCTGGGTGATATGGAAAACTTGTGGTAAGCGCATACTACATTTTTAGACTATATAATAATATGTATAAATTATATTACATAAGATATATATACAAGTGTATTTTATCATTCATATAAACATACATATAATAACCTGTACGTCAAACAAATAAAATATAATGAGATAGCTGTTAAAAACGAAAAAAACCTATTTTTAAATGATTCAGTTGTAAGTACTCAAGAAATTCTCTCGAACAATGTTATCAAACAATTCTATTAAATGAGTACCTTTATCGTTCTTAGATAGAGGGACATTTACCAGAACTTAAAATTAAAGGTTTCTGTTTAAAATCCGCCAGTCTACCATTATTCTATGGCAAAGTTTCAATAAGTATCGAATAGAAACTACTATACGGCATAAAACAAGTAGAATATCAAACGAGTCGCATTATACTTGCGCTATTGTTGTCTTTTGTTAGCTCGCGCTGTTTTGGAGATTCTAATGAGCACATGCATTGCTAGGAGAAGTTTAACATTGGATGAAAATCAAATTGTCGGCCAATTATGTTGGCTGAATGGCTGGCTTGGCTTCAACCTTTATTACGGTCGAATTTTGAGCATGCCGCGTCCCAATATAGGGGAGGTCTGAAGCTTACCCCACCATTCACCTCCAATGTGGATGAAAATCAAATTGTCGGCCAATTATGTTGGCTGGATGGCTGGCTCTGCTGCATCCCTTCTTACGTTCGAATTTTGAGCATGGGTCCCGATAAAGGGGAGGTCTGAAGCTTACCCCACCATGCACCTCCAATGAGGTGGAGGAAATATAATGGCCATCTCGCTGTCGGATATCAAGACAAGCTTAGCGTGCCCTCCTTTATCATTTACATTTTGCGCTAGCCGTTGGGAAATGCGGTAATGATACATAATTTAAAAGAAAATACACAAAAAACTACAACACGTTATGAAACATTGGGAATATGAAATAAGTTGCGTTACATTGTTACTTTGTCAGCTTTAGTTTCAGAGTTTATAATGAGCCTTGCAACTGCTACTCGCTGTAAAGTTATTGTAAGCCGAAACTTAGCAGAAGGTAGAAACAGTTCTCAATTTATGAACTACATGTTATTGTAACAATAATCAAGATGTTACCTGAATCTCATTTAACTAGCGAGTGGAAGTATTACTTCGTAATTAAATAGTTTTGTATTGGCTGCAACCCTTTTTTACTTACTCCACCAACCCGCATTGGAGCAGCGTGGTGGAGTAAGCTCCAGGTCTCCCCAAGAATAAAGGGGAGAGTATTAGCTACTACATAAGACACGATATGCCACCAATCGTCCTATGGGGGATTTGTGGGTTAAAATACCAACGCGCGTGTTTGCCAAAACTCATTACTCACCTATTTTCTGGCACAATACTGTAATAATTCATAACGATGCTTTCTACGTAAGCGCTACTCAATATTCAATTTTCTGTAAGGCATGTCACAACTTAATCAGCTTGGTGGACTACGTCAATAGGAGAGTAAAATAGATAGACAGCTTCAGACACATAATTTTGAAAATAACGCAATATAAGTAATTATGACGACTCGTAAGAATATGAAGGGCAGGTTACGCTCCCGGCTTTACTGCCTTTTGTGCGTACTAGTTTCAGAGTTTATAATGAGCCCAGCAACTGCCACTCGCTGCAAAGTTATTTTGAGTAAAAACTTAGTAGAAGGTAGAAACAGTTCTAAATTTATAAAATACATGTTATTGTTGCATAATTTGTAAAGGGATATTAGTAGTGGTTCGTTACACATTATGCAACTACCATGATCCGAAAATTATAAATAGTGTTCCGAGAGTTTTAGACAATAATCGATTCCATGTAAAACTGTCGTCTCAAAATTCAATAAGACAGGGCCTCACTCATCGCCTGGGTAATAAACTATAACGTATCACAGATGAAATAGTATATAGATAACTTGACCTCATTAAGATCGATCTATATGTTTTGAATCAAATGGAAGACAATAATTTAAACTTATAATTTACTAAGTGGCGCTTGATTATTTTATAAACTGTATGATATCATCATAACAATATGAGATACATACAATAAACTAGAATACGAAGCGAGTCAGGTTACACCTTCGCGGAGGCTCCGGTATTGTTGTCTTTTGTCAGCGCTAGTTTCGGAGTTTATAACGAGCCTTGCAACTGCGACTAGCTGCAGAGTTATTTTAAGCCGAAACTTAGTAGGTGAAGGTAAAAGCAGTTCTCCTATACACTGATTAAATTACCTGTTATTGTAAGCAGAACTGAGTTGTAAGTTGGATTTAACTAACTGGAAATATAAAAATATAATAATATGCAATCAAGATGCTTTATTCCCAAGTTACCCTATGTTCTTAAATTACTGAAGTAGATCGCTGAACACTGGACTGGGCACTGGACGGAGAACTGGGTTGATAATTAGCTTTCAGAGTAGCCTTCAGACTAGCGAAATTCTATACAATCTCATAACTACTGTTATGATTATGTCACATCACTGCTGTCGTAGTGCACCGTTAGCCGAAGGGTTGAACATGTCGTTTTGCTTGAATTTGAGTGTAAATATTCATATCCTGCAGCGAATTTTTAACATTAGGCCTGCATGCTCGTCTACGACTTTATTTGGACTGACATGTTATACAATGTTTGAATTTCTTTTGATTATAAATGTCTTCCGAGTTTTATTTGAAAGTATAATATAGTTTTTTTTTATTACTTAAATGGAGAAGAAGATAAGCATGCAGGCCATGTGGTGTTTAGTCCCTGTAGCTTCGGGATTAAGAATAGAGCTACGGTATCCCCTGCCTAATTGTAAGAGGTGACTAAAAGGGAGCTTCCGGGGCTACGAGCGGTGAGAGTGGGAGCTCGACCCGTCCAGCCAGCAGCCCCGGGAAGGACGGCGGTGTGTGCGTAGCCGCATGCCACCGAGAGCGCCTAAGGGTGCAGGAGAGCGCACCTGCTCACCCGAAGATGGGTTGTGCCGTGGAGATCCCGGAGTCCTCTCTAAGTGCAACGATGTTCTCCACCGAGGGAGTTTTATTGCGGTACAAATCCCACATAACCAGGTTACCACTCCCAACCTGCTGGGTACCTTTTGAAGGTTTCCCGCCGATAACAAAAAAGGCCACGTAGTGTTCAGTGGGCGCTGCAGCCTACAGACATACACAACCTCAAGCAAGCATAGTTAAGTCTTGTCTGAGGTCGTATGCAGTTGCGTTGCTACTCCGGAGGCTGATGTTCGCCTCATGTAAGTCTGGCCGGCCAGTTTCCACTTAAACGCAATAAAATTGATTCACGGCAGAAGTGGGTGCAGCGGTGATACTTCCTCGAGCGAAGAATAAAATATCTTCCACCTAGAAATTGTGATTGCAAAAAGTGATTATATTATAAAGTTAGTACCCCAAAGAAAATAACATTTCAAGGTAAAGGCACTTCAAAGATTCTCCATAGTAATTGGAATTTTCATTTTCTTACAGTCGACTAACGACAAATACTTTAGTAAATGGCCACTTGTAGTAATATTAACTAAAGAGGGATTTCATACGAATGCTGGAGAAGCGTTCCTACCAATAATAGGTGTCAATGTGTTAAGTCAAGCTTATCCGGTAATCGGTTTAGCCGATTTGCGAACCATTCAGGCCACATTCCATTGTGAATCCAGAGGCGTGATAATTCCAGAAAGCGTATGTATAATCCATTAGTAAACTAAATAAACTAATCGCGTCGTGGCCTTTGTAGAACGCAAGCAATCTATGAAACTAAGCAAAACGGGCGTCTGTGTGTCTGTCTGCTACACTTTCCCGCTTAAACTACTGAATCAATTTTAATGAAATTAGAAACACAGATAGAGTGGACCTTTGGAAAGGATATATGATAATTTTTATCCTACGGGAACCTATAAAACGAGTCCACGTGGGTGAAGCCGCTGGCGGAAGGCTAGTCTATACTAATATTATAGAGAGGAAAGATTTGTATTTTTGTATGTTTGTAATGAATAAACTCAAAAAATTCTGTTCCGATTTCAAAAAATTCTTTCACCATTTAAAGCTACATTCACACTGAGTTACATAGGCTACTTTTTACCTCGGGAAAATTCTTTATTCCTACGTGAAAATGGGTAATAGGGTCAACGCGGTTGAAGCAACTGGCTAAACCCCTATGATTTTGATATAGCAACGAAGCCCGGAATAGCACATAGACTATTTTTTATCCTACGGGGACCCATTAAACGGACGAATCCGCTGGCGGAAGGCTAGTGTCTAATAAATCGATGAACGCAGCTCTTGTAACGTTACGTTGAGGCTTGAACGTTCAGCTTGCGCCGTTCGTCGACTGTTTATAAAGTGAAGTGAAAAGTTAATGTGGTTGTCATTGTTTTGTTATGACGTTGTTACGTTATACTATCGTCCGTAAACCGACATTACAGACAACCATTTTTTTTCTTTCAACGTAGAACAAATGATAAGGAAGCACATAACGCCCTAGAGCCCTGGCGTAAGAGATCTTAAAAACTAAGGAATACCTGCTGAAGTTGTACCTGCACCACTTACTTTAAAAAACTGACATTACATAAACCAAAAAAGTAGAACTTTGGCCATGTTTGGGTTGTTACGGCCATGTTCCATTCGGGTATCGCTGGTACATGTGGGTTTTATTACGTTTTTTCAGCAAGATATAAATACGAACATTACATAATTTCATAGTCAGTCGCGAAACTTTACTTGTAGAAGTTGCATTATTAACACGTATCCTAAATCCAATCCCCCAGCACACGCTGTAGCTGTACATCAGTATGTGAGGATTGTGCGTGACTGATCTAGCTGCGTCGTAAATCACCCTCACCCACCTGCGCTCCTTGATTGAGTACGCATGGCATTTGAATTAAATAAAACACCTCAGGTTTCAGAAACATCACAGTTTTGATAAAATATTGATAAAGAATAAACAAGGCGTATGTTCTTTCTTTAAGATATAACTTTTTAGTTATGGTTCGACAGATCCTATTATTCGGAAAGGTATGATTGGTGCGCTCTTGAATACGACCTCAGACAAAGTTCAGATGCTTAAGGTTGTTGCACTTAAATGTTTTGACGACCCCATGTGGTGCAATGGCTAGCAAGTTAGACTGCTGATCGAATGGTCCTGGGTTTGACTCTCGGAGAGGTAGATTTCTGTTCTTCGTCTAGTTGTTAGTGCTTCTGCATTTTGTGTGTTTCCACGATAGGAGAGATCCTAGCGTACAGATATGAATTTGTAGCGTTATGTATTTCAATATTAGGTTCTTACATTGAAATTGGCGTTCAGTATCAAAAAAGTGAAACAAGTTTTTTTAGTGAAATTATTATTTAATCAATCGAAGTATGCGCCGTTGTTATCGATACACTTCCGCCACTTTATAGGCAGATCATTGATCAATTTGGAAAAAATCCTTCTAGAAAGAATCTATGAACTGTTTGAAAGCGGTTTTGTCAGCCTCATCAGATTTGAACTTTTTTTTCTTGCAAAAAGTTATCTAAATTTTGAAAATAGTGGTAATCGGTTGGGGCAAGATCTGGAGGGTGTGGTGAGTGATGCAAAGATTCCAGTATATGGATAAGTATCGTTTTGTCATTTACACCGAAGGCTGATTCTAATTCAGAAGTGGTTTGAGATGGATCTGTTTCCACTATCGCCTTCTATTGTTCTTTATTCACTTGGGTCATGATAAGTCGTCCAAGTGGCTCAAAGTGTAAATCGAAATTTTAAGAACGGAAACTTTGAAATCAAAAACACACGGTTCGTTTGTTAGCGGTGCCTGGTCCTGTCGTTAATTCTTCGAGTCGTTTCTGCAGCCCTGGTGCCACGGTGGAACTCGTGTTCGTAAATACCGTGAATTTTCAATTTGTACATAGTTGTAGTTATAGCAATGATGAAGCTCAAACAAATAACGTGAAAACAAATGAAATACGAATTTTAAAACAATATTATTCTGGTTTTATTTCGAAATAAATTTGAATTTGGGATTCTTAAGCAATCGGAAGATATTTTCTTTTAAATTTGCCAGTATTGAATATCAGCAATTTCATATGTAAGATCTAATATAACTACGGGACATCCTCACGTGAGACATTGTGCTTATTGGGGACTATAGGAGTCGAAGAATCTTAATTGCCTGCTTTGGTGAATAAATTATGCAGCTTTTGGTAACTTTACGATAGATTTCTTATTTTAACATAACAAGTCTTCTCAATTATACGACGATCATTCTCAAAGTACAATTTAAAAGCAGCATAAAATGATTACATCATGTCTGCGTCTCTCAGTTAAATTCCTTATAATACCTGACCCAAAAACGCACCTGCGTCCCTGGACTAAATAAGCACGGTGGTTTACGTTAAGTGACTTGCTTCCAGAAAAAGTTTGGGTAATTTACGATTCTTAATTTTAGAAAGAGTTATGGAAGACGTAAAAGTTTTGTTTTCAACTCCTTTTGCAAACGCGGACACCGGATGTTAGGTGGTTTTGTCGAAAAAATGGCAATATTATTAAAACTAAAACAGATATACTTTAAGAGTAGTAATAACTTCAGTTGTGGAGAGAGACCCGTACCGAACAGTAGATCGCAAAAAGGGTAGCAGACATTAGCCTGGTTGCTACGACACCGGTTTATGGCGGAGGCCTTTTTTTTGGTATCGGGGTAAACCTTCAAAAGGTACCCAGCACCTTGGAAGAGGACACCGGGTTATGTGGGATTTTAACCTCACTAAAACCCCCTCGGTGGCCTTCCTCTGCGTTTGGGGAGGACTCCGGGATCTCCCATGGAACGCACCGGTGTCCTCCATACGCGACGCCCTGGAACGGGCCCATCTTTGGAAGAGCAGATGTGATCTCCTGCACCTACCGATGCTTACGGCGGCATGCGGCCACGCACACACCGCCGTCCTTCCCGGGGCTGCTGGCTGGATGGGTCGAGCTCCCACTCTCACCCGGAAGCCCCCTTTTAGTCGCCTCTTACGATCAGGTAGGGGATACCGTAGCTCTATTCTTAATCCCGAAGCTACAGGGTCTTTATGGCGGAGGCCTGGCTTTGTAACTCGGCGTACACCTCTGATACATTGCATGGCACGCTTGTGTGCCGCTGATTTGAAAGATATTTGTGTTCCACCTTTTTTATGTCCCGCTGCTGGGCACATCTCTCCTCTCAGAGTAAGAAGGGTGTGGGCTATAGTTTACTTCGCTGGAAAGTACGGATTGGTGGATGTTATGCGTTCAAAAAATTAAAGTAACTTTAAGGCATGCCCGGTGATGAATGTTTTTCCTCACCGTAGAGCAGCGATAAATACAGGTTATATTTTCTTATAGAACGAATCGTGAGTGTAAACTTACATTGTTATTATAAAAATCACGACTGTTTTGGGATGAAGATGTACATCAGAAACTCCGATGACCCATCCTTGGTTATTATTGCGAAGACATCGTCCACGTACCTCCACCAGAATCGCGGCCTTGTTGGTTTGGTACTGTTTCTAACGCCCCGTGTCAACCCACACCATGAAAATGTGCGCCACTACCGCAGCTATCCGGGAATCCATATCGTTAACCTAAAGGAAATATTCACCACGCCAGGTGAATAACGAATATAACTACGTGAGTACGGTCTTGATATTTATATTAATAAATACTCGTAACATTTTTATAATTTATATCAGAGGTGCGCGCCAGGTTTGAACTCGATATCTCCGTGTTGGAGACCGCAACCTTTAAGTTTACCAATCGGCGATCACTGCCCTAAAATTTTTATGAATTTTACTTGTTTATCTGGAGAATAAAAACCTTGTACTGAAACAATATTTGCTCTTGGATAGCGTAGTGAACTCTGAGTGAATCCCACCCCTCGGTACCATTATCGTAAGTACCCACGACATCCCAGTTACAAGGGGAATTATTTCTTTATTTTAAATTTTATTTCTTAATACCTCGACTCTTTCATTCATGCACCTGACGTATCTACAAATTGCTTTTGATCTCAGAATAAAACTATTTTCATCTCATAAGACGCGAGCGGATTATATCCGAAGTTAATCTTCCCACTCCAGTCTTGAACGTTGCCGTCGGATTATTCAACTAGCGATGACTAGAAAATTGGATACCCCGCCGTTCAACTCTAAAGATAAAATTACACGTACACCCCTATTACCTTTTTGTCTTCTCTTTACAAAATTAGATAACATTATTGAGTAAACAAAGGAGTCAACTTGTTGTAAAGTAATCTAGAAAACCCATTTTTTGTGATAAATTCTTACGTATATTAAAGCAGTTGCGTAGAGTAAGCATGGTTTTTGTTGTGAAGTGGAACCCATACACACAAAAGAAATAAAATGAAATGATATGAAATGAAATGAAATGAGAATAATTTAATTGCGCAAATAAGAATTACAAAAGTTGTTTTATTTTCATTTAATAGTTCGCCATATTTACCTTAGCGAGGTATGCAAATTTGGAGGACAGAATTAAAACGTTAATTTAATGTCAGTAATTATAACTAAAATTACTTATAACTAAGTATATTATGATTGAAGACAACACTGATTTTATTTTGACCCATATTGTGCGATTTTTATTGTGTTGTTTTATCAATTTTATTTTAATTAAAAAAGTTGCTTATATTTTCGAGTTTTATATTTTTATCTGCATCATCGGCTTTGGGCATCAAATTTACTGGGTTTTTATACACTGAGAGAAAAAAAGAAGACCATTTTAACTCGTTTATCCTACTATCCGTACCTATAAGATTCGTACCACTCAAATTCAGATAATATATATAACTATTGTCTGAATAGTTATATTATCATAGTATAATATATATCATATTATATTATTAGTCTATCCATAAGGGGCATACAAAGGGGCAATGCCGCCAGTGTCTTGGGGATCATGCCTCACAGGAACTTTTTAGAAGAAATATTTTATTTATAAGCCTTTTATGTTTTATATGTCTTTATTTTTATTTTAAGTTATGTATATAGTTAATTAAGATTAGTATTAAGTTGTTTTTGTATTGAATATATAACATATATACTATTGTGTTAAGAAAAGTATCACTTTATTATATTTTCTAGTAAATTGCGTAGAACTCAAGCGATCTTCGCAGTTAAGAGAAACGGGCATGAGTGTGAGATAAGTGACCGCTAGCTTGTGGCAAATTTTCATGCACGTTTCCGCGGTTAGGAGGGCACGTTCGTCGTACCCGATTCTTATGAAATGAAATGAAATGAAATGGAATGGAATGGAATGGAATGGAATGGAATGGAATGGAATGGAACGGAACGTAACGGAACGGAATGAAATGAAACGAAACGAAACGAAACGAAACGATATGAAATGGAATGATATGAAATGGAATGGAATGGAATGGATTGGAATGGATTGGAATGGATTGGAATGGATTGGAATGAAATGAAATGAAATGAAATGAAATGAAATGAAATGAAATGAAATGAAATGAAATGAAATGAAATGAAATGAAATGAAATGAAATGAAATGAAATGAAATGAAATGAAATGAAATGAAATGAAATGAAATGAAATGAAATGAAATGAAATGAAATGAAATGAAATGAAATGAAATGAAATGAAATGAAATGAAATGAAATGAAATGAAATGAAATGAAATGAAATGAAATGAAATGAAATGAAATGAAATGAAATGAAATGAAATGAAATGAAATGAAATGAAATGAAATGAAATGAAATGAAATGAAATGAAATGGAGATAAGATGTTCAAAATTATAATTGGAGTTTAAACAGTCTACCATGTTCTGGCATACAATATTATTAAATTAACTAAAAACATTTTGTTTTAAAGATCCGATAAGAATAATCTTAACGGATCATCGGCTACGAGTATCGTAGCCGTCGCGAAACCTTGTTAAGCAACCCTTTTTGCGCCATACTTTAAACGTTTTGAAGCGCGCATGGCTCGGCGGCTAGCGTAGAACGCAAGTGGTCTATGCAGCTAAGCCAAAAAGGACGCGGTCGGGTGTGAGATGTGTGACCGCTAGTGGCAATATTTTATGCACGTTTCCATGCTTTGGAAGGCAGTTAAGCCGTCGGTCCCTGTTGTTGTCGATAGATAACAGTCGTTAAACCTTGACGGAGGCCTTATGGGCGGTTTGAAAATATCCGACAGCAGGTTGGCCACTAGCCCGCATCTACAACAACCCACATTGGAACAGCGTGGTGGAGTAATCTCCAGGCCTTCCCAATAAGGAGGTGAGACCCGTGCCCAGGAGTGGGTTGCAAAAAAGGGTTGCAGCCACTTTAAACGTTACACACTCATATCCGGGTAAGGTAATTATTACCCTGCGTCGTGGGTACCATAGACACATACTAAGACAGGAACACGAACACCCAAACCGAGAACAGAAATTTTAGGTCGTCATTCATATTTCTGTTTCGCCGGGAATCGAAGCCCGGATTGGTAGTAACATTGTAATGTAGTGTAGCATGGTAACCATTGCGCCACACGGGTCGTCGGAATCCAGTTGTGAGATGCAATGAGGGATGCATATGATTGACGTCTCTTTATCGTACAATCTTACGGACAAGAAAACAAAGTAAAAGTAAAGCATTAGAACCAACAACTACTTCAAAACTTACTATTAGTAGTATAAAGACACTTATATAAGATTATTGTACCTTTAGAAGTGCCCGGGGTTGTTAGTTCAGGCTTTTATTTACAAAGTCTATTTAGTGAAACGGTCTTACCAACAGTATTTAATTAATTATAACTCACTCTATCAGTTGTATGGCTACATCCCTTTTTGCGTCCCTCTGCTGGGCATGGATCTCTGCCCATTATTGGGGAGGCCTGGAGCTTACTCTACCACCCTGCTCCAATGCAGGTTGGTGGAGATGCGGGTTAGTGGCCAACCCGCTCGGATGTTTTCAAATCGCCCATAAGGCCTCCGAATAGGTTTAACGACTGTTATCTATCGACAACAACCGAGACCGACGACTTAACGTGCCCTCCGATGCACGGAAACGCGCATGAAATATTTTGCCACTAGCGGTCACCCATCTCACACCCGACCGCGCCCGTTTGGCTTTGTTGGATAGATCGTTTGCGTTCTACGCTTAACTGCCGGGCCATGCGCGCTTCACAACTACATTAAAACTTACTATTATATAGACACTTGCGATTATTATACCTTTAGAAGTGCCCGGGGTTGTTAGTTCAGGCTTTTATTTACAAAGCCTATTTAGAGAAACGGTCTTACCAACAGTATTTAATTAATTATAACTCACTCTAACAGTAGTAACAGTAGTATACTCGTTCATAAGAGGGTCGTTCCTAAAATGTTAAGTGGTTTATGTAGATTCGTAGCAAGACAAGTAGTAACAAGTTTACGAATTACGATTCAAAGTTACAAGTATTGAATACGAAATTTATCTTATATCAAGCCAGTTTCAGTTTGTAAGTTTTATATTATAAAGAGGAAAGATTTGTATTTTTGTATGTTTGTATTTTTCTATGTTTGTGATGAATAACCTCAAAAACTTCGAAGCCGATTTCAAAATTCTTTCACCACTTGAAAGCTACATTCATCTTGAGTAACATAGGCTACTTTTTACCGCGGGGAAAGGCTTCATTCCTACGTGAAAACGGGTAATAAGGTCAACGCGGTTGAAACAACTGGCTAAACGCCTATGATTTTAATATAGCAATGAAGCCTAGAATAGCACATAGGCTATTTTTTCATCCTACGGGGACCCATAAAACGGGTCCACGTGGGCGAAGCCGCTGGCGGAAGGCTAGTCAAAAATGTAAATATTGAACATGTTATTATTTTTATTATTTTACTTGCTATCAGTCATTAATATGAATTTCAAACTAATCTCAACCCTGTTTGCGTCCCACGGCTGGGCTTGGGTGTCCCCTTAATAGGGAGGCTACTGTACCACGCTGTCCCAAAGCGGGTTAAAGGGGAAACGGGATGGTTAGTAACCCGTTAGCGGATGTTTTTAAACCGCCCTTAAGGCTTCCGAGAAGGCATAACGATGGGTATTTGTCGACAATAACTTGGACTACGGCGAGTCCATACATCAGAGCCCTTAGTGCAAGTTTGTAAACGCGCTAACGTTACTACTGCGCCCGAGTTAACATTTGACAGATAGATCTTAACCTGAAAGGAATAAGGTCGCTAATTAAATTCTTAACGCAAACGCGATAGTAACGTTTTCGCGTGTGCAGAGTTACACTAAGACCTCAGTACGCTACTTTAAATACGATATTTTTACGTACACATATTTATACTATAGCTCTACATAGAAAGAAAATCTGCGTGTTTATTGCAAGGTCATGTGCCACTAGCTCGCTCTTGCCCGGAATTGAGAACCATGGTCTAATTTCTTTTAATTTGTGAGGGTAATTGTCCCCAGTAATGGGAAATAAGCGGTGAATGTAATTTTGATTGAAGCGTACAGTGTCCTCATTCTTCATTCAAGAATGAAGTCTTGCGGATGGCAAATGTGACGGCAGCAGTAGTTAAGGCCATAATTATGACCTATGAACTATGTAACGCTCATTTGCTTACTTAATAACGCCATCTGAAATAGCTCCCAATAAAAAGAAATCACAAAAAAATAAAAATAAACGCAATATGGTTTTGATTAAGGTTTCAACCCGGGCCTCTAGTTCCGCAGTCAGCCCACGTAAACATTCGGCCAAGGAAGCTTTAATTCAATGAACGAAATTTTAATAGTGCTCTTTCTAATCGACATTGCCATCTCTTTGAACGTCAATCCGACGTTCAAAGAGATGGCGTTTGACGGCGTTCTACGCCACAATATTATTAATACTCGCCAATAGATGTCAGGAAGAATCGTATTTTTCAGTTTATATTTAATTGATTATCGCTGAAAATATTTTTTTGTAGTTTCTAATTTCTAAAAATAAAATCTATCTATATCGATTTACCACCCCCGAAACCAGGGTACAAAATATCATCAAAATCTTTGGAGCTGTTTCCGAGATTCAAAAAATATATTTAGGTAAAGGTATTAGATACAATAATGGGTAAATAAATAAATAATAACTTTAATTTTACTGCAATGAATATTGCAAAGCAGAGAACATTACATACGGTATTGCTTATTTTATGGAACTAAACCTTATATTCAAACGAATATTTCTCCCAAGAATACGCCAGTAAACGATTATGGTAACTAGGTTCCATCTTTATGCCATATTTCAGCGCTCCTGTAAGTTATTTTAGGATGGCACTATATTATAGACGCCACACCATAAAAGGTCTACGTAAAACTTATCCAAATATACAGTACCCGTTCAAGCATATAAATATCAATGCTTCTTTGACAGCCTCCGGATGGGTCGACAGCGAAACGTGAGGTCGTGGGTTCGATTCCCATCCAGGACAAATATTTTTGTGATAAACATGATTATTTGTTCTGTGTCTGTGTGTTAATTTATCCATTTAAGTATGTATTTAGAATTATATAAGTATGTTTATCAGCTTTCTGATTACCATAGTACAAGCTCTGCTTAGTTTGGAATCAGATGGCGTTTTGTGAATTGTCCAATGATTAAAAAAAAACTGTATTTTCATATACAAAATTATATTTTTTGGATTAAAACAAGCATTGGTAAAATTTATGAAACCTAATTATTTAATTCGGTAAGTCCGACTGACGACTTAAAGAAGACAGCGGGAAGTCGTTGGATTGGTTAGATTAAGCGAGCACAGAACAGACGGAAATGGATAGAGTTGTTAATTAAAGATAAACTCGTAATAATCCATTCCTAATAGTTGTAACGTAATTTTTATTATTTCTTTACGACATAATAAATGATAAATGGACTATCCCAGGGTTTCTCAAACTTTCGGATCCACGAACCCCTGTTAAAATTTCCAAGTGACAGCGAACCCCTTACTAACTAATTAAATGAACCCCCCAAGAAAAAAAAAATTTGAAAAGGTAACACATAAAGAACCAAAAGAAATGTCTTTGTAAAATGAATGTGGTGGGTGTACTTGTTTCTTGTCGCAAATGGATTCAATGTTAGGAGTAATTTTGGACAATTTTAACCTTAATTCTGACTCAGTATCAAGTCGATTTTCGTATTTAGTGTTTATCATGACCAGGTGTGAAAACCCACTCTCACATAAATATGTTGAAGCAAAGGGTAAAAGGAAATTCACCGCTTTGCGTGAGAGTTCGGAATACTCTGCCTGTCTAGCTGCCATCCTTTTAAAAGACATCCTTTTAAAATCATCTTGAAGATTTCATCTACGGACATTTCTAATAATGACTCAAACTAGAAATTATGGTCTGGTTCGTGACCACAAACGGGTTACGAATCCAGCCATCTTTAGCATTATCAATATCCGGAAAATACCTTTCTAGTTCGTCGGAAAGCTGAGAAAGGTGCAGAACAATTTCAGTCCTTATTTCGGAATCCACTGATAAGGCGTTCGTCGCCGCGTCGTGATAAATTCATACAAAAGAGAATTCAACGATATTCAAAGATATTTGATCTCAAGCAGGTTTACCAATTTTTTTTTATTAGTGCGTAAATCTTGTCGCGAACCCCCTGCTGTCGAATGGCGAACCCCTAGGGGTTCGCGTACCCCACTTTGAAAAACCCTGGACTATCCAACCAATTGAAATATATTTCAATTTGATCCAGTAGTTCCTGAGATATAAGCTCTCAAACAAACTCTTTAAATTTAAAATTTATAATATTTATAATAAAAGTTTAAATTGTATCGAACTATTGCATAGTGTTAAAAGTAATAGATTATAATTTTATGGATTACTATTTTGTTGTTTCAACGTACTTCTCACTTCAATCTAATAAATATTATTATTATTAAAATATGATCTTGAACGGATATTTTCCTAAGGAGGTTATTGACATGTCGTTTTTAAATTTCCTCTTACGTTATGTTAGGATGACCCTATATTTCAACGCGCCAACCGAGAAAGGGTCTTAGAAAAACTTCGTCAAGTACACTTGTCCCGGCTATGTCCTTGACGCTTTATGACAACGTCGGTACCCGCGGGAGCTTGCTGTAATGGTTTTAGTAACTTAAAGTTTATTTATAAGAGCGAAATATATTTCGGTGGTATATCAAAGTTATTGTGAAATTTGGTAGTTAACTGATACTGTATATGTGATATTAATCAATAAAATATGAATATAATCTTTCTATAATAAATATAATAATATTTATATTTTATATAACCTTGCCTAAAAGGACTCCTTTTAATAATATATTTTAATTACTACCTTATATTATTAAAAAACTTAAATAATAAAGTTTTTTATTGTAATACATATACGAGTAGTATAATTTATTTTTCTAAGTTATTAGTTCTAATTTTATCAAACAAAATATTCCAATCTTTCTATTATAACAAAAATGAAAATCGAAATTTGTTACTTAAAAACAATGTTTTTAATAATTAGGTATTATCTGTACCTTTGTGGCAAATTATTATTATTATCTTATATTATTATTAGCAATATTATGAATGGCAATAGCATTTTGTGAGGATATGACAATGCAAAAGAGAAAATAGTTTTAATAAAACTTAATCTAGCATAAATGCCTATAGTTATATTTAATATTCTCACTGTAAAATAATATAATATTTTAATCAACTATTTGTGTACAGAATATCCAAAAGTATTATTTAATACGATTTATTTCTACTATACAGTCGTAAGAAAAAAACTAAAATGATGATAATATAAAATTTGAAATTGTATGTCACAATAGTTTAAATACATTTATTGAAGTGATGATAAAATGATTTATCATTTGAAGAAGCTGGTAAAAAAATCAAATTCACTTCAACCCTCTTATTGTAAAAATATCTTAATGTTAGTAAAAAAACCCGATAAATAATCATGCTCTTAAATATAACATCAAGCGTAAAATATTATTGTTCGTAAGAAAAAGTTAGACAACTATCTATGCCGGGAACTGTCCTTGGTGGTTTTATGATACCCGGGCTACCCTTAGAAGAGTTTGCTAATAGTGTTTACAAAGAAGAAACTTTATGTCGTAAAACCTACGAAAACAATGATAAAAGTAATGTAAGGATTGTGATATAATTTATTCTATATAGTTATCCACTATTACTGCAAGAAATGAAATGGTCTACTTTTTAAAAAAATTGTGTGAAAAGTAAAGCAATTCCAAAAAAATACAAGAGAGTCTATTTTAACTTCAGGATGTAAAAAGGTAAAGGGCTAAGCAGTGCTTTTTTGTATTTTTATTAGAATGTTGTCATTAACATTTGATGGGAGAAAATTCTGAACGAATTTGTCACTTAAGTGCTTAAAATTCCTACTTCCCTACTTATAATATTATAAATTCGAAAGTAACTCTGTCTGTCTGTCTGTCTGTCTGTCTGTTACGTTTTCCCGCTGAAACTAGTGAACCAATTTTAATGAAATTTGGAACACAGATAAAGTGGACCTTTAGAAAGGACATAGGATGGTTTTTATCCTATATACGGGAACCTATAAAACGGGTCCACGCGGACGAAGCCGCTGGCGGAAGACTAGTTTCAAATAAATTCAGGCTATGGCAAAATTTAACAAAGACAAAGACATTTATTTGCACAAATATGGGTGTTTACAAAGTTGTTTATATTTAGTACGCCATATTTACCTTCTAGAGATAGGTATGCAAATACTACAATGATAGAAATAAAAAATATAAACACAATTATATTCATCCCATATTGCGTTCCATATTATAAGGATTAATAAATTTGGCAACATTAGATTTTATATATAGGTACTGTACTTAATAGGATAGAAAATAAATATTTTATTCCCAATAGCGTAGTACATCTGAAATTGCCGAAATGTAGTTCTAACAGAACCTATTTCTTAAAAATATTATTTTCTGTGTCTCAAATATTATTGCTCATATTATTTTTGTTGAAAAGAATAATTTAACAACGCTTTGTCCTTGAAGCTTTATATTTTCTTTAAGAGTACCAGCTGTGCAAAGAGATTGAGATAAATTCTGAACGCGCTTTTAAAAGTACATTTTTAATTCTAAGTACCTACCTACACACAAAAGTTCTACATCATAGGTAATTTACTGCAATTAAAATAGTTTTCGTTACTATTATTAGCACTAATAATATTATTTTATTATCTACTGTAATACCTATATAGTTAATCTGTGAGTAGCTGGAAGTGGGTTTATAGTGTCTCATACGATCAACTGTCACTTGTGCCAATTACGGACCCAGAGCCATACTGTTGTCTCAATTATACATATATATGTATATCTACTTTTATTTAAAAGAGTGCTGCTGGGAGTTTTTTTCCGCCGCTATTTTTTCTCTCAGCTCAACATATAGCCCTAACGGGCACCTAACGGTATGACCAGGAAAAAATGACATTCATTAAGTCATTAAGCGAATATTTTGTATTCCTAATATGAAATAAATAATTTGATTTTTGATTTTGACTACTGAACACGGGTCTCTTCGAGTTGTCAGAGACAAAGAGTTCCAAATCAGAGAGGTATGAGTCTTAACCATTCACGCTGGAGCAGCGTGATGACATAAGCTCCATGCCAACAGTGGGACGAAATGGTTGCAGCCAGCCCAGCCTTCATGCTGGTCAAATGCGGGTTATAAATAGTGATAGTTCAAATTTGTTATTAGAATGGATAATTGTGTCTCTGTTTTTGTATGTGTCCGTGGTGCCTAAATAGACGATATCATACTGTAGGGCTATGAGTGTGAAGTGTTATTTATTTGTACTGAAACCGACAGTGCCCTTGTCGTTTACGAGCGGCTGCAGCCAATGAGCTCATAATGAACTCGTTTGGCAAGATTACACTTCGAAATATTGTTATTTGCAAAATGTTATGTTTTGTTATTAGCAAAAATGGATATTAAAGAAGAGATGAAGTTAAGTTGAAAACAGAAACAAATAAATATAAATAAATATCTTTGGACAATCCACACAACACCATCTGATTCCAAACTAAGCAGAGCTTGTACGATGGTAATCAGAAAGCTGATAAACATACTTATATAATTCTAGATACATACTTAAATAGATAAATTAACACCCAGACACAGAACAAATAGTCATGTTCATCACACAAATATTTGTCCTGGGTGGGAATCGAATCCACGACCTCACGCTTCACAGTCAGCTCATCACCCACTACGCCGCGGAGGCTGTCATAACTAGTAGTAGTAATAAAAAAGTAATTATAAAACTCGACGAGACAATATTACAATTTATAAGTATCAGTGTTATTTATATTATTATATTGTAATATTGTCTTAAAAACTAATATACAATACTTAGAGAAAGGTCTCATAACATCACGACATTATTTGGCTAAAGAATTTAAGGAATTCACGAAAGGGCCGTCAAGAACTGAATTAGCGCCGAATAGACGAAATGGTGAAAGGTCACGAAAAATGTGATACCCGAATACCTCTGGAATTAAATGGTGAAGTATATGAAAAAACATTACAAGATGTCTATGAAACATCTACAAAATTGGTACGAAACGTAGGTACGCGCATATTTATCTTTGAAAATAGTAATAAAAAAATATCTATTTCATGCCTGCAACTGCAGGAAGAAAAATAATTTGATTATAAAACAAATCATTAATTCGGTTATAAGGTTTAAAATACTAATAAATTCTTAATTTAGTGCAAATGGTTTAAACTCAAAAAATTGCGTCTTTTGGCAGTCATAGTATGTAACATATTTTTTTTTAACTGTTACGTATAGTTGTTTCCAAAATTAATATACTACCTAAGAGCAAAATGACATAACAACATGACATTATTTGGGAAACGAATTTAAAGAATTCACGAAAGGGCCGTCAAGAACCGAATAAGGGTAAATTTCCACTGAAAAAGCAGCAGCGCGCAGCAGCTTTTTAAACAAAATATTGCAAATCATTTTGAATCTTATCTTTGTGATACATAGTTCATAGTTATTTGAATGCAAAGGAGGGGCAGCGCGGCGCCGCGAGGCGGCACGAACTTTCTAGCGACTACTCAAAAGAGGTTGCCCCTTGCAGCTCCGGTCAGTCACTTGCTCTTACGGCTTCTGCGCGCCGCTGCTCTTTCAGTTGTAATTGACCCTAAGAGTCGAATGAACGAAACGGCGAAAAGTCACGGAAAATGTGATCTTTGAATAGCTATGGAATTAAACCGTGGGGTATAAGAGAAAATAAAGATCGGAATCACAATAAGTGGAAATACTACGAAATTGCTACGTAACGTACGAGACTATTAAATTTAGTGAAAATATTATCAAATAGGTTCGGCAGACGGTAGGTTGCGCTCTGTGCCATATTTTTTGTATATCGAGCAACCAAAAGCTCTCCTTCAAAGCCGGCAATGCTCGGGCGGCTCCCCTGGGGTTGCCCGTGTCCATAGGCGACGGTGATCGCCACCACGCAGCCCGTCTGACTTTTTGTTCGGTTTACTCATAAAAAAACCAACTCTTTTTCACTATAATACTAGTATTTTTTGTTCATTATTATTTTCTGCTTATATTAGGGATTATTCCTCATTGTTTTAGTTTGATGTACTTCAAAGGCGTGTTTTTTTTAGTTTTTTTAAACTACAAAACAATAATTAGCTTTCTTACGGAGTAGCTATGGGCTGTCAAGAAAATTAATAACCTCAAATCATACATATAAACTAAAATCTCAAATACCAGGGAAACTGGGCCAGGTCTCAAGTTTTATCTATAATTCATATAGGTAAGAAAAATAAAAAGAATTCAGAAAATCATTGATTAATGTAAAATTGTTACCTTCTTAGAATGACGACCATAAACACACAAAGCAACAGGAAACAACAAGTGATGAGGTTTTTATAAGCCCTACACAGAAACGAATAGGAAATTTACTCCGGCATATTACGTTAATAATCGTGTTTTCATACATTAAGTACTCGCCTCATGTCAAAGGGATTTGCGCGGAAAATATTCAATTTTAACGACGTGTACCTAATTCGGTTACCTGCTTTTACTTTGTGTGCGACGAACTTCGGATTTCAACCTTATTAATGGCCAAATAGAGTACATTTGTAGTCTATAAGATTCACATTGCCTTGATAGACATTCAATATTCAGCCTTATACGCTTTAAAATAAAATTCGGAGTGGTTATGTCGATTCAAATTAGGGTGCGAGAGAACTTGACATGGAGTTGTTTGCGTATGTCCAATTAGGCGGTTTTCTTTCCTATAACAACATTCGGGTAATTGAAGGCTTAATTCGGGGTAAGTTGTTAATGGTTTGCTTTTACTGGGTTCACTTGATGCTTTTGACATAAATGCGTCGAAATATTTTTGATGTCACAGTATCACTTACACAGTAAAGAAAATATAAATAAAATGACTTATTATCAGCCATATTTGTGTGTCACATAAATGTGTTTAGGACGCCCCTAATTTTTCGAATTTATGAGCTCATTCGTAACTTTTATGCAGGAGAACTCGAAAGCCTATTCCTTTTTTTTTTCATCATAAAAACACTGAAACTATTATCTACTTATACTATTTATATTATACTATACACACTTCACATAGTTTAATATTTAACGTTGAGAAATCGAATTGTATGTAATTTTTTGATTAGAAAAGTTCTACTGTCACACTTCTTTTTGCTACGAAGCATTTCCTCTTCTTTCTATAGATTTTTTTAGTAGCTACACTTGGACAAAAGTACACCATAGTTATATTATATCGCATGTAAAGTTTTATTGCATTAAAATTGAGATTAAAATTTACATTAAAATTGAGATTAAAAATTTCCATAGAATTCAGTGTATTATACTTACAGTACATTTACAATTAAATAGTTACCGTTGGGATCCATGCTCTTTTGAATTATATTAAAAAAAAACTCATATTGTTCTCGCTTACTTGCTTATACAAACACACACATGGACATACAAAGATAGAGAGAGAGAGAGAAAGAGATCAACATAAATGTGCCGATATTTCAGCAGACGAATCGGCATGTGCTGGCTGGTGCCACAACATCTTATCAAAGTTTGATGGATAAATTAAAGTTCCTTCGTATCAACAGATTAACCCTCACTAAACAGCAATTAATCCATAGTTAACGAAAATAACTGACCTTTGCGGCAGTCCTTAGGCCAAAGTGACCCTTTTAAAGTTATCCCACTTTCAAAGTCAAATCTCAACACTGGTTCCTCAAGTTTGTATTACGAAGTCGAAAGTTGGTTACTCTAAGCTTTTAATAGGGGTAAACTGTTTGTATTGGTATATATAAATTTATATTGTTTAAGGATAAGAAATTATAATTAGAAAATAGTTTATTAAAGATAGTATCAAATTACTGTTCTCTTAAAAACAGTGGACACATCGTTTTAAGTAAATGATACTTATGTCAGGATTTCACAATATTTCTTAGTAGTAGTTTTTTCTCAATAACTCACAGATTGGCTAGTTATTAAAATTAGTTTTAGATTTTTTATATAATTTGAAGATCGGTAACTTGCACTTTATTGTCTGCCATTATGAACAATGTTATACTCACGCAGAGAGATAATAATTAAATATAAAATTGGTATAATTTTGTAACAATTTTGAGCAATTTTATTTGATAGTATCATGATGTATGTGAGTACTAAAGAATAAAAATATCTACAGATAAATAAAATACGAAATAAAGCGCCAAGTTGATATGACATCCGTTACTGCAAAGAAATATGCAGTACATTGCGATCCAGCGATTGCGACTGACACTTTAATCATCCTTTGACAAATCGCGCTGAACTGAGCGTCTAGTGCTGACTCAAATGAAATGCATTTGTCAACTTCATGAATGTTTTTGAGTTATAGCTTTATGTTAACGACATGGACCAAGAACATTTTTATTAAGATTTGTCAGAATAAAAGTTCAGAATCTATTTACTTATAGTAATGTTTAGTTTCAAAATTCAATTATCTTTAAATTATTTACAAACGTATTGCGGATTTGTATGGAAAAAAAGAATATGCTAGAGTTTTGTATTTAAATATATGAAAAAGTAAACTTGTTTTTAAATATAAGTTATATATATAAAGTTATATATATATATATATATATATATATATATATATATATATATATATATATATATATATATATATAACCATTTTGTAACTTCACAAATCCAAAAAAAATTGATAAAAAAAAGTCTAACTTTATATCTAACTCTTTGTGAAAATAAGTAAAAAGTAAAATAATAAAAAAAAAACGGCAAATTGTTTGTAAAGTAGGCTTACGATCGAGATGTTTACGTGATAACGTCCGCACGAGAATGCCGCTAGAGTGAGAGAGACGGAAGATCGGTCCACTCACTCGAACGCTACGCACGTGACAAGTTTCACGGAATGACTGGCAGCGCTCATTCCCGCTTTGGCGTCCGGTCCGAGCAGTCCTACCTGCTCGCCGCGCTATTTTCCGTCCGGTTGTGCATAGTGCCCTGTGTCTGTGCGTGATCAGTGCGTTCCGTTCAACTGTTTTACGTTGGACTCGCTAGTTTTCGTTGCTTAATTTCTGCCAATTTTTGGTATTAATTAAGTTACGGACCGCGTTGGGTTGGTGGATACCTCAACGGTGCCAACGAAGCCAACCAGCGTTGACCCGGTGCGCTCTCAGACCTCCTGGTCTGAGGAAACCGGCAGACCCGATCCCATTGCACTTGGTCGTATCCAAGGGTGACGGTACGCAGTTACGACCCATAGGGATAACTGCTCCCTCAACATTCCTGTCTCGCTCCCCGCATCATGGCGGGGAGGCCCCCGCCCCCTAAGATGGACCTGTCTTCAATGGGTCTGTCTAGCAACAATGAACTCATAGAGTACATAACGTCATTCTTCTCGGCCGACGCTCTTGTCGCGCTAGTCACACACATCCATGCTGATAAAAAAGCAAAAGCCTCCCTCGATGCTAACTCCGCATCGACTAAATTCTCTTCCGCATCTCTAGATGCCACCACCGAGCCTTCCAAGGCCACCGCCTCCGAAGAGATGGAGTTCTCAGACTCCGTCTCTCTCAAACGCCCCGCTGACTCGGATGACTCTGATCACTCCGACACCGGTACCCTTACCGGCTCGTACTGCTCCTCCGAGGAGGACTTCCAGCCAGCCCATAGCCGCAAGCAAAAGCGCAAACTCAAACGGGTTGCCAAGACCCAAACCCCCTCGGCCTCCGAACCCCGAGATGAACCCTCCGCGCCTTCAGCGCCCCCCACTCCATTAATGTCCCTAGACATTAACCCCCCCTCAGGCTCTGACCTCCCAAGGCAGAAGCCTTCCAAGCCAGCTTCACGCTGCACCCCAGTCCCGGCTACCTGCAAGCCCCCGCCACCAATTTTCCTCAGGGATAAATCCAAGTGGAACCGCGTCTCCCAATTATGCCACGACAACAAGGTGCAATACACCAAAGCTCGCAATGTTAAAGAAGCCATTAAAATCACAGTCCCCACTATGGAGGACTACCGCGTTATTACGCGCCTCATGGGTCTCGAAAAGATCCCATTCCACTCCTTCTCTCTCCCCGAAGACCGTAAAGTCCGTGCCATACTGCGCGGCCTCCCCTATGAGTTCCCCAATGAGGATATTCAAAAAGACCTACAAAGCCAGGGCTTCCCGGTAGAAGGCGTACATAAAATGCACAGCCGAACCGGAAGGAAATTCCCCCTCGTCTTGGTCATAATGACCAACACCCCGGTCGCTAGAGACCTTTTCAAAGCCGTCCACACGGTTTGCGGGCTATCCAACATTCGTGTTGAGGCCCCAAACAAACGTGGCTACCCCGGTCAGTGCCACCGCTGCCAGCTCTATGGCCACGCAGCGTTGAACTGTTCCGCCACCCCAAGGTGTGTTAAATGCCTTGAATCCCACCTCACTAGCGAGTGCAAACGGACGCGTGACGCTCCGAACCCCCCTGAGTGTGTGCTGTGTGGCCAATCCGGACACCCAGCTAACTACCGCGGTTGCCCCCGAGCCCCCCGCCCCCAGGTGCCCAGGCAAACTTCCTGGCAAAGTAGAAATGGCCCTCCGCCAAACAAGAACACAAACTTCCCGCCACTTAGGACCCCGAGCGCCCCGGTACAGCCTCCTTCATGGAGGCAAACCGCTCCTTCAGCGCCGGCCCCTCCCCCTAAGGCCTATAGTCACCCGGCTCCTGCCCCGTCCACCTTCAGTGGCGGTAAGCGGCAAAAAGCCCAAGCCACCAAACCACAACCAAGTGGTAAACCTTCTCATTCCATTGGGGATGACATCATGACTGTCCATAACGTCCTGGATAAAGTTGACCTGTCTGAGTTAGCGATCTTCGCATCCAAACTCAGACGGGCTAGAAATGCCCGAGAGAGCCTTTTGGCGCTCGGTGAGCATTACAGTCTCATAGAAGCTCTACAATGAGTACAGCGCCTAGCGCTCTCCCACAGTCTACCGGTCGGGTAAAACCTAAGAGCGTTTCGCTCATCTCATTCAATACGCGCGGACTGCGCACCAATCTCCCCGAACTTAGGGAATTCGTCCGCAATAGAGACATTGACCTATTGCTAGTACAGGAGACATTCTTAAAGCCCTCTAAAAAAAGAGGCTTAAACATCCCCTCATACTCGCTTATACGTAATGACAGGGCCGACGACCGTCCCGGCGGAGGCACTGCCATCTACTATAAGAGGTCCCTCCACTGTTCCCCGATAGATACTCCAGCACTCACCAACATGGAAGCCACAGTATGTAGATTGGGCATGACAGGACATTCGTCCCTGATCATAGCCTCAATTTACCTCCCTTGTAAGCTACCCCCCCTTAAAAGCGACCTAGAGGCCCTCCTCTCGCTTGGAGATTCAGTCATCCTTTTCGGAGATTTCAACTCCAAACATACAGACTGGAAGTGCCTGTCTACCAACCGCAATGGCACCAAACTCCACTCTCTCACCAAGGCGTTGGACATAGATGTCTTAAGTCCACGTTCCCCCACACACTACCCTGACATGGAGGAACACTCCCCCGACATCTTAGACTTCGCCCTAGTCAAAGGGGTCGCTCTCGATCTCAGATCGATTGAAACCCTCGACGACCTGGGCTCGGACCACCGTCCAGTATCCCTACAGCTCGGGCACCATGCCCCAGCCACCCGTACTTCTTCTAAAACCTTCACCAACTGGGAAGGCTTCGAAAAATCCCTCACATCAGCCCTTAAGGCCCCCGACTCACCATTTGCAGTCTCAGCCGAATACTTTGATAGTACGGACAAAATAGACAGCACGGTTAACTCTCTAACTCAAGCTGTACAGACAGCCCTTCACGACAACGAGAAAGTAGTGGAGGTGAATAACCGTAAGCTACCTCTCGATGTCAGTAATCTCATCAAATCCAAAAATGCCGCCCTCAGAAGGGCCGCAAAATACCCCACCCCCCAATATAGAAAGCGCGCAAACGCCCTCCAACGCAAAGTTAGGTCCCGCCTCTCTGAAATGAGTAATACCAATTGGCATTCACTCATTGAAGATATAACTCCGTCGCATCAGGCGTACTACCGAGTGGCTAGAGCCCTTAAAACAGACGCCGTGCTCAACACACCTCCTCTTACACGTCCCGATGGCAGTATCGCCTTCGAGGACGCGGAGAAAGCCGAATGCTTCGCTGACAGCATTGCCTCACAATGCTCCCCCAGCACTCAACCCTGTGACCCCGCTCACATTCAAGCGGTGGAGGATGAGGTCCTTCATAGGAACTCACTCCCTATCACCGCCGACCCCATCACCGTCTCCACAGACGAAGTAAAAACAATCATCCGGGGCCTTAAGCCCAGGAAAGCCCCAGGAGCGGATGGTATTTCTAACGTCGCGCTTAAAAGATTCCCCAAACAGGCGCTTACTCTTTTGGTCATTATCTTTAACGCCTGCTTTGACCACTGCTACTTCCCGACTTCGTGGAAGGAAGCGACCGTCATAGGGATCCCGAAACCAGGGAAACCCCGTAACGTGCCCTCCAACTATCGCCCTATTAGCCTCCTCAAGGCAATGGGCAAAGTCCTGGAAAGAGTAATTATCTCTCGAATGAGAATGCATCTCTTCCCCCCAGACGCCCCCCCCGTGATCAACCCCCACCAATTCGGCTTTCGTGCAAAGCACTCTTGCCCCCAACAAGTCCACCGCATCGTTGAGTATATCACGAGCGGTTTTTATCCGAGACGTAAAAAGACAGTAGCAGTCTTCTTCGACGTCGCCAAAGCTTTCGATAAGGTTTGGCATGGAGGTCTTATATACAAGCTCCACTACATCGGTCTCCCTGACCGCATTGTCAGATTAATGGCTTCCTTTCTTCAGGACCGAACCTTCAGGTTTAGACACGAAGGTATCCTCTCCACCCCGCGCACTCTAACAGCCGGGGTCCCCCAAGGCTCAGTGCTCTCTCCGTTATTATACATATCGTATTCAAACGATATGCCCATCCCACAGAATGGAGTGCAACTCTCACTCTTCGCCGATGACACTGCTCTCTATTTCCAAGGACAGCAGATGCCATCAGTCCTCTCCAAACTTCAAAGCTCTATTAACGAGCTAGGAGATTGGTTCAGGAAATGGCGCATCGAGGTTAATCCGGAGAAAAGCTCCGCTGTCCGCTTTGATCACAAGCGCAGAATTAACCTCGGAGACCCCCAAGTCCGTTTGTTAGGCACCCCGGTTCCGTGGCAGACCACGGTCAAATATCTGGGTGTGACCCTTGACTCCCGCCTCACCTTTAGACCCCATGTCCAAAAGGTGACTGGAACCGCCCGATTCTACATGGGCCGCCTTAACAGTATGTTAGGCAGGCACAGTAAGATGTCCCTTAGGAACAAGCGAACGCTCTATAAAGTTTGCATACGACCGGTAATGACTTATGCCTCCCCAGTTTTCGCACACGCGACCCCCAGTGTCATGGACAAACTTCAGATTGTCCAAAACCTCTTCTGCCGCAGAGCAGTGGACGCCCCTTGGTATGTCAGAAATGCCGAACTGCACCGGGACTTAGAGCTCCCCACCATCCAGCAAGTCCTTAAGAAATTCTCTGAGACTTTTTTCAAGTCAGCAGAAGAACACCCCAATCAGTTAATAAAGGAGGCAGCAAATTACATCGCTCCTCCTCCCTCCCGTCACCAGGTAAGGAGGCCGAGGAACGTCCTCTCCGACCCCCCTAACAAGATCTCTTCTAATCTGGATCTCCTCTTGGCAGCCCAGACTGAAGAATTAGACACCCCAGATAGCGAGCATCCTTCCGATGCCGCAAGTCCCATCCCGATAACACCTTCGGTGTATTCTTCCCAGCGGTTGCTCCCTAGGGAGCACCGCTAGCACCTCACTTAGCCCTTGCTAGTGAGGTCGCATCAGATGAAGGCTTAGAGGCCCCCGGGCCAAAGCCATCAAGGTGGTGTTTAGTGGGTAAGGCACGTAGGTTATAGTGAGTCCCACATATCCAACACAGCCGGCTGCGTTGGAATGCATGAGCATTCACCACCTCCCTCCCGCGTATCTCCGGAGGGTCGCCCTTTTCCATCTTCTGGGCCCAAAAAAAAAAAAAAAAAATGGCAGCGCTCGAGATGAGACGGGAGATCGGTCCGTCTCTCTCTCGTTATACCTGCGATCGCGCTCGTGAGGTTTTGGTGTGACACAAGTTTCTGAACATGTCACCCGACTAAAACGATTTTAAAGACGTTATCACGTCAAAATGACTTATAGTAAACCAAAAAATATAAAGCTAATATACATAAGAAGGGCATTTATGATTCATTATACTCGTATGTTCCATTTTTGAGATTTATCGAAGTTATAAAATAGTCCGCCCAGTCAGCAAATTTTATACTTCCGTTATTGCAAAGAAATATGCAGTATGTTGCAACTCAGCGATTGCGACTGATACTTTAATCATCCTTTGGCTAATCGCGCTGATCTGAGCGTCTAGTGCTGAACCAAATGAAATGCATTTTTCAACTTCATGGATGTTTTTTGTCTTACAGATTCATGTTCTATATGGATAGTATTTTGTAAAAATACATTTTTGAACAATGCATTTACATAGTTATTATTAGAAACAGTATGAACTTGAGAAAGAACGTTCAGAAAAAAAACTTTAATGCCTTCGTTTTAAAAAGTCTTATAAAAATTCAACTGGATTAGCCATTTTGTTAACTTAACTTATATGAAAACGGTAAAAAAACTTAACACTCTTTATTGTGTCACTTTTTTCCGAGTATTCATTTATTCCTTCTTGATGAAATATCTTCAAATGATGTGATGATCAAATTTTCTAAGTAAAAAAATTTCGAATCAAACAAGGCATTTAAGGTCCATTTCTTATTTGCACCTTTGCAATTTTTATGAATTGATTTAAAAATCGAAGTTTTTGAAATAGAGCGCCAAGTCAGTAAGACCTCTGTTATTGCAAAGAAATAATGCAGTACATTATGATCCAGCGATTGCGACTGACACTTTAATCATCCTTTGACAAATCGCGCTGAACTGAGCGTCTAGTGCTGACCCAAATGAAATGCATTTGTCAACTTCATGGATGGTTTTTGAGTTATAGAGTTCTCGAATAAAAATGGCGGCAAATGCAGCTGCCGGATATGCAAAATGGATGTATTTATGAACTAAGTTTTATTAGAAATCCAAAGTTCTATAACAGACATTTGTTTGTTTTGGTAAACATTCTTGTAAACTTGTTTATCTTTTTTGGCTGCTACACTTTTTGCGTCCCACTGCTGGGCACGGGCTCATTATTGGCCTATAGATTACTCCATCACACCGTGTATATCAGTGCTGACTCGTAGAGGTTTACATTTTACTACCATTCAATGTCTACCACTTTTGTACTTTAAATATCGCAATAGATTATATTCTTATATTTCAAGCAAACAAGGTAATTTTTTTAAATTATTATTACTTTGATGAATTTTTGGATTCGAAGATTTGTAACTTGCTCTTTATAAGCATCTATGCATCTACATGAGGATTTCAATTTCGAACAAAAATTGTTAAATTTATTGTAATTTTTTTACTTATGTTTATGTAACGATTAATCTATATACGAGTATAAAAGTACCAGGAACATTTAAGCTGGCAGATGTGTACTTAGTGTACTTACCTAAGTCGTATGCTTTTGAAACTTTAGCTGTCGATGGCTAGCTTGCTCAGACGATGTTCATGTTCCTGCATGTTCAGTGTATCAATATTACTTGAAACTTTACCATAGTCCACTATACAGTCGGTGTTCGTGTTTGACTTCGCTCGTTTGCTGTTGGAACTTTGAGCTATCACAGAAGGAAATATCTAGGTTATATATTAATAGGTTCGTTATGCGCAATATTGAAATTTCAAGTACCGTAATATTCGAATTATGGGTTGTTTTTCGAAGGTACTACTTAATTTATAGTGTATTGGGGATATATAACAACATTTTCAACAAGAATGTATCTGTAATAAATGTCCAAGTGAATAGTACTTTTGTTAATAAGGGTAAGTTTTGAGTATATTTTTTGTCGTTATAACTTAAGGACATTTGTCGATTCGGAAGATTTTACAATTTCATATTCTTATCAAAATTAATGCGGAAGCATTAATTAAAGGCATGTGATTTTGGCTTCAATCAGAATACCATAAACTATGTTTAATATTTTATTTCTAATGTATTTGATAATATATAGAGATAAATACATAATATTAAAACCCACACGTCCGCATCACAGTACCAGGATCGCATAAGCTGGCAATTGTGTACTTCGCGTTAGTCGTATGCATTTGAAACTTTAGCCGTCGATGGCTAGTATGCACAGCCGATGTTCATGTTCCTGCATGTTTAGTATATCAATATTACTCGAAACTTCACCATAGTCCACTATACAGCCGGTATTCGAGTTTAACTTCGCTTGTTTGCTGTTCGAATTTTGAGCTTTCACAGAGGGATATATCTTGATATAGATACCGACATACCGTTATGCAAGCCTTTGAAATTTCATATCTCGTTCCGGTAGTATTCAAATACTGGATTATGTTTTCAACTTACATCTTAAATACAATAAGTAAAGTATATCAATAGTGTAGTATTAATTCATTAATAGCTATGAAACAAATTTAACTAGGCTTAAATAATTTTAGTTATTCCAATATTAAGTATTTAATACAGAACAGAACTTTTTATATAAAAGAGCAGCTTATATTAATCAATTAAACAACCAAAGGAAAATTTCATATGAATAAATATAATTTTATAAAGAGTACAGCCTTGTTATAGTAAACAAAATTGTAGAATTAAACGACTGAAATAAGTTTTAACTAACATTAGGTACACATTCTTTAACTTTGTTTTAAAATTACAGCTTCACTTGTATGTATATTTGTATTGTTACCTTACTGGATTTTTTATTTACATTTATTTATTTACATTACATTACAAAAGAATGTTTTTAACACGCTTTTATTAACTTGACCTGTATGTATGTATGTATGTATGAATGTATGTATGTAACGGAATCTTTTAACTTCATTTTTACCTACTTCTAGGTGTTTGATTAACTTGAAAATTTGCACAGGGGTCAAGGGCCGATGACAGTACAATAATCTCATAACTTTATATTAAAGTCCTAACTAGGATCATCAGGATAAAAAAAATATACTAGGGACGGCTGAAAAGTTCGTGGCCTAAGGTACTTAATGAAACAAATATAAAGTTTTATATTTTTAAAACGTCTAAGCGTCTGATTAACTTGTATTTTCGCAAAAGCGTGTTTTTTAGTTTTTTAAACTACATTATTTTTTGGTTTTTAAAACTATTATTTTATTTTAAGATAGGTACTATTGACACAATGCAACGTATGTGAAATAAAAATGTATTTTCACAAAAGTGTGTTTATTAATTTTATAAACTTAATAATTTAAGTTTATAGTTGGATTTTTTTCATATTATTGATTTGTCATCGGCCCTTGACCCCTGTGCAAATTTTCAAGTTAATCAGACGCTTAGATGTAGTTGAAAATGAAGTTAAAATATTCCGTTACATACATACAGACAACACACAGATCGTACATACAGATCAAGCTAATATAAGCGTGTTAAAAAGGTATTATATATGTCACCTGCCAGCAGGGGGAAATAAAAAAAAAAACTATACCCTATGTATTACACCCTTATATTCCAACAGCTTATCACAACCTAGTCGAATGGTTACTTGTGATTCTTCTCTTAATTTGTAACAATGATTTTGAAGATTAAATTTCTACTTCGTTAATATTACTTCAATTCGGTACAGAAGTACGTATTGTAAAGAAATACAAAGCCACTTCTAACATTATTTAGCTACTTTGTACCTTTATAAATGACTTTATTGCGTTAAAAGTCTACATCTGTTTCTCACGCTTTCAGTGGCAACACATGTATGTAACTTAGATTTATTGATAAACTTAATTGTAATAAAGAAGCGCGCATGGCCCGGCGGTTAGCGTAGAACGCAAACGATCTATGCAACTGAGCCAAACGGGCGCGGTCGGGTGTGAGATGGGTGACCGCTGGTGGCAAAAAAAAACTTCATGCGCGTTTCCGTACTTCAGAGGGCACGTTAAGCCGTCGGTCCCGGTTGTTGTCGATAGATAACAGTCGTTAAGCCTTGTCGGAGGCCTTATGGGCGGTTTGAAAACATCCGACAGCGGGTTGGCCACTAACCCTCATCTCCACCAACCCGCATTGGAGCAGCGTGGTAGAGTAAGCTCCAGGCCTCCCCAATAATGAGGAGAGACCCGTGCCCAGCAGTGGGACGCAAAAAGGGTTGCAGCCAATAAAGAATATTAAGAAATCTATCTTGATATATTGTAATCCTTTTTTTGTATAACATAAATTTGACTATGTATTTCTAGATTTTTTTTTTAAAAAACTAAAATTAATAATAAAAACTAAAAAAATTAACTATAAAAAGAAAACCCCATCCAAAAGTTGCGCTTGTGGCATTGTGCCCAGAACGCTGGCAGCATTTCCCCTCTGAACTAATAAGCTAATTTTTTGCGAAAAATAGCTGCCAGCCCTCTGGTCACCCGAGGCTAGAATCAGTCTGGTCGACAATCGACATGTCCTGATATATATATATATATATTTCTTGTGTGCGAGTGTATGTTACTGAAGTCTTCCTAAACGACTGGACGGATTATAATGCATTATTGTAGGTACTTGACTTGTCGCTACCTCCTATGTTAGTTTTAAGCCTATGTATTAAATAAATAAATGATGAAATTTTTTGTGTTTCAAGGGGATTTGAGAATTTAAGATTCAAAATTTGTTCCACTGTTTTTTTTATTTTATTTATAAGTAGTTTTCCGATATAAATTATTCCTACCCACAGAGTGCGCGCGTTTGCAACTCCGTGTTCCTACCTGTCAAACGTTTGTATTTCCTGCCATGTCGTACTACACTTTGACACAGTCAGAATATTTGTATGTCATTATTTGTTATATATTTTTGTTTACAGTAGCATGAAATTTCTTAAGATATTAAAAAAGCAAATCCTTTTTTATTTACACGCTTTTTATTAGCTTCACCTGTATGTTTGTATGTTTGTATGTTTGTATGTTTGTATGTTTGTAACCGACTTCTTTGGGCGCGATTTTGACCCACTTTAAACGGCCAGATTTCGTTCAAACTTTGTAGATTTATTGAGGACCGATGACAATACAATAATCTCATAACTTTATGTTAAAGTCGTAACTAGGATCATCAGGATAAAATAAAATATACGAGGGGCGGCTGATAAGTTCGTGGCCTAAGGTACTTTAACACGTCTAAGCGTCTGGTTAACTTGAAAATTTGCATAGGGGTCAAGGGCCGATGATAATGCAAAAATTTGAGAATAAAAATCCAACTAAAAAATTAAAAATAAATAATGTAGTTTAAAAAACTAAAAACACGCTTTTGTGAAAATACGAACTAAAAAGTAAAAAAATAAGAAGAAAATGTATTTTACTGTAAAAAAAAGCGGGGGGTGGTTTTTACCACTGTTACTGTTGACACCATGCACCCCACGCTTTTTTTTTTACAGTAAAATACATTTTCTTCTTATTTTTTTACTTTTTAGTTCGTATTTTCACAAAAGCGTGTTTTTAGTTTTTTAAATTTTAAGTAGGGAATGCTATTATGCACCGTCTCGACCTCTGTCGAGGGGACAGAGGGAGGTGTGTGGGACTCCCTCCTGCCGTGACGAGGCAGGGTTATACCCACTAAACCCCACTGCGCTCCTCCATCGCCATCGTGACGATGTCGTGGGAAATCGGCAGAGCCTTTGCTTCCACAACATCGTCGGCGACTGCCTGCCTATCTTGGCAGGCCCTAAACGCTCCCCTTATGGGGAGGCTACAGGAAAGACCAGGACCGCCGGGTCATTCCTGTCCATCAGTGATGGCCTGTGCAATGCAGGTGGAGGCCCCCCGTACCTCCAACCCGCAGGCCACCACCGGGGGGAGGGAGAGAACGGTCGTATTGCCGTCTTCTCACTCCTCGTCTACGTTTGCGGAGCGAGGGTTGGGACGGATCGTCCTCTCGCTCCCGCTCCGCCGCCTCCTTATGCGAGATGACTTCCTCGCAGAAGGAGGCAACGGCTTTCCAGCCTCTTTCGCTTCCGAGCATGACCCTAACGATGCTCGTCAGCGAAAGGTCTCGGCCGACAACGGTGCACAAGACTCGGCGCTGCTCCTCCCAGCCCCGGCAACTTTCAAGGCTGTGCTGCGCCGAGTCTTCCGCCGCGCCGCAATGGTGGCACGACGGGGACTCCTCCCTTCCGACCGATTCGGTACAGGTAATTGCCGAAACATCCGTGTCCGGAAAGTACCTGCACCAGGCGGAAGGTGAGGAACCCGTGCAAATCCTCTTTTAATACTTTTAAGGCAGGACAACGTCTGCACCCGGGCGGTGCTGGGCCAGACCACTAGTAGTATTATAATTACATTCATGATTTATGGGAACCCTGGTAGGTCTAACTTCATAATTATGTTTGCTTACCCGTAGGGAAGACGGCACTATGTCTAAAGCGTAGTGCTTACCTGTAGTTATTAAATTGATGTAAAAAATATCTTGATACTAAGAGAAAGGGTTCAATTAAAATATTAATCAAAAGAATAAACAATCACTTATCACTCTAACTCAAGTAAATAACAACATCGATAGTTTTCCAAATATTTTATAATGTATTTAGGAGTAATTAATATATAGTACCAAGTAGGTACATCGTCTTCTTATTTTTATTGGAATTTGTATTATGGATTCTTATTCTTTTTTCTTGTCAGCCTTTTGTAGTCCACTGCTGGACGTAGGCCTCCCCTAACGTTCGCCACTCCTCCCAGTCCTGCGCCTTCTGAATCCAGCGGCTTCCCGCTGTCTTCTTTAGGTCACCAGTCCACCTGGTTGGATGCGGCCTGTACTCCTTTTGCCGAGACGTGGTCGCCATTTGAGAACCTTCCTTTCCCATTGGTTGTCGGTTCTTCTAACTATATGGCCTGCCCATTGCCACTTATGGATTATTTACAATTATTTCGTAGGGACGCGATACCTACAGTAACATAACCGCGCGCCTCACATGAAATGCTGTGGGTGCAATACGACGCAAGCAGTGAATATTATAAGCAATATAATACCTAAATCATATACGTCACACTGAACTGATCAATCAGAAAACATATTCTGAATCACGCTATCAATGTTTACTTGAATCACAGCATAATAATATACAAAAGGTCCGAAGTTAGCATTCGGAGCGCAGTCCCCAGGCAGTGACAACGCTTGGCGGCAGATCTCCCCTTTTCCTCCACAGTTTCGTCTATTATACAATCTCAATAAGGATCAACATAAACGGTTGGTTTCAGCATATTATTAAATATTATATTTTATGCCTCACTCTCGAACCTTAATGCATCCCTCAGCTGGGTGCGGTTCTCACAGCATCGCTGAGATATCCTCAACCGTACTGAAACTATAAAATTCAATTAATCGCAATCTGGAGAAGAAGATTATAAGGTGGAAGAACTTGCAAGGCTCGACCGGAGAGTTACGAAGCTACACCTGTTTTTGACGTGAACACGTTATTGTGTTATACTTATAGTTATAATTTGGTATCTGTCTAAAGTATCTGTCTAAAACTTAGAGCATCAAAGGTACTGACTCAACCTTCAGTGTCATACCTGTCAATACCTTGATGCTCTTAGGTCTAAAACAATGTAAATTTTGTATCATTGGAAGGCGTTGATCACTGCAAGACAGTTTATATGTTTTGCAGGATCCTCGTTTTCATGTTGTTTTTGTAACGTACGTACCACTTCAAGCAACACTCAGGATTTTGTAACAGGACAAGTTGTGTCTAAAGTCTACTTCATCTGTCTGTTATACACTACGATATACTCTTAATTCATCAATTGAAGTAATAAACATTACAATTTGTTACATCATTTCGATTTATCGATAGATACCTCTCACCATAATTTATCGATACAAGCAATAGCCCTAGTTAGGTTGCAGGAAGGGTTATAACGATAAGCATAAACATTACCGTCCCAGCTCCCGGGGGATATACAGCGAGGCTCAGGTAAATTCAGAAGATGTCATTAATTCTTGTCCCTTATCATTATTATTTTCCTCTGAACTATAACACTGCCATTTTTAAGGTTCCGTAGCCAAATTGCAAAAAACGGAACCCTTATGGATTCGTGATGTCTGTCCGTCTGTCTGTCCGTCCGTATGTCACAGCCACTTTTTTCCGAAACTATAAGAAAGTGTAAGATGTCTATGGATAGGTCTTCAAAAATGATATTGAGATTTCTAATATCATTTATTTCTAAACTGAATAGTTTGCGCGAGAGACACTTCCAAAGTGGTAAAATGTTGGTCCCCCCTTTCCTGTAACTTCTAAAATAAGAGAATGATAAAACTAAAAAAATAAATGATGTACATTACGATGCAAACTTCCACTGAATATTGGTTTGAACGAGATCTAGTAAGTAGTTTTTTTTTAATACGTCATAAATCGAAAAACACAATTTACCTTTCATTCAATCTTAATGCAATGTATTCTATGGATAATCAAAGGCAATGATGTATTTCTGTTGCCGCTATTGTTATACAAATACTAAAAATAGAATAAAATAAATATTTAAGGGGCTCCCATACAATAAACGTGAATTTTTATAGATAACTAGTGGTCCCGCCCAGCTCCGCCCGGATGCAGACGTTGTTCAAAGAGGATTTGTTTTTTATTATCTTAAAGATACTTCATGTTACTATCAAACAAAAATATAAAACAAATAATGACATACGAACTGTCCTGTTATTCTGAATGTGCCAAAGTTTAGAACGGCACGGCACGAAATACAAACGTTTGACAGATAGGAACAGTTTATATGGGAAAACTACTTATAAATAAAATAAAAAATTAAAAAACATTTCCAGTGGCCCAAATTGAATCTAAACCATCCTCGAATCCATTTGAATACACACAAAAAATTCATTAAAATCTGTCCAGCCGTTAAGGAGGAGTTCAGTGACATACACACTCACAGAAGAATTATATATATTAAGATGGTACGGAACCCTTCGTGCGTGAGTTCGACTCGCACTTGGCCGGTTTATTAAGATGACTTGTATTTTAGTACACATTTTCAAATTCAAAATTGTCTTTTAAACTGTTGTATTGGGTTTGGATTGTAACTGTTTTTGAAAACGTTAATGGTGATATCAAAAAGCACAAAAGATATTTTAAGTAAGGAATGATAATACCTATTATCGCTTTTAAATTTATATCACGAACACTCAATAAGAAATAAAGATAACTTTAATTCATATTACTTCACTAAAACAATTTTCAATTTGTAAAAAAATTGTTGCTATCACTAAAATATTGTTTCATTTATATGAATTTTTTTTATTGTACTTGTCAAGGTTCGTAATAATATTCCAGAATGCCTCATCAACACTGCATAGTGTGAAATGCAATACATTTGAATTGATTTGAATAATAAAATTAACACAAGACATGAATTGTAAAAAAATGTAGTTTCATAAATTTACACACTTTTAAAGACTATAAAAAGTACAAAAGTTCATGATCAAATTCTAATTCAAACAGTGAAAATGCACACAGTGAACTGTGAAAAATCTATGCCTAACATTTAACTAGGTACGCAACGTTCATGATTGTTTTTGGAACCACAAACAGTTTTGTGGTAGCGAACGCCACTGGGCTTTCATCCACGATAATGGCTGCAATACATTACCCAGTCGCGCCGACAATTTTCATAAAGTTGTGTTCATAGTCAAGGTCTACTTTCTAAATAAAAAATCGGTTGTCTGTAAAGTCGGTTTACTGACGATAGTTGAACGTGACAACGTCATAAGGAAATACTTGTTGCTATAAACGATTGACACCACATTCACTTTTCACTGCACTTCATACTTGACGAAAGCATGTAAATGCTTAGACTAAGAATAATGTACTTAGTGTAAATCAAGTAGGAGAGAGACAGATGTCGAACGCTGCCGAACGCGGAGGCCGATTGTGCCTCTTTGTCGCTCGTTCCGCGCTCTCGCTGCACTTCAAGCCTTGAATAGAACGCCTCAGAGCGAGTTAACGCCGCATGAGTCATGTTTTTTCATGCGTGCAGCCGGCTCTATCGAATTATAAGACGTTGTCACGTCAAAAAATTCAACGCTTTTTAGAGTATCGCGGACAGGTTTCAAGTCTCCAAAATTGAGTGGGGTTAGGACTAGAATAACACTTAAGGGATTTTATTTTACAAATAGCCGTGCAGGGTAATGGGTATGGAAAATAACGTAAGTTTTGCCTCACTGTGGAGCATCGATAAATATGAACAAGAACATAACAGATTCCTCAGCCAGAAATGCATTCAAGAGTTTCAGTTTGTCTAAACTAGTCTTACTTTGCCTTACCATCTTTGATAAGCACAATCTCCGAATACATATAATAATTAGAAATAATAATTATTATAAATAGTAATAATTCTGGTATCTAATACAAATTATTTTAAAACAAATGCCACTTTATCTGTCATGTTTTTAAGTTTCTTTTCTTTTAATAATCTGTAATCTCTGTGCATATTATCAGTGATAATTATTAAAAATATTTACATCCATTTTACCCGTTTCGTTGAAACGGGTCAACAAAATAATGGTCATGGTCAGTAAGTCGTTAGTAATTAGTTAGCAGTCAGTCGAAAATTCGAGTAAAGCGATAGTTACTTAGCAGAACATGTCGGAAGCAACCCGAAAACTAAATCTTTTATAATTTTCACAATACACCAATTTCATTAAATAAAACAAGAGTATAACTTGCTTTTCTAAACTTCCCGCCAAAACTCCCGTGTTAAAGTTATTTTGTAACCGGCAAATAAATGACAGCTGTCAACATTGACTAACAGTTTGATAAGGGTCGCAGTCATCTACGTAATCCAATGTCACCCGTCAGACATCAATAAATTAAGTTATCCTTGCACTCACAAGAAGATTGTAAAATGAATTTATTATAAGCTAAATATTAAAACTGACTTCAGAAAATATTAAATCAGAAATATAAGCTTCTGATATTGTTTCTTGTTAACCATTATGATAATGAGTCTTTTAATAATTTTGTAATAATGTCCTTTGCATTGTAAGGACTCCCACAAGGTTATCATATCTTCCACGGAATCTAAATTAGAAAAATAAAGCAAAATCACTTTATAAAAAATAAGGTGAAAATCATACGTCATATTAATATTCTGATTCCTTTTCTAGAAGTCGGTTTAAAATTAACTTAAAGCAGAAAACGAGTTTAAGTGAGTAACACTGTAACCATATAAAAATAACGTTCACTAAGAGTTTGTAAAGGAAGAGTACAGTGAATAAAGAATATTTCATTTCATTTCAAAACCACCTGATATTACCACCACCTGGTATTTTCTGTCCTTTGAAATGACAAATGACATATATCTGGCTGCAAGCCTTTATGCGTCCTACTGCTGGGCACGGGTCTCTCCCCATTATTGGGGAGGTCTGGAGCTTACTCCACCATGCTGCTCCAATGCGGTTTGGCGGAGATGCGTGTTAGTGGTCAACCCGCTGTCGGATGTTTTCAAACCGCCCATAAGGCCTCAGACAAGGTTTAACGATTGTTATCTATCGATAACAACCGGTACCGACGGCTCAACGTGCCCTCCGAAGCACGGAATCACGCATGAGTTGCGGTCACCTATTTCACACCCGACCGCACCCGTTTGGCTTAATTGCATAGATCGTTTTACATGCTACGTTAACCGCCGGGCCATGCGGGTTTCAAAATGACATATACCAAAGCAAATTATTATTACATGCTTATATTGACGTCCTGTGTGGCGCAATGGTTACTATGCCGGACTGCCGATCTGGGGTCCCGTGTTCGAATCCCAGCGAAGCAAAGATTGAATTGATGAGTTACAGTTTCCGTTCTCGGTCTGGGTATTTGTGTTCATGACGTAGAGAGACACATACACATGTGTGTCCATGGTACCCACGACACAGAGTATACCTACTGGCTCATTAAATAGGAGAATAGTCAGTAAAAAATAATGTTTGATGTTAATCAGATTTTGATATTAAATTAAATGGTATACGAATTCGCTTAGCTGTTTTCTATAACCACACCCTTAGGCGACAAGAGGTAATGACAAAGTTACCTGATGAGTTTTTGTTGAAGGTTCGAGTGTTTCCCGTCCTATGAAATGTTTCTTGCGCTAGATTTGTAAACAGGGACCAAATGTTGAGTAAAATATTAAAACTGCCCATAAAACAATTTGGGTAATGATTTGAAAACGTCAACAGACTGAAGAGTAATGTATCGTGTAAAGTTCGTGTTAGAGAACTTAATAAATAATGGATATCTTGACAGATGAAGCAGTTATGTTACTCCGTTGGAATATACATTATTTTTACCGTTTCAACATTAAAATAAAACGTGCGTAGTAAATTACGTACTTTGTAATTAATTTAGAAAATTGCTGTTCATTTATTCGAAGGGAGTGACAGAACCTAACTTGATAATTCCACTTTTTGTAAAAAAAAGTTAGCAACGACAGCCTCCGTGGTGTAGTGGGTGATGAGCTGACTGCGATACGTGAGGTCGTGGGTTCGATTCCCACGCAGGACAAATATTTGTGTGATGAACATGACTATTTGTTCTGTGTCTGGGTGTTAATTTATATATTTAAGTAGTATTTGGAATTATATAAGTATGTTTATCAGCCTTTTGATTACCATAGCACAAGCTCTGCTTAATTTGGAACCAGATGGTATTGTGTGAAGTGTCCAATGATATTAATTTTATTTATTTATTTATAATGACAATCGTCATACCATAAAATGTCGTCGCCCGTTGGACTGCTGTGGTTTAAATCGTGATTATTCCTATAATAAATAACCTTTGAAGTTGAATTTTCGACGCAAATCATGATATTTTACATTAAACAAAAAATATAAACAAAATTGGAACAGAACCTGATACATTTCATACAATTCTGGTGTGGAAATTGATTGGTCGTCAGATCTGATGATTGATGTTTCCATTTTTTACATAAGAATAGATACACAATTTGAAATAAATAATAATTGTAATAATAATAAACATACATAATAAGCTTTTACAGTTATCTATTCATTACTACCCATTTTTTTAATTGCACAAAGGCAAAGTAGTTGCCGGTTTTTGACTTTTGGTGAAAAGTTAGACATCATGGAATTATCATGTTTTGTTCTGTCACTCCGCAGCTTAATGTGAGTTTTTGGAGTAATAATAATCATTCTGCCGACCGGACCTACATTGGGTGACCATCAGCCTCTGAAACAGCAATGCGTTTGCATACGAATTAGGGGTAGACTCAGGCTTGAATAGACTTCTATCTATATATCTTCTTCTTCTGTCCATAGACTGCACTGACCACCTAACACCACGTAGTCTGCATACTGGTCCATGATTATATTTAAGTAGAGAACGAAACAAAAAAAAACAGAATATTATCCGTTTAACTGATTATTCGACTGTGTATCTATACTTCTATACAAATAAATAAAATTAAAGTGTCTGTTTGTAATATTAAAAAAACTGCCTTTTACTACATGCATATGAATTTATGTACTGTACATATAAAAAAAAAACATTTTTTACCATTTTTGTCTGTCAGTCTGTCTGTCTGTCTATCTGTCTGTCTGTTTGTTCCGGCTAATCTCTGAAACGGCTGGACCTATTTTGACGGGAGTAGGTAGTTGATGTAATAAAGAGTAACTTAGGCTAGTTTGTTTTTAGATAAATTCTAAAACTAAGTCCACGCGGACGAAGTCGCGGGCAACCGCTACTATATTATAAAAAGGAAAGATTGTTTGTTTGTTTGTATCGAAAAGGCTCCAAAACTGATTTGAATATTTATTTTTCCATTAGAATCCATTATACCTAATGAACATCGATCATATAATAATTTCAAAAACGTTGAAATTAACCCAACGTATGAAATAAGCGATGTACCTATGTAGGGGACACCAAAGGAGACAAAGTAGGGAACTACAATTTTAATTTCATGAAACCTATAGAGAATATTCACTTCTCCTTTTTAACGCAGGTGAAACCGCGGGGCACAGCTGGTTGATCGATACACCAGAAGATGTAGCATAATAATATGCCCACACGTCTATAGAAAATGTAGGAATTACTCGTAGTCTGCTATTAAGAAATTTTTAGATGCGATTTCCTCGATGCCGACATTTTATAAAAAGTTAAATATACCTACTCCTGTTAAATATGTAAACAGAAAAAGGTTTTTTCTTTTTTACGTTTCTTTCGTGTTCTTGACACGGATACGCGAAGAATACTAATTTCGCTAAGGTTTTGAGACAAAAAGTTCCTAGAAATGTTTTTGGTGAAAATGTAAGCCCATTTATTTTATTAAAAAGTATTAAAAATAGAAACGCAGCATTCCATAACTTAATTTAAATTAATGAAACAAATTCATATTCGATAACCTGCCAGCCTGTTTCGATAAAACGAAACTAGAGAAATTCCGCTTTCAAAGAAACTCGGAGCAAGTTGCGACCGACGATATTTCACTCCACCATTGCTTTGGCATTCTGACAACTTTTCTATTAGTTATATAGAATATAACTATATAGAATATATAGAATTTTATTTGGGGTTTAATATTATTGATCATGGTAAACGATACTCTACTAATATTATAAATTCGACAAAAACTCTGTCTGTCTGTCTGCTACGCTTTCCCGCTTAAACTATTAAACCAATTTTAATGAAATTTGGAACACAGATAGAGTGAACCTTGGGAAAGGTCATTAGATGGTTATATCCTACGGAAACCTATAAAACGGGTCCACGCGGGTGAAGCCGCTGGCGGAAGGGTAGTAATACATATCGATCATAAATATTGAAGATAGTAACTGTAATTATATGACCAAAAAGTACGAGAAAAGGAAAAAAAATATACAGTTTTTTTAAGTATATGATTATTGATACGACAGGCATAGTGTGTCCCGTAGAAACTTTTATTTGCAGAAACAGTAAAGACGGGTAGAGGACTTTTGGTGGTGGAGTGCATGTATGTGTTCTTTGCCGACTTTGCAATCACATAGGGTCGCCTAAGACTCATGAGGCAACCTTCCAGCTGAGGCATTCCTAGTGGACTATAACATGGAGTCCTTCAAGAAAGCTGTAAAAAAAGCTCTCCTCCAATGCCGGCAATAATCGGGTGGCTCCCCTGGGGTTGCTCGTGCCCATAGCCGACGGTGATCGCTTAACGCCACGCGGCCTGTTTGGCTTTTTGTTTGGTTGTATATAATCATAGTTATATTAGGTACTTGAAGAATGTGTGTATGCGCAACGGTTACTATGCTGGACTGCTAATCTGGATTCCCTTGCTCGAATCCCGGCGAAGCAGAGATTGAATTGATGATCTTCTGTTTTCGTTCTCGGTCTGGGTGTTTGTGTTCATGTCTATGTGTGTTCGTCCATGGTACCCACGACACAGAGTATACCTACGTTACTATGGGGCTATGAATGTGCAACGTTGTTTATTTATTTATATAATCGTTTAAGACAGGAGATTATTCAGTAAAAAAAATTGTGTAATAATAATAATATCTTTGGACAATTCACACAACACCATCTGATTCCAAACTAAGCAGAGCTTGTACTATGGTAATCAGAAAGCTGATAAACATACATATATAATTCTAAATACATACTTAGATAGATAATTAACAGCCAGATACAGAACAAATAGTCATGTTCATCACACAAGTATTTGTCCTGGGTGGGAATCGAACCCCCACGTTTCGCAGTCGGCTCATCACCCACTACGCCACGGAGGCTGTCAAATATTAACATATTAACCGGATTTTGATTTTAAATTAGAAAGGTTAAGAATTCGCTTGACTGTTTTTCTACAACCACCCTTAGGCGTCAAGAGGTAATGACAAAGTTACCTGATGAGCTTTTGTTGAAGGTTAGAGGGTTCCCCGTCCTATAAAAGGTTTACTGCACTAGACTTTTAAGCAGGGACCAAATGTTGAGTATTATATTAAACCTGTTCTCTTATAAAACAATTTGGGTAACGATTTGGAAATGTCAACGGACTGAAAAGTAATGAAACGTGTAAAGTTCCTGTTGGAAAACTTAATAAATAATGGATTTCTCGACAGATGAAGCAGTAATGTTATGTAGAAAGGTACCTAATATCGTATTACTTGCGCAGTTGGAATTTTCCTTCATCATTTTTAGGGTTTTAGGGTTCCGTAGCCAAATGGCAAAAACGGAACCCCGTAACTTCTAAAATAAGAAAATGATAAAACTTAAAAACATATGATCATGTACATTACGATGCGAACTTCCACCAAAAATTTTTTCGAACGAGATCTAGTAAGTAGTTTTTTTTTAATACGTCATAAATCGTAAACCACAATTTACCTTTCATTCAATCTTAATGCAATCAAGTCAAAGGCAATGATGTATTTCTGTTTCCTCTATTATTATACAAATACTAAAAATAGAATAAAATAAATATTTAAGGGGGCTCCCATACAATTAACGTGATTTTTTATAGATAATGGTACGGAACACTTCGTGCGTGACTCTGACTCGCACTTGGCCGGTTTTTAAATGTATATTTTATTAAATATATATTTAATTTAACATACTGAAATAATTATAAAATACTTTTATGATCATAAGTTTTAGAAAATTTAAGTATTTCATTGTAGTTCTTAGGAGTTTATATAAATCATCCAGCCGATATTAAGAAAGTGCTACGAAGAACTCTTCAAATTGATGCCCACATTACCATTACATGATTATACCACCAGACGAAGGTTAAAGTTCCAACGGCACCATCTGGACTCGTGGCGGTCCTCCACAGTCCGCTTTGCACGCTCTTTATTACCACGGACGTGTAGGTTATGGGACAACCTTCCAGCTGAGGCATTCCCAGTGGACGATAACATCCTTCAAGAAAGCTGTAAAAAGAAGCTCTCCTCCAAAGCCGGCTATGCTCGATTGGCTCCCCTAGGGTTGCCCGAATCCATAGGCGACTGTGATCGCTTTACACCACGCGGCCCGTCTGCTTTTTTGTTCGGTTTATTTATTTTAAAAATAACTTACATAAGGTGACCATCAGCTTCTAACAATTAGGGTTGGGGTTGTTCAAGAAAGTTGTAAAAAAGCTCTCCTCTTAAGTTACGCTTCTTTTATTCTAGAGAGAAATTATAAAACTAAAGTCCACGCGGATGAAGTCGCGATCGGCCACTAGTTAAATAAATATGATGACCCTCGACACATAGTATATGTATGGGGCTATGAGTGTGGAGCATTATTTATTACTATTGTAAAATAAATATTGCTGCAAATACAGCTTTTAATCACATAATTGAAATTAATGAAACAAATTCATATTCGATAACCTGCCTGTTTCCATAAAATGAAAGTGGAGAAATCCCGCCTTCAAAGAAACTCAGAACAAGTTGCGACCTACGATATTTCACTCCACTATTGCTTTTGGCATCTTGACATATTTCCTATTGGTTAGCGAAGCTAAGAATTGATTTCCGGTTATAACTTAATGAATAAAAATAATATGAACCGTCACGGGACGACAGATAGATAATGAACTTGCGTCCCATTGCATTGGTCTCCGCATTATTGAGGAGGCCTGGCTTACTCCACTACGCGTCTCCGATGTGGATTGGTGGCGATGCGGCTTATTGGCTAATTTGCTGTCAGAAACACCACTACCTCAAGAAGAGCTTGACCAGTATTTTATGGTTTTTTAATACGCAGATAACAGCATAATATGATAGAAAACCTCATTTTTTGGGTTCCGTACCCAAAGTCCAATGTCCGTCTCTCCGTCTGTCTGTCATCAGGCTGTATGTCATGAACCATGATGAAAAACATTAGAATGATGTATTTCTGTTGCCGCTATAATAACAAATACAAAAATAATAGAAAAAAATAAATATTTTACGGGGCTCCTATACACTGAACGTGATTTTTTTTATTTAGATATCATCTGTATCTCATGAACCGTGATGGCTAGACATAAAAAAAATCACAGATGATGTTATTTTTGATGCCGCTATAACAACAAATACAAAAAAAATATAGAATAAAATAAATATTTAAGGGGTTCACATAAAATAAAAGTGATTTTTTTAGATAATCGGTACCCTGCGTGAGCGAGACCGACTTGCACTTGGCCGGTTTTTTATGTAAAAATAATCTTGATTTTATTATAATTATTTTTAGGTTTTTTTTGCACATGATCATGTTTTTAAGGACGTGACCCTCTCAAACTTGATTATTTCTGATACTATAAACCTCCTTAATAGTCAACGTCTGCCGCTTATACCTAATTTAATAAGAAATTAATGGCAGTCATATTATTATTACATATCCAATAAATCCAGGTTAAGTTCTTCGAATCGATCATAATAGCTTGCAACATTACAGTGCAGTTCCTATAAGTGGTTCGCGAAACATGCAATACCCAAGTGGTCTGCCTTCACAAATTAGACGAAATGTCGGCATAAAGAGGTATTTCTAGAACGATCGATGTTAACGCAACGCTGATTTAACTACATGTTTTGAGTCAAAGGTGATTTATGAGTACAATGATATTGTGATATCATACTTCAAAATCTGTGGATTTTGAAGTAATTAAAGTACTTACTTTAATTACTAACTGTTACCACTTGGTAACAGTTAGTAAATACTGTAAATACGTAATATAACAACAATTATTTTAGCGTTAGCTTAGATTCATTGTTTTGTTTTGTTCATTTTGAAGTGCTAAAAGTAAGTGGTAAGAGTTAATAAATACTGTAAACACGTAATATAACAATAATTATTTTAGCGTTAGCTTACATTCATTATTTTGTTTTGTTCATTTTAAAGTGCTTAAAGTAAGTGGTAAGAGTTAATAAATACTGTCACGTAATATAACAATAATTATTTTAGCGTTAGCTTACATTTATTGTTTTGTTTTGTTCATTTTAAAGTGCTTAAAGTAAGTGGTAAGAGTTAATAAATACTGTAAACACGTAATATAACAATAATTATTTTAGCGTAAGCTTACATTCATTGTTTTGTTTTGTTCATTTTAAAGTGCTTAAAGTAAGTGGTAAGAGTTAGTAAATACTGTAAATATGTAATATAACAACAATTATTTTAGCGTTAGCTTACATTCATTGTTTTGTTTTGTTAATTTTGAAGTGCTTAAAGTAAGTGGCAAGAGTTAATAAATACTGTAAACACGTAATATAACAATAATTATTTAAGCATTAGCTTACATACATTGTTACGTCACCTCAATTTGATAGGGACAGTAAGTATCCTATTCCATAGAAGTAAATTCCACAATAGAATACACTAGTGAAAAAATGAACCATTACTTAATCTAATTTTCAAAAATTCTAATTTGGAATATATTCTAATAGTATATTCATATTTATTTCGCTCAGAATTTATGCTCTTTATAGGTTTTATATAAAATATATGCAAATTTGGGTATTACAAAAGTTTCTTTATACACATTTATCGATTCGTCATATTTAACTCAGCGAGGTATGCTTTGGAGGACTGATTTGATTTTTTGAATAACTCTGATTTTTTAACCCATATTGTGCGATCATAATAATATTAATGTTTAACAAGCGCTAATAATTAAATAATAATAAAAATATACGTTATTTAAGTTCCTAAAAGGTTCATTTTTGTATCACAACAATTTTAAAACAAGCACAGAGTGAATTTTGTGGTCAATTCACTCTAAAATATACCTTCGCTGGACTCAGCGCAGGTGGCTTTCCGCTACGAGACGATTATGAAGATAAAATTAACCTTTTGCCTCGAACTATTTATGTACAGTTATTACGTACAGTATTTAGAAGTACGCATGGCTCGGCGGTTAGCGTAGAACGCAAACGATCTATGACACTAAGCCAAATGGGCGCGGTCAGGTGTGAGATGGCTGACCGCTGGTGGCAAAAAATTTCATGCGCGTTTCCGTGCTTTGGTGGGCACGTTAAGCAGTCGGTCCCGGTTGTTGTCGATAGATAATAGTCGTTAAATCTTGTCGGAGGCCTTATGGGCGGTTTGAAAACATCTGACAGCGGATTCATCACTAACCCGCATCTCCACCAACCCGCATTGGAGCAGCGTGGTGGAGTAAGCTCCAGGTCTTCCCAATGGGTAGAGACCAGTGCCCAGCAGTGGGACGCAAAAAGGGTTGCAGCCAGTTTTACGTACAGTACTTTGTTACCAAACTGCCCCATCAATTGCACGTAAATATCTCGCTCCCATATATTATTGTGTATTCTCACCGTAACTTTGTTTGTAATAACTTCAAACAAGGAATATAACCTATTGTACCTCACAATATTTTGCGTATATATCTCGCATACATGTATGGGGAAAAAGGTGAAAAATATTTATTTATTTATAATTGAACAAGTCTTCCGCCAACGCCGCGTGGACCCGTTTTATAGGTTCCCTTAGGACAAAAACCATCCTATGTCCTTTCTAAAGGTCCACTCTATCTGTGTTCCAAATTTAAATAAAATTGGCTCAGAAGTTTAAGCGGGAAAGCTTAGCAGACAGACAGACAGAGTTACTTTCGAATTTATAACATTAAGTAGGGATTGTTCACCTAAAAACAAGGCTTACAATGTGCGGACTTAATGCCTAGTGGCATTCTCTCTCTGTCGATCCATAGTGATGGTGAGAATTACTAGGTATAGAGTGAGAAAAGCTGATACAGTTTTAAATCAAATTAAAATTAACCAATCACTTAGAGCAGCGATGGCCGAGTGTTAAGAAACCGCGGTCAACGACGCGACCGATCCCGGGTTCAAATCCTCGGCGCGCACCTCTGACAAAGAAATTTGTAATGTGCGCATTTATCGTTGCTCCACGGTGATGAAAAATATCGTGATATTTAATTGATTACGATGTTCTCCATCGCCGTGCATGCCTGAAAGAAATTCATAATTTCTCGAAAGCATGACGTCCACCAATCCGTACTTGGCCAGCGTGGTGGACTATGGCCTAAATCCCTCTCAGTTGTGAGTAGGAGGCCTGTGCCCAGCAGTGGGACATAAAAAAAGGTTGAAAAAAAAACTTACATCTACAAACATACATGTATTATAATATACACACCATTGTATTATACGAGTAAAAATAAATATAAAAAACATAAGTATACATATTATTATCTTTATTTAAAGGTCGATGTAATAACTTCAAATAAGGAAAATACTTCACTTTGTGGCCATTTCTCTAAGAAATATGTTCCATCTAAGACTCACTTCAGGCGGATTTTCGGCACGAGAAGATTATGAAGATAAAAGTTACTTCTACGTTCTGCAAAGTACCTACGTCACGTGATATAGCGAGTCTTTGTCTTATAATTATAACCAATGGGCTAGGTTTTCACTGATGGAATGTGCTACGATATATCTTCTTCTAAAAGGCATATAAAATTGAAATTTCGTTAGTCTCGTTAAAACTTGAGACAGGCTGAACCGATGTGGCTAAATTTGGTCTTGAAATGTTTGTAGAGGTTCCGGGAAGGTTTAAACGGTGAGAAAGTATAGATAAATAAATCTGACAGGCTCCGTGGCGTAGTGGGTGTTGAGCCGACTGCGAAGCGTGAGGTCTGTCATTCATGGCTTCATCTGTCAAGAAATCCATTATTTATTAAGTTCTTCAACTTTACACGTTTCATTAGTCTTTAGTTCGTTGACATTTCCAAATCATTACCCAAATTGTTTTATAAGAGAACAGGTTTAATATAATACTCAACATTTGGTCCCTGCTTAAAAATCTAGCGCAGTAAACCTTTTATAGTACGGGAAACCCTCGAACCTTCAACAAAAGCTCATCAGGTAACTTTGTCATTACCTTTTGACGCCTAAGGGTGAGGTTGTAGAAAAACAGCCGAGTTCTTAATCTTTTTAATTTAAAATAGATTTTGACAGCCTCCGTGGCGTAGTGGGTGATGAGCCGACTGCGAAACGTGAGGTCGTGGGTTCGATTCCCACCCAGGACAAATATTTGTGTGATGAACATGACTATTTGTTCTGTATCTGGCTGTTAATTTATCTATTTCAGTATGTATGTGGAATTATATAGGTATGTTTATCAGCTTTCTTATTGCTATAGTACAAGTTCTGCTTAGTTTGGAATCAGATGGTGTTTTGTGAATTGTCCAAAGATATTTATTTATTATTTATTTATAAATTGCGAAGAAAATAGTAAAATCACAATTGCATTGGTAAAATATAAATTGTTCGTAACTATCAAACATTTGTTGTGACATCGTTCAAAAATTTGACACAGACACCAGGCTTACACGACAGTTCACCAGTCATTTTTTTTTATTTGACAGCAACATAAAAACTCTTTAAGATGATAAGAAACAAACCTTCTATCAATACTTTTAAGGTTGGACAACGTCAGCGGGGCCCACTAGTAAGAGATAAAATATAGCGGACAACTTAAACCTTTAAAGAAGGAATATTGTGGCTGGCTATTAGTAATTTTTTGATCCCTTTAATAATATTATGAATATGAATAATTAAAGCGCGTAATTTTTCATATTGTTTTTCTTGATAGCACCATGTTAAAAATGTGACGTTATTTAATAAAGCAATTTTAATATAAAATAATTCATAATTCAGTATACATGACTACACCCAACAGAATAATAAGACTCTTAGCGCAGGTGGCTTTCTCTCGCCCTGTCGTTATGAGGATAAAACTTCGCTGTACAAGGACATGTCATAACTGGCTTTGTGTTTTAAAACATGTCCAAGGCTTAGGAAGTATACTGGTATTTCTATTATAATAATTTAATATTCGCTTTATTGAACATTTTGCCCTGTCTTACTGAGATATAATAAATTATTATGAAGCCAAAAAAAATACAAAAATATTTATTTCATTTCAAGGATTGTACGTGATATCTATCTGAGCTTGGAGTCATCCTAGTACGCATTTGCAAATGCCTGTGGCAAGACATAACAATAAATTGTGTTCAATAGCTTCTAAAACAAAACAATAACAATGTTTTTGCATCAGATCAAAAAGTATACAACCTACCGGAATTCCTCAAAATAAAAGCGGGCAAAGAGTTTAAAAAAGAACTTACAACGTATTTACTGAAAAAGGCATATTACACAGTCACTGATTTCTTAATAGATAAAGTGGCATAAAGAAATTCAATAAAAACCTAGGAGGTTTTTTTCCCGCCGGCTTTTTTCAACTCAGTGTACAAAAACCGTTAAAAAAGTGCACCCAAAGCCAACGATTGTATCCGATCCGAAAAATAAAAATAAATAAATAAAATATTCATTAAAAAGGCGCAATATGGGTAGAGATGATGACAATAATAATATAAATATTATTTATAATAAATAAAACTATTTCAATGAAAATTTTTATATTTGTAATTAGTTACCTCATGAAGGCAAATATGGCGAACAAAATGTATAAAACACTTTTTGTAAAAACCCTTATTTGTGCAAATAAAAGTCTTTGTTTTTGTCTGTATTAACAAAGTGAAAAGTACATTTTGTACATTCGGTATTAAAGTAGCCTACGTGCTTTTACAGACAATAATCAATCACTGTGCCAAAATTCATCCCGATCCGTTCAGCTGTGTAACTGACCAACAAATAGCCATAAAAATACTTAAACATTTTCGTATATTAGTATAGAATATTAAACATGATTACACAAAACTTTAGAACCCAACAGAATAAGACTCTTAGCGCAGGTGGCCGTCGCCGTGTCATTATGGGGATAAAACTTCCGACACGTTTACTGTAGAAGGACGAGTTATAACGGACTTGGTCTTTTAAAACATACCATTGAAACTTAAACATAACTAAACAAATAATATAACAATAAATTAATAACATAAAAATTAATATATCCGCTAAGGTAGAACATATGTAGCTGGTATATTAATGTTTAAGACCTATATTATAACTTTACTATGTTCTTGCAAATAAATAATTTGAATTTGAATATAACGTATACTAATACGAATATATTAAGCTGAAGAGTTTGAACGCGCTAATCTCAGGAACTACTGGTTCGAATTGAAAAGTTATTTTTGTGTTGGATAGTCCATTTATCGAGGAAGGGTTTAAGCTATATAACATCATGCTATGATTAACACTAAAGTCCACGCGGACGAAGTCCCGGGCGGCCGCTAATCAACATATAAGATGAGAGTAATTTTATTTTACTACTAGCTTGCTATTATTCATAAAATATTAGGAATTTCTTAAATTTAAAGGAATTTGTTAAATAACTATTGTTTACTTTGCTATAAGTTAGCGAGGATAGAACTTCGCTTTAGATGGACAAGGTGCGCGCGTGACCCGGCAGCCGGTGTATCACGCAAGCTATTTACTCAGTTACGAGTAATCAACAGAATTGGACCAGGCGCAGGTGGGTCTCTGACGCTCTGTCGTTATGAGAATAAAACTTCCCGGTCCCTTTACTTTAAAAGGACATGTTATAGCACGATTAACTTCACCATGGTAAAATATTAATTATAGTAAATTTAGTCATTCTATGGTCACGTGAAGTTGCTCGTGTCTATAGTCGACGGTGGTCGTTTAACAGATTTCAGCTTTTTCAAACTTATTCAAAGTTCGCGAAGGAATTCGATCCCAGAAGCCACGCGTTGGTAACCTGTTTCTGTACCAACGGCTAATTTCTTCTTCTTTTTTATAAACTAGTATGATTGTGATGAGTACGCTCCAGGCCTCTCCATTACCCGTGCCCAGCAGTGGAACGCAAAAAGGGTTGCAGCCAATATGATGGTAGAAGTAAACATAGACGATACATACTTTTTCTTTTTGAAATTACGACTTTTCTCTCAAAAACAATTTTTTTCTAATCCTTTGCATTCAAAATAGACATAACCGAACTATAAAATGAACGCATTTTACGTATTAGTACCTGGACGCCCGAGCGTTGCTCGGATAAAAACAATTGATTTTCTTGGTTTATTTTTAAGCAAAACATTTACTTAACAAAGCTTTTTGAAATACCTAGCACCCAATTTAAAAAAAAGAGGTTTGAGGTTTGAACTCGGGTCTCTAGCTCCGTATTCAAATTTCGTAACCATTCGACCAAGAAAGCTTTAATTCCATTGACGAAATTTTCTAGAGGTCTTTCATATCGACATTGTCATTTGTTTGAAGGGCGGATTGACGGTCGACATTTGACGGCTTTCTACGCCACAATATTATTAATATTCTCCAATAGATGTCAGTAAGAGTAATTTTATATTTAACGGCATAAACATTAAATAAAACGACAATTTCTATCAATAAAAATTTGCTGGATCGATTTATCATCCCCGAAACCAGGGTACTAAATTTCATCAAAATCTTTGGAGCCGTTTCCGAGATTCAAAAAATATATTTAGATATGTACAAGAATTGCTCGTTTAAAGGTATTAGATATGAGAAACTGTTATAAGCATAAGAATTAAATTTAATACATAAATATTAGATATTATTACGCATATCTATTATTTATAGATATGCGTAATAATTTATTAATTATTTTCTTTAGTAATATATAAAATACATAACCAGACTCGTTTTGTTAACTTTGGTTTACTTAATTCACTTAATAATTCATTATCCCGCAGCGAAAACAAATATTATTCGAATTTATTGTGTAACATATGTATTGCATTAAATAAATAAAACCTAAGGTACCGGAATCAGTCAAACTTCTATCTAAAAATGTATTTTAAAGGTTTAAGGCTAAAAATATTTTTTTAGAACATTAGTATTTAAGGTTGAATGATATGAAAAGATCAGGTTAGTATACAAATAAATCAATACTTCGTTTAAAACTTTGAAACTTTGAATCCTCTTTTCTCATTTACTCCTCTCAATGAAAATTAAATTAATTATGTATAAGAACAAAGCAAACTTTAACAATTAATATTTCCTGGTGTCCTAACAAATAAATGAATAGAAGCTTTAATAAGACACAAAAAGCCTATCCCAACTTTCGAAGATTCTGGAAATTTAAATTCAACGCCAATTATCCCCAAAGGACGATTAAACTTTTGTTCAAGTGCTGCGCAAACTTCTACATTTTTTGTCGAAACATCTCACTAGCGCATAAAACTGTTGTCGCTGTATCCTGAAGCGGCAACCGGACACAGCCGAATAGCTTGTGTCACATACAGCATACCCAATTTTTTTTGTATTGCTTATGTCTTCAAATGACGATTTTTAGTTTCTCATGCCTGTTTTTAGTTTTTAGTTTCCACACCACGCCCTTCGCAAAAAGCATGCTGATTTCGTACTGGTTATAAGAAGTCAAACATACATTGACAGCTTGTATCCGACACAAGACACAAAATGTGTCTACGTTTACGCAGCGTCTAAAACTTCAACTTTTGTTAGGAATCACTTTATTTGTCGGTATGGCAACTGAAGGTCAATATTGTTTGTTACCTGTTATTTCCTAGTAACAAATAAATGAAATCATACGCTCGTAGACTAATTGAAAATACGATCTAATTATTTCGAGGAAATCAAACTGAGAAAGTCTCTTTCGTACGGTTATAAGACTTTATAAGGTTTTCATGTTTTTTATTGGTTTATACTTTATTTTAACGATGACTACACTGGCTTTTTTTCCTCTTAGTGTACAAAAACCCTGCAATATGGGTACCCAAAGCCGACGATCGGATTCGATCCGAAGTACAAATAAATATGAATAAATAATTAAATAAACAAACAACTAAATAAATACATACTTGAAGAAATAAAATTTAAAAATTTTAATTTTCAAAATGCGCAATATGGGATCAAATAAAAATAAAATAAAATTAATAATAATGTACATTTTTATAAATTGTGTTATTATTAAGTTTTTTTTCTTTTATCTTTGTAATATTTGCATACCTCATGAAGGTAAATATGGCGTACTAAATATGTATTAACAACTTTTGTAAACACCCATATTTGTGCAAATAAAGTTATTTGTCTTTGTCTTTGAATCTAAATAAGAAAAATAATTCAAAATCACTATATAAAAAACCGCCCAAGTGCGAGGCGGACACGCGCACCGAGAGTTCCGTAAAATATTTTTTATATTATTATTATATAATGATGTAACTAAAAATTTACGGTTTTCGAAATGTTTCCTTTATCTGTGCATAAGACGTTGACTCAAACTAAATTTCAAGATTCTGAGTTCACGGGAAGTACCCTGTAGGTTTTGATTCCCTTGCGAGTGTAACAAAAAAAAATCAGTTTTTGCTATTTTTCCTTTATCTGTGCTGTGATTCTGAGTTCAGTTTGATTCTTTCACAGCTCCAAAAAACAATAGACTCGTGTATTTGATATGATCCAGCTTAATATTTCCACGCGTTTCTGAGTAAAAGTCTTGACAGACAGACGGACGGATAATAAAGTGATCCTATAAGGTATAAAAAATAAGGTAAAAAAACATACATCCTTATTGTATATCCTTTTTCGGAAGTCAGGTTACTATAAATTTAAAGCAAAAAACTTTTTTAAGTGAATTACATTATCACCACCTGATAATCGTAACTAAATAAAAGGTAGTATTATTTTATGTTCTTTTTAGTCGTATCCGTATACGACTAAAAAGAACATAAAAATCAAAATAACATTAAAGCAAATTATTATTACATGCTTATATTGACGACCCATATGATGTAACGGTTACTATGCCGGACTGCCAATCGGAGTCCCGTTTTCGAACCCTGGCGAAGCAGAGATTTAATTGATGATTCAGTTTCCGTTCTCGGTACTGGGTGTTTGTATTCATCGACGACTTATTCATTCTTTATTTTTAACGATAACTTTATATTAAGCGGTCGGTTCATTTCTTACTTAGTTATTACAGAAAATATAATATAACGATAATGTTTAATATATTATTTAATTTTTATTCATAAAGAAGGACTTTGTCGCTGGGCGACCATATCGTCCCGTTAGGCTACCTAACCTAAACACAAACAAATATATTTTTTTAACTTTTTACCGCCCTATCTGCTAATAAACATAGCATTTTGGCTTTACCCGACATGGACTCCGCTAAAATGCTACTCGGGAATTTCTATCATTTAAAAAGCATTGTACCACGGTTGCCGACCAAACATACTCATACTCATCACCCACCAGTTTTTTTAATAACGCTAAACACTCATAGCCCCAAACTAGGATTCCCTGTGACGTGGGTACCATGGACACACACAAAGACAGAAACACAAACACCCAGACCAAGTACAGAAATTAAAACTCATCATTTCAAATTTTGCCTCACCGGGAATCGAACCCGGGACCGCCGAACGGCAGTCCGGCATGGTAACCATTGCGCCGCACGGGTCGATTGAGTTGGTTCGTGGCACCACGGCACCAGCTGCCACTAAACACACGAAGTCTGCTGGTCTGATTCTCCTTTTGAATAAAATAATAGACTCGGTATAACGTAAGTATAACAAAAAATAAAATGTACTGAATCTAACCATCTAAATAAACTCAAAAACTTAGCATTAAAATTCCGCTCGCATTGGTATCCTTTAACATTTTCTTAGGTTGCATATTTAGAATGCAAACGTTGTTCAAACATTTTATAAAACCTAGATTTCGTTACATTTTTGTGGTCGGTGTGGCGTCGTTTGTCTGTTATATGGAGTGCAATATGGTACATCGCTTTATGGCGAGATTGCAGGCCGTTACACTTTTATGTTTCTTTTTCTTAACACAAACTTCAGGCAAGTTTATATTTTTAGCTGCGTTTTTAGTTGCGTTTAAATTGTAGAATAAATAAAAATGTTATAAAAAACGAAGACATAGATCATAATGTTCTTTTTCTGGTATACATTAAGCAACATATTACTTACATTTTCAGTTATGATTTTCGTTGTAAGTTGTAAATACTCATTTGCTGACACGTTTTGTAGAAACTACAGACAAGAAAAATATTGAAAGCGTAAGAAACTACCAACGCCAGCGATCTGCAGCTACTTTTAAGTAATAAAAACATCAGCAACATGAAAAGTGTGCAAGTGAAATATACATAATATAATGAGAAATAAAATGTACCGAAAAAAAACAATTAAATAAATTCAATAACTTTTACTTTTGCGTTGGTATCCTTTTATATCTTCTTAGGTTGCATATTTAGAATGCAAACGTAGTTCAAAAACTTTATAAAACCTAAATTTTGTTACATTATTGTGGGCGGTTTGCCGTCGTTTGTCTGTTATCTGAAGTGCAATATGGTACATCGCTTTACGGCGAGATTGCAGGCCGTTACACTTTTATGTTTCTTTTTCTTAACACACACTTCAGGCAAGTTTATATTTTAGCGCTAGTTGCGTTTAAATTGTAGACTAAATAAATACGTTATGAAAAATAAAGACATGGATCATAATGTTCTTTTTCTGGTATACGTTAAGCAACATATTACTTACATTTTCAGCTATGATTTTCGTTTTAAGTTGTAAATACTCATTTGCTGACACGTTTTGTAGAAACTACAGACAAGAAAAATATTGACAGCGTAAGAAGCTACCAACGTCAGCGGTCTGTAGCTACTTTTAGTACTAAAAAAATCAGCAACATGAAAAGTGTGCAAGTGAAAAATACCCATAATGAGAAATAAAATGTACTGAAAAAAAAAACAATTAAATAAATACAACAACTTTTAGTAGTTCAAACATTTTATAAAACCTTGATTTCGTTACATCTTTGTTTAGCGACATTTTTCTGTTATATGGAGTGCAATATGGTACGTCGCTTTATGGCCAGATTGCAGGCCGTTAAACTTTTAAGTTTCTTTTTCTTAACACAAACTTCAGGCAAGTTTATAGTGTTAGTGTTAGTGGCGTCAAACTTGTAAATTAAAATGTTATAAAAAATAGACAGAGATAGTTTGTAAATCTTTTCATTTAGAATATATCAAGTTTATTTTCTTAAACATAAACTTTAAGCAAGTTTATAGTTTTAACCTAAATGTCGGTTAAATTGTAGACTAGACTAAATCACTGTGAAAAATTGAGACATGGTTCCTAACCTTATGTATATTACGTTAGGTGAGATTTACGGTATCGTATATTTAAAGCAGCGATGAGCAAAGCTGATCTTTGCTCATCGCCGATAGCCGAGTGGTAAAAAACCGCCGTCTCCAATGCTACCTATACCGGGTATAAATCATCGGCGCGCACTCCGTACTTGGCCAGCGTTGTGGACTATGAAAAATTATTTGTGTTGAATTTATTGGGGAAGGCTTTAGACTATATAACATCATGCTATCACTATTACCAGTTCCACCCGAACAAATATTACCAGTTAACTAGCTGACCCCACGACCTCCGTACCGCGTTTGTGTTCAATGTTGAAATCAGCCACCCTTATTACTTAGGGGGATGAAAAATAGATAGTAGCCGATTCTCAGACCTACTTTATATGCACACAAATTTCATGAGAATCGGTCGAGCCGTTTCGGAGGAGTATGGTAACTAACATTGTGACACGAGAATTTTATATATAAGATAAAATATATTTAAAAAAATTCAAACAAAACCTGTTTGTGCCCTTTAATCCAAAGCCATTTCCGCACGAATAACTATAAGATTTTAAACTTCATATCGCAGTAAAATCGTTGAGAACGTGCTGGAATTTCGTAAGCGCTACGTGTTGCTACGAATAGCGTGGTAGCACGACGTAGCAGCAAACAGCTCGTAGCAGAGTCAGTATAATGAGGGCTCTACATAGTTGCCGTAAATTCGCGACGCATATCGTCCCTGCTACATTCACGCGTTATCTCATCAGTGACTGAAATCTGCTGCGAAATGGACATGGAAGCTACTGCTAAATAATTAGTTTGTTTACTGTAGAAACATACAATTATTTGTACTTTTCAAATGATAAAATCAGAAAGCCTCGTAAAAGAACAAGATTCTGCCGCGCGATCTCTTTGTTGCGGGACGAAATACTTTACGTTTTTCATCAAGGAACAGGCGTGAACGCACGTGAAGCCCGTGCAAACCATCAACATTTATGTTCATGCCAGTTTTTCGCGCTTCACGGCACTAATGTAGAGTGGCCAATATAGATATCAATTTTTTATATGATAATATGAATATTCCTAAAATTTTCGTTATTAAAATAAATTAATATTTCACTCTCATAGCCCCACAGTAGATATACCCTGTGTAACTTAGATTGGCAGTCCGGCATGGTACGAGTAACCAGTACGCCACGCGGGCCGTCGCTAATTACAATACCAGTAAAAAATAAGTAACAAGTTCTTTTTCTCTCAAAAATATAATATTAGTTGCTATAGCGGTAGCTGTCACGTATGTTCTTTATCTGCCCATAGCTAATCTGTTAGAAAGCTAATTATTGTAAGGTATACCACATATTTTAAAACAGGGCTGAAGTTTTTCTCCGTCTGCTCTTTTCTTCACCAGAGCAGACAGAACAAAAAAAAACGTTCACTAAGAGTTTGTAAATGACCGAACAGTGTATAAAGAAAGTTTCATTTCATTTCGTTTCGTTTCGTTTCAAGCGTTATTATTATATTTATAAAAAAATATGTCGCATAAATAATTATAACCTAAATTAAGAGATAAATATTGTAACTAATAGGCTCCTTCTTTTTTTCAATAGCAAAATTACCAATAGTTATCTAGCATGAAGCAGAAACTCACCTTGAATATTTTTTGTAAGCATAATTTTATGTAATTATTACAAAACATCACTTAACATTGGTGAAAAATAAATAAAAAAGAACAACTATAAATACATTCTAAATCTTTTTTTACGGTTTCGTATTACATTTTAAAGTCCATAGCGTACTGAAAATCAGTTTAATTCGTGCAAGAATTTCGTTAACGCTACGAGCAGTGTATGTATCATAGTGAGTATATTTCATTCACTCACTATTTTCACTAGTTTGCTCATGAGCAAAGTGAGTAAAATAATTAAAACAAAAGTGTTAAAAAACAGGATGATAAATTAAAATGTTTTTGCTTCTAAATACAACAATCTAAATAAAATTGTGGATTTTTTTTTGTAAATAAATGATTTCAAGTTTGATTTAATTTCAAATTTATATATTCGATCTGTACCCGTATATATTTGTTCGGTAAAACGTCGCCCCTTACTTTTATATTGAAACCCTATAAAAAGTTGTACGATATTGTTTTTTTTTTCAACCTTTTTTTATGTCCCTCTACTGGGCACAGGTCTCCTCTCATAAGTGAGAGGGATTTAGGCCGCTGGCCAAGTGCGATGCTGGATTGGTGGACGTATATTGTTAGTTATGAGTATTTTGTGTTCCATTTAAAACCGGTCACTACAATTTTATACCTAAATCTAAAGTAGTATTATAAAAATATTACGAATAATTATACATTTTTGAAGCGCGCATGGCTCGGCGGCTAGCGTAGAACGCAAACGGTTTACGCAGCTAAGCCAAACGGGCGCGGTCGGTTGTGAGATGGGTGACCGCTAGTGGCAAAAAATTTCATGCGCGTTTCCGTGCTTCGGAGGGCACGTTAAGCCGTCGGTCCCGGTTGTTGTCGATAGATAACAGTCGTTAAACCTTGTCGGAGGCCTTATGGGCCGTTTGAAAACATCCGACAGCGGGTTGGCCACTAACCCGCATCTCCACCAACCCGCATTGGAGCAGCGTGGTGGAGTAAGCTCCAGGCCTCCCCAATAAGGGGGAAGACCCGTGCCCAGCAGTGGGACGCAAAAGGGTTGCAGCCAGCCAGCCATTGTTTTCAACGAAAAAAAAACAGTTTAAAAATATACCCAGATAAATAGATCCATACAAAATTATTCACACCGCCTTTTATAAGATTTTAAACTTCAAAGTACACTAAACATTCTTCAGAGCGTGGGTGGGGAATTTTCGTAAATGCTACTACGGTTTGCTACGAGTGGCGTAGCAGCGAAAGCTCGTAGCATAGTCAGTATAATAGGACCAAAGTGAATAAGGCATCTAAACAAAGTGGTTCACATAAACAGGTTTAAGTTGAACATGCACTTTTATTAAAATTTATGATGGTTAAGAAAGGAAAGAAATATGTTTATTCTGATTTTATTTATAATTTCATTTGTTTCACGAATCGATGAACTTTGTACGAGTTATATATAACCTTTTTGTCATTTACGACCTGGCTCTCGTATTTATGAAACAAAGAAGGCAAATAAGTGCTTAGTTTATTTTAAGTGAACATTTGAGTCAATAAATATATGAGATTTTAATTTTGGGCAATTGTATGTATGTATTCATTGGTTTGATACGTTCGAGGCATAATCGTCGGAAGGAGTCCTTAGTAACTGGAGGAGTTTTAAAACTCCTGGACTTTAGAAAATAATACATTGCTGCAACCATTTTTACGTCCCACTGCTGGGCACGGGTCTCTCCCCATTATTGGGGAGGCCTGGAGCTTACTCCACCACGCTGCTCCAATGCGGGTTAGTGATTATGATTTAATATGTATTATTTATCCACCAACCCGCATTGGAGCAGCAAAAGGGTTGCATCCAAATCATAATTTAGTACACAATAAGCTGTATAAATCATTAGAGAGCCCTCAAGGACTGAATGAGCTGTTTAAGATAGCGAGAGCACGAGAGAAGAATGGAAAAGATATTGTATATGTAAAATGTATAAAAAATGAGCGAGGAATGGTCTTGACGAATGAGGAGAAAATAAAAGAGCGTTGGAGAGAATATTTTGGAAAGTTGATGAATGAAGAGAATGTCTGGAATAAAGTATTGATAGAGGCCCCTACCAACACTAAAACGGTAGATGAAATTAGCGTAGAGGAAATAAAGATGGCTGTGAGAGATATGAAGAATGGCAAAATGGTAGGGCCTGATTGCATACCTGCTGAAGTGTGGAAGTTTATGAAAGGAGATGCTTGGAAGTGGCTGACCTTGTTCTTTAATAAGTTGTTGCAAGAGGAAACGATCCCGGATGAGTGGTGCTACAGTACAATTGTGCCCATATATAAAAATAAAGGAGACGTTCAGGACTGTAACAACTATAGAGGAATAAAGCTCATGTCACATAGTATGAAAATATGGGAAAAGGTAATAGCGAGACGAATAAGAGAGGAGAGTGAGGTCACCCAGAACCAGTTCGGGTTTATGCCGGGACGAGGGACAACTGACGCTATATTCGCACTTAGGCAACTGTGTGAGAAATACCGTAGTGCACAGAAGAACTTGCACATGGTCTTTATAGACCTCGAAAAAGCGTACGACCGTGTTCCGCGTGAGGTTCTGTGGTGGGCTATGAGAGAGAAGAGAGTGCCTGAGAAGTATGTTAGGCTTGTGATTGAAATGTATAGAAGAGCGCGCACGAATGTTCGGTCAGAGGCTGGCGTCACCGACAACTTCGATGTGGGTGTAGGCTTGCACCAGGGATCGGCGTTAAGCCCGTATTTGTTCCTCCTGATTATGGATGCTTTGACATCGGACATACAGGAGGAGGCACCCTGGTGCATGCTGTTTGCCGATGACATTGTGCTGGTCGGAGAGGACGCTTCCGAGGTCCAGAGAAGGCTGGGAAAATGGCAAGAGAGATTGGAGAGCGTCGGGCTTAAGATCAGTCGGAAGAAAACTGAACATATGTTCTGTGACTTTGGTGGCCCCTCAAATTTTTCCCGGATTGCCTTAGACGGTGTATTCCTACCGGTCTGCTCAGATTTCCGGTACCTTGGTTCGCTCCTCCAAAACGACGGCGAAATTGACCGTGACATCTGCAATAGAATGAATGTGGGATGGATGAAGTGGCGACAGGTCTCAGCAACAATTTGTGATCCACGGTTGCCCCCTAAATTAAAGGGGAAAATCTATAAGACAGCCATCAGGCCTGTTGTCCTGTATGGATCAGAGTGTTGGGCTATGAAGAAGACTGATGAAAGGAAAGTGCATGTGACAGAGATGAGAATGTTAAGATGGATGTGTGGTGTGACAAGGAAGGATAAAATAAGAAATCAGTATATCAGAGGAACCTTGAAAGTAGCGCCTGTGACAGAACGACTGCGGAGTGGAAGACTAGGATGGTTTGGTCATGTTATGCGCAGGGATGAAGATTATGTAGGCAGAAGAATGTTAAGTTTGAATGTGGAAGGACGTAGAAGGCGAGGAAGACCGAAGAAGAGGTGGATGGATTGTATAAAAGAGGATATGATAGCAAAAGGAGTGAATGAAGAACTGACGAGTGACAGATGGGAGTGGAAGAAGAAAACATGTTGTGCCGACCCCACCTAAAGTGGGATAAGGGCAGGAAGAAGAAGAAGAAGAAGAAGATCGAAGTCACAAATTCCAAACTGCGCTCAACTTTGAGTTTAGGATTCTCTGCAAACAGTGATAGTGCAAACTGAAACCAAATTTGTGAATGTTCTTGTTATGATTAATTTAGCACCTTATTCGTTGGTATTATGCAACTGGTATATTTTATTACAAAACAAAAATGACATTGCTGTTAGTAAGGAGTTATCTTTTCATGTAAGCAGTATAGTGATTAGGCAGCAAACTTTAACGTCAATAAAAGATTGTTTACCGGAAGAAATTTGTATATTATTATAAGTAGCCCAAAAAAACATACGAGCTCTACCTTACAATTTCAATATCTTTATTTATATTATTTCCATAAGTTTTAAGAAAACATACAACACTGAAAGTAACAAATTTCATTTCATTTTTCATTTATTTAGCATATTTCGTAGCATAATTTAATAACAACGGAAACTAAGATCGATTGCACCCATTCCACACTATGTAGTTTTGTAGGTGGTAGAAATATTATGGTTCGCCCGGGGAAGTACCACCGCTGCACTCACTTCTGCCGTGAAGCAATTCTATTGTGTTTCGGTGGAAAAGTGCAGTTGCCGATCTCACTTACATGAGGCGACCACCAGCCTCCGTAGTAGCAGCGCAACTGCATACGACCTCAAATAAGACTTACCTATGCTTGCATGTGAATGTAGATGTCTATGGGCTGCAGCGACCACTTAACACCACATGACCTGCATGCTCGTCTGCTACTCCAGTGAAATAAAAAAAATGTTCAACTAGGAGTTAGGCTTTTTATGAAAATTGAAGTAAAAAGGTACATTGAAACTGCATTAGTGAAACTAATTACTGACAAAATTATTGTAGGAAAAAAAAACTTTTGACAGATAGACAACCTCTTATGTATTCCATCTAAAATCCACGATATTTCTGCTGCCAGAAAAAAAATTTAGTCTGCAGAAATAGGTACCAGTAAAACTAATCCAACTTCAACGTTCATATTTTGATAATAACTTCTAACTATTTTTATCACAACAAACAACTCCAAGCATAATTTAGGACCAACTAGAAGTATATCGATTGCACAAACTCAAAGTTTGGGATTCTATGCAAGCTGCGGTGATAGCTCACACCGAACTTGATTCAAATTAGGTAGTGGAACTCCTCGTTATAATAAATTTAGCACCATACCTATTTATTACTATCTAATATAATAGAAAATGTATGTATAATAGATCTTTATGCTTAAGTGTGACTTACGTGCGACATACAAAAAAATATGTAACGTCATACCGTGCGTCATGCCGTTAAACTAATTTTACTCAAACAAACAACTTTTACCGTCGCTAAAGTTCACTTTTTAATAACCTATATTGATATTTTAAATCCGATTGTGTTTTTTGTAAATAAATAAATAATTTATTAAAAATATGTATTAGATATATTTTATAAGGATGTTTTACCTACATTAGATCCTGTTTTGTACTCATGCCTGTGTCATGGCCTTGACACAGGCTACTTTGATTGAAATACTTTATTCCTAAGACGAAAACACGTGTAGTCTATGTGGGTTGAACCACGTGTGGAAGCGAGTAAATTCTAACAAATTGAATACAACATACATCTCGAAGCATTATTTAGTACATAAATAAATAAATAAACGATTCACACTCATAGCCCCAGAGTAGTGTGAACATACCCTGTGTCGTGGGTTCCATGGACACATACAAAGACAGAAACACAGACACCAAGACCGAGAACAGAAATTTAAACTCATCATCCAAATTTCTGTTTCGCCGGGAATCGAACCTGGGACCCTCCGATTGGCAGTCCGGCATGGTAACCATTGCGCCACGCGGGTCGCCCGATTGTAGTCCTTTAACATTACAACGGTACCACAGATAGAACTGATCTGATGGAGATAGTTTGGGGGCTGAATAGTGACAAATTCTAAGTTATACAATGCTTGCAATTGAATTCCTAACTATTTTAACACAACATATATTTCGAAGCATTATTTAGTACTAACTACAAGTAAAATCGATTGCACAAACTCATAGTTTGCGATTATATGCAAACTGCGGTAATAGTGCACACTGAAACCAAAACTTCTGGAAGTTCTTATTATAATGAATTTAGTACTATATTCCTTACTATTTAATGTAAAAAATGTTAAGTACTATTAATTGAACTAGTGGTATTTACGTGTAAGTGCAACATGCGACCATACTTGAACGCTAAAATACAAAAGTATGTTTAAGGACATAAATATATTATGTTGAAGTTAAACTGATTTCGCCCAACCATATTATTTCTCGCGATCGATCCCGGGTTCAAATCCTCGGCGCGCACCTCTGACAAAGAAATTTGTAATGTGCGCATTTATCGCTGCTCCACGTTGATGGAAAAAATCGTGATATTTAATTGATTACGATGTTCTCCTTCGCCGTGCATGCCTGAGAGGAATTCATAATTTCTCGAAAGCATGACGTCCACCAATCCGCACTTGGCCAGCGTGGTGGACTATGGCCTAAATCTCTCTCACTAGTGAGGGGAGACCTGTGCCCAGCAATGGGACATAAAAAAAGAGGTTGAAAAAAATATATTATTTCTGCCACTCTCAAAGTTCATACATTGATATAATTCCTACTCGTAACTACTTTAACTCAAAAGCATTTCGAAGCATAATTGAGTACCAACTAGAAGTAAGATCGATTGCACAATCTTCAAATTTGGGATTCTATGCAAACTATAACGCTAGAAATATGTAGGTGTTGTAATTAGACTCACAAGTCAGCGCGACTAAACTAGTTTTACAACACCAAAGTATATCTATACTAATATAACAAAAATGAAAGATTTGTATTTTTGTATGTTTGTAATGAATAAACTCAAAAACTACTGTTCCAATTTCAAAAATTCTTTCACCATTGGTAAGCCGGCTTCTTTTTACCGCGGGAAAATGCTTCATTCTTACGTGAACACGGGTAATAGGGACAATGAGGTTGAAGCAACTGGCTAAACGCCTATGATTTTAATATAGCAATGAAGCACATAGGCTATTTTTTATCCTACGGGGACCCATTAAACGGGTCCACGCGGGCGAAGCCGCAGGCGGAAGGCTAGTATTTTATTTTAATTTTATAAATGTGAAACTGTGTTTGTTTGATTGTTTGTATCCATTTCACATTGCATAGTTGCTTCAGATTGACCTGATATTTGTATGGAGATAGTTTGGGGGCTGAATAGTGACAAATTCTACGTTATACAATGCTTGCAATTGAATTAAAGCTTGTAATTTCTAACTATTTTAACATAACATACATTTCGAAGCATAATTTAGTACCAACGAGAAGCAAGATCGATCCATAGTTTGAGATTCTATGCAAACTGCGGTGATAGTTCACACTGAACCTGAACTAGGTAGTGGAACTCCTTGTTATAGTAAATTTAGCACCAAACTTGTTACTGTAGAAATTAATAGAAAATACGTAATATATTTAATACTTATTGTCGGGAGTACCGATCTCGCTTAAGTGCGATTTACGTGTGACACACAAAAAAATATGTTGAAGTGAAGCTTGTAATTTCTAACTTTTCTAACACAACATACATTTTGAAGCGTAATTTAGTACCAACGAGAAGCAAGATCGAACTCATAGTCTGAGATTCTATGCCAACTATGGTAATAGTGCACTCTGAAACTAAAGTTGTGAAAGTTCTATTATACATTTAGCAACCCAGTTAGTTAGTTAGTTAGTTATCGTGTGAGATAGGAAATTGAGAATATGTAAAATTTGGAATAGCAAAATTTACAATGAATTTCTATTTGCTAACTAACCAACCCAAACCCAAAGTCGACGATCGGATCCGTTCCGAAAAGTATAAATAAATAAAATTAATAAACTAAAAGGCGCAATATCGGTACAAAAAATGATAAAAGTAGTATAAGTATAATAAAGTAAATAACACTATTTCAATGTACATTTTTATAATTGTAATTTTTAATTAGTTAAGTTTTTAATTATTGTAATATGTATTTGCATACCTCATGAAGGTAAATATGGCGAACCAAATGTATAACACCTTTTGTAAACACCCATATTTGTGCAAATAAAAGTCTTTGTCTTTGTCTTTGTCAACTAATTTGAAAATCATTTAATTGCCTATTCAAACGTGTACTAATGCTGGAATAAGGTTGTAGGAGTTGTGGAAAAATAATGCGACAAATATATAACATACAAATAAATCGATTTCCAATAAATATTGAAATACAAAATAATGTGAAGTCGTGGTCTGCTTCGAAACGCAGATGTAATAAAATTCATTCAGTAGTTTCACATTGTATGTTTTATTACATCGTTTTACGGCTGAAAATTATGAACAACATACATTTTATCGTTTTGCGTACATTTCTTGTCGAACAAGTTTTTAATATAATTGGAACTCACATAACGCGTTGTAAGCTCATTATGTTTCAGAGTTTTGAGGCTGAATATTACGTACAATGTAAAGTTTATATGGGCTACAGTAACCTTATAACACCAAATGGCTTTATTGTTAACCAATCAATATTTTTATTTTTAAATGGAGTAGCAGACGTGGGTACCATGGACACATACAAAGACAGGAACACAAACACCCAGACCGAGAACAGAAATTCAAACTTTAAATTCAAATTTCTGTTTCGCCGGAAATCGAACCCGAGAGCCCTAGATTGGCAGTCCGGCATGATAACCATTGCGCCACGCGGGTCGTCGTACTTACTTCACGGCTAAATGTGTGCTATTTTCCTCGATAGAACCATGTTTGTGATGTCAAGTTATTGCGCTCTATAATTGAATTTTTTAGAACCTTTCACATAATATAGTTCTAGTATTGGCTGCAACCCTTTTTGCGTCCCACTCCTGGGCACGGGTCTCTCCCGCTTAGTGGGGAGGCCTGGAGCTTACTCCACCACGCTGCTCCAATGCAGGTTGGTGAAGATGCGGGATAGTGGCCAACCCGCTGTCGGATGTTTTCAAACCGCCCATAAGGCCTCCGACAAGGTTTAACGACTGTTATCTATCGGCAACAACCGGGACCGACGGCTTAACGTGCCCTCTGAAGCACGGAAACGCGCATGGATTTTTTTGCCACTAGCGGTCACCCATCTCACACCCGACCGCGCCCGTTTGGCTTAGCTGCATAGACCACTTGCGTTGTAGGCTAACCGCAGGGCCATGCATATAATATGTTATGATAAATATGAAGAAATAGAAAATATAATTAATATAATAATAAATCCTTCAAAATTATTACTGCAAACGACTCTTGCTAAGAGTTACTCATTCTGTTACTCCGGAGGATGATTGTCACCTTATGTAAGTCTGGCTAGAAACATCAACTCTCCGACGAAATACGATATACTAGCTTCCCGGCTAAATGTGTGCATTTTGGCCTCGATAGAACCATGTTTGTTATGTCAAGTTATTGCGCTGTGTAATTGAATTTTGTAGAACCATTCACATAATATAGTTCTAGTATTAATACAGTCAAACCACAACATGATATAGTAATGTAATAGAGCAGACATCGATTGCAGAACTTCCTGCGGGTCCAACTCCTCGCAGTGTTAGTGTTTGAGAATTTATTGCTCACTATATTCAGCGGCATTAATGTTTGGATATTTATGGCAAATAGAAAATTGCAAATATAGTGTTAGTCGTATATAAGTTGCTGTTACATAAAGTTATTAATAGTAATTTATTATATATAGTTAAAAAAATAAAAAAACACGCTTTTGACTCTGTGCCATTATTTTCGTATATCGAGCAACCCACACTCCTTTACAATAATACTAGGTACCATTTGTTTATTGTTATTTTCTGCTTATAATTTCACTTTTTTTGAGTTTGCTGTGCTTTCAAAGCCTTTTTTTTTAAACAATTTTTTTATTCAAATAATGAATTTTTTTATTCAGTTAATAATTAAATTATAATAGTTTATTTTTTTAAATATTTTTTACAATAAATAAAATAAATTGTTAATAAATAATGTAGTTTAAAAAACTAATAAAACACGCTTTTGAGAAAATACGAACTAAAAACTAAAAAAATAGGAAGAAAATGTATATTACTGTAAATAAAGCGTGGGGTGCATGGTGTCAATAGTATCTTAAAAACCACCCCACGCTTTATTTACAGTAATATACATTTTCTTCTTATTTTTTTAGTTTTTAGTTCGTATTTTCTCAAAAGCGTTTTTTTTTAGTTTTTTAAACTACATTATTTATTTTTAATTTTTTTGTTGGATTTTTATTCTCATATTATTGCATTGTCATCGGCCCTTGACCCCTATGCAAATTTTCAAGTTAACCAGAAAATTATATAAATTAACAAAAATCATATTTTGCAAATTGAAAAATGGAATAATTTTATCAAATTAGTGTATTGTCATCGGTCCTCAATAAATCTACAAAGTTTGAACGAAATCTGGCCGTTTAAAGTGGGTCAAAATCGCGCCCAAAGAAGTCGGTTACAAACAAACATACAGGTGAAGCTAATAAAAAGCGTGTAAAAATATTGAAATTCTTTATCGCCGGGAATCGAACCCTCCGTTTGACGGTCCGGCAATTGCACCACGCAGGTGATCAGATATAATATACAATACTATAGTATGATAGTATTCACAGTCATGAATATCTGATAAATGGCTCCAAACTAATTGTCCCGATCGTTTTATGTAGGCTGCTACGTATAATTTTCTAGAGATAAAATTCCATTTTTATTTTAACCGTAGCTCTATTCTTAATCTCGAAGCTACAACAACTAAATACTTAAAACCTTTGTTTTTGGTATCGAGGGGGTTTCAATAGGTATCCAGCACCTTAGGAGAGGATACCAGGTTATGTGGGATTTGACCGCACTAAAACCCCCTCAGTGGCCTGCCTTTGCGCTTAGGGAGGACTCCGGGATCTCCAGTGGAACGCACCGGTAACCTCCACGCGCGGCGCTCAGAATGGGCCCATAGAGCATATATGCCTTTTCTGCCATTCCTGCACCTTCCGATGCTTACGGCGGCAAACGGTATGCGGCCACGCATACACCACGTCCTTCCCGGAGCTGCTGGCTGGACGGATCGATCTCTCACTCTCACCATTCGCAACCCCAGAAGCCCCCTTTTAGTCGCCTCTTACGATCAGGCAGGGGAAACCGTAACACTATTCTTAATATCGAAGCTACAGCGACTAAAAACTTATAACCTAACCTATAAAAAAATTTAAATCCTAACACACTCTATTCGACTCGATGAAGATAAGACAAACTAGATATCGGATAACAAAAGCCTATATTTTAGGTCACAGATCAAAATCAGATTAGGACCCTTATTAACACTTAACCTATTTATGAAGGTCGTAGCGAAATTCGATGAGGGCATAATAGGCTCAGCCACTTAATGAATCAGACGTTCTTATGAGACTTATTTACTTCATGTTAGTATTTTAAGTAGAAGTACTTTATGATAAAATTCTGGGATCTTGGTAGTAAAAATAAAAGCGCAAGAACAACTTTTAACTTTATTTGAATTCAACAAAATAGGAGACCAGGTTCTAAATTCGGTTAGTATGTTTTTTTCTTAAAGTGCTTCATGTTTTGAATTTGAGTTTGGATATGGCATACTAGTTACACAACAATTCTCGTTTTGTTATGGTCATAATGTCAAAATGTAACACGAGGGAAACGCTAATAGGTAAATGAAAATGTATATTCACTGTTCATTGCTTTTCTGTAACAGTAATTCTGTTAAAAAAGTAATTCAAGCATTTCTTTTCTGATGTGGAGGAAAAGAAAAGATCTCCCACAAGGCGATGCAGTCCTCAGGCAGGTCTCCAGTTTCTTATAGCCGTCTCTGTTATATCGTTTATAGCTCACTTGTTTTAAGTGTACAGTAGTAAAAGTAACTTTGATTTTCTCTTCGATTTAAAAATGCTACCATTAAATTGCTGTAACGATCCTCATGAGGATTGAATTTGTACTGCAACATAGCGTTATATATTTTCGCCATTCACTACTGTATTTAAACATATCTTAGATTAATAAAAGAATGATACAATTATTTATTGTTAAAAACGTGAGAATACAAAAGGTGAATAAATTATGGCAGGAAAATTTTCCCATGAATATCTTTTTTTTACGATACATTCTTATGAAAACCTTACACAGACATTTCGATAATCGTTAAGTGTACTTAACTGATTACAATAGAGAGTGAACTTTACAATAAGTGTCTCAGAACCTTTGGTACAAGAGGGTATTAAAAACTCATAAATTTTATGCATTTTTAAAATTAAGCTGGATAGATTACAATTTTTGCTATTCCTATAATATTTTGAACTATTTTATTAAACTGAAGCTTTGTGAAGCATTCGAAGCTAAAGAAAAAAAATATAGATAATAATCAATACTACTGTACAGACGTTTAAGAAAATTTTAGAATAAATATCAAAATAGAGGCTTTACAAATTACATTCATTATAATTATGTGGTATTCAACTTCAAGAAGTATTACACACCCTTCCGCGACGGTTTCGCTTAGCTTTAGCTGTGTGTGATTGCGTTGCGTTGCATTTTACGTCAACCATCGGGCCCTATACATAATATAGCTATTACGTGCAGGGACTCAACATATTTATTGATTTTTTTATCTCTTTGAAGTAAACAGCAACATTGTGCATATACAATCAAAATGATTGTCTTTAAAAGTATTTTCCTACTTAAATACGCAAAATTGAAATAATATTAAAAACTAACTTGACTTTGACTAATGAAAAAGGTATACTGTGTGTACGAATTTTGTCCTTTCTTAATAGAATTTTGGCAAAAATTGTACGTACTAATTATAATAAAAAACAATAATAATAGCAGCAAACGGAAATTAGCATGAATATTGACTGGTATATTCACAAAATTATTCAATTTAATTTTATTGAATTAAAATTGTAATAATATGACGATAAATCTACACTACTTGTCAAAACTATCTTCAATAAAAAATCAAAGAATAAATTTCAACACATTTGGGAGTACAAACTTAGAACTTCTCAAATATGATTTCTGTAAAATAAACAAAAATATTTAATATTATTCCATTCAACAACAACATCTAATAAACATCCAACCAATTTTTCCAACCACTTTGAAAGTACAACCGACAACTTTTCAAGTTCACCCTTTACTGGCACAAGTTCCCGACAGCCGCCCTATTGTCGGAATAATTTGATTTCTGAGCAAACTTCGATATTAAATTTCCGAACCCTGTGTTAGGTTTTATTGTTTTCGTTACATTGATTCGTTATCTGCGATTTCCTTATAACGAATTCGTTAACGAACTGCCCGTTAGCTAACGAGTTTTTTCTAATTGTTTTTTTTGTAATATTGAATCTGATTCAAAGTTTTTCAAAGTTTTGTTAGCTGTATTGAAAAAGTGAGTTAGTCGTTATAGTTTTATATCTGTTAGTCTTTTTGATGTGTATGTATAATGTAATAACCTGTATGGCATAATGGATAGCCCACGGGACACCGATCGAGAGCGTCGGATTCGATTTCTGGCAAATTAGAAATTTGGTTAACATTATTATAATAATTTTTGTTCTTGGTATGGATGCGTGTGTTTTTGTCCCATTCTACATCTATGGGATGCATACATGTTCACACCCTAGTGTGAACCTTTAAGTACCAGAGCACCCGGAAATCTGCTCCATCTCGCTGCTCTAATGCGGGTTGGTGAAGTAATTAGTTAGTAGCCAACCAAAAGTTAGACGTTTTCAAAAATTTGGTACCAACGGCTTAACGTGTCTACTGAAGCATGTAAATACGTGAAATTGGCCACTACCGGTTAACCATCTTACACCGAACGCACCCGCTTGGATTAACTTCGCAGATTGCTTGCGTTTTGGGTCAGTACCATGGACACACACAAAAACAGAAACACAACACCCAGAGAGAACGAGAGAAAAACTCATCGTTCGAATTTCTGTTTCGCCGGGAATTGAACCCGGGACCCTTCGATTGGCAGTCCGGCATGATAACCATTGCGCCACATGGGTCGTCAGGAGTTGTAATTTTTTGGTTTGTTTGTTTTAGGCTTAACGTTTGCTGATATTTCTGTCTTTCCGGGTGATCTAATCAATGTACTCGTAGTCTTCCTATATAAGCTATTTAATCTTTGAAAACAGTACCAGTGCGGTAAAATATTGTAGCACAATGTTATCGAGCAAATGTTACATTACGACAATTGAATTATAAGTGTAACTTAATCAACTCAAATAAATTTATGAGTCAACAAAAGGTATTATTTTTGACTTTTAAATATTTGCTCGCTTTTATTTTGGCGGAGGTTTTGAAATATTAAACTTTATTTCTAATATACTCGTAGTTACTGTTAATGTCACTGCCGTAGATAACGTAAACTCATACTAAGGCATCAAATCTTCGTATTTTATTTCGATTACCATACAGAATACAAATTTTTCGTCAAAATATCGTAATATCTTAAAATAACAGCTTATTAATGAAGTGCCAGTGCCTATTATACCGTAATCGAATTTTGCAACGACCTTCTATAATAGGTTAAGTGTTAATAAGGGAGCTAATACGCTTTTCATCTGTATCCAAAAATAGATAGGACTTTTTCATTGAATAAAAAATGTCGTCTTATCTTCGAATAAGTCTGAAAAATATGCTCCACTATTTTATATATGTTTCAGTGTCCCGTATATCAACAGAGAAAATGTTAACACAGAAAACAGAGATAAAGAGTAATTTGTTTTTCTGTCCGTCTAAATGTCTTTTGGAGTCCGCTGAAAGCTATTTTCCCAATTTGATTGAATTTTTTCCACCTTGGAGCACCTACAAATATTGCCATAACACATAACACAACACATTTCTTAGACATTAGGTTCCCGCTAGAATATGAACCTTCCCACCTCTTTGTCAAAGACCGTTACACTATCCGCATACCTATCCTAATAATTTTATTTTACATTATAATGTTGTTTTGTCGTACATGTGTTGAATTAAGCCCAACTAAACTTAATGATAATTTTATATGTCACGGTTACCTTATAATTATTTAGGTAAAACTTTCTAGTTTTTAATTCATGTCTATTCTTTGTAATCTACGTTGTTTTTATTACAAAGAGAGCTAAAATTACTACAACAATCAAAAGACGTATGGATTCTAAAAGAAGGTTTTTAAAATAAGAAATGCTTTTCTTTTCTTTCCTACGCAGGAAATGATAATATCCAACCCCCATTTCCCATAAAGTGTGGTCAAAGTCGATGTTGTCGTAAAGCGGTTCTTTTCACCCTTTCACGCCAGTGTGTAAAGTACGTACAAGACCTACAACTGAATGAAAAGATGGACCTCTGGGCAATTTAGATAAAGAAAGGAGTCGGAGAGCTTTTGTTGGTGCAACAATTGTACGAGAAATGGTGAAGCTTACAGGGTTTGCGTTTTTTATGAGTGGTTTCAAACAAGCGATTTTTTCTGCGCATGTACAGTGTAGGGGTGACATCTGACGTAGCTGATATATACGAGATTATAAGCATGTTAAAAGCTCGTACAAGTTACAGTACCTATAGCAAAATCTTGCCAATTCACGCCAACACGCGCTTTTCTATTTTGAAGACGTTATTGTTTTGTATTTATCTCAAAAAGTCGATTTGCATGCCACATTTTTAAAATACAGTCATCAGTCTTCAAGCCAGCAGTGTTAAGTACTACAAGTTCGTATTTAATTTTTCGTACCTATATAAACCAGAAAAAGCGACAGACAACCCTTAACTGCATGATTTTTTATTTTGGGCCGAGAAAAATACCAGGGGTTCTAAATGAGGTGTACATCACAGGAAAAATAATAAAAAAAATCAAACTACAGTTCTTTGTGAAAAAAAATGAGTTTTATTTATTGATGTAATATTACATCATCATGCAAAATCGTCTTAAATTATCATACTAAGGAGTATTATGAAAATCTGTGAAACAGTTATTAGTTCCGTTCAAACATAGAGGGATATTGCATTTTGAGCATGCCCATTGGGTTGTACCTTTACATTGAGGAAGTTTACAGCGTAAACGCTTTGAAAATATGGGCCAGTGCGCAGTACCATCTGAACGCACGTCCTTACAAGGAAGCGGATGAGCTGGTCCTCGTCGTTTCTTAGCTTGTTCTTCTAAGTTGCCGTCTTCCAACTCCCTCAATAACCTTTCAATGTCATCATCATTCACTTGGCGTCGTGACATTGTGCTAAAACAAAATACATGCATGAAAAAAGAACCACCACCAAGTGTGAAACGTTTCGCAACAACTTCACTCCATAGAAATCGTGTTTAGATAGTGAAAAAATACTCGTAAGTAACAATAAAACTGACATAATACATTCATTACAGTTACTTTATAGCAAAAAAGCCGAAAAAAGGTCAGAAAAAAAAATCGTACTTACTCTATACTAATAATATTTTATGCCAATTTCCATGATGATGTAGTACTACATCATAAACAAAAATCGTTGTTTTCAGGAAGTTACATTGCTAGTTACAAAATGCTAATACAATACCATTTTTACATACCTATGTGCTGTCGGAAACTATTTTTGTTTATTATAATTCAGACTTTTTGCCAAAAAAACATTCACTGCAACAGTGTCGAAAACCGCGAATTGCAATTTAGCGCCAAAAAACTTTTAGCGCTTATCTTCGCCTATGGACACGAGCAAGTCAAGGGCTGTCATGAAATGATTGCTGCATTTTGCACTGTTTTTGTGTATGTGGGACGTAAAGAGTTTGTTATTTATACAAAAAACTGCATACAAACATTAAAAAACTTACATTAAATTCGATTTCAACGAAAAATAAAGAATCCAGTTCAATATCCCTTTATTCAGTAAAATCAAGTTAATCGTATTTCAGTGTTCGAAGTAAAATAGTCTGCAAAGAGAAAAACATTTTCAAAGAGATTTAAGATTTTCAATATAAATTTTTGAAAAATAATCAGATATTTCCATGTAACATAATATTTGTTCTTTCTATGAAATTAGTTATTAAGTTCGCCTGATTTCATCTTCTTTATGGTTTCATAAAAATAGATTATTTTTTAAATACCTATTTTTTCGAATTGGCTTTTGTGTTATAATTAAGTTTTTCTCTTTTATATTTTTATCATTGTAATATTTGCATACCTCAAGAAGGTAAATATGGTGAACTGAATATATGTAAACAACTTTGTAAACACCCATATTTGTGCAAATAAAAGTCTTTGCCTTTGTCTTTCTAAATATTAGAAATATGGTTTTTTTCTTAGTATCATCTGATAGTAACAGTCTGGTGGGAAAAATATTTTTGTATTTTTGTAACTATTTTCCTCGAAATATTTTCTTCGCAATTACTTTCTCCTCGTACAAACTTTTCGCGACTTGCGCAATCCAAAATTATCCACATCGACGCGAGAAATAAACGACCATTTATTAAAAGTTACGATCTATTATTTATTTATTATTTAAATTAAATTATTAATTAGATGAGCAGCGATTGTCGAGTGTTAAAAAACCGCGATCTTCGACGCGACTAATCCCGGGTTCAAATCCTCGGCACACACTTTTGACAAAGAAATTTGTAATGTGCGCATTTATCGCTGCTCCACGGTGATGGACAATGTCAAGATATTTAATTGATTACGATTTTCTCCATCAACGCATGCCTGAGAGTAATTCAAAATTTCTCGGAAGCATGACGTACACAAATCAGCTTATGGCCAGCGTGGTTGACTATGGCCTAAATCCCTCTCACTTGTAAGAAGGAGACCTGTGCTTAGACGTAGCAGACGAGCATGCAGGCCACGTGGTGTTAAGTGGTCGCTGCAGCTCATGGACATCTACAAACAACCTCAAGCAAGCATAGGTAAGTCATGTCTGAGGTCGTATGCTGTTGTGCTGCTACTCCGCAGGCTGGTGGTCGCCTCATGTAAGTGTGGCCGGCAACTGCACATTTCCTCCAAAACAGAATTGGTTCACGGCAGAAGTGGGAGCAGCGGTGGTACTTCCCTGGGCGAACCATAATAGTTCTACCACCTATAAAATTATATGTATAAGGTTCTACGAAGTTCTGATGTGCAGGCAATAGGGTCTAAAGTTGTTAAATGCAGCCCATGGACATTTACACATAGCCTTAAGTAGGCTCGAGTCACTATACAAAGAGCTTCCGAGTTTTGATCAAGACTACGTATATTCAAATGTACTGTTACATCGAAGGCTGTTATAGACCCTATAGCAATGGTTACCATGCCGAACTGCCAATTAAGGGTCCCGGATTCCATTCCCGGCGATGCAGAAATTGCAATTATGTATATATATATATATATATATAATATGAATAAATGATTATATCGGTTCTCAGTCTGGGTGTTTGTGTTTATTTCAAGTCTAGTGTAGTCTCACAATAAGGTTTGTATGTAGCGTTATGTTATTGCTTCTGCTTCGGTGGTAAAACCATTATCTTTTACAGATTCAATTATTTTCTAAGCTCTATAACAATTTCCGTCGTAGTAATAAACCGAACTAAAAGCAGACGGGCCGCTTGGTGTTAACCGATCACCGTCGTCTATGGAACGAGCAACCCCAGTGGAGCTCCCGCGTATTGCCGGCTTTGGAGGAGATCTTTCTTGGAGTACCCCATGTTCTAATCAACCCGAAATGCCTCATCTGGAAACTTGTCCAGAATACTCAGGAACGTGTAAATCCCGGAACAAATTGAGTAAAGAAAATGCTAATCCGCTTAGCTTAAAGAGTGATTTATTAAAGAACAAATATATAAAATAGACTTTAGGTATCCGTCTAATTAAATGAGGGATACCTTTTCTTTAGAATTATAAGGTAATCTTGCAATTTCAGTTTTAATAAGGTAAGCATTGTCTTATAAAAGTAAACTTTTTATATGATCATAACCTTTTTCAAGTTTGTCTTCTTGATCGTGGATTTCTTTTCTGAATTGGGTGGTTTGAAGCTTACTCTACCTACGCTGCTCTAATACCCTCCTTTTTTTTCGTGGGGAAATACATCATGAATACCCCTCTGTTACGAAGGCAACAGAGAGGTTATGCCAGACTCCAACCGGCTAAAACCCCACGGTTTCCTCAGCACACTTTTTGAGAAAATCATGGGTATGCTCTCGCATTCTTCCGCGACCTAAACAGGGTAAGTCTCTTAAGACCCCTTGATTTTATGTAATTAAGCCATCCGTCAACTTTTAGGGGACGCACAAATGGCATCACCTCGAGGTCTTCATCTGAGACGATGAACGCCCTCGCGTTCCACCTTTACCTCAATCATGGGGGTTGGAAGAGGGCGTGGTAGACCCTCCTCCGACGCCCTGCTCTCCTGCTGCGGATAGGAAGTTCCGTTGTTACACCCGCCTAGACCTCCAACAAGAGTTAACGATTGCTATCTATTGATAACCGCCGGGAATTACGGCTAAACGTGCCCTCCGAAGCAAGGAAATAGTATTAAATGTGCTATACATGTTCCATGTCACAATATCAGTTCGCTTGTGTATGTTTTTTTTAATAAGGCTCCCCACTAGAGCCCCAAAGTTGGGAGATATACCCTGTATGGTGGGTACCATGGACACATACAAAGACAGAAACACAAACACCCAGACCGAAAACAGTAATTTTAAGTCATCATTCAAATGTCTGTTTCGCCGAGAATGAACCCGGGACCGTCCGATTGGCAGTCCGGTATGGTAACCATTGCGCCATACGGATCGACAAACGTTTTGTCAGGCGTATAAATTGCTTAAGTGTGCGTATCTTTGAGTCCGCATTTCTTTTTTTATTAAATATGTGATATTTTAAATGTATGTTTATATGATAAACTTTTCGTTAAGGTATGTAAACATGATTATTATGCCACTGACTCCGCCGAAAGTAATCTTGAGTAAGGCCGGTGACTTTATAATCAAATACATGGTATATCAAAATAGGTTAACAAAACTATATGTTAGTAAAGTTACATAATTGTTATACAACTTTTTCGTCAGAACACCCGGAAGCGTGTTAATCCGGGAACAAATTGAGTAAAGATAACACACTGGTCCGTTAAGCTGAAAGGGTGATTTATTAACGGACACCGATGGACTACACGAGGATCTGAAGCTTGAGAATCAAAAGCAGAATAAAAGTAGATATTCCTTTTATTTAGAAACCGTCAGGTGAATAAAAATAAAAATATACAAAATTTATTGTGGATTTATTTTGGAAACAAACATTGAGTGCTTGCAATGAAATCCAAATTCAAATTTCTGCTCAATCGATTGAAAAGATGTGATATTTAATTAAATAAAAATCGTGTTATGTTCACCCGTACCGGACCATGTTCCACCCGGACAAACGTACACTAAGTTAATAAAAAGCTTGTAAAAAGAATGATGTTTTGGTATTTACTAAATATTTCATGGATTAAACGGCAAAGTACCACCATCATTTCTACTCTTAATATCTATTGTGTTTATGAGGAAAAGTGCGGCTACTAACTAGACTCATACGAGGTGCTATCGTCGGTACCTGATTTTCTTTCGATTGCAAAAGGAAACCTGTGGAATAATAATATAATATATGTCCACCAATAGGACATTAAGAAGGATAATAAGAAAAGTTTTATAATGTAGGAAATATAGGATTACATAATATCTGTTCGTAATACAATAAAATTTTAAGAATAAAAAAATTAAAGCGCGCATAGCCCTGCCGTTAGCGTAGAACGCAAGCAATCTATGCGACTAAGCCAAACGGGTGCAGTCGGGGGTGAGATGGGTGACCGCTAGTGGCAAAAAAAATCATGCGCGTTTCCATGCTTCAGAGGGCGGGTTGGTCGCTAACCCGCATCTCCACCAATCCGCGTTGGAGCAGCGTGGTGGAGTAAGCTTCAGGCCTCCCCGATAGTGCGAAGAGACCCTTGCCCAGCAGTGGGACGTAAAAAGGGTTGCAGCCAACAGTTTTAGCTTATATTGAACAGACAGTGTCACAAGATGTTATAGATAACTACAACATTTGTATTTATCTAGAATTTTGAAATACTTCCCACCAGTATTTACTGAGTTTGATATGGAGGTAGAAAATAGCTTTTGTACCTAAACAACCATTGATTTAAATATGTACCATGTGTAGGTAGGAATGAAAACTGTTAGACATTCGTAATATCCGCACTATCTGCGCCACATAAGCTCAGCTCGGAAACGAATTCCGCAAAGAAAAGTACTAATCCGTAAAGCGCAAATAGTGATTGATTGCAGTACAAATCCACGCCTCGAACACATTTTGTACGTTTTACGTAAACTTCTTTTCACATGTTCCTGTTGAAGAAGCTCTTTTCAACTTGTAATGTAAAGAACATAAGGTACTATCTATTGCTTACACACCGATTAATTATATTTATCAGGTGGTTATAGTGTAACTCGCTTAAAAATGTTTTCTGCTTTAAGTTTATAGTAGCCCAACTTCTAGAAAACGATATAGATATTGAAGTTATCAATTAAAATTATTCAAAAGAGAGAAATTAATTAAGTTTTTAACAAATAATTAGAACCGATGATTAGAAAATGTACCACCTAACTTTTTTAATCATGTTAATCTAAAAGAAATCTAATAGCCTGAAAGAATACTACCATCAGTCCATCTGAACGTATAAATTATTGAAAGGATTTGCTCTCAGCTCCTAACCGTTGAGGAGTTGTACTTTCAATCATCAGCTTAGAACATAATAACCGAGCATGAATATTTGTATTTTGGTAAAAAATATGACTAAAATAATGTGTGTTCCTATAAAGTTTCAGTGTTTCCCTCGATTTTCCTAGCATTTTATCATCAAATTTTAACAGTGTGACAGTTGGATCATCTTAGAAATATAAGATTTGAATAGAAAAAGATATATTGAAAGAATTTACTCTCAACTCCAAACCGCCGTAGTATCTCCGATAATCAGCTCAGCAACATAATATGATTATATTTATACACAAATATCTGTGTGTCTTCATTAAATATATGAAAATGAGTTGTTGTGCTATAAAATTCCAATGTTTTCCTCGATTCCTCTGTGATCTCATCATCAGACTTTGACTTGGTGACAGTCGGGAATGTAAGATTTCGAACAAAAAAACATTTATTGAAAAAATTAGCTTTCAACCCCTAACCGTCGCAGTACCTCCCATCATCAGCTTAACAACATAAGTCGATGATTACTATGCACAAACATATCTCATGCTTCAGAAAGTATATGAAAACTAATGCGTGTTCCTATTAAATTTGAGAGTTCCCCTCAATTTTTCTAGGATCGCATCATCAGATCCTCACTTGGTGACAATGGGACCACCTCCGGAGTATAAGCATACGAACAAAAAAAGAACTTTGAAAATCGGCCCACAAACGGCGGAGTAATCGGTGAACATATATTCGTATAAAAAAATACATACAGCCGAATACAGTACCTCCTCCTTTTGGAAGTCGGTAAAAAGATTTTGTTTTCTTCAATATTAGGATTCTATCATTGAAATATTAAAATATTTAAATTAAGAATACAGTCAATGTAAGTATAGTTACGATTGTATAACCATTGAGTATTTTTTAAACGAACATGACGCCTATATTTGAAATTGTTTATGTAGGTATTTTTTCTCCAAAATCAAAAGTGCATTATAGAAACATACACTAACGATTCACACTCATTAGGATTTCCTGTGTCGTAGATGCCATGGACACATACCATGATACACAAACACACAGATCATTGATAAAAATCTTAAATAATCCTTCAAATATCTGCCTCGCTGAGAATAGAATCCAATACCTTCTAAATGATTGTCCAATACCATTGCGCTAGAATAACAATGTATTTTATTTATACTAATAAATAAAACTAAAAAATAAAATTGTCCCGGAGTAAGATAGATATACTCTGTATCGTGGGTGCCATGGACACACACAAAAACAGAAACACAAACGCCCAGACCGAACAAAAATTTCAATCGAACCCGGGACCCTCCGAACGTCAGTCTGGCATGGTAACCATTGCGCAACACGGGTCTTCGACTATATGAATATAATACTGCTCATATAGTCTATGACACGCAAAGCTATGTTTCTACAACTATTGATGAGGGAGCAGTCTTGAAATATATTTCTATTTCCCGTCATGGTCGACTCGTTACTTTTTACCGCTAGCACGAAACGTCGAAAGAGTGATTGATTAATGAAAAAATCGAAATAGCCAAACATCCCTACGTATTTTACTTCTAGTACAACACTAGAATTGCTTATAAGATAAAGCTTTTATAATTAACTTCAAAAATAATATACCCACTGTTTGTTATTCTTTACAGTCAATTGTTATTCCCAAAAGCTTTAAAGATTTAATCCCATTATTACAAGTAGATTTAGGGCCGATAATTACAAGTATTAAACGAAAAAACAACAAAACCAAGCTTACCATTATAAAGCAGTTCTAAAATATCTTATTTTCATTATCATAATTCCGAAGATGGAAAGGCATTTACTAAGTATTAATTCTCCAAATTGCTTAATCTCTTAAATGTGCTACGCCGTAGCTTGACTACGAAAATGCTACGTCGAAAGTTAATCATCATTGTAATATGACATCCTTTTTGTTTTTTTACTGATTATATGTATTCAAAATAGTGTATTATTTGCTAAGTCAAGCTTTAAGTTTTTAAATGATTATTTTTTGCGTTAAACTTATCTGAACATTGCGTGCAGAAAACATAAATAACACAACAATAAAACACATTTGAACCGTCACAGAGTAAATGAACCGCAATAGAAATTTTCGTTCGCACGCGACGTTTAAATTAAATACAATTTCAATTGACAGAGCACACAAGAGAAAAAGGGGAACAAAATAAATTTGCATAAAAAGATCCTCACGCTCCGCATTCCATCGGCGGTGTAGTCGAATGTTCTCCGAATAAGTCCGTACATAAATCACGAAATTAATCCACACGTATCACGCACTCGCGAGGTTAAGTTCTGGTAGAGTTGGGAGGGTACGTCCGCTCAGCGCGACGGACCGGCGGCGAATGGTCGTGGGTGCAGGTGTGAACTGTGACACTGGGACAGGACAGGAGTTTACTGAGCTATGTACGTGTATAGGCGGGCGGCTTAAATGACGGATCTTCGAATATTTGTATTTCGAAAGACGAGATAATTTTGCGTCGGTTATGTTCGCTTAGTAGATATTTATTTGTAAGCTTAGCTTTGCATTTCATGAGTTAGATGGGAATATGGATATAAATGTAATGCAGATAATAATAATAATAAATATTTTTGGACAATTCACACAACAACGTCTGATTCCAAACTAAGCAGAGCTTGTACTATTGTAATCAGAAAGCTAATAAACATACTTATATAATTCTAAATACATACTTAAATAGATAATTAACACCCAGACACAGAACAAATAGTCATGTTCATCACACAAATATTTGTCCTGGGTGGGAATCAAACCCACGACCTCACGTTTCGCAGTCGGCTCATCACCCACTACGCCACGGAGGCTGTCAAGACGGCAGATGAGACTGTAACACCAGGTTAATAAGAAAGTAATGCTGACATGGCTCGACGGTTGGCCTAAAAAGCTAACACTCTGATGATCTGAGTGAAACGGGTGCGGTCGGATGTGAGTTGGGTGAAAGTTAGTGGCAAAAATTTCATACGCGTTTCCGTGCTGCAGATGGCACGTTAAGCCGTCGGCCTCAGTTGTTATCAAAATTTAACAGTAATTCAACCTTCTTAGAGGCCTTTAGAAGGTTTGAAATTAAACAACAGTGGGTTGGACACTACCCTGCATCTACCAAACCGAATTTATTTATTTATTCTTTATTGCACATAAAAAATACAAAGGGCGGACTTAATGCCTAGTGGCATTCTCTGCCAGTCAACCCAATTGGAGCAGCGTAGTAGAGTAAGGTCCAGGCCTCCCCAATAATGGGGAGCCAATGGAGATCCGTGCCTTCAGTGGGACGCAAAAAAGGGTTGTAGCTAATCACAAATGACGCGCTGATTAGCGCAACTAAGTATTCATACCTTGTTTTAATTTTTTGAATGAAGCCGAAAGAGATGTCTCTCCATTTCTATCTAAGGATACTCAACTTAGGTAAATAACGTGATAAATAAAGAGGAACGTTATTTTCTTAAGTAATATTCAAAATACATATAATTCCCTTTGGGAAATAATATTTTAAATTCTTTCTATTATTCTGTTATCACAATCATCACCATCATCTATTATCATCTTAAAAGAAATGTTTAAATAAAATGTCATATTTTCGGTCTCTATAATATAATTGTTCTTAATATAATAATTGCTCTGTTGCTCTGCGATTATGATTTATTCATTAAACATACTAAAATTCCCTTTTGTTTTAAATAAAAATATTCCCGAAAGACATAAAAAGGGTTCTGAAAGACTAAAATTTTATTGAAAGCAGGATTTTCTTATTACTTCTTATAGTTTTCACAAAACTTTTGTGCTTTTTGTGTTAATTAAGAGACTTAGAGCTCTTCCCTTTGATAGCGTTATTATACAAAGATTTTGGGGAATAAAGCTCCTTATGCAAAAGACGCTTATTCTGTTGTGATGTCCCAACTAAGGAAATTAAATGGTAAATACTTTAAGAAAATCTATGAAACTTGGAAAACCTACATTTTGAATTTGTATTAATTTTTGATATTAAAAAATATATACTAGTATATTTATTTCTTACGTGGTCTTGAAAAGTACTATCTATACTAATATATAAAACTGAAGAGTTTGTTTATTTGAACTTCGTTTGTTCGTCAGGAACTACTGGTTCGAATTGAAAAAATATTTTTGTGTTGGATAATTTAATCCATTCATCGAGGAAGGCTTTAGGCTATATAACATCATGCAATGACTAATACCAAAGTCCACGCGGACGAAGTCGCAGGTGGCCTCTTTAATATGCGTCAACTTAAACGAAAAGTAAAATGTCACTATTTCTTTATATTTGATTTTTAAAAGTTGGTATAATTTGCAAGTTCGACCGGGAACCACCATTGCACCCAATTCCCCGTAAAGCTAAGCGTTTTCCACTAGTTTGTATAGTCAACTTCCAGCTACATCATCAGACCAGCTCTATGCCATAATAATATTGCATTGTCATCCAATTAACACAATGCAAAATTTCAGCTCAATCAGAAAACTGTAAAAGGATCAAATTTCACTGTCAAAATTTTATTTATTTACAGACAGACATTGGGACAAGTGAAACTCAACAAAATCTTGTAACAAAATACAAGGCACCTTCCTTTTACATCTAACTTGTACTTATCTTTGTGTAACGAAACAATTATTATCATACTCCATACTTTTAAAGTTATCCCAGGGACCAAAAAAATAATATACCAAGGCATGCAGATGTCTTTTCTTGGAGACTCCTTGAAGTATCTCTTCCCTGAAGAGTCCAGGATTATAAAAATAAATTACGTTATTGTATCAGAGAAACTCTATACTAATCCGATTCCTAGAATGCGAATGAGAAAAAATAATAAGCGTAGTGCTATTTTTATTGACTAACAAAAATCTAGAGGTATAATACCGTTATTATTTGAAATAAAGCATTTTTATAGCTATTAATTTTTCCATTTTTTAAATGCCTTCTTCGTTAGAACTCGAGTGGGTTGATACAGTAAGCACCACCGCTGCACCCACTTCTGGCGTGACGAAATTTCATTGAATCAAATGGTGTGGTTTCCGGCCAGACTTAAATATTGCTTAGCGGCATACCAGTGGGTGCAGCAGCAATGGTTACGGACTACCAATCTAAAGTGGAAAACCTGGCGAGGCAGAATTGGAACGATGAATTTCAATTTCCGTTCTTGGTCTACGTGTCGTTGTGTGAGTTCATCGTATAATGATACACACATTTCGAACTAGTAGTTCCTGTCATAAGCGCATTCAAACAAACATACAAACTCTTCAGCTTTATGGTAATAGGTTTATTTTTATTGCATTGGTCATATTTTATTATATTTGGAGAGAAAATGGCTTTTGAGTCGTTCGTTATCCGTGACTTTGTTGTATATAAAGTGTGATCCCAAAAAGAGGATCACGATGGTGATGAAATAAAACAAACTATCATTGCAATATATTTATAATGTTATATGTTCGTATGTTACATTCATTTATATTCACCAATCCACCCGTTTGGCACAGTCAGAATAAATTATTATAATCTGATGCGCTTAATAAATTAATCCTTATATTAATTCCGCAGAAATCAGGTAATGCACTCGCTATTAAATATGAATGTAAAGGCCTTTGCATACTATCCAAATGATTGAAACTGATTAATTTTCAGAATTCATTTACGGTGAATTACACGTAATTCTGTTCATGTGTGCATCGATTTTCGAAAAATTTGTCCTGTTTGAATCGACAACTATTAATCAACAACGATCATAATAACGTTTCGCTAGAATAAAAAAACGTTACACACTCATAGCCCCGCAGTAAGGTAATTAACACTTTGTGTCGTGGGTACCATAACACATACAAAGACTGGACAACAACCCTTAACGTACCCTCCGAAGCACGGAAACGCGCATGAAATTTTTGTCACTAGCGGTCATAGCGGTCATCCATCTCACACCTGACCGCGTCTGGCTTAGTTGCAGAGATCGCTTGCGTTCTACACTAACCAATGGTCATGCGCGCTTTAAATTTTCAGTTCCACAACCTAATAAAATTACTTCCAGCGTAATGACCCACGTGGTTGACCATTGACCCACGCAATGGTTACCATGCCGGACTGCCAATTGGGGGGTCCCGGGTTCGATAACCCGCGAAACAGAAATTTGTTTTTAAATGAGGAGTTCAAATTTTTATTCTCGATCTGGGTGTTTGTGTGTGTCTCCATGGTACCCTAGACACAAAGGACACCTAACTGTGGGGCTATGAGTGTGTAACGTTTCTTTTTATTCTGGCCGCAACCCTTTTTGCGTCCCACTGCTGGGCACGGGTCTCTCCCCATCATTGGGGAGGCCTGGAGCTTACTCCACCACGCTGCTCCAATGCGGGTTGGTGGAGATGCGGGTTAGTGGCTAACCAGCTGTCAGATGTTTTCAAACCACCCATAAGGCCTCCGACAAGGTTTAACGATTGTTATCTATCGACAACAACCGGGACCGACGGCTTAACGTGCCCTCCGAAGCACGGAAACGCGCATGAAATTTTTTGCCACTAACGGTCACCCATGTCACACCCGACCGCGCCCGTTTGGCTTAGTTGCATAGATCGTTTGCGTTCTACGCTATCCGCCGGGCCATGCGCGCTTCTTTTTATTCTAGCGAATCGTTTTAAGTTCATTGTTGATTTAATAGTTGTCGATTCGAACTATAATAACTAAAATTCTTCGAAAATCGATGCACACATGACCAGAATTACGTGTAATTTACCGTAAATAAATTCTGAAAATTAATCTGTTTCAATCATTTGGATAGTATGCAAAGGCATTTACATTCATATTTAATAGCGAGTGCATTACCCGATTTCTGCGGAATTAATAAATTATAAGGATTAATTTATTAAGCGCAGCAGATTATAATATTATATTCTGACTGTGCCAGACGGGTGGATTGGTGAATATAAATGAATGTAACATACATTATATTATAAATATATTGCAATGATAGTTTGTTTTATTTCATCATCGTGAACCTCTTTTTATTATCACACTTTATATAAAACAAAGTCACAATAATCTAACGAATCAAAAGCCATTTTCTCTTCAAATATAGTAAGATATTACCCATGCAATAAAAATAAACCTATAATATATACACTAATAATATAAAGCTGAAGAGTTAGTATGTTTGTTTGAGCGCGCTAATATCAGGAACTACTAGTTTGAAATTATTTTTGTATTTAATAAACCATTTATTGAAGAAGGCCGTAGAGGCAAAAATCTAAAGTTCACGCGAACAAAGTTCGCTATAAATAGTAGTTCACTATAAATACTTACTGTATTTTTTCTGTATTTAACTTTGACAACTCATGTGACACAATGGTTACTATGTCTGACTGCCAAACAGGGGTTCGATTCTCGACGAAGCAGAAATTAAAATAGTTTATATCATAGATTTTTTACATATACTGCAAGTCATTATAATACTATAGTCTATTACCCGACTGCGCCAGAACTAGGGTTATGTTTTCGAGAGTACCCCGACCCGAGACCTTTCGATTCATATTAGTTCTGACTTCCTAGAAATATTCATCATAGGTATGATTTTACTTGTTATTCTCGCATTTGGCAGTCAATTTTCATCTTACTTTAATAGATCTAGACAAGAAAACTGGGCTTAATCCTATACGGGTTAGTATTGTAAAAAGAAAACCTTGAAAAATTGTATTACAGTAAATACAATAGTTTTACGGTTATAGATAGAAACTAGAACCGAAATTTTAACCGAAATTGTTATAGATATATTTTAAGAGTTTATGAGTAGATATAGAAAGCTGCTATTGTGGTTAGGACATGAGTATTCCACGCTAAAAGTCCCGAATTCAAAGCTCGGCGTGCACCTCTAATTCAGATTGACCATACCTGTATATTTATCGCTCACAGTTATCATTGCTTAAGTGATAACGTGAAACTTGTGAAGTGATGAGCTAAAATATCGTAATATTTTAGCGTACATATTATTATGAGTTTTTCAAGTACTATTCTAATGTATGTTCAATAGCCCGCACTTGGTTACGTGATGTAGATGAAAAAATTCGAAGGAGAAGCTTGTGGCTAATAGTTTGACATTAAAAAGGTTGAAAAAATAGGTAACATTTCAAAATCAGAATTTTAAGAGATAACCTATCTTACCTAATATGCACCGTACTTTTAAATATTTTTAAATTTAAAGTTACGCTATACAGTCTGTTCAGAAATAAAATATGCTTGTCTATTTTTTTTAATATTTGTTTATCACCGATGACATTCTGGACTTTAAGTAAGTATATGCACAAAATAACAAACATAAATTTACACAAATTAATAATTTAATTAATTCAATTTTCATCGTTCTAAAGCTTTTAATAAAAGAATGATTATCTTCATTCACTGGAAACGCGGGGTTTAATTATGAAATATTTAAATCATTCATGTAAATAGTGATTGGACTAAAAATTAATCAATCTGTAAGCTATCGTATTGTTTCATTTGCGTGACAATGTTAATCAATTATGTTTTTATGAATAGAATCATGAAGTTGTCGGATGGTTAACGATATAATTATTAACGATAAAATTATTACAACGATAGAATTAAGTTTCATTCATTTTCATTGAGAATTCAATTAATTAATAAATTAAAACTAAAAATTAAAAAAGGACCACATCGATTGGACGTAACGTTGAAAACGGTTCATACTAACGAATCTACAGATATGACGTCACCGTCCGAGAATGCAGTAGTCGCAGTACTTAATTTTTTTTCCATTTTGTCCTTATTATTTTCAATTTTCCAATTGATATACATATATAATAAATATATACATTTTACGTAAAAATAAAAAATGAAATGAAATATTCTTTATTCGTACGGTTGCTTTACAAACTCCTAGTGAATGTTATATTTTTTTTTTGTTCTGGGTGCGCTTAGGCAATGCTGAGTTTAAGAAAAGAGCAGACGGAGAAAAACTTCATGCATATTCCCTATTGTTTTACTTACGGCAGGAACGGATGCAACGGTGTTACTTTTCCAGTCGAACCATCCAAGTTCTATCAACTATTATTAACAGCAACTTTAAAATAAAATGATAAAAACCAGAGCATTTTTTGTATCAGGGGGAAACCTCCAAAAGGTGCCCAGCACCTTGGGAGAGGATACCGGGTTATGTGGGATTTGTACCGCACTAAAACAGGGGTTTTAGATGGTCTTAGATTTAGATACCTGCCTCTGCGCTTGGGTCCTCCTCCATGATCTTCATTAGAACGCACCAGTGTTCTCCATGTGCGGCGCCCCAGAACGGGCCAATCTTCGGGAGAGCAGATGTGCTCTCCTGCACCTTCACGGCGGCATACGCCCACGCAAACACCGCCGTTCCTCCCCGGGCTGCTGACTGGACGGGTCGAGTTCCCAATCTCACTGTCTGCAACCCCGGAAGCTCCCTTTTAGTCGCCTCTTACGATCAGGCAGGGGATACCGTAGCTCTATTCTTAATCCCGAAGCTGTAGGGACTAGTGTATTTATTACCTGAGTGAGATATTCTATCAATATAAGGTATGTTTTCTAAGAACGAGATTATAGTTTAAAGAAAAAAATTGAATTTGCATTTATTTTTATTAGAGTTACATGGCTAAGACTCTACTATCGAATAAGCCTTTTCAAACTACAAACTAATTCGTCCACTTCTGAGATTTTCGATAAAACTGCTAACAAAATTAATTATAAATACATTAAAGTAACCAGATTACGAAGTCATCAGTCAAGTGGGAGTCTAACCCAATAAGGCGGACTCCGTACAAACTATAATAATAAATTACTACTTGCCAGCCAAGTCCCGTCAAAATTGGTCCAGCCATTTCAGAGATCAGCCAGAACAAACTTTGGCAAAGGGAGATCTCCCGCCGGGCGAGGTGGTCATGCCCGGGGAGCGGCCGCGCTCCAACTGACTCAATTCGGAGCTTGTATATATGGTAGGATATTCCGAAAACTTCGATAGCGTGATTCAGGAAGCGGATAGCGGAAGGTCGCTACATCACCCCCTGCTCAGACCGGAGGTCGATATCTTCAATCCGTGCTTGAGTAATCTTCGCTTACAAGCGCCTTGAATGCCCTCTATCTGCGGTGAGTCGAGATGTGAGGGTGCAGACCTTGTGTCGCCCTCTGTCCGCGGTGAGTCGGGATGTGAGGGTGTAGCGAAGTGTGGAGATGCCCTCTATCTTCGGTGAGTCGAGATATGAGGGTAGGTTGGAATGTGGAGGCGAGTAGAGTGGGTAGTCGAGCCGTCCACGACGTCACAGGAGGCAGCTTGATCAGGATCAGGAAGCGTGTACACGGTGCGCTGCGATGACCCTGACGAGCTGGTGAAGTGATGCTGCAGTCCATCCAGGGAGTGAAGGTGCGACTGATGAAGGTCAGAAAGGACGTATTCTTGTCCGGGGTCACCAGTTTGGCAAAGGGAGATCTCCCGCCGGGCGAGGTGGTCATGCCCGGGGAGCGGCCGCGCTCCAACTGACTCAATTCGGAGCTTGTATATATGGTAGGATATTCCGAAAACTTCGATAGCGTGATTCAGGAAGCGGATAGCGGAAGGTCGCTACAAAACGAACAGACAGATTAGCCAGAACAAACAGACAGAGAAACAGACAATAATTTAAAAAAAAAAAAATTTTGGTCCGTATATACATTCATGAGTAGAAGACCGCGGCTTTTAATAATTTAATAAATCCCTCTCACTTGTGAGAAGGAGACCTGTGCCCAGGAGTCGGACATAAAAAAGGTTGAAAAAAAAATACATTCATGAGCATGTAGTAAAAAACGGTTATTTTAATATTGCAAACAAATATTCCAATTTTATTTATTTCAATCTTTATTTATTGGTATAGATAAAAATTAACTAGGATATTCTTACAAGATTACATGATACTTAATAATCATTATATTTTTTAGTACTAATATGCTAATTTTAAGACAAGTATACTCATAGATGTACCCCTAGATGTATATTCATAGATGTTTTTGTATCACTTTTCACTGATATTTGATCAAAAAGGGCCATAACTGTATTACAACTTTTATAAAAAAAATATAACTTTGATTGTATTGGCTGCCTAGATGTCGCAACCCTTTTTTGCATCCCACTGCTGGGCACGGCTCTCCCCGTCATTTTTGGGCAGGCCCCAAGCTTATTTCACCACGCTGTTTTAATGCAGGTTGGTGGTATCTTATGTCACTCTCGAGGGAGACAGACATAAAGACCAACAACGAAGTTATCCTATAAAGGCTCTTTTTTCCTTTTCAGTTACAGAACCCTTAAAAAAGATTGAAAAGTAATTTTAGTAAAAGGCCCGTCGTTAGTACTTAACCCTGTGTTTATTGTGTGATAATCAATTCCAACACGCGAAACTTTACTAACGGTTCACGATACCAAAAAGTATCCATACTTGGTACGGGAATAAGGCCGCCATCTTAAACTAGTATTAAGTAAAATAACTACTTACTTACTTTGGATATAAACAGTGAATTATTTAATAACATTGTCAAATAGAGGTACATTAAAAAAAACTAAGAAGTGCCTGAGTAACCAAGGCTAAGAAAAAAAAGATTAATTAGAAATTAAAAGAAAAATTAAATTTAATTAGTTTATCAAATTAAATTAAAATTTGTACACCCTAAGGGGTAAATATGGAGTTCTAAATATTTTTTCACCCATATTTGTGCAAATAAAATATTTTCGTTTCATTTCATTTCATTTCATTTCATTTCATTTCATTTCATTTCATTTCATCTCATTTCATTTCATTTCATTTCATTTTATTTTCTTTCATTTCATTTCATTTCATTTTTAAAAAAAGTTGTTTTCGCTACGAGTACACTTTGACGCCTATACTTTGGTTAGAATTATTCAGATAAGACTCCACTTTTCTTAAAATAATGTATATTTGTAAATAAAAATAGTATTACAACTCGCCAGAAGAGTACAGAAAGAGTCATTTTTCAGAGTATGTTTAAGTTTATTATCGCTGAAAACACGAATAAAACGATATTTTCTTAAAATAACTAACTAGATCGATTTATTGTCCCCGAAAACTCCTGTATACTAGATTTCATGAAAATCGTCGAAGCCGTTTCCGTGATTCAGATTATACATATATATATTTATATACAAAAAGTTCTCGTTTTAGATATGTCAGGTGCTTTGACAGATGTCACCTCTATATCGGTTCGAATGCCCATACAAAAGAATAAGCTGAGTTTTGGCGGGAAATCGAAAGACATATTGTGCCGGTGTATTTTTGAGTTATATCGGATAAATTTGATGGCATTTTGTTCTATATAGGCTAATTATAGTGCACGAGTGTTGTGAATTAAAATAACAGTGCGAAAATATGTTTTTTCGGCTTGCCTCCAAAATTCCATTGGTCACGTTCTGGTAAAGAAGCCATCGCTTTCCTTGAATGTCTGACTGACTTGACTGACTGATTACTGACGACTTACTGATTGAACTGGACGATTAATAATAGTTAATATTATTAATCGTCCAGTTTCACAGAAACTGGCAAAAACGTGATGCAAAAATTATACTTGACGCTGGCAATATGCAGAGTTTGCGATGCCACAATTGAAGAAAAAAAAAAGAAATAAGCACGAGTATATGGATGTGGTTTTTGAAGTGCAAAAAAATACCGCGCTTGTAAGCGTGTTTGCTGAAACGATCTTAGTAATATGATCAGAAAAATATGTAGGTTTAAAACCGCTCCAGTCCCTGTAGCTTTGGGACTAAGAAAAGAGCTACGGTATCCCCTGCCTGATCGTAAGAGGCGACTAAATGGGGGCTTCCGGGATTGTGGGCAGTAAGAGTGGGAGCTCGATCCGTTCAGCCCGTAGCCCCGGGAAGGGCGGCGGTGTGTGCACATCGGAAGGTGCAGAAGATCTAAACTGCTCTCCCGAAGATTGGCCCGTTCTGGGCCGTCGCGCGTGGAGCGTGGACACCGGTGCCCAAAGTTCCCCCCCCCCCCCGATACCAAAGAAAAAACAGGCTTGAAACCGCTCTAAGACGTCTAAAGTAGAAACTGGAACTCACAGTATTTTTAACCTATTTTACTTGTCAAGCAAAGACTGAATCCGAATTACTTGCGTAGCAGTGTTTGCGCGATCTTTTCGACCAAACATCACACACATGCGAAATTGCGATTTATTATTTACTCTTTGAAGAACATAATTGTAGAAACATGTTTATTTTCAGAGGCAAACACCGTGGTTGATTGTGAAAGCCAAAAGGGACAGAAGTAAACAGTTATAAGTAGGTAGGTATTGTTTTCTATAACACTTATGTTAGTCCCAAGTTTGGACATACAATCTTTGCTGTAGTAATATATCATGGGAAATATTACGTAAATAATGATTAATTTAAATATTAATAATAATTTATGGCATTAATTTATGGCAGTCGAATGGAACATCATAATGAGACAATAGCCTGACCATTTCATGCAAAATCACATTGTTAACAGGGGGAGTGGATGTAAGATCCGGTCCGCTACTAGAGAATTATGAAATAAAAGGCGGTAGGATAGAAGGAAAAATGTAATATTTCCACATTATCCTTATGTGACCTTTTCATCCATATTGATGTTTTACTGTCTATAGTGTGGATTCTGTTTATCTCAACAAAGTGGATGCTAAGTTTTTCTGTATCCAACTGCCTGTTGACACATTCCATATTTTACTGTGAACATTTTGCGTCTAATTATTAGAAACGGGTCTTTCCACAAAACTTGCAGAGCTTCCTCCTGTCTGATCTGGAGAATTCTCCGCCACGCTACTCCATTATCGGCTTATCGGAGTTATGGTTCAGTGACCAACTCAATTTTTGACGGATGGAAACTCACTGGATTTATTTGCTACTAAAGGTAAACCGTTCTTTCAACCGTGCTGTTCTAAGCAGGACCATTCAGCGCTAGCGCGGTTCTTAGATTAGCTGTAACCCTTTTTACGTCCCACTGCTGGGCACGGGTCTCTCCCCATTATTGGGGAGGCTTGGAGCTTACTCCACCACGCTGCTCCATTGCGGGTTGGTGGAGATGCGGGTTAGTGGCCAACCCGCTGTCGGATGTTCTCAAACCGCCCATAAGGCCTCCGACAAGGTTTAACGACTGTTATCGATCGACAACAACCGGGACCGACGGCTTAATGTGCCCTCCGAAGCACGGAAACGCGCATGAAATTTTTTTGCCACTAGCGGTCACCCATCTCACACCCGATCGCGCCCGTTTGGCTTAGTTGCATAGATCGCTTTCGTTCTACGCTAACCGCCGGGCCATGCGCGCTTCTCATGCGGCGGTTCTTAGATTACATAATATTAAAATCGGGGGGAAACCTTAACAGGGAATATATTCTGTGGCCTAGCATGGCTGCAACCCTTTTTTGCGTCGCACTGTTGGGCACTGGTCTCTCCCCATAATTGGGGATGTCTGGAGCTTACTCCACCACGCTGCTTCAATGCGGGTTGGTGGAGATGCGTATTCCGACAAGGTTTAACGACTGTTATCTATCGACAACAACCGGGACCGCGTTTGCGTTCTACGTTAACTGCCAGGCCACGCGTGTTGAATTTTAGCAGTGGCTGACATGGCTTAGTGATTTCTGTCGGTTTATAAAATAAACGTGATCGGGATTTAACTTTGGGAACTTTGGGCTGTTTTTAGCACTCGTCTATCGATCTCTTTATTGTGGAACTTAGCATCAAATATTCTTATTTTGATACTACAATTACCTTTAGAAAAAGAAAAAGATATACAGACATACGTACAATATCACTAATTGTGATGTTTGCTTATTTTCCTTTTCGAATACTGAACCCGTAAAAAAACCTCTTGTGTAAATTATAATGTATGCATTCATTTTATACGAAAGGTAATTTTAATATAACGCCATCATAATAACATCATATTTTCCGCTTGAACTGTTTTGTTAGCGTACGAGATATGAAAAACGATCTAATATTCCGTAATAGATCTATAAATAAAATTATTCAAGCTTTTGTTCGTCGTATATGATGATTGACAGTCCCAATGGGTAGAAAAATATAAGATAATAAATAATATTACTTTCATCTGAAGGCACAGAAGTCCTCTGCCAAGACGAGTCAAGCGAAGCGCAACAACATGGCTTCCAAATTTGACTGAGATGTAGATTTGGTGAAATTGTTGAATGGGTTAGGACTTGTAGAGTGTGTAGATACATGAGCTAGGTTCTACTGTTTTTCACAGAGTAAGCCATATGCACTTGTCTTGGTAACGTTTCACATAAAAAATGTTTTAGGTGGGACTAACAGATTGAGAATAAGTTGTTAAATAGCGCATGCTCTGGATGGAATTGAATTTCGACATGAAAAAGGTAAACGTCCGTATTTCATAGAAAAATCTTAACTTTTTGACTCTTTTGCAATGGAATGACGAGTACTAGTGTGCTGACAACTTTAAGGATGCTTACATTATTAATATTTGGACACGTTGGTAACGAAATCCCTAGCACCTTTAGAATTATAGGGACCCAATCCAAAAATTCATGATAATGACTTTAAGTCATGAAATGACTTAAAACGACTATCTTCATCGACTCTTACTGAAACAGGGCCCAATTTTGATATAGAAAGCTACATAACGTTTACGTATCTTTCATTTTCCTCCATTCATCGCGTTTGTTTAGTTTTGGACGCAAGCAGTAATATGCAGCAGCAGGCCATGTTATGCAGGCCATAATTTTTTTACTTTAGTAGTTACCTTATATTATGAAATTGACCGATATAGAATTCAGTATTAAGGTACTTACCGTCACACTTGTGAGTGATAATTTTTCATGAAATAAATACCTTAGTTGTATTATTGCTTACTGAGTTATAATATCAAACATTTTGACTGGTTATTTAGAAACAGAGAGACCTAATATGACAAAGAGTCTTCTGAAAAACCATTGGCTTTAAAAACATGGACATAAACACACAAAGACCTAATACCGACACCTTCTGTTTTAAATAATAAAAAAATACTTTATATATTATGTTTTTAATTAAACATGTAGATTAATTTGTAAACAATGAAAATAAATTATATTTTTTTATTATTTTTATAATTTTTTACACTAATAACCTACATTTATTACAAAATGTGTAAGCGTACAAAACTTTATTTAACGTGATTGTTTACTTTACTTAACGTTTCCCAAAAATGATATTTTTGGAATAGGTCACTGTAATTCTAAATGTCAACAAAAACAAAACTAATGACTTTCACAACGAAACGATAACAATGGTTATTGGCTATAATTGTCAGAAGTCAGAGCCAAGTAATTAACAGAGCTATCGAAGTAGCCATTGACTCACGCCATAATTGTTACGTAAACAACAATAAGACTTATATAACACAACCAATTACAATTAACAAAGACAATTTAGGTTCCCAAAAGTTTCATAAATAAACCTCGTTAAGATTGCTGTCCTGTATAACTGTAAAATGAGAAGCAATATTATATTTTATTTTTACTTTAGTACTTTAGCACGCAGGCTAAGTGGTGTTAGGTTGTCTCTGTAGCTCAAGAATAACTAAACCGAGCCTGAAATCGTATGCGATAGCGTTGCTACTTCGGAGGCTGTTACCGTAAGTAAGTGTAGCCTGATAGACTTAAAAAATTATAGAGCAAATAATAAACTCTCATTTTTTATAATATTATATGCTTGCATTGAATGAACCAGGAACATATGGTGTTGCCACATCATCGTAATTGCATAGCAGTTACTGTTTTGAGGCATTTATTACACACATATTAAATGAAACAATCTAATTTCCCCAACAACATAGCATTCACTACAAAAAAAATACTACAAAGACGTAACAATTACAATAGTTATTGGCTTTAATTAAAAGTACCAAGTAATTAACAAAGCGATTGAAGAAGCCATTTCCGCAAGCCTATAATTGTTAACTAAACAACAGTAAGACTTATATATTAACAAATTACAATTAACAAAAGCAATTAGGGTCCCAAAATTAATTGTTTAATAAACAAACTTCATTAAGATTTTCTATCCTTTGTCATGTAAAAAGATACAAAGTATGATATTTTCTTTTACTTTGTTTAAATAGAGTAGTAGATTGGCATGCAAGCTATGTGACGATAAGTAGTTGCTGCAGTTTAAGGACACCCACTGGAGATTCAAGCAAGACTAAATCCTGAAGTCGTATCCGACAGCGTTGCTAATCTGGAGGCTAATATCACCTTGTACACAATGAGTTAGAGCAGGATAAATATAGTTTTAGTAGGGTTTATAGCGCCCAAATTCAAACGGGTGAGACGCGACCTCCAGGAGGCTCCGACAGATGCGCCGTATTTTACAGTGACCTCCAGGAGGCCTCTGACTGGCTGGAGGTGCATAGCGTCACCGGTGCCGTCAAAGGTTACTGTTCATCATAACAGCATAGTTCTTACTGCTTTGAGACATTTATTAGATCTACTGAAAACTAAAACTATGCAACTTCAGTCCAAGACACCGCATTGCTTTTGCTACAAAACAAATTACTACAAAGACGTAACAATCACTATTGTTATTGGCTATAATTATAAAATAAAATAGTATATAAGTAAGTAAGTAACAGTAAGTATGTAAGTAATCAAGCCGTTCCATTTTCTTTCAACTCAATATTATGCTAGCTATGCAATAAAACTTATATAATAATAAGCCAATAACAATTAACAGTTTACTAAATTGTTTCTTAAACAAACGTTCGTTGCAATTTGCCCTTAGAGCATCAACATTGACAGGTATGACATGAGTCAGTACCTTTGATGCTCTAAGGATTTCCCATCTTATTTCACAATGAAAAGGTTCACAATTACTTCGTCTCACGCAGGCTTCTTGATATGGTACACGGGCGTAGCCAGGGGGAGGGTTTTGGAGGTTCAAACCCCCCCCCCCCCACGAAAGATATAATTTTAGACATTCATAAAATTAAAATTGATGAGGGCGTGGTGCATATCTCATTAGGTACTATTATTTATAATATCCATACACTAAAATATGTGGTTTGTATTCTCAATTTTCTTATATATGGATATAAGGATTAGTATTTTATATTCTTGATCAACCCTTCCCCCTCCCCCCGGATACTAAAACTTGGCTGTCGTTTTATTTTCTTGATGAACCCCTCCCGATACTAAGACCTGGCTACGCCCGTAATATGGTAGGTCAATAGTCTAACAAGTAGTCAATATTAAAGTAACCCAAATAATATCGAACAGTTTGATATACACATTTCACTAATCAAAGAGCACCGTGTTCGGAAAAATGGAATAGAATCAAAGGAACACGAATAACGGTATTTGATGAAATGGCGCGTACGGAGAAGCCTACTTTTAGGGATACGTAGTGAATTGAAAATTATAGTTTTATGCTTAAAATCTTTTTAGAATGGTTTATCTTTTTAAATTAAAAGCTTTTATTTAACTTGCAATGTATATCCGGATGGAATCTTGCTACTCAATTTTGAAGCAGATATCTTCAACCGATTGAGCTGAAATGTTGTATAAACATTTAGTTTGGATGACAATACACGATAAGCTGTGTGAAGTCGTTCTAAATCCAATATGGTTGACCATCCAAGGTGGCGGAATAGTTATTTTTAATGCAATTCTACATTATGAGCATCAAATAAAAGGGCTTGTTGAGAGTAACTTGAAAAATAATGTGACGGAATTCTAAATCCAATATGGCGGAACATCCAAGATGGCGAAATACTTATTGTTTATGCATACGTATAGTACGATAATACGTATGAATAATATATATTTTAGCATCATGTTATATTAAACGTAGTATTCTGTAACAATGATAGGATTATCTAAGCTTAAGAATTCATAACAATCATGCAACGTGAACCTCTGTTGAAACAAAAAGCGAGATTAAATCTGAGACTGTTTTCACACACGGCTGCTAAATGAAATGTAAACAAAATGTAAGACATTCACCAAATCTCAAAATAAAACCTCTACGTTTTAAGAGGAAAGTCAACATCCTTAAACCTTTACCTGGGGAGCAAATAACGAAAAATCCCAGTGCCTACAATTACGGTGGGCTTATATATGGGCATTGTAACCTTTCAGTGATATATTAAGTTGGCAGTGCTACAAGTACGATATTTGAAGAGGTCTGAAGCTTACTCCACCATTTTTGTTTAGAATTGGGGGATAACCTTTTAAAGTTTGGTAGATATTCTGGATTACATGGAATTTGTACCACAGAACAAACTTAGGGGCCTCCTCGTACGCATGAGGAAGACTCTGGAATCTACAGTGGAATGCATCAATACGGGCTGCAACCCTTTTTGTGTCCCACTGCTGGGCACGGGTCTCTCCCCGTTGTTGGTGAGGCCTGGAGCTTATTTCATTGTATATTATCAATATACACTGTACTTAATGCGCGGTGCCCCAAACGGACTCATCGAGGAAAAGTGATTCTACAAAAGTTATCAAAGTACAAATATAAACATTACATTATATACTCATCATAGCCCCACAGTAAGGTAATTAATACCCTGGGTAATCATGGGTACCATGGACACATACAAAGACAGGAACACAAACACCCAGATCGAGAACAGAAATTTAAATTCATCATTCTAATTTCTGTTTCGCCGGGAATCGAACCCGAATCGGGTTCCGACCCCTCGATTGGCAGTCTGGCATGGTAACCATTGCGTCACGCGGGTCGTCAAATAATATACTCGTACCAAAGGATTAATAATATCATAGTTATGATTGGACATCTTCAAAAGGTACTGGGTACATTGGGAGAAAGTAATTGCTCTAAAACGCCCTTGGTAGCTAGCTTCAGTGCTAGGAGAGAGCTCTGGTATATTCAGAGGAACGCACCGGTGTCTCCACGCGCGGCGAAAATCATCCGGATGCAGTGAAAGCGACGGTGCTTTCCAGGAACTTCATCTAACTGGACAGTTTGAGCTCCCATTTTCGGATCCCGCAGCTTGGAAAGCCCCCGGTTAAGGCACCTCTTACGATTCTCAATCCCAACTTACTTTGGACTTAATAGATCTTACGCCACTGAGCCTCATCGATTACGAGACCAGCAGAGGGACGCAATAAGAATCAATCATTTTACAGATGTGTAAACGCTCCTCAAGACATACCTTTGTAGGATGAGATAAAGAAAATCCCTCGCCGCAAGGCAATGCATAATCTTAAGACTAACGCCAAATCTGGAGCAATGACCTAGAAAATTCAATTACGAGCGGTTGCGATTCGCGCATTCTAATGTACGCCGCGGTGGCGTGATACAAAATCTAATCAAAGTTTATGGTTACCCTTGCGGTTTTTGCTGCTTTACCTTGGATTAGGTTGAGCATTGTGTCATAGGCGCGGCGGATAGGGGAAGTAGGTGTAGGTAAACAAAAAGAAGGAATTTTGGTCTCATTGGTAGGTTTTTTTTATTATAATATTATCCTTTATTTGGGACAACTGTCTTTGTATTTTTTTTTGTTTTCTGTTTATTGTTCTAAGAAATGAATGATATGCATTAAGACTTGAAAAAATATTACTTATTTAAAATGAAGTAATGATTGCATGGCAGAAATCTCTGACTCATTCATCATCACTGAGCTCGATTTTACGTAGACTTTTTTGAAAAATCAACACATACAGAAGAAAAAATAGATAAAATAATGAACTATAATTTCATGTTACTTTTAGTACCAATGAGATGGTATTATAATTGTGCAGTTAATATTTTGCAATGACAAAACTTAGAAGTCGTTATACACATATCGATAGTCATAAAATTTATTGTGCTTTTTCCCGCTATTTCTTGTCAACATACCATACATCTTATACTTTATGTTAAATCACCGAGTCCAATAGACCACTGAATTACATTTTATTGTCAAACAAAATGTTCCAGGTAAATATATTTAAATCCATTTACTAAACTGAGTGAGTTAAGTTGTATAAATTAATAAAAGATCTGAGACATATTAGTTATTCAAAGGACGTCTAGTTGGAAGGTGACTGGCTTGAATTTTAAATTATTTACGTACACAAAAGGTGTTTATTTTAATAATGAAAGTACTACTAAAATATTCGCAGTACAACCTGGATCCTTTAGGTTCGACCTTAATCGTAATCAAGGCAAAAGACAAAAGCCTTGAAGGTTTTAGTTAAAATATCATTAACTTGGTTAGCACCCTTGACCTTACTTGGCTACTTTTAACAAAATGTTAAATGTTTGCTCTTTGGACCAACTATTTCGCTGTATTTCCTTTTTACTGTTAACATGAATAGTCTTACAGCTGAAGTAGAACTAGAGCAATTTATACAGCTTGGGAGGGCACGTTAAGCTGTCGGTCCCGGTTATTGTCGATAGATAACAGTCGTTAAACCTTGTCAATCAATCAATCAATCAATATTTTTATTTGCCAGAATATAGGTTACATTTTCCACAAAAAGTTTTTACAATATTGTCGGAGGCCTTATGGGCGGTTTGACAACATCCGACAGTGGGTTTGCTACTAACCCGCATCTCCACCAACTCGCATTGGAGCAGCGTGGTGGAGTAAGCTCCAGGCCTCCCCAATAATGGGGAGAGACTCGTGCCCAGCAGTGGGACGCAAAAAGGGTTGCAGCCAAGTGAAACGGGCGTGATTGAAACTAACTAGGGTGATCGCCAATCGCAAAAAGCATGTGCTTCACGTGATACATGTTAAACTGTCAGTCCTGAGGACGTACACTTTAAGCGTTTCTAATTTCTAAGAGCGGTTTCAAACCAGTGCATTTTTCGACGCGTTAGCGCGTTCTTTTTTTGTCTTTTGTAGCGCGTGTACGCGCGAAACTGCGTGATTTCTAATATTCTTGTACAAAAAAAATGTAAAAAAAAACTTAAAAACATGCTTTTATAAGAAATCCAATTAAAAAATATGAAATAAATTCAACTAAATTTTTATTAAAAATAGTTAAAAAAAAGCATTTTATTGATAAAAGCGTGGGGTGCTGTTTAAGATATATTATCAAAATGATTATCATTCCAATGATATCTGAGGGAAAAATATTTATAACTATTGACACCATACACCCTACGCTTTGTTTACAATAAAATGCATTTTTACACTATTTCTAATTCAAATTTATTAAAATTTATCTTCTATTTTTTCGTTGGCTTTCTTATAAAAAACGTATTTTTTAGTTTATTTAAGTATTATTTATTTTCTACTTTTTAGTTTGGTTTGTTTTAAGTAAAATACATTTTGAATTATGCTTATGGCTAAAGATAATGGTTGGAAATTAATATTAACATCAATTCCTGCCTTTTCGATTATAGCTAAAAATTACATAAATTCACAAAAATCTTGTTTTGCTCATTGAGTAATGAAATAATCTTATCAAAGTAGTGTATTATCATCGATCCTCGATAAATCTACAAAGTTTGAATAAAATCTTGCCATTTCAAGTGGGTCAAAATCACACCTAAAGGAGTCCGTTACAAACATACAAGTGAAGCTAATGTAAAGCGTTTAAAAAAAGCGGGCGCGTAAGCGCATTTTCCGAAACGGCCGCGCCGAAAAATACGCTAGATTAAAACCACTCTTACCGATGCGTTTACAAGATTAGAGCACTTTCAAACCAATTTACTGCACGTATACGATCGTTTCGGCGTACGAACTTACACGCACGCTACTTTTTGTATTTCAAAAACGATATCTGTATACGGGCTTATTCCGGCGTTTGCGGCACTCAAACTGGAATATGTTTTTAGTTGACACCAGAGGCCTTAGTGTAAGTGTGCACACGCGAAAACGTTACTATCGCGTTTGCGTTAAGAATTTAATTATCGACCTTATTCCTTTCAGGTTAAGATCTATCTGTCCAATTTTAACTCTGACGCAGTAGTAACGTTTGCGCGTTTACTAACTCACACTAAGGGCTCTGACGCGGCTGACATAAGTAAACGAGCTTATAAGTGCGTTTACGCTAGTACATGTACTGGGGTTGCAAAAGCCCGCCGTTACATGCCCACATGCGCTTCCAAATACGCCTGTATCGCCTTGGTCTGAAACTGTCCTTAGTCTATGCTAATTATATTTTGGAATGATGTAAGGCCCAAAACCCTAATTCTTTATTCCACTGACCCTGATTGGAGCAGTGTGATGAAATAAGCTATAAGGTCCATGAAAGATAGAAAAACTCAAAAAAGGTCACAGCCATGAAGGATTCAATACCCTTTCCTATCAGACGTAAGAATTTTCTTACCTGAAATAATGATACCGTCTCGGGACCCCATACGTAACTGATTTATGTTTGTATATTTTGATAAAATAGTCTCTTGAGGAAGGACATTGGTAAAATAGTACAAAAAGTTGTTCAAAAAAATATCCAACGGATGTATAAATTTGTTGTGAAAATATTCTTGTTTTTGTCCCACTGTTGAGAACATGTCTCGTCAGACAATAGTAGATTGTGAACGTCATGCCTGCGAGTTATGAATAATTGCCAGGTATGCACGGTGATGGAAAAAATCGTTATTAATTTAATAATAAATTAATTTAATCAAAAAACAACGGGTTGTACTCCGGTAGTGCCGGCAGAAGTGATAAATATTGATATGTGCCAGGATTTTAACCTATATCGTGGTAATCTCATATCTTAATCATTAAGCTATCATTACTTACGGTCAACATATTCAAAACATACAAATAATATTATTCCAGTATCGTCCATAAAATGTACCTATTTAATAATTTAACAAATTGGAATTACACGTCAATTAATCCGAGATAAATAATTGACAATTAAAAATGCTTATTACCATTTGATAACAATGACCGAAATATTTGACCGGATAATTACGAATTATCGAAACAATTATCAAAGCCACGGTTTATAAATCGTTTTCATAATGACTGATATCATGTCACTGATCTGAATCTTGAATTAATTATGAATTCCGTTTCCGTGGACAAAAAGTAATGATGTCTTAAGTGAGTATAAGATCTTTAATAATATCTTTAATAATAATATCTTTGGACAATTCACACAACGCCATCTGATTCCAAACTAAGCAGAGCTTGTACTATGGTAATCAGAAAGCTGATAAACATACTTACTTATATAATTCTAAATACATATTTAAATAGATAAATTAACACCCAGACACAGAACAAATAGTCATGTTCATCACACAAATATTTGTCCTGGGTGAGAATCGAACCGAAACTCACGCTTCGCAGTCGGCTCATCACCCACTACGCCACGGAGGCTGTCGTGGTGGTGGTGTCGTCGTGTCATATCGGTAAATGTGGTTTCATTATTGCAATTTAAAATATTTTATCGAAGATTAATTACACGAACCACATTATGGTGAAGCAGCTTACTTTACTAGCTTTTCCAGCGAATTTGCGCGCATCGGTTACACGTTTCACGTTTTCACGTAAAAAAAATAGCCTAAGTCACTCTGAAGCCTCTGTCCCACGTTGGTGTTCCACCAACGCTGCGTAAACGCTACGTTGACGTTGCAATCGGACGGGGGCGGGACTACGGCCAACGTCCAATCGCAGAATGACTTAGTTAACGTTGCGAATGCTTTACTTAAAGGCAACATTAAAGTCGCGTTGACGAAGCGTCAACGTCGCGCTTGCGCAGCCACAACGTTGGAGAAACGCAAAAGCTCGTAAAACGTCAGTGGAATAGCAACAAAGCACCCAAACTACAACATCAAACACACTTTCAAACCTATATCTATAGTATTATAAAACCGAAGAGTTTGTTTGTTTAAAAGCGCCAATCTCGGGAAGAACTAGTTGAAATTGGAAAAATATTTTAGGTTTGGATAGTCCAGTTATCGAGAAAGGTTTTAGGTAAAAAACATCACGCTATAACGCAGGTAGAATTGCGGGGCACATGTTATTTATAATATTGGTATGGATACTGCGGATCCCCAAAATGAGGCTTTTGAGCGATCCGCTTCAGCATACCAGTATTCATATTTCTTTGATTCCATTTCATTTTTCCGAACACGCGCTCTTTGATTAGTGAACCGTGTATATCAATCAGTTCGTCTTATTATTATTGAGTTCTTTAATGTTTCCTATTTGGAGATTTATTTATCTACTAGATATTAACCAAGGAAAAACAACATATAGGTACCACAGGTAACACACTCAGCTCATTAGTTATGAGAGAGTTATGACGGGTGTGGTGCATTTAGTGGTGTGGTTAGGGAATAATTTTATCCGACTAAGGATATTAAAGTGGTGAATGTAAAAAGAAAAATCCTCCAATCGTTGATGGTACAACTTTTATGATTCGTCCGGGGTAGTACAACCGCTGCACTCACTTCTGCCGTGAATACATTCTAATTTATTCCAGTGGAAAGGTGAAGTTACCAGCCAGACTTACAGGAGGTGACCATCAGCCTCAAGAGTAGTAGCGCAACCACATGCGATCTCAGGCTACACTTTGCTTGCTTGATTTTGTGTAAAGATGTCATTAGGTCACAGCGACAGGCCTGCATGCATCGCCTGCTACTCCAATTAAATAAAAAAACAGGTTAGTAACACGTGGCCTGCATGCATCGCCTGCTACTCCAATTAATTAAAAAACCAGGGACCCAATTAAAATTAGCTTCATTTCAATACCCATACTGTCTGAAATATTCGCTAAAATTTAATATATTCTATTCTATTCACATTGGACCTTCCCATGAAGCTGTAGTTCTAATCAAGCTGTAATCAAGCGATCTAAACAGTTCAGCAAAACCAATATTAAGAGAAACAATTTTTTTGTTTCTCTTTCTTTTACGTCACAACGATGCAACGGACATATCTCATTTTTTTCGTATGGAGCTGTTTGGTCATTAGAGAGTGACATTATACTATAATAACCGAGGAAAAAAATAATGTCACACTCGTAACCCCAGATTAGGGTACATTATTGTCGTGTTATGGGTACCATGGACAAACACCAACACATGAACACTAACAGACGGAAACCAGAAACTTAATATTCATTATTGCAATATCTGCTTCTCTGGGAATCGAACCTCCAATAAGACTAGGACCGCCGATATTTTGATTAACTTCTTCAATATTGTTCATTCAATCTGCTTTGCTGAGAGTTTTTTGCTCTGCTACGGAAATTTACCAGCAGATTCATGAAAACTATAAAAAACTCTAGAACTCATGCGCCTGCCATCAGATCACCAATTTATTTTTGTTATTCTAACAAATGCTCTGTTAAGTTCATTGAGATCAGTCAATCATGTTAACCGTTGCGTCTATATATACAATATTATACAAAAAATATGTATAAAATATATCAATATATTTGTATTTCATTCAGCTCTCCTGTTGGGCATAATTAGGTTCGTAACAGCAATAAATACCGCAGCCTTTATACCTAGTACCTTAAACTTTGCCTTTACTGTGAACTTAATCAAAGAGTAGACATTATAAATGGCCATTCAATTAAAATGTTCACGACTAGAAGCTCTAAAGGCCGAGATTATCTGATTAAAATCTTTTGAATTCGCATTTCTATAGACTAGATTTATGATTAATCACTACGCAGATAAAAGATGTTTCAAATTGCAATGAGAAACTTTGTTTAACTTTAATATTATTAATTGAAATAAATTATACTGGTTGAGCTGTAATTTCATATAAATATTTTAGTAAATTGCCTTATAATGAAACATAATTAATACAGTTTTCTTATGTAATATTTTGAAATAGGACAATTTCTTTTTCATGAAAATAGTCGCCAAATACTTCATTCAGATAATTTTCAGTGAATTCTTCTCACTATAAGGCCAGGTCATTCTCAATTAAGATGGGGGTAAGTGTCACCACTACACCATTTTTTTTGTACAGTAGGTACTGCCAATTGAAGGTTCAATTCCCAGCGAGGTAAACACTGCCTTTGTTTTTTTGATTAATGAGTTTAAATGTTTGGTCTTGGTCTAGGTACGTTAGTAATTACTAGTATTCTGTGGTGTAGCGATTGTAACTCTGCTATTGTGTGTGTTTCTGGTGCCCACGACACAGAGTATCCTAGTATTGAAAGTTGAAATTACTGAACCGATACCAAAAGCAAGCACTATTTTGCTTAAGATACAAGCTAGTTCAAATCGCACCCGCACGCTCTTATAGAGATTATTAGAGAGAGAAAAGTCCCTCAACTAGCAATGTCTCTTGTAGACTATGTTAAAATCATGTTCTTATAAAAATATACATTTTCTACACGTTACGGAGAGAAACGTACGTGTCACGCACCGCTCTGTATAAATAAAGACGTGTCACTCTTTATTGCGAACGTGTGCAATTTATTGTAGGTGCGATATGATGAATGACGAATTTGTTGAACATGCGTAATTTTTAGAAATAAAATATGTGTGCGTTCATGTTTATTCTCATTCTGATAAAAATATATTATACCTGTATAAATTAATTTTAACCTTTTCAGAACTGTGAAAACAGTGAACACTCTTTAGAATTACAATATAACATCTCATATTAGAATATATTTAAAGAATAAACAACAACATATTATATTTGAAGGTGAAGCAATGTCATGTGAACTACATATTGCGGTAACTTAGTAGATGATAATTGTATAATATTTTTTTACCGTATTTTTATTTTTATATTAAAGATTATATATTTGCCGTGTTTATAATGTCCATAAAATAAAGATACACAAAGAAAATACATTATATGGCATTTATATGTAAAATTTATATGAGAATTTGTTAAACTACAAAGTAAAATGTTAGTGCCAGGTTAAGTTATCAGACCTACATATAGGTATTAATTTTTAGATTTCACTACAATTAGCTACATTAAGCAACTTATTTCGTAAAATGGGGCTCTTACTAAAGCAGAATCGGGGTAAATTTCCTTTAACTCAGATTATATAAAACAGTGCGACTGTATAAATAAGAGGCCGTCCCGTTTATTGCTGGCGTGCGCAATTTGTTTCACCTGTAATGTGATGTATGGACGCGCGGGGAAAGAGGAAACCTTCTATTTACATTGCCTTTTACAGTAGGTATACTAAGTAATATTTACCTTTATATAAATATTGTAGCAAGCATCAAGGCAGCCCATAAACGTCTATAGGCTGCAACCCTTTTTGCGTCCCATACTGGGCACGGGTCTCTCCCCCTTATTGGGGAGGCCTGGAGCTTACTCAACCACGCTGCTCCAATTGTTGGAGATGCGGATTAGTGGCCAGCCCGCTGTTGGATGTTTTCAAACCGCCCATAAGACCTCCGACAAGGTTTAACGACTGTTATCTATCGACAACAACCGGGACCGACGGCTTAACGTGCTCTCCGAGGCAAGGAAACGCGCATGATTTTTTTTCCACTAGCGGTCACCCATCTCGGGCCTGTTTGGCTTAGTCGCATAGATCGCTTGCGTTCTACGCTAACCACCGGGCCATGCGGGCCGTACACAATATCAAAAGTAAAGATTTCGACGTCATGTGAAACCGCCTTTAGCTCATAACCCTTTTCCTATCATATTCAAAGTAGTGACATGTAAGCCCAGGGTACAAATATTTCTCTATAGAATAGGCGAGTTCGCAAATGTATCTGGATATTGTTTGCGAGAGCTTTTACTATGACATATTTGATCCCTTGGGTGTTGCCCGGGACTCTGATGGTGGAGGTGTGTGGGTGAATTGAGGCATAAAGAATAATATTTCTTAATATCTATAATAATATACGTATTCGTGTGTGCCTGTGTATCTCACTAAACTCCTCCTAAACAACTGGACGGATTATGATGAAAATTTTGGTTTGTGTTCAAGGGGATTAAGAATGATTTAGATTCACAATTTGGTTCACTGGAAAAATGTTTTTATTTTTTATTTTTAAGTAGTTGTCCCACATAATTTGTTCCTACCTGTCAAACGTTTGTATTTTGTTCCGTGTCGTTCTAAACTTTGACACAGTCAGAATAAAAGGGTAGTTCGTAATGTCATTATTTATTTTGTTTTATATTTTTGTTTGACAGTAACATAAATCTCTTTAAGATAATGAAAAAACAAATACTCTTTCATAATTTTAAGGCAGGTCTACAGGGCCAGATTTAGCAGTAGATACGTACCTATATAAAAAAAGTAGTAGTAGTAATAGTAGTAAAAGTTTAGTTGGCTTACTTTCCCGAAACGGCTTGACCGACTTTTATGAAATTTATATGTATTGTTAAAGACATATGTTTTGCCTGTGGTGCGTGAAAATGCCGCGAAAAATAGCAGCGTTTAATTTAATTAGATTTTTTTATTTAGATTAGTTAAAAGCCGAGTAAAATTCATTTTGTTTTAATAATCCTGAACCCTTTTTACAGTTTATTTTCGATAGATCTGAGAATCGGTTGTAATCTATTTTTCAAACCCCTAAGTCCACCTCAAACATATATTTTTATTTCTTTAACATGTGGCATTAATAATAGGTACATACGGCTCTTAATTGAAAAACAAAGAAAGAAAACCCTTAAAAGACGGTAAGTACGGAGTTTATTCGGGTCAGCAGTTTACTTTTGCGATGACATTAGATGGTTAAAGTAGTGACCTGGAGTTTTGGCGGGAAGTCGAAAAAGAGATATTGTGCTCTTGTTTTATTTTCATTTTCTTGGTGTATTTTTGAGTTATATCGGATAAAGTTGATGGCATTTTGTTTGATATAGGTATACAGTGCACGAGTGTTTGTGAAATAGAATAACAGTGCTAAAATATGTTTTTTCTGCTTGCCTCCAAAATTCCATCGGACACGTTCTAGTAAAGTAGCCATCGTTTTACTTGAGTGTTGGACTGACTAGACTGACTGATTACTGACGATTTACTTACTGACTTTGTTATTATTTCGTCCAGTTTCATTGAAACTGGCAAAAAATTGATGCAAAAATTATACTTGACGCTGGCAGTATGCACAGAGTTTGCGATGCCATAATTGAAAAAAAAAGTAGTGACTGTTATATGTCATGACAAGATTGAAGATACAAATATTTCACTATACAACTGGAAAGTACGCAAATATATCAGGAGTTTTGCGAGGTTTGTGAGAACTTTTGTTATGACTTGTTTAATCCCCTTGGTGTTGCCTGGGACTCTGATGGAGGCGCGTGGGTGAGTTGAAACATTAAGAATAATATTTACTTTTTATAAAACCGGCCAAGAGAGAGTTGGATTCTAGCACGAAGGGTTCCGTACCATTATCTATAAATTACAGTAGATTAGGAGCAAATTGGCTCTGACAGACGGACGCACGAGTTATCCTATAAGAGTTATTTTTTTATACAGAACCCTAAGAAACAAATATGGTTCAATTCAATGTTGTTACTTTTAATGTTATACATTTTTGGATAGATATTTTTGTAAATAGTCGCTGCAGCCCGTGATCATCTAAGTTTATCCGAAGAAAGCAGTAGTGATAATTTACTGGTCAAACGTTATTCAAGTCACAACTGTAACCGCTTCTGATGTAACAGCAAAAAAACTCGCCTAGCGTGAGTCGGACTCGCGTACCGAGAGTCCCGTAAAATTATTTTTTTATTATGACGTGTAACCAAAAATTTACGGTGTTCTAATTTTTTCCTTTATCTGTGCCATAAGACGTTGCTACGTACTAAATTTCAAGATTCTGAGTTCACGGAAAGTGCCCTGTATGTTTTGATTCCCTGTGAGTGTTGAAAATTTGCGGAAATTTGCGGCATAAACGGCTGTATCTTTTGATTGCGCTGGCTTAGAAGTTTGATTTTTTCATAATTCGTTTATTTGCTCAAATTTTAGTTACAGAGTTGTTACATAGAGAGTAATATCTCACAATTTACCATTTTCATGGTGTGCAAATTATATAATAATTACAATTAAAATTTATGTATATTACCATGGTCCATCATGACCATGGTCACGTACAAAGACAGAAACACAAACACCCAGACCGAGAACAGAAATTTTAAACTCATCATTAAAATTTTTGCTTTGCCGAGAATCGAACCCTGGGACCCTCCGGTCAACAGTCCGGCACGATAACCATTTCGCCACACGTTTGAGATTAAAAGAGTTTAAATAAGTTTGATCATTCTTTATTTCTTGTTAAATATGTATACATTAACTTAAATAACTGAGCAAATTTAATCCAAATGGGTTCAGCAAGATACGGATCATTATTATTTTTGATAATATGAGAAAACATATTTATCTCCTCTAACCAGGCAATGTGCAATTAACTTAGCTAAAGATTTTCAGGTTAAATCGTATCTCACGATAACCCTTTCATTGTCACAGTAGAAGTAGCGATATACGCCCAAAGTGCACATACATATAATTATCTCTCCAGAACAGGCGAGTACGCTAGTATAAATGGATATTGTTAGCAATAGCTTCTATATGTCATGTTTGTTCCCCTGGTGCTGTCGGAGCTGAGGCGTGTTGGGGCATAAATAATAATATTTCTTTATAAAAATAAGTAAGATCCCATTTATAGCCCTTTTCGTAAATTTAACTTTTAAAATGTAAGTGATGCTTAGAGCATCAAAGGTACTAACCTCACCCTGACGGGTGTCATACCTGTCGATGCATCGATGCTCTAAGAAGAGATGTTAATATGTTGAATATAAAGTTAAATGTAATATAATATGTATTGAGTGACATTAAATTTGTACTTTTGTAGTAAAAATGGGATAAATTTAGCAAAATATGTCTCTAGGAGAGGTCTTTAAGATCCTTGTTTCTCGGTTTCGCTCGAAATGAGAGGCTTTTAGGTGTGCGTAAAATATATTCTAAAAAGTGTTTAAAAAAATGGGTGCTTCCCCGGCCGAGCATAAGATTTCTTAGATGAAATAATCGAAGATGTCATAGTTAACGAAATGGCATATAACATGTGACTTTCCACTTGAGAGCTTCCATAATGTCATGTTTGTTCCCCTGGGCGCTAGTGGGGCTGAATTGATGACTGGTGGGCGAGTTGAAGCATAAAGAATAATATACACACGAATACAGTACTTAAATTATTGTAAATTAACTAACACTTAAATTTATGTAGGTGGTAGAACTATTATGGTTCGTCCGGGGAAGTACAACCGCTGCACCCACTTCTGCCTTGAAACAATTCTATTGTGTTTCGGTGGAAAGGTACAGCTGTCGGCCACACTTACATGAGGTGACCATCAGTCTCCGGAGTAGCAGCGCAGCTGCATACGACCTCAGACAAGACTTACCTTTGCTTGCTTGAGGTTGTATGTAGATGTCCATGGGCTGCATCGACACTTAACACCACGTGGCCTGCATGCTCATCTGCTACTCCATTCAAATAAAAAAATAAAATAAAAATTAAGTAAACTGTAATACTTTTTTGCATGAAGGATTTTCATAGGAAATTTTTCATATAATATACAAAGTTTAATGGAGTTTGTGTTACCTATTTTCTCCAGCAGAAGTAGTCGAATATCGACCATTTTTTACGTGCTTAACTTAACAAACGGTGCTTATTTTAATTAAAAGGATTCAGTAACTTTCAATATAATGTCCATATTTTTAAATTTAAACAAATCTAGTCTTGGTCTACCAAGTCAATTGAGGTACTTTTAATGAGCTGTCAAAACATGACATCCCCATACATTTTGTATGAGAAAATGATAAATGACGTCACTTATCATAAGTCAATTAACTTCATTATTATTGATTTAAGCGGTAATAAAAATCATGTATAAAAAAGAATTAACAATTATATTGCTTTCCAAGCGTGATTTAGTGCAACCTTGGATTTTGCATTCTTTGTGCATAGTGTCCAAGACCCTATTAAAAGTTTTTTTTAAATTGTGCCCATTCACACTAGGCGGTTCGTTAGCTAACGATTTTCGTGCAAAACCACCTCGTAACATATTTCTTCTCATATAACAGTCAAAGCACTGACTTTGAAGCTCAAAGTATGCATATTTCTCTATAGAACTCGCGACTACGCTAATGTATCTGGATATTGTTTGTGAGAGCTTCTATATGACATGTTTGATCCCCTGGGCGCTGCCGGGGCTGACTTGATGGAGGCGAGTTGAAGCACGAAGAATAATATGTTTATAAAAATAAATAAAGTCCAATTTATTACTGTCCTATGTGTGGGTGTGTTAAAGCATAGGATAAAATTGGAGAATTGCGATATTGCTGCATTCGTAACCTTTTTATTTTGTGGAATTGTACCTGGTCTACAGGTGTTATAAATAAAATAATTAAAAAAAGTAAAGTAACAAATGTAGTGATTAACATTCGATTTGTTGGAAAAATTAAATAGCTAATAAGATAAGTCTGAAGGAAATATTATATTTGCTAACTCTTACTGCTCTTTTTAATCGATGAAAATGAGATTTGCTGAGAAAATCAATTGTCAACCACTGTAGTCATTTTCTAGATGAAGGCTAAGTTCCCTTTTTTTCTTCAAATGTACTTCAATATTTCTATATATTGAAGCGCGCATGGTTCGGCGGCTAGCGTAGAACGCAAACGTTCTACGCAGCTAAGCCAAACGGGCGCGGTCGGTTGTGAGATGGGTGACCGCTAGTGGCAAAAAAATTCATGCGCGTTTCCGTGCTTCGGAGGGCACGTTGTTGTCGATAGATAACAGTCGTTAAACCTTGTCGGAGGCCTTATGGGCGGTTTGAAAACAACCGACAGCGGGTTGGCCACTAACCCGCATCTCCACCAACCCGCATTGGAGCAGCGTGGTGGAGTAAGCTCCAGGCCTCCCCAATAAGGGGGAGAGACCCGTGCCCAGCAGTGGGACGCAAAAGGGTTGCAGCCATTTCTATATATTCATGTTAACTAATTTTTGTTTCATCTATGCATTTCTTTACTTTTGAGAGAAAATAAATATTTTCTCGAGGTTCGATTACCAGCAGGTACAAAACTTTTCCAAGGCCCATCGGTGTGTTGACCACTAGCGCAATAGGGTGATTCAGAAACCCTGATGCTATTTTTCCAACTTTGATGAGAAATTGAAGAAGTTATTCGACCGTGAGATGGATTCCTTATTAAATTCTACCCTTCCCATAAGTTTTTCGATCCTTACTTTAGGTCCTTTCTTAACCTGACTTGACGGCTGCAATATAGCAAATATTATTTTGGATAATTCGATATGTACGCCAAAGATTTTTTTAGTAATATTCTATTTAGTAATTATCTTGGTAGGTGGTAGAAATATTATGGTTCGCCCGGGGAAATACCACCGCTGCACCCATTCTGCTGTGAACCAATTCTATTGAGATTCGGTGGAAAGGTGCAGTTGCCGGCCACACTTACATGAGGCGACCACCAGCCTCCAGAGTAGCAGCGCAACTGCATACGACCTCAGACAAGACTTACCTATGCTTGCTTGAGGTTGTATGTAGATGTCCATGGGCTGCAGCAAACACTTAACACCACGTGGCCTGCATGCTCGTCTGCAAAAAATATCCCGTGGTGTTTTCTAAAATTGTATTTTCCTTATCTTTCAATTAGTTGTTTGAAGTGGAAATAATGACAACCCGAGTAGCGCAATGGTTACCATGCCGGACTACCAATCGAGGGGCCTCGGGTTCGATTCCCGGCGAAACAGAAATTTCAATGACGAGTTTAAATTTCTGTTCTCGTTCTGGGTGTTTGTGTTCCTGTCTTTGTATGTGTTTGTGGTACCCACGACATAGGGTATGAATTTCCTTACTGTGGAGCTATGAGTGAGCTATGAACGTTTATTAAAAAAAAACCTATTGACACTGTTAACGTAATTAATTATATCCGTTCTATTTATTAAAGGTTTCAACCTTATATACAGTAAATTAACGTAGCAACAATTAATCGGCTGCAATACGTTTTGCATCCCACTGCTGGGCATGAGTCTTTCCCTATTATTGGGAAGACCTGGCATCTACCACGCGGCTTCAATGAGGGTTGGTGGAGATACGGGCGAGTGACCAACCTGCTGTTGGAAGTTTTCAAACCGCCCATAAGGCCTCCGGCAAGGTTAACGACTACAATCTATCGATAACTACAAAGACCGACAGTTAAACGTGCACTCCAAAGCACGAAAACGCACTTGAAATTTGCTAGCGGTCACGCTCAACAACAACTACGCTCGTTTGGCTCTGCTCTGTATTGGGGATTTACGAGTAGATCGTAACAGCAATCTATAGAGGTCTATTTAAGCACAATTTTAGCAAACGTAGATTCTTCTATGAAATTAAATGTTAATAGGTATGATTGGTTTCTATTTTTCAAAATATATGAAAACTCAACCAAATTGCCTCACGGTGTAATGGTTGCAGCGGTGGTGTATTTCAGTGGAAATTCAGTGTTAAAACGTACATACATGGCAACATTAACGCAAAATCAATAATTCCAAGCTTACCTACCACTCAAAAAATCGGAATCTCTTATCACTTTTATCTAAAATGTAGGTCAAATAGGCTTAAATTTGTATTGCCACTCGAATAAAATCGAAATCCTACCTCCATTTCGGCCCTTTCAAACACTTTATATTTTCCTTTCCCCGCTTCTTAATCTCCAAGTAAAGCTGCTTATATGTAAAGACGAACCTTTGAAAATGAGCGAATATCATAATCCCGTTTTTCTTACTTGTTTGACTATTAGTTGAGCAGCTATAGAGGATAAATAAAATATACTTATTAACTTATTTTATAGTGGCTGGCTACTCAAGCAAATACTCAAAGCAAGTGATCAGTCTAGAACGCAATGAAATACTTCCACTTGTAAGAATTCTTACTGGTCACTGTAAACTAAACAGGCATATGTTCAAACTTAACCTAAGTTCAACTGCTATTTGCAGATTCTGCAATGGTGAAGAGGAATCGGGCATCCACATCCTCTGCGACTGTGTCGCACTCGCACATAGCAGAAGTCGGATACTGGGCGGCAGCCTGGTCACATCGGAAGATGTCAGACTTCTAGATCCCAAGCGCATCGTACGGTTCCTCACAACCGTCGGCCTTGGGAATCAGATATAAACGCGGGGCTAGGCTACAATAGATCATTTACTGGTCGCAGTGGCCTTAGGGTTGTACCCTTCCCCATCAACTCAAATAATAATAAATATTACCTTATTTCAGGCATCGAGGCCCAAACATATAGTATATTTCATTACAAGTGCGGAAAATGTCTACCCGAGCCGAGGCGCAACCGAAGGTGAGGGTTGACAGTCGGAACTCCTTCCAATGACGGTTCCGCACGTGTACTTTTTAGTAATGAAAACCAGAAGCAGAATATTTAGATCACCATTTAATTCACAAAGCCTTTGATACAATTTACAGGTAACGATTTAAGGTTTCTAATTAATACAACAACAATTAAATAATAAGTAAGCACAGATACAGAATTTCGGTACGCAATCGGGCAGAGTAACTGTCGTTATTACGATTACAGCACTAATAATCCCCCCCTTAGATGAGGCCTCGCTTTTATAGGCGTTTTCTCCTACCTCGTCACGTTTTTTATTCAACTACCGACGTTAATTCCTAACACGGCCCTCCTGATATCCTGGCGTCCTCGACAGGCGGTGAAGATCCTTCAATGCCATTGCACTTAAGTAGCAGTGCACTGAAGGAGCGCCCGGTGCCACCCAGGAGCACACCAGAGCGCCACGCACCATACAGTGGCGGAGGCAGCAGCCTTCGAACGCATGCCGACATCACAAAGATTAGCTTCTGCAAATGAGAACAAACCAAACTAAATCTAAACTTAAAGATCGGCCTGTCGTATGAAGCACTTTTTGGAATTTAAAGTTTTTGTAATAAATCTAACAATTAGGCTTTGAATCATAAAGCTTGAGATGTTCTAGTGACTTAACAGCAATTTATAACAGGCGCATCTAGATAAGAATTAAGCTTATAAATGAGATATTTCATTAAAGTTTTGGGACAGCCATTAAAACCAACTTGTTTTGTGAAAGGAAAAATTATTAACATGTACGAGTACTAAAATTATTAATCAGTAAAATAAAGAATGAGTTTTGTCCAACTATTTCGAAACAAGAAAGCACTGTTGCTTTTTTAAATAAATGTAATAGTAGCACCATCTAGTTCAAAAGTTTAGTATAATTATTATAAAGAAAAATTTTGTATATATCACTGAGCTCCTTTTTAACCACGATTACATCCGGCCGTCCTGCTCACACGTTCGTCCTCGATCGTGTATGGTCTGACGCAAGAACTGCAAAATAAAGCAAGTGCTGTTAAAATCTAATATTTTTCTTAATTTTTTTTTATGACTATTCTTACAATACCGGCTCGCATATGAACTTGAGTAGCCCAAACTGTTAACAAACACGGCTTGACTAGGTGATGTTCGTATAAAATCACACTAGTCGTGTATTACCGCATTGCAATCTGTAACAACAGTGTTCACTACAGATTTCTGTTGCACATGGTTAACAAAAACACGGCTTTAACTAGGTAATGTTCATATAGGATCACACTAGTCGTGTATCACCGCATTTTAATCTGTAAAAACAGTGTTCATCAGATTTCTGTTGTACATATATTGTTCATAGGCACTCTCCATAGGTAAGCAGATATTGCATAAAATGCATTAGGCCATTATTAAATGTTGGAAGGCAATCGTTTCGAACACTTAACTATATGTAGGTATATATATAAAAATACGAATCAGGTTTCTCAAAAATGACATGTTGAAAAAATTAATATATCTATACTAATATTTTATAGAGGAAAGATTTGTATTTTTATATGTTTGAAATGAATAAACTCAAAAACTACTGTTCCGATTTTACCTTTCACTATTAGAAAGCTACATTCACCCTGAGTAACATAGGCTACTTTTTGCCGCGGGGAAATGCTTCATTCCTACGTGAAAACGGGTAATAGGGTCAACGCGGTTGAAGCAACTGGCTAAACGCCTATGAATTTAATATAACAATGAAGCGTGAAACGGGCCCACGCCGGCGAAGCTGCTGGCGGAAGGCTAGTATATGCATAATTTAGGACCAACGTACTTTGAAGTACTTTTAGGCCCAATAAAACTAACAAAAATTTACCAATATAGAGAAAAAAAACTGTTGGGTCAGATAGGGTGTAAAATATAAAAATGAAGTCACCAGTAAAGACCCCGGGGTTACAGAGCCCGCGGGTTGTATGCTAGCATTTTTCTTAATATTTTGAACTTGCTGTCAATAGTACACAGTGTGTTACACTTTGTTACAAATGTTAATAGCACCATGGTAAAAGCGTGCTTAAACCAGTAGAATGTTTTATTACAAGTTCAGCCAATATCGTCACGCTGTCATCACTAGTAATACCCAGGCATTACACAGTCTTGGCCAACAGACGACACTGTCATCTACCAAAAATAAAAATTCGATAGCAGACATAATAACAAGTTTAGTATCACGCGAAAAAAACTTATTTGCACATTGAAACAAGCGTAACATTAAGATTTGAAATTTTATGAACAAACTTATATAGGAAAAGTAATTTGTTATTACGAAAAGATTTATGTAACTCACTGTCGGTTCACTATTGCTACCAGCTAGAATAACAATGTGCACAGTCAGAACTGACCAAATCACATGTCCTCGTGTTCTCCCGTAGTAAAGGTACACAGGTTGAAGCTCGGCCTACCTGACATTACTCTGTTACAACTTACAAAACCGCTTCTGATGAGATCTTTACTAATCGCAGTCAGTTACAAATGTTCAAATTGGTCAGCGGTAAAGGTATGTAGGTAGTCTAAAATAAAACTCACTGTACCTATTTCATCTGAAAATGGTTTACCAATTTGTGCGTTAACAAAATGATTAACAAATTAGTAGGTAGGTAGGTATTATTAGGTAGGTAGTCAAAAAAGAACAATAGTATCCAGTATAACCCTTGTCTGTAAATGCACTAGACATCAATTAAATCTGACAAACAAAACGGTTATATCACATTATACCGTTGGTTTATAATTGAGCTTGCTTAATGTCACTTATTTACCTTAAAATTTCATTAACCATAAAAAGTAAGTAATAGGTAAAGAGCAACTTTCTTTTTAGTACTGTTATTCTTGATTGTCAACACTACTTCAACCACTGATCTAGAGTGTCATTTTTAAGCTTCCAGCACCCATTCTCAACTTGCTTCCTTCATTAGAGGAAGTAGTCTGAAAACTCAAGAAAAATCTCAAGGTTTTGTCCCATGTTACTTGAATAAAAATTGATAGATACTCGTAACTCTCAGCCAACAACTTTGATAGTTAATTATAAGTATACTCATAGCATATGCAATCTATATAAAATATCAACTGTCACTTTTAACTTTAAGATTGTATTCGGTTATGCAAGTTTGCCAAAATTTACTTTTGGTACAGACCAACCAATTCAATTTTTAAAGTAAAGATTAAACGTCTTTGTTTAATGTCTTACATTTGTAGGTATTCAGAAAAATATCAGATACCAAGTTTATAAATTGACTTCTTGCTTTGAAATGACTACAAATATTCAAAAACATTGTTTCACGGAAATAATTGCGTGCACTCTCGATTCGGAAATATTTAACAAAAATGTTGCCATTACTTACTCCCCAGTGACGGTACTGTACTCGTTGGGTACAAATAAATACTTTTGAAAAGGTAAAAGTAACCGACTGTAAGAACTAGGTACTCATTTTCTTCATACATAAACTTATCTCAAAAGCAAAGGATCAGCAGAGTATTTTTAAAGTAACAAAAAAAATTGCTTTTTCACTTGGATTCGCAAAACTAATAAGTAACAAATGTAGCATTAAAATTTTATCATGGGTAGACGTATCCATCGTCGAATCTTAGATACAGAATACTACTCTGGGGAACTACAGATTTCAATAAAGCGTTTATAGCACAAAAGAGATGTATTCGCGCTATAGCTAATACCACTCCATTAACAAGCTGCGAGCCTCTCTTTAAAAGATTTAAAATATTAAGTGTGCCCTGTCTGTACATATATGAAGCCCGTTTAATTGTAAAGACACAACTTTTTATTTACAAGGAAAGATGAATATTGTAAATTTCTTACTTGTTTCCTGATAAGGCTATTGGTGCCTGCCAATAACCTAGTCAGCTATAAGGTCAAAAAATTGCTACCACATGTGCGTCAAAATTAACAATAAATTGCCGACAAATATTTAAAACTTCACTATGGTAAAATTTTAAAACCAATAAATCTTTACAATAACTAATTTATGGGTGAACAGAAATTTGATACTTTGCGACATAAATTATAAAATTATACGAAAAATTAAATATATTTGCATAATTAATAATAAAATCTATGACAACTAAAATAAGCAAATGTCCTTGTAATGAAAATTAATTGAAATACCTAATTTAATATGAAACATAAAACTATACCACATTCGAGCAAATAAATATTTTCTTAAAAGTTTTTTTTTTTTTACTTACGGTTTCTGACCTTACCCAACGTTTTCAAATACATAAGTCTCACTCACTCAAATCAATTACTTCGAGTTATCATTATCACTGAACTGGTACAGATTGTTTAATCGATACACGAAGAATGTAAAAAAAAACCGTGCGTACTGATTTCTGCATTTGTTCAGGATGCAACGTTAAATGTGGGACGCGAGGAGATCCCACTTCTGATTTTAGTAATGAAAACCAGAAGCAGAATATTTAGATCACCATTTAATTCACAAAGCCTTTGATACAATTTACAGGTAACGATTTAAGGTTTCTAATTAATACAACAACAATTAAATAATAAGTAAGCACAGATACAGAATTTCGGTACGCAATCGGGCAGAGTAACTGTCGTTATTACGATTACAGCACTAATAATCCCCCCTTAGATGAGGCCTCGCTTTTATAGGCGTTTTCTCCTACCTCGTCACGTTTTTTATTCAACTACCGACGTTAATTCCTAACATACTGAACAACTTTTTTTAATACAGTTGCGAAAAAAATAAGCAATTTAATAAAATAATAAAAACTCGCAAAGAACATTTTTGAAAAATGGCGCCAACCGTAAAAGAATACCTATATGCAGAGTTTTTTTTTGTTTTCTTCACCCATTCTGGGTAGGCAAAGGGAACTATGCCCATACATCCAAGTCTCCAGTAGATTTTATTTATTAATATGAAATGAAAATGTTAATAAAATGAAATGAAACCTAACCTAACTCATTGAATCAAATCATGAAATCTGATAATATATTGAAACAAATTAGTGGCTTCTTTTTAGAAATATTTGCATGAATTACAAAAACTTCTAAAAATTCGTGGTTGGATTTTTTTCTTTTTAATAGACATTATTTTGACAGTTTGGAAAGAGAAAGCACGAGTGCGGAAAAGGTAAAGAAAAAGCACGAGTGTGTAATAGCCCACTTCCCGCACGCTAAACGTCCCTGCAATACGTCACTTTTTGAGCAACTGTATTAAAAAATACTTTACCGACTAGCACACATAATAAAACGCGTCACAATTTTCGCGGCTTTGTGAGCGCGCGCGCTGGTCCGTTGACTTCTGGCGGTCGTCGATGTCCATGATATTTTCGGAACACGACCTCCTTTGGCCACAACTTCTCGTCCAGGTAGTTACTGAGAAATTCAGTAGGGACGCGCACCACAAATAAACTAATGATCACTGCGTCGCGTGACTCCAACTTCTCAACACTTAATGTGAATTTCGTATTCACCTTCAGATACTCGAAGATATCGGAGGCTTTCGTAGTGAAGTGAGTCGAGTGACGTAGATGTACGTCGCTAGGATGGCGGACGCAGCAGATTGTTGTGTCCAGTCGGTGGAGTGCCGCATTGGTTGCGACAGGGAGGCCTCCTCTTTTTCCACTCCACCTTGATAAAGCCGGCCTATCCCTATCGGCCTGCCCCTAAGGCACTATACTACGAGGGGGATTTCTTGCGAATATTTCTGCCCCACCCTCGATCCTCAATTTAGTCCGCTTTTGCTGGCAGGCGGCAGCGGCGCCGTAGTCACGTTGAAGAGGAAACGTGACTTGCGCAGGCGACACCTCCGCGGGGGGAGGTAGCGAATGGGCAGCGGCTACGACACGGCTATCATGTGCGGGAACGGTGGCTGGTGACGCCTCAAGTTTCGATGACTCAACGCTTGACGGCAAAGCGATGCGTGCCCCGCGACGTGTTGTATGTGTGGTTCACAGATAATACACATATTTAAATGTTTTGCACTCTCCAGTTTTCAATAATTGACTTAAAATTTTGTAGGTGGTAGAACTATTATGGTTCGCCCGGGGAAGTACCACTGCTGCACCTACTTCTGCCGTGAACCAACTCTATTGTGTTTCGGTGTAAAGGTGCAGTTGCCGGCCACACTTGTATGAGGCGACCACCAACCTCGGGAGTAGCAGCGCAACTGCATACGACATCAGACAAGACTTACCTATGCTTGCTTGAGGTTGTATGTAGATGTCCATGGGCGGCAGCGACCACTTAACACCACGCGGCCTGTATGCTCGTCTGCTACTCCATTCAAATAAAATAAATAAATAAAATTAAACCATCGCGCATCGATATAGTTATATTATATCGATGCCATCGCGCATATTTTATCGCTTCGTATATAACTCTTACCTGACTGACATACTTTATAGCTTGCTCATCCTTAGATCGCAGTTTTGTGTGCGATTAAGTAGTGTATATTATAAAATAAAGTAAGCCCCTGATGTAACGTACGCAGATGCCATTTACCAATAAAATTAATCGACGTTCTTTGCGAAAATAACCTTTTAGCTTGTGTTAACAGAAACAAAACTTACCTTCTCGCATATTCCTTTAGATTACATTAGAAATAACATAAAAATGAACCAGGCGTATGGCCCGGCGGTTAGCGTAGGACGAATGCGATCTATGCAACTAAGCCAAACGGGCGCGGTTGGGTGTGAGATGGGTGACCGCTAGTGGCAAAAATTTCATGCCCGTTTCCGTGCTTAAGAGGGCACGTTAAGCCGTCGGTCCCGGTTGTTGTCGATCGATAACAGTCGTTAAACGTTGTCGGAGGCCTTATGGGCGGTTTGAGAACATCCGACAACGGGTTCGCCACTAACCCGCATCTCTACCAACCCGCAATGGAGCAGCGTGGTGGAGTAAACTCCAGGCCTCCCCAATAATGGAGATAGACCCGTGCCCAGCAGTGGGACGTAAAAAGGGTTGCAGCCAATATAAAAATGAGTAAGGGATTTTCATTATTACGTATACAAGCAGAAAGTACCTATCCTATATCATTTTCTACGTATTTCATACTATCTATGCTAACATCCATAATTATCAGAAAGGTATAATGGATAATAATATCTTTAGTTTCATGGGACCCAATTTCAAACAAATTTTCATTGATTTTTTATTCTCTTAGGAGTTAATTTTCTAAAAAAATCGAAAAAGAAGTTATCCGTTGGTCCATCCGTTGATCGAATCTGCTTTTAGCACTCTAATAGGTATGGGTTCTTTGGAATTAATTATGGTGGTTTCTTTTCAAAACTACGGAACTCTAAAAAAAAGTCGTCTAAGCGTTGTATCCATTACGTGCGCGGTCGATTGGAGGCAGCTCAACTGCTCGCGTCGCTTCAATGACGGCCAGAGCTTAGATTAGTGCCAAAGAATACTATTCTTACACAGACATTCAACCTTTATAACTTTTAAAATACCTACCTAACCTTTAAAACCCTAACAATGACAGTCGAAACGATTGATCCATTTAGCAGCGTGTTTTTCTGTATGATTGATTTTTTGAATCTCTATTTTTTTTATAATAAAAAATAAAATATTAAATATCATAACAGTGTCTTTTGCATGGGACCAAAAATATATAACGGTCTACCGGAATTCCTCAAAATTAAAACGGGCAACGAATTTAAAAAAGGACTTAAAACGTATTTACTGAAAAAGGCGTATTACTCAGTCACTGATTTCATAAACGATAAAACGGCATAAAGGAATTCCACAAAAACCTGGGAGGTTTTTTTTCCGCCGGCTTTTTTTCCTCTCAGTGTACAAACACCCTGTGATATGGGTACCCAAAGCTGACGATCGGGACCGATCCGAAATATAAATAAATAAATATTTTTATTTTTATTTATAAAAGGCGCAATATGGGACAAATAAAAATAATATTAAAATAGATGTAAATGTACATTTCGTAATTGTATTATAGTTTAGTTTTTTTCCTTTTATATTTTTATCATTGTATATTTGCATACCTCATGAAGGTAAATATGGCGAACTAAATATATATAAACAACTTTGTAAACACCCATATTTGTGCAAATAAATGTCTTTGTCTTTGTCTTTGTCTTTATATATATTATATATTTTTATAGCCACGTGGTGTTAAGTGATCGCTGCAGCTCATGGACATCTACATACAACCTCAAGCAAGCATAATTAAGTCTTGTCTGAGGTCGTATGTAGTTGCGCTGCTACTCCGAAGGCTGGTGGTCGCCTCATGTAAGTGTGGTCGGCAACTGCACCTTTCCACCGAAAAGCAATGGAATTGGTTCACGGCAGAAGTGGGTGCAGCGGTGGTACTTCTCCGGGCGAACCATAATAGTTCTACCACCTACAATTTAATCTTATATTGTTTGTATGACTTGCTATCTGTGGAAAGCAACCTTAAAAGACGCCAGCGTGCTCTCTGAAGGAATCAAATGCACCTGCAATTTTCTACTAGCATTTACAATTAGGGCTGTATTTGTGAGTTTATGCTTTTGCAATAGATACCACATTTGGCTCTGCGTGTTGGTGATCGCAGTATGTGGTATGATACTCACTTAGAATAAATACGTATAGAATGAGTGTATTCATACAAGCGCACTGTCAAAATTGAAGCACTAAATAGATTTCTACAGCTGTCACATCTGACAAACAAAATATTCTTATTTTGACAAAATTAACTATAAAATACTACAAAATATTGAAAACACTGTGAAAAATTATTTTATTAGACTTCTTTTGTTTTTAAGAAGTGTTGTGATAAAATTTAACGTTAAGTCTTAAGGAGCAGCCCGGCGTTTGATGCCATTAATGACACCAATCAACATGCTTCAATTTCGGCTTGCGAACTTGGTTTCTATAATGTAATTGTAATTATTCTAAGGATACTCATGAATACACTGCTACTCATCTTCTGGAATTTGGAGGGCGCAAGACCGGACCAAGTGGCGAATATGCGAATATTAGGGAAGGGCCATGTCCAGCAGGACATTAAACTATGAACTGTGTCCGTTTTGCTTAACCATGTAGATTGTTATACATAATAAATAAGCGACTACGCTTACATCAATTGTAGAATCTTGAGCATTTCGTTATACATTGTAGTCACTTACATCAATTGTAGAAGTGTTCAAGGCACTTCATCTGGTCAACTTTTCTTATGCAATTGGGTGACTTCGGCTAAATTTACATTTTCAGTCAGCTCCATGAGGACTTATGAATAAAATTACATTTGTTTTGTCCGTCGTGGGACTGCTGACAGTAACCTACTGTCTCTACACACTCATTGCTGCAACTATACCCATATACGTTTAATTGGAACTTGAAACTATGTCTCACTAAGCTATTTAAGTTTACGAACCGTCACGAAATTTCCTTGTGGAAATAGTATTGGTACTCGTCAGCTTCGGATCGCTCCATGGATCCCGGATTGCGATTGACAGCAATTAGCCTACGGAAGTTTTCTTGTTGTGTTTTGTAGATGGAATATTTGTTTTATTTAGTTTTAAATTAATTGTTAAGATCTTAATTTTTTTACATTTTATTTTGTGTCCTCCTATAGACTGAAATAGGTTCAAAAGAAAGGCACGTAAAATTATCCATAGTCCATATATCTGTCTGTCTGTCAAGACCCTTTTCCATAAATGTTTCGTAGAGTTTAATATTAATTTAATATGATATCATTAGCTACCCAATCTCTAGTAGTATTGTGAAAACTCGAATTCATGAGCTAACACTACCGAATGATAAACATTCTAACTTTTAATAAAGAAAGAAAGAAATAAAGAAAAAATATAGTAAAAAGCGGCTATTTAAATATTACAAACAGACATCCCAATTTTATTTATTTGTATATGTATATATTAACCATGGAACCCTGCACATTCAAGTGCAGGGTTCCATAGTTAATCCGAAAGCATCGGATCTCTCTATAATATCTCTATATAACATAATATTATATAACAGATATATGCAAACCGAGAATAAACTTCTACAATCTAGACTCTAGATCAATATATCATATCGAATTCCTCACTATCGACATCGAAGAGTAAGTCACGTTACCTCCTATACAGGAACTATTGTATATATGAGATTACACAGAAACACTACGAAACACGCTATTAGTTCCAGGAATCAGAGTATTAGGAACCCATAGTAAGTGACGTGAACTATTCGAGTAGAATTTAATCAAAGTCGACACGCAATGTCACTCTATACTGTAAACGTGATTTGTTTACACGGGGTGCACAAGCACACATATACAATGTACATCAAACAACGAATTATACACAGTTGGATACTCGTAATACCCACTTTATTACATATCTACACTGTTTAAAAGGATCTGATTTAAGCGACTATAAAATAATAACTAGGTGAACATGTACATATAGAGAAACTTTTAAAAATATATATTCAATCAAACCTGTACCTGAGATCAATAATGTAGTACTTACTTTGTAATGAAATGAAATGAAATAGTTTATTAACATCCTGGGTAGTAATATACACTTGATGTTTGTCATTATTGTGCGGCCATCGGCTCACCGTCATCCGCTTTGCGTGCGCTAAGGCTTATATGGGCTAGGAGAAAAAAGCGGGCGGAAAAAAACTCCAGCCCTGTTTTAAATAAATTTTCAGGTACAATGGGTATTCATTATGCAGCATGACTGTGAGGCGACAAGGAGCACACGAGACAGCTATCGTGTGTGTCAATGCTATCACACTGCCATCCGCTCTTACTTGTATATACCTATATAAATGTGTCACAGTCGGATCGTATAATCCGCCGCATAACATTACGATTAGCCGTTTCATAAAACAGGGCCGATCTGTATTGTGTAGGTCGCTATCACGCTAGCTGCCCTGGATGAGAGTAGTAAGTGGGAAGGTGCTAATGTGTCGACGCATGTGGCATCCCACACTAGACTCCTTCTGTTCACCCAGGGTATTAACGCCAATCCGTCAGGCTCCTTGCCATCGTCACGCACAATTCCATTCGGTTCTAGTTGAGCCGGTACATTGACGGCGATAAGGGCCCGCCGGATAACATCATTTAAAGCAGCATGGCTAGAGAAATGACCGGCGCTGCGCTTACATGAAAGGCCATGGTGGGCCAAACGGTCGACCTAGACTCCCCATGGGCGGCAATGAGGATGGGTTAAAACAGTTACAAGTCGAAGGCCCACGGCAACACAAAAAGAACCCAAAAGGTACCCAAATATGCTGAGTTATTATATATTTATATATTTTTATTATATTTTATTACTCTTAAATCATATTCAGGACCAGAAATATAACATGAAAATTATATTCAGACTATGCTCGAGTAACTTACGTAACTTGAACACTTGCTGTTAAACTACGTTATATTCACACATACTGTGACTACGTACAATTCATAAACAATGCACATTCACATTATCATTGAAAGTAAATACAAAAAGACACACATTCATAGCGGAATTATAATTCCCCGACGCTGCGCGGTCCGTGCGCCGTAAATCATAATAATGCTTCGGTCATTGCTCACTGCTTGGACCAGCTTGCGACTCGCTTTATATTGCTTCAAATCTTGTATTGATACAATTATTAAAAATAAATGATATTGTTAAATTCAAATTGCATGCAAAAAGACGCACATTGTTATCGGCTTTATCAACTGCGATCTATAAGTAAGTGACTGTAAGGCTAATAATGTTTTCACCATTGCTCACAGGTTGCAGCCGCTTGACACCCACTTTAAATCTTACTTCAAATCTCGTTCAGTTAAAAAGAATCTAAGTGGTATATAAGCATTCAAATTGTATACAGACATTCATAGCGGAATTATGAATGTCACGTCGCAGCGCGGCGCGTTATATATCATAATAATGCTTCTGCCATTGCTCACAGCTTGCAACAGATTGTATCCCACTTTATATTGCTGCAAATCTGGTATTGTGACTGTTATAAACAAATTTATCATTATTTATGTAACGTTATGTATACGTTCGTGTAATGCTATGTATGTATAAACAAAATTATCATTATGTATGTTATTGTTTATTTACAAGGAGTAGAGGAATTATGAATTCTCCGACGCTGCGCGGTCCGTGCGCTGTAAATCATAATAATGCTTCGGTCATTGATCACTGCTTGGAACAGCTTGCGACTTGCTTTATATTGCTGCAAATATCCAGAGAGTTTATTTGCCTTAATTTCACAATAAAATTACAGTTACAAATCTCTCAATCTGTGTTACTCATATTTTCGTTGAATACGTTGGTAATCAATATTTACTTAATGTGAGTTTTTGCTATAACCCTAGAAGCCCAATCATATTTTATCGCAAAAATTGAAATTTACCTTGTTTTTTAATGATTAAAAACTAAATAATATTGTTAACTTTCAAATTGCATGCTAGAAACGACGGCTTATATTATAACGGCTTAATCAATACTTCGTCGTATCGCGATCGCTGGCTGTAAGGCCAATAACTTTTGACCATTGCTCACAGCTTTCGGCAGCTTGACGCCCACTTTATATCAATTTAAATCTTATTTCCAGTCTAGTTCAATTAAAAAGAGTATTTTAGCGATGCATAAGGATTCAAATAGTATACAAACAAACACACATTTATAGCGAAATTATGAATCTCACGTCGCAGCGCGGCGGTGCGCTATAAATCATAATAATGCTTCTGTCATTGCTCACAACTTGAAACAGCTTGCGACCCACTTTATATTTCTGTAACAATAATTAACAACAAATGATAAGCTGAAACCCTTTTTGCATCCAGCAATGCTGGACACGACACGTTTAACGACTGTTATTTATCGGTAAGAACCAGGACCGGGACCGCTCAATGTGCCCTCCGAAGCACGGTAATGCGCATGAAATTTTTGCAACTAACGGTCATCCCATCTCACACCAGATCGCGGCCGTTTGGAACATCTGCATATATCGCTTATTTTTTTGTCTGCCACCGGGCCAAGTGTGCTTGAAACGATGTAGTTACGTTCAAAGTGTATACAAACAGACACACATTCATAGCAGAATTATGAATTTCACGTCGCAGCGCGGCCGGTGCGCTGTAAATCTAATAATGCTTCGGCCATTGCTCACAGCGCTGAGCTCAGCAGCAGCTTGCGACTTGCTTTATTTTGCTCCAAACGTTCAGAGAGTTTATTTGCTTAAATTTCACAATAAAATTATTACTGAATAGTACCTAATAATAGTGTTACAAATCTCTTAATCTGTGTTATATTTTTGCTGAATACTTTGGGAATCAATGTTTATTTTATATCTGTTATTGCTTTAAGGAGAAGCAATGAAACTACATTCCATGAGGTACCTAAGCAGTGAACTGATATACATATTTGTCAATAATTTTATAAAATTCAATACCCTGAGACAAAACCGTCCTCAATTGTAGTACTTCAAAATGGTCAAATCTTCAAATCGGTTGTCCCTATTATCATCAACTCCTATCAACTTCCCATTGGGGTGGTAAATACCCCTGAGTACGTAGATGATAGTAAGGAAGTTTGATCGCGATGGGTGGAGTGGGTGGAAAAATCTGAAAAAAAATATCTGTACTTTTTTAACCAATAGGGACTTCTGGGTGGATCTCAAAATTTCTGGGATGATCTAGCAAACTATTTTAATTTTAATTGTATTGAGAATATTCGAAAAAGTTCCAGAAACTTCTCGAATCATTTAGATTTTTTTAAATAATTTTAATTAATTGAGAATATTCGAGAAAGCTTATCAAATGATCTGAAGATTTTTAAAATAATTGCAAACTGTTTTAATTAATTGAGAATGTTCGAGAAAGTTCCAGAAATTTCTCAAATGGTCTGGAAAATCCTACCAATATTATAAACGCAAAAGTTTGTAAGTATGGATGTTTGTTACTCTTTTACGTAAAACTACTGAATGGATTTAAATGAAACCTTACAATATTATAGCTTATACATCAGAATAACACATAGTGGTTAGGCGATTTGTTATTATCATGTTACTTTCATTTTTCATAGGTTTAATATCTATATAAAACACTCTCAATTATTGCTAGCTTGCCGGCATGATGTTTTCGGGAGTGCTTATCGGTTTCTGATTCGCAGTTTACCGAACTCCTTTCATATTGGATGAAGGAGAACAGTATCATAGGCCATAATCTTTGTCTATGATTAGAAAAGAATAAAAATAGAATATTATCTGCGCCTGCCCCGGTATGGCGGTGCGGTTGCATACGTACGGTACTCACGTCGACTAACGTTCTTTGGTTATGTTCGACAATATTCTTAAGTACTAATCTAAAACCCATCAAAAACTACAAGCGGAACCTTGAAGCGGCAGACTGCAGTCTGGAAGAACGTCCAGGATCCTGTGATTGGATATAGGAGAGGTGGCTTCGATTCAAGAATTCCGGTGAGTAGTTTCTGAATTCTATTGTGCTGGCATTATGCTGGTACCTAATTGGGAGTGTTTACTGTCCCAACAGTGGGCTTGGGTCATAATTGCGCGCCCGCCCATCCACATAGGCTACAATTTATAAAGATATTTTGTGAATTGTCCAAAATAATAATATGACGATAAGTGTCAAGTAAGTAGGAAAAAATCTACCATCTGCGAGCTATTCTGGCATGCGCTGCCAAAACCGCTAGAGTTACACATTCGTAATGTATGATGGAAATGTTTATCTTACTTAAATAGTCTTACAAAATAGCCGGTCCACGGCACTTCAGAAGGGACTTCACTTTATGCTAATGATCCTCTCTAACGCGGGTGTAACCGCGGGGCACAGAGCTAGTATAAAATGAATGTATACAGCGGTTTCATACCAGTGTATTTACCGGCGCGTTTGCACGTCTTTTCTTTGTTTTTTAAAGCGCGTGTAGCCAAGAAACGTCAAGATTTGACATTTTCCGGTACAATAAATAATGTAGTTTAAAAAACTAAATTACACGCTTTTATGAAAATACGAACTAAAAAGTAAAAAAATAAGAAGAAAATGTATTTTACTGTAAAAAAACCGTGGGGTGGTTTTTAAGATACTATTGACACCATGCACCCCACGTTTTTTTACAGTAAAATACATTTTCTTCTTATTTTTTTACTTAAAGCGTGTTTTTTGGTTTTTAAACTACATTATTTATTTTTAATTTTTTAGTTGGATTTTTATTCTCGTATTATTGCATTGTCATCGGCACTTGACCCCTGTACCATTTTTCAAGTTAATCAGACGCTTAGACATCATGTTAAAAATATAAAACTTTATATTTGTTTCATTAAGTACCTTAGGCCACGAACTTATCAGCCGCCCCTTGTATATTTTTTTTTACCTGATGATCCTAGTTAGGACTTTATTATAAAGTTATAAGATTATTGTATTGTCATCGGCCCTTGACCCCTGTGCAAATTTTCAAGTTCATCAGACTCCTAGAAGTAAGTGAAAATTAACTTAAAATATTCCGTTACATACATACATACAGATCAAGTTAATAAAAGCGTGTAAAAAGTAGCACGCGTATAAGCGCTTATTACCAAAACGACCGTACACGCGCCGAAAAATACGAGGTACGCTAGTTTGAAACCGCACTTACTTTTTGCTAATAATAATATGTAATCAATGGGCATGATGACAGATTTTTAAATACGTTTCCATAATATAGGTACACGTCTCCTAGTTTCGAAAAAAAGTTTATTTCAGCAATAAACTCAACTTTTAACGTAAATTAATGTATTTTCTGCTATGTAATTTGAATTAAGCGCGAAAACGCTCGTAGGTGTCATGGCGTCGGCTTGCTCGTCAAACTTCAAGCTAAACGATGACATTAACTGAGACGTGACGTCATTCCTTTTGATTGGCGTTTTAGGTAACATGGCCGATTGCTGTATTTAATACTTTTATTTTATTGAAAATCTTATTAATCTTAATGTTTATATTAAAACGGGATCATATTTTAGAACTTTTTTAGCATATATTTTTCCGTAAAACCGTTTATTATCTGATTCTTTAATAGTGTCATCATACCTATTCTTGGTAAATATTATAAACACAAAGAATTGATTAGACAAGCTAAAATATAATATAAGCTAAATGACATTAAACTTCTCAACTGAATTTAGAGAAGTAAATTTAAAAATGCATATTTTATGCTTGTTGATTGTAAGATTATTTAGTGTCTTCTAATTTAGTCGGTTTATTGACAAAGGCGTTTTTAGGGCACCTCTATCGTCCATTGGGTCAATCATAATAATTGGAAAAGACTGAACAGCAGATCCAACATCTTACTACAATATCCACCCCAACCTTAGATTTTAACCTTAGAGCATCAAAGTTACTGACTTACCCTTCAGTAGAGACGGCATAGCGCCTCGCTTCGATGCATAATTTTTGTGCCAAATCTGGTGCGGGGGAAGAACGCACACATTTTAATTTTGTCACACATTCACAAATTTTCTTTAATCGCTGCTGACGCATACATTTATAAATATGTCAATTTTAATTAACAACGTCATTTTCTATGCACCGTCAACACTGACACCAACACACACAGACAAACTGGTTGTATAACTAGAAGGCACATTGTGCATGGACGTTGGGACGAGAGGTTCGCGCGTAAAGGCCACTCATCTCTGACGGGTGTCATACCCGTCATACCTTGATGTTCTAAGGTTTTAACCAATCTCAAGGCATTCGATATAGCCTTACGTCAGACTTTTTTTTCAATTATGACATCACAAGCATGCATAATTTTTTTGCCAGTTTGGCACCACCTAGGGAGTATAAGCATACGAACAAAAAAAGAATTTTGAAAATGGGTCACTAATAGCGGAGAAATTGGTAAACATACCTAAAAAATACACAGCCGAATACATTACCTTCTCCTTTTGGAAGGCGGTAAACAAGAGCACATTATGTCTTCCGACTTCCCGCCAAAACATACGTCACACTTTATTAGAGCAAATATTGACATGCCGTTATAAGCTCGGAAACACTCACGACACACCTCTATCGGTCACTTGTCCAACTCCTGACCTCCTCTGTCATTATTGTTTTAAATGAATCTATGCGCACTTCAATTTCCTTTATTATTATTTTTCCTTTTATTAATTTTTGCTGAACGTAAAACTTCAATGGGTTCGCAGCAACGATATTTAAATAAACGAGATTTTTTTTTATTAATTTTGTTTCAAGATTTCATCAAAATAAAAGGGTTTTAAACAAAGGCCTTTTCTGTTTATTCAAAACATCTTCGCATTGTAGGACAGAAACCAGGTTTTATTATATTCAGCCAAATGAATGCGCAAGTATTACTTTCATTTTGTTGTGCTATTTCATGCCTCTTTTACAACTTTTTCCGTGTTGTTATTATAATATGAAGTTAAAAGATACTCCAAGGGCACGTTTTTCAGTGTTTTTTGTTGGTCAGATACTTCACAACAAAATTGTTCGCGCCAATTAAGTCATTTCACCTCCCTCCCCTTCACACAAATGACGAAATTAGTTTGAAAATATTAATTGCAAAACGAAATGCTATTTACGAACGTTTACAACAAATTTATGATTTATCTATAAGTGCATCAAGTTCGTCAGACGAACAGGACACATTTCTTGACACGGCATCTGACCTTGAATACTTGCGTACCGAGTTCAAGGACACGTTAGAATCTTATAATGTTACAAATTTAAAATTAAATCCGAACGCGCAAGTAGATTTCGGATCGTGGAAATCTTTTCATGATCTATATAGTCGTATTAAAAGTCAAGTGTCAAAATTAAACGCTTCATTTTCAAGTAAATTACAGAATAGTTTACCTACAAAAATTATACCATCGCTTCCGCCCATAGAATTACTTTCTTTTAATGGTGACATACGACACTGGTCTATGTTCTACCAACAATTTAAAACATTAGTTCATGATAATCAGCAATTAACAGATGCTGAACGCGTTTATTATCTTGTTAGTAAACTTAGTGATAAGGCATTATCAGTCTGCTCAGGCTTAATGCCTACAGCGGAAAACTATTCTGTGATATGGAACGCGCTGATACGTAGGTACAACGACGAGCGTGCGCTCGCGACTACCTACGTCAGTCAGCTGTTAGAACTGAAGAACGTAAACACTAACACATCCGCTGGTTATCAAATATTTATGGATAAATTTGATGCTTCTATTAACGCCCAAGCAACTTAATATTGATGACATATCTGATTTTCTGTTTCTAAATATCGCGCTTAGAAAATTAGATAACGATACCGTAAAGTCGTTCGAAATGTCATGTCGCAACGTAAACATACCGAAATATTCCGCTTTGGTTCAGTTTTTACATGACCAGAATAGGGCTTTATGCCATACAATAAATACTTCGAATATGTCTAACAATAATAAAATTAAAGGTAATTTGGTTCCCGCTCCCGCGAAAAATATAAGCAAAACTTTTATTAATACAGATTCGTCCCGGTCATGTATTTTCTGTAAATCGGGTGATCACGAACACCTATTTGTTTGTCCGCATTTTTTAAAAATAAATGCACAGGACAGGTACAATTTTGTAAAACGAAATAAATGTTGCACTAATTGTTTAAGTAATAAACACGCCACTCCTTTTTGTAAGTCACAGCGTAGATGTAGGTATTGCTCCCGCTCGCACCATACGCTACTTCATTTTGTTAGTAGTAGGAATAAGGTCGATCAGCCTTCGGTACAACAAGGTCCAGGAGAACAAAATGCATCCACGTCATGTAACGTTTCGCGCGATTGTGGTAATGCGCCGCACCGCACTACATTATTGGGAACTGCGAAGATTAAAGTTCATACTAAATACGGTCACCAATATTTGTTGCATTGTTTAGTGGACCTGGCTCGCAATGTGATTACATCACGAAACAGTGTTGCAAACGTTTGTACCTACCGATCTCCAATAAAACACCAGTTAAAGAGGCGCAAGGAATCGGTGGAGTATCGCAGAAGGTTTTAGGTGTTACTTCTTTGCAGTTTAGCTCCCGCTTTGATGAAAATAAACTTTATCATATTGAACCGTTAGTCGTTCCCACTATAACTGGACAATTACCCGAGTCGTTAATAGACGTTTCGAAAATTAATTATATAAATAATTTACGTTTAGCTGACGATCAATTCCATACACCAGGTGACATTGACGTTTTATTAGGGGTTAACACTTATTTACAAATTTTGTTAACTGATAAAATAATTAATTCGCAATCGCCGAGTGCCATAGAAACGTCACTAGGATACATAATAATGGGAGACGCAGATATCGACTTTCCTACATGCATGCCGCGTTCTTTAGTTTCTTATCCTACTCGTATTGATAATAGTCAAACGTCGCTCACGCATTTGCTCGAAAAATTTTGGAAGTTAGAGGAGCTGCCGCAGAAAACTTATTTGAGTCCTGATGAACAGGAATGTGAGAATATTTATACTTCCACTACTCGTCGCAATTTGAACGGACGATATGTTGTCGCCCTGCCCTTCAAGGACACGCCTGATAAGTTAGGTGATTCTTTTATAACCGCTAAAAAACGCTTCTCGCTCCTAGAGAGACGTTTTAATAAATGTCCCGATCTTCGCTCCCGCTACAATGAAGTTATTCAAGAATACATCAACAAGGGTTTTTTATCATTAGTTGTTTCAAATAATTCTACGGAACCTTGCTTTTATCTCCCGCACCACCCTGTCATACGCAATGATAAAAGTACAACTAAATTGCGAATAGTACTCGACGCAAGCGCTAAGTCAGATAATGACATTTCATTAAATGATATTTTACATAGTGGGCAAAATTTACAGTCTGATATTTTTAATATTTTAATAAACGTACGAGTTTATCGCATCGCCTTTTTTGCCGACGTCAGACAAATGTATTTATGCATTGAAGTACAAAAATCGCACCGCGCGTTTCAACGCATTCTTTATCGCTTTTCTAATGAGGAAGACATACAAACATACGAATTTAATCGTGTGACTTTTGGTTTACGCTCTTCTCCTTTTCTTGCGCTACGCACATTACGTCAGTTGGCTTCCGAGGAGAGGGAGTCCTATCCTTTGGCTGCTTCGGTGGTCGAACGAGATATTTATATGGACGATATCGCGTCCTGCGCGCCCTGCGTCAACAGCGCCGTTGACGTAGCCACTGAACTAATTCAAATGTTTCAGCGTGGAGGATTTGAATTGGTTAAGTGGACTAGTAATAGTTCAGAGCTTTTACAGCACATCCCCGCAACGCACCGTCAGCTTGACGAGGTCTCATTCGACGACCAAAGTATTTTTAAGGTATTGGGTCTTCGTTGGCACCCCGCAACTGATTGTTTTTCTTTTCTAGTTTCGCCGCCGCCGCTCGCTTGTACCAAGCGTTCTATTTTATCCGCAACCGCTCGCTTGTATGATGTTCTGGGGCTCGTGGGTCCAGTAATTCTTTTCTCTAAGCTTCTCATTAAAACCTTATGGGTTCTCAAACTTGACTGGGACCAGGCTCCGCCCGCTCACGTTGTCACTGCATGGCAACAATATATTTCAGAGTTACCTTTGATATCGAAATTAAGGTTTCCTCGCCATATGGGTATAAATAAAAATTCCCAAGTCTCGCTAGTCGCGTTCGCCGACGCCAGTGAAAAGGCGTATGGCTGCGTGATTTATTCGCACATCGTTAATGATGATGACTCACCAGTGGTAACGCTGATTTGTTCTAAGTCAAGAGTATCTCCGCTAAAAACTATTTCGTTAGCTCGGCTCGAGTTATGCGCCTTAGTATTACTCGCTAATTTACTGCGTACCGTACATGACACGCTATCCGCTAGGCATCCTGTTAGTAACATTTATGCATTTTCGGATTCTGAAGTCGCCCTTTGTTGGGCCCGCTCCTCACCCCACAGGTTTAACACATTTGTGGCTAACCGCATTTCGCAAATACAGTCTTCTTTATCTCCTGATAATTTATTTCACGTGGCTGGTTTTGAAAATCCCGCCGATTATATTTCTCGCGGTTTATTGCCGTCACAAATAATAAATTGTGATCTGTGGCTACACGGTCCCGCTTGGTTGTCCTCACCGAGGAGTGAGTGGCCAATACAATCATCTTCACTATCTACCACCGATCTACCGGAACAAAAAACTGTAACATGTACCGTTAGTAATAGTCCGGAGCATCCATTTATCACTCTTAGTTTAAAATTTTCAAAATGGAATAAATATCTCAGATCCGTAGCTTATGTACTAAAATTTATAAAAAAAATACCGCGTAATAAAACTATAACCGCTTCTGACTTAGAATACGCAGAGAAAACTATTATTAAAGTGGTACAATCTAACGCTTTCGCGGAGGATTTGACTAAAATTCAAAAGGGGCGTCCTTGCTCTTCTGCCTTACGCAAGTTAACTCCGTTTATCGCAGACGATCTGCTTCATGTGGGTGGACGTCTTCAATATTCGTCTTTACCAGAGTCGCAAAAACATCCAATATTATTACCAAAAGGTGGACATATAATAGATCTTTTAACCTTTTTATTATCACTATATATATATAAGATTATTATCACTATAAAAACTTTCACGCTGGGCCGCAATATTTACTCGCCGCGTTGCGTGAGAAGTATTGGATATTATCTGCACGACGCATAGTACGCTATCGCGTCCATAAATGCAATGTTTGTTTTAGACATAAACCTAAAGCAGCGCACCCGATGATGTCCGCGCTGCCTGCTTGCCGACTCGAGCAGTGCAACGCATTCACTCACACGGGGGTAGACTACGCTGGCCCTCTTAACATCACGTTGACACGTAGGCGCGGCGTTCGCAGTCAAAAAGCATACTTATGCTTATTTATATGTCTCGTCACTAAAGCAGTTCATTTAGAGCTGGCCTCGGATCTAAGTTCTGCCAGCTTCTTAGACGCATTCAAGAGGTTTATATCTCGTAGAGGTCCATGCAAGTTTATCTATAGTGATAACGCTACTAATTTTATTGCTTCGCGTTCATACTTGAAGGAACTTCATTCCTTTTTACGTTCAGACGAATATTATAAAGTATTTAATCAGATCCTTTCTGATAACCGCATCACATGGAAACTTAACCCTCCAAACGCTCCACATTTTGGTGGGCTTTGGGAGTCAAATATAAAGATAGTGAAGTATCATTTATTTCGCGTCATAGGTAAGCAAATCCTCACGTATGAGGAGTTACTTACTGTCCTCACTCAGGTCGAACGCATATTAAATTCACGGCCGCTTTACGTGTTAAGTAGCGATCCGGCGGAACCTACTGCACTTACGCCCGCGCATTTCCTCGCTGTTAATCCACTTGGATGTTTACCCGCCGCGGATCTTAGCAAGGAACGCATTAATCTTTTATCACGTTTTTCATTGCTTGATTCGATAGTTCAGTCATTCTGGAAGCGCTTCAGATCAGAATACTTACATACACTACAAGCAAGAGAAAAGTGGAATAAACATTCTATTAATTCCATTTCTGTAGGAACCGTTGTTCTTATCGATATGGATAACGCTCCGCCTCTTCAGTGGCCGCTAGGCGTCGTCACTGAACTGTTTCCTGGTAGGGATGGTGTGGTGCGCGTTGCACAAGTGAAGACTAAGAGCTCCACTTTGCAGCGGCCCATTGTTAGACTTTGCCCTCTACCAACACAATAATATTGTAGTTTATATTTTATAAGTTATAGTTTAAGTATAAATTCTCATCCCGCTATTATAATATTTTTATTAATTTACTAATTATATTCATCGCATCGCCTCTGTTCACCGCATATATGTATAGTTTTTTCTACATGATATTAACTCCGCTGTATATGTTTATGTTTATTTTTTTTAATTCGCTATTTGAGGAGACCTCAAGGCCGGGGGGATGTTCGCGCCAATTAAGTCATTTCACCTCCCTCCCCTTCACCCTCCCTCTCTTTCCCGCAAGCGCACTATTATATAATATGGATCAGGAAGATCTGTCAATCAGTCTGCCTTCGTCCCGCCGCCGACGCGTATGCAAGTCCTCTCGTGACAAGTGACAACCGCACCGCAAGCCACCTAACACGTGGTCATCAGACTCGCCGCATCGCCGCCATCACCGCTGTCAATAGTTTTGTGATTTAACTGACTTCAAGTGATAAATAAGTGTGAAAGACAACATCAGTTCCCGGGCAAGAGAAGGCTTCATCAGTACACGAGCATACCATCTGCTCCAGCACCAAGTAAGTGCGTTTGTTCCCTTTACCAATCCTTCTCGTTTTCCACCTTTAATTCAAACCGCAACTTACAGTCCACAATTCCTACACCCGCAACGGGGGACCACCCTCCTTTCCACCCTTTATTCCACCACCATTTTTGGTCATAGCGAACCGGAGGTCCCCCCTTTCTCCAACAATTCTGGCCCTTGTCGAGCCGGATTCCCTCCAAAAATGTTTAAACGTATAATTGTTTCGAAACCCCGCTTTGGAACAGCGTGGTGGAGGTGGAGATGCGAGTTAGTGGCCATCCGCCGTCGGATGTTTTTAAACCGCCCGTTAGGACTCCAATAAGTTTTATCGACTGTTCTTCAATAATGACTATCAACAACAACCGGGACTGACGGTTAAACGTGCCCTCCGAAGCACGGAAACCCATCTCACACCCGACCGCGCCCCTTTGGCTTAGTTGCATAAATCGCTTGCAGAATGCAATCGCTAAGCGCCGGGCCATGCGCGCTTCCAATGAAAATTAATATTGGATAAAAAAGAATGATAAGTACTCATATTAGTAAGCAGTTGTCTATCCATTTTTGTACTACTTACACTGATATTCCTAGCAAAAGTATACCTAGTAAATTTTGTACGACGATCTATAATAATATATAAAGCTGAAAAGTTTGTTTGTTTGTTTGAGAATATCTATAAATTCTTTTACTTTTAATTCCCAGGGAGAAATAATTCTAAATGATTTTCTGTTCTCGATCTGGATTTTTGTTTTCTTGTCTTTGTATGTAGTCAAGTTCCCATTAACAAAGGAAATCGTAAAGATGCTATAACTGTTTAGCTTTATTCTTTAAATCATTCATCAGCAGTATATTCGGGAACAATGAAATGATGCCACGAGCATTACATATTCAAATGACAGTGGCATCCTCTCATTAAATATGATCTCATTGACGCTCAAGTCAATTCCATATTGTTCACTGAATAAGAAATGCCGCATAAGCCTCTATGATTATTACACATCATTTCAATTGCATTGTTAATGTCTCTTTACGGGTAGAGATTTTACACATAATGTATTATTCCAAACAGTACACACAAAAGTTATAAATTCTTATAAATTTCTTAAGTGGGACTCTATAACTGAAATAAAAATAAAGCTGAAACACTTGACAGTAGTAGCTTCATAAGAAAGTGTTTTCCTATGAAAACTCCTGCTGTTTTCTTCAGATCATCAGTCCACCTGGTTGGTAGGCGGCATGTGCTCCTTTTGCCAAGACGTGGTCGCCATTTAAGACACGAAAGGTCCAGTAGTAACATAAAACGGTACAGCTATAGATGGACAATGAGCAATAAGATATTGATTGACTGTCACCTGCGTGATGCACATGAAAGGCTCATTTCGCTTTGTGTGGGAACTATTGTCCAATCACACCGATTCACATCTCCTTGCCTCGGTGACTAGCGGCAATCAAGGTTTATGGGCCTTTGTTACAATTTTGGGCCACGACCTGCTATGAAAAGGGTTACATTCACTATTATTTTAAATGTAAGATCTGGCAACTTGCTGGTGATTCTTATTACAGTTTAGTTTTAATACTAATTAACCTGCTAAATAAGAATGCATAACGTGTATTCGTCGCTGTTTACTTAAATATTTCTCTTGTTTTAGTAACTACAATTCGTGAATGAAAAGTGAAAGAACGATCGAAGTGTCTATTGTGGTGTGACCTGTAAAATAAAACATTATAAAACATTCATGACATAGGCATGGCATTTTTTATATAAAGGCAATAAATTGAAGACCTTTTTTGTTTCTAAAAATATTTTTTTCTGTATTATAGTGAGAAACAGTGGCGGCTCATCCTAAAGAGCGCTGGTGCAGTGCACTCCCACTTTAAAATTTAAATATTACATAGGAAAATTACATAGATAATCTATATTTCTTCATAATACATACTATCCTTACATTACATCTATCATCTATCCTTACTTACCTTACTTATATCTACGCGTACATTTTATCGTCATATTGTACGAGTGGAGCGCCAGCGATTGCGCTCCTATTTGAAACGAAGTTTAGTACGATTCCTAGCGCTGTATTCAATGAGTGCGAAAGAGAAACATCGCAGCACATAGCCGACGCGTGAAACAAAAGATTTAGTATGAGAAATTAACTTAATCTGGAGCGCCGCTCACGCGCGACGTTGCCAAACCGTGGGTTCGGCCCTTAGAGCATCAAAGTTACTAACTCACCCTTCAGAAGAGACGGCATAGCGCCTTCGATACATAATTTTTGTGCCAAATCTGGTGCGGGGAAAGAACGCACACATTTTAATTTTGTCACACATTCACAAAATATCCTTTCATCGCTACAGACGCATACATTTCTAAATATGTCAATTTCAATTAACAACGTCATTTTCTATGCACCGTCAACACTGACACCGACACACACAGACATAATAGTTGTATAACTAGAATAGAAGATACATTGTGCATGGACGTTGGGACGAGGGGTTCGCCCGTAAAGGCCACTCCTCTGACGGGTGTCATACTCGTCATACCTTGATGCTTTAAGGTTCGGCCGGCCGTATAGTTTGGTTCACGAGAGTTGAACACAAATGGCGGCCGTCTGCGCATGTACACTCATGAATCAATCAAATCAATGCGTCAATGCCTCGATAGACGAATAGCGACTGGGCTCCAGTGACGCACCATTTGGCGCACCAATGGCGTCGCTCCATTCTTCCCGCGCCTGTTAGGGGACCTAAAAAATGCTTTCTGCGCAGTGTTCATCTTTCGTGAATTGAATTGTACCGCGCACCGCGAGTATGCGTACGATTATGCGATGTCGATGTTGCCGTTCTTATGTATACAAACAAACGTGTCGTCGGCTTTGACAGTTATATCGCAGTTTTTCTTTAAATTAAAATTAAAAAATAGTTTATGCGCGATATTTTGTTTTAAAAATGGAACAATACAGTGTATCTTTTATTAAAAAGTGTCAAAAAACTATAGAAATACGCCTTGAACTAAAAGCTAAGAATCTGCATGGATCACAACGGGTGTTGACGATTTAGTGCATCTTTCAATAAAACTGAAAAAACATTCGCAATCTCGATTTCATTTCATATGTTATGTGAAGTGCAATTGGCATCGATTGGCCGACAAGATATTCATAAAGCGCTCGATTCTGCGTATCGAAAATCTATTCGAGAGTTCAATGAACGAGTTGATGAAAATTTATATATTTTACGGCGTTTGATAGATTGTGTGGTATTTTGTGGTGCATTTCAAGTTGCTTTACGAGGGCATGATGAACCTACGGAATCCCTGAATCCCGGAATCTATAGAGGTTTGGTTGATTTCGTGTCAGAGATCGATTTGGCTATGAAGCAGCATTTATCCAGCAGTTTTTTTAAAGGTACGTCTAAAACCATTCAGAATGACATATTAAATGCTATTTATGTAGTTTGCAGATCAGAAATACAGATACAAATTAATAGCGTCTAAATTGTTTTACACAGATAGATTTGTGAACTATAACAAGAGTTTTCCGGAGGATGATTTAAAAAAAATGGTAAACACTTACAATTTTTTGGAAAAAAATAAATTGAAAAATGAGTTATTTGTAATTTATAGCAGAGAAGATTTTTACAATGCTGACGGCGCGGTTGCTTTACTTCAACATTTTATGGAATTCTCATTAGAATCTGATTTTCTGAAAGCGTAAAACTTTTAAATATTGTATGCACAATTCCTATGACGTCAGTAGAACGTGAGCGTTGTTTTTCTACTTTAAATAAAGTCAAAACGTTTACACGAAACACTATGATGCAAGAACGTCTCAATGCATTATGTATGATAAGCATTGAAAAACGATTAATTAATTCTATATCTGATTTTCACAAGAAAGTCATAGATGTCTTCGCTCGTCAAAAAGACCGGCGAATGAATTTTCTGTTTATTCTCTAAGTTTCTGCTCTAAGTTTTTTTTTGTGAACCCCCATCAAAAAATGTCACGAGCCGCCTCTGGTGAGAAATGAGAATATATATACAATTCTGTCAAACAAAGTAAATCTTGTGGTCGTTAATTAATAAAAGAACAATCGATGTGTCCGTCAATCAGGTGGCGGTAGTATTAAACATTCATACAGCTTAAGCCGATTGCGCGCCGTCCACAATTCTTAACACTGCACGGAACAGTTACTTATTTATTTAAAAAAAACAGTAAAAAAACACGTTTTTAAAGCATATCCAACTAAAACGTGAACATATGGTACAAAGCTTACAAACTAACAAACATATAGATGAAGCTACTCGTAATAAAAGCACCTTAAAAAAGTTTTTTCAAGCGAGCTATAATAATTAAAATACGTCAAAACGTTAAAAAAATTATTGTATACCTATCGTATTCTAAGTCTTCTATATCTAATTCTAAGTTGGGCTTTTTCATTTCATGTTTATATAAGTTGTGTTGTCCAAAAATTATATAAACCACCTTTATGTTGCGGAGGCCATTTTATGTTCATAACAATTTTATACTGATTGTAACATAATTCCTTTGTCATCCAAAATAAAAGTATACATTTTCAGCTCCATAGCTTAAAGATCTGTTTCAAATGAAGTCGAAAGGTTCTAACTGAAACAAAATACGGTGCAAGTTAATAAAAAGATTATAAAAACACATTACTGCTATCTTCCCAGCTTAACAACATGCCTAGAGGGTGGCAGGGAAGGATTGATATTATCAAAAATACCTTTCTGAAATTATCGCAAATTTGGTTCATATACATTTCAAATATTACTGTTAATAATTGAAAATTATTTTAGATAAACAATTTTATTACCAACATTTTCCACCTTCTTAGTCGAAATTGAAACAGCTTACCTACTCCCTGATCACTGAGCGCCTCAACTGTAGAAAAGTAAGGTTCGATTATCAAAAGTATCCACGAATTTTTGGCGGTGGCGACTCAAATCAAATCAAAAATATTTATTTCATATTAGGAATACAAAATATTCGCTTAATGAATATCATTTTATCCCGGTCATAGCTTTTAGGTGCCCGTTTTTGCTAAATGTTGAGCTGAGAGAGAAAAAAGGCGACGGAAAAAAATTCCCAGCAGCACTCTTAAAAAAAGTACATAATATAATTGAGATAACAGTATGGCTATGGGTGCATAATGGGCACATGTGACAGCTGATCGTATGAGACACTATAGAGAGACTAACACGTAATGTTAAATGTTGGCTCACAGCTCAGAATGCGGGCTTCGATAGGTCATTGTTCAGATTATCGAGAGTAACGTATGATGAATCGTCGAACAGGGAAGAAAAAGGTAGAAATATAGTAATTGTGTGTTTAACATAAGTAAATACAAAATCTATAAATATGTAAACGCATTGGGTTTTATACCTTTAATGTTTATAAATATTATTAAGGGTGGATTCTACCAAGCTAGACTAAGTTTTTACTCAAGAATAAATTACGAGTTACTCTCGAGTATGCTGATTTTACATTCTACCAACTAATAATCTGAGAATAAGGTACTATACGCGAGTAAATATTTATACGGCCGATTTTGGCGGTATAAAGATTTAATCTGAGAGTAAAGTCAATGTCACTTCAAATCTTCTTTGGTTTGCAGTCGTTTTGGTTATATTTTCTTTTACTAAAAATTTATTAACACCGCGCTACGATGGAACGTTTAAGAAATATGATCGAAGAGTCCGACAGTGAAGACGAATATGTGCCGAGACATTCAAGGTGGATCAGGCAAACCGTTCACTAACAATATTTTTTTCTGAAACAAGCCAATTCGGGCTGCGTTTTCTTTTCAGACCCTCCATTTGAATTTTTATAATCGCAAATACAAATCACAATTAAAAATAACACGAACCTTCACGGACTCACAAAAACGAGAAACAAACAAAACGTATATAGAATAGAAAAGCTGTCAACGAGTGGCATTTCACTTTATTATCCTACAAAATTAAGTTGTTGTCCTATTTCGGGTGAAGTTAAAGGAAACAATATAGTACGCATTTTTGTCGGCTTATAAATTCGTTCATACATTCGTTCATGAATCACTATTGAACATAGAATAACAATACCGAGAGTATTTTACTCTTCGAGTAGTTGGTAAAACGTGAACGAAGTTATCCGCGAGTATTTTCAAGGAGTAAAGTTATTCTCATGATAGTTATACTGGAGTAAGTTCGAGATTGGTCGAATCCGCCCTAAGTGTAAATATATTAATAAATAATCAGCCTGTTATAAATATAGTTCTATAGCCTGGAATTAATGTGTTATTAATGTTGGCTCACAGCTCAGAATGCGGGTTTTTGTTAAATAAAAGATAAAACACTTTACAATTGCACGTATATTTCGTAGTTATGCAGTATACAAATCACATATGTAAATATTTCAAGAACGAATAAACCACCAACAGAACAAAAATGGAGTACTTACATATTAACAATCAACTATTATTCCTTCAATCCTTTACTTGTTTCACTTATTATTTTATTTACGCGTTAATACTTTTACCCTTTACTAATGCTTTTCCTTAGCCACGTCTCGATCCCTCAGTGTTTCCAACACGAATGCTTGCAGCTTGGTCGGAGAAAATAACGACAATTCATGTGACCGGAAGTTGGCTATGATTAACTGACGTGTCGGAAACGGAACAATGGAATTACCGCTACTAAAAATATCATAATAATACGGAATTAGCTAATACAATATTCTTCATAAATAAATAAAAGCTAACAGCTCGGCCATCCTGCTTATAGCGTGTCCTCACGCTTTCTTACAAGTACAAAAGTACTATAAATTTTCTGAAAATATTACTATAAATTACATTCTTTAACACATTATTTAATTATCTGTATAATGTACAATGTAGTTTATATTTATCGAAAGCTCTTAAATAAAATAAAACAAAAACAAGAAATTACGTTCATTGTACTCAATAATTGTATTAATAGCAATTAATGCAGTAAATCATTATAATATATTTTTAATCGTATTTTTAATTTCAAACATAAACTTTCTCATTTATATTGTAATCTTTTTTTATAAGTAGAAAGAACATTACTTTTATACACGACACAAAAATAAATTGGCCTTAGTTTATTTATCTTAAGAATCCATTACCCGTAAACAAGCAATAAATTACTTCATATTAACATCTGAAATGAAATGTCAAAAATCATCATGAAATCTCAAATAAAGTCATAAAATAATTATATACCTAATATTTGGATTTGTATTTGGAACTTTTACACACTACACAAAAATAAATTGGCCTTAGTTTATTTATCTTAAGAACCCATTACCTAATTATATAATTTTTGGATTTGTATTTGGAGTCGAATTAGTTACATAAACATGTTCAATTGAAGACCTCACATGAGTGATACAAAAATGATCGCATTCCCAACTGGAAAAACTTATTGAATCTCGCCCTCGTCCCCTCCACCGGGGCACTTTCACTCCATCCCATTACTATATTATTATGGCCCCTAGAACTCCACTAAAAGCTTTAAATAACAACAAAGTCACCAATTCCACATTTCCCGTCAGACCTTTTGTCAATTTTTCTTTCAAAAACCCGATCAAATGTGTTTAACGACTCATTCGACTCAACAGCGAACTATTAAACTATACTTAAATATTCTACTCAACCTTCATAGCAATCAACTCTAAAGCAATAAACATGTCCAAAAATTACTTACAAAGACTAATACGAGACACCTTCTCACTCAGATTAAAGACCCAGTCCGCAACTACATTACCCATAACAGACAAATTTCACTTTATTATCATTTTATTTTCACAAAGCCGAGGATCGGGTTCAGCCCGAAAAAACAAGAATCCATTTTCAAGAAGTGCATAATGAGAACAAACAATTTTATATCCGTGACCAATCCCTGTAATATGTGCAAGCCTCATGAAGGCAAACACGGCTAACTAAATATACAAGAACAACCCTTACTATCACATCAATCCGTGCAAAAATTTTTAGTCCTTGACTAAACAACTTTTACACCAATATCAGTAAAACCAAGGTACCTCAAACAAGTAGAGAAGCAATCCCTGTCTATTAAAACTTCCAAGCGAAATCGGCCTTTTTGTCCTAACCCTTACCGCAACTCAGTGCCCGCTTGCATTCCTATTGCCAGTCATAACTGCTTGACCGCAATTCATAGTCTCCCCAATCCCCTGCATTTGTAGGCCCTTGCTGCAAGTGAATCCCCGTAAATGTTTACATCAAACTTGGACGCACAAACAGTTAATGCCGAACCTCTACTACTCTCGAGATTCACTATACTCCATAAGTATCTATTACATCCACCTAAGATAATTGGGTAGTTGACTGATGTCCAGAATGTGCCACTTATAAACAAAACACGAACACAGACTACCCACTATCACATAAATTCAAATAGTTGGAATATCAAACATAATTAATTATTGATCTATCGCTTTCTAGTAAATCGAGTCCCACCAACATCCCGTACCATAACACAGGCTAGCGACGTCACTAACCAGCACTTTGCTCTCTATCCTCCAAGTTGAAACGATCACATCCCGCACATACACTTCTCAAATTTATATGTTTGATGTCTAGGCGCCAACTCCACAACAAAATTGCCAAATCCCCTACCAAGATCAAACCAGTTTAAATATCAGTCAATACCCCAATTCCCTCCCCGTACCAGAGATAAATTTTACTTATAAACACTATTACAACCAAAATAGGAGTTTTAAACAACTCTCATGTATGTACGTCCCACAATCTGTAAAATACTGTTATTTTACAGATTTTGGTGGCCTGTGCCACTGCTACGCAATATGATATATTACACAACACCAGAGAGGACGCCATTAAATCAGTAAATCGACCGTCTATATCTTACACTTGCTTTCTACACCCCCGAGCAATCCATGTTTATAAACGCCTCCTTCAGACAAACTAAAAACTAGGGCAATAAAAATCAGTTCATGATTCGCTCTAAAATGCAAAACGGATGGTTACCAATTTCTGATTGGTGTACTTTCTATGTTCATCCTATCAATAATTATTAATGTCGAACTCCCAGTTATTTCTATAGAGAACTAAGCAATCTGAAACACTCATCTACATCATCTACATCATAAAAGTCAATTGCTTCGCCAATAATATGCAATAACCTGCACTACAGCAACTTTAGTGGCCCTTCACACCTAACGGTACAATTGTATTTGTGGCAATACCTCTTCCTCACCTTTATCAGTTTGTGAATCTAATTTAAAAGACCTGAACCTATTCTGCTTTCAAACCAAATCAAAGCTAGTCTCGTCACACAAAGAACACTTTGCCGACATCTCGCCACAATGAAAAACATACCTATTAGCGTTTTGCAAAGAAGGTACCAGGCTTCGATTAATACCGCTGAAGGCTTCAACCCTACATTCAATACCGTAAGTTTGATACACTTTTCGATGACCCACACTGTGGGACCCACAGTGACTGTCCCAAAATAATTTCGCACCCGCCCAGGTTCGGTAAATTGGCCACTTGAATTGACTGCGACTATAAGGTTACTTACAGCTCTCTACAAACATTGCCAAGCCCGACCAACTTTGGAAAAGAGCAGCGAATCATATCCCCCCATCTTATACACATATTTCTGAATATTCTTCCACCTTCTTAATCCAGATTAAAATGGTTTGCTCTTTACACAAAGGATCAAAATCCGGTATTACATCGCTATTAAAAGATTTTATAATCAGCGACCCAGCCCAGCCAGGGCGACTCAAAGACAGGTACTCCAGTTTTACCAATTTAACTAAAAAAAACTTCACCAATTTAACTTAAATAACTTACGGAACCTACCTATTTCAACAAACTCTACTCCACCTTAACATGGTACGTATAACGCCACTGCGATTCAGAATTCCGCTCAACGCCGTACCACCGTTACATAATATGCAACCCCAGTGTGACGAATGACGGGAAGAAAACAGCTTCGAAAACATCGCAGTACTTCGAATTCATATTCCAAACATTCAGCATCTGTGAGTCAACCTCAGGAGATAGAGACATTATGAACTCCTTCTCAGCGTTATTGTAGATGTGCAATTCCCCAGCACATTACCCCAATGTATGTCTGCTAGACCACAGTACACGCATACAAAGCTCCCAAAAAGCAAGGCTCCCAACAAAGCCTCGTTATACTACAATTAGTTCGAAAACGAAACCCTAATGACTTATACACCTATCCCTTCCTCAAAATTCACACTATTGGTGAGAAGCGCATTGAAATCTGTTAGGTAGTTTGAGACTACCTAGTTCATATAGACAGACAGACAGAAAGACGCGTCAGCGGGACTAAATTTTATACGTTAGGATTAACAAGAACTTATCTAAAATTATCTCAATTTCAAAATCCCCTTGACTACCACTACAACTCACCGTACATACATATATAAATATATAGTATATAAATATTATTACAAAATAGTTTGTAATACTATAATTTCAAATAATGTTAAATAGAAACTTTGCACACCAATGTTTATGTAATTCAATTTTTTTCTCTCTTTTTTTTTGTAATTTTGCTCACTAAATTTTGGTTAATGTGAGACTATAATTTTCTAAACAAAACCAACTATTCATATACCACATTTTGGCAAATAAATAATTTCATTTCATGATTTCATTACATTTCATTTCAAATTACCGCTCAGATGCTGCTTCCCTCTACCAAGACGTTGAGAGTTGCGTTGTTGAGTCTTGAAGGCCTCCTCTGCAAACCTTATCGCTCCTTTGCTCCTGAATAATCTTATGCCCTCTAACAGAGGCTTTCGATCTCCCTCCATCCTACGCATATCGCTGCTCACCGGGCTTACTCCTGCTCGACCTGAGCGTCCATTGCCTCGGCTCGCTCCTGCCCGACCTGAGCGTGCTTTAGCCCTCTAACCTGGGCTCATTCCTGCTCGACCAGAGCATCCTTTGGCGCTCAGACCTGGGCTCATTCCTGCTCGACCAGAGCATCCCTTTTAAGTCCCTCTTTCCTGCTCGACCTGAGCGTCACTTGGCTCTTAGGCCTGGGCTTACGTGTGCTTACCTTAGCCCTGATCGTACCTTCAATCCTAGGTAGTCTTTCTCAGGGGTATTCGTCCATAATATTATTATCTGCAAAATTACACATTTGAGTACATATTCCATTTTAATCACAATAAAAGTTAACAAAAATGAAAAGTGACACATTTGAGTACATATTCTATTTAAAATCGACTTTAGAATCGAAAAGTAAAAAGAGAACAAATTAATATAGTATTGAATTATCCAAAGCTAAAGAAAAACATCACCAGACTTCTATATGTCTATAATCAGACAATGGAATGTATTTTTTCTCGAAAATGACATCATCGTAATTATCATCACCATCATCGTTGTCTTTATCATTATCACCATCAACACCATCATTTTTTTTCATGTTAAGCACCCCTAGGTGCAGTACAGCACCCACCACAAAAAATAATTGAGGATATGCAAATCTGTAAGCCATCATTTCTTAAACACTAAGTTTTAACCTTACCTTCATTGTATATCGAAGTCTCATGCTTTATGTATAGATATCTGAATAAATTTACGACAAAATTTACGTTACCAATAGAACCGCAAGACAAATACGAAAACATGATATTGGCACCCCCCTTGTAGATTGAAATTATGTAAAAAAAATACAGTGTTACCGAATTCACGAAACATTCAAATTTTTGCCTTACAATCATTTTAGGTCCTAGTTGGCATTGTGGCACAGTGGATACGTTTTCCTAGAATATATAGCGATTGCTGCCTGTAAAATTACATCAATTTACATGTAGATAAGGTAGAATAAGTGGAAAGTGTACATACTCGTATCATTTCAGCATTTTTTTGTATCCTTATTATCGCAAAACAAAAAAAAATATGAATTATGAATTACATATAAGCATCAAATAAATACTTTACAAGTTCTATGGTATCAGTTTTCATTCATATTTACAAAGGTCAATGTCAAATTTCAATCCACATATTAGGATTATGTCGATGCAATACTAAATATAACATGAGAACCTCATCCTTTTTGTTGATGTTGGTAAAATAAGGTAGATCAACTCAAGCCATTGTATATTCATTTATCTTATAAAAAAAGTAAAAAAAGTGGGTACCAACTTCCTGTAAGGGCAATAAATTTAAAAGAAAAGTCACATTTATAAAAACCTTCATCAAAACTAGTTGTTCACATCTAGTGTACCACAGCTGTAAAAAGATATCATTAATCATGCATCTTATTAATCTAAAACAATATATAAATCTTTAACGCACTAAACATATACGTAACATCCATTCCCAGATCTTCAAATATTTATATCTAAGTCTATACACCACGGCGGTGTTTCCGATCCAGAGAAAAGAAATTAAGTTGATTTCATAAATTACGTATTTTAGTTCTTTAAATATCTGCGTTTTTTTCATAAATTGTTCATATTTTGATAAAAAAAATAAAACTTCACTTTGAAGTGAGTTGATAAGTATACTGCAAATTTATTACAATAAAAGTTAATAAAACATGTGGTTGTAAAATAATTGACGTTCACCCCTAAGCGTTCACCGGTTCGATATTCCAACAAATTCAAGAAACTTCAATATATCAGAGTATTTACAGAATTGGCCGTTGTGGACGTGAAAGAAAACAGTAAATTCTCTTATTATCCCACTTCTGAACTGTTGGCTCACAGCTCAGAATGCGGGTTTTTGTTAAATAAAAGATAAAACACTTTACAATTGCACGTATATTTCGTAGTTATGCAGTATACAAATCACATATGTAAATATTTCAAGAACGAATAAACCACCAACAGAACAAAAATGGAGTACTTACATATTAACAATCAACTATTATTCCTTCAATCCTTTACTTGTTTCACTTATTATTTTATTTACGCGTTAATACTTTTACCCTTTACTAATGCTTTTCCTTAGCCACGTCTCGATCCCTCAGTGTTTCCAACACGAATGCTTGCAGCTTGGTCGGAGAAAATAACGACAATTCATGTGACCGGAAGTTGGCTATGATTAACTGACGTGTCGGAAACGGAACAATGGAATTACCGCTACTAAAAATATCATAATAATACGGAATTAGCTAATACAATATTCTTCATAAATAAATAAAAGCTAACATTAATATAAAAGACGATCCACGTGGCGCCATTGTTACCATGCCGGACTGCCAATCGAGGGTCCCGGGTTCGATTTCCGGCGAAGCAGAACTTTGAATGATGGGTTTATATTTCTGTACTCGGTCTGGGTGTTTGTGTTTCTGTCTCTGTGTGTGTCCAAGGTACCCGCGACATACAGTATTTCTGCCCTACTGTGGCTATGAGTGAGTGTGAAATGTTATATAGATGATTTTCACACTCCGCCAGTATTTATAAGGCAATAGATTGGCTGACTACTCTTGGATCGAAGTCAATTTTCATGTTCTATGGTAACTACCAAGGAACTACATTGTTTCCTGAAGGTGTGCCTGGATAGCCGTGAGATGTTGATAATTTTTCTGAAATTGAGTCTTGCGTAAAATATTGCAAAATTAGTTAGAAATTATTATACACTAATTAATATGTCTTATCATATTTTAAAATATGTGTAATTGGAAATGTTGCTACGGTAACGGTGTAAGACTATGATGGTATTTTTTTACATTTCATTTAATTTTACTTCCCTATTGCATTACTTATTCTTTGTTTCACATAAACTCTCCGCACGCAGTACGGACAGCAAATTAAAACATATCTATTGCGCAACGTTTTAATTAAACCACGAAGCCTTCTCAAAGTTACTTTAGAATTCGCTACAGGTTTTACGTTTGCTAGTTTATATAGCACATAGATATTGCCCTAAATAAATGTTATAAAAAATAACTTTTGGGTTACATGTTTCAATTAAAAATTCAAAACAAAAACCACTTTTTTTTCACTTTTTTAGTTTAATGTGCTTCAACCCCAAACTAAAAAAGTGAAAAAAAATCCTTAATCTAAGCAGAAAATAATAATGAACAAAAATACTAGTATTATTGTGAAAGAAGTGTATGTTGTTTGATATTGTACGAAAAATATTGGCACAGAGCGTCCTACGCTTTTTTCAACAATCAATAACGTGCTAATCTAATAATATTGTGTGGAATAGTTTGAAAGGCCACATGGATAAATCTTATGGTTAAGAGGTGAAACAATTATACGCTTCACGTTTCACACTCATAGATAGGTAGATATACCCTATGTCGGGGGTACCATGCACACACACAATGATAGAAAAACAAACACCCAGACCGAGAAGAGAAACTTAAACTCATCATCCAAATTTCTGTTATGGCGGGAATCGAACCCGGGGTCCTCCGATTGGCAGTCTGGTATGGTAACCACTACGCCACGCATGTCGTCTCGGGTGTAACGGGTGTAAAATCTGCAGATAAGCTAAAAAGCCGGTAGTTTGCCTCAAAATTAATCAGCTGTAATTTATGACAGGTTAAATAAAAACATGATAGAATCTATATAGATTTATGCATGATTTATGCAAATGGCATTGAGGTTGGCGTCGGGTCTGTGATGGGTGATCGCTAGTGGCAAAAATTTAATGCGCGTTTCCGTCGGTCATCGGTCGCAGGTGTTTTATCAGTCGTTAAAACTTTTCGGAAACCTTATGAACGGTTTGAAAATATTTGAAAATATTCCATAGCAGGTTCGCCACTAACACCCGATGTATTTGATACATTTGTGTACATCTCTTGCTTCTGTCAGCGCACTTCTCCAGCTCCCAAATTAGGAGAAGTACCCTTGGTAAAGAGTAAGACGCGAAAAAGCTTAAAGCTAAGACTTTACGATAGGTGTAAAACGATGCGACGTAACCCTATACCGATTCATCGTCGACTGTAATCAACCTTTAATCGCGTTACAACCAAAAGCCTCCATAATACGACGTCAGCTCACCATTCCGCCATTTTTAAAGCACCTACATCCATTTGCCAAAACCGGAGTCCATTAGCGTGATTTATTCAATTATTCAGAAGCAAATGAATTACATCGCTTTTGTATTGAGGGTGTACGTAAAAAGTGGATTTGGTGTCGTGTCAACGTAGTTTTACGTGAGTGAGGATTACCGCACACACTTTTGGGTCTACTCTCATTTATTAGGTTTGATTTATAATAATAATAAAAAAAAATTAAAAAAAAAATATCTTTGGACAATTCACACAACACCATCTGATTCCAAACTAAGCAGAGATTCTGCTATGGTAATCAGAAAGCTGATAAACATACTTATATAATTCTAAATACATACATAAATAGATAAATTAACACCCAGACACAGAACAAATAGTCATGTTCATCACACAAATATTTGTCCTGGGTGGGAATCGAATCGGTGGGCTTCGCAGTCGGCTCATCACCCACTACGCCACGGAGGCTGTCATATTTATATTATGTTATATTTGAATTCAATATACCTAATAAATGTTCATATTTATATCGAAGTGTAAATAACAATCCCACCATAAAAATTTAATATTAAATGCTGCCAAAAAAGAGCATGCATAGCTAACGGCATGAAACAGATATCAGCCTTCATACAAAGCTCCAGAATCTACACGCACTGGCTCTATCAGCTCTATGTTCACTAACTCTGCTCATTAGTAAAAAACATATTGGTATAAAAACATGGTGATTTGTAGTTGAATAGGTTTTAAAAATATAAAAAATATATATAGACAAACTAAAAAAAATCTAGAGCAAAAATAATTAACCGTGACAAAAAAATAAAAAGCAAACAAAATAACTTGACGCAAAAAAGGCACGGACGCCAAGTTTGTGGATTTAACTATTTAAAAAAAATCTTGGTTGGTAGTTTAGATACAAAATGCGTCGCTAAACACTAATAGCGTGATGTTATTATTAAAGAGAAAACATAGAATAATCTTATTTCACAGTTGAAATGATTGGTGCAAGAGCGTACATGAAAGTCAACTATTGTCCACTACTGTAGTCATGCTGCATAATAAATACCCATTGTACCTGAAAATTTATTTAAAACAGGGCTGGATTTTTTTTCCGCCCGCTTTTTTCTCCTAGCCCATATAAGCCTTAGCGCACCCAAAGCGGATGACGGTCAGCTGATGACCGTAGAACAATGACAAACATCAAGTGTATATTATTACCCAGGATGTTAATAAACTATTTCATTTCAACTATTTCATTTCATTACAACTATTTCATTTCATTTCATTTACTATGAGAACCAAAAAGGCACAGTGGACACCACGTCACAAGTTTGGCGGTACACCGAAATACAACAGAATTGCTTCACGGCAGATATTAGTGCAGTGGTTGCTTGAGGTGCTTCGCTGGCCTGTTTTGTATCGGGTGGAAACCTTCAAAAGGTACCCGGCTCCTAGGGAAAGGGTTAGGGATTTGACCGCACTAAAACCCCCTCGGTGGCCTGCCCCTGCGCTTGGCGAAGACTCAGGGAATGTGGAATGCACCGGTGTCCTCCACGCACGGCGCCCAGAATGGGCCCATTTTCGGGAGAGCAGATGTGCTCCTTCACGGGATGCGTGTGTCCTTTAGGGGGCTGCTGACTGGACGGATTTAGCTCCCACTCTCACTGCCCGCAACCGAGGAAGTCCCCTTTTAGACACCTCTAACGATCAGGCAGGGGATACCGTAGCTCTATTATTAACCATGAAATTTCTACCGCCTATAGATCTATTATAACAAAACTGATCTTTCATTCGATGCGAAACCATTTTATTTCTTCATTCAATTATAAGTAGAAACCATCTGAAATAAATCAAGCAAATAACAGCCATTGACCCAATGAATTTGAAAATCTTTCGATTGAATACAAAGCTAATTTAATTTGTACGATCAACATCAATCTTCGACACAAAGACGCATCTGCTGCCCTACATCGTTTTCCTTATCAAAAGAAAAAAATGTCAGTTGCTTTTAAGAAATCTTTGCGAAAGTAATCACGAATCAATATCCTTATAGTATAGGGCCACGAGTTCCATTTCAAGTTATCAAAACAGTTGATTTGAAATTTCACTCGCAGAAAATTTAAGCGAGATTAAAAAGTTGTTAAAGTACATTGCTGCTATTTGTTAGAAACGACTGTTTAAGTGTGTACAAATAGTGAACAATGTACTGAAATATAAAATTGAAATCGATTCTCACTATAAGAAAATTTATATGTTATTTATGGGACTTAATTTACTTGGTATTAATAAAATTAGTAATAATTTATTAGTAAAATCGATTTCATGAAAAGATTTAAAAATTATACTAAAACACCAGATAGTATTAGTGTAAGTAATATACCTTTTTTTATATCAAGGGGGGGTGGGGGACGGAAACTTTCAAAAGTTACCCGGCACCTTGAGAGAGGATACCGTGCAGTGTGGGATTTGTACCGCACTAAAACCCTCCAGTGGTCTGCCCCTGCGCTTGGGCAGGACTCCGGGATCTGCAGAACGGGTCAATCTTCGGGAAAGCAGATGTGCTCTCCTGCACCTTCCGATGCTTACGGCGGCGTGCGGCCACACACATACCGCCGTCCTTCCCGGGGCTGCTACTCGTAGCTGGAGGGATCTAGTTCCCGCCCACTCTCACCACCCGCAATCCCCTTTAGTCATCTCTTACGATCAGGCAGGGGATACCGTAGCTCTATTCTTAATCCCCAAGCTACAGGGACAAAATAGTTTAAATTTCAAGAAGCGTATGTAATGAATACAAGCTTATATCCGCAATTTTTTTTTAAATTTTTGAACCTCGAAATTATTTTTACAGAAAATCTGTTGTTTTTCGAAATCGATTACGAAGGGAATTCTTCTTTTCTTTAAGAGTATTTCTTTGATATAGATTAATAAGTATCAGCTAATATTTTCGAGCAGTGTTAACTAAATTATAATATCCAGGGAGTAAATAAAATAGTGTAATAACTCTTCCTTAGGGTAGGCGAGGAAGAGTTCTACGAAAATACCCTAATTAATGCTATAAATCATGGAACTAATTAATGTACTGAAATTTTATGATCTTGGAAGATAGCGTATAGACTTGTAGGATTTTGAAGATTCTTGCTACGTTTATTAAGATAATATTGTTTGTAAGCAAAATAATAGTCAATGTCAATAGGTGCTTACATAGATAAAACTCTACTTTAGTTATATTTTGTACTAGCGGCTGCTCGCGACTTCGTTCGCGTGGACTATAGTTTTAGAATTTTTCTAAACTAAAAGTAGCTTAAGTATATTATATCAGCTATCTGCCAGTGGAAGTCCCGTCAAAATTGGTTCAGCCGTTTCAGAGATAAGATGGAACAAACAGATAGACAGACAGACAAAAAATGTAAAAGATGCTGTTTTGGTGTATGTACCGTACATACATATTATGCATGTAGTAAAAAACGGTTCTTTTAATATTACAAACAGACACTCCAATTTTATTTATTTGTATAGATAGTAATATTTCAAATGAAAGCTTTTAATATATTTTCGAGATCCTGAATCAAACAAACTTTTTAACAAACAAACAATATGACATACTGATCTACAGTTACAAGAACAGTAAAGCATGTAAATATGAAAAATGTTTTTAACCTATTTCAACATAAAGGAGTAATGTTATTAATCTTCGACATGTTTTGTGTATATGTATGTTCAACAATTTTAAAGGTAGAGCGTATTTGATTTCCTTATTCGATTAGTACCTCGTGGGATCCATGAGAAACAAAACTACCTTGAATGTCGAGATCGGTTTCTGCCTTAAAAGTTATACATGCAAAAGAAAAGTAATGAAGATGTACTCGTAATACGCTAAAATGTTTTTTTCATATTCCAGATTCCAAAGCGTATTATTCGGTTTCTGAATTTTTACACGATGACAATTTAACTTCGTGAGGGATTACAGAACTAAAAACATGGGAGGTTTTTTTTTTCCACCGGCTATTTTTCCTCTCAGCGTATAAAAACCCAGTGAATTGGGTGCCCAAAGCCGACGACGGGGGAAAAACACCGTTTAAATAATTTCATGACTATAAAATAAAAAACGCAAAATATGGGACAAATAAATAAATAACATGGTTTGTAAACATAATAAATAAATAAGCTATATAGATTTAAGTCAAAAAGTTATATAGGTAGATTTAAGTGTAATTTTTTATTTCTTTAATCTAATAATAGTAATTTTTATTTCTTTAACAATATTTGCATACCTTACTGAGGTAAATATGGCGGACTTTATATATATAAAACAACTTCTGTAATACCCATATATGCGCAAATAAATCATTTTTATTTTCTTTTTCCATGAAAATGTAACACGCTTATATTTAAAAAAATTATCAGACTTAAATTATTATCATAAGTTATTTTAATTTTTTGTGTGATAACCGGGTAGTGTCGTTCCTATTCCTATGGCCATCTTCCAGCTCCATCATCAGACCCTGGTTACCATCTAGCACCAAAGTACTCGTCAAGACGTATTATTCGGTTTCTGAATTTCTAAACGAACAATTTCTAAACGATACAAGCCCAAACTCGACAGGGATGTGTCGTTTAGTTACCGAGTTCCTATAACCATCTTCCAACTACATCTTAAGACCCTAGTAACCATCTACCACTAAAGAACACGTCAAGACGGATCCAACGAGTCCAAACTCGATGGAGTTGCGTCGTTTAATTACGAAGTTCATATGGCCACCTTCCAGCTCTATCATCAGATCAGCTCTATATCATAATAATATTGAATTGTCATCCGGATTAAATTTAACTTCCAAGATTTGATTACAGACAACGGAACATGTGAAACTAAATAAAAGCTTTAAAGAATCCAAGTTCGAACGAACCTTGTGTATTTAAAACAATAAAATAAAAAAAAACACCGACATATATATTACGTGTAACGCAATAGTCACTCACACGTTTTTACTTTTAACCCTTTTCACTTCAGCCAGTTTTAATTGACTGTACGGAAGCGTCACAAAGATACATGTTAGTAGAAGCGTTTTAATTCCATTCTTCTTAATGTTGAAGGCTTTTCTGCTCAGAACATAAGGTCGTGTTTCGGTCATTTATTTTGTTCTTTCAGCTCCCTGTATTGTTCGTGACACAGACACGGCTTTGGTGGGGTTGAGGCATTACGGAGCGTACGTTATCCATTCATAGGATGACTGCTCGTAATGATGGATACATTGTGTTTGTGTGGAATTCTGAGACGTTTGTTTTAATGTAAGTAATTTGGTGGAAGTGTTATATGTGCACAAATATCGAAATTCAATTAAAAATACTAATCAAGTTTAACCCAGCCCTTTGTAGAAAAAATAATAAAACAAGAGACACATGACTGACATTTCTTTTTTATGTAACGCAATAGTCACTCACACATTTTTACTTTTAACCCTATTCACTTCAGCCAGTTTTAATTGACTGTCTGGAAACGTCACAAAAATAAATGTTATTAGAAGCGTTTTAATTTCATTTCTCTTAATGTTGACGGCTAGGTATAAGGCGTAGAACGTAAGGTCGTATTTAAATTTGTTTTAATCTAAACAGTTTGGCGGAAGCGTGTCTTATTGCAAGGTCCAAGTATGTCACAGTGTAACAAGACTGTTAATGCAACAAATTACGAGTACTGTTGTTCATATTTTCATATAATCATGCTTCTAGGATTTGCTTTTAAACTTGAGAGTTTTCATGTTGATCAATACTGCATTTTACGTAGGCAATTATAACATAAAATAATTAAAGCAAATTACGGGATTTAGAAAGTAAATTACGTATATGTAGAAAGCAAATAGCCTCCAAAACAATAAATCCACTAAGCAACAGTTTTTCGTTCTACCTTTTTAGTGTAAAACACAGAAAAAATAGTTCTTTTAAAAAATCGCTTTCGTATACTTTCTAAACTTTACCCTAACAAAAAGTTTGATTACTGACATTTCTATTCATTGTAACGCAAAAGTTACTCACACATGTTTACTTTAAATCCTTTTACTTCAGCCTGTTATAATTGATGGTATAGAAGCGTCACAAAGATAAATGTTAGTAGAAGCGTTTTAATTCCATTACTTTTAATGTTGAAGGCTTTACGGCTTAAAATATAAGGTCGTGTTTCGGTCGTTTATTTTGTTCTTTCAGCTCCCTGTATTGTTCGTGACACAGACATTGCTTTGGTGGGGTTGAGGTATACGGAACATACGTTATCCATTCATAGGATGACTGCTCATAATTATGGATACATTTTGTTCGTGTAAAATTCTGAGATTTTGTTTTGTTTTAATGTTAATAATTTGGTGGAAGTGTAATTGTAAGCTATAACAAAATTTTATCACTTGCACGATTATCAAAAATCAATTTAAAATAATTTTCAAACTTTACCCACACGTTTTTATTTTTAACCCTTTTCACTTCAGCCAGTTTTAACTGACTGTCTGGAAGTATCACAAAGATAAATGTTAGTAGTAGTAGGCTTTACGGCGTAGAACATAAGGTCGTATTTAAGTTTATTTAAATCTAAACAGTTTGGTGGAAGTGTACGAGTATCTTATTGCGAGGTCCAAGTGTGTCATAGTGTAAAACTATAAAATAATTTAAAAAAATCGAGAATTTTAATGCAACAAATTACCGTTGTTTATACGAAACATGTGCCTCGAAAACAATAGATCCGCTAAGCAACAGTTTTTTGTTCTACCTTTTGAGTGTAAAACACAGAAAAAGTAGTTTTTTTAATCGCTTTAATAAACTTTCTAAACTTTATCTCAACTTTGTGTGAAAAATAAATAAAACAAAAGGTTGGATTACTGACATTTCTATTTATTGTAACGCAAAAGTTACTCACACATGTTTACTTTAAATCCTTTTACTTCAGCCTGTTTTAATTGACGGTACAGTAGCGTCACAAAGATAAATGTTAGTAGAAGCGTTTTAATTCCATTACTTTTAATGTTGAAGGCTTTACAGCTTAGAATATAAGGTCGTGTTTCGGTCGTTTATTTTGTTCTTTCAGCTCCCTGTATTGTTCGTGACACAGACACGGCTTTGGTGGGGTTGAAAGCATTACGGAACGTACGTTATCCATTCATAAGATGACTGCTCGTTACGATGGATACATGAATTACGCTCTCATTTGTTTTAATCTAAATAATTTGGTGAAAGTGTGTCTGATTGTAAGGGTATGCCTGTGAATTGTTTTGACCTCTGAAATAATTATAACTGTTAAGAAGACTATAAAACCGAAACCGAAAACCGCACTGGATTTTAATTAAGTGGGAATCAAATTGGATTGCATGTTATTCAGATGCTGAACTGAATTTTAGTTACACAGCTGCTTTTTAAAGGAAAACATTTTGGTTTTATCAAATGAATTTTTATAAATTTTAATTTCTGTTTTTGATCCGTCTGAGTCGTTCGTACGGACACACACTACTATCTTAGTAGGGACACATGATTCTCTATATCGTGGGTATTACCCTCTGTAAGGCCTTGAGTGTAAAGAGTTCTTAAATCAAAAAGTGATGTCTATCTGTTTCTTGCGACAAATGAAAAATATTTTCTAAGCCCCCTTTGTGTACTAAACCCAATAAAGTCCAAAACATCAGGTTATAAAGGATGTCAAAATAATCGAACCCCTTTTTATTATATCACACACCGGCCGTCCTTCCTGGGGCCGCTGGCTTGACTGATCGAGCTTCCGCTCTGACCACCCGCAACCTCCAAGCCCCTTTTAGTAAGTAGCCTCTTACGATCAGGTAGGGGATACCTTAGCTCTATTCTTAATCCCGCCATACATTCATACTGATGCTGATTCTTTACTTCAATTTAGCAATTTTTAGCTTAATTGTAGTCTTAGAATATTTACGTTTAGAAGGAGTGTCTTCATACAAGCGTGCTGTCAAAATTGAAGCACTAAATAGATTCTCACAGATGTCACATTTGACAAACAAAATATTGTTATTTTGACCAAATTAACTGTAAAATACTTCAAAATATTGAAAACTTGACTTGAAAGTGTTGTGACACTATTTAACGGCACAAACCGTCTTTTTTTTCGGGAGACACGTTCGGCGTGCTTTAACTTTGAATACTACGGAGCGGCCCGGATTTTGTGCCGTTAATGGCACCAATTAACATGCTTCAATTTAGCCGCGCGAACTTGGTTTCTACACCTAATGTGATTAATGTAAGATTGTAGCATTATTTTGATGAGACTAAATAAATTTACTTTCTTGCGTACAAAATACGAATAACAAGATAACATACTCTAATAACATTTCTGAAAAATGCGGTATATTTTATGAACAACGCGCGTCCATCTACCACTGATAGGTCATCTGATATAGGTACGAGTATTTATTTGATCAAAGAAAATGCTCTCCAAATTAATAAACTTACAGTAACAAAAGAAATCCCAGACAAAACAAAAGGTTATCTATCTAAAGGTACTCTTAGTTACACGTTAATAAGAAATCAGTAAAACAATTCTCTCGAGATTGTCGTCCCTATTAGCTCTTGGGGAATAAATAAACAGAAATAATTGGCAGAACTAGTATTAATGTTACCTTACCTGTGTTAATTAATACAGACCAAGAGTCTTTATCTTGACAGCAGAACAGCTATTAATTTCGTATATTTACATTTAGCTACTTGTATGTTTTGAAGAGCAGCGATGGCCGAGTGGTAATAAGGTAGTGGCCGATCCCAGGTTCAAATCCTCGGCGCGCACCTCTGACAAAGAAATTTGTAATGTGCGCATTTATCGCTGCTTCACGGTGATGAAAAATATCGTGATATTTAATTGATTACGATGTTCTCCATCACCGTGCATGCCTGAGAGAAATTCATAATTTCTAGAAAGCATGACGTCCACCAATCCGCACTTGGCCAGCGTGGTGGACTATGGCCTAAATCCCTCTCACTCGTGAGAAGGAGACCTGTGCCCAGCAGTGGGACATAAAAAGGTTGATAAAAAAAATGTTTTGAAGTATTAAAGTGAATAAAAGTAACTTCTTATATGCGACGTAGGTTACTAGCATGCTGGCTATATATTATTATGTTATTGGATGCTACTGTTTTTATATCCCGCTGCTGGGCCCTGTGTCCTTCCCAATTATTGGGGAGGTCAGGCTTACTCCACTACCCTTCTCCAGTGTGGGTTGGTGGAGATGCGGGTTAGTGGCCAACCCGCTGTCTTATGTTTCCATGCCGTCCATAATGTTTTTTTGAAGTGAAAACTTCTTTAGCGGCGTTGAGCACTTTTGTGGGATGGGTAAAAACTGTGAAACTCGCGCGAGGTCACGTGTGCTGATCGAAAAATTTCGTAAGATAGTAGAGGAGACGTGGAAGATCGACCTTCACCGATCTGATAATTCGATGAGACATATTTTTTACCAAATATAAACATATATGTATATATAAACATATATGCCTATGATAACTTGATTATCGAAAAGTGTCCATAGCTATTTTTAATTTAATTAATTTTAATCAATTTTCTTTCATATCACCATCACTCTTGTAATAATCGAACGAGTGAATATCTTCACCGGCTCTTAGACCAAGACGGAGGGGTGACAGCTGATGACGGCTCGTCTGACGGCTGTCTATACTTTTTTTTCTTCATTTATGGAATCGCACACTCTGCATATTGCCAGCGTCAAGTATAATTTTATCTTAAAATTCGTTTATATCAAGTATTTAAAATATTGAACAAAGTGCATCCATTAATGAAAAAAGTGACGAAGAAATAGTGAAAGAAAATGAGTGAGTACCTACTTTATCAAAATACTAGATGAAAACCTACTGAAAATATTAGATGAAAAATAATACCGATAATTAAAGCAATTCGTGCAAAATTATTTCCCAACCATTCCAAAATATCAAAAATGCACAACGTTAATATTTCGTTAAGTTTTCACTTCTGCCGGCACTCCCGGAGTGCAACCCGTCGTTTTTTTTAATGTAACAGCAGACGAGCATGCAGGCCACGTGGTGTTAAGTGGTCGGTGCAGCCCATGGACATCTGCATACAACCTCAAGAAAGCATAGGTAAGTATTGTCTGAGGTCGTATGCAGTTGCTGCTACTCCGGAGGCTGGTGGTCACCTCGTGTAAGTGTGGCCGGCAATTGCACCTTTCTCAGTTCCAAATCTCGACAGGACAGAAAATTAAACGGCTGTACGTGGGATATTCAGTGTTAATAAAAAACTCGAGTGTTCAGAAGACTTTGACTTCGAAGTTTGTAGGCAGGGTCAATTCTGAGTAGTAGTATTACTGACATAATATATAATATGAACATCTCATATAACTTGGGGTAGCTAACTTATATGAAATTTCGACTTGATTCATTTTTACCTAGCAACGATGGAAAAATAAATCTATTTCTCATCTTGATAAAGGTGAAAAGATTAACTTTTATCTTTGACGGATGCAAATCGAATTTCCGTACGTATTTTTTCGGTTTGGTTATATTTGTAATCAATAGTATTGTTTGTGTGATCTCCTAAAAAAATGTACATTTGCAATCCCTCATAGCTACATATTAATGTACAGAATGCACATCGGTCATCGAAGTGCGTACTTTTTTAACACGCTTATATTAACTTCACTTGTAACTATGTATGTATGTAAGAAAATCTTGGAATCTTAATTTGACGCTTATGTGAAAATACGAACTAAAAAGTAAAAAGTAAGAAGAAAATGTATTTTACTGTAAAAATAGCGTGGGGTGGTCTTTAAGATACCATTGACACCATGCACCCCACGTACACATAAGCGTGTTTTCAGTTTTTTAAACTACATTATTTATGTATTGGATTGACAGTCATGCGAGTAAATATGCTCACTTGTAGTGCGATACAGAAAAGAACAAGCAGTACAGCAACTATAAGATATCGCCCGAATTGTGAAATTGATATTATGAAGTCACGTACTGTTAGTTCTTCTTTGTATTGTGGCATAAGTCCATTTATTAACCCGCACGTTTGTCACGCCTTTTTCCCGATTAAAAGTCGACTTACTTTTCATTTATTACTTAATAACATATAAATAACATTGTCTAAAAAACTATAGAGCGTTTGCCATTAAACTGTTAAATGATATTCATTAGTAGAAAGGGTAAAATTTAGAACTATATTTTAAATAATACATTTCCATGCTCAATGTTCCAGTATCAATAGTTTATAATCGGGCAATCTCGCGACGCTCCGATATCGTCGTCAGCTCCTTAATAAGCAATCAGCAAAACAATTCCCTGGTGATAGCTATCTCTATTAGCTCTCGGGGAATAAATAAAGGGAAATAATAGGCGCCGGTATTAATATTATCTCTCGGTATCTGTGTAATTAATACGCTCCTCTTGTCTTTATCTTGATGGCAATAATGCTAATATTTTATACCTTTATATTTACGAGTAAGTACGTATAAGATCAATATTTTTAATAAAATGAAATAGCGGACGTACTATAAATAATGGACGACTTCGTGCTTGATATATTTGTAGAAAGTACATTTGAAAATATGTTTTTGGAATTCATCCCCATTTATAGTTAAAACGCGCTTTGCCCAAAGGCTGGCTAAGCAAAACGGATGCGATTGGAGGTAAGATGGTTGAACAACAGTGACCTGTCATGCGCATTTCGGTTGCGAACCAATCGGGCTTCGATAGCACTCATAGTCAGAGGCCTTAAGAGCAGTTTCAAAATATCTGACAGCGGGTTAGATAGAGGCAAGCTCTATGTCCCTGTAGCTTTGGGATTAAGAATAGAGCTACAGTATCCCCTGCCTGACCGTAAGAGGCGACTAAAAGGGGGCTTCCGGGGCTGCGGGCTGCGGCTTGCGGGGAGAATGGGAGCTCGATCCGTCCAGCCAGCAGCCCGGGAAAGGACGGTGATGTGTGCGTGGCATGCCGCCGTAAGCATCGTAAAGTGCAGGAGAGCACATCTGCTCTCCCAAAGATGGGCCCATTCCAGGGCGCCGCGCGTGGAGGATACCGGCGCGTTCCACTGGAGATCCCGGATCTACCCTAATGCAGAGGCAGGCCGCCGAGAGAGTTTTAGTGCGGTCGAATCCCACAGAACCCAGTATCCCCTCCCAAGGTGTCGGGTACCTTTTGTAGGTTTCTCCCCCCTATACAAAAAAGGCCTCCCAGTAATGGAGACAGACATATTAGCTTTCGGGGAAGAAATAAAAGGGTATAATAGGCACTGGCATTAATAATATCTTTCGGCATTCGTGTAAATTAATACGAATTTCGTATTGCGAAACTCGAATCCAGTACAATGTCCGTACTTTAACTGGACGGAGTGTTAAACTTGACAGTTTTGTTTCGCTATAAATGTTACGATCGTGTGGATAAGGCAACTTTATTGCTTAGATTAGATTCGATTTATCGGCTTTGACTAAGGCTTAGGGTTTCAATGCTCTATTTTACTGTTAAATTTTAAAACAAATCTTTATTATTTATTTTTTGTGATAGATTTTAATAAAGTATAACAAATGGAAATACATGTTTCAAACATTTAGTTTCCTAATTTTAATAAACCCGTTAACCTTTTGAAGTGAACCAAAAAGTGATTAAATATTTTGTTTCTTGTTGTTATAATATACTTGTTTCTTTTATCGAGTCGTATCCCAAGTATCCGCTTAATTGGCTGACCGTTTCTCTTAGTACCAGGATATAAACATCAAATATCTGGCAGGGGCCTATAAGCCGTGAAATTAAGCCCTATCATGTAGTAATTCTTAAGTTCATTCAGTTTGATATAGTTTAATGTTCTGTTCCTAAGGTCAAAATCGATTTGAGTATATCAAGTTGGGTAGAGTGCTATACTAAATGTATATGGGGTAGCTGCAATATGCCTTCTTTCAGACCTTTTTAGGGTTCGGTACCTCAAAAGGAAAAAACGGAATCCTATAGAATCACTTTCCGCCCGTCTGTCTGTCAAGATCCTTACTCACAGGAACGCGTGGAAGGATCAAGCTGGAATTTAAAACAAATACTCAGGTCTAATGTTCCTTGAACAGGTGAAAAAATCAAACTTCTGAGCCAGCGTAATCAAAAGATACAGCCGTTAATGCCGCAAATTTCCGCAAATTTTCGACACTTACAAAACCTACAGGGTACTTCCTGTAAACTTAGAACCTTGAAATTTGGTACAAAGCAACGTCTTATAGATACAGATAAAGAGAAAGTTGACAAAATCGTAAAGTTTTAGTTACATCATATTAAAAATATTATAGGTACGAAACCCTCGGTGCGCAAGTCCGACTCGCACTTGGCGGGCTTCTTTTTTTTTGAATATTTATAATGATACTCGCAACTATGTTTTCTCTAGCTTGCTGAAAATAAACAACGGATTTATTCGAACGATGTACGTAAAATCATATCACATTTTAATAACTAACACTTATTACAAACAAATGACTATTTGTCTTATCCATATATTTCTATCATAAAGTTGTAAGCATTCGAAGTATCCGCTTAATTTGCTGACCGTATCTCTTAACACCGGGACATAAACATCAAATATCTGGAAGGAGGCCTATAAGCCGTGAAATTAAACTCGCGTGAAATTAAACTCGCGTAATAATTCATGTGTTCGTTAAGTTTAATATAGTATAATGAACCGTTCCAAAAGTCGGAATCGCTTTTATGAATATCACGACGATGCAAGCATTCAATTTTTTTTGACACTGACATTTGACACCGTTTGTTTCCGTCGCTTAAAACGCAAACATTTACAAAATATCAAAAATCTCATGTTCAGAGTATTTCTGCGGAACCACAAAAGATGATTATTAATATAAAATTGTTTAAAAAACTAAATAACGACGACCTGCGCGACGCAATGGTTACCATACCGGACTGCCAATCCGGGGTCCCGGGTTCGATTCCCGGCGAAACAGAAATTTGAATGATGAGTTTAAATTTCTGTTCTCGGTCTGGGTGTTTGTGTTCCTGTCTTTGTATGTGTCCATGGTACCCGCGATACAGTGTATTAATTACCTTACTGTGGGGCTATGAGTGTGTAACGTTTATTTATTTATTTGTTTATTATTTATTATTTAAATAAACGTTTTGTTATTACGAGTACGTACTTACGTAGTATACTAAGTTAGTGGCTATTACTTCAAAGTACAAAGTTCATAAACTTTATGCTGCTATAGAAATATTGGAAGCGCTTATCCGAGCTATAAAACTTACAGTGTTATTGGCAATTCCTGAATTTAGTATTGTAATGTAGAGTTTCATTCTCAGCAATAAATCAGAAAAATACCGTTATGGTATGCTGTTTAATGTAGTAGCAGAAAAATATTATTAAAAAGCTTTATTCCATAATAATCATAAACATAATCTTTATTGGATCTATTTTTGAGTTACAATTGATTATAATTTACATAGGTAACTTAGAGCTCAAAAAATAGTTTACGCCTGTGAGGGCGTTCCAAAATTTTACAATAAAATTAAACGTTACGCACTCATAGCCCCACAGTAAGGATATTAATTAAATTAATTAATAATATTAATTATAAAATAAAATTACAAAATATACAAAATAAAATTAAGAAATTAGGAGCAAAACATAATATGGTGTTAAGTGGTCACTGCAGCCCATGGACATCTACCAAGAAGCATACTTGCTCAAGTAAGCAGACAACGCTATGCAAAGAGCGCTATTTGACGTGTGTCAAGTCATCGATTCATGTAGATTTTTACAATCGCATAGTAGCAGGCTTCACTCAAGTATCGTCTATGATTTCGTTTAGATGACCCTAAGCGTTGGCGAGCACTATGAGACCACTGAGACCTCATAGTATAGTTTATGAATACGGTTGTAAGTCTTGCCTGTGGTCGTATACAGTTGCGCTGCTACTTCGGAGGCTAATGGTCGCTTCATGTAACTCTAGCCGGCAACTGCACCTTTCGAAGAATACGCATTATTTTTTTTTACTTTTTAGTGCATATTAATTTGTTTTGGAATAGTTTTTTTTTGTTAATTTTTATTTCTGAGGTCAGATAATGCTATTATTCTGGTATACTTGCGACTAATGCATGTACATAATTATGTTCTTTGGTAACTCCACCACATAATTTACATAACAACACACACAAGACACAAAATATCTCAATACTTACTTGGACTTATTGTAGTCAGCTCTAGGGCAATACCAATTGACGACCCGTGTGACGCAATGGTTACCATGCCGGACTGCCAATCGAAGGGTTCTGGGTTCGATTCCTGGCGAATCATAAATTTGAATGATGAGTTTAAATTTCTGTTCTCGGTCTGGGTGTTTGTGTTTCTGTCTTTGTGTGTGTCCATGGTACCCACAACACAATGTATTCTACCCTACTGTGGGGCTATGACTTGAGTGTGGAACGTGAAATTTATCATCACGTAAACGTCAAGGCCATCCACCTCCTCGACAGAACGGACCAAACTAGATTACTCAAACGGACAAAACCACACGAAGAATTGAAAATTTAGTTCAGTGCTAGAAAATTACTGCGTTCTATTTTTTTATTTCTTTTATTTAATGAATTATTTTTATGAAAACGCGTTAAATTAAGAGTCACAAACAGTTAAACTTAATACCCATTGACACTGTCTCCCAGTCGACTCAGGGTGTTGATGAGAATTATGACAATGAGAACAGGCTATTAGAAAAAAAAGGTTATAAATTTATAATCATTATATTATGTCGCAAGATTTTAATATACTGTAAAATATATGTATATATTAGGGGTCAAAACGAAATCTTGGAACTCCGCTTAAAAATACTTACATTGCACAATTCACAAAGTTCTCACTAAAATTTATTTTCCATCTAGGTATTGGTCAGAAAACTCAGTTTTCTGAATCAAACTCATAACATTGAATATAAAAATCTGAATCTTGAACGCTGATAAACTTTTCCTTCTACGAAGCAATTCTCTTGCAAAGTTATTGCAATTTACACTGACTTTCTGTGTAAGCAAAATTCAGTCCTAACTTCTTTGTAGCAAGGAATACGTAGTCGACTTGGTGAATTGAAATAGTTACACCTGAAAATTTTCTTTGCATATTCGATGTAGATTCTATATTCAAATTGTTACATCAATTCATGTAAGTTTTAACCGGCGATTTATATGCAATTTCCTATACAGCAAGTACTATCTAAGGAATATGATTAAATGTTTTTTTATTTCAATGGAGTAGTTGACGAGCAGGCAGGCCACGTGGTGTTAAGTGGTCGCTGCAGCCCATGGACATCTACATACAACCTCAAGCAAGCATAGGTAAGTCTTGTCTGAGGTCGTATGCAGTTGCACTCCGGATGCTGGTGGTCGCCTCATGTAAGTGTGTCCGGCAACTGCATCTTTCCACCGAAACACAATAGAATTGGTTCACGGCAGAAGTGGGTGCAGCAGTGGTACTTCCCCGGGTGAGCGATATATTCTACCACCTACAGCAACAAATTTTATGCGCATAACCGTGCTTCGGAATCCTGGTTTTTGTTTATAGATGGCAGTCGTGAGACCACGTTGGAGAACTTATCTCTGCAGTAATAGAATAATATAAAATATCTGACAAACGAGTACCATTAATTACCATACCATTAGAATTATTGGAATAATATAAAAATAACAATTGACAATAAAATTTATAAATCAAACCACTAACAAAGTTTTTAAGAAAAAAAATTATACTAACAAAATCGAGCAGCGATGGCCGAGTGGTAAAAAAACCGCGGTCTTCGACGCGACCGATCCCAGGTTCAAATCCTCGGATCGCACCTCTGACAAAGAATTTGTAATGTGCGAATTTATCGCTGCTCCACGGTGATGGAAAATATCGTAATATTTCATTAATTACGATGTTCTCCATCGCCGTGCATGCCTGAGAGAAATTCATAATTTCTCGAAAGCATGACGTCCACCAATCCGCACTTGGCCAGCTGGTGGACTATGGCCTAAATCCCTCTCAATTGTGTGAGAAGGAGACCTGTGCCCAGCAGTGGGACATAAAAAAGGTTGAAAAAAAAAACAAAATGGACTGTGTCTGATATTAAATAAATATTATTATTATTATTATTAATCCGGCAAAGGACCTCCACAAATCCAAAGTAGCACTTAAATTTAATGACCTCCAAACCAAAGTCACTGAAACAGACCCGGCTCAGCAGTCAAACGCAAAAAGTTAATAAAGTTGCCAAGGATACCAAGCGTGGGCAGAAGGAAAACATGACACGTAGGTTCCAACAATAAGATGCTTCTATTTTTATCACCAAAGATGGCCGCAACCCTTTTTGCGTCCCACTACTGGGCACGGGTCTCTCCCCATTATTGGGAAGGCCTGGAGCTTACTCCACCACGCTGCTCCAATGCGGGTTGGTGGAGATGCGGGTTAGTGGCCAACCCGTCGGATATTTTCAAACCGCCCATAAGGCCTCCGACAAGGTTTAACGACTGTTATCTATCGACAACAACCGGGACCGACGGCTTAACGTGCCCTCCGAAGCACGGAAACGCGCATGAATTCTTTTTGCCACTAGCGGTCTCCCATCTCATACCTGACCGCGCCCGTTTGGCTTAGTTGCATGGATGCAATGGTTTGCGTTCTACACTAACCGCCGGGCCATGTGCGCTTCATGATTCACCAAATTCACCAAAGATTATTACTCTTAAAACAACACGTATATGTATTTAAATGTCAAAAGTGTAACGACCTGTGTAATGCAATGGTTACCACGCCGGATTGCCTTTCAGAGGGTCCTGGGTTCCTGGATCGGGTGTCGTGTGCGCGCATGGCGTCGCATCGGATGTTCATAGTGTGACTTCAGACTTACAAGGTGCGACCACCAGCCTCTGGAGTAGCAGCGCAACTGCATACGACCTCAGACAAGACTTACCTATGCTTGCTTGAGGTTGTGTGTAGATGTCCATGGGATGCAACGACCACTTAACACCACGTGGCCTGCATGCTCGTCTGCTACTCCATTCAAATAAAAATAAAAATTTGTTGGTAGCGATAATCCGTTATCTCAATCAAGATCGAGCCGCTTTGTCGTGTCTATTACTTACTACACTCACGACTAGGTTATTCTCATTTTTCTTTCTATTGAAGGCGTAGTCCTAAGGTCATAAGTGCAAACCTATTACTAAAGTCTAATTCAATAAAACCCAGGCGACTCTCCCTACAGGCAAATAACTTTATCACTAGAAACAGTTTAAACCTAATTTGAATACGTGTAGATACTTTTACGAGTATGAATAATTGATGATTTAAATATAGCAGTTTATGTAAGTGTAATGGATCCCTCAGAACTTAAAACTACTGGGTATAATTTGGTGAATGTAGTATCGTATCGTAGTATTTAAGCGCGTATGGCCCGGCGGTTTGCATAGAACACAAGCGATCTATGCAGCTAAGCCAAAAAGGCGTGGTCGGGTGTGAGATGGGTGACCGCTCGTGGCAAAAAAGCGTGTTTCTGCGCACGTTTAGCTGTCTGTTCCGTTTATTGTCAATAGATAACAGTTGTAAAGCCTTATCGGAGGCCTTATGGGTGGTTTACAAAACATCTGAAAGCTCGCATTGAGCAGAGTGGTGGAGTAAGCTCTAGGTCTCCCTAATATTGGGAAGAGACCCGTATCCAGCAGAGGGACGCAAAAAGGGCGCAGTCAGCCAGTGTCGTGTTACTCGCTGCGAAAATGAAGGAAACCATAGCCGCGGTGTCCTATAGTAGCGAACGGAAAAAGTCGCCACCAATGCAGTCACTGGAAATATAAAAAAAATGAGTTTGTGCGCAGTGAGTGACAGATATCATACTGGTGGTGATATACAGATTAAATATTTATTGGAAGCATGTATCAAAATGTCTACGTTTTTTTTTTTCAAAACGGATTAACATTCCAAGCGTTAATAGTTATAATAATTTTAAAATGTAAAATAAAACGTTTTGACTTTATTTTTTATAATTTTTAGATGATTTTAAACTGAATAAAAGCTTCTCTTAAATACCTTAATTTTTTATATTCCTTAATCTTACTGACAGTAAAAAATTCGGTAGGTTTTAGGTTTCCTCATACTTTCCTTTACTTAGTTTAATCTTAATTAAAATCGTATTTCATGATAAAACCCATATCAACTGAGATGTCAAAGCGTGGAACAGGTGTCCGTTTTTGATTAAAAAAATAAAGTAATGCACTAAGTAGAGCAAACTTCGCATAAGGTCCGTCCTGAAATTCCTTATTCAAAAATCCAAAGTCGGAATCGGTCGACTTGAACTGGACTTTGTGGAATTCATTTAAAATGTTACAATTTATGGACGCGGGCCGTCATAAATTTTAGCTCCTAATTGGCTTTGCCGAGTCGCCCCGTAAACTCGTTTACGGCTCGATAACGCACTTTATTAAATACTAGACTAGATAAGTACGCGACTTCGTTTGTTCTTACAAAAGTAATTTAACGCAGTCTTGACTTAATTTATTTGCAACGTTTGTGAAATAACAAAAGCCTGCAGTAAAATCTGTAAGATCTGATTTAAATTTAAATAATTTACTCATTTAAAAACTATGTTTTCTTTTAGTTACATTAAAGATCACTAGTTCTCGAAAGCTTGCATTGTTAAAGATTCGTTACAAATTATTTGAATTGATGTATTGAATTATACATTGATTTAAGAAACATGCTAGATGACTGTTTAGATCAAGAGCCGATAAAGTTTGTATTTGAATGCATTTTGTAACAATTTATCATTTACATATTATTATATTGATAAATACATTGAAAAATATTGTCATATCTTTGAAGCTCGGTAATAATAATTATTAAATAATAATTCGTGATTTTTTAAAGATCACAGAGTCCAATGGTTGCCTTTACTTCGAAGGGCTGAGGAAAAGGAAGCCTTACTTTTTGGAAAAAATTCATCACAAACAGTATTTTCTTAAATACCATATAACCGGACTCTAGGGCCCTATTTCACCATCTCCAAGTAAATTGTTGATTAGTTACGTTCCAAGTAAAATTTATTTGCCAAATAAAAGCTATGTGTACGGGTCAGTTTATCAATGATTTGTGCTACTAGAACATCGTGAAATTGAAATTGAAGTTACGGGTGACTTTAACCGACAATAAGTGTACTTATCACTTTACTTGAAGGTGGTGAAAGCGGTCCTAAAACACGGGATATTTTTTATAAAGACCAACAAAGTAAACTTATTAGTCATTCTTCTTACGATAAAGTAAAAGTAGATATATATATACCTATATATATTTTGATTCAATAAAACTTAATGAGCAAGAAAATACCACCCGTTTTAAAGAATACAAACTTATGAGTGCAGCTTCTTTTCTTAAAACGTAGACAAAACTTGTTTCAAACGTTACAATAATTTAACTTTAATGGACCAATTAGAAACTCTGGCCGCGGAGTTTTAAATTGAAACAGTTTTTCACAAAAAATCCGGTGCACAAGCGGAATAAAAATTTCTCAACGTCTCATCACGATGGAGTACAATTTGTCGTGAGAAACAAGATATTACTTTGGAGAGTAATCCAATTACGGAACGTAACCGACGTACAGAAACAGCGAGTTGTATAGAAGTTTGGAGGTTATTGCAAATTTTTATTTGTGTATTTCTCGTAGCATCGCATCTGGTGGAACGGATGGGGACGAAATTAAATTGTTTTTACTGTATAAAGCTTTAAAATTATACATGGATGGAAAATAATATAACGAGATATATGTATGTGAGCAATCAGTGTTTGGCTTAGAAATGAGTGCATGATAACTTTTAACATAGAGATGACTGAGATTATTGTAGAACATTTGTAGGCTATGCATAACCCTAGTCCATGTAGCTTCGGGATTAAGAATAGAGCTACGGTATCCCCTGCTTGATCGTAAGAGGCGACTAAAATGGGGCTTCCGGGGATGCGGACGGTAAGAGTGGGAGCTTGACCCGTCCAGCTAGCAGCCTCGGGAGGGACGGCGGTGTATGCGTGGCCGCATGCCGCCGTGAACACCTGAAGGTGCAGGAGAGCACATCTGCTCTCCCGAAGATGGGCCCGTTCTGGGGCGCCGCGCGTGGAGGACACCGGTGCGTTCCTATGGAGATCCCGGAGTCCTCACAAACGCAGAGGCAGGCCACCGAGGGGGTTTTAGTGCGGTCAAATCCCACATAACCCGGTATCCTCTCCCAAGGTGTCGGGTACCTTTTGAAGGTTTCCCCCCGATACCAAAAAAAAGGCTATGAATAACCCAACACTAAGATTCATTGTGTCGTAGTTGCCATAGATACACAGACAAGGACATAAACGCCAAGACCGCAAAAAGAAATCGAAACGCCGAAGTGTGGTTCCACACCAGCGTGTTTTTGGCGCGTCTTTTGTTTGTTTTTGGAAGCGCACGTAACTGCGAAACGTTGGGTTTTTGGCGGGTAGTCGAAAATAATGTAGTTTAAAAAACTAAAAACACGCTTTTGTGAAAATACGAACTAAAAAGTAAAAAAATAAGAAGAAAATGTATTTTACTGTAAAAAAAAGCGTGGGGTGCATGGTGTCAACAGTAACAGTGGTAAAAACCACCCCCCGCTTTTTTTTACAGTAAAATACATTTTCTTCTTATTTTTTTACTTTTTAGTTCGTATTTTCACAAAAGCGTGTTTTTAGTTTTTTAAACTACATTATTTATTTTTAATTTTTTAGTTGGATTTTTATTCTCAAATTATTGCATTATCATCGGCCCTTGACCCCTATGCAAATTTTCAAGTTAACCAGACGCTTAGACGTGTTAAAGTACCTTAGGCCACGAACTTATCAGCCGCCCCTCGTATATTTTATTTTATCCTGATGATCCTAGTTACGACTTTAACATAAAGTTATGAGATTATTGTATTGTCATCGGTCCTCAATAAATCTACAAAGTTTGAACGAAATCTGGCCGTTTAAAGTGGGTCAAAATCGCGCCCAAAGAAGTCGGTTACAAACATACAAACATACAAACATACAGGTGAAGCTAATAAAAAGCGTGTAAAAACACATGTGCTCTTGTTTTATTTTCATTTTCTTGGTATATTTTTGAGTTGTATCGGATAAACTTGATGGTATTTTGTTCGATATAGGTTAATTGCAGTGCATGAATGCTGTAAAATAAAATAACAGTTCAAAAATATGTATTTTCAGCTTGCCTCCAAAACTCTATCGGACACTCTCTGGTACAAATGACCAACGCTTTGCTTGCTTAACATCTTACTGACTAGACTGACTGATTACTGCCGACTTACTGATTTTCTCTTTAACTACTGAGTGATGCAATAATTATACTTGACCCTGGTATTATGCACAGAGTTTGCAATGCCAATATTGAAAAAATGAAATTGCGAAACGCGATTTGACACTTTACGATACAAAAAGTTGCGTGCGTATAAGCGCGCTTTCAGAAACGACCGTATACGCGCGTCAGAACGCGGTGGTCTGTAATCAAACTAAAAATGTACTTCATTCACGGTCTATACTCAGAAACTAAAATAGAAAGAGGTGAATGTAAATTAACAGTAATATGAGTAGTACAATGTATGTAAAAGACTTATCGTATGAGTGTATATAGCAAAAGCATTGACATGAGCAGAGACCAAAATAATATTTTTTTTGCTTCAATAAATATTTGTACTGCTTCTTATGACAATGTTCCATTTTCGTATACATTTTTCTGTAGGAGAATGTTTTAAATATTACAAGTATAGCTTTCAAATTAAACATCCGCTATAAATATACGGCCGCAGTAATGATGTCGCTATAATGATTTTCATGTCACGTTAACATCACCGCTATATTATCGGAAGCTTAATTGAAGCATCATTATAATTCGTCACCTCACAATTATGTCTATTCCGAGTCAAGGTTTTTGTAAGTAACATGTAATATTAAGTTGGAAATAATTGCATTATTTAAATACCTATTTGCTCCTTTTTTAAATATATATAACTAATAAGAGATTAGTTTTTTAGATTGTTGTTTGTAGTAGAGTGACGGTAAATAAAATAATTAGTTCGATCATCCTACGTGAATTGTCTTGGGTCAAAAGATCATTCGGATATGAAGACGGTAGTTGTCATACGATTCAGACTTTTCCTTTCCAGACTTTTACTACGTTTTTACTAGGTAGCTCATAAGGCTAATTAGATCTTCAAAACTTACGAACCAAAATATACAACTCCAGATGTTTTGCTACTCACTTTACGTCGTCCAGCCGAGTTGATTCTCTGCTAACTAGATCCTCTGCTTTTATGTCACGTAATTGAAGTATTTTCTAGGTATCTAGTTACCTAGTCCCTGAAGCTTCGGGATTAAGAATATAGCTACGGTATCCCCGGTGTGTGCGTGGCCGCACGCCGCCGTAAGCATCTGAAGGTGCAGGAGAGCACATTTTCTAGATTGAAACCACACTTACTATACAACAGTAAGTACGTATGTAACAGTGAAAATTTGAAATTATATCGCGTTAATATTATGAATGTGTGATTCAATTTCATTTTAATTAATTGCATTAGTATCACTTTGGACATCAAAACATAATATCCAATTTGTAAATTTAATTCATAGCTGCATGTAACATAATAATGAAATATGAAAAGCAAATTTTAGCTTTAATCGATTTCATAAGAATTACGATTACATACAAATTTAGTCATTATTTTAGGAATTTGACTGTACACAATATCAATTATCAAATTAATTTATTAATCTTTATTTATTATTATACGATTTAATTGTAAGAAAATCAATAGGTAATACTGACCTATTAAAATTATTCTCAACTGGTGATAATGACATTCATTAGGCGAATATTTTGTATTCCTTATATGAAATTAATATTTTGTCTTTGACTTGATAAGGAATTAGACTGATAACCAGTAGTAAATTTTAGTGCTGATCTTATCGTAACTTTGTAACTATCTTTAATACACCATGATTATCTTCACCCAAATTTACGCCAACTAAATACCATTGTTACAAATTTTAAGTCAATTTTATTCTTCCTTTTTTTATTTGAATGGAGTAGCAGAAGAGCATGCAGGCCACGTGGTATTAAGTTATCGCTGCAGCCCATGGACCTACATACAATCTCAAGCAAGCATAGGTAAGTCTTGTCTGGTCCCTGTAGCTTCGGGATTAAGAATAGAGCTACGGTATGCCGGTATACGGTATACTGCCTGATCGTAAGAGGCGACTAAAAGGGGGCTTCCGGGGATGCGGACGGTGAGAGTGGGAGCTTGACCCGTCCAGCTAGCAGCCCCGGGAGAGACGGCGGTGTATGCGTGGCCGCATGCCACCGTGAACACCTGAAGGTGCCAGAGAGCACATCTGCTCTCCCGAAGATGGGCCCGTTCTGGGGCGCTGCGCGTGGAGGACACCGGTGCGTTCCTATGGAGATCCCTGAGTCCTCAGAAACGCAGAGGCAGGCCACCGAGGGGGTTTTAGTGCGGTCAAATCCCACATAACCCGGTATGCTCTCCCAAGGTGTCGGGTACCTTTTGAAGGTTTCCCCCCCGATACCAAAAAAAAAAGGTAAGTCTTGTCTGAGGTCGCATGCAGTTGCGCTGCTACTTCGTAGGCTGGTGGACGCCTCATGTAAGTGTTGCCGGCAACTGCACCTTTCCACCGAAATAAAATAATTGGTTCACGGCCGAAGTGGGTGCAGCGGTGGTACTTCCCCGTGCAAGCCATAATAGTTCTACTACCTACAAATCCTACCTCGATAGTTGAAATTAGTCTCATTTCAAACTTTGCCGTTAACCGCACTTTTTCCACTTAAATAGATACAAATCGGCATTGTCATTTACATAGCTAGGTGGTTATGCATTTAAGCCAAACGGGTGTGGTCGGATGTGAGATGGGTGTAAGCTAGTGGCAAAAAATTTCATGCTGCAACGTGCTTCTGAGGGCACGTTAAGCCGTCGTTCTCGGTTGTTGTCGATAGATAACAGTCGTTAAACCTTGTCGGAGGCCTTGTGAAACCATCCGACAGCGAGTTGGCAACTAACCCGTATCTCCACCAACCCGCATTAGAGCAACATGGTGGAGTAAGCTCCATATTGCTCCAATAAGGGGAGAGACCCATGCCCAGCAGTGGGACGCAAAAAGGGTTGCAGCCAGATACAAATTTACGGCAGACATGTTAGGATGGGACATTACATGAGGCATCCTCAGGTCATCTGCAGAATTTGAATTTAGTACCTAATCTCGAATTATTTTTTATTTTAGGCTATAATAGTTATTTAGTACTAGTCTTCCGCCAGCGGCTTTGCCCGCGTGGACCTGTTTTAAAGGTTCCCATAGGATAAAAACCATCTTATGACCTCTCCCAAGGTCCACTCTATCTATGTTAGAAATTTCATTAATATGAGTTCAGTAGTTTAAGCAGGAAAGCTTAGCAGACAGACAGACAGACAGAGTTACTTTTGAATTTATAATATTAAGTATGGATTAATTTCTGTGGGAATTTCCTTTAATGTTATTTACTGTATTATGTATCTCTATAGATTTTTTTAAATAAATATATTTTTTTATTGAATGAACATTAGCGTTTTTTCTCTTGAGACCGCCTCTTTATACACGGTATTAATGACCCAATTCTTTATTTTGTATTGTTTTTAATTTGATTTCGTACACAAATTACAAATACGAAAGCATTTTTGCATTATTATTTGTAAATATTTTCATAAAATGCCTCATCAACTCTTACTCCATTATTATGAATGCTTTGCTAATATAGTATTTAACATTTAAGCCAAAGCCAAATTCGATTACCCATCCCAACCTGTCATCGTTCCGAACAATATCTGGACGCATCAGCGTTCTTCCTTTTTTGAGGTATTCGATTCCAGCTCAATACCCAACGGGAGTTTCATTCACTTTTATGTTCGTTTGTCACACATGAACTGGTTTTTGCCCGCAACTTTTGTTTCGCAATTTACCGTTAGTGGACCAGTTTTTTTGCTTTGCGGCCATTTTTTGATTTTTTCATTTCGTGCCTACTATGCGGTCGCAGCCATTCAGTCATTCACGCTTCGTTCGATTGAACTTGAAGTTGCGAATTTATGTTTGAAGCGATTAGTGGTTTTATTCGATTTTTTCCGAATCTACATATTAATAAATAATGTAGTTTAAAAAACTAAAAAAGAACGGCTTTTGTGAAAATACGAACTAAAATATAATAATGTATTTTACTGTAAAAAAAAAAGCGTGAGGTACATGGTGTCAATAGTATCTTAAAAACCACCTATTAACCGCTTGTCTATTTTATTTAAATACTAGTAGCCGCCCGCGACTTTTTCCGCGTGGTCTTTAGTTTTAGAATTATTTCAAATAAAAGTAGCCTATGTTACTTCTTATTACATTAGCTACCTGCCAGTAAAAGTCTCGTCAAAATTGGTCCAGATATTTCAGAGATTAGTAGGAAGAAACAGACAGACAGACAAAAATTGTAAGAAATGTTATTTTGGTATATGTAACGTATATAAATTCATATGCATGTAGTAAAAAGCGATTATTTTAATATTAAATACAGACACTCCTATTTTATTTAAAAGTATAGATAATAGCAGACGATCATGAAAGTTATAAACGTAGGTACTTTTAATATTTATGTAGGTGGTAGAACTATTATGGTTCGCCCGGAGAAGTACCACCGCTGCACCCACTTCTGCTGTAAGTCAATTCTATTGTGTTTCGGTGGAAAGGTGCAGTTGCCGGCCACACTTACATGAGACGACCACCAGCCTCCGGAGTAGCAGCGCAACTGCATACGACCTCAGACAAGACTTACCTATGCTTGCTTGAGGTTGTATGTAGATGTCCATGGGCTGCAGCGACCACTCAACACCACGTGGCCTGCATGCTCGTCTGCTACTCCATTCAAATAAAAATAAAAAATCAGCATAAATCCACATTAGTTACATAACGCTAACATAATACTTTCTCGTACGCTATCATCAAAAGAAAAGCTGAAAATAAACGAGTAAGTTTATTTAAAAAAAAATGTACTGCACTCAAAATTTAAAAAATACGCTATTACAACGATTATACGGTGAAAATCCCTAATAAAAATGTATTTTTTTTTAATTTATTAACTTTATAATACATTAGAAGTTTAATTATTCGACATTTTTCAAGGCTTGAATAGCAACTAAGACCTAAATACAGTTCTACAATATTCAATCGGTCGCCATTTTACTTATTTCCATAAAATAATTCAAACAGAGAGCACCGTCCAAATAACTTTATTATAAAACCGCTTCGCTCCGAATCGAGTATAAATCTAACATAGTATCTACGTACTAAGTAAATTATATCGGTTTATTGAAATGATTCAGTGACTATTGGTATTATAAACGCGCAGTAAAATACCTTCTCTGCCAAAGCCAGTCCTAATGTTCGTAACTCACTGAAAGCTGAATGTTATTCGAATGTGCGTTTCATTCGGCCATTTTGCCATTTCAGCCATTTTTTGCATTCTCAATCCCATTCGAACGTTCAGCTTGCCATTGCTGAGCGGGTTAGTAAAATAGCTTTTTGAAGGTAAGGGTGCACTGAAAATTGTAATTGACTCGGTAACCGAATTAGGATGCTATCGAAATCCGGAAAAAAAATTCGATTAGAAACTATGTAAAAGCGCATATCCGTACCTAAAATTTAGCACAGTAATTATTATATTTCAGGCACATAAGATCCACAAAATGGGTTATTTGCAGCAAAATAAAAATATACCTAACACAGGTTTAAATTAAAGAAAAACTTTAAGAACTTGATTTTATGTATTTCATTTTAAACTGAATCAAAAATAATATCAGATATCTTTAATATTTTTAAATGATAAAATATGTCTTCATAATTTATTTATTTTTCAGCAGTTTATTAAAATTCAGTGGTTTCGAAGACGAATTTAACTTCAAATCTACGTACTAAGTAAATAACGTCAGTTTAATGAAACGATTCAGTGACTATTGGTGTTATAAACGCGCTGTAATATACCTTCACTGCCAAAGTCAGGCAGAATGTTAGTAACGCGCTAAAAGCTGAATGTTATTCGAATGTGCGTGCTATTCGGCCATTTTGTGAACGAGAATGAATAAAATGGTTGAAAAAGCAAAAATGGTGCGAGCATTCAGCTTCAGATCGCTGAGCGGCGCTTAGAATATATAAATATATAGCTGTGGCTTTTTATTATCTGAAGTCAAGCTACAATTGACTTGAACGTAGTTAGATTAGGATTATCCATTTTTTTAAATTAAATGCTATAGACTAAAATTATAAAGTCTTTAGTTTTAACGAGTAACAAAGCGCAGAAAATGGTAAATATTTTAAATTTAAATGTGTGTAGTTATATAGAACGATGAGAAAATAATATTAATAAAAACAAAATTATTAGCTAATATCATTGTACACTTTTACTTAGAAATGTACATAGAAAATATAACACATTAGGATAATATTCCTTGAAATTCTGCCACTCAAAGTAAGATTTTACTTCTGTTATGAGAAAGGTTTTAATTTAAATAAAATTTAAATAATTAGGTTTGTCTTTGTGATTTATTACAAACTTTGTAGATACTTTAAACTTTTTATTGCAATATTCGTAACTTGAACATTTTTTTTAGAGTGCTATTCATTCTGCCATTTTGTGAGCCAGAATTGAAAAAAGGCTGAAAGGACAAAATGCCGACGCGAGCATTCAGCTTGCGATCGCTGAGCTGGTTAGTAAAATGGCTTTTAGAAGATAAAACCACAGTGAATGAAGCTGTAGGTGATTCCATCGTAAATGAGGTTTGAATCTGTTAAGAACGATGTATTACATATTATTACATAGTATTATATATTAAGCGTTTGTTGCTATTTGTAATAAGCTTTTTATTAGTCTACTGACCAACCCGCATTGGAGCAGCGTGGTGCAGTAAGCTCCAGGCCTCTACATACTGGGGAGAGACCGAGCAGTGGGTCATAAAAAGGGTAACAGCTAATAAAAATTACATTCCCTTCCTTTTTTCTGAATACAGCTTTTTTATTTGAATGGAGTAGTAGATGAGCATGCAGGCCACGTGGTGTTAAGTGGTCGCTGCAGCCCATGGACATCTACATACAACCTCAAGCAAGCTTAGGTAAGTCTTGTCTGAGGTCGTATGCAGTTGCGCTGCTACTCCGAGGGCTGGTAGTCGCCTCATGTAAGTGTGGCCGGCAACTGCACCTTTCCACCGAAACACAACAGGATTCATGGCAGGTTCAGTGCAGAAGTGGGTGCAGCGGTGGTACTTCCCCGGCGAACCATAATAGTTCTACCACCTACTAAATGTATCACCTACTAAATGTAAGTCTACATTGTCTATATCATGTCTACAACTCCTCAGATTTTATTTATTGTTAAAGCCTCCATTTAATTTCCAAAAACACAGTGTAATACCTAAACAGTTCTTTAATAACAGAGGACATCAAAATCCTTTGTAATCGGCTTATATCAAATTACCGAACGCTCCGATTTTGTAAGGTACACTGTCCATAATACTTTCATGTAGTAATTGATTTTACAGCCCCTAAAATTAATTAATAAGGGACGATGAAAGGCATTAGCAATTTTTAAGGTTTGCTAAGCTTTTTGCGATATCAAATTTCTACAGATGCGGAATATGATTTGATTTAGGCGGAAATTGATGACAAAGACCAAACAGTCCTTTGAACGGGTTTTATAAAATATCTTTTGAGACCACAAAAAATGGTTGTTGCCGCTCAATATTTTAGCAAAGTAAACTAAAAAATAATAGTAATACGATGAAAGGATCCATTTGGGTTACTTTGATGTTGTTTCCCTGAAAACCATTAAGGGCCTAATGTTTCAGCTCAAGTTGTCTTTTGACCATCTTAGAAAAAGCAAAAAATGTGCCTCATTTGTATTTTATGGCTTAAGATATGTCATTGGCGTAATCATAATATACATTATATTTCTCGTGTTCATGTGGATGTCAATGGATTCCTAAACGACTGGACGGATTATGATGAAAATTTTGTGTGTGTACAAGGGGATTTGAGAATTGTTTAGATTCACAGTTTCGTTCACTGGATTTTTTTAGATAAATACGGCGAACTAAATATTTATGTAAACAACTTTTGTAAACTCCCATATACATACATATCTGCAAATAAAAGTCTTTGTCTTTGTCTTTATATGACAGTCACTAATTATTTGCTTTACTTTACAACGCAAGTGATCCATAAAGCTAAGCAAATTCGGATGTCGTAGGGAGTTAGGATGACCGTTAGTGGCTGAAATATATATTTCGGCTCTGCTTGTTTCTGTTCGAGATATTTTGTATTGTACTTTAATTCTTATTTTATTACTTACATAAGAATTAATGATTTTTCTAAAAAAATCCATTATAATACTCATAAACTGCTAGATGCAGAAATCTTTCCATCAAATTATTATTATTCGAACAGTTATAAGTTCTACTGTCGAGAGTGGAGCTGAGACTTGGAAACGTAAATGTCAGCAATTAGGAAGAAAGTAGCGTCAGCAAAAAAAGTGGCTAAATATATTTTATAAAATTTTATTAATCAATCGGAACCGGAATTATAAGAGGATTTTATTTAATTTTTCTTTAAATTTAACCAAAACAACTATATATTTGTACAGCGTAATGTCCACATAACGGTCCTTACGTGCTCTTGGTAAATAAAACACAAGTTTATTATTGAGCAGCCGATGTCTGAGTAGTAAAGACCGCGACATCCAACGAGAATATACGGGTTCCAAATCCTCAGCACACACCTCAAACAAAAAAATTTGTAATGTGCGTATATATCGCTACTCCACAGTGATGGAAATGTGATGTTTAATTAATTACGATATTTTCCATCAAAGTGTGATGTCCACTTATCTGAACTTGGCCTGCGAGGTGAATTATGGCCTAAGTACGAGTGGGAACTTGTCAGAGGAGACCTGTGACCAACACAGGGATATAAGAAATATTGAAAAAAAAACACATTATTCTTATGCGCTTTTATGGACGAAGTATAAAAGAAGCGTTTTATTTTTCTCAACGTTTAGCTTTCCTTATTTTTTTAAAAATTATTATTTTTACACTTTAAATTAACAGGCTTTGATAAGACAAAAATAATATTATTAAAACACTATTTAACGCTAAACTACAATTTAAAATGTATTTAAATGTATTGTAAAATTAAAATTTAATACGTATATTTCTACGACCTTATTTGCTGTCCTTACCGACTCTATAACAGTACGGCTACAAGAACCGTAGCGTGCAATCTTTATGCCTATTGTAAGTGCAATGTGCGCGATATTCCGCCATTTGTCGAACCCGACTGATTGCTTCTTTGTTGAACAGAGAATTCACTTTTTACCTACTCGGGTATGTGGAGTGATTTAATACCGTCTGAAAATATTATTTTAGAATTGCTTTACAAACGACCTCAGCTTCATAATGTATATCTGCCTAACTACGCCTTCGCTCAGAACTAAACTAATGTTGCAAAGATAAATCATGACCACAAAATATTAATAATACCTAGACGTAAAACAGGATTTTTAGTGGCGAAAAAGGTAAGAGGTAAGGCCGATATCTAAAATTTATTTCAGTACGTTTAAATTTTCATATTAGTGTGTATTGCGCTCGTCGTGATTACAGCCTTAGTAAATTCATGTTTAGTATAAAGGAAGCGAAATGAAAAAAAAAAACCACTGATTGCACTCCGGTAGTACCGGCAGAAGTGAAAACTTGAACATTAACGTTGTGCATTTTTGATATTTTGGAATGGTTAGGGAATAATTTCGCACGAATTGCTTTTAATGTCAGTATTATTTTTCATCTATTATTTTCAGTACGTTTTCATCTAGTATTTTATAAAGTACTCACTCATTTTCTTTCACTATTTCTTCGTCACTTTTTCATTAATAGATGCATTTTGTTCAATGTCCATATTTTAAATACATGATATAAACGAATTTTACAAGTAGAGACAATCGAGCCGTCATCAGCTGTCACCCCTCCGTCTCGGTCTAAGAGCCGGTGAAAATCGACCTTCACCGATCTGATAACTCAATGAGACATATTTTTTATCAAATATAATTTCGATCTTCCACGTCTCCTCTACTATCTTACGAATTTAGACGATCAGGCCACGTGTTTTGACGCGAGTAAAACATTTTTTACCCATTCCAAAAAAAGTGTACAACGCCGCTAAAGAAGTTTCCACTTCAAAAAAATTTAAAAACGAACGGTTTAAAAATTCCAAACTTTCAACAAAAAAGGTAACACCAAATGTCCACGTCCGCCCAGCGTCCTAGCCTTAAGTGGCAGCAATTAAAAACTGGCCATTCCGAGCGACGCCCGCAACTTCCCTCATCTAATCTGCACCAGCTGCTATTATAGTTACACAAACTAACGCCAATTTAACTTCGTAGGTAAAAAGGTGATGGTAGCCCCAAATAGTTTTAGAGGAGGACATGGGTAGTTTAAATGAGACAGGCCTATTAAGGCACTTCAAAATTAGGACCGTGTGGACATAATTGTACATATTATGTTGTTTTCGTCACAAATGTAACAACAGAAAATATGAAATGTACAGTTTCACGCATGCATGGCCCAAATGCTAGTATGGAACGCAAGCGATCTACGTAGCTAAGAGAAACGAGTGCGGTCGGGCTTAGGTGGGTGACCGCTAGTAGCATATTTCAAGCGGTTTTCCGTACTTCATACAACTTACGCTATCGGACATGGTTGTCATCGATATTATAGCAGTAGTTAAAACTTATTGGAGGCATTATAAGCGGTTTAAAAGCATCCGACCGCGGGTTGACCACTAACTCACGGTCTATCCGCGGACTAAACAAATCTAAGCTTCTAGTGGAAAGCTTAGAAAGAAGAAAAAAAATCTGTCACAAAATGTCCACGTCTCAGCCACTCTCAGCGTCCTTAAGTGGCAGCAATTAAATTCTTGCCATTCCGAGCAAAGCCCGCAACTTCCCTCATCTAATCTGCACCAGCTGCTATTATAGTTACACAAAACAACCCCAATTTTAACTTCAAAAGGAAAAAAGTGATGGTAGCCCCAAATAGTTTTAGAGGACATGGGCAGTTTAAACAAAGTAAAAGGCACTTCAAAATTAGGAACTTGTGGATATAATTGTACAATTGTTGTTTCCGTCACAAATGTCACAACAGAAAAAGAAAAATCTACAGATTAAAAAAAGCATGACTCAGTGGCTACTGTAGTACGCAGCTTAGTGAAACAGGCATAGTGAGGCGTGAGATGGTTGACCGTTAGTGGCTTAAGTGGCAGCAATCAAAAACTTGCCATTCCGAGCGACGCCCGCAACTTCCCTCATCTGCACCAGCTGCTATTATAGTTACACAAACTAACGCCAATTTAACTTCGTAGGTAAAAAGTTGATGGTAACCCCAAATAGTTTCAAAGGAGGACATGGGCAGTTTAAACGAAGTAAAAGGCACTTCAAAATTAGGACCGTGTGGGCATAAGTCTACATATTAAGTTGTTTTCGTCACAAATGTCACAATAGAAATAGAGAAATCTACTCATTAAAAAGCGCATGACTCAGCGACTAGTGTAGAACGCTAGCGATCTACGCAGCTTAGTTAAACGGGCACAGTCGGGTGTGAGATGGTTGACCGTTAGTGGCTTAAGTGGCAGCAATCAAAAACTTGCCATTCCGAGCGACGCCCGCAACTTCCCTCATCTGCACCAGCTGCTATTATAGTTAGACAAACTAACGCCAATTTAACTTCGTAGGTAAAAAGTTGATGGTAACCCCAAATAGTTTCAAAGGAGGACATGGGCAGTGTTCGCGCCAATTAAGTCATTTCACCTCCCTCCCCTTCATCCTCCCTCTCTTTCCCGCAAGCGCACTATTGTATTATATCGGCATCGTTCGCACTTGGGCGCACGCATATGGATCAGGAAGATCTATCAATCAGTCTGGCTTCGTCCGCCGTGCCGCCGACGCGCATGCAAGTCCTCTCGTGACAAGTGACAACCGCACCGCAAGCCACCTAACACGTGGTCATCAGACTCGCCGCATCGCCGCCATCACCGCTGTCAATAGTTTGTGATTTAACTGACTCAAAGTGAATGTGCACCTATAGTGTAGTGTGAAAGACAACATCAGTTCCCGGGCAAGAGGTGAGTGCGCTTTTCCCTTTATCAATCCTTCTCGTTTTTCCACCTTTAACTCGACACGCAACTTACAGTCCACAATTCCTACACCCGCAGTGGGGGACCACCCTCCTTTCCACCCTTTATTCCACCACCATTTTTGGTCATATCGAACCGGAGGTCCCACCCCTTTACCCAACAGGCAGTTTAAACGAAGTAAAAGGCACTTCAAAATTAGGACCGTGTGGGCATAAGTCTACATATTAAGTTGTTTTCGTCACAAATGTCACAATAGAAATAGAGAAATCTACTCATTAAAAAGCGCATGACTCAGCGACTAGTGTAGAACGCTAGCGATCTACGCAGCTTAGTTAAACGGGCACAGTCGGGTGTGAGATGGTTGACCGTTAGTGGCTTAAGTGGCAGCAATCAAAAACTTGCCATTCCGAGCGACGCCCGCAACTTCCCTCATCTGCACCAGCTGCTATTATAGTTACACAAACTAACGCCAATTTAACTTCGTAGGTAAAAAGGTAATGGTGGCCCCAAACAGTTTTAGAGGAGGACATGGGCAGTTTAAACGAAGTAAAAGGCACTTCAAAATTAGGACCATGTGGACATCAGTCTACATATTAAGTTGTTTTCGTCACAAATGTCACAATACACAGCCTCCGTGGCGTAGTGGGTGATGAGCCGACTGCGAAACGTGAGGTCGTGGGTTCGATTCCCACCCAGGACAAATATTTGTGTGATGAACACGACTATTTGTACTGTGTCTGGGTGTAAATTATCTATTTAAGTATGTATTTAGAATTATATAAGTATGTTTATCAGCTTTCTAATTACTATAGTACAAGCTCTGTTTAGTTTGGAATCAGATGGTGTTGTGTGAATTGTCCAAATATATTTATTTATTTATTTAATAGAAATAGAGAAATCTACTCATTAAAAAGCGCATGACTAGTGTAGAACTAGTGTGGAACGCTAGCGATCTTCGCAGCTTAGTTAAACAGGCACAGTCGGGCGTGATATGGGTGACCGCAAGTGGCAAATTTCATGCATGTTTCCGTATTTCGAAAGGCACTTTGAGCTGTTGGTCCTGGTTGTTATCGACAAATAGCAGTCGTCAAACCTTGTTGCTTTGAAAACATGCCACAGCGGGTTAGCCATCTAATACGTATTTTCACCAACCCACACTGGAGCAGCGTGGTGGGGTAAGCTATAGGCCTTCGCAATAATGTGGATAGACCTGTGCTTAGCAGCTAATTAAATGAAAATACGAATACTAATTATAGTTATATTAAGAGCGGCGACGGCCGAGTGGTAAAAAGCCGCGGTCTTCAACGAGACCGATCCCGGGTTCAAATCCTCGCCACGACGTATTTATCGCTGCTCCACAGTGATGGAAAATATCGTAAAATTTAATTGATTACGATGTTCTCCATCGCCGGCATGCTTGAGAGACTAATGATAATGGTGGACTAAAGCCTAAATCCCCTAACTTGGGAGAAGGAGCCCTGTGCCCAGCAGTGGGATATAAAAAGGTTGAAAAAAAACGAATATTAAAAAATCTTAGCTTGTAATAGAAAATTTCAAAGTTCGAAGTTAATATAACACAAAAGAGGATACAAAATGTGTAGGTTAACAATATTGTGTTCGAGCCTTAAGTGGCATCAATCAAAAACTTGCCATTTCGAGCGACGCCCCGCAACTTCCCTTATCTAATCTGCACCAGCTCCTATAATAGTTACACAAACTAACGCCAATTTAACTTCGCGGGTTAAAAGGCGATGGTAGCCCAAATAGCTTTACTGCCCGAGGACATGGGTAGTTTGAACAAGGTAATAAGCACTTCAAAATGACCATGCGGACGCAATTTCCTTATTTTATAAGGATGACACCAGTGCCAGTTTACCATCTTTATCTCATAAAATTCTCATTTTATAATTACATTTTCCAGCGATTCGCTGGATTCAGAAGACCCAGGACCGGGAGGAGTGGCGAACGTTAGGGGAGGCCTATATCCAGCAGTGGACTATAAAAGGCTGATGGATGGATGGATGGATGGAATTAGCATTTCAAAATGCCCGTTAGGATGTAATTACATTACTTTATGAGGAGAATACTAGTCCTAGTCTTTATCTCACATTATCACTTTAATTCTATTAATCCTATTGGGAAAGCTACCAAGCTTGCCTTTTTGATACTGTTGGTGTGCGAGGTAAATTCATAATGGCTTCTTCTTTATCCAAAGAAGTTTTAAATGTTCCTACTAGCGACCCCAGGAGACGTAATCTGGCCGACGAATATAATAAAAATATACTAAGAACTCATCGCGAGACTAGAGACAAACATAAAAACGAGAAAAACTTTAAGAGAGAATAAAAACAATCTGAAATTTCCTGCCTGAGAATCGAACCCCGAATCCTTGATCTATCCCGTCCCGTGTGGTATCCATTGCGATAAAAGCCAATCAAATCAAAGTTACAAACCATTGATATTAAGCAGAAAATAAAAACCTATTTTAAAAAGTGACAAATAAATTATTTTTCGCTTTGTAGGTGGTAGAACTATTATCTTTCGCCCGGGGAAGTACCACCGCTGCACCTACTTCTGCCGTGAACCCATTCTATTGTGTTTCGGTGGAAAGGTGCGGTTGCCATCCACACTTACATGAGACGACCACCAGCCTCTGGAGTAGCAGCGCAACTGCATACGACCTAAGACAAGACTTACCTATCCTTGCTTGAGGTTGTATGTAGATGTCTATGGGCTCCAGCGATCACTTAACACCACGTGGCCTGCATGCTCGTCTGCTACTCCATTCAAATTAAAAACAAATCGCATATTTTTCAGGCAGGAGTGTTTTTACATCCCGGATATAATGTTCTATTTGTGTTTCCTAGTAATCCATCTCATAATACTGTCGTCTACCTTTGATACATTTACAAAAATTGTGACAAACGTGTGACCTGCCGAGTTTCCTTTTACCAAAAGACTAGACAATAAACAAAACCAGATCGCATTGCAACGCGCTCGGAAAAAACTTTTCTCATTTCGGTTCATCCCTCAAACTGGGTTGAAATAACTTCAGCTTTACCGCAGATTCTGTAGCATACAAAATGCAGCTATTCCGTGATTTGAGACATTTTGCAAATGCATTAAGGAGGATTCATAATTGTTCTATGTTTAATGGTTGAAACTGTGCTAGTAATGACAGGCATATGAAACATGTTATAGATTATGACTGCAACCCATTTTGCGTCCCACTGCTGGGCACGGGTCTCTCCTAATTATTGGGGAGGCTTGGAGCTTACACCACTACGCTGTTCCAATGCGGGTTGGTGGAGATGCGGGTTAGTGGCCAACCCGCTGTCGGATGTTTTCAAACCGCCCATTTGGCCTCCGACAAGGTTTAACGACTGTTATCTTTAGACAACAGATATTTATTTAGTTTTATATTATTTTTATGACATTTACTTTTTTGGTTCTGACACAGTGGAAGACTTTACACACATACTCGTACACTAGCATGCCCGCATTCCATTTTGGTCCAAATATAGCCTTACCAAAACCAGGCAGATTTGTAATAAAAGAAAAATACAGCAGTAAGTTGCACAGTTACATATATTGGTGTTATCTCTGGGTGTTATGCAATTGTAGTGTGAGACAAGCTACGTACATTAAATTTAAGCCTCGTAATTACTAGAGGGCAAAAGTATCGTCACCTGTGTCGCTAAGATACCGATGGACGGACGACGGATGGATGTCGATGAACCTCGCCAGACATCTTGTCTCGCAACATTTTTCTTATTATTATTTTTTAGTAAACCGCGTTATGTTGTAAGATGATGTGACATCGGAGGAAACATCAAAAGGTACTTGGTACCTTGGGAGAGAATGCCGAGTTGTGTGGGATATGACCGCGTTAAAACCCCCTCGGTGGCCTGCCTCTGCGCTTGGGGATGACTCCGGGATCTCCAGTGGAACGCACCGGTGTCCGCCACGCGCGGCGCTCTGGAATAGGCCCATCTCTGGGAGAGCAGATCTCTTCTATACTTTCCGATGCTTACGGCAGAATGCGGCCACGCACACAATGCCGTCCTTCTTGGGGTTCCTAGTTGGACGGATCGTGCTCCAACTCTCACCACCCGCAACCCCGGAAGCCCCCTTTTAGTCGCCTCTTACGATCAGGCAGGGGTACCGTAGCTTTGTTCTCAATTCCGACGCATTGGAGCAGAGAAGTGGAGTAAGCTGCAGATGTCCACTTATAGTGGAGAGAGACCCGTGCCCAGCAGCGGGACGCAAGAAGGGTTGCAGGCGTTGCAGCCACGTGAACTCAAGTAGCAAGATACTCGATGTTTCCATGATACAAAAATTTCTCATAATGAGAATATACGGACCACAAACAGCAACCTCACAATGTCGACCTATATCCAAGGTCACACAACTTTTCTCATTTACAACGTTCTCTCTTACAACGCCACAAGCTGTTTGCTGCAACTTGCGCAATTATGCTTCAGCGTTCAACTTGACGCACTGTCCTTAGTTTTAAAGAGAATATTTTGTAATCGAGAAATTCCCCCCATTTTATAAAAAGTCCCGAATGACTGTGTGTGAAATGACTGTGAACTGAATGATATATACATACCTACGTAAATTTTGTATGCACTCCGGAATTTGAAGAGCGTGTTTTGTACTAGAGGATGGCTACTATAGCAACCCTCTGCATTCGAACAAATGAACAGCGGGTATGGGTTTTTCCTCATAATTGTGAAAACTTGGTGCTATTCCACCACGCTGGTAAGTGGAGATCCATAGTTTACGTACTCAAGATAAACTGAAGTTAAACCCAAACTGAAGTTTCAAGTACATTCTTATTATTCAATGGTTGTATACTGTTGTATACTGGTTGTTTCAAAGGCTAATGAAGGATCATGAAGGGGTGACTGGTAAACGCAAAATAATTGCGCTTTCTTTATTTTATAGTAGGACCTTTTTTTTTTGGTGTTGGGGGGGAAACCTTCAAAAGGTTATGTGGGATTTGACCGCACTAAAAACCCCTCGGTGGCCTGCCTCTGCACTTTGAGAGGACTCCGGGATCTCCTAAGGAACGCACCGGTGTTCTCCACGCGTGGAGCCCAGAATGGGCCCATCTTCGGAGGTTAGATGTGCTCTCCTGCACCTTCCGATGTTTACGGCGGCATGCGGCCACACGCACACACCACCGTCCTTCCCGGGGCTGCTGGCTGGACGGATCGAGCTCCGAATCTCCCCGTCCGCAACCCCGGAAGTCCCCTTTTAGTCGCCTCTTACTATCAGGCAGGGGTTACCGTAGCTCTATTCTTAATCCCGAAGCTACAGGGACTACCTACTAAACACAATCCCAAAGTCTCATAAAATTCGGTAGTTGACTGCCAAATCAAATGACATACTTTTAATGAGCTGTCAAAATGCGACTTCCTCATACATTTTGTACGAGAAAAATATTTATGACGTCACAACGTGGTATAGTCAATTGATTTAAGTAATTATTATTGATTTAAAATGAAATAAAAATCATTAACAAAAAAATAATTAACAATTATCCTGGTTTTCAAGCGTTAATTAGTGCAACCTTTTCGAAGTATGCATTTTGAATTTTCCTGTTCATAGTGTCAACTACCCAATTTTCTCTTTTGCAATTTTTAGTATATATGGATGCTGCTACTCCATAAGCTGTTGGTGAAAGAATTCTAAAAAAATAGACAAATTAACTTTAAATACCTACAACACAAATTAAAAATAATACGAATGACCCATGTGGCGCAATGCCGTACCATGCCGGACAGCTGATCGGAGGGTCCCAGGTTCGATTCCTGGCGAGGCAGAAATTTGTAAGATGAGTTTAAATTTCTGTTTTCAGTCTGGGTGTTTTGTTTCTGTCTTTGTATGTGTCCATGGTACCCACAACACAGCGAATCCTAGTGTGGGGCGTTTATCTATTATTATTATTTAAGTACCAGGACGACCGAGCATTGCCAGGATAAAAATAATTTACTTTCTTGATTTAGTTTGCTTAGTGTTACTAAACAACGTCATCTAAAATTGCGCTCAATAAAAACATATTTTCACAAAAAATAAAAAATAAACGCAATATGGTTTTGACTGAGATTTGAATCCGGGTCTCTAGTTCCGCAGTCAGCCCACTTTTCCATTCGGCCAAGGAAGTTTTAATTCAATGAACGTTTTTAAAGAGCTTTTTCAAATCGACATTATCATTTCTTTGAACGTCGGATTAGCGGATAGCGTTTGGCGGCGTTTACGCCACAATATTATTAATAATCTCCAATAGATGTCAGGAAGAGACGTATTTTTCAATTTATATTTAAGTTGATTATTACTGAATTTTTTTATATAATTTAAAATTTCTAAAAATAAAATCTAGTTGGATCGATTTAACACCCCCGAAACCTGGGCACCTCCCAAATTTCATCAAAAATGTAGAAGCCATTTCCAAGATTCAAAAAATATATTTAGGTATATACCTACAAGAATGGCTCGTTTAAAGTTATTAGATAATACAAAACATAAACATAAGCAAATTCTGTCACACGTTATTTCATTTGAACCCGCCATATTGTTAATAGGATTCTAATTTTGAATTTGAAATTTCCAACTAACATTGGTAATTCCCCCGCGACCGTTGAATAGTTGAGCGCAACGGATGATTAATAACCAGATATTAATCAAGGCATTATTCTGGCAAACGGATTAAATTCCCAAACGAACAGCTCCGAAACGGGAATAGGGTCGCCAGATTGGGAATTTTGGAAGTTCTTATTAAGTTTTGTTTAAGATGAGTGGTGAAATTTTGTCTAAGACGAGGGTTGCATTAGGGACAGAACTTTACACTACTAAGAATGATATTTGAAGGCAAATATTATACGCAATTACTCAGAACTTTCAGTGAAACAAACATCATTGTATTAATTTGATTTTGACTTTAAACATTTCTTATGACCCACGTGGCGTAATGGTTACCATGCCGGACTGCCGATCGAGGGTCCCGGGTTCGATTCCCGGCGAAGCAGAGATTTGTGTTTCTGTCTCTGTGTGTGTCAAGGGCACCCACGACACTGGGTATATCTACCCTACTGAGAGGAGTAGTGTGAAACGTTTAAATAAGAATTTGGTAAGTTTGTAATGTGTAGTTGAGTGGCATAATTAATTAACACAGAGCTTTATTTTTTTTAATTAACTGCCCATGGGATGCGAGGATCGGAACGATCTGCTCTATGCTGGGCTATAGCAGTTCTTAGCTGCTAAAGTGACTTTTATAGAGACTTTATTTTTTTTAATTTACTGCCCATGGGTTGCGAGCATCGGGACGATCTGCTCTATCCTGGGCAGTTCTTTGCTGTTAAAGTGACATATAGAAATATTCGTCTTTTATAGTTATCTATTTTTTATAGACTGGGATGTCTACACAAAGATATTATTTATGGTAATACTATTAAGATAATAAGAGTTAACTTCCTGTTTCAAACGACATTATAATTTGATGTTCTCTTAACTACGCTTGACATTTAAATAAATCAAATTTCGAACACCAAGTGCTTAGTAAAAGACGAGTACGTAAGCAATTTAAGCCTACGATCCTGTGTGGAATTTTGTCTAAAGGCCAAACGAGGAATGTTAAGTGTTAATTAAATTGGAATAATAGGATTTGATTTGACGAAGTATTCCAATTTAACAAGAAAATTAAGGGGACGGGTTTCTTTGGCTGTAGTAATTACTGTTAACCACCTTAAGTATCAAATTCAGTTTCTGTCTATTAAGGTGAAAACCGTGATAAGTGTTATTTAGCGAAGGCAACCTTTGATTGAATAATTTACCTTGTTTTTAGGTTATAGAGGTTTAGCGATTTTATAAATGGTAAGAATGGTTAAGAACTATTGACAACGAACCGAGTTGCGCTAACCATGCTGGACTGCCGATCGGAAAGTCCCGGGTTCGATCGGCGAAGTAATAATTTGAATGATGTGTGTAACTACAAACACATAGCTGTCCTTTCCAGAATGTAGGTCAATCTATTCAATCAGCATGTAGGCATATTTATGGTCCTTCGAGCCGGATCATAAAGATGTTGGGAACACCTTTTGATAGTTGTGAGTGATACGATATTTGAGTGTAAAAGTAAATTTAATAAATGACAAATATTTAATAAAACTTCATATAAATGTATGTTTCATTCGAATGATGTGTAGTGTCTAAGACTCTTAAATAGATGAGTTTTAATTTATTTTCTTCGTTTAGCTGTTTGTGTTTCCGTGTGTGTGTAGTGTACCCACCATACAGGGAGTTCTAGTGACGGACTATAAATGTGAAGAATTACTTGTTTATACCTTGCCTTACCCAGTAACAATATTGCTTGTTAGAATTCAAATGGTACAATTATGACTGCGCAATCCGAATCAATGTAAGTACATTATTAGATCCAACATAACTGGAAGAAATGTACATACTTTCACTTATCATTACGAAGATTAACCGTCCAAGTTGAGGTGAGCTACGGCCAGTATGTTTTGCCGACCGTATAGCTCCGGAATACAAATTGGCATGCGCCCACTGGTTTGATATTACAAACATTTTAGCCAAGCTGTGTTTATATAATATCAAAAATGTTACGAAAGAGAGTGCCTTTTTGACATTTAATTCATTGGTATGTGCTCTACTCACGTTCTAATATGTCATTATTTTATTAAATCAGGGTTACATGTATTTTGCAGTTAGCAGCCAGTTCCGCCAAGCTGGGCTAAATAGGCATCATTCCGTTGTGAATCTTGCGTCCAATGGCGTCAGCTGTCCACACTATAGATGCCATATTTTTATTTTTATAAGTAAAGGTCTCGCTCTCCATCTGCTCATCACTCCATAAAAGTAGTTATTTTGAAGATAGTACACATTAGCAAATAGTATACTTAGTCTTCATTTAACTTGTGTCATCAATAATTTTTGCGATGCTGAAGACAACACTTTTTAAATAAAAGGCATTATATACTCGTACCTTATATAAATTTTGTATTAACAACTATATCGGTCTCTTTTTTGCTATACCAATCAACCTTCACATTTACGAGTACTGGAAGGGATTACTGAGTCGAATATTTATTTTTGTCCGTCATTTTCACATATCGAACCAGTATGCGAGCCCAAAGTCACGCGTTTACCGTAACGTTGCCTCAATAAATATCACTTGCTACACTCATATTTATTTGCTTTTGCTTAGGAAAAGCCCGATTCCATCTACAGCTGCTTTTAGTAGCTTTTAAACTGAAAGTATGAAATAAGTAACGTTTCACGTTTCACACTCATAGCCCCACAGTAGGGTAGATGTATCCTGTGTCGTGGGTACCATGGACACATACAAAGACAGAAACATAAACACCCAGACCGAGAACAGAGATTTAAACTTATCATTCAAATTTCTGTTTCGCCGGGAATCGAATCCGGGACCCTCCGATCGGCAGTTCGGTATGGTAACCATTGCGCCACACATGTCGTCATATGTATGAAATAAGTACATAAATAAATTTGTTATATCGTACCTATTATACCTTTGTATAGGTATAATTTTATTTAAGTAAAATCTGCCATTTATAACAAGATATGGGATCAATTTCAAATCTCGTTTTCAATTTCGCGCGAAAAAATCGAAATAACCTCAGTTTAATGTGATATTTAACACTCTCGTAATAAAATAATACCATTAAGCTTTAACCTACGGGCCCTGGCTCTGGGGTCACTAATTCGTTTTTTATTACGATCGTTACGAGCTTGCGAAAAAATAAAAAAGAGAACAGATTTTTTGCCGTTATGAGATTAGAATCGCTTTTATTGAAACACTACAGTTATGCTGTGGCGTTGTCGCGGGACAATTAAAATATTCAAAAACATTTTTTTTTTCAGAATTTACATAAATACTGAAAAAAACTAAAAACTGCGAAATATTTGCTGCAGCTTTCGTAACATGAATTTTGAAAATAGTTTATGATGTTTGAATATAATAATATGGAGATGATCAATATGTAAGATCTTTTGATCTACTATATTCACAACATAAACGAATAAACATACTCGAATTGAATTATACAAACATAAACGAATTGAATTGAAAATAATAATATATTCGGATATAGTTGGGGAGTTCAAAAGAGGCTACTTTTTATCCAAGTTAGAAATATCTAATTTCTTCTATTACGGGGTATAAATGTATATCGGAGTAGCAGGCGAGAATCTAGTTTCTAGATTGAAACTTATATTTAAGAAATAACACGTTGTCAATCATCAGTTTTTAGCCTTTTAATGCTTATTCACCTTTGCCTGAAAGAATAAAAATGCACAGTATTTTTCATTCTTTCTGAACACTGTACAATGATTTTGTTAAGCCAATAAGAGGAATTTTATTAAGACTATCTTATGTTATTTGGATGTAAATAAAATAGTAATTTAAAATCAGGAATGATTTTAAAACCCTCATAAAAATATCATTGATAAACAAATTTTTACGTACACATCAACATTCAAATTTCACAACACTATAGACCGATTCGTTTTATCGAAAAAAAAATTAATATTTAAGTGACCTTTGCCTAGGTGTTTATTAAAAAGAGAATATTTTATATTTTATTCAGAGTCTGTGAAAAGATGGCACAAGAGGCAACTCGAGTTGTCAGGAGGTCACGTACGAGACATGCTTTCCGTAATGAATTACGTAATTAAAATATTTTTAGTATGTTTCTTTAGTTATTTCGCCAGCTTCCGTATTTATAAGACTTCATTTGGATACTTTGCTCGTATTGCAAAATATTTCTTGTTTATTTTGTATGAACTTGTAACGAAAATAATTAATTACAAAAATAATTACCGTACGTCATCATAATTTATAAGTGTTACTAAGCAATCGGTTTATAAATGTTCATTATCATGGTAGTGCCGTTGCAAATATTTCGAAAATTTCCCGTCACAAGTAGAACAGGTTTAAAAATATTCGCTATATATAAACCTTTAATATCAAAGCTGTGTTAACCCGGAAAATAATGTTTGGCCAACACTTTTTCTACTGCAGGCTGGGCACAGGTCTTCTCTCGAAAGTGAGATTCAGGGAATACCTAGTCCAAAACGCTGGCCAAGTGCGGATTAGTGGACGATGCACTATGGTGGACGAAATTAATAAGTACCTAACTAAGAACTACTAAGCTACTACGAAAATCTCCTTGCTACTTTGCTACGGTTTGGCCAACACTTTTTTTATGTCCCACTGCTGGGCACAGGTCTTTCTTATTGTTGTTTCAGTTATTATTTTATGTGTATTTATGTTTTTTTTTGTTTTTTTTTTGTCATGATTGTGGTGTTTTTATAAACCATAAAGAGTTAATTTATCTATCGAAATAACTTTTACTCTTAATTTAATATTGGTAAATATGGCGTAATACGTTTACCAATACTTGACAATTTGGTAATTACAAAGTAGGTACCTACTGCGATTGGTAGAATTTTCATGGTTTTATTGCACAAGCAAGTACTTTTTTTCTAATTATGCTATCTGTTGCTTATGGCTGCAGAAATAAAATGTTTGTAAAACAGCTAATTAGCTACTTAATATTTAACCGACTTCAAAAAAGGAGTAGGTTACTCAATTCGAAAGATATGCTTTTTTTATGTTTGTTCGCGGATAACTTCGTCGTTTATGAATCGATTTTGATGATTCCTTTTTATTTCGAAAGCTTATACTTCCGAGGTAGAGGTAGATAGATTGTCAATATCTGATGATGGGATTCCAGGGAAATCGAGGGGACTCTCAAATTTTATAGGCACATATTATATTGATTTTCTTATACTTTATGAACGAAAATTGATATTTGTGCATAGTAACTATTATCTCATGTTGCTGAGCTGGTGAGGGAAGGTACTACGATGGTTAGAAGTTGAGAGAAAATTCTTTCGATAAATGTTTTTTTGTTCAAAAAACTTAAACCTATTTCTTTCTTAAAACTATTTTGGAGTCAGGCCCTTAGTAAAATGAAGTACCTTTCGCTCGGAATGGGCACCGACTCCACAACAGTTGCTTAAAGCTGCAGAAATAAAATGTTTGTAAAACAGCTAATTAGCTACTTAATTTTATTTAAAACGAATGTGTTTTACTTTACAGAAGCGAATTTATAGGGTTAGGGTATTGCTAAGGGACTTAAGCGTCCCCCTTAAACTGATTGAATGCACCGTTAAGCAATCTATATAAGCAATCTATATATGGCTAAAAATATTTTTAGCCAACTATCTTTAATATTGTTTTTAATGTAATTTTTTATTTCCATTTATTTTTGCTGTGTTTACTATGCATGCCGTTTGCACCTATAAGTTAGGTTTCACCTACCATGGGTATATTATGTAGTGTTAATATCTTGTCTTGGTGTAAACCTTGTTGGTGCAACAAATATAAATAAATAAATAAATCTCATCAAGCCTCCGAAAACTGAAATCACATCTACATCGACGACCGTGTGGCGCAATGGTTACAATACAATACAATACAAATTATCTTTATTGTACACCATTAATAATTGAAATACACCATGCCATGCCGAACTGCCGATCGGAGGGTCCCGGATTCGATTTTCGAAGTTCGATTCCCGGCGAGGCAGAAATTGGAATGATGAGTTTTAATTTCTGTACTTGGTCTGGGTGTTTGTGTTTCTGTTTTTGTGTGTGTCCATGGTACCCACGACACAGGGAATCCTAGTGTGGGGCTATGAGTGTGTAGCGTTATTTATTATTTATTACTATTTATTATCTAATTATCCTGGTAAACAACAAAACGTAGTAGTAATGACCCGGAGGGAAAAAACGGTTGTATTTTTTAAACCGTAAAAAGGCAACAAATAACCTTTATTTGGCAACGCGTATCTATCACTGTCAGAGACGAAATAAAATACGATGTGACCACGAATGAAAATTATGGATAATAAGCCCGTCACACCAACAAAGATTTATAATCCTGAAATTAGGCGACAAAAACCAAGCAAACTTAGCAGTGGGAATTCAACTCGCATTAATTCCTGTGACAACGTAGTGGGTAAATTCCCAGCGTGTTCCAGGAAATTTAGAAGGGCAAAGCTGCAGTATTAAACAATTTTTGTGCTAAAACTAAATTCCCGGGTGAACAGGTAACTTGTTAGAAATAATTTTGTCTGAAAAAAGGTAACAACCGACTATGCTGACCTTTTCGATTTTTATTCAGACTCTGTAACAACAATACAACCAAATACAACCTCAGCCAAGACTTAGCCTTCTATGTAGATGTTCGAGGGCCATTTAAAGCCATGATATTGTGGCGTGGAAGCGCGCATGGCCCAGCGGTGAGCGTAGAACGCAAACGATTTATGCAGCTAAGCAAAACGGGCGTGGTCGGGTCTGAGATGGGAGACCAACAGTGTCAAAAAAATTCATACGCGTTTCCGAGCTTCGGAGGGCTTGTTAAGCCACGCTCCCGGTTGTTATCGATAGATAACAGTCGTCAAACTTAGTCGGAGGCCTTATGGGTTGTTTGAAAATAACCGACAGCGAGTTGGCCACTAACCCGCATCTCCACCAATCCTTATTAGAACAGCGTGGTGGAGTAAGTTCCAGGTCTCCCAGAAAGAGTCCGTGCACAGCAATGGGACGCAAAAGGGTTGCAGCCATTGCGGCGTACATTTTGAAACGTCCATTGCATTAATTATTGCTTGACCAGAGTACTTTCTAGAGTTAGATCTAGATATCTATAGGCTCTTTAAGAAATATTTAATCTGTTAGTTTCTATGAATCACATCAATTACATAATAAATGTTTGAAAGGGAATAGATTCCGTTCAATCTGACTTAATGTATTGATGCTTGACATAAAGCAAAGAGCATGTTTGCTCTTAATGAAAATAGGAAGACTTACCTGTAACAAAAAGATAATAGTATTTTAAAATGCTCCCAAATCCGCGTTTAAAGCACCCCGCCGACTACTACGCCCTATTTTCCAAAACATTACAAGCGCTTGCACGCGTTCTGCATTCGAATTCGGAATACATTGCAGTCCATTCGTAATTTAGAATCTACATAACGCACGGTGCATACTATGATTTCTGAATTTTACGCGATGTACCGTGGTCAATGACGTTACGTTTACGTAAAGTTACATTTCGTGAAGTTAGGTGAAAAACTACGTGTATATTTCTTTTTGAGTGTAGTAATACTCGTATTTCACACTATCACAGTGTTAGGTTTGTAGATTTTTTGAAGTGAAAACTTCTTTAGCGGCGTTGAGCACTTTAGTGGGATGGGTAAAAACTGTGAAACTCGCGTCAGGTCACGTGTGCTGATCGAAAAACCGTAAGACGGTTGGAGAGTAGTGTTGTAACATCGAAATCGATTAATCGAACAATCGATTGTTTATTTTTTAATCGATTGTAAGGGTTTCGATTAATTTTTTAAAAATCTATTTTCATAAAAAATGGGTTAATTTTTTTTTATCAAAGTATGAAAAAAAATTTGAAAAGAATTAGAAAATGAAATATAAATGTAATGTTTGTGTACGATAGCGCAATAAATAAATATTGTATTCTACGACATAAATGATAGTACTTTTTTATTGATAATAAAAGCAATTCGTTCAAAATTATTCCCTAACTATTCCAATAAATCAAAAATGCACAACGTTAATAATCAAGTTTTCACTTCTGCCGGCACTCCCGGAGTGCAACCCGTAATTTTTTTTATTTGAATGAAGTAGCAGACGAGCATGCAGGCCACGTGGTGTTAAGTGGTCGCTGCAGCCCATGGACATCTACATACAACCTCAAGCATGTTGACGCTTGCAACACTGCGCCAACGATGGCTTCGTAGAGAGAAGGGAGCGGGGAGAGGGGTCGTAGGCCCAATTGCCGCCCTCACCACTTACCCGCGCATACGCACATTCAAAATCAAATCGTCACGTAGTTAATTTGCAATTTGTACATAATTTTGCCTTCATTACATCTTTAAAATCTCAAACTGTATTTTCTTATGTTCCTTACGGAACAAAGCAAGCATAGGTAAGTCTTGTCTGAAGTCGTATGCAGTTGCGCTGCTACTCCTGGAGGCTGGTGGTCGCCTCATGTAAGTGGCCGGCAACTGCACCTTTCCACCGAAACACAACAGAATTGGTTCACGGCAGAAGAGGGTGCAGCGGTGTTACTTCTCCGGGCGAACCATAATAGTTCTAGCACCTACATTAAGGACTGAGGATTAATTTAATACCTCCAAATGGTCCAAACGCTTATTCCAGGACTTAGAATTAGTATAAAGAGTAATTTGCAGCACATTCATAATGTAAAAGCTACAACACACGCGGTTTGCTTCCAATGACACTGCGTTTACTTTAAGTCAGATTCAGAGAATCATTAGTGTCTATGCGTGAAAACACACGCTTTTTAACAGCGCCTTAAGAGGCCGTATGCGAAATTTTGCCGATTTCGCTGATTCAGCTGATTTTACACATGAAATTTTGCAGTCAAAATACAGTATTTCCATAAGTTTTATTGCACAATATAACTGATCATTTCAATAATAAACTATTAAATAAACCACCTTTCGATTTTATTTACGTTGTTTTGCTTAATAGACCTAAAGACGATGATGGTTTTGTGAATTTTACTGTAATAGGTATAAAATGTTCTATATTTCCGGATCATTTTAAAATCTAAACAGATCGAAAAAAAATGCCATGTATTGCTGGAAAAATCATACACATAGTGAATGAACCACTTTTTGTCAGTCTCATACAAAAAATAGTAGTAAAAAAACATGAACTTAGTTAATTTTGAGAGAAAATCCAGAAATTGCATTTGATTTCGGCAAATTGGAGTATTCTTTCATAAAATTTATTTGACATAAATACACTTTAGTACATAATCAATCCGTTTCCTGAAAAAAAAATCAAATTAACAATGAAAATTTGGCATTAAAAATCTTTTAAAGTAACCTAAATCTCGCATTATAATTCTTGACGCAAGCTAAAAAAGTGGCTAATGTATTAGATTATTACTGAAATGATCAGTTATTCTGTGCAATGAAACTTATAGAAATACCGTAATTTACCTGCAAAATCTCATGTGTTAAATCAGGTAAATAAGCAAAATCGACAAAATTTCATATACGGCCCCTTAAGTTGTTCGAGTATAATACTAGGTACTTTAGTTGTTCAAAATAATTCAAGCGTTTGTTCCAGGAATACACATTTGCATGTATTTTGTTGTGTACTGAACTTAAAGGACTCTTAGAAAAGGCAACTGTCTGTTGAAGGTGCTGATATTTAGCTTCGTTTAATGTCAGACTCAATTTAATACGTATTTTTTTAGATTTGTTTTTTTTTAGATAAGTTATAGCTACCCTTATACCCCACCTGTACACACTTAAATATTTAAGCACCATATAATAAACTATGTCGCTTTCGCATTTACGTTAAACGAGTACCTATATTCCAATTCAGTCTAAGCACTTGTATTTGTGCATAGTAACTACCATCTCATGTTGCTGAGCTGATGAGGGAAGGTACTACGATGGTTAGGAGTTGAGAGAAAATTCTTTCGATAAATGTGTTTTGTTCAAAAAACTTAAACCTATTTCTTTCTTAAAACTATTTTGGAGTCGGGCCCTTAGTAAATGAAGTACCTTTCGCTCTGAACGGGAACCGTCTCCAAAACAGGTTGCTTAAAGCTGCAGAAATAAAATGTTTGTAAAACAGCTAATTAGCTACTCAATTTTATTTAAAACGAATGTGTTTTACTTTACAGAAGCGAATTTATAGGGTTAGGGTATTGCTAAGGGACTTAAGCGTCCCCCTTAAACCGATTGAATGCACCGTTAAGCAATCTCATCAAGCCTCCTAAAACTGAAATCACATCTACATCGACGACCGTGTGGCGCAATAATAATAATAATAATAATAATAAATAATAAATCCTTTATTATCAGGCAACAAGGCCCATAGCATAAATACCTTATAGACTAACATACATATTTATTATATCTTATAATCACTGCTCTTACGAATATAATTATTACATATATTCGCGTTCTGCGCGGCGTCTGCCGCCGCACGTCACAATGGCTATGAGTTCCGATAAACTCGTAGCCAATGAATTGCTGGCGTTTCTGCAGCACGCAGTTGACAGCATGGACGAGGTCAGCATCATACAGATCTGCTCGTCCAACTACACGATTGAGGAGATAGTTGGTGCCAAGACGCTCCTGTACGAATTGATCGGAAAGGTCGATCAGATGCCGTCCCGCAGGAGGGATGAAAAGGGAGAGAAGAACCTCCAGGATATAATTTACATCCTGAAGGTGACCGATCCAGACGACGTGCCGTCCTTCGTGGCAAGGAATCTGCACAAGCTTCCACCCGTCACGTTTGACCATGTCGACGTTACCAGGCTGCTGAAGGACATCACGAACCTAAAGGCAAGTCTGGCAGAGGTGGTGTTAAAGTTGGAGGCCTCACAAAGTACGATCAACGAGCTGCGGGCCGAAGTAGCGATATTGCGTACAACTTCGGCTGTCAGTAGGTCACCAGAGGTCAATAACATTAACACGCGTCGCGGGGCATGCATTGCTTCGCCGTCGAATTCCGAGTCAGCGAAATCTGACTCCTCACCGGCCGCTGTTCCTGTACGAGTTAGCGCTAATGTAGCCGCTACTCGACCCCCGCCTCCCCCTTCGGAGGTGTCGCCTGTGAATGTCACGTCTTTGCCTCAACGTGACTACGCTGCAGCTGCTGCCCGCCAGCAACCCAAAAAGCGGACAAAAGTGAGGACTGAGAGTGGGAGCGGGAACACCCGTAACGACCCCCCTCGTAGTGCGGTGTCTATTGGACAACCGGACAAGGACGGCTTTATCAAGGTGGAGCGCAAGAAGAGGAGGCCTCCTTGCCGTAACCAATGTGGCACTGCACCGACGGAACAGAACGAGATCCTGCGTCCCGCCATCCCAGCCACGTACATCTATGTGTCTCGTCTGCATCATGCTACGAAGGTCACCGATGTCGTGGAGTATGTTAAGGCGAAGACGAGGTTCACAGTGTTGGCTGAGAAGCTGGAATCGCGCAACCCGGTGAACTTTAGTTCGTTTGTGGTGCGCGTCCCGACCGACATGCGAAGTAACTTTTTAAAGGAGGAGGTGTGGCCGAAGGGGGTCGTGTTCCGCATATATCGTGGACGTCGTCGACCGCCGGGAGCTACCGTAACCGCGTCTCACATCGGCGAAAAAATGTGACTTAGTTATAAGATATAATAAATATGTATGTTAGTCTATAAGGTATTTATGCTATGGGCCTTGTTGCCTGATAATAAAGGATTTATTATTATTATTATTATTATTATTATTTCAAACGCTTGGCTATCGATTCAAATTATAGTATTCTTACGATATACCACCTTTTGAGGGTTACAGAAATATAAGAACGAAATTTCAAGACATTTGATTCAGCAGTTTTGTAACAAAGTTTCTATGACAGACGGATTAAACTGGGTTATGATTTGTTTTTTAGAGCACTAGACATAAAAAAATTGAAATGAGATAAAACTAACTTGAGAGCTAATTTTCTCTAACTTGATGAGATAAGTCCTTCTCAAACACACTGCAGCGCTCAACAAAAGCAATCAATTGCAAACAGAAAGTTCCATGAGTCGCAGGTGCAGCGTTCCTTCAGATAACTTCATTCGTTTGCATCTAATTAAACTACATCTTCATAGTAACTTTCCTCAAACTTAGAGTATTTGGAGACTAACAGTTACATTCTAGAACACAAGGTGATTAGAATGAAATTTAACTTTAAATAGATCGTTGGACAAATGACATAAAGTTTACAAACATAACAGGGCTGAATCCAGCTATTAATATTCCTTGTAGTCAACTATTGAGACTTAAGAAAAGTATAAATTGTATGAAAAAAAAGTTGTAATATGATGTTCAATGTGAGTGATACTCTCGTAAAATATAATTAAGATCCCATTAAGTAAAATATTTTTAACGATAAATACCTATTGATTTTTATTAATATAACATATATTTTATTCCGGATGGGATCCGAACCCACAACCTTCTTATATAAGAGATGACAGCTTATGTGTAGCTTCCGTTATTTATACATTCTGTAATAGTATATTCATAGATAATAAAGTCTAGAAGTAAGAGTTTCATAAAAAAAGGAAAAGTCCAACTGGTATAGCTATGAAGAACAGAAGGAAGAAAGAGAAACAGAAAAAAATCGACATAGCGTTGTTGATGAGTTAAGTCGTTCTCAAGCACACTGCAGCGCTAATAAACAAAAGCAATCAATTCCAAACAGAAAGTGCCGCAGGTCGCAGGTGCAGTGTTGTTCCAAATAACTTAATTTGTTTGGACCCAATTAAAGATGTACTTTACATACTAACTCGTCTGAAACTAAATCTAATTGGAGAGAAACTTTGTTGTTTTGTTATATAGAATGGAGTTAGAAAGCTGAAAGCTGGTATAACCATGTAAAAACGCACAAACAACAATAAAAACAATAATACTTTATTGCACACCAAGTTTTACAGTAAAATAACAAAATAGATGTAAAGTTTAATTAGTGTATGCAATAGGCGGCCTTATCGCTCAGGCAGCGATCTCTTCCAGGCAACCTATGCTTGGAAAAATGGATGGACAAAGGGGAAGGAAAAAAAGGGTAGGGTGTGCAAATTTTACATAAAATAAATAAGTTACTGAAGAAACAGGAAGAAAAGGACATAACACAAAACAATGTCACACAGAAAAACAGAGTAGGTATGTGAAGTAAATGTACGGCATTACTGTTAATGGATGGTTCATGAAGAGGAAGGAGAGAGGTTTAAATAATAAGCTTTTAATTTACTTTTAAAGGAATCAAGGGATTTTTCACGCCTAATATCCACTAGAAGATTGATCCACAGGCGAATAGCTGAGGCAGTGAAAGATTTGCCGTAGAAAGTAGAAGAATGAACAGGTATTTTAAGGATAAGATTATCAGCTAAACGAAGATGAAAGTTATGGGTAAGATGGAGAAACTGAAAACGGTTTTTAAGGTATAAGGAAGTCACCGGGTTGAACAGAACACAGTAGAGAGAGGAGAGAATATGTGTGTTCCGGCGAAGTCGGATAGGGAGCCACTTGAGCTTTGTACGGTATTCAGATATAATATGATCATATTTTCGTAGGCCAAATGAATCTTATGCACAAATTTTGGAGACGCTCGAGTTTATTAAATTGCTCCTCTGTTAGGTCAGGATAGCAAACATCGGCAAAGTCTAGAAAAGGAAGAATTAAGGACTGTAAGAGCGCAATTTTAGTAGCAGTTGGAAGAAAGTCGCGAAGTCTTCTTAGCCAGCTAAACACCGAAAACATCCTCCTACTCACCTCACCGATCTGTGTTATCCAAGAAACATGTTTGTCAATATAAATACCAAAATTCTTCACCTTATCACAGAATGCTAATAGTACACCGTCAAAACTAACGGAAGGTAGAAGAGACCAATTAATTTTAGCCATTAATCTTTTGCTGCCAACTATAATTGGCCGGATTAACTTTAAGACCATGAGATTCACTCCAGAGACGAATTTTTTGGAGATCATTATTTATTCGACGATAAATTATCCAAAGAACTTTGTTGGTAAATTTGTAGATCATCTGCATAAAGGTGGTAGAGTGAAGATAAGTTGTGGCTAGTTGATAAAAAGGGGAAAAAGTAAAGGAGAGAGGACGCCACCTTGTGGTACCCGGCATGAGTAGAACGTTGCCGGCGCCCCTCCAAGTAATTTTGAAATCAGCTTATCGCTGTAGGAGATATGTTGAATCCAGGGAGTTTCGGGGGTGTTAAATCGATCCAGCTAGGTTTTATTTTCAGAAATTGTCGTTTTATCTGTATATACAGCGACATGAAATGACAATGACCTTCTCTATAAGAATTTCGTCCTTTCAATCAAAGTTTCCTTGGCCAAATCGTTACGTAGGCTGACTGCGGAACTATACCCGGGTTCAACCTCAATCAAACATATTGGTTTTTTTTATTTTTTGCTACATTTTTTTTTATTGGAAGCTATTCCAAATGGCATTGTTAAATAACACTAAGCAAATGAGTGTTTTGTTTCAAATTTAACCAAGAAAATCAATTGTTTTTATACGAGCAACGCTCGGTCATCCAGATACTTTAAATAATGTCAGCGGCCTATGTGCGATTTGTTTACAAATCAGACAGTGGATTAGCCACTTATATAAATACACCAACAACTCTACTGTACTAATCTACACTGGAGCAGCGTCAGCATAGGTTAACTCCAGACCGCGGCAGTTATCAGAGAGGCAGAGATCCATGGTCAATAGCCACAAGGCCATGCAATTTTAGTTCAGTTGCAGTATATAATGTGATACATGCAGAGGTGTCAAATTCGAACAACAGAACATGTAGACAACCCGTTGTAATCCCAAAGCGCAACCTGAAACTTCATGAATAAAGCCAACGAGTAAAACGTTCAGCGCAAGTAAGAAAAGAAACGCAAGATCCTATAGCAGGTCAAAAGCTCCTGAACAATACTCACGGTGGTGGTTACACTTTGTGCAGCTATATTTCAAACAGTCTTACCTTAACTACACTCTCGCTATTGTATAAGTATTTACCCCTCTAGTTTAGTTTCATACAATATGAAATATTTTTTTAAGAATTTAAGAATATAAAATTATTGTTTAAACATTGCAATTTGAGCTTGACCACTAAGCTCTTAGGCCTCCCCGATTTTGGGGAAATACCGTGCCTAGCAGTGAAACGCAAAAACAGGTTGCGAATAGTAATTTTAAATTATATAAAATTAGAGATACCTCTAATTTAATATCATAAAGCGTTTGTTAAGAATAACTCAATTAGAGTTTATTTGTTTGTAAGTGCTTATTTCAGGAACTATTTACTTATTTGGATTGAAATATTATTTTTATGTAGGATCGTGCATTTATCAAGGAAGGCTTTATGCTGACGCTCCAATCCATTAAAACCGCAAGGCAAATCAAGTATTTAATATAAAGCAGCCTACTCCAACTACCGGCCTTGTAAAGAGTTCCAAAAATGAATATATCGTATGTACATTACTTCACTGAATCGCTATTAATCGCTAAACTGATTCTTTGACAAATCAAGAAGCAGGCATTTGCATAGTTTAAAGTTAGAAGAAGGTTTGGTCATCCGATCCTCACAGTTCTATCAACTTTCGAATCTTAAGGGTTAGTGTCCACGAAACGAAAACGAAACTGGGAACGTGCTTAGTGACCACACAAATAAAATTACAGAAGGAACAAATAAATTGTTTAGAGATAAGAAAATATTCATATTATTACAAAAAAAAACGGCAAATTGTTTGTAAAGTAGGTTTACGATCGAGATGTTTACGTGATAACGTCCGCACGAGAAAATCTCCATTCGTTTGTATGCCGCTAGAGTGAGAGAGACGGAAGATCAGTCCACTCACTCGAACGCTATGCCAGCCTCCGCTCGTGAGGATTCCGCGTGACAAGTTTCACGGAATGACTGGCAGCGCTCGAGATGAGACGGGAGATCGGTCCGTCTCTCTCTCGTTATACCTGCGATCGCGCTCGTGAGGTTTTGGTGTGACACAAGTTTCTGAACATGTCACCCGACTAAAACGATTTTAAAGACGTTATCACGTCAAAAATTTCACCCTGTCATAAGTGATTGAATAAAAATATAAGATAGGAAGAAAAAGAGAATAATCCTGGGCGTAGTACTGAAGAGGATTACGCTTTCAATCGAGTGTTCATTGACACCAGAATAAAAATCGAAGAATGAAATGTCGAAACACGTGGTTTCATTATTTAAATTATGAGAGTATGTAGGCGTAACGGAATATTATTATTTACCTGAAGATTATTTATACTTTCCTTGCCCAATCAACCTTCGTCCCACGTAGTAACCTACGTAAAAATACAGTATCCCAGGAAAATAATGATAAAGGCATCGACGTGCGTTTAATATCAAATAGAGTATCGAAACGTATTGATAGCGGGCATGATCCTGCGGTCAGCGTAGAATCATTTTATTGGAACGGAATAGCAGACGAACATGCAGGCCACGTGGTGTTGAGTTGTCGTTGCAGCCCATGGACATCTACACACAATCTTAAGCAAGCTTAAGTCTTGCCTGTAGTCTTATGTAGGTGCGCTGCCGAAGTCTGATGGTTGCCTCATGTCAGTTTGGCCGGCAACTGCAACTTTTCACCAAAACATAATAGAATTGCGTCGCGGCTAAAGTGGGTGAAGCGGTAGGTGAAGCGGTGAACACATCGGAGCAGCGTAACGATTTGAGTTGCAGGCCTCCATGGGAAAATAAAAGAAAGAAAGAAAAGATAGAAAAAATATTCATTTCATATTAGGAATACAAAAAAATTCTAATATGAAATTAATATTTTTTTCTAAATTCGCTTATTGAATGTCATTTTTCCCGGTCATCGCCTTTAGGTGCCCGTTTGGCTAGTTGAGCTGAGAGAAAAAAGACGGCGGAGTAAAACTAGCAGTAGTACTCTTTAAAAAATACGTTAATGTAATTGAGTTAAAAGAATGGCTATGGGTCGATAATGGGCACACGTGACAGCTGATTGTATGAGACCTATCTGACTATTGAAGATGGACAAAAAATGTTTGTTGCAATTAAGTGAAATTATGTAGCAATAAATGCATGTATTTGTGCACGTCTATTTAAAAGATAATTTAATCGAAATGTCAACCAAAAACCCACACAAAGTAAGCTATAAAAATTTGTAATTTTATTTAAAGTCATGAGGCAAATTCAAAAGAAAATTATTACAAATTATATTATTCATTTCAGCCCCAGACAGAGGACTTTCTCCGACACGGGTTCTACGAAACAAATGACTTTATTATCCCAAAAGCTACCAACAAACGAGCGAAACAACAAACTCTACAAAAAGCCGTAATAAAAAATTAAAGCACGGCGAAACTCTTGCAATTAATAAAAACAAAACTCATTAGTATCTAATGCGTTGTCATTAATACTAACGCCGTGTCAGAGTTTGAAAGCGCTAACACTAAAGTCCCTTAGAGTCCATTTATTAAGCCCTTTTCTTACTATGCGTGGATGAATGAACTCTACTCTACAGCTTCAGGCCCCTACAGGCAAATTATATTACGTCACACAACAACAAAAGACATGTGGGTAGTAAACAGTAAAGTATTAGCTTTTATATGTTTTATTTTGTCATCGCAACTCTAAACTAATAAATAATGTAGTTTAAAAAACTAAAAAAACACGCTTTTGTGAAAATACGAACTAAAAAGTAAAAAAAAAATAAGAAGAAAATGTACTGTAATAAAAAATACTGTAAAAAAAAGCGTGGCGTGGTTTTTAAGCATAGATTTTATACCCGTCTAGATGGATAATTCAAGCTCCGGAACGCCAATAAATTTATCGGCTAACTGTTAGCCCATAAGTTCGTCCCGCCCGCTCATTGCCGATACAGTCGTTGTGCGGAAAACACGTTTTCGATCTCATTTAAAAATGCCGATTTGCGCTATAACTTTGTGCAGGAATTACAAAGGACGATTGAAAACGAGTAAAAAGGTTACCTATCATCAGTAAGTAAAGTTTTTGAAATCATTTAGACAGGGAAACGATTAAATTATTACATCGTAATTTGTGAAAAATATACAAAGCAATTTGACGCCATTTTTACAGGGCTGCCAGTTCTGTGAATTGAAATTTCCCATGAAAGCATTGGTTAATTTCAATAGGTTTAATCATGATCTAAAAGTAGTATATTACATATGAAAAAAATATTATAATAATTGTGAAAGTTTATCTGTGTGTCCTAAGTGTCTGTTACTCCTTAACGCCGCCACGCTTCAACGGATTTGAATGAAATGTTGAATAAAATTTCATTAAAATTAGTTCACTTATAAAAATTGTGACTAGATTCAGTGGTAAATACAGTGTTGAGTAAACGTAGATTTTTATTCATATTTTTTACAGAATACCTACCGACAAATGACAGACTCCTCGTGTCAAATTTTGTGGGAATGGAAGCACGAACAACAAATGATTGAAACCATGTGGGGTGCTTATTATCGTATTTTTTTTCCTTTTTAGTATTATTGTATTTTTTTACTTTTTAGTTCCAATTGTAATAAAAGCGTATTTTTTAGTTATTTTAAACTTTAATTTATTAAAAAAGTATCTTTGGTATTAAGAGGTGTAAAGACTTGTTAACATTATTTTAGAAATGTATTATTAAGAATATAAAAATAAATAAATTGCTTTCAACAAACATTTTCCATTCATTTCATTGTACTTACCTATGCAAAAAAAACATAATAAAATTACCTAATTAGAATTGAAACAAAAAAAAATAGTTTTCTCAAAATTGTAACTTATTTTTCCACTTTATTGGGTGATATTCTGCGAGCTGGTATCACTCAGTACGCCTGTGGTAACGTAACGCGCTTGTTAATTACGTAAGCTTGTGTGCGTAATACGCACACAAGAGTTTCATTTCTGGCCTGTTGTCATGCGTGCCAATACTGGCGCAATGTTCCATCTAGACGGGTATAAAATCTATGTTTTTAAGATACTATTGACTCTATGCACCCTACATACATACATACATGCATACAGGTCAAGTTAATAAAAGCGTGTTAAAAATATGATTGCGTGTTATTATCTTAAAATACAATCCAAGTTGTCATGGTATGATTAAGAAAACTGAGAAGTCAAGTAATGAATTAAATAAAATTATCTTTGACTCAAAAACACTAAACGAAAATCAGTTCATCCGTTTGGGAGCTAAGATACTACAGACAGATATACAGACGGACACGTTGAACTTATAACATCCCTCTCTTTTTGCGTCGAGGGTTAAGAATGGTGGAACTAGAATAGACTAATCAACGAATCAATAACGCTTGATACACATAGCTAAGATTCCATCTATTCAGAGTGAGAACAGTAATTGAAGTCTCCCTCGGAATCAAACCCAGTTCTGATGTGGTAACTTTTAAGCCATATAGTTCGTCAAATGCCTAATTCAGTCATGACCAAACATAAACAGCAAGCAGGGATTTGCCTATAAAACGTACAAGAAAACATTCGCAATCAGTTCCTCGTCGGCATTAAAACATGTTCCCAACTTCCATTTGCAAGGATCCCCTTAAACTGCAACGGGCTCAAGCCTGGAAAGTCTCAGAAATCTCAGGAGAGACCGTAGAAAAAGTCACCGGTCTCTTGAATTGTTTGAATGCGCGTTTAAATATGAGTAGGGTTATATTGTGCTATTTTAACCCTTTAGTTACCCGATCTCGGGTCCTCTTTACGACCGAAGTTAATAACAGCTTGCAGTTTGAGAATAATGACAGTTTGTCTTTGGACGCAACTAAATATTATTTCAAATTTCTAAAACTACGTCGCTACAACCTTTGGTATGTTACACTGCTGGGCACGGGTCTTGTTCCATTTCAGGAGAAGCCTGGAGCTTACCTATACCTTTTTTTTTGGAATCGGGGGGAAACCTTCAAAAAGTACGGTACGGATATCACATCTAAGTAGCAGCGCATGGCACGATGTGCTTATTGTTGGATATTGCGAACCTTCAAAAGGTACCCGGTACCTTGGGAGAGGATACCCGGTTATGTGGTATTTGTATCGTACTAAAATCCCTCGGTGGCCTGCCTCTGCGCTTGGGCAGGACTCCGGGATTTCCAGTGGAACGCACCGGTTCAGGTTTCATATTCAGCTACAGTCAAATAGCATGCAAATATGGTAATAAGCGGGGCACCTTTAACACAGGTTTCGAACCTAGCACAGGGCCCTTGCGACTTGCTGTATGTGAAATGTGTTTTTATCAATAAATCATTTTCATTTTCAAATCATTTTCATTTTCAAATCATTTTCATTTTCAAATATTAACATAAGATAATTATTAAAATTAAATAAAAACATTATTATTTAATCTATTTATTTAATATACATTCATTAAATAATGTTTTATCTATTAATATTCTATCTATAAACATTCTGTCTATTTAATATAAACATTAGTTTTTTTTTAAATTATTATTAAAATATTTTATAAAAATTAAATTCAAGTAAAAATATTTTTAACCTTGATCTAAACAATATGTTAGGTACTGATACATCTTTCATTTTATCTACTAGACCCATTTCTGTGTTCACATCTGCATATCACTTCAGACCAGACTCAAGCATAATTGAGGTAGTCAGTTGATGTCCGTGAATAGATGGATATACACCGACCAATGAGCACCATGTGACTTGCATGCTGGAATACTTCTTTTACCTAAGTTAAATAAATAAAATAATTTTAAGATAAATTTTATAAACAACAAAATAATCATTTCTTGTTCGCTCATGCATTCTTTTTTTCAACCTTTTTTATGTCCCACTTCTGGGCACAGGTCTCCTTCTCACAAGTGAGAGGGTTTTAGGCCATAGTCCACCACGCTGGCCACGTGCGGATTCGTGGACGTCATGCTTTCGAGAAATTATGAATTTCTCTCAGGCATGCACGGCGATGGTGAATATCGTAATCAAATAAATATCACGATATTTTCCATAACCGTTGAGCAGCGATAAATGCGCACATTACAAATTTCTTTGTCAGAGGTGCGCGCCGAGGATTCGAACCGGGGATCGGTCGCGTCGAAGACCGTGGTTTTTTACCACTCGGCCATCGCTGCTCATTCATACATCCTTAAAACAATAAAATTGTTTATTGTACCTATTTGCAGACACGCCAGCATTTTCATTTATAAAGCTTTAAATTTTGTAAAAGTATTATGAAGCCATAACAACTTATAAGATTCTAATTAAATTCTATTAGATTTTCTGCAAAGTTCAGAACTATTATAGATTTGCGAGTTAATCTAATAAAGACAAGCCTTTAAATGTAATAAAATTATAAGAAAAGCAAAAACTATTAAGAACCTAAATTATTTATAAATTTTTTCAGTAAATTCTTTAAAACTTCTAAATACGATTTGACTTAAAAACTTCTGAGAATTATCTGAATAATTTTTCATACCACGTAGGCGTCTTGTTATACAAGCAAGTTCATTAATACAAATTTCACAAAACACAAAGTTTAAAACCTCATCCGCTCTTTCGTAATTCAATTTTCCATGTTTTGGGGGTGATTATATACTAACAAGCTCAAACATCTGTCCGTCTGTATTAAATTTTGGGAATAAATTACGCTAATATGACTGTCTGGCTACCCACCCTGATGTTAAAAGCGAGAAGCTATTTTAAATTTGTGTTAATTCTCGTGAAGAGAACAAACGTAGAGGATTGTATGAATGCTTATTGAATTACTTATTTGACATTTAAAAGTTCATAACTTAATACTGGGAGTATTAAGAGACAGAGGCTCAAACTCTTGGCATGATGTTATTATAGATATGTTTAATATATAGTTACTATGTATTTTATATTTAGAATTAAGTTAACCAGCATTTCAGCCGATTATTTTCGGATTTTCTATAAAAAAATATATATTTATATTTTTTTATATATATTTGTTTCTTAAATTTATTTCATGACCTTACCAATTTTTCCTTTCTTACCAGAATATAAAAATCACATTCAAATTCTTCGTCGCGGCCTCCTAGCAACCAACCGCGACGGCGACGGCTCATGAAAGTCGAGAAAGGATCTCATTCAGGTTCAAAACTAGTCAGGTTCCCTTAAAAATATAATCATGTTAATTTACACTCACTGTTCCTTTTATCATAATAAAATGGAATCAGTTAGATATTATTTTACTATGTTAATGTTAAACAGCTTTTGATGCGACGGCTTCCTAACACCTTTGTGGGGTCCGAAATCATAATTAGATTTGCACATGCACGGGTAGGCGGCTCAATTAGGGCTTTCTCTTTTTCATTTTGAATAATAAATATAAAATGTTTTGTAACTCTGTCTGTGGCAGACATTGTAAAAGAATATCATTTGGGGTATATAATAATATGTAAATCCAACTACGTGCTTTTGTAAAGGAAAGTTACGATTGACGACCTGCGTAGTGCAATGGTTACCATGCCGGACTGCCAATCGAGGGGTCCCGGGTTCGATTCCCGGCGAAACAGAAATTTGAATGATGAGTTTTAATTTCTGCTCTCGGTCTGGGTGCATGTATTGCTATCTTTGTATGGTATTAATTTCCTTACTGTGGGGCTATGAGTGTGTAACGTTTATTTATTACACTTTATTCATAAACATCGTTTTTTTTTTTGGTGGGTAGGTGCACATTAGTAAACAACTGTTTGAATCTCTCATGCAATTTATTTAATTTAAAGAACAATAGTCTACATTTTTAACATTGAAAGCTTGTGAATTTTAATCCATTTACTTACTGCTTATGGAATAGTAGATAATGGTATGTCCACATAAAGTATTTTAGTACTTGTTTGCACCACCCCTGTCAGCATAACCTATATTGCATAAACAAAGAATCTGCTTCATAATTTTACTTTTCACAACACAATTTTTGGCACAAACTACACCACAATGGCACCAACACTTGATGCTGAAGTTGTCCAAAAAGAGATGGAGTTGTGCTGGACCCAAAAACTTGCTGATTTTGAGCAACGGCTAAATGCTGCTACAACTCCAACAGACTCCACCATTCAGCAGTTGCGAGAAGAGTTCCTTTCTTTTATGGATGGAGTTCTTAAAGTGATTCACCTTTTGGGACAGCAAGTGATGAACAGTGCTAAGATATTGGATGCCATTGATATGCGGAGCAGGCAGAAGATTTTGATATTTAACAACATTCCAGAGGACTCCAAGACTGAAGTGGAAAGTGTAATCAACCTCCTCCATGAAAAGATGGGCCTGACTCATTTGACTGTCTCTTCGATTAAACGGTGTCATCGCCTGGGTTTGAAATCAAATGATCAAGTTCGCCCGGTTCTTGTTCATTTCTGCACTCATGAGACGAAAGCTGAGGTCTGGAGTAAGAAAGCCAAGCTGAAGGGTACTTCTATCTCAGCTTCAGAGTTCCTCACAAGGCCACGTCAACTAGTTTATAAGGCGGCACGTAAGCACTTCGGAATGAGAAATGCCTGGACGTTGGACGGTGTAATTAACATCAAGCTGAGTGATGGCCGCCGTGTCAAAGTTTCCTGTAACGAAGAACTGCATCCACTTCTTCTAAAGTATCCAGCTGCTGGGCCACCGGTGACTTCTGAAGCTAGCGGCGGTGACGGTGAGGTCTCAGATGACGGGCAGGCGTCTGAGCAGCCTGAGTCACAGGCAGGACGGTCCAATGCTCGTCGCAAGCAGGCCACCGCTGTTACCCAAAGCGAAGAATCGAAAAGGTCACGGCGAGCTGCCCCAAAAAAGTAATGTCTCTCTAATTGCTTTATATATATATATATATATATTAGTTTTGTGCTCCATTTGCTAGTGGGTGTAGGTGTAAAATCAGAATTGTTTTACAATTGTTCAAATCTCATCTTGTTTAACCAAATTTGATTTTGTCTTGTGCTTTAAATTTCCTTAGTGCTTTTAGTACCTATTGATTATTACTGTTGTGGTTTTGTCGCTTGTTGTGATGTATTGTATACATTTTTCACTTTCTCATCTCGAATTGTAGGTTAACTCACATCAATCATGTAATCAAATGTCATTAATGTCACAACTTCACTGTCACTTTCATATGGCATTGTCAAATAGCAGACCATAGACTATACGCAAATTGTAGATAACATTGTGTTATGATTCTTTTTCTAAAGGCAATGACAAATTCTAACTTGCAGCCTAGTTTATGTTAAATTCTTGCTTATCATTTTGTATATTTTTTCTTTAGGTGGTTGTGTATTTTAGATTACTTGCTTATGTAATTTTACTATTGCTTGTAACTTATTTGTCTGCTGATGGGTTGGTGCTGTTATGTGTGGGCATAATTACTGATTTTTTTATTTTTTATATCTCTTATCTATATCCATATTTATATATTATTATATTTATATATTTTATTACGTATATTATAACTGTTTATAGTATGTCCGATAATGACTCATATTACTCTGCTAATGGATCTGATACATCATATAACTCCTGTGATGATTCCCTGGATAGTGATGCTAATTTCTTAAAAAATCAGCTAGATTTAGTATTTCAAGGCAACCATAAGTGCATGAATGTGTGTCACATTAATGCACAAAGTTTGCCAAGTCACTTTTCAGAACTTGAAAGTACATTCACCAGCGATTACATCCATGCGATTCTCGTTTCTGAGAGCTGGCTAAAACCGTCACTACACTCGTGCTTATACGCACTGCCGGGTTTTGTACTGGTTCGTAATGATCGAACGGGGAAAGGTGGGGGCGGGGTAGCGATATATTTGCGGTCAACAATTACGCACAAGATTGTGTTGGAATCACCCTCTACTTATTCCGCCTCTGCCGAGTACCTTTTCTTAGAACTAGATTTTAATGGTTTAAAGGTGTTACTGGGTGTTGTATATTGTCCTCCAACTGTTGACTATTTCTCCACTTTAGAATCTGCACTTGATTCTCTGGGATCTGGGTATGCGCATTATTTAATTATGGGTGATCTTAACACCGACTTACTGAAAAATACATCTCGTGCTCAAAAGTTGAAGTCTATTGTGGAGTCAGTAAATCTCACAATTTTACCTCTATCGCCGACTCACTGTAATACTGATACTGACCCCACTTTCATTGATCTCATCTTTACAGCCTCGCCGGATCGGCTACGTACCTATGGTCAACTGTCAGCCCCTGGGTTTTCTCGCCACGACTTATTATATGCCGCATACAAAGTTAAACCGCCAAAGTACAAAACTAGTGTGTTACTTCTGAGGAATTTTAGGAGATTAAACCCGGAGGAGCTAAGGAGCGATGCATCACATGCTGATTATTCCTCAGTGCTAGGGGCGTCTACAGTAGATAGTAAAGTTTCACTTCTCAACAATATTATACTGAAACTGTTTGACACCCATGCACCGGTCCACAAAGTTCGCCTAAAGCGTCCTCCGGCTCCTTGGCTTACTAGATTAGTCATGATAGCGATGAGGAAACGGAACAAGGCCTTCCGTAACTTTAAAAAAGACCGTTCCGAAATAAATTGGTCAATTTTTAAGGTGGCGAGGAATCGGTGTAATCAGATGGTTCGAGCTGCAAAACGCCGTTATATTCATGAAAATATTGTCAATTCTTCTCCCGCTGAAGTGTGGAAGTTTCTAAAGTCCATGGGAATTACTAAACCACTATCGTATGATTGCAGTTTCTCCATTTCTCTTGACTCCATTAATAAACACTTTGTCTCTACTTCTCCCTTAGACCCTGCAATCAGATCCCACACTTTGAATTCTATTGCATTATTGCAATCACCTTCCACCCCTGCTTTCAGGTTTTCTACCGTGAGCCAGGAGGAAGTAAGGAAGGTAATCTCTAAAATTAAGTCGAGGGCGGTTGGGTGCGATACCATTGGCAGGTCTATGATAGTCCCAATAGTGGAGATCCTTTTACCATCAATAACAGACATCATAAACTGCTCTCTGCTAACGGGCCAATATCCCAAAAATTGGAAGCGAGCGTTTGTCCTACCTCTTCCTAAAATCTCAAAACCCACACTTCCTAGTCATTTTCGTCCTATCTCAATTCTTCCTTTCCTATCTAAAGTCATGGAAGCCTGTGTGCATGAACAAGTCTCCTCCTTCATTTGTACGCATAACCTACTGAGTGTACATCAGTCTGGGTTCCGTCCTGGTCATAGCACTACTACTGCCTTAATAAAAGTTACAGATGATATCCGGAATGCTATGGATAAGAGGCAAGTTACAGTAGTGGTGCTGATTGACTTTTCAAATGCATTTAACACAGTTGACCACGAAATCCTCCTTTCTATACTTTCCTATCATAATTTCGCACCAACTACCCTTCAGTGGTTTTCTTCTTATCTTCGTGATCGTCAGCAGTCTGTTCGACTCGAGCAAAAATGTTCTGAGTGGATGGACCTTAATGCTGGCGTTCCACAAGGCGGTATACTCTCTCCCTTATTATTTTCGTTGTTTATCAACTCAATTGTTTCTGTTATCGACTGTTCGTACCATCTGTACGCTGATGACCTCCAGTTATATGTACACTCAAACGTTGAGGATATAAATGGTGCCATTGGTGCGATTAACCGTAACCTGGAGGCTGTAAAGGTGTGGTCTTCTCGTTATGGCGTTACAGTCAACCCCCTGAAGTGTCAGGGAATTATTGTGGGCAGCTCTAGATTACTGGCTAAAGTTGAGTGGTCAGACCTACCCTCCATTGTGTACGATGGCAATGTTGTGCAGCTTAACAAAACTGTTAGAATCCTCGGCATACTTATAGACAACTGCTTAAGTTGGCAACCGCAGATTACGGAAGTTAGCCGAAAGGTTAATGCAACTCTTCAAGCTTTATGTCGGTTTAAAAACTTCCTACCGCAGCACACAAAACTTGCACTGGTACATACACTTGTTTTGCCCATAATTGATTACGCAGATGTGTCCTACCCTGATCTCAGCGAAAATTTTCTAAATAAGCTAGAGCGCCTTCTCAACAACTGCATTCGGTTTATTTTCAATTTACGCAAATACGATCATATCTCCAAATTTCGAAGCCAGCTCAAATGGCTTACCATTCGACAAAGGCGTAACTCTAGAATTTTAATGGGTTTGTACTCTGTCTTGCATGACCCATCTTCTCCTGTGTACCTCAAGGAAAACTTTCAGTACCTCTGCTCTGCCCATAACAGAGGATTACGTTCTTCCAAAAACCTTAGCATCTTACTTCCGCCACATAATAGTGGATTTTTCCATCACTCCTTCACAGTTAAGGCTATACAGCTCTGGAACGCCCTACCCGAAGATATCAGGAAGGCACCTAGTAAATTGGCTTTCAAAAAATTGGTCAGAGAGTATTTGTTGAGTATCACTACTACCATTTAATATTGTGTCATTAAGAGTCATCACCTATCTGTATCTTATTATACGTATTATGTATTTATATATGTATATATATATATATATATATATGTATGTATATATATTATAGTATATGTATGTATTTTATATGTATGTATTTTATATGTATATAGATATTTATATGTATTGATAAAGTATATAAGTATACATGTATTTTTTATGACTTTATTATAAATTCAAAACATTTTTTCTTTGTAATAGCCTGTTGACTACTAAAGCCTACCTCGCATTCTCAACATCACCCAGGGTGGACTGGTAGACAATGCCAATTGGCATTAAGTTTTACCCTTTGTGACTCTTATTTTAAGGTGTTTCACAGAAATAAATAAATAAATAAAATAAATAAAATCGTTTATATAGATATGAACAACCTCGTATTTTACTTAAAATATTTTATAACGATTACGTAAGTATAAACAAAATACATATTTTAGTTGGAATAAGCGTTGTAAATTCGAAAAATTTAAAAAAGTGTATTTTTTACTTTAGTTAAGCTTATTCCTAGTCCTACCGTACATGTGTCTAAATATTTATACCTATTTAGATTTCCGTTTTCATGAAAATCATTAATAAAAAATCGGTTGTCTGTAAAGTCGGTTTACTGACGATAGTTGAACGTGACAACGTCATAAGAAAATACTGATGGAATGGTTGTATACTTGACAAAACACGCGGAAGCATCGCTCACTCAAGTAGGAGAGAGACAGATGTCGAACGCTGCCGAATGCGGAGGCCGATTGTGCCTCTTTGTCGCTCGTTCCGCACTCTAGCTTAATGGAACGCCTTAAATGGAACGCCTCAGAGCGAGGTAACGCCGCATGAGACATGTTTTTACGTGCGTGCAGCCGGCTCCATCGAATTATAAGACGTTGTTACGTCAAAAACGTGGACAACCTTTTCCGCATTTTCCATCACATATTTTATTATGATTACGTAAACATAAATACCTACGTAATACGTTGGTATCAACAGAAAACAACAAAATAATCGTTTATATAGACATGAACTATATGTAGTATGATGTTGTGATCTGCTAACAAGGAAACTATGGAGCAATACAGCTGTGAAACGTCGAAGAAAAATGTAAATTCGAGAAATTATGAGTTAATCACAATATTATCCCTCACCGTGGAGTAGCGATGAACAAATTTCTTTGCAAGTCATGTCGGAGACCGCGGGTTTTATTGCTCGGCCGTCGCTGCAAGAATTAGGTTTAGTAAACATAATAGTATAAATGTACGTACTGAAATTCGATCGTTTTCTCGCTGGCGAAACAAGTCGTTAGTTTGCCAAATTCAGTAACTAGGACACATTGAAAAACTGAACTGTGACAGAATTTCCCGCTAACAAGGAAAGTTTGGAGCGATGCAGCGATGAAACATAGAAGCAAAAGGTACACTCTGACGTCGCTAACTGTGCTTTGTTTCTACATTGGAAAGAAAACACAAGCATCTCTTACTCTCATATTTATCTAGGGATTATATATAAAATAAATTGGAAGGAATTCTCTATAGCTGGAAATCAAAAAGGTCGAGTGTTCCAAATGCGAGTATCGGTGTGTGTGAGCTATACAACATGGTCACATTGCAACTTCTCCACTGTAGAAATAAAGCACAAGTTGCAACGTCATACTGTACCTTTTGCTTCGATTTTTGACCGCTGTAGCGCACCAAACTTTCCTTGTCAGCGGGAATTTCGTCACAGTTCAGTACTAGTATCTGTGCTCCTCAATGTGTACAAAAAGTACATTGATCGTAACGTCACAATGTACTGTTTATTTATGCGCACAAACAACTAACAAAGAAAGTTTACATCAATACAAACTTTTCTTGTGAGTCGGGATTCGATCTCAGCTCAGATACAAAGACAAAGACTTTTTTTTTATAAATAAACCTAACAATAAGGCAAGGCCGCGTGATGTTAAGCGATCACCGTCGCCTATGGACACGTATTTGTACAAATATGGGTGTTTAAAAAAGTTGTTTACATATATTCAGTTCGCCATATTTACCTTCTTGTGGTATGCAATTATTACAATGATAAAAATATAAAAGATAAAAACTTAATTATAACACAATTACGAAAATGTACATTTTATTTTACATTATTTTACTATCATTTTTCCGTCCCGTATTGCAACTTTTATAAATTTAAATATTTATTTATATATATCTCTGATCGGATCCGACCGTCGGCTTTGGCTACCCACAGGGTGTTTGTACGTTGACCTTATGTGTTAAGAGGAATATTAATCTATGTATTATGTAATCATTTGTAAGATAAATATTTTACAAGCTGCCATCGCAATGTAGAAACAAAGTGCAAGTTGCAATGTCATAGTGCACATTTTTCTTCGACGTCTCACCGCTGCATTGCTTCAAATTTTTCTTGTAAGCGGGAATTTTGTCACAGTTCTGTATATCGCAGCCATCTGATTAAATCAGCCACTCAATTGACAAGTCACCCCGTTAATTAAACGCCGGCATTATATTGAATGCCTAGGCCGATAGTTGATTGAACTAGCACCACTCAACGTTCAACTAGTCGGCTTATCGTAAGCTAGCCCTTTGAAGATGGTTGACGTAAAGTCAGGCAGGTGATTAAAATTTTGTTCATTTCACTACGGCGCTAGTGGTCACCCAAATACTCGTAAATATAGCGTTAGATTGCTCGCAAAGCAAGCAATTTTTTTTAACGTGTTTTTTGAACTTAAGTGTGATTATTAATACAAAAAACGGCAAATTGTTTGTAAAGTAGGTTTACGATCGAGATGTTTACGTGATAACGTCCGCACGAGAAAATCTCCATTCGTTTGTATGCCGCTAGAGTGAGAGAGACGGAAGATCGGTCCACTCACTCGAACGCTATGCCAGCCTCCGCTCGTGAGGATTCCGCGTGACAAGTTTCACGGAATGACTGGCAGCGCTCGAGATGAGACGGGAGATCGGTCCGTCTCTCTCTCTCGTTATACCTGCGATCGCGCTCGTGAGGTTTTGGTGTGACACAAGTTTCTGAACATGTCACCCGACTAAAACGATTTTAAAGACGTTATCACGTCAAAATGTGTGTGACATTGGTGTCTGGCTGGCTGGCGGCGTAATATTAGGCACCAAGCATGTGCCTAATATTACGAACACATATTGTGCTCTTGTTTTATTTTAATTTTCTTCGTGACGAATCGTGTATTTTTGAGTTATATCGGATAAAGTTCATGGCATTTTGTTTGACATAGGTTAATTACAGTGCACGAGTGTTTGTGAAATAGAATAACAGTGCTAAAATATGTTTTTTCTGCTTGCCTCCAATATTCCATCGGACACGTTCTAGTAAAGTAGCCTTCGCTTTACTTGAATGTTGGACTGAGTAGATTGACGTATAACTGACGATTTACTGACTTTGTTATTACTTCGTCCAGTTTCACTGAAACTGGCAGAAAATTGATGCAAAAATTATACTTGACGCTGGCAGTATGCACAGAATTTGTGATGCCATAATTGAAAAAAAGAAAAAAAATAGCATGAATTAATGTACGTTCCGAACGTATCGAATACTAAATATTTGACATAACTTCAGAACTTTGGGATGGAATATTCGGTCCCCGTAAATGTACTGTAATGTTTTGAATATTAAAACATACTTCTCTAAATTTTATATCAGACACCCTGTTTTCAATCCTAGTTTTCATTTTACCTGGAAATTTGTAAACTGCACTAACTAACTACCAACTTCTCTTGTTAACAGGATGCCACAAAACTTTTAATTCAATGTTGATTTGCACGACGTATTTAGAAATACGTGCGCGCTTGTAATTAGCTTGTTTGAAGTGAGTTACGTAGCTATAATATAATTTTGCATTGTTACTCTTACGGTGAGATAATTTAAGGCTTACCCTAATAAATCAAACTAAAAAATGAAATATAAATATAGTGTAAAACACTAAAAACGCACTTTTGAAGCACATCAAACAAAAAAGTGAAAAAAAAATTACGGGTTGCACTCCGGTAGTGCCGGCAGAAGTGAAAACTTGAACATTAACGAAGTGCATTTTTGATATTTTGGAATGGTTAGGGAATAATTTCGCACGAATTGCTTTTATTGTCTTCGTCACTTTTTTCATTAATAGATGCACTTTGTTCAATATCCATATTTTAAACACTTGATATAAACGAATTTTACAAGTATAGACAGTCGAGCCATCAGCTGCCACCCCTCCGTCTTACGAATATTCGATCAGGCCACGTGTCCTGACGAGAGTTTAACATTTTTTACCCATCTCAAAAAAAGTGCACAGCGCCGCTAAATAAGTTTTCAATTCAAAAAATCCTTATTAGGTATAAGCAGAAAATAATAATGAAAAAAAAATTGTAAAAAAAACCTTTGGGTGCTCTGTGCCATAGGATATTTCGTATAACGAGCAACCCACTCTTTTTCACAATAATACTAATATTTCTGTTCATTATTATTTTTAGTAATAATATTATTAATAGGGATGCTTGGATTTTCTCAATTACGCAGAGGCTGGTCGGTAGAGTAGCTGAACTGATCGGGATGAAATTTGGCATAGCGATAGAGTTTCGTATGGGGAAGCATTATAGGCTACGTTTTTTCCAAAAAATATTGCTGTGAAATAGCTCATTAGTATAATCATAATATAAACTCAAATGATTCAAGCGGAGCTTATCTGAAGCTAAAAGCTTTGTAAAATGATTGAATATCCATACTTAAATTATAAATTCGAAAGTCTGTCTGTCTGCTACTCTTTCACGCTTAAACCACTGAACCGATTTTGATGAAATTTGGCATAAACATAGAAAGGACGTTGAGAAAGAACATAGGCTACTTTTTGCCGCGTGAAAATATCTCATTCCCACGGGAATAAATGGAATGAATGAAATGCGCCGTGTACTGTTATAAATACACTACCTACATGTTATTACTTACTTCATCGACGTCCATTATCATATTTTATAACTTATATTCTATTGTTTTATTCTTATACTTTAGTTTTCCTATAGTATTTCTTTACAAAATTATTTAATTTCGGTGTTTGTTTATTTATATTTTCACGCAGCTATCAAAATTGTTACGTCTGACTTTTTTGTTACTTATTTTTTAAATTCATTTTAAGGCATTGTATAAAAATCCTTTTAACCATTCAGTATTAAATGAAAAGAAAATTTTTATGTTTCTTATTTCATTTCATAGATTAATAAAGTTATAGTATTGTCTTTGGCTTATTCATGTTTTTTATAGTATAATTATTATAAATTATTATTTTTAAATAATAAATGAATATAATGTTCTTCGAATCTTTATATATATATTATACCTATAAATGAATTGCTGTTCGTTAGTCTCGCTAAAACTCAAGAACGTCTGAACCGATATGGCTAATTTTGGTCTTGAAATAAACGTTTAAACGTTTCACACTCATAGCCCCACAGTAGGGTGTATATACTCTGTGTCGTCGGTACCATGGACACATACAAAGACAGATACACAAACACCCAGACCGAGAACAGAAATTTAAACGCATCATTCAAATTTCTGTTTCGCCGGGAATCGAACCCGGGACCCTTCAATGCTAATTAGCAGTCCGGCATGGTAACCATTGGGCCACACGGGTCGTCAAATCAAATATTAGTAGAAGTCCATTGGTTCTTCGCGCCATCGTCCAAAAGTTTGACATAGTCTGAATAACAGTTCATCTGTCACTGTTCGTTTTTAATTTTTTATTTGACAGTAACATAAAAACCCCTTGAGATGATAAAGAAACTAATCCTCTTACAAAACTTTTAAGGCAGGACAACGTCTGCGGGATTCACTAGTATATGAATATATATATAAGGAAAGGCTTTAGTTCATATTCAACGTACAGATTAGTAATCATCTTTGCAGATTACCGTATGAAGGATGTAATCACTAACTTGATTAGTAATTACATTGTAATAGAGACAACAAACTTTGGTATTAATTAACATGATATCGCTCCTTGAATAATTGAACGATTATGAGCTGCACTAATGTTATTGCATGATTGAGCATCTGAATCAGATCAGATAATGTTTGTCGACGCTGAAGTCATCATCAATCCTTCCTTGGTTGTCCTAAAAATTCTTCAAATTCTACGTATTATGTAGTCTTAAGAATTTAGGTCGTTTTTATCGAGTACGTTGACTAAATAAGGCCCTGGAGGAATTAAATGAAGTACCTGGATGACCGAGCGTTGCTCGGTTAAAAACAATTTATTTTCTTGGTTTAATTTCAAACAAAACATTCATTTGCTTAGTGTTTCTTAATAACGCCATCTGAAATATCTCCCAATACAAAAAATACAAAAAAATAATAATAAACGCAATATGTATTCAGGTTTGAATCCGGGTCTCTAGCAGTCAGCCCTCGGAACCATTCGGCCAAGGAAGCTTTAATTCAATGAACGAAATTTTCATAGAACTCTTTCAAATCGACATTGCCATCTCTTTGAATGTGGGATTGACGGATGGCGTTTGACGCCGTTCTACTCCACAATATTATTAATACTCTCCAATAGATGTCAGGAATAGTCGTACTTTTCTGTTTATATTTAGTTGATTATTGCTGAAAATATTTTTTTATAATTTAAAATTTCTAAAAATAACCTATGTAATAATATCGACCTAACTGGATCGATTTATCGCCCCCGAAACCAGGGTACTAAATTTCATCAAAATCTTTGGCGCCGTTTACGAGATTCAAGAAATATTGGTTAGGCGATTTGTTATTATAATGTTACTTTCATTTTTTCATAGGTTTAATATCTATATAAAACACTCTCAATTATTGCTAGCTTGCCAGTGTAATGTTTTCAGGAGTGCTTATCGGTTTCTGATTCGCTGTTTACCGAACTCCTTTCATATTGGATGAAGGAGAACAGTATCATAGGCCATAATCTTTGTCTATGATTAGAAAAAAAATAAAAATAGAATATTATCTACGCCTGCCCCAGTATGGCGGCGGTTGCATACGTACGGTACTCACGTCGACTAACGTTCTTTGGTTATGTTCGACAATATTCTTAAGTACTAATCTAAAACCCATCAAAACCTACAAGCGGATCCTTGAAGCGGCAGACTGCAGTCTGGAAGAACGTCCAGGATCCTGTGATTGGATATAGGAGAGGTGGCTTCGATTCAAGAATTCCGTGAGTAGTTTCTGAATTCTATTGTGTTGGTTAGGTACGGTAGTAATTGATTGTGTCGTACTAATCCAACAGTGGGCTTGGGTCATAATTGCGCGCCCGCCCATCCAAATATATTAAGGTATATACAAGAATTGCTCGTTTAAAGGTATTAGATATAAATAGACTTTAATTGTAGATAAAAAAATTCTGAACGATAAAGCGGCATAAAGGAATTCCATAAAAACCTGGGAGGTTTTTTTTTCGCCGGCTTTTTTTCCTCTCAGTGTACAAAAACCCAAAGCTGACGATCGGATCCGATCCGAAAATAAAAATAAATAAAATAAATAAATTAAAAGGCGCAATATGGGTACAAACAAAGATAAATGTAGTATACATATAATAAAATAAATGAAAATATTTCAATGTACATTTTTATGTTTGTAATTTGTAATTAGGTAGTTAAGTTTTTAATTATTGTAATATTTGCATACCTCATGAAGGTAAATATGGCGAACTAAATGTATAAAAACACCTTTTGTAAACACCCATATTTGTGCAAATAAAAGTCTTTGTCTTTGTCTTTGAAAAATGTTTTGAAAACACTCCATGAACTTAAAGGCTTCTTAGGATATTAAGGCCTTTATTAGGTACTCGTACAAAGATGGATTGTACAAAAAGTTCTAAACTATCTTATGAACTTGTTCGATTAAGAACGGTAAGCGAACTCAATAGTAGGTCTTTTTAAACTCTTAAAAAAAAATTTAAAAGTTGAAAATGTATCAGTGAACAACAAACAAAATTTACTTAACAACAAGTCCTGATATATTTCGAAGAGGTGGAATTGTGGTGTAATTTCGTTATTATCAGTTTTATTACAAATAAGTAAAGTTAAGGCTTTTATCCTTTCTTTCCTTAACAGGTCTAATACTACGAAGAACTAATAACGTGGTCTGATTAGATGATTATTTTCGTATCATATGAGTAGGATACGTAAGTAAAACTTGTACAAAACAGCGTTTACTGCTTTGGAAACTTTTTACTAATAAATATTTTTGCTACTAAATATAAGAAATAAATATAAATATACTAAACATTTTTTATAAACCTTTTTATATTTTATATGTTTAATGTTTACTTTAAGTTTTTTTTATATATAGGTAATATTTATTTTAAGTTTTTTTTATATGTAAAACATATTTATTGTAAATAAACTGTTTCGTCTTGCTGAAAAAAAAACACGGATTAAACGATATTTTCTAAAAATGAAAAAAAAAAGAAGTTTTTACATAAAAAGTATTCACAGATAGTAATAACACATATTTTTTTAAATATCGGAGCGTTGTAAATACTAACGTATTTGGAAAATTTAACTCCTTCGCTGTAGGTAAATCGCCTGCAATGTGACAACACGGCAATGCATTGACAATAAAACCGATGAATATCATCGTAACGTTCCAACGGATTCTATCAATCACCCTGATGGAAAGTTGCGGCTGTTAGGAAATTGATGTATTTTAGTAGTATATAACCACGGATAAGTGTGATTTACTCGAGCGCCGTAAGAAGTAATTGTGTAAAAGATGACATTTAGAAAATGTACGATACCTTTCAAAGCGAATATGGCTGCAATCCTTTTTGCGTCCCACTGCTGGGTACGGGTCTCTCCCCATTAATGGGGAGGCCTGGAGCTTACTCCACCACGCTGCTTCAATGCGGGTTGGTGGAAATTATCAAATATCAAAAGTGAAAAATAAGGGATTGTTAAAACCTGGGAAATTATCTTATTTTTATCATTCGTATACAAAAAATTGTTCAAGGATATCGGTGTTATCTAAGCTGCTAATTATTTTGACAACTGGAGGTAATAATGTCCATAGTACTCAGAGAGTTCAAGATTGAAAATCTTAATTTGCTTGGCTAGTCTTGGTGGCGGCACACCCGTACACCACATCGGACGCGCTCGAGCAAATCCAATAATTTCCTCTTGGACTCCCTACTATTTTACTTTTCCATCGAGAAAGAGTAACACGCCGCCACGAGATTTTACATGTTACCGTGGGGCATGGTTGGATAGATTCACGGAGGAGCGGCTAAAGTAATAGGTAGGCTAATTTTGAGCTGACAGCAGGCAATCTGAGTAAATAATGGTAGTCACAAACACCAATTATATGGATACGATCTTAGAGTATCAAAGTTACTGACTCACCCTTCAGGAGAGACGGCATAGCGCCTTGCTTCGATACATAATTTTTGTGCCAAATCTGGTGCGAGGAAAGAACGCAAACATTTTATTTTTTTCACATATTCACAAAATATTCTTTCATCGCTACAGACGCATACATTTCTAAATATGTCAATTTCAATTAACTACGTCATTGTCTATGCACCGTCAACACTGACACCGACACACACACACACTAGTTGTATAACTAGAAGGCACATTGTGAGTGCACGTTGGGTCGAGGGGTTCGCCCGTAAAGGCCACTCCTCTGACGGGTGTCATACCTGTCATACCTTGATGCTTTAAGGATACGATGAATAAACTTTCAAAACATAACACGCTCATTCAGTCAATTTAGTCATAACAGTATAAGTAAACAAGGTTAAAATCACCGTAAGTTACGTTAATAGTCGCTTAGATAATCTATAGAAAACATTCTTAGAATTAGCAAAAGCCGTACCACTATGAGCAATTTTATTACGTCTTCGTGGATACAGCATGCTTTTGAGAAGATTTTGCTTCGGACAAGCCTGAGGAACAAAAATGCCGTAATGAAATTCGGAAGCGAAAGCGGAACAGATACTAAAGTCTTACGTAAAAATACTCAAGTAAGAGGGATTTGAGATCCACCTGTGGAGGAAAAGGGGAGATTATCCCGGCAGGCGATGTCACTGCCTGAGGACCGCGGTCCGAAAGCTAACTTCGGACCGTTTGTATATATACTGAGAATCTAAGAAACTTCGATATCGTGATTTAGGATACGTCTTCTGATTGGCCAGTTCAGTATGACGCGTGTGACGTAGTACTCTATTGTTCACAATGTTCGATGTTTGCATCGTCTTGCATGGTCAGCATATCGTGTGAGGCGCGGGTCATGTTGCTGTAGGTATCGCGCCGCTTCACCACCTTATTTTAACTTAACTTGTTTATCACTATTTTTTACATACTTGATAAAATTTTACATGTTAAAAATATTTTTATTTTATAGATATTCTATTTCCTATTCTGAGTCCTATCGGCTCTGGTTGTAATAGTAATGTGTACTGACAAGCGCGCTTGTGTGCTTGTCAATACACAAAGTATACGCAAAGTTAGCAAAGAAATCTGAACATCTCTGTCACTAACAAAAAAATAAAAAAATAAAAAACATATTACCTTACTCACACAATTCTTCTATGTTTAGTTGCCATGCTGGCGTTACTCGACACTAAGTGCTCTTGAGATTTCGCACACAAAAACAATGTGCATGTGCGCTCTCAACATTCAAATATGAAAGGACTTCGTGACATAGAACATCATCCAAATTACATTTTAAGACTAAAATAAGATAACCTCATTTTACTTTATAACCACGCGATGATGCAGTTGATAAGTCTAATTGAAATAACCCCATTTGCGAGACACATAGCTAGGATAAAATGCATATTTTCCTGCAATACCTGAGAGTAATAATAGATTGTTCTAGAGATTTCATCGTGTAATGGAACGCAGCTTACACGCGTATTACTGTCGATATTAATCATCGAGGTGGAGCATGGTTTATACGTTATCTACTAGTATGACTAGCATAGAAGATAGTTAGAAGCGCGCATGGCCTGGCGGCTAGCGTAGAACGCAAGCGATCTATGCAGCTGAGCCAAACGGGTGCGGTCGGGTGTGAGATGGGTGACCGCTAGTGGCGAAAAAAAATCATGCGCGTTTCCGTGCTTCGGAGGGCACGTTAAGCCGTCGGTCCCGGTTGTTGTCGATAGATAACAGTCGTTAAACCTAGTCGGAGGCCTTATGGGCGGTTTGAAAACATCCGACAGTGGGTTGGCCACTAACCCGCATCTCCACCAACCCGCATTGGAGCAGCGTGGTGGAGTAAGCTCCAGGCCTCCCCAATAATGGGGAGGGACCCGTGCCCAGCAGTGGGACGCAAAAAGGGTTGCAGCTATGACTAGCATACACACGAAAAGATTGTTTCAAATCAAATGAAATCAAAAATATTTATTTCATATTAGGAATACAAAATATTCGCTTAATGAATGTAATTTTTTCCCGGTCATCGCCTTTAGGTGCCCGATTGGGCTAGATGTTGAGCTGAGAGAAAAAAGGCGGCGGGAAAAAAACTCCCAGCAGCACTGTTTAAAAAAAGTACATATATAAGTGAGATAACAGTATGGCTATGGGTCCATAATGGGCACAGGTGACAGCTGATCGTATGAGACACTACTTTGTTAGATCAACTATATCTGTCACCTTTTTTGTATATAATTGGTGAGGCCTGAGAAGATACCTTTTTGCGCTCCACGACTTGGCACGGATCCTTCATAACTGGGGAGCTTACTTAGCCACGCTGCTCCGATGAGTCAAGTTTGTATGACTGATATATAAGCAGCTTGTCACCCATCCATCTTTTAAAAGCATTTGATTTGCAGGATGGATCGTTTACGTCCTTCGTTTGTGCGCGATATGCGCAATTCATACATAATTAAACTTTATAATAATACTTCAAATTTATGATTAATACCTAGACAGACCAAATGGAGCATTTGTCGCCACGCCACCGTGCCAGAGGCCCAGGGATCGATACCCAGCGGGGAAGATATTATGAATTTATTTCTTCTCTTGGTCTGGGTGTTTATGTACTTGTCTTTGTGTGACCATATAACCCATGACACAAGGATCTTTATAACAGTAAAACAGTAAAAACATTAAAACAGAGTTTTTTTTAATAATAAAAAGAATTGGTTTCAAAATTAACAGTAAGTATTTTTTGTGATCGTTTAAATTGTACTACTATATCCTACTATGTATGTAATGTATCCCACTAATATTATAAATGCGAAAGTAAGTTTGTTTGTTACTCTTTCACGTGAAAACTACTCAACTGATCATCATGAAACTTTGTACATATATTCTTGGAGTTATTAGAAGTAAAATAGGATACTTTAAAAAATTAACGCGGATGAAAAGGCGGGGCCACAGCTAGTTAAAACATAAAACTGTCAAGTATTTACATGACTTTCGTCTAACTTTCGACTAATATTGAGCTTTTATCTCGAAGAGGACTAAGTATGCGAGTGTTTATGTGCCTTTTATATCCTCATTTTTAGTACCAGTAAAGTATGTTGACTCTTGGAGTACTAAACTCAAGGATAAGGGACATTATCCCTCAGCTTAGTACTCGTTTAGCCTTTCACGAGAAGTCACTTATTTCGATCATTTGTATTTGTAAATAGATGAAAGGAATAGATGAAAGACGAGTAATAATAATAATTTTGTAACTAGTGTTAGCTTAAAACGACTCCTAAGTTTTTTTTTTGTATAAATTTACATGCCGCTTGCCGGTAGAATAAGCTGGAATTATGTTTAGAACATAACGACGGCTCCTACGTATACCAGTGTATCTGCAAAAACCTGTTTTTTTAGGAGAGTCATTAAAACATTTTGAAATCTAAAAACCGTCATAACTTTTTTCTTAAATGGACTATTGTATTGAAACTTTGTAAACTGTTTTATATTAGGGATATATTTATATGGAAGTAAAAAATATGCTCAAAAACTTATCAGTTTTGGTGTTATCACACATACACACTTATTATTGGTAATATTATCGTAGTAAAGTTGTGTATCTGGTAGTTACATATTTTTTCGATGTAACGATCGAGCGTGTTATTGATGCAACTACCCAGTAGACGGTTTTACGTGGGTAATTTGTTTAAAGATTATCCCACCAAAACATTCTGTAAAAAACTAGCCAAGTCTCGATGGAGCTGCTTGTTTATCTCTAAAAAGTAATGAAATCTAGAGAAAGTCGTGCCAAGTCTAAGGTTCCTTACTGCGATTTCTTTATTATTATAGTTAACGTTGTGTGACTTGGCCGTTGAACATTCTTTTTGTTTACACGTAATGTTATATCTGTTTTAACTACCTATGTTCATGTACGTACCATGTATGTACCATGTTAAGCGAGATAATAGCCCATACTGGTATTGGTAATTGGACGCTAGTGTCTCATTTTAGGCTGTTGTTGATTGTGCTCACTTCTTTTTGGAGCGTCAAATCGACCACCGATCTAACATAAAATAACACTTGTGTATCCTTCAACGGCCAAGTCACACAACATTAACTATAATAATAAAGAAATCGCAGTAAGGAACCTTAGACTTGGCACGACTTTCTCTAGATTTCATTACTTTTTAGAGATAAACAAGCAGCTCCATCGAGACTTGGCTAGTTTTTTACAGAATGTTTTGGTGGGATTTCACTTCTTTTTGTAGAAACGTGGGCATATTGATTTATTTTATTAGATTTTCTTATTTAACACAGTTTTTTTCTTTTTATTCGAAGTACTGCCTAACTGTAAATTAAACCTAGAAAACTAAGAGTACTAAATAAGTAACAATTAAATAAAGCATTCAATTAAAACTTCTTTCAAATCTAATAATTAAGTAATAATCAGTAATACGTCACTAATCTATACGTTATAATAACAACCTGCTAATTAAGGGCATGCATAAAAAAGGAGTAGGTATTGTAATTGAATATGTTTCATTTTGTAGAAACGACTGGAGAATGGTTTTTACATAATCTGAATTTTCATTATATTTACTAAGTTTTTATGCACAGAAAACACGATGCCATAAAATTTTCTCGATAGATTTATTATTCAAAATTAGGACAATAATATTTTCAATTTTTATGTCAAAACGAGTTTGAATGTAAGTATTTATCATTATTTTTTTACAACAAGCTAATATTATTATAAAGCTTTCTATGCAAACAGTTTTCTATGTTTTGTTTTAGTTTTTTAACGAAAAATGTTTTTCGATTTGGCGCTTACGACATTCAAAATAAGATGATGCTTTCTTTTCCTCGCGAGCGCTGAAGTAACGCATGCTATCACTCTCTTCTCTTCGCCACTCCCATCCCATCCCACGGCCACCATGAATCATGATACCACCCGTGACCACTGTCAACGATGGACGCGTACTTTTTACTTACTTATGCCCGAATCGCCCGCGAAATACGAAAATTTCAAATTTTATTTCATTTTGTTTAGTTTTTGAAAATATATTTTGTTTCTTAGTAAGTAAGTATTGCAGCTGCATGAGCAGCGATGGCCGAGTGGTAAAAAACCGCGGTCTTCGAATCGACCGATCCCAGGTTCAAATCCTTGGCTCGCACCTCTGACAAAGAAATTTGTAATGTGCGAATTTATCGCTGCTCCACGGTAATGGAAAATATCGTAATATTTCATTAATTACGATGTTCTCCATCGCCGTGCATGCCTGAGAGAAATTTATAATTTCTCGAAAGCATGACGTCCACCAATCCGCACTTGGCCAGCGTGGTGGACTATGGCCTAAATCCCTCTCAATTGTGTGAGAAGGAGACCTGTGCCCAGCAGTGGGACATAAAAAGGGTTGAAAAAAAAAGTAAGTATTAGGTATAAGTTATTATTTTTAGTAAGAATTAGGTAATTTTAAAGTTTAGAAAATGGGAAATAAAAGTAAAAATAAATTATCAAAACGGAAATATTTACAATTCAAACGACAGCAAATAGCTTATATGAACGAAGAAAAAAGGTAAGTAGAACTCTTGCTCTTGTATATTTAGTTAGAAACAATACCCGATATATTGATTACATCGATAATCGATTTACAATAATTTTATTCGTAATATATTTTATTTTAGGCTAGCTGTCTATTTATGAGCAAAGAATATTTAGGTTACTCGGTAGTCACACTTGGTCCTTATTTCACGATTTGGAAAGTAGCGTCTGTAGTCAAGTTTTTGAAGTCTTGTTTCACTCACGTTTGCAATACGACTCAGGTTCGATCCCCAGCGTAGTATATGTTTTTTATATTATATAAATTTATGCTTTTTTTACTATTTTAAAATTACAAATAATTTTTACAATAAAAAAGCTTATAAAAAGACAGACAGAAAACATAAATATTTGAAATTCTTACGGCCGAAAAAAGTCTACATGAACAAAAGAAAAGTACGTATAACGTAAGTAACCTAGGTACAAAGCTATGATTCATTATATAGGTACTTTAGGTGTTTATTTTTTACACCGTAATCAATTTTGTTTCATAAATAAAACCTACAATAACACTGCCCCTATCTATATCGACTCAGTCGATAGACTGACGACAACGAGAAATCCTTACGTAATGTGTAGCCATACTGATCCTTTATTTCACTTATTGTGGAGTAGTGAGCGTAGCTCGTAATAAAATCTCGTGCATTACGTAGGAATGTCCTGGGTTCGATTCCCACTTGTATAGTTTTTGTAAAATTAGTCCTCAACCACAAATATATTTTTTACAGTGAAAACGTTTTTCCGTTTCTGATTCATTAAAAAAGTGAACAAAATTGTGAATTTATTTTAAGTATCGATTTTTTTACTCTACTTATAATTTTACATTTGAGCTGCGGCCCACTGTACAATCGTAGAACAGTCGAAACTGTACATTCGTATTTTTTGCAATGTTTAAGTACTGTAGGTACTAAGTACTTATAATAAATATCAGCAAAGGTGACGAATTACTAATTTTTTTAAATTTATCTTTGTCTATCTATGTGTATAATAGTATATCTGTTTGCCTGTGCGCGCATCACGCAAAAGCTACTAAACCGATTTATTGAAATTTGGTGTGCAGCTTCATAATTAGCCGGGTCAACATTTAGGATTTTATTTATACCGGGAAAGTGTAAGGATAATAAAACAACTGCCACAAATCTGAAATCCACATGGACGAAATCGCGGGCAGAAGTCAAGTCTCCGCGTTGCTGATATTATTATACGTATTTGTTCAAAACTTTGTTACTAAATGACATTGTTGCAAGACAGTTATTTGAGCTTCTTCGTTGTTCCGCTAGGTGACGCTGGCTCGTAATTTAGAAATCAACTTATTTTTACTTAAAGTCACCGATAGATGGCGAATCCCCGCAAGGGGAGCATGACCCCGCCGCAGGGTAGAAAGACAGTTATTTGAGCTTCTTCGTTGTATCAGAGCTTCTTCGTTGTTCCGCTAGGTGACGCTGGCTCGTAATTTAGAAATGAACTTATTTTTACTTAAAGTCACCGATAGATGGCGAATCCCCGCAAGGGGAGCATGACCTCGCCGCAGGGTAGAGGCGTGGCTTGTGATTAGGTATTTCGCATTGATGCATACCCTAAACCTTAGCAAACCTCACGAAATAATAAGCGAAATCAACAAAATGCAAATAATCCCTCCTAATCCATAGCAAACGTTTTCAAGCGCAGTAGAAGAATGTCGTAAACGAGTCGACTGTAACGCGGCCGCAAGCGCGTTTTAATATACAATCAGCGCCATCTAGCGACCTCACTATCACCGCCACTCTTAGTCCAATGCATTATATTTTGACCAAATGAGCGAAATTAATATTTTAGTGTAATTTGTTTATTTAATTTACCTATGTAATGTTCGAGTAGAATAAAGTTAATCGTTCGACTGTTTCTTCTTGTATACTTGTAAGTATAAGTATAAAAGCCAATCTTGTCTTATCCAGAGTTTTCCTTTAATTTTATTTAGGTATATGCGTATTAAAAGCAGAAGGGGAGGCATTCACCCAGCATTGGGACGCAATAGGCTAGATTAAATTAGATATTAATAAAAAAAAACTCAAAGAAAATAATACTGAACCTACTCAATCTATACAAACTATAAACATACCGTTAACCCTTTATCTTTATTATTAGACAAGTGTTAATTATAATTAATATTAATAATTACATAATAAAATCAATGAACTTTCTACCAAAGGAATTACCTACTGTCCTGCCTCCTGGAGGACTCGAGGAGAGGGGGTTGAGGTTCGAAAAAACTTCGGGTCACTTATTCTCGGAGTCGAAGAAAGGATGTGACTTCGAGCCCCATTTATTTGCGATTGCTTTAAAAATTTTCATACACTGGGTCTTATATACAAGTTTGACAATCCACCCTTCAAACAAATAACAATGTCGATAATTATGAAAGACCTCTATAAAAATTTCGTCAATAAAATTAAAGCTTTCTTGGTCGAATGGTTACGAAAGCCGACTACGGAGCTGGAGACCCGGGCATAAGAATAAATAATACTACTATTTATTCTTATGACCCGGGTTCAAATCTCAAGTAGGCAAGCTGTAATTTTTATTTTTTGTGACAATTTTTTTTTAATTGGGAGCTAGGTATTTCAAAAGGATTTGTAAAGTAACACTAAGTCAATGAATGTTTTGCTTAAAAATAAACCAAGTAAATAAATTGTTTTATTCCGAGCAACGCTCGGGCGTCAAGGTACTATCTAACTAAATAAACTGAAAATCCACCCTTCAAACAAATGACAATGTCGATAATTATGAAAGACCTCTATAAAAATTTCGTTAATGGAATTAAGGCTTTCTTGGTCGAATGGTTACGAAAACCGACTGCGGAGCTAAAGACGCGGGTTCAAATCTCATGTAGGCAAGTTGCATTTTTATTTTTTGTGATATTTTTTTAAATTGGGAGATGAAGATGAAGAGGAGAAAATGCGAAACTTTGCTTTCGCTTAACAGCGGAACTAAATGACCTACAGACTTGAAATTTTGGATTTTAAGTATGTGTTTATAGTTTACTGGATGATGAAAATTTCAGCTCTCTGGTCTTATCCAGAGGTTCTCTAATAGGGGCCTGAAAATGTGGCGAAATGGTTCCAGTAAAGGATGGACCAAGAGTACTAAATAATCCTAGTTATCCTAGTTTTTATAGTTTTCCCTTTATGTGGCCATTAAACCCTAACTCTGTACCAAATTTCAGCTCTCTGAGTTTATGGGAAGTACTAGTTCTATTTTGATTTTATGAGTGAGGTGAGTGTCGTAAATGCGAACGAAAATGCGAAACTTTGCTTTCGCTTAACAGCGGAACTAAATGACCTACAGACTTGAAATTTTGGATTTTAAGTATGTGTTTATAGCTTACTGGATGATGAAAATTTCAGCTCTCTGGTCTTATCCAGAGGTTCTCTAATAGGGGCCTGAAAATGTGGCGAAATGGTTCCAGTAAAGGATGGACCAAGAGTACTAAATAATCCTAGTTATCCTAGTTTTTATAGTTTTCCCTTTATGTGGCCATTAAACCCTAACTCTGTACCAAATTTCAGCTCTCTGAGTTTATGGGAAGTACTAGTTCTATTTTGATGATCCATGAGTGAGTGAGTGTCGTAAATGCGAAACTTTGCTTTCGCTTAGCTTCAGAACTAAATAACCTACAGACTTGAAATTTTGTATTTTAAGTATGTGATTATAGCTTACTGGATGATGAAAATTTCAGCGCTCTGGTCTTATCCAGAGGTTCTCAAATAGGGGCCTGAAAATGCGGCGAAATGGTTCCAGTAAAGGATGGTACGGCAGTGTTTGCTTTGCGCTCGACTTGGCGGGGCACTGACGTGCCATCCAGATGAGTAACTTCCGCTGTTGTGCATCTCTTAGTTACCATTTACCTATATATTTAAAATAAGGTTTCATTTCTCTCTTTATTTCTAGACATGAAAGTCACATTACAAAATCATATGATGTAATTTAATGAAATAGATATAGAATAGAACACTTTAATCAGTCATATTTTAATTAGGTATAATCAACTATTTTAAATCAATTATTTAAACGGAAATAAAATGAGCAAGGCACAAAATATTCAAAATATAACAAAATAATCACAATCAGTTAGAATAACAAAATTTTAAATATTATTACTATGTATCAGTCATCTATTCATAGGTATAGAATAATCACCAGGTAAAGATTCATTTTATACTAATAAAGATCTAAAAAATATAAGTAAGCATTAAGCACAACATAATAACAAAAATTATAGACAATTATTTTTATGTACTCATTTGGTATCGGTAACATTTTTATAGAATAAATAATTAACATCTTTATAAACTTTCAAATTTCAAACATTATCACAAAAATAATAAGTTAGAATACTTCTGAAGTACCTAGGAAAAATATTAATAAAAACTATGAAAAATATTAATTTTCGTCAACATCACTTTCAACACATTCGTCACCTTCCAGCAATGTGTAATAGAAATCATAATATATGGATGGAATAACTTTTATTTGACATAAGTATTTTAAGTCTTGTATCTTTGCTGCTGGGATAAGCAGTTTTCCGAGGTATGCTGCTTTCAAGGGACTTGACAGCAAATTCTGTATTTGATTCACCTCTGATCTTTGTCGGTTTCTTGCCCTTGTTTTTGGTGGTTCCAGTGTCATGACAACATCAATCTTTTCAAAATCATGATCACAAAAATCCGTCTTATAATATATTTTCTCAAGAGATTGTGGGAAAAATTCAAGTTGTCTGACGTGTGACCAAAAAACTTTTTCTCCATCTGCGTTTTGTGTCCAGTTGCATCCAGGCGTTAACATCAATGATTTGAAGTCAATAAAGTCAGATGTATTCATTTCTTTTACAACATATGGGTGTCCCTCTCGTTTTGCAAATCTTATGAGCGCGTACCATTGTGCTGGTGTATATTATCATTCGGTTCTTCGAAGTTCTTTCAATGAGGGAATGAACGCTGTCACCTTCATTTTGTGTGTGACCTTTTTCACCAAAATGAAGCTGGTGAATCGACATAAGGTGCAAGAGGCGAATCGACTCGAGGCATAGCTGGTGAACCAACACGAGGTGCAGCTGGTGAATTGATACAAGGTGCAGCTGGTTAATCGACACGAGGTGCAGCTGGTGAATCGACACAAGATACATTAGGTGAAGCAACACCACTAAACTCAACAATTTGCTTTAAATAGGGCGATATATTTGGAGAATCATAAAACGGCATAATGCCACTATTTGCATTAAGGTTGAGCAAATTCGTAAGTAACGGCGACTCGGGCATCATTGCTGAACATAAAGTTGGGTCATTTGAAATAGTAGATGGGCTATTGTTGTTTTGTTCTTCAATCTGTTCCAAAGGTGTCCTGGACTCAGCAAAACCTTTTGAAGTTGAGTTACTGGCGAAGGAGTTTGCTTTCTGGTTTTCTTCTTCATATGTGGTCGGGTTAATGTTTTCATTATTTTCTGTATTTACATGTTATACCTCGTTATTTACTTCTGAAAAAAATATTATCAAATGAAGCACCAGCTATCTTTATTTGTATATTCAAATCACATCAACTACCTAACTTTAAAATTTTCAAGTGTAAAAAGAAAGCAAACTCAAAACTGTTCCGGGTTATTAAATTATATATCTATTGTATTATTATTAATTGGACTGTGCAAAAAATATGGAAATTAACTATGTTATAAATAACCTGATTGGTCTTCATTATATTCTTGACATTTTATTATTTCCGATAACTTTCGCAAATCATTTTCCGTAAAATTTTCGGAAAAAGGAACAGGAGATTCATCATCAGCTGCAAAAAAATACAAGCTTACAAAAGTACTTAATTTATATATATTTTTTATTAATGCAGTAATATTAATGTAAAAGCATGTATGTGTTAACATACAGTTTTAAGTATTATAACATTCCAAAGTAAAACTCTTTACATGCCACATAACTAACAATGAACACACAAAATTACAACGTACAAACATGTAAATGCCTAGATACACATTATTAGTTACTTAAATCCCAAAGCATAAGTATGTATCTGTGTAGTTACATGCTTTTACGCCGGAACTTCAAAAACCCAGTGACAACAGCAAATCAATTAGTATTAAAATCAAGTTATACCTGTTCTAGAGTCTTGATATTTGTTATGGGCACCTTTTTTTTAACTCCGAAAGAAATTTTGATCGCTTACTTGCCATTTTTAACGAAAAAATGACAGTGCGTAGTCCACAAATATTTGACGCGCAAACCACCTGATGTCCGCCAAATAACTGCGCATCTGGCAGTTACACCGCCCCGCGCCGCGATGTCTCCCGCGCAATCGTAGGTAAGTGGGAGATGCAAAGTTGTTCAGCGGAGAATTATAGAGTTAAAAATAGTTACTCACTTATGCCTCTGAGTAATTTTTTTTTAGCAACAAAATTTTTTTTCTTTTCTTAGTATTATAGAATCACATGCGTAGATTTCAAAAATACATCAGATGTATAAGTGTGTATCTTTCAGATACACTGGTATACGTAGGAGCCGTCGATAAGACCTATGTAAAACCTTATTCAAAAGCTATTTGATTTGAGGCCACGTAGTGTTTAGTTATAATTGCAGCCCATGGACATCAAAACACAACTTTATGACAATGTCAAAAGGTAGTCGCCTCGAATAAGTTTGGCCGGCATTTTATATCTTATCATAGAAAGGCATAAAATAGGTTAGTTTTGAGACTGTTCAATAATAGCTACTAGAGCGCATATTCACCTGCAGGTCCCGTAAAATGCAAGGGATGTAAAGATACTTCAACTCAGTTGTGCGCGCGGCGCTATGTGTGCGTGGGCTAGTAATTATGCAGCTTTAATTTGTGTGACAGTGACGCGGCCGTGATCGTCCGAGTAACTTCACTGTACCTCTTGTCACGCACACAAAGTCACTGTGTATATACAGGTTTACCCACACATAGCGCCGCGCGCACAACTGAGTTGAAGTATCTGTACGCAGCTAAGTAAAATGGGCGCGGTTAAGGTGTAAGGTCTTAGTTACTGCTAGTATCAGTTTTCGTGCTTATACTTCAAAGTACCTGTTAACAGGCCGTATAGGTACGAAATTTTGTCGATTTTGCTGATTCGCCTGACCTTACACATGAGATTTTGTTTTAACAAAAAAAAAAAACGGTAAAAATAAAAAAAATTCAGTACCTTTTTCTTTTTGCTTATAGCTATGTGCGTACTCTTATAACTATGAGCGTACAACGCAGACTGGGTTCCAGTATCTAAAATTAGTAAGTATTTACGTAAAAAAAGAATTAACGTTTAAAGAAAACACGAGTGTGTTCGTCATGTTCCATGGCGTCCATCATTATTCGTTCTAACCTATGGTATGCCATTCCAAGCAACTTAAGCAAACTCATAAGTCTCGTAACTGAAACTAGTTTGTATTCCCTCAGCTAAACAATTGTGGAGACGCATGTCTTAAAGCGTTAGACAACGTCAAACGCTTTAAACTGACAGATATACATTAAGAAATAAGGACTCCCTGAGTTTTGGCGGGAAGTCGAAAAAGACATATTGTGCTTTTGTTTTATTTTCACTTTCTTGGTGTATTTTTGAGTTATATCGGATAAATTTGATGGCATTTCGTTCGATATAGTTTAATTATAGTGCACGAGTGTTGTGAATTAAAATAACAGTGAGAAAATTTGTTTTTTCGGCTTGCCTCTAAAATTCCATTGGTCACGTTCTGGTAAAGAAGCCATCGCTTTACTTGAATGTCTGACTGACTTGACAGACTAAGTACTGACGACTTACTGACTTTACCTATTAAATTATTACTCTTTCATGGCCAAAAACCTGATGCAAAAATACTTGACGATGGCAATATGCAGAGTTTGCGATGCCATAATTGAAGAAGGAAAAAAAGGACTTCCTTGTACCGTGGTATTAGCTGCTGATAGAACAATACTTAACTGATGCTCTATGATCTAAGAAACATAAAATGACGGTATATTGTTGCATGAAATTTGAAAATATACTCATGATGTCAATTCGCGTATATTGTCATATGAATATAACAATTTGCGCTGACTAAAATCACTTAAAAGACTTATTGAAGAAATTTCTTAATATATCAAATCTAGACCTTCTATACTTGAATAATAATAGTACAGTAGATCAGTAAATAACTACTGCGAATAGAGCTGCACTACTATATACAAATATACTAGAAAGTTAATTCAAATTGATTAGCATATTTTTATAAAAATACTATCTGTGCCCCGCGGTTTCACCCGCGATAAAAAATTTTTGCGTGAAAGAGTAACAAACAAACTTACTTTCGCATTTATAATATAAAAGTAGGATAAACATAAATAAATAAATAATAAATAAACGTTACACACTCATAGCCTCACAGTAAGGTAATTAATACCCTGTGTCGTGGGTACCATGGACACATACAAAGACAGGAACATAAACACCCAGACCGAGAACAGAAATTAAAACTCAACATTCAAATTTCTGTTTCGCCGGGAATCGAACCCGGGACCCCTTGATTGGCAGTCCGGCATGGTAACCATCACGCCACGCGGGTCGTCATGGAATTTGCGTGTTTTGTAATTGTATAGCAGTTAATTTAAAGACTCTGTTACATAAAATACAGTGACATCTAAAGTGACGTAAGCCACCGTATATAAACAGACAAGTTGATATTTCATGTCTCCCTTCTTATTTGCCCTAACTCATATCATTCCAAGTAACTTAAACAAACTCGTAACTTAGACTTGTTTGTATTGCTTCAGTTAAACAATGGCGAAGACGTGTGTCTTTGAACTGCCCCAAACACTTTAAACTGACTGATGTATGGTGTTAGCTGCCTCAGACAGAATAAAACTAAACTGACGCTAATGAGCTTTTTGCTTGTTGTAGACACTGTCGCTTTATATTTGAAATAGGTATGCTGACTGATGTATAGTATACGTTAAGAAGGAAGAACTTTGTACCGTGGTATTACGTACCCCAGACAAAACAAAACCAAACTGATAGTCATTGTCTAAGAAACATTTATGTACCTCTAACTTATACATTGTTTTGTTATGGATATTATTTATTCGCCATTTTATTTTATTATTTTTATTATGTAGAGGAATGTTAATTTTATTTAATGCAATTTTATTATGATGATTTGTTAATGTAAATGTAATTTTGATTTTAATTGTAAAGAGCTATTACCTCTGATTTATTTATATAATTTGAATATATGTAGTGATAGTTATATTTATTTATTTATATATTATAAGTTGAATAGTGTAATATGAATGTTTTGTAGTTATTATCAATTGCTATTTGATTTTATCATTTTATTATTTAGTGGAATGTTAATGTTAATTTAATTTAATGAAATTTTTATTATGATGATTTTTTTAATGTCAATGTAATTTATTTGAAAGAGCCATTGTACTTGTATCATTGAAATTTAAGAATATAATAATATGTATACGTGAACATAGCTCGCGCATTTTAGTGTGAGATTGTTTTTTGTTGACATTGTTTTTTTTATTTTAAGGCAATAAAGAAGTGCAACCCTGAACAAGAAATTTCTTAATATGCCAAATCAAATAGGTGACATTAGTTATCTTACGTAAAAAAGTGCGCATTTTCTACAAAAATGTCAAAACTCATATCATTCCAAGCAACTTAAACAAACTTGTACCTTAGACTCGTTTGTATTCCCTCAGTTGAACAATGTTGGAAAGTCGTGTCTTTGAACTACGTCAAACACTAAACTGACTGATGTATGGTGTTAGCTGCCTCAGACAGAATAAAACTAAACTGACGCTAATGAGCATTTCGCTTGTTGTAGATACTGTCGCTTTAAATTTAAAATAGGTATGCTCGTAACTAGCAACATCGCAGCTGATGCTCGTAAGCTACATTTTAAGATTTTTGTTAAATAGTAATGAAAATTAACTTACGTAAAGAAGCGCGCAAGGCCAAAGGGCTCGCGTAGAATGCAAGCGATCTACGCAACTAAGCAAAACGAATGCGGTCGGTATGAGATGAGTGACCACCTGTGACGTGTCTGAGTGGAGGCCTAATGGGTAGTTTGGAAAGCCCGTAGCCCCACCAATCAGCATAAGAACAGCGTGGTAGAGTAAGCTTCAGGCCTCTCTACTAATAGGATGAGGCTCATGCCCAGCAGTGGAAGTTAATGGGAAACAAAAAGGTTTGCACACAAAACAGTAACAATGTACACGTCTTTTAATTACACAGTTAAATTTCCAAACTTTGGAAGTGAAGTATTTTCTATGACTAATCGCACTAAACGACATCCTTTTTGTACGTAAGTAGTACTCAAGACCTCTGTTTTTACGAGGCACATGACGGTTGTTGGCGCTTTTGAACGACTAATGCACGGCCTTTTACGGACTTGCCCTTTTATACTTAAACCTCTGTAGGACATACATACAGGCTTTGCTGACAGACCTGGAATACATTATAATTTTGGGAATTAAAAAAGGTTTCTTTTATATACTTTTTCGATCAAAGAAATGTTTCTTAGCACTCATTCTAAGAATCTGAGAATTTGTGTGTTTTAAACATTATTCCGAGTTATGAGTTGGTTACGCACTTGCCTTTTTACAAGGAAACTTTACTTGAGCTTAAAGGCTTTGTAGAAATTAGTTGGGGTAATTTTGCGATTAAAATTGTGTTACTTTGTCAATGTGAAAAGGAAAGCAAAGATAATTATTTGTCATTCACATTAGTTTTCAGTCATAGATGTGTTTGTTATTACAATAATTCAAAATATGCTGGGACAATGAAGCCGAATATCTTAGCTAAGAACTTTTTCAACGTCTTCAACAACTTAAAACTTTGAAGATGTAACGTCTAAATAACATCAAATGTCACTTTTAAGTAAATTGATTTACCAAACAACTTCCTTATAATTACTTCAAATTATATTGCAACAGCGTAACCAGTGTTATAATAAAATTTACTACATAATAATTTAATTACGCGTTAAAGCTTGATAACGCGCATACATACATATAAAATTTATATGTATAAGAACATACATATAAAAGAGGATGTTTGTATATATGACATCGCAAAACTCAGAAACTATTCGACCGATTATTATGAAAATTGGTATGTATATGTATTTTTTCACGGAAAAGGTTTATATGCTATCCATTATTATTATAATTTAATATTTAAACGCGATACGGAGTTCGCTGGGTCAGCTAGATAAAGTTAAGCGTTTAAGTAAATTGAATTACCAAACAACTTCCTTATAATTACTTCAAATTATATTGCAACAGTGTAACCAGTGTTATAATAAAATTGACTACATAATAATTTAATTACGTGTTTGAGCTTGATTCCTTGGTTGTTCTTACTTTAACATTTCATCTTTGGAAACCAAACTTATAATTCCAAAGTATTCTATACACAGTCGTACTAAACAAAAATGTAACGCCACGTATCCTTACTTAAGTCTCTCTTACTTAAGTCACTCTAGACCCCTTTTTTACGAGGCACATAGTGGTTGTTGACGTAACCCGTAAAAGCCTAATGCACGGCCTTTTACGTACTTGCACTTTTATACTTAAACCTTTTTAGGACTAACACTCTCACAAATGAATATGTAAAAATTCAGTACAAATAAAAAGTGGGTTTTCTTATTCTTTGTAATCATTTTATTGATTTGCGTGACGCCCATTTTAGGCATAAGTTTATGTATATCAATGTATAGTATATCAAACTTCTCAAAAAATCATTCAAATGATAAATATTTACCATGATTACGAATTTTTGAAATGAAATACACCCAGACCGAGAACAGAAATTAAAACTCATTGAAATTTCTATTTCGCCAGGAATCGAACCCGGGACCCTTCGATTGGCAGTCTGGCATAGTAACCATTGCGCCACGCAGGTCGTCAATACAAATAAAATATGCCACATTTATTATTAACGTAAAAAATACTCGGGGCCCTTGTTTTAATGACGCATTATGGTGGCTGTCGGAGAACACAAAGAAAAGTGGTTTTGTTACGAGTATGAAAGTATTTTATGTGACCAATAAATAATTTAAAATTTTAGTGACATTAGAAAAATTCCAAACAATAATGATAATTTTACTCATTCAAGAAAAAAGCGGCTTTACTAGTGTAAAAAGTACTCAAAGAATGTGTTTTGAAGAGGTCCAATATGCCAGATGGCGCGAAACATGAACGACTAATAAACCTTTATGGGAAGGCAAAACAAACATGTATTGTGAGTATTGCAAAAATAAAAAGTGCGAGTTCCTTGGCTGAAGTATGTACTTATTTTACTAACGTACGAATTTATAATACTAATTTCGAATAAATTCAGATTTGGTCCTTATTGGAACGAAGTACCTTATCGCGCGTTGCGAAAGGGGGCTAGACGGAAAAAATTAAGACGAAAAGTCGTAAAGACACTTTTTGCTATGCCTGTCTGTCTTTCTCTCTCTCTCTCTCTCTCTCATAGAAAGCAAACCAGTTATTTTCGTTTCGTTTTTTTATTTCGCATTGAACAGTGTGGTGTCGCGGTCGCGACGATTTATTATTATAAATAAAATAACCTTTATGTTAAGAAAATTTTGTAAAAAAAATTCTTTGCTTTTTATCGATAAAAAAATCGTAATTCAAAAAATGTTTACGAAGTTCAAATACTCGGCAACAGATGGCGCCACTATATAGTTAATTTCCAAGTTGATGGGTTGGAAAAGCCCTTATATCTTTAAAAACACGCCCTTTAGCTTGAAACGGGAACTTTCTTGTTCGAGGGGGGATAAAGGACTATCACACTATATAAGTCCCTTTATCGTGCCGGGACTCCTTTTAAGTTTTATCGTAACGCACATTTTATCAACTTAGTTTTATTATATATAATGATATTGAAAGTAAAAGATCTTCAAACCAGGATTGTGAGAAAGGTAGCGGTAGAGAAAAGATACCAGTAGTCGCAAATTAATTGATACTATATTTCTGAGTCTTACCGCGACCGGCAGGCGTCGGTTGCGCTTGTTGTGGACAAATAGTAGTCATTAAACTTTGTCAAAGATTTTATGGGCGGCTTGAAAACATCTGGCTATCCGGTTATCCGTAGCTCCACCAATTCCCTTTGAAGCCAGCCAACCAGCAAGGTTGAGTAAGCAGGTTACCGCAGCCGGGATCAGTCCCAAACTATATGAATTTACAGGCTTCATTTTAGGACAAGACTGAAAAAATCTCAGTAATAAATATTAAGTATACAATAAATAGCTGCATGTCATCAATGCCTCCAGTAAAATTATAAATTAGTGAAATAAAAAACCGGCCAAGTGCGAGTCGGACTCGCGCACGAAGGGTTTCTTACCATCCCTACTAATATTATAAATTCAAAAGCAACTCTGTCTGTCTATCTGTCTGCTACTCTTTCCTGCTTAAACTACTGAACCAATTTTAATGAAATTTGGAACATACAAAGAGACCCTGGGAAAGGACATAGGATGGTTTTATCCTACGGGAACCTATAAAACGGGTCCACGCGGATGAAGCCGTTGGCGGAAAATCTATAAAAAACGGCAAAAAACATTTTGTTATATACCCACTTAAATATTTATTTTATTCTGTTTTAGTGTATTTGTTATTATAATGGAAATAGAAATACATCATCTGTGAAAATTTTATCGGTTTCGCTATCACGGTTTATGAGATATAGCCTGTTGACTGACAGACGGACAAAAAGTTATTAAATAATAATAATAATTAGTAATAGGGCATCGTTTGTACCCTTTGGGTACGGAACCCTGAAAACGATATGATATGTCAAAAATGATTCCGAAAATATAAGATTTTACATACAATTACTGCATAAGGAGTAGGCCTTCTGTAGTGAGACGAAATGAAATGAAATGAAATATTCTTTATTCACTGTACGGTTCTTATTTACAAACTCTTAGTGAACGTTATTTTTTTGTTATGTCTGCTCTGGGTGCGCTTAGGCAATGCTGAGCTGAAGAAAAGAGCAGACGGAGAAAAACTTCAGCCCTGTTTTAAAATATGGAGTATACAATAGCTAGCTTTCTTACAGAGTAGGCATGGGCCGATAAGGGACATAGTATACGTGACAGCTACCGCATGTGTCAATGTCGTCCCACAGCCATCTGCTAACATTGGCAGTTTAATGCATTTAAGTCTATTACATCAGTTATAGAAACAGCCTTGTGGGACTACAGCTCAATCCCGAGCTTTTTTATCAATTAAATAGTCCTCAAGATCGTAATAAGCCTTGCGACACAGGACTTGTCTGACTTTTTTTTTAATCTGTGAAAAGAAAGATGACAAGTCATGCGCCCGTGTGTCCCAGAGCCAGTCAATAGACGACAGAAGCTTTGTTTGTGCTATTATCGCCCGATACATCATTAATTTGTATTATCCCGCGATTAGTGAACTAAGAGGGTCATATCTATCATTTAGTTCATAGTAAATTGTCGATTGCGTTTAAAAACCAAGGGTGCATAAGTATTTTAAAACGTTTTGCGTACATGACTTTTTAAAAGTGATCTGTCCTTTCTAACTCTATTGCAGTACCCCTATATTGTCCACAATGTGTCCTTAATAATTTTAATGATAAAAAAGCGAAAAGTGACCCACCCATTAAGAAATCTTGAAAACCACTTAACGTATAAAAATGAAAACAGAGCCGAATGAAGAAGGTCTATAGACTCACGCAAATTAATTTTGAAAGAAATTTTACAAAGACGTAGATCAAATTATGAAAATGTCCATGTTTTGGAGGTTAATCTAACGCGGGTGAAGTCGTGGTGCACAGCCAGTATAAATATAAGGACAGAATTGAATAAATCAGTAATAGTTGTATGATGTTACCGAAGTTCGGTATCGAACCACGGGTATCGTTTTGAGACCTCAATGTGTACCTCTGAGTGAGAAAATTGTTAAAAGCATTATTTGTTAATTGCTCCACAGCAAAAGTCTTGTTATATTTAAATAGTATATGTGTCAATATAAGGTATGGTACTCGAACTTGGGAAGTGTGGTGGACTATGATTTAAATCTTTTCTTATTTTGAAGAACATGGGTTTTCAAAATATCAGCAATGAGACATTAAAATATTAATTAAAGTCGTCAACAAGTATGCTATTAATATTATGAAGTACAGTACCTGGACGACCGAGCGTTGCTCGGACAAAAACAAGTTATTTTTCATATCACATGCATTGAAACAGCGAGTTTTGATCTCTGTTTTGCCAGTCGAAATAAGGCAATTTCAAACCAATGTGAACGTGTCAGGCAGAAACAACGTTGTTTGCACCTTCATTTATTTATTATTTACGTCTTTATTTCAAGTCTGTCAGAATCGCATTGACAACTGTCGTCAAATCGTTGTCAAAAGATATTACTGCGCTATTTGTCTGAAATAGTCTTACTTCGACTGGCTACAGAAATCAAAACTCGTTGTTTCATTACATGTGATATGAAAAATACGGTGTGTGGCACGGGATGAAACACGATTTCAGACCAGGGCGATGATAGATTATGATACCTCTCGCCCTCGTCAGAAATCGTCTTGTTTCACCCCTTGCCACACAATATACTATTATAATTTAAAATTTCTAAAAATAAAACCTACCTGGATCGATTTATCACCCCCGAAACCAGCGTACAAAATTTCATTAAAATCGTTGGAGCTATTTACGAGATTCAATAAATATATTTAGGTATATACAAGAATTGCTCGTTTAAAGGTATTAGATAATAAGTACTCATAAAGTGCTTGTACATCAATGCCATTATAACAATGACAAGTACCTAATCACCACAAAAATTGTGAACCTACTCCATAAATAGTGAAGTATTTAGGTCGGAAATAAAACCTTATATTTTATTCATACTGAAATTGGAAACGAAAGCGTTTGACAATAACATACTCGTTTTTCTATTCTAACAATGCATCAAAAAGTCATGAATGTTGAATAATAAAAAAGCAATTAAATTTACTAGAACTTTGTGTACAATTCCGCTTTTATGATTTTATTTTTGGGTACTGTGCTTAAAACAATAAAAGGAACCCTTATATGATGATATCAGTATTTGTATGTCTCTCTGTATGCATTACAACAGCGTATAACACTTTACACTAACTAACACTAATTAACACTAACAATTTGTAATGTATTTTTTGAAATTTCTTTGTGGTGTGAATATTGTCTTTACAAATAAGTGTATTTTAGTTCTTAAGTTTTTCTATGTTCAATGAATTCTAATATGATATGGTAATAACATTTACTGACAGTACTCTAATTTGTATTCAAATAGTGTCTTTGAGACTTATCAGATTTTGTAACTTGAATTTTTACTTTTCAATATCCTTTAAAAAAACTAAATCATACCAAAAACATTTTCATGTAAAACCTTTCCAACACAAGTGTGTATGACTTAAAATGTGAAAAATATAATCAGATCGCCTAATGAGTACCTACAGCGAAGCTACTGAATCTACACGCACTAACTCAGCTAACCCTTTTTTTTTTTTGGTATCGGGGGGGAAACCTTCAAAAGGTACCCAGCACCTTGGGAGAGGACACCGGGTTATGTGGGATTTGAACCTCACTAAAACCCCCTCGGTGGCCTCCTCTGCGTTTGGGGAGGACTCCGGGATCTCCCATGGAACGCACCGGTGTCCTCCATACGCGACGCCCTTGAAAGGGCCCATCTTTGGGAGAGCAGATGTGATCTCCTGCACCTTCCGATGCTTACGGCGGCATGCGGCCACACACACCGCCGTCCTTCCCGGGGCTGCTGGCTGGACGGGTCGAGCTCCCACTCTCACCGCCCGCAGCCCCGGAAGCCCCCTTTTAGTCGCCTCTTACGATCAGGCAGGGGATACCGTAGCTCTATTCTTACTCCCGAAGCTACAGGGACTAACTCAGCTAACCCTAACATCACCAACTATACACATCGATCACAATTTGTGTGACTGCAATTTAGCCATCGTCACAAAGGCGTTCGTTGAGTTTTGGCGGGAAGTCGACAAAAAATCATTTTTTGCTCTTGTTTTATTTTTACTTTCTTGGTCTATGTTTGAGTTATATTTGATAAATTTCATGGCATTTTGTTCGATATAGGTTAATTATGGTGCACGAGTGTTGTGAATTAAAATAACAGTGCGAAAATATGTTTTTTCGGCTTGCCTCCAAAATTCCATTGGTCACGTTCTAGTAAAGAAGCCATCGCTTTACTTGAATATTTGACTGACTTGACAGACTGATTACTAACGACGTACTGACATTACCCATTATTACTCGTCCAGTATACCGAAACTGGCAAAAACGTGATGCAATAATTATACTTAACGCTGGCATTATGCAGAGTTTGCGATGCCATAATATAGAAGAAAAAAAGGCTTTCGTTACTTTTGTGTAATGCAAGTATCGAGTTGAGGTAACGAAACGGCAAAGCCCACTTGCGCTCGGAACTTGCCACTAACTTAGTGCGGTTTCAAACTAATTTACTTATGTATTTGTCGCCACATATACGGTCCTTTTGAAAAACGTGCTTATACACGCGCTAATTTTTGTACCTGAAAATGTCAAATCTTGACGTTTCGCGGCTTCACGCGCTTTAAAAAAGAACGCCAGCTAAGAATTGCGGGCGCGGTCGGGAGTGAGATTAAAGACTGCTATTTTACGTGCTTCGGAGTACATTATCGATAGATTGCAACCGTAAAATTTTGTCGAAGGCTTTATGTTTGGTTACAAATCACCCGAAAGCGGATTGGCTACTAGAACCTGCATCTCCACCTCTCAGCACTGGAGCAGAGTAAGCTCGAGGCGTTTCCAGTGATGTGGAGAGATCCGTGCCCAACAGTGGGACTCAAAAAGGGTTGGTATCAGTATCATGGCCCTATAAAAAACACGTTACGGCCCATTAAAATATTAGCCGATTTTTTTCTAGCATTCGACAGTAATATAGTTCTGAATCCTCAACAACATATTGTGGCGCTGAAATATATTGTAGTTCAGACGTTCAGCCCCGGCTCGTGACATTAAGCAAACTAGGAGTTAGGGCACAATTTCAATAACACGCTCATAGATTGTACCGTCCCGAATACAAGGACCACAGAGTAGGAAAAAAATAGAGACTTTATTATAACTTTATTTTACACTAGCGATTTGGCCCGGCGTCGCTCGGGTGATTTGAGTTTATATGAATAATCATAGATTTGAATGAATATAATTGGATAAAATAAAATCGGATTAAAGTGCCTGTGGCCTATGTGTTATTCCAGACTCTAATCTATTTCGTGCGATTATTGAGCAACAAATACCCAATCAAATATCTAAATCTTTGCATTCATAATATAAGTAAGAGATCAAATTGGGTTTTCTCTGCAAATAAGCTAACCCTATATTCACCCTACAGCACTGCTAGGTTTTTAATTTAGGAAGACTTGCTTATGTGAGTATTATTTAACAATCGAATCGTAGAATGCAAGCTATCTATGCGACTAAGCCAAATGGGCACGGTCGGGTGGTGGAGGTGGGTGACCGCTAGTGACAAAAAATTTCATGCGCGTTTCCGTGCTTCGGAGGGCACGTTAAGCCGTCGATCCCGGTTGTTGTCGATAGATAATAGTCGTTAAACCTTGTCGGAGGCCTTATGGGCGGTTTGAAAACATCCGACAGCAGGTTGGCCACTAACCCGCATCTCCACCAACCCGCATTGGAGCAGCGTGGTGGAGTAAGCTCCAGGTCTCCCCAATAATGGGGAGAGACTCGTGCCCAGCAGTGGGATGTAAAAAGGGTTGCAGCCATTTAAAAATATGGTTCAATAATTTGCTCAAACAAATTTGCCTTATAAAATGTAATTTCGAAATGTAATCACATTGAGCACACATTTTTTAACCTAGATTATTTTAAATATTTTAGGGGTAGAGTAATATTTTATAATTTAACCGTATTTTTACAATCTTGTTTTTAACAAAAGTTGCAGATTCTTCTTATGTTTTTCTTATGTTTGTGTCATTAGTTAAATATCAGTTTGAGAATTAGTTAAAATTATTATTAGATATATTTTTTCTGACTTGACGTAGTTTTTTTCGTTCTAGCAAGTCTAAGTATTCATTTGGTTTTTCTCTGTTCCTATATTGCCCTATGCATCGTCGGAAGTAGTCGCGGCCCGAACCAGCCAATATCCGCTGCCAACGCTTTGACGTCGTTCCTGCGACACCATTGCTGCTTGAAATTTGTTTTTAGCGTGGATTTGTGGCTCTGATGATGTTATGCTTCTAATGATGATCAATAACTAAAACTATTCAGACACTTCTGACAAAAAAAAATTCACACGCACACACACACACACACAAACACACACACACACAGAGAGGGTGGGAGATAGAAAGAGAGAGAATTTATTATCTGTAACGCTGATCAAACTGATCGTTCAAGTTTTTCCCACTGCTGTCAGTGGGTCTTTTTTCTGAAATCAGAACCAGAAACAGACCTGGCTGCATAAGACTAAGAGCACATACATAGATTATTCGTGGAAGATATAGAAGATATAATTCCACGCGGGCGAATAGGTTCCGGAATTAAACTTATGCCTAGAGATGGGACATTAAAGGGCTTGTAATAAATCATAATGTAATACGTAATCAGAATATAACTTGTTCGTATTTACTTATATACTAAGGTTCTTAAATATCCTTTGGTTTAGAAACCACAGTGCACTAACGTAACACCGCAATACAATTATGGACAAGTAAATGTGACCTACTTGCGATGTTAATTTCATCCTAAACTTGCGGGTAAATCATATTCGTAACGCATTTGCATGCATGATGCATAAATGTATTTAAATTACGTTGCCGACGCGGATACTCAAAATGCAAATAACCTGATTAAACACAATTAATAACCTCGGATGTTGAAGAGAAATGGTCGTTTTTGGGCCATTATTTATTTAATAGTAATTATAATTTATCGTGGTTCGCCCAATTGCCTGTAAGCAACAGTTTTCCATAGTGGCAAATAAATAATCCATACTAATGTAAAAAGCTGAAGAGTTTGTTTTTTTAACCTCACTAATCTCAGAAACTACTGGTTCAAATCGAAAAAATATTTTTGTGTTGAATAGTCCATTTATTGGGGAAGGCTATAGCTAAACCTATAAGCTATCATCATGCTTTGACTAACACCGAAGTCCACGCGGGCAAAATCGCGGGCGGCCGCTAGTGTAATAATAAAATAAAATGGCTTGGTTTGAAAGCCACAGTGCACTAACGTAACATCGCAATGCAATTATGGTTCAATAACGTTGTAAATGTGACCTACTTGCGATGTTAATTTCATCCTAAACTTGCGGGTAAATCATATTCGTAACGCATTTGCATGCATGATGCATAGATGTATTCAAATTACGTTGCCGACGCGGATACTCAAAATGCAAATAACCTGATTAAACACAATTAATAACCTCGGATGTTGAAGAGAAATGGTAGTTTTTGGGCCATTATTTATTTATTAGTAATTATTATTTATCGTGGTTTGCACTATTGCCTGTAAGCAACAGTTTTCCATAGTGGCAAATAAATAATCCATACTAATGTAAAAAGCTGAAGAGTTTGTTTTTTTAACCTCGCTAATCTCAGGAACAACTGGTTCAAATCGAAAAAACGTTTTTGTGTTGAATAGTCCATTTATTGGGGAAGGCTATAGCTAAACCTATAAGCTATCATCATGCTATGACTAGCGATGTTAATTTCATCCTAAACTTGCAGGTAAATCATATTCGTAACGCATTTGCATGCATGATGCATAGATGTATTCAAATTACGTTGCCGACGCGGATACTCAAAATGCAAATAACCTGATTAAACACAATTAATAACCTCGGATGTTGAAGAGAAATGGTCGTTTTTGGGCCATTATTTATTTATTAGTAGGTAATATTATTTATCGTGGTTCGCACGATTGCTTGTAAGCAACAGTTTTCCATAGTGGCAAATAAATAATCCATACTAATGTAAAAAGCTGAAGAGTTTGATTTTTTAACCTCGCTAATCTCAGGAACAACTGGTTCAAATCGAAAAAACGTTTTTGTGTTGAATAGTCCATTTATTGGGGAAGGCTATAGCTAAACCTATAAGCTATCATCATGCTATGACTAATACGGAAGTCAACGCGGGCGATGTCGCGGGCGGCCGCTAGTGTAATAATAAAATAAAATGGCTTGGTTTGAAAGCCAAAGTGCACTAACGTAACATCGCAATGCAATTATGGTCCAGTAACGTTGTAAATGTAACCTACTTGCGATGTTAATCTCATCCTAAACTTGCGGGTAAATCATATTCGTAACGCATTTGCATGCATGATGCATAGATTTATTCAAATTACGTTGCCGACGCGGATACTCAAAATGCAAATAACCTGATTAAACACAATTAATAACCTCGGATGTTGAAGTGATGTGGTCGTTTTTGGGCCATTATTTATTTACTAGTAATTATAATTTATCGTGGTTCGCCCAATTGCCTGTAAGTAACAGATTTATATAGTGTTAGTGAATGATTGATGATGGTCTATGTAGCTTCGGGATTAAGAACAGAGATACGGTATCCCCTGCCTGATCATGGGAGGCGACTAAAAGGGGGCTCTCGGGGTTGTGGGCGTTGAGAGTGGGAGCTCGATTCGTTCAGCCAGCGGCCACGGGAAGCACGGCGGTGTGTGCGTGGTCGCATGCCACCGTACCTAAGCATCGGAGGGTGCAGGAGAGCACATCTGCTCTCGATGATCCGTTAAGATTATTCTTAACTACTGCTGGCAGTGGATCTTTTTTCGGTCTTTTAAAATGAGGGGTGATTTTTGTATGGAAATTTTCTCATTTCTCGCTTTATCTGTATGAAAACTGGTATACAGGGTTACTTCATACTAATGATCCTTTCAAACGGGGGTGAAACCGAGGAGCACAGCTTGCATTAGTATAGATTTAGGAAGATATTTGTACATCGAGAAATAAATAAAAGCGACAGAAAAAAATTGTACGTCCATCGCTATTCCCTGTTACATTTGTATCCAGATGGACTCTGCATATAGAAAGCTTGTTACTAGTAAATCCTCCATACATCCAATAGTGTTTTACTCGGAACTGCTAACCGATAGTTCTGTTTATTTCCTTTGTATTATTCTAGAAACCGTATTTGATATTATGTATTAGAAGAAGTAGGTTTGATGGCTCTAACACTTTATACGAGGGTTGACTTATTAGTTATTAGTATTAGTACCTGGACGCCCGAGCGTTGCTCGGATAAAAACAATTGATTTTCTTGGTTTATTTTAAAACAAAACTTTCATTGGCTTAGTGTTACTTAACAAAGCCTTTTGAAATACTAGCTCCCAATTTTAAAAAAAATTGTAGTAAAAAATAAAAAAAAACGCAACTTACCTACTTGAGGTTTAAATCCGGGTCTCTAGCTCCGTAGTCAGCTTTCTTAACAATTCGACCAAGAAAGCTTTGATTCCATTGGCAAATTTTTTATAGAAGTCTTTCATATCGACATTGTCATTTGTTTCAAGGGCGGATTGACGGTCGACATTTGACAGCTTTCTACGCCACAATATTATTAATATTCTCCAATAAATGTCAGGAGTAATTTTATATTTAAAGGCATAAACATTAAATGAAACGATAATTTCTATCAATAAAAAAATTCTTGATCGATTTATCATCCCCGAAACTAGGTTACTAAATTTCATCAAAATGTTTGGAGGCGTTTCCGAGATTCAAAACATATATTTAGATATATAAAAGAATTGCTCGTTTAAAGGTATAAGATGACACACATTTACAGCATTTACACTTTCAAATAAATATTATATTTTAACACTCACAATACTTTCACACAGCATTCGGGCATGATAACGCCTTAGCCCTCGTACCGAAGAACTGTCCCGCATCAGGTTCTGCAATTCTTTTACACTTGTACTAAATGTCCTAGGTTTCAAATCGACGTTACAAAGTCAATAGAACATCTATTTAATAAATATTCTCAATAATCGTATATTAAATTATACGTGTGTGTCTATTATATTTGTTGTTGAATTATTATTTACTTATATTTATTTACATTATAAAATATATTGATATTTATGATAAGGGTACATTTTATATAAAGATGTGTTATGAATTATGTTTATGATGAAGTTGTCTGTGTTATGGTATGTAACAATTATCTGGTTGTAAACGACTTAAAAATATTTTTGTTGGAGACGTGTCTCTCACCACGGTCGACAATGGTGCTCAGATTTTATGTGTTAAGGGTTTATGTGTAGGGCAGTTTATTACTTATCGTGACATGTCCCTAAAGAATTGCTTTTTCCTTAAAAAGAAACTAATGCCATCTCTTAATTTGTGCCAGATTATATTAGATGCGTTTAATGTGCTACAGGCAAGATGTACAGAGACTAGAAGGAACATTTCCTTTTCTAATCGTTTGAGTAAAATTTAGGCAAAAAAATATTATTATAATTAAAATAATATAGGTAAAATTTAATACCGATTCACACTCAAAGCCTTATAAAAGGGCAGGTATATTCGGCATAGAAAGTGCCATGACCAAACAAGGACACAATCACCCAGACCAAGAAGAGACTACTAAATTCATTATTTAAATACTAGACCTCATGTACGACACACCGGCTCGACTTGGAGACCACTACACCTTACGGGTTTTTACGATACCAGATTGCATTCCTCCTCACCCATGTGTCTAGCAGCGAGGTATGCAAAGCAACCGTAAACTAAATTACGATTTTCCTAGAGATTGTTTACGGGTATAATTAAGCTCCTGTATTTTTTTTCAACCTTTTTTATGTCTCACTGCTGGGCAAAGGTTTCCTACTCACAAGTAAGAGGGATTTAGGCCATAGTCCACCACGCTGGCCAAGTGCGGATTGGTGGACGTCATGGTTTCGAGAAATTATGAATTTCTCTCAGGCATGCACGGCGATGGGAAACATCGTTATCAATTAAATATCACGATATTTTCCATTACCGTGGAGCAGCGATAAATGCGCACATTACAATTTTTTTTTGTCAGAGGTGCGCGCCGAGGATTTGAATCGGTCGCGTCGATGACCGCGGTTTCTTACCACTCGGCCATCGCGGCTCATATATATATAAGCTCCTGTATTACCTTTTACATATTTTGTGACATTCGACAAAGCAGTTCAATAGTACAAGCATACAAAAATGGAGGAGGGTTACCGAGGGGGTTTTAGTGAGGTCAAATTCCACATAACCCGGAGACTGCCAAAATGATCGGGTACCTTTTGAAGGTTTCCCCCCGTTAAAAAAGGGGTCAAGAAAAAGTAATTAGGAAAACATTTTTTGAGACCAATTCTAAGCAGCACATACCATCCTACGAAAAGGTTGCGTGTCTACTGAGGCAAGACTCAGAATTGCTTTACATTCTGCAGCGATCTCTTAGGACCTATAAGCCTGCATGCTCATCTGCTACTCCGTTTATATATGGCTGCAACCCTTTTTGCGTCCCACTGCTGGGCACGGATCTCTTCCCATTATTGGGAGGCCTAGAGCTTACTCCACCACGCTGCTCCAACGCGGATTGGTAGAGATGCGGATTGGTGGCTAACCCGCTGTCGGATGTTTTCAAACCGCCCATAAGGCCTCCGACTAGGTTTAACTAATGTTATATATCGATAACAGCCGGTAGCAATGGTTTAACGGGCCCTCCGAAGCACGAAAGTTCCTACGCAACTAGCGGTCATCCATCTGACACACGACCGCGCCCGTTTGTCTTAGCTACATAGATCGCTTGCGTTCTACTCGTATGCTCGCCGCCGGGCCAGTACAGTACCTATTTACATATAAACATAACTTATTATATAGACATGATTGAGACACTAAACTCCTATTTTGCCCCATTGTGAAGCTATTGATACTTCCAGTTTTTTTATATCAACGATTCGCGTGCGCTCTCTTATTGAGTACTCAAGAAAGCCCCGACAGAGTCGAGTGAAAACAGCGCACGCACGGAATCACGATCACGCGAACACGCCATCATTAGCGTGATGTACTAGTAATGATCATCTAGAACGTTGTAGATTGCAAGCGATCAGGATGCTTGGTAATGCAGGAAGTAAGTAGTTGGATGGGTGACTACCAGTAGTAAATTTCCTCATACTTTTGAGTACTTTAAGCCATCAGCCCTGCTTCACAATTAACAGTCGTTAATTCACGTAAGAGCAGCGATGGCCGAGTGGTAAAAAACCGCGGTCTTCAACGCGACCGATCCCAGGTTCAAATCCTCGGCTCGCACCACTGACAAAGAAATTTGTAATGTGCGAATTTATCGCTGCTCCACGGTGATGGAAAATATCGTGGTATTTTCATTGATTACGATGTTCTCCATCGCCGTGCATGCCTGAGAGAAATTCATAATTTCTCGAAAGCATGACGTCCACCAATCCGCACTTGGCCAGCGTGGTGGACTATGGCCTAAATCCCTCTCAATTGTGTGAGAAGGAGACCTGTGCCCAGCAGTGGGATATAAAAAGGTTGAAAAAAAAATTCAAGTTTTGTATGCATACTATGCGGCTGATTCTAATCCATATATTCTACCACTGCTTAGAGTTGGAGTAACATTGAAGAGTAGGTACAGACTTTTATAGCTATAGAGCTATTATAAATGTCTAGTGGATGTAGAAAGGACTGCTAGCTTAAAGATAAAATCAAGACAAAGATTTTTATACAACCACTCTATATCTATATATAACTAGTGGATCCCGCAGACGTTGTCCTGCCTTAAAAGTATTGAAAGAGGATTTGTTTTCTTATTATCTTAAAGAGATTTCATGTTACTGTCAAAAAAATATAAAACAAATAATGACATACGAACTGTCCAGTTATTCTGACTGTGTCAAAGTTTAGAACGACACGGCACGAAATACAAAACGTTTGACAGACAGGAACAATTTATATGGGAAAACTAAATAAGTAAAAAAGTAATTAAAAAACATTTCCAGTGGCCCAAATTGTGAATCTAAACCATTCTCGAATCTCCACGAACACACACAATAAATTTCATCATAATCCGTCCAGTCGTTTAGGAGGAGTTCAGTCACATACACAGGCACACAAGAAATATATATATTAAGATAAGCACTAATATGGGTGCTTACAAAAGCTGTTTACATAACTAAACTAAATATCACGAAGATAAAAGAAAAAACTTATTTACAACACAATTTATAAAAATGTACATTTATATCTATTTTATTATTATTACTATTTGATCTCATATTGCGCCTTTAAAAAAATCTTTATTTATTCATTGAAGCGCGCATGGCCTGGCGGCTAGCGTAGAACGCAAGCGATCTATGCAGCTGAGCCAAACGGGCGCGGTCGGATGTGAGATGGGTGACCGCTAGTGGCAAAAAATTTCATGCGCGTTTCCGTGCTTCGGAGGGCACGTTAAGCCGTCGGTCCCGGTTGTTGTCGATAGATAACAGTCGTCAAACCTTGTCGGAGGCCTTATGGGCGGTTTGAAAACATCCGACAGCGGGTTGGCCACTAACCCGCATCTCCACCAACCCACATTGGAGCAGCGTGGTGGAGTAAGCTCCCGGCCTCCCCAATAAGGGGGAGAGACCCGTGCCCAGCAGTGGGACGCAAAAAGGGTTGTAGCCAATTCATTTAAGTTGGTAGTCCGGCATGGTAACCATTGCGCCACGCGGATCGTCAAATTTAATGAAGATTTAATTAAGATTTGTTATTCATACAACAATGGAAGCACGCTATTCAAGTAAACCTGCTAAGAATACACTCCTTGTTAAATTTCCCGTGAACCAAAATAGTGTCCCGTTGTCCAAACACAAACCCACATAAGGGAAGTCAATTTAATATTTGCACAGCTTAACTTGTAGGGTCTGTCCTGGGCTGTAACAATGGACAACTACGCACAAGTGTCCCGAATAAACATCGATCTTGTGCGCTATTTGTTTTAGCCGGAGTGCTGCAACTATACCGAAGCTGAATGATGTAGACGGGCGTTTCTGTCTGTCCATCCATGGTTCTTAGAAGTTTACCTAGGCTCTAAATTAGGCCACGGTCCATTACTTTACTACTACTACTAGTCCATTTACTTAGAGCGGTTTGTGATTTTTGCGAAGACGTAGTTGCTATATGACAAAAGCATCCTAAAAAAGACAATGGAGTATGGTTTGTACATAACCATATTTAACTTCTTACAAAAAGTAATGATTAGCTTAGATAATAAAAGGCAGGTTACGGGACTCTATATGGATATGACGAGGGCATTTGATTTTGTTGATCATAAACTATTAATTGATAAACTGGAAAAATATGGAGTGAGAGATAATGCACTAAAACTTATAAATTCCTATTTAACTAACAGATATCAACTTACAGAAATTACAAAAATTAATAATATGACAAATACACAGGAAAAATACTACTCTCATCCCAGGGCAGTACTATACGGAGTGCCTCAGGGAAGTATTTTAGGTCCATTACTTTTTCTTATTTATATAAATGATTTTCCTAGAGTCATAAAACAGCCAATGATACTCTTTGCTGATGATAGTACAGTTGTATTTACAAACGATGACACAAGTAATTATGAAACCGAAATAAACCATTCTCTCGAATTATTAGTAGACTGGCTAAATAACAATAATCTAAAAATTAATCTTGATAAAACTAATATAATGATTTTCAAAAACAGGGTATCATATGGTCAACCTGTAAATATAAACTATAAAGGAAAAATAGTATCTGAAACAGATGTAACAAAATTTTTAGGCCTATATATAGATAATAAATTAACACGGCAGTCCCCCATTTGGAACATGTTTGCAAACAGTTAAATAAATTTGCATTTGCATTATATAAACTATCAAAAATAGTGAATAAAACAGCTGTCCTTAGTGCATATCATGCATATGTTGGTGCGACTCTTAGATATGGACTCATATTCTGGGGTAATGCAACGGGAATTCAAAAGGTATTTAAGGCTCAAAAGAAATGTATTCGTTCTATATGTCAAATAAATCAAATAGACTCTTGTAAACCACACTTTAAAGATTTAAAAATAATGACGCTTCCCTCCCTATACATATATGAAATATCCCTAATGGTAAAAAAAGATTTAAATAACTATGAAACTCTAAAATCAAAAAGACATACTAAAAAATTGTGTTCAATTGCATCAAAAACAAAACAATATAACAAAAGCGTCTTTTGCATGGGACCAAAAATATATAATAACCTACCTGAATCCCTCAAGTCTAAAACAATTTGTGATTTTAAACGAGCACTTAAAACGTTCTTGTTTACAAAAGCGTACTATTCGATATCTGAATTTTTAAACGACGAACTTTAACTTCGTGAGGGATTTCGGGTTTACGGGACTAAAAACCTGCGAGGTTTTTTTTCCGCCGGCTTTTTTTCCTCTCAGTGTATAAAAACCCAGTAAATTGGGTGCCTAAAGCCGATGGCCCAGATAAAAATATAACTCGTATTAAACATAAACACCTTTTATAATTATAGTAGAATTGATAAAACATCGCAATAAAAACCGCAAAATATGGGTTAAAATAAAATCAACGTTGTCTTCAATTATAATAAATTTAGTTATAAGTAATTTTAGTTATACTGTTAATATACGTTTTAATTCTGTCCTCCAAATTTGCATACCTCGCTGAGGTAAATATGGCGAACTAATAAATGTACATAAAACAACTTTTGTAATACCCATATTTGTGCAAATAAATTATTTTCATTTTCATTTTCATTTTCATAATGTACATTACGGGTTTACGAGTACTTTGTAAAAAGCTGTCACCATTATTCATGTATGATTTCTGTAAAGTGGAAAAACACGAAAAATAGAGATAACCCGGTACAATCGGAACGAAAGTTAATGGTTGATTTTAAACACATAGAAATTATGAACATGTACCAATAATGATCACACTTGTATTATGTTGTTATCTATCGACAATGGAGAAGAAAACTGTTTAAACACCGTACCTAATTATTTTCTATAACTAAAAAAACTTAAAAGCTAAGCCTGCGAGAAATTTATTCGTGACAATAAGACCGCCCGCCTACATCACCAAAGCCGCTTAAACCTCGGCACACACGGCGATCAAACAACAATTTCTCAACTAACAATACTGCTCATTCGCTCAATCTACAAGCAGCTAGTTCACGCTTTCTTCACGTTGACACTAATGAAGAAAATACATTTCTTAGCAAAATATATTTTTGCTTGTGAAGGATTTGCTACGTATGTTGTATGAGCAACCTTTTGTGGAATTATTATTTATAATGACTTACTTTCCTGTGCTTGTCACGTACTTAATTTGCATTGTAAATTGTTGGCTTCGTATTGACCATTCATAAAAACTTATATATATATTTTTTTAACCATTTACGTTAACTGGCTGACTCAATGATATAATTTTGTGCTGTTGCATATTCACAAATCTTCGTGATAACGTAGAGAAGACGAAGAAAATAAACTGACTATAACAATTTGAAATCTTAATAATACCTTTTATGAAGCCTAAGTTATAAAAACTAATTGATGAATTTTCTCATCCAATTCTCTACATATCATGACCCCTTTTCTTATGGTATATGTTTATATATACTGGTTTGAATTGAAATTTTTATGAATTATATCTAAATAATATTGTTTTCCAACAATGCGCACATGACAAGCGTGGTGGACTATGACCTAAATCCCTCGCACTTGGAGGGACGAGAGCTGTGTCTATCATTGAGATAAACAAAATCTTGTCTGATAACCCCCTGGTTGACATCGGTGCATTCTCCTGGAGTCGAAGAGTCCTTCCCAGGACGCATGCTAGAGTTGCCGGACCGGGTACCAATTGAAATCCCCCGATACAAAAAATATGTTGTTATTAATAATGTCAGATGCATACAGAGTTGTCTGTTAAACTCATACTTATATGGTTATTCCATGTAAATAGATAGTTATAATACTCAAAGCTGAGTCAGAGTTACCGAGCTCTAAGCTATCAGCGAGTGATTGCAGATTCCATTACATCTAAATCTCGTTGTAACCATACCATAGGTACTCATGTTTTAGTCTTTCTAATATAAATTCTGCTCACCTCTGTTGACCTAAATTTCAAAGTCACGAAATGTTTAGGCTGCTATCCCACTGGCGTTTCTCCAACGTTGTCGCTGTGCAAACGCAACGTTAACGTCGCGTTAACTTGTTAATAAGCACAACTATATAAATAAAGTCGAATTTCTATGATATATGGTCGTAGTAACAAGAATTCCGCTTTGGAATGCTTGAGGCTATTGTATCCGTAGCTTTGAACACTACTCCTTGTTAGTCAATGTAAAGGTAAGTAAGGTGATGTGAAGGACACTACAGCATACCAAGGCATAGTTTCCGACAGCATGTGATTGCATGTAGGGATGCCGAAATGCCGTCAATGCTATTGGAACTGGCAAAATGGTCAATAAAAAAAACCTTGCGCATGGGATTAACTGCATGAATATATTTAAAATTATTTTTATACAAAAATTTTTTTTTTTAATGTTAAAGCGATTTGACTATTTTCAATTTTTGCGCGCAATAAACGTAGACCCTATTCAATACAAGACTTGTTAGTAAGTTAACTTCTAAGTACATAATAACAAAAGTAATTTAAAAATATAAACTAACTAATACGAAGGAAATACGAGCAAAAATAAAAGTGATTTCACAATAACTACTGAACAGATTTTGATAAAACTTTTAAAGTTACTAATTTGAAATGTACTGGATAAAAAAATATTTTTATCTTAGTGTCAGACAAGTTTATTCATAAACATAAATATATATCTACTTACATTACTTATTATGTATACACTGATAAAAATCAGTGTATTTTTAGCAACTATTTTTTGTTCTTAAAAATAAGGTATGTAGGTACCGTGCGCAAAAATGTTGTAGACCTGTATATTGGGAAAAAGGAAAGAAAAGAAAAAATATTTATTTCATATTAGGAATACAAAATATTCACTTAGTGAATGTCATTTTTTCCCGGTCATCGCCTTTAGGTGCCCGTTTGGGCTACATGTTGAGCTGAGAGAAAAAAGGTGGCGGAAAAGAACTCCCAGCAGCACTGTTTTAAAAATAGTACATTATATATTTGAGATAACAGAATGGCTAGGGGTTGATAATGGGCACACAAGACAGCTAATCGTGTGAGACCGGAGCGCCTACGAGTAAATGTTCTTTCGTTTCTTGTTTCGAGAAAAACGTGAGTTTTTGAACAGTAGTAACGTATCCCATTGTGACAGTATTGACAAAATGCAATTTGAATTTTGCAACTGACAACATTGGATTGGATAACCTATTGAGATGTTGCAATTGCATTTCGATATCAGCTCAAATACAGGCCGCGTGATAGGTTTTGAGTAAACTATGTTAGAGTTTCCAATTATCTACGAAATTAGCTTAAAATCTGAAAAAATAAATAGTGCAAAAAGCTTCTTTGTTTTCGTATTATTTGGGCTTGTTCCGCAAAACCATCTTCGATAACTAACGAGTTGATTAACGTTAACAATTCGCCCGGAGAAGTATTACCGCTGCACCCACTTCTGCCGTGAATCAATTATATTGTGTTCCAGTGGAAAAGTGCAGTTGCCGACCAAACCGGAGACAATCATCAAGTTCCGGAGAACCATAACCTCAATACAAGACTAATGTATGCTTGCTTGAGGTTGTGTGTAGATGTCCATGGACTGAATCGACCACTTACGTTGCTTGAATGCTGGTGTGCTCCAAAATAAAATATCATTTTCAGTTTTTAAATATTGATATTGACCGATTGACATTTGTCGATTTTTCAACCATCAACCTTCTTGTCTTCAACTGGAAAGGGCTCTCCGTAAATCTCAGGGCGCTAGACCCGACGCCGCTACACTGCGAGTTGTCTTCTATGAATATCCATGTAGCTAAAAATATTGCGATGAAATCCGAAAATATTTAAAGTTAGTTCTTGTAAAATATTCGTAAAACGAACATCCCGCCCTGAAAACAAGGTTCATCTTGAAAAATTCAAGTGCCAAATTAGTTCTCGCGAAGACTTTGAGCTAAAGGCTGAAGGCTGTATTAGGTTCTGAAAAACGGCGCCTTCAGAACGTTCATACGTGTTGTATGCAAACGAGACAATTACTGAGTGTAGGATGAACGTGTACGGAACTTTGAACATGTTAATATTGTTTGACGTAATTCGTCTTCTTTTGCGTGACCTGCGAAGCGCGCATGGCCCAGCTGCTAGCGTAGAATGGAAGCGGTCTATGCAGCTAAGTGAAAGGGGCGCGGTCGGGTGTGAGATGAGGCCTAGTGGTTCATGTACGTTTTCGGTGCTTTAGTGGGCACGTTCGGTTTCGGCTCCCGGTTGTCGTTAGATTGTAGTTATTAAACTTTGCAGGTTAAGGTTTTCGACTATCTCCCTAATAATGGGGAGAGACACAAGCAGTAGGATGTAAAAATTGTTGCAGCCATGGGTAGCCTAAATATTTTTATTTATTTATTTCAAGCAAATGTTTGGCTCATAAAAAATACACATAACACACATACATATAATCACAAAAATATTTCATTATTATAAATTTACTTATAACAGCAAGAAAGAAAAAAAGAAAAAATATTTATTTCATATTAGGAATACAAAATATTCGCTTAATGAATGTAATTTTTTCCCGGTCATCACCTTAAAGTGCTCGTTTGCGCTAGATGTTGAGCTGAGAGAAAAAAGGCGGCGGAAAAAAACCCCCAGCACTCTTTTTAAAAAAAGGACATAATAATATATTTGAGATAACAGACTGGCTATGGGTTAATAATGGTCAAACGTGACAGCTGATCGTGTGAGACACCATCAACCCACTTCCACCTGCTCACAGATGCGAGTAATTACTAAAACTAATACAATCTATGAAGAAATAGCCTTGTGTGAGCGAGATTCATTCCCATGCTCCTTAATCATTAAGATAGTCCTTAGTTAATATAATAAGCCTTACGGCAGAGGACTTGTTTGACTGCCTTCTTAAAAGGTTTAAAAGGCAGGGATTGAATCTTTATTGGGATTTTACTATATATCCTGATGGACATCCCAATAAAAGAATGACTTTTTTTATGAAGCCGGCATTTTGGAAATGCCAGCTTGTGGCCGTTCCTAGTTGAAACACAATTTTATTAGGACTATGCAAGTCCAATATAGTAGTGAATTTTTCATTGTTTTTACGTACATATATGATGTTTTCGTAAATATATTGCGAAGCAAATGTTAGAATATCTATCTCTTAAAAATTTTCTCTGAGAGATTCTCTAGCACCTATGTTATAAATTGCGCGAATAGCCCTTATCTGCAAAATAAAGATTGAATCAATATCAGCCGCATTAACCCACAGTAAAATGCTATATGACATTAAACTATGGAAATAACTGAAATAAACTAATCTAGCTGTTGCAATGTCTGTGAAGGAACGAATTTTCTTTATTGCAAAAACTGCAGAACTAAGTCTATTCGCCAACTGAGAGATGTGGGGTCCCCACTGTAATTTGGAGTCTATTGTGATTCCAAGAAAAGAAGCTCCCCAATAAGGGGGAGAGACCCGTGCCCAGCAGAGGGACGCAAAAAGGGTTGCAGCCAATAACCCTTTAACCCTTCATTCACATGCTATAGCATCTTCACCGTGAGTTAGCAAGCTCTTCATCGTAAGGTTTATGCAGTTGCGTTGCTGGGACGCAAAAAGGGTTGCAGCCAATAACCCTTTAACCCTTCATTCACATGCTATAGCATCTTCATCGTGAGTTAGCAAGCTCTTCATCATAAGGTTTATGCAGTTGCGTTGCTGGGACGCAAAAAGGGTTGCAGCCAATAACCCTTTAACCCTTCATTCACATGCTATAGCATCTTCATCGTGAGTTAGCAAGGTCTTCATCGTAAGGTTTATGCAGTTGCGTTGTTGGGACGCAAAAAAGGTTGCAGCCAATAACCCTTTAACCCTTCATTCACATGCTATAGCATCTTCATCGTGAGTTAGCAAGCTCTTCATCGTAAGGTTTATGCAGTTGCGTTGATGGGACGTAAAAAGGTTGCAGCCAATAACCCTTTAACCCTTCATTCACATGCTATAGCATCTTCATCGTGAGTTAGCAAGCTCTTCATCGTAAGGTTTATGCAGTTGCGTTGCTGGGACGCAAAAAGGGTTGCAGCCAATAACCCTTTAAACCTTCATTCACATGCTATAGCATCTTCATCGTGAGTTAGCAAGCTCTTCATCGTAAGGTTTATGCAGTTGCGTTGCTGGGACGCAAAAAGGGTTGCAGCCAATAACCTTTTAAACCTTCATTCACATGCTATAGCATCTTCATCGTGAGTTAGCAAGCTCTTCATCGTAAGGTTTATGCAGTTGCGTTGCTACGAGTTCGTGAAATATTTCTTAAGAAAACGTAACTGCGTTGATTCTTTTACTTAAAACATTTGTTCCATTTGTAGAACGCAGTGTTAGCTATACTAATATTATAAATTCGAAAGTAACTCTGTCTATCTGCTACGCTTTCCCGCTTAAACTACACAACCAATTTTAATGAAATTTGGAACACAGAGAGTGGACATTGAAAAAGGACATGGGCGAGTTTTTATCCTACGGGAACCTATAAAAATTGTCCACGCGGGCGAAGTAGTTTTCATATAAAAGTATTAAAGTACAAATTTTCAGCTCACCGCTACTGTGGTGAAAATATACGCCTTACCCTTTCTTTTAACAAACTTTTTCTCCCAGTAGAATAGAAACATACAAATATAGCAATAAATAACCAGGGACATGGTATTCCCTAAATGCTTAGTTGACGAAGAAACTCAGAAGATGGATCGACATTTCTGACTCCACTATTACGCGAACAAAGAAATATTTATTTTTTGACGACCCGCGTGGCGCAATGGTTACCATGCTGGACTGCCAATCGGGTTCGATTCCCGGCGAAGCAGAAGTTTGAATGATGAGTTTAAATTACTGTTCTTGGTCTGGGTGTTTGTGTTTCCGTCTCTGTGTGTGTCCATGGTACTCACGATTCAATTGGCAGTCTGGCACGGTAACGGAGCGTCACACGGGTCGTCATAATCAATTCGTCGTCATAATCATCGTCATTGTCAATTCATTGCTACGATATTCACGACTAACATCTTTTGTAGCAATTACCGATAACGTCTTTGATAAGATAAATCGTTAACGATCTTGACTTACATTTTAGAGTGGTTCCAAACTAGCATAGGTATATAGCGCGTAAACGGTAGCGACAAACGCTCTTATACGCGGGCTACTTTATGCACACGAAAATGTCAAATCTCGCCCTATCGCACTGCGATTCCAAAATCGAATTTTACGACCGTAAAAAACATTGGTCTGAAACCGTTCTTAATTAATCTGAAACGATGAATCGTACAGGATACGCACACCGCATATGGCAGTCTCTAAGGGCCTCTTTCACTACTTTCAAGTAAAGTGACAAGTCGGTTAAAGTCACCCGTAACTTAAATTTCAATTTCACGATGTTCGAGTAGCACTAACCATAATATTATTATGGTAAAGTGACCCATACTCATAGCTTTTATGTACCAATTAACTTTACTTGGGACGTAACTAATCAATTGAAGATGGTTAACGAGGCCGTAAATGTATCACATAAAAAACAGTATCACAGTATAACACATAAGACTTAGTAGAATCATTTTGATAATGAGATGAAAGCAAATTGACCGTCTATAAAATATGGCATCACATCAAACCGAAAGGCATTGATTCACCAAAAAAGCTTGTTCTCAAAAAACACTTACCATTACTCCATTTTACGCGTTCACATCGCTCTGAGAGGATATAACATTATTCCAAGTGGTATTACCGAATCAATCTACTCAAATAACCGTACGCCTGCCCCGACGATGTAAGTACTATCTTGTGTAATAAAATTACTCCAATTGCTTGCTCCCGATATAACATTTTCGGGTATCTTATTTCAGAGTATATTTTTTTGAAGTACTCTACGAAACCTTTACAAAAATGCCATGTTAAATGTCAATCGCATGCTTCAATAGACGTGGTGTTAGTTGTATACTGCACGTAATACTCAGCTATCCACATTTTTTATGTCTCATAATCATTTATAGGTCTCCTCTCACGAGTGCAATAAACTTCTTTAAACCTATGTGAGACGAATTAGAAGAATTAATTGAGGTCCGCCACGCTGTCCAAGTATGGATTGGTGGACATCATACCTTTGAGAAATTGTGAGCATCTCTCAGGCCCGCACGGTGGTGGAAGACATCGTTATTAATTAATCAATATTTTCCATCACCGTGGAGCAACGATCAGTATGCACATTACTTTATTTATCAGAGGTTGATGTATGGGGTATCAGGCGTTGAGCATTTGAGCCGGATGTCTCCGTGTCTGCGACCGCGGTCCCGCTATCGTTCGGTCATTGCAGTTCATTTACTGACTGACTTATCGTTTATTAGCTGTGCCCCACGGTTTCGCCCGTGTTAGAGTGGATCATTAGCATGAAGTGAATATACTCAGCAGATTTCATGTGTCCGAATACTTTTATTTCTTATGAGTCTATCTTAAAAGATAGACATATATTGTTGAGAACCGCACCTTACGCAGCGCACGCAACGAAAGCCCTCAAATATTTTCCCCATTTTTGCAACACCTTTCACTGATGCTTCGCTCTAATTAGTTGCATCGTAATGTTATATAGCCAAAATCCTTCCTCTATAAATGGACTATCCAACACAAAATAATACCAACCAGTAGTTCCTGAGATTGGCGCTTTCAAACAAACAAACTCTTAACTGCATATATTAGTAAACTCGTAGATAACGTGTAGGTTTTATAATTATTAGTGTTTATTTCTCAACGTTATCCAAAGAAGATAAGTAAGTTTTAGAAGAAGGCTTAAGGGCAAAAAACTGAAATCCACGCGGATGAGTCGCGGGCGGCCGCTAGTTATAATTAAAATAAAAACAGATATGTAAAGGATATACCTAAATAATTTTTTGCCTGAATAAGTTTTTCCACCAACCCGCATTGGAGCAGCGTGGTGGAGTAAGCTCCAGGCCTCTCCAAGAATGGGGAGAGAGAGACCCGTGTCCAGCAGTGTGACGCAAAAAGGGTTGCAGCCAAATTTTTGCTTATTATTTAGCTATTCGAAATAATTTATTTCTCAATTCATTCATTTAAAATAATATATTATCATTAATTTTGTCTGTGCTCGAGATAAAAAAAGTTCATGTTTTCAAACGTGCAATATTTTAGTTAAAGCAATATTCATCTCAATATTTCATCAAATAAAAACGTGTAACTCTAAGTGCCGATGTTAAACTGGGCATAAAAATGGTCATGATTACTCCGGTCAAGTGAACAATCGATGGAATCGGAATGAGATGAGAGTATAGAAATTAAATCTTTTATGTTTACATTTTAAATATGAAAAATTGATTCTGTGATACACGATTGATTCGTGAATGATACGAACTGAAATAAGCGTCGTTACATGTGATTATTGCAACCAATTTACGATGTTCTCAGGATCTGCGCTCCGTAAATGGTCGATTTTGATATGCATTCCGAATTCTTAATTAAATCACGATAAAAAATAAAAAGTAAACAAAAATATCAAATCACGATAAAAAAAATTAAAAAATAAATAAAAAGTAATGATACCTAGACGGCATTATAAATAAAATAAAAACATATACCTACACAACATAAACCTGAATTAATTTTTACGTATTCGTTATGACGACCCGTGTGGCGCAATAGTTACCATGCCGGACTGCCAATCGAGGGGTCCCGGGTTCGATTCCCGGCGAAACAGAAATTTGAATGATGAGTTTAAATTTCTGTTCTCGGTCTGGGTGTTTGTGTTCCTGTCTTTGTATAATATGTTCATGGTACTCACGACACAGGGTACTAATTTCCTTACTGTGTGGCTATGAGTTTGTAACGTTTGTGTAACAGCTATTTAGAATGATATTATTTCAGATCATTATCAATGATTACTCAAAATCACTCATGTTGGAGGAAGGAATCAAAAAAAATTATTGTTTCAAACCCACACCATTTTAATTATAGCAATTCAATCACAATTTTAATTACAAAAAAGTAACTCAAGTGCGAACATTAAAATGGGCATTAAAATCGACATGATTACTCCGGTCAAGTGAATACCATAGTACGATGAAGTTTACGGTCAAAGTGAAAATTCCACCGACTTTACGACACACGATCGAGGCGCGAGAGGACGCGAATGATGTCAATTTAGAAAATTGCTACATCTCAATCCCTTAGACTTTATTTGTAGTGAAAAATTGTAAGTCAATGTATTTTGTTTAGATGATGTTTGTTTCTTTCACTTTGATAATGAAAACATAAATAATTAGGTTCCTTTAATGTGTATAATGTCCACTAATCCGCACTTGGCCAGCGTGATGGACTATTGCCTAAATCCCTCTCCCCTGTGAGAGGAGACTTGTGCTCAGTAGTGAGACATAACGAAAAGGCTGAAAAAAATAATAACTTACATCATTCGAACTTGGACAATTTGGTTTGTGCGGTAATTTAGTAATTAGTTTAATAATTTGGTGTGGACTGTATGGGATGATGTAGAAGATATGTTCAAAACCCTACTGAAACTCATAAGTCATACTAAAGCACCAACCTTAACCTCCAAGTCGATCTGGAGCTGGTGGGAGCGCGCGGCGTTCTTCACTTATTGTTAGGCACGGCCGATGGGTCTTGTTCACTTGCTTGGCTTGGGCAATCCGAAACAGCACGGCTGAATCACAGCACCGCTCTCGGTCAAAAACTATACCGAGTTTTTGAAGACAAGGTTACAGCACGGCTGAACCTCTAGGCTACCAAATAGGTAGGAGTTTCACGGAAGACTGGTGCGATTTTCACGTTTGACATTGGATGTCAATGTCGATGGAATTCTTCTTTATAAGCCGGAAGGATTGAACATGATTGGTGGTATTGTTTTTCCTGGTATACAGTTCTGGTGTCAAGAAACTTTTATTATGGTCTCTCGGGGAAATGTTTGGTAGCTGCTACACTTATGTCAGTTGACCATTAAAGCGTGGAGTTGCGCTTTCAGCAACTTCATATGACGTCAGATAATCGTGTCATGCTTGATTCATTGAACTAGGCAGTGATATAATAACCCCGGTCTAGTGAACACCATGATACAAAGAGGATACGAGCAAAGGAAAAATTATAACGAACTTGACGATTCGCGATCGAAGTAAGCAACTAAATAATGTTTTTTTAACTATTTGATGTTTTCTTTAAATAACCTTTTTCTATTAAATGGACTTTAGTAATTGTATAAGAATTAATTCTTGTGTAGTGATATCGTATTAATGTATCTATTTATCAAGAAGACTTAGTTGTTACGAATAACTTACCTTTGGTAGCGAATTAAAAAATATGATGGTTTTCTTTTGAGCGTGTGTAGTATAGCTGCGAAAATAAAAATAGTAACAGATATATTTCATTACAGCATCAGTTTGTTTTTCGTCTGCCTCTTTTGAGAAAGGGTTTGCCCTTTTCTCATGAACACCCACGTTGGAACATGATACTCAATAGCATATACTTTATGGACGTATCACAAATTGTTATATTTCAGAAGCCTTCAATAACTGAGGTATCTTTTGTTTATTTAGAATCATCAAATTAAGCACAAAATTATTTATTACATTTTTCAACCCCGTGTCGAACTGGTGTTCTTCTCTGTGGTGCTTCTTCTGGAAATTAGACGGATTACGGCCCTAGTCTACCATACACTACGATCAGCAACTGCGAAACTATGGATATCGTGCCTTTGAGAATATTTTATGAATTAATAAGGCAATTAATTTATAAGGCATGCACGATGACGTAAGACATTGTAATAAAATATAACGGTATGTCCCTCACCGTGGGGCAGCGATCAATTCATACATACCAAACTTCTTAGTCCAGAATGCGCAGAGGATTGTATTCGAGTCGCAACGGCGATTGATATCTTCAACACTAGGCTGTCGCTAGTCTTCACTGTAACAATATAAAACTCCGCACAGCACGATTTTTTTTGTTCTCATATCGCACAGACTGGCGTGATGTCCAGCGTCAAATATTTTTGGTCTTTATTAGGCATTCATACTATCATACATAAAGAAGTGTGTTTGTTTGTCCTTCATTCACGTTACAACGGTGATATGGATTGACTTAATTTTTTGTATGGATGTAGTTGTATTGTAGTTGGCGGTAAGAGAATAACATAAGATACATTTTCGGCGGGGCGAATATCATTCCTTTGGAAAAAACGTAAAGCCCATGAAGGTCGCGCCCGAAAAACCAGTAGAAACATGCTTATGTCATGAGCCTTATAACAAATACAATGAAGGGAAGAAAACTCAACAAATTGTACTTTGTATGATAATGAACAAATAGGCGTTGCGTGTTGCCGGCGCGTTCAGAACTGACGGTTCTTAAATCGTTCGCTGTCATGTGATAATGCATAATGACATTATTTGTTGAGTCATAAGTCATGAGGATAAGAGTGCGGCTTACCGCTTGGAAATTAGTTTGTCAACTATGCTGTTCAAGCGAACATAAGATGACGCAAATCGACTTGCATCTGGAGCGCTGATCTGGAGCGCCGACACAGCAAAACACCTCCGCGCGTAAACAACATGAACGATCTAGTTCACGGATTCTGCGGCGTCGCAACTTACACCGATGTAATACAGATAAATCTGTATGAATGTGTGCATTAGGTTAAGCTAGTATAAATAATGTAAATAATTAGAAATAAATCAGATTTTGTTACTGTCTCAGTGCAAGTCTCATTTCCACCCTACTACTCACTGTGGCCCAAGACACTTTGCTGGCCGTTCCTTCTGAATCAGTAATGTGAGCCTGCTTGACTGACAGTGAGATCCCTATCCTTACTACTCCTTCCTCCCCCTTTACAACCCCTCACTGTGGCCCAAGACACCTTGCTGGCCGTTCCTTCTGAATCAGTCTTGTGAGCCTGCTTGACTGACAGTGAGATCCTTTCCTAAGCATTCCCACCATTTCCCATTCGCAACCCCCTCGCCGTGGCCCAAGACATCTTGCCGGCCGTTCCGTCTGAATCAGTCTTGTGAGCCCGCTTGACTGGCGGCGAGTTCCTCACTCACTCACACATACATAAACACGACACATCCACAGGGAAGCTAGGGACCGTAGGGTTACTAGGGTGGTAGACGTTCACATATATGTAATACAATATCATGTACAACTGTTCGAAACCAACACTGACACTATACACGACATAGCACACTAGTCGCGACGACATTACAAGATAAATAATACACACACACCGTTCGCGACTACATTACAAGACATTACAAATCACAGACCTCACAGACTGGTAAGACAGCTGTACATTTTGGTCCTTCGAGAGAAACCAGTGACCTATGGATCAAGGTCACTACTTTTGAATCGTTAGTTAGGCACGAGATAGGATAGAGCGCTAGGCAGACAAATACTGACTGACAACTTTAGGTCTCAGCAGGCTGGTGTACCCAACAAGCATCAGTTTTGTTTTGATCTGAAGGACACATACTTAGTGCATCCTGTTAGAAAGCTACTCATATGGTAACGGATCGGTCGCTGGCCTCCCACAAGCGGGTCTCCCCAGTGTATTGAGAAGTCCCACGTACCGTAACAGAGGGCGCAGGTGTGCTAAGTATTGACCTAATTAATTGTTAGGGTCAGGAACAGCAAGAAAGAAGAGGAAGATGGCGATTCAAGAGATAAACACTTTGCTGAAGAGCTAAGACAAAGACAAACACAAATACAAAGACAAACACAAAAACAAACACAAGACAAAGATAAAGACAAAAACAAAGAAAAATACAAAGTCAAGTACACACATATTGCCTTGTAAATACAAGACTTGTCCAAAGAACAAATCATTGAGAGTTCAAAGGACATATTTCAACATCTGACAAACTCTGAAAAACCCCTTCAAAATCAGCTTGACAGCACAGTTTGGGCTCAAATACAGACACACGCCTCCATTACCAGCTTCGGTATATCTACAGCGTTAATCTGCTTAACAGTGAATCAATTATTTTTGTGCTCCACAGATAAAAAGATGCTCCAAAACAAACATCACCGTCAAAGAATCTGCCAGGCCACCCGCAGCAAGTGAAAGCAGCAGAGACGCCGCCGCAGAGCAAGACGGGCGCTCCCAGAAAAATCCGCATCATGAATTTATTGAACTCTACCATCTAGACGCATCCCGTTTTCTTGCATCTGGAGCGCTGATCTGGGGCGCCGACACAGCAAAACACCTCCGCGCGTAAACAACATGAACGATCTAGTTCACGGATTCTGCGGCGTCGCAACTTACACCGATGTAATACAGATAAATCTGTATGAATGTCTGCATTAGGTTAAGCTAGTATAAATAATGTAAATCATTAGAAATAAATCAGATTTTGTTACTGTCTCAGTGCAAGTCTCATTTCTACCCTACTACTCACTGTGGCCCAAGACACTTTGCTGGCCGTTCCTTCTGAATCAGTCATGTGAGCCTGCTTGACTGACAGTGAGATCCCTATCCTTGCTACTCCTTCCTCCCCCTTTACAACCCCTCACTGTGGCCCAAGACACCTTGCTGGCCGTTCCTTCTGAATCAGTCTTGTGAGCCTGCTTGACTGACAGTGAGATCCTTTCCTAAGCATTCCCACCATTTCCCTTTTGCAACCCCCTCGCCGTGGCCCAAGACATATTGCCGGCCGTTCCGTCTGAATCAGTCTTGTGAGCTTGCTTGACTGGCGGCGAGTTCCTCACTCACTCACACATACATAAACACGACACATCCACAGGGAAGCTAGGGACCGTAGGGTTACTAGGGTGGTAGACGTTCACATATAGGTAATACAATTTCATGTACAGCTGTTCGAAACCAACACTGACACTATACACGACATAGCACACTAGTCGCGACGACATTACAAGATAAATAATACACACACACCGTTCGCGACTACATTACAAGACATTACAATTCACAGACCTCACACACTGGTAAGACAGCTGTACATGCTACAAGACTGAAAAAATTTGATCCCATTTTATTAAGGAATATATACTTATTTATTTATTTTTGCACTAACTTATACAATAGATTGTTGTAAATGTACTTATTTACCTTGATAGGCATAGCAAAAGTCAATTATTTTAACAGGAGAGAGGCAGACATGGTATGCGTTTATTGTTTTAAAAACAATTCAATTTTTTTTTATATATGTAAACCGAACAAAAAGGCAGACGGGCCGCGTGATGTCAAAATTGAAATACTTTTATATATTCCACATACGAATGATATAAAATTAATGAAATAAATTATATTGTTACGCGCTATGGGTAATAAAATGCCGTTTGTATCGTAGAAGGCGTTTATTGACAGCTTCCACCAAAAATCCACTTGACAGAGTCCAAATCACAATGCACAATCACTATAGTCCAATATCTTCGCTTGAGTCGTCGAAATAATTCTTCCTTGTCGCTTGGTAGAGATCGCTTCGGTTTCACTTCCGGAAATAAACTGCCCAGTCGCGGCTCGGCGCGTGCCTTATATACGGCTGCCCATGGTTCTCCAGAAATTTCCCGAACCACCAAATACAATAGGCCCGTCCCGAACCTTCCTTTATGTTATTAGTTATTATTACACACTATGTACAGTCAAACAATAGCCGCGGCCCGCGATGTAAACAACCAATACATGTACGCTATATAGGTACGTACTCGCCGCGGACCCCGAATTTGTTTACTGGTAGAAATCGATGTTTTTCTTATGACCGATTTTTCGAGAACTTTCTTCACTGTTCGATAGTAGACCTAATACCTGTTTATGCGTTTTTGGGGTTTAGCTGTACGACGCTTTGTTCTCGAGATATAGGTACTCAAAGTCGTAACAATATCAATATTAAAAGAGGAATTGTCAATCAGTTGTCAATGGTTTTATGTTTTATCAGTGAGGTAGTCATTGATTGAATAATAAGCTTTATTTAAAAGAACTTGTTTTAAAAGTGCGTTATATTTAGGCAACAAACTTTATTTTTTTATTTTGTCCGGTAAGTGATTGTATAATTTTATTGACATAGGGTATGGACCAGAACTATGTAATTTTAGTTTCGATGTCATTTTTTCAATATTATTTTTATTTTATGTATTTTTATGTTATGTCTAACAGTGCACAGAGAGGCAATTCCCTACCCAATTACGCTTACCCCCGGATTGTTGGCAAATTCTCTGACGCAAGTTTTTAAACCTCCCATAAGTCCTCCAAAGGTCCATAACAACCGGGAGCATGTTGCTCTAAATCGCGCAAATGCACAATCAAATTGCCACCACCCGATTCCTGTCCATGTCTGATATTGCGTTGGTGAGAAGTTCACCTGCATTCTACATATTTAAATAATAAGATAAAGATGCTTTCATGTCCGTAGCAATATTCACTTCATGATAGTGATTATTTCCTATCACGTGGGTGAAACTGCGGGACACAGCTAGTTAAGTTAAGCTTGATAATAAATAAAATGAAGGGAAGAAAACTCAACAAATTGTACTTTGTATGATAATGAACAAAAAGGCGTTGCGTGTTGCCGGCGCGTTTAGAACTGACGGTTCTTAAATCGTTCGCTGTCATGTGATGGCATAATGACATTATTTCTTGGGGTACAAGTCGCGAGGATAAGGGCGGGATATGCCGATTTATATAAAAGATTATTTTAGAAAATATCATGCTTCATATCACTTCACATTTGGAAAATTATTTTACAAGTATCTGCCATAACTGATTTTAACAAAAGTGACATTTATTTTATCACTAGTGATCCGACTCGGCTTCGCATGGATATTTTGAGTTGCTATGATTATACAAATCAATCCTTTTTTGGTATCGGGGAGAAACCTTCAAGAGGTACCCGGCATCTTGGGAGGGGATACTGGGTTATGTGGGATTTAACCGCACTAAAACCCCCTCGGTGGCGTGCCTCTGCGCTTGAGGAAGACTCCCAGATTTCCAGTGGAACGCACGGGTGTCCTCCGCGCACAGCGCCCCAGAACGGGCCCATCTTTGGGAGAGCAGATGTGCTCTCCTGCACCTTTTGATGCTTACGGCGACATGCGGCCACGCACACACCGCCGTCCTACCCGGGGCTGCTGGCTGAATGGATCAAACTCCCACTCTCACCGCCTGCAACCCTGGAAGCTCCCTTTTAGTCGCCTTTTACGATCAGGCAGGGTATACCGTAGCTCTTTTCTTAATCTCGAAGCTACAGGGACTATACAAATCAATCCTACAGGAGCAGTGCATTTTAGCGGGTCAAAAGAAAACTTATGTGCTTTTCCAAAATATATTTCGGTGCCAAATTTAATCTTGATCTTTTCAGAAGTTATTGCGTGATTGAGCATTTGAATTATCCATCCAAATATCCAAACCTTCGCATGTATAAATATAGATTTCATACAGGGTGTTTCCCCCGGAAGGGCAGGATACAAAAAGATTTATGATGGCAGTTAAAAGTTTAATAGGCAAATTACGGGCCTGACGACAAAAGGAGCAGTTGACTCTAGCCCTTTAAGTTTCCTCATTAACCTCTTAACGACTGAATTAAGAGGCCCTATACAGTTTCCCTTGTTTAACGTTCCAGGATATTACTGTATATTTATTGTTAACATAACATTAGTCTGCCAATAAAGGTCAACAAATTTGGTGGATGGATTAAAAAAAAATGTTTTTTTCTGTAAATAGTGACATATACAAAAAATAAATTGGATTCTTTACCTTTTTTGGCACTGACGACTTTTTGTAGTGGTGACTCTAGTATGCCCCATTCTAGGAGAGATGTATGCGCTAGTAATCCTTAACTGCCATTCTAGGTGAAATCTGATCACAATGTACAGTTATGATAGGCAGAGAATCGTTAGCTTATATTGTGGAGCAAGCAAAGGTGTGCCTTAATTCACTGTTGAATAGTACAATATAGTTGCGGATGTCTTCTTCCTTAATCTTATAAAAAAAAACAAAAAAGAATGTATATATTATAAAAAAATCTTATACCTTTAAAGGAGCAATTCTTGTACATATCTAAATATATTTTTTGAATCTCGGATACGGCTCCAAAGATTTTGATGATATTTGATGAATTTAGTACCCTGGTTTCGGGGATGATAAATAGATCCAGCAAATTTTTATTGATAGAAATCTAGACATTAGCGTTTAATTTAATGTTTATTCCGTTAAATATAAAATTACCCTTACTGACATCTATTGGAGAATATTAATAATATTGTGGCGTAGAAAGCCGTAGGCGTAGGCGTAGGAAGCGCGCATGGCCCGGCGGTTAGCGTAGAACGCAAACGATCTATGCAACTAAGCGAAACGGGCGCGGTCGGGTGTGAGATGGGTGACCGCTAGTGGCAAAAAATTTCATGCGCGTTTCCGTGCTTCGGAGGGCACGTTAAGCCGTCGGTCCCGGTTGTTGTCGATAGATAACAGTCGTTAAACCTTGTTGGAGGCCTTATGGGCGGTTTGAAAACATCCGACAGCGGGTTGGCCACTAACCCGCGTCTCCACCAACCCGCATTGGAGCAGCGTGGTGGAGTAAGCTCCAGGCCTCCCCAATAATGGGGAGAGACCCGTGCCCAGCAGTGGGACGCAAAAAGGGTTGCAGCCAGCCAGCCATAGAAAGCCGTCAAATGTCGACCGTCAATCCGCCCTTTAAACAAATGACAATGTCGATATGAAAGACTTCCATAAAAATTTCGTCAATGGAATTAAAGTTTTCTTGGTCCAATGATTACGAAAGCTGACTACGGAGCTAGAGACCCGGGTTCAAACCTCAAGTAGGCAAGCTGCGTTTTTTTATTTTTGTGACAATTTGTTTTTTTAAATTGGGAGCTAAGGCTTTGTTAAGTAACACTAAGTCAATGAATGTTTTGCTTAAAAATGAACGAAGAAAATCAATTGTTTTTATCCGAGCAATGCTCGGGCGTCCAGGTACTATATATTATTGAAAGAATTAAAATAAATGAAAAAAAAAACTCTCTTCCACGCCTCAACGCCGTCACCAGCCTCAGGAATACCTGATGAAAAAATAATGAAGTTCATCATCAACATAAAGAAGACCACGAGAGGGACCACCCGGTCCCCATCCCAACGACCGCGATCATATTTTTGGCCCGCGGAACAAACCCATGGCGGGGTAAGGTCCGAAACAAGGCCCTTGCGGGGCTCGGAAAGAACACCGGGAGAACTTATGGGCGGTTTGAAAACATCCGACAGCGGGTTGGCCACTAACCCGCATCTCCACCAACCCGCATTGGAGCAGCGTGGTGGAGTAAGCTCCAGGCCTCCCCATTAATGGGGAGAGACCCGTGCCCAGCAGTGGGACGCAAAAAAGGGTTGCAGCCATTGTGTTCTTACCAAAGTATTATATTTGTTTGTTGGATGCGCTTTGTACGAAACTTATGTTTGTAATATTGCTTTACTAGGTATTTACATGAACTATATAGTGCTCCAAAACGTGGTCTCCATTGAAGGACTTTTCTTCCCCATCGGTCGTCAGTCCTCCTCAGGCGCGGTCGCAGCGTTCAATTTGGATTTCAATTCAAGAATTTGGGGATCACTAAGAGAACGGGGGAAGAGGTGTCCCAACTTGGTGTGTTTCGCCTTCCATCTACGCATGACTGATGGATTTTTGGTCATGTCCCCTGTGACCCCCACCCCTGGGACCGCGCCTGATCCTCCTAACTGTATGACTATGAGCAATTTCCACTTCAGCTTGCAGATTTTGACGGATTTCATCATTTCTGATTTTGTCGTGTAGAAAAACACCAAGTACTGAGCGACTTGCCTGTGGGATAGGTATTATAAATTAAATATAAAATCGAGAAATTTTATATTTTGATCGGTCAATTAGAACTAGCAAAAGCTTGTCGTGTGGAAAGTTTAAGCATTAAGCTATTCAGCTGAGTATTTAATAAATAGTTGTATAAGGACTCACGCAGCGTACCATTTAGAATTAGCCGCGCGTAAAAATTCCAACATAAAATGCGTAATGCGTAAAAAAGCTCACGTAAAAATACTTTTTACGATAAAACTTAAGCGTAAAAATAAAAGCAGAATACGAGTGGTCTCAGCGAATAAATAATTGTTCGTGCGTTATGTGTTCGAAAATGGAACACAAACTACCAAGGAATATTTTTCACGCGTGAAAATTGCGATGTTGGTATGAATAAAAATGGTGAAATCTGAAAACAATTGCACTAAAATTCTTTGGTACAATAAAACAAAACATTAGCTTATAGAAAAGTGGGTCCTGGTTGAACGCTTGGCAGATGAGAAAACCTAAATTATTTTGATTTACATACAGGTTTATGAAATTGATAAAAACAAATCAATCAAAAAAATGTAATAAAATGAACAAGAACATTGAACGAACACGGACATTCTAGAGGAAGTTTTTTATTTATAATTTTATTGTTTTATTTTTTAATTATTATTAGTTTTTTTAATAATTATTAGTTGTAAATATAAAGTAGTCTTAATAATTTTTAAATAAATCTTAATTTATATATAATTCTTCTGTGAGTGTGTATGTCACTGAACTCCTCCTTAACGGCTGGACAGATTTTAATGAATTTTTTTGTGTGTATTCAAATGGATTCGATGATGGTTTAGATTCACAATTTGGGCCACTGGAAATGTTTTTTAATTACTTTTTTACTTATTTAGTTTTCCCATATAAATTGTTCCTGCCTGTCAAACGTTTTGTATTTCGTGCCGTGTCATTCTAAACTTTGACACAGTCAGAATAACAGGACAGTTCGTATGTCATTATTTGTTTTATATTTTTGTTTGACAGTAACATGAAGTCTCAAATCCTCTTTTATTACTTTTAAGGCAGGACAACGTCTGCGGGGTCCACTAGTATATTATATTATTGTTTCTATTACACGGGTTAGTATATATAGGAAATAATTCAGTAGATCATTATAATATATTTTTTTTAATAAAATGAATATTTGTAAATATAATAAAGGTGTATTTTTTCTTTCAATAACATTCATGCAATTCGCAAGCGTGAGCAATCTTCTTCTTTCTATGGAACAACAAAAAAGACGAACAAGTTAATCCTGTCACCGTTTCTGAATCTTAAAGCAGTGTTTCACTTCAAAATTACCTCATATTTATTCACTTTTCTGAATAAAATACTTAATTCAAGAATTATTTCAACCTCATAATCATCGTTTCAAAAATGAAAATGTTTTTATAATTATTTTCCCGCAAAGAGGTATAAACACATTGGCAGTCATACTAATACTGCAACATGCAGTTTATTAATAATAATAATCTTTTAATTCAGACCGTGGTCCATATCAATGTTAATAATTACATGTCTTAAAAATTAATTCTTAAAACTTAATTAAATTAAGAAGGTATGTATTTTATTTGAATACCTACAAAAATTCAGATTTCATTAAATTTTCGACTAAAGTTTTTATAAAAAACCTTCCGTCTATCGCAATGCGATCCAATTTTACAATTTTTACTTGTATGTACCTTTACAAGGTAGCCACAGGGCAATATCATTATGCATTCAACTGTAGGCGGATAATTGGCACATCAACAATTCTGTATCCGCGCGATAGCATAATAGGCCGAAAATAAAGCCAAATAGATAGGAAAAGTTTTATTCGTACAACTTTTTTTCCTGCTTCGTAGTTATCCTGTTAACGTTGGTATATCTTGCCAGCTTTTCTTGTAGAATGTTATCGTTTTACTGAGCGGAAAGAGGAAGTTTAATGTAATAATTAAAAAAATTACGAAACATTTAAATAATTTAATATATAACTTAATAATTTAAATAAAATGTTTAGGTATATTTCTGAAATGATCAACCGGTGGACTCTAAATAGTAGATACATTTTATAATTTTCTTCCTTTTTTTGATTTAAATAAACCCTAGTTATAAGTAATTTTCCAAGAGAAGAGTAGTAGGCGTAATTGAGAATGATAACTGTGAAGATATTATTATATGATACCGTTACGTGTCAGCTTTTGTGGAAGGGATTAGGTAAGTGAGTTTGAACTATTAAGGACGCTGTGATAAAGATTTATCTGAAATGTAGTATGAGCGTTTTAATTAAAATGACAATGTTTTATAATCCCAAAAATTTTGAGGAAGGTTTGAATGATGTAGAACTTGCATGATTAGATATAAAAATGCGTACTATGGACACCCATGTTATATGACTTTTTATGTAATATTTGTATAATGAGTTTAAACACATGGACATAAACAGAAATTGAAACAAAAAAGCGACTTCAAAAGAAAACTATTCCAAAACAAATTAATATGCACTAAAAATAAAAATAAAATAATTGCGTATTCTTTTTACAATTTAACAGTCAACTTACATTTTATACTCATCAATATGTAGGTACGATCTGTGTTTACCATATAATGTAGGTACGATAATTATTGTTATTTTTGGAGTCGGTGTCAGCGTGTCCACTTGACAGCTCCCGCCGCGACTGTAACACCCACTTTGACGAATAGCATTCGTTAATTAATATGTAGTACCTGGACGCCCGAGCGTTGCTCGGATGAAAACAATTGATTTGCAAAACATTCATTGACTTAGTGTTACTTAACAAAGCCTTTTGAAATACCTAGCTCCCAATTTAAAAAAAATTGTCGCAAGAAATAAAAAACGCAGCTTGCCTACTTGAGATTTGAACCCGGATTTCTAGCTCCGTAGTCAGCTTTCGTAACCATTCGACCAATTTTTATAGAGGTCTTTCATATCGACATTGTCATTTGTTTGAAGGGCGGATTGACGGTTAACATGTGACGGCTTTCTACGCCACAATACTATTAATATTTTCCAATAGATGTCAGTAAGGGTAATTTTATATTTAACGGTATAAACATTAAATAAAACTACAATTTCTATCAATAAAAATTTGTGGATTGATTTATCATCCTCGAAACCAGGGTACTAGATTTCATCAAAATCTTTGTAGCCGTTTCCGAGATTCAAAAAATATATTTAGATATATACAAGAATTGCTCGTTTAAAGGTATTAGATAGATTTAAAACGCAGTCATCATGCAATAAATACGAGTATTATAACGACGATTTCCCACATAGCATGTAATAATATAGCGTATATATGATACATTCGTGACGATATATAATGATCCTGACACGCGTCAGCTGCTGCGGAAGGGATAATGTGAGCTAGTTAGAACAATTTGGGACGCTACGATAAAGCGTTATCTGAAATAATACTTGTTAGAAACAAATTTATTCAAATAAAATAGAAACGTTTAACAAAACTTGGAAATTTTGTACACCTTCTGAAATTGGTTGAACTAGCATGGTTCAATTGAGGTAGCACCACTGTTGCATTTATATTATGATAACACAATTAGTTAATTATTTTTTTAAATTCCAATGAGAACAAATTTCAAAGATTTGAAAGAATTTTGACGTCTAATTAATCTAATTAATCGATCGACAGCGCCTAATAAATCGATAAACGCCGGCTGCACGCACGAATAAGAATTACTCATTGTAACGTGACGCTTATTGTAACGTGACGCTTATTGTAACGTTAGGCTGTTGCTCGTCAACTGTTTATAAAGTGAAGTGAAAAGTTAATGTGGTTTTCATTCTTTTAATGATGTTGTGACGTTAAAATATCGTCCGTTAACCGACTTTACAGAAAACCAATTTTTTAACATAATAACGAGATACTTAATTTATTGATCGTAATCAACTGCAAAAGTAAAAACTGTCGCAGTAGATTACGCTCTCTCAAAAACTCTAAGTAAGTTAGTTATTACTTTTTTACTTGTTTCTTGATTATTTTACTATAAAACGTCTTGCGACGGATTACTTCGGGGGCGCCCAACATGTTTCGGACCGTACCGAGGTCCGTCATCATAAGCCATCGCGTTCGGTCGCTAGGTGGCCTCGGCGGCACCGGAAGGTGCAAGAGAGCACATCTGCTCTCCCGAAGATGGCCCCGTTCTTGGGTGCCACACGTGAAGGACTCCGGTGCGTTCCACTGGAGATCCCGGAGTCCTCCCCAAGCGCAGAGGCAGGCCATCGAAGGGGTTTTAGTGCGGTATAAATCCCACATTACCCGGTATCCTTTCCCAAGGTGCCGGGTATCTTTAGAAGGTTTCTCCTTCAAAAGGGTGGCCTCGACGAAGACAGTCTTTGACGAGGCCACCTAGCGCTTTTGCAGAAAAATGGGTTAGCTAACAGTCCATGGTATTCTAATAATATTATTTCAAGGTTTCTTCAAGCAATTGTTTACTTCTAATAGAAGAGACTAGTGTAAAAAATTATATATTGAAATGCAGTATTTATTATTACATCAGTAACAGCTGAACAAATGGATTATTTTGGAAATTGTAGTGTCAGAAATTAATTACGCGTTTCAAAATACAGCACTATTTTTTCTTTAAGTTTGCTCTTACTTACTGCTTGTTCTTATTTACTCCTTTCAATAGTCACCTTATGTAAATTTGACTGACTGAAGCATCTTTCAGTAAACACGAAAAAGCTTTCTCTCCCCAAAGGTTTAGATTAAAATCATCTCAGTATTGAAAGCTAAATTAGTGAACGCCAGCAGTTGAAAAATTTAATTAAAATCATGTAGCTATAGGACTCGATTTAATATAATAATTACGACTTGTTTTACTCATAATAAGATACAGGTTTGAAAACATCAAAGAAAGCGAAAAATCAAGCAGTTTTAATAAAATTTGCTTATTCGAAATCATTCACAGTTCACGCAGTAAGGTTATGGAACGCCCTACCGCTTAACATCAGGAGTTGCAAGACCATTGCTACTGTTAAAGATACACTTTCTTTCCTTAGTAATATAAAATGAGGGTTTCAGAAGTATGTATCCATAATCTCATTGGGTATATAGTATGTATATAATTATATATTGTGTAAATATTATATATAAATATGTATGTATGTGTGTATGAATGAATGTTTGTATGTATGTATATTATCTATATGTATTTACATTTAATTTGTTGTAGTTTATTTTGTACACGCTCTACCTTCTGCTTAACCTATTTCCAGTCTCAGGTCTACTGGAAGAGATTTCCAATGGAAATGAGTAGTAACTTTGTACAAACTTTCTTGTGTATTATTTTCTTCTGTATTTTTCTCTCAACTTGTGTGTACATAAATGAATGAATAAATAAATAAAATAAATAAATAAAGATCCTGCAATTATATAAAAAAAAACATTTTTACTGCAAATTAATCATTGAACTTTTCCGCAACGACAATGAGTTGAGTATGATATCTTAGTGAAGATTTATATCCCGTCACGAGTCGTCAGTTGCAGCAGAAGGGATAATGGGTCCCAACTAACTCAGTTGGAAGCATATGGGACGCTTTCATAAGGCTTTATATGAAATAATACATGATATTGAAAATAACTTTATACGCTTACTTTTCCGGGTACAATACGTGTTTAAGAAATTATTTTAACACTTTTTGTGTAACTGCTAGGTACGAGTATATCTTTTTAATTTAACAGTAGACGAGTGGAGTTTATGTGGACATCTATCATCCATCATCATCCATACATCAGTCTCTCATAGTCCACTGCTGGACATAGGCCTCCCCTAATGTTCGCCACTCCAACCGGTCCTTGCCAATATTTTCTATAGGTCATTGATCCACCAGGTTGAAGGGAAACCTGTACTCCTTTGCCGAGACGTAGTTGCCAAGTGAGGACCTTGCTTCTAGTTCTATTAGTTGTCGGTCCTTCTTGTAATACAATTCAGTGAAAATATGGGTTTGTGACCATCTCGTTGTAGAATTTGTCAATCTGCTTATTAGAGCTCTCACAATATATAGCAAACAACGGATTACAATTGAAAGTTACGGATCATAGTGTTCTCAAAAGTACAAAAGCTTTCATGCTAATAGCGATCACCCATCGTACATCCAAACGCGGCCTTTTGGTGAATATAAATACTTCCATTTTACATCTGCAGCGGGGTCAAACACGTTCCGAAATGTACCTTTCAGATAATAATATAATGCTTAACCTTAATCATCTTAATTTCAGACATATTTATTTCTGTAAATACCTTCACCAAGAAAAGCCGCTGGCAAAAAAAAAATATACTTATACTATTTATTTGGCTTTATATTCGACGTATTAGGTATACTATCGAACCAAGCTGGCATTGTAGACGTGCCAATTATCCGGTACAGTTGAATGCATAATAAAATTGCCCTGAGGCTAGTTCCACGGCACGAACAAGGGATACATTTATATTTAAATGGAATAATAAGAAATGGCAGATGAATAGCATTTTTATAGGTAGAATTTGTCTGCATCCATATCTCTTGTGAAGCATTTTAATTGTACTAATTCCATTGTAAGCTTATAAGAAAAGTACAAGAGAGCTTTATAAAAAAACCGGCCAAGTGCGAATCGGACTCACGCACGAAGGGTTCCGTACCATTATCTATAAAAAATCACGTTTATTGTATGGGAGCCCCCTTAAATAATTCTATTTTTAGTATTTGTATAACAATAGCGGCAACAGAAATACATCATTGCCTTTGATTATCCATAGAAATCATTGCATTAAGATTGAATGAAAGGTAAATTGTGGTTTACGATTTATGACGTATTAAAAAAACTACTTACTAGATCTCGTTCAAACCAACTTTCGGTGGAAGTTTACATCGTAATGTACATCATATATATTTTTAGTTTTATCATTCTCTTATTTTAGAAGTTACAGGGGGGACATACATTTTACCACTTTGGAAGTGTCTCTCGCGCAAACTATTCAGTTTATAAAAATATGATATTAAAAACCTCAATATTATTTTTGAAGACCTATCCATAGATACCCCAAAGCCCAAACGTATGGGTTTGATGAAAAAAAAATTTTGAGTTTCAGTTCTAAGTATGGGGAACCCTCAAAATGTATTGCTTTTTTCTATTTTTGTGTGAAAATCTTAATGTGGTTCACAGAATACATCTAAGTTTCAACAGTATAGTTTCAGAAAAAAGTGACTGTGACATACGGACAGACAGACAGACAGACATCACGAATCCATAAGGGTTCCGTTTTTTGCTATTTGGCTACGGAACCCTAAAAAACAAGTCGTTGCTGAAGATTTAAAACACGCCTATTACAAATGCTTGGACCTAAGAAAACTATTTCAATAGTACACACAAACAAACACACACATGCGCGCGCGTACTCACACACACATTATAATTAAGATGAATTGTAAAAAATATGTTTCTTTAACGTATTATTGTATATTGACTTATGTATGTTTTTTAGGTTTTAAGTTTTAGGCATTTGTTTGTGAGCTATGATACGTAATTATTGTATTTTATATAATAAAATACATTTATAACTCCCATAATCCATCTCTGGGCGCAGGGAGTGTCTGAAAACCCACACGGCGTGGGACCATGTTCTGTGTCGGAAAAGCTGAGTCACACCCTTTTGCCTAGTGTATGCTAATTTGCTATGTAAAGTAAGTATCTCTACAACACTTTAAGTATTTTATTATTATTTCAGTGGAAAGCTGCGGTTGCTGGCCAAACTTACATGACGCAACCATCAGCTTTCAGTAGCAGCGCAACTGCACAGAACCTCGGGTATTAGTTTTGCTTGAGGTTTCATAGATGTCTATAGACTGAAGCAACCACTTAACGCCGCTTATTTTACCGATGGATAAAAACCATTAACCTTATCGGAGACCTTATGAGCGGGTTGTAAATATCCGTCAGTGGATTAAGCAGTTTCGAATGTTTAATGGGCAGAGAGCTGTCCATAGCAATACGACTCAAAAAGGGCTTCAAAAAGTTTGCTTAAATCGTATATACACGTAACATGTTATAATTATAAATGTTTCATTTCTGTTATCTTTCAAAATTACTTGAACAATAAATTCCCTGCTAATGAAGTCGTCCCATCCTTATCAACCGTCAACTCACTCGCATTACCCAACAGCTGACGTACACATGTTGGAATAATTTATCTTTACGCAGATATTGCTCTGAACAAAGTTGTATCTGAATTTTGGAGGTTCTGTTTTGTGGGGATTAAGTCCTCTGCAAAATTGAGTTAGGTATGTACTGGCTGAGTACTTAGTTTGAAGGATGTAATGAATTTAAAATAGACTTTTCCAATATATATTTTTTTTTTTCAACTTTTTTTTATGTCCCACTGCTGGGCACAGGTCTCCTCACAAGGGAGAGGGATTTAGGCCATAGTCCACCACGCTGGCCAAGTGCGGATTGGTGGACGTCATGCTTTCGAGAAATTATGAATTTCTCTTAGGCATGCACGGTGATGGAGAACATCGTAATCAATTAAATATCACGATATTTTCCATCACCGTGGAGCAGCGATAAATGCGCACATTACAAATTTCTTTGTCAGAGGTACGCGCCGAGGATTTGGACCTGGGATCGGTCGCGTTGAAGACCGCGGTTTTTTACCACTCGGCCATCGCTGCTCCTGCAATAGTATTACGTTACGTATTTTATACCGGCACCACTCGCGTGAAGCCTAACACGCTTTTCCCGTAGGAATAAGATATTTTCTATAACAATGGCCGCAACCTTTTTGCGTCCCACTGCTGGGCATGGGTCTCTCCCCATTATTGGGAAGGCCGGGAACTTACTCCACCACGCTGCTCCAATGCGGGTTGGTGGAGATGCGGGTTAGTGGCCAACCCGCTGTCGGATGTTTTCAAACCGCCCATAAGGCCTCCGACAAGGTTTAACGACTGTTATCTATCGACAACAACTGGGACCGACGGCTTAACGTGCCCTCCGAAGCACGGAAACGCGCATGAATTTTTTTTTGCCACTAGTGGTCACCCATCTCACACCCGACCGCGCCCTTTTGGCTTAATTGCATAGATCGTTTGCGTTCTACGCTAACCGCCGGGCCATGCGCGCTTCACATTCTATAATCGCGCATTCTATAACAATACAAACAAACAAACATACTTTCACATTTCGACGACGCATGTGGCGCAATGGTTACCATGCTGCACTGCCATTCGGAGAATTCTGGGATCGATTCCCGGGGAAACAATGTTTCTGTCTTTGTATGTGTTAACGGTACCGAAGATACAGGGTATATCTACTCGATGGGCTATGAGTGTGAAACTTTATTATTATTTATTTATTTAATTTATTTATTTACATTAATATTATTATTATTATCAACAAAACTTTGCCGCACTTTCAAAATTTAAAAATAATGACGCTCCCTTCTTTATATATTTATGAGATCTCTTTAATGATCAATGCTGAAATCACTAAATATGAAACCCTGAAATTAAAAATGCATAGCAATAAACTGTGTTCAATAGTAGCATCTAAAACAAGATAGTATTATAACATCTTTTGCATGGGACCAAAAATATACAATAACCTACCGAAATTACTCAAAATAAAAGCGAGCAACGAGTTTATAAAGGAAATTAAAACGTATTTAGTAGAAAAGGCGTATTAATCGGTCACTGATTTTTCAAACGATAAGGCGGCTTAAAGGTATTCCATAAAAACCTGGGAAACCAATGAAACTTTTCTATAGTTAATACTCTTTCTATCTAGTCATTACGTATTTTCTCAAGAGCTTTCGTAAATATTAACTGAACACGGATGGGATCCGTTCTTCCGTTCAATTAATTAAAATGAAAGACCATATTGGCCAGTTACACAATAATCCTCTAAACGCATTAATCACACGCACAAACACACTAATTAAATTCCACACGGCTAATCCATTTCGGCGTATCGATCAATTAATTATTTATAGGATATGGCCCATACACGATCTATTAATTATTTATTGAAGAGGCCCTATAAATAATTAATTGATCGGTGGTTAAAATAAATTCAAACGATTCGCATTCGCCAATCCCGTCGCTAACATCAGAAGGCGGCGAGATTTAATTGGACTTTCGATTAAATTTCAAATCGAAGCTGCGTAGAGTGGCTATACTTCAAAAGTGAACAGGATAAACTGAACTTCTTTTGTTATTTCAAGACACGTAATATCATTGTAGTGAGCAAGCAATATTATGTATTCATACAATAACCTTACTTGTATAAGTATAAAATTTCAGTTTGACAATAAAATTATCCTCTGAACATATGCATATGCTACTGTCAATAAAACTGATATTGACTAGTACAGTAAGACTATGATAAAAATATTAGGTATAGCTGTGCCCGCGACGTCGTCCACGTAGATAAAGACTTGTACAAAAGACTTGGATTATTTGTTCCTCCTCCTCCTCCTCCTTAGTCGTTCACTCTTGACCATCTCTTGACAGAGTGGTCGTGGCTGATGAGGTTGCAATTTCGTTGGATAATGATGCTCTCGCGATGCGTCACCATTTGTTGCGGTTTGTAGCATCTTGAAAACTCTAGACTATGGAGGTCTGTGTTGCAGCTTTGATAATGTCTGTCTAACGTGTAGGTGAGCGCTCGCGAGACCGCTTGCCCTCCACTGTCCCTTCGATTATTGTTACCTTTTATGAAATTACTTATGATACAAAAGTTCATATTATTATATTGAGTAGATATATTCTTCCTTATAAATAGGATCCGTCCGTTTTTATAGAGCGACATAATCACTCAGTGATTAAGCTCTTAAATAAATGAAAAAAAAATATATATTCTTCCTGAGTCCTTACAGTTCTTACTCTGTACTCCTCTTATAATATCGACTTTTCAGTCGTTATCATCAGTTTCTTTTTACAAATTAAACGTATTACAATAGCCTTTTTTTAAAGTGTTTAGATAGTACCTACTGCTGTGCCCGCGGAAAGTATCATTATAATTAAATAATTTGTGCTGCAAATAATTCATAGATTAATTATTATTATGTAACTTAAATCTATTGCAGAAAGGTGGTGAACTATACAACTACGCTACGTCAGGCGTGGTTAGTAGTTGGGAGTCAAATTCTTGGTTGCTTGCAATTGTCGTTAACATACCGTCGTTCATTCTTAATGGAGGTCTTTTGAGCGATATAAAACTTGCGACAGCAGTTAGGCCACTAACAATGAAGATGTCATCAACCTGAATATGAGCAGCGTGAGAGGATCAGCCCCTACGCGATTAAGAGGCACGTCGCCTATTAAATAAGATTGATACCAATAAAATCTGGATGTTACGTTTGAGTTTAGTTGTCAATTGGTCCTATTACAACCCTTCCTACAGCATCAGAAATAAAGTAAGTCCTCGATACATATATCGATTACTAATATTATTTTGGGCGTGACCACCATGCAGAGCTGCTGCCGTGACGCTTTAGCATATTAGTGTAACACCAGTGCCAGTACTGCGTGTGTATGTAATAGCTCTTATTAAATTAACCACTGAAAACGACTGTTAATTTCAATAAAAAACCCCAGCGGAGCCACCCGAGCACTGCCGGCTTTCAAGAAGAGCTTTCTTTACAGCTTTCTTGAAGAACCCCATGTCAAAGTCCACTGGAAATGCCTCAGCTGGAAGGTTGTCCCATAACTTACACATCCGTTCAAACATCAAAAGGAGCGTGCAAAGCGGCTTGTGGAACTTTGACCTTCGACTGGTGGTGTAATCATCATATGGTGACGTAGGTACCATTTCGAAAAGATCACTCAGCATAGTAAAGTCGGTAGAACACTTTGATTTTTTTAACGTTTCACACTGATAGCCCCACAGTAGGGTAGACCCTGTGTAATGGGTACCATGAGACACACAGAGACAGAAACACAAACACTCAAACCGAGAACAGAAAATTAAATTCATCATTAAAATTTCTGCTTCGCCGGGAATCAAAGACCCTTCGCTTGGCAGTCCAGCATGGTAACCATTGCGCCACGCGAGTCGACAATTTATTGTTAAGTATCTCTGGATCTGCATTGGAATAGTGTTATTGAGCAACAACGCCATCTATAGCGTCACCTATTAAATAAAATCGATACCAAATACCAATAATATCTGGACGTAACCACTGCGCCGCGCCTCCATAATGCTCTACCACAATGAGTAAAATATCAGCGCCAGTTCCAAAGCTCTCTAAGTTGTTAATTTTTTTATTCGATATTTTACTATGTAAACATACTCGTAATTAATTATTTGAAATTACCTCCACCAATCCACTCTATAATAGCGTTATTCAGTAACAACGCCATCTACCGTATAACGTGTAAATTAAATCGTCGATATACCAAATTTGCAACAGATCACCAAATAGTTCTGAATATGAACTATTCGCCACATAGATGTCGGCAGTAGCCTCGTTTTGTTAAGGTTTTGTACATTTTGTATTGACGATTTCTTTGAATGTGGTGATATGTATGGTTCTTTTTTTAATATTTCGAGATGAAATCTAGCATAAATGATCGAAAATTTACTATTAGAATATTAAGAGATGTAGTAATTATCGAAACTTGCGAACGCCTGCATTCGCACGCCATTTCATCATTCTTGAAATTGACGTAACTTTTTTGTTTGTGAACCGATTTAAATAAAACAAACCCTAAATGTTAATCCAAAAAAATACCAATACACCAGTGAAAACCGCATCCTTCTACGTTAAGCCGTTCCTGAGATTAGCGCGCACAAACGAACAGATAAACAGACAAACAGACAATATTTCTAAAAATCATTGTTTTGGGTTCTATTACGCTAATAAATAGCCCTAGTGACAGTTTTTCTCAAATATCTTCAATGTACAGAAACCGACTTGTTACAGATTTATTATATGTATAGATATAGATATAGATAACACTAGCCTTCCTCCAGCGGGTTTGCCCGCGTGGACCCGTTTTATAGGTTCCCGTAGGATAAAAACCATTCTATGTCCTTTCCCAAAGTCCACTCTACCTACGTTACAAATTTCATTAAAATTGGTTCAGTAGTTTAAGCGGGAAAGCGTAGCAGATAGACAGACCGATAAACAGACAGAGTTACTTTCGAATTAATAATATTAAGTAGTGATTGTTGAATTTGTAAGTAGCGAAAAAGAGAAAAATTTTGTTTGTTTTGGTATTAATATTTATATATTCAAAATATTGATGGTGTTACTGCGTTTATGAGGACAAATTGAACACTTTTGACGTAATTCAACAAGTTCATAAAATTTATTTATATCAAATCAGGATACGTTCCACAAAACTTAAACTTTATGGAAACATCACAACGGCATCTCGAGTGAAACACAGTACTGGGCATATTCTGCAATATCTATCGGAAGCTTCTATTATTAGATTGGAAGTTAATAGAGCTGACGGATGCTTGTCAGTTTGCATCGAAGCTAAATAAAAAAATACAGGTATAACGTCACAGTTATCCTGGTAATTTTTTGAAGGAGACACGGGTTGTCACCTATCATACATGTTCTGTTATAGAATCGCCATCGCTTCACTTGAACATTTGACTGCTTATGTCTAGCAACTGACCGACTCATAATAACAAAGGCTATGGAATGGGCGTATAGAACCGTATATAGGTTTTTCATTGCCCGATACCAGTTTGATATCGTGAATTCATGAAATTTTAACGTGCGTGTTGCAATATAAACACTGCGACGTACGTGAATGTGAATTTGGAAACTACATAGTAGAAGCCATAGGCTTAGAATATGCTATTGTCTATGATAAAAGCTCACTTTTTTGTGTACATAATGTAGTTTTGGCGGGATGTCTGAAGGGACAAGTTGTGCTCTTGTTTTATATTAATTTTCTTGGTGTATTTTTGAGTTATCTATACTAATATTATAAAGCTGCAGTGTTTGTTTGAACGCGCTAATCTCTGGAACTACTGGTCCGATTTGAATGATTCTTTCAGTGTTGGGTAGTACATTTATCGAGGAAGGCTTTTTAATCAAAGATTGTAGACAATTGACGTGCCCCACGGTTTTATTTTAGTCTAGTCTATGCATATGTTTATAATTCCCACGACTGTATCTATTTTATTATTTTTTGGTTTTTAGTACATTTATCTTAAACATTGCAATGTATGTTTAACATAAAACCGTTTAACTTAAAAAGTTTTTTTACCTATTTTTATTTTCTAGTTTTTAGTTTTTATTTCGCATTCTGTTTAATTCATTTAGTGCTTCATTATTGCAAGGTTTCTTGCCCGTTAGTTTATTGCAGTCCAACTCCTCTATACGTAGTCCCTGCAAAGATCTTACTCTACTAAGAGCCACGTAGGCTTGACCTTCTTCAAACAGTTTTAAAACCTTTTTTGGGTGGTGTACCGCTAACGACGTATCATTTTTAGCCACCCTAACGCCACACAGTCCTCAACACGATACAAAATCTTGACTTGGGTGGTGGATTCAGGCTGGATTAATCAGATACCTAAATTACAGATTCAATTTCTAAATTTAAATCTTATTATTATACGCCATTTAGTGGCTGCGCCCATCTTAAATATTGAGGTTGTATAGTGCACTGTATTCTTCTTGTCAAGCCCTTTTATTTGATACCCATATTGGTGGGATTGATAAAAAATTGTTATCAGCCATTTGGTAGCGGCGGCCATCTTAGATTTCAATTTTGCATAGTAAATTGTATTCTACTTGTTGAGACCTTTCATTTGATACCCATGTTGATGGGATTGATAAAACCTAAGTTATCAGCCATTTTGTAGAGGCCGCCATCTTGGATTTTAATTTTATATAGTACATTGTATTATACTGGTTGAGCACTTTCATTTGATACCCATATTATGGGATCGATAAAACCTACGTTATCCGCCATTTTGTAGCGGCCGCCATCTTGTATTTCAATTTTTTATAGTATATTGTATTCTGCTTGTTGAGCCCTTTCATTTGATACCCATATTGATGGGATTGATAAAACCTACGTTATCCGCCATTTTGTAGCGGCCGCCATCTTGGATTTCAATTTTTTATAGTATATTGTATTCTGCTTGTTGAGCCCTTTCTTTTGATACCCATATTGATGGGATTAATAAAACATAAATTATCCGCCATTTTATAGCGGCGGCCATCTTGAATTTATAATGATAATGAATAAACATAATTGTATTGTCACCAAAATCCAAAGTGTATACAAAATTTTAGATTAATCGGTTGACAGGAAGAGGGTGAAATTTGAATTACTAAATTTGACCCAAGAATAAAACAAACGGGGTGAGCTAAATAAAACCGTTTAAAAAAAAAAGTATAGGTTTCGATTAGGATTTATGTAAACTGCGGAGTATATTCACTTCATGCTGATGATCCTTTCTAACGCGAGTGAAACCACGGGGCACAGCTACGATTGGATAAAGTTGATGGCATTTTGTTCGACGAAGGGTACTGACAGTGCACGAGTATTGTGAAATAAAATAATACTGCGAAAACATATTTTTTCGGATCGGACACCTCCTGGTAATGTACCCATCGCTTTACTTGAACATCCTGACTGACTAGACTGACGAATACATGACGACGTATTTTTTCTATGTCTATTAAGTGATGCAAAAATTATATTTGACCCTGGCAATATGCACAGAGTTTGCGACGGCATAATGGAACGAAAATATTGTGGGGCTGCAAGGATTTTATCCAAAGCCGCAAAACGAATTAAAAAAATCATGTTTAATGTGGTGGATAAAGATGAATAAATTAATGTTATGTTGTTTTAACAACAATACACATATTATGCGATCCGCACAGAACCCAATAAAATAATTCACGTAGATCTAGTTATCTATGCTCATAATATGTGCACCGATAAAATGTTATCGTAAAGGTTATAAACAGTAAAAAGTCAATCTTATTATATTTATACCAATATTATAAAGAGGAAAGATTTGTATTTTTGTATGTTTGTAATTAATAAACTCAAAAACTACTGTTCAGACTTCAAAAATTCTTTCACCATTAGAAAGCTATATTAAGTTTGAGTAACATAGGCTACTTTTTACCGCGGAAAAATGTTTCATTCCTACGCGGTTGAAGAAACTGTCTAAACACCTATGATTTTAATATAGCAATGAAGCCTGGAATAGCACATAGGCTATTTTTTATCCTACGGGGACCCATTTAACGGGTCCACGCGGGCGAAACCGCTAGCGGAAGGCTATTGATAATAAAAAGGTTAGCATTACGGCTAAAAATTTTGACTGGTGTTAGAAAAATTGTAACGAAAACAGTTTGTAAGCGTTGAATAATAGGCATGATGACACTATTAAAGAATCAGAGAATAAACGGTTTTTCAGAAAAATATATGCTAAAAAAGTTCTAAAATATGTTCCCGTTTTAATATAAACATTAAGATTAATAAGATTTTCAATAAAATAAAAGTATTAAATACAGCAATCGGCCATGTTATCTGAAACGCCAATCAAAAGGAATGACGTCACGTCTCAGTTAATGTCATCGTGTTGCTTGAAGTTTGACGAGCAAGCCGACGCCATGACACCTACGAGCGTTTTCGCGCTTAATTCAAATTACATAGCAGAAAATATATTAATTTACGTTAAAAGTTGAGTTTATTGCTGAAATAAACATTTTTTCGAAACTAGGAGACGTGTACCTACAATAAGGAAAGGTATTTAAAAATCTGTCATCATGCCCATTGTAGTGCTCTAATACCTTTATCATTGTAGTGTCTATGGAACTATAAAACTCCATTTTACTTAGGGCGCAAATCCAAAATAGTTTCACTATTAGTTCACAAATCCAACTTTACCTAAGCAATATTTTAGTAACTGGAGGCGGATCGCGCAAAATATTGAAATTATAACATGCGTTGTGTGTTATACGTTCTACGTTACGAATGGACTGCGATGTATTCTGAATACGAATGCGGAATTCCAATTCTAGGACCAATAAGTTTGTTCTCTTTTATAAAGGTTTAAATAAATAATGTAGTTTAAAAACTAAAAATGCGTGAAGTGCATGGTGTCAAAAGTAGTATTATTATAAGAATAAGGTGATATTAGTGGAAGGATTATCATTTTGATATCTTAAAAAGCACTCCACGCTCTTTTACAATAAAATAGGTGTATTTTTACCTATGTTTAACTTTTTATTTGTTTTTTTTTACAAAAGCTTGTTTTTTTAGTTCTTCAACTACATTAATAGTTTTGAATTTTTTATTTGAATTTTGGTTCATATGTTATATTGTCATTATTTCATTGGCTTTTGACCCCTGTTCACATTTTCAAGTTAATCAAGACTCCTAGAAGTAGGAGAAAATGAAGTTAAAAGAATCCGCTACATACATGTATACAGGTCAAGCTAATAAAACAGTGTTAAAAAGACCTACAATTGGTGTTATTTAAAAAGTTTCAGCGTGTGCGATTGGGATATATTATAACCAAAAACAATATTGAATTGAGTCTACGGTTAAACGCAGTATAATAACAGCACCTGTTAAGAGACAGTACAGACGACCCGTTTGGTGCAATAGTAACATACTAGACTGTCGGTCGGAGGGTATTGGGTTTGATTCCGGGCGAGACAGAAATTTGAATGTTGTGTTTCAATTTCTTGCCTTGGTCGGGGTGTTTGTGTTTCTGTCTTTATGTGTGGTACCCACGATAGAGGATACATCTACCGTACTGTGGGGCTATGAGTACGAAATATTGTACTATTATTAAAAAAACAAAAGCTCACTGAACAATATATAAAAAGTGAACTCATTACAAATTCAAAGTCCTTGAACAAACGCTTAGAGTATTATTATAAACTGAAGTAGAATAGCATTTATATAACTTGAGGCTATTAAAACTTGAGAAATAAACATTATTTTTTAACTAGCTTTATTAAATATAACTACAAACGCGACGTTACTGATCGGAATAAATCGCACGAAGCATTGAAATTAGAGCAAGAGCTGTGCCATATAAACGTTCTGCATTACGAATGGACTGCGACGTATTTTGAATACGAATGCGAAATGCTTGTACAAGTGCTTAGACTGAATTGGAATATAGGTACTCGTTTAACGTAAATGCGAAAGCGACATAGTTTATTATATGGTGTTTAAATATTTAAGTGTGTACAGGTGGGGTATAAGGGTAGCTATAACTTATCTAAAAAAAAATCAAATCTAAAAAAATACGTTGATACGGTGTACGGTGGGGTTTTAAAAAAAACAAGCCACCGTAACTGTATACACAATTTATTTAAAAAAACAAAAGCACGAGAAGGTCGAGCTAGGGTCGTGGGTGGTCTATGCCCGTCTGGTTCTACCGTCGCAGCTCCGGTACTCCCCTGTCGGTGACGTGGTGGTAGTCCTTGTGGTATGGTCACTCCTGTGGTCGCAAGGGAAGGCCAGCGTGGTTGTGTCCGCTCGGTGATAATCAAGTTTCCGGTCTCGATGCAGATCCCAAATTATAAATATTAAATATTCGGCCAATTTTAAATCCCGAATCTCGGACCCTGCGAAAAATATCAACAGTTAATTTTGCAACCACGTGGCTCCGCCGACTTGTGAACCCCGCACGCCGAACAAAGGAAGCGGCCGAAAGCAGTTGGTGTGGGTGTTCACAATCGGAACGGAGTTACAAATATTAGTAGAAGGAAAGCAGTGGCAGATGAAATAATGAATATGATGAAAAAAAGAAAATGAAATTAAGAAAAAAATGATATGCCAAAATAGTCCTTAAGCACGAAAGCAGAAGGCTTGATTTATTTTTTATAAACTGCATCAGGCAAAATCAGAACTTATTTTAAATATTTAGGTGCAACATTATTCTATTTTAATTAAATGTCAGTGAAATGTTAATACACACTAGAAAATAATTAGCACTGCTTAGAATAAAAAAAATAAGACTACCTTGTTACAACTTACCCTATCGGGGTGCTTGATAGTAATTAATATTTTAAATTAAATGAGAGAAAATACGTTCTCTTCCGTAATAAGTACGGACTAATTAAATTACTAATGGACACGTAAAAAGGTACGTGAACGCAAGTTAAAACGAGGTTCAATATGTGTTGACCACACCAAGCGAAGCCGTGTTCTGAGCATTTTGACGAATGGTCGATCTCCACGGCCCGCCTGCATAAAAAATAGGAAAATTCCACGATCCACGAACACGTAAACAAGTACGGCCGTGGACGAAAGTGCATAACTTACATACATGCAAATTTAATACATTATTTAAATTAATATTTAAAATGTTAAATTTTTTATTTATTATTTAGGTTTAATTAATTTCATACATTTTAATTTTAATTATTTTATGCGGATTACTATAAATAAATGATAATAATATGTGACGTTTATCGTACAACGTTACAACGTATTAAATTGAGCCTGACATTAAATGAAGCTAAATATCAGCACCTTCAACAGACAGTTGCGTTTTCTAAGATCCTATAAGTTCAGTACACAACAAAATACATGCAAATGTGTATTCCTGGAACAAACGCTTAAATTATTTTGAACAACTAAAATAGTATTATACTCGAACAACTTAAGGGGCCGTATACGAAATTTTGTCGATTTTGCTTATTTACCTGATTTGACACATGAGATTTTGCAGGTAAATTACGGTATTTCCATAAATTTCATTGCACAGAATAACTGACCATTTCAGTAATAATCTAATACATTAGCCACTTTTTTAGCTTGCGTCAAGAATTATAATGCAAGATTTAGGTTACTTTAAAAGATTTTTAATGCCAAATTTTCATTTTTAATTTCATTTTTTTTTCAGGAAACGGATTGATTATGAACTAAAGTGTATTTATGTTCACAAAAATTTTATGAAAGAATACTCCGATTTGCCGAAATCAAATGAAATTTCTGGCCCATTTTCTCTCAAAATTGACTAAGTTTAATGTTTTTTTTTTACTACATTTTTTTGTATGAGACTGACAAAAAATGATTCATTTACTGTGTATATGATTTTTCCAGCAATACATGGCATTTTTTCGATCTGTTTAGATTTAAAAATGATCCGGAAATATGTAACATTCTATACCTATTACAGTAAATTTTACAAAACCATCGACGTCTTCAGGTCTATTAAGCAAAACAACGTAATAAAAATCGAAAAGTGGCTCATTTAATAGTTTATTATTGAAATGATCAGTTATATTGTGCAATAAAACTTATGGAAATACTGTATTTTGACTGCAAAATTTCATGTGTAAAATCAGCTAAATCAGCGAAATCGGCAAAATTTCGTATACGGCCTCTTAAGGCGCTGTTAAAAAGCGTGAAAACAAACATAGACACTAATGATTATCTGAATCTAACTTAAAGTAAACACAGTGTCATTGGAAGCAAACCGCGTGTGTTGTAGCTTTTACATTATGAATGTGCTGCAAATTACTCTTTATACTAATTCTAAGTCCTGGAATAAGCGTTTGGACCATTTGGAGGTATTAAATTAATCCTCAGTCCTTAATGTAGGTGGTAGAACTATAAGGTTCGCCCGGAGAAGTACCACCGCTGCACCCACTTCTGCCGTGAACCAATTCTGTTGTGTTTCGGTGAAAAGGTGCAGTTGCCGGCCACTTACATGAGGCGACCACCGGTCTCCGGAGTAACAGCGCAACTGCATACGACTTCAGACAAGACTTGCCTATGTTTGCTTGAGGTTGTATGTTGATGTCCATGGGCTGCAGCGACCACTTAACACCACGTGGCCTGCATGCTCGTCTGCTACTTCATTCAAATAAAAAAAATCTACAAACCCAACACTGTGATAGCGTGAAATACGAGTATTACTACACTCAAAAAGAAATATACACTTAGTTTTTCATCCAACTTCACGAAATGTTACTTTACGTAAACGTAACGTCATTGACCACGATACATCGCGTAAAATTCAGAAATCATAGTATGCACCGTGCGTTATGTAGATTCTAAATTACGAATGGACTGCGATGTATTCCGAATTCGAATGCAGAACGCGTGCAAGTGCTTGTAATGTTTTGGAAAATAGGGCGTAGTAGTCGGCGGGGTGCTTTATACGCGGATTTGTGAGCATTTTAAAATACTATTATCTTTTTGTTACAGGTAAGTCTTCCTATTTTTATTAAGAGGAATAACAAACTTGCTCTTTGCTTTGTGTCAAGCATCAATACATTAAGTCAGATTGAACGGATTCTATTCCCTTTCAAACATTTATTATGTAATTGATGTGATTCATAGAAATTAACAGATTAAATATTTCTTAAAGAGCCTATATCTACAGATCTAACTCTAGAAAGTACTCTGGTCAAGCAATAATTAATGCAATGGACGTTTCAAATTGTACGCCGCAATGGCTGCAACTCTTTTGCGTCCCATTGCTGTGCACGGACTCTTTCTGGGAGACCTGGAACTTACTCCACCACGCTGCTCTAATAAGGATTGGTGGAGATGCGGGTTAGTGGCCAACTCGCTGTCGGTTATTTTCAAACAACCCATAAGGCCACCGACTAGGTTTGACGACTGTTATCTATCGATAACAACCGGGAGCGTGGCTTAACTAGGCCTCCGAAGCTCGGAAACGCGTATGAATTTTTTGCGACCACTATCGGTCTTCCATCTCAGACCCGACCGCGCCCGTTTGGCTTAGTTGCATAGATCGTTTCCGTTCTACGCTCGCCGCTGGGCCATGCGCGCTTCCACGCCACAATATCATGGCTTTAAATGGCCCTTGAACATCTACATAGAAGGCTAAGTCTTGGCTGAGGTTGTATTTGGTTGTATTGTTGTTACAGAGTCTGAATAAAAATCGAAAAGGTCAGCATAGTCGGTTGTTACCTTTTTTCAGACAAAATAATTTCTAACAAGTTACCTGTTCACCCGGGAATTTAGTTTTAGCACAAAAAATGTTTAATACTGCAGCTTTGCCCTTCTAAATTTCCTGGAACACGCTGGGAATTTACCCACTACGTTGTCACAGGAATTAATGCGAGTTGAATTCCCACTGCTAAGTTTGCTTGGTTTTTGTCGCCTAATTTCAGGATTATAAATCTTTGTTGGTGTGACGGGCTTATTATCCATAATTTTCATTCGTGGTCACATCGTATTTTATTTCGTCTCTGACAGTGATAGATACGCGTTGCCAAATAAAGGTTATTTGTTGCCTTTTTACGGTTTAAAAAATACAACCGTTTTTTCCCTCCGGGTCATTACTACTACGTTTTGTTGTTTACCAGGATAATTAATAAACGTTACAATAATAATAATAATAAACGTTACACACTCATAGTCCCACAGTAAGGTAATTAATACCCTGTGTCGTGGTACCATGGACACATACAAAGACAGGAACACAAACACCCAGACCGAGAACAGAAACTTAAACTCATCACTCAAATTTCTGTTTCGCCGGGAATCGAACCCGGGACCCCTCGATTGGCAGTCCGGCATGGTAACCATTGCGCCATGCGGGTCGTCATAATTAGATAATAAATAGTAATAAATAATAAATAACGCTACACACTCATAGCCCCACACTAGGATTCCCTGTGTCGTGGGTACCATGGACACACACAAAGACAGAAACACAAACACCCAGACCAAGTACAGAAATTAAAACTCATCATTCCAATTTCTGCCTCGCCGGGAATCGAACTTCGAAAATCGAATCCGGGACCCTCCGATCGGCAGTTCGGCATGGCATGGTGTATTTCAATTATTAATGGTGTACAATAAAGATAATTTGTATTGTATTGTATTGTAACCATTGCATAAATAAAAAAAATGACGTTTTCCATAATTCAATTTACTTTCATTTAATTGTTATAGTTTTACTAGTAGTTTTAAAGCTATTCATAATACTCTCTATAAATGTACAAATCATTCTATAGGGGAAATTAACTCACTCTTTTCTTTTTGTTATGTAAGTCAAATTATGACCACATTTTCTACTAGGCAACATCTTAGGTACAATAAACTATCTTTCTGTATTCTGGAATTTATTGATTTTGTTAAGGCGAAGCGCGGCTGTTATGTTGATCACTTAACTCGTGAAGTAAGTGTAAACTAGTTGCAAAGAAAGCTATAGTATAAAGTTAGGTAAAAACTACTTTGCAACAATCCGCAACCAGAACGTATGATGGTGTATACCTTTTTCATGCAATAGCACCTTCCTCTCTCCCACATAGGACACATGCACATGCAACAACAAAAAGTATACACCAACATACGTACCACCACCAACACGTGTTTCGCCCCAAAACAGAGCATCATCAGGGCAAAGTAAAGTCTTTGCGGGTGACCGTCGTAGAGTCAATAATCCGGACTTTTTGTTGTTGCATGTGTATGTGACCTATGTGGGAGGGAGGGAGGTGATATTGCATGAAAAAGGTATACATCATCATATTATTATGTTCTGGTTGCGGATTGTTGCAAAGTAGTTTTTACCTAACTTTATAACAATAGAGTTCCGCAAAGTAACGCCTGATTCTATTAATTTTAAAAGCTATAGTATTTTTAAACTTGGTTTTGATACACAAAATTAAATGCCACAAAGCAAATTGATTTTTGCACATTAGGCCTCACGAACTAGGTTTATTATAAATATTTATAAAAAGACAATAAAATACTTCTAGTCCTTATTTACACATCCACCGTCGGAGAGCCTAAACTACCACATAAGTATAAAATATGACAGCGGCTTCTTTCCATGACGTATGTACCGGAACATAACAATATTTTCATATCGCATGCATTGAAACAGCGAGTTTTGATCTCTGTTTTGCCAGTCGAAATAAGACAATTTCAAACCAATGCGATTGTGTCAGTCAGAAACGACGTTGTTTCTGCCCTAGGGGAGAAACAACGTTGTTTCTACCCGGCACCTTCATTTATTTATTATTTACGTCTTTATTTCAAGTCTGTCAGAATCGCATTGACAACTGTCGTCAAGTCGTTGTCAAAAGATATTACTGCGCTATTTGTCTGAAATAGTCTTACTTCGATTGGCTACAGAAACTCGTTGTTTCATGACATGTGATATGAAAAATGCAGTGTGTGGCACGGGATGAAACACGATTTCAAACCAGGGCGATGACAGCCCTCGCTTCGCTCGGGCTGTCACCTCTCGCCCTCGTCAGAAATCGCCTTGTTTCACCCCTTGCCACAAAATATACTATTGTACATTACCCAAAGAAGCCAAAATTTTATATACCTATATGTTTATGTATTAAATTTGTTTCCGTACATTTGGAAAATGTTCTTAATAAGTTTAAAATAGAGATGAATCTGAAAAGATTCGAGCAAAAGCTCAATCTATGTCCTATGAAAACTCCCAAATATATTCAATACATACTAGAGGTTCTTGCTATAATAAGTGTCATCGCAAGAGCCACATAGTTAATCAAAAGAAAAATTATTTCGAGTCAGGTATCTAGCTGTATTTTTTTTTCGTTCCACTGCTACCAAAATGACTACCAAAAATGAGTCTCTATAAAAAAATATTTGAATTCCTTCCAAATCCGGTCGTTTTATATAATGGCAGAGCTTTCATGATTTAACGCCATGCCATGCTATTGGTAACGCCTTGTTTGATGCCATGAAGTAATTCCATTGCGAGTCGCTAGAAAACTATGGGTTTTCAACAGTCGGTGCAGTTGTTGTTCACTTATATATATATATATATATATATATAAAAGTATATATATATATATATATATATATATATATAAGTTATTATATATATATATATATATATACTATATTCCAGGTCGATCAAATATTCATTTCAGAAATATTAAAAAAAATGATTTTAAATATGAGACTTTCAGTATCAAAATTGAAATACGACGCGACGACGGTTAAAAAATAATTAACATCCGAAACAACATAATCAAAATGGAAATCAAAATTCTTCAATTTACTCTGCCAGGGCACTAATAACAAAGATTATTTACGGAAAATTTATGGGCCGAAAGGGGTTATCTATGGATGGGGGGGCTGGATTTATATATCCGCACCCGAACCTGTGGGCAGGACTCGATATCCGAAATGGGATAAATACTTATAAATCTCGAATTCCTGATGGTATATGACCGTACACTAGGGATTCGGGTATAGTGATTGGAATAAGGTTAAATTATTACATGCTAGGAACCTAAATCAGGATTAAAGGGAGTATTTGAATGTAGTTTGAAGACTTAATTCCATTTAAATTGTTAGGACACATTTATTAAACGTAAAAGTAGCACCGCTACATTAATTTTACATATTTAAATCTATCTATCTATCTATCTATTGAGCCTTTATTAGTCCACAGCTGGACATAGGACTGATGCCAAGGCGCGCCACTGTTCCTGTAGCTTAGGGATTAAGAATAGAGCTATGGCATCCCCTGCTTGATCGTAAGAGGCAAATAAAAGGGAGCTCCCGGGGTTGTGGGTTGTGAGAGTGGGAGCTTGATCCGTCCATCAAGAATCCTCGGGAAGAGCGGCGGTGTGTGCATGGCCGCATACTGCCGTAAGCATCAGAAGGTGCAGAAGAGCACATCTGCTCTCCCGAAGATGGGCCCGTTCTGGGGCGTCGCGCGTGGAGGACACCGGTGCGTTCACTGGAGATCCCGGAGTCGTCCCCAAGCGAAGAGGCAGCCACCGAGGGGGTTTTAGTGCGGTCAAATCCCACATAACCTGGTATCCTCATCCATTTCTGTTTTTAAATCTATCTATCTATTGAGCCTTTATCAGTCCACTGCTGGACGTAGGCCTTATACCAAGGCGCACCACTGAGATAGGACTTCGGCTCTACGCATCCAATTCCTACTCCCCATCTACCTAAAAGTGGTCTTCACTCATAGAGCCATCTATTTCACCGATTGGCTGCTATTCAACAGAGTGACTGGCGTTCTACCGCTTCAGCTTGCTGGACTTTAGGGCTATGTTAATTATTTTGGTGCTGATCTCATCATTATGAATTATATGACTGAGGGACACACAGGATAACAAAATCTTTCTGCCGTAAGGAACCTTAAAAACGTTACACGTTAGAATCTTTCACCCTACACTCACTTAAAGTAGGTAATTAAGGTAATCACTTGAGGTACGATGTTTGTAGTATAACTTAGTTTTAAAGTTTACCCACAATGACAAACATGAAATTTTTGATGACCATATCTCGATAGAATTTTTTAACATTATGTCATCTTATGAAAATGATAGGTATTCTTAAAATTACTTTTTATTATACTAATGCCCGTTTTCACTAACAACGAACAAGGGAACGCCTTACTAAGTAACTTCTAATTTAAGGAAATGCTCAGCATAATGTTCTGTTTCACCATTGATCGATGTATAATAGGTTGGTCCAATTTTATAAGTAGTCTAGTTTTCTGACAGTTATCCATGGTTTTGTTCGTCAATCAATTATCAATTTGAGCGACTGTCACATGTGTCAGTTTAGGGGCAACTAAGCACTATGCCATCCCGAATTGGTGTCGTAACTTAGGGTTATGCCTAACGTGAAACGTGTTTTCCAATAAGCAGCTTCTAAATATTTAGGCACCTGATTTAGGCGTATCCTATGGTTAGTGAAATGGGGTGAAACATGTCTTTGTATTGTAACATTAATCTGACTACTTATATGTCAATGAAACCAAATTTTTAAAAAACTTAACGTCTGCTTTGTAATGGTTTCGTCGTAACCCTAATGAGCGTTAAGCGCGCATGGCCCGGCGGTTAGCGTAGAACGTAAACGATCTATGCAACTAAGCCAAATGGGTGCAGTCGGGTGTGAGATGGGTGACCGCTAGTGGCAAAAAATTTCATGCGCGTTTCCGTGCTTCAGAGGGCATGTTAAGTCGGTTCCGGTTGTTGTCGATAGATAACAGTTGTTAAACCTTGTCGGAGGCCTTATGGGCGGGTTGAAAACATCCGACAGTGGGATGGCCACTAACCCGCATCTCCACCAACCCGCATTCGAGCAGCGTGGTGGATTAAGCTCCAGGCCTCCCCAATAATGGGGAGAGACCCGTGCCCAGCAGTGGGGCGTAAAATAGGGTAGCAGCCTAATGAGCTTATCGTGGTGAATTAACCAATTTACGCTTTTCTTTTACTTCATTACGGACCGGTTATAATACCACAGATAAAATAATAACGCGTGACATCTGAATAACCTCATTCTCCTCGGCGAAGCATAAATCCAATTTAGCAAATGTACGCTGTCCGGTATTCTTTCATCAAATTAAGCCATTTAATTTGATAAAGGGACGGCTTTGGTCAGGAAGCTAGCAAATGGATCTGATACAGATATGCGTGGTATATGCTCATGTTAATATCAGAAAAGGTCAGCTTTGTTGTGAAATGTTACCTACTTTTCGTGAGCAAAAATAATCGAAACTACTGATTGTTTTATTTATAGAGTTCCAAAAACATTATTTATTATTTTATTTATTTATTTAATTCAGGCGACGAAGGCCCATATTTGGCCCACGAATGACCTGGCGGTTAGCGTAGAACACCAACGATCTATGCAACTAATCCAAACGGGTGCGGTCGGGTGTGAGGTGGGTGACCGCTAGTGGCAAAAGTTTCATGCGCGTTTCCGAGCTTCGAAGGGCTCGTTAAGCCGTCGGTCCCGGTTGTTGACGATAGATGACAGACATTAAATCTTGTCAGGTCTCCGACAAATATGTCAATATCAATACCTAATTAATAACGTCATTTTCTATGCACCGACAATACTGACACCGACACACACACACACACACACACTAGTTGTATATAACTAGAAGACACATAATTGTGCATACACATTGGGACGAGGGGTTCGCCCGTAAAGGTATAATGGGTGCGGCAATGGTTGTTACCCAGTATGCAGGTCATACAACCAAGATTAAGAATAGAGCTACGGTATCCCCTGCCTGATTGTAAGAGACGACTAAAAGGGGGGCTTCCGGGGTTGTGGACGTTGAGGGTGGGAGCTCGATGCGTCCAGCCAGCAGCCCTGCGATGAACGGCGGTGTATGCCACCGTGAGCACCTGAGGGTGCAGGAGAGCCCATCTGCTTCGCCGAAGATGGGCGTGCTGGGTGCCGCACGCGGATGACACCGGTGCGTTCCACTGGAGATCCCGGAGTCCTCCCCAAGTGCTGAGGCAGGCCACTGAGGGGTTTTAGTGCGCTACAAATCCCACATAACCAGGTATCCTTTACCAAGGTGCCGGGAACCGCCCCCGACAACAAAAAAGGTCATAAAACTAAAGAAAAAGAGTTTTGTAAAAAAATATTTAAAATTACATATATAGAAACATAAAATACATAAATAAACATTGCTCGCAAATTTTAAGACTAATTTAGGAGGTAAATAACTAGGGAGTAGATAGATATTCAATAAAATTCAGTAGATACACAAGCTTAGTGAATTTCTGGCTGGAAATTTGTAAAATGCACCAGTGTCTCGCAGTAAGCCGCTTTAGCGTAAGAGCATTTTGTGTTCTTTACCCTTTCACTTTGTAATTAAAGCGTTCAATATAGCCTTCTTGCAGTATACAGAATCAGTGGAAGTTTATTGAAGTTACTTCCTGATTAGAAACGAATATCGGGAACATGTATTAGGTAGCTGATAAATTTTAAATATTTTTTTAATTTTTATCAAATTTTCTAATAACACGTTGATTTCTACCACGAACATACAAATTGTGGAATAAGCTTTCCTCTGAGGTATTCACGTTGGGCTACGATATGGGGTTCTTCAAGAAATGCGTTAAAGGAGCTCTTGAAAACAAGCTGGCAACGCATAGGCGACTCCTCAGGTGTTGCAAATGTCCATAGACGACAGTGACCATTCACCATCAGGTGGCCCGTATGCCTGTTTGCTAGATTTGTGTACATAAAAAAAATCTTAAGTTTAGTGTTCATTAAAAAGAAGTACTACTTCCTTATAGTAAATCCATGAGATCCTATTGAATCTTTATGCAAAATATTTGAAAATGATAAGAAAAAGTTAGACAAGATAATTAAGTTTATGTGAGAAAGCTGAGGTCGTGGAATAGGCATGAAATAAGAACGAAAACAATCACAGGGCATACGTAAGAACGAAACAAAAGTGTGGCTGGTGTATTTTGCTGTGTATAAGTTGTTATTTTTTGTATAGGTTGCGTACAAGGAAGTATACATTTTTATCACTACATTTTTGGTCAGACAATGACTCTCATGAATATAGTTACAGTTAACCAGCTTAGTGAATTTCTGCCTGCAAATTTGTAAAATGCACCAGTGTCTCGCAGTAAGCCGCTTTGGAGTAGGATCGTTCCCGTTGTTTACTCTTTCGCTTTGTAATAAATAGGTACAGAAATCATGTAACAGGATATAAAATTTGTAGAAATTTTATAAGGTAACTAATGATCACCAAAAACTAATCTTTGTATATATAATTCTTCTGTACGTGTGTTGACAGTGAACTCCTCCAAAACGACTGGACCGATTTTAATGAATTTTTTTTTGTATGTTCAAGTGGATTCGAGGATGGTTTAGATTCACAATTTGTTCCACTAGTTTTATTTTCTTGTTTATTTATTTATAAGTAGTTTTCCCATATAAATTGTTCCTACCTGTCAAACGTTTGTATTCGTACCGTGTCGTTCTAAACTTGGACACAGTCAGAATAACAAGACAGTTTGTACGTCACTATTTGTTTTATACTTTTGTTTGACAATAACATGAAACCTCTTTAAGATAATAAAAAACAAATCCTCTTTCATTACTTTTAAGGCAAGGCAACGTCTGCACCCGGGCGGACCTAGGCCGGGCCACTAGTAACATACTTTTTATCAGAAATAACATTACGTATCTGAACAATTTCATTGTTTTTATTAGTTATATTTTTATCGGTCGAAAAAGTTACACACATCATGATTTAAAACATGTGGTAAAATTTACATTAAATTTTTTACCGTACTGGGAATTGAACCCAGGACTTTTTGAACAGCAATCTAGTAAAGTATCTATTTCGTCACACGGATCGTCACCAATATACATAATATATACTCATTTAATTTAAAAGTTTCAAAGTAACTATGTCTTTGTAACATAATCTTAGCACGTCCGTTTTAAGCGCAAACATGTTTTTGAACGAGGAAAATTTAATGGTTGTGACGTAAATTAAATAAAAACTGAATTTTAAAAACTTTCTCTGCCTACTTTTGTTTTCTACTTACATTGTACTTGTTTTATCGATAATGTTTAACTGTAGTTTAAATATTATGGAACTATTTTATAGACTGACCAAGGTAAAGGTATTCAGGAAAATTCATTTTATCAGCTTAGTGAATTCCTGGCTGGAAATTTTTGAAATGCATCAGGGTCCAAGTAAGCCGCTTTGTTAACGTGGCGTTCGTCTTGTTTACTATTTTACTTTTAAGCTCTATACCAAGTGAAGAACAAAATTAATATTGGCTATTTGCCGGGTGAGCAGCAATGGCCGAGCGATCTTCGACATAAAGATGGCTGCAACCCTTTTTGCGTCCCACTGCTGGGCACGGGTCTCTCCCCAAATATTGGGGAGGCCTGGAGCTTACTCCACCACGCTGCTCCAATGCGGGTTGGTGGAGATGCGGGTTAGTGGCCAACCCGCTGTCGGATGTTTTCAAACCGCCCATAAGGCCTCCGACAAGGTTTAACGACTGTTATCTATCGACAACAACCGGGACCGACGGCTTAACGTGCCCTCCGAAGCACGGAAACGCGCATGAAATTTTTGCCACTAGCGGTCACCCATCTCACACCTGACCGCGCCCGTTTGGCTTAGCTGCATAGATCGCTTGCGTTCTACGCTCGCCGCCGAGCCATGCGCGCTGCGACATAAAGATACTAGATTCAAATCCTCGGCGCGAACTTCTGACAAAGAATTTTGTTACGTGCGTATTAAACGCGGCTCCACGGTGATAGAAAATATTGTGATCTTTAATTAGTTACGATGTTTTCCAGCACCGAGTATGCCTTAAAGAAACTCATGAATTCTCAAATACGTAATGTTGACCAACCCTGCCTTAGCTAGCGTAGTAGAGTATGGGCTTAATCCCTCTCACTTGTGAGAGGAGACCTGTGCCTAGCAGTGGGACATAAAGAATAGGTTGAAAAAAATACATGCTGTAGCTTTTTAAAAGATAAGTACTTTCCAGGTGTGATGTTGTTAATTAAAGATGCGGTCGGTCTGAATGAAAAGAGCTAGAGATGGAGTGGAATGGTCAAGTTAAGGTGAGGCCTATGCTGCTATGGAGACTACGACTGAACAAAATTGATCTATGTAAATAATTAAATTGTAAAGTTGTAATGTATAAAATATTAAGCATTGTTTTTTTTTAAAGAAAAAATATTGGAATAAAAATATTAGATTGCAACAAACTGCTTTAGATTTAAGTCAGATTTAGTTAATGTCTAAAAGATATTAGGATATTAACATTTTTTTTTATTTATTGTTCAAACATTCATATGCTAGTATCAAAATAGGTTATTTTAATTACCAACAGACACTCTAATTTTATTTATTTGTAATAGATGTATAACGTTCCACACTCATACGATAGCCCCACAGTAGGGTGGATATTATACCCTGTGCCGTGGGTACCATGAACACACAGAAAGACAGAAACGCAAACACGCAGACCGAGAACTGAAATTTAAACTCATCATTCAAATCTATGCTTCGCCGGGAATCGAACACGGGACCCTCCGATCGGCAGTCCGGGGTAACCATTGCGCCACATGGGTCGACTAAACTTATAATTATACTCAAATATTTTAACACACTTTACACTATTTTCATAATCCGTGTAATACGAGTACCTAAAAACTTGTCCAAAGTAAACAAAATTAAGTAAGACAGACTTAGTTGAACTACAGGTCGAAACTTCGTACATTAACGTAGTTAAACAGAACATAAGCTACTTTTCTCTATAGAAAAAGAACTTATCCGTAAGTATGTCTTTATATTATGAAAAGAAGAAACTTCAAAGCGGTGGAAGAATATCTGACATCAACATAGCTCGTTCTAAGAAAAGTCTTGGTCAATAATATCGTAATTATTCATCACAGTGGAAGTCATCAAAGAGACCTTAGTTTGTGACATTTTGTGAGCGTGTTAAATACAATGTAAACTAGAGTGGGTGTACTGACTGTTAGCTAATGACCTACCAAATTAATGTATTGAATTTCATTTCATTTCTATTGTATAAATTATTACTGAAATATTAATTGTCAATGTAATTGTAAGATATTCAGAACTAATGTCCTAAAATGTAGCTTATAAGAAATGGAAAGGTAAAATAAAAGGGTCACATGATGTTTTAAACTCATTTATTTTTATTTTAATGATTTTAGTTGTTTTTAATGATTACCTAATGATCGTTTGCTCTACGAGGCGTAATAACTTTATCAACGATACGTTTTAAAATATATGACCCATCAATATCAGCATAATATTCAAACCACACAATAGTACAATATTAAGTTATACTTAGTACAAATAATAATGATATGATCGTACCTTAATTAATTATCAACGGCTTTGCTTCTTAGAGTAACTACACTTAATTCACATTCTAGGTTCTTTCCTTAGTAGTTTCGTTTCAGTCTAACAGAGTAACACTTCAATTACAAATCTTTCTTGAATCTTCACAGAGGAATCAGATGAGACAGGCTCCTATCGCCTTTTTATATCCTATCCTCAGGCAAAGACAATGAGACAAGTAACAATGTGCCTAAATTTTGAAATAATCATGTAAGATAATATGAATTACAAGAAACATAAAATATAATCTAAACTAGCTTAACGCTTACTGAAATCATGTGCATTTTAATTAATTATATTATTATTAACAGAATATTACACATCTCACTTGTCCATTGACTACACTATTTTATCTGTATTTTGTTATCTGTGTTTACTCTGTATATTTCATCTGTTAATATTGGTTTTGAAAACTTATTTAATATAAACTGATATTTACAAGTTTTATTACATGTAGAAGACAAATAAAATATCAATATATTTTATTTATCTATCAAGCGCAACATTATTATTAAAGAAAATGTTCGTATTTTAGTTTCCATAAACCAATCAGAAATTTTCTCAAGATACTGATGAAGGTTCTCAACCTTAGAGCATCAAAGTTTCAGTAACTTTCACCCTTCAGTAGAGACGGCATAGCGCCTCGCTTCGATACATAATTTTTGTACCAAATCTGGTGCGGGGAAAGAACACACTTTAATTTTGTCACACATTCACAAATATTCTTTCATCGCTACAGACGCATACATTATTAACAACGTCATTTTCTATGCAGCGTGAGCACTGACACCGACGCACACAGACATGCTAGTTGTATAACTATAAGACATATTGTGCATGGACGTTGGGACGAGGGGTTTGCCCATAAAGGCCACTCCTCTCTGACGGGTGTCATACCTGTCATACCTTGATGCTCAAGTTCTCAACATAATGATGGTGTTAATCATTTACACAAAAGCGATACGAATGTCAAAAATGACGCGCTCAGAATGTAAAAAGCTAGTTCTGGTGAACATATTATTATAAAAGATGTTTGTAACTACTATGTTTAATTTTTCATTTTTTTCAGATTTTTTTATAAATACAGAGTGGTTATATCAAGAGGCATATTAGTTAGTAATATAAAATTCTATTAATAATTATTTATTTAAAAAATGCCTAAATATGGTTTTAGCTAAAAAAAATATTTGGCCACCTTTGTTTAATCTTGATTAATTTTCGAAACTAAATATATAGTGATATAAATTGTAGTTTTTACGTGAAAGGCTAACAACAGACAGACAGACTGACAAAAATTTCAATACTTATGTTTTTAGCTTCTGTTGCTCATAAAAATATTCCTAGAATTATTTTCATTCAAATTTATGTGCACCTAGTCTTCCGCCAGCGGCTTCGCCCACGTGGACCCGTTTTAAAGTTTCCCGTAGGATAAAAACCATCCTATGTCCTTTCGTAAGGTCCACTCTATATGTGTTTCAAATTTTATTAAAATCGGTGCAGTAGTTTGAGCAGGAAAGCGTAGCAGACAGACAGAATTAGTTTCAAATTTATAATATTAAGTATGGATGTAGAGAATTGACCCTGCTTATAGTTTTATTTTAAGTATAGATGTAAAAATGAATTGAAAAAATAAACAAAGTACAATTCTAATATAATTTCTAAATAAATCTAAATTTAAAGTTGTGTGCCTCTCAGACACCCGTTTATCTTTTCCGTACTACAAAATAACGTTACTTAATTACGTTTCAATTTTCTAGGATTAAGGTTATCAATACAGCAATCAAACCCTGTCGGAGGTCTTAAGGGCGATTTACGAAAACATAAATTATTGAACCGCACTCCATCTGTTGCAGAACCTTGTAAGTTATATGCTTGATTTGATGTACGTACGTTCATAGTACGGAAAACGAAGTAGTTTGTACGCTTTTCAGTAGATGGCACTACTGAAAACAAAATGTGCTGTTTTTTAAGTAATACATAGGATAAGAGATGGCGCTACTTCGAATTACGTGAATTTTTCTCGTTGTTCCTTTTAGATCCTTAAATACCGAAAAAGTATGTAGAAGGTACACTAATTTTACATATTTAACGCTCTTCTCCGTGCATAAAGGCATTACAGTCGATAACGCTTAAAATTATTTCATGGAAAAATCTCATTTTTTACTAAGTATTTGAATGGAGTAGCAGACGAGCATGCAGGCCACATGGTGTTAAGTGGTCGCTGCAGCCCATGGACATCTACACACAACCTCAAGCAAGCCTAGGTAAGTCTTGTCTGAGGTCGTATGCAGTTGCGCTGCTGCTCCGGAGCCGGAGGCTGGTGGTCGTCTCATGTAAGTGTGGCCGGCAACTGCACCTTTGCATTGATACACAATAGAAGTGGTTCACGGCGTACGAGGGTGCAGCGGTGGTACTTCTCCGGGCGAACCATTATAGCTCTTCCACCTACAGCCTTTTTTTGGTATCGGGGGCGGGGGGGGGGAACCTTCAAAAGGTTCCCGACACCCTGGGAGAGGATACCGGGTTACGTGGAATATGACCGCACTAAAACCCCCTCGGTGGCCTGCCTCTGCGTTTGTGAGGACTCCGGGATCTTCATAGGGACGCACCGGTGTCCTCCACGCGCGGTGCCCCAGAACAGGCCCATCTTCGGGAGAGCAGATGTGCTCTCCTGCACATTCAGGCGTTCACGGCGGCATGTGGCCACGCATGCACCGCCGTCCCTCCAGGGGTTGCTGGCTGGACGGGTAAAGCTCCCAATCTCACCGCCCGCATCCCGGCGATTTAGGCAAATAAAAGGGGGCTTCCGGGGAACACTACCTACCTACATTACAGTGTTTTTGCAGGAATTATTATATACTACCAAATAAAACAATAGTTTTCAGAAGTATAAGTTATAATAAAAGTTCATATAAGTAAATTACAGCATTTTCAGTAGATATATAACTAGCACAGTGTTCGAAATATATAATTTATGTTGTGAGCATATTTTTAGAAGATACTATAGCTTAATTTTTTTTGAAATAGCTTACTTCAGTACACATTTTATTTGCATTATCCAAAAATGTTGTCGCGAATTTCATACGGTCCATACCTCAATTCTTCCCCAAATTGCTGTATACACCGTATATTTTAATGAAGATGACATTTTTGAACTCACACGCATTAATTAGAATGAATAGTCAGTGATCGTAAGATACTTCTCAAGATAATCTATGGCTTCAACGTCACTTACTTGTGCGTATTGCAATTATACTTGGTCTAAGCTTCTGAGGTGCAACGAAGCCTTATCTAATATGTGTAAACTTCCCCGATTTTACACATCACGTAAGAGTTAGAAATAAGTTTAAGGTACTACGAGAAAACACAGAAAGACTTACTCGATTCACAACTCTCTCAAAGAAATGGTTAAAGGAAAGCTGCGTCCCTCACACAAATTAAAGCTAGAACTTGAAAGTCTTACATTATTTTAAGCAGCAGACCATTCCAACTTCTACACTTTTCTATTCGTTCTAAATGAAAATTCAGATCACTCCAGCTCATGGAGGTGGTCCCCATAATATATTTTAATCTATTTATCGCTTATATAGAATGTGAGCTAGTAATAAGACCTCTAAGGCAGAAAATCACAAAACCTAGCTTGCACTTATTAGATTTGAGAACGAATATTAACTTGAAACAATCCTTTAATTTTACTTATTCTTAGTAATAGACTCCAAAATCGAACTACAAAACTGCCAAAAAGCGTTCTTCCTATCGCTAAAAAAGCTAAAATATTTCACTCTATCATCCTAAACTATCAATATCATTGAATATTTCGTGTCCTACATCTATCGTCAAAAAAAGTGTTTAACATTGGAATTTGTGAACGTGATATAATTATAATAAACTGCTTTAAATCTATTGTGTGTTATAATATTTAAAATGTAATTCGTTTTAAATCTAAATTATTGAATGACAGACAAACCATTACGCATTGAATTAGAGGCACTTTACGAGTGGCTGAACAAGACAGATACAATAGTGCACAATATTATTGCTAAAACGTAGCAAGTAGTCTTATTTATTACTACATTTGTAAGCTTAATATACTGGTAAATTTTATCACAAATATTGTAAACATTTGGACAAAATGTCTTTACATTAATTTCTTCTCCGACGTTATCCTTTTACCTGATGATGATGCATCAGTCTCATAATCCGTCCTTAATTTGAAATCATTCGTAGTGCTATTACCATGCTTATCTTTATACAAACTTTTTCGTTGATTACAGATCAAGTTCTTTACACACGATAACTAGATAACTAATTACTTTATATCAAATGTTTATTTCATCATCTATTGATCTGGAGCTCGAATTTCCACTGTAACCGAAGTAGGTCCTGGTGCAGTTGGAGACCGTAGAGTTGCCGATCTTAACGATGTGGCTGAATGAGCACTGCTGGTTCTAGAACCACGCCGTGATCCTGCAATAGTAGGCATACCTAAGAAAAACAATGAAATATTATGTTCATAAGGGGAAGCTCAATAGATGTATTTCTACATGACCGATATGAAGGTGATAATAAAAATAACGATCATATAACGCAGAAGTGATATAAAAATGTACAGTATATGCATAAATCAAACCAATTAATTGGTTATTTATTCAGTCACGTTGAAACATATCATTGTAGCTTTTGCTCAGTATTTGCAAAATAATTCACACATGCTTTGAATCAGTCTCAATTCTATGATAACCCTTTATGAAGATTTCTAATGATAAAAGCCAGTCTCAAAGTTTTCCATTTTATGTCTATCAACAGCATCATTCAAAAATATGGAAATACTGCTCAACACAAGTTATGCTATAATCGCAATGTCTAGTTTTTTAATGCTGTCAACTAGTTATCAAAATCATGCTTATGCAATTCACTCTAAAGAAATAACTATTAGGTAAGATTCAGATCTAATAGTTTGAGTTAACAAATTGAAATATATTTAAATTTAAGAGAAGGAAACGTAACGTAACGAAATAAATAATTCTTATTGATACATTTAAGGGAGACTGAATTATTTGGAATAGAATGGATATTTACATACTTGAAAATAGACAGTATTAAAATCAATTCAAGATTAAAACATGTTTCAGGAACCAATTATTATAAAATTGTGTATTGTGTTGAACCTTTTGACAAATAACGTGTGGTACACAATTTTGTGTAATATACATAAGAATATATACAATGTGGTGATTTACGAAAACATTTCGAGTGTCCAGCGTGCTGTTTAATTATATATATATATATATATATATATTATTAAAGTGACGATAGAGGTAGAAGATTTTGACTCTTTCTATATGTTGTTTTTTACGGAGAAACAAATTGAATATTATTTTCATGCTTTTTTGCGCCAGCTTCATGCCATTTATGAATATATATTTACTGATGTGTGCCATATTTGCTGTCAAATTATCAAATGTAAGCAAGCTTTCGTGTACTGCAGTTTGAGCAGATAATTCATGTATCATTATCTTATTTTGTGCGATGAGTCAAGCCCTTTTACTTACAATTAAAAACAGTCACAACTACCGTTACCTTAAAAAAAGCTAAGTGATTTTAAAACGCATCTAATTCTCTCAACACATCTTGGTGTAAGTCTAATCTATCTTCTATTTTATATTTATTAATAAAATAACATTATTTACCAATTTGTTTAAAGAAAAGCTTATTCATTGCTAGAAGCTTAGACCATTACATTCAACTCCTGAGTCTATTGAATAATTCATGACATGCTTCTTTGCCTCATCGTCTATAAATTCATAACTAGTTTTAAATACATGAACTAACATAACAGATGAAGCAAAATGAATCAATCAAGTAACCTGAGGGTTTTCGGTGTAGCTGATGGCTTTGGTGATGGCGTGCTGTCGATAAATGGAATCATGTATGAATAACAGTCACAATGGTAATCATAGCATGGGGTGTTCATCAGTTCAGTTCTGTTTAACAGTAGGGGAGCCCATGATGCTAAATGTTAGGTAATATACTCGAGCTTCATGATGATCCAGTTAATTTTATAAATTGGATGGTAAGATAAAGAGACTTTAATAACACTCGTATTTTTCCCATATTACCGGTGGAAAGAGCACCCGCGGGTTTTTAAACATTTGTAAAAAGAGAGGCTAAAATATCAGGCTCGGCTAGTGACTTTAGAATAGGTTAGTTGCATGGTGAGTAATTTGAGTAGGTAATCTGGTGATTTTAGTATTAATTTAGAGGGTGGGATGAACACAAATTGCGAAGCAAAAATATGATAACGCGAGATTTTTACAGGATGGACGGGAGAAAGAGAAAACATCCAAAAACTTATTTATATATATAAATTATTTATATATGGAGGGCTTTTTTAATTGTGGGAGTACTCAACAATATCTGCAACATCTGCAAGGTATACCCAAAATCTTATTTTATTCTGGTCGTAAAAGCCCAGATATTCCCTCTTGGGCTCCCCAACTATAAACAATTCAATATTAATTTAAAACAATGTGTATTTAAGGTGTAATAAATAAAGTGTTATAAATGTAAGTAAAAATATCATGATTATATGTATTGATACAGAATATATAGGAAACAGTCGGGTGAAAACTTTATTCATTTATGTACTCGTAGTTAATAATTGTTCTGTGATAAATTTTTCATTTTTACTTTAAACCAGGTATCAATTATTATTCTGACTTACTGATTATGTTTGTTTTGCTAAAGTATACCTTATTACATCATTCATATTCAACTCAAAAATTGAGATTTATAGTTTTTGATATTTTGTTACTTGTGTTATTTTGTTAACTTGTTTAGATCAAGTATATAGGTATATAAAATTAATAATTTCTTTAAAATTAGAACAATCAGGCAATTTAATTTGAGAAACTATAAATAGACAAAAGATATAAAAGTTCTTTAAGTTTCAGGAAAAAAAAACGTTGACAAACATCAAATACTGCTTCAGGTGTAAAAAGGTAGTCCACAAAAGTAATTCTATTTTGTAGTTTTTCCCATCACACTAAATAAACAATAAAGAAAAATAATTGTAGTTGTTTATTTTGTTAACATTGTTTCTTTGTCGGACACTTCCTTAAAATGTTATCTATGCATACATTTCTTTTACTAAAATGTTATTAATCTACTTCGTCAGATCCCGTAGTTTTTACATTACTACCGACAACTTAGCAACCGATATCTTCCATCCTTGCATCCATCCATCAGTTTTTTATAGTCCACAGCTGGACATAACCCACCCCTAAAGTTCTTTGCTCCGTCTGGTCCTGCGCCCTTGAATCCAACGGCTTCCCACTGTCTTCTTCAGGTCGTCAGTCCACCTGGTTGAAGGGGAGTCTTTTTACCGATAATTGGGCGCCATTATATGGCCTGCCTATTACTACCATCACATACCATAATTACATCATTGCCACATTCGTCCGTCTACGGATTTAAACCGACACCTATTAGTCCTTTATTTATAATAATACACTCTACTACAAGCATTAATTTAACATTTATTACTTTAATTGATTTTAATACATGAAAAGTTGATAAGAGCCAACTAAAAGCTATTGTTCTGACTTATTGATCGTTTTCGGTTGCTAAGCTATCGATAATAATGTAAAGAATAAAGGAAGGAATTGTCCTAAGCTACTACTATTGTCTCCTCAAGTCTCGTAAACTTGTATTTACCTGGACTTGGCGAGTGAGGCCTCAGCTCCTGCTGGCTGGCCTGCCGGGACGGTGGACGCATACTGACACGAGAGCCACGACGATCCTAAAAAGAAGAGAGAAATAGTTTAAAATTGTCAGTTTTATTAGGATATAATTTTGAAAAGGCGTTTTTGTCAACAACGGTATAAAATGCAAACGCTAAGGCAAGGAAAAACAGAGGATAAAAGAAGTGACCGAAAGTATTTTAACCCGAAACAATTTCGTACTGGCAATGCAAACTTTTTCATTTTTCTTAATTATGTTTTGTATTCATTTTTAAGCAATTCTATTCTAATGGATATAAATGTCAAATTCACAGCCAACCAACATCGCATAAAAAGAAATTCGGCGTCTGCTATGGTTTTGAAGGATTATTCCTTCTCTCTCCATACGAAAACAAAAATTTTAGTAAATAAACAACTAACCTATAAAACTGTAGCGAATGTATAGTCATGAAAAAAATATCAACCAGGAATACCTGTGAATGGAGTAGTTTGGAGTCCCTTAAAAGTGATACATTCATCAATCTTGGATTTGGTGTGTTGAAAATGGTACGGTTCTCCCTCCATCTGGCCCTGAAATGATAAACACGAGTACAAATCTTAGTAGAATCACAGAAACAAAGTTTAACTGCCGTTAGAAGGGACATGGATTGAATTCCCAACAAGGCAAAAAATTTACTAATGAGTTCAAACTATTATATTTTATTTATTTTATATTATATTTTATTTATATTAAAGTATGTAGGTGATGATGAGTTGGATACCACAATAAGGGCAATCTTACAGTGGGGCCATGGCCTACAGTAAAGTATTTTTCTCAAGTTTTAGTGACAGAGATAACAAGACAAGTAAGACATTTTTCTCAAATTTAATGAAAGAGATGTTCAGATTTCCTTGCCAACGCTTCAAAAACTTTTTAACTTACGCACACAAGATAAGTGTACTCGGACTTCGTGGAATATAATTTGTATACCTATTTCATATTGAAACAGTACCAAGCTTGTTACGATTGGACACAATGCCGTCAACCTCTCGTGAGAGGGTAGGGTTTCCTTTCTTTTTTAAATTGTTACTCGTCTCGTCATAGGAATGATTTATTATCAACAATAGCTCATTTTCATTGAGATATTGAACTAGATTTTGATACAGTGGAATTGAGTTGTTACTGATTGAGACTGAGATGTTACCTGACTGACCTATTTTAAATTATAAATGCATGGGGGCGTCCATAAAGTTAAAAAAAAATGAGATGTTTAAGGGGGAGAGGGAGTCGAGTCAAATCTCATCTAATACATATATCCAACGTAAGGAGAGAGGGGGGTCTCGGCAAATATCACGCAATTTTTTTTTCTGATTGAAAAAAAAATACTATTTTGGTCCATTTAATCCAGATTGTACATGCTTAAGATTTAATCTTAAGCGTAATCGTAATACGATTAAGATCATTCACTAATAGAAAGAAATCGGTATCAGCGAAAAGGCCGCCTTTTGTCTACACTGTATTGTTCAATATGTTTAATGCTGTATTCTTGAATTTGTGGTGTACAGTAAAGCAGATTTGTATTGTATTATAATTCGTTCGAAAGAAAATAATTTCATTCATATTTCGACGTTATATCTACTGACTGTCAACCACCGTATTTGTTTTATACCAAATAGCTCAATTTAAGCTGAGAGAATTTACGGTAGTGGTATAGTGTAGCCCGTCCTTTGTTTTCGCGCCACTGTGGACATGTTGGTTCCAATAGTCTGTCTTGAGACCGCGCATGATTCTCCATGGACTGAATTAGAGTAGATATTCTTTTTTTAATCACAGTAGTTACGATATAAGTATTCTATTGTTAAATTTTTATTACACTTAAAATTAAACTCTCAGCAATATTGATTACTAACTAGTCTTAACTAGTCAACTAGAAGCTTTTTTTTTCTTTTTTCAATAACAATCCAACGCGTTTACGTAAGAAACCCACGTTTTGAAAAATGTCACGTGAGATTGGTGGATGGGGGAGGGGGTTGAATAAAATCTCACGTCATCTCACCAGGGGGGGAGGGAGGGACAGAAAATAATAAAAAAACACCTCACGTAATATATGGACGCCCACTAATTAAGAATAAGATCTTGAGTAAAAATGTCCTTGAAATGCCAAGACAGCCAAGTATAAAGTTAAATATAGATAGTGTCAAAGTGTGACCGCGACTGTTAAACCTCTCTCGGTTTTCATACTCTCTCATATCTCTGTTTTTAATAATTTAGAGACAAAGAGAATAGATTGTTTGATGTGATTATTAGAATTTTGAAATCCCACTCTGAATTACTTTCACTTTTTTGAAAATTGATATTTTTTTTGACACCTTGTTTATGGCTGGCTAGCTGCAACCATATTTACGTCCCTCTGCTGGGCACGGTTCTCTCCCCATTTTTGGGGAGGCCTGGGGCTCACTCCACCACGCTGCACCAATGCGGGTTGGTGGAGATGCGGGTTAGTGGCCAAACTCGCTGTCGGATCTTTTCAAACTATTCATAAGGCAAGGATTAACGAGTATATTTATCTATCGACAATAACCGGGACCGACGGATTAACATGCCCTACGAAGCACGGAAACGCGCATGAGATTTGATTTTTTGCCACTAGCGGTCACCCATTTCACACCCAACCACGCTCGTTTGGATTAGTCGCATAGATCGCTTCCTTTCTACGCTAACCGCCGGGCCATGCGCGCTTCATCTTGTTTATAATCCAAATTATTATCATTAATGATAAAAGATTGTTTATTAGTGGTAATTACTTTAACCATAGAATAAAAGATAATTTACCTGCTGAAAAGACGGAGCACCACACAGATGATAACAAACATAAGAGCCATGCCAACAAGAACACCAATCATAGCCGGATCCAAAGTTTTTGTGGACTCTTCTATCTGCTTTTGCGCTGAAAATAAAACATCATACGTTGCTTAAATACCATTACAATGAACGTGTAGATTGTAGTGAAAAATATATTTTGCAGTGGTTTTTAAACGACAAAAAAAGGGGGAGGTTTCTCAATTCGACCGTATATAAGTATGCTTTTTTTATGTTTCTTCGCGATTAAGTTCGTTATTTATGAACCGAATTTGATGATTCTTTTTTTGTTCAAAAGATTATACTTCCGAGGTAGTCCCATTGGCACCAAGTAAGATCTGATGATGGGATCCAAGGGAAAGCGAGAGGAACTCTCAAATTTTATAGGCACACATTGATTTTCTTATACTTTCTGAACCAAAATTGATATTTGTGTATAGTAACTATTATCTCATGTTGCTGAGCTGATAATGGAAGGTACAACGATGGTTAGGAGTTGAGATAAATTTTCGATAAATGTATTTTTGTTTAAAAACTTATGCTCCCGAGGTTGTCCAACTGTCACCAAGTCAAGATCTGATGATGGGATCCAAAGAGAAATCGAGGGGAACTCTCAAATTTTATAGGCACACATATACATACATGCAGAATTATTAAATTAAAGGTACTAAAAAGAGAGAAATTATATAACTTTTTAACAAAAAAAAAACGCTTTCAAACGGTAAAAAATAATATTGTTCAGTACATCGCATTTGATACTTTTCTTTACTAATGGTAGTGTATGTAGATGTAGTATGTAGATGAGTCTGCATAAGGCTTAACTTTGAAGCTGATAGTTTGATCTAGAATGTATCAAGCCTGTTGTAAATTAATTTTAATCCTGTTGTGCTAACGTAAAAAATGCCACAGTTGTTATTATTATTACTAGTCTGCATAAGGCTTAAATTTGCAGCTGATAGTTTGATCTAGAATGTATCAACCCTGTTGTAAATTAATTTTAATCCTATTGTGCTAATTCTCAACTCTGAGTCGCATACTGCTTTATGTGTAAATATTTTCATGGGCTGCAGTGACCTTATTGACGAAAATACGCTCCACGTCGTCTGCATACTCAAATAGTCTATCCTAGTATAATAATATATAGTATACTAGTATGTATAGTATATGTTCTTGCTCACAAACTTCGTCCGGATATGAATGTTGAGGCGTGCATGTGCATGACATTGTTTTATTGAGTTATACTCAGAACATCACAGGTACTGACAGGCATGACACCCATCAGAGAAGTGACCTTTACGGGCAAACCCCTCGTCCCAACGTGCATGCACAATGTGTCTTCTAGTTATATACAACTGTGTGTGTCAGAGTCAGTGTTGTCGGTGCTAGAAAATGACGTTGTTAATTGAAATTGACATATTTAGAAATGAATGCATCTGTAGCGATGAAATAATATTTTTGAATGTGTGACAAAATTAAAATGTGTGCGTTCTTTATCCCGCAACAGATTTGGCGCAAAAATTATGTATCGAAACGAGGCGCAATGCCTTCTCCACTGACGGGTGAGCCTATACCTTTGTTGTGTTGTGTGTCAACCTCAAGACAATGTCAGTGTCGAGTGACGGCAGCATGACAACTAATTGTAGAAGAATTGTGTGTTTAAACTAAATTTTTTCTAAAGATTTAGTGACAGAAGTTCAGACTTCCTTGCCAACGCTTCAAAAACTTACGTACACAAGTGCACTCGGGCTTCCTGGAATATAATTTCTATATCTATTTCATACTGAAACAGTACTAAGCTACTTACGATTGCACACAATGCCGTCGACCGTTTCCTCCGCTACCATTTCGTACATGCAGGCGCACCTCTCGTTTCGGCATTCCGTCATGGTCACCACATCCTCGCACTGCGCGTTGAACATGCACGTCTGGTTTATACCGGCAGCTGGAAGAAGGGAATTGTGGATTATCAATGATTTTTGTTTGAGTTACTATTATAATAAAGTTAGATGTAACTTTATTATTAGATAGGCTTGGAGCCAATTTCGCCATTTTTTATGTAGAAAAAACTAGCAAACAGGCCTACGAACCACCGGGCTGTCACCGTCGCCTACGAAAATTGCAAGGGCTCTATTAACGACTTTCTTGAAGAACCCCATATCGTAGCCCAACACGCAACGTGAATGCCTCAGAGGGAAGCTTATTTTTACAGATAGCATAGTAATGGTCCTCCAGTGAGGATTAGTTTACATGAAAACTTCAGTAGCCAGTCCGCTGTCGGATGACTTCAAACCGCTTAACATCATAAAAAGTTGAAAGTTGGTAATTGTAGTATATAGTGGTTCCGAATTTACATTTTCATTTTAATCTAATTTTTACAAACCTTTGATTCAACTTTCTTTCACAGAAATCGATTTGATATATTCTGAATTTTAAATTTCCAGACCCAATGCTGACAAAATAAACCTATAAAGATGCCTTTTTCCGTTTGTGGTAGCCCTAAAAATAGCAAACAACAACAAAGTAAGAATTCAGGTACCTAACTAATACCGTAATAATAACCGTACCGTATGGCATAGTGATCACCAGGTTGGTTTTCTACATAAAATTTCTTGGGTTCGAATACTAGCCGAGAAGAACATGTTGAAATTAGAGGACTGGGTCAGCACCCATGACGCCATTACACAATGTACCATATTTGTGCTAAAACTTTTCATGCAGAAGTTTTGATTTCGAAATAAAATGAATCCCTGTATCCAATACAAAGCCTTTAAAAGCCGTATGCCCATTGCAGCGTTTGGATGCGAGATGCAAGTCGCATCGGACGACATTGTATTAAAATTTTGTCTGTCGGCCACTTTTATGTATGTTATCTGTTAATATTTTTGCGAACTTTTATTCAGTTCTGTTTGAATTTATGGTAAACTGACAAAAGAGTGTATCTAAAGAGGCCCCTTTTTTCTCATGAAATTTTGTATTGTTTTCAACCTTTCTAACATCCCAATGCAGTCTGTATCCCCATGTCCCCTGCTCTAAGAATCAAAAGGAACTTAGGTCACTGTTCATCACTCTGGCCAACAATTCACAAACACTTAGCATTTTGATCATATATCTGTGCTAATCTAATAGCCTTTATTGTATCGAGGGGAAACCTTCAAAGGGTACACGGCACCTTGGCAGACGATACCGGGTTATGTGGGATTTGACCGCACTAAAACCCCCTCTTTGGCCTGCCTTTGCGCTTGGGGAGGACTCCGGTATCTCCAATGGAACGCACCGGTGCCCTCCACGTGGGGCGCCCAGAATGGGCCCGTCTTCGGGAGAGCAGATGTGCTCTCCTGCACCTTCCAATGCTTACGGCGGCATTCGGCCACGCACACACCGCCGTCATTCCTGGGCTGCTGGCTAGGCGGATCGAGCTTTCATTTTCACCGTCCACATCCCGGGAAACCCCCTTTTATTCGCCTCTTACGATCAGGCAGAGGATGGCTGGCTGCAACCCTTTTTTGCGTCCCACTGCTGGGCACGGGTCTCTCCCCATTAATGGGGAGGCCTGGAGCTTACTCCACCACGCTGCTCCAATGCGGGTTGGTGGAGATGCGGGTTAGTGGCCAACCCGCTGTCGGATGTTTTCAAACCGCCCATAAGGCCTCCGACAAGGTTTAACGACTGTTATCTATCGACAACAACCGGGACCGACGGCTTAACGTGCCCTCCGAAGCACGGAAACGCGCATGAAATATTTTGCCACTAGCGGTCACCCATCTCACACCCGACCGCGCCCGTTTGGCTTAGTTGCATAGATCGTTTGCGTTCTACGCTAACCGCCGGGCCATACGCGCTTCAAATGCAGAGGCAGAGGATACCGTAGCTCTATTCTTAATTCCGAAGCTACAGGGACTAATCTGATAAATAGCCTATATTGGCTTAAAAACATCCGTCCTTCGATCGACTCGCCACAATTTTGCCACTAGCCACCCTGACCGCACCCGTAGTCGCTTAGTTGCGTTGATCACTTGCATTATGTGCCAGTGTCGGGGTCATTCACGCAACTTTTTCCATCTTTTGAGTGTCTTTACTCTTTGTTATATAAAACGGTTCAACTCACTCAACGGCTCAACTACTCTCCCGTTGTCGTCTCTGTCGTCACTTGCGAGCGGCGGGAGCTCATAATTAAGGACCACAGACTGGTCCGAAACTAGTGGGGCAGTCCCGATAAACCAAGTGAGTTGAACTGTTTTATATAACATTCATATGCCAGTGTCGGGGCCATTCAAGCTACTGTCCTCATTAATAAGTAAATAATTAATAAATGACACGTAATGGCTAAAACCCTTTTTGCGTCCCACTGCTGAGCACTCTCCCTATTATTGCCTCGAGCTTCCACCAAGCTGCTCCAATGCGGGTAGCCTTGGATGTTTTAAAGCCGCCCATAAGGCCTCACGCAAGGTTTAACCACAGTTATCGGTAACAACCGGGATCGAAGACTTAACGCGCCCTCCAAAACATGGAAAGCGAATGATTTTTTTACACTATCGGTCACTTATCTCACACCCAACCGCGCCCTTTTCGCTTAGCTGAATCGATCGTTTACGTTGTACGCCAGCCACCGGGCCTTGTGCGCTACATACGAGTACGTAATACTTCGCCTCACCTCTTTAAAATATATTAAAAAGACATATTCGTCTGAAACTGTAGGTAAAAGATATATCCCCTTTGAGTCTTTTCAAAGCGCTTTGAAATCTGAGTTCTGGGAAAGTTTTATTCATTGGTCACATGCACGTTTGCATGTGATGTTCGGAATTTTCTCGTTATATTCTTTCACTTCTATTTCATTGAAAGAGGCTGGTTAGAAAAAATTGGTGCTTTTTTACCGTATGCACATGCAGTTGCAATTACAGAGTCATAAACTTTTGACCAGCTAATTCATCGTAACTAATACTACAATATACGAGTATGACTCGTATATAGTAAGAATTATGTATGGCTGCAACCCTCTTATGTCCCACTGCTGGGCACGGGTCTCTCCCCATTATTGGGGAGGCCTGGAACTTACTCCACCACGCTGCTCCAATGCGGATTGGTGGAGATGCGGGTTAGTGGCCAATCCGCTGTCGGATGTTTTCAAACCGCCCATAAGGCCTCCGACAAGGTTTAACGACTGTTATCTAACGACAACAACCGGGACCGACGACTTAGCGTGCCCTCCGAAGCACGGAAACGCGCATGACATTTTTTGCCACTAGCGGTCACCCATCTCACACCCGACCGCGCCCGTTTGGCTTCGTCGCATAGATCGCTTGCGTTCTACACTAGCCGGCCGGGTCATGCGCGCTTCAGCATTATGCATAAATTAGTAAAATTCACTCACGCATACCCGGAGAATTGAATCCCACCAAAAACATAAATGTATAAAAGGAGAGCCAAGTTCAATGCAAAAATTATGCTTGGCTGTGGGCTTCGCCGCAAAAAGAATGGAGATCTAAATGAGTGCTAAGTTCTATGCAAAATCCAAATATGTGAACAAAATAACATTATGAATAAGTATTAAACTCTATTTCTTTGCATTATTGGATACCTATAACAGTTGCAGAGGACTGTACAGGAGACTACTACTAGTACTACAAAAATACTTGTCTTTAATCAAAGTCAAAAATCTAGAAAGTATCTAAAAAGAAATAACTTAACATTTACGATAGTTACCTATATTATTTTTGTAGCTTTCAAATGTTTAATACGTACCTAATTAATAAACGATTAAGATTTATTATACCCAAGATTTAATGGTTCCGTTTCTTAGTATTCCCATGAAACATGGTTGAAAACTTGAAATACAAAAAGTGTGACGTGTAAGAAACTAGGTTATATTTAATGGCGCGGTGTCACGGAAGTTCAAAACCATTGGCTTTCCGTAAACTCACACGATGCGGCATTTCATTTATACTTAAATATTACTATGCCATTCGAATACGAGTAATGTATATTGCTAGTGGTCATTGACAATCCGGTCTTGGACTACCAAATCAATTGAGATACTTTTAACGAGCTGTCAAAACGTGACATCCCCATACATTTTGTATGAGAAAATGATAAGTGACGTCACTTATCATATATAGTCAATTAACTTCATTATTATTGATTTTAGAGCTAGTAAAAAGCATGTATAAAAAAGAATTAACAATTATATTGCTTTCCAAGCGTGATTTAGTGCAACCTCTTTAAGGTAAGGATTATGTTTTTTTTGTGCATAGTGTCCAAGACCCTATTCACTGCAATAAAAAAGCAAATTTGTCAACAAGTAAACCACCAGCGTGATGAGCTCTTGCTTAAAATCTATTCAGTTCTAATTCTGTCTTCACTGCCTGCATAGCCAAGGGGCTATTACAGTCAATGCAAATATCCTAAGATCTCTTGCAAATATCCTTTTTTTCGTATCGGGGGGAGGGGGGGTAAATCTTCAAAAGATACCCAGCACCTTGGGAGAGGATAGCGGGTTATGTGGGATTTGTACCGCACTAACCCCCTCGGTGGCTTGTTTCTGCGCTTGGTGAGGACTCCGGGATCTCCATTGGAACTCACCAGTATCCTCCACGTGCGGCGTCCAAGAACGGGCCCATCTTCTGGTGAAAAGATGCGCCCTATTGCACCTTCAGGCGCTCACAGCAGCATGCGGCCATGCTCACACCGCCATTCTTCCCAGGGCTGCAGGCTGGACGGGTCAAGCTCTCATTTTCACCGTCCGCAACCCCGGAAGCCCCCTTTTAGTCGCCTCTTAGGATCAGGCAGGAGATACCGTCACTCTATTCTTAATCTCGAAGCTGCAGGGACTTCTTGCAAACATCCTAATACCTTGATACCTCTACGTTTTCCTGTCTGGATAAAAAAGGACTGGTAGACAGGCAGACGGACGGATGAAAGGACGCCATAATAATCGGTCAAGAGTGCCTGTGTTGTGGCCTCTGTAGAATATAATACTTTTTCGTTAATTTTGATATTTTTAGTTTTCCTTTAATTGTCAATTTTATTTAAAATATCTTTGTTTTTTCAATGTCAATTTTTGTATCAATAATGTGTGCATAAGAATATAGATAATTTCTTTAAAAAAGTCTATTACTATTATTGAAGCCACCTAAATGGTCCGCTAAAGACCATAATTTGGTGGCCCATGAGGGGAACGAACGGGAACTAATCCGAAAAACAAGCAAAATCGGAAAAACCAAACCAAACGGGAACATAAACAAGAGTGAGCTACTGAATGTGCAGCAGCAACAAACTCGGGTGACCGTTGAGGAATGAGTAAGAGTGAGCTGGTGAACGATCAAGTAGATCAGCTAAAGTTCTACATCGTGCAGCAGCGACAAACTCAGCCGAGCTACTCGTGACAGTGAGCTGGTGAATGATCAGTAGTTCAGCTAAAGTTCTACATCGCGCAACAGCAACAACTGCACTAGGCTCAGCAAAAACTATCAGTAGTGCAGCTAAAGCTCTACATCGGTAAGAAGTTATTTCCTGCTTCTGATGGTATAGAAAGGGTAGCAGATATCAGAACCGCCAAAGGAGATGTCCGAAGGGCAGTTATCAGATTATGCCCATTGTTACGTGCTGAGGGTTGAAAGTGGCCTCTCAACGGGCCGGAGGATGTTGTGGCCTCTGTAGAATATAATACTTTTTCGTTAATTTTGATATTTTTAGTTTTCCTTTAATTGTCAATTTTATTTAAAATATCTTTGTTTTTTCAATGTCAATTTTTGTATCAATAATGTGTGCATAAGAATATAGATAATTTCTTTAAAAAAGTCTATTACTATTATTGAAGCCACCTAAATGGTCCGCTAAAGACCAGCCTGTATTACTTTAAAAAATTCGCAAATTTACTAGTCACCTCTTGAAAGTCAAACTAATCAAATAACCAACCAAATAGCTGAATGATGAATATTAAAGTAGAGCAGCGATGGCCGAGTAGAGCAGCGATGGCCGAGTGGTAAAAAACCGCGGTTTTCGACGCGACCGATCCCGGGTTCAAATCCTCGGCGCGCACCTCTGACAAAGAAATTTGTAATCTGCGTATTTACGCTGCTCCACGTTGATGGAAAATATCGTGATATTTAATTGATTACGATGTTCTCCATCACCGTGCATGCCTGAGAGAAATTCATAATTTCTCGAAAGCATGACGTCCACCAATCCGCACTTGGCCAGCGTGGTGGACTATGGCCTAAATCCCTTTCACTTGTGAGAAGAAGACCTATGCCCAGCAGTGGGACATAAAAAAGGTTGAAAAAAAAGTGAAAAGATGACACATTGAAAAACTTGGCTGGAAAGCTCGAGCTCCGACACAATCGAGACTGAAGATTTTGAGACCTAATGTCCGCACGTACTCGTAGTACCTACAGTATTAAAGTCCTTACAGAGCCCTTAGTGTAAGTCTGCACACGCGAAAATGTTACTATCGCGTTTGCGTTAAGAATTTAACTATCGACTTATTCCTTTCAGGTTAAGATCTGGTCATGGCACTGCAAGCAAGGTAGAGTGCAAGGTTCTCGAGTTTACAGATACTTTAAGTATAAAAGCGTATAACACACCACCCCTTTTTTATTATTAACGAATCGTGAGTGTAACTTAGCATAGTCCGAAACTAGTTAAGCACCATCAACTATGTACCATGAGTATTGCCGGCAGTAAATAATCACCGCTTGTTAAATTGTGGTGAACTCAGCCACAAACAAAGCATTTATACCGATAACTACAACGCAACTTGGGCATCGCAAGTTATGTCCAACTACATTGATAACTAACGTCCTGTGCACTTTAAACCTGTCAAGTTATAAAGCCTATGCCTCAGAAAATCGTCGTCGTAAACTTTTCTTCAGGTTACATTATGATAATCACTGTCAAATTAATAATATACCTTTTTAAAAGACTTATTAGCACTAAACCGACCCTTGTATAGTTAGCGGTAATATCCATAAGTTTGCAATAAATTATTTCATGCAATAATAATTAAACTTATGCATAGCTACCTCAATAGGTAAATACACTGGTATGGCTTCATGTAAACACGTATAAATTTAAATCCATCTAATTTTATATTTACGTACTGCAAAAAAGTTAACGACATACGAGTAATATGCAATTGTTTTATTAACGGCTTACAAATGCATAACTTTTCAATGCTAACTAGTTAGCACATATAGCCCCACACTAGGATTACTTGTGTCGTGGGTTCTAATGACAAGTAGCGACACACACACCCAGACCAAGAATTCGTCAGTCATAGAATAGTATAACAACTATTAATTTAGTGGTCAAGAGACTCTGAAATATTTTAACGTAAAAAATATAGATAATTCATTGTCGAGGTTTTTATGGAATACTAGAGAGAAATTAGGAAAAGAAAAATATTGTTTTCGACGCTATTTTATACGGTTATAGCTAAGTAGCATCTAACATGATGTGAGGATTCCACAACGCATGTACAAGCAGTTAACGCTGTAAATGTGGATATGATTCGGAAGAGCATTATGTAATTTGTATACGAGTATGTCCCCAATAACCATAAATAGTCCCCCTTGGTAACGTGCTCCATCCCTTCTCATCTATGGAAATAGACCCATGTCCAGTAGTTGTACGCAAAATAATTCCTAAGTAATATATTATGATACTGTTATCTATACTAATATTATAAAGAGGAAAGATTTGAATTTTTGTATTTTTGTATGTTTGTAACCATTTCACCATTAGAAAGCTACATTCACCCTGAGTAACATAGGCTATTTTATTGCGGGAAAATGCTTCATTCCTACGTGAAAACGGGTAATAGGGTCAACGTCGTTGAAGCAACTGGCTAAACGCCTATGATTTTAATATAGCAATGAAGCCTGGAATAGCACATAGTCTATTTTTATCTTACGGGGATCCATTAAACAGGTCCACGCGGGCGAAGCCGCTGGCGGAAGGCTATATTTTATAAAATGGTGGAAAGACAAACGCTTTAGTTGCAGGCATCGATCGTCCGCAGTTTGTTTGTATGCGTCTTCTGAAAACCGTGCCAAATGTTTTTAGGTCAACGTGATTTGTCTGTTTAAATCCGCCTCCGAAAACGTCCTGTGAGAAAATGTGAAAAACCTAAATGAAGCCCGCTTAATATCTTATAATATACAAAAAGTAAAGGGTTTTCTTTGTACGTAAAGACACGGTTTTCTCTATTATCACTAACTCCAATCAACTTCCCGTTGGGGTGGTAAATACCCCTTAGTACGTAGATGATAGTAAGGGAGTTTGATCGCGGTGGGTGGAGTGGGAGCTGATGATGGAAGGTAATGCGACGGTTAGGAGTTGAGAGCAAATTTTTTCAATAAATGGGGTTTTGTTCGAAATCTTACATTCCTGAGATGGTCCAGCTGTCACCAAGTCAAAGTCTGATGATGGGATCCCAGAGAAATCGAAGGGAACATACAAATTTTATAGCACAATAATTGATTTTCATATTTTTACTAAAGCAAAACAGGTATTTATAAATATCATCATATCATGTTGCTGAGCTGATGATTGAAGGTACAATTCCTCAACGGTTAGGAGCTGAGAGCAAATTCTTTCATTAATTTATACGTTCAGGTGGACTGACAGTAGTATTATTTCAGGCTATAAGATGGCTATTAGAAAACATGATTATAATAGGTAAATCTCTGTAAAGTTTAGATTAAACATGCGACGTATTTTAACCCGAGCAACGCCGGGTTTCGCAGCTAGTACTATTTTATTTGCTTGGTAAATTTCTAGTTGAAACAAACTTAAATTGCTTGCAATATTTAGGAGTTTGTAATTCTATGCTCTGTTTCTTTAGTTTAATAATTCAGGACATTGTTACATCGTAATGTATTTATTTCACACTAGCCTTCCGCCAGCGGCTTCACCCGCGTGGACCCGTCTAATGGGTCCCCGTAGGAAATAAATAAATAAAAAGCCTATATGCTATTCCAGGCTTCATTGCTATATTAAAATCATAGACGTTTAGCCAGTTGATTCAGCCGCGTTGACCGTATTACCTGTTTTCACGTAGGAATGAAGCATTTTCCCGCGGTAAAAAGTAGCCTATGTTACTCAAGGTGAATGTAGCTTTATAATGGTGAAAGTATTTTTGAAATCAGAACAGTAGTTTTTGAGTTTATTCATTACAAACATACAAAAATACAAATCTTTCCTCCTTTTTTTCAAATTCAAATAATTTATTTGCATGAATATTAGTATAGATTAGTTGATAAATGATAAAACATGCACCAATTTTTTTTATTAATTTATTAACTTTCGGAAACATCATAAATTAGGAGACTTGAAGTTAAACCAAAATGCTTATTGGCATTGTTTAACAGTCAACCTTGAGAGATGATGAAAATGAGTGGAAGGTTTTAGTGATGAAAGACGATAAAGAAAAGCAGTGAAAATAAATATTGTTTGTAGAGAAATAAAAGGGAGGATATGTCCCACTGCTGTCTCTACCCATTATTGGAATGGAATACGATTTCTTTTATTTATTTTTTTATTTGGATGGAGTAGCAGACGAGCATGCAGGCCACGTGATGTTAAGTGGCCGCTGCAGCCCATGGACATCTACAATCAACCTCAAGCAAGCACAGGTAAGTCTTGTTTGAGGTCGTATGCAGTTGCGCTACTACTCCGGAGGCTGGTGGTCGCCTCATGTAAGATTATTGGTTCAGGCAGAAGTGGGTGCAGCGGTGGTACTTCCCTGGGCGAACGATGATAGTTCTACCCCCTACAAAAGTAAGACGATGTATTGAGGCTGTAAAAAAATCAAAATTCAAGATAATTGGAATTATTTTTATGCAGCATATTTCAAACATTTCATTGAGCAATCAGAATTCAGCGTCAGAGAAACAGCGTCGTTATTGTTGCCCTAAATTCGCTATATTTGGCAATGTATTCAATATTTGAAAATATGGTAACTTAGGATGAAGGCATGATCTTAATATATTTTTTTCAGAAAATTGATTGAGTTAGATTCAGAGTTCTTCTTAATATTAATCTATGACATCCAAAGAAGTAGCGATAACAGAAAACACGCAAAGTAATTTTAGATATTATTTTATTTTTTAATAGCCTTCCGCTAGCGGCTTCGCCCGCGTGCACCAGTTTTATAAGTTGCCGTAGGATAAAAACCATCCTATGTCCTTTCCCAAGGTCCACTCTATCTTTGTTCCAAATTCCATTAAAATTGGTTTAGTAGTTTAAGCGGGAAAGCGAAGCAGACAGACAGACAGAGTTACTTTCGAATTTATAATATTAAATAAGTAGGGATTGAAAACACAATATTGGAGATGCGGGTAAGTGGCCAACCCGCTGTCGGATGTTTTCAAACCGCCCATAAGGCCTCCGACAAGGTTTAACGACTGTTATCTATCGACAACAACCGGGACCGACGGCTTAACGTGCCCTCCGAAGCACGGAAACGCGCATGAAATTTTTTGCCACTAGCGGTCACCCATCTCACACCCGACCGCGCCCGTTTGGCTTTGTTGCATAGATCGCTTGCGTTCTACGCTAACCGCCGAGCCATGCGCGCTTCATTGCCACTTACGACGTAACTAATCAATACTTAACTTAGAGACGGTGAACGAGGCCCTTATAATAAAGGATAACAAAACTAACAATCAACAAAACCAAATGTAACTATAATCATTGGTATGAATGAGAAAAAAATACTACGCAGTGGATACCACAGAAAATGATGGTTAATTTTATTGGACAAACATAAAAATAATCTTTATGACTCTAACTAAAGTATTATATTCTAAGGGCCTCTTACACCACCTTCAAGTAAAGTGATAAATACGCTAATTATCGGTTAAAGTCACCCGTAACATTAATTTGAATTTCACGATGTTGGAGTAGTACTAATCATATGATAAACTGACCCGTACTCATAGCTTTTACTTGCCAATTAACTTTACTTGGGACGTAACTAACCAACACTTTACTTGGAAATGGTGAATGAGACCCTAAGTAAATTATGGGGAAACTTTTTAAGTTCCACCAATTTAATTTAAACTTGGAACACATGTTACTTGTATGCAATGATGGGAAACCCGTTTGTGTGCAAAAAGACCACGCATCCAACACATTTACTAGTTTCCAATCTAGTCGTAGTAATATAATACCTTTAAACGAGCAATTCTTGTATATATCTAAATATATTTTTTGAATCTCGGAAACGGCTCCAAAGATTTTGATGAAATTTAGTACCCTGGTTTCGGGGATGATAAATCGATCCAGAAATTTTTTAATGAATAATTAATGAATATTGAAGCGCGCATGGCCCGGCGGTTAGCGCAGAACGCAAACAATCTATGCAACTAAGCCAAACAGGCGCAGTCAGGTGTGAGATGGTGACCGCTAGTGGCAAAAAATTTCATGCGCGTTTCCGTGCTTCGGAGGGCACGTTAAGCCGTCGGTCCCAGTTGTTGTCGATAGATAGCAGTCGTTAAACCTTGTCGGAGGCCTTATGAGCGGTTTAAAAACATCCAACAACGGGTTGGCCACTAACCTGCATCTCCACCAACCCGCATTGGAGCAGTGTGGTGGAGTAAGCTGCAGGCCTCCCCAATAATGCGGAGAGACCCGTGCCCAGCAGTGGGACGTAAAAAGGGTTGCAGCCAACAATATTGTATATAAGGAACATCAAACAAAGCGAAAAGGCAGCACCAACTGAAAGACATAAAAGGGATTATCTTCCAAGAGATCAAAGTGGGACTTAACTGAAGAGGGGGACAATTTCCGATGCGGAAAAACAAGGATTTATAATTAGTATGCATTAATGGACTTGCTACTTTTAGGATGCCGCTTCTTAAAGCAAAAATTACCCAAATATACGTCGCTAAACGTCAATTTGTTGCTAATAACAATGTAAACATTCAAGATATAAATAATGGGATTCATCTCAAATCCAAAGAATGACAATCATTCATTTTCAATCAATAAATATTTTTACTCTTTTACTGTCCACCTTCTAAGCCCACTCTTTCAAGACTTAAGAAGAAAGGCCATTGGTTGCCGCGTAGTTATTTGATACTACATAAATAAAGAAATGCTTAAAATAAACTAGTACATCACGGATATTTAAAAAAAGAAAAAAAAAAATAAACATGAAAGCGCCTGTAACAAATTTGGTGTAAATGAAACATTTATTTGATTATCTTGTCCCTTGGCAAGATAATCAAAGTGTTGTTCACAAAGAAATGAAAGGCTCAACTAGAGACCGGCGAGAAACGCAACTTTTCCTCATTAAATTGTTTTGATTTATTATTCGTATGCGATTAGGGTTCTGTTGCTAAAATAGAAAAAACTAACCCATTTAAAGTATATGTTCGTTGCTCAAGATCAATGAGTAAATAAAAATAGTGGAAAAATCTATTACTTATCGAAAGGAAAACAGTTGATGTTGTATTATTGTACTCCACTGAAAATATTACTCATAAAAGCTTTTGCAAATAATAGGTACCAGAACAAATCACAGGTATTAGAAAATAATAGTATCTAGTATTTTCTTCTTACCCTTTTTTTAATTCATTTATTTAATGATACGTGATGTATATTTAAATAGAAATAATAATGTGCTAACAAAATACACGGAAACGGTTGTAACAATGTTATATAATTGAATATCCAACAAAACGAAAGGGGAACAGCAACTGATTGACAACAAAGAGATTGTTATCTTTTCGAGGCATTAAAATGTTCTTTACAAAGGACAGCTTAGTAAGGCGGGAAACGCAACTTTTCCTAAATTGCTGAAATTTTGAAAGGGTGTTTAATAAAATTGCCAATTGACTTGTTAGTGCTGTTTATAACCGTTTTTATTTTACCAACCAGTGAATATGACCTCTAGTTTATTTTTAATTTTTTTTTTGTTTCACATCCAGTAAGAATGATGTTCGTACAATAAAGAGATTTTCAAAGTGACTCTTTCAGAATCGACTATCGGGGTAAATATTATCCTGGCTTATCAAGGGTCAAAAGCGCAACCGACCTTTTTATTGAGCTAAGCAACTTGTAATGTAATCTTAGATATTACATGTGAGCAAGTTTATAGCTGCAACAATATGATATTAGTATTATGAGTTATTTGTTGACATTACGTTCTAATAGCTGTAAATTCTTGTACTATAGACAAAGTAAAATACAGTAAATGTGCCTAACATAACCAAAAGATATCAGATTTCACATGTATTCTATACATATTATGGATAGGTAGATATATGCATAAATTAATAGTTTATGAAACGAAATATAAATATATAATTTATGTCATCACTTACTTCTTCAAAACTTTTATTTTTGATTGAGTCATATTTTTATTTCGTTTCATAAACTATATATTTATGAATATAATCTACCTTTATAAATATTTTTATCCCTTACGTGAATAAACATTTACGTAAGGGACAAAAATATTTATAAATAAAATTGTAACAATATTGATAAATTAAATTTAATGATTTAAACTAGAAGACGTTTCCTTATTATTAATCTATCAATATAGGTTTTACAAGTAGTTAGGGAATGACTCCAGTATCGATTAATATTATTGTACCTAGACTTATTTATAAGCCTTCGTAATTCATACTGCTACAAAGTGTGGTGACGTTTGCCGTGGCCAAGTTTCACTTAATTATCATACTGATAGCTTTAAATACTTGTATTATAAACCTCCACTGCAGGAAAATACAGCAAAGTCACTTTGCACATCCATGTATTTGTTATTACGTAGTCACAAAGAATAGTGTAAAAACACGCATTATGAGGGTAAATGCAAAACTTTTATTTTTATGCACACCCTTATGTATAATAATAATCAGTATGTATTTTCTGTACGCCTGCAGTTATTTAAGTTTGTAATTAACATAGATTTCTCAGTAAGTGAATTATTGTAAGAATTAACAATAATTCTATATTAAATAATAACAATAAATATGGGAAATAATAAAGCTCTTAAACCATAAATGTAGCAAACATAACAAAGACATTTTCCAAAGGATTCTTTCAAAAGGGATCGTACAATCAGATATTATCTACGCTTATCTAACCACAAGGGTCTATTGTACGGATAAAAGCGCTATCGACCATTCCGTGGAACTTAGAAACATACAATATACATATTGGCTACCTCCTTTTTTGTGTCCCACTGCTAGGTACGGGTCTCTCCATTACTGGGGTAAGATAGTGAATGCAGTGTTGAATTATTAAGAATTCGAAGTATATTCATTGAAAAAATATTATTGATTAATCCCATTAGGTATAAACTTACAGACTTATCTTTTTTTTCAACCTTTTTTATCCCACTTACGGGCAAGAGTATCTCCCATTTATTATTGAGGTAGCCAGAGCTTACTCCAGCACCTCTAGAACTTCTGACAGGGAAATTTGTTAAAAGCGTATTTATCACTACTCCATGATGAGGGAAAATATTTTGATATTTAATTATTTGGCAAAGGGAGATCTCCCGCCGGGCGAGGTGGTCATGCCCGGGGAGCGGCCGCGCTCCAACTGACTCAATTTGTTTGTTTGTTTCTAATTGACGCGCTGCAGTTGGCCCCGTCGGCCTTTACTGCTTCACCGGGCTTTTGTGGCGAGCCTGAGTGGCTCAACCGGAATTAACTGACTCAATTCGGAGCTTGTATATATGGTAGGATATTCCGAAAACTTTGATAGCGTGATTCAGGAATACTCGTGGCGCCATCTCTTGATGAGTAGCGGAAGGTCGCTACGAATTAATTACGATGTTTTTCATCTCCATGCAGGTCTGAGAGTAACTCAAGGTTTCTCGAAGGCACTTGGCCAGCTAAATCTCCCTTACTACTTTGACGACCTGTGTGGCGTAATGGTTACCACGCCGGACTGCCAATCGAAGGATCCCGAGTTTGATTCCCGGCGTAACAGAAATTTGAATGATGAGTTTAAATTTCTATTCTCGGTCTGAGTGTTTGTGTTTGTGTGTCTATGGTACCCACGACACAGGTATATCTACCCTACTGTGGGGTTTATTTATTTATTTTATTACTTCCGAGAATGATTTATGTCAGCCATGGGATATAAAAAAGCTTAAATAAATTAAAAACAGATTTTTAAGTGAATTAAAAGATTAGCGCATAAATAAGTCATTTGCGTGTTAAAGTTTACACAACAAAAAGAAAAAGTGTATTAAGAAATATGAGTAATCATACGCTTTACCTTTAATGAGGCAGTTTGAAACAAAGAAAGTGATGTCACCTTACAACGTACATATACGTCAGCTTTGTTCATAATACAGAAAGAAATTACCCTTTTTTAACCTTTTTGTCATACTAACTGAAGTTAATGAAAAACTAATAAAAGAAATGATTTCATACAAACAACAAACACCTACGAGTTTTTATAAGGGTTCATAAAGTAATATTCTTTAATCAGAGGTTCTTTAATATGACTTTTATAGAGTTAAAAACGTAGCAGATTTTTGATATAATTACGGTGATCGGAAGCGAAAAACCATTCTACAAACTAAAACGTTCATAGCTTCATTATGACGCACTCAGACACACGTACACACAGCCTTACAACCATGGCCAAAGCTTCGTATAACTAATATGTATTATAAAGAGGAAAGATTTTTATTTTTATATGTTTGAGATGAATAAACTCAAAACCTACTATTCCGATTTCAAAAATTATTTTACCATTAGAAAGCTACATTCACCCTGAGTAACATAGGCTGCTTTTTACCGCAGAAAAATGCTTTATTCCTACGTGAAAACGGGTAATAGGGTCAACGCGGTTGAAGCAACTGGCTAAACGCCTTTGATTTTAATATAGCAATAAAGCCAGGAATAGCATATAGGCTATTTTTTATCCTACGGGGACCTATTAAACTGGTCCACGCGTGCGAAGCTGCTGGCGGAAGGCTAGTTTGAGATATAGCAACAATACCTGAAAACTAAATTAAAATGTCACCTATTTCTAGCTACAGTATTATAATACTGGTCAATGTTAAGCAGTTGCTCATTATATCTGAAGACCGAAACAATAGGGTTGTTCAGGTCCCATTGTTCGGTTCCAGCCGACGGAAGATTGGATCTTACCTTGATCTCAAGATCTTGCGTTGAAAAGACGTCAACGCTCGAGAGAGTCGACCCGGAAATAAGTGTCTCTGGATTAAGGAGTCAGCTTATTGAGATAGTACACGTTTCTCATATTTTCATAATGATACACGCTCACACTACACATTATATGGGACCTACAATAGGATTCTCTGTGCCATGGATGATATGGACCATGCAAAGGATTTACTGTATCTCTTGCAATCAACCCAAGCTCTTTTAACGGCAATCCAGCCACTGCAATGGCACTGCAACGGCAATGGTAATCATCGCACTGATGTGCAACAATAAATCAAAGAAGAGGCTAACCTCTGAACTGACAAAAACTCAAAATATAAAATCCAAATTCCAAAGATAAGGCATTCTGCGCAAATATTTTTAAAATAAACAAAGTGCATATAGTCCTAAGAATGGCGAATTCAAGCAATATATGTATTATGTTAAGACACAGGCGTGATTGGGTGTAAGGTGGGTGACTGCTAGTTGATTTTTTTACGTGTCTCTATGTGCCTAAGAGATTATATTATGAATTCCGTCTCGGCTATTAACGATAGATCTGACAGCAATCGTTAAATCTTATCAGAGGCCTTACGGTCGGCTTAAAAATATCCTACAGCGTGTTGGCCGTAACCTTCATCTTCACCAGCCCACATTAAGGCAGCGTGTTGTAGTAAGCTCCAGGCATCCCCATTGCTCATAATTAGCAGTGGATTGCAAAAAAATAAATGTGAATGAAATGAAAGTGGAATGAAAAACCACTTTTAAAAGTTCAGGGCGGTAAGCATTCACACTGTTTGTTGTGTCAACTGTACGTGGATTGTGTACAAGGTAAATATGCAGTTAAACGGTTTTCAAAGAACTTGATTAAGTGGTCAATTATACTGTGAGAGTTCAATTCTTTGTACACCGTTTTGTGTTGATTTTTGAAGTGAAAACTTCTTTAGCGGCGTTGTGCACTTTTTTTGTGATGGGTAAAAAATGTTAAACTCTCGTCAGGACACGTGGTCTGATCGATTATTCGTAAGACGGAGGGGTGACAGCTAATGGCTCGACTGTCTATACTTGTAAAACTCGTTTATATCAAGTATTTAAAATATGGACATTGAACAAAGCGCATCTATTAAAGAAAAAAGTGACGAAGAAATAGTGAAAGAAAGTGAGTAAGTACTTTATAAAAATACTAGATTAAAACCTACTGAAAATACTAGAAGAAAAATAATACTGATAATAAAAGCAATTGGTGCGAAATTATTCCCTTACCATTCCAAAATATCAAAAATGCACAACATTAATGTTCAAGTTTTCTTTTCTGCCTGCACTACCGGAGTACAGCCCGTTGTTTTTTGAAGTGAAAACTTCTTTAGCGGCGTTGAGCACTTTTGTGGGATGGGTAAAAACTATGAAACTCGCGCGAGGTCACGTGTGCTGATCGAAAAATTTCGTAAGATAGTAGAGGAGACGTGGAAGATCGACCTTCACCGATCTGATAATACGATGAGACATATTTTTTTACCAAATATAATTTATAAACATATATGCCTATGATAACTTGACTATCGAAAAGTGTCCATAGCTATTTTTAATTTAATTAATTTTAATCAATTTTCTTTCATATCACCTTCACTCTTGTAATAACCGAACGAGTGAATATCTTCACCGGCTCTTAGACCAAGACGGAGGGGTGACAGCTGATGACGGCTCGTCTGACGGCTGTCTATACTTTTTTTTCTTCAAGTATGGAATCGCAAACTCTGCATATTGCCAGCGTCAAGTATAATTTTATCTTAAAATTAGTTTATATCAAGTATTTAAAATATTGAACAAAGTGCATCCATTAATGAAAAAAGTGACGAAGAAATAGTGAAAGAAAATGAGTGAGTACCTTTTTTATCAAATTACTAGATGAAAACCTACTGAAAATATTAGATGAAAAATAATACCGATAATTAAAGCAATTCGTTCGTATTTCCCAACCATTCCAAAATATCAAGAATGCACAACGTTAATATTCAAGTTTTCACTTCTGCCGGCACTCCCGGAGTGCAACCCGTCGTTTTTTTTTACATAATGAAGAAGAATTCGTTTTATGCATGATACAACAGCAAAAACAATAGAAAATTAATGGAATTGAAGAGGAATCTCACATTCTCGAATGAGACGTGTATTTGGCTAGATTTCACTTTTTCCTATTATTTTCAACACTAATCCACTATTGTATACGTATGTGTGGTTATTTAAATCGACATGCATCAAATTTTTATCCGTTTAATTCATAGTTCGTTGAACTTGGCTTTAACCCTATTCCACGAAACACTTGCGTTTTGTTTGGAAATACTAGGTTGAATTTAGTTAATTGCTTTTGTTGAGTAATAAATTTGTTTTGCGGAAAAACTATGCATTACAATTATTCTTTCGAATGGTTAACGTATGTATTATACGCAGTAAGGCAATGAGACGCGATAGAGAGCAGTAATGATGTGGCTTTATCACATCCCTTTATTTCTAACGAGGAGCTAAGGGAATTTAAAAAATCCTAGGCATCATCATCGGGTGATGTAGGATTTCTTAACTCACCAAAAACGGTTGGTGGTTGTCCTCAAGGCTTATGCAAAACACCAGGAACTCACTCACTGAGTCCCTTCCACCGTGCACCGGTGGCCGTCACACACATATAACACCAATTTCCTTCACATTGACGCTAGTTGGATGATTTGAGCTTCCACTTTAGCTATCCACAGCTCTAAAAGCGTGTTTTATCACCTCTTGTCTAGGCAGAGGATATGATACATCGTATTCTGGTACCAAACTACAGGACTCTACTTCAACGTCAACATTACCATGTATTGTGATTCGTCGCATCGGTTTACTTTCCACTGGTCTCGTAGAACCACAAAAGTTCTATTAACAACAATGTTATTACCTACAATAACATAAAAAAATATGCGATTTCTGCCCTTCTTTAAAAAAACATAGTTTCAATTACCATTCGCATTTATAATAGCATTAAAAGAAAACGTTCGTTTCGTAAAGAAAACGCCAGAAACAATATACGTACGTCGTGCGCAATTTGATGTTCTGTCTCATATTTTCGTAAATTGCGCAAGTTTCGGGCTTGTCTCGTCTCGTTTACAGCATCCCTTACACGCATTAAGATGGAGGTTAGAATTTCTGACATTTCCTGGCAAGTTTCCAAGTCTTCATGCGATAATTCGAAGGCTATAAATAGATAAGGCTATATACATATATTGTGGTAGTCTGTTTACTTTAACATCACCCTAAGGGTAGGGCTGGTAAGTGTACTTTTGTAATATGAAAACAAATACAATACTTATTATCTGAATACCCTTTCCATACATAATTATAAGAAATAACTCTTAATAAGAAATAAGCTCTTTGTATTGTGGTAATCGCGTGCCGTCATTACTTTTTTTGACGCCGGCTGCACGCACGAAAAAGTATGACTCATTGTAACGTTACACTCATTGTAATGTTACGCTTGTAACATTACGTTGAAGATTAAACGTTCGTCGACTGTTTATAAAGTGAAGTGAAAAGTTAATGTGGTATGCATTGTTTTGTTATGACGTTAAACTATCGTCCGTAAACCGACTTTACAGACAACCAATTTCGCAACTTTTTCTTTCAGTAATCGCATTGCATCTGTGAATATTGCCAATGTCAAGTTAACATTTGCTTCCAGTTTTTGTACGTTTTGTAGAAATTAGTCGTCATAAATCACTCATTCCAGGCAGTCAGATATTCAAGTAAAGCGATGGCTACTTTACTAGAACATGTAAGATGAATTTTTTGATGTAATGTGAAAAACAGATATAGGTACATTAAAGTAACTTTACTCATATAACTTATAATTTAAAGTACACCAAATATTATATTAAAATTTATGAATTAAGCCGACTACGCACGTAGGTGATATTATTTCCTATTTAATTTAACAAATCTTAGCAATATTCAAAAATATTTTTAACAGAAGAATAGGTATTCCAATTGGCTGCAACCCTTTTCGCGTCCCACTGCTGGGCACGAGTATCTCCCCATTATTGATATTCTAATTACTATATCTAAATTAGACTTTATCTTATAACAGTAGGCTCTAATTGGTAAAATATTCGCTCACGTACCACTAATCCTAATCTATTGTGTTCCAATGGAAAGGTGCAATTACTAGCCACATTTAAACGAGGCGATCATCAGCCTCCGGAGTAGCATCACAACTGCTTACGACCTCAGACGAGACTAACCAGTGCTTGCTTGAGGTGGTGTGCAGATGTCCATGGGCTGCAGCGACCAGACCACGTGTCCTGCGCGCTCGTCTGCTACTCCATTCCAATAAATGAAAAGTCTTATCACTAGCCTAATCTACTCTCACAGTAGTCTTAATTGTAAATCTATCTTGTCATTAATGATCAGTTATACTTTCGAACATTTAAACAAGCCCAATTTTATTAACGTTTACAATAATGTCAATTTTAAATGAGAACTTCATCTTACAACCCTAATTTTAACACTAATAAATTACTTTCCAGTGATGTATTATTGTTCACTGGTGATTGATGAAGATCAGTCTTATTAATATTGTGAGATAGAAAGGGAAGGGAAAGTCGATGGTGGGATGATTTTTGTTGGAAGATTGAGATTAAAAAAAAATAACGTTTCAATTTCGTTTCAATGATATTATGATCGATCTAACTGGACGGAGGACTATTTTGTAGTCAGGACACCAAGAAAAAACAGTACCTATATACATAGGCACTTAGCTTTTGGTGAAGGTATGAAGATAATAAGGATTAAAACTATTACTGTTTTACTCGCGTTGGATCTCTGGTGCGCAGCTTTTACTTACATAATTTGTTAAATGCTTATTTATTTGCGGTAAACGTAAACATCGTAACGGAACCTGCGTATCTGAGGGTTATTCTCAAGGGCATGTAAGTTTTGCCTATCTGCAATTGGACAGCGTGGTCGACTTTTGACTAAATTGCTTATATTTAAAAGAGTATCTGTGTAGTCAGAAGGTAGATTTAGCTTAAACAGTTTTTTAGTTGGCATAAAAATTATTTGCCATTAGAATACAATGAAAATCTTAAAGGTTGAGGGTACGTTCAAATAAGTCAAACCGATTTCCCGTGACAGTCGTACCGTCGAATTGAATTTGTAATCTCGTTTAAATGGACTTGCGCTATTACTTTAAACCCAGGAGTGAAGCTGGAATGAAACAGTTTATTTAAGAATTCTGTGAATTTCCCTTTGAGCTAACAAGCTGAAAAAAATATAATTAGGTATATACAAGAATTGCTCGTCAAAAAGGTATTAGATTGATAATAATTCATAATTCCTTTATTGGGTATTATTTTTGGGTAACAAACAGTTATATATTAATACAGTCAGTACTCCAAAAATAACAATGCCTGTTAGGGCGTTCCAAGAATACAATGTCAAATTTACAATATTTACCAAAATTTTTACGTTTGTAACCTATCTTTATATTTTTTATTCAAAATCCTAAGAAAGTAAATACATTTCTCTATACTGATCTATTATTTATTTATTTTTTCAAAGAATATTATTGTACTCACAGGCATTGTGTCATAAAATTTGCTACTTTCTGCAATACCTTTCTACGACACAAAAACAGTAATGGTGTCTCACACGGTCAGCTGTCACGTGTGACTATTATCAACCCATAGCCATTCTGTTATCTCAAATATATTATTATTATTATTATGTATTTTTTTAAAGAGTGCTGGGAGTTTTTTTCCGCCGCTTTCTTTCTCTCAGCTCAACATCTAGCCCAAACGGGCACTTAAAGACGATGACCGGGAAAAAATGACATTCATTAAGCGAATATTTTGTATTCCTAATATGAAATAAATATTATTTCTTTCTTTCTTTCTAATCATAAAGTGCTCTTCTTTTTATTTGCGAATTATTTCTTTTTTATTGAGTAAACAAACTGAAATATTGCGTGTCGACAACATGAAATCTACAATTACCCCTGAAGAAAGTCATACTTACTTACTAAACAAGACTATGGATACAATATCAAGACGGCGTGACGTGTTCATAGCAAAAGTTTTGCCTTAGTGGCTTGTTCTTAGCTAAATTATACACAAGCTTAATAATATACCCGAGAAGTTAATATTAAACTTTTTCATACCAATAAGCTACGAGATCTAACGCCCAGGGATTCACATTGAATTTTTAACCCCTCAAACAAGATACTTGTCACTATACTTCAACTTTAGTTGTTTATTTACTTTTCGTGTTAATCGTGGCATTATTTTTTTATTAAAATATGAATAATATAAACATTAATCATAATATAAAAATGAGTTTTAGTATTAAATATAAAACACTTCTTATCTTATTATCTTTGAAGATACGCAAAATTGGCAAGATTTTTAATATCATTGGTTTATAGAATTTAAGAAATTTATTTCACAAAATATGATCATAAAACACCATAATTTATCACGAAAGACAGGCTGCAACTCTTTTTGCATCAGTGGGATTATTGAGGGAGGCCTGGAGCCGCTGAGATACAGATTACTGGCCAACACGCTGTCGGATGTTTTCAAACCGCCTATAAGGCCTCCGACAAGGTTTAACGATTGTTGTCTGTAGATAACTTGAACTGTCCTCCGAAGCACGGAAACGCGCATGAAACCTGTTGCCTCTAGAACCCATCTCACACGCGACCGCACCCGTTTAACTTAGCTGCATAGATCACTTGAGTTCTACGCTAGCCGCCGGGTCAATCGCGCTTCTGTATCTTAAAACACCTATTTAAAATTCTTTATAAGATTTTTGATCATGTTTTAACACTGGCATTTAAAAACATTCACCCCCTTATTCAGAAAAATTAAAAAGGGTAATACGCCTATTTTAACAAATATCGCTGAAAAGACCAGAAAACACCTAATTATTATAGCTAAAGTAGATTTATAACGCTATTATATTTTTTTAATAATGGGACTAGATTGTAATATTGGAGCGATATCAATTCTTATAATTTAACTAATTTCATCTTGAGTGGCCTTTTGTAGAATACAGCGTTGGATGATAAAAATTATAACTGTATTTGGACAGTTCTCACTTTTTACAATTCTTTTAAATACTAAACCACTATTGTATACGTGTTTGTTGCATTATGTAAACCGACATGTATCAAATTGTAATTCATTTGATTCATAGTTCATTGCACTTGGCTTTAACCCTATTCCACGAAACACTTGCGTTTTGTTTGGAAATACTAGGTTGAATTTAGTTAATTGCTTTTGTTGAGTAATAAATTTGTTTTGCGGAAAAACTATGCATTAGAATTATTCTTTCGAATGGTTAACGTATGTATTATACGCAGTAAGGCAATGAGACGCGATAGATAGCAGTAATGATGTGGCTTTATCACATCCCTTTATTTCTAACGAGGAGCTAAGGGAATTTAAAAAATCTTAGGCATCATCATCGGGTGATGTAGTATTTCTCAACTCACCAAAAACCGTCGGTGGCTGTCCTCAAGGCTTATGCAAAATACCAGGAACTCACTGAGTCCCTTCCACCGTGCACCGGTGGCCGTCACACACATATAACACAAATTTCCTTCACATTGACGCTGGTTGGATGATTTGAGCTTCCACTTTAGCTATCCACAGCTCTAAAAGCGTGTTTTATCACCTCTTGTCTAGGCAGAGGATATCATACATCGTATTCTGGTACCAAACTACAGGACTCTACTTCAACGTCAACATTACCATTGTGTCGTGATTCGTCGCATCGGTTTACTTTCCACTGGTCTCGTGGAACCACAAAAGTTCTATCAACAACAATGTTATCACCTACAATAATATAAAAAATATGCGATTTCTGCCTTTCTTTACAAACATAGTTTCAATTACTGTTCTCGTTTATAATAGCATTAAAAGAAAACGTTTTTTTTGTTAAAGAAAACGCCTGAAACAATATACGTACGTTGCGCAATTTGATGTTGTGTCCCATATTTTCGTAAATTGCTCAAGTTTCGGGCTTGTCTCGTCTCGTTTACAGCATCCCTTACACGCATTAAGATGGAGGTCAGATTTTCTGACATTTCCTGGCAAGTTACCAAATCTTCAGTCGATGATTCGAAGGCTATAATAGATAAGGCTATATACATATATTGTGGCAGTCTGTTCACTATAACATCACCCTAAGGGTAGGGCTGGTAAGTGTACTTTTGTAATATGAAAACAAATACAATTTATCTGAAAACCCTTTTCAAACGTAATGGTAAGAAATAAGCTCTTTGTATTGTGGTAATGCCGTGCCGTCATTACTTTTTGTGACGCCGGCTGCACGCACGAAAAAGTATGACTCATTGTAACGTTACACTCATTGTAATGTTACGTTTGTAACATTACGTTGAAGATTAAACGTTCGTCGACTGTTTATAAAGTGAAGTGAAAAGTTAATGTGGTATGCATTGTTTTGTTATGACGTTAAACTATCGTCCGTAAACCGACTTTACAGACAACCAATTTCGCAACTTTTTCTTTCAGTAATCGCATTGCATCTGTGAATATTGCCAATGTCAAGTTAACATTTGCTTCTAGTTTTTGTACATTTTGTAGAAATTAGTCTTCATTAATCACTCATTCAAGTCTGTCAGATATTCAAATAAAGCGATGGCTACTTTACTAGAACATCTAAGATGAAGTTTTTGATGTAAGGTGAAAAACAGATATAGGTACATAAAAGTAACTTTCCTCATAAAACTCATACATTAAAGTACACCAAATATGTTATTTTCAAATTTTCACCAAAACTCGAAATGAAAATTTATGAATTAAGCCGACTACGCACGTAGGTGATATTATTTCCTATTTAATTTAACAAATCTTAGCAATATTCAAAAATATTTTTAACAGAAGAATAGGTATTCCAATTGGCTGCAACCCTTTTCGCGTCCCACTGCTGGGCACGGGTATCTCCCCATTATTGATATTCTAATTACTATATCTAAATTAGACTTTATCTTATAACAGTAGGCTCTAATTGGTAAAATATTCGCTCACGTACCACTAATCCTAATCTATTGTGTTCCAATGGAAAGGTGCAATTACTTGCCACATTTAAACGTGGCGATCATCAGCCTCCGGAGTAGCAGCACAACTGCTTACAACCTCAGACGAGACTAACCAGTGCTTGCTTGAGGTGGTGTGCAGATGTCCATGGGCTGCAGCGACCAGACCACGTGTCCTGCGCGCTCGTCTGCTACTCCATTCCAATAAATGAAAAGTCTTATCACTAGCCTAATCTACTCTGACAGTAGTCTTCATTGTAAATCTATCTTGTCATTAATGATCAGTTATGCTTTCGAACATTTAAACAAGCCCAATTTTATTAACGTTTACAATAATGTCAATTTTAAATGAGAACTTCATCTTACAACCCTAATTTTAACACTAATAAATTACTTTCCAGTGATGTATTATTGTTCACTGGTGATTGATGAAGATCAGTCTTATTAATATTGTGAGATAGAAAGGGAAGGGAAAATCGATGGTGGGATGATTTTTGTTGGAAGATTGAGATTAAAAAAAAAAAACTAACGTTTCAATTTCGTTTCAATGATATTATGATCGATCTTACTGGACGGAGGACTATTTTGTAGTCAGGACACGAAGAAAAAAAGTACCTATACAAGGCACTTTGCTTTTGGTGAAGGTATGAAGATAATAAGGATTTAAAACATTACTGTTTTACCCGCGTTGGATCTCTGGTGCGCAGCTTTTACTTACATAATTTGTTAAATGCTTATTTATTTGCGGTAAAGGTAAACATCGTAACGGAAGTTAACGGAACCTGCGTTTCTGAGGGTTATTCTCAAGGGCATGTAAGTTTTGCCTATCTGCAATTGGACAGCGTGGTCGACTTTTGAATAAATTGCTTATATTTAAAAGAGTATCTGTGTAGTCAGAAGGTAGATTTAGCTAAAACAGTTTTTTAGTTGGCATAAAAATTATTTGCCATTAGAAGACAATGAAAATCTTAAAGGTTGAGGGTACGTTCAAATAAGACAAACCGGTTTCCCGGGACAGTCAGATATACAAGAATTGCTCGTCAAAAAGGTATTAGATTGATAATAATTCATAATTCCTTTATTGGGTATTATTTTTGGGTAACAAACTGTTATATATTAATACAGTCAGTACTCCAAAAATAACAATGCCTGTTATATATAACAAGCTGAAAAAAATATAATTAGGTATGTACAAGAATTGCTCGTCAAAAAGGTATTAGATTGATAATAATTCATAATTCCTTTATTGGGTATTATTTTTGGGTACTCCAAAAATAACAATGCCTGTTAGGGAGTTCCAAAAATACAATGTCAAAATACAATATTTACCAAAATTTTTACGTTTGTAACCTATCTTTGTATTTTTTATTCAAAATCCTAAGAAAGTAAATACATTTCTCTATACTGATCTATTATTTATTTATTTTTTCAAAGAATATTATTGTACTCACAGGCATTGTGTCATAAAATTTGCTACTTTCTGCAATACCTTTCTACGACACAAAAACAGTAATGGTGTCTCACACGGTCAGCTGTCACGTGTGACTATTATCAACCCATAGCCATTCTGTTATCTCAAATATATTATTATTATTATGTAATTTTTTTTTAAAGAGTGCTGGGAGTTTTTTTTCCGCCGCTTTTTTTCTCTCAGCTCAACATCTAGCCCAAACGGGCACTTAAAGACGATGACCGGGAAAAAATGACATTCATTAAGCGAATATTTTGTATTCCTAATATGAAATAAATATTATTTCTTTCTTTCTTTCTAATCATAAAATGCTCTTCTTTTTATTTGCGAATTATTTCTTTTTTATTGAGTAAACAAACTGAAATATTGCGTGTCGACAACATGAAATCCACAATTACCCCTGAAGAAAGTCATACTTACTTACTAAACAAGACTATGGATACAATATCAAGATGGCGTGACGTGTTCATAGCAAAAGTTTTGCCTTAGTGGCTTGTTCTTAGCTAAATTATACACAAGCTTAATAATATACCCGAGAAGTTAATATTAAACTTTTTCATACCAATAAGCGACGAGATCTAACGCCCAGGGATTCACATTGAATTTTTAACCCCTCAAACAAGATACTTGTCACTATACTTCAACTTTAGTTGTTTATTTACTTTTCGTGTTAATCGTGGCATTATTTTTTTATTAAAATATGAATAATATAAACATTAATCATAATATAAAAATGAGTTTTAGTATTAAATATAAAACACTTCTTATCTTATTATCTTTGAAGATACGCAAAATTGGCAAGATTTTTAATATCATTGGTTTATAGAATTTAAGAAATTTATTTCACAAAATATGATCATAAAACACCATAATTTATCATGAAAGACAGGCTGCAACTCTTTTTGCATCAGTGGGATTATTGAGGGAGGCCTGGAGCCGCTGAGATACAGATTACTGGCCAACACGCTGTCGGATGTTTTCAAACCGCCTATAAGGCCTCCGACAAGGTTTAACGATTGTTGTCTGTAGATAACTTGAACTGTCCTCCGAAGCACGGAAACGCGCATGAAACCTGTTGCCTCTAGAACCCATCTCACACGCGACCGCACCCGTTTAACTTAGCTGCATAGATCACTTGAGTTCTACGCTAGCCGCCGGGTCAATCGCGCTTCTGTATCTTAAAACACCTATTTAAAATTCTTTATAAGATTTTTGATCATGTTTTAACACTGGCATTTAAAAACATTCACCCCCTTATTCAGAAAAATTAAAAAGGGTAATACGCCTATTTTAACAAATATCGCTGAAAAGACCAGAAAACACCTAATTATTATAGCTAAAGTAGATTTATAACGCTATTATATTTTTTTAATAAGGGGACTAGATTGTAATATTGGAGCGATATCAATTCTTATAATTTAACTAATTTCTTCTTGAGTGGCCTTTTGTAGAATACAGCGTTGGATGATAAAAAAAATTGTACACTGATAACACACTTATCGCCTATTCAAGTACGTCGGTAACCTTATTATAATAATAACAACAATCCAATGATTCTTAGATCAAAAGAAAAAAAAGATTGACAAACATAATACTTTTTAATATTACTACGAGTATGCTTAAATGGGTCTAGTATGTTTCAAAACTACTTAAGTTCACCATTCTGTTTTACAATTTAACTTATATTACTTTACCAACTGTATAACACCTGGTGCCTAGCGAAATAGTAGCAGACTATATTGCGCAGTAGGTACGTACGTACGTTGATCCTTGAATTTTCGCGTTAGAGCAGTTGCAAGATATCGAAATTACTTTAACTGCAATAATAATTTATTTAATAGGTGATAGATAAGGTGGTTACAGCAGCTCACGGGCATCTACAAATAAACTCAAGCCACAGTCTTGCTTGAGATCGTATTATCGCCGGCATTCTGAGATGGTGGATGCCTCATTTTAGTCTAGCCAACAACCACCGAAATATAAACGACTTAATTCACGGCGTAAATGGATGCAGCGGTGATACTTCACAGTCAAACTTTCAAGTACTGCCACGTCTTATATGAAATTAGTCTTAGGTATAATTGACATTATTCAGAGCATACTGCCAAACCTTTTACACGTGCAGTCTGTGGGTGGACTATACGCGGCAGGCCTGTAGTATAATGTACTGAAGGCAGCGCTGGGAACGACATTACAGTGCGTCATAAATGGTTGCGGAGGCTAGAGTCGACGATCTCTACGCCATTGTACGCAAGCGTGCGGCATCCATGATACGCCGACTCGTGAGCAGTCTAATATTCTCCTCAGTACATTGGCGTGCAATGTCCATCTTACTTACTTCTCTGGAGGAGCTGGAATGGTGTACACACTGACGCCAACTAACGTTCATGTACTAGATGTATTTATTAGGAGCTATCATCTTTTAGTTATTTATTTTAGTTTCATTATTGTGTGCACTAAAATAGGTTAAGACATTGTTTACTAACCAAAATAAGGAGTTATGGTCTGAAATATATTATTGTTGTTATTTCCTTGTTTCATTTTGCTCAGTTTACGCTGGTAAATGGATGTTACTTACGGAACAAGCCAAGTATTAATTGTATGTCGTGTCGTTGTATTGGCTTTAATTGTCTGTGTCAGTCAGTCATGTTTCTTCTGTTATTATTATTAATATGATTGATGGAAAAATCCATCAATCAATTTAACCGTCGTTGTCCCAAAATGGATCCGTTTTGTCGCAGCACTTAAGGAGGACACCGGTGCCGGAGTCCTTCCCAAGCGCTGAAGCAGGCCTCCTATAGAGTTTTAATACGGTACAAATCCAAGAAATTTATATCTCTCCCAAGGTGCCGGGTATCTTTTGGAGGTTTCCTCACGATACCAAAAACAGCCATTGTTCGCGTTCCGACCATTTGTTCGAAGAAGAGAAGAAACTAGGATAACGTTACATAACGGTATTTGAGATATTTATGTGTACTTACGCTTTCCACATTTATCGAAATGATTGCTGATCGGCATGTCGGGATGGCAGCGGCAGGTTTTCTGTATGTCGTCGCAGATGGAGTCCGCGAAACCGCAGTCGACCACCGTGGAGCACTGGTCACCGTACATCATCTTGCCACGTTTTGATGGGTCTGAAAAATATAGTCTTAGTAAGTAGTGGTAGTGAAGCAGCGATAGCGGAACCGTAATAAATTTTAAGGTGCATATTTGTTTCTGCTCCACGGTGAGAAAAAACATGGTAATATTTGATTACAATGCTTTCCATCGCCATAGATTTATATTAACTTATAGTATATCTTATAATGTAATAACCGTTGGTGAACTTACTTACTTACTTACTACTTACTCCTGCGGCGCAGCGACCCAAAGTGGATCTTGGCCTCCGACACGAGAATCCTCCACTTATTGCGATCCTGTGCGATCTCACGCCAGTTCGTGATTTTCATATCACACAGGTCAGCGTTCACCCGGTCTTTCCACCTGTACTTTGGGCGACCTACTGGCCGTCGGCCCACCACTAGTCCCGAGTATGCCTTTTTAACTCCACGATCCTCTCCCATGCGTTCTACGTGGCCGAGCCAGCGGAGACGATGGGCTTTAACTTCTCCAATAATGTTGGGCTCAGCCACGAGGTCTTCTATTTCGGCGTTCTTACGGATTCTCCATTCCCCATTTTCAGACAATGTTGGGCCCAGGATCATACGTAGTATCTTTCGCTCTACTACAAGTAGCTTCGTCTCTTCCTTTAGAGTGAGTGTCCAGGCTTCACAACCACACATTAATATTGGTCTAATAATGGTCTTATATATTTGGATTTTTGTCCTTCTACTGAGGAGCCTGGATACTAAGACCTTGTGTAAGGCTGCACTACACCGTAGCGCATTGTGGATCCGTGCATCAATTTTCTCCTCACGGGTGTTTGTGTCAGTCACAGTGCAGCCTAGGTATTTAAATCTGGATACTTCCTTGTAGCTAGCGTCCCCCACACGTAGATCTTGGTATGCGACGCGAGAGTTCTTGTATCGCTTCATGTGGAGGTACTCGGTTTTATCCCGGTTAATCCGGAGTCCCACCTTTTCTGCTTCCTTTTCAAGGATCCTAGCAGCTTCGGCGACTTCTTCTCTGTTTTCCCCTAGTAAAGCTAGGTCATCTGCGTACCCTATCACCTTATGCTTTCCACCAAGCTCTATTCCTGAATCCAGTGCCAACACTTTTTTTAAGACATGTTCCAGTACTAGGTTGAAAAGCAATGGCGACAGGGCATCACCCTGCTTCAGTCCGGTAATCACATCAAAGTTGTCAGTTAGTTCGCCGCCAACGCGAACATGCATCTTACTCACTCCAGTGGTCACCACAATCATATTGACAAGTTTTTCCGGGATCTGAAACCCTCTTAAAATGGTATACAGGGCCCCCCTATCTATACTATCATATGCCTTTTGAAAATCGACAAAAAGGGCGTGGATGCTCTGCGCGTATTCCCATTTCTTCTCCATTAGTTGTTTAAGGAGAAATATCTGATCGACTGTACTCCGGTTTCTGCGAAACCCACACTGATAGTCGTTTAAGATTCGTTCTGCATATGGTTCCAGTCGCTTTAACAGTAAATGGGACAGAACTTTGTACGCGCTTGGCAATAAGGCGATTCCACGATAGTTTGTGCACTTCTTTTTGCTACCCTTTTTGTGAACTGGGCAGATGATTCCCGTATTCCACTCTAGCGGTTGCCTGCCAACTTTCCATATTTCTGTAATGAGCTCGTAGAGCTTAAGCTGTATCCCTTCTCCACCGTACTTCCACAGCTCTGATGGTATTCCATCTATGCCTGGAGCTTTATTATTTTTGAGGGACCTAATAGCTTTTTTCACTTCTTCGAAAGTGGGCATGTCTTCCTCATCATTATCAACTTCATTCGGTAGCAGATTTAAGTTAGCTTTGTGAGTGGAGCAATTAAGTAAATCCTGGAAGTATTCCCGCCATCTGGTCTTAATTTCGGCACAGTCTGTAATGAGATTTCCTAGTTCGTCTTCTAACATATGGGTTGTGGGTTGGTAGCCCTTTTTAAAATCTCTTACTTCCTGGTAGAACTTTCTAGTCTCACTTGCTCTTAAAAGCGTCTCCACCTCCCGTACACGACCTTCCAGATGTTCTCTCTTAGCTCTTTTTACTGTCCTCTTTACGCAAAGCCTACTCTCCATATACTTGTCTTTCCACCGGTCATCCTGTTCCGCTAGTATCCTGTATCTGCTTCTTTCTTCTACTGACCTTTCACATTCAAGGTTCCACCATTTCTTTCGCTTCTTCCTCTTGACCTTTCCTAATACTCTAAGTCCATTCTCTTTAATTATATTTTTCATACTCTTCCAGGCTTGATCTATATCTTCGTCAATCTTTAAATCTTTAAACCTATTATCTAGCTCTAATTGAAATTTAGTTCTTGTATCTTTGTCGTTTAGCTTATCTACATCAATTATATCCTCAAGATTACTATGAGCCCTTTTAGCTATCCTAATTTTACATTTTAGTTTTACTACTAATAAGTAGTGATCACTATCACAGTCGGCTCCTCTAAATGTTCTTACGTTTTCAATGGCGCTTTTATGCCTATCGTCAATAATTACATGGTCTATCTGGTTCACAGTGCGTCCATCCGGAGAGCGCCAGGTACCTTTGTGTATCTTTTTGTGAGGAAACATCGTGCTCTTTATTACCATTGCCTTAGCCGACGCAAAACTTACTAGTCTCACGCCATTGTCATTACAGTTTTCGTGCATACTGTGTCTTCCGATAGTAGGTACGTATATTTCCTCACGTCCAACCTTAGCATTACAGTCCCCAAGGACTACCTTTATATCGTAGCTTGGTATTTGATCGTATACAAGTTCAAGGTTGTTGTAAAATTCATCCTTGGTCTCTTCATCTGTTAATTCAGTTGGTGAACTTAAATAAATAAATAAATAAATAAAATAAATAGATGCCATGATAAGTTACACAAACTTAGAGTTACTTTTCTCAAATCTCAGATGTCCAACAACTCGCATTTGGCCAATAGACGGTCAAGTCTACTCTTCTGTTCTTATAGTCTACTGCATCTCTCTCAATTTTGTGAAGGGATCTAAGCCTAGCAGTGTGCAATAAAAAGGATTGAAAAACAGTATCTAGTGGTAGGATCTTACATTGGGAGAGAATGTTTTTATCTCGAAGGTTACCCTTGATAGCTTTCACTAACCTTAGGTTTCTCCACGATATTTTACTTAAAAAAAAGCAGGTAAGACGAAAAAAAATCCGTGGTTCGACTACCAGAAAGTACCATTGTTACACCAATATCTACCGTGAAGAAATTATACTACAAAAAAAAGGTAATTGTTAAAAGAGTCGTCATTGTTGATAATAAGGAGAGGGGATAAATCACCAACTTTAAACATCAGAATATCGAAATATATAAGTCTATTTAGACTTAAATATATGTATGTATTTACGCTTAAATATTGCGATAGCCGAGTGGTTAAAAACCGCGGTCTTTGTCGCGAGCGAAAAAAAAATTTGTAATGTGCGTATTTATCGCTGCTCCACGATGAAGGGAAATATCGTTATGTTTATTGGATTACGATGTTCTCCATCGCCATGCATGCCTGAGACAAATTCATAATTTCTCGAAAACATGACGTCCAACAATCCGCACTTGACCAGTGTGGTGGACTATGGCCTAAATTCCTCTCACTTGTGAAAAGGAGACCTATGCCCAGCGGTGGGGTATAAAGAGGTTGAAAAAAAAACACATTTACGCAAAATATAAATAAGAACAACAAACTTATCACTTACCGATAAAGTTATCGCGACAAGCCTTTGAACTATCGAGATAAGCTTAAGTGACTATTAGCAAACAGATTTGATCTTAAGAGAGTTCAAGAGGCGTTTTGCTCAAGTTTCTCCTAAATGATGAACATTTTGGTTTCAGTAAAGCCACAGCCACACAGTCAATGATATTCTAACGTAGTAGAAGGTGCTCACCACAGGTAGCAGCAGTGGTAATGTCCTCTGCGTCGAACTCCGAAGAGAAGAGCTTCGGTGTTAAGAGCACTACCTACAACTTACACTAAGAATGTTCTAGAATGTAGTGGAAGGTGCTCATTGAAGGTAACGGCAGTGGTGATGTCCACTACGTCGACCTCTGAAGTGCCAAGCTTTGGTGCCAAGAGCACTATAACTCAGACTAATAATATTATAGAACGTAGTGGAAGCTGCTCACCGAAGGTAGCAGCAGTGGTGATGTCCACAGCGTCGACCTCCGAAGAGCCGAGCTCCGGTTCCAAGAGCACTGCAACTCAAACTAGGAAAGTTGTAGAATGTAGTGGACGGTACTCACCGAAGGCAGCAGCGGTGGTGACGTCAGGCGCGTCGAGCTCCTGGGAGCCGGACGCGAGCGCCAGGAGCGCCGCGAGCGCGGCGAGCGCGGCCCGCATGCCGCTTACTGCGCTGCGTCACATGCCAAAAACCCGCCTGAAACAAACGGAAATTTCGTTTAGCCTGTTATTATTTTAATTAGATGTAAAAAAACTGTTTGCACCTAAGCCCAACCGACGCTGTCTGTTATGAAGTCGTGGGCTACACCTAACCCATACTATGAACCAAGTTTCACTATGAACCACAGTTTCAGCAATCCGCATTGAAGTAGCTTGGCTCTACCACGATAAGCTACAGACTTCCCAAATGATGAGGAAAACCCTTGCAGTAAACGCTTAAATAGTTGTTGCAGAACCAATTTATATGGGAAAATAAAAATTCTATTTTACTATTTTCTTGCATTTTTGACGTGACAACTTCAACGAAAATCGATAAACGCCGGCTGCACGCACGAAAAATGATGACTCATTGTATCGTTACGCGCATTGTAACGTTACGATCAGAGCGAGAGCGCTGCACGAGTGAGCGAAAGACACGATCGGCGTGATCGTTTGGCTTGCGTCGCATCTATCTCTCTTCCACTCGATTGGCCTATGCGTCCGAGTAGACGAAAGACATTGTAGATTTCATTTCACTCATTCTTTGTATCTATGCAAAATAGTGATTATTCAATAATAATGATTCAATTTTATTCATAAAAGTATGCAATAATTTTATCAATGTTTTATTATGACGTTGTCATGATAAACTATCGTCCGTAAACCCAATTTAAAGACAACCATTTATTTTTACGCCTTTTAAACCGGACTTGTACAAATATTGCAAAGCGTATCGCTTCAAAGCTAAGTTAAGCGATTTTTTGAGTTTTCAGTTTTTTCATACTAGCACGTAATGATCTTAGATCTTAAACGTATATAAAACGAAAACATGGTGATATAATATTTAATGACACTAACATAAAACAATAAATTATTAATGTTCTTATTTCAACTAATATTACAAAAAAAAATATTTATGAAATTCTATGTGTGAAGAATATACCAATTATGCTTTCACGAAAGCTAACGGACGAAACCTCAATTCACACATTTCACTAAAATTCAAATTGAAATTTTAAATACAAAAGATTCTACACTAAAATCATCTAAAGGAAATAAGATAAAATCTCGCCTCATCTGCTTAATTGCTCTGCTTTTATGATATTTTCCATTTCACTCAGTTTTTCAAGTCAGATAAAAAAATATTTAACTAACTCCACTATGTTGTTATTATGTGTAAAAATGATTTATATTTACTATTTATGAAAGTTAAATACGATATAAATTGGTTTTATACGAATGAGCCCGATTTTAAATATGTGCCAAGTTGCCACTTTAATATTGTATATTTATATACCTATAAATAATAATTACAAATTAAACGTATAAAAATATATATGAATGTATGTGAAAGGAATGTATGTCCGTGTGTGAATGTGTGTGCGTGTGTATGTAAAGTGGGAGTAGCCCATAGCGCTGCTATTCCGGAGGCTGATGGTCGCCTCATTTAAGTATGGCCGGTAACTGCATCTTTCCACCGAACACATTAATATTAGTAATACGTAAGATGTGGGTGTGGCGATGGTACTTAAATAAATAATAAATAAACGTTACACACTCATAGCCCCACAGTAAGGTAATTAATAGCATGTGTCGTGGATACCATGTACACATACAAAGACAGGAACACAAACACCCAGACCGAGAACAAAAATTTAAAGTCTTCATTCAAATTTCTGTTTCGCCGGAAATCGAACCCAGGACCCCTCGATTAGCAGTCCGGTATGGTAACCATTGTGCGACGCGGATGGACCATATAATTTCTACTACCAACAAAAATACCTTAAACCTTAATCAAATACCAATAGCGGAGTAACATAATTAAGCACAGCTTTCAAGAGATTACTACTTGACCCCAATCTGCCTTTCCGCTATCCCAACCTGTGATCTCAACCGTTATCGAAAATTCAAATCCATTTAACTTGGTTGCCACTGAGACATTTACTGGGTAATTTTAGGTTCGATCCTTCTATATTTACATAAAATAAACTCACTATTAGCAATTGGTGGCTTTAATACCTGTATAAATTTATTTTGAACACAATAATGATAAATACTTAATGAATATCCATACTTAATATTATAAATTTGAAAGTAACTCTGTCTGTCGGTCTGTCTGTCTGTCTGTCTGCTACGCTTTCCCGCTTAAACTACTGTACCAACTTTAATGAAATTTGATAGAGTGGACCTTGGGAAAGGACATAGGATAGTTTTTATCCTACGGGAACCTGTGATACGTATCCACGAGGGCGTAGCCGCTGGCGGAAGGCTAGTGTTCATATAAAACAATGATCTAACCAAAATAACTGGTTGTGTGTGAATCGAAAAAGGATTGCATATCAAAATGGCCTATAAGAAGCCTTAAATATTATTCTAGTTTAGCGGGGATTTAACGGGGATATTATATTATTTAATTTTGATTATTAATTTAAATTTTAAAATCAATACGGACAGACGGTTTGACAGGCAGACTTATTGATACGATCCAGTTGTTTTATATCCCTACTATCACCCATTTTCACGTAGGAATGAAGCATATTTCCGCGGTAAGGTCAAATAATTTTTGAAATCGGAACAGTAGTTTTTGAGTTTATTCATTAATAACATACAAAAATACAAATCTTTCCTCTTTATAATATAATACATATTAGTATAGAAGTATAGATTAGAATGTAGGAATTAAATAAATATTAAGCTAAATAGATAAGAAGCTAAAACCTATTATGACGAAGTTTTTATTTTGAAATTTTAATCATACGTAATAAAATATGTCATCTATGTCTTATGCAATGATTTTGTAACATCCTTTCACAGTTTTAGTAAGCCTCTTATCGGCATCACTTACTCCAAGTCCAAAAGCTGATTTCAGCGAAGTTAAGTGTTGAAAAGGCTTAAATCGACGGACCCATTTAATCTCATTACAGCAAGTTTTGAGTTTTTGTAGAGTTTTGAATAAGACTCTTTAAATATAGTTTAGTATTAGGAACGTAAAAGTAAAGAAAAGAAAAAAAGAAGCACATTTTTAACTGAACACATCCTCTTTGTAATCGTCTGTTTAATCTCCAATTGTGTTATAAAAACATGTCACTTTATAATGATCCAATGAAAATTATTATAATTTACCTACTACATAAGTAATTTTATGTGAAATATTGTTCACTTACATTATACATAAAATAACTCACTATACATTATCAGAAAAACTTTTTTAATAAAATCGAATTAAGCGAATTCCTTCTCAACACTCCCGTTTCTAGAACACTAATTTTCATAGTGGTAAAATTAAATTTACTACAACCGTGAAAATCTAAATGAGAGAATTAAACTGTGATCTCGATATGTATTTAAATTAAGGCTTATATGACCACTACCCGTGAGCTGGCTATTACCTCGGTCAAAAAATAAGTTTAGCAATCCAGCGGGGTAATGTAACGAGCGTATTGGGTACACTGCCCAAGGATAGTAATTTTGATGCTGCTTTTAATATTTAATATGTAAAATTTATATATTTTTTGTATATTGTTTTGTATATAATAAAGTAAATTTAAAAAAAGAAAATTAGATTTAATTTAATTTTATATTTTTTTGTATATTGTTTTGTATATAATAAAGTAAATTTTAAAAAAGAAAATTAGATTTAGGTAATTCAATTTTAATTTAATAATTCTTAGTGTCTTGTATGATTAATGTTTAGTAAAATGGTAACATAACTTTAATAATAATAGTTTGAAATAAGGCTTACCTTGCTTAAGGAAAGCCCGCGGTATCCGATACGGAGATACCGAGTTCTAACCTCGTTCTCACCGAGGCGCGCACCTCTTACAAACAAATTTGTTAAGTGCATATTCATCGCTATTTCACGGTGAGGACATATTATGTATTCAGTGGTGAGGAAAAATATTATGATCATTCATTTATTATGATTTTTTCCTTAAGCATTCCTGAGAGTATGCTTCAAATTCTCGAAGGCATTCCGCAGTTGGCAAACATTGTGAACTGAGGCCTGAATCCCTCTCACGTCTGAGAGGAGACCTGTATCCAACAGTGGGACATAAAAAAGGTTTAAAAAGGCTTATACTTACAGCTAGATATATAATACTTTTAAACGACAAGTAAATGAGTTAAGTTAATTAACTGAACCCATTGAACCTAAAAATTATTAGATTCACGTGAAATTCGCTCTGCTTGGAGTTGTAATATCTGTTGGAAATTTTACCAAGCTGAATATTATGAACATGGACCTTGAGCCTTATGAAATTACCAACACCTCCATTTCCATGTTTACTTTGAATATGGAACGTGTAATCAGAGCTGAAGCTAACATAACCCTACCGGTGACACCCTGTTATCAAACAACCCAAAAAGTTTGATAAAAGTAATAATTTTGGATCATTAGTCACATACATCGAGCGTGGATTGTCTTGATTATATTTTATTTTATTTACATTGAATTTAACGAACCGCGTGGCGTAATGGTTACCATGCCGGACTGTCAGTCCCGGGTTCGATTCCCGGCGAAACAGAAATTTGAATGATGAGTTTAAATTTATGTTCTCGGTCTGGGTGTTTGTGTTCCTGTCCTTGTATGTGTACATGGTACCCACGACACAGGGTATTAATTTCCTTACTGTGGGGCTATGAGTGTGTAACGTTTATTTTTTTATTTTTTTTTAAGCGCGCATGGCCCGGCGGTTGGCGTAGAACGCAAGCGATCTAGGTACAAAAATAAAGTCCCTGTAGCTTCGGGTTTTAGAATATAGCTACGGCACCCCCTGCCTGATCGTAACAGGCGACTAAAAGGTGGCTTCTGGGGTTGCGGACGGTGAGAGCGCGAGCTCGACCCGTCCAGCCAGCAGCCGCCGTGAGCGCCTGAGGGTGCAGGAGAGCGCATCTGCTTTCCCGAAGATGGGCCCGTTATAGGGCGCCGCGCGTGGAGGACACCGCGGCACCGGTGCGTTCCACTGGAGTCCTCTCCAAGCGCAGAGGCAGGCCACCGAGGAGGTTTTAGTGCGGTAGAAATCCCACATAACCCGGTATCCTCTCCCAAGGTGCTGGGTACCTTTTGAAAGTTTCCCAAACGGGTGCGTTTGGTTGTGAGATGGGTGACCGCTGGTGACAAAAAATTTCATGCGTGTTTCCGTGCTTCGGAGGGCACGTTAAGCCGTCGGTCCCGGTTGTTGTCGATAGATAACAGTCGTTAAACCTTATCAATTTGGTCAAAATAAAAATATTTTGTTTGTCAGATGTGACAGGTGTAGGAATCTATTTAGTGCTTTAATTTTGATAAAGCGCTTGTATGAAGACACTCGTTCTAAACGTATTTATTGTAAGCAGAACCCTAAAAGAAAAAAGAAAGTTACTACTGATATTTCTTACATTGCTAATAATATAAATTTAACCCTACATCATAGATTGCTGTAAATAATATCGTACAGCTCTACTAAACTTTTCATTTTCACGTCATTATATAGCAATTTAATGGTTGCTTTTGACAGTCATAGAAAGTATTCAAAGTTTACTTTTGTTGTTCTAATCGCTATTGTATTTTATTTAGGGTCACCTTTGGATGTCCTAAAATTTTCAAAGGTGACCTTATTGCTCTTTTTCATGATATAGTATGGTTGGGAGCAGTGGTAGGAACGGTGTTTGATTTTAATGAAATCAAAGGTATTGATACCTTACAATACATGTAGTCATCCTTTGTTAAATTTTTCTATGAGCTAGCAATGTTTGATATTGCCAATGTATTGAAAAATGTGTTTTGAAAATGGGTGATATAATATTTCATGAATATGCACTTAACAAACAAATTTGTTAAGTGCATATTCATCGCTATTTCACGGTGAGGACATATTATGTATTCAGTGGTGAGGAAAAATATTATGATCATTCATTTATTATGATTTTTTTCCTTAAGCATTCCTGAGAGTATGCTTCAAATTCTCGAAGGCATTCCGCAGTTGGCAAACATTGTGAACTGAGGCCTGAATCCCTCTCACGTCTGAGAGGAGACCTGTATCCAACAGTGGGACATAAAAAAGGTTTAAAAAGGCTTATACTTACAGCTAGATATATAATACTTTTAAACGACAAGTAAATGAGTTAAGTTAATTAACTGAACCCATTGAACCTAAAAATTATTAGATTCACGTGAAATTCGCTCTGCTTGGAGTTGTAATATCTGTTGGAAATTTTACCAATCTGAATATTATGAACATGGACCTTGAGCCTTATGAAATTACCAACACCTCCATTTCCATGTTTACTTTGAATATGGAACGTGTAATCAGAGCTGAAGCTAACATAACCCTACCGGTGACACCCTGTTATCAAACAACCCAAAAAGTTTGATAAAAGTAATAATTTTGGATCATTAGTCACATACATCGAGCGTGGATTGTCTTGATTATATTTTGTTTTATTTACATTGAATTTAACGACCCGCGTGGCGTAATGGTTACCATGCCGGACTGTCAGGCCCGGGTTCGATTCCCGGCGAAACAGAAATTTGAATGATGAGTTTAAATTTATGTTCTCGGTCTGGGTGTTTGTGTTCCTGTCCTTGTATGTGTACATGGTACCCACGACACAGGGTATTAATTTCCTTACTGTGGGGCTATGAGTGTGTAACGTTTATTTATTTAATTTTTTTTAAGCGCGCGTGGCCCGGAAGGTTGGCGTAGAACGCAAGCGATCTAGGTACAAAAATAAAGTCCCTGTAGCTTCGGGTCTTATAATATATCTACGGCACCCCCTGCCTGATCGTAAGAGGCGACTAAAAGGTGGCTTCTGGGGTTGCGGACGGTGAGAGCGCGAGCTCGACCCGTCCAGCCAGCAGCCGCCGTGAGCGCCTGAGGGTGCAGGAGAGCGCATCTGCAAGATGGGCCCGTCATAGGGCGCCGCGCGTGGAGGACACCGCGGCACTAGTGCGTTCCACTGGAGTCCTCTCCAAGCGCAGAGGCAGGCCACCGAGGAGGTTTTAGTGCGGTAGAAATCCCACATAACCCGGTATCCTCTCCCAAGGTGCTGGGTACCTTTTGAAAGTTTCCCAAATGGGTGCGGTTGGTTGTGAGATGGGTGACCGCTGGTGACAAAAAATTTCATGCGTGTTTCCGTGCTTCGGAGGGCACGTTAAGCCGTCGGTCCCGGTTGTTGTCGATAGATAACAGTCGTTAAACCTTATCGGAGGCTTTATGGGCGGTTTGAAAACATCCGACATCGGGTTGGCCACTAGCCCGCATCTCCACCAACCCGCATTGGAGCAGCATAGTGGAGTGAGCTCCAGGCCTCCCCAATAATGGGGAGAGACCCGTGCCCAGCAGTGGGACGCAAAAAGGATTGCAGCCAAATAACTGTCGTTAAACCTTATCGGAGGCCTTTTGATTTGAAAACATCCGCCAACGGATTGTCCACTAATCCAGATGAATATGTATTTTAATTCAATGTACATACAAGTTCAACCATAACTAATATATTGCAATTAAATGCCTATTGGGAGAGATACTTGACGTAATTGGAGTGATTTTAAGTACCGATGGAAGCGGCTGACCAGATATGGAGAGCTAGTATGACAATTTAGATTTAATGATTTTCGATTCATGTATCTTGAGAAATACTTTATTTGCTAAGCCCGAGTCATAACCTATAAAATTATCTAATGCTGTAAATAATTATAGGTATTTTTAATTAAGTTTATTAAAAATACATAAAAATTTATTAATACGCTTTTAGTGTTAACTAGTCAATGGTATTATATTATTTAAGAATCCCTTAAAGGTATTGAATATGCGTTTTTGCAGCATAAAAGGCCTTTAGACTGGGTGGTCTATTGTCTTAGCAGACAGACAGACGGACAACAAAGTGATCCTGGAAGGGTTCATTCGATTGTTTGAGTTACAGAACCCCTTAGAATGATTACAATTACATTATATAGAAACCAAGTTGGCGCGCCCAAATTGAAGCATGTTGATTGGTGCCATTAATGGCACCAAACGCCGCGCCGCTCCGTAAGACTGAAGGTTAAATTTTATCACAACACTTTTTTTTTAAACAAAAGAAATCTAATAAAATAACTTTTCACACTGTCTTCAATATTTTGTAGTATTTTATAGTTAATTTGGTCAAAATAAAAATATTTTGTTTGTCAGATGTGACAGGTGTAGGAATCTATTTAGTGCTTTAATTTTGACAAAGCGCTTGTATGAATTTAAGACACTCGTTCTATACGTATTTATTCTAAGCAGAATCCTAAAAGAAAAAAAAATAGGTAAGTACTACTGATATTTCCTACATTGCTAATAATATAAATTTAACCCTACATCATAGATTGCTGTAAATAATATCGTACAGCTCTACTAAACTTTTCATTTTCACGTCATTATATAGCAATTTAATGGTTGCTTTTGACAGTCATAGAAAGTATTCAAAGTTTACTTTTGTTGTTCTAATCGCTATTGTATTTTATTTAGGGTCACCTTTGGATGTCCTAAAATTTTCAAAGGTGACCTTATTGCTCTTTTTCATGATATAGTATGGTTGGAAGCAGTGGTAGTAACGGTGTTTGATTTTAACGAAATCAAAGGTATTGATACCTTACAATACATGTAGTCATCCTTTGTTAAATTTTTCTATGAGCTAGCAATGTTTGATATTGCCAATGTATTGAAAAATGTGTTTTGAAAATGGGTGATATAATATTTCCCTATAAATTTTTTAATTATTGCATTAAGAATAATAATCCTGTCGTAATTTTGTCTTATATGCATATTACTTTACAAACACATTTTTTCACATAGGTATAGTACCAGGCGCACCATGACGGCTTTTTTTCAACTTCCCACAGAAATGTCCTTTGTTCCTGTTGCTTGTACACAATTATTATTATTTGGTACGTATAAGGATTTTCTCCTAAGTTCACTTTAAATGGTAATTATACTTTTAAACATCGATGAAATTGCGGGGCACAGCTAGTACCTATTGCTGCAAGCTGTGACATATTTAATCGCCATTTATGATAGTTTTTAAAGAATACTTTTGTATTTTAAGGTCCAAACACTATTTATTTTAACACGATTTATTAGAAATCGTTATATTTATTCCATCAATGACTTGATTTATTATAAAAAAAGTAAAGACAAAGACATGTAGTGTTATTAATACACTACATGTTATTACTTACTTCATTCACTTCCATTATCTTTTTTTATAACTTATATCCTTTTGTTCTATTATTATATTTACTTTTCGTTGCTTATTTCTTCACTTAGACTAAGAATAATGTACTTACGTACTATAGACAGAGTCCTATTTTTCATTACGGCACGCTAAAGCGAGATCGAAATACACTTAATGAACTTGTTAGAAAGAGATGGGAGCGAGATTTTCTGTCCTTTTCGGTGTAACCAGTTTTTTTGACATTGCCCTTTAATTAAGTGGCAGACAAACTGTGGAAGTCGGGGTGACATTGTTGTTTTATCATATTTATGTGTTAAAATCGATTCTCTCTGCTGTTAATTGTGTTGTATTAAAAGCAAATAACATTTTTCGTGTTTCACAATATGGTGAGCTGCAGTATTTTAGGTTGTAAGAGCCGCAGTGAGCGTAAACAGGAAGGCTGCCGGAAGGCATTACAATTTACGCGTAAGTTCAATATTTCTTTTTAAACATGTACTAAATATGTATTGTTTATATATAGATATTTAATTACTTTTGTCTTATTACTAGTCATTCAACGTAAATATAGTGAAATTCGTGAAAATAAACTTATATTTGTTCATTTCATACATTGTCAAATTCGAAATTGTGTTGTCAGATCTCGAATCAAAATATCCTGCCCGTATTACTAAAAAATTAACCATCTTATTGAAATATAATAATTTTTAACAAAAACAGTGACCATAAATAATAAAATCAAAGATTATGTGTTACCTCATTAGTAGTTAGTTACATTTCAAGCGGGAGGCTCTAATCCCACCTGTTTATATATAACTATTTAAGTGGAGACCAGTAAAATGTTATAGGCTGGGTGGACATTATGAGCATTTTCCCGACATATTAAATTTCACTCAGACAGACTATAAAAAGGTACTCCATACATTTGGTATTTGGTATTAGACATTATGAGAAGTTTACCAGACGAATTTCATCTCATGTTGCTGTCATATTTTTTTCAGTTTTCCAACTGACGCTCTTGCCGAAAATAAATGGATTCAGGCCACTGGACGTATTAACTGGCAACCATCAATATAATTCCGAATTTGTTCGGTCTATTTTGAAAGCCATTTATTGACCAAAAGGATAAAGAGAAGAAAAATAATAATAAAATTGATATAAATGTACATTTTTATATATTGCGTTATAACTAAGTGTTTACTTTTATCTTTGTAATATTTGCATACCTCATTAAGGTAAATATGACGTACTAAATATGTATTAACAGCTTTTGTAAACACCCATATTGGTGCCATTAAAAATCTTTGTATTTGTCTTTTATTTTCTCCTATATGTAGGTATGTCCTGTAATTTGCTGACCCAATTAACTTTATGCCAGTCAACCAATCTAAACTCACAAACAACCAACCATAATGCACAAGCATATAAATCCTTTCACAGTTTGGTCTGCCAATGTTTATAGTTTACTTGCTTGATATTGTAGATTACCAAATTTGGGGGAAAATATGGTAAGTGGGTAACACTGGCTGCGAAAAAGAGATGCCAACAAAGTGGTTACACCGACCCGCTGTCTTTAGGATTTTTGGTCTTTGTTTCTTCATTACTTTAATACAATGTTTGTTTACCTATCAAAATTGTCTTGTCTGTCATTTATGTTTCTTATTTAATTTCATAGATAAACACATTTTAATATTGTCTTTGGCTGCTACATGTTTTTTATATTATAATTTTAAGTTGTTATTTTCAAATAATAAAATTATATAATGTTTGTCTAATTTAGTTTTGTATTATTTATCATTTAAAATTAATTTACGACACTCGCTGAAATTATGGATACTGGAAACTCTTTGGATAACCTGCTGGTCGAATGCAAGAATATGCATAAAGGAAATCCATGGAAGAAGTAAATTCAAATTTGAATGATTTTGATATATTATAAGGGCCGGACGGCCGAACACGAGGTTCTCTGTCTTTCTGGTGCTTTCTTGGAGTTCCTTCTCTTGGTTCAACAACGTATCCTGCTAGTCTTTCTGGAAGTATTTACAAGTGAAAGTAATGTAAACCTACCTTACCTTATACTACCTATACCTATGCGAGCGGATACTGGACTTTTGGTGATATCTACAATATTGTCTGGATTTGTCGAATGTGGAATTCTATTCTAATAAAGAACTGAAGATTCTGGACGTGCACTGGACCATCCACTAAAGGAGGTACCTTCTAATAATCTTACTATCGTTCCGCGAGTGTCTTAGGGACATTAAGTGTGCTAGTTTTAAAATTAGTTATACGCTTAGTGTAGTATATTCTCTGTAACCACTAGGTTATTAAATAAGCCCAATTTATCCCTACTCTCCCTTTTATTTCACTACAGACAAAGACATTTATTTGCACAAAAATATTTAGTTCGCCATATTTACCTTCCATGAGGTATGCAAATATACAATGATAAAAATATAAAAGGAAAAAAACTAAACTATAATACAATTACGAAATGTACATTTACATCTATTTTAATATTATTTTTATTTGTCCCATATTGCGCCTTTTATAAATAAAAATAAAAATATTTATTTATTTATATTTCGGATCGGTTCCGATCGTCAGCTTTGGGTACCCATATCACAGGGTGTTTGTACACTGAGAGGAAAAAAAGCCGGCGGAAAAAAAACCTCCCAGGTTTTTATGGAATTCCTTTATGCCGTTTTATCGTTTATGAAATCAGTGACTGAGTAATACGCCTTTTTCAGTAAATACGTTTTAAAGCGTAAGCGTAAAAGTAAATTTCGAAACTTAAATTAAAATCGCGAAATAAAATACAGATTGATTTTTAATACGGTAAGCTGTACGCACAAATGATCCACGATATTGAGTCATCAATCACTCTGCAACAATATACGTTCAGGTAATTTATCAAACATAATAAATTCAGTAACGCTTGTCTGTGTGTATTTATGGCGATTCGCAGAAAAGTGTGCCTTTTTATGTCTATTGACAAATTGTCGTGTATTGTGGCGTGATATATTTGGACATTAGTAATTCAGCTAGTCAGTTTTTAGGGTGTAGTGTGTATTATTTATTTATTTATTTAATCTTTTTGGCCTTCAAATGTACAAGAACAAGGGCGGATAGCATAGTCTGCTAGTCAACCACAAGGCAGTCTGAAAAAAGGCGAATGGTGGTTTGCATGGCGCGTGGGAAAAGTTTGTTATAATATCTAACAATGTGATATACATAATATACTCACAAATAGACAATAAAATATATAATAAATAAATAAATAAATAGAAATAGGCCTAGATACTCACATAATAATATTAAATACACTCATAATATCTTAATATATAAACATTATCTAATATGTAAAAAATAAATAAATATTGTATAAACATATATACATACATTGTATACATTGACATAATTATAGACTACATCATTCAGTGGAATGTAGAAGGTAACTTCGAAATTCCTTTTAAAGGTATGTTTGCTCGTGGGTTTCCTTAGTTAGATCATCAGGAAGCGCATTCCAGAGTCGTGTGGATTGAACGGCAAATGAGTGAGACAGAAACCCAGAGTGGTGAAGTGGAATAGCGAGCATGTTAGACCCAGAAGAACGCAAATGCCGTTCATGAGTGTCCCTCAAAAATGTGAATTCTTAGTATCTTTTTATTCGAATGTACAAGGAGTGCCTAGGTAAATGTAGGACACTGGACTATGACTGAGGACTAAGGACTGCTACATTATCGGTAACTTCACCTTCATTAGAAAAAACAGAATTCATTTTTCTCACAACAGAAATGGTCATAGCTGTGTTATTTCTACAGGTACTTCATGAAAGGTCTACGTCCGTAATACATTCAGAATGAAAAATAGTAGCCCTATAAAATCATTTTATTGCTTATCTGTCATTGTCATAGGAACTTTTTTATTAGGACCCTTACAATCATCATACTAATATTATAAACGTGTCAGTTTGTAAGTATGGATGGATGGATGTTTGTTACTCTTTCACGTAAAAACTAGGTACTGAATGGATTTTAATGAAACTACAATAGAGCTTATACATCAGAATAACACATAGGCTTCAATTTATAAAGATGTTGTGTGAATTGACCAAAATATGATGATAAGTGTCAAGTAAGAAAGAAAAAATATACCAACTGCGAGCTATTCTGGCGTGCGCTGCCATAACCGCTAGAGTTACACATATGTAGGTATTGTATGATGGAAATATTATTTATCTTAAATAGTCCTACAAAAAAGCCTACGCCACAGTATACTCATGTGTAAGCCATTATAGCCAAAATAGTAAACCATAACTATAATAAAAAATATTATTTATTTCAAATGCACATTTGGTAGTTATAAATTTTATTCTTAATTGAAAATAGATACTTTTATCGCTTCTGGTCCTATACATAGTAACTGTCAAACATTGGCTCGTCGCGCCGTCGCCGTCGTCCAGAAGTTTGACATAGTCTGAATAACAAATTAATCTGTCACTATTAATTATATATTTTATTTGACAGTAATATAAGAACTCTTTGAATGATAAAGTACCTAACTAATCCTCTTTCAATACTTTTAAGGCAGACCAACGTCTGCGGGGTACACTAGTATTCAACAAAAATATATCAAAATCGGTCTTCTTTTTAAGAAGCTACGCATTTTACTAAACATTTCATTAAACATAATAAAATCTTTGTTTTTATTTATGCATCGACAAGTAACATTTCGACGATTAAAAATAAAAAGCACATAGTGTACAAGTTACAACTTACCTTTTATATAGTACCTTCCATACACTGATTTTCTAAATAAAATAGTAAATTTTTTGCACTCACCGTGTGAATGTGTGCTTAAATATTCACTTGCTTTTAGCGTGTCAGAGGCCACGGCGCTTCCATATTTAACACACGTAGAGAGGGACGAAAATACCCGAATGTTGGAGCTATTATCATTCAAGCATCGTGACGTTCTACTTATACATGCTAGCTATAATACCTAACAGGATACGATTCACGTTTTCCTTTATATTTTAGCTTACATCGACTATCGCGCTTCCATGATATTATTTAACACATATTAGAGAAGGATGGAAATACCTGAATGTTGGCTATTGCCTATTATCATTCAAGCGTCTTTATATTCTGCGGAGCCGTGCACCTTGTAAGACACAATACAAGTTTTCTAGTTATATTTTTCCGTTGTATATTAAAGTAAAATTAATTTTATCATTGTTAGTCGTGTCTTTCAGAGTCCAAAATAGTTTAAGGAGTCGCAAGAAAAGGTGTCATATGCAAATTAATAATACTTTTTTTTACTTTATGAAATCGGTTTTGAATTTTTGTTTAATATTGGTGGTTTCTGATTTTTTTGCGCTTACCGTGTGAATGCGTGTGTACTTAAATATTCACTCGCTTTTAGTGTATCAGAGGCCATGGCGCTTCCATACTTAAAACGTGAGAGTAGGGCAAAAATACCTGAATATTGGCAATTTTCATTCTGTTATCGTGAAGTACCTTACAAGTTACAAAATCGATAGGTACACAAGGTTTTTCTCCATGTTTTATAACTTTTTCTTATTCGTATAATAATATTATTAAGTAATGATTAGGTTCATCAACTTATAGATAAAAAAATATACGATGTTCAATAATTATTTAGCATGCCGGGAGATAGGCGTTCATATATTTGACTTTATTTAACTTTTGCTCGACAAATGAAAACCTTTGTTAATTAAGTAATGAGTAAGTACACCTAGATAAAGATAAAAAAAACAATTATACATCCCACACTCTTTGCTTGGGATGTATAAAAATTTGTGCTTTATATTCACTCGTCTTTAGCCATGGCACTACTATGCTTAAAAGATGGGCGAGTAGGATGAAAATACCTGAACGTCAGCCATTATCATTCAAACAACTTTACGACTATGTTCTGCTGGACTATCTAAGCTGCAGTAGTTAGTACCCTACAAGATACGATACAAGGTTTTCTTTTATACTTTAACGTGCTAGGGCCCATGGTGTTCCATATTTTAAATACGTTAGAGAAGTATAAAAATACCTAAATGTTCCGCTCAGCCGTGCTAGTGGAGGTTCTCGTCAAGATACGATATAAGGTTTTTTTTTTCTATTTTAGCATGCAGTAGGATGCTACCATATTTGACACGAGTAGGAGAAGGACAAAAATGCTCGCTATTATCATTAAAGCCTCGTTGTATTCTGCTTACCCATACACTTGTATGGTTTAGTAGAACTTTGCAAAATACTTTGCAAAATTTGTTTTTTTTTCAGAAATAAGCATTTTAGTTATTTTATGAAGTACGTTGACAATTTTATCTGTGTTCAAGTTTTTATTTTGTTATTACAAAATAAATCATATAATCTAAACCAGTCTTAATTTAAAAAAAATTGTGTGTACGCACACGCATTAGAAGTTATACTTCTTTGGCGTATGAATAAAGTTTAAAATAACTCAACAGTACCTAGTAATCGACGATAAATATAAAAATCAATCAAAAAGATTTTGTTTAAATAAAATATGTTTTATTAACGTAATAGTTATTTTAAATATTCAAAATTAATTATTCAGTGCCTGGACGCCCGAGCATTGCTCGGATAAAAACAATTGATTTTCTTGGTTTATTTTTAAGCAAAACATTAATTGACTTAGTGTTACTCCCAATAAAAAAAAAATGACACAAAAATAAAAAACGCAACTTGCCTACTTGAGGTTTGAACCCGGGTCTTTAGCTCGGAAGTCAGCTTTCGTAACCATTCGACCAAGAAAGCTTTAATTCCATTGACGAAATTTTATAGAGGTCTTTCATATCGACATTGTCATTTGTTTGAAGGGCGGATTGACGGTCGACATTTGACGGCTTCTACGCCACAATATTATTAATATTCTCCAATAGATGTCAGTAAGAGTAATTTTATATTTAACGGCATAAACTTTAAATAAAACGTCAATTTCTATCAATAAAAAATGCTGGATCAATTTATCATCCCCGAAACTAGGGTACTAATTATATATATGTAAATTAATTAAAATAAGGGTAATTTCATCAAAATCTTTGGAGCCGTTTCCGAGATTCAAAAAATATATTTAGATATATACAAGAATTGCTCGTTATTATATAAATACTATATTGCACAACACTGGCTTGACTAGTTTATGAATATCTATCTACTATTTAGTATGGACACTAAGTACTTTAACTATATTCAGCGTTAAAAATATATGTTTTTATTATTTCTATTCTGTGACTAACTTCATCATGTAGTTCCTGCGCGCGCAGCTCACAAATTCACTCTCATCCAAACGCGCCAAAAGAAGTATTACTTCAATAATTTTCATAAGGACTATGCAAAGCAAAACATTTTGTTTATTCCTTATTACTACCTACCTAAATATATTAAAAAACATTTAGTTAGATGCTTCTTGTGTAACTTAAATCAAACTACTGAGAGCGTTCCGAACCACCCCATATTACATTAAGAAGATAGACTTCGCTTACAACGCTCAAGCCTCATAACGTTTCCTTAATTGCCGATAAAATCCTGAGTTGGTTCTCTTAGGCCTAATTTTGCCATAACCATAGAATTATCCCCACTTATGGGTAATTTCTTGCCGCCTCAGAGCAACGCAGTCACCAGGTTCTCTCCAGTATAGCGCCTATCCGTTACATGGACTACCCCATTTCAATACACAGTAAAGGACGATTTCTTCAAAAATTTCTAATTTTTCTCATAATACTTATTTTTACAGAAAAGCCCAACAAAAGCAGCTGTATTAATGTCATTTGAAATAATAGAGATGTACCTAAATCTAGTAAATGCAATTTAGTTTTATCATAAAACTAGATAAAAACCTAGAAAATCCTCGCAATTTTATTTTTTTCAGTCTCATGTAAAATGTAATGTGAAGCATATTATACTGTATTTTGCTCTGGGGTAGCTAACATCATTTTTATGAAATTTTCTGCTAATGTAACACATGAGTCGCTCTAATTATCATAAAAATACTTAATGGTAAACATTAAAGCGAATCGGGTACCTAACTCTCAACAATATTGTGAGACCTTTATGAATTTATATATTCTCTACATATTATATTATATTTTTATGTATTATGCAGGTATGATATTTTTTTACCATATACATGATAATTTACTACATGTATTATATTGCAAAAATATACAAATTTATAAATTCTTTTAACGCACCTACCACCACACGCTTCACACCAACGCCACGGGTTGACTGGCAGAGAATGCCACTAGGCATTAAGTCCGCCCTTTGTACTTTTTACGTGCAATAAATAATAATAATATTATAAGGAAAAAAGTGTATATTATTATACTTTATAATCGTTCTAAAATGTCGGCATAAAATGAAGCTAATGATACATTTGTCCTATATCAGCTGTTTATTTTTCTCTCTTTACTTATTAAACATGCTGTCCTTTTTTTCGTTGTCCAATGCAACTTTTTACTAATGGTCGCTATTATGTGCATGCGTCTGGGGTGCAACTGTAGAATTGATATAATATTTCAAAATCATGATGTGTCTACGTATTTTTATTTTTAATTTATTACTCCACACCCTTTATATCTATTTATTTAAGCAACTATAATCATTCCTATTTTTTACTATGGCTACACTAGAATTTTGAATATATTGAGCTATAATTAAAAATTAACTTACAAGAGTCGTTTAGTGCATTTGGTGACCGCGTTGCTCAAAGTTCGTCAAACCAACGAAGCCTTAAACGTAATAGAAATAATTAAAATGTGCGTGCAACACGCACTACACTGCGACTAATCAATGCAGGGAAAGAAACCACTTGACTCGTTGCTGGTCTTGTTAATTTTTTTGTGTAATTTTTTTTTTGATTTCGTGACACATTTGCAGTTTTATATAAGTAAACAAAATTGTAATGAGGACAAATAAATATTATACACTAACGGCCGCCCGAGACGTCGTCCGCATGGAATTTGGTATTAGTCATAGCATAATGTTATAGCCTAAAGCCTTGTTCAATAAATGGTATATTCAACACAAAATTTTTTTTTCAATTAGAACCGGTAGTTCCTGAGATTAGCGTGTTCAAACAAACAAACAATTAAATAGTATAGGTAGATTTTGTCCGTTTTTGCAACATTTTTCTCTGATGCTTCCTCCGTCTCCATCCTGATCCTATGGTCTCAGTTTAATGTTATATAGCCTAAAGCCTTCCTCGATTAATGGACTATCACATACATATTTACTACACATACATATTTATTACACATACATATTTTTTCAATTTGAACCAGTAGTTCTTGATATTCGCGTTCAAATAAACAAACAAACAAACTCTTCAGCCTTATAATATTAGTATAGATTTCATATTGGGTAAATACAGAGGAGAAAGAACTATGTAGGTACTACCTAAGTACCTAGTAACAATTAGTCAATGCAGGAACCATGAAAGAAATAACATGTAAGTACGTACTCTCGGTCACATTAACTTGACGCTTGGCGTTGATTACGTCATTTTGACGCTGACCAATGTTGCTGACCATACTGACACTTGCCGGGCGAGATAAGGGAATGCGGGGGGAAGTGGGCGGGGCCTCGCATTCCAGAGATGCGTGCTGTAATCTTGTTATGGTAGCTAGTCTTATTACGGCTTTTGTGTTGGAACTTTTTTGATTACGTGACAGAGTTGTAACTGAATGGAACATTCATTGAGTCAAGCTTTTACCGGACAAATATTGCACACACGATAATGTATACATAAAATAGAAAGGCATAAAAGGCGTTTTCCTCTGAGCCTTTGAAGCGCTGATTTGATACGTTTTAAGGATATTGTTCGTTTAAGACAATAATATCTAGTTGAATCAACCTTAGGTATTCCAAAACTTATCTTCTATTAAAATTAAATATATTTTTTTAAATCTCTCAATAAAAAATAAGCCAAAATACTTTTTGTAATAAGTACCGTATCTACTACAGTTTTGAATTTTCCACAGAGACTCAGCTGAAAAAATTTCGATATATCGCTTGATCTACCGCAATGTAAAATAAATTATTTTGTTATTACAAAAGCCATGTGTCCCAAAAGTTAGCGAGAGTAATAAATTATAATCTAAGGGTCAGTTCTCACTGAAAGAGCAGCGACGAGCAGCGGCCGTAAGAGCAAATGACTGACCACGGAGCCGCAAGGGGCAAGCTCTTTTGATTAGGCGCTAGAAAGTTCGTGCAGCCTCGCGGCACCGCGCTGCCCCTCCTTTGCATTTAAATAACTATGAACTATGTATCACACAGATAAGATTCAAAGTGATTTGCAATATTTTGCCTCAAAAAGCTGCTGCGCGCTTCTGCTCTTTCAGTGGGAATTGACCCTAAACCTTAGTCAATTCTGAGAGATCATACCCAACAGTGGGGCCTAAGTGGGAGAGATTGATGATAATAAAGAATAACTGTACCCAGTAGTGTGATAAAGTAATAAATTCTCAGCCCTTTCGTGATAAATATTAAGTACCTGGACGCCCGAGCGTTGCTCGGATAAAAACAAATGATTTTCTTGGTTTCTTTTTAAGCAAAACATTCATTGGCTTAGTGTTACTAAATAAAGCCTTTTGAAATACATAGCTCCCAATTTTAAAAAAATGTCACAAAAATAAAAAAATGTAACTTGCCTTCCTGAGATTTGAACCCGGGTCTCTAGCTCCGTAGTCAGCTTTCGTAACCATTCGACCAAGAAAGCTTTAATTCCATTGACAAAATTTTATAGAGGTCTTTCATATCGACATTGTCATTTGTTTGAAGGGCGAATTAACGGTCGACATTTGACGACTTTCTACGCCACAATATTCTTATTAATATTCTCCAATAGATTTCAGTAACAGTAATTTTATATTTAACGGCATTAACATTAAATAAAACGACAATTCCTATGAATAAAAATTTGCTGGACCGATTTATCATCCCCGAAACCAGGGTACTAAATTTCATCAAAATCTTTAGAGCCGTTTCCGAGATTCAAAAAATATATTTAGATATATACAATAATTGCTCGTTTAAAGGTATTAGATAGATAGATATAAATTTTTTTCAACCTTTTTTATGTCCTACTGCTGGGCACAGGTCTCCTCTCACTAGTGAGAGGGATTTAGGCCATAGTCCACCACGTTGGCGAAGTGCGGATTGGTGGACTTCATGCTTTCGAGAAATTATGAATTCCTTTCAGGCATGCACGGCGATGGAGAACATCGTAATCAATTAAATATCAAGATTTTTTCCATCACCGTGGAGCAGCGATAATTGCGCACATTAGATAGATATACGGTCCTTAAAAAAAGCGCAAATATAGCATAGCTTCTAAAGCTACCACCACTTTTGTCGTACTTAGATCGGTTACTTATATTAGTTGTTCTTATATTAGATCTTAAGTATCATAGAAATGGCCATAAATAGTTGAACGATCTACAAAGAAGGCTGCGACATAAAGACTGATTTTGCTATTTTAAGATTCACTTTGAGCAAACCTAACACTGGCACCTGTCTTTGTTAGAGACAAAGACGGTATATTAATTTAATTAAAGTGCCTATAATAATAATTATCTGTTTTAAGGCAAAATTGGAGGAAAAAGGCTGTTATTTATATAGTACGAGAGTTTAGTACGAGACACAGAAAGTTACGAGCTAAGACAGCTAATTAAGCTACACTAATAAAAACCTTTTTTAAATGTTCAAAAATGTTTACAGATAAGTATCATAGAAATCAATAACATTTTCTTTGATATAATAATGTCTTTTCTTTATGTAGATTGATAAAAGTGACTAAAAACAAATTGATTGTGATAGCAAATAAGAGTTAAGAAAAAGTATGTCTATAAAGAGACATATTTAGGTGACGTTATTAAAATCTGGCAGTCTTTTAGGCCGGGGCTCCACTGACGGGGACTAGTGTTCGATTTCCGGCGAAGCAGAAATTTGAATGATGAGTTTAAAATTTCTGTTCTCGGTCTGGGTGTTTGCGTTTCTGTCTTTGTGTGTGTCCATGGCACCCACGACACAGGGTATATCTATCTCTACACAAACGACAAACAAACACACCTTCGCAGTTAAAATATTAGTATAGATATTAAGGACAGTAATTAAAAAAACCGGCTAAGTGCGAATCGGACTCGCGCACCTAGGTTTCCGTAAAATATTTTTAATATATGATGTAACTAAAAATTTACGGTTTTCGCAATGTTTCCTTTATTTGTGTTATAAGACGTGTCTTCGTACCAAATTTCAAGATTCTGAGTTCAAGGGAAGTACCCTGTAGGTTTTGATTCCCTTGCGAGTGTCGAAAATTTGCGGAAATTTGCGGCACATGCGTTACGAGTATGTATCTTTTGATTGCGCAGGTTTAGAAGTTTGATATTTTCACAGCTTCCAGATACAGTAGAGTTGAATATTTGATATACATTCCAGCTTGATATCTCTACGCGTTTCTGAGAAAAAGGGTCTTGATTGACAGACAGACGGACAACGAAGACGATCATTAAAGGGTTCCGTTTTTTATCCTTTCGAGTACGGAACCCTAAAAATGCTGAAAGAAGCATAGGTGAACATTTTTCTATGCACACAAACTAAGCTTCTTGAAGACTGCCTCTTGTAAGCTAGTGGCCACTGGACTAAAAATAGACGACACATTCGTAAAATGTAGTCAGTTCGCGTCGTCAAAGGGATTGAAGAAATTCCGGTGCCATGTAGTTTCCATTTTCAATGTTAACCTCGCAGAAGTAGGTTGCAACTAATTTTTTTCTCATGAACGCTGAGGTATCAACCTGAAATTTATATCAAATATTCAGGTCTATTTTTCCTTGCAGCCGTGAAAAAATTAAAATTCTAAGCCAGCGCAAACAAAAGACAGCCATATATGCCTCAAATAACCGCAAATTTTCAACATTTACAAAGGAATCAAAACCTACAGGGTACTTCCTGTGAACTTAGAATCTTGAAATTTGGTGCGAAGCAACGTCTTATAGCACAGATAAAGGGAAAATTGCAAAAATCGTTAATTTTTGGTTAATTCATAATAATATATTATAAGTATTTTACGAAACCCTTGGTGCGCGAATCCGACTCGCACTTGGCCTGTTTTTTACATTATGATCTCGCAAAATGTAAATATGTGTTTGCGAAGCTAGAATGTATCCACGTCTACACGTCTACAGAAAATGAAATATTAATACGGAGATTTGGTTATACAAAGTAATAATAATAGCTAATATATTTCCTGAGCTCAGATAAATAAATAAAGTTCCCGAGTTTCAAAACCACGTAAAATATTTTCCACATCAAGACGTAATTTGCATATCTTTTCTGCGTAGCTATCGTATCGCCTGGGATGCTTATCTTTGCAAATTATTTATTTACGCTTTACGTACGTCTAGAAACATATACGTTTTGTACAGAAATTCTTTTTTTACATCACTGTGTTCTTATCTACTCCCTAGCTTTGAAAAATGTTTTTCCGTTCTAACCTTACATAAAGTTACACGTACTGAAAAGAAAGTTCAATGTCCTTGAATTTTACTCACAGTGATGTAGGATTCATTTTAATCTTCCACAGTGATGGAAAATAATGTTATATTTAATTAATTATGATGTTTAACATCACCGTGCATACCTGAGACAAATTAATAAATTCTCGAAGGCATAATCCACCAATCCGCACTTGGCCAGCGTGGTGGAATATGGCGAAAATCCCTCTCACTTGTGAGAGGAGACCTTTCCCTAATAGTACGACATAAAAAACGTTAAGAAATGTAGGGATACCAAAACTAAAAAATCATTAGTGAAGAATCGTAGCGCAGACTTGGAAATCACACTATACAAATAAATAAACTAATGCTGAGAAATTTAAAAGTATACATTTATTCAAGTATTATCAAAATAGCTTCCAATATAAAACATTACATATTTATTAGCTAGACCAAACGATTCGTCACTTACTAACAACTTTTGTTGCTAAGTGAGTTACGCTGTTTTGCAGTCGTTGTGTCGTGTTTTGACAAAGAGGTACTACTTACTCTAGTAATATACTCGTAGTTCAATGTGTTTTGATCGAACTTTCTTGTAGGTCACTAAGGACCGTCTGAAGTAAAGTTAAAACCTATTTAGGTAAGTTTATTGTTGTATGGGAAATATTGTATATTATAATATTCCACATATTATTTTTTAAGTTATTTTTATATTTCGTCTTTCACCAAAATCTTAAATTTACTTAGCAAGCAATAAAAACAGTTGGTAATACTACTACGCGACAGATTCAGAGTTATTGAAATCCGTATACAATCAAAAATCAGCCCCAAGGCAAAAATTTGTAGGCCTTTTTGCTAGAAGGACGAACAAAACCACGACAAGTTTTAAACTTTATATTTTAATGCAAATATTGAAAATCTTGAACAACCATTACTGTCCGTGTTCATAAAAACAATTAATCATGCAATCATCTAGGTATTTAAAAATAAAAATTTTCTGCACTTTTAATTAGAACTGTATAAAAGCAACCACGAAATTTGCTGATAATATTTTTTAGCCTCTTTATAGTTCTTAGCTGATCAATAGTTTAATTTTGTATACCCACATCTCTTGGCAGTTATAGCGGATCGCTTGGCTTTGCATTTAGGTCATGTTCATTTGGTTAAATAAATTAAATCATTTAGTTGAAAATTTTCTTCACTCCGGCTTTATCCTTGCGCTGATTCTATTACAAATTTAGCGTCGGATTTCTCATAATGAAATAACTTGTGACCATATACAAGCTCCGAATCGAGTCAGACGGCTGCTCCGGGGGCATGACCACCTCGCCCTTCTACGAAAATGCCATCGATGTGCCCATTTCTGCCGTAAACAAATTATATCGTATTTCAGTGATACAACCATCGGTCATACTTACATCAGGTTATAATCAACAGCTTGCAAAGTAGTAGTGTATCTGCACTTCACAACCAAGAGTTTTTTAGTATTTAAACAGAGTAGCACACGAGCACGCAGCCGTTGTAGTGTAAAGTTGTTGCTCGGGAGCGTGCAGATGCCGCTCGGCAAAGGAGCCGTCGGAGCCGATGTAAATAACGACCCTGGCGCTAGTCCCTGCTTGATCGTAAGAGGCGACTAAAAGGGGGCTTGCGGGGTTGTGAGCGATGGGAGTTGGAGCTCAGACCGTACAGCCGGGAAGCCGGGAAGGACGGCGGTTTGTGCGTGGCCACTAGACGCCGTAAGCACCGAAAGGTGCAGGAGAGCACATCTGCTCTCCCGAAGATGATCCTCTTCCTCGCGCGTGGAGGACATCGGTGCATTCCTCTGGAGATCCTTGAGTCCCAAGCGCAGAAGCATGCCACCGAGGAGGTTTTAGTGCGGTACTAGTCATTTGCTTCCGCAAAGAAAGAAAATTAGATTTAAATTTGGTTACAACATCGGAATACTCAACGTTTTTACATTAATTTAATATTCAGTAAATAAACCCAAAGTACCTATCGCTCGACCGATCTTCAGTCCGATTAAGTGTTCTTGTGGGAGAAGTCAATTATAAACATTGGCCTAGTAAATTAATACAATAGCCAGTAATGGTGGTATAATGAAACTTATTAATAATTCAAACTGAATGCCGGAATATTTATTATAAAATGAGTATAGTTTGTTGAATGTGATTCAAATAATATAATATGCTATATATATTATATTTGATTACTTACAAAAGGATTGATTATATAGCTTTTGTGCAATGTAATAAATAATTTATTGCCTTAAAATATTAACAATTACAATGGTTTCTGTTTTTCAGCCACTTATTTAAATAACATTATATTCATACAAAACTATTTTTTTTTAAATCAATTCTATACTTCGCAAAGAGACTTCTCCTTAAATAAAAATAAACTTCATATTATTTTTGTCGTTTTATTCATAAACCGCATACAAATTATTCTACTCAAATGTACTCTTCTCTTCTTGAGCGGAAACTCAGAACACCAATAGATTGACTGAAGTCGATTTGAACAGTGTCGAGCAGTGTCAAATAAACTGAATATTCATCGGGGAAGTCGGAGAACGGGAGAGATAAGAGGTGACTATGCAAACGCAATCTCATGTTAGAGGTCCGAAGTGCTAACAATAGTACATACTATGTCAGCAGTGTATAGAAACTTGTTTGATAAATAAATATATCAATTATGTATAAAATTAAGTAATTTAAAATCTTAATGGATTTTTCCACATATTTTGTCGTAATAGAGCCAAAATATTGAAGCTAAAACCTATGTTTTACAATGAAATTCACGACATATGAGCACGCTAAAAGCAGGTGTTTAGTATTATTTCCTCAGAAATTTACATTTCGGTTACAAGTGTGTTTGATTGGCACTTTTTGCAATTTAACATTAAGTTTTCGGTTCAAAATAAACTATTATTTTATTCCATTGCTTGTGAAATAGTTAAATTACCCTTCGAAAATGAATCTCAATAGAAATTATAAATATTGTAGATAATCTGGTAACTCGAATTGATAAACTGTCTTCAACATCATAAACTCCTGAATATTCATCGCGGCAAACCGAAACTAAGAAGTGACAATATAAAAGCAAAGTCATGTCACGAGGTCCGCTAAGCTAACAAGAGTACTCTCTCAATAGTAAGAGTACATAACCTCAACACAATATTTGTTAAGATGTTATATTTAAAAAGGTATCGAATATTTTTTTAATCCTATCAATTTTATCTAACACCTTTAAACGAACAACTCACCTAAATATATTTTTGAATCTCGGAACAGCTCCAACGATTTTAGTAAATTTAGTACCCTGGTTTTGGGAGTAATACCTAAATCGATCCAGCTAGGTTTTATTTTTAGAAATTTTAAATTATACCTAAATAAATATTTTCTACAATAATCAACTTAAATATAAACTGATACTTACGACTCTTCCTGACATCTTTTGGAGAGTATTAATAATATTGTGGCGTAGAACGCCGTAAAACGCCATCCGTCAATCTGACGGTCAAAGAGATGACAATGTCGATTTCAAAGAGTTCTATAAAGCTTCCTTGGCTGAATGGTTATGTGGGTTGACTGCCGAACTAGAGAACCGGGTTCAAACCTCAGTAAAAACCATATTGCTTTCATTTTTAATTTAATTTGATTTTTTTATTGGGAACTATTTCAGATGGCGTTGTTACGAGTAAGTAACACTATGCAAATGAGTGTTTCGTTTGAAATTAAACCAATAAAATAAATTATTTTTATCCGAGCAACGCTCGGTCGTCCAGGTACTTATATAACTAATCGTGAGTTTAACTTAACATGATTATTTACTTCCGGCAATATTCCTAATAACGTAACAATGACGAGGTCCTTCCCCATGAGCCGTCGCGGGCGGTCGCTAGGAGGCCCAAGGAGAAGGAAGGAGAGAAAGAACCTCGTTCTGGTCCAAAACTAGTTGAGCACCATCAATTATGCAACGTGAGTAATGGCCGCAACCCCAATATGGCATGTTTGGTAGAAACTGTTCAAAAAGAAAATGGCCAGAAAATGTGAAGTGCGAAACTGTGAAATTTTGTATGTGGTAGTACTATTATGGTTCGCCCGGGGAAGTACCACCGCTGCACCTACTTCAGCCTTGAAGCAAGTCTGTTGTGTTTCGCTGGAAGGGTGCAGTTGCCGGCCACACAATGTAAGCGATCACCAGCCTCCGGAATAGTAGCGCAACTGTATACGACCTCAGGCAAGACTTACCTATGCTTGCTTGAGGTTGTATGTAGATGACAATGGGCTGCAGCGACTACTTAACAACACGTGGCCTGCATGCTCGTCTGCTACTCCATTCTAATAAAAAAACTGATGAACATACAAAACAAAAGACGTTAGTATCAGAAATAACACCCCAAGGTTATTTCCTTGCTTTGGTTGAGTCTTCAAGTAAAGTACTAAATATTCATCGCGGTCTTAGAACATTGCAGCTATTGCCTGTCAATACTTGCAATGCTGTCAGGAATCAACAATACAAACGCAATCTCATGTCAGAGGTCCGCAAAGCTAACAATAGTACAAATCAGTCTATAGACACAGTCCAATTTGTGGAAACGAAATTAGAATTGGGTTAGAGGAAAATAAGGTAAAGGAATTCGTTTATAGTAAACGTGAATAGAAAATTGTAGTATTATCATGTTTTTGCAATGAAAGAAATAACATATTATTATCTTTCGATAGATTGGTATACTGTGTTAGACAATTCAAATACTTACTTGGCCAGATTTTCAAAAGGTGAGGGTTCGAAAGGTGAGAAACTGGACATTTTTGAAGATCCACGGAACTTCAACTGAGGTAACTCACATGGGTATTAGAAAATTCATAACATTCTTTTACGATTTTATTTTCTCAAGTAGCCGGGGGAAACCTTTAAAAGATACCCGACACCTTGGGAGAGGATACGGGGTTATATGGGATTTGTACCGCACTCCGGAATCACCAGTGGAAAGAACCGGTGTCCACCATGGGCGGGGCCCCAGAATGGTTCCATCTTCGGGAGAGCAGATGTGCTCTCATGTACCTTCCGATGCTTACGGCGGCATGCAGCCATACACACAGCCATCCATCCCGGAGCTTCCGGGGTATGGCTTTACGGATCGAAGTCTCACCGCCCACAACCTTTTAGTCGCCTCTTACGATCAGGCAGGGGATACCGTAGCTCTATTCTAAATCCCGAAGGATTTATGCTTTTATTTTCTCAATTAGCCAGTGTCGTTAACTGTGATCTAAGTGCTTCTCATTTCTAAGAGCCTTAAATAGAGCATTTAATAAAAGTATTTAAATAATTTTATTATCATTCATATAATAAGAAAAAAGGTCGAGGAGCAAAGTTCATTATTATCTTAAGTATGTTGTAAGAGTAAAGTTATAGTTTATTGTAATATATCAGGTTTTCCAAGCGAAAGCGTGATATCAACATATTTTTATGACGATATATTTTGGAATTAAACTTCTAAAACTGTTTTTTAGTCCTTTTTTGTTAACTGAAAATTGAATTAGAATATATTTAATTTTGTAAAAGTGTGTAAAAGAAATCCTTGGAAAGCACGCACCACGATTCAGTGTCATAGTAGTTTATACCTAAAAGGATTATTCCCGTGAAATCACCATAAGCAAAACTTGTCAAATCGAAACTTGCAAACCTCAACGTAACAATCGATCAAATATATTGAAAAGTAAAACACGAAGGCAATTTTCAGAAGAAACGTAAGTGATTTCGTATTGGGCTGCATTCAATCAAGCCTACCTTTTTGTCTAGAATTATTTCAGTGACAAGTTATTCATGGGAGTCAGTAGTATTATGTTCTGTATCTCTTACGCCATAGAGTTGACGATTGCATGGAGCATCCACGCATGCGTGGTCGGGCTACCGCAGTGCGCGGCGCCTCTTAGACGAATATAAGCATGAGGGTTTCCCATTAAATAAAAAAGTTGTGAGTGGTGACGTTTTAGCCAATGTTGGAGCCAACGTTTCGTTGATCTGGTTTGAATTAGAGATGCTGAAGCTGTGTCAATTCAAATGAAAGAATTGAATTATCATCAGCTTGAGCTTGTATCAAGAATAAAACTTAAAGTAGAACTATAGTACGTAAGTACATTATTCTTAGTCTGAGGTGGTAGAATTACTGTTATTTCATAGATATTTCTGACACATTTAGTTACGTATCTAATGATTATTATTTAAGAAAAGTAAAGTAAGAGGTAGGATCGGTTTGAGAATAAATTAAACAATATTTCAATGAAAAGTTGTGCCAAGATTTTTTTCCCAAACTAAAGAATAAAGAAAGTACTTATTTGTACGAAAAAAATAATTTCCTGCTAATTTTTATTATGTGTAGTCTATTCTGTATCTGTATACACCTTACACAGATTATCAAGTATTGACCAAAATAATAATATTTTTAGAATGCACACAAAAACATGAATGATTTAGTTTCTTTATTTATTTTATATTTGAATGTTAAATAAAAAAGAGGTTTATTTATTCTTTTTAGTTTATGGAACCAGAAAAGGCGCCAAGTGGAGTGGTGATGTATTAGCCAATATTGGAGCCAACATTTGCGTTGTACTGATTTGCGTATAATCCGAAACTGTGTCAATGGCTCATATGAAAGAAGATACAGGGTAGGCGAGATGTTTAATTAAAAGAAATTCTGTACAGGAATTTGCTCTTAAATATAAATACAAGAACGGTATGCTAAAGTAATGCAGACTTACACGAAGGTAAAATTAATATGCTCCTATATTAATTTTTATTACGTTTTGCTCATGAATATTACGTGTTATTTTTTTTATTTCAAAATACATTTTTTCATTAAAACACACCAAATATGTTGCTAAAGAAGACGATTTCACATTTTCTTTTTTTTTATTTAATTTATGTACACACAAATGGTCACAGTAGAATGAACAAATAATGTTTGTACAAGGGCACTACTTATTCCACACTGAAATATCTTCCAGTTCTAAAGGTTTCCAGTATCTAAAGGTTTAGACAATTCAAATAATAGTATTTTCATTTATATTGAAACTAGTCTTCGCCCGCGTTTTAATGGTCCCCGTAGCATAAAAACCATCTTATGTCCTTTCCCAAGGTCCACTCTATCTGTGTTCCAAATTTCATTAAAATCGGTTCAGTAGTTTAAGCGGGCAAGCGTAGCAGACAGACAGACGGACAGAGTTACTTTCGAATTTATAATATTATTATGGAAGTATGGATTTAGACGTCGACGTACAAACTCATCATCTCTCTCATCAATCTACACGACTTTCAGAGCCAGGTATATCACTATCAAATTTTTACAGCCACTAACATCTTTTTGTTATTTTAAATTCTCCAGCTTGCATCACACAAGGTCGTGAATTATCATAAGTATGATATAACTTTCCTTTGCAGTTGAGTACAAGATACAAAATGTAATAATAATGAGCCAAATCACATCCATAACTCAATATTAATGGCGATCCGAGAGGCGCAATGGTTACCATTACAGACTGGCCGACTTCAGGGGCCCTGGGTTCGATCCCAGCGAAATAGAGATTGAAATGATAAGTTTCAATTTATTTTCTCGGTCTGGGTATTGGTGTTCATGTGAGTCCATGGAACCCACGACACAGGGTAACCTACCCTGCTTTTATGGGGGCTATGAGTGTGAAACGTTATTAATATTGAGCCAATATGCCAATATTTGTTTGCCGTAGTTTCGCGTTTCAAAACCTTAAAATTTTATTTTTGTCTAATTATCCCTTTTTACAGTTTCGTACCCGAAGGGTGCCAACGGGACCCTAAAAAAGTCTAAACTAAAACTTAACTAAGCCTGTCCATCCGTCTGTCTGTCATCAGGCTGTATCTCATGAATCGTGATGGCTGGACATCAGAAATTTTAACAGATGATGTATAACAACAAATACTGAAAATAGAGTAAAATAAATATTTAAGGGGGCTCCCATATAATAAAATCATACTTAACTTATGATTTTTATAGATAAGGAGCCACCCGGGCATTGCCGGCTTTGGAGAAAGAAGCGTGCAAAGCGGACTGTGGAGGACCGCCACGAGTCCAGATGGTGTCAGGCACGGTCCCAGGGTGACAGAGGGGGTCACAAGGGGGGGGGGGGTCACAGGGGACATGACACCCCCCCAAATCCATGAGTCATGCATAGACGGAAGACGAAACAAGCCAATGTGGGACACCTCTGCCCCACAATTTCTTGGCGACCTACCATGGGTGGTGTTGGTGGAACTTTAACCATTGTCTGGTGGTCATCATGAAATGAAAATCATCCTTGAAATGAAACCAAATTATGAAATGGTGATGTAGGCATCATTTATCTTTCGGTGGAAAGATGCAGTTGCCGTCCAGACTAACATGAGAGAACCATCAGCGTTCGAGGCAGCAGTGCAACTTCAAACGACCACAGGCAAAAGACAGGCTTGTTTGAGGTGGTGTGTAGACGGTCCATTGTCCATGGGCTGCAGCGGCCACTTAACACCACGATGCTTGTCTGCTACTCCTTTCAAATATAAAAATCAGTAAGAAGTTATTAGTGAATGTTGGGCCAACATGCCAATGTTTGTGTGCCGTGACGTTGAACTTTATATCGAGCTGCGGTTATTATGAACCATTAACGATTCATTGTAGATTTGCGTTTCAAACCGATAAATTTTTATTTTGGTGTATTCAAGGCTTTTTCATGGTTTTCAAAGTATTTTTTTTTATAAAATTGGAATGATTTTCTGGACCAACTTTTGAAAAAGTCTTTCAGCGGAAAAGTAAAATGTTCTCCGCGAGATTAAGGTCGATCATAGACTGCCCAATATGTCCAACGCAAAAGGAGTTATAAATTCAAACCAAAGACAAAGACTTTTATTAGCAGAGATATGGGTGTTTACAAAAGGTGTTTTTATACATTTGGTTCGCCATATTTACCTTAATGAGGTATGCAAATATTACAATACCAGTATGTCCAGAGATTAGCAGTTTACTCCTCAGCTTTATTAATATAAACAATACATAGATAATTGTAATACTAGTTTTCTGGCCGCGATTTGCCCGCGTTGAATTTGATTATTATTCCATACGAATTATTATCTCCTATTTCCTCTCCCACGTAGGTCGAAATATCAAAAACTATAGTAGAAACAAATAAATAAAAAAAATCTCTTTAACTACGTGGTTTGTTATAAATAATTATTTACTTCCAATCCAGTGCCTACAACATTTCATCCCTTATTTCAACCTATTCAAGCCTATTTTTGCGATAAAAATTTCCTTTCTCAAGGTTCACTCTATTTGTGAACCAAATTTCATTAAAGTGATCTAGTAGTTTACGAGTAGGTGTGAAAACGTATAAAAAACACACTCAAAGGGAGGGACTGAGTTACTTTCGCATTTATAATATTAATAATTAGTATTGAATAAAGGCATGACCACCTCGCCTGCCAGGAGATCTCCCTTTGCCAAAAGTATAGATATTGGATCTCAACATTCTCAACCTCTTCAAGCCTACTCGTATTTTCGCGATAAAACATCGTAAGGACATTGGCATATTGGGACATATTGGAAAAGTTCCCAAGGTCCACTCTATTGTAAACCAAATTTCTTTAAAGTTACAGTAGTTTAGGCGTGAAAACGTATCAGACACACGCACAGAGAGGGACATTTCACTTATAATATTAACTAGTAAGTAAAATTATGGAATAATTAAATAGATGTTGGGCCAACATGCCAATGTTTGCGTGCCGTGACGTTGAACTTTGTATCGAACCGGAGTCATTATGCAGCATTAACGTTTCATTGTAGATTTGCGTTTGAAACCGTTAAAATTTTATATTGCTCTTTTTAACGCTTTTTTAGGGTTCCGTAGCCAAATGGCATAAAACGGAACCCTTATAGATTCGTGATGTCTGTCTGTCTGTCTGTCCGTCCGTATGTCACAACCACTTTTTTCTGAAACTATAAAAACTATACTGTTGAATCTCGGTACGTAGATGTATTCTGTAAACCACATTAAAATTTTTACACAAAAATAGAAAAAAAACAACAAACTTTGAGGGTTCCCCATACTAAGAACTGAAACTCAAAAAATTTTTTTTTTCATCAAACCCATATGTGTTCTATGGATAAGATATTGGATAAGTTTTCAAAAGTGATGTTGAGGTTTCTAATATCATTTTTTTTCTAAACTGAACAGTTCGCGTGAGAGACACTTCCAAAGTGGTAAAATGTGTGTCCTCCTGTAACTTCTAAAATAAGAGAATGATAAAACTAATAAAAAAAAATATATGATGTACATTACAGTATTTTTTAATACGCCATAAATCGTAAACCACAATTTACCTTTCATTCAATCTTAATGCAATGATTTCTATGGATAATCAAAGGCAATGATGTATTTCTGTTGCCGCTATTGTTATACAAATACTAAAAATAGAATAATATAAATATACAATAAACGTGATTTTTTATAGGTAATGGTACGGAACCCTTCGTGCGTGAGTCCGACTCGCACTTGGCCGGTTTTTATTGGTATATGTATGTAGGCACATTATCATAATAAACGTTGTCATTAATAAACCTAGTATGAGTTTCCTTAACTGCACAGAAAGTTCTTGGTTAATCTAAAAAGAAGATAAAAAAAAATCTAATTTATTTCTACGTTTTTACCCGAGTTAGAAATTATATTAAACGTAATTTGAGAATGTTTTTTGTAACTAGGTTTTACGCTCATTACGTTTAGTGACTTGGCTTGATATAATTTTAGACAGAATATTAGTAGTTGGCTGCAACCCTTTTTACATCTCACTGCTGGGCACGGGTCTCTCCCCATTATTGGGGATACCTGGAGTTTATTCCACCACGCTGCTCAAATCGTGGAGATGCGGGTTAGTAGACAACCCGCCGTCGGATGTTTTCAAACCACCCATAGGGACTCCGACAAGGTTTAACAACTGTTATCTATCAACAACAACCGGGACCGACGGCTTAACGTCCCCTCCGAACCACGGAAACGCGCAGTTTTTTTTACCATTAACATTCACCCATCTCACACCCGACTGCACGCGTTTGGCTGAGATGCATAGGTCTCTATAGCATTCTACGCTTACCGTCGGGCCATGCGCGCTTCATATTAGTACTCGTAGTTAGTAGATTAAAATTTTCCGTTTTTCTGTTTTTGTACGTGTAAGATATTTTTATATTTAACTAGTGGTCCGGCCCGGCTTTGCTCGGGATGATAAGTAATCTGTCCCTTAGGAAAAGTACATTTTCCGACATAAAAACTTTCCTATGTCATTTCGCAATATTTTAATTAAGACCTATCCTACCTTTTAAGTTGGATCATACTGCACACTGTATAGTATATCATACGATCAGCTGTCACGTGGTGGGCACACTATTATCGATCCATAGCTAAAATGTTATCACAAATATATAATATGTACTTTTTCTTTCTTTCTTTTTCTTTTTCTGAGTGCTGCTGGGAGTTATTTCTGCCGCCTTTTTTCTCTCAGCTCAACATCTAGCCCAAACGGCACCTAAAGGCTATGACCGGGAAAAAATGACAATCATTAAGCGAATATTTTGTATTCCCACTATGAAATAAATATTTTGACTTTGACTTTGACACGGTTTGCAAATTTGATTAAAATCGGTTACTTTAGGAGTCGAAAGCGGACAAAATCCTGACGCGTAATTTATATAAAGTTTTTCCCTGCTGAACGCAATTACTGAAAGCAAATAAATAGCAGACATACTTGTATTATGTGAATGAAATTTCAGTTCGATTATTGCCCCTCAAATGTGTTGTAATATAGCAAGGGAACTTACGCATTTAATATGAAGGCAAATGTGTCACGAGTTCGATTTTAAGCAGACATAAAGTTAGGTAAAAACTACTTGGCAACAATCCGTAATCAGAACGTATAATGATGTATAGTTTTTCATGCAACAACTTTATAAAAAAAGAGTTCCGCAAACTAACGCCTGATTCTATTAATTATTTAAGCAGACATTTTTAAGCGGTTCCTATGTTTTATTTTAAGTGTATTGTACGTAAAAAAGAGCGCTGACACGTGGTCCTTAACTGTTAGCCATTCACTCAGGAAGCGATAGAGATGGCTATGCTTGGTATTTATCTACGCGACATAATGAACGCAATAAACGCGCAACCACGTGGACTGACGACTTAAAAAAGACAGAAGAATACCGCCGGATTCAGAAGGCGCAAAACCGGATGAAGTGGCGAATATTAGCGGAGGTCTATGTACTTATACTTTTGGAGTGCGAGAGCATACCCGTGAGACTTGCAAAAAGTGTGCTGAGGACGAGGATCACCGTGGGATTTCAGCCGGTTGGAGTCCGGCATATTCATATTCGGCATAGTTCATGATGGATCGGTCCAGGATGGATGGTCTCTTATGCAATTCATTGATTTTTGTCATGATTATAAATAAGTATAAAACTTCAACTGCATACAGTGCGAAATTTTCAAAAAAAACTTATTCAATCTTAAAAGTTTCATTTTTTAAGATCCACTATCACATCTGTTATTCTGTAGTATGCAATTTATATCTGGCAGACCAGACTAGATGTGTTTTACGACGATTGATTTTACTTCTGTCTAGTCAACTTACAAATTTATGCAACTGCAATAAAGTTTTTAAGGTCTGCATGCCAGTTTCAAATGGTTCATGTACGGAACTCTTGCTTTGATCAAATATTCTTATTTGCAAGAAGTTGAATGCAAAAGAAATAATGTAATTTGCGATTCTGTCAAGAGTTGTAATAAATGACATCCTAATTTTTATTCTATACTAGCTGACCCGACAGACGTTTTCCTGTCTTAACTATGGATATTAAAATCGAATTTGTAAAAAAAAATATATATTAATTATCAATTTTCTTAATTTTTTTCATTGATAAGAACCTTCTCCTGATAATAACAAACACAACAAAAAAGAATTATCGAAATCGGTCTAATCGTTCACGCGTGAGGCCGAGACTATATAGATATAGAGTTAGAGAAATGTTTTGCCCGCGACTTCTTCCGCGTGTACTTTAGTTATCAGGACACAGTTTAAATTAATCCCGTTATAATTGTGTCATACGTATCTGTTTTGCGTCTGCAAGTAGGTACTGCTATAAAAGATAGGTAACAGGTTACTACAGTACCTACTTCGTTTTGAAGCTGGTGTTAAAATGACCAAGTTATTTGGTGCACTAACCCGCTAGCAAGCCACATAAACCTGACCGTGAGAAAAACAGCCCCCTTTTTAAATTAGTCCGACGAAATATAAAGGTTGTCATAATTATATTTTTAAGAAATAAGAAAATCAGGCTCTATATACCAATGTTTATACAGCTAAGTTCACAAATGAGATGATAATTAATTTCTATACATTTTACTTAACCCTTCCCCCGCCTTTTTACCCTTTTAGGCGGAAGTTTATCCATTTCACCTGCACAAATCATTTTAAATTGTAATCAATCACATACTCGTATGTATATTACCTACTCTACTTATTAGAAATATAAGTAGAGTAGGTATATATATATATATATATATATATAGAGTAGGTCCAGAAATGAGAAAATTCCATGTAAACTACACTCTCCTATTTCACTCTCGTAGGAGTTAGTTTACTTTTTAAAGGCTCAAAAATATTTTGAGTAAATCTAGTATCGTGTTGCAGAGCCAGCTCCTGATTTACCTAATAACTTTATACAAATACAATACAAATGGGCTCTTGGGTGAGCAATGTAGGTAACTCTGCCAAGAGTCGTGCGGCCGAATACGCCGTCGTTTTACCCGTGGCTGTTGGTCCGACTCCCAGTATAGCCGTGAAAGCCTCTACTTAGTCGCTTTTTATGATTACGTGGAGGACACCATATTTCATATTGTTAATGCCGAGGTAACTTTTATGTTTTCGGGACGGAATCTTCGCAAGGTACGTGTCAGATTGAAAAGTGATACCGGGTTATGTGGGATTTATACAGCACTAAAACCTCCTCAGTGGCCTGCTGAACACTCGTTCAGAGGACTCCATGCGCGGTGCTCCAAATCGCCGCCCACAACTCCAGAAGTTCACATTTATTCGCCTCTTACGATTAGGTAGCTGATCTGTTCTTACTGTATCTAGTCTTATTGTAGCTCATATTCATAACTTCCACCTACGGAGAGCAATCCCGAGCTAGCCAGTTTAGCTTCTTGAAGAAACTACCTACATTGTACAGAAACCTACAACAAATGTATGAAGAGTATTTTTTAAGTATTCATATTATATTATCTATGAAGTTTTTAGGTTACTGTCCAATAAACTGTCATGGAAGAAAATAAAATAATGACAGATCTCGTTTTAACGTTTGATTCCGAGATCTATTTCGAGAGAAAGCGACAAAAAAGTACAAACATTTTCAGATAGCAATTTTTTTATATTCCGTCAAATTGGTGGAGCATAGAAATAATTTTGTCAGTCAGCAGGATTTCTTAACGTTTGGCGTAAAAGGTACTTACCTCAATTTAAAAATAAATATTCACTGCAGTAACTTTTCTAAAACCATAAAAAATAAGAAGAAGCAAGCAGTCAATTAATGATAAGTTTCACAGTGTTCAGTCATGCAAAACTTGTAACTCGGTGTATCACGTATGAAAGTCGATAAAAATAGTAACTAACATTTTGCAAGTTCAAGAGTTTTCATATAAAAAATCAAAATCTTTTCCATAACTGATGATCAACGCTTAATTTTTTAATACCGTGCAACAGTTCATCATGGATTTCAAACACTAAGAAATTTAGCTGATGTGACGTAATTAAAACAAAATATTAGAAAATGGTTGCAAGTTTTCATTGCTTAGCTCTCTGAATATTTCATGTGAGTCACATTTTTGAAGGACGCTGTCTTGTCTTAAATGTTAATGTTGCATTCGAATTGGAAAATAGTTTTTAAATTTTCTAAGTTTTCGTGACATTTACTTAATGTTTTATGACATAAGTACCTTCTTCTGCCAATTACAAACACAACAAAAGAAGAATTAGCGAAATCGGTCCAGCCGTTCACGCGTGATGTCGTGACCAAGGGAAAATGGGATTCATTTTTATATATACAGATGATAATTTAAAGTAGATGTGATTAAGCCTATGACATAGAATACAAGCTAACTTTGCATTGAAGCGAAACGTGCGTGGTCGGACGCGAGATGGGTGACAGTGCTAGTGGCAATTTTCATGCGTGGGGTGACAGTGCTAATGGCAAATTTCATGCGTGTGTCCGTGCTTCGTAAGGCACGTTAAAGCATCTGTTTTGATTGTATTCGATAGATAGCAATCGTCAAACCTTGTTGGAGACCCCTGCATCTCCACCAAACCGCATTGGTTGTGGAGTAATCTCTAGCACAATATTAATGAGACCCGTGTCCAATATTTGGACGCAAAAATTGTTGCAGCAAAATGAAAATAAATTGTCTCTACACGTTCATTGTATATGAATTGTCGGTAACTGAATACATCATCAATAATGCTGATCTTGAGGCTTTACAAACACGGGTCTTTTCTTTTATTTTTTCCGACGCAGAAAAACTGTAGCATGAATCAACAGTTGACTAGTTGATTGACAATGAGACTTTGTCATTTATCATTAAAATTTCAATAGGGTCTCCTCTGAATTTTAGGTATTCTAATATAGAAAAGAGGAAAGTTTTGTGTTTGCTTGTTTGTATCAGATAGCTCCAGAACTATTTGTCCAATATAAAAAGTTGAAATCCTTGTAAAAATGTGTATAAAAGTGAAAACGGGCTGAAATTAAATCGCTTATCTCAACCTCAGCCTTATCTTAAGAACTATAGGTTCGATTTAAAAAAATCTGCGTTAGCTGTTATCATAGTAAAGTTTTGGTTAAATTTAAGTTCAATGAAATCCGCAGAAATTATTCACCCTACGGTAAACGTTAATCATTTCTAACGAAGGTGAAATCTGGCTAATTTTAATAGCAGGCAGTCTTGTAACTGATATATTTTGCAGATAAATGAAAACTGATTTCGTTAAGCTTATTTCTTGACGAAAAGATAATTTAGATTTTTAACACGCTTTTATTAACTTGACCTGTATGTATGTCTGTAAGTATGTATGTATGTATGTATGTAACGGAATCTTTTAACTTCATTTTCACTTACTTCTAGGAATCTGATTCACTTGAAAATTTGCACAGGGGTCAAGGACCGATGAAAATACAATAATCTCATAACTTTATATTAAAGTCGTAACTAAGATCATCAGGATAAAATAAAATATACGAGGGCCGGCTGATAAGTTCGTGGCCTAAGGTACTTAATGAAACAAATATAAAGTTTTATATTTTTAACACGTCTAAGCGTCTGGTTAACTTGAAAATTTGCACAGGGGTCAAGGGCCGATGACAATGCAATAATATGAGAATTAAAATCCAACTAAAAAATTAAAAATAAATAATGACGTAGTTTAAAAAAACTAAAAAACACGCTCTTGTGAAAATACGAACTAAAAAGTAAAAAAATAAGAAGAAAATGTATGTTACTGTAAAAAAAGCGTGGGGTGCATGGTGTCGATAGTAACTTAAAAACCACCCCACGCTTTTTTTTACAGTAAAATACATTTTCTTCTTACATTATACATTTTTTTTATTTGAATGGAGTAGCAGACGAGCATGCAGGTCACTTGCTGTAAAGTGGTCGCTGCAGCCCATGGACATCTACATACAAGCATAGGTAAGTCTTGTCTAAGGTCGTATGCAGTTGCCCTGCTACTCCAGAGGCTGGTGGTCGCCTCATGTAAGTGTGGCTGGCAACTGCACTTTTCCACCGAAACACAATAGGGTTGGTTCACGGCAGAAGTGGGTACAGCGGTGGTACTTCCCCGGGCAAACCATAATATTTCTACTACCTACAAAATATTGGATTCAAGAGGTCGAGAACCCATCACAGACAATACAGGGATACTACGTTTCAGCTCATGGACATTCAAATATTTCCATTGCAAGCCTTCATCTTATAGATACCTATTTTTGTTTCAGTAATGGCCTCACACATAAAAGATAATGTCGCTGTCACGAAAAAAAGTTTGCGCTCATTTAACGTGTAATAATATGTCTTTTTCTCAGCATTTTTAGTTAGAAGTTAGAACACTAGTTCACTTAAAACAAATAGATCAAATACCAAATAGAAACACCAAGTAAAGTTTTCGTGATACCACCACATTTCGCAAAGGTTCAAACATTAACGTCGATGGGCTGACCCTGAACAATCAGCCCTATCGATTCTTCTTGATTGGAAAACTTGATTAAGTTACATTTTGGTCATGAAGCCGATTACTTGATCTTTCCCGAATAACTAGGTTGTTTTCTTTGAGAAAATCAATGAGATAAAGTAAAATATGAAGGGGTTACCACTGAGATTAGATACAAATTACTTATACATATGGTTTATGGTCATCTTAACTTAAAATCTGTATGTTGGTTTTGATAACTTTGTCAAGCTACGTATTTCTCATGTTGAAAATGGTGACAATATTATGGGAGTGTGGCTATCAATCATATGTACCTATATTACTATTGAAAAATGGCGTAATAATTGATATAGATAAAAATTAATGAAGCAAAACACGTGTTACTGTACACAAAAAGGAGTACATACTAAGAACTAACGTAACATATAACTCGGGTTATGATTATAAGATCTTGTGAAAGATTAAAATCCTGACACACTGGAAAAAAATATTTGGCTACCTTTTTGCGTTTCCTTATCGGAGTGGCCTAGAGCTTACTCCACGCTTCACCAATGCGGGTTGGTGATGCGGTCTAGTGGTTGGCCACTAAACCGCAGTCACACGCAGTCAGACGTTTTCAAACTGTCCAATAGGCTTTCAACAAGGTTTACCGACGGTTGATAGCAACTTGCATGAAATTTCACTCATAAGCGACCGCGATCGTTGAGCTGAGGTGCGTAGATCGCATTCCACGCAAGCCGCTAAACCCATGCGCTTTTTCTCCAGCTCCTCCTGTCAATCTAAATTTTAATCGACAATTTTCCCTTTTTATTCCAACACACTTTAATTACCGGAATAACATTTTTTGTTCACGCTACAATTACGCTTGTAGAATTTAAAAGCTGGAAAGGATTTTCCGCGAAGAGCTCCAAATTAATTGTTCCGTCAGACCACCAAAAGGCTGCTGAGTATTTTGAAATTGAAGTTTCTCTGTTAAAAAGGCATATTTTTAAAGACTTTACAGTTAATTTTTTAAGTGATAGTATTGAGTTTGGACCACACTTGTCACCAGTGGCGGCTAGTGACATTTTTCGATGGGGGTTCACAAAAAAAAACATAAAAAATATTTTACCACCCGTTACCATCTAAGCAGATTCACCACCAATGTCGGTGTCAGTTCCAGTTGATAACCACAAGACACGGAAAACAAATTAATTTATTGCTATCTTCACATCCACACAACCAAGGGTTTTAAATATTGTTCAGATTTAAAAACACGCGTAATTTAAAAGATTTAGTTTTCGTACAACATTATTGCTTTCAGTTCAAGGCGTATTTCGAAAGTTTTTTTCACACTGCTTACTAAAAGATACAAATGATAAAGGATACCGTATTGTTCCATTTTTAACACAAAATGTCGCACATAAACTATTTTTTAATTTTAATTTAAAGAAAAACTGCGATATAACTGTCAAAGCCGACGACACGTTTGTTTGTATACATAAGAACGGCAACATCGCATAAGCAGGTTGTACTCGCGGTGCGCGGTACGGCCGGCCGAACCTTAAAGCATCAAGGTATGACGAGTATGACACCCGTCAGAGGAGTGGCCTTTACGGGCGAACCCCTCGTCCCAACGTCTATGCACAATGTGTCTTCTAGTTATACAACTATTATGTCTGTGTGTGTCGGTGTCAGTGTTGACGGTGCATAGAAAATGACGTTGTTAATTGAAATTGACATATTTAGAAATGTATGCGTCTGTAGCAATGAAAGGATATTTTGTGAATGTGTGACAAAATTAAAATGTGTGCGTTCTTTCCCCGCACCAGATTTGGCACAAAAATTATGTATCGAAGCGAGGCGCTATGCCGTCTCTTCTGAAGGGTGAGTCAATAACTTTGATGCTCTAAGGGCCGAAACCACGGTTTGGCAACGTCGCGCGTGAGCGGCGCTCCAGATTAAGTTAATTTCTCATACTAAATCTTTTGTTTCACGCGTCGGCTATGTGCTGCGATGTTTCTCTTTCGCACTCATTGAATACAGCGCTAGGAATCGTACTAAACTTCGTTTCATAGGAGAGCGCAATCGCTGGCGCTCCACTCGTACAATATGACGATAAATGTACGCGTAGATATAATGTAAGTAAGGATAGATGATAGATGTAATGTAAGGATAGTATGTTATGTATTATGAAGGAATATAGATTACCTATGTAATTTTCCTATGTAATATTTAAGTTTTAAAGTGGGAGTGCACTGCACCAGCGCTCTTTAGGATGAGCCGCCACTGCTTGTCACCATCAGCACCGGAAGACTATACTCTGTAATGCAAATGTATACGGGAATTGAACCCAAGGAACCAGTTTGGCATGCCCAGCAAGATAGGAAGGAACGTAAGTATGTTTCATAGTGCGAGGTGATTAGTATGTACCTTAGAGCACCAACCTACTCACCCTTCAGTAAAGACGGCATAGCACCTCGCTTCGATACATAATTTTTGTGCCAAATCTGACGTGGGGAGGGGGGGGGGGGAGGAACGCACACATTTAAATTTTGTCACACATTCATAAATATTTTTTCATCGCTACAGACGCATACATTTCTAAGTCATTTTCTATGCACCGACAACACTGACACTGAGATACACAGACACACTAGTTGTATAACTAGAAGGCACATTGTGCATGGACGTTGGGATGAGGGGTTCGCCCGTAAAGGCCACTCCTCTGACGTGTGTCATACCTGTCAATATCTTAATGCTCTAAGCGCCATACAGGTTTCAAACTTAGATTTAATTAAAAAAACCAACAAACAAGCGTGGGGTACGGCTAATCTAATACCTTTAAACGAGCAATTCTTGTATATATCTAAATATATTTTTTGAATCTCGGAAACGGCTCCAAAGATTTTGATGAAATTATAACCCTGGTTTCGGGGATGATAAATCGATCCAGCAAATTTTTTATTGATAGAAATTGTCGTTTTATTTAATGTTTATGCCGTTAAATATAAAATTACTCTTACTGACATCTTTTGGAGAGTATTTATAATATTGTGGCGTAGAAATCCGTCAAATGTCGACCGTCAATCCGCCCTTCAAACAAATGACAATGTCGATATGAAAGACCTCCATAAAAATTTCGTCAATGGAATTAAAGCTTTCTTGGTCGAATGGTTACGAAAGCTGACTACGGAGCTAAAGAACCGGGTTCAAACCTCAAGTAGACAAGTTGCATTTTTTATTTTTTGTTGTGTGTTTTGTTGTTGTGTCATTTTTTTTTAAATTGGGAGCTAGGTATTTCAAAAGACTTTGTTAAGTAACACGAAGCCAATGAATGTTTTGCTTCAAATAAACCAAGAAAATCAATTATTTTTATCCGAGCAACGCTCGGGCGTCCAGGTACTTGTATTTTAATGTGAACAACACTATCAGAATAACTTGTACTGAAGTTATGTCTAAGCGGGGACAATACTGCACTTTTTGTAATTGGTAGAACTGTAATGGTTCAACCGGGGAAACACCACCGCGCCGTGCCGTGAAGCAATTCTATTGTGTTTCGGTGGAAAGGTGTAGTTGCCGGATGGACCTACATGAGGCAACCATCAGCCTTCGGAGCAGCAGCGCAACTGCATGCGACTGCAAAAAAGACTCAGGGCCTCGTCCACCATCTCCAAGTAAAGTGTTGATTAGTTACGTTCGACGACCCGCGTGGCGCAATGGTTACCATACCGGACTGCCAATCGAGGGGTCCCGGGTTCGATTCCCGGCGAAACAGAAATTTGAATGATGATTTTAAATTTCTGTTCTCGGTCTGGGTGTTTTGTGTTCCTGTCTTTGTATGTGTCTATGGTACCCACGACACAGGGTATTAATTACCCTACTGTGGGGCTATGAGTGTGTAACGTAGCGTAACGTTTACGTCCCAAGTAAAGTTAATTGGCAAGTAAAATCTTTGAGTACGGGTCAGTCTATCATATGATTAGTGCTACTCGAACATCGTGAAATTGAAATTGAAGTGACTGGTGACATTAACCGACAATTAGCGTACTTGTCACTTTACTTGAAGGTGGTAAAAGAGGCCCTCGGGCTTGTGGTTGAGTGTAGAGATGTCCATGGGCTACAGCGACAACTTACCACGTGGCCTTGATTGTCTGCTGCTCAATTCAATTAAAAACAATACGTCCACATATATGCAATCCACCATTCACTGAGCTACAACAACAATAAAATTAATAGTTCTTCTTCTACAAAATACTTTCTAATCACAAAACTCGAAACAATTTGTACTGGAAAGTTAAATTAATCTGGTTTCGAGCGATCATCAAATCGCAAATCGCAATGGAGGGTTGTGAGTTTGGTACCGAAATCTACATACTTATACATACATACATAATGCATAATATAGTTCCTTTGCGTACACGACAAACTTAAAGAAACATATATTAATAGTGTTTTTACGGATTCACAGTTTTGGTTCGCGGTCCTTACAATCTTGTTATTTTGTTACAAATTATTTTTGACGTGAAACGTTGTTAATATCGGTACAATAAGAAGGGTTTCCAAGTTAAAGAAAAATGGACGATAATAAATTGGTCTACATTATCTGACATTAACATTTTATTTAAAAATGTGAATTATGAATTTAAAAGTAAAATGAGTAATATTGCTTGTTAAAATTATATATTATGAACCGAAATACAATAAACAAAAAAGGAAACGAAAACAACCTACGTGAACGTGGCCGCAGCGAACACCTGTCCGCAAAAATTACGGTCTTTACGCTGGAAATGGGTGTGAAATCGGTTTTGCGGGGATAAAATAAAGCTGCCGACTTAAACTATATATTTATTTTTATTTTAGTCCAGATCGTGTAAACGTAATTTAAAAGTGTAGACGATGTTGATATTTTACAGTAATAACATCTTTTTTATTCCAATTATTACAATATCATACATACTACTTCTATTGTACTATAAATTGAACTCTAAGCGCAATAACTTCAATAAAAAGCAACGAGAGTCGAGATTGGACGTCGGTTCACAAACATTTATTTAACAAAGACATCCGGACAACTCAACCGGTCATTGTTGTACAGCAGTACAGTTGCTCAGCGCATAATGGACGACATTTTGTGAAAGGACAGAATTCATTGTTGGCTAGGAAATTGCATAAACTTGAAGTACGATATTTTTTTGAAAAATGAATGAAAAACAAAATAATTTTCGTAATATTTAGAATATGTAGATTAGATACAGGATAATATTTACAGTCCATACCAACACCATGTAAAAATTTTAACATTTTTAAAATTTGTGAGCGAATGGCAGTGTGATAGCATTGACACACACGATAGCTGTCTCGTGTGCTCTTTGCCGCCCCACAGTCTTGTTGCATAATAAAATATACCATTGTACCTGAAAATTTATTTAAAACAGGGTTTTAGTTTTATTCCGCCCGCTTTTTTCTCCTAGCCCTTAAAAGCCTTAGCGCACCCAAAGCGGATGACGGTGAGCCGATGGCCGTACAACAATGACAAACATCAAGTGTATATTATTACCCAGGATGTTAATAAACTATTTCATTTCATTCCAAACTAGGTATTTTATTTCATTACAAACTATTTCATTTCATTTCAGTCAAATTATTCGTTGGTTGTATAGAATAGCCAGAAGATAATATAACAACAGAACTTCTATGATTCGACCAAGCTAATATTGTTTAAATATAAATTGAATTGTTTAAATGTAGGTAACAGTATTTCAAAGATACATAAGGTAATTTTGTATAATAATTTTCGTCATGATTATGACGACCCGCGTGGCACAATGGTTACCATTCCGGACTGCCAATCGAGGGCTCCCGGGTTCGATGCCCGGCTAAACAGAAATTTGAATGATGAGTTTAAATTTCTGTTCTCGGTCTTGGTGTTTGTGTTCCTGTCTTTGTATGTGTCCATGGTACCCACGACACAAGGTATTAATTACCTTACTGTGGGGCTATCATATGAGTGTGTAACGTTTATTTATTTATTATGTCGACCTTCATCAGATTATCATATTTTTTCGTGAAGTAGTAGTGTAGCACAACACTCAATACAAAGAATTAGAATCGTTAAAAATTGTTCACTAACAAAGAAAATACCTTCTACCTACCTACAACTACAACCTACCTTCAAATATTTACTAGATATTTAGGTACCCACAGTTTTGTTCATATATCCTTTAATAATTTTTTATCGATAAAATTTCAACCAATTTATGAACTCCCATAGTTACACAACTCTGATCTCTTTCACAAAATATGAATGAAAAGTGTGCGCTCAGTGTCAACTCCCTCGGCTTTGGGTAAATATATTTGTGGAACGCAAACATTTGTCACGGAAATAAACGAGATCCAATTTCCAAGGACTGACACTTTAAATATACCGAAGTGTACATACTTGCATATTTTGTAACAAGTGAATAATATTTTCAATTTATTTTGAACGACAAAATATTAATAATAATTATTATATAAGTATAGAGGCAATCGTCAAAAAATAAAAACTGACGATTTAGGTATAAATACAGAAAATAAACTAGTTACAAAAAATAAAACATGACCCATCAAAATAACATTAAAAAAGAGTTAAAAAAAATCACTATTTGGAAATTTGTTTCTTTTTTCTAATTCTACCTACTTAAAATTATGCAAACTTGCAATCTGCTCTTAATTTTAAACATTATTATTTTAACTTTTGTCTTGCCCCTGATATCTTTTTAAAATATAGCAGAAAGTTTAAAGACAAAGGCAAAAGAAAGCTGCCGAGGGACTGAGTCGCCAGCGACCAGTCGAAAGTGTGTATCGGCTCTAATAGGTTAAGACATAATAATATGCTACCGCGGACTTGTTTTAGGTCATGTTGAGTTTTTTTTTGTTTGTTTCATACAAACAAACTTTTCAGTTGTATGATATTAGTATATATAATAGGTATTTCCAGCAACAGATCAATAAGAAAGTGTTGGAAATATCAATGACTTCGTTTGATAAAATAATATTATGATATCATGAAAGACGTTGCAATTTGGCGACGCTATTTCTCGTACAAAAAGCACTTTATGGCAACTGTCCTACTTTGTATTTTTTTGTTGTTATTTTAGTCATTCTCATCCATCTATCCTCTTTTTGTCCATTACAATATCAAATTTCTTTGTGATATAAGCAATTACTTAGACTCGCCACTTAGCCGTGGATATTTTTTCGAGGGTTGTTGTAATCACGACAATATTATCTTTTGTTACATCTGACAAAATCAAGTATACCAAACAGCAGACGTTAAATATATTTTAATAAATGAAGAATAAAGATAAAATGTTGTAACCTACCTAGTGACGTAGCAATTAGTAGCTTATCGTTAAAGTTAATTTTAAACACTGCGTTTATTTAAAACATTGCGCCAGGCAGGTCGTTACTGCGTGGCGCAATGGTTACCATGCCGGACTGCCAATCGAAGGGTCCCGTGTTCGATTCCCTGCAAGACAGAAATTTAAATGATGAGTTTAAATTTCTGTTCTCGGTCTGGGTGTTTGTGTTTCTGTCTTTGTGTGTGTCCATAGTACCCACGACACAGGGTATATCTACCCTACTGTGGGGCTATGCGTGTGAAGCGTTATTTATTTACCTATTCATTATTTAAGCGTTAAATAAAATTGTGCCTATTTGCCGACAAACTAGTATCATCTTTAGCAAAACTTGTTTTTATGTTAGTACTGTAGACTGGAGATATCCATGAGGAAACCAGTGACAAACCAACGCCACCTGCATGGCGGCTCATCCTAAAGAGCGCTGGTGCAGTGCACTCCCACTTTAAAATTTAAATATTACATAGGAAAATTACATAGGTAATCTATATTCCTTCATAATACATAACATACTATCCTTACATTACATCTATCATCTATCCTTACTTACATTATATCTACGCGTACATTTATCGTCATATTGTACGAGTGGAGCGCCAGCGATTGCGCTCTCCTATGAAACGAAGTTTAGTACTATTCCTAGCGCTGTATTCAATGAGTGCGAAAGAGAAACATCGCAGCACATAGCCGACGCGTGAAACAAAAGATTTAGTATGAGAAATTAACTTAATCTGGAGCGCCGCTCACGCGCGACGTTGCCAAACCGTGGGTTCGGCCCTAAGAGCATCAAAGTTACTGACTCACCCTTCAGAAGAGACGGCATAGCGCCTCGCTTCGATACATAATTTTTGTGCCATATCTGGTGCGGGGAAAGAACGCACACATTTTAATTTTGTCACACATTCACAAAATATCCTTTCATCGCTACAGACGCATACATTTCTAAATATGTCAATTTCAATTAACAACGTCATTTTCTATGCACCGTCAACACTGACACCGACACACACAGACATAATAGTTGTATAACTAGAAGACACATTGTGCATAGACGTTGGGACGAGGGGTTCGCCCGTAAAGTCCACTCCTCTGACGGGTGTCATACTCGTCATACCTTGATGCTTTAAGGTTCGGCCGGCCGTACCGCGCACCGCGAGTACAACCTGCTTATGCGATGTTGCCGTTCTTATGTATACAAACAAACGTGTCGTCGGCTTTGACAGTTATATCGCAGTTTTTCTTTAAATTAAAATTAAAAAATAGTTTATGCGCGATATTTTGTGTTAAAAATGGAACAATACGGTGTATCTTTTATCATTTGTATCTTTTAGTAAGCAGTGTGAAAAAAACTTTCGAAATACGCCTTGAACTGAAAGCAATAATGTTGTACGAAAACTAAATCTTTTAAATTACGCGTGTTTTTAAATCTGAACAATATTTAAAACCCTTGGTTGTGTGGATGTGAAGAACGCAATAAATTAATTTGTTTTCCGTGTCTTGTGGTTATCAACTGGAACTGACACCGACAGTGGTGGTGAATCTGCTTGGATGGTAACGGGTGGTAAAATATTTTTTATGTTTTTTTTTGTGAACCCCCATCGAAAAATGTCACTAGCCGCCACTGGCCACCTGCCTCCATACTAGTTTGCTACTACATTCTAAATGAAATGAAATGAAATGAAATATTTTACTTGCACAAATATGGGTGAAAAAAAAAAGGTTTTACAAAATATTTAGAACTCCATATTTACCCCTTAGGGTGTACAAATTTTAATTTAATTTGATAAACTAATTAAATTTAAAGACTTAATTTAAACTTAAATTCTAAAATTACTATTAAAGATTACATAAGAAACATTAAAGTATGTAGTATTACATTTAATTTTGTATAGTTTTAATTAATTAGACGTAAACCCAATTTTGTGCTTTTTATAATGATTTATTTTATTTGAACCATACGAGGTTTGCCGTCATCAGCTTGGGGCACCCACCAGGATGGGTTTTTATACACTGAGAGGAAAAAAAGCTGGCGGAAAAAAAACCTCCCAGGTTTTTATGCCGCGGACAAAATTATTTATTATGTAATTTTATTTTTTGGTTTATATTATTTTATGTTTTTTATTATTATTTATCGTTTATAAACTCAGTGACCGAATAGTACGCTTTTTTAATTAAATATGTTTTGAGTTCTCTTTTGAATTCGTTATTAGTTTTTATTGCAAGAAAGTCCGGTAGATTATTGTATATTTTTGGTCCCATGCAAAAAACGCTATTGTGATATTGTTTAGTTTTAGAGGCTATTGCACATAGTTTATTTTTATGTCTTTTTGAGTTTAACGTGTTGTATTTAGAAATGTCGTTTTTAACCATTACACATATTTCATAGATATATAACGAAGGGAGCGTCAATATCTTTAGAGTTTGGTAGTGTGGCTTGCATGTGTCTGTTTGCCGCAGTCGACACATTGACCGAATACATTTTTTTTGCGCTTTGAAAACTGTTTCAATACCCGTTGCATTACCCCAAAATACAAGACCATACCTAAGAGTTGCACCAACATACGCATGATACGCGCTTAATACCGCTGATTTATTTACTATTTTTGACAATTTGTAAAGAGCAAAAGAGAATTTGTTAAGTTTTTTACATACATGTTCAATGTGTAATCTCCATGTGAGTTTATTATCAATATACAAGCCTAAAAATTTTATACTTTCTGTTTCGGATATGGTTTTACCTCTATAATTAATATTTACAGATCTCCCATAAGATACACGATTTTTAAATGTCATTATATTTGTTTTTTCAATGTTTATTTTAAGATTATTGTTATTTAACCAATCTACTAATGATTCTAGGGCATTGTTTATATTAATTTCATATGTATCTGGATTATCATTTGGAAATATAACTGTACTGTCATCAGCAAAGAGAACCATTGGTTGCTCAATGACTTTTGGAAAATCATTAATATAGATTAAAAAAAGCAACGGACCGAGGATACTGCCTTGAGGTACCCCGTATACTACATCCCTGGGATCAGATAAGTACTTTTCCTCCGTTTTTGTTTTATTGTCAACTCTTTTTATTTCAGTTATTTGTTTTCTGTTACTTAAATAAGATTTTATCCATTGTAAAGCATTATCTCTAATGCCGTATTTCTCTAATTTATCTATTAATAGCGCATGATCTACAAAGTCAAATGCCCTAGTCATATCCATATACAGAGCAGAGATTTGTTTTTTCTTATCTAACGTAGACATCACTTGTTGCAAAAAATTATATATCGCTAAATTAATTGATTTATTTTTGCGAAAACCTATTTGTTCGTCAGCTAGAATTGAAAATTTTTCAAAATATGAGTATAAGTTATTATATAGAATTTTCTCAAATACTTTAGAAAAAATTGGTATGAGTGCTATAGGCCTATAGCACGCCATATCTTGTTCGTTTTGTTTTTTAAAAAGTGGTTTAATAATAGTTATTTTTAATCTGTCGGGAAATATACCGTTCTCAATACTCAAATTAATAATATACGCTAAAACGGGTGCAATTATATTAGATACCTGTTTTACTATGTTTGTGCATATCTCATCGTAACCTGTACTATTTGTGTTTTTTAGACCCTTAATTACTTTAATTACTTCGTCGCTTGTTGTAGGCCGTAGGAAAATAGAGTTAGAATTTTTGTAGTTAATATTATATTTGGTGGTTCGAATATTACTGTCGCTCAATTCTTCAACTTGTTTTAAGAAAAAATCATTAAACTCCTTAGCAATGTTTTCTGGGTCTGTTTCTATGTGGTTGCCTATTTTTATTTTATTAATACTTTTCTTAGGAATGTGACTAGTATTATTATTGATAATTTTCCATGTGGCCTTTGTTTTATTTTGTGCGTTTTTAATGTAATAATCATTTTAAGATTTTTGGGTTAACTTGATAATAGCCTTTAATTTTTTCGAATACTAATCTATATAATTATCATTATTATAAAGATAAAAATATATGACTAATATTATAAAGCTGAAGCGCTAATCTCAGGAACTTCTAGAACAACTACAATTGAATAAATGCATAATACATTAAACATCACGTTACGACTATAAGAAACGGATAAATAAATATATCTCTTGTTTACGAGTACCTACGCAAGTCTCTATCCACGCGGACGACCGACGCCGCGGGCGCCAGCTAGTAATAAATCGTACCTCTACATGTACATTTACACAGAAAATTGTTTCATAATAGCTAAGCAGTCGTTAGTAGGTACCAATTCATACTTAATATTATAAATTCGAAAGTAACTGTCTGTCTGTCTGCGACGCTTTCCAGCTTAGACTACTGAACCAATTTTAATGAAATTTGGAACACAGATAGAGTGGACGTTGGAAAAGGACATATGATTATTTTTATCCTACGGGAACCTTTAAAACGGGTCCACGCGGGCGAAACCGCTGGCGGAAGGCTACTTCTCTATAAATTAATCTAGAAATGATGTGTAAAAGTGTAATATCAATATGTTTCCACAAACAAACATTGAAACTTCCACTATGTCGGTTTTTCTCAGTAAAACTTGCTAAATAATATTGGTGATGATATAAGAAACTCGTTACGATATCTTGTATCAGTAATGGTATATCAATATTGATATTGTCGTTAAGGAAAAACGACCCTGAAACTACATCTGTTGTGTTTGATTACATAAGTAAAAGAAATAAGCTCCCTTGTTAGGGTGCCTTTCCACCAGAGATAAAATGCTATGTATCTATGCTGTGATTGCTAGAATAAATAATTTCATTTGCGAGTAACCGTCGTAGAGTCAATAACCCTGATGGTGCTCTGTATTGGGGCGAAACACGTGTTGGTGGTGGTACATTGTTGGTGTATATTTTTTATTGTTGCATGTGCATGTAACTTATGTCACAATATAGATATAAGTATACAGTAAAGTAACTTCATACTATCGGCCGAAATGACACACGCACAAAGACAACTGTCATTTACACGGCCGCTAAGTAAACTAAGTAAACTAATAGTACGCAGTGCCACATTGCGCTATGGACTGAAAATCGAGTTTCATAAATTCATCTTTTGGAACGAAGTTCCTTAAGAGGCCGTATACGAAATTTTGCCGATTTCGCTGATTTCCCTGATTTTACACATGAGATTTTGCAGTTAAAATACAACATATCCATAAGTTTTATTGCACAATATGACTGGTCATTTCAATAATAAGCTATTACATTAGCCACATTTTTATTTTTATTACTTTGTTGTGCTTATTAGACCTGAAGACGATGACAGTTTTGTGAATTTTTGCTGTAATGGGTACAGAATGTTACATATTTCTAGATCATTATGAAACCTCAGCGGATTGAAAAAAATGCTGTGTATTGCTGTAAGAATCGCCTATAAAATGTGTGTGTCACATTTTACCACTCTCATACAAAAAACTAGTAAAAAAATATTGAAATTAGTCAATTTTAAGAGAAAATGGGCCAGACATTGCATTTAATTGCGGCCAATTGGAACAGTCATTCATAAAATTTAATAGACATAAATAAACTTCAGTTCATAAACAATCCGTTTTCTGAAAAACATAATCAAATTGTGAATAAAAATTTGGCATTAATAATCTTTTAAAGTAACCTAAAACTCAGGCAGACCGCGCCAAGCGCTTACAGAGAGTGGACATGTCGCTCTGCGCCACGCGGCGCCCTGGACGTCGCACAAGTTCGTAGCAATGTTAGTTCGATGCTCCCACTACAGAGCGGCGTGACTACAGCGCGCAGCGTGTGCTTGACACTTTGAATAGCTAATAATTTTAAATATGTTGTGATGATTTACCATCTTCTTAATACAACAAGTGATAGGGTAGTAAAAATTCCATTGTTAATTGTTGTGTAGGTATCTTATGTAGAAAAGTATGTTTACAAGCATTTATAGCTTGCCGTGTTAGTAAGGTTGTTAGTGTTAGGGCCTCTTTCACCACCTTCAAGTAAAGTGACAAGTACGCTAATTGTCGGTTAAAGTTACCCGTAACTTCAATTTCCATTTCACAATGTTCGAGTAGCACTAATCATAATGATAAACTGACCCGTACTCATAGCTTTAACTTGCCAATTAACTTTACTTGGGACATAACTAATCAACACTTTACTTGAAGATGGTAAGCTTGCCGTGTTAGTAAGGTTGTTAGTGTTAGGGCCTCTTTCACCACCTTCAAGTAAAGTGACAAGTACGCTAATTGTCGGTTAAAGTCACCCGTAACTTCAATTTCCATTTCACAATGTTCGAGTAGCACTAATCATAATGATAAACTGACCCGTACTCATAGCTTTAACTTGCCAATTAACTTTACTTGGGACATAACTAATCAAAACTTTACTTGAAGATGGTAAGCTTGCCGTGTTAGTAAGGTTGTTAGTGTTAGGGCCTCTTTCACCACCTTCAAGTAAAGTGACAAGTACGCTAATTGTCGGTTAAAGTCACCCGTAACTTCAATTTCCATTTCACAATGTTCGAGTAGCACTAATCATAATGATAAACTGACCCGTACTCACAGCTTTAACTTGCCAATTAACTTTACTTGGGACATAACTAATCAACACTTTACTTGAAGATGGTAAGCTTGCCGTGTTAGTAAGGTTGTTAGTGTTAGGGCCTCTTTCACCACCTTCAAGTAAAGTGACAAGTACGCTAATTGTCGGTTAAAGTCACCCGTAACTTCAATTTCCATTTCACAATGTTCGAGTAGCACTAATCATAATGATAAACTGACCCGTACTCATAGCTTTAACTTGCCAATTAACTTTACTTGGGTCATAACTAATCAACACTTTACTTGAAGATGGTAAACGAGACCCTTAGTTAAATATTGCAAGCTAAATTTGAACCACTTTCGAGAGTCTGATTGAGCTGAAGTTTGAAATACACTTTTCTTTTAAATGACAATATAATTATTAGTAACATTTTCGTTAATTCAATATGGCCGCTGCAGCAAAATGGTGGATCACATATTTTTTGCACAAAAAGCCACACAATATGGGTATCAAATAAAATGGATTAATTTGTAGAATAAAGTACATTATAAAAAACTAATCCAAGATGGCCGCTATCCCAAAATGGCGGATAACATTTGTTTGTGCAACCCTATGATAAGGGTATTAAATAGGAGGGCCTAAGTTGTATAATACAAAACAGCAGAAAACTATTCTGTTTATGTAACTCAGTATCATATAATTTATCCTAATTAAACTTAAAAACTACTGTTCCGATTTCTTGACTCCAAAAATAATAATAATTGTACTGACATTATATTATTATCGTAAACACAGATCGTACCTACATATTGATGAGTAGAAAATGTAAGTCTACTATTCTAAATCTAATTGTATAAGAATAAGCAATTATTTTTTCTTTTTAGTGCAATTTCATTTGTTTTGGAATAGTTTTCTTTTGTAGTCGGTTTTTTTTTGTTAAAATTTTAGTTTATTTTTTGCATTTTAGTAAAATTGATGTATACTAACTTATTTGTTTGAATGTGGGTAGGCATACTAGACGTGCTGCTCATTTAAGACAGCGCCGTTTAAATGGAACAGTTAACAGTTCTACCTCAGATTTCAACCTTACTGTAAGCTGTTAAGGAGTTTCATTGATCATCAAATTCAATTACGACAATTACTAGTCTATAAAAGATTCGATCGAGTATCATTAATTTACTCCTACGAATTGAAGAGTCCCGTTATTTTGTCATGGATCCCTTAGTCGGAACCTAACCAAACTCTTATTAAATAAACTACCCTTGAAGAAAAAAAATCCAATAAAAAAAGCATCATCATAATCGGTTGGCGTGATATTGAGTTATTAGTCCATTTGTAGAGCAGCTACTTAATGCAAATATGGTTTTCGCATGGATACCATTGTCAGAACTGGACCAAATTAAAATGGGACCACACGGGAAGTATCAGCTTTGAAATAAAAAAAGAATCATCAAAATCTGTTCATCCAGTCGAAAGTTCTGAGGTAACAAACATAAAAAATATACAGACGAATTGATAACCTCCTCCTTTTTGATTGAAGTCAGTTAAAATAAAAAAAGTTTCACAGACACACAGGCAAGTTCTTCAAAAACTACCAATTCCGTATTTTTCCTTTTATAATTATAATGACTATTAAAATGGTTTTTCTCAAAACAAAGCAATACTATTTTGTGTATGTTATACTGAAAGTATTTATGTATTTTATGTATTAAGTAGATATGATTTTTTTGCAATATAGATATTTAATGAACTATTCTTTATTTATATTTTCTTCTTCTACCTTCACAATACCATTCTGTTTAATGCACCTTCCACAGCTCGGTTGGCAGTTGGCTGGCAGATAATACCATTAGGCATTTAGTCCGCCCTTTGTGCTTATTTTATAGTGTAATAAAGAATAATTAAATTAAATTAAATGTACAGATTTTGATTATCTACAGATTTATTACATGTATAGATCATTACTTGTACTACACTAATAAATGCTTAGTTGTGTACTATCAGACTTTTTATTCTAATTGACAAAAAACAACTGAGGAAAAGACACCGAAGAAAGTACAAAGTATCAAAACCGTTTAATCGTCGTACCAGCCTTCGACGATTCCGGACTCACACAAACCCGCGACCAAATGCTCCCGCTTACGCCGTGTGCCTTTCAAATACCTAATCTGGCCCGTTTCGATTTCGTATACGGCCTCTTAACACGCGTTGCGAAAGGGGGCTAGACGGAAAAAATTAAGACGAAAAGTTGCAACGACACTTTTTGCTATAGTTGTAAGAAATGCGGCTTACAACTATAGCAACCGCACTCGACATTGCTTTACTTTGTTGACTCCTATCTTTCTTATGACCGCACTTGATGTTGCTTAGTGGCCACTATTGGCCACCCATCCTACTTTTAACCACACTCGACATTGCTTAGCTTTGTTGACACCTATCCTTATGACCGCACTAGATTTTGCTGAATGGCCACTATTGGTCACCCATCCTACTTTTGACCGCACTTGACATTGCTTAACTTTGTTGACACCCATCCTTTTTATAACCGCTCTAGATGTTGCTTAATGGCCACCCATCCTACTTTTGACCGCACTCGACATTGCTTAGCTTTGTTGACACCCAAACTTAAAACTAATGCAGAAAGAAAAAAACATTATTAAGCGCAGAAATTAAAAAAATAAAACTTCGTTCCTTCCAGGTGTCCCTTGACTTGACACCTCAGTTTTTTCTTAAATTTTCAAGTGCCGTTTTTTACAATAGTCTTTTTTCACCATTATTATTAGACTGATGAATTATTATTATTATACTATTACCAGACTATTATTATTAGACTGATGAATAAAGGTGATGAAGCGATCACCGCCGCCTACGGGCAACTACAGGAGAGTCTTCTGAGCATTGCTGCCTGTGAAGGAGAGCTTTTTTATGAATATTATTATGTCGTGTTATTTAGTAGTAAAATGGATGATTTATGATTTTTTAAAGGTATATATAGACCAGCCGTAGAAATATTTACTTATTTGTTATTGACCTGTTTTTATTTATTTATTTTTTATGGTTTTATTATCATTTCCTTGATATATTTTTGAGTTATGTTATAAAAAAAGAGCTATCTGACATTATGTGGTAACGGCAAACTTGATCGGATTTTAATTGTTTTTATGGCTAGTTGTAATCTACTAGGTACGCGATTTGACACCATACCGTATGGTATTCTGCAAGTTAGTCGCTTTCATTGATATAGGTGTTGGGTGTATATTGTATAAAAATAAGCAACCCATAATTTTGTAGGTACCAACCCTAGTACTACGCGCAGTCATTTGTTCAAATTTTAAAAATGGGGCTGAGTTACGCTACTGTCTAGAAAGGCAAACGCTCCTCCCTGTATTGTGCTTATGTGGGAGGGTGGTGCTATTGCATAAAAAATTTTACGATCTAATTGCGGATTGTTGCAAAGTAATTTTTACCTGAATTTGTAACAATGGACTTCCGCAAAGTATCGCTTGATTCTATTAATTATGCTATAAAAAATAACAATTCACACTCATAGCCCCACTGTAGGGTTACATATACCCTGTGTCGTGGGTACCATGGCCACACACAAAGACTGAAACACAAAAACCCAGGACGAGAACAGAAATTTAAACTCATCCTTCAAGTTTCTGTTTCGCCGGGAATTGAACCCGGGACCCTTCGATTGGCAGTCCGGCATGATAATCATTGCGCCACGTAGGTCGCCATGCTAGAATGTGGTAAACAATACTTATTCTTAGTTGTTTACAAAGTCTCTCACATTCACCATTTGGTGTGCAAAACAGTAAAATAGGTATTAAATTTAACAATTCATTACATTATATTACAAACATTTCATTACATTATATTATATTATAGATTATATTATTTCAATTGATTTTCTTTACAAGGATATTTGCGTATTTTAATTGTTATAGACCGTTATGAAACTATGTGAATGTTTCTACTGCCTAATGCTAAGCCAAGCAGCTGTTCGAGGAAGAAGCTAGCGCTTTGAACCTACTGCACATTGCTACACGACTCGTGGATTTAATAATATTTTGGACACGTAATATTGAATACATTCCGCCCACTGTAACCACCTCCATCACGTACGTATTCTCTATCATAACATGTACGCTACATGATTATTTATATCCGACTAACCTCACGAGACATTTTTCCGGAACTAGGCCGACTAGTTTCGGACCTAAACGAGGTCCTTCTTCATGAGCCGTCGCGGTCGGTCGCTCGGAGGACGCGCCGATGACTGCGGGCGGTGGCGCGTGCGGCTCGTCGGGATGGTTCGGCAGCCATCGGATCTCCTCGTGTGTCTTCGTCCATTGCGTCCGCGCTTAAGGTGGTGCTAGACGGGACGCATACCACGCTGACTGTGTCGCTCTCCAAAGTATCAACCACATTGTGATCCGACGTAGTATGAAGTACTGGTTTCCAGGCTGAGGGCACAGTCCAGCCACTGTCTCTGTTGTAATTGGGGCGACGGTTAATTTCAATCGCCTCGCGCACTTTCCGGGGTACTAGAAATTTTTCCCTCGCCAGAACTGCCACTTTGTCAAAACGAATGAAATGTGCCGTCCCCGAATTATGGGCATGTTCCGCGACTGCGGACCCTCTGCTGTCCATATTCTTCACACTCCGTATGTGTTCGCATACCCTGGTAGCGATGTTGCGACGAGTTTCGCCAATATAACTCTTGCCACAGTCACAGGGTATCATGTACACGCCCGGCACACTTAACGGGTCTCTGTCTTTTGGTGAGCGTAGATATTCCCGTATCTGAGCAGGAGAACGGAAAATCGTCCTTACGTTATATTTGGAACGCAAAAGGTGTCCGATCTTGTCCGTTACTCCTTTAATATAGGGCAAGTATGCTGGTATTCTATCTACGCCCACATGTCGTGGTTTGGAGCTACCACCCACCAACCGAAGACTCTGTCTCCACGAGTACCCGTTGGTTTCCAGCACATTTCTCACGTGATGTAACTCTGAGTTAACGTGTTGGAAATCGCACAGGTTCAAAGCCCGGTTGATGAGTGTCCTGGGCACCGAAGAGAGGTGGGCTGGATGGTGGTGTGAATCTGCCTGCAGGTACCGGTCGGTGTGTGTTGGTTTCCGGTACACAGTGTGTGATAATTTACCATTCGGTTCCCGGCAGACTAAAACATCCAAGAATGGTAGTGTTCCCATCCTCTCTTCTTCCACTGTGAATTGGATCTTTGGATGCACAGTGTTCAGGTGGCCCAAAAACTCCGATAGCCCATCCTTAGCTATCACTGCGAAGACATCGTCCACGTATCTCCACCAGAAGCGCGGTTTTACAGTAGCGTTCTCCATCGCCTTGTCCTCAAACCATTCCATAAAGATATTGGCTACCACCGGAGCAATCGGAGAACCCATAGCTACTCCATCCACCTGTAGGAAGTACTCTCCTCGCCAAACAAAATAGCCGCTCTTAAGACAGAGCTCCACCAGTTCAATAGTTCCAGTAGGTGCACCAGATTTCTCTAGTAGTTGTGATATTATACTTAGTGAGTCCTCTACCGGAACATTCGTGAACAGCGAAGCCACGTCAAAACTGACCATTACTTCGTTTTTTAGGATATGCACATTTCCTAACAGGTCAACGAAGTGTCCAGAATCCTTTACATGGCTAGATGTTCTGCCCGTGAAGGAATTCAGCATAGTGGCCAGGTGTCTAGACAGCTTATAAGTTGGTGAATCTATTTGACTTACTATGGGTCTCAGAGGCCAATTGGGCTTATGCGTTTTTGGCAAACCATATATCTTTGGGGCAGTGGGGTTATGTGGACGTAAGCGATATATGTCGTCTTCGGCAAAGTACACTTGCAGGAGCCTGAGAACCTTGGTCGTCACCCTTGCCGTCGGGTTGTAGTCCACTTTCTTATAGGTGGTTGAGTCACTAAGTAATTCAGTGATTTTGCTCTCATAGGTTGATGTGTCAACCACCACAACTGCGTTTCCCTTGTCAGCCGGCAATATGAGTAAGTCTTCATTGTTGCGCAGGTCCCGAAGTGCAGCGATTTCTTGTGGACTAATATTTGACTTAGGTGGCTTGGACTTGCGCAAAAGAGATGATACGTCTTGTCTCAAGCACTCTGCGTCCCGGTGAGGTATTTTGTTTCGAGCTATGGTGTCTTCCAGGTTAGTAATTATAGCTTCCACCGGAATTTTGCGAGGAGCTGGTGCGAAATTGAGACCACGGGACAAGGCTTTCTCTGCTATAGGATCGAGTACACTAGTAGATAAATTAATTACCGGCGTTTTTTGTAGGGAGTCTGTAGACGCCTTTATGTCACTACTGTGTGTACTTGGGTAGTTATATTTATGACGAGTGTTATTGTCATTCTTGATGGTATTAAATTTATTGATGTGCCTTGCCTGTATGAGATTACCCGTGGACTCAGTCCTGCTGTATGTCATTGCATCGAGTACTTGCCAAAAATCAGTTTGTAGCGTATGCGCTAACTGTAGATGTAAACCATATAGTGACGAGTTGGTGTACATAATTTTGCGGCGGTAGTCTGCAATGACGCGACACATTCGGGGACGGCACATTTCATTCGTTTTGACAAAGTGGCAGTTCTGGCGAGGGAAAAATTTCTAGTACCCCGGAAAGTGCGCGAGGCGATTGAAATTAACCGTCGCCCCAATTACAACAGAGACAGTGGCTGGACTGTGCCCTCAGCCTGGAAACCAGTACTTCATACTACGTCGGATCACAATGTGGTTGATACTTTGGAGAGCGACACAGTCAGCGTGGTATGCGTCCCGTCTAGCACCACCTTAAGCGCGGACGCAATGGACGAAGACACACGAGGAGATCCGATGGCTGCCGAACCATCCCGACGAGCCGCACGCGCCACCGCCCGCAGTCATCGGCGCGTCCTCCGAGCGACCGACCGCGACGGCTCATGAAGAAGGACCTCGTTTAGGTCCGAAACTAGTCGGCCTAGTTCCGGAAAAATGTCTCGTGAGGTTAGTCGGATATAAATAATCATGTTAAGTTACACTCACGATTCGATATATAATAAAATAGTCGATCGCTACGGCGCGATATGGCTGGAAAAAGTGAAGGAGTTTACGCGATTACGACTCAAACGTAAGAAACTCGAGTGCGGCCTTCAATACGTGTTACAGTGCCGGGACAATGACATCACGCCCAAATTTGCCCGTATTAGAGAAGTGAAGTGCATTCGGGATTACCAGGAGTTCTTTCGTGTCGCTAACAAAAAGTTACTGTGTCGCGTCATTGCAGACTACCGCCGCAAAATTATGTACACCAACTCGTCACTATATGGTTTACATCTACAGTTAGCGCATACGCTACAAACTGATTTTTGGCAAGTACTCGATGCAATGACATACAGCAGGACTGAGTCCACGGGTAATCTCATACAGGCAAGGCACATCAATAAATTTAATACCATCAAGAATGACAATAACACTCGTCATAAATATAACTACCCAAGTACACACAGTAGTGACATAAAGGCGTCTACAGACTCCCTACAAAAAACGCCGGTAATTAATTTATCTACTAGTGTACTCGATCCTATAGCAGAGAAAGCCTTGTCCCGTGGTCTCAATTTCGCACCAGCTCCTCGCAAAATTCCGGTGGAAGCTATAATTACTAACCTGGAAGACACCATAGCTCGAAACAAAATACCTCACCGGGACGCAGAGTGCTTGAGACAAGACGTATCATCTCTTTTGCGCAAGTCCAAGCCACCTAAGTCAAATATTAGTCCACAAGAAATCGCTGCACTTCGGGACCTGCGCAACAATGAAGACTTACTCATATTGCCGGCTGACAAGGGAAACGCAGTTGTGGTGGTTGACACATCAACCTATGAGAGCAAAATCACTGAATTACTTAGTGACTCAACCACCTATAAGAAAGTGGACTACAACCCGACGGCAAGGGTGACGACCAAGGTTCTCAGGCTCCTGCAAGTGTACTTTGCCGAAGACGACATATATCGCTTACGTCCACATAACCCCACTGCCCCAAAGATATATGGTTTGCCAAAAACGCATAAGCCCAATTGGCCTCTGAGACCCATAGTAAGTCAAATAGATTCACCAACTTATAAGCTGTCTAGACACCTGGCCACTATGCTGAATTCCTTCACGGGCAGAACATCTAGCCATGTAAAGGATTCTGGACACTTCGTTGACCTGTTAGGAAATGTGCATATCCTAAAAAACGAAGTAATGGTCAGTTTTGACGTGGCTTCGCTGTTCACGAATGTTCCGGTAGAGGACTCACTAAGTATAATATCACAACTACTAGAGAAATCTGGTGCACCTACTGGAACTATTGAACTGGTGGAGCTCTGTCTTAAGAGCGGCTATTTTGTTTGGCGAGGAGAGTACTTCCTACAGGTGGATGGAGTAGCTATGGGTTCTCCGATTGCTCCGGTGGTAGCCAATATCTTTATGGAATGGTTTGAGGACAAGGCGATGGAGAACGCTACTGTAAAACCGCCCTTCTGGTGGAGATACATGGACGATGTCTTCGCAGTGATAGCTAAGGATGGGCTATCGGAGTTTTTGGGCCACCTGAACACTGTGCATCCAAAGATCCAATTCACAGTGGAAGAAGAGAGGATGGGAACACTACCATTCTTGGATGTTTTAGTCTGCCGGGAACCGAATGGTAAATTATCACACACTGTGTACCGGAAACCAACACACACCGACCGGTACCTGCAGGCAGATTCACACCACCATCCAGCCCACCTCTCTTCGGTGCCCAGGACACTCATCAACCGGGCTTTGAACCTGTGCGATTTCCAACACGTTAACTCAGAGTTACATCACGTGAGAAATGTGCTGGAAACCAACGGGTACTCGTGGAGACAGAGTCTTCGGTTGGTGGGTGGTAGCTCCAAACCACGACATGTGGGCGTAGATAGAATACCAGCATACTTGCCCTATATTAAAGGAGTAACGGACAAGATCGGACACCTTTTGCGTTCCAAATATAACGTAAGGACGATTTTCCGTTCTCCTGCTCAGATACGGGAATATCTACGCTCACCAAAAGACAGAGACCCGTTAAGTGTGCCGGGCGTGTACATGATACTCTGTGACTGTGGCAAGAGTTATATTGGCGAAACTCGTCGCAACATCGCTACCAGGGTATGCGAACACATACGGAGTGTGAAGAATATGGACAGCAGAGGGTCCGCAGTCGCGGAACATGCCCATAATTCGGGGACGGCACATTTCATTCGTTTTGACAAAGTGGCAGTTCTGGCGAGGGAAAAATTTCTAGTACCCCGGAAAGTGCGCGAGGCGATTGAAATTAACCGTCGCCCCAATTACAACAGAGACAGTGGCTGGACTGTGCCCTCAGCCTGGAAACCAGTACTTCATACTACGTCGGATCACAATGTGGTTGATACTTTGGAGAGCGACACAGTCAGCGTGGTATGCGTCCCGTCTAGCACCACCTTAAGCGCGGACGCAATGGACGAAGACACACGAGGAGATCCGATGGCTGCCGAACCATCCCGACGAGCCGCACGCGCCACCGCCCGCAGTCATCGGCGCGTCCTCCGAGCGACCGACCGCGACGGCTCATGAAGAAGGACCTCGTTTAGGTCCGAAACTAGTCGGCCTAGTTCCGGAAAAATGTCTCGTGAGGTTAGTCGGATATAAATAATCATGTTAAGTTACACTCACGATTCGATATATAATAAAATGTACGCTACACTCAGCTTCATGCTTGATATGAAGACGTGCGATGTTCTAGAGTATATAAAAATGCATTATTTATCCTGAAAACTTCTTGGTTTACTTTTCTACCATAAAAATTTTAGAATTGAATTTTTGCTTCTATTATATTTTGATTATAATGGTTTAATGAACTGCAGAAATGGATCTATTATCAAAAAACTAGTCTATAAAAAGATTTAAAGGTGAGAGGTTCGATATGAACCATACTGCTACATGTAACGGTACATACCGTTATAGATACTTCAACTCAGTTGTGCGCGCGGCGCTCTGTGTGGGTAAACCTGTATATACACAGTGACTTTGTGTGCGTGACAAGAGGTACAGTGAAGTTACTCGGACGATCACGGCCGCGTCACTGTCACACAAATTAAAGCTGCATAATTACTAGCCCACGCACACATAGCGCCGCGCGCACAACTGAGTTGAAGTATCTGTAACTATATAGTTATGTACAACTTTAGCTACCCGACTGCTTGTTACTTTATTTCTCATATTATTCAGAAAAAATGATTTACATAAGATTGCATTTTTTTTCTTTGTATTTACACGCTTCTCTATATTATTGGGTGAATCCTTTCTCTACAGGTAACCAGTGTTACCTGTAGAGAAAGAAGGGGAAGGGGAAGCGCGCATGGCCCGGCGGTTAGCGTAGAACGCACACGATCTATGCAACTAAGCCAAACGGGCGCGGTCGGGTGTGAGATGGGTGACCGCTAGTGGCAAAAAAATTTTATGCGCGTTTCCGTGCTTCGCAGGGCACGTTAAGCCGTCGGTCCCGGTTGTTGTCGATAGATAACAGTCGTTAAACCTTGTCGGAGGCCTTATTTTGAAAACATCCGACAGTGGGTTGGCCACTAACCCGCATCTCCACCAATCCGCATTGGAGCAGCGTGGTGGAGTAAGCTCCAGGCCTCCCCAATAATGGGCAGAGACCCGTGCCCAGCAGTGGGACGCAAAAAGGGTTGCAGCCAACCAGTGTTAAGAGAGCTATCGTATTGAGGCGTAGCAAAAAAAACTATCGTATAGCCGCCGAGATATTAAAATTTTACTGAATTTTCTCCTGTGCTTACATTCTTTATGAATTGGAGACTAAGATAACAATTCCTCAAAATATCATATTTAGATACGGAATACTAAATAGAATTTGTCTACAGTACATCATGCGTGGATATGTAAATCCCCTGTCATAACACGTTCGCTACGCCCCGACTCACGCTCGTTATGAAGGCGTGTTAACTCCCTAGTTTAATACATTATTTATCCCGAATATCTCGACTACTCGTTGATTTAGTAACTATTGCATAATTTAGAGGATGTTTGAAGTTTATTTTTTTTAAATGAACGAGCATGAAACTCCTAGATTTCATAGAACATTTATCGTTTGACCCTCAGAACACATTAAAATAGGTTAGAATGGAAATGTGGGCGGGGCAGACGCGCCGAGGATATGAGCAAACGCTCGTATCTCTACAGAAACACGCGATCGTACTGCGATATGTGTGCTTGTGGGCGTGCTTGGGCGGGATTCGTTTATTTGAAATCGCATGATTGTGCAGTGCCAATCTTAGTCTAGATTTGAAATTGCAAATATGTACGTAATCTTCGTAGTTATTTAAGTACAGATGTTATGGAGGTGAAAGGTCTTGATCGGCGACACCAGTTTTCATACGAACGGCGCATTATTGCCGTTCTACCTCTTTTAATATGTTCTGTGGTTTGACCGGTGAAGTGCCACCGCTGCCCAAATTTATGTCGCAAATTCTATTGTGTTTTCATAGAAAGGTAGGTACAATTAGCGACAGTACACCAATTCCGAGCGGGCGCCAGGGCTAGGGGGAGTTGCCGTCAAGAGAGGAGGCTGTACGAATTAGGGACCCCGCTGATGAGGAATTAGTACAAAGATGGGAGGCGGTACTTGAATCCCTCAAAAGTTCTCATGAGTATATTAGGAGGAGACCTCTCGATGCCGAGCGTCGTTTCCGCCATGCTCGACAGCGAGAGGTGCTGGTCGGCCATGGTTTCCTTTTGCGAAACAGTTATGTCAGCAAAGGAGGCTGCGGAAAGGCAACGTGAACATGACGCGCTAGCGGACCCGATCCGCAGAAGACATTCAGGGGGAAGGAGACGGCGCTATGCCCATCTCCTCCCTCTGCCATAGAGGTGGGATCCACATGTATCCCCCCCCCCCCCCGAGACTTGGGAGTACCGAATATGTACCCGGAATACTCCCAGATGCTAGGCGACCACTGCCGTTTTTCGCCGAGACTCTCTGGTAGCATGCGCAAGCGGATCCCATATTGTCTCAACAAAGGCGCTGAGGGTACCGCTGGGTTTTAGTGGGTATTATGACATGTCGTCATCGAGTCCTACATGCCTCTTGAATCCCTTAGGAACATCGAGAGGTGTGCGTAAAAGCATTTCCCAGCGTCAAAAAAAAAAAGGTACGATTAGCGACAAGAACTTTATGAGGCGATCATCCTTCTTCACAATAGCAACGCAATTGCAACCGCAGCGAACACATAACACGAGGTAAATTGCATGTGAATTTCAGCATTAAAAATACAAGCAAAAATACAAAGTTTATTTCATCGCCTTGTATAAGAGTTACTAGAAACTTCGCTAGTTAAACAAAACTAAGAAACTAACGTATTTCTCCGGCTGAACCTAGCAAATTGTAATACTTACATGTAATTTGTTGTTAGTGAAAGTTCTTCAATATCTTTAAGTCGCTAGGTTGGCCAATTAAATTTGAATTATGGTTTTTATAAAAAACTGGGAGTATTAGTCCGCCTGCTTTGTATAAAATAAACTATTTCTTCCTTATCTATATCTCTGTATCTATCCTTGTCTTTGTTGTTATCTTTGTTGTTGTAATCCCACTGGTAGGCAAGCGTCTCTCCACTTTATTTTGTAGGCTTACTTAATCACGCTGCTGAACAGCGAGTTGATGGCGATGCGGATTACAGACCAAACCGCTGTCGGATGTTTTCAAACCACCCATTGAGCTTCCGACGAAGTTTGACGATTATTGTTTATCGATAATAACCGTGACCGAAGGTTTGGCCACAAAATAAATAGGTTTATTTTTCGGTTTAAAGTGCTTTCCGAAACCCCGTTGAATTCGCACTGGGAGGTTTTAAAATATTTAGCTTTTGTATACATTGAACTATATTACTAAAGTATAGAACAGACATCCCGAACCAAAAATTTGCCTCATTTTGGTAAGAGTTAGAACTAAAGTAGCGCTGCAGCTAAAACCATCGTTATGTCATCTAACCAAACTATTAAAACACTAGCTGTGCCCCGCGGTTTCACCCGCGTTAGAGAGGATTAGCATTAGCATAAAGTGAAGTCCCTTCTGAAGTACCGTGGACCGGCTTTTTTGTAGGACTATATAAGATAAACATTAACATCATACATTACATAGGTGTACCTCTAGCGGTTTTGGCGGCGCATGCCAGAATAGCTCGCAGATGGTAGATTTTTTCCTACTTACTTGACACTTATCGTCATATTTTGGACAATTCACACAATATCTTTATAAATTGTAGCCTATATGTTATTCTGATGTATAAGCTATATTGTGGTAAAGTTTCATTCAAATCCATTCAGTAGTTTTTACGTGAAAGAGTAACAAACATCCATACATCCATACTTACAAACTTTCGCCTTTATAATAGTAGTAGGATGCAGCGCTAGATCTCTTATAAGGTATAGTTTTCTCGCGAACTAAACCATAAGCGCCGTGAATTTCATGGCGGCGCTCGGGAGCCCGATTTTCGTGAGCATTGTTAGAACGCGAAATTTTTTCAATCAGTGTTTTAAACGTTTTTATGTCTATTTACCGGTGAAATGTTAAACCATCACTTTTTTGATGTTCTGGAATGTTTACGGCAGTCTTTAAGAACACAACCAGGCATTTTCATGTAGTATTTATGCGAGCCAAACAAGACTTCTCTCTACGGGCGATGGATACTGGAGAGTTGCACTACAGCGTACCGCAAAGCGTGGCGCAAAATCATGCAACGCGTTGTCTTCTCTAGATGTAGTAGTAGTACCTCAGTGTTTGTATGTCGTGGGTTACCGTTAGTGAAATAAATTTTATTTTACTGTAAACCCAGATTGAACCCAGAACCTGTTGCATGTCACACCGACGTGAAAACCACGAAGCTATAGACCTCTATGGTTATATGCATTTGTTTATATATTTACAGGGTTTCGTTTTTAACATTTGTACCGTAGTTGTGACTCCTCTCACCATTTCCAATGTTCCAGTCTTCGGCACACGTACAATCATTGTATTAGGGCACAGACCACCTATTATTAGGGCCTTAGAATCCAAATATAAATAAATAAATAAATAAACAAATTAACCAAATAATTACTTTTAAATTTTAAACCATTTGTCGGTGTCTTTATAAAATAATGGAATTTAAATTCTGAATAATGCGTTATGAGCAAAAAGTATAAGATATGACATCTTTATGAGAGAGAAAAACTAGTTTCAATTGTTTTCTCAAATTTTTTTTCTCAATGTTCAAGCTTTTCCGGGAAATGTACAAATTAAAAATACAATTTATACAAATATCTTTATTCGTGAATATAAAAAAAATAAAACCGAATCGGCATCATTCGGCATTTTTTTATTATTTGTGAATAAGTAGATAATAGTGAAACATATTCGAAAACCTGCAGTGAACAAAATATTACCGCAATCAGCACGAAAATACGCATGATAACGCAATATCCGGTTCCCGCTCAAACATCCGGTAGTTCTTTCATGCAAACTGCAAACGTGTTGTCGGTTAAATGATGATAAATGCGAGAATAGGTCTCTATATCCATGCACAACCAATAGTCAATGGTTACCTCGCCGACGTCGACGGATACCGGATTTGATTCCCGGCGAATCAGAAATTTTTATGATGAGTTTAAATTTTTGGTCTCGGTCTGGGTGTCTTCACAGGTGTGTTCTCTTTCTGTCGTTGTGTGTGTACCGAGAACAGACATTTTAAACGTATCATTCAAATTTCTGATTCGCCGAGATTTGAACCCGGGATCTGATCGCAATTCCAACATATGAGCAATGGTTACGCCACTGCGCCACACGGGTCATTAAATATCTGTTCTAGATTTATTTATCAAAGTTTAGTGTGTTCAAAAGATGTCTCAATGGATTTTAAAGTACGCATTAATACGTCAATCAAATTCGTGTAGAACATATTCATATGGCACGAGAAACGATAATGTATTACGTTAATCCCGAGAGACGAATGACACAAAATAGCAATCATTCCAAAAGGCTTTTATTTTAGAAAAACGTTTTTCTAGTAATACATGTTGTAATTATTGGATGGAGCCTTTTTAAATATCAATCGAGAGTAAATGCCGGCCAGACTTACAAGATATGAACATCATCTTTCGGAGAAGTAGCGCAACTGTATACGACCAAAGGTAGTCTTAGGCTTGCTCAAGGTTATTTTTTTTATTTGAATGGAGTAGCAGACAGACATGCAGGCCACGTGGTGTTAAGTGGTCGCTGCAGCCCATGGACATCTATATACAACCTCAAGCAAGCATAGGTAAGTCTTGTCTGAGGTCGTATGCAATTGCGCTGCTACTCCGGAGGTTGGTGGTCGCCTCATGTAAGTGTGGCCAGCAACTGCACCTTTCCACCGAAACACAACAGATTTTCTTCACGGCAGAATTGGATGCAGCGGTAGTACTTCCCCGGGCGAACCATAATAGTTCTACCACCTACAAAGGTTATGTGTTGATGTCCATAGACTGCACTAATCATCATACTTAACACACCGTGATCTGTGTTGGCTGCAACCCTTTTTGCGTTCTTCTGCTGGGCACGGGTATCTCCCCATTATTTATTTTATTTATTTTATTTATTTATTAATTTATTTCTGTCAACAATATGCTTACAGTACAAAACCAAGCGCATATGCGAAGATAACTAGTACGAGTATAGTATATACATGTTATATATAATATTATTATACATAATATTGCAATATTGACACAATTTGCACACAAGTTTAGTATGCAACGCTGCTGGCAGTGGTAATCGACTCAAAGTAACTGTTAGCTGCTTTAAGGAACTGTCCTGAAGAGGACGTAAAGAGGTCAAGGTCTGGGTTGCCTGCAGTTATGATATTAAGGAACTTCAGTGCCCTAGGGAGAGGCGCCCAACGGAGCAGCGCGGTGCGCGCGGCTGGCAGTGCGAATACCTGTCGGCGGCCTGCTCGTAAGGCGCTCCGAGTGGGTACGGAGAATCTGATCTGATCTAGTAGGTCTGGGTTGTGTGCATCACCCTGTACCAAACGGAAAAAAGTAATGTACTAGAGTGACATTTCGCCGTACTTCCAGTGCCTGCATTTCGATCATACCTAAAATAAATAGTGTGGATAGTACCCATATGCTTTGTTATAAGCGTAACGTACAAGTGTCTTCTGTACCTTCTCAATCTGGAGAACGTGGACCGAATCATGTGGATTCCAAATAATAGAATTAGTCTCCAACTTGCTTCTAACAAACGCACTGTTTCTAACAAACGCAAAATTATTGGGGAGGCCTGGAGCTTACTCCACCACGGTGCTCCGACGCAGGTTGGTGGAGATGCGGGTTAGTGGCCAACCCGTTGTCGGATGTTTTCAAACCGCCCATAAGGCTTCCGATAAGGTTTAGCGACTGTTATCCACACAACGACGACAACAACTGGGACCGACGGCTTAATGTGCCCTCCGAAGCACGGAAACGCGCATGAAATTTTTGCCACTAGTGGTCACCCACCTCACACCCGACCGCGCCGTTTGGCTTAGTTGTATAGATCGTTTGCGTTTACCAACATTTATTTCGATCGAGACGTAAGGATAGAACCTATGATGTGCCACCCTGCAGAACTTCTTTTGCCCATTCATTTTTTACCTACCAAGGACCATAATTGTACAATAAAATATCTAAAATTGTTTTATTGAAAAAATTAACGAAACATGACTTGAAGAAAACTCTTTATGAATACTTAAAAACCCTATCATACGAAAACACCGAAAATATATTAAGAAGATTGAAATGAACTTAAACAAATTGAATAAAAATCAGTTCGCAACAAACGACTATCTGATATACACAAACTCACCCACACATATGCGCGCACTCACTCACACACACACACAGGCACACACACACACCACACACACACGCACACACACACACACACGCACGCACGCACGCACACACACACACACACACACACAAACACACACTCACTCACACGCACACACACACATTACCCATAAGCCTCATTTAATTAATATTTTATTTTTAATTATAATAGTATGCCTTTCATGTAATTAAGTTAGAAAAAAAAAGGTTTATGTAACAAGTAAATATAAACGATATAAAAAAAAATATAACCATTAAATGTAAATTGTAATAGATTCAAAAGGTATCATCTGTATTTCTTGCATGTACTACATAACTTTTGCGATAACATACGCGTCATACGAGTATGATTCATTCACGCGATGCGAAGTCGAGGAATATTATCCGGCCGTCGTACAGTCCCCACTAGTTCGGCGGGTAGTATTATTTGCTTTTGCGATTGCTATAGCACTATTTGTAATGTTAACTTAATTCTTGCACTTACATACGTAAGTAAGTACACCATACTTGCAACGTGTTTAAATTACCTACTTAATGGTATGTTGGTGTCAATCTGAATTATTTTTAAGTTATTCGTGCACATGTAGTTAATACCTACTTAGGTTAAGCTTAGTAAGTAAGATACTTAAACTTGTTGTAGCAAAACTCTTGTGAAAATAAATAAATAAATAAATAAATAAATAAAAAATTTACACTGCTAGCTCTGACGTCACGCGAGAAGAGCGATAATTGTATCACAAGCCGACGCTTGGGCCGATCGTTCCTCTCCATTGCTTATTCTGTGCTCTCGCTTGCACTCGCTGGGACTCAGGCGAAACGTGACAATTAGTCATGCTTTTTCGTGAGTGCAGCTGGAGTTCATTGATCTATAAGACGTCATCACGTCAAATAGTGGATGGCAAGACGTCGTGAGGTAAATTACATCTGCCAACTCCTCTACTACATGACGACCAGGACCGCTGAAGAGTGAAGAACGTGTATCCAGACGTGATTTTAAATGGTTGCGGCAGCCACACACAAATAACACACATCTTAAGCAAGGCGATGTCTTTGTACACGGAGAACTTACGTCAAATCACAATAGAAATACTTTCCCAATCGAACCATTCCATTGTTCTTCCACCATTAAACTGACAGATGTAATAACTTAAATAAATTATGAATCGCAAACTGAGGCATTAATATTCCTTAGAATATTCAATTAAATTAATCCGTCCCATGCATGTTTTATATTAGCAAATAACCCTTACTAAATAGCTTTGATCCTAGTATAGTATAACCGAGCTAAAATACATTATTCACTAGATTTTATTCGTCGATGTATATGAATAATAACCGTAGGATATGATAAAGTTGCAAAAACTGAGACATAAAAATAATTATTTAGATATAGCGCTCATAGTACTTGCGTAGAATCCAAGTGCACTAAGGCGCGGTCAGAAGTAAAATGGGTGGTTGCTAGTTAGTGGCTTTATGCAGGTTTGCGTATCGACGCCTTACGAAAATTAGGGCGTTGATCCTATTGTTGTTCATGGATTACAGACACAAAACCTTGGCCTAGGCCTAGACTATTGGAGCCTTTTTTGGTGGTTTAAAAACATCCGACAGCACTGATTCTTATCTTCACCTACTAATATTAGATCAACGGGATGGAGTAAGCTCCAGGCCTCCAAAACCAAGGGCATAATCATTATATTTCATGGTTCGTCGTGGCAATATTGGCCCGTGTCCTGTTCTAAGAACCTGAATTTGCATTTTCAAAATTTAATGCAGATTAACTTTATATTAACGACCGCATAGTTCAAAGTAGAAGCTTATTCTATGATATCCGGTTTGAGATAACGCAATTTCCGCCGCCCGGATGTACTACCCGGTTGGTGGCGGTCGTTTAATTATCCGTTGTTAAACATAAATAAAGCGCGCATGGCTCGGCGGCTAGCGCAAAACGCAAGCGGTCTATGCAGCTAAGCCAAACGGGTGTGGTCGGGTGTGTGATGAGAGACCGCTAGTGGCAAAAAATTTCATGCTCGTTCCCGTGCTTCGGAGGGCACGTTAAGCCGTCGTTCTCGGTTGTTGTCAATAGATAACAGTTGTTAAACCTTGTCGGAGGCTTTATGGGCGGTTTGATAATATCCAACAGAGGGTTGGCCACAAACCCGCATCTCCACCAACCCGCACTGGAGCAGCGTGGTGGAGTAAGCTCCAGACCACCCCAATAAGGGGGAGAGACCCGTGCCCAGCAATGGGTCGTTAAAAGGGTTGCAGCCAAACATGAATAACTGGAATATATGGATGTTTTGTGTGTTCTTTGTTCTGCTTTTTTTTATTCCTTTAGTGCAAATATGGTTAAAGGCGGACGAATGACACGACGACTAGAAGACTATTTGAATGGGTTGCGTTGTTCGTCTCTTAATATTTTTGAATGATTAAGACACGACAACATTCAACTACATTAAATAGACTAAATATTCAGACAAAGAAATGGAATTTGATTGGATGGGCGGGCGCGCAATTATGACCCAAGCCCACTGTTGGGACAGTAAACACTCCCAATTAGGTACCACTGTAATCAGCACAATATTATCAAAAGATTACTCACGGAATTCTTGAATCGAAGCCACCTCTCCTATATCCAATCACAGGATCCTGGACGTTCTTCCAGACTGTAGTCTGCCGCTTCAAGGTTCCGCTTGTAGTTTTTGATGGGTTTTAGATTAGTACTTAAGAATATTGTCGAACATAACCAAAGAACGTTAGTCGACGTGAGTACCGTACGTATGCAACCGCCGCCATACTGGGGCAGGCGTAGATAATATTTTATTTTTATTGTTTTTCTAATCATAGACAAAGATTATGGCCTATGATACTGTTCTCCTTCATCCAATATGAATGGAGTTCGGTAAACTGCGAATCAGAAACCGATAAGCACTCCTGAAAACATTATGCTGGCAAGCTAGCAATAATTGAGAGTGTTTTATATAGATACTAGCTATGATACCCGGCTTCGCTCGGGAGTTGATATGAGATTACGTGGTAGTTGAAATAAAAAAATAAAATGAAGTAAAAAGTAAAAAATATTAACGTTGTGCATTTTTGATTTATTGGAATAGTTAGGGAATAAATTTGAACGAATTGCTTTTATCTTATAATATAAAAATGAATCGCAAAATGTGTTGGTAAGCGCATAACTCAACAACGCCTAGACCAATTTGGCCAATTGTTTTTTTTAAATGTTCGTTGAAGTTCAAGGATGGTTTTTACGGCGAGAAAAATTCGAATAATTGCCGGAAAAACCATAAAAACAGCCCTTTTCTTTTTCCCATACAAATGTTTTCTAACTAAAACGTAGTCAATTTGAGCTTTATTGCTATTGTATAAAGTTCATATTAAATTACAAGCACTCACTGTTGAAGAATATTGTCGAACATAACCAAAGAACGTTAGTCGACGTGAGTACCGTACGTATGCAACCGCCGCCATACTGGGGCAGGCGTAGATAATATTCTATTTTTATTTTTTTTTCTAATCATAGACAAAGATTATGGCCTATGATACTGTTCTCCTTCATCCAATATGAAAGGAGTTCGGTAAACTGCGAATCAGAAACCGATAAGCACTCCTGAAAACATTATGCTGGCAAGCTAGCAATAATTGAGAGTGTTTTATATAGATATTAAACCTATGAAAAAATGAAAGTAACATGATAATAACAAATCGCCCAACCATTGATATTATTATTAAATTATTGTATATTAATTTGTCATATGAGCAGCGATGGCCGAGTGGGTAAAAACCGTGGTTTACGACGCGACCGATCCCGGGTTCAAATCCTCGGCGCGCACCTCTGACAAAGGAATTTGTAATGTGCGTATTTATCGCTGCTCCACGGTGATGAAAAATATCGTGATATTTAATTGATTACGATGTTCTCCATCACCGTGCATGCCTGAGAGAAATTCATAATTTCTCGAAAGGATGACGTCCACCAATCCGCACTTGGCCAGCGTGGTGGACTATGGCCTAAATCCCTCTCACTTGTGAGAAGGAGACCTGTGCCCAGCAGTGGGACATAAAAAAGGTTGCAAAAAAAAATTGCCATATTGTGATTTATAGTTTTATTTGATTATAATTTGAACCCAAATTTGCAAGAGTCTGCGTTAGTCATGTGCTTATAACGTAGTAAGGTTAATTTTTAGTTCACAAAATTTGCATGCCTTATAGGCAGAATAAGAGGATATACAAATCAACATTAGACCTTGTATATGAACTTATTCTTGCAAATAAAGACATTTGAATTTGAATTTGAAGACGTTGTACAGTAGTCGTAATGAAATATAGCAATGCACAAAACACTATCTAACTTAGCTTTCATTACTTACTATCATCTATATTTTCAAGTCCATAAGGAATAAGAATAATAAATAATAAGTGACAATCTATGTTTTCAAAAACTTCCAAAGTAATTCTTCTGTCAAAACGCTTTCTACACGGCACATGTTTTTTCGTGGAAAGTTTCAGATTACACTGTAAACATACGGTAAGCGATGTGATGTCATACACTGTTTACACAGCCGAGCACATAATTTGTCAGTTGTATCGTGTCTTCTATTGGAAGAATTGTTTTCTTTAGTATTTTTTGTTTTTATGGTTGATGTATTATGATTTTTGATAAAAAATATGCCTATATATTGAGAACCTTAAAATCAGTGCATGTACCTACATAATATCATGAGTATTACGAATTTTTTACCTATGTGTTAACATGTATTACGATAAAATATATCAACTATCAATTGCAAAGTAAACAGTGAATCGTAATCACTCTCAGTTAACATTAATATAGGTATGTATAAGAAAAATCTACACTGGATCAGTTTTTTTCTTCCAAAAGCTGTGTATCCTTCCGTCAATCACAACTTATGACTGATTTTCTCTTAGCACACTTTAAATACATATACAGTATTATAAAGTAATGATTTCGAAACTTATATAAACCGTAAATAAACGAATTTTGACTATAGAGGTCACTTTAAATTTTGATAACTGCCGTATTGAAGGCAATATTTCGTTCCCTGATATAAATTTTAAAGCTAACCATGTTCCTTAAAGTTTACCAGTAATCTTCGCAAACAAAACTTCCTTTGATCCTGTGACAAACTAATGTTTCAAATGCTGAAGTGAGTTTGAGAAGATTTAGGAGTCTTGAATTCAGTCTTGAATAGCCTAAACTTTGCTACTTAACCAAATGCAGTAAGATTTCGTCTTCATAGCCTGAAACTTTGTTATCTTAGCCTTTGGTCACAGTCAAATTTATCGTCAATATTATAAAACAACGATAAGTTTGAATTGGCTTTAGATCTCTTGTTAAAAATATTTAGATGATTAAACAAAGGTTAGAAACACTATCAGAAAACGAGTCGAAACGATATTAAATAAGCGTAATATTTGGAAAATCATCTGTCTAAGCTAATCGCTTAGATTAAAGAAAAGGGTTATAAAATGCAGAAATTAAATACAATTTTAGAATATACGACAATATACCTATTTATTAACCTGTACTATTATGTATTTTGTGACTATGGATAGAGTTTACCTGAACTGCGATAGCAATGAATACTATATATTTATATAAATAAGGGTATTTTTATATACATATTTTACAAAATGTATATGCCATCCAAAAGACCCGATTGCGGCATGGTCCCCAGAACGCTGGCAGCAATACCTCTTTGAATTAAAAGGCTGATTTTTTGTGCAAAATAACTGCCAGCCCTCTGGTCACCCGAAGCGAGGACAAGTCTGGTCGACATAACATATCGACATGGGTATTTTAATATTGTGGGTTTCAAAATTTAAATTTATTTTTATAAGACTGAAGAAGAAGAGAAGTTCTTCAGTCTTATCAAAGCAATTTTTAGTTTTGATACACACAATATTAAAATACCCATATTAAAAAGATCATTAGAGTGCATCAATATTTAGAGCAAGGAAAAATGTTGTCATCACTAAAACATTCAATAATTTGTTTGCTTTTATTTTAGAAAATGTCCATATTATTTAGGTTACTATGATAATGATTTATGAGTGGCTGCAACGCTTTTTGCATCCCACTGCTGGCCACGGGTCTCTCCCTACTATTGGGGAGGCCTGGAACTTACTCCACCATGCTGCTCCAATGCGGGTTGGTGTAGAAATATCTATGAGTACGTACTTAAAAAAAATGTCATTAATAGGAAAAATAACAGCATCAGTAAAATATCCATAACAAGTCATATCTAAAACTTGCAAAACTAATTAGTTTACGAGTGAAGGATTTGCCTGTTGAGTATTATTATATGTAAAGAATATTCCATTTGAATTGCTCTTCACAGCTTTAGTACAATTTAATTAAAATACTACACTCGGTCTTTCTATCGCATGACAACGGCTGACTTTCATTGTGGTGACCCGTATGAATTCCGATCCTTTATTGGAGAAATATATTTCCACGATCATTTTGCTAGGCAATGTACTTTAGGTACTACCCACGTAAGATATTTTCAAATTAAAAGAGCGAACACTTAGTAGTTACGAAAAATACACAATTGTGTTTGTACATCATTAAAATGTAAATACTCGTATGCGTACAAACGTGACCTACAATTAATGAGGTTCGTGACGTAACAAAGTGAATCCTGACCTGCAGCAGTGATCGCATTCCGTTGCGTGATCCATTTACCCGTTTGTTATACAAGTTGTAATTTATAATAATATTATACAAGGCTAACTGAACATAACTTGGACAAGAGCGAGTCCAAATCACTCGTAGAAGGTTTGTTACTAATTACTATTAAGACTTATGCGTCATAAACATCTTATGTAAACTTTGAACCAAAAATATGATTTTTAAAATATCCAAGGGCCTGGATATCTGACAATCTATTCTATCTAATTGTCCGATGGAAAATTAAGTGGTCTTACAAGAAATTCCTTCCAATACGGAATGCTAAAAAGTTTTCTATTATACCCGTCTTTTAGCACGTTCAAAGCATTCCATATAAATTCTACTAAGCAGAAAGACCCTCAGAAAAATTCACAAAGCATATCACACTTAACTGCTATCGATTCGACATTTTGGCGTCTGAACTTGGCAGCTACCCAGACGCTAGACTCCTTGCCTTGGTCTGGCCTCATTAGGAGTAACCTTCCTTACGGAATAGTTGACGTTAGCTTTGGGTGTAATTTTATTTACTTGGATTCAAGGTTCATCCTACTGTTAGTGATAAATATCATTTTTATTATTTATTTCATAATATAACGTCTCATAAGTACCCCGAGGTATGATGCTAGTCAGGTTCTGTGCACCGTTAAGCTGTTAAAAAAGGACAAACAAACAACTAAACGAATGACCACACTATAAAGCTCATAACATTAGTGTTAGTATGGAAGTATGGATATTGGATATGGATGAATATCCTTTACAATTATAATATCTTTTAAAATTACAAAATTAGACATCATAGAATCCGTAGAAATAATTTTCTCTTTTGTATTACGGGACCCTTAACTGAAAATCCTATCGCTTTACCATTTGGCTATGCATGATATATCGTTTTAACGTTTAAAGAAAGTTCCCTTATGCCACCCTCATCCTACCAAGCACTAAAACCATCAGTAAGATTCTTAACTGCTATCGATTTGACACCCTTTACGTTCGAACTTGGCAGCTATCCAAACGCTAGAATCCTTGCTCGGTCTGGCCTCATTAGGAGTTAACCTTCCTTACGAAATAGTTGACGTAACCTTTGAGCGATGTTTTACTTATTTTTATTCAAGATTAATCGTACTACATAAATAATAAATATCATCATAATACTTTACAACGCTTATTTTATATAAAGCGGACAAGAACAGGTCGAAATTACTCATAGAAGTATCCTTACTCACATGCGTCATAAGCTTATCTTGTGTATGTGCCTACTTTAAAGCTTGATCTTTTTAAATATATCCAAGGGTTTAGAAAACTAAGTATTTGGTATGAAAATCGCGTGAAAGATCTTTTACAAGGGTTTTATCACTTTTTGGGATTTAGAGCTCTAAAAACTAACTATACCTAGGTACCAAACTTCAAATTGTACAATGTAACTTTCATCATTTGGCGCATTCCAAGTGAATATCATTATATATTACAAATTTTAATATCCTATCAAGCGCTAAGACCCTCAGTAAGATTCACAAAGCATACAACACTTAACTGCTATAGATTCGGCACCTTTGCGTCTGGACTTGGCAGCTACCCAGACGCTAGACCCCTTGCCTTGGTCTGGCCTCATTAGGAGTTAACCTTCCTTACGGAATGGTTGACGTAAGCTTTGAGCGATGGTTATTGCTTCTATTTTGTATTTGCTGTTAGTTATTATTGCTATTGATGGAGATTATTTGGTAAAAACATTCATCGTACTTGAAATAACGAATAGTTTTATCTCTGCTTGTAAGCAAGCTCATAGCTGAGGGATGACATATGGGGATGATGAGGTATGACACTTCCTGAAAATAAATGAATGGGTGATTGTTTATAATCAATTCTAGGATTTTATTTATTTATATATATTTTATAGATAGCAGTCTACTACTAAAAGGATTAGCCCTTTTAGTGGAAGGCTTCATGGAGAGATTAAAAACATCTAACAGTCGCGTTTAATCCAATCAAGACTGGAGCATCGTTGTCCAAGTCGGCTTAGGTAGATTAGGTGTTGTCCCTGCAGCTTCAGGATTAAGAAAAGAGCTACGGTGTCCCCTACTTTATCGTAAGAGGCGACTAAAAGCGGGCTTCCGGGGTTGTGGGTGGTGTGAGTGGCTCGATCCGTTCAGATAGCAGCCCCACGAAGGACGGCGGTGTGTACGTGACCGCATGCCGCCATAAGCATCGGAAAGTGCAAGAGAGCACATTTGCTCTCCCGAAGATGGACCCATTCTGGGCGCCGCGCATGTAGGACACCGGTGCGTTCCATCGGAGATCCCGAAGTCCTCCCCGAGTGCAGAAGCAGGCCACCGAGGGGGTTTTAGTGCGGTCAAATCCAACATAACCCGGTATCCTCTCTCCAGTACACTCTCACCGACTGTATAGCGCACAAACGGGCCATAAAGCTTCTTGTTTGGAAATAAAGTTTCAAGTGAGCGAGCTTTTAACTATGTAGTAAAGTGTTTTTACTACTACGGCGACACTTTTTAACCTCATAAAATATAAAGGTGTTTACCTAATATCACCTTGTGGTAGGACTTTTATTGTGCGCCCGGGGAAGTACCACCGCTGCATCCACTTCTGTCGTGAATCTATTTTATTGTGTTCCAGAGGAAAAGTGCAGTTGCCGGGCAGATTTACATGAGGCTACCATCAGCCGTCGTAGTAAGCGCAACTGCATACGACTTCAGACAAGATTTACTTATGCTTGTTTTTGAGGCTGTGTGTAGATGTCCATGGTCTGCAGCGATCACTTTACACCACTTCTTGACCATTACCCGAGCTCCATATATTCGCACTGGACTTGCGGTGTAGATACGTCCAGACTACCCTGCGTATAAAGTGAGGACTATGACCAACACGAGAAATTCCCTATTTTTATTCAACCTTTTTTATGTCCGATTGCTGGGCACAGGTCTTCTCTCTAAAGTGAGCAGGATGTAGGCCATAGTACACCACGCTGGCCAAGTGCGGATAAGTGGATATCATGCCTTCGAGAAATTATAGCTCTCAAGCATACAAGGTGATGGAAAACTTCGTTATCAAATCTATACTTATATATAAATCTGAAGAGTATGTTTGTTTGTTTGAACGCGCTAATCTCAGAAACTACTGGTTCTAAAAAAATATTTTTGTGTTTAATAGTCCAATTATTGGGGAAGGCTATAGGCTATACAACATCATGCTTTGAATAATACCAAAGTCCACGCGGACAAAGTTGCGAGCGGCCGCTAGTATTACAATATTTTCCCTCATCGCGAAGTAGCGATAATTACGCATAAAACAGATTTCTTTGTCAGGGGTGCATGCCACGTTTCGAACTTGCGACTACTTAGCTTTAACTAAAAATTCAAGGGATCTCCTTTATTTGGTCTGTATTTCTTTTACAACGAACAATGATGTCACAAACTGAATCTCGTGCCTTCGTGTTCTAGGCACGAAACGGTATGTTTTAACGGCAATCTGATAATTACGGCGGTGACATTTACGGCAAATGAATTATGATCGGTTAGGTTCAGTGATACGACTAACTGTTTGAACTTAGACGCATTACGTTTTTTTTAAGGCTATTCGATTAAAATTAAAATTTGTTTGAAGGTATACATAAGTTGTATATTTTTTTACAAACGTACAAAATTTTAAGGCTCGTAATATAAATATAAATTCTGTAGGTGAAGTTCTTAATTTTCATCTCCCAAAATATTCCGTAAACACACACTAAATGACCGTTAAAAATTGTAATTTTCCAATCACTTTGTCATAGTCGCTGTGTAGAGATCATTTCATTTTCCCTTTTGAAACGGAACTTTCCTCGTAGCGTCCTCTGCTATTTATATCCTCGGCGCGCACCTCTGACAAAGAAGTAGTGTGCATATTTGGTTGCACCCCTTTTTGCGTCTCCAGCAGTGAGAGTGGCTGCTCCAAGGCGGGTTGGTAGAGATGCGGGCATATGGGTAAGCCCGATGTCGGATGTTTTCAAACCACCCATAAGGCCTCCGACAAGGTTTAAAGACTGTTATCTGTCGACAACAACCGGGACCAACGGCTTAACGTGCCTTCCGAAGTGCGAAAATGCGCATGAATTTTTTTGCCACTAGCGGTCACCCATCTCGTACTCGACCGCGCCCGTTTGGCTTAGTTGCATAAATCGCTTGCGTTCTATGCTAACCGCTGGGCCATACGCGCTTCTTGCGCATGCTAACTTGAATTAAACTTACTTCTAAAAATTTTTACATATGTCAAGTCATGTCAAACATAGATAACTCCAACACGCAAGCCCTAACGTTCAAAGACTGCCTTGTAAGTTAGTTCACCTTGTATCTTGTTCGCGATTTTTACTAAGCCAACTTAGCCTTTTCAGCGTAGTCTTAATCCAGAGGACTTTGGCTTCTCCGATTCTAGCAACGTACACAGTTTGAAAACTTCCTAGCTACAGTAAAAGTCGAGTGCAGACATGTCTTACATATTGAATATCAGATAATACCTTCTTTTTGCTTTGTTTTTGTATATTTTCGCCTTTAGCTTTCACGGATTCTTGATAAACTTAGAACGTACGTACACAAAACTGACTAACTGACGTATCTGATGATCTCAAAATACTTGATACAATTTGTATGATTTCAATTTGGATGTTTCCAACACGATGTGCCCGATAAATTCCTAAGTAATTTATATTTTATTCTCATAACAAATAGCTTAAGTTAAATATTTTAATAAAGGCAGTACGAGTACAATTACATTAAGGTAAGTTTGTCCTGTCCGTAAAACTTCAATGCTACTGTTGTATTCAATGCTGGGACTACTGAAATTAGTGCAACGTCGACAGTTTGGAAACTTCTTAGCTATAGTGAATGTTGAGTGCAAACATGACTTAGGTACATGTGTTGATTATTTGAAATTAAGTTTATTTTTGCTATTTTGCTTTCTTTTTTGTCCCTTTTTGCCTTTAGCATTTAAAGATATTGTGAGTTTTCATAAACTAGAAGGACTACTTCTTTCCAGATATTAACGAGTATCGCAAATTACGTAGCTAACTATATCATCAACGAGATAAAAGGAAGAAGTTAAACTAAGGCCCTGCTCCTGTTTAATATTTATTTATAATGTATTCTTTATTTATTTTTAGGCCTCTTTCAACCGCTAAACTTTGTATTATAGCAGTAGTTTACCATATACTAACATCAGCAAGAGTGCTAATGATACGTGTGTATATGTGCAGTTTTGAATATTATTATATTAGAAGTTAGGGTACCTAGTGCAAGTTATCTCTTAATGTTTTAATTTTACATCAGTTAGTTTAATAATGTCTAATGGTACAAGGTAAAATTAAAGTAAATTAAAATTTTATCCTCTTTACGATTTCTAGTAAGCTAGCTTTACCTAGTACCCAAGTATACTGTTCGCGCCAATTAAGTCATTATTCATTTATGTGAACCACCTTCATCCTCCCTCTCTTTCCCGCAAGCGCACTATTATATAATATTGTCACCATTCGCACCTGAACGAATGTTTAAGGATCAGGAAGACCTATTAATCAGTCTGTCTTCAGTGTCTTCGTCCGGCCGCCGACGCGCACGCAAGTCCTTTCGTGACAACCGCACCGCAAGCCACCATGCGTGGTTAGACTCGCCGCATCGCCGCCATCACCGCTGTCAATAGTTTGTGATTTAACGACTCAAAGTGATGAATAGGTACCTATAGTGTAGTGTGAAGGACAACACCAGTTCCCGGGCAAGAGAAGATTGATCGAGGCTTCATCAGTACACGAGCATACCATCTGCTCCAGCCCCTGTGATAATCCAGGTTAGTGCGCTTGCTCCCTTTATCAATCCTTCTCGTTTTCCACCCTTTATTCTCCCATTTTGATCATATCGAACCGGATGTCGAACCGCAACTTACAGTCCACTATTCCTGCACCCGCAGCGGGGGATCATCTTCAGATCCACCATATACACTTCATTTTTAGAGTGGCCCCGGTATCTTTAATTCTTGCAACGTCTACCGTTTTGGAACTCTGGCTGTATAAAAAGTTAAGTGCAGACTCGACTTACATTTTAAATGTCGGATATCAGCCTTCTTTTTAATCACGGTCTTCGAAATAATTTAATAGGATTTTGTAAATAACATGAACACACAAAAGATAGGAACAAAAACACCCAGACTGAGAACAAAAATTTAAACTCATCAATCAAACTTCTGCCTTGCTCGTGGCCTCAAGTGGACGCAATCAGTTGGTTCGACAATTATATTCTTGAGAATTGTCGAAAGATAAATGTATTATAAACAAATGATCGGTGACAACGATGGATGTTTTTATTGCGCTTGCCTCAAATCAACATACCACTTCTCCAATGAGACGGTAAACGCTGCGTCGTGACAGCCCTTTCACATGGCAGTCCAGTTTTTTGCAGGATCCCGTTTTCTGCAGGATCCCGTTTGATGGCGAATGTGTTTACATGCTAGCGTTCACACGAGCATCCCGCATGTGGGATCCTGCAAAAAAACGATCCAGTCGAATTGTGCCATTCGGTTTTGTCACTAGAAACTGTATCCGTCGTCCAGTAAAAAGCGGGATCCCGTTTATTCACCCATATATTTCAATAGCAGTGTTCACACGGCAGTCCAGTTTTGCAGGACCAGCTTTTTAATGGATCCTGCAAAATTGAACTGCCATGTGAAAACAGTGTCTTGTTTTGCCGGAGACAGTAAAAAGACGGTCCTGCAAAACTGGACTTCCGTATGAAAGGGCGCTGACGCTGCGTCAAGCCGCATACCGAGGCGTAATGCGTCAAGATCGGGAGAACGAGGCTTAAGAATAATTTTAAATCAGCGTATTTTTCTGCGAGTGTACGAACATTATACGAGTAGCATAGACGCTTTCGCATATTACATGCACTACTTTGTCTTGCATATAATACTCTGGTCTAACACCACTCTCAAGCTGAGCACAAAATCAGGAAACACACAGCAGTCATAATAATATGTTGACAAGCCTAGTTCTACGAGATTTTATTTGTTGTTTACGAGATTTTTTAATAGGTCGGGTCCTATGTGGCCAGTGACTAACTTTCCAATGAAACACAGTAAAACTAAATCACGACAGAAATGCCGATCAAACCATGTAATATAATACTACTCACAGTTACATGGTACATAATGTTCACAGAATGTAAGATCAAACTGAGTAGTTTAAATTACGGTAGACGTAACTATGGTTTCTTAATATAAGCTTTGTTAAAGGCTGAGTAATACGAGTAAATGGTATAATGATATGAGAGCAGACAGAACAAAACAAAATATGTTCACTAAGAGTTTTTAAGGGAACCGTACAGTGAATAAAGAATATTTCATATTACATTTCATTTCATTTCACATGTTATTTTATAAACATTTACATCAAACATGTCTATTTACCTGAAGTTTAATCATATGCCTTATCTTTAACCAAATGTAACTAACTTGTTGTGTTTAAAAATAAAGCTTTAATATTTTAAAAACATATTGCTTTTTAAAGTACGACCTAAGTGTATTAAGTAATGAACTAAACGCCCATTAGTGTATATTGTAAATGCGACTAAAAGCTAAAATTTAACAATTCCAGGGGTTCTTCACTCTCGGCCCGCTGTAATTAGCTGCCGAGAGTTAATGAACTTGTTTTGAGGCATGATAAAGCTGTTGTATGAAATTCTTTAGGAAATTAGTAATAATATGAAAGGGGTTATCAAATTTCTAATAGATAGATATATAAAAAATACTCTTTTTTTTTTTCAACCTTTTTTATGTCCCACTGCTGGGCACAGGTCTCCTCTCACTAGTGAGAGGGATTTAGGCCATAGTCCACCACGCTGGCCAAGTGCGGATTGGTGGACGACACGCCTTCGAGAAATTATGAATTCCTCTCAGGCATGCACGGCGATGGAGAACATCGTAATCAATTAAATATCACGATTTTTTCCATCACCGTGGAGCAGCGATAAATGCGCACATTACAAATTTCTTTGTCAGAGGTGCGCGCCGAGGATTTGAACCCGGGATCGATCGCGTCGAAGACCGCGGATTCATACCACTCGGCCATCGCTGAACACTTATGAAATAATTCTTTACTATTTGTGAAGCTATTTACAAGCTTATAAACTACTTTTAAGAGACATGAACGCTATTATTGACGACTTCTGTGGCGCTATCTGTTACCGGTTGTAAAATTAAAAAAAAATATTGTCACAAATAATAAAAAAAATGTAATATGCTTGCTTGAGGCTTGAACTCGGGTCTCTAGTTCCGCAGTCAGCCTACGTAACCATTCGACCAAGGAATCTATAATTCCATCGACGATATTTTTATAGAGAATTTTCAAATCGACATTGTTATTTGTTTGAAAGACGGATTGGCGGATGACGTTTTACGGTGTTCTACGCCACAATAATATTATTAATTATATTCTCCAATAGATGTCAGTATGAGTCATATTTTTCAGTTTATATTTAAGTTGATTAATTTGTTAAAAATTCGAATAAAACGACTTATTCTAAAAATAAAACCCAGCTGGATCAATCTATCACCCACGAAACCCTGGGCTCTAAATTTCATAAAAATCGTAGTACCTATGTAATATGTAGTATGTAATCGAAGAGCATACAAACTACAACGCAGGAATATCTACGTCAGCCTTCCAAAGACTGATCAAAGGTGGAATATAAAATAATTTGTTATGCAAACTACACTGTAGAATAGTTCAAATTGAAACGACTCTTGGCTGCAGTACCAAAATATTCGTAACAGTTCATGCAACTGAATTATTTAAATCAGAGTCTAGCCAGTGCGAACGTTGATTCTAAATTATCTTTAATCGTATTAAGCTAGAAAATCATCGCTGACATCGATAATTGATTACATTAAATATTATTTCAAGGTGACAGCTCAATGCTAACTATCTTAATACTCCCAACTACCTAGTCGAACGAATTCGAAACCCAGCATGCAACTCTGATTAAAATCCATACTGATATTATAAATGTATATGCGATCATGGTCAGAGGCACGTTCCTTGAGAGAAGTGGACAGTAATTTTATAAAAGCTTCTTTGTTTTCCAGTCCTTGCAAGATCTTATTTTTTCTGTACCTATTTACACATGCACTCGAGGTTTTAAAATAGAAAATCTTTTTTGTGCATTATAAATTTTCGGTGCGCAGCGTGATGATAGTGTTGCGATACAAAATATTTGTGCGTGGTGTGGTCATAACAAAACTATAGATAAATACGTTATAAAAGGCACAGATTATTAATAAACTACCAATTTCACCCCCGCCGCATTAAAAAGGATCAGTACCATGAAGTGAATAATCTCCGTAATCTTTCATGAGGCCTTTTTTTGGTATCGGGGGAAACCTTCAAAGGTACCAGGCAACTAGGGAGAGAATACCGGGTGTTATGTGGGATTTATGCCCCACTAAAATCCCCTCGGTGGTCTGCCTCTGCGCTTGGAGAGGACTCCGGGATCTGGGGGACGCACCGGTGTCCTCCACGCGCGATGAATAAAAGTTTACCTTAATAAATACCGCTTAAACCATAGACTAAGGATATTACTATACGATACTACCTTAGTTTAAATACTCATTGCCCTAGAGTGTTATTCCCTGTATCGTGGATGCCATGATCTTTTGGAGATTCCTTCCCAATAAAAGAATGAATGAATGAAAAGATGAATAAAAGTTTACCTAAATAAATACCGCTTAAACCATAGACTAAGGATATACTACCGTAGCTTAAATACTCATTGCCCCAGAGTATTATTCCCTGTATCGTAGATGCCATGTAATTTGCTTTAGAAATCTTTCTCGCTGGGAATCAAATCCACACCGTTTGCGGCATACCGGTGAGTACTGCACAATACGGGTCATTAGTATATTTTTATAGATGATTTTTGATAATTCTTCTATAATAATATATTTATAGGAAAAGAATATCAAAGAAGAAAAATCATATTCCGTTCAAGAACATTATATTCAATTGTGAGCGTTAAGTTCTTTTTCATAAAAGTCCATAAATCCTATATAATATAATTGCTGGAAATTCACTGAGTACAGGAAATTACCCATCAATTCCTTTTCACTCTATATTAATAAAAGAATATGTCACTTTACAAGATGTTACTTTGAAGTACAGCTTTATGTGTTCGCAACCGGTACGGCGACGCCCGCGTATTTTGTAAAAGGTTCTGGTTCGAGTTACTACTGAGGACATAATTATCTCAATTATGAATTTTCTGACTTGGATGTGAATTGTTTTTTAAGCATTTATTTATCTGCCTGACTGGTTGCAACCCTTTTTAAGGGCATGGGTCCCCCGCCATTATTGGAGGCCTGGAGCTTACTCCACCACGTTGCTCCAAAGCAGTTTGGTGATGCCTTAACGTGCCCTCTGAATCACAGATACGCGCATGAAATTTTTGTTACTACCCATCTCATACCCGAGCGCGCCCGATTGTTTTAGCTGCGAAGACCACTTGCATTCTACGCTGGCTGCCGGCTCAAGTTCGCATTAAATAAATAAATAACGTTTCACACTCATAGCCCCACAGTAGGGTAGATACACCTAGATCGAGAACATAAATTTAAACTCATCATTCAAATTTCTACCTCGTCGGAAATCGAACCCGGGACCCTCCGATCTGCATCCCGGCTAGTACCCATTGCGGCATACGGGTCGTCATAATATATTTAATTATATCTATTTCATTGAATGTAGTGCCTTTAGGTACTTAGAACTAACCGAAACGTTAATTTCAATCTACGTAGTTTGTTAAAAGGCAATCAGTGTTAATTGAGTTACGCAGTTGTCTACACAGTACATTCCTTGGCTCTGAAAGATAATTGTGATTAACTACAAATTGAATTCCCTACATTTTGGAGATTATTGAGAACTTGAAAGTACGGATTTTATTACCTACCTTATTTGAACAGATTTTTTATCTGGAATTTGATCCCCTCGTACGACTTCCACAGAAGAAAATGTGTAGTGCTATATTCTAACGCCGAACAATAAACGGTCAATTTTCTGTTTTGTTGTTCAATCTTTTGTATGTTCCACTGTTGGGTATAGGGCTCCTCTCACGAGTGAGGGAGATTTACGTCATTGTCCATCACGCGCAAATTAAATTAAAATTATCATTTTCTCTAAGGCATGCACGGTGATAGTAATTTTTATCAATAAGAAATAGAGCAATCAAAAAGATTCTATCCTTACTGTATTGCTCTTTTTCAAACACTTTTTGCAATGTCTAAAAAATATCTAATATTATGATTTTGTCCTTGAGGCAATTTATCAGTGTTTCTTAGTGCGAAAAACCTACGATTTTCTTTAAAGTGTCTTAAATGTTTTTCTAAATGTTTGAATCCAAAAGAAAGTAGTTCAAAGTTTACTAAAGTTTAAAATAACTACAACAAGCAATTTAAAATACATTAAAAAGTAATTTCCTAAATTAATACAGGTACTTGTATGCAAATTTGTACGACACTCCGCCATTAACTACCCATGTTCATGCATATTAGGCGGCTAACTGAACGTGTATTTAATTAGTGAACGAAAATTTACGAAAAACTAAAAAGATTTATATTAAACGGCAACAAAGTCACATAGTTCTGCCCTTGGAATAAAACCCTAAAAGTCTACACAGCTAAGAAAAACCTGCGTATATAGCTTGTGTAGGGCTATTCTGGGGCGGAGAACGGAAAGAAAGTCTGTTGGATGTACACCCGTTTAATGCGCAACACATATATCACTAAACAACGTTACTTATCACAAAAACAAGACGCGAGCCGCAGGAGTGTGTCGCACTGCCTGCTCACTCGCGCCATTCCCAACCTCGCGGCAGAATCGGGCAACTACCAACGGGGTTGCCCGCTATGATATTTAAAGTCGTACCACGCGCTATACGTAGTTTTTTTGACGTGATAACGTCTTTAAAATCGTTTTAGTCGGGTGACATGTTCAGAAACTTGTGTCACACCAAAACCTCACGAGCGCGATCGCAGGTATAACGAGAGAGAGACGGACCGATCTCCCGTCTCATCTCGAGCGCTGTCAGTCATTCCGTGAAACTTGTCACGCGGAATCCTCACGAGCGGAGGCTGGCATAGCGTTCGAGTGAGTGAACCGATCTTCCGTCTCTCTCACTCTCGCGGCATACAAACGAATGGAGATTTTCTCGTGCGGACGTTATCACGTAAACATCTCGATCGTAAACCTACTTTACAAACAATTTGCCGTTTTTTTCTTTTCTTTTCCTTATCTTATTTCTTATGTGGTGATCTGAGAGCTGGCGAGTATTTCGCCTAAATGCTTAGCCTCGTTGTTCAATGGGGAAATGCCGCCAGCGCCTTAGGCACCATGCCTATTACGGACATTTTAAAGGAAGTTTTTTTATATATAAATATTTATTTTTGTAATTACCATTTATGTACAGTTTTTTTTTTACTTTACTTGTATATAATTAGTATATTTCTATTATAACTATGTTCTAAGTATGTAAATATCATTTCGCCCCAAAACAGAGCATCATCAGGGTTATTTACTTTACGACGGTTACTCGCATAGGCCTAAAAACTTTGGTAAACATTTCCTCGATAAATAGCAGTCATTAAGCCTAGTTAGAGGCCTTACATGCATTTTAAAAAATAAATTACGGAGCCTCGGCAATTACTCTCATTAAATCATTAAAATTACAACATTCTCTTCTTCGTCTCAACTATATATTTTAATATTTATAAGCGCCCTCATGTATAAGGTATTTTCAGTTCTACACGTACGCTTATCCTTAGTCATAAACCCTCAGTACCTTCTGAATTTCACAACAGCTAAAGGGAGGGACGTGACGTGTGTGCGAGTGGAGAGGTCTTACTCTTATTAACACTTTATAAGTAACCTGTAGTCATTAGGATGAACTCTCTTTTCCCCATAAAAACGCTCGTGAGTTTAAGTACTAGATTAGCTCCCACCCATCTCACACCTGACCACGCCCGTTTGGCTTAACTGCGTAGATCACTTGCGTTCTTCGCTAGCCGCCAAGCCATGTGCGCTTTAACTAGCCTATTCTAGAACTGTGATTCTAGAACTATGAAACGAGATACGAACTACATCTATTAATACGATATTATGTTCACCTTTTTCGAAAAGTTTTTTCAAAGATTTTTTCAAAGATTTATTAGTGACAAAAAACATACATTTAACACAATACATTTTTTTATACAGTTCTTTTGAATACATTTATTGATTTATCTATTCAGATGTCGGTGCCATCCTAGTAGGCATTTAAAAAATGCCTGTGTCAGGAGGCTCCGCTCTTCCATATCTCTAACAAGAGTATCAATCAATACATACAGTGATAAATTTGATAATATGTACTTATAAATATGTACATTAGAATATGTACATATATAAAAAATAAAAAGATACGATATTTTATTTTATTTTACAATGATTATTATATTACATTTAATGTGTGTGTGTGTGTGTGTGTGTGAGTGTGTGTGTGTGAGAGTGTGTGTGTGTGTGTGAGTGAGTGTGTGTGTGTGTGTGTGTGTGTGTGTTAATGTGTTATGAAATTTGAGATAACAGAGATTCAGTTTCGTCATAATTTAATTGTTTAATCCAATTTAGGACTTTTTCCTTACACTTTATTGTCAATAATTTGTAGATTTCGAGCTCTTTGTTTATTTTGTTGTATAAAAAAGATGATTGTGTTAGATATTGTCTCTTAGCAAATTTAGTTTTAGTGTGGTGTACATTAGCAACCTTATATTTCCTCCTCCTGTTTATAACAGTGGTATCAAGTTCTAGCGTTTTATGTCTCCTTAGAATAGTTTGTAAAATATACAGTTTTCGCACAGTTAGTAATTGCTGTTGTGCATACAGATCTTCAGTTGGAAATCTAAATGGTTTAAAATGGATGACCTTCAATAAACAACGTTGACCTCTTTCTAGTGCCAAAAATTTTGTTTTAGTGGACCCTCCCCATATAGGAATACAATACGTGAGAACTGACTGTGCGAGGGAGATATAAATTTGGTTAAGTAATTTACGTGTAGTTACGTGCCGAAGAATTTTGAAGATCCATATTAATTTCCGAATTCTTTCATTGACAGAGTCTATTTGAGCATGCCAAGATAGTCTGCTATCGATTACCACACCTAAATATTTAATATTGCAGACTCTATTAATTTCTTTGCATCTACAATTTGTAAGGTTCATATTATTACATTGATGTATTTTCAGTGCATAGTCTTTCTGTGGTTCGGTACGTTTACTGATGCTAAAACATATATAATTTGTTTTTGTGATATTTAGTGTTAGGAGATTAGATGTTAACCATGAAGATACTTTACTCAAACCAGATTCAGCAGTTTTGTGCACTGAGTCCCAGGAGGAACCCGAAAACACAATGGCTGTATCATCAGCATATGAAAAAATTTGTCCTCCGTCTATTTTTAGGTTTGTTAGGGCATTGATGTAAATCAAAAATAGCGTAGGACCAAGGACGCTGCCCTGTGGCACGCCAAACGAAACCTCCGAATCACCACTTACATAATCTCCTATCTTAACCTTTTGTTTCCTCCCATATAGATAGCTTTTAAATAAATTAAGAGGTTCTCCTCTGATGCCTATACATTCAAGCTTTTGTATAAGAATGGGATGCGATACGGTATCAAAGGCTTTTTTAATGTCAAGAAACACAGTTAAGCATTTCTTTCCTTGGTCTAGAAGTTCGGTCACTCTAGACGTAAGAGCCAAAATAGCATCTTCCGTTGATAATCCATGTCTAAAGCCAAATTGAGAGTTAGATATGATTTTGAATTTAGTTAAATAGTTTGTTAGTCGGTTATTAATTATTTTTTCAATAATTTTTGAAATCGATGTAAGTACAGATATTGGTCTGTAATTGTTAAGATCGTCTTTCTCGCCACTCTTGTACACAGGGGTAACAATCGACATTTTGAGTAGACTAGGAAATGTGCCCTCTTTAAAGGACATATTTGTTAAATGACTTATTATAGGTGATAATATAGGTTTGGCTTTCTTGAGGAACACAGTTGGGATATTGTCGTACCCGGGTGCACTCCCCGACTTTAGACTCGTAATAATGTTATCAACTTCCTGTGGGTCTGTATCCAGTAAAACAAATGAAGATAGGTGTGGTATCTTTGTGGAATCAGATTCATTTTGAATTTGAGTAGGCAGATTAATGTTAGTTGCAATGTTTCCTGCAAGTTTTTGGCCTACATTTGCAAAATATCCATTCACGTACTCAGAGGATTCACTGGGAGTAGGCTTTATGTTTAACAGATCATTATTTGATGACTTTCTTTGTTTAATGTGTGTTATAGTTTTAATTGTTTTCCAAAGAGCTCTAGGGTTATTAACTGATTTGGCTAAATTATCTGATTCATATTTACGTTTCAGTTTCTTTAATAATTTATTACAAAAGTTGCGATATCTTTTATACGTGATTTTTAATATGTCGTTATGAGGATCAGATTTAAGTTTCATCTGCATCTTATTTCTGTTTCTTATGCAACGCATAATACCGGGTGTAATCCAACGTTTTAGGGAACGTTTTGATTTTGGTTATTTTAGTTATTTTACTTGCTGTGAGTGAATCAGTTATTTGTGTAATTAATTGCTCTACTATAAAATCCGGGTCTTGACTTAACAATAGTTTAGAGATGTTCTTTTCGAGTAGTAAAGTATATGCTCGTTCATAGTCAGTTATTTCGTATGTTTTTTTACAAGAATATATACGCTTTACCTTAGATAGGCTTAATAATATGGTGCAATGATCAGTCACTGAAGTGTTTAAAATACCGACGTGAGCTGTATGTTTAGATTTATTAAATTTAAGCATAAAATGGTCCAAACAGTTCTGTTCTCTTGTGGGATGCAGATGACCAGTTAAAATACCATACATAGATAACATATTGAGATAATTTGTCCTATTATTAAAGTCATGAGTTTGTTCATTTTGTTTTGAAATAAGATTAATATTAATATCTCCTGTAATTATTATGTTATTTTGAGATTTTATATTGTTTAGGTAAGAGCTAAGAGAGTTTATAAATTCAGAAGCGTTTGGATTAGAAGGAGAGCGATATATGCCCAAAAGGACGTAGTTTAGCACGTTAATTTGCAGACAGGATGCATGATTTAGCTTGACTTCTTTGAATTTGGGTTTAAGATTGCTTTTTACATAAACGGCCACTCCATCATTTTGGTTTATATTACATGAAGTTACATAGGCATCGTAATTACTCAACTGTGGAATAGGTTTGTCACTTAAGCGACATTCGGTCAAAACAAAAACATCTGGGTCAAAGTGTAAGTCCGCGAGGGTTATTTGTAAGTCATCAAAATTTCTGTAAATACTTCTTATGTTTTGTGAAATAATAGTAAAATCATTTTTGCTATAGGTGAAGTGATTTTTTAACTCTTGGATGTCACATTTTACTGTACTCGCAGTTAAAGTTTTATCTAATTCTTTTATAGTATTTAGGGAGCTATCCATTATTCTTTGAGAAAGAAGTGGGTGTAAAATCATATTTGTGGTATAAAATGTAACTTAAAGTAGAGATAATGTAGTGATAAGGACTTTTATTAATAGAAAACTGAAATAATAATGGGAATGTGTATGTTAAATCATATTTAATGTATAGTATGTTACATAAAATGGAGACAATATAGTGATCAAGAGTTTGTTCGATTGAAAACTGAACCGAAAATGGTGAAGTACCAAATATATTGTGAATTTGTATGTGTGCGTGTGAGTGTGTTTGTAGTTTTGTGTATATTATTTTATGAGTCATGTGTTTATTTAAATATTGTTGAAAATTATTTCTATATAAATATTGGACATTGAATAACAATATAAGAAAGCAGGAAAATATTTCTTGACCTATACGTAACGTAACGCTCAAAATAATTTTACATTTTCTACAGAAACGTTCATATAGTCAATTATTTTGTGATAACTGTTGAATTTGTGCTTCATTCTTAATTGAGATGATTTCAGAGTCGTCCGTTTGTCTTATGTATATCTTGCCGTAAGCCGTCCAGCAATATTTGAATAGCTTTCTTTTTACAAGGTCCCTCGCAAGAAAGTGTAGTCGAAAAGTTATTTTTATATCTTTCAAAAATTGTTTGGGGCTGCAACCCTATTTACGTCCCACTGCTGGGCACGGGTCTCTCCCCAATATTGCTTGGCCTGGAGCTTACTCCACCACGCTGCTCATTGGGTTTGGTGGAGATGCGGGTTATTGGCAAACCTGCTGTTGGATGTCTTCAAACCGCCCATAAGGCCTTTGACAAGGTTTAACGACTGTTATCTATCGACAATAACCGAGACCGACAGCTTAACGTGCCCTCCGAAGCACGGAAACACGCATGAAATTATTTACCAACGGACTATTGGTGACCGCTAGACCAATTTCACATCCGACCGCGTCCGTTTGGCTTAGTTGGATAGATCGCTTGCGCTCTACGCTAACCGCTGGGCCATGCGCGCTTCAAAAATTGTTTATAATGAGTATTTTCAAACTCTGTATAAAATGCTTTCTAAAATGAATCTACTATGTGCCATTTTAGGGTGAGAAACTTCATCAAAACTGACTCTTTTTACTAGGTATATCTTTTTATTACTTAACTTGCAAGGTATGTTTGTTCGGGTAGAATCTTCCAACTCAATTTTGAAGCAGACATTGATTCTTTGAAAATCTTATACACACGTTTAGCAACATCTCCGTTGCTTGTTATAAGGGAGGAGTATCCATGATGCATTTCTACATATAAAAAGGGAAGCAGGGCTGACTAAGTGAATTAAAAACATAAACGTTTTTTTCACTCAGAGATGCGAACCAAGACTTCAACAACAAACGATTAAAAGATGAAGATTAATTAAAAAGTACCTTTTTTGTGTCGGGGGGAAACCTTCAAAAGGTACCCGGCACCTTGGGAGAGGATATGTAAGAGGATATGGGGTTATGTGGGATTTGACCGCACTAAAACACCCTCGGTGACCTGCCTCTGTGTTTTCGGAGGACTCCGGGATCTCCGAGAGAACGCACCGGTGTCCTCCACGCACAGCGCCCGCAATGGACCCATCTTTGGGAGAGCTTTGTGTTGCTTTCCTGCACCTTCCGATGCTTACGGTGGCATGCGGCCGTCCTTCCCGGGGCTGCTGGCTGGACGGTTCGAGCTCCCACTCTCCCCGCCCGCAACCCCGGAAGTCCCCTTTTAGTCGCCTTTTACGATCAGGCAGGTATACCGTAGCTCTATTCTTACTCCCGAAGCTACAGGGACTACTTAAAAAGTACCTAGCGGCCGCCCGCGACTTCATCCGCGTGGACTTTCGTATCAGTCATAGCATGATGTTATATAGCCGAAACACTTCCCCGATAAATGGAGTATCGAACACAAAAAAATAAATAAATTGGAACCAGTAGTTTCTGAGATTAGCGCGTTCAAACAAACTCCTCATCTACTAGTACATGAGTCGCGCTTCACATGCGATGCCATTATTAAAAGAATAAACAAACCAATAGGCGTTTCAGACGTAAAACTAAACCAGTTAATATAAGCAGGGAGTCATCATCATAGTGGAACTCTTTTAGCCGTCTTTGAAAAGCTGATATTTACATTCGAACCATGCGTATTTTTATGTACGGTTCCCCCGAAATCGAAGGTAAACTAAGTTTGGAATCGTTGCCCGTATAAAAAGATTACGCTAAAGGTATGGGCTCCAACTCGAATTATCGTAAGATCGTGGATAACTGTATCGTAGTCGTAGCTAACCAAATTTTTTTTGCAAAGTAACATAAATTGCATTTTTAAGTAAGTTCGACGTTTAAGATAAATCTTATATACGAGTATATAAAAATAATTCTAATAATTGTCGTGTTAGTTACACCATTTTTAACTCAAGAACGTCTGGACTAATTTTTCGATTGGCAGTCCGGCATGGTTAACATTGCGCCTCACGGGTAGTCGCAGTGAAGTTGCAGTATACTTAAATAATCTGAGTTACTATGGCACCAGTGTGTCCAAGACTGGCTCCGCTCTGACAGACAGATATATATATATATATATATATACATATAAAATTCTCGTGTCAGTGACATGAGTGTTAGCTGCCTTATAGATTATTTGCTCTGTGGTTGCCATACCTCTCTGAATCGGATTTCTTATGTAATTTTGTGCGTATATTCCTGAGAATAGGATGCAAACTATTTTTCATAACCGGAGGAAAATATTTGGAAATATTAGGGTTCCCTAAAGAACAGCGGATGAAGTCGCAGGCGATCAGCTTTATTTTTGAAGAGAGGAGAAATAGGAAACACTAGACATAAATTTATAGAGCGAATTAAAGTGTAACAATATTTATGAATGTTGTTTTATGTTAATGGATGTACTCGTAACATTATATGCAAACGTTTTATGCAAAGCTTAAGGTTAACGACCCGAAGCACTTTACTGAAAAGTTGTGTCCTGGCAAAATATTTCTGGCATCATAACAAACTATCCCAATTGACACACATTCGAGTATTCGTTGCTCTTTTGTTAATATATTTTGTTGTCTTTGCAGTTACATTAAGGATTTTTATTTGAATGGAGTAGCAGACTAGCATACAGGCCACGTGATATTAAGTGGTCATTGCAGTCCATGGACATCTACACATAACCTCAAGCAAGCATAGGTAAGTCTTGTCTGAGGTCGTATGCATTATTGTGAGTTTTGTTTTATTGTTTTTGAGCTGTACTGTGAGTGTGAAGCGTTTTAAAAAGAGATATATGTATATACTGTAACCTATCGGAAAGTAATTTTTAAAGTCAGTAAATATCGCTCAAGTTTTGTCGGGAAGTCTTTCTGACATGTCGTGCTCTTGTTTTATTTTTATTTGGTGTATTTTTATGTAATATCGGATAAAGTTTATGGCATTTTGTTCGATATAGGTTAATTATAAATAAATAGGACAGTGCACGAGTGTTGTGAAATAAAATAACAGTGCAAAAACACGTTTTTTCAGCTTGCCCCTAAAACTGAATCCGACAAGTTTTGGTGAAGTAGCCATCGCTTTACTTAAACATCTGACTGATTAGACTGACTGTTTACTGACGGCTTACTTTTTTTTTCTAACACTACTAAGTGATGCAAACATTATACTTGACGCTGGCAATATGCACAGACTTTACGATGCCATTATTGAAAAAATGAAATATCGTTCGTCCTTAACCAGCCTTTTCTGTTGTTGTTTTTGTAACCGACAAAGCGTGATTAATTTATGACACACAAAAACTACTAAAATATGCAGTGCCTAAATCCTCATGACACTATAATTAACTCTACTATAATGCCTATGACATAAATCCATTCTACGAGTACTTATACTAGATTAATCCATCCCGAAACATTATTAATGAGATGTGACAGTAATGTGGACGAACGTTGAACGGTACACCACAGCGTGTCAACCTATAAAGCCTACCTAATGTCATGTGGGATTATTACCTACCAATTATGCTAGTACTTAAATGAGAAGCGCGCATGGCCCGGCGGTTAGCGTAGAACGCAAACGATCTATGCAACTAAACCAAACGGGCGCGGTCGGGTGTGAGATGGGTGATCGCTTGTGGCAAAAAATTTCATGCGCGTTTCCGTGCTTTGGAGGGTACGTTAAGCAGTCGGTCACGGTTGTTGTCGATAGATAACAGTCGTTAAACCTTGTCGGAGGCCTTATGGGCGGTTTGAAAACATCCGACAGTGGGTTGGCCACTAACCCGCATCTCCACCAACCCGCATTGGAGCAGCGTGGTGGAGTAAGCTCCAGGCCTCCCCAATAATGGGGAGAGATTCGCGTCCAGCAGTGGGACGCAAAAAGGGTTGCAGCCAGCCAGCCAAAATCAGAAATGCCCCGCAGTTTCGTTAGAAATTATTACATAGCGAATACACTCGGGGGTCTAAATGAATTTTAATTATTTTTCACGACACCTAGTCGGTTTGAATCTACTTTAAAACTGATCTATAATTCGCATTAGATATTAGCTGAAACAAATTATGTGTGTATGTAACCTAATGAGGTATTATAATCTCTACACGTACAAATACAATTACTTATTAGGAAGTGTTCCGAAATAATACGCGTCTGATACTTTTTATTTGTAGACCTTGTGAATAGCAAAGTAAATACTAATTAAAGTTAGAGCGGTTTCAAGCCAGCATATTTTTCTGCGCGTGAGGTGTTTTGAAAAACGTGTTTACACACGCATTTTTCTTTTTACGCTTCAAAAATGCACAAACGCATACACGGGCTTGTTCCAGAGTTTTCACACTGTGTAGGGTGGAATTTGTCACAGCTGACATCTACAAGATTAGAAGTATAACGTAGTGTTTTAATTCTCTATGATTAGAAGCGCGCCAACGCTCATACGAGTTACATGTGTGGCAAAAGCTAGGAGATTTATTCCTATATGTGCTTCCAAAAACGAGATATTAAGAGCGTCCTATATAAAAGAACGATTTATTAGCGGACGAAGCTGCGCAAGATAACTCCCTTTTGTTAGGGTACTGTACCTTAAGAGAATTATAGAAACCTTTATGCAAATTACGCTGTTTTCTAACAACACTCTTTTTCTCGGCGAAACATGGAGATTTCAAGTTGAAATTATTACAAAAACTTTAAAGTCCAAAGCCTTAGATCCAAAGAGGCGTAGTTAAAACAAAACACGCATAGGTACTTTGAATACGAATATGTACATATGCTGGTTTCTTCTAATTATTTGCATTATATATTACAATATTATTATTACAAACATTTAGGGAAATAAATTCGGATCTGAGAAGCCATTTAACAGCTATCTACGAGAAGACAGTTTGATGAATCACAGAGCGATTTGATGCACGAACAAGCTTGAACTAGGCAGGTTGTATTACAGCAGTAGCGTCCTGTTACAGCTATAATATTATCGTTAAATTTTTTTTTCAATTATGGCATCGCAAACTCTGTGCATACTGCCAGCGTCAAGTATAATTTTTGCATCAATATTTTGCCAGTTTCAATGAAACTGGACGAAGTAATAACAAAGTCAGTAAGTAAGTCGCCAGTAATCAGTCAGTCTAGTCAGTCCAACATTCAATCCAAAATTTCAAAGCGATGGCTACTTTACTAGAACGTGTCCGATGGAATTATGGAGGCAAGCAGAAAAAAATTTTTTTAGCACTGTTATTCTATTTCACAAACACTCGTGCACTGTAATTAACCTATATCAAACAAAATGCCATCAACTTTATCTGATATAACTCAAAAATACACCAAGAAAATGAAAATAAAACAAGAGCACAAAATATCTTTTTCGACTTCCCGCCAAAACTCCTTGTCGTTAATTTATTTTTTACGAAATTGGTTTAAGGTTGCTGCAACACTTTTTGCGTCCCGGCCACTGCTGGGCACGGGTCTATGCTGAGTTGTGGGACTAAAAAAATATAGTTTTTTGTTCTATAGTAACACCTCTATAAGGTTTTTAGGACAATAATTTAAAAGTAAAGCCCGGCAATTTAAAAAGGCGATGTAATAGCTTTCAGTAACTGCTTGCTTGCTTTATTTTTCTTCAACTCGCTAACAAATAAATAAAATCACCTTCTCCTAAATCACAAAACTCAACTAGAACTCAATCAATAAAATCTGCGCATCTCTCTTTCGTAAAGCTTACAGAAATCAATATTTTATAGGCAGTTACTAAGTTACGCGCTCTCTTCCGGCATTGTAAGGCTGTGTATCCACTGTTTCTTTTTCCTTTTGTAATGACTTTTTTTATTTGAATGCAGTAGCAGACGAGCATGCAGGCCACGTAGTGTTAAGTGGTCGCTGCAGCCCATGGACATCTGCACATAACCCCAAGCAAGCATAGGTAAGTCTTGACTGAGGTCGTATGCAGTTACGCTGCTATTCCGGAGGCTGGTGGTCGCCTCATGTAAGTGTGACCGGCAACTGAATCTTTCCACCGAAACACAATATAATTGGTTCACAGCAGAAAGTGGGTACAGCGGTGGTACTTCCCCGGGCGAACCATAATAGTTCTACCACCTACAACAACTACGACTTGCGTAAACTAAATCCAATTTGCACAAAGATCTCACATCATTACATTAATTTTGTAGTCTTCGTGAAAAAGGCGCGAAAGACCTACGGCCTCACCTACTATTTTACTAAATTTTTTTTCTTTTCCACAGAAGAGAAACACGTTTATGATCTATCGAGTTAGCTTTAAAAAATTGTGGTTCGTAGTTGTCATTCGTATATAAGTAAAAGTCGATGTGAATTCATCTTGTTTTGATGTTTATGATCTCTGTTTACATTAGTGTAATAGTGTAAATTAGTGTTTGTCAATTGGTAGAAATTTGGATTAAGACAAAATGTAATATTTTATTAAGATTACCTACATTAAAAACACACAAAGAAAATTAAAATATAAAAAGACTACGACATGCCTCTTTTAAGTTTCCTTAAAAACTCACTTGAAATTATTTCAGATATAAAGTATACCTATTTAAAAAGGTTTTTGATATAAAGAGATATTTGAAGATATTTCACCGTTCACCAACACATTGGCCACGTGTGGATGATAGGTGATAGGTGATAGGCATGATATACAGTTATGGATAAAATTGTGATAAAAATATATTTCTTCTGACAGGTGCGTGCCTGGGTTTGAACTTGGGTGCTCAATATCTGAGACTATTGTAACTCTTCAGTAGAAGTAGGCGTATAAAAAAGATAATCCACGTATTCCTGGTAAAAACCCAGCCTAAGCAAGGAAAAACCTTCGACGCCGTGCGAATCGTAGCAGCTGCTATAATTCCCTTTGATTCCTTTGTTATGGTAGCGTATAAGGACGATAGCAATAAAACTACCTGACACAAGTATCGATACTAAGAAAAAAAAATTTGGTTCGTGAAAAGATCGTGGATAACTGTATCGTAGTTGATACAGTTATCCACGATCTTAATTCGAGTTGGAGCCTATACCTTTAGCGTAATCTTTTTATGCGGGCAACGATTCCAAACTTAGTTTACCTTTGATTTCGGGGGAAACGTACATAAAATTACGCATGGTTTAAATGTAAATACCAAAGACAAAGACAAAGACATTTATTTGCACAAATATGGGTGTTTACAAAGTTGTTTATATATATTTAGTTCGCCATATTTACCTTCATGAGGTATGCAAATATACAATGATAAAAATATAAAAGGAAAAAACTAACCTTTAATACAATTACGAACTGTACATTTACATCTATTTTACTATTATTTTTATTTGTCCCATATTGCGCCTTTTATAAATTAAAATTAAAATATTTATTTATTTATATTTCGGATCGGTTCCGATCGTACCAGCTTTTTTTAAAGCGGTTAAGAGTTACATTATGATGATGACTCCCCGCTCATATTAAGTGGTTTAATTCTGCGTCTGAAACGCCTCTTGGATAGTTTTTTCTTTTGCATCGCATATGAAATGCTATTGTCAAGTTAAAGCTGTAAGTCTGTATCCCACCAAAAACATAAATGTAAAAAACCGGCAAAGTGCGAGTCGGACTCACGCACGAAGGGTTCCGTACCATTATCTATAAAAAATCACGTTTATTGTATGGGAGCCCCCTTAAATATTTATTTTATTCTATTTTAGTATTTGCATAACAATAACGGCAACAGAAATATATCATTGCCTTTGATTATCCATAGAAATCTCATTCAAACCAATTTTCGGTGGAAGTTTGCATCGTTATGTATATCTTTTTTTTAGTTTTATCACTACTTCTCTTATCACTTATCACTTATCTCTTATTTTACGTATGGGTTTGATAAAAAAAATGAGTTCCAGTTCTGAGTATGGGGAACCCTCAAAATTTATTGCTTTTTCTATTTTTGTGTGAAAATATTAATTTGGTTCAAAGAATACATCTACGTTCCGAGTTTCAACAGTATAGTTCTTATAGTTTCGGAAAAAAGTGGCTGTGACATACGGACGGACAGACAGACAGACATCACGAATCTATAAGGGTTCCGTATTTTACCATTTGGCTACGGAACCCTAATAGTAGAAAAAAATACAACGATTATTTTGCAGTTTTTTTTTATATTGTTAAGCATCAATATTTTCATTAAACTTCTGGTAACGATCCTACGCATTATAATGACGCGAAATGATGCAACATTTTTGTATAATTTTTGAACTCCACAGACTTGGCGTCCGTGCCTTTTTTTCGTCAATTTATTTTATTTGCTTTTTTTCACTATTTTTCTTTTTTTGTCACGATTAAACATTTGCTCCAGATTTTTTAAATCTAGTTTGTTAATATTTTTAAGTATTATTATTTTCATAATATTCAACAACCTACCATTAGTTCAAGCTATGACCTGAATCCCTCTCAATTTAGAGACCTGTGCCCAGAATTGGGCACGAAAAGAGTGAGAAAAAACAGATTATATTCGTTATTAAGTTAGGTAAAAACTACTTTGCAACAATCCGCAATCAGAACGTATGATGGTGTATACTTTTTTCATGCAATAGCACCTCCCTTCCTCCCACATAGGACACATGCACATGCAACAAAAAAATATATACACCAACATACGTACCACCACCGTGGTTCTGATTGCGGATTGTTGCAAAATAGTTTTTACCTAACTTTAAAACAATTGAGTTCCGCAAAGTAACGCCTGATTCTATTAATTTTATAAGATTAAATTCGCTTTATTTAATGGTTATAAGGCGAAATTATTGGTATAGCAATTATTCCTACTCTTACAAAAAATACAAAAAATAAATGCACAATCGCTGTCCTGAACTTTTTGCGATCAATGTGAAATTGTTGTTTCAAGTACAAAAACAGAGCGTTTTCATAATTTTCCATGTATTTTTCATTGTTGTTTCGAATATGTTATCTGTTGTTTACCTGCAATAATAGTTACAACTATAAGTATACATCAGACGTTGAAAACAATTGCTATTGTTGAAGCGTTTTTTATTATTCACTGCATTGTTAGTGATAGGTCCAAAATACATGTGCACGATAACAGATGAATTTTGCTTAAATGATTTGATTTTTAAATAAAATCCAGAAAGTATTAAGTCGTTGGTTCTGATGTTTCATTTTATTTGTTACCCGTTCTTTCTTTCTTTCTTTTTTTTCGTCATCTCCTATGATGTCATAAGAATTTAAAGAAATAAGATAGAAAGTTAATCAAGTATGTTAGTGAAATATAAAAGTAAAATTTTATTATTAACAGCAGACAACGCTTTTCTTTATATATTTTTATATTATAACGCAGTGCTTTATAAGGAATATAAATATAAGAAAGGCGCAATTATTTTATTTGGTGCTAGTTTTTGTTCGTTCGAAGGAAAATCAGTCCCTTTTTGTTAAATGAGTTTTACTGAGGCCTCAATTCTCGAAATAATAAGCTGTGTTGGTTATCTTATCACACAGATAGCGTGACTTTACCAAATCCAATTACTATCGTGTGCCATTTTGTGGCAAAAATATCGGCTATAAATATTTATGTGATTGTGTGTGTGTGTGTGTTTTTTTTTTTGATGAGAAAGTTTTTGGAGACCAAATATTTTGTTACTTGACTGCGCGACGCAAAGAACGGTATATCAATCTATGTATTATATATATATATATATATATATATATATATATATGTGTGTGTGTGTGTTTCTATGTGGCATTGGCAGCACATTAAACGATTTCTATTGATCTTGCGAGCGTCACTAAATACATGGTCATAATCTGAATTCACCTAAGCAATTTGTAGACGCCATATTGTCACAACAAAAAATAAAAGTTCGATGAACTACATCATAAGAGGTATTGTTGAATATGTGTCCTAAAACAATGTTTAAATTCACATTCATAGCCCCACAGTAGGGTAGATATACCCTGTGTTGTGGGTACCATGGACACACACAGAGACAGAAACACAAACACCCAGACCGAGAACAGAAATTAAAACTCATCATTCAAATTTCTACATTGCCGGGAATCGAACCCGGGACCCTTCGATTGGCATTCCGGCATGGTAAGTATTGCACCACGTGGGTCGTCAAATTATTGTTATTTTGTATTGTAACAAAAGGCTGTAGTTATAGTGTTAAGAAGTGTATTTGGTGCATAACCGTTCTTTTTAGCAATAAATAAGTAAATAAAATAAATAAATAATTTATATCTAGTGGCAGTGCAACTAACATACATATAGTAGTAATATAATAATAGTAAAATAAATAATATATATGTAGGCTACATAGTGGCTACTCTATTTAAACAAAAATAAAAACTGTACATAAATCTGCAGTCTATGTGCACAAAAAGCACTAATTACGTATGTATTCATGCACATTTTCATGAAAATTGTGCAATAATGCAATCTTTCATGGCGTAATTGCCTAAGGATCATTATTGTGGCACTGTTCCACGCTGCCCAGACTGTTGGATGGGCGCCAACAAAAACGCATAGTGTACATGTAAGCACAGAAACACACGGGATTATTTCGTGCCAAACGACGCTGCGAATTTTTATTGCGTTTCTTACGCCTTCATTATGATGTAAAAGGAACTTGAAAAGGACCTTGTGTATCACACACTCATTGAATGTTGTGGTTTTAGCTTTATCTTGAACATTAATATTTGAAATCCAAGAATTTATAGTTCATATTTGGTTCATAGTTGACGAGCAAGCCAAGTGCTGCTTGGTAGGCATATCAAGCTTTAGAGGTTTTTTTGAACAAAACATCACAATTTTTCTGATCCTATTTATATACTTATTTATTATTGACTTAACTAATAGTAATAGGGTAAAGTAGTAGGGTGAATAAAAAAATCATATAGCCAGTGCGGCCGTTCTGTATCTTTATTACTAGACTGACAGAGTAATTTTATAAGTTTTCGGTAAGTTACTGAGTATCACCTGTCTTACTTTTTATGAGGGGAGAGGGGTCACAGGTGACATGACCCCCCCCCCAAATTTCTTGGCGACCCAAAAATAAAGGCTGCCACCGCGCCTGATACTACGGAAGTTTATAAAGCTGTAGCACTATGTTTGCACTTTGCTGTATAAATATCCTCCTCCAAACGTACCCGGTGCCATTGACCTCACTTGTATTTCACTAAAAAGTCCGCATTACTACCAGTATGCAAATCTGGTGTGGCCACAAAATGACCAAGAAAAACAGGCGTTTAAACGTTTATAAAAACTTTATGACCTGAAAACCTATGTCAGGCTTTTATGAACCGGTTACTTAGTACTTTATAGGCATGAACCGGTGCAAGGCTATATAAACTAAAGTTGTTTAACAAATATTTTAAGTTAGTTTCGACTCTTTTTTTTTTCAATCCACAGCTGGAAATCTTAAGTTGACTTCGCAACGCTGCTTCAATAGGTATAGATGAATACGCTGATCTGGCGCTGACCCGCTACTTAATGACTTCACGTATAAGACCGAATATTATATATTTGAGTGCTTATTATGGCTTACTATGCCCAGTTTTACAGATATTCAGTTATTACCTCGACGACCTGTGTAGCTCAATGGTTACAATGCTGGACTGTTAATCGGAGGGTCCCGGGTTCGATTCCCGGTGAAACAGAGATTTGATTGATGAATTTAAATTTCTGTTTGTGTTTCTGTCTTTGTGTGTGTCCATGGTACCTACGACACAGGGTATATCTACTGTAGGGTATATGTACTGTGGGACTATGAGTGTGAAACATTATGAGTTTTATATATATCCAGTTATCACAATCAGAATGCTACTTGTCTACAACCATCGGGACCGACAGATTAATGTATGCTCCGAAAGCTGTACATAAATTTCGCTACTATCTGTTATCCAACTCCGGCCGTCCTTGACATAGCCGTTCTATACTAGTCACAGGGCTGTGCGCACTCCAAGCAGATTTAAAAAAAAATTTAGATAAATCCTCGAAAGGTGAGGTTGAAAAAAAAATTAGATAAATCCTCGAAAGGTGGACTGAGTCCTATAACCCTCGGACTTCCGAGAAGAGACCTGCAGTAGGATATGTAAATAGTTCAAAAAATCCCTGCTTTAGGTCACCGACACTGTAACAAGAGTATTTCTATCACAATGTTATTGATTTCTTGCTTTTTCATATGCGAATGCTTACTTCACCAACATTTATTTTAACGCCCTTCTTTACTAAATCTACTCCGCGTTTAAACCCTAAGCAAAGGGCCTCTTTCACCACCTTCAAGTAAAGTGACAAGTACGCTAATTGTCGGTTAGTCACCCGTAACTTCAATTTCAATATCACGATGTTCGATTAGCACTAATAATATGATAAACTGATCCGTACTCATAGCTTTTACTTTCCAATTTACTTTACTTGGGACGTAACTATTCAACACTTTACTTGGAGATGGTGTACGAGGCCCTAAATCTATGTAAAGTGAGCTCTACGTATTCTGGCCACAGTATCAGCTTTTTCCTTTTGCCGGAGAATTCCGGAAACAAATGGAGCGACGGTAAACTTTTGGCTAAAATATGTAAGTATTCTAGTACGATACTCCCAATTCCTGACATTACTCTGCCACAACTTACAACAATCGCATCAGATGAAATTTTCACAAATCTCAGTCAGTACCAAATGTTCAAATTGGTCAGTGATAAAGATGTATGTTTTATTACAAGTTCAGCCAATATCGTCACGCTGCCAAGACTATGTAATACCCAAAAACCGCAGTCATTTTTTGAGGTTGTTTTTAAAATTAAGTTACATTTGTTTGCTAAATAAAATATGTTACAAAAAATACATTTTTTTATTTCACACAACTACTTTCCAAAACCTTCCAAATAATGAGAAACTGGATAAACAATCATAAATAAGTTATCAACAATGCAAAGCAGTGTGTCAGTTAAGTGTTGTTGATATTATAAAAAAACTTGCAGTTTAAGCTGCAAGTTTTTTTATAATATCAAAAACTATAGTCTACAGTTAAACAACTTGTTTGAGCAAGCACCCGTTTTATTAAAAAAATACACAAGACTGACGCGCTCTCTTAAACATGAATGAGAATGGCTGCAACCCTTTTTGCGTCCCACTGTTGGGCACAGGTCTCTCCTCATTATTGGGGAGGCCTGAAACTTGCTCCAACACGCTGCTCCAATGCGGGTTGGTGGAGAAAATGAGAATCGTAAAGCTTTTTTTTTTTAAATGCTGATTTTAGAAAACGTATGCAATTTTTATCCGCTCCTCCCGAGGTAAAGTTTGGGCCACAAGCTTTAGCCAAAACTTTCACATACGAAAATATGACTATCGATTCTTTGTCCGATCTGTTATTCCAGCTCAACAATATTATTGTACACTTTTTTATTTGAGTTTCTTTACCAATATTAGAATATTGCAGTAACTATAGAACTCTTTGAATTACTGTGCGATCATTGTTTTTATATTATTCTAATACAATTATTATAAAAGTGAAAAATGGGTTACGGTGCTTGCCTACAAAATTATTGGAGTTACAAATTTCGATGAGAATCAGAAAAGCATTAACTTTTGCATCCCGAATAAAAACTTCTTTTAAACCGAAGCCGACTCAATATTCACTTTGACTTAGGTATTTCTACAAACAAACGGGATACCCCTAACATAATCGATTTAACTCTCAAAAGAACTGCGACTGTGTAGTTACAGGAGCAGGATTCTAGTTGTTATTTAGACTTGCGCCCCTTTAAAGGAAAGAATAGACTCTTAAAAGACCACTCCTTGGTGCGTTTATCTGTAGTTCTTATGTATATGTTACATATTATTATATTATTCTTAGAAAGGTGTTAAGTTATAAAATTAAATTTCATCTACATTAACGCTTCACACTCATAGCCCCACAGTAGGGTAGATATACACTGTGTCGTGGGTACTATGGACACACACAAAGACAGAAATACAAGCACCAAGACCGAGTGCAGCAAATTTTTGTTTCGCCGGGAATCAAACCCGGGACCCTATGATTGGCAGTCCGGCATGATCATCATTGCACCACGCCGATCGCCTTCCATTATATCAATTATTTAAGTTTGTTACCCCTTGAATCTGTTTCCGTGTTTATTTTTTCTTCACATTCATAGCTACATAGACAAATACAAGATAGAAACGGCATGACAACCATTGCATTATACGGGTTGTAACCATCACAACAAATGCATGGTGCATTGTTGATTACCCGATACAAATTAGTAGATGGTGAAACTTTTATGGTTCGCCCTGGGAAGTACCATCGCTGCCGTAAAATAATTCTATTGTGTTCCGTTGGAGGTGCAGTTACAGGCCAAACTTACATGTAGCATACGGACTTTGGAGAAACACAGCACACAGCATACGACCTCAGGCATGACTCCGGCTCGTTTGAGCTTGTGCGTAGATCCATCCATGGGCTGCAGCGACAACTTAACACCACCACCACCACTATATTCTCGTCTACTACGCCATTCAAACTGCTGCGTCTACTGCTCCATGAAAATGGCATCGCTGTGGAAAAATCAAATTTCGAAGCCAACGTTATCTCAGATACGGCCACTTATGTCACATATCGGAAGACAGTAGGCCGTATTCCGGTCGTTGTCGACAGATAGCAGTCGTTAAACTTTATCGGGGGCTACCATTGCATTACCTTACCAACTGCGGGTTACCATTTACACGTTTTTTTGACGTTCTCCAATCCGCTTCTTAGTAAGGCTACGACCATACAGTTCCGTATGCTTAGCTCCATTAATGAGACAGGATTAAGGGTCACTGCAGTACCGAAAACTCGTTAAAATTTCGTCACTATTCGGAATCTATCAAACAGCCAATCGTGATCAATATTGTCCATCTTTATAGATGCTCCTACCCAGATATGGCAGCAGTTCTCCATGTGGGGTCTGACCTGGGCCTTATACAGCGTCAGGAGTTGCCCCGCAGTGAAGTACTGCCTCGTCTTGTTGAGGACACCAAGCTTTTTGGATGCAAATTTGGCCTTGTTCTCCAAGTGACTCTTATCAAGATACCGACACTGTCACAAATGGTGAATGCGGTTAATCTATATTAAACATTAACCTATATTAAACTTTTTTTGTATTCCACTGCTCTGGACGGGTCCCTACCCAGGATTGGGGAGGCTAAGGTCTTTCTACACTGCTCCAATGTAGGTAGCTGATTTTAATATAGGTATTATTAGTAAAATAGAGAATGGTATAGATCAAAGATACTATGAAAATCACATTTTAAAGATACATTTTAGAGCGTCTGTAACGTACTCGTATCTAAACAGTTTTACTTTATAAAATCATTAAGATGATTCAATAATGTCTGAATTCAATCAAGGGCTGATTGCAAGTTTTGTAATGCCGGTAAGATACGGAATTTCCCAAAGCTTTTGAAAGTTAAGTGAGTCACAGATTGAAAGTAAGATATGAGAATTATTGAGGCATTAAATAGGAACCCAAAGCGCACATAGCCCGGCGGCTGGCGTAAAACGCGTATTGCCCCGCGGCTGGCATAGAACGCAATCTGCGCAGCTAAGCGAATCGGCGACCGTCGGATGTACTCGTATCGTATGATAGGTGACCACTAGTGGTAAAAGTATCACACTTGTTTACATTCTTCAGGGATCCGTTAAGCTCTCGGTCCCGGTTACTGTAGACAGATGGCAGTACTTTGTCAGCCTTATGGGCGGTTGGAAAACATCTGATGGATTGGCCGCATTGGACCAGCGTATGGGAGTAAGCTCCTGGCATCAATGATAGGGAGAGACAAGTCATGCCCAGCAGTGGGACGTAATAATACTATCTAATACGTGACTGAAGTGCCGGTTAGTGGACAAAAAAGGTAATACATTGGAATAATTTTCCGTAAATAAAAAGCTTATATTTAACATAACTTCAGTATTTTCAGAATTACGAATACACGCTAACAGCGGCCTGGTAAAGGCGCTTTATATTAATTGAAACCGATAGAGCTCAAAATTGCCTGATCCTACCTCTGAAACGAAGCTCATAAAATCAAACGGTATATTCTCGGGAACAATAACTTACCTACCTGGATAAAGCTATACTAATCCAAGAAAAAGGTCTTACAAAAGGTTAAATAATATATATAGTTAATTATATTCACCGAAAATTACACAATAGTTTATTATGTATACGTCGTGTACACATTGAAATAAAAAGTGTAATAAAAATGTTTTCTTTTAAAGGCAGCATTAATAAGGCAGTAATAAAATATTAAAGAAAACAAAGAGAAATGTTTGTACTTACAAAATACGCATAGTTGTAAAACATCAGTTAATCTGCAGTAAACTTTTAAAGTCTCTCACGAAAACCAACATCAAAAACCGTATGATGAATTAGCTTTATTTTTTAAAGCAATACATTTCAAGACAAAACGTTTGATAAATATATTAAAGTTACAGCATAATATAAGAAAACTGACTCACCGTGTCATTCCGACGCACAAAGGGTATCGACACACCGAACTAGCCAGGCTTGTGCCAAGCGGTATCAAACCTTATGCCCCTTTGCCACATGTGTTGCAGCACCCTTACAGCACTCCGATAGTTCGATTAGTGATTGCGCATTTCACACGCGCGATATTGCGAACTGGAACTTCGGAAGTTCGTAGTTGTGGAAGTGAATGCGTAGGCGTAGCAGAGGCACCGGCGCGCCCGCGTAGCGTCGGTTACGGACTACGGCGTTTCGTAGCATAGGGATGGGTTACAACGCAACGGTAGTTACGTAGGAGCTTTTTAGTTTAAAGCTTATTATTGTGGAAATTGTAACATCATGTTTTATGGAGTTCATGTATTCATACTTCAGTTACCAATAAGATTTTTAATAATAGCACTAGTATAAAAAATTATGCATTAAATCGATTTTGGATTACATTTCTAAGGCAATCTTAGCCTTCGTTAAAAGTTATGCCCGAATAGCCACATTATTGTGTAGACCAATGTTGCACAAGAATATGAATTTTAAATCAATTATCTGCATTTTAATCGGCCAACAACGAACTATAATATATAAACTAGTTGACCCCGCAAACTCCGAACCGCGTTTAAATATTTGGGTGGACTACCCTTAACATATAGGTAGGGCTACAAAAAATAGATGTTGACTGATTCTCAGACCTACCCGATATGCACACAAAATTTAATGAGAATCGGCCAAGCCGTTTTGGAGGAGTATGGTAACTAATATTGTGATACGAGAGTTTTATATATAAGATATATTATATATAATTAGTAACGACATATTTTATGGTAACAGCTCGAAAATTATTTTTATCAAACATGCATTTTACAAATACTTTTTTGTTATCAGCTTCAAATTTTATGAGTATAGGCAAACATAGGCTAAGGAAATACAATGTTTAATTTTATTCTAAAATTCCTTTATAAATCTTAATAATCTCCTTAGATAAAAAATCGACAATAATAAAATCGACAAGGTCCCAACACTAATATTTACTGCACATGCGCCGTCAAAGAGACACGCAGACTGAAATAACTGTCTTCGCTTCGTAGTAATTTATACATTTGACTTACAACATAATGCAGTATTATACTAACTATACAAGCGGCTTATGAAGTATTTGTTGAAGACGAGATAAGGATGTATAATTGATTGCAGGATTAGACACCATTTGTTCAGTAAGTTTGGCAGAATTTACTTTGACACTTAAAGTTTAGTGACTGGATAGAGGAGTTTGCTCGGATAGAAACAATTCACTTTCTGGGTGTAATTTCAAAAAGAACCAGAAGAAAGAGAAAAAATAATCGTACAGGATGAGTCTAAGGCAAAGTGGGTTCTTCTAGTTTCGGGACCTTTTGATTTCTCACCTGACCTATTATAACCTAATAGATGTAGGCTTAATTTACCGTCGTATTCTAATGATATTTTAGCAGTTATTCATTGCCAGAAAACATGGACAAAACGACGTTTTCGAAAAAGGATATCTAGCTAGATCAATTTTACGGCTCCAAAAACCCTTACATCTTTTTTATAATAATCATAATAATCCATTTATTACCTTAAAACTTATATTATACAAAATAATATAACGTCTTATTATAAAAGCGGCAAAAGAAGTCGGCTCGAATCGAAACTGAGACCCCTCGATTGGCAGTCCAGCATGGAAACCATTGCGCCACGCGGGTCGTCATTGGGCGGCATTGATATAAATACGTTTACATATAAAAGTTGCAAGGGCCTTTTACTTGGTTCTAAACCTGTTTTATTTAATCTTCTTGCTATTATGGCTTAGTAAAGAGAAACAAAATATATATTATTATAACCTATATAAAATACCTATATCTCAAATCCTTCAAATTCTGCTTCCTCTAACCCTCTAATCCTGCTTACAAAATTGAAAAGATAGATAGATTTATTCCTTTTTCCGTTTATATTTTTGATATTGGCTGTCCTTCTTGAGACGTTTGACGACAAGGACCTCTCCATATAAGAAGGCCTGGCACTTACTCCATGACGTTGCTACAATGCGGGTTGGCGGAGTATTTGCTTTTAATTCATCCATATCTCTTTCCTTTAATAAAATATTTTATGAAGTTATCTGAGTCAAATAAATAAATAACACTTCACACTCATAGCCTCACAGTAGGGTATATATGCTCTGTGTCTTGGGTACCATGGACACACACAAAGACAGTAACACAAACACCCTGACCGAGAACAGAAAATCAAAATTTTACTCATCGTTCAAATTTCTGTTTCGCCGGGAATCGAACCCGGGATACTCCGTTGGCATGGTAAACATTACGCTACACGAGTCGTTATTTAGGTATTTTACATCTGATTACGATAGACATACCGCGATGGCTTACTTTTTTTACCACTTTCAACACCATGTCTATAAAGCATTTACAGTCAGAGAGTTGTCTTTGGTCAAATTCTTACGTACTTTATTTACAATTGAAGGAATCGTTGAAAATTTACAGTTTTATTTTATTTTTCTCCAGTGCTTTGCTGTTTCTTTGAAACGGCACAATAAATTTCGGCTTATTGTGTACTGGCTACCCAGGTTACAGAAAATAGAATAGAAATTTCAAATATTTCGGAGCTTTGAAATGGGTTTCTATGATCTTTATTTATACTGAGTCTGCGTGAAATTAAAATTTGGATGTAGGTATTTTATTAATTAATGTACTTTTAGAATTGTTATAGCTTCTCTGAAATTTGTTATCTATTATAACAATCATTTACGGCGTCATATTTATATATTTATTTACCAAAATATACGGTTAACTACCCTGTGTTATGAAGTTAAGTATATTAGGGCCTACTTTTCAATCCCCGGTAATAGTTATTAGTCAGTTAATATTATCGCTACCTTTTCATACTTCATAAGAGTAACAATGACAGTGCTAACATTTATTCGACGAATACTTTTTTCCGGGGATAGAAAATCAGCCCTAAATACAATGTACCTGTTATTATTATAAGGTAAAACAACAATTACTACTATTATACAGTGGCCAAAAGCTTTTTACAAAATGTTTTGTTAAATAATTCGATATAATTATAATGTTATAATTCGATATAATGGCGACCCGCGTGGCGTAATGGTTACCATTCCGGACTGCCGATCGGAGGGTCCCGGGTTTGATTCCCGGCGAAACAGATATTTAAATGATGAGTTTAAATTTCTGTTCTCGGTTTGGGTTTGTTTCTGTCGTTGTGTGTGTCCATGGCACCCACGACACAGGGTATAACTACCCTACTGTGGGGATATGAGTGTGAATCGTTATTTATTATTATTATATATTATAAATCAGCGTAATTTAACATGTCTTGTATTTATTGAACAGTACGCGCCGATTGCGCATACAAAATCACATCAATTGACTTGTACATGTGAATGAATTGGGATGTTGACAATTTTATTTATTGATTCAATTAAAGTATTTACTAACCGACTGCCGCTAGGTTTTTTTCTTCGGCTCTTTCCTCTCAGCTAAAGCTAAAAGATTAACATTCATTAAGGTAATGTTTGTATTCCAAAATGGATAAAATATTTTGAATTTTCCATAATTTACAATGCAATAAAATACAAACTTTATTGCACACCAATACAAGGAAAACATACATTACATAGATACATTAAAACGAAAGCAAAAGGCGGTCTTATTGCTACAAACAGCAATTTACTAACTGAGTAACTTTAGTGGAAGTAAATATCAAGCAATATACAGGGCGTTCCAAGACTATGGGACTTGAAGGGAAAGTACCTTAAATATCGTAAATAGGATATTTTACTGAAAGAATTTACATACTTAAGAAGAATTATTATTTTTTGTTCATTTCCGATTGGCATCACAAAAATACTGGTGATTTTTTTTCACAATTAAGTCGGTTCGATTCCCGGGTGAAGCAAATAATTTTTAGAATATCATTTAATGCAGTATTACTAACTTTTAAAAATAACATAAAGTCTTCTTGCAGTGAAATATCCTATCTACAATATTTAAGGTACTTTCCCTTCATGTCCCATAGTCTTGGGACGCCCTGTATAGTCACCATATTTTTTTGAGCAAAGGTGAAATCTTAATATCGCCCATGTCAGTTTTCTTTTTGGTTGAAAATATTATATCTTTACAATTTTTATCCACATTTACAATGTTTAAACTTCTAAAAAGCTTAAGCTAGTTTTTAACGACTTTCAAAAGGAGGAGGTAATGTATTCATGTACATGTCACATATGCATGGTACTTATTCTTGCTAATGGTTATGACTCTTAAAACCATCTCGGAGTCGGTGTCCATTCAGAACGAAACTTACGTCATTTTACTAAGAACCCCAAGATAAGAGTCAAAATCATTAGCAAGAAAAATTATCATATGCCAAGTACTAAACAATTTTATTTTTTACAGTTCGAAGTCGGTTTTTTTGTTAAAAACCTATTTAATTATAATGTTTAGTTAGAAATTAAGCATTTTGTTATAAACGTTTTGCATACTTTTGAACATTTTTATTGTACCTATTTAGTAGCAGGCGAGCATATAAAGCTAATATTCATTCGTCGCTTGAACCCTTCGATCAGGGTGATTTATCACTCGTATTTGTTGAAGTTTAATACTTCAAACAAGCCTGTGTCCCGCCTCAGTCACAATACATAGAATGTCAGTCTTATTCAATTGCGCTGGTACTTCAGATGCTGATGTTTTTAGTCACGCAGATTCCTCAGCGCTGAGCTATACGCGGGCGTCCGCGCCACTCGTCGGCGCCGCTGACCAACAGGCGCCGACGCACACTCCGTAAGCATTTTCGTGTCGCGCTGAACTGACAATACTAACATTAAAATTGTTTGCATCTATACTTCACGATGATCAGCGTGATAAAACTATCCTAGCTGACCAATCAGCGCTGACAAGCTACGCGCCGACCGTCAGCGTCGACGGTAAGCGTGAGAGGAAAACCAGCCTAAGTTAGGCCGACAACTTTCCAAGCGATTTAACTTTTTATTTAAAATTTCTACCACATACATAAAGGTGAGATTCTATATAATTTATTAGTAGACCTTAGAGGACCAAAATCCAATTTCTTTTCTACCTTCCCTAAAAGCTTTCGGGCGTTTCGTTATATTTTACAAGATTATTATTCTAAAGAATGCCTTTGTCATTTGTAAATAATTCGAGGTAAAAAGAGTCCATTCATGGGCGACAGGAAGAGTTTTACATTACATATAATTGATTCCTATGTCTACTGTGTCATATAATTTATGACAAAGTAGACATAGTTTGACGTAAATCTTTCATTCCTTCAACTTTGAATTATGGATTTAAAGAGAAATACATATATTAAAGTAAAATTACGAAATACATAAAACGCTACATTTTTTAAATTAAAGCAGCTAGGTATGATAAAACCCTTGTTTCATACATGTGAATTTTGCAAAATAATGTTTTGTTCATACGATAAGTTAATACCTATACTGATGCTTTGTAAAGTGATTTTTTATAGACAGCTAAGGGATTTTTAAGATGTAAATAAGATCTTTTGTGTTTTTAAAATACTTAGTAATGTTGATACTTTTTTGGCAAAGGGAGATCTCCCGCCGGGCGAGGTGGTCATGCCCGGGGAGCGGCCGCGCTCCAACTGAATCAATTCGGAGCTTGTATATATGGAAGGATATTCCGGAAACTTCGATAGCGTGATTCAGGAATACCCGCGGCGTCATCTCTTGATGAGTAGCGTAAGGTCGCTACATCACCCCCTGCTCAGACCGGAGGTCGATAACTTCTATCCATGCTTTGAGTAATCTTCGCTTACAAGCGCCTTGAATGCCCTCTATCTGCGGTGAGTCAAGATGTGAGGGTGCAGACCTTATGTCGCCCTCTGTCCACGGTGAGTCGGGATGTAAGGGTGTAGCGAAGTGTGGAGATGCCCTCTATCTTCGGTGAGTCGAGATGTGAGGGTAGGTTGGATTGTGGAGGCGAGTAGAGTGGGTACTCGAGCCGTCCACGACGTCGCAGGAGGCAGCTTGATCAGGAACAGGAAGCGTGTACATGGTGCGCTGCGATGAACCTGACGGGCTGGTGAAGTGATGCTGCAGTCCATCCAGGGAGTGAAGGTGCGACTGATGAAGGTCAGAAGGGACGTATTCTTGTCCGGGGTCACCAGTTTGGCAAAGGGAGATCTCCCGCCGGGCGAGGTGGTCATGCCCGGCGAGCGGCCGCGCTCCAACTGAATCAATTCGGAGCTTGTATATATGGTAGGATATTCCGAAAACTTCGATAGCGTGATTCAGGAATACCCGCGGCGTCATCTCTTGATGAGTAGCGTAAGGTCGCTACACTTTATTGTAGCTAAATTAATTTTACTTTTGTCACAAATGTTATAACCTTCCATATCACTTGGTCGGATACAATTTTTTTGCCCCGCGAGATTTAATCGCAATAATTTAACTGTTTAAACAAACGCGATGCCTTTAAAGAATTATAAACTGGGTCACAACGCAGTCACGATAACGAAACCAGTAAACCTGATTCATTAGCAATTGTAAGTCTTATTATTAGTGACATAAGATTGAAAATGTTGTATGTTGCCGTTTCCTGGGGCAGTTATATTTCTTAACATTCAAATCTTCAGCCATGCACAAAAGAAACGTGACAATATTACGTTGGAACTTTTCAGGATAGCAAGAAAATGAAGAAGAATGTAGGTCAAGACCGTTGGAATGAGCTGTCTTAGTACATACTACTTAACTACATTCGCGCAAGTAATATTCGCGAAATTTTTATGTTACCTTCCATACTATTCTTTAATATTATAAAAAGAAAATATTTGATTGTTTGTTTGTTTGCATTGAATAGGCTCCGAAACTACTGGACCGATTTGAAAAGTAAAAGCATTTTTCAAATATTTGAAATTCTTCAATATCCGTGATAAACATAGGCGATAGAATATTTTCAAAAAAGTTAGAGATCCGTTTGAAAACTTCCATAATTTAAACCAACCTGTCAAAAAAAACAATGTAAATCCTTATTTTTTATTTGAATGGAGTAGCAGACGAGCATGCAGGTCACGTGGTGTAAAATGGTCGCTGCAGCCCATGGACATCTACATACAACCTCAAGCAAGCATAGGTAAGTCTTGTCTGAGGTCATAAGCAGTTGCGCTGCTACTCCGGAGTCTGGTGGTTGCCTCATGTAAGTGTGGCCGGCAACTGCACCTTTCCACCTAAACACAATAGAATTGGTTCACGGCAGAAGTGGGTGCAGCGGTGGTACTTCCCCGGGCGAACCATAATAGTTCTACCACCTATATTACTTATAACCTGTACGCTGCGAAAATTATTAATACTCTATTATTATATTAAAGTGATGTATTACAGTTTTAAAGACGACATCAATATCCACAAAAAATTCTGCGATATCATATTATTATTATTATGTCAAATTACTACCGTAATGTCACAATAACTACATTGTTATGTTAAAATATGCAGAAGTTATGCGTAAATAAAGTCAGTTAACATTATAAGTATGCAGAATATTCACACTATGCTTTTAATCATTTCTAACGTGGGTGAAACCGCGTGGCACAGTTAATCCTGTAATGCGAGTTTGTATGGTAGAAACTGGTATGAAGATTGTGGTTGTTGACGTCAATCTCGATATTTAGCCGGCCACACTTACATGAGACGACCATCAGCCTCCGGAGTAGTAGCGCAACTGCATACGACCTCAGAGAAGACTTACCTACGCTTGCTTGAGGTTGTATGTAAATGTCCATGAGCTGCAGCGACCAATTAACACCGCGTGGCCTGCATGTTCCTCTGCTACTCCATTGAAATAAAAAAAATGCCGCGTGATAGAAGGTGGACACCATCACCAAAAGAAACCCTAGATACAGAATTCTAAATATTACTAACTTATCCCAATACAGTCACCCATGCTTTGCTAGTTTCACGGCTTTCTTAAAGAATTACATATAAATTCGACTGAAGATGCCTCCACTGGAAGTTTGTCCCACAAATTACACGACGACAAAAAACAGCAGTGGACTGTCGAGGGTCGCCACGAGTCTAGATTGTGATGGTGGGAGTTTTAAACTTCGTTGGGTTGTATAATTAGAAATGGCCTAAGAAAAAAATGATTGATTTAAGTGCTCTCCTAAGTTGCCATCACTATAGTTTTAGCATTTTTTTTTTCTTTGTACTTTGAGACATTGACAAGGCAACGGTAATAACGGTACCTAAAGATTTTTTATTCACAGGTCTACATAATGGGATTGAACTAAGAATGACCTTATGCTGATTCAATTATTCCTTCACGATTCAATCCATCAATATCAATAAAGTTTTAGAATTCGTAAGGACTGTACAATAAGATATGGCTCACCCAAAGATTCCAAGATATTAAAAATACTCCGGCAGAACTTTAGGTATTGGATATTAAAAATACTCCGGCAGAACTTTTCGCGTGGGACTACGATATGAAATTATTCTGTAAAAGTAAGACTAAAATGTATTTAATTCTAACTCATATACAAGTTCAGAGGACAGCAGCGGTCATATCCCACTTTGCTTTAACATAGCTTAATATATCCAGAACGAATTCTTAAATACTTATAAATATATTTATGAACATGGTAATAAATGCTTAAAAGTATTATTTTATTTTATTTTATTTGTATATTTAACATAATCTCTACTTAATATTATAAATTCGAAAGTAACTCTGTCTGTCTGTCTGTCTGCTACGCTTTCCCGCTTAAACTACTGAACCAATTTTAATGAAATTTGGAACGCAGATAGAGTGGACCTTGGGAATGGACATAGGATGGTTTTTAACTTACGCGAACCTATAAAACGGGTCCACGCGGGCGAAGCCGCTGGCGGAAGGCTAGTGTTATATATTTTTTTATATTGTATTGTTACACATATAAAACATATAACGTGTCTACGTGTTACACCCTGGTTAGGCATTGCAAAAGCTAGAGGCTTATTGATTATTTATTACATTATTTTATCGCTGTGATTTTGCAGTAATCAAATTTTAGGGGCATTTTGTATGTCATTGTTTGTAACTTTGACAATTATTTTATTGAATTTTCATCACTGGAATATTAGAACCGAAGCATAATTCTAAGGAGAGGTTGAGTCTCGCACCGCATATAAATTGAGAACATTAAATCCTGGAGGAAACTCCGTGGAATGGAGATTTTCCTGTCACGAATATATTTTGGTCGTTTAACGGTACAGAGAACAGAGTAACTACGTGAGTATTAAATTATTACGTTAATTATTTTATCTATCCAATACACAAAATTTATGTTTACAAAAGACTACTTACTGTTTTAGCTACGACTCCCGGATCCATAGCATTTTTTTTTCAATTGATAATTTAATCACATTTAAGTATTTTAATACCTAATAAGAATAAAATCTGAGACGCTGTTTCTATAGTTTAGATGATTGCGACAGACAAGTGCAGCAAAAAATCCCGCCCTGAATTTACGCAACACAATTATGATCACGTATTTACTGAAAAGGCGTATTACTCAGTCACTGACTTCATAAACGATAAAACGGCATAAAGGAATTCCATAAAAACCTGGGAGGTTTTTTTTCCGCCAGCTTTTTTTCCTCTCAGTGTACAAACACCCTGTGATATGGGTACCCAAAGCTGACGATCGGAACCGATCCGAAATATAAATAAATAAATATTTTAATTTATAAAAGGCGCAATATGGGACAAATAAAAATAATAATAATAAAATAGATGTTAATGTACATTTCGTAATTGTGTTATAGTTAAGTTTTTTCCTTTTACATTTTTATCATTGTATATTTGCATGCCTCATGAAGGTAAATATGGTGAACTAAATATATATAAACAACTTTGTAAGCACCCATATTTGTGCAAATAAATGTCTTTGTCTTTGTCTTTGATCTGGTGAGCCCTGAAAATAGTATAATAGAAAATCGTTTTCCATTTTCTATTATATAAGAACATCCTTGACCAACATGCTTTTTAGATGTATTCCAGGGGTGAGTACTTATTATTGGAATATTATAACCGCAGCATCATTCCAAGGAGCGGTTGAAGCACGCGCCGCATATAATTAAGAAAATTAAGTCCTGAAGGAAATTCCGCGGAGTGAAGATTTCCTGTAACGAAAACATTTTTGGTCGTTTAACGGTACGGAGAATAGAGTAATAAGAATAATGATGATAGAACATTTCTTCTTCTTAGCTTTTGAAGTGCCTGTTACATTTTGAAATTATATTTTATGACTGTAATTTGCGCGTATGGCCCAGCGGCTAGCGTAGAACGCAAGAAATATACGCGACTGAGCGAAATAGTGGCGGTCGGTTGTGGGATGGGTGACCATTTAGTGGCAAATTTCATACATGTTTTTGTACTTTGAAGGGCCCGTTAATAGTCGCTCCAGGCTGTTATCGTTACATAGTAGTCGGTAAGTTTAGTCAGTGGCATCGCGTCTCCACCATCCGCATTGGAGCAGCGTGGTGTAAGCTCCAGGCATCCCTTATAATGGGGAGAACCGTGCCTAACAGTGGGATGTAAAGAGGATTGCAGCCGGGATTTGTAGTCTTCAAATATTTTTTTGTTCTTGCTTGAAGTTATTTGCCTGTTAGTAAGCATTAGAGTTTTATTACGTAGATTAACCCTCCATTACTTTTAGGCTTTACACAGAAACATTACGACACTGTACCATGGCGTGCAGGCATCTATTTTAAAATGGAGGTGATGTGTGCATTACCTTATCAAAAGCTACGGAGCAACTACGTATATATGCGTAATTATATTGAAAAAGCTGATATTATAATACCGCAGAGCAGTCGTCTGTATAGACAAGTTTTTATTTTTTATTTAATGGAGTCGCAGACGAGCACTCATGACACATATAACATGAAGCAAGCATTACTTGCCTGAGATCATATTTTGATATTTGAGGTCATATAAAGATCAGACCCCCCAAGTTGCAGGTCTCTACTATCAGCAGTTTGTGCTGTGGCTTGATCCATCAGTCAGTTATTCAGGCCAAAACATTTTATATGTATAGATAATCAGTATACGAAGAAATCAGGGTTAGTTGAGACGCAAGCCAACCCGCTGGCGAATGTTTTCAAACCGACTATAAGTCCTCTGTAATGATTTAACTAACCCGCATCCTCACCAATCCGCATTGGAGCAGCGTGATGGAGTATGTCCCAGGCCTCCGTGCCTAGTAGTGGGATGCAAAAAGGGTTGTAGCCACCTATCGATAACAACCGGGATCGGCCTAACGTGCCCTTCAAAGCACGGATACGTGGAAATCGCTTGCGTTCTATGCCAAGCACAGGGCTTGTCTAAGTTATTACTTGTCTATAAATTTAGTACTTAGTCGTTCATAATACACTGTAAGGGTTGAGCCGCAACCTGTTGAAGGTTCAGTGAACTTTATAAGTGTCACTTGTGTGTATTATTGTGTAATGAAGTACGGTCGTTCATAGAGATTTAATAATGCTGAAAGCTGGATTTGATGGGACTAAGATCGAATTTCGTAGTAAAGAGAGGGCTTAACTACTTTATGATTGATTCAACTCAGGTACTTAACTTCTTTACGATTGATCCAAATCAGGTACCTTCACCTGCATTCATTAATTTCTGCCTTGAAGCAATTGTTCTAGAAGAAATTCTGCTATTTCATTAAATATGTAAATCTGTTTAACTTTGATAAACACTGCCACCCAAACCTATGTAGCCGGTAAGATTTGGATCAGTATTAAAGCATTTAAGTTAAGCTATTTTAGTATTTCAGCTCTCTCTGCGAGATTTGTTTTCATTGTGCTTTATTTTACTATGATATCGTGAAGTTTGCCTTTGAATTTAATCACATTACTTCATTGTACTATCATAAATATTAAGGCGAGTTTTTTGGTGTAGAATAGAAAGCAATCCTGTAGCTTTATCAAAGCTGTTTACCATATTTCCCCTTTGCATGCGACCTGTTTTGCTTTACAGTTTAGCCACGGGTCACTAGGCTCAACGGCTGGCAAGGGACTATTTACATCAAAAGACTTAAATTAAAAGAAATTGTTTTTAAATAAAATAGCAGATCAAGCGCGCATGGCCCGGCGGCGAGCGTAGAACGCAAGCGATCTTTGCAGCTAAGCCAAACGGATGCGGTCGGGTGTGAGATGGGTGACCGCTAGTGGCAAAAATTTCATGCGCGTTTCCGTGCTTCGGAGGGCACGTTAAGCCGTCAGTCCCGGTAGATAATAGTCGTTAAACCTAGTCGTATGCCTCATGTGCGGTTTGAAAACATCCGACAGCGGGTTGGCCACTACGAGTAACTCGTTCCTCCATCAACCCGAATTGGAGCAACGTGGTGGAGTAAGCTACAGGCCTCTCAATAATGAGAGACCCGTGCCCAGCAGTGGGACGCAAAAAGGGTTGCAGCCACAGCCAAATTGACAAATATTGCAGGTAATATGGTATTAAAAAATGTAGGCAGCGTCTTTGACATCTACAATACCCTCCGTTTATTTTTAGGATTTCGTTGTAGTAAACAAACATGGTGACATTTTTAAAAATAAATATTAATAAAATACTATGAACATTTTACGGGACTCAGCATTAAATGCCCATTTTATTTCTCAAGCTTAAAGATTAAATTGCAATGTGTGTTTATTTGGATGGTACCTTATAACTCATTTTTGAAGCAGAAATGTTCAACCAACTAACTGACATTTTGTACTCGTATATAGGTATATTTCCATCGAAATACAAATTAAAATTCAAACTGTCTCACTATGATTTTCGGAAGTCCCTATCTTAAGAAGAAAAAAATGTTTTGGGTTCTTCCTTTTGGAATGATGTCCTTGTCCGTCTGATCATTATTCGCTATATCGACATGCGCCGCTGAGGAATGCTTCATAAATAAGTTTTTTTTTACTGTTTTTGATCTCCTTGCGGTAAACAGATGGATTAACAGGTAAACATTAATGGAGGTAAACAAATAGTTTTAAAAATATGTTCAGGTGGACTGACGATCTGAAAAAGACAGCAAGACAAGACAAGGCAAGAAGAAGGACCATCGAAATAGAAAATGTTAGGAGAGGCCTGTGCCCAGCAGTGGACCTGAAAAGCCCGATGGATAAACTGCTCATATAAGTTATGTGAAAAAATGTTAGGCATACAATATATGACAAAAAACTATAATTTTCTAATATTTTTCAGAGCCTAAATCCTTAAAAATAAGTCTTAGTGAACTTCGCTTGTCTGTCTGTCTGTCTGTCGGTTAGTAATTTTTTTTTCTCGTATGTACGTACGTGTTGACCAAATAAGTGCAAAAATTATTGTTTAATGGCAAATTTTTCTTTGTTCCATCACGTGAGAAGTTTCCCAGATGTCTCTACGTGAAGGAGCTACTGCAGTCCCGTCGTGCTCAGGCCACGTCCTGCAATCAATATTACATCGCCGCAATAAATGCGCTGATCGACATGCGCAGGTTTAGCAATCCTTCGGTTTATAAGGTTTTGTTCACATTTCTTTTAGATCTAGCTGCGGTAAACAGTTTTATAAATCTGTCTGAAGAACTGAATTAGACAGCCGGAACCCGCTGGGTCCAGAGAGTACAAGACAAAGTAGAGTATGTGCCTATGTCCAGCAACAGACTGGACCGCATGATAGTTGAATGGAATTCAAAAAAGAAGCTTTTTAGCGGAGATTTTTATTATTTTCGTAGCGCACTCCAAATTTTATAATATACTAGCTGTGCCCCGCGGTTTCACCCGCGTTAGAAAGAGAAGTGAACCAAACTTTACAGGATTACTCGTTGGACCAATCTGAAGATTCTCCGAGAATTTCATTGAAATCGGTCCAGCCGTTTCGGAGTCTATAAGGAACATACATACACACTTTCTCTTTTATAGATATGATTTTACGTACCTACATGCGAGTTCATACGATAATACCTACTTAACCTACATTACACTTTTTTTTCGTAATGCATAAATAATGTTGTGATCAGTGACGTGCACAAAATATTGTATTGCGTGCCATCAGTTCGCCGTCCCTGCGCTAGTGCATACGATATGCAGACTACTGGCATCGACACGTACGGAGTTGCGTTTTTACTCTAGAACTTGATGGTTCCCTCACATCTTAAAGCATCAAAGATACTGACTCACCAATCAGGTGTCATACCTGTCAGTACCTTGATGCTCTAACTAAGCCTCATATAAGCCTAGTGGGAAACCGCACTTTTCTTACTTCTTTCTTCGTGGTCTCCAGTCGAACCTTGAAAGTTCCATCGACAAAATGTGTTTTGCTGCGATATAATAATATGTAGGTATGTTATTTCCAACCGTTTTTATGTCCCACTGCTAGGCACAGGTTTTCTCTCAGAACTGAGAGGGTTGTAGGACATAGTCATCATGCTGGCCAAGTGGGGATGGGTGGATCATGCTTTCGAGAAATTATGAATGACTCAGGCATGCGTGGTGATTGAAATCGGTGTTCCCTCACCGTGGAATTGCGATAGTTGGCTGCAACCCTTTTTACGTCCCACTGCTGGGCACGGGTCTCTACCCATTACTGGGGAGGTCTGGAGCTTACTCCACCACGCTGCTCCATTGCGGGTTGGTGGAGATGCGGGTTAGTGGCCGAACCGCTGTCGGATGTTTTCAAACCGCCCGTAAGGCCTCTGACAAGGTTTAATGACTGTTTTCTATGGACAACAACCGGAACCGACGGCTTAACGTGCCCTCCGAAGCACAGAAACGCGCATGATTTTTTTTACCACTAACGGTCAACCATCTCACACCCGACCGCACCCATTAGGCTTAGTTGCATAGATCGCTTGTGTACCTACACTAACCGCCGGGCCATGCGCGCTTGTGAAAGTATTTACTTATCTCTAAGTACCAATCTACATTGTAGTAGCACGATGAATGAACTAACCATAAGTTCATGTTACTCCAATTATAGAGAGAAACCCACTACCCACAGAAAAATGGCATGGCAATGGAATGGCAAAATATGAAAAGCAAGCTAAATAAAGAAATTAATGAGACGCTTAAGAAAATAAATTAAAAAAAATCTTTTGAAGCATTGATTCATATTTACAATAGGAGCTTGACCTCTATTCAACATTATGCGACAGTTTCTCATTAGGGACTCCACTACAGAAGTATTGTGCATCGCAGTAACGGATGAAGATGCTGCGTTTAAATAAAAATTCATATTATATTAATTTTTTTACAAATTTTTAATGGATAGTTGGCAGTTAAGGTATGGGTAAGTTTCGATTCTAGAGTACACATCTTTTTATTTGTAAAAAAAGGACAACTGCAAGGCGGACTTGCAAACAAAATCATAATTTGGTTACAAATGTATAAAGATTTTTCCTTTAACTTGTACTCTAAAATGATGTTACTTGCTAAATTTTATAAATTTAGCTAAACGGGAAGTACCTACTCTAACAATTTTGATTCCCTTGAGAGTGTCATGTTTTTGCGGCATAAGCGATCGAAGAAATTTTATTTTTTCACAGCTTCTAGAGCCTGTACACCTGAGTATATGGTTCTATTTTCTGCAGGGATCTTGATAAAGGGACAGACAGACGAACAACTTCTTTTTCAAAGACTTCTCCGCTAGTGGGTTTCGATGTTACTCCAAGGCTAATAGCTGCTCAATGTAAACTACTTTGCCGAGCATCCACACCGCAGTTACCTTTTGTGGAGCAACGTTTTGCAACCGGTAACATTAAATAACAATCTCTAACTTTTGTGACTATTTGTTACTAATTGTTGAGTGTTGCTCACGCGTCCATACCGCCAACAACATAAATTAACAAAATATAACAAAGAATAATTGAGGCAACATTATCTAACAATGTTATTGATTGTTATAGCAACCTTGCTTAACTTATAATAACACGGCAACATTTACTAATAATTAATAACTTATTGGTATCGGGTGTTGCTCAGTAACATTTGGAAATGTTGCTCCACAAAAGTAATTGCGGTGTGGATGCACGGTCACAGAAGAAATGAGTGAAGCGATGGTACATGATGATTGTACTTACCCATGAATTTAATACCAATTACAAGAAAATTATATTATGGGCGTTTATAAATCTCTGTTAAAGCGTTCTACAATGAAGGCAGATATGTAACTAAATCGAAATTTGTGTTCAGATAGGCTGTACTTTCTTGGTTTCAGTGTATCATACACTTGATATTTTTTGTTTCTTTCGTAATACTTTCAAATTTTTGTATGACTCCATAGCATACACGAAACGGAGAATGCAAGTGTAGAACTATTAATATGAAGCACTACATTTATAACCCAACATTAACATATTAGTAAAGGTTAACTTCCTCGAAGAGTCACTGTTAACTGCTATAGCTAAAGTGACAATAAAGCCTTAACGAGCGAGCGAACGAGCGACCGCAAAATGGGCATGATGACAGATTTTTAAATACCTTTCCTTATTGTAGGTACACGTCTCCTAGTTTCGAAAAAAAGTTTATTTCAGCAATAAACTCTACTTTTAACGTAAATTAATGTATTTTCTGCGCGAAAACGCTCGTAGGTGTCATGGCGTCGGCTTGCTCGTCAAACTTCAAGCGACACGATGACATTAACTGAGACGTGACGTCATTCCTTTTGATTGGAGTTTCAGATAACATGGCCGATTGCTGTATTTAATACTTTTATTTTATTGAAAATCTTATTAATCTTAATGTTTATATCAAAACGGGATTATATTTTAGAACTTTTTTAGCATATATTTATCTGTAAAACCGTTTATTCTCTGATTCTTTAATAGTGTCATCATGCCTATTCAGTCAGTCGCAGCTTTGTCCTATTTGTAGCTGCGCGGAGGATTACAGTTTTGACCATAACTTCACTAGTAGGGTGCACGATGTAGGCTGAGCAAAGTCGTTGCTAATGGTGTGTTTTTGTTGATTTGAAATTGAGTCACCAAATTCACAAAAACTGTTTGTGCTCTTTGTGCGTGTAACGGTCGTGGTACAGGTGAGACGTGCGCCTGCGCTGCAGTTACTGTGTGTAGTGGTGAGCCAGCGATTCTTTAGTTTCCCTGAACAGATAATCTAAGAACTAGTGACGGACACTACAAATGGAAAGGTGTAATTGCCGGCCAGACTTATTAATTTTGCTGCTACTCCGGAGATGACCATACAGAGTAGCAGTTCAACTGCATACTAACTCAGAAAAGATGTATGTGCTGTGTCCCGTGTAGTTCAAAATAGCTCAAATCCAAATATGAAGTGGTAGGTACATATAAGTAAATGTAACGCTTCATATTAATAAATTTACACAAGAATTATAAAAGTTACCTTATTCTTAGAGTTTCTACTACAGGCTAAAGCTAATCAGGTGACAATAAAGCCTTAACGAGCGACTACTGAACCAAAAAATTCAATCAGTCGTGCTTTGAGTTATTTGCAGCTGCGCGGAGATGAAGTACAGTTTTAACCCTAAGGCCGCTATGCCATTGGCGTTTTACGTGCGTTAGCGTTATAAATAAATATACATATTATAATAAATATAATCTTAATATATATAAATAACGTGTCACGTTGTTTGTCCGCGATGGACTCCTGAACTACTTAACCGATTTTAATAAAATTTGCACACCGTGTGCAGTTTGAACCAACTTGAAAGATAGGATAGCTTACAGCTCAATTAATAGTCGCAATATTAATTTATTTCTGATATTTTAAGGCAGGACTACGTCAGCCGGGTTTGCTAGTATTACAGAAGTAGGATGGATGGCCAAAAAAACACTGTATGAGTGTTGAGTTTTTTTTTATGTTTAACACTTTTATATATGTACTTTACATCAATTTTCCACAGTAATTAATTTATTCAAGACTTTTAAACTCAATTTTTGTAATCTGCAAGAATGACAACTTAGCCCTCATATTTTAAAAAAATGTGAAGATCTTAAACACTAGTTATAATATATGAAAATTTAAAGATGGTTGCTTCACATAACTAACCGGCAACTGTACCTTTCCCCTAGATCAAAAGAATTACTTTACGGCAGAAGTGGGTGTGTAGTTGTGGGTAGTGGTAATTCCCGGAGCGAGCACATCCCACTCAGCGAAGGAGCCACCGGGGCGTAGATAACGTCCCCCGGGGCTAGTCCCTGTGGCTACGGGATAAAGAATAGAGCTACGGTATCCCCTGCCTGATCGTAAGAGGCAGCTAAAAGGAGGCTTCCGGGGTTACGAACGGTGAGAGTGGGAGCTCGACCCGTCCATCCAGCCGCCCCGGGAAGGAAAACTCTAATTAAATTCTACGCGGACGAAGTCGCGGGCGGACGCTACAAAAAATAATAAATAATAAATAAATAAAACCATGTAATGGTCCGGAGTATCAGAGCAAACGAAATAAGACCTCAAACACGACACCTGTCCTATTTACAGTATACCATACGCTATGGTATATATATAGTTGCTTGCCTAAGTTTGTGTAGATTTCCATTGGCCATGAGCTGCGGTGACTACATAACACCACGTGGCCTGCATTCTCGTTTGCTACTGCATTAAAAAACCTTTGGGTTTCTTCTTAGAAATGAAGAGGTTTAGTTCATTGTACCACCTCACCAAATGCCACGAAATTCCCCCTTATAAATATTTTTATATAGTACTTATTATACGACATAACGACCCGGCGAATCGTACCTGTTTAGAAATACTTATATATTTAAAAACTTCACGGTCGGCCTACTGGCTTTATGCGACTGAAAAACTTCTTTTGAACTTATCTCAGCCTTTTCAGCAAACGAAACCTTTTTAGTATCTTTTATTATAGCGTGGTACGGTGAAAGAAACAAGTAAAATTACTTTTTCCTTATTTATGTGTTAGTTATCTACCTAGGCTTAATGAGAATTCTCTTTTGTTCTGTGTGCGACTGCTTCTGTGCAATATTAACTACGTAGTTAGGTACTAAATATACGGACCAAGCACAAGTTAAACCTACAAACGAACCTATTTGTAGGTTTTTTAAGTAAAGAATTGTGTCATAGCAGTCACATTAACAGTAATGTATTTTTATTTTATGTTAATTTAAGATGAGATAAAAGTAAAAAACATTTCAAAAATACCGCGCGAAAGTAAAAAATATATTTACCACACATAATTACATTTTACTGCCATCTGTCGATGAAGACTAGTACTTTTTCATACTGTTATAATAAGTACCCTTGAAAGTACCTACCGAGTTCTACAACGCTCACAGAGATGGCGCTTATTTTAAAAAAATATTTAAAGTACTTTCTTACTTCAACACAAGATGACGCTAATAACCATAATACTCGTATTTAAATGTAAATTCTCTAATGGCATGTCATAAAATCCCATGCGTTTAGAAATTATTAAAATATTTTTAATTACATAAAGTAGACCTTCTCTGAAATAGACCTTCATATGCTATATATTTTGCTACATATAAAGTACACAGTAGGTATAGGTACAGTTAATTTTTAATCCTTGTTTAACACTTTATTTAGGAAATTATTAAAGTACAACAAATCTATTGTAAGAAGTTATATTTATTTATCATCCTTACGAATCTTTATATTACTGTCAAATAAAATAAGTACAGTCATTCCGGGTAACTTTGAATTGATGTTTAACTTTGAACAAAGTTGGAAAAAAGATTTTACAATTTATTACATCGAAACTTTTTTATGTTTCAATATAATAACTGTATATAATGGATTGCTATTAACGGTTAGCGTTAACACGACTTTGTTTTATATATTTATATAGATTTCAAAGCAATGAAAAAACTTTCATTAGCATAGTAATAAAATGATTTGATTTTGATATTTTGATGATTTTATATGCGGTAAGTTGATAGTTGAGTTAAGAAGATCACGATCAAATCCTCTGACAAAAGAAATTTGAAATGTGCGCATTTATCACTTCTCCACGGTGTTTCAAAATATTGTTATATATTTTAATCGATTACGATGTCTTCCATCGCCGTGCATGCCTGATAGAAACTCCTAATTTCTCGAAGGTATTATGTCCACCAATCCGTACTAGGCTAGCGTGGTGGACTATGGTCTAAATCCCTCTCACTGGTTAGAGGAGACCTGTTCTCAGCAGTGGGACATCAAAAAGTTGAAAGTAAAATTGACATAAGTTGATGTAATAAAAAGTATGTATTTCATATTTAATATTGAATTATCTGTGGCTGTATGTAGTTTGAAAAAAACGTCATGAAAAAAAAAACAAAGTGATGACGCGCATTTTGAAAATGGAACGGGTGTGAAAAAAAATAACAAAAGAGAGCGCGAAAATAAGATTTTGGTCGACGATTTAAGATTGATATTAAAATATCGATATTATTTAAACTTAAAAACATTGTCATCAAAAGTAAATAAAATACTAAATCATCATATCTATCAGGCATTATTAAATTTGTAACGAAGGAAGATTGAATACATATATCTGAGATGTTTGATTTGATCGCAGTAGGTAAGCAGTTCATAAGGATTTATAGAGGAAAATAAATTAAAATAATTAATAAACGGGACGGGAATTAATAGACAAACAACCAGACAATTGCGAGACTCGCCAACTAGGACTACATACAACAGTTTTGTTTGAACTTGTTTAATTCGAGTATTTTTACAATTTTACTTGCCAAACTTAATATTTCTAAGTCAATCGTAAGTAGATACTCTATTTATTTTGAATCCCTTATGAATGTCGTATTTGCAGCATCATAAAGGATCGTACTTATCTCTTTTCTACGTTACATACTTACTTTCTATTTTTCCCCAGCTTCAAGGAACTGTAGACCTGAGTATCTCCACATGTTACCGAATGTGTGTTGAAGACAGACGAACGGATGGGAAAACTGACGTTAAAGTTGTCCTGTGAGTGTTCCGTTTTTTTCATTTTGCAGGTTCTGCAAGTAACCAAAGTAAATTATTATAAATTAAACGATTTTTCTGTACAATTAATGTATTTTGAAAATTTTATCGAAGTACTTATGTATTTTTTGTTTGTTATGTTGCCAATACAACTGTTGCCAACATAACCATAGACTTAGGAGACGCTAGTATGCTAAGTCTATATTCACAACATAGATGGCTGCAACCCTTTTTACGTCCCACTGCTGGGCACGGATCTCTCCTCTTTATTGGGGAGGCCTGGAGCTTACTCCACCACGCTGCTCCAATGCAAGTTGGTGGAGCACAACATAGGTATTATTGTAAAATCTTATACAACGGTATAGCTACCTTTTTACGTCCCACTACTGGGCACGGGTCTCTCCCCCTTATTGGGGAGGCCTGGAGCTTACTCCACTACGCTGCTCCAGTGCGGGTTGGTGGAGATGCGGGTTAGTGGCCAACCCGCTGTCGGATGTTTTCAAACCGCCCATAAGGCCTCCGACTAGGTTTAACGACTGTTATATATCGACAACAACCGGGACCGACGGCTTAACGTGCCCTCCGAAGCACGGAAACGCACATGATTTTTTTGCCACCAGCGATCACCCATCTTACGACCGCACCCGTTTGGCTTAGTTGCATAGATCGTTTGCGTTCTACGCTAACCGCCGGGCCATGCGCGCTTCAAGCTACTATTACTACAAGCTATAGCTACCATTAAACAAAGTTATTTTCACACGATATCAAATAACTCAAGCTGCTTTGTTACATCCATTGATCACAAGTTTATGCGGACTGGCAGCCAAGCGATAAAATATATTTATAGTGACTTCTTAAGTTGCGCTGTCACGTCGATATTGTTCTATTGACATGCTTTATCAATTAATTTATATTCATACCAGTTGCAGATGCAACATTCTCTGCGCATAATTAATTTATACAAATTAATTATTTCGTTGGCCTATCGACCTTAAGTGAGTCTTCTTCCAGAGCTCGTCACGTCTCCTTTTTCGCACTCTTTTACCAGTTATTGGTTTTGAGTTTTATGTATAATGAATACCCATTGTACCTGAAAATTTATTTAAAACAGGTCTGGAGTTTTTTTTCCAGCCGCTTTTTTCTCCTAGCCCATATAAGCCTTAGCGCACCCAAAGCGGATGACGGTCAGCTGATGGCCGTACAACAATGACAAACATCAAGTGTATATTATTACCCAGGATGTTAATAAACTATTTCATTTCATTTCATAACCATTTCATTTCATTTCGTACATTTGGTCAGCTGCGGTCCCAGGGGGGACAGGTCACAGGGGACATGACCCCCCCCCCAAACCAAGCCAATTTGGGACACCTTTTCCTCCAAATTTCTTAGTGACACCCCCCCCCCCCCCCGCAACCCTCCAAATTTCTTGGCAACCCCCTCCCCCAAATTGAAGGCTGCAACCGCGCCTTTATTTGGTTGACTAAAAGGACACTTCTCATATTGTAGCGATCCTGGAAACGATGACGGTGTATGCTAGGCGCACGCTTTCGTAAGCATCTGAGGGTTTACGAGAATACTCTCCAAAAACGAACCCGTTTGTGGCACCGTGGATGGAGGATCCCGATGCGTTCCGCTCGAGACCCTGGAGTCCTCTCCAAGCGCTGAGGCAGCCAGCAGTTTTTAGTTTATTTATTTATGTGAATGAAGTAGCCTGCAGCCTCCAGCACTTACATATCTATACACAACAACAAGCCTCCAAAGGGTGACGGTCACCTCATGTAAGTCTGGCCGGCGACTGCACCTTCCTACTGAAACACAATAGGATTGCTTCTCGGTAGAGTGGGTGAAGTGGTGATCCTATCTCTGGTAGATCCACTAAAGTTCTAGCACCTACAGACAGTGCAACAATACATACTCCAAAAATCTAGCGTGTTTGATAACGTAATGCTCAACAATTAATCTCCCAGTAGCGTACTTAGCTCGCCCATTCGTTACGAGTAAAAAAATTATAAAAGGTGGTGTTAAAAGGTATTTTTTTCACTTCTTGAAAGTCATTTTTATTGACTTCCTGATATCAAATTTAGCTTGAATATTCCTACATTTTCCATGCTAATACTGCCCCTCAAGATTCACTGCAGAAGTTGCACTGAATATATACTTATTAATGACTAGTTGTGCCCGCGACGTCATCCGCTTGGCTTGTACAAAAGGAATAGATTATTGTTACAAACGTACATTACGTTTTAAAATTTTCTTTAGCCTAAGTAAGTGAAGACCAATTTATATATAACGAAAAAAGTTTCATTACAATCTGTTCAGTACATGTTGGGTGAAAGTCTAGTAACATAGACAGACAGACAAAAATTGCAAAACTTATTCTTAATTTAATTAAGCTTGTGTTGTTTATAAAAAGACCCCTAAAAGTATTTTTTTAAATTCATATGCAATGTACAGAATTGAATCTACTTACAGTTTTATTATATTTATGTATATATTGTCGTCTCTATTAGGGTCAGAAGCGTAGTAGTTTTGTGATCTATGTTCTGCTTAAAAGATAACCACAATAGGGCTTACTTCGTGGTTAGGCAGTGTCGTCCATGAACTAACTAAATCGTTTGATTGTATCAAATAATCTACACTAATTATACTGACGACCCGCGTGGCGCAATAGTTACCATGCCGGACTGCCAATCGAAGGGTCCCGGGTTCGATTCCCGGCGAAGCAGAAATTTGAATGATGAGTTAAAAATTTCTGTTATCGGTCTGGGTGTTTGTGTTTCTGTCTTTGTGTGTGTCCATGGTACCCACGACACAGTGTATACTTATCTACCCTACTGTGGGGCTATGAGTGTGAAGCGTTATTTTTTATTATATAAATATTAAATATATTAATAGTATAAAACTGAAGAGTTTGTTTGTTTGTTTGAACGAGCTATTCTCAGAAAGTACTGGTTTGAATTGAAAAATTATTTTTGTGTTGAATATTCCATTTATTGGGGAAGGCTTATAGGCTATTAACATCATGCTATGACTAATACCAAAGTCCACGTGGACGTAGTCGCGGTTGGCCGCTAGTATCTAATAATTAAGCTCGTTTATTCTGAATTTGTTTTATTTTATATAGTAGCACAATATATAATAGTATATTTCATTACAGGTGCGGAAAGGCTGTCATTGCAAGGAGTTCCGACAAATGTCTACCTGAGCCGAGGCGCAGCCGAAGGTGAGGGTTGACAGTCGGAACTCCTTCCAATGACGGTTCCGCACGTGTACTGAACAACTATTTTTAATACAGTTACGAAAAAATGAAGCAATTTAATAAAATAATAAAAACTCGCAAAGAACATTTTTGAAAAATGGCGCCAACCGTAAAATAATACATGCCTATATATGCAGAGATTTTTTTTTTGTTTTCTTCACCCATTCTGGGTAGGCAAAGGGAACTATGGCATACAGCCAATACTACACATACATCCAAGTCTTCAGTAGTTTTTTTTTTTATATGAAATGAAAATGTTAATGAGATGAAATGAAATGAAACCTGACCTAACTCATTGAATCAAAACATTAAATCTGATATTGAAACAAATTAGAAGCTTCTTTTTAGAAATATTTGCATGAATCATAAAAATTTCTAAAACTTCGTGGTTTTTTTAATAGACATTATTTTAACAGTTGGGAAAGAGAACGCACGAGTGCGGAAACGGTAAAGAAAAAGCACGAGTGTGTAATAGCCCACTTCCCGCACGCTAAACGTCCCTGCAATACGTCACTTTTTGAGCAACTGTATTAAAAAAAATATTATTTACATAAAAAATGCAAAATGGCTTCTTATATTTTTGTAAGAATTTTTTAAAGTTGTTCAAGTTGAAAATCACAAAACCGTGAAGGAAGTGATTCGAATTATTCAAGGGGTGTTCTGGACTTTCGCTTGACACTAAGTATTTTCTGGAAGAGATCACTTTTAGTGATAAGACCGTCAAATGTTACACTAATATTACAACCTATGTGTATGTTTCTTATTTATATGTTGGTGTACAATAATGAAAATTTGTACTCGTATTTATATTTTTTGAAACCTCCTGTATATTGCTCCTAGATTAAAGTATTTTTTAACACTTCTAAGTCCAACTGTTGGTCACAGGCTTCCTCTTTTAGCGCTCTTAGCCAAAGTTTACCACTCCGACCAAGAGCGGATTGGTAGACATCATACCTACGATAAATTATGGGATACTCTTTGGCATTCACGGTGATGGATAACATCGTAATTATATCTATATCTTTGGACTATTCGTATTAACACAACGCCATCTACTCGTAATTGCAGACTAAGCAGAGCTTGTGCTGTAATCGGAAAGCTGACAAAACTACTTATATAATTGTAAATTTTATACATACTTCCTTACTTAGTATAAAACATAGTCGCTTCCTGCTGTCTGTATGTATGCTTAAATCTTTAAAACTACGCAACGGATTTCGATGTGGTTTTTTAATACTTAGATAGAGTGATTCAAGAGGAAGGTTTGTGTCCGGCCAACGAGACGAGATAAAGAATGTAAACAAACGGACCGTTACCAAGTTACTATTGCGAGAGCGAGCAATAATTATCTCTGTCCTTATCACACGTATGCAATGGCGTCAGTTCGTCAACGACAGCTTTTGTTGCCTGTTTCGTGGTACAGGAAAGCAGTCAGTACCATAGTTGTCAACATTTGGTCGCGTTTTGACGGGAAGTCGAAAAAGACATGATATTGTGCTCTTGTTTTATTTTCATGTTATTGGTATAATTTTGAGTAATATCGGATAAATTTGATGGCATTTGGTTCAATATAGGTTAATTACAGTGCATGAGTGTTGTGAAGTAAAATAACAGTGCGAAAATATGTTTATACAGCTTGCCTCCAAAATTCCATTGGTCACGTTCTGGTAAAAAAGCCATCGCTTTACTTGAATTTATGACTGACTTGACTGACTGATTACTGACGACTTACTGACTTTACCTATTATTACTCGTCCAGTTATAACGAAACCGGCAAAAACGTGATTAAATATTGTTACGCCCTATGGGTAATAAAATACCGTTTGCAACGTAGAAGTTGTTTATTGTCTCCTTATACAAAAATCCACTCAACAGAATCCAAATCACCAAGCACAATCACTATAGTCAAATATCTTCGCTGTAGTCGTCGAAATAATTCTTAATTGTTGCTTGGAGTGATCGCTTTGAATTCACTTCCGGAACTAAACTATGTCCTGTCGCGGCCCGGTGCGTGCCTTACATTCTTACATACGGCTACCCACGGTTCTCTAGAATTTTCCCGAACTGCCTAATACAATAGGCCCGTCCCGAACCTTCCTTTATGTTACTATCGCAATTATAGTTATGTACAGTCATAAATAATAGCCGCGGCCCGCGATGTAGACAACCTATACATGTACGCATGTATTAATCCTTATCTAAATAAAAACGTTAATTAACTTCGTCAATTCAGATTTAAATTGTACAAAATGTAATCAAATAAATACTTTAGAAGATGATATTTTGTTTTACCATAAATCATAACATCCCCCGGCGCGCATTCTCATCGCGCATCTATTTTTTGCCTTTAGTACTTAAATGGGTTTTTGTAAAATAAATTTTAATGTATATCACTTAATCGCTCGAGCGAAGCTGGGCCGGGTCGCTAGTATATGCTATGTATATAATTTATTCAAATAAAAATGTTTTGAACCCCTGCAACTTTGTTTACATTTTTTATCACGTCTCGTTGGCCCGACTATATGTATAATACATGCATAATATAATGTATAATAATATACTGATAATTTTAGAAGTTTCTAAGTGAAGTCGTAAATAAACACATTTTTAATTAAATTTGGAACACAGATAGAGTGGACCTTGGAAAAAGACGTATGATGGTTTTCATCCTACGGGAACCTATAAAACGGGTCCACGTGGGCGAAGCCGCTGGCGGAAGGCTAGTAAATAGATAAATTAACACCCAGACACAGAAGAAAATTTAATAGTCATGTTCATCACACAAATATTTGTCCTGGGTGGGCATCGAACCTACGACCTCACTACTCACTACGCCACGGAGGCTGAGATTACATACAACAATATTTTCTCTCACTGTGGAGCAGCATTTTTTTTGTCAGAGGTGCCAGGGGTTTGAACCATCGACCAACTCATTTCTCTATGGTTTGAACTCAGTATCTCCGATTCGGAGATCGCGCTCCTTACAATGTACACAATACATATATAACACGTGTACGTATAATTTTGAAAGAACTTCGGTACATTCTCCAACTGCTGCAGCTGATAGGTTGCGGCTAACTCTTCAAGGCCTCGCGGGTTCGATCTCACGTTACCGATAGAATTACCGACAGCTAGGGATGAACGGCTATCGTTGGACTTTTCAGCGAATTCGGAAGAGCAGGAGATTCTCAATCTGATTTTATTTTTTTATCCTCGTAAAAACAACGGGTGTTATAAATTTGACGTGTCTGTGTGTGTCGCTGTCTGTGGCATTGTAGCTCCCGGACGGATGAACCGATTTTGATTTCGAAATCGGGCCAAAATGGCTGAATATATAGCGAATTTTTTGGGAGTAAATTCTTTTCTTGCAATCTGTGACTACCTACACCTATTTTTCTCACTTAGCGGTACCCCGACGTGACGCCGTTTGGAAAATAAAAATATTTGAACTTATATTAAATATGTGACAATAATAACAGATTTAAAATATTATTTGTTAGTTTTTAGAGCTTATTTTTTGGGTCGAGGGGTTTTTTTAAAAAAAAAAATTATTTGTATGTTTGTAGCCTTGGTTCCACACGTTGTTCCCAATGTTGGTAGCAACGCGCGAACAGATCACAAGTGGTACTGAAAATTCCTTTGATGTAGCAGAGGAGTCGGTAAACTACGAAGTATTACTCAAATTCGGTTCCAATGCCATTTTCTAGGTCCATACGTTGGACGAGTGGCGTTACCGATTTCTTCTCAAGATCATTCAATATTTTTTTTAAATATTGTTCTATTATTAAAATTAGTTGATGTAATTTTTTTATATAGTTAAATATAGCGTACGAGTAACGTGCAAAAGTACCATTGCTTTACTGATTGACTTACTTGACTCAGTAAAATGTCACTCACAACTCGCTGTTTGTTTTTTTTAATAGTGGCATCGCAAACTTTGTGCATATTGCTAGGTAAAGTAAGTATAATTATTGCATCACTTAGTAGTGAGAGAAAAAAGTTTTTTTTTCTTTTCAAATTATGGCATTGCAAACTCTGTGCATACTGCCAGTGTCAAGTATAATTTTTGCATCATTTTTTTGCCAGTTTCAATTAAACAGGACGAATTAATAACAAAGTCAGTAAGTAAGTCGTCAGTAATCAGTCAGTCTAGTCAGTCCAACATTCAAGTAAAACGATGGCTACTTTACTAGAAAGTGTCCGATGGAATTTTGGAGGCAAGCAGGCAAAACATTTTTTAGCACTGTTATTCTATTTCACAAACACTCGTGCACTGTAATTAACCTATATCAAACAAAATGTCATCAACTTTATTCGATATAACTCAAAAATACACCAAGAAAATGAAAATAAAACAAGAGCACAATATGTCTTTTTCGACTTCCCGCCAAAACTCTCGAGAAAAAAGTGAGTCGTCAGTAATCAGTCAGTCAAGCCAGTTAGATATTAAAGTAGAGTGATGGCTACTTTACAATACAAAAATCAAAATCTGAAAAAACATTTTCGCACTGTCATTTTACTTCACTCGTACACTTTAAATATCCTATATCGAACAAAATGCCATCAACTTTATCCGATACAACTCAAAAAATACATGAAGAAAATACAAATAAAACAAGAGCACAATTATGTCAATGTCACTTCCGACTTCCCGCCAAAACTCACTCACTGACTTTGAGTATTATTATGTCGGAGGGTTTCAACAAAACATACAAAATTGGATTTAAATGTTCTTTATTGACACGTGCAATTTACACATACGCGATGCCCATTGGCTGGCTGCAATCCTTTTTGCGTTCCACTGCTGGGCACGGGTCTCTCCCCATTATTGGGAAGCGGCATTGCATCAGCGTGGTGGAGTAAGCTCCAGGCCTCCCCAATAAAGGGAAGAGACCCGATGCCCATTACTAAATCAAAAAAGACATCATAACTGACACGTAAAAGTAACATTAGAAATTAAAAATATGTTGACAAAATACTTGAAAAATTGACCCTTAAATATTTATATGTGCGACAAGGTCAAGTAGCTAATTTATTTAATACCAGGGCAAATAATGTGCTAGATTTTAGGGTGCAATTTCTATATCAAAAGTCTACACCTGTTTTAATATGTACCTACAGCCTTTTATTTCAATATGTTCAACCCTAAGCCGATCGCTTATGTAGTTGATATCTAGATTAACGTCCCAGTTTCACGCAGAAAGTGCATTATCGTCTTAAGATCGCGCAGTAAGACCAATGCATCAGTTGGTCCTTGGCCATAGTGCAAAACTGTCCCAAACTTTGGGCAGTTTAGTATCATAGACTGGATTTCACATTATTATAATCCATCGAAAATACGGGTAGGTAACCTAGTATACATTTAAAATAAGTATGTTTTTAAAGGAGTTTAGAAGAGAATTTTCTAAATTTTATTCCATAATTCATAGTAACAAACTTACTGTACATAATTTTCTTCTTCCGATGTTTTGTTGTTGAATGTAGAAATAAATAATTAAATAACAGTTATTTAAATTTTCACTTCCTTTGATTTTGAAGTGTTGAACATTTACAATGCAAAAATACATTTAGACCTTAAACATTTTTTCTAATTCTTGTAAGTTGTGGATTAAATTTTAAAAAAAATCTCAAAATAAAATCTACATAAACAATATTTAAGCGTGAAAATGAACAGAAAATTTTAACTAGTAGATAAGTTGTATACTTGTATTTTTTCTTTCATTGAAAGTAATATTTTCGTCATTTCATAAGCTCCAGAAAGTAAAACTATCGTTTTCCATGATTATACTCGTTGAAAATAGCTATTTTGATAATGTTCCATAACGGAAATATTTTTTTAATGGCATCAATTGTAAGTCGTCTAACCTTATCTTAATGAGTTAAGCATGCCAAAAGTAAAAAATTTCATAACATTAAGAAAACGTAATTGTGTATTGCCTGGCTTTTACAAAATTTAAAAAAATGTATTGATAACGAATAAAAATGATACAAAAAAGAAAAAAAAATAGAAATTTTCATCGACAAATTGCACAATAAAATTCACTGCAACGAAACCCAAATAACATATATCACTAATGACTCCGTAATTACATCGCAAAGTTATAAACATTTATATAAAACGTGTGTTATTTGAAAGTTTCTATCATTCCTTGAGATGGAGATGAACTACACGAGTGACAACGATGGGGGTGCATTCCTCCAGCCCGTGGACTTTATGGAGGGGTTGGGGAGGATGTTTTATATAATAAACCCAAAGAACACCCAGTTTCAAAGCGAGAGAGAAGTGCCGAACTTTTACGTACAAGTAAGTAAACAAATTTAAATACCAGAGGGCCCACTCTGTAAGCATCCGTCCGTAAGTTCTAACATTTAAGGAATCATTTTTAGCATACTCAGATCGCTTCTTTTTCATGAATTAATAAGATAAGCGTTGTCATTGATGACATTAATCTATTGAATGAATAATATTGCTAGAATTTCTTCAATCTAATCCAATAATAAGGTCCGAAAATTCACTTAGTTTCGGATACGGGCTTACAGAGTGGGCCCTCTGACTAGCTTCCTACCCGTGACTTTTCCCGCGTGGAATCCTCTTAGCATTGCATAAGAATTTCTATTTTTTTTTCTTCCCCATTTAAGTCAAAATGTCAAAACTCTAGTTTTAACTTTTAAAGTGCTGCGTTTTATCTTCAACGATGACAACATTTCAAACAAATTTTCGTAACTTATTTCAACCCCTGTAAGCCTATTTTTCACGATAAAATTTATACTGTGTCGATTCCCACGGTCCACTCAATCTATGTAACAAATCGCATTTAAATTAAACCGTTAGTTTGGGCATAAGGTACTACAAGGATGACATAATTCAAATATAGTTGGAGGTCCTTGCTATCCTAACCCTATAAATTGTTGGTATTTTATTCAATTTGGTATTTTGAGTCTTGTGGAGGCCGAAAACATGGATTTTAGGTTGCCTCCAAAAGCCCATCAGACACGTTCACATAAAGTAACCATGGCTTTACTCGGATATCTATGACTTGAAAGGCTGTCATTGCAATGAGTTCCGACAAATGTCTATCCGAGCCGAGGCGCAGCCGAAGGTGAGGGTTGACAGTCGGAACTCTTAACAATGACGGTTACGCACGTGTACTGAACAACTTTTTTTAATACAGTTGCGTAAAAAAATTCAGCAAATCAATAAAATAATAAGAACCCGCAAAGAATATTTTTTTAAAATAGCGCCAACCGTAAAAGAATACCTGTATGCAGAAATTTTTTTTGTTTTCTTCACCCATTCTGGGCACTGGCACAGGGAACTATGCCCATAGAGCCAAGTCTTCAGTAGATTTTTTTTATTGATATGAAATGAAAATGTTAATGAGATGAAATGAAATGAAACCTAACCTAACTCATTGAATCAAATCAGTAAATCTGATATTGAAACAAATTAGTAGCTTGTTTTTAGAAATATTTCCATGAATCATAAAAACTTCTGAAACTTCGTGGTTGGTTTTTTTTCTTTTTAATAGTCATTATTTTGACAGTTGGAAAAGAAAATGCACGAGTTCGGAAAAGGTAAAGAAAAAGCACGAGTGTGTAATAGCCCACTTCCCGAACGCTATACGTCCCTGCAATACGCCACTTTTTGAGCAATTGTATTAAAAAAATAATTACGATATGAATAGGTATTTGTGTAAAAAACAGGAAAATATTCCCGATACACCCTCGTTCTGCATCCTCTACTATTATAATCTACTCTGCTGATTCCGATTTTGACATCGAAAACATTTTAATACCCAATAGAAGAGGCTGTTTACTATGTTATTCTATAAATATATCTTTGCGATCTGGATGGCACGTCAGTGCCCCGCCAAGTCGAGCGCAAAGCAAACACTGCCGTACCATCCTTTACTGGAACCATTTCGCCGCATTTTCAGGCCCCTATTTGAGAACCTCTGGATAAGACCAGAGCGCTGAAATTTTCATCATCCAGTAAGCTATAATCACATACTTAAAATACAAAATTTCAAGTCTGTAGGTTATTTAGTTCCGAAGCTAAGCGAAAGCAAAGTTTCGCATTTACGACACTCACTCACTCATGGATCATCAAAATAGAACTAGTACTTCCCATAAACTCAGAGAGCTGAAATTTGGTACAGAGTTAGGGTTTAATGGCCACATAAAGGGAAAACTATAAAAACTAGGATAACTAGGATTATTTAGTACTCTTGGTCCATCCTTTACTGGAACCATTTCGCCACATTTTCAGGCCCCTATTAGAGAACCTCTGGATAAGACCAGAGAGCTGAAATTTTCATCATCTAGTAAGATATAAACACATACTTAAAATCCAAAATTTCAAGTCTGTAGGTCATTTAGTTCCGCTGTTAAGCGAAAGCAAAGTTTCGCATTTTCGTTCGCATTTACGACACTCACCTCACTCATAAAATCAAAATAGAACTAGTACTTCCCATAAACTCAGAGAGCTGAAATTTGGTACAGAGTTAGGGTTTAATGGCCACATAAAGGGAAAACTATAAAAACTAGGATAACTAGGATTATTTAGTACTCTTGGTCCATCCTTTACTGGAACCATTTCGCCACATTTTCAGGCCCCTATTAGAGAACCTCTGGATAAGACCAGAGAGCTGAAATTTTCATCATCTAGTAAGATATAAACACATACTTAAAATCCAAAATTTCAAGTCTGTAGGTCATTTAGTTCCGCTGTTAAGCGAAAGCAAAGTTTCGCATTTTCGTTCGCATTTACGACACTCACCTCACTCATAAAATCAAAATAGAACTAGTACTTCCCATAAACTCAGAGAGCTGAAATTTGGTACAGAGTTAGGGTTTAATGGCCACATAAAGGGAAAACTATAAAAACTAGGATACCTAGGATTATTTAGTACTCTTGGTCCATCCTTTACTAGAACCATTTCGCCACATTTTCAGGCCCCTATTAGAGAACCTCTGGATAAGACCAGAGCGCTGAAATTTTCATCATCCAGTAAGCTATAATCACATACTTAAAATCCAAAATTACAAGTCTGTAGGTCATTTAGTTCCGAAGTTAAGCGAAAGCAAAATTTTGTTTATTTAGTTAGATAGTACCTGGGGCCGTCCAGCGTTGCTCGGAATAAAACAATTTATTTACTTGGTTTATTTTTAAGCAAAACATTCATTGACTTAGTGTTACTTTACAAATCCTTTTGAAATACCTAGCTCCCAATTTAAAAAAATGTCACAAAAAATAAAAATGCAACTTGCCTACATGAGATTTGAACCCGCGTCTTTAGCTCCGCAGTCGGTTTTCGTAACCATTCGACCAAGAAAGCCTTAATTCCATTAACGAAATTTTTATAGAGGTCTTTCATAATTATCGACATTGTCATTTGTTTGAAGGGTGGATTGTCAGTTTATTTAGTTAGATAGTACCTGGACGCCCGAGCGTTGCTCGGAATAAAACAATTTATTTACTTGGTTTATTTTTAAGCAAAACATTCATTGACTTAGTGTTACTTTACAAATCCTTTTGAAATACCTAGCTCCCAATTAAAAAAAAAATTGTCACAAAAAATAAAAATTGCAGCTTGCCTACTTGAGATTTGAACCCGGGTCATAAGAATAAATAGTAGTATTATTTATTTTTATGCCCAGGTCTCCAGCTCCGTAGTCGGCTTTCGTAACCATTCGACCAAGAAAGCTTTAATTTTATTGACGAAATTTTTATAGAGGTCTTTCATAATTATCGACATTGTTATTTGTTTGAAGGGTGGATTGTCAAACTTGTATATAAGACCCAGTGTATGAAAATTTTTAAAGCAATCGCAAATAAATGGGGCTCGAAGTCACATCCTTTCTTCAACTCCGAGAATAAGTGACCCGAAGTTTTTTCGAACCTCAACCCCCTCTCCTCGAGTCCTCCAGGAGGCAGGACAGTAGGTAATTCCTTTGGTAGAAAGTTCATTGATTTTATTATGTAATTATTAATATTAATTATAATTAACACTTGTCTAATAATAAAGGTAAAGAGTTAACGGTATGTTTATAGTTTGTATAGATTGAGTAGGTTCAGTATTATTTTCTTTGAGTTTTTTTTTATTAATATCTAATTTAATCTAGCCTATTGCGTCCCAATGCTGGGCGAATGCCTCCCCTTCTGCTTTTAATACGCATATAAATAAAATTAAAGGAAAACTCTGGATAAGACAAGATTGGCTTTTATACTTATACTTACAAGTATACAAGAAGAAACAGTCGAACGATTAACTTTATTCTACTCGAACATTACATAGGTGATAGTGAGGTCGCTAGATGGCGCTGACTGTATATTAAAACGCGCTTGAGCGCGATCTATCGGTGACTTTAAGTAAAAATAAGTTGATTTCTAAATTACGAGCCAGCGTCACCTAGCGGAACAACGAAGAAGCTCAAATAACTGTCTTGCAACAATGTCATTTAGTAACAAAGTTTTGAACAAATACGTATAATAATATCAGCAACGCGGAGACTTGACTTCTGCCCGCGATTTCGTCCATGTGGATTTCAGATTTGTGGCAGTTGTTTTATTATCCTTACACTTTCCCGGTATAAATAAAATCCTAAATGTTGACCCGGCTAATTATGAAGCTGCACACCAAATTTCAATAAATCGGTTTAGTAGCTTTTGCGTGATGCGCGCACAGGCAAACAGATATACACATAGATAGACAAAGATAAATTTAAAAAAATTAGTAATTCGTCACCTTTGCTGATATTTATTATAAGTACTTAGTACCTACAGTACTTAAACATTGCAAAAAATACGAATGTACAGCTTCGACTGTTCTACGATTGTACAGTGGGCCGCAGCTCATATGTAAAATTATAAGTAGAGTAAAAAAATCGATACTTAAAATAAATTCACAATTTTGTTCACTTTTTTAATGAATCAGAAACGGAAAAACGTTTTCACTGTAAAAAATATATTTGTGGTTGAGGACTAGTTTTACAAAAACTATACAAGTGGGAATCGAACCCAGGACATTCCTACGTAATGCACGAGATTTTATTACGAGCTACGCTCACTACTTCACAGTAAGTGAAATAAAGGATCAGTATGGCTACACATTACGTAAGGATTTCTCGTTGTCGTCAGTCTATCGACTGAGTCGATATAGATAGGGGCAGTGTTATTGTAGGTTTTTATTTATGAAACAAAATTGATTACGGTGTAAAAAAATAAACACCTAAAGTATATAATGAATCATAGCTTTGTACCTAGGTTACTTACGTTATACGTACTTTTCTTTTGTTCATGTAGACTTCTTTCGGCCGTAAGAATTTCAAATATTTATGTTTTCCGTCTGTCTTTTTATAAGCTTTTTTATTGTAAAAATTATTTGTAATTTTAAAATAGTAAAAAAAAAACATAAATTTATATAATATAAAAAACATATGCTACGCTGGGGATCGAACCTGAGTCGTATTGCAAACGTGAGTGAAACAAGACTTCAAAAACTTGACTACAGACGCTACTTTCCAAATCGTGAAATAAGGACCAAGTGTGACTACCGAGTAACCTAAATATTCTTTGCTCATAAATAGACAGACAGCTAGCCTAAAATAAAATATATTACGAATAAAATTATTGTAAATCGATTATCGATGTAATCAATATATTGGGTATTGTTTCTAACTAAATATACAAGTGCAAGAGTTCTACTTACCTTTTTTCTTCGTTCATATAAGCTATTTGCTGTCGTTTGAATTGTAAATATTTCCGTTTTGATAATTTATTTTTACTTTTATTTCCCATTTTCTAAACTTTAAAATTACCTAATTCTTACTAAAAATAATAACTTATACCTAATACTTACTTACTAAGAAACAAAATATATTTTCAAAAACTAAACAAAATGAAATAAAATTTGAAATTTTCGTATTTCGCGGGCGATTCGGGCATAAGTAAGTAAAAAGTACGCGTCCATCGTTGACAGTGGTCACGGGTGGTATCATGATTCATGGTGGGATGGGATGGGAGTGGCGAAGAGAAGAGAGTGATAGCATGCGTTACTTCAGCGCTCGCGAAGAAAAGAAAGCATCATCTTATTTTGAATGTCGTAAGCGCCAAATCGACAAACATTTTTCGTTAAAAAACTAAAACAAAACATAGAAAACTGTTTGCATAGAAAGCTTTATAATAATATTAGCTTGTTGTAAAAAAATAATGATAAATACTTACATTCAAACTCGTTTTGACATAAAAATTGAAAATATTGTCCTAATTTTGAATAATAAATCTATCGAGAAAATTTTATGGCATCGTGTTTTCTGTGCATAAAAACTTAGTAAATATAATGAAAATTCAGATTATGTAAAAACCATTCTCCAGTCGTTTCTACAAAATGAAACATATTCAATTACAATACCTACTCCTTTTTTATGCATGCCCTTAATTAGCAGGTTGTTATTATAACGTATAGATTAGTGACGTATTACTGATTATTACTTAATTATTAGATTTGAAAGAATGCTTTATTTAATTGTTACTTATTTAGTACTCTTAGTTTTCTAGGTTTAATTTACAGTTAGGCAGTACTTCGAATAAAAAGAAAAAAACTGTGTCAAATAAGAAAATCTAATAAAATAAATCAATATGCCCACGTTTCTACAAAAAGAAGTGAAATCCCACCAAAACATTCTGTAAAAAACTAGCCAAGTCTCGATGGAGCTGCTTGTTTATCTCTAAAAAGTAATGAAATCTAGAGAAAGTCGTGCCAAGTCTAAGGTTTCTTACTGCGATTTCTTTATTATTATAGTTAATGTTGTGTGACTTGGCCGTTGAAGGATACACAAGTGTTATTTTATGTTAGATCGGTGGTCGATTTGACGCTCCAAAAAGAAGTGAGCACAATCAACAACAGCCTAAAATGAGACACTAGCGTCCAATTACCAATACCAGTATGGGCTATTATCTCGCTTAACATGGTACATACATGGTACGTACATGAACATAGGTAGTTAAAACAGATATAACATTACGTGTAAACAAAAATAATGTTCAACGGCCAAGTCACACAACGTTAACTATAATAATAAAGAAATCGCAGTAAGGAACCTTAGACTTGGCACGACTTTCTCTAGATTTCATTACTTTTTAGAGATAAACAAGCAGCTCCATCGAGACTTGGCTAGTTTTTTACAGATCAAATTTATAAATACCTGACAATGTGGTCAGTCTAGTCGCGCCTAAAATCGCAGAATTGATCTCTGGCCTAAAACCTGCCTAATTAGGTAGTAAACACCTGACTTAATTATTACCCATGGATTTATTTAAATACTCGCATTATAACGTAAATTATTAAATTAAAAAACGAAAAAGCCGGTTTAATGAATTGATAATTGGTTCTTATTGTATATAATGCTCTCCAGAAAATTCTAGACAATCTTTTTATAGAAATATGGAGAAATAAGTTATTTTTACAACCTGCTATTTCCGTATTAGATATTTTGCCACTGTTCATATTGAGCAAAATGGACGTGTATGAATGTTTGGTATCAAAATACAAATTGCATAGGTAAGTAAGTACATACATTAATCGCCTTATATGAATCGCCTTATGAAGCGCACATGGCCCGTCGGCAAGCGTATATCGCAAGCGATCTATGCAGCTAAGCCAAAACGGGCGTGGTTGGGTGTGAGATGGGTGACCGCTAGTGGCAAAAAATTCATGCGCGTTTCCGTGCTTCGGGCACGTTAAGCCGTCGGTCCCGGTTGTTGTCGATAGACAACAGTCGTTAAACCTAGTCGGAGGATTTAGAGGCAGTTTGAAAACATCCGACAGCGGGTCGGCCACTAACCCGAATCTCCACCAACGGGCATTGGAGCGGCGTGGTGGAGTAAGCTCCAGGCCTCCCCAATAATGAGGAGAGACCCGTGCCCAGCAGTGGGACGCAAAAATGGTTCACTTATTTGTAGTCCGTTTAATTTTTTATATTTCTTTTTTTCAGTCATGGCCCTACTTCTTCATGTTTATGCTGCTGGAACATTTTGTGCTGAAGATGAAAGGGAAACGAGGGATTCGTTTGAATGATGGCATCACCAGCATATCGAATGGGATATTCTTTGAAGGTGGAAGGTAGGTTTAAACTCTATCTTTAGTACTAGTTTTGAATACATGCAATCATTTTTGTATCCCACTGTTGGGAACTGGCCTGGAACTGGGCTGGAACCCATAATAGGGTACTTGCATGATTTTTTTTTATCGTATCAATCGGTCCTATTTAGCATAGGGATCAAATGTTCTTAAGGCGATTCCCTAGCCGAACGACCTTGAGCATTCGGGCGGAGCCACGCGCCTCGCGCCGCGCCATCTGCCTAGGGTAAAACATCCAATAGTCGGCCTTTTAGTGATATAAAAATTTGATTTGACTCTATTTTCGGTATTAAATACCGCAAATAAAAGTATTCGTTATTTTTAGCAAAGTTAGTTGTTTAAATTTTCTAAAGATATTAATTAAACTTTAAATTTATATAAACCAGTCCTCATCAATTGGAGCACTCCGAAAGACAGAAATATGAGACAAAGTTAAACCTCATCGCGTAGCGTTGAAAACGGCCCACACTAACGAAGTGAAAGATATGACGTCACCGTCCGCGAACGCTGTACTAATACAATCACAATGGGAAAAACAAGTGATTTGTAACTTTAACCATTAAAAACTGCATTTAAGTATAGGTACATATCATGCTAGTGGCAAAAATTTTCATGCGCGTTTCCGTGCTTCGGAGGGCACGTTAAGCCGTCGGTCCCGGTTGTTGTCGATAGATAACAGTCGTTAAACCTTGTCGGAGGCCTTATGGGCGGTTTGAAAACATCCGACAGCGGGTTGGCCCCTAACCCGCATCTCCACCAACCCGCATTGAAGCAGCGTGGTGGAGTAAGCTCCAGGCCTACCCAATAAGGGGGAGAGACCCGTGCCCAGCAGTGGGACGCAAAAGGGTTACAGCCGCATATCATTAAATATTGATTTTTAGTCGGCGTTAATACAAAATAATTAATCTGCGTCGAAAATTATAAGTCTTAGGGCCTCTTTCACCACCTTCAAGTAAAGTGACAAGTACGCTGATTGTCACCCGTAACTTCAATTTCAATTTCACGATGTTCGAGTAGCACTAATCATATAATAAACTGACCCGCACTCATAGCTTTAACTTGCCAATTAACTTTACTTGTCAATACTTATAATATTGATAAGTAATAATTTATAAGTATAAAGTATTGACTTTACTTGGAGATGCTGAACGAGGCCCTTAAAGTAATAGGCAGAAACAGAACAAGACTGATGACTAACCATCTTGCAATATAATTGTGAAGTAAATGTAATTAATTCATCTGAAAATTTGTATACACGTTTAGTTTGGATGAAAATTCAATTATATTGTAAATCCAATATGGCCGTCGAAATAAAATGGCAAATAACATAATATTGTTGTAGATACAACTCATCATACCCACATAATAAAGTACACACTTAGAATAATTACAATTACATTATAGAAACCAAATTCGTGCGCCCAAATTGAAGCATGTTGATTGGTGCCATTAATGGCACCAAACGCCGGGCCCCTCCATAAGACTTAAGGTTAAATTTTATCACAACACTTTTTAAAAACAAAAGAAGTCTAATAAAATAACTTTTCACATTGTTTTCAATATTTTGTAGTACTTATTAGTTCCATCCATCCATCCATCAGCCTTTTAGAGTCCACTGCTGGACATAGGCCTCCCCTAATGTTCGCCACTCCGTCCGGTCCTGCGCCCTCTGAATCCCTAACTTATTAGTTAATTTGTTCAAAATAAAAATATTTTGTTTGTCAGATGTGACAGCTGTACGAATCTATTTAGTGCTTCAATTGTGACAGCGCGCTTGTATGAAGACACTCATTCTATACGTATTTATGCTCAGTACACATGTGGTCAGGAAATATTTATAGTATGGAGGACGTGGTGAAGGCCTAAATATTCCCCAACATGACCAAAAAACCCATGTCTTAAAATATTATTATATAAATGAAATAGTTTTGGGATATGAGGGTGTATTTTTTTTTGAGAGAAAAAAGCGTGGGGTGCCTTTCGAGATCTAATAATATATATTTAACTATTGATACTAAGCACCCCACGCTTTTTTTACAATAAATAGGTACATTTTCTTCTTATTTATTTGACTTTTTAGTTATTTTTTTCAAAAAAGCGTGTTTTTCCGTTCTTTAAACTACATTATTATTTAAATGAAACATGGGTGCATCCCATGAACATTAATCTGTAGAGCCATATCCATTCAAATCAAATCAAATCAAAAATATTTATTTCATATTAGGAATACAAAATATTCGCTTATTGAATATCATTTTTTCCCGGTTATCGCCTTTAGGTGCCCGTTCGGGCTAGATGTTGAGCTGAGAGAAAAAAGGCGGCGGAAAAAACTCCCAGCAGCACTCTTTTTTTTTTTAAAGTACATATAGGTATTTAGATAACAGTATGGCTATGGATCCATAATGGGCACACGTGACAGCTGTTCGTATGAGACACTATAAACCCACTTCCACCTGCTCACAGATGCGAGTAATTACTAAAACTATTACCCACCCATCAGCCTCTCATAGTACGCTGCTGAACATACGCCCTAACGTTTGAATTCAGTGGCTACCCACTGTCTTCCGTAGGTCGTTAGTCCAGTTTTCTACCTGGCAGCCTGTGCTCCTTTTGCCGAGACGTGTTTGCCATTCGAGGACCTTTGTTACCAATCGGTTGTCGGTCTTCCTAACTATATGGCTTACCCATTATTTGCACTAATATGGGTGTTTCCAAAAGATGTTTTTATACATTTGGATCGCCTTCATGAGGTACGCAAATATTAGAATCATAATTATGTAGAGTCATAACAACTTCTATATAGCAAACTTTCGGAGGTTGGTGCACGTCTCTTGTAAGTCAGGCCGGCAAGGCAAACGCACATGGTCAAATCATTTTGCAGCAGAAATAGGTGCAGCGATGGTACGTAAAAAAATCTCACCTTAATTTATAGGTGAGAGAATTTTCTAAATAATTGTCACTCATTATTTTGCAGAGAGGGCCCTCTCTGCAAAATAAAAATATCGATATCTTGTGTAAACATTAATTACGGAGCCACGGCCACTAATTACATTGGCGGAGGGCGACTTTTTGTTTATTTTCAACTTTAATTAATTACTTAACTTCGACCCAGATTTTATAATTACATTAAAAAGCAATTTTATTTCATATTCTAAAAAAATAACATTTTTTATGATTATAATAATATATTTCTTTTTAAGGAATCATGGGTCAAACCTGATGACCGCCTTTGGAAGGTTTAAGTAGGGACATAAGGCATTTTAAAGACACTTTACTGTCTTTATGTGGTTCGGGGGAAAACCTTCAAAAGATATCTGGAACGTTGGGAAAATTATCGGGTTATGTGAATTTGTACTATTTGTAAACCCCTTCAGTGGCCTGCTTGAGTGCTTGGGGAGGACTGCGGGATATCCAGTGAAATGCACCGTTGGCTTCCACGCGCGGTATTTCTAACAGGCGAGAATGATACAAGTTCAACCTAAATTGCGGTCGGTGGTAACTTAATGCTCACAAGATAGGTCAAGATAGGTAATTAAATTTGTTATTGGTCATTAATTTTTTAATAGGGTGTTCCGTCATGGCAAATTGCCTTGCGTGTTTCCTTTTTCAAACTGCGGAGGCAATGACGATTGTTGGCGATATTATTCACAGATGGCTTCGACAGCAATCAGAAACAAGTGGCTAGTTCTACAAAAATTCATTTTGATTCGAACAAGTGTACCGTAATATCGCTAGCATTTCAATTTTATTTCCAATCCAACCATCACAGAGCTTATAATGTTTCAAGATATTCCCAACTGAATACTGGATCTAGCCCCGTGAGAAATTCTTCGAAACTCCATTCCAGCTGCATTGCGTGGTCGTATGTCACAAACACGTGTGATTGAGTAGATTAAAGCTTAGGGGAATACTATTTCCAGAATGAACAGGGTAGATAGATTATTTATTACTAGCATCACGTGGAATAACAAAAGTAGACATGTTTTATATATTATTATTTTTGTCTTTGACTTCTGGGCACGGTTTATACCACCCAACCAGAGAGTAAAAAATTGGTCGTTCTTATCTAAATTCACTGAGGACGGTACTTTAATAAATCAGAACGATTTAGACACAGTCACAGAATAAATAATAGTACTAAATAAGCTTGAGCGTCTCCAAAATTTATGTATACGGTTTATATTTGGACTCCGAAAATATGACCATATCTCTGAATATCGTTCTAAGCTCAAGTGGCTCCCAATCAGACTTCACCGAAATGCTCATATTCTATCTCTTCTCTACTGTGTCTTATTCAATCCGAACTCTCCGCCTTATCTCAAACAACAATTCCTTTTTCTGCATGACACTCACAGTCTATCCCTTCGGTCTGCAGATAATCTCCTTTTAAGTGTTCCTTCTCACTCTACTTCTTTTTTCCAAAACTCTTTTACTGCTGTTGCTGTCCGCCTATGGAATTCTCTTCCCAAAACCATCCGTCTTGCTACTTCCCTCCACTCCTTCAGGTGCCAAGTCAAAGAGCACTACTTAAAATCCTGACTTGGTATCTCCTTTACATCTATTTTTTTTTTCTCGCCTTTACTTTTTAATTTGTACATTAACTATCATTGTTCTTACCCGAATTCAAATTTATTACTTTTTCTAGCCCAAATTGTACACCTGCCTCTTCTACATCTTTTTTCTATCTTTAACTCCTTGCCTGTGGTTGCCTGGATGAAATCGCTGTTTAGCGATAAGGCCGCCACTTGTACGCTATTTGTTTTTCTTTTTATAAATGTTTCATTTTTGTATTACGGTGTACAATAAAGAGTTTAATAAATAAATAAATAAATAAATAAATAAATAAATACAAGTACAGAAGGTCCACTTCCAAAAGTAATTTTAAGAAATATAGACTCTAGCTACGACACGATTAAGTTCAATTCAGATCTCGCAGCGTATAATCACCTACGCTTATAGTTACCTACAAGTTGCGTCTCTTTCTTGCGCGTAACTCTTACCTTTTCTGACGAAAACAGGGTTGTCTTTTTTTAAACATACATAAATGAATCTAAACATTAAATTAGTACCATTTTTGTAGTACTCTAGAAAACAAATGACTTTCAAAATAAAAACGTAAGGTACGTGTTAATATTACTTTAGTTCTAATACATTTGTGCATAACTACTTACGTTTTCGATACCTTCATGATGTTGAATCACATCGCCTTACTATCAGTACCTTTGTCATTTGTCAACAAAAGACGTTTCATATCGTATCACTACGGTCATCGGAATGACTTACGTTACGAATTTACGATACTTACGATGCGAACAGATTAGTACTAGAACTACAAACATTTCTTCGTCGTTTCGTCATAAGTCTTAATCGTCAGCCTAAATGCCTAAATATTTCAAACGTGTTGTACGGTTGTATGTAAGCTAAGTAGGTACCTACCTAAGGTTCTTAGCTAAAACAGTATTTTAGTTTCATAGGTAGTTGACTTCGTACTAAATAATTAATGATATTTATACATAACGCCCCATTGGTCCAGTGGTTTAGTTACCAGGCCGTGGTCTAAGAGTTTCGGGTTCGATTCCCGGGTCGAGCAAAATGTGTTATGGATTTTTTCGAAAATAGTTAATTTTTTACTTTATTTACACATACCTAACTATAGAGTAGGTAACCTACTTAATACATATCTACTTATTTCTCTACCATTATGGGTAGGTATTATTCTAGCGAACAGAAATAAAGAAACTATGGGCAGACAGGTATTTAAAATGGAACATATCGAAATTTATTTAATTCTAATTTGTGCAAGATCATTACACCAACTTAGTATACCTTTTACCTTCCTACTTATTTTAGGAACTCAAGGTAGGTATGAACATTTGATAATTTCATAATAATCATAACAATTTAAAAAAAATCTTACCTCTCAGCGTCCTTAGGGAGCCAAAGAAAAGTCAAATTCGGATCGCTATCTTTGTTAAGACAATTAAACACTGCACAGTATCTTTTTGCCTTCTTTTTCTCCATGTTTTAAAATTTAAACAACACAACGAACAATACGTCACTCACAGCTCGCGCGTGAGGCCCTCACCATAGAGAAATTAAAAACTACGTTATGCCCTCACTGACTAGCCGTCTCGAATAGACCACTGTGCGTAGGTATATTTTTGATACCTACACGGGGAGTGGGACAGCCTACAGGAAACAACCTACCAATAAACAACAAAATAACAATTTATAGGTTGATCTGGCGTGGCGCTGAGTTCTACGCCTACTCCTGGATTTATAAGAACTGGAAGCTCGTAGATCTGCCCTGGGACCACACGGCCACTTGGTTTCTAGCAGCTTTGGGCATGGACTTCTGCTATTATTGGATGCATAGAGCGTGCCATGGTTTGTTCTTATTGTTTGTTTTACTTTTAAATTACATGAACTTGATCTCACAACTTTCCCAAGTCAATAGCGATAGAAAAAGTTTTAAAGATATCGCACACTTACGAATTAAATTTATCTTTACGTATTTATTACTACCTACTCTGCCATTGTCATATTTACTCCAAAGGTGAATGACCCCTCATATTTGTATGGTCTAAATTGTACCTTTTCTACTAAATACCACAGAAATGTTACTATTAGTAATAAGCCTGTTTAATTATTCAAGTTAAATTCACCTTCAAAAAGAAAAAGATGCAAGTGCTAGAGATATTGACATTATTCAAATGAATGATAAGGAAAGACAAATAGATTTGCTCATTTTGTGATGATCTAACAACAGTTAGATATTTCATAAACATAATTTTATTGGATACATATTTATTGCTTTAACATAACATACGTCAGTGTCTCAGGAATTGTTGTTTATTGTAGAAATCCACATCCTTTGGGCTCAGCATCAAGTCCATCACACGTCTGAGGACTTCAACATGGGAGTTGGCATAAGGCAGTCCATTTTGCAGGGCTGGTGTGGCTTTGTAAGTATGCGTGACTTGTAACTTGTTTATGTAGGTATCATGTATGTATGATAAAACGACAGTTAATATTTGAATCAGCGTGTAAGTAGAAAGAATGCCATGAAAACCAACTTATAGATTTACAGAAAAAATATTTACAAAAACGCCACAAGTTTTTTTTAATAATAATGGTAACGTGCTGCTACTATCGGTAGATAGGTCGCTTAGTACCTGTAGCTTCGGGATTAAGAATAGAGATCTCGGAGTCCTCCCCAAGCGCAGAGGTAGGCCACCGATGGTATTTTAGTGCGGTCAAATCCCACATAACCTGGTATCCTCTCCCAAGGTGCCGGGTACCTTTTGAAGGTCCCCCCCCCCCACATACCAAAAAAATGGTGGTCGCTGCAGCCCATGGACACTAATAACCTAAACAAACCTAAATAGTTTTGAGGTGAAATTCACAACACAATGGACTTGCTTTACAGAAATAGATGGAACGTTGGTACGTGACAAGTCCATATAATATTTTAATTATTGTACCGAGAAAAAACTGAATAAGGAGAAGACAGAGATTCAGAGAAATGTTAATTCCTTAACAAAAACGTAACATATTTAATTAATGCCTCCATCCATATAGGTATAGACAAAAGAACATTATGCTGCATAGACGACCACAGTCTAAAAACCATATTATGCGGCCTGACAAGCCACAAGTCCGGTACCAAGCGCAAGCGAATTAATACATAAAATGAACATGGCAGCTACTAGTTGCCGTAGTAAATTCTAAATTCATGGCTTGCTGCCAGAAAACCTTCTAGTAGTGGTCGTACTATGAATTTCAGGAAACTTTCAGGAAGCTTCATCAGTCAGTTAAACAAACATTAAGGAGTTAAGAAATTTTACAGGCCCCATGCAATATGAATAAAAATGATTTCGAATGATTCCCACTAATTCTGCTAATTATATTTGTAGATCATTAATAATTTAATAAACTTTTGAGGAAGCAACATTGAAACTTCAATTGTGCGCAACCCCTTTTGCGTCCCACTGCTGGGCATGGGTATCTCCCTACTATTCGGTAGACTTGGACGTTCTCCAGCACGCTTATCCATTGTGGGTTTAATAAAGTTATATTCCTGGGTAAAATTATATTAACATGCACTTAGTACAAGACGATGTTCCGGACGCTAGATGCCGGACATTATACTAGATCCATCTCAGATATTAGTAAGCCTGTCTTAACTTGAGGCATCGATCATTTACGGTCCACTGCAATGACATAATACATCTAAATTAGAGAGCCAAAAGCCCAAGCCGAGATTGACATCAAAATGCGTAATAATGTAATCAGAGGAATCTCCAATCTCCAAAGATCTTATATTAGGAATCTCTAAGTCGCGTCAAGAATTAATGCCTCATTGAAATGATGGTTATTGTTATTTCTAATTTACAAACACAGGATCTTTTTTGCGTTTTATACACGAACTTATACATTTAACACTTAATGTATTTTTTATTTAAAAGCAAATATAACTGTACACTTGCATAGCAAAAGTTAGTATTCTGTGACACTAGTATGTCTTCTAGATCCACATATAAAACCTAAAGTTTCAAAGAACCCTTAGAACCCTTAAGTGTACATACTCGTAGTTATATTACATGTTCTCGAGTTTGAGATCTAAATAAAGAATATCGTAAGAAACGACCAAAGTGGTTCTTCTAAGATTATGGGTGGAAGCTCAATGTATTCAGCAAGCTGGTCTAGATCTTCTTCTTTGTAGGTAATGAAGTTAAATGCATGATCGCCACAGCACAGCTCTCATGTGGTTTGAGAGTTGCGTAAGAAGTGCATTTAAATATTCAACTGGTATGTGTTCAACAAAAATGTTGTAGTAAAGATCAACCATAAGCCATAACCTACATGGCAGGTTATCCCACTCGAATCCCTGTAGCTTCGAGATTAATAATACACCAACTGCCTGATCGTAAGAGGCGACTGTAAGGGAGCTTCCGGGGTTGCGGGCGGTGCGAGTGTGAGCTCGATCTATCTAGCTAGCAGCCCCGGAAAGTTCGGCTGTGTGTGTGGCCGCATGCCGCCGAGAGCATTGGATGGTGCAGGACAGCACATCTGCTCTCCCGAAGATGGGTCCGTACTGGGCACTAAACCTACTACTAAGGTGCCTAATAAAAAGGATATCCCTCTCGAGAATTTTAAGTAACCTCGATGGTATCTAATATTTTTCTTAAAGAAAGTGTTCTTTACGGCTAAGTTATTTCTCAGGTGTTCTACCTCCCGCTGGCGTTAGCGATCCCACCAGCGCAGTTCATGGTCCACCACCAGTTCAGCTACCTCTACATGTTCTGGATCCACACGGAAGCCGTCAAGAGTCTGGGACCGTTGGAGTACATTTTAAACACACCAAGTCATCATAGGATTCACCACGGTATTTTTTTATTTTATAAAAAACATTTCTTTTAAATCTAGTCGATTTTGGCTTGATTTATCTAGCAGTTTAGTTTAATATCTACAGAAAGGTTTGAACTTATATTATATCTCTTTTAACGTATTAACGTTTTTATAAATCTATTATATCTGATTACCTTAGGTCTGAAGAGATTCTCGAGATTGACGGTATCTCTGTGCTTCCTCTTGAGACTTTTAAATCTTGTGAATTATTACACGTATAAAAGTATAATGTTGTTTTCACGAAAATCATTACGAAAATTCAGATGCGACTTTGTTAAAGTTAATAAGGCTAGAGTTCGTAGAACTACCACTGTTTGTCGTACCTAAAGCTTTGTATTTCGCTGACCCCACATATTCACGATGACTATCAGCCTTCAGAGTAACAACGCTCACATGCAGTTGTATAAGTTATGCAACCTAAAATCAGCATCGGACTTAACTCAAGCTTAATAAAGTGTAAAATGTCCATGGGCTGAAGTAAGTACTTAATGCCAGGTGACAGGCATACCTACCCGTCTTCGATTTGATTTACATTTAAAAAAAAAGTAAAAGTAGCAATAGTAAACCTTCATCCTTCAACCTTCAGCCTTCGTTCAATTCATTCATATTTTGTCCCGTTCCCGATTTCATTCTATAATAAGCCTACTCAAAATCTTTTTTACTTTATCCTCTTATTTTGTTCTTTGTACAGGGAGCAATCCATACTGTATCGACGTCAACTACGGCGGAGTGCTTATTATATGGGATAAGCTGTTCGGCACGTTCCGTCAGGAGAAGGAAGGGGATCGTATTGTATACGGCCTTATTTATAATCAGCCTTCGTTCAATCCCTTACATCTGCAGGTAATACACCCAAATAACCTTATTATCTGTACTTTTTTCTTTGTACCTACTCTAGCACTTTTTATCTAAACAAATCGGGTATGGTTGAATAGACGATAGTTATAGTTTTTTTTATCAAATGGAGTCGCAAACTCTTGTGTACTAGTCCCTTTTTTGTATCGGGGGGAAACCTTCAAAAGGTACCCGGCACCGTGGGAAAGGATACCGGTTTATGTGGGATTTGACCGCACTACAACCCCCTCGGTGGCCTGCCTCTGCGTTTGGGGAGGACTCCGGGATCTCCGGTAAAACGCATCGGTGACCACCACGCGCGGCGCCTAGAATGGGCCCATTTTCGAGAGAGTAAATAACTCACCTATACAATAAACTCCTGCATCTTTCGATACCACGCACACACCACGTCCTTCCCGGGGCTGCTGGCTGGGAGGATCGAGCTCCCACTCTCACCACCCACAAACCCGGAAGCCCCCTTTTAGTCGTCTCTTATGATCAGGCGGGGATACCGTAGCTCTATTCTTAATCCCGAAGCTACTAGACCTGTCTATTTTATAATATAATGGCGTCCCTTTCTTGTATCGCTGCTTGTTTAATGATTTGGATTCTGTCTACTGGATTTTCCGCAAAAGAAGATAATAAACGCGTTCTACGTTATAAACGGCATTTTATTGGCTGCAACCCTTTTTGCGTCCCACTGCTGGGCACGGGTCTCTCCCACTTCTCCCACCACTCCACCTTGCTGCTCCAACGCGGGTTGGTGGAGATAACGGCATTTTATTACCCAGCATTATTAGCGCATAAAGCGAATTTGTCTTTGCAAGCATCAAGCATTCTTACATATTACTAGCTGTGCCCCGCGGTTTCACCCGCGTTAGAAAGAGAAGTGAACCAAACTTTACAGGATTACTCGTTGGACCAATCTGAAGATTCTCCGAGAATTTCATTGAAATCGGTCCAGCCGTTTCGGAGTCTTTAAGGAACATACATACACACTTTCTCTTTTATAGATATGATTATGTTCATAGCGTGTATGATGTTCTCTTGGAATAAGGGCTTATTTATAGTGGGCGACTCACAAGCAACTACCCGACAAAGACAAAGTCTTTTTATTTAATTCGATTTCATTTATTTTTATTCTAATTCATAAATTGATGTTTAATGACGTATGCATTTCATTTTTATTATATGATTAATTAATTTAATAAGTTTAAGGTGACACGAAATAATTGTAATTCTGAATAATTGACATTTTTTATTTAATTTTATACTTTGTAAGTTTTATGTCATGTGTGCTTGTAGGTAATTTTATAATTGATATGTTTGTTATTCCATGCAATCAAGAAATGTAAGTTATAAAATGTATGGCTGAGGGTCTCGTTCACCATATCCAAGTTTTGATTAGTTACGTCCCAGTCCCAAGTATAGTTTATTGGCAACTAAAAGCTATGAGTACGGGTTAGTTTATCGTATGATTAGTGCTACTCGAACATCGTGATATTGAAATTGAAGTTACGGGTGTCTTTAATTTTATTAGCGTACTTGTTACTTTACTTGATGGTGGTGAAAGAGGCCCTAAGTGTACCGGGACTGTATTTTATACCATCACTATGTTAACCTGCAGCAATGGCCGAGTGGTATAAATCCGCGGTCTTCGACGCGATCGATCCCGGGTTCAATCCTCGGCGCGCACCTCTGACAAAGAAATTTGTAATGTGCGCATTTATCGCTGCTCCACGGTGATAGAAAATATCGTGATATTTAATTGATTACGATGTTCTCCATCGCCGTGCATGCCTGAGAGGAATTCATAATTTCTCGAAAGCCCACCGTCCACCAATCCGCACTTGGCCAGCGTGGTGGACTTTGGCCTAAATCCCTCTCACTTGTGAGAGGAGACCTGTGCCCAGCAGTGGGACATAAAAAAAGGGTTGAAAAAAAATGTTAACCTACACTTAAGTACAAATAAATAAGTAAGTTGCATATTGTTCCAGACGTTCTACACCCGCTACGTGGTCCAGAAGTTCAAGGAGTACACCAGTTGGTCACACAAGCTCCAAGCTGTGTTCAACAGACCAAGCTGGAAACCAGTCAACGGTGTCCGCTTTAAGGATATGAAGGAAGATGTGAGTTTTATTATTATTATGTTCGAATATTCTTTTGCTCTCGACTCTTGGTCGGTTATTCAGAGCAAGGTACGGGCTTACGCCAAGTATCCTAGTTCTTGTATGTTTATATTAATGGTGTGAGTTGATCTGTGAGTTTTGTGTGATGTGTGTGTCTGGATTTAAGATATTTCTTAAATCATGTGTTACCGTGTGTGTAGTATTAGTGTGCTGTTCATCTTGGAGCATGAGTGTTGTTGGATTTAGGAAACGACGGACTATGGAACAAGTGTCTATGATAATTGATTTTTGTAGGGGTATGTAAGAATTTTCATTCAGTTCTAGTAATTTAAGAGATTATTATTATTATTATTATTTTTGTTTTTTTTTCTCTCATTGCTGAGGAACTTCCTTATAGTCGCGGGCTTTTGGCCAAACGACTAATGGATATATTTAAAGATATGTTATTGATCTATTGATAAAAACTTTCTCACAATTCTACAAGTGTTCATAATAGCCGCCTTTTGTAATTTTAAATATGTGTAACTATTAATGTTTAACGTAATAAGACTGTTTTTTAGCTTATGTGGAATCACACCTGTAGCTGATATTATAATAGGGACTGTTTTTACTGTTTTAACTTTTCATTGTGATTTTAACTCTATTGAAAGGTCTGTATATTTGTTATTTTGTCTGCGTATGTACTGTTTAAGTTATGTGTGTTAGGTACAGCTATATCAATCAAGTAAACTATTTCATTAATTTTGTCATGCAAAGTAATATCAGGTCGATTATTATGGACTGTCTTGTCTGTCAGTATGGTTCTATCCCAATAAAGTTTAAAGTCATCTGTATCTATAACTGGATTATTATTAATGTCGACGACCCGCGTGGCGTAATGGTTACCATGCCGGACTGCCAATCGAAGGGTCCCGGGTTCGATTCCCGGCGAAGCAGAAAATTGAATGGCGAGTTTTAATTTCTGTTCTCGGTCTGGGTGTTTGTGTTTCCTGTGTCCATGGTACCCACGACACAGGGTAAATCTACCCTACTGTGGGGCTATGAGTGTGAAACGTTATTATTATTATTATTTTATGAGCAACAATTAATATGTCTCCATTTTAATCGATGCTTTGGAATATCAACCATATTTCACATATTTATAATGGTTATAATGCCGGACTGCCGGAAGGTCCCGGGTTATATTTTTCGAGCAGAAATTTGAATGATGAGTTTAAAATTTCTGTTCTCGGTCTGGCTATTTGTGTTTGTGTTATTTGTATTTACAATAAAATTTCAATATTTACAACTAAACATTGTTATTTGAAAAACAATTGTTATGAATGACGTCTACTTACTATAAATTACCTTCGTCTTTATACGTTTGGCAGTTTTCGAGATTTCATGATCAGTGAGCGAGTCACATTTCATTGTTATGTAATCAAGAATCGGGTAGCAGAGTCATATGCCAGAATCCAGTTAAATTAAATAAAAAACCTCCATCATATAATATGTGAAATACTGAAGGAAATGTTTCTTTATCATTCTTAAGAATTTTTATATTCATGTCAAATAAAATGTTAAATGATATGCAATGACACCCCAACTTTCATATTGGCAAAATGTTCAATACCGAGACGCCATACGAAAGAAAAAAGTAATGACAGTGTCATATTTTTGAATGAGGAACAGGTCGGAACTGTTACCTATGTATATGGGAAGCGCGCATGGCCCGGCAGTTAGCGTAGAACGCAAACGATCTATGCAACTAAGCCAAACGGGCGCGGTCGGGTGTGAGATGGGTGACCGCTAGTAGCAAAAAAAATTCATGCGCGTTTCCGTGCTTCGGAGGGCACGTTAAGCCGTCGGTCCCGGTTGTTGTCGATAGATAACAGTCGTTAAACCTTGTCGGAGGCCTTATGGGCGGTTTGAAAACATCCGACAGCGGGTTGGCCACTAACCCGCATCTCCACCAACCCGTATTGGAGCAGCGTGGTGGAGTAAGCTCCAGGCCTCCCCAATAATGGGGAGAGACCCGTGCCCAGCAGTGGGACGTTAAAAGGGTTGCGGCCAATGGGAAAATATTGCTTTAGATTAATAAAATTGATTTACTATTGACATATTAATTTTTTTATGTGCAGCTATATCGTCCCATAATCACTGGAACAAAAATCGGCTTGCGCTATTAATCTACTTATATCTAGGGAAGATTTGTATTTTTGTATGTTTGTAATGAATAAACTCAAAAATTACTGTTCTGATTTCAAAAGTTCTTTCACAGTTAGAAAGCTACATTCACTTTGAGTAATAAAGGCTACTTTTTACCGCGGGAAAATGCTTCATTCCTACGTGAAAACGGGTAATAGATTTGATTTTAATAGGTATAGCAATGAAGCCTGGAAAAGCACATAGGCTATTTTTTATTCTCCGGGACCCATTAAACGGGTCCACAAGGGCGAAGCCGCGGGCGGAGGGCTAGTATAATAATATACGAGTAGGATGTTGTAGATTTCCATGAGCTGCATGCTAATGAATTAAAAAATCTCCTCTAAATCGAGGTCTATAACGCCTTTCAAATGAGGCTGGATTATAATATCAAATCAGTGAGATTCAAAGTCTATAACGGACATACATATATGTACAAGCTAGTGGCCGCCCGCAACTTCGTCCGCGTGGACCTCGGTATTAGTCATAGCATGATGATATATAGCCTAAAGCCCTCGGGTGGCTCCCCACGGGTTGCTCGTGTCCATAGGCGACGATGATGATGATGAATGATTATATGTATAAATATGTAGGTTAAAAAATGTGTGTTTTATATCTGTACAGATTTAAAAAATGCGCCATTCAAGTGATTGATAGTGATTATCAGCTGATCATTGTTACAAAATCTCATTATAAACAATTCAAACATCTTACTTGTAGAAGTCTCATTTAGACCCTATAGATTTAATTGTCTTTGGTCTAATAATGGCCAGAAACTGTAATTTACCTGATAACAATTAAATCAAATAGTTTGGAAACTGACAATGTAAGTAATTAATTATCTTACGAGTGACCTTTGAAATATTATTTCTACTGAAACTTACAAAGAAATTCCAAAAGTTTTATTATACCTCTCTTATAATAAAACAATTTCTGTCGGGGATGAAAAGGGCGATAAAATTAAAGTTTCGAAAGCTATAACGTTATAATTATAAGCTTGTATAATTATTAACTTGCTGTATTACGTGTAGTTAGTGTTGATTAAATCTAAAGCAAAATAAAAATGCTTGTAGCGCATACATACAAAAACCGAGATATATACTTGTTTTATTTGATTTTGACTTAATGTTTTTTTGCATGATATTAGCATGATAAGACGACCCGTGTGGCGCAATGGTTACCATGCCGGACTGCCGATCGGAAAGTCCCGGATTCGATTCCCGGCGAGGCAGAAATTGAAATGATGAGTTTTAATTTCTGTACTTGGTCTGGGTGTTTGTGTTTCTGTCTTTGTGTGTGTCCATGGTACCCATGACATAGGGAGTCCTAGTGTGGGGCTATGAGTGTGTAGCGTTATATAAAAATTATGATAATGTAATTATTTCATGTTGTAACATAGCTAGGACAGCGGCAAGCCCTAACCCCCTTCAGTTTTTTTAATTACCCGATACCGTTGCTGTCATCCGTGACTCTCCTAAAACAACCAAACTACCCAAACCAATTACCAAATTACGGCACAACGGCAGTAAAGAAAAATATGTTTGCATGCTCATTTTTTCCTCTTTATTACGCTTTTATTAGCTTCACCTGTATAGGTATATATTATGTTTGTGAGCTTGTTTGTAACTTTCCTTTGGACTTGATTTTGACCCACTTTCAACAGATAGGTTTATTTCAAACTTTGGACACTTGTCAAGAATTGGTGGCAATACAATAATTTCATGAGCTTATCTAATTCCGGGAACTTGAATTTTTTTTTTCAATAAATAAAAAAAATTAAAAAAAAATTAGTTTAATTTGATATTTATCTGGCCCATATTTATTGTGATTGTGCCTTGTTAATGTGTGCCAATTCGGAATAAATAAAAATTTGAAATTAAAAAAATATATATTAAAACAGTAGGTTTATTTATGATGAACATAACTTTTAGTTCCGTTCAAATACAATTATTATAACCTCTTGTCTTGAATAAAAACTTTTTTTGAATTTCAGCCAGGAATCTACACCAGAGTGAAGTACGACGTGGTTCTACCAACCTGGTGTAGCGCATACTTACTGAGTCATTATGGACTGGTGCTTTTTGGCTTCCATCAGCTGTTTTATAGTCATTTGGTGAGTTGAATACATGTTAGTTTTTAGGGTTCCGTAGCCAAATGGCAAAAAAACCGAACCCTTGTAGATTAGTGATGTCTGTCTGTCTGTCTGTCTGTCCGTATGTCACAGCCACTTTTTTTCGAAAGTATAAGAACTATACCTACTGTGGAAACTCGGTACGTAGATGTATTCTGTGAACCACATTAAGATTTTCACACAAAAATAGAAAAAGCAATAAATTTTGTGGGTTCCCCATACTTACAACTGAAACTCAAAAAAATTTTTTTCATCAAACCTATACGTGTGGGGTATCTATGGATAGGTCTTCAAAAGAGATATTGAGGTTTTTAATATAATTTTTTTCTAAACTGAATAGTTTGCGCGAGAGACACTTCCAAAGTGGTAAAATGTTTCCCCCTTGTAACTTCTAAAATAAGAGAATGATAAAACTAAAAAAAAATATAAGATGTACATTTGGATGCAAACTCCCACCGAAAATTGGTTTGAACGAGATCTAGTAAGTAGTTTTTTTAAATATGTCATAAATCGTAAACCACAATTTACCTTTCATTCAATCTTAATGCAATGATTTCTATGGATAATCAAAGGCAATGATGTATTTCTATTGCCGCTATTGTTATACAAATACTAAAAATAGAATAAAATAAATATTTAAGGGGGCTCCCATACAATAAACGTGATTTTTTATAGATAATGATACTAATAAATTACGGAACCCTTCGTGCGTGAGTCCAACTCGCACTTGGCCGGTTTTTGTATTAAGTAGATGCTTCCATTGACATCCATTGACAAAAACATAGAAGTTCTTTGTCACGAAGTCCGTTCGGCTATGAATATTGTACTCCAAAGACGTACCTACACACGCACAATGTTTTAGTTTGCGTAAACTCTAGGTGAAAAGCAATCTTAAGGTCGTCATTCAAGCTAGGTTATGCATGACGGTTATACCCGTAAGGGTACACCCGTAGGTAAAGGCATAACCAGGGTGTGTGCCACAAAACGCTGCTGTTATCTACGCCTGTACATGCAAAACCTAACGTGTATGTGCTCGTGCATGCCTGTTAGTTATGCCTGTAAGGTTATAACCATCATGCATAACCTAAAGTATACGACGACCAAGCAAGTCACCCATCTAACACCCGATTGCGTACGAGAAGTAAAACGACTTAGCTGCTTAGCTGGCCAATCGATCTATAACAAAATATTATAATGAATATCTAAATCCCGTGAAATAGTTTTGACATCGATTCATAAATCAGTTCATGTAAAACTATGGCGGATCGGATTTGTCTAGCACCCTTGACATATCGGTTTTCATCCCCTGTTTATCAACTGGCGGTATTGGTACCGACACTTCTCGCTGAATTTCTATAGGTTCAAGTTCAGTTCATGAGTTCGATTTGATTTTATTTCTAATAGTATTAAAAGCTTGGAAGTTTGATTTCTAGGCGGTTTGGATGCATTTGTGATACACGTAGAAATATCTTAAGGGGTTTAGACAAAATTTGGCGGTAATATAAAAAGGATTACCTATATTTATAAGTGAGGCCAGTGGTCGGACTAATGTACTTACATAAGACCTCAGTCAATAGTCGAGACTTGTCTTTATTTGAACCCCAAATAGATATTGGTACTGACACTTCACGCAGATTCTGTAGCTGTGAGTTCGCTTTCAATTTAATTTTATAGTCTATATATATATAAATCAATGCCACTTTTCGTTGTAATTTTATAACTCAAGAACGGGCTTACCTATCCAAACTAAATGTTTAAGCTTTGTTCGGACTATTTAGTAAATGGTTTATGTGAAGTTTGCACAAAATCGGTCAAGCGGTTCTTGATTTATCACATTTTTTGTAACAAATGAATTCAATAAATGGCGGATCATTTTGTAATTGGGGATTTTGCTGTCAAATTGAAACTTTTTTCAGATGGGTATTGTGCTGTCAAATTGAAACTTTTTTTCAGTGTTGACAATCAAGCATGTTATTGTCATTCATGCGGTCATTTCATTTTGGACGTGCTTCGATTAAAGCAAATTGCATCTTGATAATGGCCAACGTGTTTATTTTAATGAAGCAAATGTATTTAAAAGAGCAGCACAACCACCAGCGACTACGTTGACTGCTTTTTTCAAATTATGCGAAACTGATACATTTGCAATAAATTTGTTATATTCTGAAGTGCCTCAGTATTACACATAGAATGTGTCGAAAAAAATTCAAAGACGTAAACAAGGAACAGCAGTCGATGGGCATCCAGGCATTTTCCAAATAGATGCAATTGGGAGAATAGAAAATATACAGTACATCCAAACAATGCTGAGTGTTTTTATTTTGAGTTTTAAAATAAATTAATAAAACATTATTTGTTTAAATAAATGAATTTTATGTTCCAACTAAATTTTTTTATTATTTCACTTTATACGTAGCGAAGCACGTAGGTACCGGGCCGCTAGTCCATACTAATATTATGAATTCGAAAGTGTCTCTATCTGTCTGTCTGCTACTCTTTCACGCTTAAACCACTGAACCGATGAAAGGACATAGGCTACTTTTTACCGCGGGAAAATATCTCATTCCCACGGGAAGCAAATGAAATGAATGAAATGCGCCGTGTGGTGTTATAAATACTTACATTACCTACATTTTATTACTTAGGTACTTCATTCACGTCCATTATCATATTTTATAACTTATATCCTTTTGTTTTATTCTTATACTTTGCTTTTCCTTCATTATTTCTTTACTTTCTGTGTTTGTTTATTTACATTTTGACGAAGCTATCAAAATTGTCATGTCTGTCTTTTATGTTTCTTATTTTTTTTAATTCGTTTTACGGCATTATATAAAAATCCTTTTAGCCATTCAATATTAAATGAAAAGATTAAATTTTATGTTCCTTATTTCATTTCATAGATTAATAAAGCATAATTATCCCTACTATTAATACTATAAATTTGAAAGTAACTCTGTCTGCTACGTTTTCCCGCTTAAACTACTGAACCAATTTGAATGAAATTTGGAATACAGATAGAGTGGACCTTGGGAAAGAACATAGGATGGTTTATATCCTACGGGAACTTATAAAACGTAACACGTGGGCGTAGCCGCTGGCGGAAAGTTAGTAGTAATATAAATATGGAAGTCTCTGATAGTAATTCGGTAAGTAAATTTGTAAATAGAAAATAAAAATGCATATACATATATAATTATATATGTAATTAGTGGCTAAAATGAAGGAATCCATGATATAATGACTGTTTAAGGTAATAATATTATGATGAATGACTTTCTGGTGATATGGAAGAGGAAGGCGCGCATTCCCCGTGGACCAACCGTAAGGAAGATGACATGACATCTATTGACACGCAATCTATAGTAGCGAGTAGATTGTACACTTTACGTCACATGGGCCTAAAGTGAACAATTTACTCACAGCTTTTTACTTTTCTGTTATGCAATAGTTCTTTTAACATACCGTTGGCTATGCTGTTGCCCGACCAGAAAATTATTTCAGTTTATTATTGGTGTAGCTATTTCCACCGATGAATAAATTTTTCTTTCCAAAAATCCACTCCCACTGGCCATTTCATCAACTAGTCACAAGCCTAAACTTCAGTAGTATAAGTAATATAATAAATTAAGTTTTTAACAAAAAAATAGAACCGACTTCAAACGGTAAAAAATAAAATTGTTCAGTACCTACTTCTTCTTGCTTATGGTAATGACTCTTAAAACTATTTTTGGAGTCGGGCCCCTACTAAAATGTCGTACCATTCCTTCTAAATGGGCACCGACAATACAGGCAGTGGGACAGTACCTACTTCTTTTTGCATAAGGTAATGACTGTTAAAACTATATTGGAGTTGGTGTCCATTCAGAACGAAAGGTACACTATATTTACTAAGACAGGACATTTTACTAAGGGCCCGACTCCAAAAATAGTTTTAAGAGTCATTACCATAAGCAAGAAGAAGTAGGTACTGAACAATTTTATTTTTTACCGTTTGAAGTCGGTTCTATTTTTTTGTTAAAAACTTAATTTATTTCACTCTTTTTAGTAATTTTAATAATTCTTCACATATGTATAAGCATAATAGGAATTTTTTTCACTTAACTTCTAAACGGTAAAGAGATACCTTTTATAATCATGTTTATCTAATAGCCATCTTATAGCCTGAAAGAATACTACTATCAGTCCACCTCAACGTATAAATTAATAAAAGAATTTGCTCTCAGCTCCTAACCGTTGAGGAGTTGTACCTTCAATCATCAGCTTAGCAACATGAGGTGATAATTACCGGACATAAATATTTGTATTATGTTAAAAAATATGACTAAAAGAATGTGTGTGCCTATTAAGTTTCAGTGATTCCCTCGATTTCCCTAGTATCACATCATCAAATTTTGCCACTGTGACAGTTGGACCACCTCAGGAATGTAAGATTTCCAACAAAAAACCATTTATTGAAAGAATTTGCTCTCAACTCCTAACCGTCATAGAACCGTCCATCGTCAGCTCAGCAACATGATATGATGATAATTATACACAAATACCTATTTTGCTTTAATAAAAATATGAAAATCACTTGTTGTGCTATAAAATTTGAATGTTCCTTTCGATTTCTTTGGGATACCATCATCAGACTTTGACTTGGTGACAGTTGGACCACCTCAGGAATGTAAGATTTCCAACAAAAAACCATTTATTGAAAGAATTTCCTCTCAACTCCTAACCTTCGAAGTACCTTCCATCATCAGCTCAGCAACATGATATGATGATAATTATACAGAAATGCCTGTTTTGCTTTAGTAAAAATATGAAAATCATTTGTTGTGCTATAAAATTTGAATGTTCCCTTCGATTTCTCCGGGATCCCCTCATCAAACTTTGCCTTGGTGACAGTTGGACCACCTCAGGAATGTAAGATTTGGAATAAAAAACTATTTATTGAAAACAATTGCTTTCAACTCATCACTGTTGCAGTACCTTCCATCATCAGCTCAGCAACATGAGATGATGATTACTATGCACAAATATCTCTTATGCTTCAGAAAGTATAAGAAAATCAATGTGTGTGCCTATAAAATTTGAGAGTTCCCCTCGATTTCCCTGGGATCCCATCATCAGATCCCGATTTGGTGACAATGGGACCACCTCGGGAGTATAAGCATACGAACAAAAAAATAATTTTTAAAATCGGTCCACAAACGGCGGAGTAATCGGTGAACATATATAAAAAAAAAAAAATACATACAGCCGAATACAGTACCTCCTCCTTTTGGAAGTCGGTCAGCAACATGATATGATGATAATTATACACAAATACCTATTTTGCTTTAATAAAAATATGAAAATCACTTGTTGTGCTATAAAATTTGAATGTTCCTTTCGATTTCTTTGGGATACCATCATCAGACTTTGACTTGGTGACAGTTGGACCACCTCAGGAATGTAAGATTTCCAACAAAAAACCATTTATTGAAAGAATTTCCTCTCAACTCCTAACCTTCGAAGTACCTTCCATCATCAGCTCAGCAACATGATATGATGATAATTATACAGAAATGCCTGTTTTGCTTTAGTAAAAATATGAAAATCATTTGTTGTGCTATAAAATTTGAATGTTCCCTTCGATTTCTCCGGGATCCCCTCATCAAACTTTGCCTTGGTGACAGTTGGACCACCTCAGGAATGTAAGATTTGGAATAAAAAACTATTTATTGAAAACAATTGCTTTCAACTCATCACTGTTGCAGTACCTTCCATCATCAGCTCAGCAACATGAGATGATGATTACTATGCACAAATATCTCTTATGCTTCAGAAAGTATAAGAAAATCAATGTGTGTGCCTATAAAATTTGAGAGTTCCCCTCGATTTCCCTGGGATCCCATCATCAGATCCCGATTTGGTGACAATGGGACCACCTCGGGAGTATAAGCATACGAACAAAAAAATAATTTTTAAAATCGGTCCACAAACGGCGGAGTAATCGGTGAACATATATAAAAAAAAAAAAAAATACATACAGCCGAATACAGTACCTCCTCCTTTTGGAAGTCGGTAAAAACATCTAAATGCTTTTGTTTTTAAATTATTAGAAAAGTTTTCAATAATACTTGCTGTAGTTTATAGACGCCATTAACACGCAAAAGCTTCGTGAACAGCCATCAACTTTTCCCTTCGATAATTATCTTACAAAGTTTGTCTTGATCTCGGAACCGCTAAAGTATTTCCTACAAAGTTAATGATTGAGACTCGCCTACAACTGTTCTTTAAAAGTAAATAAAAGTAAAGGTTGGATGCCTTTTATGTACCAATCCTGGGCGTTTTTCCGATAATTTGAGAGGATAAGCTCTAGTTATCTACTTCAAAACGTGGTTTCCATGCGGCAGCCCAGTATGGTGGGAATAGGCATGATGACACTATTAAAGAATCAGAGAATAAATGGTTTTACAGAAAAATATATGCTAAAAAAGTTCTAAAATATGATACCGTTTTAATATAAACATTAAGATTATTAAGATTTTCAATAAAATAAAAGTATTAAATACAGCAATCGGCCATGTTATCTGAAACGCTAATCAAAAGGAATGACGTCACGTCTCAGTAAATGTCATCATGTTGCTTGAAGTTTGACGAGCAAGCCGACGCCATGACACCTACGAGCGTTTTCGCGCTTAATTCAAATTACATAGCAGCAAATACATTTATTTACGTGAAAACTTAAGTTTATTGCTGAAATAAACTTTTAAAGGAACTAAGAGACGTGTACCTACAATAAGGAAAGGTATTTAAAAATCTGTCATCATGCCTATTGGTCGAAATATTTTGAATTTTAAAATAACAATTTTGTTTCCTAATGAACCTTTATAAAAACATTTCTTCAACTATTACTAATAGTAACTAATTCCTGAATTCTTCGATAAGTATACCTAATATCTATCTATCTATCTATCAAACTATCTATTAGCTTTTTAAAGTCCACTGCTGGAAATAGGTCCTGCGCCATCTGAATCCAGCGGTTTCCCAGGTCGTCAGTCCACCTGGTTGGAGGGCGGCCTGTGCTCCTTTTGCCGAGACGTGGTCTCCATTCGAAGACCTTTCTTCCCCATCGGTTGTCGGTCTTCCTAACTGTATGGCCTGCCCATTGTCACTTCAGCTTGCAAATTTTTAGGGCTATGTCGGTAACGTAATATATTGATATAAATGTTTGGTGTACATTTTTATACTCCGGGGCTCTTACATACATTAAACTATCTTCCCCAGTTTGCCTTGATCTTGGATATGTTGTAATATTTGCTGTAGTTAAAAAAACTGTTAAAATGTTGTGTCATTAAAAGGAACGGAATAAGTAGTAGCTATAGGTAAATTTCATTAATATGTCATGGATTGTGGGAAAAAAAAGAGAAATTATATTATATATTACCTAAAATGGTAAAATAAGTATTGAAACTTTGGATCGATATTTCCTACGAAATCTCGGGTGATATTCTTTTCATAACCTTAAAATCACGAGACACAGCTAGTTGGTAATGTAATGGATAACTTGATCATTTAGATGTATCGTAAAACACAACTTTAGCCAACATCAACTTGTCAAGACTCTCTTGACCTTAATCGTCAGCCGAAGTATTTCCTTCATGAAAAGCTTTTGATTGAGGCGCTTCGGCGGTTTCGTTACGCAGAGAATTCCTTTTTATATTCCCGTTTTCTGTAATAAGATTATTCAAATTGTAATCTTCGATGAATTTGTTTGAACTACAATAAACATTTTTTCTTTCCTTTCCTCGTTTCTGTTTATTGCAAAGCAGTACGAGATCAAAGAGAGTGTATAAGATAATCAAATAACTTCGCTCTTCAATGAATACTTCGATAACATTCTGATTTAATAAAGTTCCGTGAGAAGTATGTATCATTGAACAATATCACTTTGGGTTCTAATAAAAATATAGTTAGTTTGTTGCTGGCTGTGTATACCAAGAAAGAAGTTATGTGACATTGTAAAATCACGACAAAAATAAGTCAATTAAGGCTAAAGAAAAAACAATCTCCATAATTTGAGTAGTGAACAAATTTTGAAATCTATTTGTAGTATTTTGGACGCTATTTTTGAATTTAAACAAGACATCTACATTAAACAAGATAAAACTGAAATAGTAACTTTATATACCAAAATGTTGAATGATTTGACTATAAAACTCTGACTATGTAACCGATTGCTATCGTCGTTCTCGTGACTTGTATGAGAAGCGTTTGCAGCTCACTATTCAATAAAAAATATTGAAATCCTTAACAATTGCTTCACGGCAGAAATCGGAGCAGCGGTGGTCCTCTAATGGAACTCTATATAAACATTATACCTACATAAATATTACAAGATTGACTCTACTAAAAATACTTTCATAATAACTCTTAGAAACTTCCACAGCTAAAAGTTTTTGGTTATATCAATAAAATATAGAATAGTTATCGGAAGAAAATGTTCTACGATTTTCACCAAATTCTCCTAAACACATTACTGAAAACTTTAGGGTATTCAAACGAGAAGAACTTGTGGCAATAAAAACTAAGAACTGTTGTTACTCTCCTAGTTTCATCCCTTATTTTTGAATTAGAATAGTTTTAGGTCCACAATAACAGTTAAAGTCTCGTGGGAAGGCTCATTTAAAACTGATCTAGTTCTACTGAGACAATAAATTCTGAAACCAAGGATCTACGATCGTAAGTTCGATGTGCTTCTGAAAAGTTGTTGTTTCTAAAGAATTGTTTATACCTGAAGACCGAATGTGACGCGCAAACAAGTTACATTCGCATACTGCCGATCGGAATGTCTGAGCTCGACTTAGAGCATCAAAAGCTGTAAGAAAGCTCTCCTCGAAAGCCTCGGGTGGGTCCCCTGGTGTTGCCCGTGTCCATAGGCGACGGTGATCGCTTAACACCACGCGGCCCGTCTGGCTTTTTGTACTGTTTATTTATATAAGAAAAAAAAAGAGTACTGACTCACCTGTCAGGGGCTGGATTCCCGGCGAAGAAGAAATTAGGATGATGAGCTTAAATTTGTGTTCCCAATATAGCTACGTATTTCTGTCTTTATGATTGTACATGGTACCCACCACGCAGCGAACCTGGGGCTATGAGTGTCAGGTTTATTTTTAAATTAAATCTAATTCTATGGGGAAGATAACCATCATAAGTTTTCTACTTGTTTTTTAAATTTCCGTTTCTTCATAATTTTTTTGTAACTATGTTTATGAATTATTTTTTCTCGTTTCAGACGATGTCCCCGCTCACCGTGCTGTTGTCAATGGTATACATAATCGGATCTCTCACGGTCTTCGGTATGATTTTGGACGCCTCGCCAAATGCCCCGTTATACGAAACTATGAGATGTTTGATTTTAGTTCTAACAGACAGACTGCTTTTTCCCATTGTTTCACCCCTCGGTCCGATACTACAACTGTTTTATATTCTATCTGGATGCTTCTGGCTTCTATTTGTGTACAAAAGTATCGAAATAAGAGCAGAAAAGAAAGGCAATTAATACAATTTGACTGAGCAATTTTAAAGCACCTGTACATAAAATAAATGTTTTGAACTTGTAAAGAATGCATGAATGATTATTATAAAAATATATTCGACTGATGTAGATAAATAAAATTTGTGGAAATGAATTTGTGGTTTTATTTAATGGTATATTTTCATTTTCTCTTTATTTAAATAGAGTTGCGGGCGAGCATGCGCATCATGTGGTATATGTGGTACTAAGAGTTCGCTGCAGTACATATCTTTGTGTCGAAGCACTATTAAATCAGCCACTCAATTGACAGGCGCTGGCATAAAGTGGGTAAATGACAACATGCCAAGTCGCTGAATGTTACGACCAACAACTTGGCTCAATGTCCCTTAGCCGCTTTGTTAAATGGAATATACTTACTCATACTTAGGCGATATGTTGCGATTATGTCGCAGCTATCTGCAATAATAGTAGGTATGTAGAACCTCAAGCAAGCCTGAGCCTGAGGCTCGCCTGTGATTGTAAACATTTGCTCTGCTACTCCAGAGGCTAATGGGTGCAATTCTTCAGTGACTTCCCGGTCGCACAAATTAGACTATGGGTTACTGGCTGACTGAAGAATGTGTTCTTGTTGGTTTTATTTAAAAAAATGTAGGGATCGCAATGTATTCCATTTTTAAATGTTCTGCAGATCTTCTGAATGAGTTGGCGGTAAAAGGATTTTATTAATTGATTCAGAATTAAAATCGGATAACAAACCAATTTTTCTGTGTTTGTATAATTATTTTTATTCGATTATGAAATAAAAGCGGTAATTTTTTAATAGTGCTGTTTTATTACCATTTACCCCCGTAATTATAGACAATTCTAATTGTTTAAGTTGGTAATCACCACTTAGCTATTTTTTTACTACTAATAGAATGCTAGGAGCGGCGATGGCCAAGCGGTTAAATGCACGGTCTCCCACAGGGAGAAGCCGGGTCCAAACATCCGGCGCGCACAACAACTTACTAATAATATAAACAAGTAAACAGTTAACAAACTACTAATAATATAAACGCGAAAGTTTGTAAGTATGGATGTTTGTTACTCTTTCACGTAAAAACTACTGAATGGACTTTAATGATACTTTACAATAATATAGCTTACACATCAGAATAACACATAGACTACAATTTGTAAATATATTGTTTGAATTGTCCAAAATATGACGATAAGTGTCAAGTAAGTAGAAAAAAATATACCATCTACGAGCTATTCTGGCGTACGCTGCCAAAACCGCTAAAATTACAGATATTAATGTAGGATGGAAATGTTTATCTTAAATAGTCCTACAAAAAAGCCGGTCCAGCAGTACTTCAGAAGGGACTTCACTTTATGCTAATCCTCTCTAACGCGGGTGAAACCGCGGGGCACAGCTAGTTAACAAATAAATTTGTTAAGTGCGTATAAAATTATCGTTGCTACACTACATGATGACGGAAAATGTTGTGATAATTTAATTATTTACGATGATTTCCATTGCCCTGCGTGCCTGAGAGAAGCTCATTCTCGAATCACTATATCCACCAATCCGCATTAGGCCAGTGTGGTGGACATATGTTACATCCCCAGTCAAGGAGACCTGTGCCAACATTGGGTCATAAAAAGGTTGAAAAAAACGGCAAATTGTTTGTAAAGTAGGTTTACGATCGAGATGTTTACGTGATAACGTCCGCACGAGAAAATCTCCATTCGTTTGTATGCCGCTAGAGTGAGAGAGACGGAAGATCGGTCCACTCACTCGAACGCTATGCCAGCCTCCGCTCGTGAGGATTCCGCGTGACAAGTTTCACGGAATGACTGGCAGCGCTCGAGATGAGACGGGAGATCGGTCCGTCTCTCTCTCGTTATACCTGCGATCGCGCTCGTGAGGTTTTGGTGTGACACAAGTTTCTGAACATGTCACCCGACTAAAACGATTTTAAAGACGTTATCACCTCAAAAAAGAATGCTTAAAGACAATTTTGAATTTATTCATTTAATAAAAATTTCATGTTATGTTATGATTTTATCTACCTATACCTATATATTTCTTGTGTATGTCACTGAACTCCTCCTAAACGACTGGACAAATTATGATGATGTTTTTTGTGTGTTCAAGGAGATTTAAAAAAAATTCACAACTGTGGCTTAATGTTTCCATAACTGACGGTTGAAACACTTATCTTTTTTAATACCGTGCAAAAATTCATTAAATATTTCGTACTCTAGGTAATCTGTCTGATGTGATGTAATTTGAAAAAAAAAAAACTATTAGAAAATCTTGCAAGTTTTGGTTGCTTACCTCTCTGAATATTTCATTTGTATGAAATTTTTAAACGACACGGCAAGGCGAAGACGGTCTTTGTATTGTGGCAAGGTGCACTAACGTCTGACAAATAAGACTTTTATTTTTATATCACATGAAAAGCACTAAGGAGTATTGATGCAAATCACCCAAAAAATAACTATTACCCCTTTTTAACCCGTCAGAAGATGAGTTTTAAAAAATACGAAATTTGTCTTCCATTGATTGTGTTAAAAGACTGTTTAATATTATGCAAAATTTGAAGTAGATTGGACCATTAATCACGATGTACCATACAAAATTAGCCACCGTTTTTCATCACTTTAGGGGTGGAATTTCGGAAAATCCTCTCTTATCGGATGCCTACGTCACACAAAGAATAAACCCTCCACGTTTCAAGTCTCTATGATCAGCGGTATGGACTGTGGCTTGATCTATCAGTCAGTCATTCAGGACAAAGCATTTTATATGTATAGATTTATTTTTCTTATTTCCCTAATTGCCTATAATTTTATTGTCGTATGTTAAAATAGTAACATCTAACGATTATTGCAAATATAATAGTTTTGTAAACAGTATGATGCAACATAGATGTTTGTTGCACCTGAATTATAATTAAAGACAATAAATTAGAAGGAATTGCAAATTACATTATTATTGTTTTTATTGTTGTTTTATACTTGCCTTTTACAAATAGGTTTTGTATATTTTCCTTATTTACTAATAACCTTGTAAAAAATCAAACATACGTTAATCAATGACATTAGAAGTAAAAATTACGTAGACAAGTTAGTTATATGAAATTTCCGTTCTAAAAATGTCCTCCGAATACACGCTTACTTTAGATACCATTAATGTGAGAAGACAACAAAAAAGAACGTGTAACTAGGAGTCCCGGCGTTAAAATCCACTAATGTAATTTAAAAACTAAACTACCTTCAAATATCAAAAGGAACAAAATTTAATAAAATTTTTAAACACTTTTGGAGTCGGTGCAGGTGAATGGGCACATTCAGATTGAAAGAAACACGCCATTTTTCTAATGGCACAACTAGGTTTAATTTTTTAAACTACTTTTATTTATCATATAGGAATAATACGAATAATAATAAATAATCTTTTGAAAGACCCGATACTCGTATCTCAAAAACTACTGAACCGATTTTTATGAAACTTAAACTGTTCCCTCAGTTGGAATATACCTGATATAAATCAATGAATCCACTCGATATCATTTGCGGACAAACATACTAATATACAAAAAAATACATACATAGGTACAATAAACATTAATGGACTATGTCTGACTTTAAATAAATTGAACTAATATAGGTCAAACTAACAACCTCCCTTTTTTGAAGTCGAATATAACTTATCACTTCATAGATTTTACTGCACCTTGATATTACTTTGCTTTTTTAAAACAAAATTGAATACATTTGTTTTGATTTCATAAACATAATGGTCAAATCGATTAAGTTTCTACAAAGTATCGATAAAGTTTGCTTAAATAAAATGAGTTTACTAATGGAAATATATATTTCACGATCGTTTTGTTTTATCCGGTTAGTATTTATTTATAGCTACGTTAAATTATGTGTATCTTTTGTAGAGAAGAAAGATACTCAAATTCTTTAACTTTATTGCTTTAATTTAAAGTTTTATCTTCTTTTTACGAATAGCGTCTCGGTCGTTTACCGTTTTGCCAATGTCAAGTTAAAAGTTCAACCAGGTTTTGCTCGTGTTATCCGAGGCAAATCAGTCGTACGTAATCGGTCAAGGCCACAACCCTTTTTGCGTCCCACTGCTGGGCAATAGCTCCAATGCGGGTTGATGGAGATGCGGGTTAGTGGCCAACCCGCTGTCGGATGTTTTCAAGGTCATAAGGCCTCCGACAAGGTTAAACGACTGTTATCTAAAAACAACAACCGGGACCGACGGCTTAACGTGCCCTCTGAAGCACGGAAACGCGCATGAAATTTTTTGCCACTAGCGGTCACCCATATCACCCCCGACCACGCCCGTTTGACTTAGTTGCATAGATCGTTTGCGTTCTACTCTAAGGGGCCATGCGCGCTTCGCGATCAGTCAGCTCTGTCAGATAGCCCAGTAAATCCATGACTACTTTACCAGGAAGTGTCCGTTATGGAGGCTAGCAGAAAGAACATGACTGTGTTCGCACTCTTACTTTATTTGTTAAATCGATATGATCCAATTACAGTGATCAGCCGATATCAAACAAAACGCCGTAATTTTAAAATACACCAAAAATATCGAAATAACATAAAAATAAAACAAGAGCACTGTAGTCTTCTTCAACCTCCCTCAAACACACGTTTGAGTCAGTTCTATATTAAAAAGTAAAGTGAACGTGAAGATTACAATATAACTTATGTATATAAATGATTTCGAAATAAAACTTACTTATTTATAAAAAAGAAAAAAAAACAGATTGGAAAACGAATGGTATGGTTCTTGGAGCATCAAAGTTACTGACTCTCCCTTCAGTAGAGACGGCATAGCGCCTCGCTTCGATACATAATTTTTGTGCCAAATCTGGTGCACATTTTAATTTTTTCACACATTCACAAATACTCTTTCATCGCTACAGACGCATACATTTCTAAATATGTCAATTTCAATTAACAACGTCATTTTTTATGTACCGAAAACACTGACACCGAAACACACAGACACACTAGTTGTATTACTAGAATGCACTTTGTGCATGGACGTTGGGACGAGGGGTTCGCCTGTAAAGGCCACTCCTCTGACGGGTGTCATACCTGTCATACCTTGATTCTCTAAGGTATTCTATAAGGTAAGGTAAGGTAAACACTAGTTCCTAGGAACTTTGTACTGACTATTTTTTAATGTAAGTGACAAATAAGCAAGCTACCCGGTTACTTCGGGACATTGACATCTACACCCAACCTTCAAGTAAACAGTGAATAGTCCGAGATCATTACGCTGCTACCTACTCCATAGACTGAGTCACTGAGTAAGTTCGACAGCCGCATCTGTCCTGGGTTGTTCAATATAGGAAAAATATGGCATAGAACGCCCCACGCTTTTTTTCACAATAAAACTACTTAGTATTTTTTGTTCATTACTCTTTTCTGCTTATATTAAGGATTATTTTTAATTTTTTTAGTTTGATATACTTACATCAAAAACGTGTTTTTTTAGTTTTCGTAACTTTATTTTATTTATCATTTTTTATTTTGATTTCGAAAAAATTTTTTTTGCAAGTTCTCGGAATTAGATGAACACTGTATTGCCACCGATTTTTGATAAGTGTACAAAGTTTGAATTAAATCTGTCTGTTGAAAGTGGGTCAAAATCGAGTCCAAAAGAAAGTTACAAGCAAGCTCGCAAACTCACAGTTACAAACAAACATACAGGTGAAGCTATTAAAAGCGTGTTAAAAGAGTTATTTCTTCACGGCAGAAATGCATCGATCTATGTAAGTTTTACCACATACTAACTTAGAATAATTACGTATAGAATGAGTGTCTTCATACAAGCGCGCTGTCAAAATTGAAGCACTAAACAGATTCCTACAGCTGTCATATCTGACAAATAAAATATTTTTATTTTGACCAAATTAACTATAAATACTACAAATTATTTAAAACACTGTGAAAAGTTATTTTATTAGACTTCTTTTGTTTTCAAAAAGTGTTGTGATAAAATTTAACCTTAAGTCTTACGTAGCTACCCGGCGTTTGTTGCCATTAATGGCACCAATCAACATGCTTCAATTTGGGCGAGCGAACTTGATTTCTATAATGTAATTGTAATTATTCTAAGCATACTAAACATAATACAAAGTATAGATCTCTACAAAGTAATCTAACAGATTGGATGTCATATATTATCTACACGTGTCGCAACTTATACCTTAAGGTAGTCGATTTCCAATACCCTATGCATTTTGATCACCCATGATGCAATAAGTAACACCACTTTCGTAACAAACGTGTAAAACTCGTTATTTAGCTAATCATTATTATTACTTTAATATTTATACTGTTCATAAATATCACAATTAATCATATTAAAAGCCGTCCCATGCCCTTGTGACTTGAGTGTTGGAATTTCATTTCACAAAGCGCCAAAAAATTCCATAATCACCTTCCGTTAGCAGCGGCTCATATGTAGCTTAAAAATCGTCCATTTACAGAGGGATCAGGAAATCTATCATGTCTGTCAATCTGAAGATCTAAAGAAACCACCCGGAGTTTTTGGCGGGAAGTCGAAGAAGACATATTGAGCTCTTGTTTTATTTTCATTTTCTTGGTGTATTTTTGAGTTATATCGGATAATGTTGATGGCATTTTGTTTGATAAAGGTTAATTACAGTGCACGAGTGTTTGTGAAATAGAATAACAGTGCTAAAATATGTTTTTTTCTGCTTGCCTCCAAAATTCCATCGGTCACGTTCTAGTAAAGTAGCAATCGCTTTACTTGAATGTTGGACTGACTAGACTGACTGATTACTAACGACTTACTTACTGACTTTGTTATTACTTCGTCCAGTTTCATTGAAACTGGAAAAAAATTGATGCAAAAATTATACTTGACGATGGCAGTATGCACAGAGTTTGCGATGCCATAATTGAAAAAAAAATCACCCAACCGAGACATCTACCTATCTATAATATATTTTGGCGCTGAAAACGTGCATTGATTGTGACAACTCTCAAAACTAAAAACCTAAACAGCTAAATCAAATAACCATTTCGCACGCAATTCGTGTAAAAAAAAAAAGTACACATATTTGATTAATTATTTTGTATGCTTGTTTACACTTTTAACCATATACTCGATCCTCTCTACTTAGTTAATTACATACTCGTATACCAAATTCCTTCTTCTGCGCGACTTCGATAAGCTTAAATAACCTCTATATTCTCCTCGACGTTTCCTGACGGGGCTACTTACGAAAACGCTTAAGAGAAAATGTGGACAGCGTCTTCCACAAATGCTCTCGTCTGGCATATTTCTATGTTGTCGTTTTGCGTCCTACTGGTGTGTTGAGGCCTCTTCCCCATTCAATAGTGGAGATGACTGGCCATCACCTACGCCATGTTGCTCCAATGCGGATTAGTAGAGCGTCCCTGTTAATATACCTTTTTTTTGGTATCGGGGGAGAAACCTTCAAAAGGTACCCGGCACTTTGGGTGAGGATACCGGGTTCTGTGGGATTTGACTGCACTAAAACCCCCTCGGTGGCATGCCTCTGCGCTTTGGGAGGACTCCGGGATCTCCAGTGGAACGCACCGGTGTCCTCCACGCGCGGCGCCCAGAATGGGCCTATCTTCGGGAGAGCAGATGTGCTCTCCTGCACCTTCCGATGATTACGGCGATATGCGACCTCGCACACACCGCCATCCTTCCCGGGGCTGCTGGCTGGGCGGATCGAGCTCCCACTCACACCGTCCACAACCCCGGAAGCCCCCTTTTAGTCGTCTCTTACGATCAGGCAGGGTATACTGTAGCTCTATTCTTAATCCCAAAGCTACAGGGACTGCCTGTTAATATACCTACGATTGTTTTTATAGTGACCTCCATCCTTCTAAAATGGAAACGACAAAGGCACAGCACTACTCCATCACCTTCACTTTTTGAAATGACTTTTGAATTGTTATCGTTATTACGAGTACCTGTTTTAAAAAACAACAAACCGCATTATTTCCTAATTTTTTTCATGACTAAATTCTTCTAGATCTAATATTTCTGCTTGAAAATCTTCAATGTAGAAAATGTTGTATTTTCACGCTACCTCACGGACTATTCTTCCTAAACAATCGTTGTCATCTCTGACCTTTCCCTTGACAAATCCTGTTACCTGCCTCACCTTCAAGATCGAAATGCGCTCATTTCCATAATGTTGCCGGTCGTTACCACATTATTGTAATTTAAGACAGGTATCGTAAAATTATCTTCACTTTTAAACAGATTTTTATGGAAATTGCCCATTAAAGCAATGCCATAAAATTATTTACTTACTAGCTGTTTTTATTGGACTATAAAATAAAAGAATTCGTATTATTAACCACCGTGCACCGTCCATTTTTCGAATTGTTTGCTTTTAAGACTTGGATGCATTATCATGATTCCCATAAATTAGAAAGAACTAAATAAGTTCATTCAGGTTTGGGTATCATTATTATCTAGTTTGGTTAGGTAGAGACAGCTGATGCGAATTAATTTTATTATTTTTACCGACTTCCAAAAGGAGGAGGTACTGTATTCGGCTGTATGTATTTTTTTTTTTTATATATGTTCACCGATTATTCCGCCGTTTGTGGACCGATTTTCAAAATTATTTTTTTGTTCGTATGCTTATACTCCCGAGGTGGTCCCATTGTCACCAAATCAGGATCTGATGATGGGATCCCAGGGAAATGGAGGGGAACTCTCAAATTTTATAGGCACACACATTGATTTTCTTATACTTTCTGAAGCATAAGAGATATTTGTGCATAGTAATCATCATCTCATGTTGCTGAGCTGATGATGGAAGGTACTGCAACAGTGAGGAGTTGAAAGCAATTTTTTTCAATAAATAGTTTTTTATTCCAAATCTTACATTCCTGAGGTGGTCCAACTGTCACCAAGTCAAAGTCTGATGAGGGGATCCCGGAGAAATCGAAGGGAACATTCAAATTTTACAGCACAACAAATGATTTTCATATTTTTACTAAAGCAAAACAGGCATTTTTGTATAATTATCATCATATGATGTTGCTGAGCTGATGATGGAAGATACTACGAAGGTTAGGAGTTGAGAGCAAATTCTTTCAATAAATGGTTTTTTGTTGGAGATCTTACATTCCTGAGGTGGTCCAACTGTCACCAAGTCAAAGTCTGATGATGGTATCCCAGAGAAATCGAAGGGAACATTAAAATTTTATAGCACAACAAGTGATTTTCATATTTTTAATAAAGCAAAATAGGTATTTGTGTATAATTATCATCATATCATGTTGCTGAGCTGATGATGGAAGGTACTATGACAGTTAGGAGTTGAGAGCAAATTCTTTTAATAAAGGGTTTTTTGTTGGAAATCTTACATTCCTGAGGTGGTCCAACTGTCACAATGGCAAAATTTGATGATGTGATACTAGGGAAATCGAGGGAAACACTGAAACTTAATAGGCACACCCATTCTTTTAGTCATATTTTTTAACATAATATAAATATTTATGTCCGGTAATTATCACCTCATGTTGCTAAGCTGATGATTGAAGTTACAACTCCTCAACGGTTAGGAGCTGAGAGCAAATTCTTTTATTATTTTATACGTTCAGGTGGACTGATAGTAGTATTCTTTCAGGCTATAAGATGGCTATTAGATAAACATGATTATAAAAGGTATCTCTTTAACGTTTAGAAGTTAAGTGAAAAAAAACCAATTATGCTTATACATATGTGAAGAATTATTAAAATTACTAAAAAGAGTGAAATAAATTAAGTTTTTAACAAAAAAATAGAACCGACTTCAAACGGTAAAAAATAAAATTGTTCAGTACCTACTTCTTCTTGCTTATGGTAATGACTCTTAAAACTATTTTTGGAGTCGGGCCCTTAGTAAAATGTCCTGTCTTAGTAAATATAGTTTACCTTTCGTTCTGAATGGACACCAACTTCAATATAGTTTTGATAGTCATTACCATAAGCAAAAATAAGTAGGTTCTGTCCCACTTTCTGTATTGTCGGTGCCCATTTAGAAGGAATGGTACGACATTTTAGTAGGGGCCCGACTCCAAAAATAGTTTTAAGAGTCATTACCATAAGCAAGAAGAAGTAGGTACTGAACAATTTTATTTTTTACCGTTTGAAGTCGGTTCTATTTTTTTGTTAAAAACTTAATTTATTATTTTCTATTATTATGCTTTTTATTTTTTGGTATTGTACTAACATAGATATAAGAGACTAATCTAACAACAATATGGACATTGTCTGAAATAAATAAAATAAAATAAGTTTTGCAATTATTATTTTTCGGGACCAAGTCGTACCACTAGGTATTTTATATAAAACGGTTGTACTCACTTGATTTATCGGGGCTGCCCGACTAGTACTAGTACCACTAGGTACGTACCTACGTTCGCTCTTTTATTTGATACCCAAATCTGTTAGGAACTAGAAATAGCAAACTATGGAAATAGTACCCACATAAAATGCATTTTTGCTGTATGTTCTATTTAAAATTTACAAAAATATAGTAAATCGTTTAAATGTTGGTAACATTATAAAATAAATCGACGTTATTCCCGTCATATTGAATTAAAAACAGTATTAAAGTAATCATGGATTAACTTACCACGAAAGCATAACTAAACGAAATTTTTTCACCGAAAACCTAAGGAGACATTGGTGAATTTTTTTTTGCATAATTCCAGATTTTTGGAGAGTCGAAAAAATAAAATCGACAAAAAATCATTCATAAAAGTAACACTATGCAATGCAGCGACACGCTTTATTTACATCTCATAACCTCGATTAAAATGTTCAACCCAGACCGGAACCAGTCGGAACAAGTTGGTCGCATTTCTTATCTACATCGTAACGGATTGTCCGGAAAGCCTTGACCGTGAGTTGCAGTTGAAATCACGACGGTTAATAAACACATTTTGCGTTTTACTATAAAGGTAATTACTTCCCACGCATAACGCCATTCACCGTAGGCTTGTGATGAATCGAAAGAGGTACTAGATGCGATCTGCGTTAGAAAATGTTATGAGAACCATCACATAGCTGTCAAAATCTGCAAGCTAAAGTGGCAATGGGCAGAAGATGTTAGAAGAACCAACTTAGTTAGAAGGACTGACAATCGATGGGAAAGAAAGGTTGCCTGTCTTCCACGTTTCTGCAGGTGGAAGACAGGCCGTCTTCCAACTAGGTAGACTGACAACCTATAGAAGAAAGCTTAAAGTCGCTGGAATCAGACGGTCAGGACCAGACGGAGAGGTGAATATTAGGGAAGACCTATATCTAGCAGTTTTTAAAGGCTGATGTTTGGATGGATGGATAAGAACCATGCTTGGTAAAAAGGCCTTTCATCTTAGGTGGTTAAACCAGAAAAGTATCGCAGCTGTATCCATTTCCGACGTGAGTTGTGGTTGCTCGCCATACTTATATAAGCTGACTATGGCAATAATTTAGTAGCGTAACTGTGAATACTAAGAACTGAAGATTGTTTGTATTTATAATTTAAGTATACGAAACTGTATTTGGATGATTTATTTATTTACTGTAGGTTTACAAAAGAGTAATTTTGTAAACCTACAGTTTACAAGGGCGAACTTAATGCCTAGTGGCATTCTCTGCCAGTTAACCCTTGATGATGGCGATAAATTATGGCAGGCGAAACAAAACAGTAAACTAACGAAATTATAACCTAAAACGCAAAAGTTTAATATACACATAATGATAATAACACATATAAATATAACTAATATACATACATAATAAATATAAATAAATACTAAACTAAATAAAAATATATACTAAATAATATAAACTAAATGAAGCGCGCATGGCTGAAGCGCGCATGGTTCGGCGGCTAGCGTAGAACGCAAACGGCCTACGCAGCTAAGCCAAACGGGCGCGGTCGGTTGTGAGATGGGTGACCGCTAATGGCAAAAATTTCATGCGCGTTTCCGTGCTTCGGAGGGCACGTTAAGCCGTCGGTCCCGGTTGTTGTCGCTAGATAACAGTCGTTAAACCTTGTCGGAGGCCTTATGGGCGGTTTGAAAACATCCGACAGCGGGTTGACCACTAAACCGCATCCCCACCAAACCGCATTGGAGCAGCGTGGTGGAGTAAGCTCCAGGCCTCCCCAACAAAGGCGAAGAGACCCGTGTCCAGCAGTGGGACGCAAAAAGGGTTGCAGCCAATATAAACTAATTATAACAAATGCTCATCATGTAGTCAAAGTATTGTTACGACTTTGAGTAGCTATAACTCGAAAACAAAGCGTCGTACAGCAAAACCCCAAAAACGCATAAACAGGTATTTGGTCTACTATCGAACAGTGAAGAAAGTTCTCGAAAAATCAGTGATAAGAAAAACATCGATTTCTACAAGTAAACAAATTCGGGATCCGCGGTGAGTACGTACCTATATATAGCGTACATGTATAGGTTGTTTACATCGCGGGCCGCGGCTATTGTTTATGACTACATAAGCTGTACATAGGTGCGTAATAACATAAAGGAAGGTTCGGGACGGGCCTATTGTATTTGGTGGTTCTGGAAATTTCTAGAGAACCATGGGTAGCTGTATATAAGGCACGCGCCGAGCCGCGACTGGGCAGTTTAATTTCGAAAGTGAAAGCGAAGCTATCTCTACCAAGCGACAAGGAAGAATTATTTCGACGACTCAAGCGAAGATATTGGACTATAGTGATTGTGCATTGTGATTCGGACTCTGTTAAGTGGATTTTTGTGGAAGCTGACAATAAACGCCTTCTACGTTACCAACGGCATTTTCGTTACCCATAGCGCGTAACAGTATTTATGAATGTGGTAAAGGTTTGATCAATTTTGCCGTTAAAAAATCTAAACGTTCCGCTCGAATTTGATGAGCAATCCATCGATTCTTTAGGTCTTATAAATATCGTTAATATTATTATTACATGCAGACTGAATTTAACAAAAAGAAATACAAGTTTAAGGAGATTCTATAATTTAAAAGTGCAAAATAATTACGATAACATAAAACCAAGGTCATACGCGAGCTTGTTGGAACTCACTAGAAAAAACAATCACTAAAAACTTTAAAAGGTATCCATTTAATGACGCAACAACATACTATAGTGTATTTGTTATTACGTTACATTAACTTTCATAATATCAGTAACACGATTTTAGCATAATATCTGCGCAAGAGGAAACCATTCAAAAAATACAAAAGAATTTGTTGTTGACTAAAAAACTTACACAAAAACATACACATTTTATACTTCATATTAAGGGCTCTTGCACACATGGTAGGTGTTAGCACTTCGGCACTTCTGCCGTGAAGCAATTCTGTTGAATTTCGGTAGAATGGTGCAGTTGGCGGCTAGACTTACATGAGGCGACGATCAGCTTGCGGAGTAGCAGCGGAACTGTAAATGACCACAGGTAAGACTTAGGTTTGCTTAAGGTTGTGTGTAGATGTCCATGGGCTGCAGCGACCACTTCACAGCATGTGGCCTGCACGCTCGCCTGCTTCTTCATTCAAATAAAAAAATATAGGCAGGACAACGAGATACATTCTGATAGCACAAAATAACGTTTCAATAAATAAATAAATAAATAACGCTCCACAGAAAGGTAGATATACCCTGTATCGTGGGTGCTATGGACACACACAGAGACAGAAACACAAACACTCAGACGAGAAATTTAAATTCATCATTCAAATTTCTGCTTCGCCGGGAATCGAACCCGGGACCCTCCGATCAGCAGTCCGGCATGGTAACGATTGCGCTACACGGGTCGTCAAGATACATGCTAAATAAATAAATGCAAAGCTAATTCGGTGATGACTGATGATGCACTGTCAAAATAAATACGCTCAGCATCTCAAGCGTCAGCGTCGAGCTTCGTTAAAAAAACAGGCAATATTGCCATTGCCATAATTTTCAGCTTAACTATTTGTCGTATATAAAAACATACATTTACAGTATTCCTCTCAGACACTTGCAGTGACATGCGAATTTGCTATGTAATTAAAGTACATTGTCGATCCATTATTTAATTGCTACTCTGAAGCATTTGCCGTATTTGAATGCAAGGCTACTAAATTGAAACAACCCAAATCAAAGCAATGGAGTGCTATTTCAACCTGAAAAGTGAGTTGCATACAGTGTGTCCGTGTCCTGAAGAACTAGCTAACGGTCAAGCCACACTAACAACTTTTAGCATCGGCGATTGGAAATTTGCGTGTGCATTGATACCTACTTTATCGCGTTTAGTTTTTTGGACGCGGCATCGTAATCGCTCGTACACATCCGTCCGAAAGTTCTAACATTTACGGAATAATTTTTGGCATACTCATTTCGCTTATTTTCACGAATTAATAAGATAAGTATTGTCACTGATGACATTAAGCTAGTGAATGAATAATATTGCTAGTATTTCTTTATTTTTATCCAAAAATGAGGCCTGAAAATTCACTAACACCCGTATTCATAAACAATACTATGAGGTCTCACAGTACTCACCAACGCATAGGATCATCTAAACGAATTCATAGACGTTGCTTGAGTAAAGCCTGCCACTACCTACGTTTCTCAAAATCTACATGAATCGATGGCTTGACATAAAGAACGCACCTCAAATAGTGCCGTTGCCTGCTTACTTAAGCAAGTATGCTTCTTGAATACGGCTGTAAGTTTCGGATAGGGGTGTACAGAGTAAGTCCTCCGAATCGCTGCGTGTAGCTACTAAATCGCCGATCGCCGATGCTAAAAGTTGCAAGTGTGGCTTTTCCGTTAAAAATAAGCAATCAAAATAAGGAAACACTCAAACCCTTGAAGTGCTTCTGCTAAACTAATGACTAAAATATTCTGATCTCCTTTTTTTACGTCATAGATAAGTAGAATTTTAATATGGCCGTGGTTAAAATCTAAACACATTGTCACGATTTTACAGCAAGTAACAACTACTAAGAAATTTAATCTTCGTTATCGTCCACGATGCATCTCTATTTATATGGATCCTTGTAGAGTTCAATGAAATCGCATAAGGATAATCTTAATTATAATCTACGAGCATAAAACCATAATATTTATTTGTTACATAGGTAAATGTATCGCTTAAAATATTTACTTTTAGCTCTATGAGAATTTACTTTATCAATTGGAATAAATACATCTGATTCTTTTTAACGTCTTTTTCGGCTGCTGGGGACAGGTCTTCTTTCGGAATCAAAGAGGACTTAGACCAGAACTTTCCATGTATGGATTGGTGGACATTACCTACTTTCGAGAAATTATATACTGCCCGGTAGTTTGCACAGTGATAGAAACATCGTAGAATAATTCAAATTAAATGTATTCGCTCGATGTGTGATGATCATATAAATGAACCAGAACAACAACAGAATTTGAACCAGTTTCTTTTGCTTTCTGTGATGAATGTTGTTTGGCAATTTTATGACACTAGTATAATCATAAATAGTTCCAGCTTCGGGATTAAGACTAGAGCTACGGTATTCCCTGCCTGATCGTAGGAGGCGACTAAAAATAGGCTTCCGGGGTTGTGGGCGGTCAGAGTGGGAACTCGATCCGTCCATCCAGCCCTGGGAAGGACGGCGGAGTGTGCGTCGCCGTAAGCATCGGAAGGTGCAGGAGAGCACATCTGCTCTCCCGAGGATGGGCCCGTTCAGGAGCGCCGCGCTTGAAGGACACCAGTGCGTTCCACTGGAGATCCCGGAGTCCTCCCCAAGCGCAGAGGCAGGCCACCGAGGAGTTTTTAGTGCGGTACAAATCCCACATAACCCGGTATCCTCTCCCAAGGTGCCGGGTACGTTTTGAAGGTTTCCCCCGATACCAAAAAAAGTATAATCATAAATATAATATCTATTTAAAGCTATTGAACAGATAATAAATATCGAGTTTCCCTAACCAAAAGAAACTATGTCAGATTTATGCAATGTGTAGGTAGTATTTTAATCAATAAAGTTTACTGTTAAGGTCAAGTTTACTTGTCGTTGACCTCAGTTCTTATATTTAATGAAAGAAGGAATGGTCCAAAGCCATTTAATTACATCAATCAATTTACAACCTACCTTCTCATTTTCAAGTGCAACTGTTCTAGATATAGATACCAGCTATTTTTCTCTATCACAGGAAACAATAAAGAGGAGCATAATTAAGTTGTTGTCTCTAATTTACGAACACAGATTAAGGAAAAAGGACAAATATAAATGGCGTCTCACTTCCGGAAGCCGGAAGTATCTTGTTTGATACGAAACACGCGTATTTTATTACACTTACATAGACAAAGATATATACATACATACATACATACATACACACTAAAGTAAAATATGGCTGATACTTCGTTGGCAGCAGTCGAATTTTGGCTCTGTTCTTAGAGCCATAAGGTAAGCGAATTATAGCTGCCTCTATAAACCTATTTATGCCTTGTTGGAATAACATGTAATTGGCTATATAAATGACGTGTTTATGTCTTTCTGTATGTTCATATTTTTTTAAATATTTAGGTATGTCACTTTTGATGATTTTTCTGTATTGGAAGATGGGTTATGAAGTGGTGTTACGAGACATAAGGGCTTTAAATACTTTTAATAGGTGGTAGCACTGGCTTGGTTACCCTAAGGAAGTACATATCAACAATGCAAATATATTTTGTACTCGTCATCTCTCATTATTATTCTTTAAACATAATATAAAGAAAAAATAATTTAGAAGTTTTAACAAATCGTTTCTCATACGATCAGCTGTCACGTGTGCCACGTGTGTCACGTTATTTCAGTTATATATGTACTTTAAAAAAAAAGAGTGCTGATGGGAGTTTTTTTCCGCCGCCTTTTTTCTCTCAGCTCAACATCTAGCCCAAACGGGCACCTAAAGGCGATGATCGGGAAAAAATGACATTAAGCGAATATTTTGTATTCCTAATATGAAATAAATATTTTTGATTTGATTTGTTGATTTGAAATATGTCATGAAAATTAAACATAATGACAAAACACTTAATGGATCCCTACAACATCGTACCAAACCGAAAGTTTTAAACTAAAATCGCTGTTTTAGTGAATGTTCGCTTAAGGAAAATATGTTAGATAGTTATTTTCGCAGGCAAGTTAAGGAACAAATTTGTATTCGTAACTAACAATTCAGAGGCTGTCTCGGAATACCAAGTATTTATTAAGATACTTCCGAATTTAAATCTTCCATCCTATCTTTATCTCTATACACAGTCACCTTTAAAGATTTTCAATAGTAGTAAGCAAAAGATGATATTAATTTCTAAAAACATACAATTTTCTATTCGAAAACCTAACAAAAAAATATTCAGTAAAGATTTTGCGGGAGATTTTAAAAAACCATATCGTACCCGAGTGGGGTAACATGAGTAATGAGGGAAATATAATTATGTTACCGACTTCCAAAAAGGAGGAAATACATGTATTCGACTGTATGTATTGTTTATGTGTGTTCACCGATTACTCCACCATTCCTGGAGCGATTTTCAAAACTATTTTGGAGTCGGGGCCTTAGTAAAATAGCATACTCGTAGGTACCTTTCTTTCTGAATGGGCACCGTCTCCAAAATAGTTTTATGAGTGTTTACCACTAGCAAAAAATAAAATATTAAATATATAAATAAACGTTACATACTCATAGCCCCACAGTAAGGTAATTAATACCCTGTGTCGTGGGTACCGTGGACACATACAAAGACAGGAACAGAAACACCCAGACCGAGAACAGTCATTCCAATTTCTGTTTCGCCGAGAATCGAACCCGGGACCCCATGATTGGCAGTCTGGCATGATAACCTTTGCGCCACGCGGGTCGTCAAGTATCGTAATAATATACTTATTATGCCAAGTACCTACTTCAATTTTTTTATCTTTTGAAGTCGGTTTACAATTCTTGTTAAAAAGGTATTTAATTTAATGTTATTATCTTCGTGTATTTTTGAGTTATATAGGACAAATTTGATGACAATTGGTTGTATATTATGTGGCATTCAACGATACGAGTAAGACCTCTATACAATAATTTTACTTGACACAGGTATCTGTGCAGATTCGGTGCCGTTAATGAAAGGAAAAAATGAGATTTTGTATCTAAAGGTATTTTATATTTAGAACAATAATTAAGGATTGCTAAACATTGCGCAATAATATTAATGTTTTTTTAAATTCCTTTGCTGATAAGAAAGTTGAACTGTACGCCAGCTATTATCACCGGCAAGTTAATGTGTGGTCATTATCTATACTAATATTATAAAGAGGAAAGATTTGTGTTTTTGTATGTTTGTTTTTTATATGTTTGTAATGAATAAACACAAAAACTGCTGTTTCGATTTCAAAAATTATTTCACCATTAGAAAGCTACATTCACCCTGAGTAACATAGGCTAGTTTTTACCGCAGGAAAATGCTTCATTCCTACGTGAAAACGGGTAATAGGGTCAACGCGGTTGAAGCAACTGGCTAAAAGCCTATGATTTTAATAAAGCAATGAAGCCTGGAATAGCACATAGGCTATTTTTTATTCTACGGAGACCCATTAAACGGGTTCACGCGGGCGGAATCGCTGGTGGAAGGCTATGTATAATAAAATCAAGTTTCTGTTTGTTTACAAACAATACTAAGAGTACTTATAAATACATACATTTTTCACTTATACCTAACGCCGAATTCTCTTATTATTATAAGATCATGTATGACATCATATCCTCTTATATACTTATACAGGTATAGTTCAATTCAACCGGGTAGTTAGCAACTGATAATGTGATATTTATGAATAAAATACAAGTAAGATTATCTTACTAAAACAAAAATTAAAATCAAAGGTAACTTATTTATGATAGGTTCCTGAAAATGAATGGCTATTTCTTTTCGGAAAAGCGAAGCTTCAGTCATATTTTGTGTTTACATTACTATTCACAAACGCGCGCTGAAGCAGCGTGACATCTCCAGGCCTTCCCAATAATGGGGAGAGACCCGTACCCAGAAGTGGAACTCAAGAAAGGGTTGCAGCCATACAAACATAGTGACGTCACGTTACTATACTGTTCTCGTATAATGTAATGATTCAAACGTCCATATCATACACACATTTTTTAGTAATTAAAGTTTTATTTTGATGTCCACATCGTGTTATTCAAATAATAGAATATCATGAGTAATTACTGAACTGATAATTTTTTTAAATAATTTTTTTTATTCAATTTATTAAAATTATTTAAAAAGTGTTTGAAGTTTCTACACAAAGTAGCTGACAGACACTAGTGTTAATTAATTATATAAGTCAGATAGGGATTGTAGGTAGATAACCCATAATATATCTATTTGTAACAACAAAAAAGCCTATGATAAGAGTTTCGTAAACAAAAAGTCTCTGGAAGTATTTGTTTCACCATAAATAACAAAGTTTAACAGTGATAGATTAATATAAATAGTATCTATTTATCTATTTTAAGTAAAATTTGGTATAATATTTTTTAGTTTTCAGTGTAAATTTCTCAGTACCAACCCTATCAACGTCATCCTATCTTCTAAATTTAAATTTGGCGCCATAACTGCCGATAGACTTTAGAAAATAATACACTTGAAGAAATACACTGCAGGGGAATGTGTTCATGACTAAAGGAACATTGTACCCAAAATATGATGTTCACATATTTTTAACAATAACAAATCATGAAAGTTTGTACAAAACATGTCATGTCCACTAACCTACACGTGGTGGACTATCGCCTAAATCTCTCTCACTTGTGAGGGGCTCCTCTCACAATGATGCCGTGGGGCATAAAAAGGGTTGAAAAAAAAATTACACAAAATTTATATTCATATTAAATTCATCTGGCATTTTGGCAGGATAATTTGAATGTTAGCGCCATCGATAAAAAAAATAACAGGAATGCAGGCTTTTTGAAAATGGAACATTTGGATAAAATAATTTTGTACAGTATGCGTTGAGTATAAGTTGATCTATAGATGTTAAGATTGATAAGGAAATATTGTTACTATTGAAACTTATTAGGTACATTGTCATGAAAAGAAAAATACTAAAGCATAATTAAACTAAGTACTATTGATTATATTATACGCCGACACTAAAGGAAAGATTGAATTAAATTATAATACATCTGACATTTTTAATTTCTTTACAGTAGCATCCATGATATCTTATTTGGGAATTATCTCTCATTTGCAACTTCTTGGAAGCTTCCATAGCTGATTACTTTGAAAATTAAATTCTTTGTGAACTTCAAAATATCCACAACAACTTTACAGTAGTAACGATTTAATATCCGATCTTAGAATAAATAAGTATAGAATGAGTGTCTTCATACAAGCGCGCTGTCATAATTGAAGCACCAAATAGATTCCCACAGCTGTCACATCTGACAAACAAAATATTTTTATTTTAACTATAAAATACTAAAAAATATTGAAAACACTGTGAAAAGTTATTTTATTACACTTCTTTTGTTTTTAAAAAGTGTTGTGATAAAATTTTACCTAAAGTCTTACGGAGCCCGGAGCAGCCCGGCGTTTAGTGCCATTAATGGCACCAATCAACATGCTTCAATTTGGGCGCGCGAACTTGGTTTCTATAATGTAATTGTAATTATTCTAAGTATCCGATTGAAGTCAAGCCTGAATGATAGAACAATTTCGTAATCTCGTCAGTGTCAAATAGTTCATGAACTCGTATGTTGCGAACGATACCATGGGGGTTAGAATGCGATAATATTAACTTTACACTAAGCGATATCAGTGCTTGGATGCTACAAAAATGTACTTGTAAACTCGTTTCAGTACAAAATAAAGTTTACTGTTTTGTTCGAGGATTTTATGTCGGAATACGTAAGGGATATAAATTCCTGTAGGTATTTCGAACACCTTCCAAATTTTGTTATTGAACGAATCGTGAGTGTACACTAACATTGTAGTTATATATTAACCGACTGTACTCACGTTAGTTTTTAACGGATCTGCCGACATGTTCAGTCTCCGCCGCGATGCCACCGCGACCGGCGGGAGCTCCTGAAGGAGGTCCTCGGTCAGGACTGAAACATGTCGGCAGATCCGATAAAAACTGACGTGAGTACAGTCGGTTAATATATAACCTTCCAAATTTTATTGTGTTTGGAAGTAAATTATACCTTGAGTTTGAGAAAAGACAATAAAACAAAAAATATACATATTGATCTAGAATTGCTTTTTTTATTTATTTGAATGGAGTAGTAGACGCAACCAGGACTGGCTGCATTTAGAAGCACTGCAATGTCGGTCCCGGGTTCGATTCCCGGCGAAACATAAATTTGAATGATAAGTTTAAATTTCTGTTTTCGGTCTGGGTGTTTGTGTTTCTATCTCTGTGTGTGTTCATGGTACTCACGACATAGGGTATATCTACTACTGTGGGGCTATAAGTGTGAAACGTTATTTTTTTTTAAATGTAATATAGGTAATGCAAAAATTTTGCCACTAACGGTCAATCATTTTACTTGTGCACGGGTGCACCTATTTCACTACGATCACTTTGATACGAGTTTTTTTTTTATTTGAATGGAGTAGCAGACGAACATGCAGGCCACTGCAGCCCATGGACATCTACATACAACCTCAAGCAAGCATAGGTAAGTCTTGTCTGAGGTCGTATGCAGTTGCGCTGCTACTCCGGAGGCTGGTGGTCGCCTCATGTAAGTGTGGCCGGCAACTGCACCTTTCCACCGAAACACAACAGAATTGGTTCACGGCAGAAGTGGGTTCAGCGGTGGTACTTCCCCGGGCGAATGATAATAGATCTACCACCTACCAAAATCTGTGTCTGAGTATATATATATAGTAGAGTTTATCTATATGACTGAGCTTTGCTCTCTTTAACCTGATTCCAACCTACAACTTTAATTGATCGATTTTGACGAGCCGCGTGGCGCAATTGTTACCATGCCGGACTGCTAATCGAGGGGTCCCAGGTTCGATTCACGGCGAAACAGAAATTTGAACGATGAGTTTTTTGTGTTCTCGGTCTGGGTATTTGTGTTCCTGTCTTTGTATGTGTCCATGGTACCGACGACACAGGGTATTAATTACCTTACTGTGGGGCTATGAGTGTGTAACGTTTATTTATTTATTATTATCAATTGCACCTTGCACTAAACTAGATTAATTTTCTCAGCCTCAACTTTTCTGTATAATTAAGGAAATTACATTTTTTGTTCCATTAAGCAGCTAACCTTATTTAGCAGTTAGCCTAGAAGTTATTAAAACTTAACTTAGTACATAATTTTGGGTTCTGTGTGTTGATAATTGGGGACTTCCGACCACCCTAAAGGTTAAATGCTAAATGTGTATAAAGGAACTAATTACTTTTAATTAAGTATGGTTCAAAAACTAGACGACCTCTGGCGAAACGGTTCCCATACCGGACTGCCAATCAAGGGTTCTGGATTTGATTCCTAGTAGGGCAAAAGTTGAATTATGAATTTAAATCACCGTTCTTAGACTGGGTTTTTGTATTGCAATTTTTGTGTGTACTGTGTACCCATGATGCAGGAAATCCTGTAGTGTCTCACACGATTAGCTGTCACGTGTGCCCATTATCGACCCATAGCCATTCTTTCATCTCAAATATTTGTACTTTTTTAAAAAAAAGAGTGTTGCTGGGAGTTTCTTCCCGGGGCTGCTGGCTGGACGGATCGAGCTCCAACTCCGCAACCCCGGAAGCCCCTTCTAGTCATAGTAATTATAATTAGGCAGGGTATTCCGTAGCCTTACTCTTAAGCCCGAAGCTACAGAGACTAAGAATTTTTGTCTATTTCTCACTCTACATGTCTATATCCGTATCAAATAAAAAAAAACCTGCACGGAATCAAATGTCGTCTTCACTGTATTGCTAGAGGTCTTATTTAAAGTACAAGCTCTATTATAAGCAGGATAAATCTTATTCGAATTAAGTATTTTTTGGAAAGAAAAGAAAACAAAACAAAAGAAAAAAAACATATTAGGTATACAAAATAATGGATGCTTAATGTATGTTATATTTCTCGGTCATCGCCTTTAGGTCTGTGCCCGTTTGGGCTAGATGTTGAGCTGAGAGAAAAAAGGCGGCGGAAAAAATCTCCCGGCAACACACTTTTAAAAAAAGTACATTTATATGTTTGACAGAATGGCTATGGGCCGATAATGGGCACACGTGACAGCTGATCGTTTGAGAATTTATTTAATACAGTCAGAATTTCCAAATTATAAATGAAGTTGCGTACTCTTTCTGAGTCTGATAATTAACAGAACCGATTTGAACTGTTAATACTCGTATTATGGTTATAATAATCCTTTTCAGTGCGATATAACCGCAGGGCACTGTTAGTGACAAACAAATTTAAAAATAGAATATAAATCAAACAAAATAAAATCTAAGACCTTCGTAATGAATGCATTGACGAGAATATTATCGTGTTGTAAACAAAACTCGCGGTGACATACGCTGCGGTGTTATTAATACCTTAGTTGAGTTAACCCTCAACTGCTGCAGATTTACGAAAGACCCATGGAAAAATTTAAGAAACAGATAGTGAAGTAAAAATTTTAGTTGTACTTAGATACTTTAATATTAAATTTTGTTCGTGTCAACATCAAGCATGTTAATGTGTTTATGGTTAAATTAATAAATATAAATTGAAATTAATTTACTCGTTATAATTAAATATTATCTAAAGCATTTGACAATTTTTGAAGGAAACTGATAAATAAATAACGTTTCACCCTCATACTCGTATCCCCACAGTAGGGAAGGTATAGGGTATACGGTATTGTGCCACTTGGGATTGTCTGATACCAAAGCAATAGGAAAAATATAGAGACAGAAAATTTCAAAGAATAGTTTCTTTCAATCAGCATGTTTTAAATGTACCCATTAGTATGATAATATTAAAAGTAGGCTATTGGGGTGAGGCGATGACCGTTGACAATGACAATTATCTAGAAAATATTTTGTAGTACTAAGGTAAACAAATATTTTTAATATTATTATTTAAACATATTATTATTATCTCTATCTAACCAGGCTCTTTAGCTTTATATTAGTATTTGACAATAGTAGGTAGTAGTAGTAGTAGTACCTACGTATTTTTTATGACCAAATCTTAAAATCTTCTCATATATTTGCTGTAATTTTTTAAGGAATTCCTATGCTGCAGAGAGATATAAATGCGTAACTGGATGGATGGCTTTGCAATGTAACTCTAAATTTTCTTATAAACATTTTTCAGTGTTTTGCTAATGTCTTCTGGCGATCAGATTTGATTACTTGTTTTAAAATCAAGTGTGCTAAGTAAAGTACAATAAAATAAAAATACTATCGCCGCCGTGGTGATAAGTGCCAACAGTTTCAACGCAGGGTTACTCTACTTATCTGATACTCAGCCACTGCCAGCTATTTATACAAATGCGAGCGAGTCGGCGCCAAGCTTGCATTCAATGTTGGACGCGAACCCGCGCACGCGCATACATCTCGCTCGTACTACGCGATCGTAATATCGATCTTTCCTCGCGATTTCGTACGATTCAATCGATATTCGTAAAGGACATTGATCTTATTCCGATCATCATTGGACATTACTGAACGTATTTTAGGGTAAAAGTGTCATTTTTAGTTTAGTGACAATACATATAATGTGAAATTGTTGCCGCGACATCAATTTATATTAGTGCGACGTATCGTAAGTAATAATTTATTATTCAGTTAATTAAAATTGTATGTAAGCACGTAATTATGTAACAAATTATATCTATGTCAGAAGTAGGTATTTGATTTATGTATTATTATGTGTGCAAAATAAATATAAATTAAAATTTGTGAGAGAATCACTTGAATTGTATTATTGGGACATATTGTTAAGTATTATTAACCACTTAAAATTAATACCTAATTGTTAGTCGCTTGATATTTGAAATTGAAATTTAAAATAAAGTAGGGCACATGTTTACCTAACAATTGTAATCACTGAAGTAAAAAATAACCTGACTTATACCTACAATAAATGAGATGAAATGTTTTGAAAAATTTGTATCTACCTATGCTATTAACGTACACAAATATTTAAAATATTAATTTTGGATTGCCTTACAGCATATACCTAGGTACTAAATATCTTGATGACATGTTAATAATATAACGTTCAGCTATAAGCTGTGATAACTTTAACAAAAATAATCATTAATACCGTACATTACACAAAACATCACATATCACACAAAAATATTTACCCTAACATGTACATATTTTTCAAAGTATTACCTATTTGTTTTATATTTAAATCATATTTTTTGTGGATTTAACAACCACTGTAAGAAATTCAGAAAAATACATAAATTTTTCCTTGTATCTTTAATTAAATGAGTAATTAATTATATACCGACTTAAAATATTATCGTTCACTCAAGCCGGAGTCATTATCTTATAACACTTAAAACTTGTATAAGATTATTATTAAAATAATAGTACCAGGACGACCGATCATTGCTCGGATAAGAACAATTTATTTTCTTGGTTTAATTTCAAACGAAACACTCATTTGCTTAAAAAAAACGCAATACTTAATATGGTTTTTTTCATTGAAGTTTGAACCCGGGTCTCTAGCTCCGCAGTCAGCCCACGTAACTATTTGTCCAAGGAAGCTTTAATTTAATGAACGAAATTTTTATAGAGGTCTTTCAAATTGACATTGTCATCTCTTTCAATTGAACGTCGGATTGACGATTGGCGTTTGACGGCGTTCTACGCTAAAATATTATTAATAATCTCCAATAAATGTAAGGTATAGTCGTACTTTCAGTTTATATTTAAGTTTATTATCGCTGAAAATATTTCTTTTATAATATAAAATTTCTAAAAACAAAACCTAACTGGTTGATTTATCACCCCCAAAACGGGGTGCTAAAAAGTCTTTGGAGCCGTTTCCGAGATTCAAAAAATATATTTATGTATATACAAGAATTGCTCGTTTAAAGGTATTAGACAAGTATGCTATAACTTTGACCATGACTAGAACGGTGAACCTGCAACTTCAAAATACGGTAGACTATTGATATTATGGTAATCAAACACACATAAACAAGTCATAAAAATAAGATTGTTTACATCTATTTTTACAAATTATTTCCTATGTACGTCAATTGTAAAGTGGTACTTGTCTTATAAAATTGATTTGTTTACACTGTATAGAAATAGATTAAAAGATCTGGGTTTTGAGGTTAAGCAAACATATTAGCTGTTATTCTTTTCGTTTACATTCTTTACTAGGAAGTAACAAAAACATGTTTGAAGGATAAATATTTTGGTAACTAACGTTTCAGTCTTATACTTGTAACCCCACAGTAGGGTAGACATACCCCGTGTCGTGGGTACCATAGACACACACAAAGAAATGGACATAAATATCCAGACTTACAACAAAAACCAAAACTCATCACTTAATTTCAAGTGGCAGTCCGGCATGGTAACCGTTGCGCCACACAGGTCGTCAAAACATTAATGCTTAGTACCGACGACCGAGCGTTGCTCGGATAAAAGCAATTGATTTTCTAGGTTTAATTTCAATGGGTGTCAATAAAGCTCAGCAAAGTCGAGTGCGGTCAAAAGTAGGATGGGTGGCTAAGAGGTTTGATCGTTTGGTTATAATGAGGCTAAACGTGAGCCGCCAAATTGTAGAACGTATCGCAATGCCAATCCGGCTAATCGTGGAACCGCCACAATACAGAACGGCCCTTTTTTATGAAAGATTATACGATCCGACTGCGATATCAAGAATTGCTTGTATAAAGTCATTACATGTATTTTCAAGTATGTCTTCAAGCAGACTGTTATTTGTTTGTCCTTACATTTGCTGGCAGTGAACCGACCTGTGTTTGCTCGGGTGATTTGAATTAATAATTATAATCTTTCCCACGTGAACAGTTCATTTTTCCTGGATAAGTAGCCTATGTGTAATTCCGGTCTATTATCTATCTCTGTACCAAACATCATCCCGATCCGTTGAGCCGTTGTTGCGTGAATGAACAACAAACATCCGTTCAGACATCCAAGCAAACATACAAACTCGAATTAATAGAATAAGGACATACAATGTAGTAAATACTAAGAGTTTAAGAGTAAATTAAATATTTATTACTATGATTACGTTACAAGAAAAGAAGTTAAGAGAACTTTTGAAAATATTAAATAAAGTTGAAAAGAATAAGTATCTATAGATTAAGACGACAATTTAAAACAATGGTTCCACTATTTTCTTATTGAACGAATCGTGAGTGTACACTAACATTGTAGTTAAATTACACGACTGTACTACACGTCAATTTTTATCAGATCTGCCGACTAAATAACTAGAATGGTTCCACTGTTTGCAATGCGAATGCGAATGTTAATTAGTTCATTACTTACACTCATTTGCATGCAATAATTGTTGGATCCGTTCCAAAATAAATGCGCAATACAGACAATTACAGACCGTTGACTTAATGAGCTATACAAATTAAAAGGCCCCGGTACTGTTCCTGATTAAGCTAATTATTTAACTACCGAGCTAATGAAGGGTATTTGTTAGGTCTTGCCTTTTTAAGGATTCCGTGCTTTAAAAGGAAAATAAAACCTTTATTGAAAAAATTAACCGTTAAACAACGAGTTGAAACTAAAACACAGAAATAAATAAAATTTTCACACTCATAGCTCACAGTGGGGTTAATATGTATCGTGGGTACCATGGATCACACAGAGGCAGAAACACAGACACCCAGACCGAGAACAGAAATTTAAACTCATCATTCAAATTTCTGCTTCGCCGGGAATCGAACCTTCGATTGGCAGTCCGGCCATTGCGCGACGCGGGTCGTCAAAATAATCAAGTCTGCAATACCTTAAACCAACATAAAAACTTATAAATCAACCTTAGAGCATCACAGGTAGTGACAGGTATGACACCTGACGGGGAAATCATCAGAACAAAATATATTATAAGGATTTTTATGGAATAGAAATTGATGAAATCAAAATCTATACAAGTTTGTGCGGAACCCTGGGTGCGATTTCATATACAGAAGTTACTGGTAGATTACAATACCAGTACCTGAAGCCAGACAAAGCTTTGCAAGGGTTTCAACGGTTTCATTTTACAACTTTACAAATGTATGTACATTTAATAACGTTCATATCACGATTTGGAATGTTTGTAGAGCTTAAAACACAAAATGAAATATATTGCAACATGTACCTACATCATATTAAGAATTAACGAAATACCGTTGTAAATAGTTTTGTAGGCTTTATACGTATATGTAACGTACGTAATGACAATCACTCTGACATAATATACATATGTCACACACAGGTCGTACGTATGTATAATGTACGCGTCGTATATAAGTATTACTGTATCAGGAGAATTCAAAAGATATCAATAGGATTAAGTCGGTTTTATTGGTAAGTTAACATAATAATATGTATATTATGTCAGAGTGATTGTCATTACGTACGTGATATTTAATTAATTACGATGTTCTCCATCGCCGTGCATGACCGAGAGTTTATAATTTCTCGAAAGCATGACGTCCACCAATCCGCACTTGTCCAGCGTGGTGGACTATGGCCTAAATCACTCTCACTTATGAGAGGGGACCTGTGCCCAGTAGTGGGACATGAAATAGTTGAAAAAATTTTTTAACAAAGTGAAAATTATTTTTTCTTAAAAGTAACTCGCAACCTTAAAATGAAAACTCGTGCCGAAAATCTTTCTACAAAATAACGGTGCAATAAATTTCATTAAAATATCAATTAATCATAATTAGCGGTCGAGGCATGCCTACTGGCGTGCCTTATTACCATAATAAACGATCTAATTGATATTACATCATTCCTGATTATACAGCTATTGGCTGCTCAATTGAATTAAAAGACCAGCAAAAAATTAAACTGTCACTTTATTTTAATCTATATAAAAAAAATGGAGTGTCTGTTTGTAATATTAAAATAACCGCTTTTTACTACAGGCCTATAAATGTATATACAGTACATGTACCAAAACAGCATTTTTTACAATTTATGTCTGTCTGTCTGTCTGTTTGTTCCAGCTAATCTCTGAAACGGCTGGACCAATTTTGACGGGACTTTCACTGACATGTAGTTGATGTAATAAGTAATAATTTAGGTTACGTTTATTTTAGAAAAATTCGAAAACGAAAGTCCACGCGGACGAAGTCGCAGGCGGCCGCTAGTGTATGATAAAAAATATTAAGGAATAAATAATTTATGCAAAATATTTTTGGAACAGAATTACGCATGGCCTAGAATAGAATCCAAGCAATCTTCACTGATAAGCAAAACGGACCAAATCCCATGCGCGTTACTGGTCTTCGGAAGACGTTTTTCTCAATTGTGATCGTTACATAGTCGTTAAACCTTAACGGAGGCCTTATGAGCGGTTTGAATGCGGGCGGTTTCATAATGACGACCCGCGTGGCGCAATGGTTACCATGCCGGACTGCTAATCGAGGGGTCCCGGGTTCGATTCCCGGCGAAACAGAAATTTGAATGATGAGTTTAAATTTGTGTTTTCGGTCTGTGTGTTTTTGTTCCTGTCTTTGTATGTGTCCATGGTATCCACGACACAGGGTATTAATTACCTTACAGTGGGGCTATGAGTGTGTAACGTTTATTAAAAAAAAAGATAATACTCGGAATACTAAAAAGTTGAATTGAATAATGCCATTATAACGCTACTCACTCATAAATTAGACATAGGATTAGGATTACCCTGTATCAGTCCCTGTAGCTTCGGGATTAAGAATAGAGCTACGGTATCCCCTGCCTGATCGTAAGAGGCGACTAAAAGGGGGCTTCCGGGGCTGCGGGCGGTGAGAGTGGGAGCTCGACCCGTCCAGCCAGCAGCCCCGGGAAGGACGGCGGTGTGTGCGTGGCCGCATGCCGCCGTAAGTATCGGAAGGTGCAGGAGATCACATCTGTTCTCCCAAAGATGGGCCCGTTCCAGGGCGTCGCGTATAGAGGACACCGGTGCGTTCCATGGGAGATCCCGGAGTCCTCCCCAAACGCAGAGGAAGGCCACCGAGGGGGTTTTAGTGAGGTTCAAATCCCACATAACCCGGTGTCCTCTCCCAAGGTGCTGCGTACCTTATGAAGGTTTCCCCCCCGATATCAAAAAAAAAGGATTACCCTGTCTCATTGGTACCATGCACACACACAAAGACAGAAACATAAATATCCAGACCGAGGACTGAAATTTAAACTCATCCTTCAAATTTCTACTTCGCTGGGGATCGAACCAGGGAACCTCCGATCGGCCGCAGTTCGGCAAGGTAATCGGCGAGCAATGGTAACCATGCCGGACTGCGGTAGATGCATAGAACACGGGTCGTCAAAATTATACAAAATCTCACGAAAGCAGTACATTATCGTTTAATCTTTCTCTGTGCCTTTCAAACATCCAGATATCCAAACTTCGGTATTAATAACATTAGCATGTTCATAAAGTCCCGGCTTACCTCGCGGATGACTGCGGGGGCGCCCGACATGTTTCGGACCGTACCGAGGTCCTTCATCATGAGCCATCGCGTACCTCCTACCACCTATCCTCGCGAGACGTTTTATAGTAAAACATTAGCATGATCTAAAATCACGACAATCTACCCACTACTCACAAAGTTGGTTGTAGTGGTTTCGCATTCCGCGTTGACATTTCACCTCAACGATTTACTACAAACTACAAGAACTACAATGGTTAAAGTTTCGCAGAATTTCGAGCAACTGCAATCACGGCTAAAACGTAACGTAAATTGAACTTCCGGTCGCAGTGGCGTACTTCCTTCTTGGCGGCTAAGTAGTTTTCACTACGATAGGGTCGTGTAAGAAATAACTACTCTCTACCTTTGTGTACAGAACAACTATCTTAATATATATAATTCTTCTGTGAGTGTGTATGTCACTGAACTCCTCCTTAACGGCTGGACAGATTTTAATGATTTTTTTTGTGTGTATTCAAATGGATTCGAGGATGGTTTAGATTCACAATTTGGGCCACTGGAAATGTTTTTTAATTATTTTTTTTATTTATAAGTAGTTTTCCCATATAAATTGTTCCTATCTGTCAAACGTTTGTATTTCGTGCCGTGCCGTTCTAAACTTTGACACATTCAGAATAACAGGACAGTTCGTATGTCATTATTTGTTTTATATTTTTGTTTGATAGTAACATGAAGTCTCTTTAAGATAATAAGAAAACAAATCCTCTTTTATTACTTTTAAGGCAGGACAACGTCTGCGGGGTCCACTAGTAACTTATAAAAAGCTTTGGCGATAACTTGAAAGAGGCATGTCTTGTTGAACTTTTTTAAGTAAAATAGACCTAGTTTTCTGTCCGTTGCTCCACCTGCCTTCGATAAAAACTAACTAACGATTGTCACTCTTTAGCCACCCGTCTATCTACGTTTTCTTCTTCTATAGGTATATATATAAAAATGTTATGTTGGTTTGTGTACGCTTCAAAAACTGAAAAAGTTCTGCACCGATTAAGCTGAAATTTTAGCATGATATATACTTAATCAGCATAAAGGATTGTTTTACAAAATAAAAATCTGGATATTCCGTAGTATCGTTGCGAAGTGAACGAAGGACAATTAAACAAACAAACAATAAAACATATTTATATTAGGTACTAGTAGTATCAGCTTTAATCATAACAAGATATCCACTACCCACAAAGTTCCTGGAGTGGTTTCCCGTTTGGCGCTGACATTTCACCTGAACAATTTACTACAAACAACAACTACTCGTACAATGGTGAAAGTTTCACAGAATTTCGAGTAACAGCAATCAAAGCTTTATTGAAATAGACGCAGTGGCATACTTCCCTTTTAGCGGCAAAGTGGTTTTCACTACGATAGGGCCGCGTAGGAAATAATTAACTGCTCTAACTAGCTTTATGTACAGAGCAACTCTAACTTTTAACAAGTTTTGGCGGAAACATAGCAGGAAGGTATAATGGGGTCCAGGCGGATAGAGTTGGGAGCTCGAACCTTTCAGCTGGGCGTTTCTTCGTTCTTCTTCGGACACAGATACCCTCCAACCAGCAGCCCCGTATGGTCACAACCGTCGTAAGCTCGAGAGACATAGGAGAGCAGCTGTGGAGGAAAGGGGGAGATCTCCCGCCAGGCGATGTCACTGCCTGGGGACCGCGGTCCTTAAGCTAACTTCGGACTATTTGTATAATTATGCTGAGAATCTATGAAAAATTCGATAGCGTGATTCAGGATAAGTCTTTTTATTGGCCAGTTTAGTATGATGCGTGTGACGTAGGTATTCCATTGTTTACAATGTTCGCTGCTTGCGTCGTCTTGCATGGTCAGCATTTTCATGTGAGGCGCGTGGTCATATTACAGTAGGTATCGCGCCGCTACATCACTCCCCTTCCAGCTATGGGATAACGTATGCTCTCCATGATGAGTCCGTATTGGATGTTGCGCAAGGGCACAGGCACGTGCGTTTCTTAGTAGATCCGGGGTCTTCCATTAGCTCACCGAGGGGATTGAGGTAAAATCTCACAAAACCTGTGTCTCCCAAAGAGCTCGGTTATCTTTTGAAGGTTTTGAAGGTATAAAAAATGAACAGTAATCCAAAATAACCGTATCATTTTTTTCTTCATTGAAGAAGCTAATCATTCCTGCTTACGACAAATACGTACTTCAAGACGTAATTATTATCAGATTAGTACACAATAATTAATAATATACTTACCAGTATTTGTTCAAAGATCTTAACAATTGACAATGGAATGACACTTGACACGAATCTCCGACTACATCGCAATATGCAAATGATGTACAAATCATCTGTAAACGAGATGATTGAGGTCATCGAACCTATAAAGATGATGTATTAGGTTTTAATAGCTACATTAAGTATAAATGTAAAATAATTATGTTATTCGTGGATGGAAATTTTCGTGGTAAAGACATCGAACTCCAATACGGGCGTTCCTCGTCCAAACTCCAGCATCTAACTAAGAAATGTGTATATTCGTAATGGTATATTGCATATTAATCGTTAATCCATGACTAGAGAAAACATTTTCATGTTTCATTACTACGTTCTCCACCACTGTGCATTCCTGAGAGTGACACAAAAAATCTCAAACAACAAGTAACGAAATGGACCCCTGAGGCCTTAGTGTAAGTATGCACACGCGAAAACGTTACTAAAGTTACATTTGCGTTAATAATTTAATTATCGACCTTATTCCTTTCAGGTTAAGATCTATCTGTCCAATTTTAACTCGGACGCAGTAGTAACGTTTGCGCGTTTACAAACTTACACTAAGGGCTTGGTTTGTTGAATCAGAACAGATGAATAAGGTATGTGAGGTGAGGTTAGATAACCTTTTGACAATGCCAGCTAAACCATAGCTGTAGTATATTTAAAAAAATCATTAAAAAGATTATGGTCGGAAAATCATGCTAAAGTGTAAATATTAAGTAAATAACAATAAACAATTTTTAGTTTTAATTTGCGTTCAAAATATCAACAATTTTTAAAATCGCTTTCTATTTCTGATTGCAATACCTAAATTCCTATTCAATATAAACCCTCGTTATCTACTAAAGACAAATTATATCGTGAATATTGAGCAACGATTATGACTGAAATACTTATTACTAAAGATTACCTTTTATAAGACCTCAATTCTTTAGATTGGTCCAGAAAATGAAAGGAAGGACAATTCCATGTACGAGCAATCGAGCATATTGCGATAAGTTTAATGAAATAATTTCGTAGTCTATCAAAACAGCGTAAATTGATATTGAGAAATCTCTCTCAGACTAATAACGACTAATTTGACGACGCAATATCCAGTGGGCTTTGGCAACCGTATCCTGATAAATACCAGTATGGATGCAGATATTTATTAGTATGCAATTTTTAGGTAACTGTCTCACTGAGTAAAGCTATTCGAGGGATAAATAGAATTAAACATTAAAACATTATTATTTCGCCCGCTTATTAATTGGTTTTGTAAAAAACAAGTAAGACTTAGGGCCTCGTTCACCATCTTCAAGTAGTGTTGATTAGTTACGTCCCAAGTAAAGTTAATTGGTTTAATTCAGTTGGTTAATTGGTTAAAGTCAGTTTCTCATATGATAAATGCTACTTGAACATCGTGAAATTTAAATTGAAGTTACTGGTGTCAACAATTAACGTACTTGTCACTTTAATTGAAGGTGGTGAATGAAGCCCTTAAAGTAAAGACTTAAGGTTTTTAAAGATATCCATAAGCTTAGAACAATATTAAGCTTAAACTTAAACGGAGGGTTGAAGGAGGCCTGTTTGGGATTTTGAAGCTACAGACCTTTTTTTGTAACCCGAATCTTAGGATTGACTCTTATCTTCCTTCGCGCTTATTAAGGGCCGTGGGATCTCCTACGAAACGCACCAGTGTGTAAAGCTAACACTATAAGCCTAACACGATAATACATACAATAAGACACAAAATGCTTCAACAAAAACCCTAAAGGTTTTTAAATATAATGCGTTACAAATATACCTTCAACTTTCCTATAAAAACGGAACATTCTCGTACATAAAAATGTGCAGAAATATTGCTCTGAAAACAGCCATCAAACTTAGTCAAACAATTGCCAGCACAGATATTTTTTAACTATTCGTATTATTTACCAGAGAAATGTTCAACGTATCAAATCTACCTAGTCTGGCCATAAATACTGTTACAATTAAAAATAAACAAATAGTCGATTTTGGATTTGGAATCTGTCATTTTTATACGATTGTTCATTATGTTTTCTTATTTTCAAGCCAGAATAATATATTTTGTGATATTAAAATATAATATAAATAAATAAATAAAATATAAGTAATATCATGCCACTCCATTTTAAATAAATATAAAGATAAAGAGAACCGAATCGTAATCGTCCTTACATAAAATAGGTATGGAGCCATAAATACTGTTACAATTAAAAATAAACAAATAGTCGATTTTGGATTTGGAATCTGTCATTTTTATACGATTGTTCATTATGTTTTCTTATTTTCAAGCCAGAATAATATATTTTGTGATATTAAAATATAATATAAATAAATAAATAAAATATAATATCATGCCACTCCATTTTAAATAAATATAAAGATAAAGAGAACCGAATCGTAATCGTCCTTACATAAAATAGGTATGGAGCCAAACACAATTTTTGAAATCTATACAAATAAATAAAATTGTAGTATCTGTTTGTAATAATAAGATAACTTTTTACCACATACATATGAATGTAGATACGGTACATATACCAAATTATCATTTTTACAATTTTTGTCTGTCTGTCGGTCTGTCTATCTGTCTGTTTGTTCCGGCTAATTTCTGAAACGGATGGACCAATTTTGACGGGACTTTCACTGGCAGGTAGCTAATGTAATAAGGAGTAACTTAGGCTAAATCCACGCGGACGAAGTCGCGGGCGGCGTTTAGTCTTCCATAAGCTTGGTATTAGTCAAAATGTTTGTATACCGGGCTATTGATAGGTACAATGAAACCTCTTCTGTTTGTGACAGAAAAATATATCTATGAACTAACAACATTTACTTTGTTAATCAGGTAGTAATAACAAGCAACATTCTATATAAATAAAGATTTTATCTAAGAATGCAATAAATCTATACTGACATTATTATCACTTGTTATCATTAATGATTGACACGAGTGAAGTCAAGGATGTAGTACAAGTACAAAGTAAACAAGTTCACTCTCAAAACTGAGGCCTTAGTGTAAATGTGCACACGCGAAAACGTTACTATCGCGTTTGCGTTAAAAATTTAATTATCGACCTTATTCCTTTCATGTTAAAATCTATGTGTCCAATTTTAACTCTGACGCAGTAGTAACGTTTGCGCGTTTACTAACTCACACTAAGGGCTCTGTTCTACTTCTCAGATCTCAAGTTGGTCGCATTTTGTTGAATAAATAAATAAATAAAAAAAAATGTTTACAATGTTTTATGAATGTAACTTTAGATTTTTGTTTTTGTAAGTAGGTATTTATTTTTAAAAATTTTCCAGTAATTACTAACACTACAATGAAATGAAATTACTTAAACATTATACAATTATAAAAGATAATGTTCTGTTATCTGGTTTGTACAAACACGATTAATTAACACAACTGTATTACAACTAGTATACATACTTCAACTCAGTTGTGCGCGCGGCGCTATGTGTGCGTGGGCTAGTAATTATGCAGCTTTAATTTGTGTGACAGTGACGCGGCCGTGATTTTCCGAACAACTTCACTGTACCTCTTGTCACGCACTCAAAGTCACTGTGTATATACAGGTTTACCCACACATAGCGCCGCGCGCACAACTGAGTTGAAGTATCTATAATAAACATCTTGTTTTCGTATTTACTTACTTGTAAACTGACAGATGTTAAGTCATCCATCCATCCATCCATGGGTGTACCTAAGTTCTTAGTCAGGGGGTTCGCAATTTTTTAGCTGGCACACAAAATATTAAATTTACAAAGAAAACAGCAGGAGGTAGCAAGCATATCTAGCTTATTATTTTCTTCAAAGGTCGTTTGGGAGATCTTTTGGGGTTTTGAATTCCTGAAACTGGACCTTGATACAGGGGCTTTCCCCCTTCCCCCGTTACGCCTATGATCCATCAGCCCTTCTTAATCCACTAATGGACTATGTCCATATGGACTATGTCCATTAGTGGATTAATAATAGTCCATTAATAGACACTTGATTTATTATGATTTTATTATTACTATTATTATATATGTACGAGTAGATAGTGGATTATTATAAGATAAGAGGCCTCCCCTTACGTTTGCCGCTCCATCGGATTCTACGCCTATTGAATCCACTGGCTTCCCGCTGTTTACTTCAGCTCATCAGTCCAACTGGTTGGTTGGAGGGCGGCCTGTGCTCCTTTTGACATGGTCGCCATTCGAGGATCTTCCTTCCCCAGTGGTTATCAATCCTCTTAAATATATGGCCTTACCATTGCCACTTCTGCTTGCAGATTCTGAAATCCATTAAGTGTAGGTATAATGAAATGTAGCAGCAAACGCGTTTTTTTTTCAATATTTTAGGTTACAATATATTTTCCCCTTTTACTTGAGGAATTGGACTAAATTCTCTAAAGTTCCCATGATGGTTCTCGCCGCGGGTTTCTAATTAAATGCCGCTATTTTTATATGAATTATAACACACGTTATAAAATAGCATTAAAAGTAGTTTCCAAAATCTACAAAATAGATTTATAAGTAATTTATACTACAACTCAAGAGCAGCAAATACTCTGTGGTATGCGTGTTAAATGACACGTGTGAGAGGTGAGAGGATACGTGAAATACGATAAAAGGGTTTGATGTACGAAACAGAATAAGGGAGCATGTTAATTCGTTTTATAACATATGTTAATATGGTGTAGGTTTGCGCAGCGAAAAAAATCTAAATCTATGGGTATAGATTTAAACACAGTGCACTAATTTTTGCTACTTCTAAATATATGTCTTTAGTTCTTTGAACTTTATTTTCTTAAATACATATGTGTTAGCAACATACTATCGATACATACGTCTTTGTAAACATAAAAAAAGTTCGTAACATGGTGACGATAAAAGACCATCTTACCTAAATAAAAGTTATCAACACTTAGTTCCGCGAAAAGTTTTGTTTATGTTCCGATAAAATAAATATAAAAGTTTAATTAACATAATAGGCATGATGACAGATTTTTAAATACAAAGGTATTTAAAGGAGTACGTGTACCTACATTAAGGAAAGCCTTAATGTAGGTACACGTCTCCTAGTTTCGAAAAAAAGTTTATTTCAGCAATAAACTTAAGTTTTAACTTAAATTAATGTATTTTCTGCTATGTAATTTGAATTAAGCGCGAAAACGCTCGTAGGTGTCATGGCGTCGCGTCGGCTTGCTCGTCAAACTTCAAGCAACACGATGACATTAACTGAGACGTGACGTCATTCCTTTTGATTGGCGTTTCAGATAACATGGCCGATTGCTGTATTTAATACTTTTATTTTATTGAAAATCTTATTAATCTTAATGTTTATTAAAACGGGATCATATTTTACAACTTTTTAGCATATATTTTTCTGTAAAACCATTTATTCTCTGATTCCTTAATAGTGTCATCATGCCTATTATATTTTACCAAGTACGCATTTAAAATATATAGCCAGTAGCAAAATGAGTGCTTGACTGTAAAAAAATAACGATTTTTTTTAAATATCCATTCCAAGATGTATATTGCCAGCGTCAGCGTCCGCATATTTTAATTTTTATGTCCTGCCTTTTTTCGTATTTAAAAAATGTTTTAACAATCTATCTACCAAAAATGAAGGCGAATTTAACGTCGAATTTATAAAACCATTTAAGAAAAAAGACATAAAGTTTAGCTAAGAAACCATAATTTAAAAAGTTGCCGTTTGTTCGCGACATTTAAATTTCAAATGAGTTCGAATCTAGAACCCTCGATACAAACTTTTTCCATATTTCATCGTTTGTTTTACAGGCCAATTTAAAAGCAACTACTAAGAAGATGACACTCTTTTACTTTCGTATATAAGTATTTAAACGAATTTTAGAATAATAACGTTAAGAACGTTAGTCTTCATACAAGCGCGCTGTCAAATTAAAGAACTAAATAGATTCCTACAGCTGTCACATCTGAGAAACAAAATATTTTTACTTTGACCAAATTAACTATAGAATACTACAAAATATTGAAAACACTTTGAAAAGTTATTTTATTAGAGATTTCTTTTGTTTTTAAATAGTGCTGTGATATTTAACCTTAAGTATAACGGAGCGGCCCGGCGTTTGGTGTCATTAATGGCACCAATCAACATGCTTCAATTTGGGCGCGTGAACTTGGTTTCTATAATGTAATTGTAATTATTCTAAGAAACTAATACATTTTTTTCTCAAGATCTAAGAAAAGTAGGTAACGCTACACTCTCATAGTGGGGCTATGTAGGTATTCGTATGTAGTATTTCCTGTGTCGTTCGATCCAGCCATGATCGCGCTATCAAAACATACAGCCGAATACATATTACCTCGTTTTGGAAGTCAGTAAAAATTAAACATATGTTAAATACTGGCAGCACTGATCTTAAAGCATAATTCACCCGCCAATTTGCTGAATATCAAAATAGGTTCTAAAACTGAAAGCAGAATCATTGTGATCTTCACTTTTTTTTAAAAATAAGAGGGCTAAGTTGTCATTCTTTCTGATTACTAAAGATTGAGTTAAAAAGTGTAAAAATAAATTATTTGCGTCGAAAATTGATGTAAAATACATATTTAAAAGTGTTATACATAATAAAACTCAACACTCATATAGTGGTTTTTCTGTATGTATTACAGAAGTAGGATGGATGGCCATCCTACTTCTGTAATACATAATATCAAACAGCGGGTTGGTGCCCAACCCGGATGTTTGTCAAGTTACCGGGACCAACGACTTACCCGTGTGGCGCAATGGTTACCATGCCGGACTGCCGTTCGGAGGGTCCCGGGTTCGACTCCCGGCGAGGCAGAAATAGAAATGAGTTTTAATTTCTGTACTTGGTCTGGGCACCCACAACACAGGGAATCCTAGTGTGGGGCTAGGGGGCTATGTGTAGCGTTATATTAATATTATATTACATTAACGTGCCCTCTAAAATCTAATATACCCGTACAAAAAAGTTTACTGTAAATTAATATTTATGTAAATCTACATCTAATATATAAAATTCTCGTGTCACAGTTTTCGTTGCCATACTCCTCCGAAACGGCTCGACCGATTCTCATGAAATTTTGTGAGCATATTGAGTAGGTCTGAGAATCGGCCAACATCTATTTTTCATCCCCCCCAAACTGATAAAGGTGGCCCACCCCGAACATTTAAGGGCGGTACGGAGTTCGCGGGCACAGCTAGTCTAATATATAAAATTCTCGTGTCACAGTTTTCGTTGCCATACTCCTCCGAAACGGCTCGACCGATTCTCATGAAATTTTGTGAGCATATTGAGTAGGTCTGAGAATCGGCCAACATCTATTTTTCATCCCCCCCCCCCAAACTGATAAAGGTGGCCCACCCCGAACATTTAAGGGCGGTACGGAGTTCGCGGGCACAGCTAGTTTGCTATAATTATGTCATGAATTGTATTTCCTTTTGATAATTCTTTTGAATATAATCTCATAAATATTTTTGCCGCGCCCTACCTGGGGCGTGCGAACACTGTAAATCTATCTGTAAGACCTAGTTTAAGACTGTTATTTAGCACGTTTTTGGCAAATAAATAAATAAAAATGTGTGTTGGATTACCTTGGAATCAGCTTTATCTATTTTTATAAGATTTTCTGTGTATATTTGACATAACATGAAAAAAGTCGATGAACTTTTTGTCGCTTAATGGTAATTGTATCTCTATCTATTGTATATCTATCTATTTTTCAATTTTAAGTACACGGTAACGATCTTTTAACACAGGTAAAACACGAGACATAGCAATTTGTTTCACAAAGCCGTAGGAACACCTCTGTCGGAAACTTGCGAAATTTTCGTAAATTAGCCTTTAATACTTACGTCTTTTGTTCGTTTAACTAGAAGTGGGACAAATTGTCTCGCGTACAACCGTTAAGGCCTATCATTTATCAAATCATTTTCTTATTACCAAGGTAACATTTACTGCTGTCCCTTAAGGTATGGTTCCATAGGCCGCGTAAGTTATTTACAAGTGTTTTTTAAACACTTTTTAATATGACGTTGTTGAGCAAAGGTCTCTATTGTAATTATTTATTTTACATGTATTTTGTAATTGACATAAGTTAATTTATTATACAGTATTTTATATTTATATTTAACTCTCTGTGACGGAAATGTTTGAATGTTCTAATGTTAGCGTCATTCATAAACAATGTGACGACGCGCATTTTGAAAATGGAACGGCCTTGTACTCTTAAATAAAATAACAAAAGATAGAACGAAGATAAGTTATTGGTTGACGACTCAGGTTGACAATTTGAGATTGATAATAAATTATTGTTATTATTGAAATGAAAGTGTATTGAGGGATTTCACGAATTATCATAAAATCTTTCAAGGGCCTGTCATATTCTCCAACCCAAACAGAGTGATGACAATCCTTAATCAGTTTGACAGTAAACGGTTGTAAAAAAGCAAAATTTGACATTGAAATTTTTTATTTAAGCTATTATGTCCTTTGGAAACAGAGAGTACCGTAATACTTTATCCTGTCGCGAGTCCTTTTATTACAGTCCACTAAACGTGAGCAATTCTCTACGAGCTTCGTCAGATGTGTTTCAATAGAGTGAAGTCCATTAGTCAATTGGCAATTTACTAACGTTTACCTTCTGTTTATAGAAGTAACGTAAAGTAAAATAGTAAAGTTTAAATTTGTACCACTGTTAAAAAATCCATACTAATATTATAAATTCGAAAGTAACTCTGTCTGTCTGTCTGTAACGTTTTCCCGCTTCAAACTACTGAACCAATTTTAATGAAATTTAGAACATAGATAGAGTAAAATAATAAAGTTTAAATTTGTGCGACTGTTAAAAAATCAATACTTATAAATTCGAAAGTAACTCTGTCTGTCTGTCTGTCTTCTACGCTTTCCCGATTAAACTACTGAACCAATTTTAATTAAATTAGGAACACAGATAGAGTGGACGTTGGGAAAGGACATAGGATGGTTTATCCTACGGGAACCTATATAACGGGTCCACGCGGGCGAATCGCTGGCGGAAGGTTAGTACGTATATAATAACGCTTTAAACTCATAACCTGAGGCCTTAGTGTATGTGTGCACATTCGAAAACGTTACTATCGCGTTTGCGTTAAGAATTTAACTATCGACCTAATTCCTTTCATGTTAAGATCTATCTGTCCAATTTTAACTCTGACGCAGTAGTAACGTTTGCACGTTTACAAACTCACACTAAGGGCTCTGACACTAGAATTGCCTGTATCGAACCCTGGACACACAAAAATACAGAAACAAAAACACCCAGTACGAAATCAGAAACTTAATCTAATTAATAAAACGGCCTCGCTGGGAAATCAACCCGGGACTACCGATCGGCAAGCCTTGATGCCGAACCTTCCATTTTACCATGTGAATTGTCACTAATAGGGTAAGAGCGGGTATTACCGGTCACTTAAGGGCAAAAAATAATAACTCATTAAATAATCAACTTATCTTTATCAAACTTTTAAAAATGAAACATAGTCTTAACCTCTATCTAACGAATGACTGAAACTGAGATCAATAGTAATTGTATTTTTGGTAAAATCAACATAAGAAAAAAAATGTCTTTGACCGGCGTTAGACTCCATGGAGGGGAAATTCCGGTCAGCATGGTTCTAATGCCAGTCACCGTAGTTTTATGCCGGTCAGCGTAGTTTAATGCTGGTCAGCGGAGCCTAAGCCCGGTCAAGCTTTTCTGACACATATAATCACACATGTAGTTTTCAGGTGTGTCACTACCAGGTGCTCACAACCCACAAATAACACATCTGTACCAGAACTCATTGTTTCTCCCGTAATCATCGCATAGAACACACTTGTTTTCCAAATCATAATTTTCTTCAATTTCATCATCTTTACGCAAGTCAGTCATCTCTACATCAGAATCTGAACTTCTGCTAGTGTTTTTTTTTCTTCTGAAGAATTATTTTTTTAACTATGTGGGCTGTTTTTATTTTCTTTCCTTTTGGATTCACTTTGCTTTGCTTCCTTGCAATATCCTCACTTTGCTTTTTAGTGGTTTTTTAGTAATATTACTCTTCAGATTCTTTCTTATCTTATTATGATTTAGTTTTTATTTCAGTTTTTTTCTGTTTTCTTTCTTCTTTTTTCAGATTCTTTCTTGCCTCAGATTTCTTTTTCGTTTCAATTTTTTTCAGTTTTCTTTCTTCTTTTTTAATCAATGTTTCTTTAAAGGGGGTACCTGTTATGTAGGTGGCATGCTGTTTCCTGTTACTCTTTGCTTTTCTTGGGTACTGGCAGAAGATCTTTAGCATTTGTCAAGCAATTAGAAGAGATAGACGGAAAATTAGACATGCATATAGTTCTTGACAATGCAGTGCTGGAAGAATCAATGCAGGCAGAAGAGCTAGCTAGAGTTGTCTTTACAGCAGTAATTGCAGTGCTGGAAGAATCAATGCAGGCAGAAGAGCTAGCTAGAGTTGTCTTTACAGCAGTAATAGGTAAGCCAATGAAAGAAGAGCTATAGCTATAGCAGAAGATGTCGCTGATGCTGAAGTAGATGGGTCAAAGATGGTTAAACTAGCTGTACGAGTTGATGTATTTATCGAGTTTGAAAGGCCAGTGATGATGAATCTCTCTGTGTAAGTCGATATTTGTTCTGCCGAAGTAGAGGGACCAATGGTGACGGAGCTAGTTTTCTGGGTCTTGACTGTAGAGATAGATGCTGTAGCAAAAGATACTGATGAAAAAGTCTCGCTATATTTTTTTTCCAATGCAAAGTTGGATAGACTTTCTACCATCAAAAACCTATATATACCTATAGTATATAGTATAGTATATACCTATAGTATATTGCAGTCAGCGTAACTGGCATCATCCGAAGAAAAATACATTTATCACTTATAAAGGTGACCGGCATTACCCGACAAACGGTTTTTTAGAAAACCATAGTGGGTAACTCCGGTCAGCGTGACCGGCATTAGGCGACAGGAGGTATTTTTTTAAATCATATTTTTTTACAAAATAAACAATTCATCGGTGAGAAATAAGAACAATTATGAAAAAGTCGACCAGTTAGCACTCTGGAAATTAATTAAGTATTGTTTTAATGTCATAAATTAAAGACGTACTTCTTATTTTCAACGGTCGAAAAATTCTAACAAAATGGTGCAAAAACTGACGACGTCCACTCCGGCTCAGCGTGTAATCCGAACTGAGTGGGGGTAGGCGGGGCGAGGTCAGGAACGATCACGCCACCTTGTTTACATATGTGTGTGCATTTAGCGAGCCGTTTTGTATGTAATAGTAAAGTGACCGGTATTATCTCCTGACTGGCAATACCCGCTCTTACCCTATTTATTTTCAGATTCACGTACTTATAAGTTCCTAAAACAATCTGTATGTAAGGCAAAGGTAACATTGAAATTGTAAAGATAAAGGCTTTTGTTAGTTGTTTATATATATTTAGCTCTCCATAATTACCTTCTTGAGGTATGCATATATTACAATGATAAAAATATAAAAGAAAAAACTTAACTATAACACAATAACAAAATGTACATTAACATCTATTTTTTTTTTGTAAATTCTACCCAAGTAAAATTTAATACATTTTTACTAAATAGTTTCGGCTGTGTCTAATCGTGAATATAAAAAAATATTTTAACGTTTTCAATTTAAAATTTACAGACACAATTTTCAGAAACTGATCTTTTTAAATTTTCTTCCAGGTAATAATCAAAAATGTCTGCGGAGGCGTTCACAAACGCCACCATGGAGAGTGGTTTCTCCGACATGGTCACAGGCCATCTGAAAGGATTAGGCAGAATGTTCTACATTCACTCGCCCAAAGAAACCATGTATGAAAAACCAGAAGACGTGCCAAACTTCTTTAGACAGGTAAGAGTCTATTTAAGTCAACATTATTTTACCATTTTCAAATACCACTGCTGAGGGTCACTGCAAAGTTGAGAAAGATTCACGACGCTGTACCGAGTAGATCAACAGCGGATTTAGATCCAAGAGCGGATATAGATCCAAGAGCGAAGAAAGGGTGGGGCGCTCTGTGCCATAGTTTTCGTACAGCGAGCAACCCACATTTTTTTCACAATAATACGAGTACTAGTACGTTTTATTCATTATTATTTCTGCTTAAATTAAGGATTAATTTCACTTTTTTAGTTTAATGTGCTTCAAAAGCGTGTTTTTTAGTTTTTTATTTTTCCGAAATTGGACCGATTTCTACAATTAAGTATTGGTGATATCGTTCAAGTGACGTAACATACTCGTAAATAGGATATTATTCTACAATGTTGACTTAAAAACTGTTTATTGCGTGTTAGCTACTCGTATACAGTATAAGAAAAATACTTAGACGAATAATAGGAATCTATAAGAAAATCTACGCCTATATTTTTATCGGGCATTATACGCCTATTTGTAAACAACACACCTACGTACATGAATAATGCAAAAAGTTGACAAAACGTACATTGACAAAAACTATTGAATTTTGCAACGTTTATTCCAGTGTCTTATATTTTTTGTTTCGTGATATTTTGTACGTATAGTATGATGAAACCAAACATACCAATTAAATAATACAAAATAATATAGGTACTTAGGGTTACAGGTAGCAATCAAAAGTGTCCAGTGTTCATAAAAAATCCGATTTTTAGTCATTAGATGGCATAAAAAATTTAAATATTAACGTAAGAAAGATAATACAAAAAATGGGGGAGGGGTCTAGTCGCCCAGCCATTAACTCTTGGGCTAGAATGAAAATGAAAATTATTTTTTAAAATTCGATTTTTTGTCCGTTTGACCTTGAACAACAAATTTGCATGTATTTTGAGTATGATATTCTCAATCAGCGCGTCAAAATACATAGATGTACCAAATTCCAGATCGATCGGAGGTATGTTCTAAACGGAAGTATACCCCTAACGAATCCCATAAGTAATGGACCCCATGACCAATAGGCCACAACATACACTATAACAATAAACTCATATATCCATAAGTAATGGACCCCATGACCAATAGGCCACAACATACTCTATAACAATAAACACATATTAATATCATTATTTAACACATATTAAGCATGTCATGTTCTCATAGTAACACAACGCAACTTTTTTCTACAATGATCTGCAAATTTATTGAAGTAATAAATATCTGTCAAGAGTACTCGCGTGTCTTGAAGGAAATAAATAAAACCGAGTCTTGTGGTACCAGGAAGCACGTGTTATAGCTCACGTGGAAGGTTAATTACACAACAGTACTTATGTCATCCCACTGCTGAGCACGAATCTCTCTTCATTATTGGAGAGGCCTTTTTTCGTAACGTAACTGGGGAGAGGTACTGGGTTATGTGGCATTTTTACCTCACTAAATCCCCCTCGATGGCGTCCTCTTTGCTTGTGAAAGGCTCCAGGATCTCCTCCATGAGTATGAGCTCTTCTACTCTGACGGAGTGCCGCCACGTGCACATACCGTTGTCTCTTCCCCGGGGCCCTGACTTGACTTGAGTTCCAACTCACACCGCCTACAACCCAAATATTGGAGAGGCTTACTCCACCACGCTGCTCCTATGCGGGTTGGTGGAGATCTGAACGTCATCAGATGTTTTCAAACCGTCCATAAGGCCGCCGATAAGGTTTAAAGACTGCTATTATATTAGTCAGAACTGGGACCAACTCTCATTTCCCTCCGAAGCACGGAAACTCGCATGAAATTGCTGTTAGCGGTCAGTCATCTCACACCCGATCACCCCGTTTGTATGTATGTAGATCGCTTGCGTTTTCGCCAGCCGATGAGCCGTGCGTGGTTCTTACTATTCTGTTGCTATGATACTACAAATAGAAAAAAATTGGTCATTTTTTTTTCATTTTCACTTCTTACAACTTTAAAAATGCTATTCTTTCCATTGTGTGACATGCTAGCTAGTCAAAGTTTTTTTAAAGTAGTTTTTTTATATATGAATGGAGTAGCAGACGAGCATGCAGGCCATGTGGTGTTAAGTGGTCGCTGCAGCCCATGGACATCTACAAACAACCTCAAACAAGCATAGGTCAGTCTTGTCTGAGATCGTATGCAGTTGCGCTGCTAGTCCGGAGGACGGTGGTCGCCTCATGTAAGTGTGGCCGGCATCTGCACCTTTCCACCGAAACACAATATAATTGGTTCACGGCAAAAGTGGGCGCAGCGGTGGTACTTCCCCGGGCGAACCATAATAGTTCTTCCACCTACAACATAATATGACAAGCTGTCATATTATGTCAACCTTTGGGCACAAATTGTCAAATACCAAATTTTTTCATAGTGTCTACATATTTCTCATTTATAAGGTCTTTGTTCCCATATATCTTCAGTCAGTTTAATATCAAAAAGTAATCTCCCAAACTCATATTTTTCGCAATTTCATGCAAAACCTTAACCTTCGTATTAATTTGTAAGAGTACTCGTACATATATTATCATATTTTTTATAAATACAATGATTTTGCAATTTAAAACAGATGCGATATTAAAATGTGCTGACGCACCGATTGAAATAAAAAAATGGTACTTCCACTTTTTTACATACATAAGTACAATACAAGACAAAAGAGTCAATTGCAAATAAATAAAAATTTCCTTATATAAAAGGGAAACTTCATGTCTTATATCAACGCACAGCTGAAACTACTGTACCTAGAAACTTGAAATTTGGTACAGGGGTTCCTTTCATGATGTAAGTGAGCACTAAGAAAGGATTTTCAAAAATTCAACCCTTAAGGGAGTGAAATAGAGGGGCTAAATTTATATGGATTTTTTTCATTTCTGGGTTTCGAAGTATGATATGAAATGCACTAAAATGGGGGTAAAAGTTCGTACCTATGAAAATTTTCTCAAATCTGGACTTAGCATTACGAAAATTGGTATCTATGTAGGGTCCTGATTACAAATAAAAATTATCTGCGTAGGCATTTATCTTTGTAAATGAAGAAGTAGTTTTCGACTTATTTGGGCTGGGATTTTTGTGGGACTTCCTTATTTATAGACTTAAAAATTATTCACTTCATGCTTATAATTATTTCTAACGCGGGTGAAACCGCGGGGCACAGCTAGAATGTGTATTCAACATCTCATGACGTATCAATTTTATTGTACACAATGATTCGACAAGTTTTCAAGGAGGTGTGGCGCTAGTAAAAACTGGTTTAGCAAAAACAGGACGAATGGAAAATAATACTTACTTAAATTATGCATTTAACGAATACTTATATGCATTTAACTAATCGGTTAAAGTTTGTTTTATTGTTTTTGTTTTGTCTACAGTGCTATGAGATATTTAAAAAAATACATTTCATTATATTCTACTAGCAATTAAATAGTAATACGTCAATTTTATATTATACTTGCTTTTCGCCAGCGGCTTCGCCCGCGTGGATCCCTTTTTAAAGGTTCCCGTAGAATAAAAACCATCCTATGTCCTTTCTCAAGGTCCACTTTATCTGTGTTCCAAATTTCATTTCATTTAACTTTGTTTTACTAAAAAAACGTATTTATTAATTTAATATATTTGTTTTTAAATAATTGAACTTAAAATGTATTAAAAAGTTAAAATGTTACTAATTTATTACGTATTTATAGTCACGTGTTTGGTGTGTATTTAGTATTTAGCATTATTATTTATCACTTAGCAGTTCAGTTAAATTTGCTTTAAGGAAAGTCATTATGCCTTATAAAAAGTATATTGTGAAGCACGATACAAGTATACCTAGTACACTAGTTAGCTATTGCGTATAGTTGTCGCAGTCGGATCGTATAATCCGCCGTATAACATTACAGCTAGCCGGTTCCTAAAACAGGGTGCGACATGCGATACGTTCTACAATATGGCGGCTCACGTTTAGCCTCATTGTAATGAAGCCTCGTAGGCACCCTGAAACACATTTTCACTATAATTAATTATATTCGAAAAATACCCAAACCGAATCAGAGCACCCCACTATCCACGTGGCCTTGTCTGTACAATACAACATTCGCTAATTTAGCTGAATTGCAATCCGGCTGAACGAGAGTGCGCCGCATTACAATACAGCCCTGTTTTAGGAAATAGCTAGCCGGAATGTAATACGGCGGATTATACGATCCGACTGCGACATAGGCACGACAGTTAGCTATTGCGGATAGGCACGGCTGTTAGCTATTGTGGATAGGAAATGACTGTACGGGCAGTCGCTTAAACAACACCATAAGAATAACAACACTTATATAATACTACTAATAATTCAGATATTTTTATCAATTAATTAATTTTAGTACCAGAAATGAAGAAAAATGAAAAATTTATAGGTAATTATTTTTACTGACAATCGATAAAGGAGATGTCCGATGGTGGGTCTTTAATCCAAAAAAAGTATCCAGGGCACATAAAAGGTATTCAATAATTTATTTTGAAAGAATGTGAGAGGGGGGGGGGTTTAAATAATTTTGCTTATTAATAGTTTTAAATTCTTTTTTATACTCTATCACCAATGGTTTGGTGCTACTTGGATTTTTTTGGAATAAAAGTTCAACCACCATACAAGAAACTGGACATCTCCTATGCAGTAAATTTTTAGTCTATGGGTGACCGCCAGCTAGAATCAATATTGTCTCATTACTTAGCTCTGTTTCTGTACCCATTTAAAAGCTTCGTTAAGTACTTACTTTCAGTTACGTGTAACCTCGACAATCCGAAGCTATTTCCGTATGCATAACAGCTTATCTAAGGGATCAATTAAAATAAAATCGGTCAATAAATTGCGAATGACAGACAATGACAAGGCTCCAAACTTACGTAATATTTTTTCTATGATTTGATTGCTAATTCGCGATTTTTAAAATTATTTGTGTTATAGGATTTTTCCCAACCCATTTTAATGTCCCGAATCAAGAGGCATTTAATCCAAAGTAGTCTATCGCTGGTATCGTAGCTCCATAGACTCATAGGTCTATAGAATAGTGCTTCTTCCCAAATGTAATCTCTAGGTCAAGACACTCCTGGAGATCCCGGAGTCCTTCCCAAGCGCAGAGGCAAGCCACCGAGGGGATTTAAGTGCGGTGCAAATCCCACATACGCCGGAATTCCCTCTCTCAAGGTGCCGGGTACCTTCTGATTTACTTATAAAATAAATTTGCTGTATGGTACAAACTGTCATATCTTTTAATTCCTTTGTGTTTCCGTTTTGATTTTTTTATAGTTCTTTCTTATCGACTAACATATTGATCGATTTTTCACTAATTTCTTTAAAAAAATAAGACGGATTGATAACCATAAGATACTACAAGCTTTATCATTTCGATAAGAAACTAACTACAAGCTTTATCATTTCCATAAGAGTCGATGACCGTTAAAAAATTGACGTTTTTGACGATCGACTAACATATTGATCGATTTTTCACTAATTTCTTTAAAAAAATAAGACGGATTGATAACCATAAGATACTACAAGCTTTATCATTTCGTCTGATATAGGTACGGAACTCTAAAAATAAGCAATCATTATTAAAATTAATTACCTATTTTTTATCGACTGTAGTCATGCTCTAAATATTTTACATTTCGCAACATTCCAATTCTAATTCATGAATATTGATTGAAAGCGTTCAATGTTCTCACATGAATAAAATAAGTCATCGAGGCTGTTCGTTTGTAGAGAATGCCTGTATGTAGTTAAAGTGTGTGTATGTATAAAATGTTGACATATTTTTATAGCATTTACTAGTGGCATAACATTTAAATATAAAATAAACCAAGTGTAAATCGATAACGTTGGTTTTCTAAAATAATATATTGTTTTGATTTTTTTACAATTACAAAACAATTGCGGTCAGAAGTTGGATGGGTTACCATTAGTAGCAAACGTTATGTTTATTCCATTCTTTAAAGGGATATTTTAAGCTTTTGTCTCGGTTTAATGGAAATATGGCAGTCGTCATACAATATGTTTAAGTGGTTTCAAAACATTCGACACAAGATAAGACACAAAACCGTGTAAGAAATAGAGGAAAGAAAAATATTGATTTCATTGTTATGAATACAAAATATTCAATTTTTGAATGTAAATTTTTCATGATCATCGCCTTCAGGTGTCCGTTTGAGCTAATTTGACGATTTTTGCTTAATTTGGGTCTTTTCTCCCAGCCGAAAAGGCACCTAGAGTCCATGACCGTTAAAAAATTGACGTTCATTAAACGAATCATTGTATTCCAAATTTGAATAAATAATTTTGAACGTTTGATTTTATTATGAAACGATTTGAAGAACTTGAGAACCTCCTCCACCTTTTTCGTTGGTTAAAATTTAAAAATGATGAAGGTTTTGTAGGTAAAGTCATGACCATGTTCAGAACCTCACCTAAGTTATCCCTACTATTATTATAAATTCGAAAATAACTCTGTCTGTCTGTCTGCTACGCTTTCCCGCTTAAACTACTGAACCAATTTTAATGAAATTTGGAACACAGATAGAGTGGTCCTTGGGAAAGGACCTAGGATGTTTTTTATCCTACGGGAACATATAAAATGGGTCCACGCGGGCGAAGCCGCTGGCGGAAGACTGGTAGGTACATAAATCGCTTTCGCGTCGCTTGTTGGACTCCTCTAAAATTTAACGTACCTAAGTTAAAGCTGTAAAATTTATAATACCGCACATTTCTTTAATTACAAGCATACGATACTTGACTACTGTATGCCTGTAATATGAGCCTTGTGCTTCGTTATCAATATTTCTTTAACCTTCGTCAACTTGCATAATTTAATTCTATCTTGTCTCTAGGTAATTGATTTGTTTATAAATATAGCAGTTCTTACATTGTTTGTGTAAGCGTGGCTGTATGTACTTGCAAATCCAAGACTATACGTTCATATGTATGACCATATTATTATGTACTATGTAGGACCACATATGTCATTTTACCTTTTTGTTATCAGGGGGAGAAGCCCTCGAAAGGTAAGGTACTGTCATCAGCGTACTAGTACTCGTCATTCCATCGAAAAAAAAATATACTTTTTCTATGGATGACGAGTACCGGGACAGTTGCTAAAACTGGCGTTAATACGGACGTTTACCTTACCGTGCACCATGAAGAAGATACCGGGTTTTGTAAGATTCGTACCGTGCTTAAACTCCATCGTTGACCTGCTGTAGCGCTTGGATAGGACGCCGGGATCTACCGTAAAATGTACCGGTATGGGTACCAGTGTATAGTCCCTGTAGCTTCGGGATTAAGAATAGAGCTACGGTATCCCCTGCCTGATCGTACGAGGCGACTAAAAGGGGGCTTCCGGGGTTGTGGACGGTGTGAGTGGGAGCTCGATCCATCCAACCAGCAGCCCCGGGAAGGGCGGCGATGTGTGCGTGGCCGCATGTCGCCGTAAGCATCGGAAGGTGCAGGAGAGCAAAGCTGCTCTCCCGAAGATGGGCCCGTTCTGGGGCGTCGCGCGTGGAGGACACCGGTGCGTTCCGCCGGAGATCCCGGAGTCCTCCCCAAGCGCAGTGGCAGCCACCGAGGGGGTTTTAGTGCGGTCAAATCCCACATAACCCGGTACTCTCTCCCAAGGTGCCGGGTACCTTTTGAAGGTTTCCCCCCCGACAACAAAAAAAAAAAGGTACCAGTATATACCATGCAAGGTGTTTTCTAGCAATGATTTGTTGTTGTTACTTTAATGTATGAACACAAGTAATTAGAATAAATGCCACATAACAAAGATTTCTGCACGAGCATATTAACTAATAAGCTGCTAAGAAACACACGTTCATAAACTTTTTTTTTCAATTATGGCATCGCAAACTTCTCTGGGGTGCTCACAGCACCCCGCGCGAGTGATCGCGGGTTAATGGAGTAGAAGTCGAGCGAGTATGCAGGCCGCGTGGTGTTAAGCCACTCCATGAGCTGGGCATCAATACATCTATACAAATAAATAAAATTGGAGTGTCTGTTTGTAATATTAAAATAACCGCTTTAAACTACATGCATATGTATGTATATACGGTACGTACACCAAAACAGCATTTTTCACAATTTTTGTCTGTCGTCTGTCTGTCTGTTTTTTCCGGCTAGAGATTAGCCGGACGGCTGGACCAATTTTGATGGGACATCCACTGGCAGGTAGCTGGTGTAATAAGGAGTAACTTAGGCTACTTTTATTTTAGAAAAATTCTGAAACTAAAATCCACGCAAACGAAGCCGCGGGCGGCCGCTAGTCTATATATACAACCACTCGAGACTGAGTCTTGCTTGATATTGTATGCAGCTACGCTGCTATTCCGTAGGCTGTTGGACGCCTTATGTAAGTCGGGCCGGCAACTGAACCTTTCCACCGAATGCAATAAGATAGAAAAATAAAAGAAAAATAGTATATTTCATTACAAGTGCGGAAAGGCTGTCATTGCAAGGAGTTCTGACAAATGTCTACCCGAGCCGAGGCGCAGCCGATGTTGAGCAACTGTATAAAAAAATATATTTCATATTAGGAATACAAAATATTCACTTAATGCATGTCTTTTTTCCCGGTTATTGCCTTAAGGTGCCCGTTTGGGCCAGATCGCTGAGCTAAGAGAAAAAAGGCGGCGGAAAAAAACTCCGAGCAGCACTCTTTAAAAGATAGCACATTTATATATTTGAGATAACGGAATGGTTAAAGGTCGACGAACACACGTGACAGCTGATCATGTGAGACACTAGAATTGCTAAACGGTTACCCGTGGCACTACTGCTTCGCAGTACCAAGTACCACACCAGTCGAACCTGCAAGTTCCATCCTTCAAAACCTCTAAAAACAAACAACGTAGCTGCATTTTTCTTTCTATACATCGTTTATGGCAAAGCGTATAGCCGTATTGCCATCGCTAGTACTATGCAAGAAAATTATGAAGATTTTCTACTCTATGTTTAAACATCTTAGAATAATTACAATTACATTATAGAAACAAAGTTAGCACGCCCAAATTGAAGCATATTGATTGGTGCCATTAATGGCACCAAACCTGGGCCGCTCCGTAAGACTTAAGGTTAAATTTTATCACAACACCTTTTAAAAACAAAAGAAGGCTAATAAAACAACTTTTCACAGTGTTTTCAATATTTTGTATAGTTAATTTGGTCAAAATAAAAATATTTTGTTTGTCAGATGTGACCGCTGTAGGAATCTATTTAGTGCTTCAATTGCAACAGCGCGCTTGTATGAAGACACTCATTCTATACGTATTTATTCTAAGATATACATGTAACTTCATCATTTGTCTCATAAACAAGCTGATAATATAATATAAACGTGGTGATTAAGTGACATGTGTGTCGATAAGGACGCCCCCTGTTGCCGGTAATCGATTTACAATGTTCCAGCCGATAGTTTATGGTTATTGACCTCAAAACTTATTATATTAACGATTTTGAGGCACGTCTGTGGATGGTAGTACTTTAATGGTTCTATCTGGGAATTACCACCTCGGCAACCACTTCTACCGTGAAGCAATTTTATTGAAACGCTTCACACTCATAGCCCCACAGTAGGGTAGATATAACCTGTGTCGTTGGTACCATGGACACACAAAGACGAACATATACACCCAGACCGAGAACAGAAATTTAAACTCATCATTCAAATTTCTGTTTCGTTGGGAATCGAACCCAGAACCCTTCGACTGGCAACGTCTGGCATGGTAACCATTGCACCACACAGGTCGTCATAATATTGTGTTTCGGTGAAAAGGTGAAAATAGAGATACATAGTTGCTGGCCAGACTTACATGGAGCGACAATCAGCCTTCGGAGTAGCCTTTGCATCCGGCCACAGGCAAGGCTAAGGCTGTGGTATTTATGTAGATATCGATGGATTGCAACGACCACTTAAATACCGTGGCCGGCATGCTCGTCTGGTATTCCATCCAAATAAAATAAAAACAACGGGTTGCTCCGGGAGTCCCGGCAGTGAAAACTTGAACATTAACGTTGTGCATTTTTGATATTTTGGAATGGTTACGAAATAATTTCGCACGAATTGCTTTAATTATCAGTATTATTTTTCATGTAGTATTTTCAGTAGGTTTTCATGTAGTATTTTTATAAAGTAGGTACCTACTCATTTTCTTTCACTATTTCTTCGTCACATTGTTCATTAAAAGATGCACTTTGTTCAATTTCCATTTAAACACTTGATGTACACGAATTTTACAAGAATACAGAGATTCGAGCCATCAGCTGTCACCCCTCCGTTTTACGAATATTCGATCGGGGGACGTGTCCTGACATGAATTTAAAATTTTTTACGCATCTCAAAAAAAATGCACAACGCCGCTAAAGAAGTTTTCACTTCAAAATGTGGCATGTGGAGTGGCACAATGCGCAATGTTTGAACTTTCATGAAGTATGTCCATGCTTTTGTTGCCATTTAGCTCCGCACTAGCGGCAGCCCGCGGCTTTGTCCGCTTTTAGAATTTTTATAAAATTAAAGTAGCCTAACTTACTCCTTATTACATCAGCTACCTGCCAGTGGATGTCCCGTCAAAATTGGTCCAAGCGTTTTAGAGATTAGCCGGAACAAACAGACAGACAGAAAGACAGACAAAAATTGTGAAAAATACTGTTTTGGTGTACGTACCGTTATTTTAATATTACAAACAGACACTGCAATTTTATTCTCATTAATTATAGTTATTATTAATACTATTAATATCCATGCGCTTTTGTTGCCATTTAGAACCGCATGATTATAAATTTCATTTAAAAAAGTAACAAGTTATAAAAATAATTCTAACGACATTTTTGTAGGAATATCTCGAAGTCTCTGCGGAACGTTTCACTTTCAAGTTTCCTTGAAAACTGGTACCGATTACTAATATTATCACCTTACAAGGTTTGCCTTAGAAGCTACGAGAAATGACAATAATTTCGTCATGATCGTAGAATAGTGTCGGTTTTGAAAAAATACCGAAAATGATATTTTGCTTTATTTCGATAGCAAATAATAGGTATTATTGTAACTTGATAAAAAAAAATTGATTTTACATATAGTTTTGAAATTATGCAACTGGTATACTGACGGATTTGATTAGCGATCGTAGAACAATGGCGGGTTTGCTTGTCCGACTATCTATTACGCGCGGAACGTCCGAAACACGCCGACGGACCTACGCATTCGTCACTTTCCGTCGAACTCCTACGCGGTCGGCGTGATTTTGTTATTATGCCGTAATAATTTACGTTTTCTGAATATTATATTTTTTCATATCTGCTATTTATTGCGCAAATTGTAAAAAGGATTTAAAAATGAAGTCAAGAAGGTCTGAACTTATGATAAGACTGGTAGAAGAACAATCTCAAAACGAGGAAAAAACACGATTGAAAAATTCTAACCAAGATTATTACGACAGTGATGAGGTAGGAACTCCAGGTAAGTAAATTAATTAGATAAAATAATTTATTTCGTTAATTTCAATAATTTGTATCAAAATATCAGAAGAGTATTTAAAAACGTCGGTTTTAATTACCCGTCACTCTTCTATGGAAGTTTATTAAACATTTATAGATTTAATTTTTTTATAAAAACATTTGATACACTAATAGTAAAGTATAATTAGTAGTTTTGTAATGTTTTTATAACAATGATTAGTATTCGTAGTGTATGTAATTTTATAGCGTTTTCCTACGGACATGGCAGTGACGGACGGTCACAATCGACGATATTCTGCGCACACGGTTTTGTATTTCTGTGTCGTATGTGTACTTCCAACTTTTTTTTTCGAACTGAAATTTACATCCGCCTTTTTTCTAACACAAAAAATCTACGATTTTAATCTATTTATAATAATTTTTATGCACGTGCTAACTTCGTGTTATTAAATATATTTTCTGTAAATAAAAATAATTTTTCTCTTACTATACATAATTTTCATACCTACAACGTGTTTTAATGTTACGTTCACAGAAGACTGAAGATTTACAGTTTCACTTCACCTACACGTTATTATTTTCAGAATGCTTTTCACCATTACCACTAAGAGCGCACAATATAATTGAAAAAATGCATGAAGTTTATAAAGACGTTTTTGAAGATGACCTCATACTTGGAGGTGAAATAAGTAAAAAACCAGCAGATAAAGAAAATTTGAACATACAGTCACCGAATTCCATTCTAAAACAAGATCATTTTTTGCCAGTGGACCAGAAAGAGTCCCCATATTTACCCCCAGCAGAAAATCAGCAATGTATTGGTATTGATAAATACGATGGAAGCACTTTGGTAGAAATAGACATGAGAGGGAAGCATAAAAACCACAAAAAAGTTATTAACGATGAGATGACAATGTCAGTTTGTGCTCATGTGAATTCGTTTGCGCCTGTAGAGTCTCATTATAATAGGGCAGCGTCGAAAAGACTATATTTGGATGGAAGTTTGAGCATCGCTCGCATGTTTCATTTTTACAAAGAATGGCCCGATCATCAAAAATATTCTAACAAAGCTACAAGCCTCAGGCAATATAGGGATATTGTTAATAGTAATTTTAATTTAAGTTTCCACATTCCAAAAAAAGATACTTGCGACCAGTGCCATAGTTTTAAAAATGCATAAAATCCGTCCGAGGAGCTCAAGGAACAGTATTCTAAACATCAATTCAACAAAATTTTATCCAGGACCATAAAAAACAAAGACAAAACTGACGCACTTGTTGGTCGTGTTGCTTGCGCTACGTTTGATTTCCAAAAGGTACTAACCTGTCCGCATGGGCAGATGAGTATTTTATATTATAAAAGAAAGTTGTCCTGTTATAATTTCACAATTTACGACATGGTCCAGAAACAAGGGTATTGTTATATGTGGGATGAAAGTATCGCTAAACGTGGGGCACACGAAGTAGCCAGTTGCTTGTATGACTTCATAAAAAAATATTATTTACAAAACGGTATAAAAGAGTTTCGATTCTGGTCTGACAATTTTGCAGGCCAGAATCGAAACCGAATAGTTTTTTTTATATGTATGCTCATGCGGTGTGACTATAACTCACAGGTTTCTGGAGAAGGGACACACCCAAAATGAAGGGGATTCCGTCCATAGCGTTATTGAAAGAGCCGCTGAACATAAATTAATTTACACGCCGGATGAATGGAAATTGGCTGTACAATGGGCAAAAATAACACGTATCCAGTCAATGGTTTTTGACTTTAAAGAACAACTAAAAAATAAAAATTGGGTTAAGAACACCGACAATCGTAAAGTTACATGGACAGCCATTAAAGAAGTGCATGTCGAGGAAACGCAGAGTAATAAGATTCGTTATAAGTACTCCTTAAACGATGATTATATGACGCTTGTCCTTAGAAAAGAGACTAGAAACTATAATACACCAATCTTACGCGAAGCTTACTCTAATCCGATTCCCATCAGCAACGATAAGTATAACGATCTTATTAGTCTTTGCAATTCGGGTGTAATACCTAACAAGTACCACGATTTATTCAAAAATTTAACTCATTCTGGAAAGGTTTCTAATAATGACGATGAATCTGAATAGGTAAATTTTATCGAATAAAAAACATTGTTACTACTTATTATTCATATTTTATTTAAATATATTATTAGGATTTTTTTCATGAAAATTCTGATCTCGTTGTTGATCTCTATTGATTAATTTATTGATGTCATACAACACATAGATACATAACTTTCTAGTGCTTAAGTACCGTATCATAGGTATTACTTACAAATAAGAATTATTATTAGTATCTTAATTAAATAAAAGGTACCAAGTGTTAAGACTTCATACTTTAGCTTATTTTTTTTAGTATATTAAGTAGTTATTATGTTCATAAAAGTGATTGTAAAAAAATTAAAATTTGATTTATCTAATTACTTAAGTTGATAAAATAATAAAACTTATTACATAATTAAAATTCTTTTATTTTTAAAAAAATATTTCATATCCGTCAACGTTATTTCATTATAAGTTGGTAGAACATGAACGTAAAGTAAGATCCGACATTTTATTAGAGTAGGTTTCCGAAGAAAAATGTCGGTTAAGACTTTGCAACTGATAAGACTCCGAAGTATAACGAAACATGTGAATTTTCTTGAAAACTACGCAATTATTTTGTATTGTTGCTATTGTATATTAAAAACATCATTTTTTATTAGATGCATGTAAATTTCTAGCGCTGTTGATTTTAAATTAAAAGGTATATGACAAAAAAACGGTTGAAAAAACTTTAAATGGCCGCCACGTAAAATATGACTTACAGCAGATCCGTCAATGTTCTACGACCATGACGATTTACTAATACTAGTCGCAACATTACAAATCGTAGAAATATGCTAAGCAGTAGTGATTATTTGTGTGAGCAGCGATGGCCGAGTGGTAAAAGCCGCGGTCTTCTACGCGTCCGATCCCGGGTTCAAATCCTCGGCGCGCACCTCTGACAAAGAAATTTGTAATGTGCGCATTTATCGCTGCTCCACGGTAATGGAAAATATCGTGATATTTAATTGATTACGATGTTCTCCATTGCCGTGCATGCCTGAGAGAAATTCATAATTTCTCGAAAGCATGACGTCCACCAATCCGCACCTGGCCAGTGTGGTGGACTATGGCCTAAATCCCTCTCACTTCTGAGAAAGAGACCTGTGCCCAGCAGTGGGATATAAAAAAAAAGGTTGAAGTGATTATTTACCCGTTACAAAGTTTACTAAGAGTTATTTTAAAATTGATACGAATATGAGTTATGCACTTCTGCGTAAAGACATTCCTTTTACTAAAAACATGCTGACCCTTTTACTCGACACATTTTTAAAGCAAAGAAAAGTACAATTCATAAAAAAAGTCGTCAGTCATTGTCAAAAAAAAAATTTTTAAGACCTATAAATCTTTTAATTTAAAATTTAATTTAAGGCTAACGGAGAATTACTACTTTTAATTTAAAATTTACTTTTACTACGGAGAGAAAAAATGCACGCACATAAAATTAATTTGCAATTGCTCAACACAATAAATGCCTCTTTCACCACCTTCAAGTAAAGTGACAAGTACGCTAATTGTCGGTTAAAGTCACCAGTGACTTCATTTTCAATTTCACTATGTTCGAGTAGCATCATATGACAAACTGACCCATACTCATAGCTTTTACTTTACAATTAACTTTACTTAGGACGTAACTAATCAACACTTTACTTGGAGATGGTGAACGAGGCCCTAAGCCTCATTAAAAAAAGTGTTACGAAAGCGTGAGCTACGACTATCACATTCTCAGTCAAATTCCCCATTAAAGTTTAATGGACCAATTTACTATCACATTTAAATATCGAGATCTCAATGTCAAGATTTCGTGATCGACTTATTAAACGAAGCCGCTATATGATATGAAGCAACGAATGAACAACCACTGTAACTTGAGACGCCTGCTTGAACATTCACTATGCACCGCAGAACCCAATGTAATTTGATTCGTAACAGGTGCACGTTACAACCCAATTTGATGTTTAAGGTTCTGTAGCTAAAAGAAACCCTTCAACGATCTTTTTTTTAGCTGTCTGTTTGTACCTATATCAAAACCATTGTGGTTTTGTTGCGAAATTAATAGATGATATGATGGACGTTTCATATGTGTAGTGTGTACATATATGTATGTCATCCGGAAACCATACATCTGCAACCTTTTATTTGTCCCATTATTGGGTTGGTTTCTCACTATTATTAATGGGGTCTCCATTATTGGGGAGGCCTGGAGCTTACTCCACCACGCTGCTTCAATACGGGTTGGTGGAGATACGGGTTAGTGGCCAACCCGCTGTTGAATGTTTTCAAACCGCCCATAAGGCCTCCGACTAACGATTAACGACTTAACGATTGTTATCTATCGACAACAACCGAGACCGACGGCTTAACGTGCCCTCCGAAACACGGAAACGTGCATGAAATTTTTGCCACTAGCGGTCACCGATCTCACACCCGACCGCGCCCGTTTTGGCTTAGCTGCATAGATCTCTTGCGTTCTACTCTCGCTGCCGGGTCATGCGCGCTTCTTTTGATAGTATCAATTGCCTGAAATAGACATCGCTTTTTATCTATTTATAGAAGTTTTCTTTTCACAAACTTTGTTTGACTACGCCCAATATAAAATCGAAAAAGAAGAAATTAAGAGTGGTTGCCGAAACAAACGAGTTATTCCACAATTATTCGTAAGATTTAATACGGAACCTTAGTCCAATGCAATAGATTTTCGATCATAAATTCGTTTTAAATTCAGCCAAGTGTTACCATTTTTGAAAACCGTTTTGTAAGGTATTCTATACCTTTTTTCAATATCCAATAATTTATCGTTCATAAAATTCTTTTGTGCCTCGGAATTTCTAATATTCCTTCATTAATGAGCAGAAGTAGACCCTAATATTTCATACAAGTATCGGTAATTGCCATATTTCGGATCTGAAATAGCGCAATATTTAAGCTTTATTTCGGTATGGGTCAGACATCGGTATTTGATATTATGGTGAGTAATATTAAGGTTAACTTTTACTAGTACTAGCATTCTGTCAATTTCGGTTATCATTCCATATAAATTTTGATCACCTTTTTTCTCCTCGTGTAGGTTTAAATATCATCATACTTCATCATACTTACTCAATATTATAAACGCGAAAGTTTGTAAGTATGTATGTTTGTTACTCTTTCACGTAAAAAACTACTGAATGGATTTTAATGAAAATTTACAATAATATAGCTTATACACCAGAATAACATATAGGCTACAATTTATACAGATATTGCGTGAATTGTCCAAAATATGACGATAAGTGTCAAGTAAGTAGGAAAAAATCTACCATCTGCGAGCTATTCTGGCGTGCCCTGCCAAAACCGCTTGAGTTACAAATAATATGTAATGTGTGATCGAAATGTTTATCTTAAATATGCCTACAAAAAGGCTGCCACAGTATATAATACCTATCTTTATCTCATGTGTAAGTCATTATAGCTAAAATAAAGAACCATAACTACAATAAAAGTTGATTAATTTACTGACCCTTTCTAACGCGGGTGAAACGTATACTATAGTACTAATATTAATTTACTTCCTATCCTGTGCGTAAATACGGTTTTATGTTTTTATCTTCAACGATGACCCACTTAATACAGAATTTCATCCCTTATTTCAATTAAGCGATTTTTCACTATATAACTATAGGTACCATATCCTTTCCCAAGGTCCATCACATCTGTGTACAAAATCTCATTAAAATTGATTCAATATGCGTAAAAATGTAACAGACACTCACAGACAGAACTACTTCGTAATTATAATATTAATATGTGTAATATATATAAGACTAGCCTTCCGCCAGCGGCTTCGCCCGCATGGACCTGTTTAATGGGTCCCCGTAGGGTACAAAATACCCTATGTGCTATTCCAGGCTTCATTGCTATATTAAAATCATAGGCGTTTAGCCAGTTAAGCTTCAACCGCGTTGACCCTATTACCCGTTCTACGTAGGAATGAAGCATTTTTCCGCGGTAAAAATAGGTAGCCTATGTTACTCAGGGTGAATGTAGGTAGCTTTCTAATGGTGAAATAATTTTTGAAATCGGAACAGTAGTTTTTGAGTTTGTTCATTACAAACATACAAATCTTTTCTCTTTATAATATTAGTAGAGATATAAACACTTATTTAAATTATATTAGTACATCAATCGTACTTCAATTTTTAGATGAACACTTTAGCTACATGGCCGCAACCCTTTTTGCGTCCCACTGCTGGGCACGGGTCTCTCCCCATTATTAGGAAGGCCTGAAGCTTACTCCACCACGCTGCTCCAATGCGGGTTGGTGGAGATGCAGGTTAGTGGCCAACACGCTGTCGGATGTTTTCAAACCGCCCATAAGGCCTCCGACAAGGTTTAACGACTGTTATCTATCGACAACAACCGGGACCGACGGCTTAACGTGCCCTCCGAAGCACGGAAACGCGCATGAAAATTTTTGCCACTAGCGGTCACCCATCTCACACCCGACCGCGCCCGTTTGGCTCAGCTGCATAGATCGCTTGCGTTCTACGCTAGCCACCAGGCCATGCGCGCTTCCTATGCTATGGACACCATACAAAGACAGAAACACAAACACCCAGACCGAGAACAGAAAAAACTCATCATTAAAATTTCTGTTTCGCCGGGAATCGAACCCGGGACCAACCGATTGACAGTCCGGTATGGTAACCATTGCGCCACACAAGTCGTCTAGATATAAACACTTATTTAAATTATATTAGTACATCAATCGTACTTAAATTTTAGATGAACACTTTACCTACATACACACGTTAAATTTAAGCACAATACTGAAATAAGTAGGAAGTATAAATAGGAAATAATCGTATGAAGTTTATCGCTTTAAAATTTTGTTATTGTTTTGTTAATATAAAGGTTAATCTTGAATGCCAGGTTTTAAATAGATATCTATAAGCGAACATTCGATTGCTACTATACCTTTTGTGTTTGTATGGAAATATGTTTGTAAGCTCCAGGCCTCCCCAATAATGGAGAAAGACCCATGCCAGTGGGACGCAAAAAGAATAACAGCCACATGTTTCCGGGCACACATACTCGTATAAAGTAGCCTAAAGTAGGGTTTAGATATCGACGTTTAGATTCTTTTTTTGATGTGTTCACAAAGGTTGCAGCGACCACCTCATACCACTTAACGTGATTACATTTGTACTACTGTATTACGGGTGGTACAACTTTAATGGTTGGACAGGGAAAGTAACTGAAATGCCTACATCACCACTCCATGATTATACCACCAGACGAAGGTTAAAGTTTCACCGGCACCATCTGGACTCGTGGCGGTCCTCCATAATCCGCTTTGCTCGCTCCTTTTTACGGACATGTAGGTTACGGGACAACCTTCCAGCTGAGGCATTCTCAGTGAACTGTAACATAGGGTTCTTCAAGAAAGCTGTAAAAAAAGCTCTCCTCCAGAACCGGCAACGCTCTGGTGGCTCCCCTGGGGTTGCCCGTGTCCATAGGCGACGGTGATCACTTCGGTTCGGTTTATTTATAAAAAAAAGTACCACCACTGCACCCACTTGTGCCGTGAAGCAATTCTATTGTGATTCGGTGGAAAGGTGCAGTTGCTGACCAGACTCGCATGAGGCAGCCTTCGGAGTAGCAGCGCCAATGCCTAAGACCACAGGCAAGACTTAGGCTTGCTAGAGGTTGGGTGTAGATGTCCATGGGCTGCAGCAACCATTTAACACCACGTGGTTTCCGGGCACCTTCAAAAGGTACCCGGTATCTTGGGAGGGGTTACCGGGTTATATGGGATTTGACCGCACTAAAGACGCCTCTGCGCTTGGGGAGGACTCCGGGATCTCCGGTGGAACGCACCTCTCACCGCCCACAACCCCGGAAGCCCCCTTTTAGTCGCCTCTTACGATTAAGCAGGGGATACCGTAGCTCTATTCTTAATCCCGAAGCCACAGGGACTAAAATTACGTAACCTACATGCTCGTCTGCTACTCCACTCAAATTTAAAAAAATCCTAGTCTCCTTTCCGTCGTATACACTGTTGAAACCTATTATAAAATTGTTTTCGTTATATTATAGTTTCCCCTTCAATACTGAGTTACCTTATTTGAAATTGGATATTATCAAAGAAAATAAGCAACATTGTATTCGCTTGAAAGTAAACAAGAACCGTACGAACAACAATCTCATAAAACAACACAAACAACATTCGTATCAACATTAAACAGCATTCGTGATATGTTGAGCAAAGTTTTATTCAGAAGTCAATGGAATTTGAACTTAAAATCGAAATAGATTTTTTAATACAGTTGCTCAAAAAGTGACGTATTGCAGGGACGTATAGCGTGCGGAAAGTGGGCTATTACACACTCGTGCTTTTTCTTTACCTTTTCCGCACTCGTACGTTCTCTTTCCCAACTGCCAAAATAATGTCTATTAAAAAGAAAAAAACCAACCACGAAGTTTTAGAAGTTTTTATGATTCATGCAAATATTTCTAAAAAGAAGCTACTAATTTGTTTCAATATCAGATTTAATGATTTGATGCAATGAGTTAGGTTAAGTTTCATTTCATTTCATCTCATTAACATTTTCATTTCATATCAATTAAAAAATTCTACTGAAGACTTGTTTGTATGGCCATAGTTCTCTTTGCCTACCATACTATGGGTGAAGAAAACAAAAAAAAAATCTCTGCATATAGGTATACTTTTACGGTTGGCGCCATTTTTCAAAAATGTTTTTTGCGAGTTTTTATTATTTTATTAAATTGCTTCATTTTTTCGCAACTGTATTAAAAATAGTTGTTCATTATTTGTGCTGCGCCTCGGCTCGGGTAGACATTTGTCGGAACTCCTTGCAATGACAGCCTTTCCGCACTTGTAATGAAATATACTATAACGCTAAAGGAAAATGTTGTAAGCAAGCCTGCATATAGGATGACTCATGCTTTTACCGGGGAGGTAAGTAAAGTTATATAATTTTCATGGCTGGCTGCAACCCTTTTGCGTCCCACTGCTGGGCACGGGTCTATCCCCATTATTGGGGAGGCCTGGAGCTTATTCCACCACGCTGCTCCAATGCTGGTTGGTGCAGGATAATTTTCATGCCATGATCAAAATAATGTAGTAGTTTATATGAAAAAATTAAATCTGGAAACGAAATTTCGCAATTATAATAATCAATATTAGCGACTCTCCACAACTCATCAAGAGATGGCGCCACGAGGATTCTGAATCACGCTATCGAAGTTTTCTGAATATTCGAACATATATAGAAGCTCCGAATTGAGTCAGTTGGAGCCTTGGAGCGCGGCCGCTCCCCGGACATGACCACCTCGCCCGGCGGGATATCTCCCTTTGCTAAAAATACCTAAATAGGACTAATGACATAATTATTAGGGTTCTGCAAGCTAGAATGAAAATGAAACCTTTGCATTCGTTTTTATTCGGTTCTTCTTAAATGTATCTAGGTGTGTCTGTAATTTCTTAAACCTTAGAAATCTAATTTATAAATCAGATAACCAAAGGGTGTCATATATTTTTATGTTTAGAAGAAAAACAAATTGTTCGATGGTAGAAAGCTCCAAATCTATACATCTAAGCAAAATAGAAGCTATCGTAATTATGATGGATGATAGTCATATCCTTTTCAGGTTCGCTAAAAACGTTAAATCGCCATGCTTAGTGTGGCTTTTCAGTTAAAATACATTACACTCTATAAATTGTACATTGATATTTGGAATTTTTTTAACCTGTAATTTTCTTTTGTTTTAGTCATATCCGTACTTCCTGATCTTCATGTTAGTGGAACACATAGTGCTAAGGCTGAAGGGAAAGAGGGGCATCCGGCTGAATGACGGCATTACCAGCATATCACATGGAATCTTCCAAGAATGTGGAAGGTAAGATATTTATTCACCAACAATTCAACAACAACAACAAGTCTACTACCATCCAACGGCCCAATTTCCTCCGTTTCGACCAGAGAGGTATTGGTGGTATTGGGTGGTAGTACTGTACCCATTTCTGCCAAAATACAATTATAATATGTGAGTTAAGGTGGCTTGATTTATCGTCCTGCGTGCGGTTTTGACGGCCTGCATGGCGCAATGGTTATCATACCGGACTGCCAATCGAAGGGTCCCGGGTTCGATTCCCGGCGAAACATAAATGAGTTTCAATTTCTGTTCTCAGTCTGGGTGTTTGTGTTACTGTCTTTGCGTGTGTCCATGGTACCCACGACACAGGACAATCCAAAGCCGGCAATGCTCGGGTGGCTCCCCTGGGGTTGCCCGTGTCCATAGGCGACGGTGATCGCTTAACTCCACGCGGCTCGTCTGCCTTTTTGATCGGTTAATTTATGAAATAAAAAAAGGATATATCTACCTTATTGTGGGTCTATGAGTGTGAAGCGTTTTTTTATTTATTTTTATGTATGTACTTGAAGCGACCATCAGCATTTCTCGCAAGAATGAACTCAATTTAAAATTAAAAATAAAAAAACATGCGTCGCGCATTTCTACTCACCTGCATTTTTAAAAATATATATCAAAGATAATCTCCATTAACAATTAAAAAAAAAAGATTATTTATTATTACCTCCTAAGAAAACCGTGGAATATGTGTAATTTGTGATTAGCTTTCAGTCATGCAATAGCTGTGGCTGCCGGTAACATTTTATCACTTACGTTCTAAACAGCTAAGCCATTTAACATCAGCGATCGGCAATTTAGTCGCTTTTTAGAAGTTAAACGCAACAACCGAATGCTGCACCGTGCACAATTGAAAACGTTAGTTAATGAAGAAGTTAAAAAGCGTAAAGGGAGCATAGGATAATATATCTATGTGAAAAAGTAACGAAACGCTGCGCAGTCTGTGCGGTTTCACACCAGCGTATTTTACGGCGCGTTCGCGCGTCTTTTGTTTGTTTTTGAAACGCGTTTGGCGGCGATTTTTCAAGTTTTGATATAATCCGGTCCAAAAATTAGCGCGCGTGTAAGCGCATTTTCCGAAACGACCGTATACGCGCTTAATAATACGCTGACGTGAAACCACACTTAAAGTCGCTACATGCGCGATTCCGGTGCCGTGTCCAAGTATGACTTGGTCATAAGAGCTTCGTTTCATTTTTCAATAATGGCATCGCAAACTCTGTGCATATTGCCAGCGTTAAGTATAATTTTTGCATCACCTAGGTCATGGAAAAAATCAGTAACTCGTCACGTCAATTATCAGTCAGTGTAGTCAGTCAGATGTTCAAGTAACGCGATGGCTACTTTCCAGAACGTGTCCAATGGAGTTTTGGAGGCAAGCCAAAAAAACATGTTTTCTCACTGTTTTATTTCACAACACTAGTGCACTATCAATGCCAATGACAATTTGATATAACTCAAAAATACACAAAAAAGGGAAATAAAATAAGAGCACAGCATGTCCCTTCTGAATTCCCGTCGAAACTTGCCGTAAGAGTTACTGCCTGGCCACAATAGCTGTTTTTAGGAATTGGCGATTTTGCTTGTGCAACAATGCTGTACCACGTTTTGGAAACTTAGACGCGGCATTGGAATTGCGCGTTTCGGTTGCTGAATCGCGCTGTTTAGCGATTAAGTAGCCAATCGCCGACGGTAAAAATAGCTAGTGTGGCTGTGCCGTTAGGCCGTATTGTTGTGTTCTAGTTTAAATAGGTCTTGGTTACAATTGTTTTATGAGTACATAACCTCTAGTCAGTCAAGATGGCTATGAATCATATCGATACGTGACTTACTTAGCATAAAGTCAATAATCGCATAAATAATTATTGAACGTACTTGAACTACTGCTCCATATTAATAAGGTCTCGCACGTTTCCACAGAAAGTTCTTAAGGAAAAAATATTATATAATTAAAATTCCCTAAGTCCCACTGGCTAGTTGCAACCCTTTTTTGTGTCCCACTGCTGGGAATAAGTCTTTCGGGAATAAGCATCCTTACAGAAACCAAGGTTGCAGGTACCGACTACCACGCTGGCCAATCTGGCCATGTTAAAGTTGACTAAAATTTTATACTTATACTAGTGGACCCCGCAAACGTTGTCCTGCCTTAAAAGGATTAGTTTCTTTATAATCTCAAAGAGTTCTTATGTTACTGTCAAATAAAAAATATACAACAAATAGTGACAGATGAATCCAGACTATATAAAACTTCTGGACGCAAATGGAATGTTTGACAGTTACTAACAGTTTATATTGGAAAATAAAATGAGTTGCTTTACTATTAATTTCGCAAATTTTCTATATTTTCTCACCGTTTAAACCTTCCCTGGACTTAGATACAAAATAATATATAGACAAAATTCTTCCCACGATGCAAACCTGGGCATAAGAACTTTTTTATAGTCGGTATTAACAAACTAAAGTAAGCGCCAGAGTGCACAACTGCGTTTCCTGAGGCCGATGATCGCCTCATCTAGTTCTACATACATATTATTTTGCCGAAACACAAATGGTGGAAATAATAGTGATGGTAGTTTGTCGCTCTTACCAAACATAAATAATCCTGACACTTTTCCAAAATTCTTGTTTCTTTTCTTCGAAATTTTCCCTCCATCTCGTTTCTCTCAGGTCAGACCATCACCCAAAAGGCCACCTAGAATCGAGGATCGCTAAAAGATTGGCGTTTATTAAGGAAATATTCGTACCTATTCCAAAAATGAACGAAATATTTGAAATATTGCATGAGTTCAAAATTTTGTAAATATTTTTTAGAATCAAGAATCATTGCATATATTTTTCATACTGAGACTGGAAGAATTTCATTAGAGTGTAAACCAATTAATTGTCGTCGTCAATTTGTCTATGTTTGTTTAGCTGTCGTTATCATGATGGAAAACGGTCTTGAGTGGGTCTTGGCGCCAGGTAATTTCATACGATATACATAAACTGTTACTAATGTACAATGTGCATGATACGTTATATAGAAAAACCCTATTAATATTGTTTGTAAACCGGAACCAGGAATTAGAAATTATGACAGAAACCAACAACAAGGGTTTTAAGAATTTTCGACTCTTATTTGTTTTGGTTTTGTATGAAATAATCTTAGTACCTAACGGCTAAACAGATTAAATGCATTTGTGTAAAATTTTGTTTAATTTTATCATATCAGTTCATAAATTAAAAATCATACATGACTACTTGGTCACTATTCTTCACGCTAGGATTCCTGTATTGTAAAGTCTAATACCTCCCTTCTGACATTCATTAAACAGATCGATTAACAATCGTTATTATTAAACAACCTTATAATCTAAGTTTTAACTGTACCCTATGAAGTACATGAAATACATGGCAATGAACATGTTTAAGACTGATCCTTGTAATTTCCCCTAGGTTAGTTTGGCGAGGAGCGGAGTCTTACCTCTACACCTGGATCTACGCTCACTACAGGCTGGTGGATCTTCCCTGGGATAACCCATTGACCTGGTACGCGGCTGCAATAGGAGTTGACTTCTGCTACTACTGGATGCACAGAGCTTGTCATGGTAAGTGTTGTCAGTCATCGTCATCATCATCAGCACATTGTAAATTCCTGAGACCTGGGTATCTCCTCTCCCTTTCCAACATTCTCCTTTTTCAGCAGATGCTCTCTGTCTTACCACCAAAATAAGGTAAGACTGTAGGCACTAGGACAAACAGCAAATAGTAAGGAAAAATACTAAATTAAAATTGTAATCTAGTATCTAAAATTGGTATCTTTCTTTTCCATTCGTCAGCCTTTCATAACCTACTGCTTGCTGGACTATGTCCAGCTATAACCTCCCCTAACTTTCGCCAAAACCTTGAGGCCTTTGAAACCGGCGGCTTTCCAATATATTCTATAGGCCGTCAGTCCACCTGGCTGGGGGGCGGCCTGTGCTCCTTTTGTCAAGACTTTGTCGTCATTCGAGAACATCCATGAGATCTATTTTGCCACTTCAGCTTGCAGATTTTGAGAGTTATGTCGGTATTTTTCTCATTATAACTTATTTAATGACTTTTGGCTGAACTGTTCAATTAATTATACCCTATACAAAATCAACAATTTCAAACAAATTCTAATAGAAATAATAATCAGTGTCATTTTAAATTTATTTTCAGAGGTCCACATCCTCTGGGCTCAGCATCAAGTACATCACACTTCAGAAGACTTCAACATGGGTGTCGGCATCAGACAATCCGTACTGCAAGGGTGGTGTGGATTTGTAAGTACATTTTTAACCTTATTTATATCCCACTTGTAGATAAAAGTCTCCTCGTAGATATGCGAAGAGTTAGGCCATAGTCCACCATGCTGCCGGCCAGACTTACATGTGGCGACTATCAGCTTTCGTAGCAGTAAAAAATGGACTGCAGCAAACACTTTACACCACATGTCCTGCATGCTCGTCTGCTACTCAACTTAAATAACTAAATACTCACAGTGTTGTTGTGTTGTCAGAAAAAGTCAGTGATCAAAGCACCCTATTTTAGTTAGTAAAATTTGAGTTCTAGTTTGAATTCATCCTTTGTTTTAAAATCATTAATCACTACTATATTCCCTAACAGATCTTCTACCTACCCCTGGCGCTGGCAATTCCACCAGCCCAGTTCGTGATGCACCATCAATTCAGCTACATCTACATGTTCTGGATCCACACTGAAGCCGTCAAGAGCCTGGGGCCTCTGGAGTATATCCTCAACACGCCCGCCCACCACAGAGTTCATCATGGTAAGTTCACAAGTAATTTCTGTTGACTTTAATAAGTGGTAGAACTTCAACTATTAGACCGGGGAAGTACCACAGCTGTACCTATTGTTATTTAGGGGAAAGGTGAAATTGCCGCTTTTCTGACATCTACACATAACTATGAACAAGCCTGAGTCTTGCCTGACGCCAAAATTATCCCATTTGGGCAAAACGAATAAGGTATAATTATTCCCACTTCGCCAAATTTCCGAAACACATCCAAAACTCGAACTTATTCTCGAACGAGCAAAGTTTTCTACTATTAATATCGATAAAACATTAAAATAAAGGACTTAAGAGATTTTATCCTGGCACAACTTTTGTAGAGTTTTGGAACTTTCGCCGCTAATTTTAATGGTGTTAATACTTCGGATGGTAATACCAATTGAAATTTTCAGCGAAGTCAAATGAGAATTTCTTAGCATTGGATATTCTTTGACTATAAGTTTCAATAACTTTGCTATTCAAAGAAAACGACGCTAAAATTCCTAATGGAAAGAGTTTTATAATAACTTATGTATCTCGTACTAAGTCATACAAATAAGTTTAAAATGTGAGACTTGAAACTTATCATGAAATTATATAGAACTAGCCGATCTGACAGACGTTTTCCTGACTTAACTATGAATATTGAATTCGAATTTTTAATAAATAAAATTATACGGTGGACTTAGAACATCACAGGACCGGGGAATTAATCGCTGTGCCAGTTTCTACCACGAAGTAATTCCGTTGTAGGTAGAAAGGTACATCCATAGTGAACATCTGCCTCAGAAGTAGTTGTACGACTGCATGGTATATCAAATAGGAAGTTGCGCTGGCTTGAGTTTGCTTAACGATGTTCATGGACTGCAACTTAGGCAAAGGGAAATCTCTCGCCGGGCGAGGTGGTCATGCCCGGGAGCGGCTGCTCTTCTACTCACTCAATTTGGAGCTTGTATATATGGTCGAATATTAAAAAAACTTCGATAGCGTGATTCAAGATAGCCCGTGACGCCATCTCTTAATGAGTAGCAGAAGGTCGCCTTGTTGCCAACGTCTGTTATTTCATATAATAGACAAATATTTTTTTTCAGGAAGCAACAAATACTGCCTGGACGTCAACTATGGAGGTGTTCTGATCATTTGGGACCGCTTATTCGGAACCTTCAGGCCCGAAGTTGATAAGATGGAGATCATCTACGGTCTAATATACAACCAGCCTTCCTTCAACCCTCTATATTTACAGGTAATTAAAGATATTTATTTCTCTATTACTTGTGGGTTCAGAGTAATTTAAAATGGGGTTCATACTATGACGAGATCAAATAATTATTGAGAGGAAATTCGGGCAGCCTTTTGATCCTTTCAAACTCTCTTCCCTGATATAACTTGCTGTTTACTTAGCTACAAATTCATAACATCAACCGTTATTAACAAGATTGTGTAATTATTTTGGATTGGTCTTATTTTAGAGGGAGTCCACTTAAAAGACAGATCTCAATCGGATATCCTTGTGACAGCGATATGTTTTTCTCCTATAAGCACTGCTTTATATTCTTTATTATATGCTAGCAGATAAATTAACCTCAAGACGATATAACTTAAATGGAGCAGTTTCCAGAATAGCAGAGATAACATACGACCTCATGCTAAACCTCGGGGTTGTGTGGTACACGCAAAGATCTACAGCGAACACTTAACTCTACATGGCCTGCTTATTCTTCTGCTAAAAATAAAAAGACTCAAACCAGTTTGATAGCAATGTTAACGTTCCCGATTTTCTTACAGTCCTTCTATACCGGGTACGTGGTAGAAAAGTTCCGTCGGTTCGACAACTGGGAGAACAAAATCAAAGCTGTAGTTTGGGGGCCGAGCTGGGAGCCTGGGACTTCACGTCTTGGGGATGAGGACCAGAAAGAAGATGTAAGTATTTCTTAACTACCGATGTATTAAAAATTTAGTTGTTTCAAATAATAAGATATTGTTTTTTTTGAAAGGCCAACTAATAAAATAAAAAGTGTGATTGGCTACTACCATGACGAAAGAAGAGTAGTGTTTATTATTTTGGAAATAGTGAAAAAGAGAAAGAGATCTTTCCATTTCTCAATTCTTTCTACGTTCTCAATATTTTCTGTTTCTGTACCTTAAAGGAAAACAATTATAAGCCCATTCGTCGGTGAAATATTATTCTTAGTGAATACTAATCTTAGAACTATACCTACCGCTAAATCTACAAAGTCAAACTTCGAAATCAATGCAATCAAACGATACAGCCGTTTCGGTCATGACCGCTCATTGTGCCATATATTTATTTTATTGGTTATTTCTCTAATAAACATTTAACTTAGAGAAACACTGTCCCAGAGATCAACGACAGAAAACTACTATACTTCGCCAAAACAGTGATGAAGTTGTATAATTATGGTTAATTAATATTCCGTCTGATATGAAATTATGGTTTCTTGGGGGAAATTAATTTACTCGCAACCTTGAGTTTATACATTTATGAATCTCTAATTGACTGGAAGATATTTATATTAATAATAATATCAAAGAGGGGTAATAACACCAGTCGGTATGAAATTGAACTTCATTGTTGTACATAATATAGGTATATACATATAGGTAGGTAGTTGTACTTCGCGGCGGGCGGCCGCTAGTCATAGAATGATGTTATATAATAAAAAAAACATCTTAAAAAATTGGCTGCATAATTTGGTTGCTCTGTATCTACCTGGTAACTATTTCGCGACACGAATTGCCAAACGTACTGTAATCTTCCGATAACCGCAGCCGGCGGTTTAACGTGCCGTCCGAAGAATTTGTCACTAATGGTCACTCCCCTCACACTTGACCGCGCCGTTTCTCTTAGCTGCTGAGCCCTTAGTGTAAGATTGTAAACGCGCTAAGATTACTACTGCGTCCGAGTTATGTGGGATTTGACCTGAGGTGAGCGGGGTGAGAGGTTGATGGGAGCGGAAAATGAGACGACCACGATGTTTGAAGGCTCGTTTATTAATAATCAACATAATTGATATTTTACTTTTCTTATACTATTGAACTACTACTAATTACCATGCTACACCATCGGGGCAAACAAAATAAAAAAAAAGTATGTCATACATTTTTTTTCTTAATCATTACATTAAAATTAAACATTATAACTAACTTATAGTAAAAAAATATTACGTTACAAAAGGCTTTGTTCTATTTTTATGTATTGTTTCAGATTTACCATTTACAGAAATTACAACATTTGGTTCTTCTTCTCTAATCACTTTAAATGGTCCCTTATATAAAAGATCTAATTTACTACAATTTTCATTTTTGACTAACAATAAATCATCTTTTTTGTATGTTACAGAATTTACCTTTTTATCATAATCATGTTTTCGACGTTCTTTGCTTTTAATTAAATTTTCACGAGCATCCTTATGTACTACTTGTAACCTATACCTTAATTCTAGACTATAATCATCAGAGTTATACAATGGTTCTACTCTAGAACTTATTCTACAAGGCAATTCTGACGGTTTACCAAAGACAAGTTCATAAGGCGTATATTTGGTTGAAGTATGGACTGTGTTATTATACGTGAAACACCAAAAAGGTAACCAATGACTCCACGTATCTGGATATTGATTACACTGTATTCTTAAAAATGAACCTAAATGTTTGTGTGCATTTTCTAATGATCCTATTGACTCATGGTGGTATGCTGTCGAGTGTAATTTTTCTATATGTAGTAGTTTACATACCTCTGTCATGGTTGATGAGATGAACTCGGTACCTCGATCCGTCACAATTGTCTGCGGGATGCCAAATCTTAAAATAAAATTATTAACTAAAGCTCGAGCTACACTAATGGATTCCTTATTTCGTAGTGGATATGCCTCTACGAATTTACTAAGTTCACATTGTAGGGTTAGTATATACTTATTATCATCTACGTCACGGTCTAAAGGACCTACTAAATCTAGATAGATTTTTTCAAAGGCTGACGTAGCCGTGGTTGTTATAACCATTGGTTCTACGACGTGACGTGAATGTTTCATTTTTTGACATTTTTCGCATTTACTTACGAAGTCTTTTACGTCTTTTTCAATTCCTGGCCAGTAATACCTTTTCTTTATATTGTTTACCATTCTTCGTACCCCCGAGTGGCCGCTAGTAGGTAGAAGATGGAGGTCATTAATAATAAATTTCTTTTCGTCATCGCAATATATTCTTTTTATACCTCGTAAAACACATAGATAGGGACCGGTCCACGATTTTCTTTCTTTTATTTCTTTAATTATTTCTTTGACGAACAACTCGTTATCGTCATTTAATATGATACATATTTCTTTCACACCAATTTTCATACAAAACTTACTCAATTTCGTTACAAATTCGACTCGCGTAAAATGTAATCTGAAATTGGTATTTATATAAATAATATTATTATTTTTATCGTAACTAAAACATTCTGACTCTTCAAATAATTCATTTTTTCTTCTCATTTCATTAACTCTCTCTCCTGTCACCAAAACCATTTCTACACTCATACTTGGTATTCTTAATTTTTCCACGACTCGCGGTTGCGCAGGCCGTTTGTCGGTGGATATACTAGGATATACCTTACCATCTATTCTTCTTTCACTCTCTTCTTCCCTCTTCTTTTGAGCTCTAGTCATAACAGTAATAATTTTATTATTTATTTCTTTTAACTCATCTGACGTCATTTCTATTCTAGATAATGCGTCGGCAACGACATTATCCTTACCTTTTACGTAAACTATCTTATAATCATATTCTTCTAACGTTAATCTGAACTATAACAATCTACTACTTGGATCTTTCATTCCAAACAAATATATCAATGGTTTGTGATCAGTCATGATTGTAAATTTTTTCCAAATAAATATGGTCGGAAGTATTTAATTCCCCATACTATGGCAAGCAATTCTTTTTGAATAGTCGGGTAATTTTTTTCTGCAGAATTTAATGGTCGACTAGCGTAAGCAATGGGTCGCAAGTCTTTATTGCATAGTACTGCTCCGATTGCTAGACCAGAAGCATCTGTTTGTAAGATAAACTCATTTTTATTCGAAAAATCTGGATATTGAAGAATTGGGGGAGACATCAAAAGTTTTTTTAATAATTGAAAGGACTGATCACATTCCTTTGACCATACAAAAGGCACATTTTTACGACAAAGTTTATTTAAAGGCATAGTTATAACAGCAAAATTTTTTATGAATTTTCTATAAAAGTTACTAAATGCAACAAAGCGTCTCACCTCGTCAGCATTTTTTGGTATAGGATATTTTTCTATCACTTTAATCTTATTTGGATCTGGCAAAATACCATCTTTTGATACAACATGTCCCAAATAAAAAATCTCAGTTTTTAAAAATTTACATTTGCTCGGATTAAGCTTTAAGTTTACTTTCCTAAGTCGTTCAAAAACATCTAATAGATTTTTATTATGTATTTCTAAATTTCTACCAAATATAACCAAATCGTCCAAATAAACAAAACATTTTTCATATGTGAGACCAGACATAGCTACTGTCATTACACGTGAGAATGCACTCGGGCTTATTTTTAATCCCATTGGTAGTCTTTTCATTTGATATTGTCCCGAGTGAGTTGTGAATGCTGTTACGTTACGACTGTCTGGATCTAGTTTCACTTGATAATATGATTGGCTGAGATCTAAGTGTGTAAAATATACTGCTCCTGACAATGAATCCAAAATTTCGTTGATATTCGGTAATGGAAATTTATCATCTTGTATAGTTTCATTCAATTTACGATAATCTACGACTAATCTCCAACTTTTACAAGTAGAATTATCTGATTTTTTGGGAACAAGAAGAATTGGACTTGACCATTCACTGCGGGTTTCTTCAATAATATCATCACATAACATTTTATTTATCTGCTTGTTAACCTCAGATTTTAAACTATGCGGGATTCTATACGGCTTAGTGTAAACTGGCTTAGAATTTTCTTTCAAAGTAATGGATTGTTCATATACCTGTGTAGTGCTAAGTTTATCGCCTGGTAACTGAAAAATGTCGGCATATTTGGAACAAATGGATTCTATTTGTTTTCGTTCACTAGGATACAAATGATCTAGTTTTAATAAAGATAATAATTTTTTCGAACGTTCTGAACTCGATTTACATTTATTAAATGAACAAATATTATAATTATCGAGCAATTCAATGTCTGGATTAAAAACTGGCAATAAAATATTCTCATGACTTGTGTTAAGTATTTTAATTGGAATAATATTATTTTTTGGCGTGACTATTGTACTTGCCAAAAATATATTTTCTTGTAATTCTTGTGGAAGAACAACACAATCTTTTGATATATCAAAATCTAATTTAATATAATGTATAGATTCACTACGAGGTGGAATATTCAGAAATCCTTTACTAACCTCTGGTTTTTTTATATAACTTTAAAGTTACAAAAACTTTAAAGTATAGGTACGTTCACAAATTCCAAGGATTAAAATTGATTTTTCAAAATTAAAAGTAACAGAATTAAATTTATTTAAAAAATCATGGCCCAAAATACCATCTGACTCACAAGGCAATTTATCGAATAAATAAAATTTATGTTCACCTTCCTGAGTTTTAAGTGTTAAATAAACAAAACCGCTCGAAAAACTCTTACCACCGATACCATTTATAATAATTTTATCTTCATATACTGGAATGTTTCTAGGTAACACATTCGTACATATAGCCGATAACGACGCTCCCGTATCAAGTAACCATGAACGTCTATCATTATTCACGAATAAAGAAACATAGTTCGCATTGCTTAAATTACATGTTAAAATATATTTATTAGTCTCGAAAAAACTTGTTATTTAATTGATTATCATGTGTATTCACATCTTCAGGTTGACTTTCCGTTTGTACCTGTGCAAAATTAAACTGCCTAAAGTTACCCCTACTATTGGTTTGCGAAACTCGACCTCGACTCGATCGTATCGGAGCTCCTCGAATTTGCTTTCTCGATGTATTAAATTTATTACTATTATTATAAAAGGGTTTATTGAAACGAAAATGATTATAATTTTGGCTCGAATAACCATGATAATTTTTATTATTTTGAGGGAACACTCCGTGTCCTCGAGTCGAAGCAAAGTTATTAAAATTAGAACGAGAGTATGACTTACCTCGAATATTCATGATGGTGTTTGAAGTCGACGGCTGTGAAAGCTCCTCATCTTGGGCAGCACGCACTGCGTCCTTGAGTTCTGTATAGTTACGAGCTGAAATAATGGTACTTAGCCTCCTATTCCTTAAGCCATCTGCAAATTTTTTAATTGCTAAGTTTTCGTTAATCGGTCTTAAAATTTCATAGGCTTTTTCGTTTGAATTGGCCTGGGAAATTGTAAGATCTACAAAAAGTTCTTCAATTTTACGGCCATAATCGGAAATAGATAAATCACGTTGTGAGATGTTATTTAATTGAAGTAATAAAGAGTTAGGGGCTTTCTTAGTGAGCAAACGTAACTTAATATCTTTGATAAGGTCGCTGCAAGTAGCATAATCGGATTGTAATTTAAGCTTAGAAAATTTATCGAGCCTTGTCTTTAGTACAAATGAAATTAAAAGTCTTTTACACTCCTCGCCTTTTAAACAATTTTGGTACATGTCAATGCCATCCACAATTTTCTTAATAGTCAATTCATTACCACCCATTACGGGTATTAGGCTAGTAGCCGTTTTTAAATCAAACTTTTCCATGATTATAGAACACTTTAAATTTAAACTTATAGAGCTAACACTATACTTATACGATATTATTTTTTTATACACTAATTCTATATTATCTATTAAATTATCAAAAATAATTCCAGTATAATGAATATTTTGTTTTTCTACACTAAAAATGTTTTCTAATAAATCTTTATATAAGTTATACAGTTCATTGGCTTCATTAATTTTTGCTGACATACAATATGGGTATTTATCACGTCGTTTTCCTAATTTTCTTAAATATACTTGAATAGGTTTTAATTTTTCATAAATTTCAATTTGCTCATTCATTAATAATGAAGCAATTCAATAAAAAAAAATATAAGAACTAAAAAGTTGAAAAAAAAAATACATAACACAATTATTAAACTGTAAATACTTATTGTACGCATATTTTTTATTTATTAATTTTAATGGTATATTTTATACTTTTTATTACAAGAACTAACCTAACGACTATGAACTAAACATTTTACCTAAATTATGTCCCGACGTATGCCTTCTTCATATTCTTTTATTCCTGTTTGTCTCTCCTTGGCTCCCTGCGCACGATGTTACGGCAACTTCAGATAACGCTGGGGGGTGCCTCCTCTGCGTCTTCTCTGCGTTGTCCCCTGGCTCCAGATAATCTCAAACGAATTCTTCTAAACGCGTCTTCCCTTATTTCTCTTCTGACGATACCCAAGTGGCATTTCTTGTAATTCTTGTAGATCAGGATTAAAATCACCACTCCAATAATTGCGACGATTGTAAACATCAATATGTTATTAGTTGAAAAATGAGTCGTGAGGTCGTTGTAAGATGATGGCTCTCTTCCTTGTTGGTTGACGATAATATCTTTATTTTGGCACTCGCATTTAGGACATTGATTGCCCATTTTCGGAAGTTTTCGAGTAATTTGCAGATTTCGCAGCAACAAAGGTATAGCGCAAATGTAGTGCACGCGCTCTAATCGTGGAATATTCCATTTTTCCTCGTGTTCGTGAAATCGCAGAATGCTGACTCTTGCGTCGCCACCTCGTCGCCGCTTGTAATTTTACTCCCTTTTCACGCGCTCGATGGCAAGGTCGCCATGAGGTGAGCGGGGTGAGAGGTTGATGGGAGCGGAAAATGAGACGACCACGATGTTTGAAGGCTCGTTTATTAATAATCAACATAATTGATATTTTACTTTTCTTATACTATTGAACTACTACTAATTACCATGCTACAGACCGCACTAAGCCCCCCTCGTGGCATGCCTCTGCGCTTGGGGAGGACTCCGGGATCTCCAGTGGAACGCACCGGTGTCCTCCGCAAACGGCGCCCCAGAACGGGCCCATCTTTGGGCGAGCAGATGTGCTCTTCTGCACCTTCCGATGCTTGCGGCGGCATACGGCCACGTACAGACCGCCGTCCTTCCCGGGGCTGCTGGCTGGACGGATCGAGCTCCCACTCTCATCGCCCACAACCCCGGAAGCCCCCTTTTAGTCGCCTTTGACGATCAGGCAGGGGATACCGTAGCTCTATTCTTAATCCCGAAGCTACAGGGACTAGAACATCTATACTTAACCCGTATTTTTATTTGTTGCAGGTGGTCCAAAGGGAAAAATATGATGTACAGTTGCCGGCATGGTGCAATATCTACCTCGTGCTGCATTACGCGGTTGTTTTGTACGGATTCTTTGAACTTGCTTCTCGTTACATGGTAAGTTGATGATGCATTATTGACTCTCCATAGGTCAACATTAGGTTAAATAAATAAATAAATAAACGCTACACACTGATAGCCCCACAGTAAGGTAATTAATACCCTGTGTAGTGGGTACCGTGGACACATACAAAGACAGGAACACAAACACCCAGACCGAAAACAGAAATTTAAACTCATCATTCAAATTTCTGTTCCGCCGGGAATCGAACCCGGGACCTCTCGATTGACAGTCCGGCATGATTACCATTGCGCCACGCGGGTCGTCGAACAACCAACATGTTTAAATACCTTTTTATATTTTATTGCTGAGCTTACGTCTGTTCTCGAAATTGAAAAGTATATAGATCACTAATTACCTACCGTTAGAGTGGTGTTCTTACGGTCAAGCCCCGTGTTCATACAAAGGCGCCACAGCCTTCGCAAAAGTTATGTACACATTTATCGCTGCTACACAGTGAGGGTTTTTTTTATATTTAATTACGATTCCGTTTTTTCCATCTGGGTTGTTGCTGCTACCTTTGAAAATAACCCTATGTTTTAATACATGCAAAACATTATTAAACAAATAATGTCTTTTTTCACCATGCATTCCTAAAACTTATACAAAATTTCTCAAAGCAAGTTTTACAAGATACAAAAGAATAAACTATTTAAAAGTTTCTACGAATAAGTAAAAAAACTCGTCTTTCTCTCACAAACATAACCACCTAAATAAAATAATTAACTCTTGTTTATATATGCGCCTCACTATATTATGTAGAGGTAATAACGATTACCTCACATTGATATAAATAATTGTTTATCAACGCATTTTAATCATGTACTTACCTAAGTTTACATTTCCGCTTGCTCGGAATAAATCATCATTTTTTATCAAGTGAATATTGAGTCACTTCCATAAATTTAGAGTTGACAAACGTCCAAGTGAATATTGAGTCACTTCCATAATTTTTTTCAATGGCACCACGCGATTTGCGCATCGCCAACGGCAAAGCGAGGAAACGGGACGGAAAGTAAATGAAAATATCGAATTCCATAAATTTAAAGTTGACAGACGTACTCGTACTTTTTTTTAAATTCGTTTTACGGCATTGGATAAAATCCTTGCAGCACACGATGCTCCACGATGCTGGCCAAGTGCGGACAGATAGGTCCACAGATAGGTCTAGCAATAGATAGGTCATTAAGAAATTTTGTTTAACTCTCAGGCATGCACAGTGATGCAGAACATCGTAATATATTATTAATTTGCCGGCCACACTTACATGAGGCGACCACCAGCCTCCGGAGTAGCAGCGCAACAGCCTACGACCTCAGACAAGACTTAACTATGCTTGCTTGAGGTTGTATGTAGATGTCCATGGGCTGCAGCGACCACTTAACACCACGTGGCCTGAGTGCTCGTCCATTTGACTCCATTCAAATAAATAAAATAAATAAATAAATACAATATTTTCCCCCACCGGCACCGTGGAGTAGCGGTAATTACGCACATAATTCTTGTCTAAGTCAGAGGTGCGCCGTGTTTAGAAATAAAATATACATATATAGAACTGAAATCAAAATTGAAGAAATTAACCAAATCCATTATTCCACAGGGCATGACTCCATTCTCTGTGCTGATCTTCGTGCTGTACATCATTGGTTCGCTGACTGTCATCGGCATGCTTTTCGACAACTCGACGTACGCGCCCATGTTAGAGGTACTCCGGTGCTCCGCTCTAGCCTTCCTCGCCAGAAGCATTTCTTCCGCAAGTCCGGTGATGCCCGTTCTGCAGGTCATGTACGTGGCATCAGCTATGTTCTGGTGTCTTCACACGTTGAAACTGTTGGAGATCAAGAAGAGCAAAGTGGAGTGAAGTTCCTTATGTCAGACTGATTGGACGCTCACTTTAGTAGAGTGCCTAGAAACTATATCGAGCATTTCCCAAAAGTATATCTCAGCAAGAAGAGTTAAATATGAGTACCATAGAATAAAATCGTAACCAAGGAATCATCAGCGGAGTAACTAACAACCATCGTATAACTCTTGGAAACCTATCCGTAAGTGACCATCTAAGCAAGCAAGTTATGGAAAACTAATTGCAAAGAATCCTTTTCCTTGCTGAATACAGGAATAGGGCTGTGTGATAATGATTATCAACCAAATTAACTTATGGAATTCAAGTCTCATAAAGCCAACAATAATAAAACTATTGTATTGATAGCCCTGATAGACAAGATTGCCAAGACCGACAAGTCGAGTTTTAATGTCTTTATTATGGATGGATAATGAAGTCACAACTCCGAACGAAAATATTTTATTTACTGTTTTTTTGTGAACGTTATTGTATGTTTTTTTCTACTTTGGGTGCACTAAGGCAATGCTAAGCTGAAGAAAAGAGCAGAGAGGAAAACTTCAGTCCTATTTTAAAATATTGGGAATACAATAATATGTCCTACAGAGTAGCTATGCGGCCCCGAGACCAGAAAAAATCATGGAATCTTGTTATTTATACTTCTCCCCTGCTGGAAATAGAACCTAGGTCACATTGTACCACACAGTAGCAGTAACGCTCTGGAACCCAGTCGTTGTCTTGCATTATATATTCAGATATAGTAATTCAAACTATTCCTACCTAAATGCACTCAAATCTGGGTCTAAAAGTCACACACACACGACGTCCATTGCTATATTTTATTCATGTCTTTTGTTTGTCATGGCCATAGGTCATGACTGAGAGACGGGCTGTCGGTACTTTGACAGATGGTAGAACCAGCTTGGTTGAACCACCACTGTACCCGTTACCACCGTGGTAGTAATGCTATTGTGTTTCGGTGGAATGGTGCGGTGGTCAATGGGCTGCAACCACCACTTAACATCAATGATAAGATCTTCTGCATGAAGCTCCATCTCCAAGCTCCATTAAAATAAATAAAGTAAACAAAAAACACCGTTTCAATGAAATACAAAGAATAATAAAAGATATATGTATATAGCATGAATCCAAAAGTTTTCGTTGAAATGGATTTACCACTTAACATTAACTGTAGTAATATTGAACATTTAGCGTAATTTAAATTAATTAAGGCAGAAAATGTAGACGCGTGATATATTTTTGCATTTTACTAGTTAATTATGGGGCCTTTTCATATATTTTTTTTAATGTTTTGTTACATTTTTGCATATTTAAAGAATTGTTTTCATGAATATTAATAAAATGTTTATAAATGTAAAAGCAATTTGTTAAAAAAAATCTAGTTGTAGATTATTTTTATTGCTTATTTTTTAAGTTAAACCGACTAAGTGCCAAATCATAAATTAAGATATTTATATTTATAAGTTAGAAGTCAATTGTCATAGTTATTTTATATATTTTACTTTAATTAAAATAATTTGCGTTATCTTTTAAATGTTGTATGACTTTATGTATGTACATTAAAGTTGTTTTGAAAAAGTTAATAGTTTTTATTTCTTCGTCTTTTCTCGTTTATAGGTACCTACTAAAATGGGTTTTTCCCAGCGGTGGTCTGATAAAAGTTTAAACCAATGAAACTGTTTTAATAAATCATTCTATGGCTGCAACACTTTTTGCATCCCACTGCTGGGCACGGGTCTCTCCCCTTTATTATTGGGGAGGCCTGGAGCTTACTCCACCACGCTTCTCCAATGCGAGTTGGTGGAGTTGCGGATTAGTGACCGACCCGCTGCCGGATGTTTTCAAACCGCCTACAAGGCCTCCGACAAGTTTAAACGGCTGTTCTATATAGATAAAAACCGGGACCGACGGTTTAACGTGCCCTCCACAGCACAGAATCGTGCATGAAATTTTTGTCACTAGCGGTAACCCATCTAACACCTGACTGCGCCCGTTTAGCTTAAAAGAGCCTGCAGGCCACGTGGTGTTAAGTGGTCGCTGCACCCCATGGACATCTACATACAACCTCAAGCAAGCATAGGTAAGTCTTTTCTGAGGTCGTATGCAGTTGCGCTGCAACTCCGGAGGCTGGTGGTCGCCTCATGTAAGTGTGGCCGGCAACTGCACCTTTCCACCGTAACACAATAGAATTGGTTCACGGCAGAAGTGGGTGCAGCGGTGGTACTTTCCCGGGCGAACGATAATAGTTCTACCACCTACAATTGTTTCTTAGGACAAGTCACGACATCAATTTTAAGCGCTGCGCAACGTAGAAACTTTTTGTTGCAGACAGGACACACCATCTGGTGGCTTCTACTGGTAACTGGTAACCGTAGTAGGCGGTACATTGAAGGTTAATGTTGTCTGTGTCTTCAACTAACGACTTCTAATTTCCTGGTGGTTGCGTATGGTTAGCGTAGAACGCAAGCGATCTATGCAACTAAGCCAAAAGGGCGCGGTCTGGTGTGAGATGGGTGACCGCTAGTGGCAAAAAAATTCATGCGCGTTTCCGTGCTTCGGAGTGCACGTTAAGCCGTCGGTCCCGGTTGTTGTCGATAGACAGTCGTTAAACCTTGTCGGAGGCCTTATGTGTGGTTTGAAAACATCCGACAGCGGGTTGGCCACTAACCCGCATCTCCACCAACCCACATTGGAGCAGCGTGGTGGAGTAAGGTCCAAGCCTCCCCAATAATGGGGAGAGACTCGTGCCCAGCACTGGGACGCAAAAAGAGTTGTAGCCAGCATACACCAATCACATTTTGATCGGCAACTAGAATGTGACAAGTGAAAGCAACCAGACACACAAATTGTTTACTGTTGTCCTTAGTGACAGATTTAATACTTACAATATAGTGTACTAGCTTTCAGCAAGCGGCTTCGCCGGCGTGGATCCGTTTTATAGGTTCCCGTAGGATAAAAACCATCCTATGTCCTTTTCCAAGGTCCACTCTATCTGTGTTCCAAATTTCACTAAAATTGGTTCAGCAGTTTAAGCGGAAAAGCGTAGCAGACAGACAGACAGACAGAGTTACTTTCGAATTTATAATATTAGCATGGATTGTGTATTGGAGCTTGTTCGATACTAATGATAAAAGCCGGCCAAGTGCGAGTCGGACTCACGCACAAAGGGTTCCGTATCATCCTTTCCTTACTAATATTATAAATCGGAAAGTGAGTTTGTTTGTTTGTTTGTTTGTTCCGCTTTCACGCCGTAACTTCTGAACCGATTGCTTTGAAATTTTGCAGACGTAAAGTTAGAAGTCCGGATTAAATAATAGGGTACTTTTTATCCCGCAAAAAATTGATATTCCCGAGGGAAAACAAAAATATTGTTAGCTTCATACCAGTTCGGTGATAGATGGCGCTGTGTGTCATTTAAAACAAAGTAATATATTACAAACGAATATGCACATGTAAAATTAGAAGCATAATGATACGATAATTAATCCCCGAAAATGAGGAATTCCCGAGGGATGACGTACAATTTGATTCATCGTCTAAACTGGTTTTTTACATCTACTTATCCTGTGTACTTAGTATCTTTTTTACTGCATCTAAGCAAAAACTTCTGTACTTATTTACCTGACCTTTATCTTGGTATTATTCTATTATTCTTATTCTTTTGTTAACCCTCTGGAACAGTCTATTGTTCCAGAGGGTTAACAAAAGTTGTGAATAATCAAAACAGATTATAACGTGCTCATATAACAAATACTGAAATAACTATAATAAAGCACAAGGCCAAACTCTAAGGGTTGCTGGAGTACACTTGGAAAAACATTGTTTTTCGCATGGTCAGCTCTATGTAGCATGTTCCCGGGTATCCAGTGCCCAAAATCTGCATGTTTTTGCTCCTCAAGGTAAAACATATAATATAGTTTACCATTTAATTTTGGTTTAACAACTCATCGTATCCAGCGTTATATCGCGCTTCTTAGATTTTCCCGTGGGAATGAGAAGTTTTCTTAAAGTTGTGCTTTATTAATGGTATATTATGTTATTAATTTATGGTAATGCGAAAGTAACTCCGTCTGCCTGTTGTTCTTTCTCGCCTAAACGGCTGAACGGATTTTGATGAAATTTGGTATGGAGGTAGTTTGAGTCCTGGAAAAGCAATGTTTTACCGCGGGAGAACTTCTCATTCCCACGGGAAAATTTAAAAAGCGCGGTATAACCGAATACCACGCGGGCGAAGCCGCGGGTGGAAAGCTATTTATCTATAAAAATCACGTTTATTGTATGTGAGCCCCCTCAAATATTGATTTTATTCTATTTTTAGGATTTTTGTTATATCGGCAACAGAAATACATCATCTGTGAAAATTTCTAATCTAGCCATCACGGTTCATGATAATATATAGGTACAGCCTGACAGCAGACGAACGGAAAGCGGCGGCTTAGTAATAGGGTCCCGTTGGCACCCTTCGGGTACGGAACCTTGAATATAATTCCGCTCGCTGACCCATTTCAATGAATCACCCTTAGGTACCTAAACAAAAGTCTTTTTAGGTACCTATACAAGACGGAAATGTCAGAACGCCCCTAAAATAACGTCCAGTGTTAACTTGATCCCTCATTCGGCTCAACAAATCCCAAAAAAACTTTTAAACAGTGCTTAATAATAATGAGAACTAAATGTTTTTTTATAGTTTTTGTGCACCTTGTCGTCGACATTGAATCCTATGGACCTATTTGCACAAAATCGTAAGTATCTTTTTAACACGATTATATTAGCTTGACCTGTATGTATGTATATATGTAACGGAATCTTTTAACTTCATTTTCACCTACTTCTAAGCGTCAAGGTGCAAGGGCCGATGACAATGCAATAATATGAAAAAAAACCAACTAAAAAAATTAAAAATAAATATTATAGTTTTAAAAACTAAAAAACACGCTTTTGTGAAAACATGAACTAAAAAGTAAAAAATAATAAGAAAATGTATTTTACTGTAAAAAAACCGTGGGGTGATTTTTGAGATACTATTGATACCATGCACCCCACGCTTTTTTAACAGTAAAATGCATTTCTTCTTATTTTTAACTTTTTAGTTCGTATTTTCACAAAAGCGTGTTTTTTTAGTTTTTTAAACTACATTATTTATTTCCAGAAGAAAAACGGGCGGTCTTTTGTCCCTACATACGCTAATGTCTGTTTTCTTCCTGGTTTATTACACTAGAGCTGTTTTTTCAACTCCTCGTCTCCTTCAACTTTCTTCCAACAAATATCTTAATCCTTCAAATGGATAGATCATAGTATATTGTGTAGCAAGGGGTGAAACAAGACCATTTCTGACGAGGGCGAGAGGTCGCTTCGCTCGGGCTGTCATCGCCCTGGTCTGAAATCGTCTTTGTTTCATCCCGAGCCACACACTGTATTTTTCATATCACATGTAATGAAACAACGAGTTTTAATTTCTGTAGCCAGTCGAAGTAAGACTATTTCAGACAAATAGCGCAGTAATATCTTTTGAGAACGATTTGACGACAGTTGGCAATGCGATTCTGACAGACTTGAAATAAAGACGTAAATAATAAACAAATAAAGGTGCCGGGTAGAAACAACGTTGTTTCTGACTGACACATTCGAATTGGTTTGAAATTGTCTTGTTTCGACTGGCAAAACAGAAATCAAAACTCGTTGTTTCATTACATGTGATATGAAAAGAAATTTAAAATGTGAAAGTGTGTTTGTTTCTTTGTTTGACCTTCTTTTACATCCCATGGTGCCACTGATTGACCTGGATTAATGTGCAGAAAAAATAATAAATAGGTTAATAAATAATTTTTCACTCTCAAAGCCCCACAATAGGGTAGATATGCCCTGTGTCGTGGGTACCATGGAAACACACAATGACAGAAACACAAACACCCAGACCGAGAACAGAAATTTAAACTTCTGCTTCGCCGGTAATCGAACCCGGAACCCCTCGATTGGCAGTCTGGCATGGTAACCATTGCGCCACGTGAATCGTCAAATCAACATTAATAAATTATTAATTTACTAGCTGTGCCCCGCGGTTTCACCCGCGTTAGAGAGGATCATTAGCATAAAGTGAAGTCCCTTCTGAAGTACCGTGGACCGGCTTTTTTGTAGGACTATATAAGATAAACATTAACATCATACATTACATAGGTGTACCTCTAGCGGTTTTGGCGGCGCATGCCAGAATAGCTCGCAGATGGTAGATTTTTTCCTACTTACTTGACACTTATCGTCATATTTTGGACAATTCACACAATATCTTTATAAATTGTAGCCTATATGTTATTCTGATGTATAAGCTATATTGTGGTAAAGTTTCATTCAAATCCATTCAGTAGTTTTTACGTGAAAGAGTAACAAACATCCATACATCCATACTTACAAACTTTCGCCTTTATAATAGTAGTAGGATCTCTTTTTGTGTCCATGGTACCCTTGATACAGGTTATATCTACCCAACTGTGGGGCTATGAGTGTGAAACGTTATTTAATGTGGTTTCCATCGATTTATTATGACGTTGTCACGTTGAACTATCGTCCGTAAACCGACTTTACAGACATCATTTTTTTTTATAATTTTATTTTAGTGTTTATGCAAGCAAATGGGATTGGCAAGTGGAAAGCTTCGTGTATCCAAATTATCGTGAACTAGGGCTGTGCTTTTTTTTTAAATGCGATAAAACAGAGCTGAGAACGAGGAAGAAATCTGTAAAAGTTTGGGTAAAGTACTTTATATCTATTATTCATACCTTATTTGGTACGGTTTAAGAACCTTACTTACTGTATGAAAAGTTCTCATCCTTAGAGCTTGAGCAGGTTTCAAAGATATTTTGTGTAACCCACTACCAACTTACTCAACGTCCCATGCGGCCCCTAGAACTCTCTCATATTGGGTAACTTTCTCAAGATATAATATTACCAACAGTATTGATATATACAATTATTGTTATTTTATTATCTGGTTCCATACAAAATGGGTACAAACGAAACCCTATTACAAAGACTCTGCTGTCCGTCCGTCGCCGTACGTCTGTCCAAACTGTTTGTAATGAACCGTAATAGCTATAGTTGAATTTTTCACAGATGACGTATTTCCGCTGTTGTAACTAAGGGTGGTTCCCATACAAAATACATGATTTTGTGCCGTTTTTGTAAATATCCAATGGTACGAAACCCTTCGTGGGTGAATACACTGTAGCGACCTTCCGCTACTCATTAAGACATGGCCCACGGGTATTCCTGAATCACGCTATCGAAGTTTTCGGAATATCCTACCATATATACAAGCTCCGAATTGAGTCAGTTAGAGCGCGGCCGCTCCCCGGGCATGACCACCTCGCCCGGCGGGAGATCTTCCTTTGCCAAAACACGTCGATCTGTAGCTTTTAAAACAACTTTGTGTTTTAATTTCAGGACTACGTGCCAAAAAAGTATTGCTGTTCAGGTTATTTACCAAACGAGGAGCCTATGTAAGTAAACACTGACTATTCCCTTTCAAAAACTAGAATATTGTATAGGACTAGGTATAAGACAGAGAAAACAGAGCATGACCAACCCACATTGGAGCAGAGTGGTGGAGTAAGCTCCAGGCCTCCCCAATAATGCGGAGACACCCGTGCCCGTGACCTTACGCTACTCATCAGTAGATGGCGCCACGGGTATTCCAGCTCCGAAATGAGTCAGTTGGAGCGAGGCTGCTCCCCGGGCATGACCATCTCGCCCGGCGGGAGATCTGCCTTAGTCGTAGAAAGCTGATATTTTGTACGCTGGGTTAATAAATTCAACAAAAAACTTATAAATTCTGAAAATTTTTAATCCTAAAACGCCTTAAACCTGGTGAAAGACTTTTTTTGAAATTAACTTAGTCACAGAATGCTAAAATTTTGTACGCAGATCAAACAAGAAAAAAATTAAGAAACCTGTATCTTTCTCCCTTTGATGTGGACGACGCGCATGGCGCAATTTTTACCATGCCGGATTGCCAGTCGAGGGATCCCGGGTTCGATTCCCGGCGAAAGAGAAATTTGAATGATGAGTTTTAATTTCGACGACGTATTTATTTATTTATTCATTCAAAAACCTTATTTAATTTAACTTTCATTTCATCATCATTTGCTTCACATAAATTGGCTGCAACCTTTATTATATCTACTATATACAAGTCACTCCATCATGCTGCTCCATGCTGTTAGTCCATGGTGTTAAGTGGCTCATCCCTGTCAGGTGTTTTCAAACCACCCGAAATTTCTCATGACACCCACCTATCGATAACAACACAGAACATATTAAAAGAGGTTAGAATGGAAATGCCAAGGATTTTAAGCAAACGCTCATATCTCTACAGAAACACGCGATCGTGCTACGATATGCGTGCTTGTGTGAGTGCTTTGGTGTGATTCGTTCATTTGAAATCGCGTGATTGTGCGGCGCTAAGATTGGCTAGATTTGAAATTGCAAATATATACGTAAGCTTCGTATTTATTTAAGTACAGATGTAATGGAGGTGAAAGGTGGGGCTTGATCGACGACACCAGTTTTCATACGGCGTATTATTGCCGTTCTACCTCTCTTAATATGTTCTGTGGATAACAACCACTTAACGTACCCTCTGAAAGACGGAAACTACCATAAGATTTGCCACAAGCAGTCATCCATTATAGTCTGGACCACTCCCGACTCGGTTGGCTGTGTAGATTGCACGAATTCTACGCCAGACGCAAGACATGCGCGTTTCATGTAAATAGGGCCTTGAACACTAGGCATAAAAAAAAACAAAAAGCATACCTTAAAAAGGTTGCAGTAAACCACGATAGGAAAATAAGATAATTATTTATTAATTTTTATATTTCACATGATTTTTATTGTCGAGTAAATCAATATTTTCTTTGCCAAATTACTGTAAAAGATTAGTGACGTCACAACTCATTTTCTCAAACAAAATGTATGGGGATGTCACGTTTTGACAGCTTATTTATAGTATCTCATTTCACTTAGTAGTCCAAGACTGGATTGGTAAATAAATTACTAGTAAAAAGAGGAAATTGTTGTTGTTGATGATTTACAAAATGCACTTTCATTGATTAACTGGTAAAAAATTAGCAGATCTTATGGATAGACAAGCCCTTAACTCTATACAAGCCCTAAAATCAAAAACTAAACAATATAAAGTCTATGTAAACATGATTATAGCATTTATCTCCGTGCAATTTTGGCTGCCATTTGGTCTTGCTCAAGTAACATTTAATTTTGTTTTTGTTTTTTTATTACAATGTTAAAATAATATTTTTCAGAGTCAATGAATACCACTGCGACCCTGTGTGTTCTAAAGGATGTCCGCACGGAAAATGTGTGCGCCCCGAAATTTGTGAATGCAACAGAGGATACAAAAATGATGAACACAGCATTTGCATTCCGATATGCAGTCCGGAATGTATCAGTGGAACTTGCATTAAACCGAATGTGTGCGAATGCTTTTCTGGATATAATCGAACAGAAAGTTTCACTTGTGAACCCCTCTGTTCCAGTGGATGTCCTTATGGAAAATGTACCCGACCAGAATATTGTGAATGTAACGAGGGATATAGAAAAGATGAAAATGGAATTTGCGAACCCATATGCATTCCAGAATGCGGCAATGGTACTTGTATAAATCCGAATGTTTGTGAATGCTTTTCTGGATATAATCAAACAGAAAGTTTCACTTGTGAACCCCTCTGTTCCAGTGGATGTCCTTATGGAAAATGTACACGACCAGAATATTGTGAATGTGACGAGGGATATAGAAAAGATGTGAATGGAATTTGCGAACCCATGTGCATTCCAGAATGCGGCAATGGTACTTGTATAAATCCGAATGTTTGTGAATGCTTTTCTGGATATAATCAAACAGAAAGTTTCACTTGTGAACCCCTCTGTTCCAGTGGATGTCCTTATGGAAAATGTACACGACCAGAATATTGTGAATGTGACGAGGGATATAGAAAAGATGTGAATGGAATTTGCGAACCCATGTGCATTCCAGAATGCGGCAATGGTACTTGTATAAATCCGAATGTTTGTGAATGCTTTTCTGGATATAATCGAACAGAAAGTTTCACTTGTGAACCCCTCTGTTCCAGTGGATGTCCTTATGGAAAATGTACACGACCAGAATATTGTGAATGTGACGAGGGATATAGAAAAGATGAGAATGGAATTTGCGAACCCATGTGCATTCCAGAATGCGGCAATGGTACTTGTATAAATCCGAATGTTTGTGAATGCTTTTCTGGATATAATTTTACAGAAATAGGCACTTGTGAACCCCTCTGTTCTAGTGGATGTACTTATGGAAAATGTACACGACCAGAATATTGTGAATGTGACGAGGGATACAGAAAAGATGAGAATGGAATTTGCGAACCCATTTGCATTCCAGAATGCGGCAATGGTACTTGTATAAATCCGAATGTTTGTGAATGCTTTTCTGGATATAATTTAACAGCAAAAGGGACTTGTACACCCTACTGTTCAAAGGGGTGTCCTCATGGAAGGTGTATACAGCCCGAGTATTGTGAATGTGACCTAGGATACCAAAATGACAGCTATGACGTCTGCATTCCCATTTGTTTTCCACAATGCGGTAACGGTACCTGCATTACTCCCAATAAGTGTCAATGCTTTCATGGATATAAGATGAATTATTACGTCGGTTATCGAAGTCCTACGTTGTGCAAACCCGAGTGTAAGCACTGCAATGGTACTTGCGTTTCTCCCAATTTATGTGTTTGTGAACATCCTTATGAAGCTCTTAAACAAATGATTAATGGAAGTTGTGATTCTTATGATTGTTCCGTTACGTCATTTGAAGTCACAGTTTGTGTATTTAAAACTAATTCTGAAAACACGATAACAGTAAATGATGAAAACTCAAAACTTGGCTTCCATCAAAGTACTGACATATTTAAAGCTTCTACTTCTGATGATTTCAATTCTTTAAATAATATTTCGAGTGAACAGGGCTCTAAAATTAAGGCTAGTATGGCGGTGACAAAAGAAGAAGATGAAGAGAAAACAACTGAATACAATTATAATGACATTACCACGAATAGTAAAAAACGTAATTTAGGAGTTGGAATTTACACAGAAGAAGAAATTTACAGGTAGGTTTACATCTTATAAGGAAGATCTTCTGAGTAAATAAAATTCCATGGGTTAACTGTAAAGTTTTTACCCTGGTTAAGAAGAATTGGAAAGATGTGTTGATAATAGTTTATATTATGTAGATAAGAGTATTGTTGCATATACATGTTTTCTTGAAAGAGGAGACATGAGGAGGTTTATTACATAAAAAAGTAACACCAACTTACATTTAGAGTGCGTTGAGAATTTATGCAACGTATTTTGTATCCTTACTTTGTAACAATAGAATTTAGAACAATAGAATCGGAAAGTAGCGTCTGGTACAATTAAGAATATTGAATTATTTACTTTGAATTGATTTTTCATGGTTTTTTTATTGCTTTCAGTATTTATTACGGGGTCATCGGCTTTATAATAGCAATCGTGTTGCTGTTTTTAATACTTCTGCTTGTCAAGAAGAGCTTTTTTTTCACAAAAGGCTCCTACTATATTAAAGGTAATTATTATTATATTGTTTAATGTCCCTAAATTATTATTATATTGTTTAATGTCCCTAAGATATCTTTTTTAAAATATTTAAAACAACAATAATGGGTCTTATCCAAAATTAAATCTGTTTAAACTTTTACGCTTAACATTACAACATTATATATATATATATATATATATATATATATCATGTATGTTAGTTGATAAATACTTTATTTGATCAAAACGATAATTTTAGTTTTATTTGTTTCAGACCGAAGATTAAAAGAAATAAACAACAGAAAAGCGCGTAACGCAACAGAAATTGAAAAATATCAACTTAGAAACATTATGATAACGAAGCGGAACTGTTAGAATCTTATCATACATTAAAAGCTGTAATAAGTTAATTCGCAGAATGTATTATCATCAGAGACGGAAACCATCATGACGCATGCTATAGTTCGCAAATAGATTAATGCTGAGTGTTGTCGCTTTACTATTTTCGTAGTTTCCTCATTTAATGCGATTTTTCAAAAAGTAGAATATTTTTAAATCCATTTATGTATACCTTAAAACTATTTATAGGGAGGGATAGATTTGATTTTAATGAATCTTTTAGATCAGCTTTAAAAAGCTGAAGCTCGAAACTAAACATTTATTTTACATTCTAGTTCATTTCAATAAAAGCTTGTCTAGTAATTTTTACATTAATTTTTTGAAGTGAAATCTTCTGACCGCATGCCGCCGTAAGCATCGGAAGGTGCAGGAGAGCAACACAAAGCTCTCCCAAAGATGGGCCCATTGCGGGCGCCGCCCGTGGAGGACACCGGTGCATTCCCTCAGAGATCCCGGAGTCCTCCCAAAACGCAGAGGCAGGTCACCGAAGGGGTTTTAATGCGGTCAAATCCCACATAACCCGGTATCCTCTCCCAATGTGCCGGGTACCTTTTGAAGGTTCCCCCCCCCCCCCCCCCCGATACCAAAAAAAGCATGTATGTTTATAAATTATACTTGATAAAAATAATCTCATCGCGAAGCGCACATGGCCCGGCGGTTAGCGTAGCACGCAAGCGATCTATGCAACGAAGCCAAACGGGTGCGGCTGGGTGTGAGATGGGTGACCACTAGTGGCAAAAAAAATCATGTGCCTTTCCGTGCTTCGGAGGGTACGTTAAGCCGTCGGTCCCGGTTGTTGTCGATAGATAACAATCGTTAAACCTTGTCGGAGGCCTTATGGGCGGTTTGAATACATCCGACAGCGGGTTGGCCACTAACCCGCATCTCCACCAACCCGCATCTCCACCAACCCGCATTGGAGCAGCGTGGTGGAGTACGCTCCAGGCCTCCCTAATAATGGGGAGAGACCCTTGCCCAGCAGTGGGACATAAAAATGGTTGCAGCCATGTCTCATCGAGTTATCAGATTGATTAAGGTCAATCTTCACCGGCTCTTAGACCAAGACGGAGGGGTGACAGATGATGACGGCTCGACTGTCTATACTTGTAGAGATACTTCAACTCAGTTGTGCGCGCGGCGCTATGTGTGCGTGGGCTAGTAATTATGCAGCTTTAATTTGTGTGACAGTGACGCGGCCGTGATCGTCCGAGCAACTTCACTGTACCTCTTGTCACGCACACAAAGTTACTGTGTATATACAGGCTTACCCACACATAGCGCCGCGCGCACAACTGAGTTGAAGTATCTTTAAAGTTCGTTTATATCAAGTATTTAAAATATGTAAATTGACCAAGTGCATCTATTAATGAAAAAAGTGACGAAGAAATATTGAAAGAAAATGAGTGAGTACCTTATAAAAATAGGTACTAGATGAAAACCTACTGAATATACTAGATGAAAACTAATACTGATAATAAAAGCAATTCGTGCGAAATTATTCCCTAACCATTCCAAAATATCAAAAATGCACAACGTTAATGTTCAAGTTTTCACTTCTGCCGGCACTACCGGAGTGCAACCCGTTGTTTTTTTAAGACTGTCATTGCAATGTGTTTTATTGGTTTCATTTCAACCCACCTAGCCCTCTTCTGTGTTAGTACTTTCCAACAGAAGTTTGAGTAGAACTCCTCCGACTTCATCATTAGATCTTCGTTACCTGGAAGAACAGAGGGTTATCATTACGATAAATATACAAAAAATAGACAAGCCCGCTCTCGAATATTTTAGCTCTTTTCATCTTGGAGTTCCAGTCCTTACATCCCAGCTCCATCATTAGATCGGCTCGATGTCACTATTACTTATATCGCATTGGCACCGCACTTACAAAGTGGTACAAAAATGCTTTGCAAAATTTCAAAAAATGGTTACACAATTACTCTGATCTGAATATGATTTGGGAATCGGTCCTAATCCCCAAACGTTTTTTTTAACGCTTTTATTAGCATGACCTGTAGTATGTATGTAACGGAATCTTTTAACATCGTTTTCACCTACTTCTAAGAGTTTTATTGACTTGAAAATTTGCACAAGGGTCAAGAGCCGATGACAATGCAGCAATATGAAAAAAAAATACAACTACAATCTTAACAATAAATAATGTGGTGCAAAACACTAAAAACACGCTTTTGTGAAAAAACGAATTAAAAAAAATAAGAAGAAAATGTACCTATTATATTGTAGTTTAGATTTCAACTCTTTTTTTATGTACAAGAACTTGGCCTACATTTTTACAATTATGTTTTTGGTGGGATTTCATTTCTTTTTGCTCAGTTTGCTTTATGGTACCTATCGCAACGTTGTTCATATTATATTATTATTATTAAAATGAAGTGTGTCTGGTCCACTAGAGGTAATAATAGCTTTATGTAACAGGTAATAATTTAAACATTTATTTTAAGCTGCAATACGATACTGTGCACGACATCTTGGGATGAAATGGATTGTTTTGTTTATAGTTTATTTTAAAACGTAGTTAGTTATCTATTAAAATGAATTTTGAATATACTATAATTGCTTTTTTTTATGTTCTGATTTTTTTTTCGTGTATTATAATTTCTTTTTGCACTTGACCATTTTCTATTTTCTAAAGTTTTCCTTTACTTTTATGCTAACGACTACCCCGATGCCAAAAATCAGATTTGTAAGTCTTAGAGAAGTATGACCAACATTTTTATATATCATAATGATAATGACTATAATCTGACTCGCACTTGACCAATTTCCAATATTCGAATTTACCCATTACTCTTACCCTGACGACTAGCTAAATGCCAAATTTCAGCTTTGTAGGTCTTCTAGAAGTGGTCAAACATTTTGATGAGATGTCAGTGAGTACATGAGTCAGTGAGTACCAAATTTACAATTTTCTCGAGTCTATAACTTTTTTTCTGTAATAGCTACAATATTGAAACTTTTTATTCAAAGTATATTAGACAGTGTTATTATGTCCGTAAAGTTTAATCCAGATCTATTAATCAAGTAAGAAGATACAGGGGGGTCAAAAGTGGCTTGAAGCGGTTCGGGTAAATAGTGTACGGTGTGCGCGCGGCCTGTGCTTAGAACTTGTCCGGCGCACTTTCGTGCGCTATGATAAAAAATTAGTCGCTTTATTGAAGGTTGAATAAGATTAGATATTAACCGAAATTTAATACAACACAATCATAGAATATTTTTAAATTAAATAACATTTATCTATACAAGGCGGAAGTAGTTATCGTCCCTCAGTAGTTACAGAGTTAATTTACAACATAGATGTAGTATTAGTATCCGAAAACTGCGTGAATAACTAATAAATAGATTTGAATTAAAATGAAGGAATTATTGTCAACGAAAATTGAATCTACATATTATTCTCTTGCAATAACATGTCTTTTGCATTTTGTTATGTATGCTGAATCGTCTAAATCCGTTTGCTCTAAATGGTAAGTAGTTTTAAATCTATGCTTAATATTATAAAGCTGATGAGTTTGTTTGTTTTTAGTTAGAACGCGCTAATTTCAAGGAGTACTGCTTCGAATAGAAAAAAATATTTTTGTGTTGAATAGTCAATTTATCGAGTAAGGCTTATAGGCTTTTATAACATAACGTTATGCGGACGAAGTCGCGGGCGGCCGCTAGTACTAAGATAAAATAAAAAATAACCGTTAATAAAAATCATGTCTTCTTTGGAATAATAATAATAATAATAATAACGCTTCACACTCATAGACCCACAATCCTATTTTTTCCGTGGATAATGCTTCTAGAGGAATGATTTTTTGTGATCTATGTAATATCTAAGTCTGCTAAAGCTATGCCCCTACGTTTTTTTTTCAATCAACTAAATAGATCTAAAAATATGACTCTTCAAAAATCGTAGAAAATGCCTCTTTCATACAGACCTAATCCAACAACTGCAAAACAAATTTGAAAGGATTTTGCAACCAAATAAAAATATAGGGGCATAGACTTATTCCATTTCTTAATATTTGTGAAAAAAATTTTTTAAACTCAATTTTGAAGGAGTAAGCAGGAGAATAAGAAACCTCGATTTAGTCAGAAAGTTTTTAGGTATAATAGGTCTGCGCTGCATCTGTCCCCATGGCACGCTGCGGATAGCGCAGGGCGCAGCGCGATAGCAATAGTCCAAAATACCTATTTTTCTAATTCGGCTGAAGCCTCTTAAGCCTACAAGTATCCTCCATAAACGGACTATTCAACATAAAAAATAGATGTTTTTCTAACCGCAGATTACAGGGGAGCAGCGATAAATACGACAATTATTTTTTTAATACAGTTGCTCAAAAAGTGACGTATTGCAGGGACGTATAGCGTGCGGGAGGTGGGCTATTACACATTCGTGCTTTTTCTTTACCTTTTCCGCACTCGTGCGTTCTCTTTCCCAACTGTCAAAATAATGTCTATTAAAAAGAAAAAAGAAAACAACCACGAAGTTTTAGAAGTTTTTATGATTCATGCAAATATTTCTATAAAGAAGCTACTAATTTGTTTCAATATTAAATTTAATGATTTGATAACCTAACTCATTGATTAGGTTAGGTTTCATTTCATTTCATCTCATTGACATTTTCATTTCATATCAATAAAAAAATTCTACTGAAGACTTGGCTGTATGGGCATAGTTACCTTTGCCTACCCAGAATGGGTGAAGAAAACAAAAAAAATCTCTGCATATAGGTATTCTTTTACGGTTGGCGGTTTTTCAAAAATGTTCTTTGCGAGTTTTTATTATTTTATTAAATTGCTTCATTTTTTCGCAACTGTATTAAAAATAGTCGTTCAGTACACGTGCGGAACCGTCATTGGAAGGAGTTCCGACTGTCAACCCTCACCTTCGGCTGCGCCTCGGCTCGGGTAGACATTTGTCGGAACTCCTTGCAATGACAGCCTTTCCGCACTTGTAATGAAATATACTATTCCACACAGCAAAATTTTCCATACACCAATACACGCGCAGTAGTTTGTTGCACCTAATTTCAGAGGGACATAGATCCGTCGTGTCAACTGCAGCAATTTTTTTACGTAACAACGTCTAATAAATCGACCAACGCCGGCTGCACTCATTAAAAAGGATGACTCGTTGTAACGATATGCCCATTATAACATTACGCTGATTGTAATGTTACGTTGAGGCTTGAGCGTTCGGCTTGCGCCGTTCGTCGACTGTTTATAGTGAAGTGAAAAGTTAATGTGGTTTTCATTGTTTTGTTATGACATTGTCACGTTAAACTATCGTCCGTAAACCGACTTTACAGACAACCATTTTTATTAGTCAAAAATAAATAAATAAATTCAATCACAAATAGTGCGTTGACAACTTTTTATTTAGATAAATTATCTAGATGAAGATAACCGACTTCGTTTGTTATCAAAGTAAGCTTATAATAATAAATGTATTCTATGAATAGCTATTCAAAACACTTATGGAAAGAATATAGTAGTTACTACATGAGAAAAATGTCCCGTATATTTATATTTCATATTAATATATTTAAGTATGTTCAAAAAATTCATTACTTTTGTTGTAGGTTATACTTACACTACAGGACTCTACATGATTCTACATGAAATTAGTACCTACATGACTGTACTACTTTTAATTCTTTTTTTTTAAACTCAACTAATTTATAGCTAGATAAAAATGAAACTGATCTAGATAAATTCAAAATAACATATGACGCATTATTTAGTTACTTCAAATAAAAGATGATTTAGTTATCTTCCCGGTTTTTAAGTAAAAAGATAAGTTTTGCCCAACTGTGTCGCTGCAGCTGAAGGGCGTAAGTATTCTCTGAAGTCGTAAGCTAAGTTGCTACTCCGAAGCACTCCGGAGGCTGATGGTTGCCTCAACTGTCTACGCCTATGTCTGACTGGCAAAGTTACACCGCAAAAATGGGTGCTGCGGCGTAAGAGGTATTAAGCTGGGTTGAAACATAAGACTTCACCTATCACCTAATATTTTTTACAGGATTGCAGCTGACGCATTTAGTTGACGACCGTGTGGCGCAATAACCATTGCTCGGCGTGGTCCCGGGTTCGATTCCCGGCGATGCAGAACGAGCGTACTTAAACACTTCTGTTCTCAGTAGGAGTGTTTATGTTGCCGTCTATGTGTGTATTCATGGTACCCACTACACAGGGAATAGTGTGGGACTGTTTTTATTTTTATTTTTATTTAATGAAATATTTTATGATATGCAGGGTTTATGAATCCAAATGGGATTATCAGTTTGTAACGTCGTGGCACGACTATCGCGTAAAGGGCTGCTGGTTTTGGGATTCGAGTTGTAACAGAAGTGAACTAAAAACTAAGTGGGACTACGTCCGAGTTTGGGTAACTATCACCCATTTTCACTAACCATAGGATACGCCTAAATCAGATGCCTAAATATTTAGGAGTTGCCTAGAGGAAAAACACTTTACACTTAACATTAAGTCATGAGTCATGACTAACGACGTTAGGCATAACCTAAATTTACGACACCTGACACCGATTGGGGACGTAGTGAGGGTGCCCCTAAACTGACACATGTGATAGTCGCTCAAATTGATAATAGATTGACGAACAAAACCATGGACAAAAACTAGGGTACTCATAAGATAGGACCAACCTTTTTTTTTTGGTATCGGGGGGGAAACCTTCAAAAGGTACCCGACACCTTGGGAGAGGATACCGGGTTATGTGGGATTTGACCGCACTAAAACCCCCTCGGTGGCCTGCCTCTACGTTTGTGAGGACTCCGGGATCTCCATAGGAACGCACCGGTGTCCTCCACGCGCGGCGCCCCATAACGGGCCCATCTTCGGGAGAGCAGATGTGCTCTCCTGCACCTTCAGGTGTTCACGGCGGTCGCCTCTTACGATCAGGCAGGGGATACCGTAGCTCTATTCTTAATCCCGAAGCTACAGGGACTAAGATAGGACCAACCTATCTACACTAATATTATAAAGAGTTTCCTATTTTGTTGATTTGTATGTTTGTTTGTTAATGAATAGGCTCAAATACTACTGGACCGATTTAAACAATTCTTTCACCATTCGAGAGCTACATTATCTACGAGTAACATAGACAAAATTTTATTTTGGAAAAATAGGGTTCCGTAAGATATTTGGGTTTTTCAGACACAAGGTGTAAAAAATGTACCAGAAAAGTTACTTATTTTGCGTACGCTGCCTAAACTATAAAATAAAGAACCATAAAATGTTTAAATTAATTGTAGATCTTATCAATATATACAAAAAGGTCCGCAACACACTATACCTATCTGTCGAGTGAGGCACAACAACCATTTTTTTATTTAAAAATCTTGAATATTTTTTGGACTACATTTAAACGCATTTATTTTACTCATGCTATTAATCCTTATCAAAAAAAATATTTCATCACTAAGTACAGTTTATGTTTATAATATTTGGTCTTTAAATGATCAAAATTGGACGCTTGGTTTTGAAATTACGATGAAATTAAAATATTACGATTTCTGCTACACGGCCCGTTGCGAAGTGGGCGTCACCAAGGCGGAGGTGCGCGTGCGGGAGGGGTGTCTAGATTTATGAGAAAGGTACCCGCGCGGCTCAGACACGAGGTCGACTCCCTTCGCTGTGCGTACATGACTAATATTATAAAGAGGAAAGATTTGTATTTTTGTATGTTTGTAATGAATAAACTCAAAAACTACTGTTCCGATTTCAAAAATTCTTTCACCATTATAAAGTTACATTCACCCTGAGTAACATAGGCTACTTTTTACCTACCGCGGGAAAATGCTTCATTCCTACGTGAAAACGGGTAATAGGGTCAACGCGGTTGAAGTAACTGGCTAAACGAATATGATTTTAATATAGCAATGAAGCCTGGATTAGCACATAGGCTATTTTTTATCCCCGTAGGATTGATCCCCATTAAACGGGTCCATTCGGGCGAATTACAAATAAAAATGATCTGCGTAGGCAAAGATACAAAAAATTAAAGTATAGGTTTCAATTAGGACACATGAAATCTGCGGAATATAATACATATTCACTTCATGCTGATGATCCTTTCTAACGCGGGTGAAACCGCGGGGCACAGCTAGTTACATCTAGTTACATACATCGATTGGTGAAACGGAACTTCATGCTAAGCATAGCCCTAAATTTGGAGTTACTTAGTAAGGCGTTCCCTTGTTCATCGTTAGTGGAAACGGGCATTAATCTATTGTGAAGTAGTTTAAAATGATGTATGCAGAATCTATTATAATATTATTTTTGTAATTGTATGTCCGTATAATTGTCGCAGCCGTCTGATTAATTCCGCCACTCAATCGACAAGCTAGCCCGTTAATTAAACGCCGGAAGTCGCTGAATGTAACTTCCAACGACTTGGCTGAACGTCACTTAGCCGCTTTGTGCAATGCAGTATAGGCAACTATGTAATGTTTGACAAGCGTTACCAGAGGCCTTAGTGTAAGTTTGCACACGCGAAAACGTTAATAATGCCTGCCCTACACGTTGCGAGAAATCGTTCAGATTTCTTTGAACAGACCTGTTTCTTCAGATTTATCGGACGCAATCGCACGTGTGGATGGTAAATCTTTTGCGATAAATCGGAAGAAACCGGTTTGTTCAGAGAAATCTGAACGATTTCTCGTAACGTGTAGGGCAGGGGTAACGCGTTTGTGTTTGCTATCACTGAACTGATGACGTTGAACACAGGGTCATAATTTTTGGACGTTCTGTGTATTTGGAGGTAAGAACATTAATAACGCATGGAAAGTTTGGAAGAATAGACGAACAAATAAACGATTTGGAAATGTTAGGCTGCTATACAAATGGCGTTTTACGAGTGTTGATGAATCTCCAATGTCTGCGCAGCCACAAAGCTACACAGCCTACATTAACGTTGAGCATGGTTTGAAGGCAACGTTTACGTCGCGTTCATGCCGCGATTGGAACACAGTAATAACGCCCGTTCATACGCACAGAATAGGATGTTGTGATTGTATCAGTTATCGAAAAAACGGAATCTCGACATTGCGTTGACGTGGCGTTGACGTTGCAAAGTCGGAGAATGAACGCTTCTGAAGCGATAACGTTGGAGAAAGGCCAATGCTCGTACAATTCCAGTGTGACAGCAGTATTATAGCTCGTTAAAGTGGAATTCAAAGTTTCCGTAACATTCATTCATCACTCCGTCGGCCTTTGGAAGTCCAAGAAGAAGGTCAAGAAGAACTGCGAGTCGGCCTTGGCCTCCCTTATTGTTCGCTATTCCATCCGGTCTTAAGGCTTCCGGCTGACTTCGTGTCGTCAGTCCATCTGTTTGGAGGGAGAGGGAGACCTTTCATCTTCATCGGTATAAAGGGTTTAAGGGAAAGGTAAACGGTATAAGGGTATAAAGGGTATGGAAATATTGTAATTTATATGAATTTTAATGTTCTCGTTATAAATTAAGTTTTTAACAAAAAAAAAACCGACTTCAAACGGTAAAAAATAAAATTGTTCAGTACCTACTTCTTCTTGCTTATGGTAATGACTCTTAAAACTATTTTTGGAGTCGGCCCTTACTAAAATGTCGTACCATTCGTTCTAAATGGGCACCGACAGTACAGATAGTGGGACAGTACCTACATCTTCTTGCTTATGGTAATGACTGTTAAATCTATATTGGAGTCGGTGTCCATTCAGAACGAAAGGTACACTGTATTTACTAAGACAGGAAGACTTTGACTTGGTGACAGTTGGACTCTCAGGAATGTAAGATTTCGAACAAAAAACCATTTATTGAAAGAATATGCTCCCAACTCCTAACCGTCATAGTACCTTCTATCATCAATTCAGCAACATGATATGATGATAATTATACACAAATGCCTGTTTTGCTTTAGTAAAAATATGAAAATCATTTCTTGTGCTATAAAATTTAATTATTCCCTTAGATTTCTCTGGGATCCCTACATCAGACTTTGACTTGGTGACAGTTGGACCACCTCAGGAATGTAAGATTTCGAATAAAAAACTATTTATTGAAAGAATTTGCTCTCAACTCCTCACTGTCGCAGTACCTTCCATCATCAGCTCAGCAACATGAGATGATGATTACTATATACAAATATCTCTTATGCTTCAGAAAGTATAAGAAAATTAATGTGTGTGCCTATAAAATTTGAGAGTTCCCCTTGATTTCCCTGGGATCCCATCATCAGATCCTGATTTGGTGACAATGGAACCACCTCGGAAGTATAAGCATACGAACAAAAAAAAGTTTTGAAAATCGGTCCACAAACGGTGGAGTAATCGGTGAACATATATAAAAAAAAATACATACAGCCGAATACAGTACCTCCTCTTTTTGGAAGTCGGTAATAAAACTCAATTCTGCATAGTTAAATAACTTTCTTTTTTATTTCAGGATAATGTAGAGAAAAAATATTGCTGTACGGGATATATTCCTAGATCGCTATACGCGGAAATGTAAGTTTAGACCAACTCATGTCTTCTAAGGATGTGCACGGTATACTTTTAATTGAAGTTATTTTAAAAAGTTCATTGATTAACAATTATAATAGGATTTAATTTCAGTTAAGTTTGAACGGTGGCACGATAAATTACTGGTAATTAAGAAACTCTAAGATATCAACAACGACACGTGTACCTGAAGTTTTCGCTAAATTCTTAATTAATATTTTAAACATAAAAAGTAGTTATTGTGAGTCAACCATAGGAGATATGTATGCTATCGCGAACTTTTTGTAGAAAATTTATAAGCAGTTTTAGAAATCTATACATATATAGGGACAGACAGCGGTTAGCGACTTTGTTTTATACTATGTAGTGATTTAAAATTACTTATTTCAGTAGTTTTTCTATTTAAATGATGTAATTATTTGGATCAATTTTTAGTGCTAAAGAATAAACTTTGCTGTGGTAAAGATATTTTTATGTACGTTTTTATAATTTCACTAAGCTATTAATTATGTTTTAAAAAATTGGACATGAAATAATTAATATTTTTGTAAGATATATGATTTATATATAAAAAAAATAGGCCGCAGTATACTATAAGATAATATGTCAGTAATAAAACGTTTTTTGTACGGAATATTATTGTTTCAGTATGTTCATAAATTAAGAGGTAAAAGATTATATTTAAAGCGTTTTTGTAAAATCAGCTTGTAGAAAATAACTGAAATGAGTTAATATTTTATGTTGTTTTAAAAAAGGGCGTATTTTGCAAAATTAGAAAAATGTTCTTTATTATTAAATAAAATCATTTTTTAAAAACTTTAAGGTTTCTTAGATTTGCAGTCGCAAAATATCTCATTAATCGTGTTTTCGAACAAAATATGTAATGACCTCTTAACAATAAAATTATTATTATGTTTTTTTTTCAGAAGCGTTGAAAGCGACTGTTACCCCCTGTGCTGGAAACCATGTCCTAGACACAGTAAATGTAAGCGTCCTGATTACTGTGAATGTGACGAAGGATATAAAAAAGAAGATAGGAGTTGCCGTCCTATATGCATTCAAGACTGTGGCAAAGGCACTTGTGTCGAACCTAACGTATGTGAATGTTTCTCTGGATTCAATTTAACAGAAAGTAACACTTGTGAACCCGTCTGTTCCAGTGGATGCCCACATGGGAAATGTATAGAACCTGAATACTGTGAATGTGATGAGGGATATACAAAAGATGAAAGTGGTATTTGCCAACCCGTATGCATTCCAGGCTGTGGCAATGGTACTTGCATCAGTCCTAATGTATGCGAATGTTTTCACGGATATACAGGAAACCCTTATCCGACTGATCCCGAAGAATCATTTTGCGTAGCAAAATGTGAATACTGCTATGGTGGAACCTGCATCTCACCAAATTTTTGTACTTGTGATCCTCCCTTTGAACGATACATATACACGATTGATGGAAAGAACTGTAACAACAGCTTTAGCTTATCAGGATGTGATGTTACAGTTTGTCTATTATCACCTCTTGATTTTGAAACTACCATTTTGGTTGAAACTTTTGGTGAAACACTTGATTCCAAAGCTACGGAAACAGTAGAAAGCTATGGAACTTCGATGTTAGATATTATTATAAACCCATACAGGTCTAATATCAATATGGCTAGTATAGCCTTATCTGGATTAAATGAGGCCAAAGAGACAACACTTAGAGGGAGCTCTGAGATCACTGTGGCTAATGTAGCCATAACTAAATTAAATGAAGCAGAAGATACAACGCCCAAAGGGAGTGATGAATGCAGCTCTAAGACCACTGAATTTAATGTAGCCATAACTGAATTAAACGAAGCAGAAGATACAACGCCCGAAGGGAGTGATGAATGCAGTTCTAAGACCACTGAGGTTAATGTAGCCGTAACTGAATTAAACGAAGCAGAAGATACAACGCCCGAAGGAAGTGATGAATGCAGTTCTAAGACCACTGAGGCTAATGTAGCCATAACTGAATTAAACGAAGCAGAAGATACAACGCCCGAAGGGAGTGATGAATGCAGTTCTAAGACCACTGAGGTTAATGTAGCCGTAACTGAATTAAACGAAGCAGAAGATACAACGCCCGAAGGAAGTGATGAATGCAGTTCTAAGACCACTGAGGTTAATGTAGCCGTAACTGAATTAAACGAAGCAGAAGATACAACGCCCGAAGGAAGTGATGAATGCAGTTCTAAGACCACTGAGGTTAATGTAGCCGTAACTGAATTAAATGAAGCAAAAAATACAACGCCCGAAGGGAGTGATGAATGCAGTTCTAAGACCACTGAGGTTAATAAATAAATAAATAAATATCTTTGGACAATTCACACAACACCACCTGATTCCAAACTAAGCAGAGCTTGTACTATGGTAATCAGAAAGCTGATAAACATACTTATATAATTCTAAATACATACTTAAATAGATAAATTAACACCCAGACACAGAACTAATAGATATGTTCATCACACAAACATTTGTTCTGGGTGGGAATCGAACCCGCGACCCCACGCTTCGCAGTCGGCTCATCACCCACTGCGCCACGGAGGCTGTCAAATGTCAATGTAGCCGTAACTGAATAAAAAGAAAGCCAAACAGACATTTGAAGAGACCGATGAATACAGTTCTGAGATCACTGAGACTAATCTAGCTGTAACTGAACTAAATAAAGCCAAAGAGATAACACTTGGAGCAAACGATGAATACAGCTCTGAGATCACTGATGCTAATACAATTGGATTTTTCAATGTATAGTTTTGTTTTAATTTTAAATTGTTTTATTAAATGTATTACTTTTATAATATTTTCTTATTATTTGTGTTTAGGCCCTGTGGCAGGATATATGGGCCTTGGTAGCCTGAAATAAATTAGTTAATTAGTGAAATGGCGCGATGACTCAAATTGAGTCTTGGCCTTCGATAATTAGAGTTAAATAAATTAAATAAATATAATAAATAAATAACTAAACTAAACAAAGCCTAAGTTAAAATACCTGGATGGCATGATGAATGCCGATTTAAATTTACTAAGGCTTATATATTATGTAGCCGTAACACGATTAAATGTAGCCGATCAGACAACATCTGACCACTAGATGGAACGGTCTGAAATTTAGGACGTTCATCAAAATAAAATTTACTTTGACTTTGTCAAATTGCCTCCCATTGCCCATTGGTCTATTAGCTTACATTCCATTGGTCGATGTACTCGTCGATCATTGGTTGAACTACATACGATAAGTTTGATGTAGTTCTCGGCGGTGTCGCTAGATAGCAGTGATCTCTAACAAATGTTGTAGAGGACACAAGATTGACGTAGTTGCTAGATGGCGGCTAGTTGGGGGTATAAAACTACTATTTTATTATAATATGTCGGAGAAATTATGGGCGGCTTAGGTACATGCAACAGGTGTCCGTACCATAGAACATATTAAAAGAGGTAAGATCGGAAATGTGGGCGGGACAGACGCGCCAAGGATATGAGCAAACGCTCGTATCTCTACAGAAACACGCGATCGTGCTACGATATGCGTGCTTGTGTGCGTGCTTGGTTCATTTGAAATCGCGTGATTGTGCGGCGCTAATTTTGGCTAGATTTGAAATTGCAATTATGTGCGTAAGCTTCGTATTTATTTAAGTACAGATGTAATGGAGGTGAAAGGTGGGGGGCTTGATTGGCGACACCAGTTTTCATACGAACGGCGCATTATTTCCGTTCTACCTCTTTTAATATGTTTTGTGGTCTGTACATCAAATATATTAGAGATAGCGGGACCCGGCTTCACCGAGGTGATAGAGTTTATATTTGCCTATATTATTTGGTATTCGTGTTCGAGGAGTGTGAGTAAAATTTAAAAAACCCGGTGTACTGTATAAGTAAGTACGTATGTACTTACCCATTTGAAAACTTTGAAAGTTAAACCATGATATTATAAGAGCAGGACACCAAATTTTACAACAGACGCGTTAAGGAGTCTGAACAAATTACTAATTATATAAACTAGTTACTAGAATCGTACCTACTCTTACCTATCTTATGCGAAAAAAGTTTTATTTTTCACTTTTTGAAGTTGGTTTTAATTTTTTGTTTACTCACCTCCATCACTGTGAGCAAAAAATACGCTAATATAAACTTAATCACCCGAGGGAAGCTGGGCCGGATCGCTAGTACCTATAATATATTTTAGTATAAAAACTTTATCTGAAATAGACGGAAGTCGACCATGCAGAGTTTCAGTATCAGTTTCCTACAAACAATTACATCGTTGAGACGCCTGAAAACGATTAAAATTAAAAGTAAGGGGAAAAACATGACAACAACAGCAAAAATGAAAACTAAATGTGCTTTTGTAATAACATTTTGTTTTTTGAATTTTTTTGTGTATGCTGAATCATCTGTATCTGTTTGCAGTAAATGGTAAGTACTTTTATATTAACAATGTATTATATTGCCACAAAACCCCGAAAAAAAATTAGACGAAAAAGGCCATGCCCGCCACATAACCTTTAAGAAATTTTATTAGTCATGCACTGTGATGAAAAACTATCGTAATCAAGTACCTACATTTAAAATATTACATTTATAATATTAATGACCCAGTGAATAATCTAAATAAAGCTAGCTATAAAAAGAAAATTCCATCCTAAAGCAGCGTTTTTGGCGCTGGTAGCATTTCCCCTCCGAATAAGTAAAATATAACTTTTTTGGGAAAAATAGACCAGCCCTTCGATCACCCGGGTGGCCATGTCGATGGTCGCTGCAGCCCCATCCTTCTTGGGTGTTTCAACTACATGCAATAGGGCCAACGTATCTACAAGTAACATCCCATACCAGGGCCCAGCCACGTCGCCATGGCATAAGAATAGCTCCTTCAGGTCACATATTGTATTTCCCTCACAGTGGAGCAGCAATAAATAAGCATATAAACTAATAAAAGTTCAATATATGATTCCTTTAAAAATCACGTTCTTGCAATAGAGAAAGCAGATGCCATCTAGGTTTTAATTTTGATTTAATCATTCCTATACTTTATTTAAATGTAAGCAATGTTTAAATTAATGTTTAAAAATATTGGCATTCATAAACGTTGTTTATTGTAGCCATCTGTTTAATTTGTGTCTGAAATAGGTGTCATTTTAAACTTCCTAACTTACTAAGACTGTTTAAGGGCTAAATAAATCAATAAGTTAAACAATGCTTAGGGAGCTTGTTAACAAGTTTTATGAATAATGCTGTTACATTGAAGTAATGTTCTACCAACTATTGACAGCCTCCGTGGCGTAGTGGGTGATGAGCCGACTGCGAAACGTGAGGTCATGGGTTCGATTCCCACCCAGGACAAATATTTGTGTGATGAACATGGCTATTGACACAGAGTCTGGGTGTTCATTATCTATTTAAGTATGTATTTAAAATTATATAAGTATGTTTATCAGCTTTCTTATTACCATAGTACAAGCTCTGCTTAGTTTGGAATCAGGTGGTGTTGTGTGAACTGTCCAAAAATATTTATTTATTAAACTTTAGTTAGGGGAATGCAGCGCGGTACACCTCCGCACCGATGGTCCGCGGTCAAACTATGAAATCTCTACTATTTACTCTTATCTGGATAAGTATGTGGAGATGTGGATACTATGACATAACGGCTGCCTGCGTCATTACATTACATATCCTAAAATTGCCAATGTTAGCAGATGACTGTGAGACCAAATTGACACATACGGTAGCTGTCACGTATGTTCCTTATCGACCCATTTCAACCTTTTTTTATGTCCCACTACTGGGCAAAGTGTTGGGAGAAGCACAAGTAAGAGGGGTTTAGGCTATAGTCCACCACGCTGGCCAAGTGCGGATTGGTGGGCGTCATACCTTCGAGAAATTATGAATTTCTCTCAGGCATGCGCGGCCATGGAAAACATCGTATCAATTAAATAGGTATCACAATATTTTCCATCACCGTGGAGCAGCGATGATATGCGCACATTACAATTTCTTTTTATCAGAGGTTTTGAACCCGGTATCTCCGTGTTGACGACCGCGGACTTTCCACTCGGCCATATTTGCTCTGCATTATTATCTTTAATATAATTTTGGAATAATCCCTTAAAATTGGATTCCATACAAGACTATACTCATCTAAACAATTTTGTAATATTCTGAGCTATTCTGAAGTCAAGTTTGGGATCTATATAATTATGAACAACATTATTTCTAAACATCTTATCAATTATTGCATTTGTTTCATCTTCTGTCTGCGTAAATTAGACCATATAATATCCTCTTACCGTCGCCAACTTAGTTGGCTCCCCATTCGTCAACGTAGACAGGTTAGATTACTCAACACTCCTTTCACCATTCTTTTTGATCCGCTTTCTCCAGAGTACTTGAAGTGCAAATTTCAGTACCTCTGTGACTCGCACGTGCGTCAGCTTCGATCTTCCGAATCCCTTCTCTTATCTATTCCACTTCATCGCTCCGGATTTATATCCATCTCCTTCTCACTTCAATCGGTTCGGCTTTGGAATGCTCTGCCCGCTGATGTCAGGAAATTACACTCCAAGTTCTCTTTCAAAAAAGGTGTAAATTATATTATATATTTATTTATATTCAGCTAATCAGTTACTTTCTTTTGTTCTTATCATTTGGCTGCAACCCTTTTTGCGTCCCACTGCTGGGCACGGGTCTCTCCCCGATATTGGGGAGGCCTGGAGCTTACTCCACCACGCTGCTCCAATGCGGATTGGTGGAGATGCGGGTTAGTGGCCAACCCGCTGTCGGATGTTTTCAAACCGCCCATAAGGCCTCCGACAAGGTATAACGACTGTTATCTATCGACAACAACCGGGACCGACGGCTTAACGTGCCCTCCGAAGCACGGAAACGCGCATGAAATTTTTGCCACTAGCGGTCACCCATCTCACACCTCACCGCGCCCGTTTGGCTTTGCTGCATAGATCGCTTGCGTTCTACGCTCGCCGCCGAGCTATGCGCGCTTTCTTATCATTTACCTCCTTCGAATCTCTCTGTTCTCCCTTAGGTAAGCTGGTAGATAATGCCATTAGGCATAAAGCTCGCCTATTGTACCACGATTTAATGGGGTTAATAAAGTTTTTAAATAAATAAAAATAAATTATTAATTAGATATTTTATCGTATGCAGGGATCGTAAGTCCAAAGTCAAAACGCGGGTGGAGTCCTACGTGTATGAGCATCGTAAAGAAGGCTGTTGGTTTTTTAATTGTTATGAGAATGTACGAGAAACGTGGGAGGTGACTTATAGAGATTGGGTAAATAACTTTTCTTAACCTTTTTTGTGACAATTTTTTATGTTTTATGAATTCACAGATAAGTTTTTGTTCTGATTAACATAATGAATATTATTATGGTACGAATAGTAGTATTTTGTAGGTGGTAGAACTATTATGGTTCGCCCGGAGAGTACCACCGCTGCACCCACTTCTGCCGTGAACCAACTATATTGTGTTTCGGTGGAAAGGTGCAGTGCCGGCCACACTTACATGAGGCGACCACCAGCCTCCGGAGTAGCAGCGCAACCGCATACGACCCTGAGGCCGTCATGTCTGAATGACTCACCTATACTTGCTTGACGTTGTATGTAGATGTCTATGGGCTGCAGCGACCACTTAACACCACGTGGCCTGCATGCTCGTCTGCTACTCTCATTACTCACTTTTTTTTTGAGATAGTAAAATAAAAACGGTTATGGGTTATAAAGAAACATTCATTCTTCTCTCAAAAGCTTTTTTGTAATACATATAAGAGTACGAGGGTTAATTATAATGCATCCTCAAGTTAGGTCTCACATCCATTTGATCCATTAAATAACTCGATCTGGCTTTGCTTCTGCAACGCGATTCTTGATTATCTTATACCTACCATGGTTACCATTCCGGACTGCCAATAGAAGAGTCCCGGGTTCGATTCCCGGCGAAATAGAAATTTGAATGATGAGTTTAAATTTCTATTCTAGATCTGGGTGTTTGTGTTTCTGTCTTTGTGTGTGTCCATGGTACCCACGACACAGGATATATCTACCCTACTGTGGGACTATGAGAGTGAAGCGTCAATTAACTTAATTCAATTTTTGTTTATGTTACGTTTTTACGTAATCTTGCGATCAAACTTTATTTTAAACAAGGACACTATGCTTAAGTTTTATTATTTATTTGTACTTTATTAATAAGGACTTTATTAATAAGGAATTAAACAAGGACACGATGCTTAAGTTACATCAACGTATCAAACGTATCTGCACTTTTGTCAATATTTAGTGTCAGGTATATTTTGTTATAAAATATTTTTACTAGGCTTCCGCCGGCGGGTTCGCCCGCGCGGACCGTAGGACAAAAAATAGCCTTTGTGTTATTCCAGGCTATATCTCTAACTTTCTTCCATCCATTTGAAATACGACGTAAGACGATATTGCCATATTAAAATCATAGGCGTTTAGCCAGCGCTTACGACCGCTTGTACCCGTTTTATAGGTTCCCGTAGGATAAATTAAAACCATCCTATGTCCTTTCCCAGGGTTCAATCTAGTATCTGTGTTCCAATTTTGTTTAAATTGGTTCAACAGACAGTCATAGTTGCTTTCGAATTTAATAATACTATTATTAAAAATATATAAAATTAAAACTAATATATGACGGCGTAGGATATGGCAAAACGGTGCCGTCATCTTCATATATTGCTAGCTATAGCTATAGCTGCAGTATATGAAGTATATATAGTACATATACTTTTAAATTACGAAATTACTCGTTTTATTCACGCACTAAGCAAACCGACAGTATCGTATTAGAGGTGTGTACTTCTTGGTGTCTCGAATATGACTGGACTGATCGCTCCGCGTGTAGACTTCATCAATACCGTACTTGTTCACCATTACTAAACTGACAGTTGATCGTAACGTCAGCTTTTCCGTTTACCCACTTTGCAAAATGTAATCAATTGAGTTACTTATTACGAGAGAGATTATTATGAGAGATAATAATATTCCATGATATAATAAATGCACGACATATAATATATATATATATATTAAAATATAGTAAAAATAGTAATACAGTGAATACAGTAATAGTACTCGTATATATAGTATTATATAAAGTATAATAGTAAATAGTATGGATAAGTATTTGTGTTCCTTTTCAGGAATACGTATTAGTAAAATATTGCTGTCCAGGATATACTCGGAAAAGTTACTACAAAGATATGTAAGTTTACAACAAACCATATCTATCTACTATATATATTCAATGACAAGAGCGCTTGTGTGCATATTTTTTTGAAGCGTTAGCAATTACCTAAATTCGAACATGTCTGTCATTTACAAAAAAACCTTAAAAATATATTTTTTACTCACAAAACTCTTCTACGTTTGGTTGTCATACTCACGGAGTTCCAAACGCGCGCACCCGTCATACTAACGTAGGTAACTCGACACTGAGCGCTCTCAAGGTTACGGATACTAATATGATACATGTACGCGCCTCACATTCATAGTCGAACGGACTTCGTGGCATAGAACAGCTATAAAAAATAGGGGAATATTTTGATTGTATTGTCTTAAAAATTGCATTTGTTACCATTAAACAAATAAGGTCAAATTTCAGTTACTATGACACTTCTCAAAGATGTAAAACGTTAGTTACTTGGTCATTACGATACACTGACATATCAGATGAAACAGACATTATGCCCGGTATACATTATTCCAGTCCAGTGATCGAATCCAGCGCTGGATAGCTTAACGGAAAAATGTAAACTGGCACTGGATAGCTCTGAATCCAGTTAGCATTCCAGTCCAGTAACTGGATTAGTGGTCTACTTCTGAATCCAGTGCGAGCAATCCAGTGCAACTGGAATAATGTTGACGGCCAATACAGTGGCATTTCAGTACGGACACAATATTTTATATGTATAGACATTGTCAATGTAGTGTTCACACTTCAACGGCTTCTAAATTATTGGAATAATGTAGACTTTACAGATCCAGTCAAGCACTGGACTTGATATTCGCTGGATTACTGGACTGGAAAAGTTTAAAACGGGCATTATTCGTATTATCATAATATATACATACAGAGTGATTTGTAATTGGTATTTATAATTCCTTTTAAGGGGTGAAGGAATAGACCATTTGCTGTAAAATAAGTCATGTAACGTTCTATCCAATTTTCAGTATTTTCACAGTTGTTTGAAGATTTGTACTTTTTTGAAAATATTCCGATTTTAAGGGAAAAGTACCTGGACGCCCGAGCGTTGCTCGGATATAATACAATACAATACAAAAATACTTTATTGCACCAGATTTTATACAATGAGATAACATTATATCGTTTATTTTCTAAAAAATATTTTCTTGGTTTAGTTTAAAACGAAACAATCATTTGCTTCGTGTTACTTAATAAAGCCATCTGAAATAGCTCCTAATAAAAAAAAGTTATTTTCATAAAAATAAAAAATAGACACAATATGATTTTGATCGAGGTTTGAACCCGGGTCTCTAGTTCCGCAGTCAGCTCTCGCAACCATTCGACCACGGAAGCTTTAATTCAATGAACGAAATTTTCATAGAGCTCTTTCAAATCGACGTTGTCATTTCTTTGAACGTCGGATTGGCGGATGGTAGTAGCGGAGCCCAAGAGGGGATTTTCGGATTTACTCGAGCGCGTCAGATTAAGACATGGGGTACACCTTGCATCCTAAAATAAAATAGCTAAATTTCTTGGCATTGAAATCGACTCAAATTTAAATTGGAAAAATCATGTAGAAATAGTATGCCAAAGACTAAATAAATTCATATACGCATTACACCATCTTTCAAAAGTAGTAGATAAAAAACAGCATTGATGGCTTATCACGGATACGTGTGTTCGGTCCTAAGATACGGATTACTCTTATGAGGGAATTCGACTGACTTCAATAGAGCATTTATTATACAAAAGAAATGTGTTATGGCTATTTAAGGTGCGGAACCTATGGACTCCTGTAAGCTAATATTTTAAAAAAACTAAATCTCCCGCCATTGCCATCTACGAAAGTCTGATATGTGTCAAAAATAATCAAAATCGATTTGATACCAAAGATGATAGATTCTTCAATCGGCATCGGGGTCAATTGCATAGACTATTATCTTATACGGCATGCTATTCGAGAAACAGCTTTGTGATGTGCATCAAAATTTATAATTTGCTGCCATCTCGGTTAAAAAAATCTAACATTAAATCGGTTCAAGGGTTTTATTTTTAAATTATTGATTAAGAACTGTTTTTATTCCACAAAGGAATTTATATAATATTGTCATGCTGGACACTTCAAACGCTTGGCTAATAAATTATATTTTTTTATTCAATTATGCAAATATTATCATTACTATTAATATCTAATATTATTGTTATTAAATTATTATTGTTATTATTATTTTTTTAAATGACATGTACCTTCGGGTATGAAATTGCATTTAATATCCTTAAATTAAAAAAAGTAAATTAATGATTTAACCTATAGATTAAGGATATATTTATTTATTTATTTATTTCTGTGAAACACCTTAAAATAAGAGTCACAAAGGGTAAAACTTAATGCCAATTGGCATTGTCTACCAGTCCACCCTGGGTGATGTTGAGAATGCGAGGTAGGCTTTAGTAGTCAACAGGCTATTACAAAGAAAAAATGTTTTGAATATACTGTTATCACTAAAGACACGATGACTTTATCTTATTTATTAATAAATATTTGCCCACTGACTAGGTCGGTAAGACACGCATGAACAATATTGTAAGATTTTTATCGTAAAATGTACCGTGTTTTATGCAAATATATATTTTATTTCCTGTTGAGTACTGCCACGACTAAAAAAGACCTTCTATATAGGTACAATAATTTTTTATCTTACTTCCGGATGTCAAAATAGTCAGATTAGAATACGCCGCTACCGTTGAACCATGAATTTTAAATAATAAAAATCTCTCTCCACTGGTTAAATGCAAAACATCATAAAATATACTACCACCCAACCTATGAAAAGCACAAGGTCCTGATGACGCTTGAGGAAATCCACAATGAGCCTCGTGGGTTTACGCCACAATATTATTAATACTCTCCAATAGATGTCAGGAAGAGTCGTAATTTTCAGTTTATATTTAAATTGATTATCATTGAAAATATTTTTATACAGTTAAAAATTTCCAACAATAAAAATTTTGTGGATCGATTTATCACCCCCGAATACAGGGTACTAAATTTCATCAAAATATTTGGAGCCGTTTCCGAGATTCAAAAAATATATTTAGATACATACAAGAATTGCTCGTTTAAAGGTATTAGATGATAAACCACACATGGATGTCATAAAATACAAATATTATAGAAATATATATTTTTTTATTATTTCATGTGAGTAGCTATACATTGTTCATCCTGGACCACTCAAACTCAAATGACAGGTGCTGTCAAAAATGTAGTGTTCGTTCTGGACCACTCAAACTCAAATGACAGGAGCTGTCAAAATGTGTCAAGAGCTGTCAAATAGGTGGATGCTACGTCACTACATGTTTTGTCTCGCTCTAACGTGTTGGTGCGTGTATGTTCTGTCTCACCGTCTGCAACGTTGGCAACACTGATATAATGATTAATGCGCTGGCAACACTGTGCCCGTCCGTGACCCGTTGAAGCTTTATTTTTGTACGTACCGGCGGCACCATTGTAAGAAAATCCCTCCGGGTGGTACGTAGAGTATGGCGTGTGTGGGATAAATTTATGTTGGTCGTCGGCGCCGGCGCCCGAGGTGCTCCGTCACGGGGCACTCCGCCGCCGCTGACGTCACTCGGGCGCTCCACCGCCGCCGCTGACGTCACTCGGGCGCCGCCGCCCTGTCGCGGGGTGCTCCGCCACGGAGGCGCTTCACCGCCGCCGCCGCCGCTGACGTCACTCGGGTGCAAAATGGGCTCCTGCGGTGCGGGTCGCGGGCGGGGCGGTGCGCGGGCGCATGGTGATAAGGAGGATGAATGCGGTTCGATCACAGAACAGAACACTATTAAAAAAGGTAGAATGGCTATAATGCGCCGTTCGTATGAAAACCGTTGTCGCCGATCCAGCCCCGCCTTTCACCTCCACTACATCTGTACTTAAATAAATATGAAGCTTACGCACATATTGGCAATTTCAAATCTAGCCAATCATGGCGCCGAACAATCACGCGATTTCAAATAAAAATTTTGAGTTTGAGTGGTCCAGGATGAATAATATATAGCTACTAATGTGGTTTCTTTATATTTATATATTACTGATTTGTAATTTACCTATAAACTTATACTTATTTGTATTATACACATTATATTATTACACTCTTAAAGCACCTATAAAAATGAAATAATAATAAATAATAAGAATTTTAACGACTAAGTATTAACGAGTAATTTGTTATTTTATTTTAGAAACGATGACAATGACTGTATTCCCGTGTGTTCGGGAGGATGTCAACCACACAGTACATGTAAGAGGCCCGAATACTGCGAATGTGATGAAGGATATCGTAAAAATAAGGATAATACATGCAGCCCAATATGCATGCCAGACTGTTACTTAGGCACTTGTGTTAGACCTGGTGTATGTGAATGTTTTAATGGATACAATTTAAAAGAAGTTGGCACTTGTGAACCCGTCTGTTCCAATGGATGTTCTCATGGTAAATGTATAGAACCCGAAAACTGCGAATGTGATGAGAGGTACGAAAAGGATAAAGATAGTAATTGCAGACCCATATGCATTCCAGGCTGTGGCAATGGAACTTGTGTCGATCCTAATTCTTGTGAATGTTTTACTGGATTCAATTTAACAGAAGTTGGCACTTGTGAACCCATCTGTTCCAATGGATGTCCTCATGGTAAATGTATAGAACCCGAAAACTGCGAATGTGATGAGGGGTACGAAAAGGATGAAGATAGTAATTGCAGGCCCATATGCATTCCAGGCTGTGGCAATGGGACTTGTGTAGAACCTAATGTTTGTGAATGTTTTTCTAGATTCAATTTAACAGAAGTTGGCACTTGTGAACCCGTCTGTTCCAATGGATGCCCTTATGGTAAATGTATGGAAACCGAATACTGTGAATGTGATGAGGGGTACGAAAAGAATGAAGATAGTAATTGCAGGCCCATATGCATTCCAGGCTGCGGCAATGGGACTTGTGTAGAACCTAATGTTTGTGAATGTTTTTCTGGATTCAATTTAACAGAAGGTGGCACTTGTGAGCCCGTATGTTCCAATGGATGTCCTTATGGTAAATGTATAGAACCCGAATACTGCGAATGTGATGAGGGGTACGAAAAAGATGAGGATAGTAATTGCAAGTCCATATGCATTCCAGGCTGTGGCAATGGGACTTGTGTAGAACCTAATGTTTGTGAATGTTTTTCTGGATTCAATTTAACAGAAGTTGGCACTTGTGAACCCGTCTGTTCCAATGGATGCCCTTATGGTAAATGTATGGAACCCGAATACTGTGAATGTGATGAGGGGTACGAAAAAGACGACGATAGTAACTGCAGGCCCATATGCATTCCAGGCTGTGGCAATGGGACTTGTGTAGAACCTAATGTTTGTGAATGTTTTTCTGGATTCAATTTAACAGAAGGTGGCACTTGTGAGCCTATATGTTCCAATGGATGTCCTCATGGTAAATGTATAGAACCCGAATACTGCGAATGTGATGAGGGGTACGAAAAGGATGACGATAGTAATTGCAAGCCCATATGCATTCCAGGTTGTGGCAATGGGACTTGTGTCGAACCTAATGCGTGCAAATGTTTTTCTGGATTCAATTTAACAGAAGCCGGCACTTGTGAACCCGTCTGTTCCAATGGATGTCCTCATGGTAAATGTATAGAACCCGAATACTGCGAATGTTACGAGGGATATGGAAAAGGTACGAATAATATTTGCATGCCTATATGTATTACTGATTGTGGCAATGGCACTTGTGTCAAACCAAATGTATGTGAATGTTTAATTGGATATACAACAAACCCGTATCTCACTGATCCAGAAAAATCATTTTGCGTACCAGAATGTAAAAACTGCTATGGTGGGACCTGCATTTCGCCAAATGTTTGTGTTTGCAATCCACCTTTTAAACTATACAGATACACAAGTGATGGAAAGGACTGTAATATCGGTTTGAGTTCATTGGAATGTAATATTACAGTTTGTCGTCTACCACCACTTGATTTCGAAAGTACCATTTCAGTTGGAACTTCTGATGAAACACTTGAAACTACAAAAACAGTAGAAGGTTATGTAACTTCAGTTGTTGATATCAATGTGAATGAATACAGCTCTGAAATTACTAATACTCTTACTGATACCGTAACTGAATTAAACGAAGTCGAACAGGCGACTCTTAGGTGGACTGACCATTATCCTTCTGAAACAACGAGCCGCAATATAAAACATGGTCGAGATAAAATTTATCTGGAAAATGAAAATTACGGGTAAGTTGGTATTTTTCTTGTATAGACTTTCACCTGAACAGGACTTATTATTACTTAATGCACAGTTTTATCCCTTTTCAACCCATAAATGTAAAAAACTAAAGTGATCATTTTGAGATCTAAGACCCTGCAATCCTGTGCGTTCACTTAATCTGATTAAGTTGCGCGTTACAGCCTGTGATGGACGTTCATCGCACTAATATTCCTAAAGGTAGAGATCTGCACGTAGGGTCAAAAACGACACTGACTCCGGGAACACTTAGTAAATTTTGTAATGGTTTTTGTTTTTTCATAAAATTATCACCTCGGTTTTTTGCACGACTTTATAGCATAACTGGTAGATGATCCAATAATTGATCTGTAGGTAAAAAGAAGAACAGTAAATTTTTGATAGAATACCACATGGAAGAAGATAGTTATACTAACGTCATTCAAATAAATAGCCGTAAGGAACGAAAGTATTATTTATGTGATAGTTCTTACTTTTATATACAAAAATATAATGCTTAAAACATCACATATTTGAAATGTAAGATTTATGATTTGAAGTTGTTAGGATTTTTGATAGTTTTGAGGGTTTAAGGTTGTTTTTTTAAGTTTCGGATGATTTTAAGAGAAATCTATGGTTTTTGATATTTAGGTCACATAAAAAAGAATATATATAATAGCTTATGTTTAATTTTCATTTTTTATAAACAATAAAGGCTCCTGTAATTGCAAAAGGTTGGACAGAAGTTAATATTGTTAATAATTTTTTTAAAGTTTAAAGTACAAAGTATGACAAAAATTCTAATTTTTTTAGTTAATAAGTAATAAATGGTATTTAAATGACACCTTGCAAATACTTTGGCGTTCAAATTTGACCCCCGGCTCCAATTGCCTGCAACTCTTTTTACGTCCCACTGCTGGGAACGGGTCTCTCCATATTATTGGAGAGGCCTGGAGCTTATTCCACCACGCTGCTCCAGTGCGGGTTGGTGGACAACCCGCTGTCGGATTTTTTCAAACCGTCCAAAGTTCCGTAAGGCCTCCGACAAGGTTTAACGACTGTTTTCCATCGACAACAACCGGGACCGACGGCTTAATTTGCCGTGCGAAACGCGGAAACGCGCATGATTATTTTTTTTGCAACTAGCGGTCACCCATCTCACACCCGACCGCGCCTGTTCTCCGGCTCCAGTTACGTTACCAAAAATAGCAACGCCAGACTCAACGTCCCGAAAAGAGAAAACTTTATGCGACTTTTTCGTCTGTTTTTTTTTTTTCGCTAAGCAAATCTATAGTTTATGTGTCAAGACCATTTTTTAATAAAAATAAGATAATATAATTCTTAAGAATTATTTTTTGGTCAAATGACACTTTTACCTAGAAGCAATTTAAATTAGGTCATTTCAATCGAATATCAAAGTATCAAACAAATATTTTTATCTTCTTTCAGCATTTACTACGGAAGCATCGGCCTTGTAATCGTGATTGTAATCCTACTCGTGCTATTTTTAGTCGTCAAAAAGAAGTTATTTTTCAAAAAAGGCTCGTATGAAGTTGATGGTATGTTATTTATTTTTTTGTTGTTGGTTTTAGATTTAGTTGGCTGCAACCCTTTTTACGTCCTACAGCTGGGCACGGGTCTCTTCCCATTATTGGGGAGGCCTAGAGATTACTCCACGACGCTGCTCCAATTCGGGTTGGTCGATATGCGGGTTAGTGGCCAACCCGCTGTCGGATGTTTTCAAAACAACCATAAGGCCTCCGACAGTTGGATTAGTTGCATAGATCGCTTGCGTTCTACGCTAACTGCGGGGCCATATGCGCTTCAGATAGATTTTGTTGGCAATGAATGTATGTTCGGGCGGAAACTAACAATTTAATATTTGAAGCTCTTCTTCAAATCCAGCAATGCTCAGGTGACTCCCCTGAATTTGCCCGTGTTTATAAACAGCGGTGATAACATTACCACGCCCATCAGCCTCATTGCGAGGTTCACGCATAAAACATTATAGCAGTTCGACAGTTGAAATTTATGTATATGAAAGAAACTAGATTTTCTGTCCACAGTGCGCCGAGGCAATTTGTCTTGACCAGATTGGTTAGCGGCCGTGTAAATAACACTTCTGTGTGCGTGCATCTGTGTGTCTGTATGCGTGCATCAATTCAGGTGAAATGATGAAGTTACCATACTGCTTATTCTTCTTTGAACTGTGGCTACACGCTCTGTGAATATTGTCAATAACAAGTAATATATGATACCAAACTTTTGCCTGTTTTACTGAAGGTATTTAATAAGTCAGGGTGTCATCCAATCAAAGAAGTCAAGCGATATAGTATATTTCATTACAAGTGCGGAAAGGCTGTCATTGCAAGGAGTTCCGACAAATGTCTACCGGAGCCGAGGCGCAGCCGAAGGTGAGGGTTGACAGTCGGAACTCCTTCCAATGACGGTTACGCACGTGTACTGAACAACTATTTTTAATACAGTTGCGAAAAAATGAAGCAATTTAATAAAATAATAAAAACTCGCAAAGAACATTTTTTAAAATGGCGCCAACCGTATAATAATACCTATATGCAGAGATTTTTTTTTTGTTTTCTTTATCCATTCTGGGTAGGCAAAGGGAACTATGCCCATACAGTCAAGTCTTCGGTAGATTTTTTTTATTGATATGAAATGAAAATGTTAATGAGATGAAACGAAATGAAACCTAACCTAACTCATTGAATCAAATCATTAAATCTGATATTGAAACAAATTACTACCTTCTTTTTAGAAATATTTGCATGAATCATAAAAACTTCGTGGTTGGTTTTTTCTTTTTAATAGACATTATTTTGACAGTTGGGAAAGAGAACGCACGAGTGCGGAAAAGGTAAAGAAAAAGCACCAGTGTGTAATAGCCCACCTCCCGCACGCTATAGGTACGTCCCTGCAATACGTCACTTTTTGAGCAACTGTATTAAAAAATATTTTAATATTACTCATTACGCTATGTCACATAATACACAGCAATTTACCTGAAATGGTAAAGATAATATTATGACAGCGTGTCAAGCCAAGTTTAAGCAAAGAAACTGGCTAGCCAGCGCTGAATGTAATATTACACGAACCACTTGGTGCCACTTTTTACCCTTCTATAACTCAAAACCTGTTTAGCGTAAACACATGAAACTACATGTGTTTAATTATATCCATAAGGACATCTAGAAGCCTAAATTTCATGAAGCTAGCTCAAACAGATATGAAGGTCAAAAAGACGTAAATTTTAGCACTGACTGACTGACATATTATTATAGTAGGTACCTAAACCTAACCTACTTCCAGATGACCTAGAAGGATGAAATTTGGAATCCAGCTCGGTAATTGTGTAAGCGTAGGAAAAAATCTAAAGATAAAATAAAAAAATAATAGGGGAATACCCTTACAATATATCAGAGTTTAATATATATATACATATATGTTGAATTATTTTATAAAATGGCTGATGAAATGAAAACTGGCCAAGTCAAATCTAACCTACTTTAAGATCTCACATTTTTAAATAACAGCAATGTTATAGGTATCCAATAAAGCAAAGAAATAGAGTTTAATACTTGTTCATAATGTTATTTTGTTCCTATAAATACATATTTGGATTTTGCATAGAACTTAGCACTCATTTAGATCTCCATTGTTTTTGCGGCGAAGCCCACAGCCAAGCATTATTAAACTTGGCTCTCCTTTTTATACATTATTTTTTTGGTAGGATCACTCTTTACAGTGAAAACTAGGGTGTGTTAGGTTCCCTGCAAATTTTTTAAGTACCATCTGAAAAAATTTACTTTTGCACTTGTTACAGACCAAACGAATGAAGAAACGAGTAACTCAAAATCATCTCGTACTAAAACGGAAGTTGAAGAATATCAACTTACAAACAAGACATCAGTATCAAAAATAACAGTTACTTAGAAGAACATTTAAGCTGAACAGAAATCTCGTGAAATGTGTTATTATTTCTTTTAAAATGTTATTAGCTGGAGCCTACCTCGTTCAACAAATGAATTTGTTACCTACCTAATCCAACGAAGTAATGCTGCCAGTATCTTGAGTACATAAATGCCGCAGTGTAGCGGTTTCGATAATACATTTTATTTGTAATTCAGTAATTACATATTTCATTAAAATATGATACATAATAGAATTACTCGTATAAATATGTACAATAGGTGTTTAAATTTAACAATGTCTTCTCTGTTTATGCCCTATGGGCGTGCAATATTTATATACCTATTTAAATTAATTACTCCAATTTACTAATTAAAAACATACATGTCATAATATTTAAATGTCTGATGATAAATTATTAAATCACAATAGAAATAATTATACTAAATCACCAGTATCAGTAACATAATATTCATGATGACACTATTAAAGAATCAGAGAATAAATGGTTTTACAGAAAAATATATGCTAAAAGGGTTGTAAACAATGATTCCGTTTTAATAAAAACATTAATTAATAAGATTTAAAAAAAAAGTATCAAATACTGCAATCGGCCATGTTATCTGAAACGCCAATCAGAATTAAGGAATGACGTCACTTCTCAGTAAATTTCATCGTGTTGCTTGAAGTTTAGCATACACTCGCAATACACACAATGCAATGTTTACTAAGGTGTGACGAGCAAGCCGACGTCATGACACCTACGAGCGTTTTCGCGCTTTATTCAAATTACATAGCAAAAAATAAATTAATTTACGTTAAAACTTAAGTTCATTGTTGAAATAAACTTTTTTTTCGAAAATAGTAAACGTGTACAGATACTTCAACTCAGTTGTGCGCGCGGCGCTATGTGTGGGTAAACCTGTATATACACAGTGACTTTGTGTGCGTGACAAGAGATACAGTGAAGTAGCTCGGACGACGACGGCCGCGTCACTGTCACACAAATTAAAGCTGCATAATTACTAGCCCACGCACACATAGCGCCGCGCGCACAACTGAGTTGAAAATAGTGTACCTACAATAAGGAAAGGTATGTATTTCAAAATCTGTCATCATGCCTTTTATCAAATTTCAAGATATTTATCAAGTTTAGGTACATAAAATCATTAATAACAGTTATTATTGTGCCCTTTAAAAATTCTTCAGTGGTATAGTAATATTTTTTTATTAAAATATTTTTAAGTTGCAATGTAAAGTTGAGGTCTTTTTAAACATCTGGCAAATGATTAAAGCATCAACGTGCATGCACAATGTGCCTTCTAGTTATACAAATATAAAAAATTTCTTTTCATTTAATATTGAATGGTTAAAAGGATTTTTATACAATGCCTTAAAATGAATTAAAAAAATAAGTACGTAACATAAAAGTCAGACGTGACAATTTTGATAGCTGAGTGAAAATATAAATAAACAAACACCGAAATTAAATAATTTTGTAAAGTAATAATAAAGGAAAAGTAAAGTATAAGAATAAAACAACAGAATATAAGTTACAAAATATGGTAATATTGATAATGGACGTGAATGAAGTAAGTAATAACATGTAGCGTATTTATAACAGTACACGGCGCATTTCATTCATTCCATTTACTTCCCGTGGGAATGAGATATTTTCACGCGGCAAAAAGTAGCCTATGTTCTTTCTCAACGTCCTTTCTATATTTATGCCAAATTTCATCAAAATCGGTTCAGTTGTTTAAGCGTGAAAGAGTAGCAGACAGACAGACAGACAGAGAGACAGAGTTACTTTCGAATTTATAATATTAGTATGGATTCCTAATATGAAATAAATATTTATGATTTGATTTGATTTAATTTTGGATTTACCCATACTCACCTAGGTCTACCCAATTCTGGCTGGGTAATGTTATGTGTAAAAAATGAAGGCCACATCTAATTTGAAATTTCCTCCACGTTATATTGGAGATACAAGAGTCCAAATACAGGGACCCTATTCATAGCTGTACTTTGATAAAGGAAATGTACAGCTATGAATAGGGTTCCCTTACGACCTTTGCCTAGCTTTTATAATTCAGAGCTGTTAAGGTATTGATTTCGGTGTGCATTGTTTTTGTATATATATGGGTTAATCTAGAATTAAAAGTTATTTTACTTACTATTCGGACTTCATCCACCAATCCGCACTTGGCCAGCGTGGTGGACTATGGCCTAAATCCCTCTCAATTGTGAGAGGAGAGCAGCTGTGCCCAACAGTGGGACATAAAAAAAAGTTTGAAAAAAAATTCGGACTTTACCCAAAACACTTGGGTAATACTAAGACTACCCGGATAAAGCTAGGTTTACTCCATCTTCTTGCATTACCCGTAACATATATATCTTTACAAATACTAGCGAACCCGGCAGACGTAGCCCTGCCTTAAAGTATAAGAAATAAATTAATATTGCGACGATCAAACTGCACACGGTGTGCAAATTTTATTAAAATCGGTGAAGTAGTTTAGGAGTCCATCGCGGACAAACAACGTGACACGTAATTTATATATATTAAGTTTATAAAGAGGACCCACAATATTGAGATACAGGTGTATACCTGGGAAGCGGCCAGCTAAACAGGTAAGTATTTCCAAACCGAATTAGACCGACCTTACTCCACCAACCTAAAAAAACCGACCAAGTGCGAGTCGGACTCACTATTATATCCTTGGGTTGCGGGTACGCACGAAGGGTTCAGTACCATAATCTATAAAAAAATATGTTTATTGTATGGGAGCCCCCTTAAATATTTATTTTATTCTATTTTTAGTATTTGTATAACAATAGCGGCAACAGAAATACATCATTGCCTTTGATTATCCATAGAAATCATTGCATTAATATTGAATGAAAGGTAAATTGTGGTTAACGATCTATGACGTATTAAAAAACACCACTTACTAGATCTCGTTCAAATCAATTTTCAGTGGAAGTTTGCATCGTAATGTACATCATATATTTTTTTTTAAGTTTTATCATTCTCTTATTTTAGAAGTTACAGGGGCGGACCAACATTTTACCACTTTGGAAGTGTCTCTCGCGCAAAATATTCAGTTTAGAAAAAAAAATTACAAACCTCATTATCATTTTTGAAGACCTATTTATAAATAACCCACACGTATGGTTTTGATGGAAAAAAAATTTGAATTTCAGTTCTAAGTATGGGGAACCCTCAAAATTTATTGTTTTTTTCTATTTTAGTGTAAAAATCTTAATGTGGTATACAGAATACATCTACGTACCGAGTTTCAACAGTATAGTTCTTATAGTTTCGGAAAAAAGTGGCTGTAACATACGGACGGACAGACAGATAGACATACATACATAAAGAATCCATAAGGGTTCAATTTTTTGCCATTTGGCTACGGAACCCTAAAAACGTGTTTCAAAATCTTAAGTCTAGCACAGCAGGCAGATGAGGCGTTATTATTATTTTGACAGGAAATTTCATAGTTGGTAGAAATTTTTGGTTCGAACGGAAAAGAACCAGTGATTCACTCGTTACTGAGGTGATGCAACACACTTACATGATAATAATCTTCGGAGTAGCAGCACGACTACGGGCAAGATGCAGGTGATAGATAAATAAAATATCTTGCTTGTTTCAGGTTGTGTGTATTATTATATCCTTGGGTTGCAGCAAACACATTTTTTTATCAAGGGGAAATCCTTCAAAAGGTACCCGGCACCTTGGGAAAGAAAATCGGGTTATGTGGGATTTGACCTCACTAAAACCGCCTCGGTGGCCTGCCTCTGCGCGTGGGGAGGACTCCGGGATCTCCAGTGGAACGCAACGGTGTCCTCCACGCGCGACGCCCACAGAACGGGCCCATCTTCGGAGAGCAGATGTACTCTCTTGCCCGGTACCCCCGGTAACCCTGCCTGATCGTAAGAGGCGACTAAAAGGGGGCTTCCGGGGATGCGGATGATGAGAGTGGGAGCTTGACCCGTCCAGCTAGCAGCCCCGGGAGGGACGGCGGTGTATGCGTGGCCGCATGCCGCCGTGAACACCTGAAGGTGCAGGAGAGCACATCTGCTCTCCCGAAGATGGGCCCGTTCTGGGGCGCCGCGCGTGGAGGTCACCGGTGCGTTCCTATGGAGATCCCGGAGTCCTCACAAACGCAGAGGCAGGCCACCGAGGGGGTTTTAGTGCAGTCAAATCCCACATAACCCGGTATCATCTCTCAAGGTGTCGGGTACCTTTTGAAGGTTTCCCCCCCGATACCAAAAAAAAGGTACTAATTATAGATTGAAGAGATATCCATTTGGAATATGCTTTGTATTTTACTATTAATATGGATAGGGATAAAAGTAAATATTCATTTACTTACAAAATTGTGTCCAATATTACGACTTTATAAACATCAATACCTTACACACTTCGCCAATAGATGTACGTTATATTTTCTTAATTTATATTTTAGTTTAGGGATAAAACGGCGTTTTCTAAAAAGAAAACCTAGCTGGATCGATTTATGACTTCCGAAATCATACTTCCAAAATTTCATAGGGATCGTCGGTGGCGTTTTGAGATTCAAATTCTATATATCGTATATATCTATTATACAAGAATTGCTCGTTTATTACATCTTATAATCTTAAAAACTTCTGCTTTTTCGGTTAGTATTAATTTGAAATTCCAAAATTCAAATTTATTATTTGATGACATAAAACCTAATTATGTAATATTTTTAAGGTTGCATAACTACGATTTCAAAACATTAATTTATTTATCGACTTTACCAATGGCCCCTGTTCAGTTACCCTGCTTGAACCTATTGCGTATTGATACAATTATTTGATATTTGTGTTGTATTTGCTGAAAATTCTATTGTCAAATTGGCCGAACGTTAATGAAATGGTAGATGTCATGTGTAGTATACATATTTATTTAATAAATTATTATTTTGATAATTTGAAACGATGAGAACCTAGTTTTCTCAAATCTATCATATCGAGTAATATACATATTTCTTTTTATATTAAAAGTTACAAAAGGGTTAAACCTTATACTTACAGGCATTGTCTTGCTGTTAACCCTAGGTGACGATGAAAATGTGTGGTAGACTTTGTAATTAAAAATTAATAAGAAATAAAAGCAATTAAATTGTTTATAGTAAATAAGGAGGTGAAATACAAAACAAGAACAATAAACATGTACCAAAAATCCACATACAAAAGGTTTTTAACTAATTAAATGAATTATTTTTTCCATGTAGTGTTAGTTCGTATTATACGATAATTAAACTTCAGTCAGAATTGTTTTGCTAAAATAATCGCGATTAGTATTAAATTAAACAGTGCCTGAGAGTTTTTTTCTCCCGGCTTTTTTTTCTCTCATTGACCCAGCGGTGGGTAGGCATCAAAAGCCGAAGATCCTTTAAGACCGCTCTTATCGGATTTTAAACTTAAAATATTAAAATTAAAATTGTTGCATAAAATAAATAAACAATACTAAAATATATAAAAGTATAAAAATATTATTCATCAATCGATTGATTTTATAATGATCGTTTAGTTCTGCTTGAGTGCTCTGCTTGGCTAAGGGTAGTTATGGCGTATTAAGAAAATATGAAAGTTGAAGTGTTGACCCAGTGAATTATTCGATGAAAATTACTGATATTGTGATGTTGAATTATATTTATACACTAATTTGTCTTTGACAAGCTTTGATGATTATAATATACTAGCTGCAAAACCCGGCGTTGCTCGGGTTAAAATACGTCGCATGTTTAATCTAAACTTTAAAGAGATTTACCTTTTATAATTGATGATTAAACGAACTTACCTTAGTGAAGTTCTATCATAATTACACGAGCGCTTCATCCGAAGAAATTAGAATAATTGTAGTATCGCGTTACTACTCGCCAATCAACACTATAGTTTAAAAACATATATATAAAATGTTTGAATAAAAACCTCATTTTTATGTTTTGTACTGGCAGCTCCTAGTATCCAACGTTACAGCCAACTGTTACTTCAAACGTCATTAAGTTGAAAGAAATAAGCAGAAGAAAACAAACCGTTGAGTGGAATAGTATGATCAATGCAGTCTTAAATAACTTTAAGAGGGCATGGACATGATCCAACGTTTCCACCTAAACTGAAAGAAAATAATATTTCTTAGTAAGGGCTCTAGTATAGGGAGGGTGGGTTCTAATTTCTTCGGATGAAGCGCTCGTGTAATTATGATAGAACTTCACTAAGGTAAGTTCGTTTAATCATCAATTACACATCGAGCTTCATCCTCGAAATTAGAATAATTGTAGATCTTGAAAGACGGAAATATTATTTTATTTAGTCAACTGAAATAATAATAAGAATAATTATTTATTCTAATTTAATAGACTTGAAACTTAAAATACTTCGATTGCTGTCCAAAATAGACAATGCAAAGATTCAACAATGCAAAACTTGTATTTTGACTAAATTTAATAATTTCTTTATCATAAAACTTTCCAAACAGATGCATTTAATCCATCCAGCAGAACTTCTAATTAAATCAATGCTTACACCAGCTGCATACATGCTAGCATGTCGGGTGTAACGAGCATAAAATATGTGTCAATTCAGCTTTCGTAAAGAATAATCTTTATTTATTTACTAAGTGTGTGATTATTAACAGTTTTGTATGGTTTACGAATACCATAAAAAAATATTAACATTTCCTGTCAATGATTTTTTGACTTCCAAATAAATTAAAAAAGCATATTTCAGACTTTATATTATAAAAGGGAATATTGATTTATGGCTGGTTAGAGCCTGGTGTGGAAGTTTTAATAAAATGTTATCATTTTGGAGATTCTAAGTGAACGATGAATATTTTGAATTTTTACGATTGAAAAAATCTGAATCCTACGTGCCGACACCAGAGCTATTAATGTCAGAACTTTTTAAGCTGACTGATCAAGTGGTGAGTCGTTGTTAAGGTGGATATATAATATTTGATAAATAATATAAAACAATGGAGGTATCCCTCGTGACATTGTATTTTCGTATAAATGGCTTAATTATACAAAAAACCTCTTGAAATAACTGTCAGTGAGATCATCAGAACTGACTCTATTAGAGATAATGCGGAACGATAAGTATTGAGTGTTCCATATTGAGACCATAATTTATAAAGATTTGTAAGGAAAAAAAATAATATTGGAATTGACGGTTCGTAACTATGCACAAAAGATCAATTACGGGTCGTAGTAGGCTTAGGGATGCGCCCTTCCTCACGAAACCAAACTATTTATATTACTTATTTGCAACACAAATAACTAAGTAGCGTTTAAATATGGTTGAATATTGTTTGATATAGCTATCTGATAGGGATGCATAAATAATATCTAATGAATTTGATTTTGATGGTACTCTTCGTCTTGAAAAAAGACTGATAATATTCCGGTAATAACTTTGAGTTGTGGCGGTGTGGACCAACTCTTGGAAACAAATGGTAATAAGTACCATATGAGGTACAAGTATAAGAAGCTCTGATGCTAGTGACTTGTTAAATAAAGGAAAGTGAAGGCCAATAAGGAGCTACTTGGAGCTCCTTATTTCCTAAGCTCTGTCAGTAACATTTTTCCTTTCCATCCATCCATCCATCCATCAGCCTTTTAAAGTCCACTGCTGGACATAGGCCTCCCCTAATGTTCGCCACTCCGTCCGGTCCTGCGCCCTCTGAATCCAGCGGTTTCCCGCTATCTTCTTCAGGTCGTCAGTCCACCTGGTTGGAGGGCGGCCTGTGCTCCTTTTGCCGAGACGTGGTCGCCATTCGAGGACCTTTCTTCCCCAACGGTTGTCAGTCCTCCTAACTATGTGGCCTGCCCATTGCCACTTCAGCTTGCAAATTTTGAGAGCTATGTCGGTAATCTTCGTTCGTCTACGGATTTCATCGTTTCGGATTCTGTCGCGTAGAGAAATACCAAGCATAGCCCTCTCCATCGCTCGCTGAGCGACCTTGAGCCTGTGGAAAAGGCTAACTGTAAAAGACCACGTCTCAGCGCCGTAGGTCATCACTGGCAACACACACTGCTCGAAAACTTTCGACTTCAGGCACTGCGGTATTCTGGACGAGAAGACACTTTGTAGTTTCCCGAACGCTGCCCAACCGAGTTGGATTCTACGAGTTACCTCTCTCTCGAAGTTGGACTTACCCATACGGATCGCTTGACCCAGGTAAATATACTCGTCGACAACTTCGAGAGTAGCGCCATCAACAACGACCGGTATGGGTGTGACATGGACATTAGACATGATCTTCGTCTTGTCCATGTTCATCTTAAGACCCACCCGTTGGGAGGCGCTATGGAGGTCACCTAGCATTGTGCTGAGTTCTTCCAGGGACTCCGCCAAGATGACTATATCATCGGCAAATCGAAGGTGTGTGAGGTGTTCGCCATTGATGTTAATACCAAGCCCTTTCCACTCCATCAGCTTAAACACGTCTTCCAGTGCAGCGGTAAACAGTTTCGGGGATATAACATCCCCTTGTCGCACTCCGCGCTGCAGTGGAATAGGTTCAGTGCTTCCGTCGTGGACTCGGACTGTCATGGTTGCGGCTTTGTATAAACACTTCAACACCTCGATGTACCGATAGTTTATCTGGCACCGTTGGAGAGACTCTAGCACCGCCCAGGTCTCGATAGAATCGAAGGCTTTCTCATAGTCCACATACGCAACACATAGCGGCAGATTATACTCCTCGGTCTTTTGTATAACCTGTCGCAGCGTATGTATGTGGTCTATGGTACTGTAGCCTTTTCGGAATCCGGCTTGTTCGGGAGGCTGGAAGTCGTCGAGCCTGCGCGCAATACGATTAGTAAGGACCCTTGAGAACAGCTTATAGACATGGCTCAGAAGCGCGATGGGTCTATAGTTCTTCAAAAGGGCTCTATCACCCTTCTTGAAGAACAGAACCACCACGCTTCTGCTCCACGCCTCCGGGGTAGTTCCGTTTCTGATGACGGTATCGAACAGTCTTTGGAGCGCCACTAGGAGGGGTTTGCCTCCAGCTTTTAGTAGCTCTGATGTGATACCGTCATCTCCCGGTGCTTTGTTGTTTTTTAGCTGACTTAGGGCCCCTCTAATTTCGTACAGGCTGACGTCCGGGATATCTTCGGTATAGTGTCGGGTTAATTTGGCTCTCTTGTCGTTCGCCATATTGGGAACGGGAGCCTGTGAGGAGGTGTACAACCGTCCGTAGAAACTCTCAATTTCTCTCTGAACTTCAGGCTTAGACGTAACCATAGCGCCAGACTCCGTCTTCAATCTCGTCAACTGGCTTCGCCCAATAATCAAATCCCTTGCGAACACTTTGGAGCCTTGGTTCCGCTCAATAGTGTTTTTGACGCGCTGTGTGTTGTGAGCACGCAGATCACGTCGTCTGCAGCAAGAGATCTGTTTATTTAGCTGCCTGTATTTCGACATTGAAGCCGGGGACCGGACACATAGTTCACGCCTTTCCTTCATGAGACCGAGGGTATGTTCAGAGAGCACTTGAGGTTTACTACTGGAGGGGGTCTTAAAGAACTTTGACCCTACCTCGTGGACGGTTTGTACCATCCTGGTGTTAATTTCGTCCACAGATTCGCATTCTTCTAGGCCCGCGAAACGATTTCGCAACTCCAGCTGAAAGTTTTCGGAGCCCTGGATTTGGACAGGTGTTGGTCGGAGCGTAGACTTCATTAGGCGTGACCTTTCCAGCTTAATGTTGATATTTAATGTGCCTCGTACCATTCGGTGATCACTTCCGGTTTTCACCCTGTTGATCACGGAGACATCATTAAATATGTGCCGTTTGTCGGCCAAAATGAAGTCTATCTCGCTTTTTGTGGAACCATTTGGACTTATCCAAGTCCACTTGCGCTGTGGCTTCTTCTTGAAGAAGGAGTTCATCATGAAGAAATTCTCCTTCTCCAAGAAGTTAGCGAGCAAGCGGCCTCGGTGGTTCCGTTGTCCAAACCCAAAGGGCCCTACTTTCTGCTCGTCGCCGTCTCGCGTGCCCAGTCTAGCGTTGAAGTCCCCCATCACCACCGTGAAATGAGTCTTTGAGGCATGTATGGCTCTATTGACGTCCTCATACATAGCCTCAACCTCTTCGTCTGGGTGTGTTGCGGTCGGTGCGTATACCTGTATGACCTTCAGCGAATACCGTTTAGATATTCTGAGTGTAAGGTTTTTCCTTTACACTTTAGCAATATGATACGGGAATAAAATCATAAAACTTAATTTTAATTCAGTAAATTGTAAAGGCATTAATCGCATACGCCCCTGGATCCCGGTACCAAGAAACATATTTAGAGTCTAGTGGTATTAAGGTTTATTTCTGGTTTAAAGTTAAACAATTTTAACGAGCATTTTAAAAGTCTGTGGCTGAATGTAACCGCCTCGATCCTGCGACTGCTTAATCGTTATCTTAAAAACTAACATATGAGATATATATCCCTAAATATGTTTCAGATTTCACAAAATGACCAAATTTCTTTAGTTAGTATATTGAGATGTGGAAATCTTAAACCGCCCATACGAATGATATGCGATGTAGTTGTGATATCCGTTCTTAATAATATTTGACAGTTATATAGTTTGCAGTGACGTGCAAATATTTTTAATCCAAAATATGCACCCAATAATTTCAGAAAATATATATTTTCTGGTTTATCTATAATCTATTGCCCGTTTGCAGTTCTTCCCTCAAATACGAGTTGTACCTGAGTTGTCAGTCAGATTTGCTAGCATCCAAGAATATTTCTAGAGTGTAGATAGCTTCTCTAGTTCGATTGATACTATTATTAATAGATCTGATCCACCATTTAAGAACGGCATATATAAATCAGGTTAGTTCATGTAAGGGTCATAAACATCGTCTGACTGTCGAAGAACGAGATATTTATATCTTTCAAATTGCTTTGTGTAAAGCTAAACATACTGAACGCCAGAAGATGCAGAGGTAAGCAGACCAATAACACGAGCAAAATGACGTACGAGTATAGTGCATCGCTGTTACTTACTCAATTTAATAATTCAAATTGAATTTTATCAATTTTGAATCAAATAAATATATTTGAAAAGTTTCTGAATCAACTATGATAAGTGTACTTCTTAGACGGAACTAAGCAACTTCTTCAGTAATAAACAGACGTAGAGATTCGAATAAAGTTCTGATTTGTGATATATTCGCTATACAGGTACAATCACGGTAATTACTTGCGATGTCACATAACATATTATAAATATGTAGTAGGTAGGTAGATGTCATAAAGGCCGTAATACTGACAACCGGTTTGAATAATTTGGTAAATACATATGGAGCTTTACTTAAACCAAAAAGTAGCACATTGAAATTTTGTAATTAAAAATGTATGCGTTTTTTAAATCCAAAGAAGCCATGAAATAGCTCCTTGAAATAAATTTGAGTTCTAAGATCCTCTAATTTAAAATGTTCTGTTGTAATAAACTTATTCAATGTTTTCAAATTTAAGATGACACGAGAACGGTCAGTCTCTTTCAAATTATAAAACAAGTAGATAAGAATTGATCTTTTTGTGATTTACATTCGTAAACAGCACCAGAGTTCAAAAAGTCAATTGTAGCTTCTTCGAACTGAATAATTTCAGTTTTTGATATACCTAGCAGTGAAGTAGAAACGTGTCTTTGTAAGACTACTTTGTAAAAGGGAATCTTGTTTCTTCAACTAATGTTAACATGGTTGGACCATTAGTTATGTGATTGATTGATTGATCATACGAAAAGCGACAGTCTCCCAGAAGAACATACCTGGTAAAGCGACGCTAATATGGGCGTTGCTTGGATCGCTGCTGTGTAGTCAGCGGCGGTGGTGGCGGCGGCAGTGGCGGTGCCAGCGCGGTCACCTCATGGGCCGGGTACGGCTGGGAATACGGGCGGCGCTGAGGTGGATGAGTATATACGCTGCAGGCCCCTGCCTTCACCTGGATGGTTGTCTGATGCTTCCCGGCTGAGGCTTGATGTTTAAAGCCTAAGCTTTGTCGTTGCTCTAGGTTTAGATACCTGAATATCTGAGCCTGATTTACGAATGGCTTTGACAGCTTTAAGGGCGTCGGCCATTGCCTCACCGAATCAATTTTTGTTTCATATAGCTGAAATTTTATGTCTTTTTAATAGATGTACATATCAGCATTCGTCTCTTCATGAATTCACTATACTAAAGATCACATAGGAGCTGAGCACCATTGAGCAGTGTATTTTTAATAGATGGATCCTTAATATCCAAATTAAACATTTTTGTGGAGGCTATACCAATGCAGGCAATAACCGGAGTTATCTGTTTAGTTTGTTTACCCTGAGATGTACAATTTTTTTATACCATCATATTTGACAGGGCATCTTTTATTTCAGGGTGAAGTTATGGTGTAGCCAATTTAGGGCAGATAATGGGCACTAAAATTCTTCTCAAGAAGAGTCCTGCGTCCTTTGTAAGGCCCGAAATCGCAACATGCTCCCACCTCAGGCCAATGTCTTTTTGGATTGTATCACTTGTCTCCTTAGTATCAGTAGGTGATTCTCCCAACAGTTGAAAGATATTACAAAAACAGGGCCGTTCACATCTGCGACAGGCTCTGCAATCGGCACCAAATTCAAATCTGAAGTGGTGTCATAGATATAATAACATATTCAATTTGTTCTTGGACAACTGAAATAGTGCATAAAATATTTCTATTTTATTACTTTACACTTGTGCTGGTTGAATCCAAACCATGTTTAAAAACATGGATTATATTTGGATTTCTGGATACGAAGAACAAAATTATTTACAAAGCAGTCGTCGCTAAGTTTTTGTTTATGTCGTATTATTTTTTGCAGCAGATGGAAGGTTACAGTTTGTTCTGTATTATTTCAATTGATAAGGTTACAGTAAAACATTCATACAAAATTATCTACAAGGCACATTAAGCGTCACATTGTGACTAATGATGCCAAGTTTTTGTATTACTTTGAATGTTTAAGTCTTATTGTTATAATAAAACACATAATAAAGACAATCTCATCTAACAAGTACCGTTTGAACTGACTTTTCATAGTAATAATAGTAGAAATTAATCTATAGAAAGTCGATACAAAATGTATGAAACGTCAATAGGAGTATAGCTATCAGATTTGATAAAAAAAACTGTAGATATTTTATCATACGGATTTAATTATATTGAAAATTAATAGCTGCGAATATGAAATTGAATATGGAAAATATTGATTTAAATACCTTCAGATAATAATAACATCGGCACTCTCCGAACTTAACCGACAATATCGTTTGCGCTTACGGAGTCTTTACTCAATTTTCTGTACCTTGCGTCTAGTATATTTCTCGATATCCTTGTTGTACTTTCTTTTTGGCATAATTATTAGATAATTTACACAAATAATGATTTATAAAATTATCAAAAGTGTTGATCAGCAAAGCACTAAAAACACGAATGACGTTTGAAGTAACAGTTGGCTGTAACGTTGGATACTAGGAGCTGCCAGTACAAAACATAAAAATGAGGTTTTTATTCAAACATTTTATATATATGTTTTTAAACTATAGTGTTGATTGGCGAGTAGTAACGCGATACTACAATTATTCTAATTTCGAGGATGAAGCTCGATGTGTAATTATGTTTTCTAATAGCCATCTTATAGCCTGAAAGAATACTACTGTCAGTCCACCTGAACGTATAAATTAATGAAAGAATTTGCTCTCAGCTCATAACCGTTGAGGAGTTGTACCTTCAATCATCAGCTCAGCAACATGATATGATGATATTTATACACAAATGCCTGTTTTGCTTTAGTAAAAATATGAAAATCAATTATTGTGCTATAAAATTTGTATGTTCCTTTCGATTTCTCTGGGATCCCATCATCAGACTTTGACTTGGTGACAGCTGGACCATCTCAGGAATGTAAGATTTCGAACAAAACCCCATTTATTCAAAGAATTAGCTCTCAACTCCTAACCGTCGCATTACCTTCCATCATCAGCTCCCCACTCCACCCACCGCGATCAAAGTCCCTTACTATCATCTACGTACTAAGGGGTATTTACCACCCCAACGGGAAGTTGATTCGAGTTAGTGATAATAGAGAAAACCGTGTCTTTACGTACAAAGAAAACCCTTTACTTTTTATATATATATATTAAGATTATTGAATTTGCTAATGAAATAAATACCTAATAATTATAATAAAAAATAATTACCTACTTATGTCAAATGATTGACTTATGATCGTGTGAAATGAAAAATAAGGAGTTTTGGCGGGAAGTCGAAAAAGACATATTGTGCTCTAGTTTTATTTTTACTTTCGTGGTGTATTTTTGAGTTATATCGGATAAAGTTGATTGCATTTTGTTTGATATAGGTTAATTACAGTGCACGAGTGTTTGTGAAATAGAATAACAGTGCTAAAATATGTTTTTTCTGCTTGCCTCCAAAATTCCATCGGACACGTTGTAGTAAAGTAGCCATCGCTTTACTTGAATGTTGGACTGACTTGACTGACTGATTTATACTTACGACTTACTGATTTTGTTATTACTTCGTCGTATCATTGAAACTGGCAAAAAAATGATGCAAAAATTATACTTGACGCTGCTAGTATGCACAGCGTTTGCGATGCCATAATCATAATTGGAAAAATAAAGAAAAACAAAAGTAAAGTAACTTATGTCAAATAATTGACGTATGATTGTGTGAAATAAGAATAAAAAAAAATAAAGAAAAATAAGTAAAGTTAATTTTTAAGAAAAACATTGTGTGAAATGAGAAATTACAGAAAATTTGGCTTAGAAAATATGTTACGATGGTATGAAAACAAAATTCAGTTGTGTCCACTGGTCATTAAAGAACAATGGCAGATCGTCAAACCTAAAATTGTCTGTAATTAAAATGAAGCATCGCGTCATAAAAAAAAATATGCATAAGATTCGGCGATAATACCGGAGTCTACAGGCTACTTTATTTTAATTCGGGAAAGGCCGAAAAAAAGATATAGTAGTTTTCAATGTTATGAATATTATCGTTTGACTCATTAATTAATATTACGCATATGTTGCAGTTTCACACGGGGCAGTATTAATCAGTCCATAAAAAGTCCAGATCGAGTAGAAATAAATAGAAAACCGAATACTTGCCCGAAACATAACCGAAAGGATAAACGCAGGTTTTGTATTCGGCATTTTGCATAAATTACTGTCAAGTGTCAAGTCAGTCACTGTGGTCGATAATAGTAGAACTGCGGCGTTAGACTAGTTTAATTTAAAATCGATACAACATTGAAACGATGCTTATCATAGCATTTTATTTTATTGAATTTAATTTATTCCATTTTATTGAATGTAAATTTTGTATCACTTTACAGATATAGCTAATTGATATCAGTTTATTAAAGATATAAAATAATTTACTACAAACAACCGCATTTTAAAAACACAACCAATACCTAATTGTATCGATCATTCATTTCATATAATTGCATAATTGATACAAATAAATGACATTCATACAGAGTATTTGTCCTGTAACATCACTGTTAACAATTCTAGTTTATTGTACTAATTCTAAATTGGTTGATATGCTTTTTACATCATAAATAAACTGCGGCTTTTAAGAAAGAAGTCGAAAAATTAAAAATAGTACAAAATAATAAAATTCAACTTGTTTAGTTTTTGTGATACTCGTATCTACGGTCGCTAACATAAACCCAGTCAAAATTCTGCCTTTGTTCTTTGAGTGAACGGTGCAGGTTTAAGCCACGCCAGCGGGTGGATCGAACTTGACACTGCAAAAAAAATCGTGTGAAAAAAAAGGAGAATTACAATAATAGTAGATAATTGGCATAAATAATGTACACAGTATAATATTATGACGCCTCTTAAATGCTTTAGTTATAATTGTTTAACACTGTTAGACTCGACATTAACAGAAATAAACACCACATCATCCTAAATGCTTGACTATCCATGCCAACTTCTTATATATGTATTTCTTATATACCTACTTAAATACTATACTCTGTTATATTTTTCTTTTATTTTGCCTTCACTACCCATTTTCAAAGATTTATTCCTTTATTTAATAAAAATTACAGCTAACATTACAGTTTGCGTTAGCGCATCAAAATAATTTTGATCTTGAAAAAAAGAACTAGGGGTTTTGATCACATTTGCTAATTGGCACATACCTACCTTAACTTCGTTAGATAAATTAAAAATATTGATTCATGTCAATTTTAAATAAAATGATAAAGGAACATAAAGTAATGTCAAAATTGTTAAATTAGGTATAACGTTTCACACTCATACTGATAGCCCCAGAGTAAGGTAGTCATACCCTGTGTCGTGGGTACCACGGACACACTCAGAGACAGAAACACAAACAACCAGACCGAGAACAGAAATTTGAACTCGTCATTCCTGCTTCGCAGGGAATCGAACCTGGGACCCTTCGATTGGCGGTCCGGCGTGGTAACCATTACGCCACGCGGGTCGTCCTCATAGGTCAAAACGAAAACACATTTTATTTTACTATTAATTAAATTTGTATGCCAAAAAATTACGAATGTCATGTCAATTATAAAATAAAAATATTAAATGAAAATGAAAAATTTTTTTTTAAATAATTTAATTTAAACATTATTTTGATGGCCAGTGAAGTCGAATTGTTTTTGATTATCTCTTTTTGATCGTGTAATATATAGCCAATTTATTCTCATCTTAACAATATTGTGTGAAAAATAAAATATAGTTATAAATAACTCATAATTCTAAAAATAAGTGCCGCTGCGTGACCATTGCCTATAACTCCTTTAGGTTACATTCCTATCCTTTAGGTGCAGGTCTATGTCACCGGCAGCGGGTGGACCGGGCCTAGCATGACTAGCACTTGGTAAATAAAATACATGATGTAAAACGAAATATTTACAAGTTATAGCTTATTTATAATATAGTAAATTTTGTCTTTTTTTTTGATAAATAATAAATAAATTGTTTTATGTACTTCGAGAACGCAGTACTTGTCAGTATGGCCGTGATAGATAAATAAAATATATTGATATTTTATTTGTCTTCTACATGTAATAAAACTTGTAAATATCAGTTTATATTAAATAAGTTTTCAAAACCAATATTAACAGATGAAATATACAGAGTACCTAAACACAGATAACAAAATACAGATAAAATAGTGGTCAATGGACAAGTGAGATGTGTAATATTCTGTTAATATAATTAATTAAAATGCACATGATTTCAGTAAGCGTTAAGCTAGTTTAGATTATATTTTATGTTTCTTATAATTCATATTATCTTACATGATTATTTCAAAATGTCGGTACATTGTCACTTGTCTCATTGTCTTTGCCTGAGGATAGGATATAAAAAGGCGGTAGGAGCCTGTCTCACTCTCATTCCTCTGGGAAGATTCAAGAAAGTATTGTAATTGAAGTGTTACTCTGTTAGTCTGAGACGAAAGTACTAAGGAAAGAACCTAGAATGTGAATTAAGTGTAGTTACTCTGAGAAAGCCGTTGATAATTAATTAAGGTACGATCATATCCTTATTATTTGTACTAAGTATAACTTATTATTGTACTATTGTGTGGTTTGAATATTATGCTGATATTGATGGGTCATATATTTTAAAACGTATTACTTTATACTTTACATGTTAAGTTATTACGCCTCGCAGAGCAAACGATCATTAGGTAATCATTAAAAACAACTAAAATAATTAAAATACAAATAAATGAGTTTAAAACATCATGTGACCCTTTTATTTTACCTTTCCATTTCTTATTAGCTACATTTTAGGACATTAATTCTGAATTATCTTACAATTACATTGACAATTAATATTTCAGTAATAATTTATACTTACAATAGTTGAAATTCAATACATTAGGTATATTTGGTAGGTCATTAGCTAACAGTCAGTACACCCACTCTAGTTTACATTGTATTTAACACGTGCTTGTGTGCGTGCTTGGTTCATTTGAAATTGCGTGATTGTGCGGCGCTAAGATTGGCTAGATTTGAAATTGCAAATATGTGCGTAAGCTTCGTATTTATTTAAGTACAGATGTAATGGAGGTGAAAGGTGGGGCTTGATTGGCGACACCAGTTTTCATACGAACGGCGCATTATTGCCTTTCTACCTCTTTTAATATTTTTTGTGGTCTGTACATTAAATATATTAGAGATAGCGATACCTGGCTTCACCGAGGTGATAGAGTTTATATTTATTTGCCTATAGATATTATTTGGCATTAGTGTTCGAGGAGTGTGAGTAAAATTAAAAAAAACCCGGTGTACTGTTTAAGTACGTATGTACTTACCCATTTGAAAACTTTGAAAGTTAAACCATGATATTATAAGAGCAGGACACCAAATTTTACAACAGACGCGTTAAGGAGTCTGAACAAATTACTAATTACCTATATAGTAAACTAGTTACTAGAAACGTACTCTTACCTATCTTATGCGAAAAAAAGTTTTATTTTTCGCTTTTTGAAATTGGTTTTAATTTTTTGTTTACTCACCTCCATCACTGTGCCCAAAAAATACGCTAATATTAACATAATCACCCGAGGGAAGCTGGGCCGGATCGCTAGTACCTATAATATATTTTAGTATAAAACTTTATCTGAAATAGACGAAAGTCGACCAATCAGAGTTTCAGTATCAGTTTCCTACAAACAATTACATCGTTGAGACGCCTGAAAAAGATTAAAATTAAAAGTAAGGGGAAAAACATGACAACAACAGCAAAAATGAAAACTAAATGTGCTTTTGTAATAACATTTTGTTTTTTTAATTTTTTTGTGTATGCTGAATCATCTGTATCCGTTTGCAGTAAATGGTAAGTACTTTTATATTAACAATGTATTATATTACCACAAAACGAAACAGGCCATAATTTGCCCGCCACGCTGGCCAATTAGGATGTTGACATTACATACTTTATAACCTTTAAGAAATTTTATTAGTCATGCACTGTGATAAAAAACTATCGTAATCAAGTACCTACATTTAAAATATTGCATTAATAATATTGATGACCCAGTAAATACTAAAATAACTTAAACGTAATAATAAAAATAAATATAATATAAAGATAGCTATAAAAAGAAAATTCCATCCTAAAGTTGTGTTTTTGGCGCTGGCAGCATTTCCCCTCCGAATAAGTAAAATACAACTTTTTTGGGAAAAATAGACCAGCCCTGCGGTCACCCGGGTGGACGTGTCGATGGTCGGCTGCAGCCCCATCCTTCTTGGGTGTTTCATGTAATAGGGCCAACATATCTACAAGTAACATCCCATACCAGGGCCCAGCAACGTCGCCATGGCACAAGAATAGCTCCTTCAGGTCACATATTATATTTCCCTCACAGTGGAGCAGCAATAAATAGGCATATAAACTTCTAAAAGTTCAATATATGGTTCCTTTAAAAATCACGTTCTTGCAATAGAGAAAGCAGATGCCATAAAACGTCTCGTGAGGATAGGTAAATATGTTTATAAAGTCCCGGCTTACCTCGCGGATTACTTCGGGGGCGCCCGACATGTTTCGGACCGTACCGAGGTCCTTCATCATGAGCCATCGCGTGCAGTCGCTAGATGGCCTCGGCGAAGACTGCGGGCTGCAGCACGCGCGGCGCGGAGGGAGGTGGCGGTGTTGGCAGTCTCCGGATCTTATTGTGCGTCTGCGTCGTTATCAACCGCGGGTGCGCTTACGGTGTTACCAGACGGGGCGCATACAACGCTGACTGTGTCGCTCTCCAGAGTATATGCTGCACTGAGGTCTGACGTGGTATGAAGAATCGGTTTCCAGGCTGAGGGGACAGTCCAACCACTGTCTCGATTGTAGTTGGGACGACGACTAATTTCAATTGCTTCGCGTACTTTACGGGGTACTAGGAACTTTTCCCTCGCCAGTACTGTTGCTTTATCAAAGCGAATGAAATGCGTCGTACCCGTTTCGTGGGCATGTTCAGCGACTGCCGACCCTTTGCTGTCCAAATTCTTCACACAGCGTATGTGCTCGCTTACCCTGGTAGCGATATTGCGTCGAGTTTCCCTAATATAACTCTTGCCACAGTCGCAAGGTATCATGTATAGGCCCGGTACGTTTAACGGATCTTTGTCTTATTGGTGAGCGTAGAAACTCCCTTATCTGAGCCGGGGAACGGAAAATCGTCCTTATGCCATATTTAGAACGCAAAAGGTGTCCGATTTTATCCGTTACCCCTTTAATGAAGGGTAAATATGCTGGCGTACGTTCTACGCCCACTGGCCGTTTTTTGGAGGTTCCACCCACCAACCTTAGGTTCTGTCTCCATGAGTACCTGTTGGTTTCCAACACGTGCCTCACATGGTGTAACTCCGAGTTCACATGTTGGAAATCACACAGACTTAAAGCACGGTTGACCGCCTTTATTTACCGCCTTCGAATCTCTCTGTACTCCCTTAGGTAAGCTGGTAGATAATGCCATTAGGCATTAAGCTCGCCTATTGTACCACGATTTATTGGGGTTAATAAAGTTTTTAAATAAATAAAAATAAATTATTAATTAGATATTTTATCGTATGCAGGGATCGTAAGTCCAAAGTCGAAATGCGGGTGGAGTCCTACGTGTATGAGCATCGTAAAGAAGATAGAGATTATAGAGATTGGGTAAATAAGTGTTTTTATGTTTTATGAATTCAAAGATAAGTTTTTGTTCTGATTGATATAATGAATATTATTATGGTACGAATAGTAGTATTTTGTAGGTGGTAGAACTATTATGTTTCGCCCGGAGAGTATACCGCTGCACCCACTTCTGCCGTGAACCAACTATATTGTGTTTCGGTGGAAAGGTGCAGTGCCGGCCACACTTACATGAAGCGACCACCAGCCTCCGGAGTCGCAGCGCAACTGCATACGACCCTGAGGCCGTCATGTCTGAATGTATCACCTATGCTTGAGGTTGTATGTAGATGTCCATGGGCTGCAGCGACCACTTAACACCACGTGGCCTGCATGCTCGTCTGCTACTGTGTATTAAAAAAATAAGTACATGTTACTTATTTTTTTAATTCATTTTAAGGCATTGTATAAAAATCCTTTTAGCCATTCAATATTAAATGAAAAGAAAATTTTTATGTTTCTTATTTCATTTCATAGATTAATAAAGTATAGTATTGTTTTTGGCTTATTCATGTTTTTTATATTATAATTATTATAAATTGTTATTTTTAATTAATAAATGAATATAATGTTCTTCGAATCTTTATATATATAAATGAATTGCTGTTCGTTAGTCTCGCTAAAAAACGTCTGAACCGATATGGCTAATTTTGGTCTTGAAATGTTTGTAGAAGTCCAGGGAAGGTTACTCACCGTTCAGGTGAGAAAATTTGGGAGCATTGTGAAATTAATAGTAAAATAACTTATTTTATTTTCCTATATAAACAGTAACAGTAATTGTCAAACATTGGTTCTTCGCGCCATCGTCCAAAAGTTTGACATAGTCTGAATAACAGTTCATATGTCACTGTTCGATTTTAATTTTTTATTTGACAGTAACATAAAAACCCTTTGAGATGATATAGAAACTAATCCTCTTACAAAACTTTTAAGGCAGGACAACGTCTGCGGGATCCACTAGTAGTAAATAGTATGGATAACTATTTGTGTTCCTTTTCAGGAAAACGTATTAGTAAAATATTGCTGTCCAGGATATACTCGGAAAAGTTATTACAAAGATATGTAAGTTAACAACAACCCATATCTATCTGTATATATAAAAATGAATCCCATTTTCCCTTGGTCACGACATCACGCGTGAACGGCTGGACCGATTTCGCTAATTCTTCTTTTGTTGTGTTTGTAATTGGCAGAAGAAGGTACTTATGTAATAAAACATTAAAGAAATATCACGAAAACTTAGAAAATTTAAAAACTATTTTCCAATTCGAATGCAACATTAACATTTAAGACAAGACAGCGTCCTTCAAAAATGTGACTCACATGAAATATTCAGAGAGCTAAGCAATGAAAACTTGCAACTATTTTCTAATATTTTGTTTTAATTACGTCACATCAGCTAAATTTCTTAGTGTTTGAAATCCATGATGAACTGTTGCACGGTATTAAAAAATTAAGCGTTGATCATCAGTTATGGAAAAGATTTTGATTTTTTATATGAAAACTCTTGATCTTGCAAAATGTAAGTTACTATTTTTATCGACTTTCATACGTGATACACCGAGTTACAAGTTTTGCATGACTGAACACTGTGAAACTTTTCATTAATTGACTGCTTGCTTCTTCTTATTTTTTATGGTTTTAGAAAAGTTACTGCAGTGAATATTTATTTTTAAATTGAGGTAAGTACCTTCTACGCCAAACGTTAAGAAATCCTGCTGACTGACAAAAATATTTCTATGCTCCACCAATTTGACGGAATATAAAAAAATTGATATTTGAAAATGTTTGTACTTTTTTGTCGCTTTCTCTCGAAATAGCTCTTGGAATCAAACTTTAAAATGAGATCTGTCATTATTTTATTTTCTTCCATGACAGTTTATTGGACAGTAACCTAAAAACTTCATAGATAATATAATATGAATACTTAAAAATACTCTTCATACATTTGTTGTAGGTTTCTGTACAATGTAGGTAGTTTCTTCAAGAAGCTAAACTGGCTAGCTCGGGATTGCTCTCCGTAGGTGGAAGTTATGAATATGAGCTACAATAAGACTAGATACAGTAAGAACAGATCAGCTACCTAATCGTAAGAGGCGAATAAATGTGAACTTCTGGAGTTGTGGGCGGCGATTTGGAGCACCGCGCATGGAGTCCTCTGAACGAGTGTTCAGCAGGCCACTGAGGAGGTTTTAGTGCTGTATAAATCCCACATAACCCGGTATCACTTTTCAATCTGACACGTGCCTTGCGAAGATTCCGTCCCGAAAACATAAAAGTTACCTCGGCATTAACAATATGAAATATGGTGTCCTCCACGTAATCATAAAAAGCGAGTAAGTAGAGGCTTTCACGGATATACTGGGAGTCGCACCAACAGCCATGGGTAAAACGACGGCGTATTCGGCCGCACGACTCTTGGCAGAGTTACCTACATTGCTCACCCAAGAGCCCATTTGTAACGCCGCGCCACAGAGTACATCGCTGCGCATGGAAGACATTGGCAGGTTTCGCTGAAAATCCTATTCAGTGGGTTTTAGTGTGGTTGAAATGTTAAATAATTAACTCGCTGTCTCTCTCGGGCGTAGCCTCAGATACCGTAAGAAGGTAGATTTAAGTGAAAATAATTAATTGTTGAATAAAGTTATTAGGTAAATCAGGAGCTGGCTCTGCAACACGATACTAGATTTACTCAAAATATTTTTGAGCCTTTAAAAAGTAAACTAACTCCTACGAGAGTGAAATAGGAGAGTGAAGTTTACATGGAATTTTCTCATTTCTGGACCTACTCTATATATATATACCTACTCTACTTATACTTCTAATAAGTAGAGTAGGTAATATACATACGAGTATGTGATTGATTACAATTTAAAATGATTCGTGCAGGTGAAATGGATAAACTTCCGCCTAAAAGGGTAAAAAGGCGGGGGAAGGGTTAAGTAAAATGTATATGTATGTACTGTAGTAACCTGTTACCTATCTTTTATAGCAGTACCTACTTGCAGACGCAGAACAGATACGTATGACATAATTATAACGGGGTTAATTTAAACTGTGTCCTGATAACTAAAGTACACGCGGAAGAAGTCGCGGGCAAAACATTTCTCTAACTCTATATGTATAAAACTGAATTCCTATTTCCCTCGGTCTCGGCCTCACGCGTGAACGGTTAGACCGATTTAGATAATTCTTTTTTGTTGTGTTTGTTATTATCAGGAGAAGGTTCTTATCAATGAAAAAAATTAAGAAAATTGATAATTAATATATATTTTTTTACAAATTCGATTTTAATATCCATAGTTAAGACAGGAAAACGTCTGTCGGGTCAGCTAGTCTACTATATATATTCAATTTTATGAAGTCCTAACGGCACCGGTTGTAGAAGTGATATGTAGGTACTGACAAGAGCGCTTGTGTGCATATTTTTTTGAAGCGTTAGCAATTACCTATATTTGAACATCTCTGTCATTTACAAAAAAACTTAAAAAAAATAGTTTTTACTCACAAAACTCTTCTACGTTTGGTTGTCATACTAACGTAGGTAACTCGACACTGAGCGCTCTCAAGGTTACGGACACTAATATGATGTGCATGTACGCGCCTCAAATAACAGGAGCTGTCAAAATGTGTCAAGAGCTGTCATATAGGTAGATGTAACGTCACTACATGTTTTGTCTCGCTCTAACGTGTTGGTGCGTGTATGTTCTCTCTCGCCGTCTGCAACGTTGGCAACACTGATATAATGATTATTGCGCTGGCAGCACTGTGTCCGTCCGTGCCCCGTTGAAGCTTTATTTTTGTACGTACCGGCTGGTACGCACCCTCCGGGTGGTACGTAGAGTATGGCGTGTGTGGGATAAATTTATATTGGTCGTCGGCGCCGGCGCCCGAGCGCGCTCTGACCCGCCGCCGCGGGGTGCTCCGTCACGGGGCACTCTGGGGCAAAATGGGCTTCTACGGTGCGGGGCGCGAGCTGGGTGGTGTACGGGCGCATGGTGATAAGGAGGATGAATGCAGTTCTATAACAATAATGTTCGGAAAATATGTTAATTAAAATGGTGGGAAACAGATTTATCGGTAGAGGAATTGGTTGTTCGGATAGAAAATAATATAATATATTTTATTATTTCGCAACTGGGACTTATATATATATTTTATTTAAATGACTGATCTTTTCCTGTCAGATAAGAGGGTGGGAAGTTTCTAGTGCAAATATAAACCTATTCAATACTATAAAAACTAACATTTTTTTCAAATAATCAATCATTGTAATCAACGACTTCCAATTGTGAACGTCTCTTCTATAACAGTTGTGAGTGTTACTTTTAATTCAGTTGTGAGTGTTACTTTTTTTCTTAATATTGAAAAAATTATTAACCCGTCTATTGTTGCTGAACTTAACATTAAGGGAGATAAAATATGGAAAAAAATATGTGACCTCGAAATAGATGAACCATATAAAATTGTGGAGGCATCTAAGACCCCTTCAAAATTTGTCGCTAACTCAATGCAGACAGTGGTTACATTGGAAAATGGCTTTATAATTAGTTTGCCATCGAGTTTCAACGACATGAGCGAGAGACATATGATGAACCTTATTAATAAAGGACAAAAGGGGAAGACCTGGACCATTCACTTTTCAGCGGATATTTCTAGCAAGTGAACAGTAAAAAATATTACGTTTTTTTGTGTTGCAGCGATTAACATAGAAATAAATAACTACCTATTGGAAATTAAATATGATGTCTCTAGTGGAAGTGATACATCACTTCACTCTGAATATAAGAAAGAGTGGATATCATTCTTGTTTTCAAATAAATTACTATGTCTATGGACTTCACAAAACTACTTAGAGACGTAAATGTTCTTTTGAAGAAAATTTATGAGAAAAGTGAATTTAACGACGATGAAATTTACAGTTTGATTGAGACCTGGGACGACCTTTCGACTCACTTGGAAGATGTTGTGGGTGACATTAATATAACCGCGGAAGAATGGTTAGCATTACTTTCCCAAGCCCCGGCGGAGTATTTTGCACACGAACTTTTCAGAGTGAGCAGTGCGAATGTGTAATTGAATTTATTATTTTGCAGTATTGGTAATAGTTGGCTATAAAAATAATAATCAACTAAGTAGTTATGAATACTTTACAAAATATTAAATATATCATAGACACAGAGGGCTTTCAGTCAAAAAACGAAACATATTTGTATAAGAAAGTGGCAATTTTTAACGTTCACCGCAAATGTCTATATTTATTTCATATAAAGCTACCGCAGACGTTTTTTAAAGAAAGTTTCAATATAACCAATTGGTACGTAAGCAAATTTGTGCATGGGATGCAAATATTTAAAAAAAATGTATTCATTATGGACAATTAGTAAAATACATCAATAATTTAGATAGAAAAAAAACATGTTATGGGCATATAAGGGGCGTCAGCAAGAAAAAATATTATTAAATAGATTAGATTTGTCGAGCATAGATTTAGAGTCATTTAACTGCGCAAAATTCACAAATATCATGTTACATTTAAATTTAGAAATACCGAATACTATTTGTAATAGACACACTGAATACAAATCAAATGATAAGAATAAAATTTGCCATTGCAACGGTGTAGAAGTACAGGCATTTGCAGCTTGGCTCTTAAATTGCACACTTTAGCATTGATCATTGTATCATTGAGTTTATTGTGTTTATCTATAAGAGTTTAAGGACAATAAAATTAAAAACACATTTATATTGTTACATTATTGATCGCTGTAACATAATATTAATAATGGTCTATGTAGGTATAGCCTAAGTATAAAAGTGTATGGATAATGAAATAAAACACGTTTATTTAATTAACTTTGTTTTCTTTATTGATCCAAGAAGTTTCATTCATACCGAGCCACTTAACTAAAACTTTATTTCCTTTCAGAGGAAACGCGGGTCCAGCGGAATTTGAAAAATAGGTATTTTGGAATAACTATTGCTATCGCGCTGCGCCCTGTGCTATCCGCTGCGTGCGATAGGGACAGATGCAGCTCAGACCGATTATACCTACAAACTTTCTTACTAAATCGAGGTTTCGTATTCTCCTCTACCCTCCTTCAAAATTGAGTTTATTAAATATTTTTTCACGAATATCAAGAAATAGAAGAAGTCTTTGCCCCTATGTTTTTATTTGGTCGTAAAAACCTTTTAAATTTGTTTTGCAGTTGTTGGATTAGGGCTGTATGAAAGTACGATTTTTGATGAGTCATATTTTCTGATCTCATTAGTTGATTGAAAAAAACAAAACATAGGGGCATAGCTTTAGCAGACTTAGATATTGTCACAAAAAATCATTCCTCTGGAAGCATTATCCAGGGAGGAAATAGGAGAATGCGTTTGTATGTACGGCGCTAGCGTTTCCTCTTAAGAACCTTTTCCACTAGATAGACATCTGGATATTTAACTTTTTGAAGTTCTTGTTCATATAATTCTCCCAATATTGGCTGTCCTTTTTCATCTTGTAAATTATATGTAATGGGGTCATTTGTATTAACTTTAATAATTTTAAATATTTCCACACTCCAATTCCCTGTGTATCCTTTAGAAAAGGCACTGTTATGCTTACTGATTCGCACAAAGTCTCCACATACTTACTTTGCCTTTAACCTTATTTTAATGTGATTATACACAGTAGATAACAAAACATTGGCGTTAGTATGATTCACCTCCTGATAGTACTATGTACTTTATTATTATATTTGTGCATGACATTGAACAGCTCCTGATCAACCCAATTATACGAACCATTTAAGGAAAACTGTTTCTAAAGCCAACTTTTGATAGTTCGAATGAATCTCTCCACGGTCGACATTCATCACGTTATATGTAGAATAGTGATTAATTTTATTTTTCTTCATTAAGGCCGTGAAGTTTGAATTGTAAAACTCTTTTCCATCATCGGTTTCCTTTTTACCGACTTCCAAAAGGAGGAGGTACTGTATTTGGCTGTATGTATTTTATATATATATATATATGTTCACCGATTACTCCGCCGTTTCTGGACCGATTTTTAAAATTATTTTTTTGTTCGTAAGCTATACTCCCGAGGTGGTCCCATTGTCACCAAATCAGGATCTGATGATGGGATCCCAGGGAAATCGAGGGGAACTCTCAAATTTTATAGGCACACACATTAATTTTCTTATGAAAGTATAAGAAAATACTATTTTTAATTTTCAAATAATTTTTATCAAATGTTATAGTACTATCACCCACTTTATATGTGTTGGATGTAAGATAAACACCAAAAGGAACTTTTGTGATTTTGTTGATGATCATTGAATCAAGATACTTTTGTACAAATGGTGGAATGTCTGCAGCAGTGTACTCATTATCGACTTCTTGAAAGTTGTCTTCCGATAAAGAGCTCTCCAGAGGCGATGTTGACGCTTCATCGTCCTCCTCTGTAGGTGAACTTTGAAAGTTTTTTTTAAATTTGCAATGTCCTGTCGAGTTTTTTTTTTATTACTGATTACATTTACTTTTCTCTTTTTCCACTCTTTTTGTGCTCTATCATCATCATCATCATCGACATCATTAGGTTTGATTTTTAAAGTTTGTTGTTGAATGTTATTTAAAGTTTGTGTAATAGGTTCGAAGGTATCTTGTAAAGCTGATGTAAATTCAGCCTTATCTGCATTCAAAGCCTTGATTTTATTTTTAACGGAATTCACTGATCTAATTAGTTTACGTTTGAGCACTTTGTCGTCAAAGATCTGTGCCGTTGGAGGATCCATGATAAAGTGGCAGTGTTGAAACATATACATATTATTATTTATTATATAGTAATAAAATCATCAAATCCTCTTTGATAACGACCATTATTAATCGCATTACTCTTATCAACCACAATAAAGCTATATTGATCCTTCCAACATACTTTACACACCTCAAGAAACTTTTCCCACGACATAACAGTATTCACGTGATCATCATACACATGTTTTAAATTTAAATCATCCTGCTTGAATAATATTATAAAATAGGCAGTGTCACGAACCAATTGTTTGGGTATTTTGCTATACGTTTGACACAAATAGAAACAATCTAGATCCTTGTGCCTACCCATAGAGAAGAATGTGCGAATCGATTCTTGATCTTCCATTGACACGTCAGCAAAAATTATAACACTATTGTTTTCCGTCTCTTCCAATGACACTCACTTTTCTCTGAGAAAGTGTATAAATTGGTGTTAGGCACTCGATTAAACACCTCATTCAAAAAAATATATTTAGGTTGTTTTAGAGATTTTGAGTACAGGTAGACATTGTAGAATTTTAATCCGTTTTCATCAAGCAGTAGAGTCAGCAGGAGATTCGTTTTGCCACACCCAGATGGTCCACTTATCAAACACCTTATGCTATCAGGTAATAGGCTTCCATGTTTTTTCTCACTATTATTCATACATTTTTAATAACGTTCCAATTCTTCACTGATAAATGCGTGTTTTGCTTGTTAAACTTCATTTTGATAATAAATCAGCGAGTGGATGTATGTGTCTTTAAATAGCATTATAAGATGGTTGCACAACATAAGAAAATCAACAATCGTAAAAAACACGTGAAAAAAGGTAGTGGTTTGTTAAACAATATTATTAATAATTTACCTTTTCAGCTACACCTGCCGGGCTATAATTATTTCGGTCCTGGTACAAAATTGAAGAAACGCTTGAATCGTGGTGATGTTGGTATAAACCCATTGGATGAGGCCTGTTAATCACGTGACATCGCGTACGCGCAAAATTCATCTCTAGAACAAAGGCATAAGGCTGATTTAGAATTGGCATCAGTTATCAGTTAAATCATGAAATTTAAAGTGCACGTTTCACTTTATCTCTGTTCTATAGGCGAACTACCTAGTCATAGTAAATATGAGTGCGCACTTATTTATTTTAAAACATTCAATTCAATTCCGAATGTTGATAAACACAAAAATATGTTTCATTATGGCGATAACAACGTTATCACAGTTCGGGAGGGATCATATGAGTTGGAAGTTGGAAGACATTTTTGAGTATCTAGAGCGCGAACTTTTGAATAGGGCAAATGATGATGGAAAAAAACTAATCGATATGGAGGCCAATACAAATACATTTAAGTGTGTATTTTTTTTTTCACCACTATACGATATACACTTTGAGAAAGAGAACAGTTAAACGGAACAACTTGAAAGGTAACTCTATTCAAAATCTCAATATACGTGTTGTGAACGAGCAAGGGAATCTAATCAATTTTAGAGGGGAAAATGTATCCTTACGTCTCCATATTAGAAAAGTACTATGATTGTGTATAAGAGTGACGGAAGTGGAGCGCGAGTTCATAGTAATCTGAGCACCGTCTTGGAGAGTACACCACCGTCTGTAGCTCGTAAGAAATTCAAAATATCAAAGAATAATCTGCTGTTTCTTCCATCGTTGGGACTACAAATCCAAAGGGCGACATCATGACGTCTTCGTCAATCTTAGATATTGGGTATCATCAAACACTACCTGTGTTTCATGACAGCATAGAGAGTATTGAATATCACACATATACACCTTACAATGAAACATACAAAAATAATGATGACATTCGAATATGTATCAACAGTCAAGATTTAATAGTACTACCCAGTGAAAGTTATATGATGATTAAGGGCAACATATATAAGGAGTGTACCCTAACAAATAACGGTCTAGCGTTTCTGTTTCAAGACATTCGCTATGAATTGAATGGTGTGAAAATCGATAGAACTAAAAATTGCGGTATCTCCACCACCATGAAGGGGATCGTGTCATATGGTAAGGAAGAGAGTAATGCTCTAGAGAATAGCGGATGGAACATGGGCACAATCAAGGAAATTGATGGCTATTTATGTTTCAATATACCTCTTCGTCATATGTAGGGTTTCGCTGAGGACACAAAAAACGGTTTCACAAGAGCTTATAGCTAATGAGTTTTTTGGCATTTATACAAAATGCCATCGACACGATGGATGAAATCAGTATCTCGCAGATTTGCAAGTCCAACTTCAAGGAGGAAGAAATCTGTTCCGGCAAAAAATTGCTTTTCCAAAAACTGGGGAAGATCGAAGAGATGCCGTCTCGTAGAAGGGACGGAACCGAGAAAAGTGAACAAGACGTCATCACGTTATTAAAGGAGACCGACCCGGATGACGTGCCTGTCTTTGTGGCGAAGGAGCTGCTTAAGTTGCCCCCCCGTCACTTTTGACCACGTCGATGTCACCAGACTGTTAAAAGTGGAGGTGTCCGACAAGACAGTCGAAGAATTACGTGCCAAAGTACTGTTATTGCGTAGCGCTGTTTCGGTATGTAGGTTACCCGACGCTGCAAACGTAAACACGCGTCGCGGGGCGCAAAATGCATCTATCAGCAGCATCGAGTCAGCGAAGTTAAACGATTCAGTAAACAATACAAACACTTCATCGAGTAATGTTCCTGACAAGGTTACGACACCGATGAGTGCATCGACCCCTGGACGTGCCTACGCTAAAGTTGTTGCTAAAGGAAAACCTGTGCCATCACAAGCTAAGCAACAAAAAGGTGGAAAGCAGAGCCAAAAGGAAACGAATCACAGGGATCTGCTAAAGATGGGTTCGCTTAAGAACCAATGTGACGACGAGGGCTTCATTAAGGTCGAGAAGAAGAAGAGGAAGCCCACTCGTCAAAATAGGTGCGGTACCGCACCGACCGGTCCGGACCGACTTCTGCAGCCGGCCACACCGACAACGCTGCTCTACGTCTCCCGACTGAATTGTTCTACAAAGGTCGAGGAGATTGTAGAGTACATCCGAATCAAGACAAACTGCCGACTGAAGGTTGAGCGTCTAAATCTCGCCACGACGTAAACTTCAATTCATATGTGGTGAGAGTCCCTACAAAGCAGATGCCAACGCTCATGAATGAAGAATTCTGGCCAAGAGGTGTTGTTTTCCGGCGATTCCGTGGCCGGTTACCCGACACCACGCGCAACACGACGCCGAACATTCGTGTAACTTAGTTGTATTATTTATGTATAGTATCTATTATTTATTTGTTTTTATCGTTTTAATTGTATTTTAATGAGTGTTATTGTATTACTTTGTTGTAATATTATGTTATATGTATATGTATTTGTTTCTATAGGCCTAAGAAGCCTGAAATAAATAAATAAAATAAATAAAAAATTAAAAAAGTCATTGTCAATGCTAAACATGAATAAATCCTTAATAGAAGTTTCTCAAATTTCAACTATGCTATTACGAAGGATGGCAGGAAGAAGATTCAAATAAATCTCGCGGGTCGCTTCGCGAATGCCTGTGGTTAACGGCCTGGCCACGGGGATCGGCGGTGCGAACGGCAAAACGAGGGGCGACGCGAAATTTCGCGCGGCATCGTTTGCAGGCCACGGGCCGTCACGTTCGTCGCCGCGACCAGTAAGGAAATCCGACGGCGAAATGTCTTTATCGAAATTATCTCGGTATTGCTTGAAAAGTAATATTTATTTGGTTCAATACCTAATATTTGGAAGAGATTGTGGAGTACATGAATTGAATAAGAATCGGGGGTATAGATGGAGAATTCCACAAAAAGTATGATAAATACAGAATGTATTTGCGTATCCTGTATCCCGGAGGGATCTTCTTATAATGGTGCCGCCAGTACGCACAAAAATAAAGCTTTAACGGGGCATGGACGGGCACAGTGTTGCCAGCGCATTAATCATTATATCAGTGTTGTCAACGTTGCAGACGGCGAGACAGAACATACACGCACCAACACGTTAGAGCGAGACAAAACATGTAGTGACAGCATCCACCTATATGACAGCTCCTGGCACATTTTGACAGCTCCTGTCATTTGAGTTTGAGTGGTCCAGAACGAACACTACATTTTTGACAGCTACTGTCATTTCAGTTTGAGTGGTACAGGATGAACAAATTCAAATTCAAATTCAAATTCAAATGTCTTTATTTGCAAGAATAAGGTAATACATGGTCTAATGTTTTAGCATATACATCCTCTCATTCTACCTATAAGGCATGCAAATTTTGTGAATTGTGATATAAAATAATAATTAAGTAAAACTATAAAATTACATTAAATCAAATAAAACTATACATTACAATATCACAAATTAATAAACAGTCATTGTATTTTAATGTCAAATTACATTTTAATGTAATTTTTCCTTAAACCTAGATATTCGCTAACATTATAAAAACATTTTTCTACTAGCCATTTAGTTAATATGATTTTCAACTTATTAGATGTCAAGTTCTTTAGCGATTCTGGTAACTTGTTATATATGTCTATTGCCATATTATAAGCATTTTTGTGACAAAGACGTAATGTACAGTTTGGTATTAACAATTTATTCGGATATCTTGTAGGCCTTGACGAAATTTCTGACATTTTTGTAAAATATTCTATGTACCTGTGCACAAACATACATATATCCCGAATATATAATGAAGGCAATGTTAGGATCTTGTTCTTTTTAAATAATGGTCTGCAACTTTCCATCCAATGAGTATTGCATATTGCCCGTATGCACTTTTTTTGAATTCTAAATGCCCGAATGGCGTCTGATGAATTTCCCCAAATGATTAGCCCGTAGCTTAGTATTGACGCTACATATCCGTGATATGCACACCAGGCCGCTTGTTCTGACACCGTTTGTCTGATTCTCCTAACTGCAAAAATAAATCTGTCTAATTTATTACAAATATGTTCTACATGTTCTTTCCATTTGAGGTTTTTGTCAATTACTATACCTAGGAATTTAGTAAAATTTACTTCGTCAATCTTTTTATCCATAAATTTTATTTTCATGTCATTTGCATTTTTTTTTAGTATTAAAATTGATAATGTTAGTTTTATTTAAATTCAAATCTAGATTATTATTATCCATCCATACATTAATGTCATTTAATGATTTCATTATTTTATTTTTCAATAGGATTTCGTCCTTATCTTGTACAATTAATGTGGTGTCATCGGCAAAAAGTATACACTGACTTGTCGTACAGTCGGGAAGATCATTAATATATGTCAGAAATAGCAAAGGTCCGATTATACTGCCTTGTGGTATCGATCTACCACTATTTTGTCTGTATTCAGAGCTATACACAATTTTTGAGGCTTGATTATTAAATCTGTAGACATTCTTGTAATCTCAGTTCTTTGTTCCCGACCATGTAAGTAACTTTTTATTAAATTATAGGCGTTACCTCGTATGCCGTATTTTTCCAGCTTAGAGAGCAAGTTAGTATGCAGAACCAAATCATAGGCTTTTGTCATATCTAAAAACACTGCAGTTACAGGTGTTCTCTGATTTAGACATTCAGAAATATTTTTTATTAAATTAAATATCGCTAATGTTGTGGAGCTGTTCTTGCGAAACCCAAATTGTTCGTGTCGTAATATTTTATGCTTACTAAAAAAAAGTAGCATTCGAGAATATAGAGCCTTCTCTATAATTTTCGAAAAGTATATAGTTACTAATGTGCTTTCTTTATATTTATTTATTACTTATTTGTAATTTACCTATAAATATACTTAATTGTAATCACTCTTAAAGCACCTATAAAAATTAATAGATGTTATCTAAAAAGAGTAAAATATTTTTAAAAGAATTTTAACGACTAAGTATTAACGAATAATTTGTTATTTTATTTTAGAAATGATGACAATGACTGTATTCCCGTGTGTTTGGCAGGATGTCAACCACACAGTACATGTAAGAGGCCCGAATACTGCGAATGTGATGAAGGATATCGTAAAAATAAGGATAATACATGCAACCCAATATGCATGCCAGACTGTTACTTAGGCACTTGTGTTAGACCTGGTGTATGTGAATGTTTTAATGGATACAATTTAACAGAAGTTGGCACTTGTGAACCCGTCTGTTCCAATGGGTGCCCCCATGGTAAATGTATGGAACCCGAAAACTGCGAATGTGATGAGGGGTACGAAAAGGATGAAGATAGTAATAGCAAGCCCATATGCATTCCAGGCTGTGGCAGTAGGACTTGTGTAGAACCTAATGTTTGTGAATGTATAGACCCCGAAGAATGCGAATGTGATGAGAGGTACGAAACGGATGAAGATAGTAATTGCAGGCCCATATGCATTCCAGACTGTGGCAATGGGGCTTGTGTAGAACCTAATGTTTGTGAATGTTTTTCTGGATTTAATTTAACAGAAGGTGGCACTTGTGAGCCCGTATGCTCCAATGGATGTCCTTATGGTAAATGTATGGAACCCGAAAACTGCGAATGTGATGAGGGGTACGAAAAGGATGAAGATAGTAATTGCAAGCCCATATGCATTCCAGGCTGTGGCAGTGGGACTTGTGTAGAACCTAATGTTTGTGAATGTATAGACCCCGAAGACTGCGAATGTGATGAGATGTACGAAATGGATGAAGATAGTAATTGCAAGCCCATATGCATTCCAGGCTGTGGCAATGGGACTTGTGTAGAACCTAATGTTTGTGAATGTTTTACTGGATTTAATTTAACAGAAGGTGGCACTTGTGAGCCCGTATGTTCCAATGGATGTCCTTACGGTAAATGTATAGAACCCGAATACTGCGAATGTGATGAGGGGTACGAAAAAGATGAGGATAGTAATTGCAAGCTCATATGCATTCCAGGCTGTGGCAATGGCACTTGTGTCAAACCTAATGTATGTGAATGTTTAGTTGGATATACAAGAAACCCGTATCTCACTGATCCAGAAAAAATATTTTGCGTACCAGAATGTAAAAACTGCTATCGTGGGACCTGCATTTCGCCAAATGTTTGTGTCTGCAATCCACCTTTTAAACTACACAGATACACAAGTGATGGAAAGGAATGTAATATCGGTTTGAGTTTATTGGAATGTAATATTACAGTTTGTCGTCTACCACCACTTGATTTCGAAAGTACCATTTCAGTTGGAACTTCTGATGAAACACTTGAAACTACAAAAACAGTAGAAGGTTATGGAACTTCAGTTGTTGATATCAATGTGAATGAATACAGCTCTGAAATTACTAATACTCTTACTGATACCGTAACTGAATTAAACGAAGTTGAACAGGCGACTCTTAGGTGGACTGACCATTATCCTTCTGAAACAACGAGCCGCAATATAAAACATGGTCGAGATAAAATTTATCTGGAAAATGAAAATTACGGGTAAGTTGGTATTTTTCTTGTATAGACTTTCATCTGAACAGGACTTATTATTACTTAATGCACAGTTTTATCCCTTTTCAACCCATAAATATAAAAAACTAAAGTGATCATTTTGAGATCTAAGACCCTGCAATCCTGTGCGTTCACGTAATCTGATTAAGTTGCGCGTTACAGCTTGTGATGGACGTTCATCGCACTAATATTCCTAGAGGTAGAGATCTGCACGTAGGGTCAAAAACGACACTGACTCCGGGAACACTTTTTCATAAAATTATCACCTCGGTTTTTGCACGACTTTATAGCATAACTGGTAGATGATCCAATAATTGGTCTGTAGGTAAAATAACAGTAAATTTTTGATAGAATACCACATGGAAGAAGATAGTTATACTAACGTCATTCAAATAAATAGCCGTAAGGAACGAAAGTATTATTTATGTGATAGTACTTACTTTTATATACAAAAATATAATGCTTAGAACATCACATATTTGAAATGTAAGATTTATGATTTGAAGTTGTTAGGATTTTTTATAGTTTTGAGGGTTTAAGGTTGTTTTTTTAAGTTTCGGATGATCTTAAGAGAAATATATGGTTTTTGATATTTAGGTCACATAAAAAAGAATATATATAATAACTAATGTTTAATTTTCATTTTTTATAAACAATAAAGGCTCCTGTAATTGCAAAAGGTTGGACAGAAGTTAATATTGTTAATAATTTTTTTAAAGTTTAAAGTACAAAGTATGACAAAAATTCTAATTTTTTTAGTTAATAAGTAATAAATGGTATTTAAATGACACCTTACAAATACTTTGGCGTTCAAATTTGACCCCCGGCTCCAATTGCCTGCAACCCTTTTTACGTCCCACTGCTGGGAACGGGTCTCTCCATATTATTGGGGAGGCCTGGAGCTTATTCCACCACGCTGCTCCAGTGCGGGTTGGTGGACAACCCGCTGTCGGATTTTTTCAACCGTCCAAAGTTCCGTAAGGCCTCCGACAAGGTTTAACGACTGTTTTCCATCGACAACAACCGGGACCGACGGATTAATTTGCCGTGCGAAACGCGGAAACGCGCATGATTATTTTTTTTGCAACTAGCGGTCACCCATCTCACACCCGACCGCGCCTGTTCTCCGGCTCCAATTACGTTACCAAAAATAGCAACGCCAGACTCAACGTCCCGAAAAGAGAAAACTTTATGAGACATTTTTTCGTCTGATATAATTATGATTTTTTCGCTAGGCAAATCTATAGTTTTTGTATCAAGACCATTTTTTTAATAAAAAATAAGATAATATAATTCTTAAGAGGTATTTTTTGGTCAAATGACACTTTTACCAAGAAGAAATTTAAATTTGTTCATTTCAATCGAATATCAAAGTATCAAACAAATATTTTTATCTTCTTTCAGCATTTACTACGGAAGCATCGGCTTTGTAATCGTGATTGCAATCCTACTCGTGCTATTTTTAGTCGTCAAAAAGAAGATATTTTACAAAAAAGGCTACTATGAAGTTGATGGTATGTTATTTTTTTTTTGTTGTTGGTTTTAGATTTAGTTGACTGCAACCCTTTGTACGTCCCACTGCTGGGTACAAGTGTCTCCCCATTATTGTGGAGGCCTGGAGATTACTCCACGACGCTGCTCCAATTCGGGTTGGTCGAGATGCGGGTTAGTGGCCAACCCGCTGTCGGATGTTTTCAAAACATCCATAAGGCCTCCGACAATTGGATTAGTTGCATAGATCGCTTGCATTCTACGCTAACTGCGGGGCCATATGCGCTTCAGATAGATTTTGTTATAAAAATGTTATTTTACAGGCTTTTTATTAACTGGCAATGAATGTATGTTCGGGTGGAGACTAGCAATTTAATATTTGAAGCTGTTCTTCAAAGCCAGCAATGCTCAGGTGACTCCCCTGGATTTGCCCGTGTTTATAGACAGCGGTGATAACATTACCACGCCCATCAGCCTCATTGCGAGGTTCACAAATAAAACATTTTAGCAGTTCGACAGTTGAAATTTAAGTATATGAAAGAAACTAGATTTTCTGTCCACAGTGCGCCGAGGCATTTTGTCTTGACCAGATTGGTTAGCGGCCGTGTAAATAACACTTCTGTGTGCGTGCATCTGTGTGCATCAATTCAGGTGAAATGATGAAGTTACCATACTGCTTATTCTTCTTTGAACTGTGGCTACACGCTCTGTGAATATTATAAATAACAAGTAATATATGATACCAAAGTTTTGCCTGTTTTACTGAAGGTAATTAATAAGTCAGGGTGCCATCCAATCAGAGAAGTCAAGCGATAAATATTTTAATATTACTCATTACTCCATGTCACATAATACACAGCAATTTACCTGAAACGGTAAACATAAGATTATGACAGCGTGTCAAGAAAGGAACTGGCTAGCCAGCGCCGAATGTAATATTACACGAACCACTTGGTACTACTTTTGACCCTTCTATAACTCAAAACCTATTTAACGTAAACACATGAAACTACGTGTGTTTAATTATATCCATAAGGACATCTAGAAGCCTAAATTTCATGAAGCCATCTCAAACGGATATAAAGATATGAAGGTCAAAATGTCGTAAATTTTAGTACTGACTGACTGACATATTATTATTATAGTAGTTACTTAAGCCTAACCTACTTCCAGATGACCTAGAAGGATGAAATTTGGAATCCAGCTCGGTAATTGTGTAAGCGTAGGAAAAAATCTAAAAATAAAAAATAATAATAAAAAATAGGGGGGTCCCCATACAATATATCAGAATTATATATATATATATATATATATATATATATATATATATATATATATATATATTATTATTATGTTGAATAACTTTAATAAAATGGCTGATGAAATGAAAACTAGCCAAGTCAAATCTAACCTACTTTAAGATCTCACATTTTTAAATAACAGCAATGTTATAGGTATACAATAAAGCAAAGAAATAGAGTTTAATACTTGTTCATAATGTTATTTTGTTCCTATAAATACATATTTGGATTTTGCATAGAACTTGCGATTGCATATATTTTGCATTATTTAAATGATTTTTTTTTATTGAATTAAGCATAATGAGTTCTCTTTTATTATTATTATTATTATTTGACTTAGTATGCGCCTACCACAAGCTCTACTCGTCACCCAGAGTTGGCTGGTAGAGAATGCCATTTAGGCATTAAGTACGCCCTTGTGTTCCTTATTTGTTAAGGTAACACTTTAAGTTTAAATAAATAAACTTGGCACTCATTTAGATCTCCATTGTTTTTGCGGCGAAGCCCACAGCCAAGCATAAATTTTGTATTAAACTTGGCTCTCCTTTTTATACATTAATTTTTTGGTAGGATCACTCTTTACAGTGAAAACTAGGATCTGTTAGGTTCCCTGCAAATTTTTTAAGTACCATCTGAAATAATTTACTTTTGCACTTGTTACAGACCAACCGAATGAAGAAATGAGCAACTCAAAATCATCTCGTACTAAAACGGAAGTTGAAGAATATGAACTTACAAACAAAACATCAGTATCAAAAATAACAGTTGAAGAACATTTAAGCTGAACAGAAATCTTGTGAACTGTGTTATTATTTCCTTTATAATGTTATTAGCTGGAGCTTACCTCGTTCAACAAATGAATTTGTTACCTACCTAATCCAACGAAGTAATGCTGCCAGTATCTTGAGTACATAAATGCCGCAGTGTAGCGGTTTCGATAATATATTTTATTTGTAATTCAGTAATTACTTATTGCATTAAAATATGATAAATAATAAAATTACTCGTATAAATATATACAATAGGTGTTTATATTTAACAATGTCTTCTCTGTGGGCGTGCAATATTTATATACCTATTTAAATTAATTACTCCAATTTACTAATTAAAAACATACATGTCACAATATTTAAATGTCTGATGATAAATTATTAAATCACAATAGAAATAATTATACTAAATCACCAGTATCAGTAAAGATATTTCAACTCAGTTGTGCGCGCGGCGCTTTGTGTGCGTGGGCTAGTAATAATGCAGTTTTAATTTGTGTGACAGTGACGCGGCCGTGATCGTCCGAGCAACTTCACTGTACCTCTTGTCACGCACACAAAGTAACTGTGTATATACAGGTTTACCCACATATAGCGCCGCGCGCACAACTGAGTTGAAGTATCTGTAACATAATAGGCATGATGACACTATTAAAGAATCAGAGAATAAATGGTTTTACAGAAAAATATATGCTAAAAGTGTTCTAAAAAAATGATTCCGTTTTAATATAAACATTAATTAATAGATTTAAAAAAAAATAAAGGTAAAAAATACTGCAATCGGCCATGTTATCTGAAACGCCAATCAGAAGGAATGACGTCACGTCTCAGTAAATGTCATCGTGCTTGGGGCTTGATCGGCGACACCAGTTTTCATACGAACGTCCTATTATTGCCGTTCTACCTCTCTTAATATGTTCTGTGGATAACAACCACTTAACGTACCCTCTGAAAGACGGAAACTACCATAAGATTTGCCACAAGCAGTCATCCATTATAGTCTTGACCACTCCCGACTCGATTGGCTGTGTAGACTGCACAAATTCTACGCCAGACGCAAGACATGCGCGTTTCATGTAAATAGGGCCTTGGACACTAGGCATAAAAAAACTCAAAAAGCATACCTTAAGAAGTTTGCACTAAACCACGATTGGAAAATAAGATAATTGTTTATTAATTTTTATATTGTACATGATTTTTATTGTCGAGTAAATCAATATTTTTTTTGCCAATTTACTGTAAAAGATTAGTGACGTGACGTCACAACTCATTTTCTCAAACAAAATGTTTGGGGATGTCACGTTTTGACAGCTTATTAAAAGTATATCATTTCACTTAGTAGTCCAAGACTGGATTGGTAAATAAATTACTAGTAAAAAGGGGAAATTGTTGTGCGATATTGTTGATTTACAAAACGCACTTAAATTGATTAACTGGTAAATGGTTAGCAGATCTTATGGACAGACAATCCCCTAACTCTATACAGGCCCTAAAATCAACAAACTAAAAAATATAAAGTCTATGTAAACATGATGAACACAGCATTTGCATTCCAATATGCAGTCCGGAATGTATCAGTGGAACTTGCATTAAACCCAATGTGTGCGAATGCTTTTCTGGATATAATGTAACAAAAAGTTTCACTTGTGAACTACTCTGTTCCAGTGGATGTCCTTATGGAAAATGTACCCGACCAGAATATTGTGAATGTAACGAGGGATATAGAAAAGATGAGAATGGAATTTGCGAACCCATATGCATTCCAGAATGCGGCAATGGTAATTGTATAAATCCGAATGTTTGTGATTGCTTTTCTGGATATAATCAAACAGAAAGTTTCACTTGTGAACCCCTCTGTTCCAGTGGATGTCCTTATGGAAAATGTACCCGACCAGAATATTGTGAATGTAACGAGGGATATAGAAAAGATGAGAATGGAATTTGCGAACCCATATGCATTCCAGAATGCGGCAATGGTAATTGTATAAATCCGAATGTTTGTGATTGCTTTTCTGGATATAATCGAACAGAAGGTTTCACTTATGAACCCCTCTGTTCCAGTGGATGTCCTAATGGAAAATGTACACGACCAGAATCTTGTGAATGTGACGAGAGATATAGAAAAGATGAGAATGGAATTTGCGAACCCATCTGCATTTCAAAATGCGGCAATGGTACTTGTATAAATCCGAATGTTTGTGAATGCTTTTCTGGATATAATTTAACGGCAAAAGGGACTTGTACACCCTACTGATCAAAGGGGTGTCCTCATGGAAGGTGTATACAGACCGAGTATTGTGAATGTGACCTAGGATACCAAAATGACAGCTATGACGTATGCATTCCCATTTGTTTTCTACAATGCGATAAAGGTACTTGCATTACTCCTAATAAGTGTCAATGCTTTCATGGATATAAAATGAATTATTACGTTGGTTATCCAAGTGAATCGTTGTGCAAACCCGAGTGTAAGCACTGTAATGGTACTTGCGTTTCGCCCAATTTCTGTGTTTGTGAACTTCCTTATGAAGCTCTTAAACAAATTATTAATGGAAGTTGTGATTCTTATGACTGTTCCGTCACGTCATTTGAAGTTACAGTTTGTGTATTTAAAACTAATTCAGAAAACACGATAACAGTAAGTGATGAAAACTCAAAACTTGGCTTCCATCAAAGTACTGACATATTTAAAGCTTCTACTTCTGATGATTTCAATTATTCTTTAATATATATATATATATATATATATATATATATATACATATTTATCGTTTCCAGTGTCCCAGTCTCATATGGAAGTAAAACCAAAGATAGAAAATAAAACAAAAAAAAAGAAAATATTTTATTTGTACAAATATGGGTAGCAAAAAAGGTTTTACAAAAATATTTAGATCGCCATATTTACCCTTTAGGGTGTACAAATTTTATTGTAAAAGTTATACTTACATATAATTACAAGATAAAATCATATTTAAATTATAACCTAATTATTTTCTTTACAATATACACTAAAATACGCACGCACGCACTAAAATACAGTAGACTTAAATAATTCTACATTATTATCACTGTACCTACTTAAATAAAATTTAATACAATCCAATGCGCTTTTTGTACAAATTTATTTTACTTTATTTGAACCTTACGTGGTTGACCGTCATCAGCTTTGGGCACCCACCATATATAGTTTAGTTTTGGAAGGTATTGAGCACAACTTATTGTTGTGTCTTTGAGAGTTTAAGGTATCATACTAAGAGATTTTGCCATCATCATCATGTCATGCATTTGACCATTACAGATATTTCATAGATATATAGCGAAGGGAGTGTCATTATATTGAGATTTTGAAAGTGAGGTTTACATGTATCTATCTGCCGTAGTTGACAGATTGACCGAATGCATTTCTTTTGCGCTTTAAAAACTGTTTGTATTTCCGTTGCATTACCCCAAAATATAAGTCCGTATCTTAGGTTGCGCCAACATACGCATGATAGGCGCTTAATACCGTTATAGTTTATAGGTTTAGTTTATACCGTTTATAGGTTTACGTCCTAAAATGTACAGTTATATTTTCGAAAACGATGTTAGTATTAAGAAAAATAAAGGTACCCCTGCCTCTAATGTAAGAAAATTAAACTTTGAAAATTATAAAAATGCTCTTGAAAATGAACATGTACATTATGATAATATGCGTACATTCATAAGCGACCATTATCAAGTGTATGCACAAATTAAAAGAAAAAAGTGCTCTCTGGCGATGATGATAAGAGGTTCATCGAGGAAGATGGTGCTACCACTTCAGCTTGGGGTCATTATGATATTAAATAAAAAATACACATTTTATACAAGGTTTTATAATTATTCTTTCCCTAATAACAACATAGTGTATGTTTCAAAACACTTTTTCTTGTGCTTCAAATATACACAATTACTAAACCACCGAGCGTGCCATCATTGATCATCATCTTCTTCCCAATCCATTAAGCCACATCCACAGTGAAAACATATTTATCTGTCTCCGCGACCAGTATAAAAAAAAAATCCAGCTTCAGCCAATATTTCCGGTTTCTGACGCATACTAATTAGCCAATCCACGAAACTTGACAATCTTATCTTCGTTAAACTATACACGGGAAACTTTGGTAACCGTCTATTTATACACACTGAATCCGTTTCACACTCATTCATTTGTTTACTTTTACACTGTTGCTCAGTCATTGTTTTTATTTTCAGAATAGTTTTGGTAAATAGCAGCACACCGCATTTTACATTTGCGTAAAATAAATTCAGAATGGTTAAATTTATCAATGGACACCAATTCCAGCGCTGCTCGCTTATCACCATATCAAGGGCAGCGCGGAACCTTATCACCACGCCAGCGCACCGCCCCGCCCGCGCCCCGCACCGCGGGAGCCCATTTTGCCCCCGAGTGACGTCAGCGGTGGCGGCGGCGCCGGCGGCGGCGAAGCACCCCCGTGGCGGAGCACTCCCCGGGGGGGCACCCCGCGGCGGGGCGGCAGCGCACGAGTGATGTCAGCGCCGGCGCCGACGACCAACATAAATTTATCCCACACACGCCATACTCTACGTACCACCCGGAGGGATCTACTTATAATGGCGCCGCCGGTACAAATAAAGCTTCAACGGGGCACGGACGGGCACAGTGTTGCCAGCGCATTAATCATTATATCAGTGTTGCCAACATTGCAGACGGCGAGACAGAACATACACGCACCAACACGTTAGAGCGAGACAAAACATGTAGTGACGTAGCATCCAGCTATATGACAGTTCCTGACACATTTTGACAGCTCCTGTCATTTGAGTTTGAGTGGTCCAGAACGAACACTACATTTTTGACAGCTACTGTTATTTGAGTTTGAGTGGTCTAGGATGAACAATATATAGCTACTAATGTGGTTTCTTTATATTTATATATTACTTATTTGTAATGTACCTATAAACTTATACTTATTAGTATTGTAGCGGCGCGATACCTACAGCAACATGACCGCGCGCCTCACATGAAATGCTGACCATGCAAGACGACGCAAGCATCGAACATTGTAAACAATAGAGTACTACGTCACACGCGTCATACTGAACTGGCCAATCAGAAGACGTATCCTGAATCACGCTATCGAAGTTTCTTAGATTCTCAGTATATATACAAATTATCCGAAGTTAGTATTCGGACCGCGGTCCCCAGGCAGTGACATCGCCTGGCGGGAGATCTCCCCTTTTCCTCCACACTGGTGACCACCGTCGATTGAAGACGCCCTGCTGACCACATTTCAACGGTACCAGCACCTTCATCCTCGAAGTATCTGACGTCCTTCAGCAAGTACAAGGAGTCATGGAGTCAAGCCAGCAGCAACGAGCACAATGACCAGGTTCCACGAGCAGCCTCACGAAAAAAAAAGCGCATTGGTTCCTTCATCTTGCAACGCTCAAGTTCGGCGATCCGCAGCACGCAGCAAGAGGTTTTCTGGGTTTCCCTCCCGTGCATGCGCACGCATCGCATCATTCCGGCACACGAAGCCGATGACGACACTGGCATACGAGAGTTACGACATCATCCCATAGTTGGAGGGGGAGTGATGTAGCGGCGCGATACCTACAGCAACATGACCGCGCGCCTCACATGAAATGCTGACCATGCAAGACGACGCAAGCATCGAACATTGTAAACAATAGAGTACTACGTCACACGCGTCATACTGAACTGGCCAATCAGAAGACGTATCCTGAATCACACTATCGAAGTTTCTTAGATTCTCAGTATATATACAAATTATCCGAAGTTAGTATTCGGACCGCGGTCCCCAGGCAGTGACATCGCCTGGCGGGAGATCTCCCCTTTTCCTCCACAGTATTATACACATTATATTATTATATTATATATATATTATATTATACTCTTAAAGCACCTATAAAAATTAATAGATGTTATCTAAAAAAAAGTAAAATATTTTTAAAAGAATTATAAGGACTAAGTATTAACGAGTAATTTGTTATTTTATTTTAGAAACGATGACAATGACTGTATTCCCGTGTGTTCGGGAGGATGTCAACCACACAGTACATGTAAGAGGCCCGAATACTGCGAATGTGATGAAGGATATCGTAAAAATAAGGATAATACATGCAGCCCAATATGCATGCCAGACTGTTACTTAGGCACTTGTGTTAGACCTGGTGTATGTGAATGTTTTAATGGATACAATTTAACAGAAGTTGGCACTTGTGAACCCGTCTGTTCCAATGGATGTCCTCATGGTAAATGTATAGAACCCGAAAACTGCGAATGTGATGAGAGGTACGAAAAGGATAAAGATAGTAATTGCAGGCCCATATGCATTCCAGGCTGCGGCAATGGAACTTGTGTCGAACCTAATTCTTGTGAATGTTTTACTGGATTCAATTTAACAGAAGTTGGCACTTGTGAACCCATCTGTTCCAATGGATGTCCTCATGGTAAATGTATAGAACCCGAAAACTGCGAATGTGATGAGGGGTACGAAAAGGATGAACATAGTAATTGCAGACCCATATGCATTCCAGGCTGTGGCAATGGGACTTGTGTCGAACCTAATTCTTGTGAATGTTTTACTGGATTCAATTTAACAGAAGTTGGCACTTGTGAACCCATCTGTTCCAATGGATGTCCTCATGGTAAATGTATAGAACCCGAAAACTGCGAATGTGATGAGGGGTACGAAAAGGATGAACATAGTAATTGCAGACTCATATGCATTCCAGGCTGTGGCAATGGGACTTGTGTCGAACCTAATTCTTGTGAATGTTTTACTGGATTCAATTTAACAGAAGTTGGCACTTGTGAACCCATCTGTTCCAATGGATGTCCTCATGGTAAATGTATAGAACCCGAAAACTGCGAATGTGATGAGGGGTACGAAAAGGATGAAGATAGTAATTGCAGGCCCATATGCATTCCAGGCTGCGGCAATGGGACTTGTGTAGAACCTAATGTTTGTAAATGTTTTTCTGGATTCAATTTAACAGAAGGTGGCACTTGTGAGCCCGTATGTTCCAATGGATGTCCTTATGGTAAATGTATAGAACCCGAATACTGCGAATGTGATGAGGGGTACGAAAAAGATGAGGATAGTAATTGCAAGCCCATATGCATTCCAGGCTGCGGCAATGGGACTTGTGTAGAACCTAATGTTTGTGAATGTTTTTCTGGATTCAATTTAACAAAAGTTGGCACTTGTGAACCCGTCTGTTCCAATGGATGCCCTTATGGTAAATGTATGGAACCCGAATACTGTGAACGTGATGAGGGGTACGAAAAAGACGACGATAGTAACTGCAGGCCCATATGCATTCCAGGCTGTGGCAATGGGACTTGTGTAGAACCTAATGTTTGTGAATGTTTTTCTGGATTCAATTTAACAGAAGGTGGCACTTGTGAGCCTATATGTTCCAATGGATGTCCTCATGGTAAATGTATGGAACCCGAATACTGTGAACGTGATGAGGGGTACGAAAAAGACGACGATAGTAACTGCAGGCCCATATGCATTCCAGGCTGTGGCAATGGGACTTGTGTAGAACCTAATGTTTGTGAATGTTTTTCTGGATTCAATTTAACAGAAGGTGGCACTTGTGAGCCTATATGTTCCAATGGATGTCCTCATGGTAAATGTATAGAACCCGAATACTGCGAATGTGATGAGGGGTACGAAAAGGATGAGGATAGTAATTGCAAGCCCATATGCATTCCAGGCTGTGGCAATGGGACTTGTGCCGAAGCTAATGCGTGTAAATGTTTTTCTGGATTCAATTTCACAGAAGCCGGCACTTGTGAACCCATCTGTTCCAATGGATGTCCTCATGGTAAATGTATAGAACCCGAATACTGCGAATGTTATGAGGGATATGGAAAAGGTACGAATAATATTTGCACGCCTATATGTATTACTGATTGTGGCTATGGCACTTGTGTCAAACCTAATGTATGTGAATGTTTAATTGGATATACAACAAACCCGTATCTCACTGATCCAGAAAAATCATTTTGCGTACCAGAATGTAAAAACTGCTATGGTGGGACCTGCATTTCGCCAAATGTTTGTGTTTGCAATCCACCTTTTAAACTATACAGATACACAAGTGATGGAAAGGACTGTTATATCGGTTTGAGTTCATTGGAATGTAATATTACAGTTTGTCGTCTAGCACCACTTGTTTTCGAAAGTACCATTTCAGTTGGAACTTCTGATGAAACACTTGAAACTACAGAAACAGTAGAAGGTTATGGAAATTCAGTTGTAGATATCAATGTGAATGAATACAGCTCTGAAATTACTAATACTCTTACTGATACCGTAACTGAATTAAACGAAGTCGAACAGGCGACTCTTAGGTGGACTGACCATTATCCTTCTGAAACAACGAGCCGCAATATAAAACATGGTCGAGATAAAATTTATCTGGAAAATGAAAATTACTGGTAAGTTGGTATTTTTCTTGTATAGACTTTCAAATGAACAGGACTTATTATTATTTTATGTACAGTTTTATCCCTTTTCAACCCATAAATGTAAAAAAACTAAAGTGATAATTTTGAGATCTAAGACCCTGCAATCCTGTGCGTTCACGTAATTTGTTTAAGTTGCGCGTTACAACCTGTAATGGACGTTCATCGCACTAATATTCCTAGAGGTGGAGATCTGCACGTAGGGTCAAAAACGACACTGACTCCGGGAACACTTAGTAAATTTTGTAATGGTTTTTGTTTTTTCATAAAATTATCACCTCGGTTTTTTGCACGACTTTATAGCATAACTGGTAGATGATCCAATAATTGGTCTGTAGGTAAAAAGAAGAACAGTATATTTTTGATAGAATACCACATGGAAGAAGATAGTTATACTAACGTCATTCAAATAAATAGCCCTAAGAAACGAAAGTATTATTTATGTGATAGTTCTTACTTTTATATACAAAAATATAATGCTTAGAACATCACATATTTGAAATGTAAGATTTATGATTTGAAGTTGTTAGGATTTTTGATAGTTTTGAGGGTTTAAGGTTGTTTTTTTAAGTTTCGGATGATTTTAAGAGAAATCTATGGTTTTTGACATTTAGGTCACATAAAAAAGAATATATATAATAGCTTATGTTTAATTTTCATTTTTTATAAACAATAAAGGCTCCTGTAATTGCAAAAGGTTGGACAGAAGTTAATATTGTTAAAAATTTTTTTAAAGTTTAAAGTACAAAGTATGACAAAAATTCTAATTTTTTTAGTTAATAAGTAATAAATGGTATTTAAATGACACCTTGCAAATACTTTGGCGTTCAAATTTGACCCCCGGCTCCAATTGCCTGCAACCCTTTTTACGTCCCACTGCTGGGAACGGGTCTCTCCATATTATTGGGGAGGCCTGGAGCTTATTCCACCACGCTGCTCCAGTGCGGGTTGGTGGACAACCCGCTGTCGGATTTTTTCAAACCGTCCAAAGTTCCGTAAGGCCTCCGACAAGGTTTAACGACTGTTTTCCATCGACAACATCCGAGACCGACGGCTTAATTTGCCGTGCGAAACGCGGAAACGCGCATGATTTTTTTTTTGCAACTAGCGGTCACCCATCTCACACCCGACCGCGCCTGTTCTCCGGCTCCAATTACGTTACCAAAAATAGCAACGCCAGACTCAACGTCCCGAAAAGAGAAAACTTTATGCGACTTTTTTTCGTCTGTTTTTTTTCGCTACGCAAATCTATAGTTTATGTGTCAAGATCATTTTTAATAAAAATAAGATAATATAATTCTTAAGAATTATTTTTTGGTCAAATGACACTTTTACCTAGAAGAAATTTAAATTAGGTTGCATAAAAGTGCTTTTTCTATTTTTTATTTAAATTTTCAGAACGGCGTGTAGAATGTTTGATTGTTTTTTTTATAAAATTAAAGTTATAATAATAATAAATTGACGTATTATTGAAAAAAATTGTAATTATTAAATATTTTTTTACATGGGTCTTTTTAGTGAAATAAGTCTTGACCGTGCACAATATAAACTGTTATTTAGCGAAAAGGATCCAAATGCACATTTTTTCAAATATCTCCTAAAATACAATATTGTGTATGATTGGACTATAAACAATAAAAATAATAATAATAATACATGTTAACAACATACTAACAAACTATTTTATAATGAATACCTATGAAGAAATACGTCATAAACTTCAAATGTCAATATCTCGAAAATGACTTGATGTGGATTGGATCCTTTTCGTGTAACTACGTCCTCGTGATTGCAATCCTACTCGTGCTATTTTTAGTCGTCAAAAAGAAGATATTTTACAAAAAAGGCTCGTATGAAGTTGATGGTATGTTATTTTTTTTTGTTGTTGGTTTTAGATTTAGTTGGCTGCAACCCTTTTTACGTCCCACAGCTGGGCACGGGTCTCTTCCCATTATTGGGGAGGCCTAGAGATTAACTCCACGACGCTGCTCCAATTCGGGTTGGTCGAGATGCGGGTTAGTGACCAACCCGCTGTCGGATGTTTTCAAAACACCCATAAGATTTCCGACAGTTGGATTAGTTGCATAGATCGCTTGCGTTCTACGCTAACTGCGGGGCCATATGCGCTTCAGATAGATTTTGTTGGCAATGAATGTATGTTCGGGCGGAAACTAGCAATTTAATATTTGAAGCTCTTCTTCAAAGCCAGCAATGCTCAGGTAACTCCCCTGGATTTGCCCGTATTTATAGACAGCGGTGATAACATTACCACGCCCATTATATAAAACATTATAGCAGTTCGACAGTTGAAATTTATGTATATGAAAGAAACTAGATTTTCTGTCCACAGTGCGCCGAGGCAATTTGTCTTGACAAGATTGGTTAGCGGCCGTGTAAATAACACTTCTGTGTGCGTGCATCTGTGTGTCTGTATGCGTGCATCAATTCAGGTGAAATGATGAAGTTACCATACTGCTTATTCTTCTTTGAACTGTGGCTACACGCTCTGTGAATATTGTCAATAACAAGTAATATAGAACGGAGGGTTTTGCTCAACAGAGTTCTTAGAAAGGGAGACATCAGCACTGCCGACACTGTTTGAAGTATTTTCGCTCATGATGCAATGATAAACACACTGACCTTTTTAAAAGAAACACTTTAATAATTATTTCACCAATTTTGAACTATTTAGTTAATACGACAATCTAAATCTTTAATTATTTTCTTAAACTATGTCTATGTTCTAAGTAGGTTACAGCTATTCTTTATTCCTAACAAAAGTCAAATAAATGTACTCACAAGAATCGTCTGCTTATTCCGAAGGCTCAAGCAGAAAGGGGCCGTGTACTTAAACGCACACCCTATGACGCTTCATTGTCGCCAAAAAGAAATTAATGTAATGAATGTAATTCTTCTTAATTTACATTTCATAATTCATGAATTGAATTTAAATACATTTTAATAATACGAAATCATTTTATGAACACATAATTGAATAATTTACCAAAAATCCACATAGGCGCCAAAGCGTAATTTTAAAACATGATCAATGTAATCTATCTAAATAAATTCAATTTACATCTCATAATTCATAAGTATTTTTTTAAATAATTTTAAAACAAAGAAATCATTTTAAATAGTGATTTAAATAGTTTTCTAAAAGCAACAACATCGATTTACAACAACGCCATCTAGTTGTAAACTAAGGCGAACAAGATAACAAATGTTGCTTTTAGAATGTTCAAATATCACTACTTATTAATAAATGGGTAGCAATAAAACGAGTGACTGTAAATTACACTTTTAAGTGTCAAAATTAATCAATTTGGGTTATAGAATTATTAAGTGAGCGACTGACTGCGAGTGACGAGAAATCAACAGAACAGCAACTTACAAACATTAATTTGAGTTACTTAAAATACAAATTGAGCAGCTTCATAATATTTGAGCGACCTAATATTTGTTTGCAATTTTTCCCATCAAAAATGGAGGTGGGAAGAAGCTCTGGCTCCGTAACTTCTCCGGCGCTGCGGGAAAACCACTCCCTCCGCCCCAGCGTAAGAAAGCGCGGCACCTGCCTTCCTACGGCGGGCGGGGAGTGTTCTCCCTCCGCGCCTCCGGCTTTTTATATACACTCTAGGGGTAGTACAGATAAGACCACGTGGATAGTGGTGTGCTCTGATTTGGTTTTGGGTATTTTTCAGACACAGAAGCAAAGGGCTTCGGAGACGCCATGGTAGTCAAACGTTGTGTGTAAACTTACAGAATGCAGAGTGGTTTTTTTCCAGTCGCTCACTTAGTAATGTAGTCGCTCGGATAAAATTTTAATATCTGAAATGGATTAATCACAATCCACTTTTTGTAAGCTCGTTCTGGATTTTATTATTATCAATATTCGTCGTTAGTTTAGTAAATTTTTCGCTTAATCTAATTCATACCGCTCAAGTTATTAAAACTGTATGTCATCATCAGTCGCAAAGTTTTTTTTTATTCGCTCGTTTTATAATTCCCCTTAATAAATTAAGTTACAAAAAATCATGTTTGTAAATAATCAAAGTAAATTATTGATTTACATTTAAGTAATCATAAAAATAATCAAACAATATTTTAAAAAGAGAAACATCTACGCTTTTGCGTCGACATAATAATATATGATACCAAACTTTTGCCTGTTTTACTTTTATTAAGGTATTTAATAAGTCAGGGTGTCATCCAATCAAAGAAGTCAAGCGATAAATATTTTAATATTACTCATTACGCTATGTCACATAATACACAGCAATTTACCTGAAATGGTAAAGATAATATTATGACAGCGTGTCAAGCCAAGTTCAAGCAAAGAAACTGGCTAGCCAGCGCTGAATGTAATATTACACGAACCACTTGGTGCCACTTTTTACCCTTCTATAACTCAAAACCTGTTTAGCGTAAACACATGAAACTACATGTGTTTAATTATATCCATAAGGACATCTAGAAGCCTAAATTTCATGAAGCTAGCTCAAACAGATATAAAGATATGAAGGTCAAAAAGACGTAAATTTTAGCACTGACTGACTGACATATTATTATAGTAGGTACCTAAACCTAACCTACTTCCAGATGACCTAGAAGGATGAAATTTGGAATCCAGCTCGGTAATTGTGTAAGCGTAGGAAAAAATAAAAAAATAATAGGGGTTCCCCGTACAATATATCAGAATTTAAAATATATATATATGTTGAATAATTTTATAAAATGGCTGATGAAATGAAAACTGGCCAAGTCAAATCTAACCTACTTTAAGATCTCACATTTTTAAATAACAGCAATTGTTATAGGTATCCAATAAAGCAAAGAAATAGAGTTTAATACTTGTTCATAATGTTATTTTGTTCCTATAAATACATATTTGGATTTTGCATAGAACTTGGCACTCATTTAGATCTCCATTGTTTTTGCGGCGAAGCCCACAGCCAAGCATAAATTTTGTATTAAACTTGGCTCTCCTTTTTATACATTAATTTTTTTTTGGTAGGATCACTCTTTACAGTGAAAACTAGGGTCTGTTAGGTTCCTTGCAATTTTTTAAGTACCATCTGAAATAATTTACTTTTGCACTTGTTACAGACCAAAATAATGAAGAAATGGGCAACTCAAAATCATCTCGTACTAAAACAGAAGTTGAAGAATATCAACTTACAAACAAAACATCAGTATCAAAAATAACAGTTACTTAGAACATTTAAGCTGAACAGAAATCTCCTGAACTGTGTTATTATATATTTTATAATGTTATTAGCTGGAGCTTACCTCGTTCAACAAATGAATTTGTTACCTACCTAATCCAACGAAGTAATGTTGCCAGTATCTTGAGTACATAAATACCGCAGTGTAGCGATTTCGATAATACATTTTATTTGTAATTCAGTAATTACTTATTTCATTAAAATATGATAAATAATAAAACTACTCGTATAAATATGTACAATAGGTGTTTAAATTTAACAATGTCTTCTCCATAGAGTACATTTATACATAGGGGAATAGAGACCAAACTCGCTTCCTTTTTCTGTTAACAAATTACTAGCGCCATCTATCCGCACAACACAAAATTACACTTATTGAATATATAACCAGATGTATACGATTTACCTATATACCTACGAATATCTCAAATTACTGTTCATTATTTATGAGATTTGTTGAAGATATATTATTTAATTTGTAATATCTTCAACAAATCTCACAGGAAATAGATCTGATAAAATAAAACAAAGGTTTATACGTACATACCTTTTATTTCTTTTTTATTAATATACCTTTTACATAACACATTTCCGCAAGATTATTTTTAAGTAGACACAAGATTCAAACTATTTATTCTTATGCTAAAACAGGCTAAAACTAACACTAAACGGAGTCTTATCTCGCATATTCTGAGTCCTCTCTCATACGCACAATTCGACCAAGACGGAAGATAAATCAATTCAACGCTCTTTAGAGTTAACTAGATATATCCACAAGAAACTGAAATCTTAACGAACGCACGAAAATAACACAGAACGTTCAATTAAGCAAACGAAAAAACAAAAACATGTATAAATAAAAAAATGTACTCTACTGTGGCCATCTTTGTTTGTTTATTGTTTGCCGGCAATGTTGCTACATTAGTAATATAAATACTATTAAAAGAATTTACTACATCTTGTTTAGTGATAGGTATGTAGCACTTAGCACTGTATATTGTTAAAATATGTATTTATTGATAAACTCAAGAAAAAACAAGCAAATTTGTTAAAATAATCTTGCTCTAGTTTTCCGAAACAAAAACTTTTTCTTTTATTTTGTCATAATAGGCCTTATTATGGCAACATTATTATACAAACGTAAATGCTACTAAATTTGGAAGTCAACTATGTGCCTGCATTATCTTTCATAATTCATGCCATTGAATTTTATTGCTTTATAATGCTCACTAGCGCTACCTGTGACGGTTTGCATCAAACATTTGTTTATGATGAGCCTAAATTAATAAATTAAGTTTTAACAAAAAAATAGAACCGACTTCAAACGGTAAAAAATAAAATTGTTCAGTACCTACTTCTTCTTGCTTATGGTAATGACTCTTAAAACTATTTCTGGAGTCGGGCCCTTAGTAAATGTCGTACCATTCGTTCTAAATTGGCACCGACAGTACAGACAGTGGGACAGTACCTACTTCTTCTTGCTTATGGTAATGACTGTTAAAACTATATTGGAGTCGGTGCCCATTCAGAACGAAAGGTACACTATATTTACTAAGACAGGACATTTCACTAAGGGCCCGACTTCAAAAATAGTTTTAAGAGTCATTACCATAAGCAAGAAGAAGTAGGTACTGAACAATTTTATTTTTTACCGTTTGAAGTCGGTTCTATTTTTTTGTTAAAAACTTTATTTATTTCACTCTTTTTAGTAATTTTAATAATTCTGTATGTATTAGCATAATTGGAAAAAAATTCACTTAACTTCTAAACTTTAAACAGATTTACCTTTCTTAATCATGTTTATCTAATAGCTATCTAAAAGTCTGAAAGACATACTATCAGTCCACCTGAACGTTTAAATTAAAGAAAGAATTTGCTCTCAGCTCCTAAACGTTGAGGAGTTGTACCTTCAATCATCAGTTAAGCAACAGCAGGTGATAATTACCAGACATAAATATTTGTATTATGTTAAAAATATGACTAAAAGCATGTGTGTGCCTATTAAATTTCAGTGTTTCCCTCGATTTCCCTAATATCACATCATCAGATTTTGACATGGTGACAGTTGGACCACCTCAGGAATGTAAGATTTCGAACAAAAAACCATTTATTGAAAGAATTTGCTCTCAACTCCTAACCGTCGTAGTACCTTCATCAACATCATCATCAGTTCAGCAACATGATATGACGATTATTATACACAAATGTTTGTTTTGCTTTGTAAAAATATGAAAATCATTTGTTGTGCTATAAAATTTTAATGTTCCCTTCGATTTCTCTGGGATCCCCTCATCAGACTTTGACTTGGTGACAGTTGGACCATCTCGGGAATGTAAGATTTCGAATAAAAAACTATTTATTGAAAGAATTTGCTCTCAACTCCTCACTGTCGCAGTACCTTCCATCATCAGCTCAGCAACATGAGATGATGATTTCTATGCGTAAATATCTCTTATGCTTCAGAAACTATAAGAAAATCAATGTATGTGCCTATAAAATTTGAGAGTTCCCCTCGATTTCCCTGGGATCCCATCATCAGATCCTGATTTGGTGACAATGGGACCACCTCGGGAGTATAACCATACGAACAAAAAAAGAATTTTGAAAATCGGTCCACAAACGGCGGAGTAATCGGTGAACATATATAAAAAAAAAATACATACAGCCGAATACAGTACCTCCTTCTTTTGGAAGTCGGTAAAAATATACGTTTTAACTTGGGATGTCAAGAAAATATTAACCATCAATTTAGTCGGGTTTTCTTACAAGTTGTGCACAGTGTCAAATGTATTAAGTTTGTATGCCCTGGTCTTCTCTGTTTATGCCCTGCAATGGGCGTGCAATATTTATATACCTATTTAAATTAATTACTCCAATTTACTAATTAAAAACATACATGTCACAATATTTAAATGTCTGATGATAAATTATTAAATCACAATAGAAATAATTATACTAAATCACCAGTATCAGTAACATAATAGGCATGATGACACGATTAAAGAATCAGAGAATAAATGGTTTTACAGAAAAATATTATTATATGCTAAAAGGGTTCTAAAGAATGATTCCGTTTTAATAAAAACATTAATTAATAAGATTTTCAAAAAAAGTATTAAAGTATAAAATACTGCAATCGGCCATGTTATCTGAAACGCAAATCAGAAGTAATGACGTCACGGCTCAGTAAATGTCATCGTGTTGCCTGAAGTTTAGCATACACTCTCAATACACACAATGCAATGTTAACTAAGGTGTGACGAGCAAGCCGACGCCATGACACCTACGAGCGTTTTCGCGCTTTATTCAAATTACATAGCCAAAAATACATTAATTTACGTTAAAACTTAAGTTAATTGCTGAAATAAACTTTTTTCGAAAGTAAAAGACGTGGAAGGAAAGGTATTTAAAAATCTGTCTTACCTTTTATCAAATTTCAAGTTATTTGTCAAGTTTAGGTACATAAAATCATTAATTACAGTTATTATTATTATTGTGTATCTTTTTATTAAAATATTTTTAAGTTGCAATGTAAAGTTGAGGTCTTTTTAAACATCTGGCAAATGCTTAAAGCATCAAAGGTACTGACTCAGTGACCCGTCAGTGGAGAGGGCATTGCGCTTCGCTTCGATACATAATATTTGTGTCAAATCTGGTGTGGGGGAAAAAAGTACATATTTTAATTTTGTCACACATTCAGAAATATTCTTTCATCGCTACAGACGCATACATTTCTAAATATGTCAATTTCAATTAACAACGTCATTTTCTATGCACCGACAACACTGACACTGACACTGACACACACACACACTAGTTGTATATAACTAGAAGGCACATTGTGCATGCACGTTGGGACGAGGGGTTCGCCCGTAAATGCCACTTCACTGACGGGCGTCATACTTACCATAGTCCCATGGGTAGCGTTACTGAGGTGATGCAACACACTTACATGCCTTCGGAGTAGCAGCACGACTACGGACAAGACGCAGGCTTGCTTCCGATTGTGTGTATATTATTATGTCTTTGGGGTGCAGCAACTACATAATACCACGTGGCCTGCATGCTCACCTGCTTCTCATCTAAATCATCTCACAATGTCAATGCCAAAGTACAGCCCGAGTTTTGGCGGGAAGTCGAAAAAGACATATTGTGCTCTTGTTTTGTTTTCATTTTCTTGGTGTATTTCTGAGTTATATCGGATAAAGTTGATGGCATTTTGTTTGATATAGGTTAATTACAGTGCACAGTGCAATATGTTTTTTCTGCTTGCCTCCAAAATTCCATCGGACACGTTCTAGTAAAGTAGCCATCGCTTTACTTGAATGTTGGACTGACTAGACTGACTGATTACTGACGACTTACTTACTGACTTTGTTATTACTTCGTCCAATTTCATTGAAACTGGCAAAAAATTGATGCAAAAATTATACTTGACGCTGGCAGTATGCACAGAGTTTGCGATGCCATAATTGAAAAAAAAAATACAGCCCTTGTACAAATACTCTCAAAGTGGTTTAAAATTGAATAAAGGTACCTAATATTGCTCTCAACGTTGGTGTCTCGATTGTAACGTAATTTCTGCCACGAGGTTCTGCCTACTTTTATATTTAGATAAACTTCGACAAGGAATGGCCACAAACTTGCATTCCCTAAGTGTAGGCTCCGCAAAAAGAGCCACTCTTTTATCGGGATGTCGATCAGAATATATAATAAAATCCCGGAAAGTGTTCAATCCCTTCCTTTACACAGATTTAAAAAGAAAGTCAAACAAGTCCTGTGCCGCAAGGCTTATTACGATCTTAAGGACTATTTAATTGATAAAAAAGCTTGGGATTGAGCTGTATTCCCACAAGGCTGTCTCTATAACTGATGTAATAGATTTAAATCAATCAAACTGCCAATGTTAACAGATGGCTGTGGGTCGACATTGACACATGCGGTAGCTGTCACGTATGTTCCTTATCTGCCCATAGCTACTCTGTAAGAAAGCTTATTATTGTATACCTCATATTTTAAAACAGGGCTGAAGTTTTTCTCCGTCTGCTCTTTTCTTCAACTCAGCATTGCCTAAGCGCACCCAGAGCAGACAGAACAAAAAAAATAACGTTCACTAAGAGTTTGTAAATGAACCGTACAGTGAATAAAGAATATTTCATTTCATTTCATTTCATTTCATTTCATTTCACTTATTTACTCTTAGCATGGCTCGGCGGCTAGCGTAGAACGCAAGCGGTCTATGCAGCTAAGCCAAACGGGCGCGGTCGGGTGTGAGATGGGTGACCGCTAGCTTCGGAGTTACATGTTAAGTCGTCTTTCCCGGTTATTGTCGATAGATAACAGTCGCTAAACCTTGTCGGAGGCCGTATGGGCGATTTGAAAACATACGACAGCGGGTTGGCCATTTACTTGCATCTTCACCAACCCACATTGGAGCAGTGTGGTGGAGTAAGCTCCAGGCCTCCCCAATAAGGGGGAGAGACCCGTGCCCAGCAGTGGGACGCAAAAAGGGTTGCAGCCACTCTTAGCATTTTGTTTGAAATCATAACGGAAGAATTTTCAATTAAGCACAGGGCTCAGCTGCAATCCTTTTTGCGTCCCACTACTGGGCACGGGTCTCTCCTCATTATTGGGAAGGTCTGGAGCTTACTCCACCAAGCTGCGCCAATGAGGGTTAGTGGAGATTCGAGTTAGTGGCCAACCCGCTGTCGGATGTTTTCCAACCGCCCATAAGGCCTCCGACAAGGTTAACGACAACTATGCCAACAACCGGGCACGACGGTTCAACGTACCCTCTGAAGCACGGAAACGCACATGAAATTCTTAAACAGTAGCGGTCACCCATCTCACACCCGACGGCGCCCGCTGCATTGATCGCCTGCCTTCTACGCTAACCGCCGAGTCATACGCGTTTCAGAAGCACAGAGTTTACCTTATTGCAAAAAAAAATGGTTCACTAGCTTTCTGGAGCTCTATACGTTCCTTTCCACAGGAATGAGATATTTTTCCCCGAGTAAAAAGTAGCATAGGTCACTCTCTTGCCTCCCAACTAACTGCTTACCTGAACATGCAAAATAGAATAATAATAATAATTTAATTCAGATCATAGTCCATATTTTGGTTAGTAAACAATGTCTTAACCTATGTTAGTACACAATATGAAATAAAACTATAATAAAATACATTAACGCCGGTTGGCTTCTGTGTGTACACCATTCCAGCTCCTCCAGAGAGGGCTGTCCAGCTTGCACGCAAATGTACTGAGGAAAGCATTGGTGCTGCTCGCGAGTCGGCGCATCATGGATGCTGCACGTTTGCGTATAATGGCGTAGAAATCGTCACCTCTGGCCTCCGCAAACATTCCTGACGCACTGCAATGTCGTGGCTTCCCCAATACTGCCCTCAGCACATTATTGTACTGAACACGAAGAGCTCTGCATGCCCGCCGCCTATAATCCACCCACAGACTGCACGTGTAAAAATGTTGGCAGTATGCTCTGAATAATGTTAATTTTACCTGTTTAGTACTGCGTGCTGCGTGCAAATCTGCGGGCTAACATATTCCCCCGGACCGACATTGCCCGACGCTCGCGTTCAATATCGCTATCGTAATCGAGGCGCTCTGTGACTACGTGGCCGAGGTACTTGAACACAGCTACCTGCTTAAGGGAAGAACCGCAGAGTTTTATTTGTTTTACATTTTATTTTTATATTGGGTTTAAAGTTATTAGGTTTATTTTTTCCCCTAAAAACGAGAAACTCGCTTTTATTAGCATTATAGCCGAGTCCATTTTCCCCGGCACAGTCCTCACATATTTTTAAAAGCGTTCTTAGACCACTAACAGAGGGGCTCAGCAGCACCATGTCTTCTGCATAACTTACCTATGTTGTTTTATGTATAAAACGGTCGAGAAATTTACCAATAGGACAAACACTGGTAGGTAGTATTTATCTCTATCTTTAGTCGGAAGACCAACAGATCGTAGAACTCATTTATAAATGCAAGGATTTGTCAAAAATACCTTAAACATCATATTTCAAACCCCGGCCCGGATTGTCGAAAAGCCCAACGAAATTGGGTGTCACATCCAACAAAATGCTCAGTTCAAAACTTAGAGCAACGCGGCTCACAGAGTAACATGATTGGAGTATTTAAATAGAATAAAAGATCTAATGAGAAAAACATGTAAAAATATTTAATTGAAATAGCTTATAAAATAAGCAGTTAGAAGATGTTAGTTTTAATTCTTAAAACAACAAAATTAATTCTATTCCATTTTGAAATTTTCCTTTTTTAACTGTATTTTATTTTTAAGCAAAGCTGCAGCCGCCCATGACGTCATACGGCTATGAAAACAAAAAGGTGTTAACTCAGAAGTCAACATAAAGACCAATATTTGTGCATTTGTTTACATGATCTAGTGACGTCACCACAGAGTAAAAATGGTTTACAGCCTTTTCGTTTTTTATTTCTTTTTTCATCCTTTTTATGTCCTTTAACATTTGTGCGGCGCACAAAGCAGATTGGTGGCATTTTCGTGTAACGCGCAATTATTAAAAATGAAATATTAAAACAGTATAGATTGAGTAAAAAAATTGTACTTTTAGTGTTGTATTGGCACCTTATATGATCGAATTGAATCAAAAATGCATGCAATGCACATACAAAATTTTTGCGGCTGATTATTTTATGCTATTATTTTCTATAAATTAAACAAACACGTAGGTAAAATCTAGACCTAAGTAGCTTCGGTAAATGATACATAATTGGCCTATCTGATAACTAGTTTGATAAAGTTTGATTAGATTGACTTAGAGCAAAGAGAGAAAGAAATAAAAATATATTAGAAATAAGTACAAAATATTGACTTAATTAATGTAATTTTTTCTTGTCTATATGTTAAAAAAGGCAAGAAAAAAACTACCAGCAGCATTTACTTACACATAAGATATAACACAAGATACTTAAGCCAAAAAGGAATTTAAACAACAAAATAGTATGTAAAGTACGTTAAATATGGCAGAAATAAAAAATTGTGTGTGTACTTATGTACACGCGTCAGAAGTTGGCGTATGAAAAACGTTTAAAATAACTCAAATGCAATAGTAATCGACGATAAATATCAAAATGAATCAAAAAGATTTTGTTTCAATAAAAAACGTTTTATTATTTTAAATTAATATTCAAGATTATGAATACTGTATTTTACAACACGCATTCTCTCTATCTCCACCAACCCGCATTGGAGCAGCGTGGTGGAGTAAGCTCCAGGAGAGACTCGTGCCCAGCAGTGGGACGCAAAAAGGGTTGCAGCCATTTCACAACACTGGCTTGACTGGCTTATGAATATCTACCTACTATATAGTATGGACACTAAGTACTGTAACCATATTCAGTGTTGAAAATATATGTTTTCGTTATTTCCATAGCTCACAAATTCACTCTCATCCAAACGCGCCAAAAGAAGTATAACTTCAAAAGTAAAAACGCTTTTATAGCTCCATTGATAGACTCGCTTTTGTGCAAGGTTCAAATGAACAAAAATTGGATTTGTCAAAGCATCTTAGGATTAAGGATGACAAAGGAGTAATTTCCCGTCATAAAATCCTTCGTTGTGGGTAAAGGAGCTTTTAGATTTCTTTCGGAACACGGTACGCACCATTCTACGTTTTGAAGATGAAATCAAAAGGTATAATTAATTTTCAGGGTATCGTAAGTACCTCAAAATATAAAAAAAATTCGCATTGCGAAGATCGCAATCTTGTCCACCTATTTGTCTATATTTCTCTTTATACCTATACCATTGTCCCTCTCACTTCTTAGAGGAGACCTGTGCCCAGCAGTGGGACATGAAAAGTTTGAAAAAAAGGTTGAAATTTAAGGGTTGTATAATTATATTGAAAACGTATCAAAAAATTGTCGAAAAAAAATGCTCAATCCCACGTATATGTGTTAGGGGTTTGGAAAATAGATTACAACCGATTCTCAGACCTACAATTATATTACATATACACAAAAATCACATAAAAGTCAAGTCGTTTTAGAAGAGTATGACAACTAACACTGTGACACGAGTATGTGAATTTTTGAAGGTAGTGTATGAAAAATAAACTATTGTGAATCGTGCACTGTCAATTTCTCATTTCAAAACTCTACCAACCAACACATTTGTGCACCGAAATTGCCAAAAAGAAAGCCTTAAAAGAAATGAAAGAGGATTTGTTTTCTTATTATCTTAAACAGATTTCATGTTACTGTCAAAAAAAATATAAAACAAATAGTGATATTTTTTTTATTTGAATAAAGGGGCTCGGGCTGTATCAGCCCAGGGTACTTCAACCTATAAAGATTGTTTGTACCCGTAAAAAAGTGACATACGAACTGCCCTGTTATTCTGACTGTGTTAAAGTTTAGAACGACACGGCACGAAATACAAACGTTTGACAGATAGGAAAAATTTATATGGGAAAACTAAGTGACCGAATTGTAAATCTAAACATAACAATAACACTTGAATACACACAAAAAAATTCAATAAATCGGTCCAGCCGTTTAGGAGGAGTTCACTGTCAACACACGTACAGAAGAATGACATAATATATGTATGTATAAAGATGAAAGTTTTCTTTCCTCGCTCACAAAAATACATGACCCTAGCCGACCGACCGCTCACTTCAGACCGGGACGCATCAGACCCGAAACACACGGTCTATTTGAAATAAATTAAGTGTTCAGCCTTTTGATGTTTATCGTTATACGATCCTCGATTTACGAGTAGCCCTCCCCGCAGATAAACAAAAACATTTTACGAAAGACCAATAAAATTATTTAGGTACATCAAGATATCTTTACCAAAATAAAATTTATTTAAATTTCCGTTCGCGGGCTGTGTGTTTGTGTTTCTGTCTTTGTATGTGTCCATGGTACCCACGATACAAGTTATCCTATTGTGGGAGAATGGGAGCTTACAACTGTATATCTACGAATATCCGTAGGTGGTGCGTCGGCAACAGTTTATTAAATAAATGACCAAGAATATATCCCAGATTGGTGAGCCGAAAATAGATTGTATCTACTTTAGTATTGTACGAGTATTCGGAGTATTATCGGGGTCGATTAACTGAGTAAAAGAAGTTTACAGTACGCGCTGCTAACAAATAGCTATAAAATATTTAGTAGTTAGTGGAGTTCGGTTATCACTCCATAAAAATTATTATCTTCTATTTGTATGCAACGGTGATTACTTAAAATCACACACACACAAACACAAAGTTTAATGATTGGACAGGCCTAGAGCGTATTCCATATTTTAGTGTCTCATATGACGAGCTGTCACGTGTGCCCATTAACGACCCATAGCCACACTGTTATCTCAACTATATATATGTAAGTACTTTTTTTATAAAGAGTGCTGCTGGGAGTTTTTTCGGCCGCCTTTTTGTTCTCAGCTCAACAGCTCAACATCTAGCCCAAACGGGCACCTAAAGGCGATGACCGAGAAAAGTTACATTCATAAACCGAATATTTTGAATAACTAAATAAATATTTTTAAATTTTAAAATAAATAAATATTTTTAAAAATAAATATTTTTTTCGTACTTTCTTTCCACCTCGCTCCTCCAATGCGGGTTGATTGAAATGCTGATGGATATCTTTCAAAACACCTCCGACGAGGTTTAAGGTCTACTAAACGGTTTAACATACCATACAAATCATGGGAATATATTTTACTCATGTGAAATACTGTAGCGTCAATAAGAAAATAAATTGAAAGAGTTCAAAATCATAAAATTTTATGGGACTATAAGAGCCAATAATGTGTCCATAATGCACCTCGCATTACAAATTTTCATAAACTGTCGTTTTCTTTCTGCAATCGCTTGGGTATGATAAGGCCGAATTTAGTTCACAGATTGAATGCGACAGACTATTTGGTAAAAGTCTTCCTTTAAAGTTAACGATCTAAAAAACTCGTTTTGAACATTTTATTGAAAGCTGTCTAAAGTAGTGCATATCTAATGTAAAAAATTGTTCGTCATTCTAAAGACCAATAAAAAAGGACAAGAATATTTGTTTGAAGAACAGACTCCCTACATTTAGTCGTAAATTAAATTTGCGAAACGGTAAAGATATCTCACCAGTTTTGACGTCGTAGGCTTAGTACAGCAAAAGCTCCGGAGCTAACCCCACGCGCGCTACGGTGCTACGACGAACTTGCAAATTTCCGCTACGAAAATAATTTCTTTGCTACGATAGTCCTTCTTTTCAAGTGCTACGAAATTCGTTGAAATTCAATGAAATGTTCTAGAGTTGTCATAAAGTAAATGTTTTGCATTCAGCAAATTGTTTGACTTTAAACAGTTGTGTTGTACGTTTTTGAGTGATGTGGTGAAAGCGGTGCGATTGAACTAATGGTTGAAATTGGGGTAAGTCCTATTTTATACTTAAATTAGATATCCTTCTTATAAATAAAAATGAATTGCCTTGGAATTCAGAACGATTGCACCAAAGGTCTTATTTTTTAAATGGGTACACCAACCGCGCGAAGCCGGGCAAATCATAGTGATTATATTATGATAATTTTAATATAATCATAATGATTATATTATGATAATGTTACTATCGCTGCAGTGAAAAAAAAACAAACATTTTATTTGAAAGAAAGAAAGAAAGGAAACAAATTTATCCACTATAGCACATGAAGCACACATGATATAAAGCTGCAAGTATACAATACACAAGGAAACAGTAAAAAAAAAGAAATAAAAAAAACTTATCAAAATATAAAAAAGACAAACATTATTTTAATACTTTTTGACTTAATATAAAATTTGTGCTGCAACAACGTATTGCGAAAGGGATCTGGATTCAGCGTATGCCATGGTACCTAAAATACATTACCATGGCGCTGATTTTTAGTCCGACCCTTTGTTTAAAAGGCAACTCGGACGATTGACGCTGTTTTTAAGTTATTTTTTTTTTAAATAAATAAACCGAACAAAAAGACGGGCCGCGTGGTGTTAAGCTATCACCGTCGCCTATGGACACCGGCAACCCTAGGGGAGCCGCCTGAGCATTGCCGGCTTTGGAGGAGAGCTTTTTTAATTGTAATTAGTAATCAGGTCAGTTATTTACTATACAAACAATTTGGGCAGAGTACCATCCTCTCTCGGCCACACTCTGTTATAGGTATACGTCGCGTTTATACTAAAAATATATGTCTTTTTTAATATTTCAATTTAAATCACCGTTGGAAGTTGAAAAAATGTTATGCAGAGTTAGACTGCGTTTTCATTAGAGATGTACGAGGATGGGTGACGCCGGAACAAGTTAATGTGCTTATTTAGGGGATAGCAAAAGGGATAAAGTTGGGAACAACTGTTTGGTTCCGATGAAACGTATAAAGAAAGCTAAGCTAAGCTAAGCTGTACCTTTGTACAATTTCTATTTTAAATGTATGTTTTATGCAAGTGTTTGTGTACATGAATCGTTAAATAAATAAATAAATAAAAGAATATTCATTCATGCTACTGATTCTTTCTAACGCGGTTTCACCCTTTGACAGCCTCCGTGGCGTAGTGGGTGATGAGCCGACTGCGAAGCGTGAGGTCGTGGGTTCGATTCCCATCCAGGACAAATATTTGTGTGATGAACATGACTATTTGTTCTGTGTCTGGGTGTTAATTTATCTATTTAAGTATGTATTTAGAATTATATAAGTATGTTTATCAGCTTTCTGATCACCATAGTACAAGCTCTGCTTAGTTTGAAATCAAATGGCGTTGTGTGAATTGTCCAAAGATATTTACTTAGAATAATTACAATTACATTATTGAAACCAAGTTCGCGCGCCCAAATTGAAGCATTTTGATTGGTGCCATTAATGGCACCAAACGCCGGGCCGCTCCGTAAGACTTCAGGGTAAATTTTATCACAAGACTTTTTTAAAACAAAAGAAATCTAATAAAATAACTTTTCACGGTTGTAAAATACTACAAAATATTAATGTAGTATATAGTTAATTTGGTCAAAATAAAAATATTTGTAGGAATATATTTAGTACTTCAATTTTGACAGCGCGCTTGTATGAAGACACTCATTCTATATTATTCTAAGGATATTTATTATTTTTTATTTTTTATTAAACCGCAAGTAACAGGTAGTCCTTAATAACATAACATTGCCACAAAAGACTAACATACCTACCTTATTATTTATTACCTAGACATTTTGTTGAACTTTTTTGAGTAAGTACTTGTTGAGTTTGGTTTAAAGCACAGTTTCAGGCTACCACGCTGGCCAAGAGTGTATTAGTGAACATAGAAAAATTAAATAGAAATTTCTATGCAAATGTGCGCGTTAGAAAAGGAACTCGGATCCAACCAATGGGAATCTAGTACCATTTTCTCAACCACTCACACGATCATATACACATCATATAGCCATCCTGGTTTTTTTTGCTGCCTTTATTTTCTGTGACCTCGTCCTTAAAGGGACCTAAAGGCAGTTACCGGAACACCTCACCGGATTATGAGAGAAATCTCATAGTAAAAGTAAAATAAGTTTATAAATTGAATATCATATTAATATCCTTATTTTCATATCTGAGGAGAGTTATATGAAACGGAAATGAAATTGGCTGGCAATCCTTTTAAGGCTTCAAATCCCCACAAAGCCTTGAGAAGGGAACTCTGCTATATATGTGTCTCTGTGTGGAATATATGTGTCAATAATATTGTAATGCTGTCCGTTGCTACAAGCACTATCTTAGAATGACTTAGTTTTGATAACTGTAAGTAATTTCGTGGTCGAATGGTCATAGTTTTTTTAGTAACTAAATAGTAATAATAAAAGTTAATAACGATTCACAATGCCCACAGTAAGGCAGATGTACCCTGTGCTGTAGGTACGATAGACACATATAAAGATAGAAGCTCAGACCGAAAACAGAAATTTAAACTCATCATTCAAATTTCTTCTTGGCTGAGAATCGAACCCGGGACCCTCCGATCGGCAGCTTGGCATGGTAACACACGGGTGGTCATCTATTAACTAATAAATTTTCAACCCAATTTTATCTTTTCAGATAAAAGAATTTAATAAAACTTTAATTAACGGCGCACACCATAAAAATAATCCAATACAAAAATTATATCTTTCTTGCTTAGTAGTGTAAGCGGTAAAAAATCAATCAAGTGGATCAGAATATTTATTTTCTATTCATAAAACACATATAGTTGGCCAGTATCCAAAAAGACGTGTTCAAAATAAAATATTGCTGTGTAACCTGTAGTAGGTTACACATGTACCTTTTTTTGTATCACGGGGAAACTTTCAAACCGACACCGATACCGGGTTATGTGGGATTTGACCGCATTAAACCCCCTCGGAAGAAGCGCGCATGGCCTGGCGGCTAGCGTAGAACGCAAGCGATCTATGCAGCTGAGCCAAACGGGAGCGGTCGGGTGTGAGATGGGTGACCGCTAGTGGCAACAAATTTCATGCGCGTTTCCGTGCTTCGGAGGGCACGTTAAGCCGTCGGTCCCGGTTGTTGTCGATAGATAACAGTCGTCAAACCTTGTCGGAGGCCTTATGGGCGGTTTGAAAACATCCGACAGCGGGTTGGCCACTAACCCGCATCTCCACCAACCCGCATTGGAGCAGCGTGGTGGAGTAAGCTCCAGGCTTCCCCAATAAGTGGGAGAGACCCGTGCCCAGCAGTGGGACGCAAAAAGGGTTGCAGCCAAGCCCCCTCGGAGGCCTGCCTCTGCGCTTGGGGAGGACTCCAGGATATCCAGTGGAACGCACAAATGTCCCCCACGCGCGGCGCCCCAGAACGGGCCCATCTTCAGGAGAGCAGATGTGCTCACCTGCACCTTCAGGTGTTCACGGCGGCATGCGGCCAATCACACACCGCCGTGCATGCCGGGGCTGCTGGCTGGACGGGTCGAGCTCCCACTCTCACCGCCCGCAACATATGGAGCTTACTCCACCATGCTGCTCTAATGCGGCTTGGTGAAAAAAAAATTGCATACTTTTTTTCATTTGAATGGAGTAGCAGACAAGCATGAAGGCCACGTGGTGTTAAGTGGTCGCTGCAGTCCGTGGACATCTACATACAACCTCAAGCAAAGCCTGGAGCTTACTCCACCACGCTGCTCCAATGCGGGTTGGTGGAGATGTGGGTTAGTAGCTAACCCGCTGTCAGATGTTTACAAACCGCCCATAATGCCTTCGACAAGGTTTAACAACTGTTATCTATTGACAACAACCGGGACCGACGGCTTAACGTGCCCTCAGAAGCACGGAAACGCGCATGAATTTTTTTGCTACTAGCGGTCACCCATCACACGACCGCGCCTTGTTGACTTAATTGCTTAGATCGCTTGCGTTCTACGCTAACCGCCGGGCCATGCGCGCTTTAGTCACAATAATTCAACCCTTTTCTGGAAGTTTCTATCCACGCGGACGACGTCGCGGGCGCAGCTAGTAGAAATCTAAGTATAAAATTTGCATCTAAAATTCTTGTTAACACCTTCGAATGTTTCATATCTGCAATAATAAATCAGTAAATCCGGACATGCTATTATAATATAAGTATAAATCTTTCCATGCTGTTATATTTGTAAGTATAAATATAAATCTTACCCTTTTGGGTTTATGAAAGAAATGTAATTGGCCCGTACCGCTGTAACACGTGTCGGAAACAAAATATTGCTGAGATTTTCTCATAACCCGAGCTACAAATACACGCAAAGCATCGCATGATTACTAACCTACTACGTCGGATAATGTTTTTTTTCGTCAGAAAAAATCTTGGCTTGAGCTTAATTTGATATAGAGCTTATATGTCTGTACGGAGCTGCGATGGCCGAGTGGTAACAGACCGCGGTCTCCGACGCGACCGATACCGGGTTCTAATCCTCGGCACGCATCTCTGCGTAGAAATTTGTAATGTGCGCATTTATCGCGACTCTTTTTTTCTCAACCTTTTTTTGTGTCCCACTGCTGGGCACAGTCTCCTCTGACAAGTGAGAGGGATTTAGGACACAATCCGTGTCGCTGGTCAAGTGCGGATTGGTGGACATTATGCCTTCGAGAAATTATGAGTTTCTTTCGGGCATGCAAGGTGGAAAACATCGAAATGAAGTAACCAACACTGTGGAGCAGCGATAAATGCGCACATTATAATTTTTTGTCTGAGCTGCGCGCCGAGGATTTGATCCCAATATTTTCGTGTCGGATCCAAGACCGGTCTTTACCGCTAGGCCTTCGGTAACCGCTTGGACTAATGGATAATGCACACAAAAAAATATTATTGCATGTAAGTGTATGCATTCAGGAGTCGTGATGAACATGTATTTGTGAGATAAAAGAACAATACCTACATGACTCTATAACGTACATTTTAGTACTCAGTTCACAGATGAGCAAAGCTTTCTTCTCCAATGAAAAGGCTATAGTGCACCGCAATTGCCATATTGGTTGTGGTTTATCTAAGCCGTTTTCAGGTCAAACTAATCGTAGGTTGCTTTGCTGTTTTATTAAAGTTCCTATTTCCCTTTGACATACGGGACTCTATAATGTACCCATAGATGAATACTAATATATACCCAGAGATATGTGCCCGCTTTAAATATACGAACAGTTTTACAAGTAAGCATTATGTTGTAAAACTTAACGTTAAGTGTTTAAAGGTTTTTAATGAATTGTAAACCAAGTATTGAAGTACTTGGTTGTATTCATTGGTGAAATCAGTGTAGCACCTTTCGATAGATACATTATCTCAAGAGCTCACGCCAGTGTAGTGTTGTTTCAAGGCATTTACGCCATTTGTGAGAGTCACTACCTGCGTTACGATTGTACTTTCATAGTCTTTTAATAATAATAATATAATAACGCTTGACTTTTGTGTCTATCTATAATTTTTACATTATATCATTTTTTGTTTCTGACTTTAAAAATATTTTTATAGACTCTTAATTTAAAAAATTTAAATAAATAATGCTTTGGATATGGAACAATAAAATGTATATTCCTTTCATTATTTTCCAATCACGGAAGTTTTTACAAAGACAAAGACAAATGATTTATTTGCACAAATATGGGTATTACAAAAGTTGTTTTATACATTTAATAATCCGCCATATTTACCTCAGTAAGGTATGCAAATATTATATTATAGGTATATTATTAATAAATAAAAGTACTGACTAAAATCTAACTTAGAAATTTTAATTTATTTAAGTATTTAATTAACTAATCATATTGATTTATATTTATCCCATATTTGCGTTTTTTTAAATTGTTTTTGGTAATTATTTATACGGTATTTTATCGGCGTCATCGGCTTTGGGCACCCAATTACCTGGGTTTTTATACACTGAGAGGAAAAAAAAGCCGGCGGAAAAAAAACCTCCCAGGTTTTTAATTCCGTATTCCCTCACGAAGTTAAAGTTCATCGTTTAGAAATTCAGAAACCGAGTAGTACGCTTTTGTAAATAAGAACGTTTTAAGTGCTCGTTTAAAATCACAATTTGTTTTAGATTTGAGGGATTCAGGTAAATTATTATATATTTTTAGTCCCATGCAAAAAACGCTTTTATGGTATTGTTTTGTTTTTGACGCAATCGAACACAATTTTTTATTATATCTTTTTTATTTTAGGGTTTCATATTTATTTTTATCTTTTTTTACCATTAAGGATATTTCATAAATGTAAAGAGATGGGAGTGTCATTATTTTTAAATCTTGAAAGTGCGGCTTACAAGAATCTATCTGATTAAGTTGACACATAGAACGAATGCATTTCTTTTGAGCTTTAAAAACCGTTTGGATTCCCGTTGCGTTACCCCAGAATATGAGTCCGTATCTAAGAGTTGCACCCAAATATGCATGATATGCACTAAGGACAGCTGTTTTGTTTACTATTTTTGATAATTTATTTAGCACTAGAAAGACGGGAGTAGTCATTTGACCGCAATTTCAACTTCCAAGTTAATTTATTCTAAAACTTTTCATTTTAATTTGCTAACATTTTGTGACTTTTATTCTTATGAATAGTGTATTAAGAATACATGATCAAATTATTCTTAGTTGCTTTGTTTGTATAATTAATTGTTGATATACCGTCAAAGACAGCGACAGTCATTTGACCGCTAGGACACAGGATTCGAGATAAGTTTATCATTATTATATGAGGGTACTTTTGTAAACATTTGGAAAGTTTAGTTTTATTCCTCAGTTTTAGGAGTAGTTTGCTTGCGTACTTATTGCTCAGTTTATAGTATAAATAAGTAATAATATTGTGAAAAAATATCTCGAGGAATTCGTGATGATGAAATACATCGCTTACTTCAAGACGGTAGGTCTTTAGAACCTTTTACAAATACCGGCCGCAATGTCACCACAGATATTTTTTTTACCTCTGGCATAAGAATAAATAATACTACGTATTCTTATGCCTCTGGCAACTTGGCAAAAAATTTAATTCTGAAACGTACTATACTTGTTGGCACCATGAATAGATCACGGCGAGAAATTCCGTCTTATGCTAAATCACTTCGTTTGAATTTATTTGAAACAAATGTATTGAAGTCTGATAGTTGTACTCTAACAATATATCAAGGAAAACGGAACAAAAATGTATTATTGCTAAGCACATTACATAATAACGTAGAAATTGATTCAAATCAACATAAAAAGAAACTGGACACAGTGGTTTTCTACAACTCTACTAAGTATGGTGTGGATGTGGCTGATCAGATGGCAAAAAATTACAGTGTCAAAGCAGCATCTCGAAGATGGCCTGTAGAAGTGTTCTACAATATTTTAGATCTAGCTGGCATCAATTCATATTATATATTATATAAAAAATTAACAGGAGTAAACATAAAACGGAGGAAATTTATTTTGAATTTAGCGAGTGAACTTAGTAAAAACACTGAAATTGATTCAGAACTTGCCAATGCTGAGCCTTTGCCTGTAGAGTCTGCTCCATCAACCTCTCATTCTCCATTACCAGTGATCCATGAAAACCGAAAAAAACGGGAGTGTTATATCAGCAAGTGTAAAAATAAAACTTAAACTGTGTGATGACTGCAAACAACCACTTTGTGGTTCATGCAATGTAAATAAAAGTCTTAAATCTAAAAACTGCAATAAAATAATTCATAACCAGCCATATATTGTATAAAATTCATTGATTGATCAAACGATTTGTAGTTTTATTTAAAAAAATACCTTAAAATATAAAATTCTCGATTTTTAAATACATGCAGTCAAATGACCGGCGGCCGTCTTTGTAGGTAGGCGAATTTTACCGTCTATCTAGTGATAATGAAAATGAAAATTTATTTAATTGTTTGCAAACATGTTCCATATGGGACTGCCATGTTAATTTATTATCTATGTATAGACCTAAGAATTTAGTTGTGTCAGTTTCAGACACCGTCTTTCCTTTATAGTTTATATTTATAGGTTGACCGTATGATACTCTATTTTATATTTTATATGACTGTATTAAATTGTTTACCGTTCGCTCATGGCAAATAAATAAATTTTAAGTTTTAATGGTTTAGAAAGCACTTTAGGTCGTAAGTGCATGTGATATCGATACATAAAATATAGCTACATAGTATTTCTTACAATTTAAAGGGGACAGGTTATACGGTGTTACCGAAATTTTCATTTGAACGCTATTAAAGCAAATTCGTAGGCTCCGAAATTAAAAGAGCATGTTTTAGTTTGTAAGGTACAAAACTACGAGTAATTTACCCAAAAATAAATTTTAAGATTATATTTTCGACCAACTATGACGCATCTTCCATTTTTTACACTAATTTATCCATTGGATAAATTTTAAGATTATATTTTCGACCAACTATGACGCATCTTCCATTTTTTACACTAATTTATCCATTGGATAAATTTCAAGATTATATTTTCGACCAACTATGACGCATCTTCCATTTTTTACACTAATTTATCCATTGGATAAATTTCAAGATTATATTTTCGACTGACTATGACGCATCTTCCATTTTTTACACTAATTTATCCATTGGATAAATTTCAAGATTATATTTTCGACCAACTATGACGCATCTTCCATTTTTTACACTAATTTATCCATTGGATAAATTTCAAGATTATATTTTCGACCAACTATGACGCATCTTCCATTTTTTACACTAATTTATCCATTGGATAAATTTCAAGATTATATTTTCGACTGACTATGACGCATCTTCCATTTTTTACACTAATTTATCCATTGGATAAATTTTAAGATTATATTTTCGACCAACTATGACGCATCTTCCATTTTTTACACTAATTTATCCATTGGATAAATTTCAAGATTATATTTTCGACCAACTATGACGCATCTTCCATTTTTTACACTAATTTATCCATTGGATAAATTTTAAGATTATATTTTCGACCAACTATGACGCATCTTCCATTTTTTACACTAATTTATCCATTGGATAAATTTCAAGATTATATTTTCGACCAACTATGACGCATCTTCCATTTTTTACACTAATTTATCCATTGGATAAATTTCAAGATTATATTTTCGACTGACTATGACGCATCTTCCATTTTTTACACTAATTTATCCATTGGATAAATTTCAAGATTATATTTTCGACCAACTATGACGCATCTTCCATTTTTTACACTAATTTATCCATTGGATAAATTTCAAGATTATATTTTCGACTGACTATGACGCATCTTCCATTTTTTACACTAATTTATCCATTGGATAAATTTCAAGATTATATTTTCGACCAACTATGACGCATCTTCCATTTTTTACACTAATTTATCCATTGGATAAATTTCAAGATTATATTTTCGACCAACTATGACGCATCTTCCATTTTTTACACTAATTTATCCATTGGATAAATTTTAAGATTATATTTTCGACCAACTATGACGCATCTTCCATTTTTTACACTAATTTATCCATTGGATAAATTTCAAGATTATATTTTCGACCAACTATGACGCATCTTCCATTTTTTACACTAATTTATCCATTGGATAAATTTTAAGATTATATTTTCGACCAACTATGACGCATCTTCCATTTTTTACACTAATTTATCCATTGGATAAATTTTAAGATTATATTTTCGACCAACTATGACGCATCTTCCATTTTTTACACTAATTTATCCATTGGATAAATTTCAAGATTATATTTTCGACCAACTATGACGCATCTTCCATTTTTTACACTAATTTATCCATTGGATAAATTTCAAGATTATATTTTCGACTGACTATGACGCATCTTCCATTTTTTACACTAATTTATCCATTGGATAAATTTCAAAATTATATTTTCGACCAACTATGACGCATCTTCCATTTTTTACACTAATTTATCCATTGGATAAATTTCAAGATTATATTTTCGACTGACTATGACCCCTCTTCAATTTTTCACTTTATTTTATTGGTTGGTCATAAATATGTTTGTACTTAAAACATATAATAGTAAATATTAAAAACTTAGGTAAATTCTATAATTTCCCGGGTTTTAAAAACTATTTACCCGCACATTTTCTATGTGTTTTATTAAAGAAATGTTAATGAAATTACGTTTTGCCACATGAAATATATATGTAAGAAATAAAATTTTACTAGGAAATTCTCGTAACACAGCTTACAAATAGGTAACATGAAAACTTAACTTAGAATATAGCGTTATATTAGGTTTTGTTCCAAGAAATCTTGGAAAGTAGGTTGAAACGTAATGTAAAGAAGAATATCAAATAATATCAAGGGAAATCGTTCCTCAAACACTCTGATTCGATCCGATGCGAAAAGGTATGTTTTGCCACCAAAGGTCACCCATGAATCTGTTTGCCGCGTTTAATTTAAAAAAAAAACAACAGGCTGCACTCCGGTAGTGCCGGCAGAAGTGAAAACTTGAACATTAACGTTGTGCATTTTTGAAGTTTTGGAATAGTTAGGGAATAATTTCGCACGAATTGCTTTTATTATCAGTATTATTTTTCATCTAGTATTTTCAGTAGGTTTTCATATAGTATATTTTAAAGTACTCAATCATTTTCTTTCACTATTTCTTCGTCACTTTTTTCAATAATAGATGCACTTTTTTCAATGTCCATGTTTTAAATACTTGATTTAAACGAATTTTACAAGTATAGACAGTCGAGCCGTCATCAGCTGTAACCCCTCCGTCATACGAATATTCGATCAGGCCACGTGTCCTGACGCGAGTTTAACATTTTTTACCCATCCCAATAAAAGTACATATCGCCGCTAAAGAAGTTTTCACTTCAAAAATAAAAAAATTGCTGCACCCATTTCTGCACTGAAGCAATTCCATTAAGTTACGGTGGAAGGATGCGGTTGCTGGCCAGACTTACATGAGACGACCATCAACAAAAGTGGATGATACAATGGACGTCATGTCCTCTCTCTCATGTGACTCTTTTAGAAAGTTTGTGCATCTACTCAAACATGCGGGGCTATGGAAGACATCGCAATGTTTTTATTCCCCTGGGATTCCGTGTCGGAGACTGGAATCTTAACCAATAGGCTCTCGCTGCTTTTCACCGTACTTAAATGAACGTGAAAATTACGTTGCAAAATGAATTGACGCGACAGAACATACATTACTATAAAATCCGTAGATGAAGGAAAACTGACACAGCTCCCAAAATTTATAAACTGTGGTGGAAATGGGCAGCCTTAGGACGTAAGACAACCGATTGGGAAGAAAGATCCTCGAACGGTCTCGGCAAAAGGCAAAGATCACTCACCCGGTTGGTGGACTGGCGATTCATATCGCCGGCAGAAAACAACGGAGAAGACAAAGGTAGGCCGCTGGATTCCAAGGGCGCAGGGCCGGACGAATTGGCAAATATTAAGGGACGCCTGTCCAGCAATGAATTTCTTGAAAGGGTCCAAAATGAAACACCGATCTTCCCGAACTTTCTCACTTTACTTACTTTTTACACACTAGTAGTACTAGTACTATTCTGTATGACCGTTGTACACAACAACTCAAAAAAAAACCCGCTTTTCTTATATAAACCACGACGTACATTCATAACCGTGATTCACAAATCTTACTATCGCCATAAATTATTTAACAATAAACCTAAACTTTAAAAGAAGAATCAATTCACCTCTAAAAATGGATAGATGAATGGAATTGATTTGAATTAAAATCGTACGCAAAGGTTTTCTTCGTTACAATTATTTTGTGTAAGTACATGTAAAATCCGCAAAACTACATAACTATGTTATCGGAGAACATGTGAGCTTAATGAATGTCAAAGCTAAAATTAGCGTTTGTTTTACGCTAATTTATTATACACAAGGCTTACCTCTCTGGGATTTCTATTAAATACCAAAATAGATGAATTAATACAAATTATCATATCTTCATAATAATATGTTTCGGTATAAAGATAAATATGTAAGGGTTTGTGTAGAAAATACAAAATAATTATTCAATTATTAAGAGAAGGTATGATAATCTGTTTTCCTTAATTAATATCCTCGTTCATTAGGGATGATTGATTCGAATGTTTTAGATGGATTGGAATTGGCAATTAAGCGGTCATACATTCATGCATCATTCATCATGATTTAGAGAAAGCCTGAATAGGAGGTGGTAGGAGTTTTGGCGGGAAGTCGAAAAAGACATATTGTGCTCTTGTTTTATTTTCATTTTCTTGGTGTATTTTTGAGTTATATCGGATAAAGTTGATGGCATTTTGTTTGATATAGGTTAATTACAGTGCACGAGTGTTTGTGAAATAGAATAACAGTGCTAAAATATGTTTTTTCTGCTTGCCTCCAAAATTCCGTCGGACACGTTCTATTAAAGTAGCCATCATAAATTCACTGTCCCCCGCTGTCGACATGTCCGGGTTTCGGGCTCTAAAATCCAGGGTTTTAACGCGTCTTGTCGTGGTTGACAAATTTTAGAGATGGCAACCCTAATTGCACCTTATAGCTTTATTAACTGGATTCTTTTAAAATTTACAAATGTAACCTTATAAATACAGAAAAAACGGTAATTTAAAAAACTAAAAACCCAACTGCGTTTATGTGTAATTAGGAAATCCTAAAACATAACACATAAAACGTTCAGGCTGCAGATCGTGGCAATTTTTTTAAATTACCGTTTTTCATTTCATTTTTTGTTTTGATTTAACAGTAAATACGAATTTAACGACACTTCTCAAGCTAAAATGTACTCGTTTCGAGCCGCTGAGCGTGCCAAACAATAGGGTCTTGGACACTATGCACACAAAAATTCAAAATCCTTACCTTAAAAAGGTTGCACTAAATCACGCTTGGAAAGCAATATAATTGTTAATTCTTTTTTATACATGATTTTTATTACCGCTTAAATCAATAATAATGAAGTCAATTGACTATATATGATAAGTGACGTCACTTATCATTTTCTCATACAAAATGTATGGGGATGTCACATTTTGACAGCTCCTTAAAAGTATCTACTACTACTCAAAGTCAATTGAGACTTGGTAATCCAAGAACGGATTGAATTTGGCGCCAAATATCCGACATTCTGTTTTTACTTTATTTTGATATACCCAGTATCACTCTCACAATAAATACGAATCTAACAACACCTCTCAATCTAAAATCCATCAAGCCGTTCAGGGCGCAGACCGTGCCAAACAATTATACATACATATACGTATATATATACATACTCTCAAAAAACATTAACCCTCCTTCTGGCGCAGTCGGTTACAATTAGTTTGTTTAACACGGCGAAATAACCTAAAAAATCATTTGATTGAATTGTGACTGACACCCATTTTCTTCTCAAAAGCACCACTCTGTACCTAATCATATAAGGAAATTTAGATGGAAATACCCCAATAAAATTCCAAGGAAACCGAAACCTTATAAGCAATCAAATTGAAATCAATACGTTTTCCATAAATAGCTCAAACAATTGGGGAAACTCGATACGATCGGCGCAATACGAAATTATACAAGATCTCTTAGTTTGTAACCGTAGACGATATTCGGAAGACTTGATAATTATAAGTCAGTATATAAGGGTTTTGTTTGAGGACAAGCTACTAGCTAAGACGAAGACAAAATAAAAGATCGTAGTAAGGTTGTAAAAGAAGTAGGTGAATGTAGGTGAAGGACAACGCGCATTTCAAGCGATTTTATTATTATTATTTTTATTTTTTATTATTATTTTCTACTAATTTCATTTAATTTCATATTTGCAAGTGTGTATTGTCTGTGAAGCGTAAAGAAACGCGCATTAAGCGTAACGTCGTGGTCTGTCGCCACCTTTCGATAAATTAATATTTAATTCGTCTAAAACCTAATAAACTGAATATCGTAAAGGGCTTCACCGATTTTAATGAATTTAGCATGCAGAAGTTTCGGGGGCGATGGATCGATCTAGATAGTTTTCATTTAAAAAAAATGACGATTTTACCGTGTTTGCAGACAATGAAAACCTGCTGCAATATTATTTGATTACGAAGGTAAAGGAGATGTTTCAAAATGTATGGACCTTTGGCCAGGTATTTGTACACCGTATAAATTATCTTTCGACAACGTCCGGGACCGACGGCTTAACATGCCCTCCGAAGCACGGTAAACGCGCATGAATTTTTTAACCACTAGCGGACACCCATCTCACACCCGACCGCAGCCGTTTGGCTTAATTACATAGATCGAATGATCTATGATGATGAATGATGATCGATTGATTCCCAATTTTGTTTTTATGTCCGCTTTTTCCTCTCAGCCCTCATAGCCTCAGCGCACCTAAATCGAATAACAATCAGCCGATGACCATAATATAATGACTAAATTCACGCGATGCAAGCGATGATTGTGAGTTCAAGGATTATGCATATTAGTCTATTCAATAAGCTAAGTATAAAGTCAACAGGCGTACAAGTTACATGAGTAGCAATCGGCACGCCTATACGCATTTAAATGTGCGTACAAACCAAGCTTGGCTGCAACCCTTTTTGTGTCCCACTGCTGGGCACGGGTCTCTCCCCCATATTGGGGAGGTCTGGAGCTTACTCCACCACGCTGCTCCAATGCGGGTTGGTGGAGATGCGGGCTAGTGGCCAACCCGCTGTCGGATGTTTTCAAACCGCCCATAAGGCCTCCGACAAGGTTTGACGACTGTTATCTATCGACAACAACCGGGACCGACGGCTTAACGTGCCCTCCGAAGCACGGAAACGCGCATGAATTTTTTTTGCCACTAGCGGTCACCCATCTCACACCCGACCGCGCCCGTTTGACTCAGCTGCATAGATCGCTTGCGTTCTACGCTAGCCGCCAGGCCATGCGCGCTTCTTAAACTCAAACCAAGCTTACCAGTATTAAATACGCGCAGTTTCAAACCAGTGATTTATGGTTTAACTCAGCCTTTAGAAAGATTATTTACTACTAGCTATGATACCCGGCTTCGCTCGGGAGTTGATATGAGATCACGTGGTAGTTGAAATAAAAAATAAACTATGACGTAAAAAGTAAAAAAATATATAGAAAACATATTCTCATTATTTACACTATTTGTTTATAAACATTTTTCATTTTATTGTCCGGGGTCTATATGTATATATAAATTTTTCGAATTTCCTACTCTTGAGCAAGCTACATATAGCTGACCGTGAGAGAAGAAGGATTCTTTGAGGTTGATGCCACAATATTTTAAAGTTTGCCCTTGCGCTTTGTGAATTGTAAAACTAAATTCTCACACCTTCTAGAATGTTCTCGACAATGCTGCAATTGCTCGCAGCGCCTTTCGAAATGCAACCCAAATAATCGTTGTTCTGAATGAAGTTCAAATACTCGACAACAGATGGCGCCACTACACTTAATTTCCAAGTTGAAGGGTTGGAAAAGCCCTTATATCTTTAAAAACACGCCCTTTAGGTTAAAACGGGAACTTTCTTGCTCGAGGGGGGATAAAGGGCTATCACACTATATAAGTCCCTTTATCGTGCCGGGACTCCTTTCTAAGTTTTATCGGCACGCACATTTTATCAACTTAGTTTTATTATATAAAATAATGATAATGATAATGATGATCGCATCACATGTCAAAATATGACAAGTTCCGAGGACACTCGGTTAGCTTGTTACAGTGATTTACATCGCAAAGGATCAAAGTAATACAATTTGAAACAATACGAAATATTAGCAAGCTTCTATTGCTAGCTACGTTTAATTCTCAAGGGCTATGTATAACGTCGATAAAGGTCTGAGTATTTATTTATTTATTTATTTATTTGTATCACCTTAAAATAAGGGTTACAGGGTAAGACTTAATGCCTAATGGCATTCTCTGCCAGTCAACCCTGGGTGATGGTGAGAACTTACGGTAGGCAGGAAAATGTGTGATTAAAAAAGTTATTGGTATAAAAATAATGAAAAGAAAATAATTGTTATATACATACATACATAATACAAACATACAACAAATATACATACATACATACATAAATACATACATACATACATACATACATACATACATACATACATACATAAATATATACATACATAAAAAGCGTACATAAATATACAACTATTAATGTCAAAAAGGTGACAGCCATAATGCCAACTTATAATGACTCATTAGTTACTTGCTAACAGATGTCTACGTATCAACTCCTTAAATGTAGATTTTGTACGCGCCTTTCTGATACTTTCGGGCAGGGCGTTCCAGAGCAGTATAGCCTGAACATTAAATGAGTATCGGAAAAAATCACTGTTGTGTGGAGGTATACAAAGCAAAAGGTTATTAGTGGAACGAAGACCTTTGTCATGAACTGAACACAGGTACTGAAAATTTTCCTTCAGATAATTTGGAGAAGTTGGATCATGTAAGATTGAATACAGAACCAAAAGAATTCTAGAGGTACGCCTCTGACGAATAGTAAGCCATTTAAGCTGGCTTCGATAACTTGAAATATGATCATATTTACGTAGATTGAAAATAAAATGGATACAGTTGTTGAGAAGGCGCTCTAGCTTATTTAAAAGTTCTTCGTTTAGGTCTGGGTAGCATACGTCACCATAGTCGATGATGGGTAGCACGAGAGTGTAGATCAACATCAGCTTAGTCTTGTAAGGTAAGAAATTTTTGAAACGATAAAGGGACTGAAGCGTTCCGTTGACCTTGCGGCATATTGCTGTGACTTGTTTGCGCCAGTTTATGCAACTGTCGATGTTAAGGCCTAAGTTAATAACACTGTCACTAAAAGGTATTATATGTGTATCATAAATTAACTTCGGCAGACATGTGAAATCCACCTTGGCTAGCTGTCTCGCACTGCCCACAATAATGCCCTGACATTTCACAGGATTAACTATAACCCCATACTGATTACACCAAGATTTAACTTTCGCCAAGTTCTTATTTACCAAATCGATGGTGTTTTTAAGATTGTCAATGGTAGTATGGGCATACAATTGAAGATCATCAGCATACAGATGGTAGGAACAATTAATGTAGGAGGTGATCGAGTTGATAAATAACGAAAACAACAGAGGAGAGAGTATTCCGCCCTGCGGAACGCCAGCGCTTACATCAGCCCATGCAGAGCAGTCCTGCCCAACATGCACTGACTGCTGACGATCGCGAAGATAGGAATCAAACCACGATAATGCTGTTTGTGAAAATTTAAGGCGGGAGAGAGTGGATAGGAGTAAATCGTGGTCCACTGTGTTAAAAGCGTTTGAAAAGTCAATAAGCACCAGAACTGTGACCATCTTGTCGTTCATGCCCAACCTGATACTATCAGTGACCTTGATCAGTGCAGTAGTGGTGCTATGACCTGGACGAAACCCAGACTGATGTACACTCAGTAGGTTATGTTCATGTATGAAAGAGGAGACTTGCTTATGTACACAGGCTTCCAGAACTTTGGAGAGGTAGGGGAGAATAGATATCGGACGAAATTGGTTAACCAATGTAGGGTTAGAAACTTTGGGTAGCGGTCTCACGTGCGCCTTTTTCCAGAGACTTGGGTATTCGCCTGTTGTGAGAGAACTATTAATAATATTAGTGATTACAGGCAACAGGGTCTCTATGATAGGGCCTATCATAATTTTGCCAATGGAATCGCATCCAACGGCTTTCGATTTCAATGAAACGATTATCTTCATTACCTCGCCATGCGTCACCGGCGAGAATTGAAAGTTTGGTATATTCAATGACGGCATGAGGGCAATTGAAGATAATGTTTGATGTTTAACTGCAGGGTCTATTAAAGATGTCGAGAGAAAGAGTATCTGTTTAGGAAGAATACGCAAATAAGACGAAATTATGAGAATAGTCATAAAACGCCTCCAGTTCTAAACCTATTATCTCTTTGAATAGACATCGACTTGAGACAAATATTTGCTTTGGCTCTAAAACTTTTTTCGTCCCACTGCTGGGCATGAGTCTCACCCCATAAGTAGGGAGACTTTATCCACCACGCTGCTCCAATGCGGGTTGATCTCCATCAACCAACATCTCCATGTGGGTTAGTGGTCAACCCTCTGTCGGATGTTTTTAAACCGCTCATAAGGCCTCTGAATAGATTTAACGACTGTTATCTATCGATAACAACCGGGACCAACGCCTGACCCTTTGAAGCACGGAAAGGAAGGGATTTTAGTGAGTTCAAATTCCACATAACCCAGTGTATCCCCCAAGATACCTACGGACTTTTTGAAGGTTTAGAAAAATGATATTCATCTGCTTCAGATCAGAAAGTTCGCTTAATTTTCTAAGTTAATGTTCACTCTAGAACTTGAAAAAGGTAATAAAACACACAATAGATTATAATAGGTACCTAAGAGCAAGTCGTTATGAAACGGCTCTTATAATGGAAGAGCCTGAACATTTAATATATAATTTTTTTATTGTGTGCTGTTTTAGATGGCGTTGTTAAATAACACTAAGCTAGAAACACGCTCAAGTTGGATTAATTTCAAACAACACACTCAGTGTTATTTGAAATTAAAGCAAGAATTCATCGGCGGGCGAAACAAGCCCTGGTTTAATGGGTCTTGCGCTAAGGCTTCAAGCCTTAAGCAAGAAGCGTTCAAAACCAGGGCTGATGCGCACGCGCGCAATGACCCCGAAACGTCTAAGCTTCGAAAAAAATTCAACGCTGCCTCCCGTTCGGCAAAGAAGCAAACTGCCAAGGCGAAGTTTAGGCACATCGGTAGAATTGGCCAGCGTCTATCAAGCTACCCTTGCGGGAGTCGGGCTTTTTGGTCGCTGGCCAAGGCTGTCGAAGGTAACTTCTGTCGGTCGTCTTTACCATCTTTACGGAAACCGGACGATACTCTGGCTCACACGGCAAAAGGGAAGGCCGATCTCCTGGGTACCCTGTTTGCCTCAAACTCGACTCTGGACGACGGAGGTGCCGCACCGCCGACCATCAGGCAGTGCGAGAGCTCGATGAAGGACGTGCGTTTCACTCAAAAGGCCGTCAGACGAGCTCTGCAAGCCCTCGATGTCAAGAAGTCGAGCGGGCCGGATGATATCCCCGCGATCGTACTAAAGACGTGCGCTCCCGAGTTGGCTCCCGTCTTAACGCGCTTATTCTCGCTTTCCTACACCACAAGTAAAGTACCGTCTTCGTGGAAGGTTGCCTTAGTACACCCAATTCCGAAAAAGGGTGACCGCAGTGACCCGTCCAATTACAGGCCTATTGCGATAACCTTCCTGCTCTCTAAGGTGATGGAGCGTGTTATAAACACACAGCTCCTTAGGTACCTCGAGAGACATCGGTTGATCAGCGATCGTCAGTATGGCTTTCGCCAGGGCCGGTCGGCCGGTGATCTCTTGGTGTACCTCACACACCGCTGGGCTGAAGCCATCGAGGGTAACGGGGAGGCTTTGGCAGTCAGCCTGGATATCGCAAAGGCCTTTGACCGGGTCTGGCACAAGGCCCTTCTCGCGAAGCTTCCATCTTACGGTCTTCCCTTGAGGCTATGCAACTGGGTGGCTAGCTTTTTATCTGAGCGGCAGATTAAGGTCGTTGTTGACGGATGCTGCTCAGATATGAAGCCCATTAACGCCGGTGTTCCCCAAGGCTCAGTGCTGTCCCCTACACTATTCATTCTGCATATCAATGACATGCTGCAACAATCACGCAGTATACATTGCTATGCAGATGATAGTACGGTGGACGCACTATACACCTGTCGAGCCAATGCCTCTAGGTCACAAGTGGAGGAAAGCAGAATCAAACTTGTGTCTGAAGTCGAGAACTCTCTGGAGCGGGTCTCGGAATGGGGTCGACTTAACCTTGTCGAGTTTAACCTCACGAAGACACAAGTTTGCGCGTTTACCGCTAAAAAAGCCCCATTTGTTATAGCGCCCCAGTTCAAGGGCACCGCGCTCACCATCGGTGAAAGTGTCGGTATCTTGGGAGTTGACATTACGAGTAAAGTGCAGTACCGGAGTCATTTGGAGTACAAAGCCAAATTGGCATCAAAAAAGCTTGGTGTCCTCAACAGAGCGAGGCAGTACTTCACTGCGGGGCAACTCCTGACGCTGTATAAGGCCCAGGTCAGACCCCACATGGAGTACTGCTCCCATCTCTGGGCAGGAGCACCGAAGTACCAGCTACACCCATTTGACTCCGTTGAAAAGCGCGCAGTCCGAATCGTCAACGACCCAAGATTGACTGACAGGCTAGAACCGCTTAGCTTGCGAAGAGACATAGGCTCGCTCTGCGTTTTCTACCGACTTTACTATGGTGAGTGCTCCGAGGAACTCTTCAAATTGATGCCTACATCACCATTCCATGATTATACCACCAGACGAAGGTTAAAGTTCCACCGGCACCATCTGGACTCGTGGCGGTCCTCCACAGTCCGCTTTGCACGCTCCTTTTTACCACGGACGTGTAGGTTATGGGACAACCTTCCAGCTGAGGCATTCCCAGTGGACTATAACATGGGGTTCTTCAAGAAAGCTGTAAAAAAAGCTCTCCTCCAAAGCCGGCAATGCTCGGGCGGCTCCCCTAGGGTTGCCCGTGTCCATAGGCGACGGTGATCGCTTAACATCACGCGGCCCGTCTGCCTTATTGTTAGGTTTATTTATAAAAAAAAAAAAAAAAAAAGAAAATCAATAGTTTTTTTTTCGAGCAACGCTCGGTAGTCCGGGTACTAGCTCATAATTTTTTCGAAGTCCTGATGTCCGCCGATTCGCACGTGGCCAGCGCGCAGGAATATGGCCTAAATCCCTCTCACCTAAAACGGAGACGGAGACCTGTGTCCAGTAGTGAGCAAAAAAAACAACGGGTTGCACTCCGGGAGTGCCGGCACAAGTGAAAACGTTTACGTTGTGCATTTTTGATGTCTTGGAATCGTTAGGGAATAATTCCACACGAATTGCTTGAATTATCAGTATTAATTTCTATCTAGCATTTTTGTAAAGTAGGTATTCACTCATTTTCTTTTACTATTTCTTCGTCACTTTTTCATTAATAAGTAGATGCACTTTGTTCAATGTCCATATTTTAAATACTTGATATAAACGAATTTTACAAGTATATACAGTCGAGCCGTCATCAGCTGTCACCCCTCCGTCTTACGAATTTTCGATCAGGCCACGTGTAGTTGACGCGAGTTTAATATTTTTTACCCATCCCAAAAAAAAGTGCACAACGGCGCTAAAGAAGTTTTCACTTCAAAAAGTTGAAAATATTATTTACTAAAATATTGAATTCCCTAAACACATAATTGCCATGTAGGTATTATTACAGGCGCAAACTACCTTACTGTCACTAATTAAGGTCCATTAGCCACAGACCACAAACTAAATTAGTTTCCTTGTGACTAAATAGAGCCCTGACAAGCTTGTATGTGCGTAGAGTCACCACTATAAGTTCTAACAATAATCCCAAGAGGTTTACATAACATACATACATAACATCACAATTCACACTCACTCTCCTGACAATCACTGAGTAGCACTATATACTTACCTACTGTTTTTTTTTTATTGTCTTAAAGTTCATGTTTAGAAACACTCATCATCCTCGTAACCTTTTCTTTAACTTTTGTTTTCCATTATGTATAATTACTGTGCAGCCGTCTGTTAAGTTATGTCACTGTATATGTTTTCTTCTTCTGTTTTTGTACGTTTAAAACTGTTACCCACTCTTGCTATTATATACAAATGATAAATTATTATGTATGTACTTGTCAGTGTCACCATCCAGCTTTACTACACGAAAATGCGGCCCATGCTGAAAACCAGCAGTTATGGTCATCCATGATAAAGGCTGAGCATGGACTCTTTTCGTCGTCCGCTTACATATTTGTTAAGTTTTATTCAACTCATTTTCGTCCACCAATCCGCACTTGGCCAGCGTGGTGGACTATGGCCTAAATCCCTCTCGCTTGTGAGGAGACCTGTGCCCAGCAGTAGGACATAAAAAAAAGGTTGAAAAAAAAAAGCTTGTTTATTGTTGCAATGACGAAATAAATGTTTTTTCTTTCTTTATTTCTTTCACTCATAGCCCCACAGTATGGTAGATGTACCATGTGTCGTGGGTACCATGGACAAACACATAGACAAGAACAGACCGAGAACAGAAACTGAAACTCATCATTTCATTCATCTCTGCTTCGCCAGGAATCGAACCCGGGACCTCCGATTGGCAGTCTGGTAACCGTTGCGTCGGATTCGGGGGATTACCTACCTGCTTCTTGTGATATTTATTTACAAACTCCAACAACTCCTAATTTTGGCCTAATTAGGAGTTACACCGCAAACAAGTTAATAGAAGAAGCAAGAATAGACGAGATTATACATGAATTTCAGGAATATACTTATATGTTATATTTATAACATCTCATCTATACCGATAATGTAAATGCGAAAGATTCAATCTATGTTTGGATATTTCGATGGATGTTTGTAGCTCGCAAGAATGGCTGAACGGTTCGGGATGAAATTTGGCGCACTGCGTAAAAGGGCTAAAAAAGTGCTAGCTAGCCTACATTGAAAGTTACCTCCACGGAGTATAAAATAACAACCCCTATTAAAGACATCTCATAACTGAAAATTATCAATAAAATAATATAATTATATAATTATGACAGTATGACATCTTCTCGATTCGAATATATTAGATGAACACCTTTACGCAATTACTTGACAACACATTGAATAATTATAATTTTCAACACTAATAAATAACCAAAACTGCCAAAAGACCACTTACTTATTTAAATACTAACCAATTTCAACACTCTCATAAAATTTTCATTTAACAAAATTATGAAACCTATCATTAATATTAGGGTAAAGGGGTTTCAGACGCATCATAACATTAACCTTTTGCCAAATTGATTAAAGAGGATTAAGGAAAGTTTCCAACCCAAATATGGGATGACAGTAAAACGAAAACGAAATGGTTGAACTATTTAAATACGTATTTTTGACAAAAAGGGTCAATTGTAATAGTAAAGTATAGCTTTTGTATTTCAGGAATGGTATTCATATAATGTACAGTAAGGTGCAGAAGTGGTCTAGCATTTTCAAAACATTATCGCGACAACTTGTTTCTCATGTCCGCTCTACACGTTGGCCAACATTGTGGCGAAGATTGTGGCCCATAATTATGGTCATCGTGTGGAACGGTAGTTTTTGCCCAACTTGGTCTGTATTGGCATGATGGCCCACAAGTTGGCGCGATATCCTTGTGTTGTCGGTTTTTTAATCCTTAATTACTGGCATGGGATGAGCGCGATTTCATATTGAAAAAATGCATCTTTGAGTTATTTTAGCGTATCCGGACCCACTCTAGCTTCCTAATTCCTACAGAGTAGTCAAATTAGTGGTGTCCAGAACATTATCGCATATGCATATTTCCCTGCTCTCTAAAGCGCTGACCCCATAAGAGTACTTAAGTGATTTTTTGCGGTGGAGGTAATTCTTTATCGACTTCCAAAAGGAGAAGGTACTGTATTTTTTTTATATAATGTTTACGGATTACAGTGAACCGGCGGCGGTGAATTCTTTTTTTGTTCCTATACTCATACTCCCGAGGTGGTCCACGCGGACGAAGTCGCGGGCGGCTACTAGTATGAAATAAATATTTTTTCTTTCTTTCTTTCTTTCTTTCAATAATATATGTTCAATAGCTCAAAATTGGTACTTGTATATCTTTTTAACCATATTCTCACTGGAACTACTGAGTATTCTACGAGTATATTCAATATCCAATTTTGGGTATGACAAATTCATTTAAAAATAAAAGCAGATCAGGAGAAAACTTTGCGGCTTAAAGTTCTCCAAGTCGTCCTTACTACGAAAAGAAGCTTAGACCAAAGTATGCTATAACGATCTAATAAGGTCTCTCAAGAAACTTAATATCTGGTATTTTCTTACCTTTAAGGTTTTTAGCAGTCCATGTACAATTATATGTATAGCCATTTTAGCAGAATTTTTGAACTTTTGTAAATATACCAATGCTGGACATAATCTGCCAACACCGAATCCTTTTTAGGTATAGCTTAATTTGATACCAGTTTAAACATAGTCTGCACTTGATACCGTTGTACGAACAGCAAATACTTATACCGTTGTAGGTACAGCATACACTAAATACCTTGGCAGGAACAGTAGATACCATTATACGTTTAGCATACATTTATGCAGGTATGGCTGCAACCCTTTTTTCGTCCCACTGCTGGGCACGGGTCTCTCCCCCTTATTGGGGAGGCCTGGAGCTTACTCCACCACGCTGCTCCAATGCGGGTTGGTGGAGATGCGGGTTAGTGGCCAACCCGCTGTCGGATGTTTTCAAACCGCCCATAAGGCCTCCGACAAGGTTTGACGACTGTTATCTATCGACAACAACCGGGACCGACGGCTTAACGTGCCCTCCGAAGCACGGAAACGCGCATGAATTTTTTTTTGCCACTAGCGGTCACCCATCTCACACCCGACCGCGCCCGTTTGGCTCAGCTGCATTATTATGCAGGTATGTGGTACTCTAAATACCATTGCGTAAGCATCGGAAAGTGCAGGAGAGCACATCTGCTCTCCCGATGGGCCCGTTCTGGGGCGTCGCGCTTGGAGGATGCGTTGAGGAGGATGAGGGTGCGTTCCACTGGAGATCCCGGATTCCTCTCCAAGCGCCCAGGCAGCCACCGAGGGGGTTTTATCCCACATAACCCGATATTATCTCCCAAGGAGCCGGGTACCTTTTGAAGGTTCCCCCCCCCCCCCCCCCTCCGATACCGAAAAAAAGGTACATTACTACTATTTTAATTACTACTACAGTACTATATATACAAGCTCCGAATTGAGTCAGTCGGAGCGCGGCCGCTCCCCGGGCATGACCACCTCGCCCGGCGGAAGATCTCCCTCGCGTCCCGCAATCCCTATCGCATTTGAGCCACTAGAGCCCGGCGTAGGAAGATCCTCAGTCAGTCAGGTGGAGTGCCACCTTCCCCGGTCGAACCATAGAACTTCTGACTGGCTGCAACCTGGCTGCGACCTTTTTACGTCCCACTGCTGGGCACGGGTCTCTCCCCATCTTCGGGGAGTCCTGGAGCTTAATCAACCACGCTGCTCCAATGCAGGGTGGTGGAAATGCGAGTTAGTGGCCAACCCACTGTCAAAAGTTTTCAAACCGCCTGTAAGGCCTCCGACAAGGTTTAACGACTGTTATCTATTGACAACAACTGGGACCGACGGCTTAACGAGCCTTCCGAAGCACAGAAACGCGCATGAAATGTTTTTGCCACTAGCGGTCACCTATCTCACACCCGACCGCGCCCGTTTGGCTTAGTCGCATAGATCACTTGCGTTCTACGCTGACCGCCGGGCCATGCGCGCCTCTATAAAATACATATATATATACAAAATTTTATAAGCGTAACGGTATAACGTATAATAAAAATTAACTTTATAATAAACGGCGTCGTTAGTCCTTAGTATGGCTCCGGGGCAAGTTTTATGTGTATAAGTTTTAGGATGTTTATGCCTCCACACAAGTTTAGTAACGTAGTAAATACTACCGCACAACATTCATACGTGATATATCATATTATCTCAATGTACGTTGCTTTTGATGAAAATTCTCGGTATTTCTACTTGCTTTATTATTTTATAAAGCCTCATTTTAACAAGCTTAAAGCCGTCAAGCTGAGATTTTCACCGTTTTGTTCTGCAAAACACGTAACTTGAGTTATAAATTGCTGTTATATTTTTCAGCATTTTATGCGAGCGTTTTGATGAGGTTAAGACCGTGATATGAATCTATCAATAGTTTATTATTATTTAATACGATTTTCTTAGGGCAGCGATGGTCGAGTGGTAAAAAAACCGCGGTCTTCGACGCGACCAATCCCGGGTTCAAATCCTCGGCGCGCACCTCTGACAAAATAAATTTGTAATGTGGAAAATGGTGATGGTAAATATCGTGATATTTAATTGATTACGATGTTCTCCATCGCCGTGAATGCCTGAGATAATTTCTTGAAAGCATGACGTCCACCAATCCACACTTGGCCAGCGTGGTGGACTATGGCCTAAATCCCTCTCACTTGTGAGGTCTCCCCTGTACCCAGCAGTGGGACATAAAAAAAGGTCGAAAAAAAACAATTTAATGATGCTTATGATGCTTTTCCTATTACTAACCGTACATTGTCGGATCAGACAACATTATGTTGTGATACTTAGGTATTAGTGAGATCTTGTGGTCAAGACTTACTTAATTAAGCGGCAATAAATAGCATAATAAGAATCTAAGACATTATCTAAGGTACTTACTTATAAAACAAAGGACGTTGACCGTAAGCAGCAAAGAAGGAAGATCATATAAATATTACCTCAATATACTATCTAGAGTGAAATATTAACCTCCCAAATGGCCCATTTGGCTGGGTAATGGGCTAATGGCGGCATCTTGCCAGTAAGGTGTCTTATTTACGCCGATTTCCTTATTATTTACCTAGATGTTTAGAAGATGGTTTGTTTGATTAGACCCCTGGTCATTGCTCTATATAACGATTCTGTTTTATAGTTCTTACACGTGGAAGTGGTGGAATCTGATGTTTTTTCGTTCCACTGCAGCGAACGGATCCTCCGTTCTGTTATTGGGATAGCCTGGAGATTACTCGCTGCTCCAATGCGGATTGGCGAAGATGCTGGTAAGTGGCAAACCCAATGTTGGATATTTTCAACTCACCCGTAAGGCCTACGACCAGAATTTACGACTGTTTTCTATCGATAAGAACCTTTAGGCGGCGACGGCTTAACGTGCCCTCCGAAGCACCTAAACGCGTATAAAATTTGCGACCTGAGAATGCCCGCGTCGCTTGGCAGTGAAGGTTGCTTGCTCTACGCCAGCAGCTGGGCTACGTGGGCTGCATTAATGGGTATAATAAACACCAATGACCTGTATGTGCATCGGGAGAGTTTGAAACCGATACTCTATCTTTCTGAAGTCAGCGATGCTACCTATCGAGATGCTACCTATGAGATTTTTACAAATGAATTACCATCAAAGTAAATGAATGGACATTAAAATTATTTAGGTAATTGGACTTTCGAATTGTAAGACGAAAAAAAAACAATAATTGGTATCATAAAACAGTGTATTGAATATATTCTACACTAGCCCCGAGGCTATGCGAGCTTTAGTATACTTATTAACTAACAGTTCCTGGAAGTTGATGGATAAAGACAAAACGAATAACTCCGCGTGACAAAGTGTCGTAAAGGAAACATCGTTCTGTCTTAGTTATTGCCCGCTAATGGACACTTAATACCTATATTGATGTGTTTTTGAAAGAATAATGGGTGTTATTCTGAAGAGACCTTCGCATCTAATTCTGATACTGATAGTGTCTGCTGTGCACACTATAGTACAAAAGGTAAAAAAATAGATTTTGCTCAAAATTAAGTAAGGTAACGCGTGACGAAATGCAGTATGGAAACATCGCTTTTTCTTAGTTATCGCCCGCTAATGGACACTTCCATTGTCGAGCAAATATATGGATGTTCTTGATTCTTGAAAGAATATGGTCGTGAGTGTCATACAAAAACAGGGACTAAACCAGCCTTGAATAGAAATTTGAACTCACCCAGAATAGACAGATCAGATTATACAGCTAATTAAATTAGAAGTTATACATAAGTGTAAGTAGAGGACGCACTTCCCTTAGGCGATGTCTTAGAAAACATAACTTATTGTTGGAGATGGGGCGTCATTTTGATGTTTAGTTGATACATAAAGATAGAACGAATCACACTGCGTGACGAAGTGTCGCAAGGGAACATCGCTCTGTCTTAGTTATCGCCCGCTAATAGACACTTTCACTAATAAGTAAATATATTGATATGTTTTTTTATCTTTTATCTTAAAAAAATCATAGGTACAAAGGGGTATAAAATAAGGTTATGTTATAGCTATTCTGAAGCAACGCAAACGACCTATGCAACTAAGACAAACGGGTCGGGTGTGATATTGGTAACCGCTAATGGCAAAAATTTGAGACGCGTTTCCGTGCTTCGAAGCACGTCCGTAAGCCGTCGGTCTCGATTGTTGTCGATAAATAACAGTCGTTAAACCTTGTCGGAAGCCTTATGGGCAGTTTGAAAATATCCGACGGTGGATTGGCCACTAACCCGCATCTCCACCAACCCGCATTGGAGCAGCGTTGTGGAGTAAGCTCCAGGCCTCCCCAATAATGGACAGAGATCCATGCCCAGCAGTGGGACGCAAAAAGGGTTGCAGTGAGCTGCCAACATAGCTACTCATATTCTGGCTAAAGGTAAAGCAAAGTTTTTTAATATATTAGTATTTCCAACTATTTTCATGCTTCAGGCACGTCAAACCGTCAATCCTTGTTGTTATGACATATAGCGGCCGTTAAACCCTGCCAAAGGCGGTTTGAAAACATCTTATTGGCTACTAACCTGCATCTCACCGAGCTGCATTGGAGCAGCTTGATCCAGATAAGATCCAGGCTTTGCTGCAGCCATGGCCTCCTGAAACCCATCATTAATTTACCTTACCCATAAGGTATCATTCTACTGCTTTTCTAGATCACTAGCTTCATCACTGAAACAGGGAGGGTCTGAATTATTGCGGAGAGTATTCAATGGAATTATCGAGAACATTCCCAGCAGTACTAAATTACCGCTAGCCGATCGTCCAATACTGTCATTAGTTCCAATGGTTTTAGTGTAATTGAATTGGAAAGCTGCAGTGACTACCTATACGTTTGAGTTATTTATTATCTACGTAGGGTATAGATTGCTGATTTACCAAATGGTATTTATGTATAAAACCGTTATACACTAATAACCTCCGTGGCGTAGTGGGTGATGAGCCGATTGCGAAACATGAGGTCGTGGGTTCGATTCCCACCCAGGACAAATATTTGTGTGATGTACATGACTATTTGTTCTGTGTCTGGGTGTTAATTTATCTTTATAAGTAGGTATGTATTTAGAATTATATAAGTATGTTTATCAGCTATCTGATTATTACCATAGTACAAGCTCTGCTTAGTTTGGAATCGGATATTTATTTATTTATTTATTTATAATTCACATTCATGGATAAGAACTGTACATATTCACCTTTGACGTAAATATTTAATAGGTCATGAGGAAGTCCCGGCTAATTAAGTAAATTTCAGAAAAGAAAAGAGAAAAAAAGGAGAGAGAATTGCTTATTTGTTCAAATTTGGGTAAAGAAGGTTTTATAAAAATATTTAAATCGTCATATTGGCTGCAACCCTTTTTACGTCCCAGCTGGGCACGGATCTCTCCCTATTATATTGGGGAAGCCCGGAGCTTACTCCACCACACTGCTCCAATGCGGGTAGGTCAATGCGGGTTAGTGGTCAATCCGCTGTCGGATATTTTCAAACCGCCCATAAGACCTCCGACAAGGTTTGACGGCTGTTATCTATCGACAACAACCGGGACCGACGGCTTAACGTGCCCTCCGAAGCACGGAAACGCGCATGAAATTTTTTGCCACTAGCGGTCACCCATCTCACACCCGACCGCGCCCGTTGGGCTTAGCTGCATAGATTTTAGAGTTAATCGTCATATTAACTTGTCATTTTGCCCTTAGGGTGTACAAGAAGTTATTTAAACGTTTCTTACTCATAGCCATAAAGCAGACTAAATATACCCTGTGTCGTAGGTACTGTAAGAATATACAAAGACATGAACGCAAACACCCAGACCGATGACAGAATTTAATCTCTCCTTTGCTGGGAATTGAACTCGGGACCCCTGATTGTAAGTCTGGAATAACCTTTGTGCCACAAGGATCGTCAAAAATTTCAAAAGTTTTTATGTTTTATTATTCCATCTGTAAATAAAAGTACAACATTTTTCTCTACAGTACCATTGACGCCGTCCATTAGCGAAGCAAATTCGTAAAATACGGGTGTCATACCTGTCAGTACCTGTGATGCTCTAAGAAAATATCTCATAAATAAATAAAATAAAAATAAACGTTTCACACTTATAGCCTCACAGTAGGGTAGATATACCCTGTGTCATGGGTGCCATGAACACACACAGAGACAGAAACACAAACACCCAGACCGAGAGCAGAAATTTTAACTCATCATTCAAATTTCTGTTTCGCCGGGAATTGAACCCGGGACCCCTCGATTGGCAGTCCGGCATGGCAACCATTGTGCCACGCGGGTGATAATTTGCAAATTGTATTTATTATTTATATATTTATTATATAACGTATTTCTCTTCCAATATTTTTGAGATATACATAAATATTTCATTTCTCGCTTAGAGCTTTTACTTCAAAGACATTCAATGTATACCTATGACGAAAATAGAATCAAGAAACGTAAGCTGCCTATATGTGGCCGCAACCCTTTTTGCGTCCCACTGCTGGGCACGGGTCTCTCCCCATTATTGGGAAGGCCTGGAGCTTTACTCCACCACGCTGCTCCAATGCGGGTTGGTGGAGATGCGGGTTAGTGGCCAACCCGCTGTCAGATGTTTTCAAACCACCCATAAGGCCTCCGACAAGGTTTAACGACTGTTATCTATCGACAACAACCGGGACCGACGGCTTAACGTGCCCTCCGAAGCACGGAAACGCGCATGATTTTTTTTTTGCCACTAGCGGTCACCCATCTCACACCCGACCGCGCCAGTTTGGTTTAGTTGCATAGATTGTTTGCGTTCTACGCTAACCGCCGGGCCATGCGCGCTTCATGCCTATATGTATATATGCCTATGTAGCGTTTTACGCAGCATAGCAAATCAAGCGCTGTCGGGTTCATAATGGGTGATCGGTATTGGCAAATTTCATGCGAATTTTCGTGCTGTTGAAGGCACGTTTAGCCGTTAGTCCTGGTTTTTACCAACTGATAACAGTCGGTTAACGTTTTCGAAAGCATTATGGGAAATTTAATAACATCCGGCAACGGGTTGGCAAATAACTCCCGTATTTTCACCAACCCGCCTTGGAGAATGGAGAACTTATGCCCTATACCTGCCCTACCTTCCAATAGGTATGAGATCCTTCACAATGGATTCTTGATAAGTGTCTAAAGTTTAAATTTAAAATTTCCGTTGAAAGTGGGCCAAAATCGAGTTCAAAAGTTACATACAAGCTCACAAACATACAGGCGAAGCTAATAAGAGCGTGTAAATAAATAATTATAATTGCATAAGTTGATAAAAAATGCTATGCAATAGCTTTACCGCGGCAGTCCCAGAGTGCCACTTATAAATTTATTTTCTTTTTTTTTTTGATTCAAGCCGTTCAGGCTGCAGAGTGTGCCAAAATTTGTTTTTTAAATTACCGTTTTTTATTTTATTTTTCTTTTTTTTTTTTGATATACCCAGTGTCACTTTCACAGTAAATATGAATCTAACGACACCTCTCAAGCTTAAATCCATCAAGCCCTTCAAACTGCAGAGCGTGTCAAACAATTATACATACATACATACTCTCGAAAAACATAACCCTCCTTCTGGAGCAGTCGGATAAAAGTTATAGCGAGACCCTACTAAGATGCAATGAGGGCTGTAGCGAAACTAAATTTCACTCTCCGATATTGAAAATTTAATCAAACAGTTCCAGCTTGGGATAGGTTACGAACAACTGCTAAACTCGTTTCTATCGATTATTTTATTGCGGGCTAAGTTATTTTAGTTCATATGTGAACCAATATACAGAAATGTAATGTAAATAAATTAATAAATAAACTATGAGTGAGAAACGTTATTTATTTATTAATGTAAATGTACACAATAAAATGTAAAACTTGTAAATCTTAAATTAATGTCTGCATATTAATAATAACGCTCCACAATCATAGTCCCACAGTAGGGCAGATATACCCTGTGTCGTGGGTACCATGGACACACACAAAGACAGAAACACAAACACCCAGACCGATAACAGAAATTTAAACTCATAAATCAAATTTCTGTTTCGCCAGTAATCGAACCTGGGACCCTTCGAATGGCAGTCCGGCATGGTAACCATTGCGCCACGCATCTATTACATTAATTACATATTACAAATTAATGTAGTTTTAAGTAGTAGGAAAAACTATAATAGTAAGAGCTTCTGGCCGTTCCTTTCATAATGTAAAATTCAAGTGGTAGTTTAATCTTATGAATGAGCTTTAAATTTATTTATATCTGCAATTTCTACGAGCTTCCCTAAGGCATGCACAGTGATGGAAAACATCATAAGTAATTAAATATCATAATATTTTCGCACATTACAAATTTCTTTTTGTTAGAGGTGCACGCCGAGGATTTCAATCCGGCACTCGGCCATCGCTGCTCTCATGTATGTAAGATCGAAAGTTTCTGTGGCAAATATAATATTTTGGGTAAAATCCAGAGATTAATGTAAGAAGGTATCGATATTTTATAACCAAGCATTTATAGAAAGTAGTTTTTTAGAAAGTAAGCTAAATCTTTCTTAGAAACAGATACCGGATTTGAAAATCAAAATTTCAGTGAGCTTCGTAATAGTTCGAGCTATGTTGCATATTGGATACTGCGCTGGATGAAGGTCAGATACCGGAGCTTTTCTGAAATATGAAGAGCTGGTTACATTCCTGAAAATTCCAATAATTTGAAATACGAAGAAGCGCTCTTATTTTTCAGTATTTTCCTGTTTTATAGGTAACGTATCTATACATCTATGCAAATAAATTAAATTGGAGTGTCTGTTTTTAATATCTATACAAATAAATACAATTGGAGTGTCTGTTTTTAATATTAAAATACCCCTCTTTACTACATGCATATATAAATGTTTATACGGTACATATACAAAAATGACAGTTTTTACAATTTTTGTCTGTCTGTCTGTCTCTCTGTTTGTTCCGGTATATCTCTGAAACTGCTGGACCGATTTTGACGTGACTTTCACTGCAGGTAGCTAATGTAATAAGGAGTAACTTAGGCTACTGTTATTTTAGAAATATTCCACAACTAACGTCCACGCGGACGAAGTCGCGGGCGGCCGCTAGTTACTTTATAGAAATAGGTAGGTAGGTGCATATCTTCCAAGCTTTTGAATGCCTCTAGAGGTCCGTACTCTCACAGGAAAGGGAAACATAGGACATTTTTTATACATACACTAAGATTCTCTGTGTCGTAGGTACCATGGGTATTGGACACACACAATGACAAAACACTAACAACAAGGCACAGAAATTTAACCTGTACATATTATAAATATTACTTAAATGTATACATTCCCACTCATTATGTTTCGTATCACTATAAAATATTTAATAGAAAAATCATTCTTTTGCTTTAATGAATTATTTGTCTTTGTTTATAATGCGTAGAATATTTTTGAAGTCAACAAAACATTATTATTGAAGTGAAAACTTCTTTAGCGGCGTTGAGCACTTTTTGTGGGATGGGTAAAAACTATGAAACTCGCGCGAGGTCACGTGTGCTGATCGCAAAATTTCGTAAGATAGTAGAGGAGACGAGGAAGATCGACCTTCACCGATCTGATAATTCGATGAGACATATTGTTTACCAAATATAATATATAAACATATATGCCTATGATAACTTGACTATCGAAAAGTGTTCATAGCTATTTTTAATTTAATTAATTTTAATCAATTTTCTTTCATATCACCTTCACTCTTGTAACAACCGAACGAGTGAATATCTTCACCGGCTCTTAGACCAAGACGGAGGGGTGACAGCTGATGACGGCTCATCTGACGGCTGTCTATACCTTTTTTCTTCAATTATGGCATCGCAAACTCTGCATATTGCCAGCGTCAAGTATAATTTTATCTTAAAATTCGTTTATATCAAGTATTTAAAATATGGACATTGAACAAAGTGCATCTATTAATGAAAAAAGTGACGAAGAAATAGTGAAAGAAAATGAGAGAGGACTTTGTAAAAATACTAGATAGAAATTAATAGGTACTGATAATTCAAGCAATTCGTGCGGAATTATTCCCTAACGATTCCAAGACATCAAAAATGCACAACGTTAATGTTTTCACTTCTGCCGGCACTCCCGGAGTGCAACCCATTGTTTTTCCATTTGAATGATGTACGGAACTCCAAGCGTTCAAATTTTTCGCCATTTTCTCGTTTTTCTACATCAGTTGACAAGCAAAATATAGCATTGTAATAGCAACTGGAATATTCGAGAGTATTTGAAAATATATTTTGTTATTTTTGCGAACCCTACAGCAATATATTCACGTAGAGTGAATATCAATTTAAAATCATTGTTAGGTTACCATTGAATTTTTTTTGTACCAGTTTGTGGCTTTGAAATTTGCGTAAATTTCTTTACTTATCGGGTTTTTTAACCCTATTAATCGTCACACTGCTGGGCACAGATCTTTTATCACAATTGAGAAGGCCTTAGGCCATAATCCATCACGCCGACCAAGTGACGCCTGATTGGATGGTCATGGCAAATGTGTCGCGACGTCGGCGGAGGGTGCGCGTGGTGTCTTAGGACTTATTTTTATATAACGTCATTGATGTCTAACAGCGGTTTCTTCCAAACGCTTGTATGAGCGAAATGTCAAAATTTTACATATACAGGTGCAAAAATTAAGCGCGTGTAAGCGCTTTCAAGCGCGCATAGCCTGGCGGGGACCATAGAATGCAAGCAATCTATGCAGCTAAGTCAAACGGGCGCGGTCGGGTGTCAGATGGGTGACCGCTTGTGACAAAAATTTCATGCACGTTTCTGTGCTTCGGAGGGCACATTAAGCCGTCGGTCCCGGTTGTTATCGATAGATAACAGTCGTTAAACCTATTCGGAGGCCTTATGGGCGGTTTGAAAACATTCGACACAGAGTTGGCAACTAAACCGCATCTCCACCAACCCGCATTGGAGCAGCGTGGTGGAGTAAGCTCCAGGCCTTCCAATAATGGGGAGAGACCCGTGCCCAGCAGCGGGATGCAAAAAATTTTGCAGCCAAGCGCGTTTGCCGAAACGGTACGGTCGTTTCAGCAAACGCGCCGTATAATAAGCTAGTTTGAAACCGTTCTGCCCTCACCATTAAGGTATAAACGTATTTTTACACGCTTTTTATTAGCTTCACCTGTATGTTTGTATGTTTGTTTGTAACCGACTTCTTTGGGCGCGATTTTGACCCACTTTAAACGGCCAGATTTCGTTCAAACTTTGTAGATTTATTGAGGACCGATGACAATACACTAATTTGATAAAATTATTCCATTTTTCAATTTGCAAAATATGATTTTTGTTAATTTATATAATTTTCTGGTTAACTTGAAAATTTGCATAGGGGTCAAGGGCCGATGACAATGCAATAATATGAGAATAAAAATCCAACTAAAAAATTAAAAATAAATAATGTAGTTTAAAAAACTAAAAAAACACGCTTTTGAGAAAATACGAACTAAAAACTAAAAAAATAAGAAGAAAATGTATATTACTGTAAATAAAGCGTGGGGTGGTTTTTAAGATACTATTGACACCATGCACCCCACGCTTTATTTACAGTAATATACATTTTCTTCTTATTTTTTTAGTTTTTAGTTCGTATTTTCTCAAAAGCGTGTTTTTTTAGTTTTTTAAACTACATTATTTACCCGCTTTATATTAGTTTCCGACTCTTTTGAGTGCGATTTTGACCCACTTTAAACGGCCAGATTTTATTCAAACTTGGTAGATTTATCGAGGAGCGATGACAATACACTAATTTGATAAGATTATTCCATTATTAAATTTGCAAAATAGGATTTTTGTCAATTTACATAATCTATAGTCGATAAGGCAGGAATTGGTGTTAAAAAATAATTTCCAACCATTATCTTTAGTCATAAGCATAAATTAATAATAGCATAAATAACAAAAAAAAATACTAAAAATAACAGTCAAAAAATAAAAACACGCTTTTATAAATGTTCTAAACTAAGTAGTAGTAGTAGAAAATATATAATAGTTTAAAAAAACTAAAAAAACACGCCTTTATAATCCTACGAAGTACATGCAAATAATGTGAGCAACTGTGATGTGCATGACATTAGCCACTAGCCGTCACCCATCTCACACACGACCGCGCCCGTTTTGCTTAGCTAAGTAGATCGCTTGCACTCTTCATTCAGTAATTATATTATGACCGCTTGAGGATAACACTCCTGTTTCAAATGGATTTTGAGGATAACACTCCTGTTTCAAATGGATTTTGAGGATAATACTCCTGTTTCAAATGGATTCACGTACTCCGTTCTGCATGCTCGTAATTACTACGAAGTACATGCAAAACCGTATGACATGCAAATTCGTATCATTTTAATGTACCTAAGTACTGCTAAATAAATACATTCGGAGAACACGTAAAAGGAAAGATGAAAATAGCATAAAGTACTCTGAGTTCATAAAGAGCTTACTGTATATAATTACATACGCTAGCAAATAACATTGTTTTTCTATTCTAGATGCTGCTGACAGTTTTTTCCGCTGACTTTATTAACATTACAATCAAGTCAAATAAAAAAATAAAATTCAAACTCTGCTAACACTAAGTTAGGCCAGTTTTGTAAATATGTGTGCGTGGACCGGTGTCGCGAACATAATCAAATTACCCCATCATCATTATTGTACCTTTTTTTAATTAAAAAAAATCTGTGCGTGTGTGTATTTACACGGCGCGGTGCAGTTATAACTGGCCTCGCTTTCTTGTTCGCAGAATTCTATTTAAACTTTATTTTTGAAGTCAGGACATTTTTTACATAAAGAGGTAGGAAAAGAGCATGCAGGTGAGGTGGTGATTAAAATAAATAGATACGCATCCCATGGACACAAACACAACTTGACGCAAGCCTAGGTTGGTAACGTATTTTTTTTAATACAGTTGCTCAAAAAGTGACGTATTGCAGGGACGTATAGCGTGCGGGAAGTGAGCTATTACACACTCGTGCTTTTTCTTTACCTTTTCCGAACTCGTGCGTTCTCTTTCCCAATTGTCAAAATAATGTCTATTAAAAAGAAAAAAACCAACCACGAAGTTTCAGAAGTTTATATGATTCATGCAAATATTTCTAAAAAAAAGCTACTAATTTGTTTCAATATCAGATTTAATGATTTGATTCAATGAGTTAGGTTAGGTTTCATTTCATCTCATTAACATTTTCATTTCATATCAATAAAAAAATCTATTGAAGACTTGGCTGTATGGGCATAGTTCCCTTTGCCTACCCAGAATGAAGTGAAGAAAACAAAAAAATCTCTGCATATAGGTACCTATTGTTTTACGGTTGGCGCCATTTTTCAAAAATGTTCTTTGTGAGTTTACATTATTTTATTAAATTCCTTCATTTTTTTGCAACTGCATTAAAAATAGTTTCAGTACACGTGCGGAACCGTCATTGCTAAGAGTTCCGACTGTCAACCCTCACCTTCAGCTACGCCTCGGCTCGGGTAGACATTTGTCGGAACTCATTGCAATGACAGCCTTTCCGAACTTGTAATGAAATATACTATACTTAAAATGCATGTCGGTGCATAAAGGTCAGTACAGTAACCGGTTGATATAAAACAGAATAAAAGCTGTAAAAGTCAGAATGTACTACAGTTTTTGCAATGAACAATAAAAATTACTAAACAGCACTTGCGGAGAAGAATAGTCTACCAGTTCATACAATTTCTGTGTTTTTCAGTGCGTCATCAGAAACAAAGAAAAAATTGCACAAAAGAACCGATTCCTATTTTTACTTTTACCGAGTTGACATTTAAAGGTTTTGTGTTTTTCAAAAAGAAATATAAGCGGTTTGCTTTTATGACAAAATGAAAAACGGAACGTATATATTCACTTGAAAATATTTTAAAATCTGTTTGAAAAATGAAACTCCCGCTTAAGCAGTACTTGCCTCCTTCAGATATTTTGCAACTCTGCGTCACACTGGGCACTGGAGTGGGGCCCATTATTGGAGGCCTAAAACTTACTCCACCACGATGCTCTAATGCGGTTTGGCGGCAGTGCGTGTTAGTGACCAGCCCGCTGTCAGATATTTATCACAATAAGGTATCCGGCAAGGTTTAAATACTTTTATCTATCGTAAAGTGTCTTCCAATACACAAAAACACGCATAAAATTTGCCAATAGCGGCCACCCATCCCACACCTAACCGCACCCGTTTGGCTTAGGTGCGTAGATTGCTTGTGCTCTCAGCCAGTCGCTGGGCAAATGTGCGTTTCCGTGCTTTGGAGGGCACTTTAAGCCGTCCATCTCAGTTGTTATCGATAGCCTTATGGGGGTTTGTAAACATCCGACCTGTTGGCCGCTATTACGCATCTTCACCAACCCGCATTGAAGCAGTGTGGAGAAGTAAGCTCCTGGCCTCCCCAATAGTCCCTGTAACTTCGGGATTAAGTCGTAAGAAGCGACTAAAAGGGGTCTTCCGGGGTTGCGGGCGGTGAGAGTGGGAGCTCGATCCGAACAGCCAGCAGCCCCAAGAAAGGGTTGCCGCATGCTTCCGTAAGTATCGGAAGGTGCAGGACAGCACATCTGCTCTCCCAAAGATGGGCCCGTTCTGGGGCGCCGCGCGTGGAGATCACCGATGCGTTCCCGGAGAACTGGAGATCCCGGAGTCCTCCTCAAGCTGGTGAGGGGGTTTTAGTGCTTTACAAATCCCACATAACCTGGTATCCTCGCCCAAGGTGCCGGGTACCTTTTGAACCCCGATACCAAAAAAGGCCTCCCCAATAATGATGGGAGACTCGTACTCAGCAGTGGGATGCATTATGGGTTGCAGCTTGTATTCAAATTGAAACTTCAATACAACACAAGTATCCCATTCCCAGTCCCATTGGAATTGTTTGTAAGGCTTACATAATAGAGTCTGGGGTTGAATGCATTTCAGAGAATCTACATATGTACACTTTACTAACATCTCCTGTACACTGTAGTAAATTCTCCGGAATTCTCAGGAGACTTTTCTCCTTTAACTCAATAGTGAACTGGTAATGGAGATTAATGTAGTTACATGTTGCAGACCAAGTGGTAAATTGGGCAATATTAAATTAGCAAAATTTATCTAACTATTGCATAATACGAGTACATAAGAGAGCAATTGAATTACTATTGAAAGAATTCAATTATCATTGATTCATAAATGAGTTGTTTCACCTACTTAAGCCGATTATTTCAACATTTTTCATTTTATGCGATCTTTGCCCGACCATCTTTTCGCTTTGACAATCTTAAGCTTCTCAGACTGAAAATATTATATGGAAAAACTCTTAAGTTTCTCGTCATGTCGTAATATTTGTCTACTTATGATGTAATATGTTAGTCGTTTATATATTATAATATACTAGCTGTGCCCGCGACGTCGTCCGCGTGTATAAAGACTTTTATAAAATGGACTGATTAAAAATTAAAGATTATTTATTTGCATTGAATAAGTAGTAGGTAGATTATTCTTACATTATAGTGAAATCACTTATAATACAATGTTCATATGTTCAGAAGAAACCTAATGTATTTTTTCTAAATCCTTCAAACCTAAAACAGTAAGGAATGCTTACTGTACTGATCTTACTATCCACTTTTCTCACGTTTCGCTTCTCTCGCTTAGGATTAAACAATCGGAAAAATAATTGTAAGGTCAATTAATAAACTATAGGTTTAAAACTTGCGGACAGCAGTTTGGTCATAAGTCAAAACTCATATAACACAGTGGAAACTAAAGCAGAAGGCAGGGTCTCTACACAGTGTGCTATCTGTATTTGGAAATAAAGAATATTTTTATAAAGAATCTTTAAAGAATCCTTAATATCTCCATCAATCAACGTGTGTGGATGAGCCCTCAGCCCGTACGCAATAAAGAGACGCAAAAAATGAATTAAGTTATCATTGGTCCAATTAACAATGTTCAGCATCATACGTATACCTTTTTTTTTTTTTTTTTTTTTTTTGGTGTCGGGGGGGAAACCTTCAAAAGGTACCCGGCACCTAGGGAGACGATACCGGGTTATGTGGGATTTGACCGCACTAAAACCCCCTCGGTAGCCTGCCTCTGCGCTTGGGGAGGACTCCGGGATCTCCTAAGGAACGCACCGGTGTTCTCCACGCGTGGAGCCCAGAATGGGCCCATCTTCGGAGGTTAGATGTGCTCTCCTGCACCTTCCGATGTTTACGGCGGCATGCGGCCACACGCACACCGCCGTCCTTCCCGGGGCTGCTGGCTGGACAGATCGAGCTCCGACTCTCCCCGTCCGCAACCCCGGAAGTCCCCTTTTAGTCGCCTCTTACGATCAGGCAGGGGATACCGTAGCTCTATTCTTAATCCCGAAGCTACAGGGACTAGCACCGGGGGACGTTATGTACGTCTGCCCCGGCGGCTCCTTCGCCGAGCGGGATCTTCGCGCTCCCGGGCTCTCTCGGCTTCCTCCTTAGCGCACATTACAGTGTCGCAGAAGGAGGTCACCGATTTCCACGCGTATCATACGTATACCTACCCGACGATGGGACAACCCGCGTGGCGCAATGTTTACCATGCCGGACTGCTAATCGAACTGTCCCGGGTTAGAATCCGGCAGAAATTTCAATGATGAGTTTAAACTGTTCTCGGTCTGGGTGGTTGTGTTTCTGTCTCTATGTGTGTTCATGGCACCCACGACACAGGGTATATCTACCCTAATGTGAGGCTATACGTGTGAAATGTTATTTTTTATTTTTTTTACACTATGTACTTACTTTTATTAGCCTTAAGGCTTTTATTTGAAATTATCTCCATCGAATCACTTTGGAGAAGAAATGAATATTGCTCAATAACGCCATCTACCGTATGACATGTAAACTTTGTGGTTGATAAATCGAATGTCAAATTACCAAATAGGTAGATATTGAGATTATAACAGTTGGTTCACTAAAAGTTTAACTATTCGTCAGCTAGATTTGTTAAGGCTTTGTACATTCTGTATGAAGGTTTAGATTCCGTATCTTATAACCTTAATGCTGGATGCATTGAGATTGTAAGATTTGGATTTCGGTTCATCGGAGCTAGAGGCCTCCTCAATATTGGGAGAGCTCCATGCTCAGCAGTGGAATGCTAAAAAGGTTGCAGCTTGATATAATGTAGCGATAATAATCGTTTCAGCTGCAGCCTGTTCATAATCTTCCACCCCAAAAGAAGACTAATAAGCTGAGCAACTAACTCAATGGAGCCGTAAGGCCGTGGAGATGTAAGGTTCGGCGGCGGTAAGGCTCGCGATGCACTTATTAGGTACCTATAGTCTAGCCATTCTCGGCCAACGAAAGAAAATACAGTAAGCTGATCTAAGTATATTTAATATAGTCGACAATATTAGTGAGAGTTCAAAATAATTTTAGGTACTTAAATTTAAACTTTTATTTATGGTTTTGAATGGGCTGTTACCGAAACTTTCATACAAATTCCCCAAAGTGCCTTTTAAGTTTATGTCGCTTATTGTGTAAATGAACATAACTTTTTTGTTTATCACCCGATTGATATGAAATACACACTAATGTTACGGAAATTCATTCAACAATATATCAGTAAACACATCATTCAAAGAAGGGAAAAGAATTTGAGAATGAAATATTAAGTTAAGGTTAATTTATTGTACGCTTGAGATACCAACTTTCGAATCCATTTTATTTGCTATTGAGGGGTAGTTTTGAAAAAAGCTTAAATAGAATTCTTACTATGTTAGTAAAGATTACAAATATAAAATTATAAGTATATTAATCTGCACAAAAATATTCTGTACATCAAGTTTCGACACTCAATTTTCAAAGAGTTTCAAAGAAAATTGACATTTAAAGGGTGAATTTCGAGAAATGCTGAAACATGTATTCTTTTATTTTGGTTAGAAAATATTTATACCAAATTTCAAGAAAATCTATTGAAAAAATCCAAGTTTTCCATACAAATTTTCATCGCTCATTTCACACCCTTAAAGGGTGATTTTTAAAATTATCTATAGCTTAAATGTTAGCGAGGACCAATATATATAAAACAAAAAAGTTTCATCAAAATCCGTCCAGTAGTTTTTGCGTGAAAAGCTAACAACAGACAGACAGACAGACAATAATTTCAAAACTTATATTTTTAGCTTCTGTTACTTATAAAAATACCCCTAGAAGTATTTTTTTTAATTTATATGCAATGTACAGAATTGACCCTGCTTACAGTTTTATTATATGTATAGATTACATAATAGAGTCTGGGGTTAAATGCATTTCAGAGACTCAATGCGGAAATACGCTTTCTTACTGTAGCAGCCTCTCCGAATTCTCCAAAATTCTCCAGAGATCATAATATGCTTTAACTCAGTAGCGAACTGGTAATTGAGATTAGTGAACACGTTGTAGATCAAGTGGTGAATCGGGCATTATTTAATATGTAAAGTTCGTCTAACCATTGCACAATACACGAGATGGCAATACAGATTGAAGGAAATATTGATCGGAGATTTATGAATCAAATAAAATTGAACTGATTCTGAAAATTGAACTGAAAATAAAATAACTGTTTTTAAATTTAATTTATATAATATGAAAAACAATGGAATAAGCACGCATGTCAAGCAATCTACGCAGATAAGCAAACTGGGCGCGGCACACCCGATGGGTGACGGTCCTAGAAGCAAATTTCATGCTGGTTTCCATGCGTTGAAGAGCACGCTAGGTCGTCGGTTGTTATCGACCTATGTCCAGTGTGGGACACAGGGAAAGGTTGCAGCCATTAAGAGATTAATATATATTTCGCTTTGAAAAGGAAACTCCAATAAAACTTTTCTAGTCGTTTGTAAGGCTTACATAATAAATTATTGGAGTTATGCATTTCGCAGACCCAGTTTCGGAGTGAAATACTACTACTGCTTTCAAAACGTACCATAATAATCTCTCCATATTTCCGAGCGAACAAACAATTAACTCAATTGGTGGCTCAATGGATATTGAAATACATAGATCATGAGTTCATTTCGGCATTTTCCAGAATGCCCATTTAAAAATGAAAATGAAATTTATTAGTTAGTTAGTTCTAGTACTCGTCATTCATAGGAAAAGTATAACTTTTTGCCCATTTTCTGTACAGTACACTAACAACATTACATTTGACGTTTACATGATATACGGATAAACAGTGAAGAGAAAAATCATGAGGAATCCTCATCCATTGCCAACAGCACTCTAAAGAAGTACTTAGCCCGTTATATCGACATAGGTATATTTGTATGTATTTGTTTAATACTCCCAGCTTGTAAGAATCTTTCATCGCGTACGCAAATAGCGCACAATTTTTGCAATTTATTTTCCGCTTTGAAGACTTTTATAGGATTTTACGTTGGTGTTTTAAGCTTATTACCACATGTAAATTAAACCATGAAACGCTCATGGCCACGCGTCTGGCCTAAAATAAAAGCGATCCCACAGCACACGATACACAGTTAAGTAAAACTGGTGCGGTCAGATGAACGACGAGTGACCGCTAGAGGCGAATTTCTTGCAAGTTTCTGTACTTTGGAAGGCATGTTTAGACGTCGGCTCTAGTATTATCAATATAAAGCAGCCATTATACCTTGTCGGAAACGTTATGAACGGGTTGAAAATATCAGACAGCGTATTGGCCACTAATCCTCAATGAAGCAAATTGGTAGATTGAGCTCCAGTGCATTGTACCGAGCAGTAGGACCCACAAAGAGTAGACAGTGAAAATATACTCTGAGTTTATAAGAGCTCTCATCTCGTCAAAAGGAGCACACGCCGCTCTAACCAAGTGGATTAAAAACCTGAAGAAGGCAGCGGTAAACCGCTGGAATCACAGTGTGTAAGACCTGACGGAGAGGTGAATGTTAGTGATGTCTAACAGTGCCAATGTCTAGCAGTGAACTTCTAAGGGCTGGATGGATCAGAGTTCTCGTTAATTTATCAAAGTGTTTATTATAAAGCAACGCTTCACACTCATAGCCGCACAGTAGGGTAGATATACCCTGTGTCGTGGGTACCATGGACACACACAAAGACGGGATACACAAACACCCAGACCGAGAACAGAAATTTAAACTCATCATTCAAATTTCTATTTCGCTGGGAATCGGACCCGGGACCCTTCGTTTGGCAGTCCGGCATGGTAACCATTGCGCCACGCAGGTCGTCATAATATATTACAAAGCAACGATATACGGTATATGAATAGAATTTTTTCACTGGCAATGTTGACATATAGTGACAAAGGCCAATTCGCTTATTATTATCCTCTATCGTAATCACTTTGTAATTGACGGATGAGTCAATACCTTCGATGCTCTAAGGCAAACTTAAAATAAGATCTTTCAAAAATGCTATAAGAATTTATCACTATCTAATATAAAATTCTCGTGTCACAGTTTTCGTTGCCATACTCCTCCGAAACGGCTTGACCGATTCTCATGAAATTTTGTGAGCATATTGAGTAGGTCTGAGAATCGGCCAACATCTATTTTTCATCCCCCTAAATAATAAGGGTGGCCCACCCCAAACATTTGAACGCGGTACGGAGTTCGCGGGGTCAGCTAGTCTTATATATAAAATTCTCGTGTCACAATGTTAGTTACCATACTCCTCCGAAACGGCTCAACCGATTCTCATGAAATTTTGTGTGTTTATCGGGTAGGTCTGAAAATCGGTCAACATCTATTTTTCATCCCCCTAAGTGATAAGGGTGGCCTACCCCAAACATTTAAAATTGGGTGCCTAAAGCCGATGGCCCAGATAAAAATATAACTCGTATTAAACATAAACACCTTTTATAATTATAGTAGAATTGATAAAACATCGCAATAAAAATCGCAAAACATGGGTTAAAATAAAATCAACGTTGTCTTCAATTATAATAAATTTAGTTATAAGTAATTTTAGTTATACTGTTAATATACGTTTTAATTCTGTGCTCCAAATTTGCATACCTCGCTGAGGTAAATATGGCGAACTAATAAATGTACATAAAACAACTTTTGTAATACCCATATTTGTGCAAATAAATTATTTTCATTTTCATTTCATTTTCATTTAAACGCGGTACGGAGTTCGCGGGGTCAGCTAGTAATAGGATGAAACATATAAATATGAATAACATAGTAATATATATCTTATCCCACTATCAAAAGAATATCGATGAAAAGTCCAAGTATTATAAATAACAAGCTATTCGCATCGGAATGTAGAGATGAATATTCTATTTTAAGCTTCACTTTAAATTTTGCATTTAAAATTGCACATTACTAAGACTCGTGATTGATACCTAAAAGATGGTGGATTCGAATGGATCGATTTATTCTAGAAAAGTCGTAAAATCTTTTATATATTCGTGTGGGCTTTGGTTGGTTTGGTCCCGCTGCTGGGCACAGATCTGTCCACATTTAAAACACTTCACACTCATAGCCCCACAGTAGGGTAGATATACCCTGTGTCGTGGGTACCATGGACACATACAATGACAGAAACACAAATACCCAGACCAGAACAGAAATTTAAACTCATTATTTAGTCTGGGTCACGTTACGGGGAGGCCTGGAGCTCATTCCAGCACGCTGCTCCAATACGGGTTGATGAAGATGTGTGTAAGTGGCCAACCCGCTGTCGAATGTTTTCAAACCGTATATGGGCAGCCGTAAGGCCTCCGACAAGGTTTAACGACTGTAAAATATCAATCACAACCGAGAACCGGGAATTTTGACACAGACTGCGTTGTTCGTTTGCGTACTACGCTAGCTGCTGGGCCATATGCACTATATAAACTTTAAGGTACCAAAATATAGCATAGCATAATTTTTCATTCAGTGGGAGAGCAGCGATGGCAAAGTGGCAAAAAACTGCGGTCTTCGACGCGACCGATCCCGGGTTTAAATCCTCGGCGTGCACCTCTGACAAAGAAATTTGTGATGTGCGCATTTATCGCTGCTCCACGGTGATGGAAAATATTGTGATATTTAATTGATTACGATATTCTCCATCGCCATGCATGCTTGAGAGAAATTCATAATTTCTCGAAAGCATGACGTCCACCAATCGGCACTTGGCCAGCGTGGTGAACTATGGCCTATATCCCGCTCACTTGTGAGTAGAGAACTGTGCATAGCAGTGGGACATAAAAAGGTTGATTTTTTTTATTCTATTGAATTTAATTTCACACTGCTGGACCCATGTCTCATTTTAAAATTGGGAGGGATTTAAACCATAGCCTACCACGCTGGTCAAATATAGTTGATAGATATGGCATGCCTTTGAGCATGTTTGTATCAATCTCCGGTATGCATGGTGAAGGAAAGCATCGTAATTAAATCTTACAATTATTTCCCTCAAGTGAAATAACAACAAAAAGTAATTATTTTTTTAGTAAGTAGTGCGTGCGTGGGTTTGATCCCAGGACTTACTGCGTTCAAGACCGTTCGCTCTACCAGAAAAGATCCATTTGAAAAAATACGATTATAAATGACATCTGTATCTAATGAAGATTGTCTTGAATGTGTTAACAAGTGAGGGTACTTACAGAACGTTGTAACTTAAAAAAAAATCTAGAAAAATCTAGAAAAAAGCAGCAAAAATACAGTGTGGTATTTGCAATTTCGTTTCAAATTAGCAGTAACATTGCAAAAAAGTGCTTCAACTAAATGCAATTTTAGTTCTGAACTCATTTTATTTTTCAACAAAATGTAAGATTTTAAACACATTTGCGACGTGAAACTAACTTGACAAACATTTCAAGTAAAGTAAGAAGGAGTAACTTGTTACTAGCGTAGTGGTAAATTATTTCAAGAGCCGCTATTTCTTCAAATTATAAGTTGTTTCTATTTGCATAATATTGTTGTTTTTAGGGTTCCGTAGCCAAATGGCAAAAAACGGAACCCTTATGGATTCGTGATGTCTGTCTGTCCGTCCATATGTCACAGCAACTTTTTTCCGAAACTATTAGAACTATACTGTTGAAACTTGGTACGTAGATATATTCTGTGAACCACATTAAGATTTTTACCCAAAAATAGAAAAAAGCAATAAATTTTGAGGGTTCCCCATACTTAGAACTGAAACTCAAAAAAATTCTTTCCTCAAACCCATACGTGTATCTATGGATAGGTCTTCAAAAATAATATTGAGGTTTCTAATATCATTTTTTTCTAAACTGAATAGTTTGCGCGAGAGACACTTCCAAAGTGGTAAAATGTGTCCCCCCCCCCCTCGTAACTTCTAAAATAAGAGAATGATAAAACTAAAAAAATAGATGATGTTCATTACGATGCAAACTTCCACCGAAAATTGGTTTGAACGAGATCTAGTAAGTAGTTTTTTTTAATACGTCATAAATTGTAAACCACAATTTACCTTTCATTCAATCTTATTGCAATGATTTCTATGGATAATCAAAGGCAATGATGTATTTCTGTTGCCGCTATAGTAATACAAATACTAAAAATAGAATAAAATAAATATTTAAGGGGGCTCCCATACAATAAACATGATTTTTATAGATAATGGTACGGAACCCTTCGTGCGTGAGTCCGACTCGCACTTGGCCGGTTTTTCTTTCGTTAGTTTCTGTATGTATGCTTCTTTGAAGACCTGTGGGTGGTCCCGGACTCGATTTAGCCAACAAGGCCTTTGTCTTTTTTCAAGCAGAGGTTGAACGAAGTTTATAACTACTTTTCTTGTTCTTAGTGTTTGTGGTTCTGTCTTTGTATGTATCCATGGCACCCACGATACAGGTGTATATTTATTTATTGGTGACCACCAGTCATTCAACAGCCGATTTTTTTGAAATGTATTTATTTATTTATTAATAAGTAGCACCAACAAAGTGTACACCAATATAGTATAATACATAATAGTCAATTAAAGGGTAATCTAAGTGCCACCTCAATTATAGGCGCAAACTACAAGCATAGGTGAACAACACGTACAAGTAACTAAAATTTACAGATAAAATTTAAAAGTTTTGATGCAGTAACAATTACAAAGTGTTAAAATATCTAGATCTCTCCATGTTTCAGTGCTTAGGTAGAGTTTACGGACACACAAAGACAAATAACAAACACCTACAAAGACAACAAAAATTTAAAGACATCATTTAAATTTCTACCCCACCAGGAATCGAACCCGAGACCCCTTGAATAGCAGTCAGACAGTAACCACTGCGTCATACGCATCGGAATTCGTAATAGGTATAAAAATGGCGAAGTTTCTACAAACTTTTTGCAATTAAAAGAATGCAAACTTGGACTCCAACTTTTTCAGACAAGCCCTTAAACGAAAAAGTTGTAGAGAAAATAGCTTTGGCTTTCATTTAAGAAGCGTAGAAGTTATTAGGGTCCATTAATGTTATTCTACTTTCTTAACTCGGAAAGACTTAAACATACGAGAATCTAACTATCCAAAGGAGAATGTTCATTATAATAATATGAATATAATCTAGAAAAGTCTTAGAGCATCAAGGTATTGACAGGTATGACACCCTTCAGAGGAATGGCCACGGGCGAGCCCCTCGTCCCAACGTCCATGCACAATGCGCCTTCTGGTTATACAACTAGTGTGATTGTGTGTGTCGGTGTCAGTGTTGTCGATGCATAAAAAATTACGTTGTTAATTGAAATTGACATATTTAGAAATGTATGCGTTTGTAGCGATGAAAGAATATTTGTGAATGTGTGACAAAATTAAAATGTGGTCGTTCTTCCCCCCGCACCAGATTTGGCATAATAATTATGTTTCGAAGCGAGGCGCAAAGCCCTCTTCCCTGAAGGGTGAGTCAGTACCTTTGATGCTCTAAGAGAAAAGTAAATCGGTGGAAATTAAAAGTTTTTCCATGCAAACTTTCATTACATAATTCTACTTTTAGCATAGACGTTCGGTGATTTAGGGCCTCGTTCACCATCTCCAAGTAAAGTGTTAATTAGTTACGTCCCAAGTACCTAAAGTTAATTGGGAAGTAAAATCTACGAGTAAGGCTGCAACCCTTTTTGAGTCCCACTGCTGGGCATGGGTCTCTCCCCATTATTGGGGAGGCCTGGAGCTTACTCTACCACGCTGCTTCAATGCGGGTTGGTGGAGATGCGGGTTAGTGGCCAACCCGCTGTTGGATGTTTTCAAACCGCCTATAAGGCCTCCGACAAGGTTTAACGACTGTTATCTATCGACAACAACCGGCACCGACGGCTTAATGTGCCCTCCGAAGCACGGAAATGCGCATGAATTTTTTGCCACTAGCGGTCACCTATCTCACACCCGACCGCGCCCGTTTGGCTTAGTTGCATAGATCGTTTGCGTTCTACGCTAACCGCCGGGCCATGCGCGCTTCGTACATGTCAGTTTATCATAATATGATTAGTGTTACTCGAACATCGTGAAATTGAAGTTACAGGTGACTTTAACCGACAATTAGCGTACTTGTCACTTTACTTGAAGGTGGTAAAACAGGCCTCCATGAAATCGTTAAAACGCGCTTTGGATATTGCGATGATTAAGAGCCATACAACATAGAGCAGTTGCAAAATCGTCCGTACTAAAAATATCATTCATCATCAATCATTTCTGTAGAGGCTTGCAGTTAGCCATCGTATTCCATGATGGTCGAGGGGATGGTCGTATTGAGGTACTTGGTCAGGAGGGGAGCAATTATTTTTCAAGATGAGTACCGCACGTATAGCCTTCCACGTAACACGAAAACATGCACACCAATATACTAAGGAAACAGCAGGAAATAGCATATCTAGCTTATTCTTTATTTTTTTCTTTTTTCATTTGGGAGATATTTTGAGATTCTTGAATCCCTGAATCTGGACCTTGATCAAGGGGGGCATAGGGGCCCCCTCGGTACGCCCATGCACGTGGACGTAATTTGCAATTTCGACGCCCTGGCTATTTTTGTTCATGTTGATGAGTCTGTCCATGACGACTCAGGAAGTATATAAGTATGAAGTGCAGCGTTATATATATTACAGTAAGAAAGTGGCCAATATCCACATAGGTAATAGGTATACACTTCCACAGGGTTAGCAAAATTGCAGATGAAACCACAGGGCACAACTAGTTAAATAAAAGACAAATGTTTGAGTATTTACTTAAAACAATGGAAATAAAGGATTCATTTGCTGAATTAATTTCAGCGAGAAAATGACCGTGAGCCCTAATTAATTATTTCAATTAAAAGACGGAGGACCCTTTGTAAAGTTTGGGAACAATACAAACTGAGGGTAATTTTACATTTAGGTACCCTTTACATTTTAATGAACAGGTATTCATCTGTTCAAAATACTTGACCTATCATAAACCAAGCATGGGCCCTTTTTAATACAAAACGTGCCGTCAGCGTCAACAAAATGGAAAACGAAAATACAACAATAAAGACAATAGCGGAGATCTATACCGAGTTCAAATCCCCGGCGCATAAGGCAAACGTTCATAATGTCGTCAGTGTACTAGTACTCGTCATCTTATATATAAAATTCTCGTGTCACAATGTTAGTTACCATACTCCTCCGAAACGGCTTGACCGATTCTCATGAAATTTTGTGTGCATATCGGGTACGTCTGAGAATCGGTCAACATCTATTTTTCATACCCCTAAATTTTAAGGATGGTCCACTCCAAACATTTAAACGTGGTACGGAGTTCGCGAACTAGTCTACTAGTTTCATATAAAAATGGCAAAAAATATACTTTTTCTATGAATGATGAGTACTGGGACACTGACAAAAACTGACGATAGTACGGACGTTTACCTTACCTCTGACAAAGAAATTTGTTAAGTATGTATTTATCGCTACTCCACGGTGATGGAAAATATTTTGATATTTTATTAATTACGATGCCGTATATGTCTTAGATAAATTAATAATTTCACGAAGACATGACCGCACCGAACATGACCAACGTGGTGGACTATAGCCTTAAATGCTCTCACTTTCGTAGCAACCCTGTACGCAGCAGTGTGCTTCTGGCGAGCTGCTGGTGAGCAACAACCACGAACTTGGATAAGGATATCCTCGTATCAAACTCTATTTATGGACAGGCTAAAAGACGTTCTTCTGTATATTGTATATATTTTTTACTGTCACATAACAATATCGTTCTTTCTACGGACGAGTCCATCCTGACTAACTTAAACTGAAAAAACCGTTACATACTCATAGCCCCACAGTAGGGATATATACATATACTCTGTGTCGTGGGTACCATGGACACACAAAGACAGCAACACAAACACCCAGAACGAGAATGAAAATTTAAACTCATCATTCAAATTTCTGTTTCGCCGGGAATCGAACCCGGGAGCCCGCGGTTGGCAGTCCGGCATGGTAACCATGGCGCCAAGCGGGTCGCCAAAATTAAAGCTTCTTTAAAGCGTTTAAATTAAATCTTCTTCTCAGTCGCAACTGCGGCCGTTTAGCTGAGCTGTGAAAATAGCTGGCCTTAATTGCGGTTGCGAAACATTATTTACTGACAACATAGAGGACAGGTAATAAAACACAAAAGTTATCCCATTGTGCTTTCATTTCGTAGCAATGACAAGTACATTACAACAACAAATAATGGGTCATTTAAAATAAGGACGCCTCAGCAATACTAATTACCATTTTAGACCCAACGGAGATAATTATTTTGTATTTGTATTTTTTATTGAGTTAGTTGTTGAGGTAGTTGAGCAGCGATGGCCGAGTGGTAAAAAACCGCGGTCCTCGACGCGACCGATCCCATGTTCAAATCCTCGGCGCGCACCTCTGACAAAGAAATTTGTAATGTGCGAATTTATCGCTGCTCCACGGTGATGGAAAATATCGTGATATTTCATTGATTACGATGTTCTCCCTCGCCATGCATGCCTGAGAGAAATTCATAATTTCTCGAAAGCATGACGTCCACCAATCCGCACTTGGCCAGCGTGGACTATGGCCTAAATCCCTCTCAAATGTGAGAAGGAGACCTGTGCCCAGCAGTGGGACATAAATAAAGGTTGAAAAAAAATTTTGTTAGTTTGGGGGTTGGAGAGTGACACATGCTACTATTTACTGTTTATTTATTTATTTAGGAAATAATTTATTAAGAGCAATTAGAATTTTATTGTTGGCCATTCCGTTTCAGTTATAAGTCTCATATCTTTCTATGCTTTCGATTATGGAACATCTTGGCTGCAGCCCTTTTAGTGTCCCACTGCTGGGCACGGATCTCTTCCCACTACTGGGAGGCCAGGAACTTACTCCACCTCGCTGATCCAATGCAGGTTGATTACAACAACATCCTAATCTTAACAAATTAATTAAGTTTATGAGTTCCAGTTTCATGGTGGCCGAGCCTTTTATCTGATACGTTTAAACGAGCAATTCTTGTATATATTTAACTAGGTTCCGCCAGCGGCTTCGCCCGCGTGGACCCGTTTTATAGGTTCCCGTAGTATAAAAACCATCCTTTGTCCTTTCCCAAGGTTCACTCTATCTGTGTTTCAAATTTCATTAAAATCGATTCACTAGTTTAATCGGGAAAGCGTATCAGACAGACAGACAGAGTTACTTTCGAATTTAAAATATTAGTATGGATTCTGAAATCTCGGAAACGGTTCCAACGATGTTCATGAAATTTAGTACCCAGAGGGTTTCGGGGATGATACCTAAATCGATGCAGCTTAGAATTTTTTTTCTAATTTATATGGGACCGATGTCGAAAAAATAATTATCAACATCGGAATACTCTCTGAAAAGTAATGCGTGGTTACACATGAAAAAAAATAAACGTCGAATAAAAACCTCCTCTGTTTTATCGTCGGCTAAAAATCTCCATTAAAACTAAAACAATTTCAGTCTTTAGATTTTTGCAAATACAAGATTTCTATGTAAGTGGTACTCAGACATCGCGTAGACGACGAAAGCTCCTCAAAAAATACTATCATCAGAAATGATTCGCTAAAAGCTTTTAGGCCAAATTGCGTGGAAACTGACAAACCTCTTGGGCATAGAAAAAGTTTGACAAATGTACGCCCTCACATACATACTCATTATTATTGGACATTTACTCACCAGAGTGAGGTAGGTAATAATTTCGTATTGGATTCTCTAATATGATATTTTATTACAAGAGTAAGACTCGTTATGTTTCTATGTTTTAAAAAAGTAATATGTTTATCGTTCTATGTAGGTACATATGTAAGTATGTTTGTTTGTATGTCGTGTTATATGTGGAGACCAAACGCGGTGACCGCTTTGATGATTTATTCTTCCCATAATCATAATTTATAATCAATAGGTATTCTAATAATCGGTACACACATACACAAGTCATTCTTTGCAAAATACAGGGATTAGAAACAGTCAGAACCCATTCTTCAACCAATCAAAACTTCTAAAAACCCTTTAAAATTCATATGGTTCCCGGCTGTTAATCCTTCTATTTTCTAAAGACTTTATGATTTTTACGTGTGTGTATCTACTATAACAAACGTCTGGAAGACGTGTTCAAGCTGATGGAGTAGAACGGGCTGGGTATTAACATCAATGGCGAACACCTCACACACCTTCGATTTGCTGATGATATTGTAATCTTGGCGGAGAACCTGGAAGAGCTCAGCACTATGCTAGGTGACCTCCATAGCGCCTCACAAAGGATGGGTCTTAGGATGAACATGGACAAGCCGAAGAACATGTCTAACGTCCATGTCACACCTATACCGGTCGTTGTTGATGGCGCTACTCTCGAAGTTGTCGACGAGTACATATACCTGGGACAAGCGATCCGTACGGGTAAGTCCAGCTTCAAGAGAGAGGTAACTCGTAGAATCCAACTCGGTTGGGCAGCGTTCGGGAAATTACAAAGTGTCTTCTCGTCCAGAATACCTCAGTGCCTGAAGTCGAAAGTTTTCGAGCAGTGGGTGTTGCCAGTGATGACCTACGGCGCTGAGACGTGGTATTTTACAGTTGGCCTTTTCCATAGGCTCAAAGTCGCTCAGCGCGCGATGGAGAGGGCTATGCTTGGTATTTCTCTACGCGATAGAATTTGTAACGATGAAATCCCACCGACATAGCTCTCAAAATTTGCAAGCTGAAGTGGCAATGGGCAGGCCATATAGTTAGAAGAACCGACAACCAATGGGGAAGAAAGGTTCTTGAATGGTGACCACGTCTCGACAAAAGGAGTACAGGCCGCCTTCCAACCAGGTGGACTGATGACCTGAAGAAGACAGCGGGTAGTCGCTGGATTCAGAAGGCCCAGGATCGGGAGGACTGGCGAACGTTAGGGGAGGTCTATGTCCAGCAGTGGACTATAGAAGGCTGATGGATGGATGGATGGATGATCTATTATAAAACTATTTCAACGGTCTATTTGTTCAATTTTACTTTTTATACCAGTCTAAACTATTAGGCTTATTTTTCTTCTAAGTTTATTGAACGGTCGGGTTTTATGTTGTTTAATAAATAAAATGTGTCATTCAATGCATTTTTGTAAGACCATCAGAACAACGATACAAAATTTGCTTAATAATTTAAAAATAAACTGTCAGAGACAACAATACAGTATCATGATTTTGCTCTACAGTGTCGCCGCCGTACAACATGTATTTTAGCCCCGTATTCACTAAGGGACAAAAGACGTCATGGGGCGACGTTGGGCAATGTAGACTTGTCATCACCAAACATCTTTTTTTCCCTCCAGCTTTTTTCTCTCATTCCCAGCTCCTACCCAACATCAAAGCCGACCATCTGTTACAATTTATTTTAACAGATTCTCAGACTTTTAAATGAAATGTAAAATTAAATCCATCCATCCATCAGCTTTTTATAGCCAACTGCTGAACATAGGCCTCCCCTAACGTTCGCCTCTCCTCTAAAGGCTAACTTTAAAAGACCGTGTCTCAGCGCCGTAGGTATCGTAAAATTACATGATAATTATGAATAATTAAGTAAACAAATAATAATTTAAGGTTGAATAGTCATTGTATGCCTCAATAAAGTAGACTGCTTAAATACTGTTGTACTAAAAATCAAAACACTAAATTTTCTGTAAACAGGCATCAATAAAATTTTCCATATTGCTTCAATTTTATAGAACTTAATTTCACCACTGGCATAAATCAGCGGCAGTGCTGATGAAACAGATAATAATTTACACTACAGAACGTCATCATCAATTTTATTATTCTCGAATACAGAATCCGGGCGTTTTCAATAATGCTTCGTCTGCTTTATCTAAGTTGTTTTCTACACCTACTCATCAGAACCGAGTTCGTCTTGAGTGATTACTAAAATTGGATTGCTGACGAATTCGAACTTCGCCCGTTCCTTCCAAATGTCAATCCGTAAATGCGATATTCTGATTCTCATATTATTATGTAGATTGCTGGTATTTGAGATAAATATGACGTGATAACGTAAAGTAAATAAGGATTTGGGCATTATAATTTAATAATGAAAATAAAATCAAAAATGGCGTAAAACGCAAGCGGTTTACTATTCGATTAGGTACTAATAATGAGATGGGTGACCGCTTGTGGCAGAAAAATTCATGTGTCTTTCATTACTTTGGAGAGCATGTTGAGCCATTGGTCCCGGTTGTTTTCAATAGAGACAGTCGTTAAAACTTGTCAGAGACCTTATGAAGCAGTTTTTTTTTAAATAAATGGCAGTGGTTCGAAAACATCCAATAGCGGGTTAGTTACTATCCTTTTTATTGTATCGGGGGGGAAACCTTCAAAAGGCACCTTGGGAGAGAATACGGGGTTATGTGGGATTAGACAGCACTAAAACCTTCTCGGTGACCTGCCTCTGCGCTTGGGGAGGACTCCGAAATATCCAGTGCAACTCACCGTGGTCCTCCACACGCGGCGCCTACCTTCGGGAGAGCAGATGTGCTCTCCTGCGCCTCCCTTTGCTTACGGCGGCATGCGGCCACTCACGCACCGCCGTCCTTCCCGGGGCTGCTGGCTGGACAGATCGAGCTCACACTCTCACCGCCCGCAACCCCTAAAGCCCCATTTTAGTCGCCTCTTACAATCAGGCACAGGATACCGTAGCTCTATTCTTAATCCCGAAGCTACAGGGACTTGGCTACTAACCTTTATCTCCAATATCCCGCATGGTGCTCCATGCCACCCCAATAATGGGAACAGATCCGAGCGTAGCAGTGGGACGCAAAAAGGGCTGCAGCTAAAGGTCCTTGGTTCATAATATAAATAAATTATATTATTATGGATTTATACCCCAAAAAGAAAAATGAACTCGTATAGTATACATAACTTTTTTATCGTCTGTTTGTCCTTCAAGACCCTTTTTCTCGGGAACGTATAGATGTAGCAAGTTGAAATGAATATTAAATGTTCCAAGGTTCTAAGGGACCCGTGGAGCTGTGAAAAATTTTACTTTTTAGTCAGTGTAGTAAAGAGATATTTTACCTAATAAATTGTATTAACTATTTACTAACTGACCCGACAGATTAACTTTTTAGTCAGTGCATTTAAAAGATATTTTACCTTATAAATTGTATTATTTACTAGCTGACCCGACAGACGTTAATGAATGAAAATAAAATAATATGGTGGTTAAATATTCCTAAATTTTATATCTTCCGCGCAATTTTCTTATTTTTTTTTATTTCATATGATCCTTCTCTTCACAATAACAAACACAACAAAAAAAGAATTAGTGAAACCGTTCCAGTCGTTCACGCGTGATGACTTGACCAAGGAAAATAGGTCAATAATTCCTTTTTATATAATATATAGATAACATGATAATAATAATTATTATACATAACACTTTCATTTTACAAGATTATCAAGACTATTAGAGTATATCCTGTTTATCTAGTCATATTTGTCAGTATAATTATTAGGTTTATCTAGTGCCAGATTAACCTACTTTAAGCAATTTAAGAAATAGCACGTCATGGGGGCACCACAATCTTACTATTTACTTGCACCAACTCTGCGTAGGTATCATTTTTTCTGTATTAAATAAGCATTTTAACTGGATAAATGGATATTACTTTAATTTTGGATACTGGGACCCAGAACCGTGAAAACGACATCAAAATAGTCTCAATCTGGCAGTACATACAATACCTACATGTAAAATAAAAGTCTAGAATCAACGAATTAGTTCTTCATAACATGTTTTAGCAGCGAATGTTTTTGAAGAGCAGCGATGGCCGAGTGGTAAATAACCGCGGTCTTTGACGCGACCGACCCCAGGTTCAAATCCTCGGCGCGCACCTCTGACAAAGAAATTTGTAGGTAATGTGCGCATTTATCGCTGCTCCACAGTGATGGAAAATATCGTGATATTTAATTAATTACGATGTTCTCCATCGCTGTGCATGCCTGAGGGAAATTCATAATTTCTCGAAAGCATGACGTCCACCAATCCGCACTTGGCCAGCGTGGTGGACTATGCCCTAAATCCCACTCACTTATGAGAGGAGACCTGAGCCCAGTATTGGGACATAAAAAGGTTGAAAAAAAAACATGTTTTAAACTCATGCCCATCATCGAAAAACCGGGGGTAAAATGGCTGATGGATATGGAGGATTAGGTTCTCTTCTTAACGTAGACCCTATTCTGTCTAACATTCTCAATTACTGTGACGCACGGCTCAATGGTAGATAGATGGGCCATTAGAACACCGTTCCCTCCAAATGACAAACCATAAATCAATCGAATGTGAGGCCGTTTTCGGACGATGCCGCGTTGACAGCTACTTTCCGATATTTTTAGGGTTCAACACCTCAAAATAAAATGACAAGACCGAACAGGATGAACCGAGTGATGGTATATTTAATATATAATAATACCTATGTATAATCAAGATATACCTATAGCAAGAGAATTAAAACCAATTATAGTCATATAATGTAATACCTTATATTATGTCTCCGCTCCATTCCTCTAATTAGCATTGGAGCAGCTTACTGGAGCTTACTTTCTCGTGAAGTTTTCTTTTTAAGCTTGTGGCGTCGGGCCGCCGAAACCCACGTTGTACGCCACACGGTGTCTGTTAATCACACTTTTGTAATAAATTCCCAAAATCAACGAGAGATCTACAAGTTTATTTGAACTGAGTTCATGCATGCAGTGCGTAAGCATTCCTATGGATGAAATATGGACCTGACATATTAAATAAATATCTTTGGACAATTCACACAACACAATCGGATTCCAAACTAAGCAGAGCTTGTGCTATGGTAATCAGAAAGCTGATAAACATACTTATATAGTTCTAAATACTTAAATAGATAAATTAAAACCCAGACACAAAAATGTGTGATGAACATGACTATTTGATTCCCACCCAGGACAAAATTATGTATCCAACCCACGACCTCACCCTTCGCAGTCGGCTCATCACCCACTACGCCACGGAGGCTGCTATATTAATATGTGGATTGGGAAGATCCCTACTAATCTAGTCTGAATTGGATCCTTTCTTCTCTCTGACGGTATCAATAACAGTGACAATAGATAGATGGTCCATTAGAATACTATTCACTACAAATGACAAACCATATATCAATCTAATGTGAGGCCGTTTTTGGACGATGCTGTATTGATCGTTTTTTTTCCTGCATTTTTGATGTTTCACAATAACAAAAGAGGAAGGAATTTCTATAGTATTTTATCGTAGTCCATCAGTATTTCTGTGTTTCAAGTCAGTCTATCTATCTGAGATTGATGTCAGCGACAAACGCGTAAAAGCGATAGAGTTTTGTCGGAAAGTAGAAAAAGACATAATGTCTTCTTTGTTTTATAATGTGTTTTTGACGTGACAACGTCTTATAATTCGATGGGGCCGGCTGCAAGTACGAAAAAACATGACTCATGCGGCGTTACGTCGCTCTGAGGCGTTCCATTTAAGGCTTGAAGTGCAAGCGAGAGCGCGGAACGAGCGACAAAGAGGCACAATCGGCCTCAGCGTTCGGGAGCGTTCGATATCTGTCTCTCTCCTACTTGAGTGAACGATGCGTCCGCGTGGACAGCTGCTATACCATAATACATTTACATGTTCTCGTCAAGTATGAAGTGCAGTGAAAAGTGAATATTAAAATTTTATTTTTAAAAATGCAACCATTCCATCAGTATTTTCTTATGACGTTATCACGTTCATCTATCGTCACCCGACTTTACAGACAACCGATTTTTTTTTTAGTTATATCGGACAAAGTAAATGTAATTTAGTTTGATATAAGGTTAATAACAGTGAATAAGTTTGTAAAACCAATTTACAGGTCAAAAATAATAATAATAGTAATAGTATATCTTATGAGGTTGCCTCTAAAACACGACCGGACATGTTCTGGTAAAGCAGTCATCGCTTTAGTTGAATTTGACTAATTTAACTGCCTGATTACTGACGACCTTAAATTTTAACTTTTAATCCAACGAAATGAGCAAAAATTGGATACAAATGTATTCTTGACATTGGCATTATGCACATTTGTAGTATGCTATTTGGTATAGGTAGAAAAAAAGTCGTGTGGTGTTGTGAGACACCGGATAGAAACGAAGTTCGTTATTATAAAAATATACTTAAATTTTAAGTTCTATTCGAGGTATAAAGAAAATAATTACCTATTCGGGTACTTATGCATTTTTAATTATGATTTTTTTATCGATAAAAAGCAAAGAAAATACTTAACAAAATTATCTTAACACCTATTTTATTTACAGAGATTTATAAAAATACTAGCTGACCCCGCGAACTCCGTACCGCGTTTAAATGTTCGGGGTGGGCCACCTTTATCACTTGGGAGGGGGGATGAAAAATAGATGTTGGCCGATTCTCAGACCTACTCAATATGCTCACAAAATTTCATGAGAATCGGTCAAGCCGTTTCGGAGGAGTATGGCAACGAAAACTGTGACACGAGAATTTTATATATTAGAAGATAATATAACTATCTGACCCCGCGAACTCCGTACCGTGTTTAAATTTTTGGGGTGGGCCACCCATAACACTTAGGGGGATGAAAAATAGATGTTGACCGATTATCAGATCTACCTGATATGCACACAAAATTTCATGAGAATCGGTCGAGCCGTTTCGGAGGAGTATGGTAACTAACACTGTGACACGAGAATTTTATATATAAGATAATAATAACAGTCATCACTTAGACTATACATTAGGCACTGTTTAGCCGTCATACAATCATCCTATATATACATCGTAGGGTACCTCTCCGCAACGCCCCATAAGGAACTTCGTTCCAGAAGCGAAGCGATGCGACTCGACCAGTAAACGAAAAGGTGTAATTTTACATTGCTATTTGATCATATTGTTATGTTCATTACTCACGCTTTTGTTCCGTGACCTGAAATTCGATTTCAAAGTATATAAATATCACGTCGTAAGGAAGCTATTTGCTACAAATGACAAGCAATAAATCAACCTCAATGATCCATTGCAGTACCCGTATAAGCCTGTTGATTTGTGCCGAGAGAGAACATTGCTAGGGGTTGGTTAGGAGCATGAAAACTTTTAGGGATGAAAGAATAAATATTATTTACTTTTATGGTTATAATAAGATTAATACGATCACTCGACTAACGAGGTATTAGTCAGCCAAGTGGTTTAGACTTAAGGTTTTAGAATCAGACATTTAGGTACCCAGTTCAAAAACCGAAACGCACCTTTAAACACTTTTTGTGCACCAGATAATTGCTATAGGTATATGACACATTTATCGCTGATCCACGCTGAGGGTTGTAATATATTAAATACTAGCTGTGCCCCGCGGTTTCAACCGCGTTAGAGAGGATCATTAGCATAAAGTGAAATCCCTTCTGAAGTGCTATGGACCGGCTGTTTTGTAGGACTAAGAATGTGTAACTCTAGCGGTTTTCGCAGGGCACGCCAGAATAGCTCGCAGATGGTAGATTTTTTCCTACTTACTTGACACTTATCGCCATATTTTGGACAATTCACACAATATCTTTATAAATTGTAGCCTATGTGTTATTCTGATGTATAAGCTATATTATTGTAAACTTTCATTTAAATCCATTCAGTAGTTTTTACGTGAAAGTTAAAATAAACTGAAACGTAGTAATCAGGTAAAAGAAACGTAAGGGTAGTAATTATTAAAAGTCGTATGAAATATAATTATGTCAAAGGAATGAGGATCAGTAAAGTTACAGCAAATTCAATCAAACTACAACACACTTTATTCTATATGACATAAGAATGATATATCTTTTTGAATTATCAAAATCGGTCCATAACTTACGAAGATATTAAGTAATAAAGTTGTGCCGTTCCTCTTGCTAAAAAGTACACGTGTGACGTCACAATTACCGAACCGAGCGCAGTCGGCATACGATTCGACGAGACGGATGTTTGAGATTCGAGTGTAAAGTGTAGTTCGAATGTAATTTTGTAATAAAAGTATAAAACTTACCTTAATACTTAATATTAGTGCTAATAAAGTAGAAGTTTTGTACAAGCTCAATCAGATAAACGTCCGAAATACCTATATAGGTACCTACCTACTCGTACATATTGTACTGATCTTTTAGAGAAATTCACGTATTTTTAGCGTTTTTGAAACTAGTTGAGACTTAAAATTACTCATCTCTTTTTAATTTTGATTACCTACCCACGGAAGGTTGTGGAAATAAAACTTTATAAAAGAAACGAAAGCATTTTTATTTTTACACTTTTAGGCTAGATCATAATAAAAATAAAGTATTACCTTATACATAACAAAAAATCCTGTAAATTTATAGTTATTTAATAAAACAAGTTTATTTCTCGATCCGAACACGTGCCAACTTTATTACTTTTCGCCAAGAGAAGAGAGGAGATCACAGTCATAGACAAAGTACAGGAAAGTTTAACCATAGACTAACAGTTTTGTTTTTAACTTATCTAAGACAAAAATAACCAAATTAATTATTTCGATATACTAAATTACACCCCCACTATATCGAAAAAATAAAGAAATATTACACAAACAAACTACCTTTTAATAACCCCTAGTGTTTTCATAAATTGGTAATGTTTTGCCCCAGATAAACCCTTTGTCAATAAGTCAGCAGGCATCTGAGAGGTCTGAACATACTTAGTCTCAATTATATCATCTTCAATGACTTCGCGAATAAAATTATATCGGACATCAATGTGTTTGGACCTCCTGTGTGACTGATGACTATTAGCAAGCTTCAACGCACTCTGGCTGTCATTAAATAATATTATTTTATTACAAGAACCAACTATTTCTATTTCCAATCTTTGCAAGTATATGGCTTCACGGCACGCTTCTGATAAAGCCATATATTCAGCTTCACAGCTACTTAAAGCCACTGTGCGTTGCTTCCTGCTCTCCCAAGAAACAGCAGATCCACATTTTAAAAAACAGAACCCGGTATATGACCGCCTATCAATAGCATCACTCGCCCAATCTGCATCTACATACCCTATAAAGTCTGCTTTTCCTTGGGAATACTTTAAACAATGATCTTTAGTCTTATACAAATATCTCAAAATTCTTTTAGCATAATTAAAATGAACATGTGAATAAGAAGTATTGAATTGAGATAAGTAACTGACAGAGTAAGCTATGTCTGGTCTGGTCAAAACAGCTAAGTACATTAAACTGCCTATTAGCCTTTGATATGGTATGTTATCTTCACAAACATTGGATTTTTCTAGATTTAATTTACATTCAATAGGCGTTTCAGCTATACTGCATTCAGACATATTAAACTTTTTCATCAATTGTTCTATATAATGCTCTTGATCAAGGGTTATAACATTAGACTTCCTATCAATATTAACTCTCATCCCTAGATATTGTCTGACCTGACCAAGATTTTTAATTTTAAATTTAGCACTTAAAGCTTTAATTAAACTATCAGTTTCACACTTTTCATTAGAGAATATTAGGAAATCATCTACATAAATACCAACAATTACCTTTTTACCATTGTTACAGTTTTTAATAAAAACACAAGGTTCTATTTTGCTATTGAGATAACCTAAATTACATAATGTCTCCTTAACTCTATCATACCAGGCTAATGAAGCCTGTTTCAACCCATAAACAGCCTTTTTTAATTTAAGAACCTTTTTACAATCAGTAATAGGAAAACATTCTGGTAATTGCATAAATATGTTCTCTTTGAGATGACCATTAAGAAATGCTGTTGTGACATCTAGATGAGTTATATCCATGTCTAACTGTACACTCAATGCAAAAAGATAACGCAAAGTCGAATGTCTTATAACAGGAGAATATGTTACCTGAAAGTCCACGCCAGGTCTCTGTGTAAATCCCTTTGCTACTAACCGTGCACGAAATCTCATTTTATTGTCACAATATTTCTTTTTAAGAACCCACTTGCACTTCACAACTGTACCTGAACTTGGAGTATCTACCAACTCCCACACATCATTTTCCCTAAAACAGTCTAATTCTTCCTTTATTGCACTTAACCACTGCTCCTTCTCAGGTCCAGCTAATGCTTCTTCCAAAGTCAGATCACTAGCATCGTCAAAAACCTCCAAACCAGTATCAGCACACATATTTGACCATCCATACCTCTCAGGTCTCTTTTTCAGTCTATTACTCCTCTTTTCATGGACTTCATCCAATGCAGTTGTTTCTGCATCTTCATATTCGCTAGGGACATATGTCATGTCAGACTTGTCAATATAACTTTCAATCATAGTGTCATCAAATTCTTCTAAAGAAGAGTCCCCCACTGAACTTGAGCTCCCTTCACTGCATTCCTTACTTTCTGTAATAGGTATACTCACTTGGGGTTTTGCCTCTTCCATTACTATTACATCCCTGCTAGTACTGATTTTCTTCGTTACAGGATTATATACTCTATATCCTTTGATATTTTCAGGGTAGCCCACAAGTATTTGTTCCTCCGACTTCCTGTCCCATTTTTGGCGCCTTTCTTTTGCCACATGTACCATAACACGGCTACCAAAAATGCGCAAATGGCTTATGTCCGGCTTGCTCCCCGTCCATATTTCATACGGTGTTTTATTTAATGTTGTAAGTACAGTACGATTATGGAGATACACCGCTGTATTTGATGCCTCAGCCCAAAATTCCTTGCCCATCTTAGCATCAAATAGTAAGCACTTTGCTTTCTCTACTACAGTGCGATTAAATCTTTCTGCAAGGCCATTTTGCTCCGGTGTGTAGGGATTCGACTTTTGATGTGAAATTCCATTCTTTCGTAAATAATCATCAAACATTTTATTACAAAATTCCTTCCCGTTGTCAGAGCGTAATATTTTAATTTTCTTATTTAACTGGTTTTCCACCTTGGCCTTATAGTCATGAAAATGTTGAAATGCTTCACTTTTATGTTTCATGAAGTATATGTAGGTCATACGACTGTAGTCATCGATAAATAAAATGAAGTACCTGGACCCACCAATTGAGGCCTTTTCCATAGGACCACAAACATCACTGTGAACTATGCCCAATAATTCACTACTTCTAGAACCAGCATGTCCAAAAGGATGGCGTGACTGCTTCCCCTCACAGCACACCACACATGACAATTGGGAAATTTCACTTTTCTTATCAAGTTCCATGCCATTTACTGCATTAGGCATCTTATTCAAGTACATACTATTCACATGGCCTAACCTGCGATGCCATGTATCCACAGATGCAACTGTTGCAGCCACTATGCTCTCAGGTGATCTCAATTTATATACACCATTTATTAATGATGCCATGGCCACCAACTGGTCATTTCTATTATAAATACTGCAGCCATTGGTAGTAAACAACACTCTGTTACCTTTTCTGACTAACTGACTGACAGACAGCAAGTTTGTGGTTAATTCTGGCACACATAACACATCTTCGACAATCACGTCATATTCACCGTCCTCCGTAACTGTAGTAATTTTTATGTCACCTGAACACTTCACGGTAAGCTTTTCCTCGTTCGCAACAACAATTTCTTTGATGGGATGCTCGGTCGAGACATTTTTAATCCATTGTTCATTTGCGGTTAAGTGGGCACTCGCCCCCGAGTCAACATACCAATCATTCTTCGAAAAAGTGCCGTTTAGAAAAACTGCATTGAACGCATTTGTTTGTTTTCGTTCACTTGATTTACTATTTGAAGAATCTTTATCAACATTTGTACATTGATTGCGATAGTGTCCGATTTGTTTACATCTGTAACACCTAATTACTTTCTTTGACTTTGACAGATGACAGTTGTCTTTACTTCCGCTATGACCAGTGCTGCCAACCTTCATTTTTCGAAAACTTGCAAACGCTCCACTAGCGTCACCACTGTTTTCTTCTTCTAAGTCCATCAACTTAGATTTAATGGCGTCGGTCGTAATGGCGATACCTGAATGCTCGATCGCCATTATCATCGGCGAATATTTCTCGGTTAACCCAGCTAACAATAGGCAGCCAATCCATTCGTCACTAATTTTAAACCCGGTTCCACTTAATTTCTGTGCAGTTTCAACTAACTGGGTAACATAACTTGTCATACTACTGCAGCTTTCAAGACGAATTGAGATGAGATTTCTCAGTAGGCTGATGCGTCTGGAAAAACCGGAGTCATCAAATAGAGCCTTTAGCTTATTCCAAAGCTCCAACGACGTCTTAACATCCTTTATGTGGACGTACAAAGTAGAATCGATAGTGAGAATCAATTTAGCTTTGGTCCTCGCATCATCAGCGGCTTCTGTAGTCTTTCCGGCAACAGGTCTAATACAGTGCTCCATGTTCTCCAAGACCAGAAAATTCTCCGCAGCGAAACACCATTCTGTATAATTTTCGCGCCCCTTCAGCTTCGGCACATTTACCAAGTAGTTAGTCATAATTCCTACTTATCACTCGCGCCTACGCTAAATAAGTGAACCAAACTGAAAATTATTACTTTGTCTAGCTAAATATTGCCTATACTGGGCCCATAACCTATAGTTATTTAATAAAACAAGTTTATTTCTCGATCCGAACACGTGCCAACTTTATTACTTTTCGCCAAGAGAAGAGAGGAGATCACAGTCATAGACAAAGTACAGGAAAGTTTAACCATAGACTAACAGTTTTGTTTTTAACTTATCTAAGACAAAAATAACCAAATTAATTATTTCGATATACTAAATTACAAAATTAACTAAACCACAGGCTATCGTTACAATATTATCCAAAAAATATTCATACATACCTCACACCTATATTTTTTTATCGAGACGAGACCCGTGACGGTGACGACCGACCCGTGTGGCGTAATGGTTACCATACCGATTGGAGAGCCCGGGGTTCTATTCCCGGCGTGGCAGAAATTTGAATGTTGAGTTTATATTTCTGTTCTCGGTTTGGGTGTTTGTTTTTCGGTCTTTGTATGTGTCCATGTGAAAACGACCTCTGCACCTGGCTACATACAACACCAGGACACTGAGGACCGACGAAAAGATACATGAGCTGGAAGCAGAGATAGATAAGTTACGCTGGAGTATCATAGGATTATCTGAAGTCCGAAGAGAGGGGGAGGACACGGTAATCCTTAAATCCGGTAACTTATTCTATCACCGGGAGGGCGAACATCTGTCCCAAGGTGGTGTCGGGTTTCTCGTCCACAGGTCCCTCGTCAACAATGTGACGAAAGTCGAATGTGTTTGCAAGGGCAAGGGTACTCAGAATATCAAAACGGTATTCGCTGAAGGTCATACTGTAGTGTGTAGAGGACTCTTAATATAAGTTTAGGTTTAGTGTTAACTGTTATTAGAGTTAGTCATAATAAAGACATAATCCCGTCAACACGCCTTTCAATAAACCCGAACCTGAGCAAGTCTTTACAATACAGGTATATGCGCCGACGGCGACACACCCAGACGATGAGGTTGAGGCTATGTATGAGGACGTAAGTAGAGCCATACATGCCTCTAAGACTCATTTCACGGTGGTGGTCCCCCATGGATTTCAATGCAAGACTGGGCACCCGAGACGGCGACGAGCAGAAAGTAGGGCTCTTTGGATTTGTTCAACGAAACCACCGAGGCCACTTGCTCGCTAACTTCTTGGAGAAGGAGAACCTCTTCATGATGAACTCCTTCTTCAAGAAGAATCCTCATCGTAAGTGGACTTGGATAAGTCCCAACGGTTCCACGAAAAGCGAGATAGCAGACAAACGGCACATATTTAATGTCTCCGTGATCAACAGGTATGGTACGAGGCACATTAAATATCAACATCAAACTGGAACGGTCATGCCTAATGAAGTCTACGCTCCGACCAACACCTGTCCAAATCCAGGGTTCCGAGAACTTTCAGCTTGACTTGCGAAATCGTTTCGCGGGCCTAGAAAAATGCGAGTCTGTGGACGAATACCACACCAGGATGGTACAAACCGTCCACGAGGTAGTGTCCAAGTTCTTTAAGGCACCCTCCAGTAGCAGACCCCAAGTGCTCTCTGAACATACCCTCGGTCTTATAAAGGAAAGGCGTGAACTATGCGTTCGGTCCCCGTCTTCAATGTCGAAGTTGAGCCGCCTGGGCTTAACAAACAGATCTCTTGCTGCAGACGACGCGATCTGCGTGCTCACAACACACAGTGCGTCAAAAACACTATTGAGCGCAACCAAGGCACAAAAGTGTTCACAAGAGATCTGAGTGTAGGGCAAAGCCAGTTAATGTGATTGAGGACGGAGTCTGGCGCTGTAGTTTCGTCTAAGCCTGAAGTTCAGAGAGAAATTGAGAGGTACTACGGACGGTTGTACAGCTCCTCAAAAGCTCCCGTTACCGATGTGGTAAACGATAAGAGAGCCAAATTGACCCGACACTATACCGAAGATATCACGGACGTCAGCCTGTACGAAATTAGAAGGGCCCTTAATCAGCTTAAAACAACAAAGCACCGGGAGATGACGGTATCACATCAGAGCTGCTGAAGACTGGATGGAAACCCCTCCAAGTGGCGCTCCAAAAACTGTTCGATACAGTCATCAGTAGCGGAACTGTCCCGGAGGCGTGGAGCGGAAGCATGGTGGTTTTGTTCTTCAAAAAGGGTGACAGAGCCCTTTTGAAGAACTATAGACCCATCGCGCTTCTGAGCCACGTCTATAAGCTGTTTTCAAGGGTTCTTACTAATAGTAGTGCGCGCAGGCTAGACGACTTCTAGCCTCCCGAACAAGCCGGATTCCGAAAAGGCTATAGTACCATGGACCACATACACACGCTGCGACAGGTTATACAAAAGAAAGATATAATCTGCCGCTATGTATTGCGTATGTGGACTATGAGAAAGCCTTCGATTCTATCGAGACCTGGGCGGTGCTAGAGTCTCTCCAGCGATGCCAGATTGACTATCGGTACATCGAGGTGTTGAAGTGTTTGTACAAAGCCGCAACTATGACAGTCCGAGTCCACGACGGAAGCACTGGACCTATTCCATTGCAGCGTGGAGTACGACAAGGGGATGTTATATCCCCGAAGCTGTTTACCGCTGCACTGGAAGACGTGTTCAAGCTGATGGAGTGGAACGGACTGGGTATTAACATCAATGGCGAACACCTCACATACCTTCGATTAGCCGATGATATAGTAATCTTGGTGGAGAACCTGGAAGAGCTCAGCACTATGCTAGGTGACCTCCATAGCGCCTCACAAAGGGTGGGTCTTAAGATGAACATGGACAAGACGAAGATCATGTCTAACGTCCATGTCACACCTATACCGGTCGTTGTTGATGGCGCTACTCTCGAAGTTGTCGACGAGTACATATACCTAGGACAAGCTATCTGTATGGGTAAGTCCAGCTTCGAGAGAGAGGTAACTCGTAGAATCCAACTCGGTTGGGCAGCGTTCGGGAAATTACAAAGTGTCTTCTTCGTCCAGAATACCTCAGTGCCTGAAGTCGAAAGTTTTCGAGCAGTGTGTGAGTACAGGCCGCCCTCCAACCAGGTGGACTGATGACCTGAAGAAGACAGCGAGTAGTCGCTGGATTCAGAAGGCCCAGAACCGGGAGGAGTGGCGAACATCTCCCCTAATGTTCGCCACTCCTATGTCCAGCAGTGGACTATAAAAGGCTTATGGATGGATGGTATGTGTCTATGGTACCCACGATACACCCGACCGTTGATCGGCAGTCCGATGGTAACCATTGCATCACACGGGGTCGTCTCATATAATACGTAGTTCCGAAGTCCATAAAGGGATCCACCGGGAGTGTCCGGGAGGGCCTAAGGTGGTTTCTCGTTCACAGATCTCATGAACACAACGTTACGCAAGTCGTAAGCGTAATGTATTTTTTATTCATAATATCAAAACGGTATTCATTGACACTGATTCACTAGACAGCCATATTTTTTTTATTTGAATGGAGTAGCAGACGAGCATGCAGGCCACGTTGTGTTATGTGGTCGCTTCAGCTCATGGACATCTACATACAACCTCTAGCAAGCATAGGTAAGTCTTGTCTGAGGTCGTATGCAGTTACGCTGCTACTCCGGAGGCTAGTGTCGCCTCATGCAAGTGTAGCCGGCAACTGCACCTTTCCACCGAAACATAATAGTTCTACCACCGACAAATATATTTAGTGAGTATAATCTATGGGGAAGAAAGGTCATCGAATGGCGACCACGTCTCGGCAAAATGAGCACAAGCCGCCTTCCAAGCAGTTGGACTGACTACCTAAAGAAGACAGGGGGAAGCCGCTGGATTCAGAGGGCGCAGGACCGGTCGGACGTAGTGACGAATATTAAGAAGCCTATGTACAGCAGTGGGCTAAAGTACATTAAAATAATCTTTACAACAGTGTCTTGTAGTCTGGGTAGAGGCATAAGAATAAATAATTATTTTTATTAGGGTAGAGGCTGTAGTTTTATCATCTCTTTTTACAACAGAAACAATTTTTTACGAAGTTTTGGGTCTCTCGGCACGTTAACAAATATTTTTCTGGCATTTTAACGAGCGTATTTTTAAATTTGACACTATACAATATTAATACATAGTTGAAAATGTGAATTAGATACCAATCGGACACTTATTTGTTTTTAAAGTCAAAATTAACCACACAAAACACTGCGCGCCTAACCGCTGCTAAAGGCTAACGGTAATTGTGACGTCACAGCTATCGCGGCGGCGGCCGCGCGGCCCTCAATGTATTTTCGTTAGTAATTTGGTCATAACTTCGTCAATTTTTGTCGTAGAACAAAAAATTTTGCACTGTACGTTAAGCATTTCATAGCTCTACAAATCTGCATTCTCAACTAAAAACGTGACTGATCCTCATTGCCAGCAAGCGCGGCCTCCTTGTCTCGCCCGCCGCCGCGCCGCCAGCGTCTTGTCTTGCTTGCATCAAGCGCGCGTGGATTTCCTTAGCAGAGTTATTTTAGAAATGTATTTATTATACTCTTCAAAGATCTTATACTTACAATCATCAACAAATATATTTCGAAAAAGATTATTACAGGATTTTATGTCAATAAAAAACTCTATGGCCCATAACTCATTAATAGGTACCAACATCTTACACACGTGATAACTTTTAAACGAAATATCCGATTGAGATGAAACAAAAAGTATTTTACTTCTACATAAATACTCTTGATAATATAATGCTTAATTTCGATAAAGAATTTATTATTACGATACATATTTAACGTAGTTTTTTTTTTCTTCAGACGATTTAATAATTATTTTGAACACAAAATCGGTTATTGTGTTTAAACCATGATAGCTATAGGTCATATAGGTCTTAATGGGATCTACAAACCCGTAGTACATCATTTTGTTCTATTGTCAATAGTTTTTGCAGCGCACGCAAAAATAGGTTTTCGACTTTACACCTTGTGTTACAAAATAGCAATTTTATTACGGATCCCTAATTTTGAAAAAAAAACATAGCCTATAGCCTTCCTCGATAAATGGACTACCCGACACTGAAAGATAAATAATAAATATTACATTATAACGTTTTACACTCCTAGACCCACAATAGAGTAGATATTTCCTGTGGCGTGGGTACCATGTACACACACGTAGACATGAACACAAACATACAGACCATAAACATAAACTGAAACTCTGCTAGAAACGAACGTGAAACTTCCGAATGGCAGCATGGTAACCACCCAGCTCGTCATCTCTCTCTATTTCGAATAGAGACCTGCTAGACAAGTGGCATTGCACTATCGTAAACGCTTATAAAATAAATTTAAAAAATGTTTTATTCTTTACAGACGCTGATACGTTGATCGTGAGCTGGAAAACATCAACCTGGCACATATGAAGCGAAAATTCTGCGTGGCCCCGTCATTCAACTGTGACGACGACATGGAGGAGCTCAATGTGGTAAGTAATTCCTATTTAAATAGTCGTATATTATGGCTGGGGAGGCCTGGAGTTTACTCCACCACGCTGCTCGAATGCGGTTTGGTGGAGATGCAGGTTAGTGGCTAAACGGCTGTCGGATGTTTTAAAGCCGCCCATAAGGCCTCCGACTAGGTTACGACTGTTATCTATCGACAACAAACGGGACCGACGGCTTAACGTGCTCTCCGAAGCACGGAAACGCGCATGAATTTTTTGCCACTAGCGGTCACCCATCCTACACCCGACCGCGCCCGTTTTGGCTTAGTTGCATAGATCGTTTGCGTTCTACGCTAACCGCCGGGCCATACGCGTTATTATAAAATATTATGAGGAAGTAAGATTAGATTGTTTGTTTGTTTCCAATAGGCTACGAAAATACTGAACCGATTTAAAAAATCCTTTCACTGTTGGAAAGATATACTATCTCCGGGTGACATAGGCTATATAATATTTTAAAAAATCCAATAATGTAACCCAATAACCCAAGGTGTAAATAAATTACCAAAAAATGTTTTTGCATCGCGTGCGCTGCGAAAACTATTGACGATAGAATAAAACAATGACTACTAATGACTTTGCAAAACACATCATTATTTACATACCGGCCAAGTGCGAGTCGGACTCACGCACGAAGGGTTCCATAACATTATCTATAAAAAAAATCACGTTCATTATATGGTAGCCCCCTTTAATATGTATTTTATTCTATTTTTAGTAATTGTTGTTATAGCGACAAGTGTCGCGACAGCATAGGTCTAACTATTATAATTATCCCACTATAAGTGTTCTTTTATTTAATTGAAATGCCGCCGCTAGAAAAGTATATTTGTTTATATCTTGGTCCTAATCCTAATCAAAATAAATTACTTCTTTAATTTATTAATTATTTAATTTATATAAATTAATCACTTTATATAAGTTTTTGAATTATTCGATTCGAACATTCCATTCGAAAAATATCACGAGTTGAAAATGTAAGTATTAGAAAAAAATTGCGGATTCTCCGCTCACCCCGCTCAGCCAGCGGGGCGGGCTACTATAAGAAATAAATGTCTAGGTTTTAAATGGGGTCCATTTAAAACCTAGAAAACGAAATCTACCACGAATTATTATTCAACTCATGATATTGATCCTGTCTAACGCGGGTAAAACTTAAAAATCATAAATATAGTCATAGGCCTCGTATTCACGAGGGGATAAATATCGCGCGAAGTCTGTCGACATCGCCCAACATCGTCTGACATCTCACCTGCGTAGTGATGTAGCACCTGTCGCGGGACTTTTGTCCACTAGTGAATAAGAGGCTTTAACTTTCGCAGCACGTATGAACTCTTATCCACCTCTAGCACATCCAACTTTATTTATAGCTGCCGTTCTATATCTATATCTAAGGCTTAGACCTAAAAACAAAGCAAGATTTAGCAAGTTTCAATGTTTCAATAAAACTTTCACGAATATTGAACCGAAACGAGAACAAAACCCTCTCAGGACTTGGAAATCCATAAAACTAATTTGTATCCTACTTTGATTCATACTGCAGCCAACCTAGCTTCCTAATTTGAGGGATTTTTCTTGATGGTATTGTTCACTGGATGAAACTTTCGACTATTTGTATATATTTTTAATGTTAGTTCAGCAATAATTTCATACACACTCTAAAATGTAAAAAATTGGCTTAATTTTTTAATAAATTCTCATGTTTTAAATTCAAATTCAAATAAATGATTTGAATTTGAATTTGAATGTATCTATAAAATAAATTTGATACGTAACCATTGTGGTATTTGAGGACCGCTAAGTAAATTATAAGTTCCGTAACAATTGAGTTAAATCGGTTCACCCGTTTGGGGCTACGATGCTGCAGATAGACATACAGATACACATAATACACACAAGGAGTCCTAACTCCGCTTTTTGCGTCGAGGTTGCATTACCAATATTTTGTAAAAAAATATTGTACTCTTACTATAGTTCTACTATGCAGCGCTATTTTTTACCTATCTCCCCGCTCTGACATTAAAGTTACATCGCGAAGTCTTTTAATAAAATTTTAATTTTTCCCTCGCGTTTTCTAAAGTCACCTCCTATGACATTTGATATTAAAAACTTGTAATTGCTGCTTTACAAGTTTATTCACCTTCAAAGATCTAAAAAACGATAAAGGTGAAAATATACGAATCTTCACTACTTTTACGACACCTATGGCGCAATTAACATGCCGAAAAACTTAGACTAAGAATAATGTACTTACGTACTATAGACAGAGGCATATTTTCATTACGGCACGCTAAAGCGAGATCGAAATATACTTAAAGAACTTGTTAAAAAGAGATGGGAGCGAGATTTTCTGTCCTTTTCGGTGTAACCACATATTTTGACAGTGCCCTTTAATTATGTGGCAGGCAAACTGTGGAAGTCGGGGTGACATTGTTGTTTTATAATATTTATGTGTTAAAATCGATTCTCACAGCTGTAAATTGTGTTGTATTAAAAGCAAATAACATTTTTCTAGTTCCATAATATGGTGAGCTGCAGTATTTTAGGTTGTATGAGCCGCAGTGAGCGTTAACAGGAAGGCTGCCGGGAGGTATTACATTTTACGCGTAAGTTAAATACTTCTCTTTAAAATGTACTAAATATGTATTGTTTATATATAGATATTTAATTACTTTTGTCTTATAACTAGTCATTCAACGTAAATATAGTGGAATTCGTGAAAATAAACTTATATTTGTTTATTTCAAACATTGTCAAATTCGAAATTGTGTTGTCAGATCTCGAATCAAAATATCCTCCCCGTATTAGTAAAAAATTAACCATCTTATTTAAATATAATTATTTTTAACAAAAACAGTGACAATAATAATATCAAAGATTATGTGTTACCTCATTAGTAGTTAGTTACATTACAAGCGGGAGGCTCAAATACCCCCTGTTTATATATAACTATTTAAGTGGAGACCAGTAAAATGTTATAGGCTGGGTGCACCAGGCGCGGTCGCAGCCTTCAATTTTGGGGGGAGGGTCGCCAAGAAATTTGAGGGAAGAAGTGTCTCAAATTCGCTTGTTTTACCTTCCATGTACGCATGACTGACGGATTGGGGGGGGGGGTCATGTCCTGTGACCCCCCCCCCCCCACCTGGGACCGCGCCTGGGGTGCACGTTATGAGCATTTTCCCGACATATTAAATTTCACTCACACAGACTATAAAAAGATACTCCATACATTTTGTATTAGACATTATGAGAAGTTTACCAGACGAATTTCATCTCATGTTGCTGTCATATTTTTTTCAGTTTTCCAACTGACGCTCTTGCCGAAAATAAATGGTTCAGGCCACTGGACGTATTGACTGGCAACCATCAATTTAATTCCGAATTTGTTCGGTCTATTTTGAAAGCCATTTATTGACCAAAAGGATAAAGAGAAGAAAAAAATAATAAAATTGATACAAATGTACATTTTTATATATTGCGTTATAACTAAGTGTTTACTTTTATCTTTGTAATATTTGCATACCTCATTAAGGTAAATATGACGTACTAAATATGTATTAACAGCTTTTGTAAACACCCATATTGGTGCCATTAAAAATCTTTGTATTTGTCTTTTATTTTCTCCTATATGTATGTCCTGTAATTTGCTGACCCAATTAACTTTATGCCAGTCAACCAATCTAAACTCACAAACAACCAACCATAATACACAAGCATATAAATCCTTTCACAGTTTGGTCTGCCAATGTTTATAGTTTACTTGCTTGATATTGTAGATTACCAAATTTGGGGGAAAATATGATAAGTGGGTAACACTGGCTGCGAAAAAGAGATGCCAACGAAGTGGTTACACCGACCCTCTGTCTTTAGATTATTGGTCTTTGCCGAAAAAGTTCTTAGAAAATGACACTAACACCCTGAGTAAGCAAAAATGACTTTAAAATTATGTTTTCGATCTGGTTGTTTGTGTCGTTGTCTTTGTGTATTTCTATGGCATCCTCGATACATACGGGAAAGAAAACAATATTAATTTTATGATATTTTAATATTTATATTATATCTTTATGTTAACTTTTATTCACATGACAATAAATTATAATTAATCTAACACATTTCCTTCGCTCTCAGAAGTTTCTTCGGTGCTTCCAATTTGCCGTAAAGACTCGCTATATTTAGCCATTGACATTAGATCTCCTTCCTCCAATCTCAATTTGTGCATTTTAATGAACTCCTCATAAGCATTTAAAGCTAATCTCCTCTCTTTGCCTTCAGCTAGCGTCGCTTCCCATGAAAAAGACACCTGATATGGATGGTCTTTAACCATTTTATAAGCATTATTCTTCAAATACTCATAATCTTGAAGATACTCTCTTTTAAGTCCCTGTTTATCGTCAGAAAGCAGACTCTTTTTTACCTTTTCCTGTTTCTTAATAGCCTCTGGAAATAATATTGCAACAGTATCATTAAAAATGGTCTTCTGATTTTTCATTATTTCTAACATTCTTCTCTCCTTTTCTAATCGTTGAGCTTCTAATTCTCTCAAAGGTTTTTCATGTTCAATTAACTCAGCTCTATTTATTCTTTTTTTAACAGCAATAGTACGTTCTATAAGCTTTTTTATGATAGCTTGCCATCTTTCTTCAGGACCAATAACTTTCATTTTCTGAAGCCGTCTTGCTTCTGCTTCTTCCTCTAATCTCTTTTCTTCTTCTTCGCGGAGCCTTCGTTTTTCTTCTTCTTTTAAAGCTAGAAGCTCACCCTCCTTTCTTTTCATTTCTAATAGTATTTGAGGATTATTTTTCATCCAGTCCTCTTGCCATGATATAAAAGACTGCATTACTTTAAGTTCTCGAATTATCATGCATTCCATACGGCCTATATACACAGGATTTTCAATCATAAAAATAGGTGGATTCAAAAACATTCTGAACGAGCCATTTACATCACTCACTCCGATTATATTTTTGGCCAAGGGTAAAGTATGCAAACTCACTCCAGTTAACATACTGCCGGATAAAGTTTGAACACATATTGGTTTATCACTTCTAAGCAGTAAATCCCATGTTTCGAGATCACCTTCGGAGGTAGCTATAAATAGCAAACTAGGTTTGTATAACGACCATACAGCATCTGTTAAACGACATGGACGTTTTTTCCAAATTAGCGGTCGATTCATTAATTTGTCACTCCAAATTGCAAATATTTTGCCACCTACCGTCAGAGTAATAGTAGTAATAAAAGGATTTTTCTGAGTACAAGTTACAATGCCATCGTGTATATGACAGCTGTATTTTATATCGCAATATTCCGAGTTCACGACCTCACCCGTGTTAAATTCGTGACCTTCCCACGTTATTCGTGCCATTTCACCGTGTTGAGACCCACAGTAAAGAATCGTATTTATTTCACTTTCGTTCTGCGGAACGATCTCGCATGTAAAATACTTTCGACCCGTTCCAGTGTTCCTTGGGGTGTAAGTATATTTTATCGACGGTGGATTCATTCCAAAACTTTGTAGCGGTAAAGTTTGAGGCTGCCCAGCAACTCCCAATAGAATCTTGTAACAAGGCTGTAAGTTTCTGTCTAAGACTTTAAATGGCGAAACATCAACTAACAACCCTGATGGCCTTCTTAACACTCTTTTAGACTTTTTTACTTTTTTGCCTTCAAATAGTGTTACATTCTCAACTGACAAATTCCATATCAAAATAACACCGTCTTCAGAACCCGTAAAAAACATCAGCGATTTTTTCGCACCTTGCATTACTGTCATTTTGCCTGTAGGGGTCACGATAAAATTTGGTGATAGCCAATTAATTGTAGTAACGGGGCCGTAGTGACTGGTCATTAAATTACTCAATGCTGTAGCTGGGACCACCGCGTTATCCTGAACGCTTTTCATCCACCCCATATGAGCATTCATGGCTATTCTGTATTTTTCCCTCTTCTCGCTTAGCACTTCTATCTTTTCAACATTTTCTAACTTATTTGTTATGTCCCATAGAACTATTTGTCCGTTAATACATCCACCAATCAAGATATTTTCATCAAAAGGACAAAAGGAGAGAACTTTGACTTCACGCGGTGACTCTAAATAAAGCTTTGGTATTAAGCTATCTATGTGACTCCATATCATTACAGGATTTAAGCCATACACTGCACGTTGTATTGGATCTGGTCGAGAACTTAAGGCTTTCATAACTCGTGGTGAACCGTCTGAATATGCAATTGCGACAATGCCTGTCCACATTGGGTGAAACATAGCGCAAGATACGTACTTATCTTTAGCTCTAACGTCAGTAAAACATACATATTCTTCAAAAGTCATTGAATCATAAATATCCACAGATTTTTCAGTGATGAGGTTAGGATAGTCATTGCAATACATATCCATTACTGTATTTAGTTCCACTATTGATTCTATCTCGGTTTTCTTATTGGTAACAAAATTATTAATCATTTTAATGTAAGATGGCCTGCGCATTCGCCTCAAAGCTGCTCGGTATGCTTGTAATCCTATTTCATCCGTTGGCTCTTTGGTCACCTCATTCTCTTCATCAGAACTCTTCCCTTCTTTTTCACCCTCTTCACACTTTGTTGGTGAACCTCTATCGGTGTCGCCACCAGCCTCAACGTCTTCAACTTTACCGAGAGCATCTGCTATTGACTGCGTCCACATATTTTGAGGATATTTTAGTTCTGTTTGCGCAGCTCTATCTAATAACGCAGGTGCAGCCTGTGATGCGCAATCCACGCGACGACGAAAAACATTATTAAATTTCTGCCGATATGGTGTTAGCTCTATATAACCATCTCTTACAGAATTAGTGTCACGAACTCGAAATTTATCCGTTTGATTTTGTATGGGAAACTTGGCCTTGATTTCCACTTCCATCAAGGGTCTGGTGTTAATGGGTATCAGTTCTTGTATTTCTGCTTCACTTCCCAAACTCTTCCACGGCCTTGGCTTCTTTTGAACAGCCTTCTCCAATTTTTTCTCTTGCCTTTTGATATACCTATCTGACTGTTGTTTGCAGTGATCCCTAGATACCGTTGTACAGCAAACATAGAATTCGTCAACATCTGTCGATTCGTCAACGATGTAGCCCATTAGAACTAATTCTTCAGAGTATGCTTCTAACGCATCTTTAAGAGGGAAAAACTCTGACAATTCTCCACCTACGTCTATAGTTTCCATGATCTTTGCTTTGCTTATCATCTTCCAAGGATATTGTGCATTGATATGAGTACCGACTACCATTTCGATTTGCAATTGTGTTTCTTCACCAATCACTATTTTTTGAACGCCTTCGACATCATATTTAGGAATGAATCTCTTTCTTCTTGGAAGCGGCTGAGCCGTCGTCATTTTCGTTTGAGCAGTTTGAACTGAAACAATTATATAAATATTATTCGATGTAAGTTTATATTTCAATGTTATGACGCACAGCTGTCAGTATCATATTTTTTTAATTTTGACATAATATTTCATACAATGTATCCTTTTAAAACTTTTATTTGCTTTAAAACAAACTTTTTATTGGACGTTGTTATATAGTTCTCTAAGGTAAATAATTTCAATAACTGTAAGTAACGGTATTACTTCTTGAGCAAATTTTTCAAGCCGATACCAATCGAAACTTTCTGTTTACTTATGTAAGTAAAGAGTAATATCGTTCGAGAATGCTAAATCATTCGAACAGTCTTTAAAAACATTTACTTTAACTAGCTATCCTGGAAACCATTTAACTTTATCGAGTCGTTCATCTATACTATAATATTATAAAGAGGAAAGATTTGTATTTTTTGTATGTTTGTAATGAATAAACTCAAAAACTACTGTTCCGATTTCAAAAATTCTTTCACCATTGGAAAGTTCATTCATCCTGAGTAACATAGACTACATTTTACCGCGGGAAAAGGCTTCATTTCTACGTGAAAACGGGTAAAAGGGTCAACACGGTTGAAGCAACTGGCTAAACGCCTATGATTTTAAAATAGTAATGAAGCATGGAATAACACATAGGCTATTTTTACACGCTTTTTATTAGCTGTATGTTTGTATGTTTGTATGTTTGTAACCGACTTCTTTGGGCGCGATTTTGACCCACTTTAAACGGCCAGATTTCGTTCAAACTTTGTAGATTTATTGAGGACCGATGAAAATACAATAATCTCATAACTTTATGTTAAAGTCGTAACTAGGATCATCAGGATAAAATAAAATATACGAGGGGCGGCTGATAAGTTCGTGGCCTAAGGTACTTTAACACGTCTAATCGTCTGGTTAACTTGAAAATTTGCATAGGGGTCAAGGGCCGATGATAATGCAATAATTTGAGAATAAAAATCCAACTAAAATAATTAAAAATAAATAATGTAGTTTAAAAAACTAAAAACACGCTTTTGTGAAAATACGAACTAAAAAGTAAAAAAATAAGAAGAAAATGTATTTTACTGTAAAAAAGCGGGGGGTGGTTTTTACCACTGTTACTGTTGACACCATGCACCCCACGCTTTTTTTTACAGTAAAATACATTTTCTTCTTATTTTTTTACTTTTTAGTTCGTATTTTCACAAAAGCGTGTTTTTAGTTTTTTAAACTACATTATTTTTTATCCTACGGGGACCTATTAAGCTAAATTACGTCTTGTAACTGAAAAACGGAGCTGTGTAGTGTATATAGTGTTATCTACTCGTAATACTTAGCTAAAAAACTAATTATATATATATTACTTTCTACTACTTTTCCACCTCCTAATAACCTTCCACCAATTCGCATTTGGCCAGCACGGCTAGCTGCAACCCTATTTACGTCCCACTGCTAGGCACGGGTCTGTCACCAATATTGGGGAGGCCGGGAGCTGCACGATGCGGGTTAGTGGCCAACCCGCTGTCGGATGTTTTCAAACCGCCCGTAAGGCCTCCGAAAAGGTTTAACGACTGTTATCTATCGACAACAATCGGGACCGACGCCTTAACGTGCCCTCCGAAGCACGGAAACTTTTTGCCACTAGCGGTCACCCATCTCACACCTGACCGCGACATTTGGCTTAGTTGCATAGATCGCTTGCGTACTACGTTAACCGCCGGGCCATGCGCGCATCAAAGTATGGCCTAAATCCTTTTTAATTTCAATTGAGACGACCCGTGTGGCGCAAGGGTTACCATGCCGACTGCCGATCGGAGGACCCCGGGTTTGACTCCCAGCAAGGCAGAAATTTGAATATCGAGTTTATTTTTCTGTTATCGGTCTGGGTGGTTACGTTTCTGTCTTCGAGTGTATCCATGGTACCCACGACACAGGGAATCTAGGGTTAATACGATGTAACGTTATATCAAACTCTGAAAGGAGACCATGAAGTGGAGCGTTAAAAAAATACTGGTAAAAGATGTCGCGAGTGCTGAGTAGTGGGACATTAAAAACTTGAAAAAAAAGATAAATGTGTCTGTCACATAGAAAGTGATTTTGATATCCATTTAACATAAATTATAAATTGTCTGCAAGAAGACATCATCCACGTGCATAATTAAATAAATAAATATCCCCACTAATAGCCCCATTGTAGGGTAGGTATACCCTGTGTCGTAGGTGCCAGGGCTGCAACCCTTTTTGCATCCCACTCCTGGGCATGGGTCTCTCCCCCTTATTGGGGAGGCCTGGAGCTTACTCCACCATGCTGCTCCAATGCGGGTTGGTGGAGATGCGGGTTAGTGGCCAACCCGCTGTCGGATGTTTTCAAAACGCCCATAAGGCCTCCGACAAGGTTTAACGACTGTTATCTATCGACAACAACCGGGACCGACGGCTTAACGTGCCTTCCGAAGCACGGAAACGCGCATGAATTTTTTTGCCACTAGCGGTCACCCATCTCACATCCGACCGCGCCCGTTTGGCTTAAATGCATAGACTTGCGTTCTACACTAGCCGCCGAGCCATGCGCGCTTCAGGTGCCATGGACACACACAAAGACAGAAACACAAATACCCAGACCAAAAACAGACATTTTTAGCTAATTCAAATGTCTGCTTCACCTGGAATCGAACCCCGGGCCCTCCAATCGGCAGTCCGGACACTATGAACAAAAAAATTCAAAATCCTTACCTTAAAAAGGTTGCACTAAATCACGCTTGGAAAGCAATATAATTGTTAATTCTTTTTTATACATGATTTTTATTACCGCTTAAATCAATAATAATGAAATCAATTGACTATATAAGATAAGTGACGTCACTTATCATTTTCTCATACAAAATGTATGAATATGTCACGTTTTTACAGCTCATTAAAAGTATCTCAATTGACTTGGTAGTCCAAGACCGGATTACATGAAAAGGGACATAGGGAATGTCTGTCGACGGTGAAGGAAACAGTGTTATTTTAATTAATTAAAGCGTCTGGAACGCCTTTGAGACATCTGTAATTAAGATCGGATCTTTAATTACATAAGATTAACGTTTCTGAGTAATGAATATTCAGAATCTCGATAAGGTTTGCGTCGAATAATACATAAATCAAGCGCTAATGAGATGGCACCTTCAGATTTTAAAGATGGCTGCAGGGGGATGTCATTTGTTTTCCCTTGGTTTTATACTTGGCACGGACTAAATAGGTACTTCCTTGTCGTACTCCTTGTTGACTTTTACTTATTTTTACAATTTTTTTTCTTTTAATTTTTAATAATGGCATCGCAAACTCTCTGTGCATATTGCCAACGTCATGTATAATTTCTTCTTCTTAGTCTATTTATTCTTAGTCTAAGGTAAGTCGTCTAGTCAGTCAGTCACTCGACTTTTTTTTCAATTTTGGCATCGCAAACTCTGTGCATACTGCCAGCGTCAAGTATAATTTTTGCATCAATTTTTTGCCAGTTTCAATGAAACTGGACGAAATAATAACAAAGTCAGTAAGTCGTCAGTAATCAGTCAGTCTAGTCAGTCCAACATTCAAGTAAAGCGATGGCTACTTTACTAGAACGTGTCCGATGGAATTTTGGAGGCAAGCAGAAAAAACATATTTTAGCACTGTAATTCTATTTCACAAACACTCGTGCACTGTAATAAAATTAACCTATATCAAACAAAATGCCATCAACTTTATCCGATATAACTCAAAAATACACCAAGAAAATGAAAATAAAACAAGAGCACAATATGTCTTTTTCGACTTCCCGCCAAAACTCCCTAGGTACTTCCTTATCGTACTCCTTGTTGACATTTATTTATTTATACAATTTTTTTCTTTTCATTTTTAATAATGGCATCGCAAACTCTCTGTGCATATTGCCAACGTCATAATATATAATTTTTGCATCACTTAGAAAAAATCTGTAAGTCGTCTAGTCAGTCAGTCACTCGACTTGTCGGTTGCGGTTTGAAATGTTTGACACTGACAATAGTCATAATTAGTAAGTACATTATTCTTAGTCTAAGACGTAATTACATTATTCTTAGTCTAAGGTCATAATTGATGTTTTATTTTTATTTTTTTTTAAGATGCGTTCAAGTTAATGCTATTTCTTTCAATGCATTAATAAAAAACCAAAAAAAAAATTTCAAAATCGAGGGGCTGAAAAATTCCAGAGATTATAAAAAATTGTTGGAATTTGTAATGTCTGTCTAGATACTTTCCATGTGCCCTGGTTAGATTTTTTCGGAATAAAGATCCACTTATGGACATCTCCTTTGTACCCTCTTAATGTGTTTTCACCATGCATGAGCACAGAAAATCGAATAGGTACATTTTTTTTAATAGTGACGTGACACTTTCGTAATCTTCTCATCCTACAATAGCCACGGGACTATAAATACTGCGACAATTAAAACAATAGACGTTTTATCTGTACTCACTACTGCCATAACGTGATGTGACCTTTACGGTGAATTGTTATTACCGCTTTGTGCCTCTAACGACGCTTTAGGGCCGTCGTAAAACAATGGTACGCAGCTAATTATTGTCGTAAAGTGAGCTGTATTTAAGGTTGTTCAAAAATAAAGTTAAAGGATGATAATACGAGTATGTGTGATACTAAATAAAATAATGACTAGAGAAATGTAGAGACAGGTAGATAGAAAAGACTCCACGCCTTCTTATTCTGAACAGCTGAAAACTACTTCTTATAGAAATATTTTTAAATGGTTTATAATTCAATAACTTTCCCGAACTTTATTAGGTACCTAAGTCATATTTTGTTGAACTTAAAACTTGAGCTACCTTGAGCTTATGGATGGGATCTTTTTTTGAATTTAATTATTAATGTTTCAGCTTAGAGCATCAAAGTTACTGACTCACCCTTCAGTAGAGACGGCATAGCGCCTCGCTTCGATACATTATTTTTGTGTCAAATGTAGTGCGGGGGGGAGAACGCTCACATTTTAATTCTGTTACACATTCAGAAATATTCTTTCATCGCTAGAGACGCATACATTTCTAAATATGTCAATTTTAATTAACAACGTCATTTTCTATGCACCGTCACCAGTCACCACTGACACCGACACACACAAACACACTAGTTGTATAACAAGGAGGCACATTGTGCATGTACGCACGTACGTTGGGACGAGGGAGTCGCCCGTAAAGGCCACTCCTTTGACGGGTGTCATACCTGTCATACCTTGACGCTCTAAGTGTTTCTGTAATTATTAACTTCTGCTTATAAATACACGCGATTTGACTTTCACTCTCTAAAAACTAGGATGTAAATAGTAGGTATATGTTGTATCTGTTTCGTTTATTGATACAAGAAAAAATGTTCCTTATTTCTTTAAAAAAAAGAGACACCATAAATAAAGATCATAAAGCACTAAATAAGTACAAAATCCCCTTGTTCAATTATGATAAATCCAAACCATCTCGCTGACATAAACGAATAAAATATTAATGCGCTTAAAATAATTTTCGTCACAATGAAATTTTAATCTGTGCGACAAATAGTACTTCATAATATCGCGAAATCACGCTGAAACGAAATCTGTATGAAATATTAAGTTCTGAACAATGAAATAAACCGGTCTGAGCTTCGGCAAATAATTAATCATTTCGTTTGTTCGTGATTCGAATCATAACGAGGTGAATACAGAGTGAATGTGAATGATGACTAAGTAATTGTAGCTGCCTGCCATCTTAATTAAATCCTTAATTATGGCACTAATTTCATTGGCCTTTTCCATAGACTCAAGGTCACTCGGCGAGCAATGGAGAGAGTTATGCTTGCTTTTCCTCTACACGACAGAATTCGTAACGATGAAATCCGTAGACCAACTAAGGTTACTGATATAGATAGCTCTCAAAATCTGAGCGGAAGCGGAGAAGACAACTGGAAGCCGTTGGATTCAGAGGACGCAGGACGGGTCGGAATGGGGAATATAGTCCATTTAATCCCGGACCCGTTTGAAGTTTCGTACCTACTATTAAAGTGGCAAACTTTGTATAAGCGTAACCATGGCGTAATGCACAATCCGGTCTTGGACTACCAAGTCAATTGAGATACTTTTAATGAGCTGTCAAAACGTGACATCCCCATAAATTTTGTATGAGAAAATGATGTGACGTCGCTATCATATATAGTCAATTGACTTCATTATTATCAAAGACCAATAATCCTAAAGACAGCGGGTCGGTGTAACCACTTTGTTGGCATCTCTTTTTCGCAGCCAGTGTTACCCACTTATCATATTTTCCCCCAAATTTGGTAATCTAAAATATCAAGCAAGTAAACTATAAACATTGGCAGACCAAACTGTGAAAGGATTTATATGCTTGTGCATTATGGTTGGTTGTTTGTGAGTTTAGATTGGTTGACTGGCATAAAGTTAATTGGGTCAGCAAATTACAGGACATACAAAGGAGAAAATAAAAGATAAATACAAAGATTTTTAATGGCACCAATATGGGTGTTTACGAAAGCTGTTAATACATATTTAGTACGTCATATTTACCTTAATGAGCTATGCAAATATTACAAAGATAAAAGTAAACACTTAGTTATAACGCAATATATAAAAATGTACATTTGTATCAATTTTATTATTATTTTTCTTCTCTTTATCCTTTTGGTCAATAAATGGCTTTCAAAATAGACCGAACAAATTCGGAATTAAATTGATGGTTGCCAGTCAATACGTCCAGTGGCCTGAATCCATTTATTTTCGGCAAGAGCGTCAGTTGGAAAACTGAAAAAAATATGACAGCAACATGAGATGAAATTCGTCTGGTAAACTTCTCATAATGTCTAATACAAAATGTATGGAGTATCTTTTTATAGTCTGTGTGAGTGAAATTTAATATGTCGGGAAAATGCTCATAACGTGCACCCCAGGCGCGGTCCCAGGTGGGGGGGTCACAGGACATGACCCCCCCCCCCCTCCAATCCGTCAGTCATGCGTACATGGAAGGTAAAACAAGCGAATTTGAGACACTTCTTCCCTCAAATTTCTTGGCGACCCTCCCCCCAAAATTGAAGGCTGTGACCGCGCCTGGTGCACCCAGCCTATAACATTTTACTGGTCTCCACTTAAATAGTTATATATAAACAGGGGGTATTTGAGCCTCCCGCTTGAAATGTAACTAACTACTAATGAGGTAACACATAATCTTTGATATTATTATTGTCACTGTTTTTGTTAAAAATAATTATATTTAAATAAGATGGTTAATTTTTTACTAATACGGGGAGGATATTTTGATTCGAGATCTGACAACACAATTTCGAATTTGACAATACAATTGAAATAAACAAATATAAGTTTATTTTCACGAATTTCACTATATTTACGTTGAATGACTAGTTATAAGACAAAAGTAATTAAATATCTATATATAAACAATACATATTTAGTACATTTTAAAGAGAAGTATTTAACTTACGCGTAAAATGTAATACCTTCCGGCAGCCTTCCTGTTTACGCTCACTGCGGCTCTTACAACCTAAAATACTGCAGCTCACCATATTATGGAACTAGAAAAATGTTATTTGCTTTTAATACAACACAATTTACAGCTGTGAGAATCGATTTTAACACATAAATATTATAAAACAACAATGTCACCCCGACTTCCACAGTTTGCCTGCCACATAATTAAAGGGCACTGTCAAAATATGTGGTTACACCGAAAAGGACAGAAAATCTCACTCCCATCTCTTTCTAACAAGTTCATTAAGTGTATTTCGATCTCGCTTTAGCGTGCCGTAATGAAAAATAGGACTCTGTCTATAGTACGTAAGTACATTATTCTTAGTCTAAGATTATTATTGATTTAAGCGGTAATAAAAATCATGTATAAAAAAGAATTAACAATTATATTGCTTTCCAAGCGTGATTTAGTGCAACCTTTTTAAGATAAGGATTTTGAATTTTTTTTTTGTGTATAGTGTCCAAGACCCTATTTCAATGCCGTCTTCCGTAAAACCAAGAGATCAATTTTAATTCTAGAGTTACCAATCGCAGATGTCTCATTTGATTATAAAATGCTTGTGAAAAAATCAATTACTAAAGACAGAGAAATAACATCAATATAAATTAATAATCAGTTATCGTAGTAACCGATACCATCCCTATCTTTCCATATGTCAAAACTGTTAACCAGTTTTTTTTCTTCGAAGTAAAGGTATCTGTGCATATTGCCAATGTCAAGTGAACATTAAAATTTGTATCCAGTAGTCGTTATATAGTACATTGTATAATCGTTCGCTAATAATTTGTTTGGTAAAAAAAATATTAATATATATAATATTAATTAAAATATTTGACTAAACCTCAAAAGTAGTTTTATTGAGTACTCGTATTTTCATTCTTAGAAAAAACATGTCAAATTTTATTATGCCATTTTAAATTCACCTCCATGTACAGTATTGTCCGCTGAATTCGTTGTGAAATAAAATAACATTCTCTGTTCAACAGAAATCCAATAATGTTAATTTGAAACTAGGTCATACAAGCAGATTTTTACAGCTGAATGACTTTCAATATCTTAATAAAAATGTATATACATTTATACAAATACATGCAAGTACAAACACAACATTAAAAATAAAATACTTAGCTTGTTGCAAAGCATTTTGTTTTGGGGGTTTTGGCGGGAAGTCGAAAAATACATTTTGTGCTCTTGTTTTATTTTCATTTTCTTGGTGTATTTTTGAGTTATATCGATAAAGTTGATGGCATTTTGTTTGATATACGTTGATTACAGTGCACGAGTGTTTGTGAAATAAAATAACAGTGCTAAAATATGTTTTTTCTGCTTGCCTCCAAAATTCCATCGGACACGTTCTAGTAAAGTAGCCATCGCTTTACTTGAATGTTGGACTGACTAGACCGACTGATTACTGTCGACTTACTTACTGACTTTGTTATTACTTCGTCCCCAGTTTCATTGAAACTGACGAAAAATTAATGCAAAAATTATACTTGGCGCTGGCAGTATGCACAGAGTTTGCGATGCCATAATTGAAAAAAAAAGCTTTTTGTTACGGACATGTTGGGTGCTGGGTTTATAAGTATATGTGTCGCAGCCAACTAGTTAAATCATCCACTCAATAGGAAGGCTAGCCTGTTAATTAAACGCTGGCAATTAATTGAATGCCTAGGCAGATAGTTGATTGAACTAGCATCACCCAACGTTCAACTAGTCTGGCTTATTGTAAGCTAGCCATTTCAAGACGACTGACGTAAAATCAGGCAGGTGATTTAAATATATTTCAGTTTTTGATGCGGAACACGCGGATAAACCGGATTGTTGGTGTGGCGACGCTTCACACGCTCAGTTTAAGCAACTTGCAATTAATATTGAATTTTCGTATGAAATGTAAATAAACGTTTATTAAGTAAATAGTGTGCATGTCAGAGAGAAATTTATAATTTCTCGAAAGCATGACGTCCACCAACCCGCACTTGGCCAGCGTGGTGGACTATGGCCTAAATCCCTTTCACTTGTGAGAGGAGACCTGTGCCCAGCAGTGGGACATAAAAAAGGATTGAAAAAAAATATAGTTGTCATCCGCACCAGATGTGGATGAATGGCCACCCATCCTACTTGTGACCGCACTCGACATTGCTTAACTTTATTGAGACCCATCCTTGTTATGACCGCACCAGATGTTGCTTAGTGGCCACCCATCCTACTTTTGACCGCACTTGACATTGCTTATCTTTATTGACACCCATCCGTGTTATAAATGCACCAGATGTTGCTTAATGGCCACCCATCCTAATTTTTACTGCACTCGACATTGCTTAGCTTTGTTGATGTAGCGACCTTCCGTTACTCATCAAGAGATGGTACCACGGGTATTCCTGAATCACGCTATCGAAGTTTTCGGAATATTCCTACCATATATACAAGCTCCGAATTGAGTCAGTTGGAGCGCGGCCGCTCCCCGGGCATGACCACCTCGCCCGGCGGGAGATCTCCCTTTGCCAAACTGGTGACCCCGGACAAGAATACGTCCCTTCTGACCTTCATCAGTCGCACCTTCACTCCCTGGATGGACTGCAGCATCACTTCACCAGCTCGTCAGGTACATCGCAGCGCACCATGTACACGCTTCCTGTTCCTGATCAAGCTGCCTCCTGCGTCGTCGTGGACGGCTCGAGTACCCACTCTACTCGCCTCCACATTCCAACCTACCCTCACATCTCGACTCACCGAAGATAGAGGGCATCTCCACACTTCGCTACACCCTCACATCCCGACTCACCGTGGACAGAGGGCGACACAAGGTCTGCACCCTCACATCTCGACTCACCGTAATCTTCGCTTACAAGCGCCTTGAATGCCCTCTCATTCAAGGCGCTTGTAAGCGAAGATTACTCAAGCATGGATAGAAGTTATCGACCTCCGGTCTGAGCAGGGGATGATGTTGCGACCTTCCGTTACTCATCAAGAGATGGTACCACGGGTATTCCTGAATCACGCTATCGAAGTTTTCGGAATATTCCTACCATATCGCACCCTTAGAATATAAATGGCACTATACGAAAATGTTCATTTTACAATATGGCCGTTTAAAGTTTTTTTAAGTATTGTATGGGTGAAATGGAACTAAAATAATGTAAATAAAGCTTCTTGATCGGCTTAAAATAACAGTTTAACTAATGTTGTTTCAGAATCCAGTAGCACACTATAAAATTATTAATTATTTATCCATGGAGAAGCATTTAAAAAAAAAAAGTTTTGCATAGTGTCGGTTATAGTTTCATAGTAATTCAAATTTTTTTGCTTAATGACCTCTAAGTTGTTATTTTACCTACATTGTAATGATAAAATAGAGACAAATAAAACGATAAATAATTACTGAATCCTATTTATTTGTTCAATCGCTCATAGTTTAAGGTCTAAACTACCACTAACACTCATAATAACAAATTTGTCCTCATCTAGAAAAAGGTATTATCAAAATAACAGAAACTTAGACTTCGTGTTTGAAAACAATTCGTAATTTTAACATAAACAACATTAGATTAAAATATTGTTCTTACTACTTACTAATTAATACTATCATAACTTAAATACTAACGTTCAAAGTCTTTCAAAGTAGGAACTGTAAAAGTTACGCACAAATCAGCGTATTATAAGCACAAGATTCAACAAAAAAAAATTACGCGCAATACCAAACTTCAAAATATTGTTTTTAACAAAAAAACCGTTAGTAATTATAAAAAAAAAATATTTTATTAAAATCATGTCTGTACAAGAATTACGACAAAATAAAAACGTATCAAAAACTTCTTCTTACAAATTAAATCAACTACATTTTTAAAGGGTAAGTAAGTTCGTATGAGAGTGGCCAACTCTACTGTCGAGAGTTTTCAAACCACCCTAGGGGCATCTGACATGGCTTAACGACTGCCGTACAGCCGGAACCTACAATTTAACGTGTCAATTAAAGGGTGGACAGGATGGACTGGACACTACCCACCTAGTTCAAAACTCTGTCAACTTTGTTATCAAACCAGCATCAAGAAGGCTTTTCACGTCATTCTTCTTTCTGTATGACAAATCTATCTTTTGGTTATACAGCTGTTGCAATTCTTGAGTCTTCTGGTTCCTTGCACTGACTCTTTTAGATCCCAGGTTAAGTTCTTTGAAATCATCAAAGTAGGATTTTTTGTAAAATATATTTACCTTTTCATCTTCAACTTTCACCACTTTGATGACTTTTATATCAGATAACTTTACAACTTCACCTTCAACACGACTTGTTTTGTCTAGGAACTGGCAGTTGTTTGATGTCAAAGAAATTGTCATAGGACATTTCGTTTACCATGAATGGAGTGCCATGTTTTTTTGCGCTTCTGATGGCGGATACGTACTGGGAAGGCACATAAATGGGTCCAGATTTAGGCATTCTTTTTATTTGTTTCTCAATCATTGAATGTGCTGCATCTCCTTCGTTTTGTGTGTGACCACGGATTAAAAATTTGTGTGTTATAGATGTTACTTTCAAGTTAAGTACTACGTAGATGTACATACCTACCGATGATGAACTGATTTTTCTGCTGACCGCAGCAGTTATCTGAGTAGAAAACTACGTCTAAGTCGAAATTTTGAAATTGAAAGCGAATATTTGAAAGCAAATTTATCGATTAAATGGCGCTATACATAAAATGACCGTTATTGAATTCGTATAAAAACAATATCCTAATTCAAATTATTAAATAACTGGCATTATACTCAAACTGCCACTTATGCACTTACTCACTGTAAATATTAGAAAGCAAATTCATTGAATAAGTGGCACTAAACATAAAGTGCCATTTTTTTACTCACCTCGACAAGAGTTCCCTCCGGTGACTTGTCGCGAACTTGCGTAGTGCCGGTTTATTAATTACCGACCGCACAATTTGTTTAAAATTCATAAGTGACACTAGCGACATCTAACGAAAATTAAGCGCATTAGAACTACAGGAGTCTTTGCATTAGACGTGTTTCGTCTTACGCATTTTGACAGTATACTTAACTAAAAAATAGCGTTTTTTGTATAGTGCCACTTATGTTTTAAGAGTGCGATATATACAAGCTCCGAATTGAGTCAGTTGGAGCGCGGCCGCTCCCCGGGCATGACCACCTCGCCCGGCGGGAGATCTCCCTTTGCCAAAGTTGACACCCATTCTTATTAAGATCCTACCAGATGTAGCTGAATGGCCACCCATCCTACTTTTGATCGCACTCGACATTGTTTAGCTTTATTAACCAATGATATTAAATGTTACTATCGTAACGTATCGTATTTATAAGCTCACTGTTATTAACACCCATCCTTTTCATTATGCTGTGTATAGTTCCTGTCGTAATCTTGTCTTTTATGCATATTACTAAACTTGTACGAACACGATGTTCATGTAGCCATAGCTTTACTTGAACATTTGACTGACTAGACTGACTGATACCTGACGACTAACTGATTATTTCTAGGAATACAAAGTGATGCAAAAATTTTACTTGACGCTGGCAATATACACGGAGTTTGCGACGCCATTATTAAAAAAAATTTGGCGTTAAATACTTTGTAAAGCAAGCTATGTTCTTTATGTTTTTTTTTTTCAATTTAAAGTGCTATTATTGATGGCTACAAGTTTTCAAATAGTTAAAAAAAATTAAAATATTTTTATTCATATTAAGTGTTTATGTAAAGTTTGCTTTGTTAAATACCTAAATAAAATCTTAAGTAATTATTACTTATGTGAAGTAGACAAACATTACAATCGCCTATATTCCATTAAAACGGCAAAATGACGTTCAGTTCAGCCAAGTCGTTGGACGTTAAAATATAATTGGCTAGTTGTATTTTAGTCACTTTATTGAATGCCAGCGTTTAATAAACGGGCTAGCCTTTCAATTGAGTGGCTGTTTTAACCAAACATCTGCACATTTTATACATATCTAGCCTTCCGCCAGCGGCTTCGCTCGCATGGACCCGTTAAATGGGTCCTCGTAGGATAAAAATAGCCTAGGTATGTGCTATTCCAGGGTTCATTGCCATATTAAAATCATAGGCGTTTAGCCAGTTGCTTCAACCGATTTGACTCTTCTATTACCCGTTTTCACGTAGGAATGAAGCATTTTTCCGTGGTAAAAAGTAGCCTATGTTACTCAGGGTGAATGTAGCATTCTAATGGTGAAAGAATTGAAATCGGAACAGTCGTTTTTGAGTTTATTCATTACAAACATAAAAAAATACAAATCTTTATAATATTAGTATAGACGTGCTTCGGAGGACATATTATGTTGTCCATTTATTATCTTCTATTTTATATCGGAGATTATCAATCCGAAAACGTGCTGTCCAATAACCAGTATCTTCATCACCAATGGCTGCAACCCTTTTTGCGTTCCACTGCTGGGAAGCTCCAAGCTTATTCCACTACGCTCTACCAATGCGAGTTAGAAGCAAACCCGCTGTCGGATATTTTTAAATCGTCCATAAGGCCTCCGACAAGATTCAATGACTGTGTCCGACTGAAGCATGAAAACGCGAATAAAATTTTCCCCACTAGCGCTCACCCATCTCACACCCGACCGCGACCGTTTGGCTTAGCTACGCAGACCGCTTGCGTTCTTAGCGCGCTACAATAAATATTAGTAATGGTGGAGTAATCCAGGCCTCTCCAATTATTTATTTATTTCACATATATATTTACTAGCCTTCCGCCAGCAGCTTCGACCGCGTGGGCCCGTTTTATAGGTTCCCGTAGGATAAAAACCATCCTATATCCTTTCCCAGGGTCCACTGTAACTGTGTTCCAAATTGGGCGGGAAAGCGTAGGAGACAGACAGACAGATTTACTTTCTAGTTTATAATATTAGTGACCACCCGTCGGACATAAAAATCTCTAGAAACACTATTATAGCTCACATCATAACAGTTGGTTCATTTTATTTTGTAAAAAATATAAGATTTTATAATTAAACGTCTTGAGATAAATAAAAGTCTCGGAGTACCTACTTGTTATTAACTCTGTTGCTATAACTTAAAACAGTTTATTGATTTAAAGCTCTTGGTTTATGTTTGAGGTAACTTTATTAAAACAGTTTTATAAGATAACAAGTTTGTTTTTCTTTTTTCTAATAACTACAACGGTACGTTCAACAGAAAGGTTAAACCCAATGAGTTAAATCCACAGAACATAATTAAAAAAGTTAGAATGGAAATGTGGGCGGGGCAGACGTGCCAAGGAATTTTGAGCAAACACTCAAAATTCCAAAATCTCTACAAAAACACGCGATCGTGCTACGATATGCGTGCTTGTATCCGTGCTTGGGTGTGATTCATTCATTTGAAATCGCGTGATTGTGCGGCGCTAAGATTGGCTAGACTTGAAATTGCAAATATGTGCGTAAGCATCGTATTTATTTAAGTACAGATGTAATAGAGGTGAAAGACGGGGCTTGATCGGCGACACCAGTCTTCATACGAACGGCGCATTATTGCCGTTCTATCTCTCTTAATAATGTTCTGTGGTTAAACGTTACCTTTAGTAGTAGATGGTGGCGTGGAGCATTTTATTTGCGTTTTCTTAGAAATTTGCATAAGGCAGCCAATAGATTTGTGGATTACGAGAGAAAGAGGCCGTATACGATATTTTGACGATTTCCCTGATTTGCCTGATTTAACACATGAGATTTTGCAGTTAAAATACAGTATTTCCATAAGTTTCATTGCACAATATAACTGTTATTTCAATAATAATCTAATACATTAGCCACTTTTTAGCTTGCGTCAAGAATTATAGTGCGAGTTTTAGGTTACTTTAAAAGATTTTTAATGCCAAATTTTCATTATTAATTTGTTATTTTTTTCAGGAAACGGATGGGTTATGAACTAAAGTGTATTTATGTCTAATAAATTTTATGACAGATTATTCCAATTTTCCGAAATCAAATGCAATTTCTGGCACATTTTCTCTCAAAATTTACTGAGTTCAATTATTTATTTTATTTATTTATTTAATACACAAACAAATTGTTAGAAACGACAATAAAAGAGAAATATGTACAGTGTACTGCTTATTTCTAAAAGAATTCAATTATATGCTATTTTGACAGCAACACATAGCATTTTTTTTTCGATCAGTTTTGTTTTTAAAATGATCCAGAAATATGAAATATTCTATACCTATCACAGTAAAAATCACAAAACTGTCACCGTCTTCAGGTCTATTAAGCAAAACAACGTAATAAAAATGAAAAAGTGGCCAAGTGTGCAATAAAACTTAGACGCCTTTGGTATTGTGGGGGAAACCTTCAAAAGGTACACGGCATCTTGGGAGGTACCAGCGCCATTCGGACTCCGTGAAATAGATTATCTTTAGTTAAAAATATAGTGTGTGTGTTAAACATATAACTATTTACGTGCACTGCAAGTTATCTATGTTTTTATTATATTTTCCATTCGTTCTTGTTCGGTGTTCAGCGATTAGACCGCCAGTTTGTGTATCAAAACAAAATTAAATTTTGTATTTTCAATCCTCCATTGGTGCGCAAATAAAGAATAGTACCCGGATGACCCAGCTATCGGATAAAAACATTTGATTTTTCAGAGACTTATTGGCTTACTTAACAACGCCATCTACTTCAGCTCCTAGTTTTAAAAAAATAGAATTACATACATATACTCGCCGTTAGATGGCAGGAAGAGCCAATTTTCAGTTTATTTTTAAGTTAGAAACAGGGGATTAAACGGTATTTTCTAAAAATGAAACCTATCTAGATCAATTTATTACCCCCGAAGAACCATGTACACTAAATTTTATGAAAATGGTATTAGCCGTTTCCGAGATTCAAATTATATGTTTTGGTATATACAGGAATTGCTCGTTTAAAGGTATTAGATTTATTATTATTTTACCTACTATAGTTTTTTTTTATTATTTTTTATTTTATTTATTATTTTACTATATATTTATCGGGCGCCCCCGTAGTAATCCGCGAGGTAAGCCGGGACTTTATAAACATATTTATTATTATTTATTTAAAGTGTTGAAAATTTTATTACCAATAGCAAATAAATTAGTATCTTTTGGCCCTTCAGCCACGGGTATTTCCACTTCTTCATAGCTTGAATCTGAAGAGTCACTCTCCTTGACCACTTTAGTCTTCGGCCCATCGTTCTCGCTGTCTGAATCGCTTGAGTCCTTCATGATTCCTTCTTCAGCTTTGTTGGAACTGAAACAAGTAAATAAGAAAGTTAAGGAATAATTGATATTCAGTTCAAACTGTTTCTAATCAAAAACGCTCAAGATTCTAGCGTTGACGGTTAGCCTTTTCTGTCTGGCTGCAACCCTTTTTGCGTCCCTCTGCTGGGCATGGGTCTCTCCCCATTATTGGGGAGGCCTGGAGCTTACTCCACCACGCTGCTCCAATGCGGGTTGGTGGAGATGCGGGTTAGTGGCCAACCCGCTGTCGGATGTTTTCAAACCGCCCATAAGGCCTCCGACAAAGTTTAACGATTGTTATCTATCGACAACAACCGGGACCGACGGCTTAACGTGCCCTCCGAAGTACGGAAATGCACATGAAATTTTTTGCCACTAGCAGTCACCCATCTCACACCTGACCGCGCCCGTTTGGCTTAGTTGCATAGATCGTTTGTGTTCTACGCTAACCGCCGGGCCATGCGAGCTTTTCTGTCTACAAAATTCTCAATATGTAAGTGTCCAATAACATTAGTTTGCTTAATAAATGAAAAATTATAATGATAAATTTGATCTCTTTTAAACTTTCACTTACTAACAAAAAATATTATTTTCCAAGTTAAGTACTTTTTTAAATGCTTAAAAAATGCCAAGTACACTATTACAGAAAATTACAACCTACTTCCACTATAAATTACGACCTACTTCCTACTTCCACTATAAATTACGACCTACTTCCACTATAAATTCACGCCTGTTCAAGTACATTTAAACTTTTTATTTAGGCATCATTTGTCTTCTAAATAAATATTACAGAAAATCACACCACACCAAACTTTAGTAGCGTAGCGACCGTTTCTTTGTTTACAAAATAACTCAAGCTGTTAACGTAGATCACTATGGATACGCAAAGTTATTTCCCACTAACATTCACTTAGCTTCAATACCATTAATAAAACTCATTATACTTAAATACTGATTACCCATTGCAATAAATTCCATTTTTTTCGCCTAAACATAAACAGTTTACTCATAGACATAAAGCTATTTTGAATTCTTTGCCATTAAATAGCGAATGTAACGGTGAACAAATTCATGATTCTAGTTTTATCGACTGAAATCTATCGACAAATCAAGAATTTATAGTTCCTCATAAGTACGTGCTGATACTGAAATCTATCGACAAATCAAGAATTTATAGTTCCTCATAAGTACGTGCTGATACTGAAATCTATCGACAAATCAAGAATTTATAGTTCCTCATAAGTACGTGCTGATACTGAAATCTATCGACAAATCAAGAATTTATAGTTCCTCATAAGTACGTGCTGATATCGTTATGTCCACTGTAATATTTTCGATTAAATTTAGGAAATCAGTAAAATATGCGGTACGAATAGCCTATCCTTTTAATAAATCTTTCTCATACGAGGACATCCGCGGGTGGAATCCAAACTATGAGTACATAAGTAATTGCAAGTATCTTCTTATGTGATCACTACTTGCACAATGAATACACTAAATTAAGTTCTGCACATATCCGCATATGCGTGCAATTTAATAATAAAACCATTTGCATACCTCATGAAGATAAATATGGCGAATTGTTAACAGCTTTTGTAAACACCCATATTGGTGCAAATAAAAATCTTTGTAACAACTCCAAATTACTTTAAAACTCGTCACTCGTCACAAGTAATTCCAAACTGTTCCGCTAGTTCGTATCCGATAATGGGTGCTTAGCGCCGAGAAATCGAATTATTCGGGCGGCTGTTGATTTGGTAAACAGGGATGGCCAGTATGGACAAAACACAGTGCGCACTGCGCATGCCTGATACCAGGTGTGGTGGCACGGATTGTTTACCACTAATAGCTCTATAATATATAGGCATAATAGCGCTGAATACCGACAACCGAGTGGCGAAGCGATGTCTTAAATTACTACGAGTAATTCTAGTTTATTTTGTGTTCTAGTACTTCTAGTCTTAAATTACTTAAATTAGTAACTCTTAGGGCATCGTTCACCATCTCCAAGTAAAGTGTTGATTAGTTACGTCCCAAGTAAAGTTAATTGGCACGTAAAAGCTACGAGTACGGGTCAGTTTATCATATGATTAGTGCTACTCGAACATCGTGAAATTGAAATTGAAGTTACGGGTGACTTTAACCGACAATTAGCGTACTTGTCACTTTACTTGAAGGTGGTGAAAGAGGATCTAAGGTTACCTGCATTACCTGAGAGCGCGCATGGCCTGGCGGCTAGCGTAGAACGCAAGCGATCTATGCAGCTGAGCCAAACGGGCGCGGTCGGGTGAGAGATGGGTGACCGCTAGTGGCAAAAAATTTCATGCGCGTTTCCGTGCTTCGGAGGGCACGTTAAGCCGTCGGTCCCGGTTGTTGTCGATAGATAACAGTCGTCAAACCTTGTCGGAGGCCTTATGGGCGGTTTGAAAACATCCGACAGCGGGTTGGCCACTAACCCGCATCTCCACCAACCCGCATTGGAGCAGCGTGGTGGAGTAAGCTCCAGGCTTCCCCAATAAGTGGGAGAGACCCGTGCCCAGCAGTGGGACGCAAAAAGGGTTGCAGCCAATACTATCTGTGTGTGTCGGTGTCCATGGGCGTACCCAGGGGGGGGGGCAGCTGCCCCCCCTGGATCAAGGTCCAGATTCAGGGATTTAAAAATCTCAAAAGATCTCCTAAACGAAAAAAGAAACCTATAAAGAGTACCCTAGATAATATGCTACCTACCTCCTGCTGTTTCCTTTGTATATTTAATATTTTGTATGCGTGTCTTCGTGTAATAGACCAGGGTCGATAATTTTGAAAATGGTAAAAAGTGAAAAAATATTAGGTATAGTAAGATGAAACCCATTGGAAAAGGTAGAGAATATAACAAAAATGAAAGGAAAAAAATTACGAAACTTTTAAATACTTTTTAAGAACTTTTACATTTTAATAAATTGCCCAAAATTGTACATTATGATCAAAAGAAATTCGGATTCGAGTCTTCATTATTTGTATTTTCTGAGAACATTTACTGTAGTATTGTATATTATTATTAAAAAATTAAATATAAATAATGTACGTTAAAAAAATAAAAAACACGCTTTTTGAAAATACGAACTAAAAAGTAAAAAATACGAAGAAAATGTATTTTACTGTAAAAAAAAAGGTGGGGTGGTTTTTAAGATGCTATTGGCACCATGCTCCCCACGCTTTTTCAAGAAGCGTGTTTTTTAGTTTTTTAAAGTATATTATTTATTTTTAATTTTTTTGTTGGATTTTTTTTCATATTATTGCATTGTCATCGGCCCTTGGCCCCTGTGCAAATTTTCAAGTTAATCAGATGTTTAGAAGTAGGCGAAAATGAAGTTAAAAGATTCCGTTACATACATACATACAGGTCAAGCTAATATAAGCGTGTTAAAAATATAAAACTTTATATTTGTTTCATTAAGTACCTTAGGCCGCGAACTTATCAGCCGCCCCTCGTATATTTTTTTTATCCTGATGGTCCCAGTTAGGGCTTTTAGATAAAGTTATGAGATTATTGTATTGTCATCGGCACTTGAACCCTGTGCAAATTTTTAAGTTAATCAGACTCCTAGAAGTAAGTGAAAATGAAGTTAAAAGATTCCGTTACATGCATACATACATACAGGTCAAGCTACAGCGTGTTAAAAAAGCAGATAATTTGACGTGAGAATTTTCCATTGAAAACTATAACGGTATATTGGTCTATAACGTGAAAGGCAAATATACGCGCGGTACCCAGCTTGAAAAAATTTGCCCCTCCCCCTGACCAAGAACCTAAAAATCACCCCCCCCCCCGACAAAATTTTTGCCCCCTCCTGGCCAAGACTTTGCCCCCCCCCTGGCCAAGACTTTGCCCCCCCCTGGCCAAGATTTTGCCCCTCCCTGGCCAAGAACCTGGGTACGCCCATGTCGGTGTCAGTGTTGTCTGTGCATAGAAAATGACGTTGTTAATTGATGTTGACATATTATTTAGAAATGTATGCGTCGATGGTATGCGTCTGTAGCGATGAAAGAAAATTTGTGAATGTGTGACAAAATTAAAATGTGTGCGTTCTTCCCCCCGCACCAGATTTGGCACAAAAAATTATGATCGAAGCGAAGCGCTATGCCGTCTCTTCTGAAGGGTGAGTCAGTAACTTTGATGCTCTAAGAGCTAAGCAGAACACAAGCCACAGAGCAAAGAAAAGCACAGTGGTCTATGCAGTTTAGGGTAACAAGCCAAGTTATAACAAAAATTCTGAAGCTTCATTGTATTTTACAGGCAGCTCTGTCCAGTCGCAAGGAGTCGGTGGCCCCGCTGACAGCAGAGAGGGACGGAAATCTCTTCCGTCATCCTCTCTCGTACCCACTCGCCCTGGTCCTGCGACTTCGAGTTCTACAGGTACGCACAATTTTTATTTATTATTATTGGCATAGTAGACAATGCAGGCCACGCCACGTATTGATTTCTACAGCCAGACAATTGCCTGATGTCGTATGAGGTTACTTCGGAGGCTAAAGGTTCCTCTTATGAGTCTCGCTAGTATGGCAGACAGGCTAGGTACCAGGCGCGGTGCCAGGTGGGGGGGGGTCACAAGGGGCATGCCCTCCCCCTGGCATCATCATTGCATCAGTGTCTTTCAGCTTCTTTTAATTTTGCTCCGTCTTAACAATTTTTATTAGCTTAAGCTTTAAAATTTTTATTCAAGCATATACTTCAGTGTCTAAAATTGACCAAAATTGATCACCTTTCCAGTAATTATTGTGCTTAATAAATAAAGATGGTTCAAAAAATTCAGATTTTTGTTTCCCACTTTTTTTATGTTTAAAATATTCTGGAACATGAACGTTTTTGTTGACACGTTTACATTCACACGACACAGAGATAAATTTATTTTACAAGCGATATATCATATCTATTTAACGAGTCTTGACACAAACCACATTTTTTGTGTAACAATTAGGTACTCATTTTTTTCCTTCAATTATGGCATCGCAAACTCTATACATATTATTGCGAGCGTCAAGTATATTTTTTGCATTTTTTGCCAGTTTCAATAAAACTGGACGAAGTAATCAAATCAACAGTCAAACATTCAAGTAAAGTGAAGGCTGCTTTACCAAAACGTGTCCGATGGAATTTTGGAGGCAAACAGAAAAATACATGTTTTAGTACTGTTATTCTATTTCACAACACTTGTGCTATGATATTAAACTATATCGGATAAAACGTCATCAATTGTATCCGATATAACCCAAAAATATACCAGGGATCTCTACTCTCTCAGAGTGGACATCCCGGAGTCCTCCCCAAGCGTAGAGGCAGGATACAGAGGGGGTTTTAGTGCGGATCAAATCCCACATAATCCGGTATCCACTCCCAAGGAGCCGGGTACCTTTTGAAGATATCGAGGTACCCCCTCTCGATACAAAAAAAGACAACCTCATCCCGCTATGGCGCGCTTGCATTGCTTATTTCATGTCCCTTGTTTTTTTTATCTTTGTCTAATCCAAGCGATGTTATAGTTCTTGCGATTTGCGTCAGTGAGACAGTAATAAGTTTACTTTAAAAAAATTGTGATTTCAATGCTAAAACGCATTCTTATCACGTTTAGATCTCTAGTACATTTAACTCGAAGTAAAATAGCGTTGCGAATTGGAACCTTTATATCGTGTTTCTTTACTATGTCAGTTATTTTCAAAGAGAACATCAAATATGTTTATCGCGTAAAATTATATCTGAAATTGGGTTTGTGTGTAATAAGAAATTATTTTGCTCACATGATAAATTTTCACAAGTAAAAGAACAATGCACAAACTTTGAGTAAGGTGTAAATAATAATGTAAAAAAATCTACGGAACTCAATCTCAGATTCACACTTCGCAAATTTTTAATATTCAGGGCTTTAAGTATGTATTGACACATTTACATTGCGTGACACAAAGAGACAAATTGCTTTTGGAAGCGATCTGTCATGTTTATTAAACGAGTCATGTCGCAAAAATGTGTATACATTTTGTTTGACACATTTATTTACTGAAAAGCGCTTGAGTGGGTACTGTATAATGGATAAACATCACAGAAAAAGCGGTCTTCAAAATTAAAATAATGATGCCAGTGGGACGTCTCTCATGTGTTTTCTATATGTACGACTATAATATTTATTTTCAAAGACAAAATAAATAACGTTTATTTTCAAAGTTAAATAAGTTCAAAGTGATGTAGGGCGTAAAATTAGACATGAAATTGGGTATGTAAGAATAATAAGAAATCTATGTTCCCACAGAGCAACGAATATTGAAGTCGCTTGACATGAATATTCGTTGTTCTGTGTATGTTCCCATTACGAGTCCTTAATAATTATGTATGAAGATACTAGCCTTCGGCTAGCCTAGCCAGCGGCTTCGCCCGCCTGGGCGCGTTTTATAGGTTCCCGTAGGATAAAAACCATCCTATGTCCTTTCCCAAGGTCCACTCTATCTGTGTTCCAAATTGCATTAAAATTGGTTCAGTAGTTTCAGCGGGAAAGCGTAGCAGACAGACAAACAGACAGAGTTACTTTCGAATTTATAATATTAAGTACCTAGGGATTATTTCGGGCCTTTCCTTGGTATCGGGAAACCTTCAAAAGGTACCCAGCACCTTGGAAGAAGATTTGTACCGCACTATAACCTCCTCAGTGGCCTGTCTCTACGCTTGGGGAGGACTCCGGGATATCCAGTGGAACGCACTGGTGTCCTCCACGCGCGGCGCCCCAGGACGGGCCTAAGCACGTATAAACTTTGTCATGGTAATTTACTGTTTCTAACCATAACTTTAAAGCGCGCATGGCTCGGCGGCTAGCGTACAACGCAAGCGGTCTATGCAGCTAAGCCAAACAGGCGCAATCGGGTGTGAGATCGGTGACCGCTAGTGGCAAAAAAAATCATGCGCGTTTCGATGCTTCGGAGGGCACGTTAAGCCGTCGGTCCTGATTGTTGTCGATAAATACCAGTCGCTAAACCTTGTCGGAGGCCTTATGGGCGGTTTGAAAACATCTGACAGCGGGTTGGCCACTAACCCGCATCTCAAACAACCCGCATTGGAGCAGCGTGGTGGAGTAAACTCCAGGCATCTCGAATAAGGGGGAGAGACCACGGGTCTCGCACCAGCAGTGGGACGTAAAAATGGTTGCAGCCAACCATAACTTTGCTTTAAAAAACCGTGGTTGAAAAAAGGAACCTTCAATTTAAGATATTATTCACTCACACGCTACTCATTCATTGCTTTGTAGACTAGAACGATCAAAGGCCTTAGTGTGAGTCTGCACACGCGAAAACGTTACTATCGCGTTTGCGTTAAGAATTTAATTATCGACCTTATTCCTTTCAGGTTAAGATCTATCTATCCAATTTTAACTCTGACGCAGTAGTAACGTTCGCGCGTTTACAAACTCACACAGGGCTCTGTACCTATCTTGTACAATATGAAGTACCTGGACGACCGAGCGTTGCTCGGATAAAAACGGCAAATTGTTTGTAAAGTAGGTTTACGATCGAGATGTTTACGTGATAACGTCCGCACGAGAAAATCTCCATTCGTTTGTATGCCGCTAGAGTGAGAGAGACGGAAGATCGGTCCACTCACTCGAACGCTATGCCAGCCTCCGCTCGTGAGGATTCCGCGTGACAAGTTTCACGGAATGACTGGCAGCGCTCGAGATGAGACGGGAGATCGGTCCGTCTCTCTCTCGTTATACCTGCGATCGCGCTCGTGAGGTTTTGGTGTGACACAAGTTTCTGAACATGTCACCCGACTAAAACGATTTTAAAGACGTTATCACGTCAAAAAATATTTTTTTGGTTAAATTTAAGAGGAAACGCTAGCGCCGTATTCCCGTACAAATGTGTTCTCCTATTTTCTCCCTGGATAATGCTTCTAGAGGAATGATTTTTGTGAAAATATCTAAGTCTGCTAAAGCTATGCCCCTATGTTTTGTTTTTTGTAATCAACCAGTTAGATCAGAAAATATGACTCTTCTAAAGTCGTTTTTACAACCAAATAAAAATATAGAGGCATAGACTTATTCTATTTCTTTATATTTGTGAAATTTTTTTTAAACTCAATTTTGACGGAGGAAACAGGAGAATACGAAACCTCGATTTAGTCAGAAAGTTTGTAGGTATAATCGGTCTGAGCTGCATCTGTCTCTATCGCACCCAGCGGATAATGCAGGGCGCAGCGCGATAGCAATAGTCACTCCAAAATACCTATTTTTCGAATTCGGCTGAAGCCAACGCGGCTTCTATCCTCTTAATAATTTAACTCCAAACCAAATTCGTTGGAGCCATTTCCGAGATTCAAAATATATATTTAGGTATATACAAGTATAACTCGTTTAAAGGTATTAGATACACACAGCGACAAGAACGTGAACACACAGAGAACAGAAATTAAAATTCGTAATTCAAATTTCTGCATCGCCGGAAATATACTCGTAATAGAACCCGAGACTCTTGATCCAGCATGGTAAACATCGGCCAAACGGGTCGTCACTCCCCTAAGCAATCAAAATTCAAGAACAAAAACTGAAATCCATCATTTAAATTTCTGCCTCGCGGGAATCGAACCTGTTACCCTTCAACCGTCAGTCCGGCGTGTTAACCATTGCACCATACGGGTCATTAAAATACTAAAATTGTTTTTAAACAGAGTAATGGCGTGTATGTATGTAGCTCTAAGTTACTATGATAATAACGTGTTTAGTATCGAGACAAGATCTACATCTCAAGGACTCCTAATATATATGTAAATAGATTTATTATTTTAATGACATACTCACTCGAATTTTACGCACTACATAATATTCTCTTTGAGTTTATTTTATCTTCGAAAATAAAGATATAGGTATAAAGAACACAAGATGAAAAAGGCCCAATTGGTATCGTTGTTTACGTCGTTAGATAAATAAGTCACATAACATTGCAAACCATTTTCCGGTTATTTTAATCCATTATTTGTATACTAAACCATGTAACTACTTCTTGTATAAGCAAAATTTGGACAAAATTTGCGATGAAAGATTGAATTTTCGGAAATACATCATATAAATAAAGCTTAATCGAAATCAGTAGGTACTCACTGTGCTTTATTTATGTGCTACACTAACTTTGGCATTATCATGGTAAGAATGTTAAAAATGTTCCAAGTGTACGCCTAAGTTTTTGGCAGGAAGTTTAAAAAGACAAGTGGTACTCTGTTTTATTTTCATTATTGAAGTGAAAACTTCTTCAGCGGCGTTGTGCAACTTTTTTTGGGATGGGTAAAAAATGTTAAACTCGCGTCAGGACACGTGTCCTGATCGAATATTCGTAAGACGGAGACACCCCTCCGTCTTACACTGTCACCACAGCTGATGACGGCTCGACTGTCTATACTTGTAAAATTCGTTTATATCAAGTATTTAAATATGGACATTGAACAAAGGGCATCTATTAATGAAAAAAGTGACGAAGAAATAGTGAAATAAAATGAGTGAGTACTTTATAAAAATACTAGATGAAAAATAATAATGATAATAAAAGCAATTCGTGCGAAATTATTCCCTAACCATTCCAAGCTATCAAAAATGCACAACGTTAATGTTCAAGTTTTCACTTCTGCCGGCACTACCGGAATGCAACACGTTGTTTTTTTTTGTGTATTTTTGGGCTATATCGGATAAAATTAGCATTTTGTTCAATGTAGGTTAAATACAGTGCCCGATTATTGTTATACAGTGCGAATTCATATTTTTTCGGCTTGAAGTACTTCTGAAGTGTGAAAGAATTGTTCTGGTGAAGTAACCATCATTTTACTCGGATATCTGACTGACTTTACTGGATGATTACTGACAACTAACTGCGACTCGTGTATCTCAATGGTTACAATGTCGGACGGCCAATCGGGGATCTCGGGTTTGAGCACAGATCAAGTATTAGTGGTTTGAGTAGCGGCGAAGCAGAGATTGAAATTATGAAATTTAGTTTCTGTTCTCGGTCTGGGCGTTTGCGTTCATGTCTTTGTGTGCGTCCATGGTACTCACGACACAGGGTGTATCTACCCTATTGTGGGGGTATGAGTGTAGAACGTCATTTTTTATTATTATTAGCAATACACGGCTACAAAAGTGGCTGTCTTAATCGTGCGTTGTGCACCATAGCTGCAACCTTTTTTGCTACTGCTGGGCACGGGTCTCTCCCCCTTAGTGGGGAGGCCTGGAGCTTACTCCACCACGCTGCTCCAATGCAGGTTGGTGGAGTTACGGGTTAGTAGCCAACCCACCGTCGGATGTTCTCGAAGCGCCCATAAGGCCTCCGACAAGGTTTAACGACTGTTATCTATCGACAACAACCGGGACCGACGGCTTAACGTGCCCTCCGAAGCAAGGAAAAGCGCATGAATTTTTTTTCAACTAGCGGTCACCCATCTCACACCCGACCGCGCCCGTTTGGCTTAGCTGCATAGACTGCTTGCGTTCTACGCTAGTAGCCATGCGCGCTTCAACTTGTTGTTGTTGTTGTTGTTGTTGCGTTGCGACCATACAGGTCACTAATTTGTAATTATTTTCACGTGCTTCCTTGAATACACTGCATTCCATTATTGGCATATACCCCTTTCAACGTCAGTTCACGAGATTTGATTGAATAAATAACAGGCAGTAATGGGTTCCATTAGCCCGGGTTCAATCCCGCTGAAGGTTGCAATTAAGGTTGAATGTAGCTCTCAGTGTAATCTGGATTAATGAAACCGCGATTCGATTTCAATCTTTCGACCCTACGTAATGCCGGGTAATGGAATGAACGCCTATGGTGTTACAGAGTTATTCTTTACCAGAATTTGTTAAAATAAGGTTTTTTTCATATCACATGTTATAAAACAACGAGTTTTGATTTCTGTTTTCGTCGAAATAAGACGAAATAAGACAATTTCAAACCAATGCGAATGTGTCAGTCAGGTGCCGGGTAGTAACAACATTGTTTCTACCCGGCACCTTCATTTATTTATTATTTGTGTCTTTATTTCAAGTCTATCAGAATCGCATTTTTAATATACAAAAGGAGATCAAAACTCGCTGTTTCAATGCATGTGATATGAAAAATCATAATCGTCTGATAGCTGTCGTCTGTCAAAGATTTTATATACTATTTATTATCTGATTTCTGAATTATTCTATGATTAAAATAGTATAAGATATTTTATGTATAATATATTATAAGATATTTGTCTGAAATAGTCTTACTTCAACTGGCTACAGAAATCAAAACTCGTTGTTTTATTACATGTCATATTAAAAATACAGTGTGTGGAACGGGATGAAACAAAGACGATTCCAGACCAGGGCGTTGGACTCTCGCCCTCGTCAGAAATCGTCTTATTTCACCCCTTGCTACACAATATACTATTATGAGGGGGACCTTTAAAAGGTACCCGACACCTTGAGACCGGGTTATGTGAGGTTTATACTGCAATAAAAGTTCCACAGTGGCCTATCTCAGCATTTGGGGAGAACTTTTCACGTTGTTCTCCCCAAACGGGCCCAACATCCGGAGAGCTATGGTGCTCTTCTGCACTTTCCAGTGCTTGCGACGGCATGTGGCCACGCGCATTCCGTCGTCTTTCCCAGGGCCACGGATTGGAGACGTCACTCTCGCCGCCCGCAACCCCGGAAGCTCCCTTTAAGTTGCCTCATAGGATCAGGCAGGGTATACTGTAGCCCTATTCTTAATTTCGAAGATAAAGGGACTTAGCACCGAGTATCTGCCGCATCTATTATGAAAGACGTTATGTTCAAGGACCATGAATTGGCTAATTCGTCACTTGTAGACCTTTTTAGAATACTAGTAATTTGATAATTTACCTGTTTTGTTTGTAAAAAAACCGATAATAGCTTTGGCACATCAAATAAGTATGTACATATGTCTAGCTCACATCTTTTTTTTTATAAATAAACCTAACAATAAGGCAGACGGGCCACGTGGTGTTAAGCGATCACCGTCGCCTATGGACACGGGCAACCCTAGGGGAGCCGCCCGAGCATTGCCGGCTTTGGAGGAGAGCTTTTTTTGTAAAGTCGGTAGAACACGCAGAGCGAGCCTATGTCTCTTCGCAAGCTAAGCGGTTCTAGCCTGTCAGTCAGTCTTGGGTCGTTGACGATTCGGACTGCCATCTAACGTTATCTTTGGAAACTGCTTGCAATCATAGCAAAGCACAGGATTATATTCACCTTATCAATCTGTTTACATGTACCCAGTTCTTACGATTCAAACATTAGAACTAATGTTAAATTTCATACATCACTAGAATTACAGAATCAACAACTAGCGCCCAACTGGTCTCCGTCATAATAATGTAGCTCTAAGTATTACTGGATTAAAGGGTGGATTTCATTTCTATCTAATAACATAGAAATACTTGTATATCCTACGGCCTTATATCCTATTATATCCTACGTCTTTACAAATGTAAGTTACCGAATAGTTTTCCGATTGATTTAGAAACCTGATATCAAAACAAATCCCTACTTGTCGAAAATATTTTTCATATTTAATTATATGATAGACCTTTTTTTGTATCGAGGGGGAAACCTTCAAAAAGAGACGCTAGGACGGGCCCGATGTGTACTTACCCTACCCTCGGGCAGGCTGGGATCCCGGCCACCGTCCCATATCGTAATCCCATTATGTGGTGTCGTGGACATGTCACACGGCCTCGGGACCGAGGGTCACGCCTTAACCGGCCTGACTGCGAGGAAGAAAACTTCTATAAAAAAATATGATATACCTAGGCCTAGAATTTCCTCCGTCAGTAACATTATCAAATAAAAGTAAGTTTGAAGTATGTATTAAGTAGAACTTGTTGGTTGGTATTCTTAACCAGCTGTTCGACAGTGTTTGATTACTCAAATATATTAGTTTGTGAGTATTCTTAATGTGTACTAATTGTATTAGTTTACAATTAGTTACAGACTAAGAATTCTTTCAAGAGACAAGTCCGGCAGAAGAGACTGTTTAAAAAATTGACTATTTCTTATCGTTATGTGCAACTTTATGTAATTATTATACTATTATTATAATTATACTGTATCTTATACCTTTATGAATTTATATATTATCTAAATATTATTTTATATTTTTTTATGTATTATGCAGGTATGATTTTTTTTGCCATATACATCATGATTAAATTTACTACATTGTACTACAACGAGACATACAGGCTATATAGCAATTACTTTATTAATCTATGAAATATAAAACAACTTAAAGGTAATAATAAAAACTAAAAACTAAAACAATTAACTATAAAAAGAAAACCCCATCTAAAATTTGCGCTTGTGGCATTGTGCCCAGAACATTAACTTTACTACACGTATTATATTACAAATATATACATATTTATACATTAATTTTATCGCACCTACCAGAGCTTCACACCAACGCCACGGGTTGACTGGCAAAGAATGCCACTAGGCATTAAGTCCGCCCTTTATACTTTTTATGTGCAATAAAGAATAAAATAATAAACAGTAATAATAGTTCCATTAGCGCGGTTTCAATCCCGCTGAAGATTAAACTGAAGCGCTCAAATAAAGCCGTATATAGCTCTCACTGTAATCTGGATTAAGAGAAATGGGGTTTTAAAGGTTCTGTGACTATTTCATTCAAAACCAAAGAATTTCAAAGACTTAAAATCGAAATTGTCTTAACGTATTTAAACGTATTTACGTTAACGTATTTTAAAGTATTTACGTGTCTATCGAATACTTAGAGCATCACAGGTACTGACAGGTATGACACCCGTCAGAGGAGTGGCCTTTACGGACGAACCCTTCGTCCCAACGTGCATGTGTGCGTCTGTGTGTCATTGTCAGTGTAGTCGGTGCATAGAAAATGACGTTGTTAATTGAAATTGACATATTTAGAAATTTAAGCGTCTGTAGCGATGAAAGAATATTTGTGAATGTGTGACAAAATTAAAATGTGTGCGTTCTTCCCCCGGCACCAGATTTGGCACAAAAATTATGTATCGAAGCGAGGCTCAATGCTCTCTCCACTGACGGGTGAGTCAGTACCTTTGATGTTTTAAGATCGAATAATAAAAGTAAGATTGAAACATATAAATTAATTTCTTTAACTGCACACTGACTTTTTATTGACTTTAATGTGAGTTCTAGGCACATGCAATTGCATGAGGTTGTAGCAACCTTCCGCTACTCATCAAGAGATGGCGCCACGGGTATTCTGAAGCACGCATTCAAATTTTTCTAAATATCCGACCATATATATACAAGCTCCGAATTGAGTCAGTTGGAGCGCGGCCGCTCCCGGGCATGACCACCTCGCCCGGCGGAAGATCTCCCTTTGCCAAAAGGTCACCCTCACCAACGTAACAGTAACGACGCTATACAACCTCAGGCAAAACTATAACGTACTTGAGTTTTGGAGTAAGCTTATATTTAACGTAACGTTCACTCTACACCTACGTTCTCTGCGTGTTTTCTATCAGATTCTTCAAGAAATAGAGCCAGGCAACCACTTACAGATTAAATCTAATGTATAAAATTCTCGTGCCGCGGTGTTTGTACTTCTTCTTCAAAATGGCTTGACCGATTTTCGTGAAAATTTGTGTGCGTATCGATTAGGTCTGCGAATCGAACAACATCTGTTTTTCATCCCCCTAAATCTTACGGGTGGTTCACCCCAAACATTTTAATGCGGTACGGAGTTCGCGGGGTCAGCTAGCTTGTAAATAAATTTCATTACATATTATTAACACATATACCTATGTGTAGGGTTGCCATGCGTCCGGGTTTCCCCGGATTTTTCCTAGTTTAGAGGGCGTCCGGGAAGCGTCCGGGCCGGACTTCATTTGTAGTCCAGGTTTAAAAAATAAAGCTTAAGACACACGCACTGTGCCCGCACGTCGCGATCAACCGACGAACCGACTCGCTAGGTTCACCGTCCCCCCGCTGTTGATATGTCCGGGCATGGGCGTACCGAGAGGATCAAGGTCCAGATTCAGGAATTCAAAAATCCCAAAAGATCCCCCGACCAATAACCTACTTGTGGACCTAAAAATTACCCAAGCCCCGACGGGTACGCCCATGTGTCCGGGTTTCGGGTCTAAAATCCGGGGTTATAATGCATCTTGTCCTGGTTGACAAATTTTAGAGATGGCAACCCTACCTATGTGCCAACGTAGGTCCTCGAATACCTAATCATATGTAAAATAAAATTAATCCTTCAGTTCATACCTCGCGAGATTTGACAGAACAAATAACTGGTACGGTAATGGATTCCATTAGCGCGGGTTTAATCCCGCTGAAGGTTAATCACATGCGCGCTATCAAGGCCCAATATAGCTCCCATTGTAATTTGGATTCATGGAAATAGGATTTCATTTCGATTCACTTAATTTTATTGCCAGTGGATAGTGGAGTAAACATCCAGGGTCTCGTAATACCTATTTTAAAATATTCAAAAAAAATTGACAATTACTGATGTGTTTCTAAATCACCCTTAAAGCATCAAAGGTACTGACTCACCCGTCAGTGGAGAGGGCATTGCGCCTCGCTTCGATACATATTTTTTGTGCCAAATCTGGTGCGGGGGGAAGAACGCACACATTTTAATTTTGTCACACATTCACCAAATTTTCTTTCATCGCTGCAGACGGATACATTTCTAAATAATATGTCAATTTCAAATAAACAACGTCATTTTCTATGCACCGACAACACTGAGACCGACACACATATACATAACTAGAAGGCACATTGTGCATGCACGTTGGGACGAGGGGTTCACCCGTAAAGGCCACTCCTCTGACTGGTGTCATACCTGTCAGTTCCTGTGATGCTCTAAGAAATCACCAGAAAATTATACTAAGTATTAGATGTAGGCGAAGTTAGGGCTAATTAGAACGTGTTGATTCAGGAGCTAGATTCTAAATGAGATCTGATATCTTTTTCACAGAGTAAGCTCGCACTCGTCTTGGTAAGATTTGCTTTGAAAATGTTTTTGGTGTGATTTAGTTAGTGATTTAGATTTTTAGTTACATAACTAATACATATCGATAATAATTATCTGTATATATTGAGACATATACAGATAATTTTAACCCGTTAAATGGTCCCCGTAGAATAAAAAAAGCCTATGTGCTATTCCAGGCTTCATTGCTATACTTATTAAAATCATAGGCGTTTAGCCAGTTGCTTCAACCGTATTGACTCTATTACCCGTTTCCGTGTAGTAATTAAGCATTTTGCCGCGATAAAAAGTAAACTATATTACTCAGGGTGAATATAGCTTTCTAATGGTGAAAGAATTTTTGAAATCAGAACAGTAGTTTTTGAGTTTATTCATTACAAACGTACAAAAATACGAAATACAAATCTTTACTCTTTATTAGTATAGATAAGTGCATATTAATATGGCACTCGTTTTCCATTAATCTTCCAACCGCGACTGACTCTGCTTAACTTTAAAAATTATTTGTAGTTATACAGTAGCATTCACAAGTCTACCAACTCGCATTGGAGCAGCGTGGTGGAGTAAGCTTCAGGACTCCCCAATATGGGGAGAGACCCGTGTCCAGCAGTGGGACGCAAAAAGGGTTGCAGCCATATATTTCCTTCTTACTGTTGGATATGACGACATAATTAATAACTGGGACGGCAAAGGATTTCATTACCGCAGGCTTAATCCCGCTGGAGGTTAATCACATGCGCGCAACAGACGTAGCTATAATTATAATCGCCTTAAATGGAAACGGGATTCGCTTTTTACTAATTTGCTTACTGGTTGATGAGGATTTTTGAATGAGACGGTAAGATTATTCAAATGTGTTCATAGAACTCCGTGGGGACTAGGCATGGTTTTTTTTATTAGAAAAATTTTACACCACAGACTTTTCGTGTCATTATTTGGTTTTGTTATTATCAATTGCGTGTTCTATACTTATATCTATATTATTTGAAAAGCTCCAGACTGGGCATGGTTTTGATGTGTAATATTTAATTTTCTCAGCACCTAAGAGATTTGATTCCTTTAATTTACCATGCTGTCCATTTTAAAGAGAATTTTCTAAATAGAATAAATATCTTTGAAGTTTCGCTATATTGTGAACGAGGTCACTTAATCTGCACACAATCCCTTAGAATGGTTTCAAACCACAGTAGGTATATTGTATGGCAAGGGGTGAAACAAGACGATTACTGACGAGGGCGATTCGTTCGGGCTGTCATCGCCCTGGTCTGAAATCGTCTTTGTTTCATCCCGTGCCACACACTGCATTTTTCATATCACATTTAATGAAACAACGAGTTTTGATTTCTGTAGCCAGTTGAAGTAAGACTATTTCAGATTTTCTACAAACATACTTAACCCATACATACATACAAAACCCATTGAAATATAAACACAAAATATCATCTAAATCAGCCCAGCCGTTTTAGGAGGTCAGTGACATACCGACAGCAGCGCCATCTATCGGGTCTAATTGTGTTTTCAAGCCATCCGGAAACTCAATATACACACAAAATATCATCTAAATCGACCCAGCCGTTTTAGGAATAGTCGGTGACATACCGACAGCAGCGCCCCACCTACCAGATCCAATTGTGTTTTTATCATCCAGAAATCCATTGAAATATTCACAAAATATCGAATCGTCTCTGCCATTTAGGAGAAGTCGGTGACATACCGACAGCAGCGCCACCTACCGGGTCTAATTGTGTTTTCAAACAATCCAGAAACCCACTGAAATATACTCACAAAATATCATCCAAATCGGCCCAGCCGTTTTAGGAGAAGTCAGTGACATACCAACAACAGCGCCACCTACCGAGTCCAATTGTATTTTCAAACCTTCGAGGAACCCTTTGAAATAAATATACACACAAAATTTCATCCAAATCATCAAATCAAAAATACACACCAAAATAGAAATAATAAAACTTTGCTCAAGTATCCAGCCGTGTCAGTTCACTCATAATTTCGCCGCTTCGCACAAGTCGCTGTGTGTGTGAGCTGTGCACGTGTAGTAGTAAGTCTCAATACCTAGAATAGAAGCGCGAAAATTCGGAAATGCGTCCTTAACGGTTAAAATTGCAAATCATTTGTTTTTTCCATAATATTTGGTAATACGTTCTCGTACAGTGACGACATAGGTATCTGTTGCTTCGATAGTATGGACCGTTTTCAATATTGCTACGCGGTGGTGAGATTAAACTTTGGCTCATATGTCTATCTTCCGCGGTGCTCCAATCGATGTGGTCCTTTAAGAACACTTGATCCCTATGCCAAATAGGATCGATTGACATTAATTTAAAAAATCATGAAAGTTGCCTATTGTATCATTATAATTAACCTTCAAACTCATAGCTTCCTAAATAAGAATAAATAACTGGCCCGGTAATTCCATTAGCGCAAGTTGAATCCCGCTATGTTATGCGCGTAATTAAAGCTGAGTTAGATCTCATTGTAATCTGGATTAATGAAAGGATTCCATTTCAATTCTAATAATTTGCTTGCCGTTGAGCCAATCGCTTAATGCTAATTGGATTTATATAAAATGAAATACCATTTACCGTTAGTCGTTAGCAATATCATGCATATTTCTGAATAATTACACAAATCAAACTTATTTATTTCAAGCTATTATTATTGAGTACTTTTAGGAGCACGTTTTCGTTCTTCGAAACGCACAATAAGCCGTCGGTCCCGGCTGTTATCAATACATAGATAGACCGTTAGACTTTGCTGGAGGCATTATGAGCGATTTGAAAACATCTGACAGCGTGTTGGCCACTAAATCGCATCCTCACCAACCCGCATTGGAGCAGTGTGGTGGAGTAAGCTCCAGGCCTACCCAGTAACTGGTAGAGACCCGTGCCTAGCAGTGGGACGCAAAAAAGGTATTCATTCTAAATTCTCATTCTAATTTCTAAATTTATAATTTCTAAATCTAAGGCAGCCCGACCTCATAGTACTGTTTATGAATACGGGTTTTACGGGTGATTGTCTTTGCCTGCTACTATGCGTTTGTCAAAATCGACAGGAATCTATGGCTTGACATGGAACGCTCGTCAAATAGCGCTCTTTGCATAGCGTTGCCTGCTTACTTAAGCAAGTATGCTCCTTGAATACGGCTGTTAATGTGATTTACTAACTAAGTGCCCGCCTGCGGCTGCGCAATTTCTACTCATTTTCCTCATAGGACTGAAATTTTTACCCGGATAAAAAGCCTATATCACTCTCCAGCCCCCCAACTATATCTATGTACAAACAAATCAAATTGAGTGTCTGTTTGTAATAATAAAATAACCTCTTTTGCCTTTGTCACGCATGCATGCAAGGGTGATTGCTAGAGGCAAATAATTTCCGTGCGTTTCCGTGCTTCGAAGGGCACACAACAGTCGTTAAGCCTTGTCGGAGGCCTTATTTTGGTTTGAAATATTGGAGCAGCGTGGTGGAGTAAGCTCCAGCCCTCCCAAATAAGACCGAAAGAGAGACCCGAGCCCAGCAGTGGGCCGTAAAAAAGGTTTCATCCAATGCTCTACATTGGAGTCAATGAGAGTAAAATAAGATACCATTTTTACTCCTTACTTCGTTGTACGCTCGTCGTGTACTGAATGTATGTTGAAATTGGACTCCCAGTAATCAAGCGGCATCAAAGGTGATTCGGAAGCGCGGATAATTGGAATGTAATCAGATAAAGTAACATTTTTCAAGTCGACTTGATTAAAGCAAATTACGTTGCGAATCATTGACTGATAGATTTTGACGTGACAACGACTAATAAATCGATGAACACCGGCTGCACAAACGAAAAACCTCATAGTAACGTTACGCTCATTGTATAAAAGGTTGCATTAAATCGCGCTTGGAAAGCAATATAATTGTTTATTCTTTTTTATACACGATTTTTATTACCGCTTAAATTAATAATAATGAAGTCAATTGACTATATATGATAAGTGACGTCACTTATCTTTTTCTCATACAAAATATATGGGGATGTCACGTTTTGACAGCTCATAAAAAGTATCTCAATTGACTTGGTATTCCAAGACCAGATTCTATTGTGTTTTGGTGGAAAGGTGCAGTTGCCGGCCACACTTACAGGAGGCGACCACCAGCCTCCGGAGTAGCAGCACAACTGCATACGACCTCAGACAAGACTTACCTATGCTTGCTTGAGGTTAAGTGTAGATGTCCATGAGCTGCAGCGACCACTTAATACCACGTGGCCTTCATACTCGTCTGCTACTCTATTCAAATAAAAACAAAAAAAAAACTTTAAAGACAAACAATTTTTTTAAATCAAATCTCAAAAAAATTGATTTCATACCTTGATTTCCACCTATAGCTTTTGAAAGTCCACTGCTGGGAATAGGCCTCTCTTAATATTCGCTACTCTTTCCCGTCCTGCGACCTTTAAATCCAACGGCGAAAGCGACGAGCTTTACTCTCATATTCAGGTCATCATCACCTGGTTGAAAGACGGCCTGTGCTCTTTTTGCCGAGAAGTGGTCGCCGTTCGTCGACCTTTTTCCCCATCGGTTATCGGTCGTCCTAACTGTGTGGTCTTCTATTACCACTTCACGTCACGAATGCTAATTAAATAAATAAAATAAAAAAAATTGTTGTCTTTAAAATCGGTTTACGGACGATAGTTTAACGAGACAACGTCATAGCAAAACAATGAAGAGTTTTGGCGGGAAGTCAAAAAAGACATATTGTGCTCTTGTTTTATTTTCATTTTCTTGGTGTATTTTTCAGTGATATCGGATAAAGTTGATGGCATTTTGTTTGATATAGGTTAATTACAGTGCACGACACGAGTGTTTGTGAAATAGAATAACAGTGCTAAAATATGTTTTTTCTGCTTGCCTCCAAAATTCCATCGGACACGTTCTAGTAAAGTAGCCATCGCTTTACTTGAATGTTGGACTGACTAGACTGACTGATTACTGACGACTTACTTACTGACTTTGTTATTACTTCGTCCAGTTTCATTGAAACTGGCAAAAAATTGATGCAAATGCTGGCATGCTGGCAGTATGCACAGATTTTGCGTTGCCATAATTGAAAAAAAAACTTTTCACTTCACCTTATATACGTAGACATCTTTTTTTGTTCTTGCACCTGATGATCATCGATTTGTCAAAAAAAACCTTGATCCTATGGAAAAAGCTGACGGTGAAAGGTCCCATTTCAGTACCGTGGGCACTGGCAACACAAATTTAGTCGAAACCTTGAAAAAGTAGAAAGATTTCTACCTCAGCCACTGAAGTGTACTGGACGAGTAAATACTTTGTAGTTTCCCGAACGCTAAACAACCGAGTTGGATTCTCTGAGAAGCCCCTACGTACACAAGGCTACGCAAATCTTGGATACTAATGTTGTATACTACATTAGTATCGCGTCGAGAGTATCGAGTAGCGCACGGTCCGTACACACGACATTGAGTCGCAAGACGTGAATTGCCTGTTCAGCCACTGCAGACGTAGCGACTAAACAGATCACACGTTTACAAAATGTCTGACACAAGTAATGATGAAACCATAATTTTGCACAATCATTACCGGAAACAAAGAAATCGTCCTAACAGAAGATACTGGGCACATCCGTACATAGAAAAGAACATAAACTGCAGAGTGTATGTTGCTGCAAAAGATACCAACTTGTTAAATTAACGGCATTTCTTACTGCTACCCAACTTTTTATCTTTTATCTCTTTTTTAGAATATTCGTATAGGTTATAATTATACAAAAAAAGTATATTTCTCACCTCAGAAACAAATTTAATATTTAATAATTGCTCCGCCATCTTGAAAATCTCTACGACTTATGTAGCGACGATCTCGACCGGCAGGTAGCGCGCGACTCTGGCGCGACGTGAGTCGCGGGACGAATGTCGGCGACGCGACAAGTGTACGAACCTCAATGAATTTGTATTGCGGTAGTCGCTTGGAGACTAAAATCGTCAAGTATCGGAGATTTGCGTAGCCTTGTGTACGAAGGGGCTAAATCTTCCACATGTAATGATAGATTGAAACCAATTACAGGGGCTGAATTACGGCTGTGCCAAACTAGGTGAAACTAAATTTTACACCAAATTTAATTTCCATTATGCTAGTATATTGTTTCACACTCTAATACTCATAGTCCCACAGTAGAGTAGATATACCCTGTGTCGTAGGTACCATGGACACATACAAAGACAGAAACACAAACACCCAGACCGAGAACACAAATTTAAACTCATCATTAAAATTTCTGTTTCGCCGGGTATCGAGCCTGGGACCCTCCGATTGGCAGTCCGACATGGTAACCATTGCGCCACACGGGTCGTATACAACTAGGAAGCCTCTTAACACACGAAAGCACAAAATTAATGAGGATTTTATCTTTCAGATAACAAGGTATCTATTCCAAACTTTTGCAGTTTACACACAGACAGATTTGCCTATAAAGTTACTTTACCTAAACATTAATTTTAATTACTGTACCGTACTATGCGTACATTATTGTATTTTATTTATACACATATTACAAATAAATAACAGAAGTTGGCGGCTAGCGTAGAACGCAAGCGGTCTATGCAGCTAAGCCAAACGGGCGCGTTCAGGTGTGGGTGACCGCTAGTGGCAAAAAAATTCATTTTTTTTTATATATAAATAAACCTAACAATAAGGCAGACGGGCCGCGTCATGCGCATTTCCGTGCTTCCGAGGGCACGTTAAGCCGTCGGTCCAGTTGATTGATCCAGTAGATTGAGTTGTCCAGTCGATAGATAACAGTTGTTAAATCTTGTCGGAGGCCTTATGAGCGGTTTGAGAACATCCGACAGCGGGTTGGCTACTAACCCGCATTACCACCAACCCGCATTGGAGCAGCGTGGTGGAGTAAGTTCGTGTCCGTGCCCAGCAGTGGGACGCAAAAAGCGTTGCAGCCAGCTAAATAAATAACAAGATAAAACGGTTTGTTTGTCGATATCAGCGAGAAACAGGAAGGTTGCGAGTCAATGAATAATTCTTGCGGGAAAAACGTTTTGATATGGGATCCGACACATGTGATGGAGGGAAGGTCACTCGAAAATACTTGAAATATAGCTTCGTAAATAAATAAATGTTACATGATATTTATTGAGAGTGTTTTGATCGTAAACGCTTCCTTTTTTGCACGCTCGTATGTTAAACGAAAAGTCATTTTTAGTCACAGAGTTCTAAATAACGCGCGCACCCATTCCGTACCTCCAAAAGAAAAAGCGGAAACCTTATAATAGGATCACTTTGTTGTCCATCTTTCTGTCCGTCAAGACCCTTTTTTTGTCAGAAACGCGTGAAGGTATCAATCTAGAATTTATTACAAATACTTGAGTATTACTTTCCCTTAGAGCTGTGAAAAAAATCAAACTTCTAAGCCAGCGCAATCAAAAGATACAACCGTTTATGCCGCAAATTTTCGACACTCGCAAGGGATTCATTCAATACTTACAGGGTACTCTCCGTGAACTCAGAATCTTGAAATTTGGTACGAAGCAACGTCTTATAGCACAGATAAAGGAAAAATGGCGAAAACCGGAAATTTTTAGTTAATGATAAAGCTGGATCGAATCATCACTCCCGAAACTAGGGTAGGTACTAAATTTCATCAAAATCGTTGGAACCGTTTCCGAGATTCATAATCTAAATATATTCAAGAATTGCTTGTTTAAAGGTAAGTATTAGATAAGACTATAGTTACTATATAAACTGCTGAATATAATTTCATCCTTATAATCATCATCCAAATAAAAAGTGAAATAAACGCCTACCCGTAAAGTTTCTTGTAACAAACTCGTCAGAAGCAACAGAGTACTTACTGAATGTTTTTGCGTACCAAATGCGTGGGCAGTATACTAATGAGGCGAATGACAAAGAAATGGATACCCAAGAGAGAGAATATTAAATTTTGCGCCTAATGTTCTTCTTGGCTTTCACATCTTCATAAGAAACTAGTGATCCGGCCCGGCTTCATTTGGTTTATTAACAAAAACTCTTCCACGCCGGATCCTGGACAGCCTCAGCACTGTCACAAGTCTCAGGAATACCTGATTTAATAAAGGCAGACCACAAGATGTTATACTAGCTAGATACCAAGTTGGTAGGTGGTAGAACTAGTATCGTTCGCCCGGTTTAGTACCACCGCTGCACCCACTTCTGCCGAGAACCAATTTTATTATGTTTCGGTGGAAAGGTGCAATTGCCAGCCACACTTACATGAGGCGACCACCAGCCTCCAGAGTAGCAGCGCAACTGCATACGACCTCAGACAAGACTTAGGTACCTATGCTTGCTTGAGGTTGTAAGTAGATGTCCATGGGCTGCAGCGACCACTTAACACCACGTGGCCTGCATGCTCGTCTGCTACTCCATTCAAATAAAATAAAAAACAAGAAACGAAGAAGACCGCGACAGGGACCACCCGGTCCCCACCCCAACGACTGGGACCATATTACCTAATGGCCCGCGGAACCAACCCATGGCAGGGAAAGCCCCGTAACATATGCCCCGGGCCCCTTGCGGAGCTCGCGAAAAAATCCCGGAACGTTCATTCGGGTGATTCGAGTTCTTGTGATTATAGTAATCTATTCAACGTGAACAGTGCATTTTTTCCGGAATAGAAAGTAGCCTATGTGCTTTTAACTAGATCTACCTCTGTGCCGATTTCTATCCTAATCCGTTCAGCCGTTCCTGATTGAGCAATAAAATCCTACCAAACATACGTCCAAACTTTCGCATTTATAAAACATAGCTTTGTCCCGCGGTTTCACCCGCGTTACAAACGATGAGTAGCATAAAATTAATATTCTCCATACGTTTCATAAAACTCAAACTTTCGTCCCCTACTTTACCCCCTTTGTAGTCCCTTACAATTACTTTGTAGTCCCTTACAAAAAAAACAATTAAATCTTTCCTCTTTATTATATTGTCTCATACGATCTTTATAGTGTCTCATACGATCAGCTGTCACGTGTGCCCATTATGGACCCATAGCCATACTATATCAATTATATTTTTACTTTTTTTTAAAAAGAGTGCTGCTGGGAGTTTTTTTCCGCCGCCTTTTTCCTCTCAGCTCAACATCTAGCCCAAACGTGCACCTAAAGGCGATGACCGGGAAAAAATTACATTCATTAAGCGAATATTTTGTATTCCTAATATGAAATAAATATTTTTGATTTTGATTTGATTTATAATCTTAATATATATATAAAAAGTAAAGGGTTTTCTTTGTACGTAAAGACACGGTTTTCTCTATTATCATTAACTCCAATCAACTTCCCGTTGGGGTGGTAAATACCCCTTAGTACGTAGATGATAGTAAGGGAGTTTGATCTCGGTGGGTGGAAGTGGGTGGAAAAATCTGAAAAAATATATCTGTACTTTTCTAACCAATAGGGACTTCTGGGTGGATCTCAAAATTTCTGGGATGATCTAGCAAACTATTTTAATTTTAATTTTATTGAGAATGTTCGAGAAAGTTCCAGAAACTTCTCGAATCATTTGGATTTTTTTTAATTTTTTTATTGAGAATGTTCGAGAAAATTCCAGAAATTTCTCAAATGATCTGGAAAATCCTACTAATATTATAAATGCAAAAGTTTGTAAGTATGGATGTTTGTTGCTCTTTCACGTAAAAACTACTGGATGTATACATCAGAATAACACATAGGCTACAATTTATAAAAATATTCTGTGAATTGTCCAAAATATGACGATAAGTGTCTTTACGGGACAAGCCGTACGACATGTATTAATCAGTAAACTGCTGCGCTTTGCATTCGCGCGGCGTTTATATATTGTCAATAATCAATTAAAATCAGTGTGTGTATAACTACTCAAGAGACGTTTTATTTCTCCCTCGCCACACTCACCTAGGGCTAATACCCAGCCCTTACAGTGTCAAGTAAGTAGGAAAAAAACTACCATCTGCGAGCTATTCTGGCGTGCGCTGCCAAAACCGCTAGAGTCACACATTCGTAATGTATGATGGAAATGTTTATCTTAAATAGTCCTACAAAAAAGGCGGCCCAGCGGCACTTCAGAAGGGACTTCACTTTATGCTAATGATCCTCTCTAACGCGGGTGAAACCGCGGGGCACAGCTAGTATTAGTATATGTAGGTAAGTGTAGTATAAATAGTAGGCGTGTTTACACTGTAGCGCATCGATACTCATATTATAAATTGTTTATTTAAACTTTTTTGACATCGCTACAGGCTGGCTGCAAACCTTTTTGCGTCCAACTGCTGAGCACGGGTCTCTCACCATCATTGGGGAGGCCTGGAGCTTACTCCACCACGCTGCTCCAATGCGGGTTGGTGGAGATGCGGGTTAGTGACCAACCCGCTGTCGGAAGTTTTCGAACCGCCCATAAGGCCTCCGACAAGGTTTAACGACTGTTACCTATCGACAACAACCGGGACCGACGGCTCAACGTGCCCTCCGAAGCACGGAAACGCGCGTGAATATTTTTTTTTGCAACTAGCGATCACCCATCTCACAGCCGACCGCGCCCGTTTGGCTTAATTGCATAGATCGTTTACGTTCTACGCTAACCGCCGAGCCATGCGCGCGCTACAGATTGAACTGATTTAAAATTGAAACAAAACTAAGTAGTATTATTTCACTTTGCCGTGTTTTCAAGGGATACGCGACAACGACATAGCGCCAGAAACAACAGGCTATCAACGTATACGCTCACCTTTGCCTCGTGTGTTTATTTTTCATTCGCTACGTAAACCTTGTTAGCGACAAGAAATACGTTAGGTTGATATTGAAATTGGAGTTTCGTGTAAATCAATCATGAAAAAACACCGCGTACCTACAGGTTTAAACACTCTTTTGTGAAAAAAAGGAACTGAAGAATATTATATTGTAAATTAAAGCGTGGGGTGCGTGGTGTCAATATTTATATATTAGTAGAAGGATTATCATTTTGATATCTCATAAAGCACCTTACGCTTTTTGAACTTCTTTAGCGGCGTCGTACTCTTTTTTTTTGGAATGGGTAAAAAATGTTAAACTGGCGTCAACACGTGGTGGCGTGGCCTGATCGTCGAAATTCGTAAGTTAGTAGAGGAGACGTGGAAGATCGACCTTCACCGATCTGATAACTCGATGAGACATATTTTTTATCAAATATAATTTATAAACATATAAATATTATTGTATATATAATATTATTATTATTATATTTATTTATATATACAAGAGTGAGGTGATGAAATAAAATTGATTAAAATTAATTATATTAAAATAACACTTTTCGATAGGCATGTTATCATAGGCATGTATGTTTATTTATTATATTTGATAAAAAATATGTCTCATCGAGTTATCAGATCGGTGAAGGTGACAGCTGATGACGGCTCGACTGTGGCTCGGCTGTCTATACTTGTAAAATTAGTTTATATGAAGTATTTAAAATATGATGAACAAAGTGCATCTATTAATGAAAAAAAGTGACGAAGAAATTATGAAAGAAAATGAGTGAGTACTTTATAAAAATACTAGATGAAAGATAATACTGAAATTAAAAGCAATTAGTGCGAAATTATTCCCTAATCATTCCAAAATATCAAAAATGCACAACGTTAATGTTCAAGTTTTCACTTCTGCCGGCACTACCGGAGTGCAACCCGCTTTTTTTTACAATAAAATAGGTACATTTGCTTCTTATTTTTTACTTTTTAGTTCGTTTTTTCACAAAAGCGTGTTTTTTACGCTTAAACTACTGAACCAATTTTAATGAAATTTGGAACACAGATAGAGAGGGCCTTGGGAAAGGACATAAGATGGTTTTTATCCCACGGGAACCTATAAAAACAGGTCTACGCAGGCGAAGCCGCTGGCGGAAGGCTAGTCTATAATATTTCATTCATTTCATTTCGTTTCATAAGCGTTATTCGCGTTTTCGCAGTTTAAACAGAAAAATTCAAGCAGAAAATAAAAAACCGGCGAAGTGCGAGTCGAACTAACGCACCGAGGGTTCCGTAAAATATTTTTAATATTTATGATGTAACTAAAAATATACGGTTTTCGCAATTTTTTCTTTATCTGTGCTAAGACGTTGTTTCGTACCAAATTTAAAGATTCTGAGTTCACGGGAAGTACCCTGTAGGTTTTGATTCCCTAACGAGTGTCGAAAATTTGCAGAAATTTGCGGCATAAACGGCTGTATTTTTCTATAATTATTTTGATTGCTCTGGCTTAGTTTGATTTTTTCACAGTTCCAAGGGTCCGTAAACTTGAGTAGGTATTTGATATAAATCCAGCTTGATACCTCCATGCGTTCCTGAGAAAAAAGGTCTTGACAGACAGACAGACAGACAGACGGATAACAAAATGATCCTATTAGGGTTCCGTTCCTAAAAACCTCAAGTAAAAGAAGATTCTGAACAGACTGTAACTTAAATATTTCTATCAGGTTTTGCATTTAAAATCTTTTTCACAGATCGTCTGCGGCATCTCTACGTTGGTGATGGGCAGCGTGGCGTTCATTGAAGAGCGCCAGAAGTTCAACATGGGGCTCGGGATACCAGCGGGAGGCTTCAGTGTACTCGCTGCAGGTACTTAATCGTATTATAAATTCTTCTTCTTTTCTTTTCAGCCTTTCGTAGTGCACTGCAGACATAGGCCTCCCCTAACGTTCGCCACTCCTCCCGGTCCTGCGCCTTCTGAATCCAGTGGCTTCCCGCTGTCTTCTTTAGGTCATCAGTCCACCTGGTTGGAGGGCGGCCTGTACTCCTTTTGCCGAGACGTGGTCGTCGTTCCAGAACCTTCTCTTCCCCATCGGTTCTCCTAACTATATGGCCTGCCCATTGCCACTTCAGCTTGCTGAGAGCTATGTCGGTAACCTTCGTTCGTCTACGGATTTCATCGTTACGGCTTCTGTCTTGTAGAAAAATTCCAAGCATAGCCCTCTTCATCGCTCGTTGAGCGACCTTGAGCTTATGGAAAAGGTTAACTCAGCGCCGTAGGTCATCACTGGCAACACACACTGCGCGAAAACTTATACTTTTCTGTAATTAAAGAATTATTTTAACGATATTAAAATACTAAAGTGTGCATGACCCTGCTGGCGTAGAAAGCAAGGGTTATGCGCAGCTAAGCGAAACTGGCATGGTCAGATGTAAGGAGGGTTAAGCCAATCGATGCTGGTTGAGATCGATTGATAGCATTCGTTATTTGAAAACAGCAGACGGCGGGTTGGCCACTAACCCACAACTCCACGAACCGGGTCCGACGGTTTAACGTGTAGTATGACTAGATATGGTTAATATAAGTCAGCTTGTAAGTTTATTTGATTCATTATAAATCCATACTATATAACCATAAAGAGCAGCGACGGCCGAGTGGTAAGAAACCGCGATCATCGACGCGACCGATCCCGGGTTCAAATCCTCGGCGCGCACCTCTGACAAACAAATTTGTAATGAGCGCATTTATCGCTGCTCCACGGTGATGGAAAATATCGTGATATTTAATTGATTACGATGTTCCCCATCGCCGTGCATGCCTGGGAGAAATTTATAATTTCTCGAAAGCATGACGTCGACCAATCTGCACTTGGCCAGCGTGTTGGACTATGGCCTAAAATCCCTCTCACTTGTGAGTAGGAGACCTGTGTCCAGCAGTGGTACATAAAAAAAGGTTGAAAAAAAATCCATACTTCATTTAAGAACCTGAGGAGCCCTTTTCCACCACAGCGACCGTGCCAGGATGCCAGGAAGTGCACCACCACAAATGTGTCCTCCGAAGCACAGAAACGCATTAACTATCTAAGACCCGACCGCGCCCGGTTTAGCTGCGTGGATCGCTCGCGTTCTACGCTAGCCACCGAGTCATGCGCGCTTCGCTTTATTTATTATCACTAGCTATACTAAAAAAATCATCTGAACACATAAAAGTAAATTCTATTATAGGCTTACTGGGGTTCGGTTAACAAATTATGTCTAGCATCCATAAAAGCGTTTAGTGCGACGAGTAAGTTTACTGCCACCAGTTTCTACGAACTAATTACTTAGCGCTTGCTTCGAGTTTATTATTGGAAAAGAAAGATTAAGGGCTATTTAAGTGCAGAACGGATAATTAAGATGTAGAAGCGTAACGCCCTTCTCGCTAGTGATTGTGAGTGATTGCTAGGTTGATTTTTTAAATTGCAGAAAACGTGCAGACAAGCAGACAGGCAGTGGTGTTAAGTGGTCGCTACAACCCATTGGCATCTGCACAAGCAATAACAACTTCTAGCAATAGTTTTGCCTATTGTTGTGTTTCCTCATGTCATAAGCGGCGACGGCCGAGTAAGCGGCGATGGCCGAGTAGCAAGGACCGCGGTCTCCGACACGGGAGTTCTAATCCTCGGCGCGTACCTCTGCCAAAAGGAATTAGTCAGAGGTGCGCGCCGCTTTTTTTCGCTACTCCACGGTAATGGAAAATTTTAAATTTTTGATTAGAACCTAGTTTAGCATATTCAAATACATAGAATTATAATAGAATAATGCGGGTTGGTGAGGAGTTTAAAAACTAGACTTCTAGGCATATTATTTGTATAAAATAGTTTAGCGCAATGGTTACTAGTGATAGCGGATAGGTAGGTATACAGTCCAAATATAATAATCCATTAATATTAAACTTCGAGCCGAAGCCTTGGGATGCCAATGTTGACCTCTGGGTATAACAAAGGTAAGCTCGACGATGGTACGTGGAAGTATGTAGGGAATTTCAGCCTCAAAGATTCCTCCATTACTAAGGGTGGATTCCCAAGGGATTATAATGTCACTGGAAGCTCTTTGACTTCAAGTTCATAGCATAGAATAGCTGTAATAATAAATGAACCATTGCTCTGTTACAACAGAAAATATAAAATTATTGTTATTTTTCGAACTTGAATTGGGTGAAATCGGACTGTGACGGAATCGGCAGTGATGGCCGAGCGGATAAAACAGCGATCTTCCATCAAGGGTCCCGAGATCGACTTCCTTTGTATGTACGTATCGCACATACCTGAGAGTTATTCAAAACGTCTCAAAAGTAAAGTTTTGTCTATCAGCACGTGCTTGGTCAACGTGGTGGACAGTGGCATAAATCTCTGTCAATACGGAGAGGAAACCTGAGTTCAAGCATTAAAAAGGATTTAAAAAAAATCTATCTAATATAAATACAACTTAGCTTTAAGTATTAATTGTATTATTATTTATTATTATACACCTTTTTAAGCATACGGCCTCTCATTCCGTATAATTCTCTTAATATTCGTACTACCCAGAGTGCAGAGTAGCTCTTATATGAATTAGAAGTTAGGTTTTTCTCGCAGTTTCAGTAGACTGTAGGTCTGAGTACTCAATATAAATTTTTAAGTCATATAGTTCATATAAAGGTTATAAAAAGAAAGACAGATATAAAAAAATATAGTGCTATTCTTGTTTTCGTCTGAAAGAACCCTAAGAAAATGTTTCCTTATAAATATATTACGTCACTTTTGTAACAACCTCCGATGTCTACGGCTGATATGCGAGTATAAATAATATATATTATATATTATATAAACGAAGTGACTATTTATACGCTACACGGCGCCATCTTTAAACTAATTTGGGACTACAATTATTGTGGACAGAACGATAAGTATGGTTAACAAGTGCAATATCTGTGGAAAATTTGCATCCGCGGCAGAAGCAAAATGCGCAAAATGTTTACAAATTTATCACCGCCAATGCGTAAATATAAGCGACGTACGTGTCCCCAATAAGTGGCAGTGTAAAGTTTGCAAAACGAAAAACCTAAGCGCAAGCGATGGCAGCTCGAATAATTCAACTCCCAGTTCGAGCAGCCCCCGTGCTACAGGCTCCGAAGACGCGGTGATAGATGGCGACGCTAGAGGTCGCTACGTCTCAAGTGAAGTGGCAGATGACATCAAATTTATTCGCCAACAGTTAATTAATATTGCCAACGACATGGCGTCTTTTAGAACAGAAATTTCTCAACTAAACACATGCTTAACCGAATTGAACACCAAAGTAGGCGACATTGACCGAAGGGTCACAATGCTCGAGCAGCGCGAACCCAATGAGCAGGTTTCGTCTGATATTCGCCAGATGGAGGAAAAGTTGTTAGAACTACAGTATCAATTAAACGATCGCGACCAGGAATCGTTTCAAAATGATATACAAATATCAGGCGTCACTGAACATAAGGGCGAAAATCCCTTGCAGATAGTTACACTGCTTGCTACAAAGATAGGCGTTGAATTGAATGAATGTGATGTAGTAAGCGTGTCGCGGGCAGGCATACAACGTGAAGACGAGACGAATGAAACCAAACCACGACCCTTCATTGTACGTCTTTCTAGGCGCGCGATCCGAGACCAATTAATAAAGGCAGCGCGCGTTTGACGTGGAGTAGATACGTCAGGTTTGGACTTAGATACTGAGCCCCGCCGTTTTTATGTAAATGAGCGTCTAACTCGGTTAAATAGTCAATTATTTTACAAGGCTCGGGTGGAAGCAAAGCGTCTGCAGTGGCGATACGTATGGACGAGGGATGGTCGAGTGTTTGCGCGACGTAGTTCTGACACGGCCCGTTATCGCATTCGTACAGAATCAGATATAACGAAGGTTTTTGGCATAAAACCCGTTTGATTTTTTCGATTGTTTATATTATATATATACATAAGAGTATGTCAAAGATAAATGTTAAATTGAAATACATAAAATTAAGATTTTATACCTTGCAGCATTTCATAGCCATGCAATATATAGCATTTCAGATCATGACCCTTAAAAACTATTTGAGATATCCTAGACATAATACTACACAATTCATACATAATTTGTCTGTTATCCACAATCGTGATTTACTTCTATTTTATAAGAATGATAATTGGTGGTTTTTTAACTATGAAATCCTATGTTATAATGCGCAACCTTTTTTTATTGTAATTTTTAAATTATTTCTTGTGTATTATTGTTTGTGTTATTTGTGTGGCATTAATTGTTATTGTTGTTATAATGATCTGTGCTGCAACAATCTGATGTATAGAGAAACGTCATTGCATATTTTTCATATCAAAATTTTAAAAAAGCAAAAACATATTTCTTTCCTTCTTTCATATTACACTTTTATCCCGGCTACAAAGAACTTTGTTAAGAAATCCAGCAAGATAAATTACGATAAATTATTATCTACATCCAGTTTTTGGTATATAAATGATTGATTCTAAGTTTAAAATTGGTTTCTTAAATGCTGGATCCCTTGGAACTAGACACGATGAGTTTGTAGCAGCAATGAGTCGCCACTCGGTAGATTTGATGGCCATTAACGAGACATGGCTGAGGGAAGGATGAGGATTTCGATCAGGCGAAATTCGCTCTCGTGGTGGTGGAGTAGGTTTTTATATTAGGGAAGGAATCACAACTCGTCTACTGGAACATCCCATTTGTCCTATGGTAGAGCAAATGTGGCTAGACCTTAAAATAAACGGGAAATCGCTAGCTATCGGAACTGCTTACAAGCCTCCGTGGTTAAATGTACAAGTTTTTCTCGACGCACTGAGTGAGTCTCTTGTCTGTTTTGCTAGATATGATCACGTTTTTCTTGTAGGAGACTTTAACATAGATATGCTTAATTGCAACAGTGCTGGTACAAAATTATTTTCAGAGTTTCTTAACAACAACAACCTTAGTCAACATGTTGTTGTTCCAACACACTTCACAGACACAAGTGAAACACTAATAGATGTAGTATGCACTAATGTATCCGTTTCACGCATTACAGTGGACCACATCAAGGATTTAAGTAGTCACGCCATAATTGTGAGTGAATTGAGCATTCCCAGGATTCAGATATTGCCTAAATGGGTAGAGTATAGACCAATAAAAAGTATTAATATAGATATTTTTAATCAAGAGGTAGCAAATATTAATTGGAACTATATTGTGTCAGTGAACAATGTGAACGATATAGTTACGACATTTAATTCAACTATTTTAAATATTTTTGATAAATTTGCTCCAAAAAAAAGATATTCATAAAAGATAACAACTATCCATGGATAACCTTTAATATAAAGTGTATGATGAGGACGCGTGATCAGGCTCAAATCCGAGCGCGCAAGACAAAATTAGATGACCATAAGCTTTATTACAAGCAATTAAAATCCATTGTTAAAACTGCAATAGCGGCAGAAAAAACAGCCTATTTCAAATTTTATGTCAATACTACAATAACACAACCAAAATTAATGTGGAAACATATCAAACAGCATGTCCGTCTGGAACAAAAAGACTTATCTATACCTCACCACCTCTGTGACGCCAATAAAATAAATGAGCATTTTCTTAAAGCACCTGGAGATCTTTCCGTGCCCATATCTCTCTTAACTTTTTACGAGTTTAATCGTTTCACACAATCCAGTTTTAAATTTAAAGCAGTGTTGGAGAATGAGGTTATCAAAGCTTTTAATTCTTTACAATCTAACGCAATTGGCTGCGATGGTATATCCCTTGATATGCTTAAGTTACTATTGCCTGATTGTATTAAACCCATTACTGCCATAATAAATAAATCATTTGAAACAAATACCTATCCACACGTTTGGCAACAAGCTATCATTAAGCCTTTACCAAAAATCAGTAACCCCTCTGCGATGTCAGATTTAAGACCAATAAGCATTTTACCCTGTATATCAAAGATCATTGAAAAGCTGGCATGTAACCAACTAACCGTTTACTTGGAGTCTAATAATATTCTACCATCAAAACAATCTGGTTTTAGAAAGCAACGCAGCACGACCACGGCTCTGATAGAGGTTGTTGATGATATCTTGACTTCTCAGGCCAAAGGGGAGGCAACAATCTTAACTCTTCTCGATTTTTCACGCGCATTTGAAACGGTAAATGTGTCACTGTTGCTCGCAAAGCTTTCATATTATGGAATTAGTGCTAGTGCTATCAGATGGTTTGACAGCTATTTTAAAAGCCGTTCCCAGCAAGTCGAGTTGCAAGATAGTAGAGATGGTCTAAAGAAATTGTCAAATAGCCAACGGCTTGTCAGGGGAGTCCCTCAAGGGTCTATTTTGGGTCCGTTGCTTTTTATTTTATACAGTGCAGACGTTATTGATAGCATTAAGCATTGCAAATATCATTTATATGCAGACGATCTGCAGATTTATCATTCTTTTAAGCCATGTAATACAGCTTCAACTGTAGCAAAGATAAATTCTGATCTAGACAGGATCTCTCAGTGGTCTAAACGAAACACATTAGTACTAAATCCCCGAAAAACTAAATTTCTCATTTTTGGCACACCTACACAAGTCAGAAAAGTTGCTGAACGCCATCCATATATTTACATAGGGGGAGAGAAGGTAGACAGGGTAACTGAAGCACGTAACCTTGGAGTAATAATGGATGAAAATCTTAGATTTGAAAAACATATTGGTAATTTGGTACGCAACTGCTTTTATAGACTAAAAATATTGTACAAAATTCGTAACTACTTAAGCGTTGCGGTACGAATTAACTTGTGTGAATCAATTATACTCTCCAAGTTTAATTATGCTGATTCTGTCTTTGGGCCCCGTCTTCTAGAGCGTACAAAAAAAACCATTCAGCGGGTGCAGAACGCGTGTGCAAGTTACTGTTTTAATGTACCACCACGGGCGCACATAACTCCATTCCTTAACAATGCAAATATCTTGAAGATGGATTGCCGTAGGCGATTGCATTTCGCCACATTATTATTTGGTATTGTAGCACGCAAAGAACCTATATATCTTTATAATAAATTAATTTGGGCGAAAACGCAAAATCTGTATAATACCAGATCTGCTCCCTATAAATTACTGAATCTCGCACTCAGTTCCGCCGCATTTAGAGGTAGCTTTAAATACAATGCGACAAAATGTTGGAACAATTTGCCTCCACCTTTACGTAGCCTTAAGACAGTTAGCAGTTTCAGAACTCGATATAAAATATTTCTTTTAAAAGAACAACAAAATTCAGATTATTAATACTAATCTAAAGATATATTTTTTTTATATACAGATATAAAAAATCATTTTAACGTAAATTCTTATTTTTATTACATCATCATTGTAAATTTTGTATTTTTTAAAATTATTATAATCTCAAATAAACTTATAGGAACTAATTGCATTTATGGAACAAATGACATTAATCTATTTCAACATATTACATAATTACATTCATAATACATTAATTTATTTTTTGCTTGAATTAATGGTAACTATATATGTATATTGTTAAGACATATATTTTCAGTATAAATGCGGCGTACTAACTAATAACAGTGTGAGGCCGAGAGAGGATGGTACTCTGCCCAATTTGTTTGTATATTAAGTAACTGACCTAATTACTAATAAAAATTAAATTAACTTATAAACAGCGTCAATCGTCCGAGTTGCCTTTTAAGCAAAGGGTCGGACTGAAAATCAGCGCCATGGTAATGTATTTTACCATGGCATACGCTGAGTCCTGATCCCATTCGCAGTGCATTGTTGCAGCACAGATTTTTATACATAAAATCAAAAAGTATAAAAAGAATGTATTTTTTGTTTTTGTTTTGGTAAGCATATTTTTTATATTTTATTTTTTGTATTCTTGTGTGCTTCATGTGCGAATAAAGTTTCTTTCTTTCTTTCTTTCTTTCTTTCTTTCATATAAAATATCCTATAATAAAATATACCTACTAATGATGAAACATTACATGTGAATCTCGCCATTCAATATCAAAAGCTGTATGCCCCGGGATCACCATGACATGTTCAATTAAATAACGAATACGCCAGTGAGGGAATTATCCTGTAACGCACATTGACGACCAAAAATATATAACGGACTACCGGAATTCCTCAAAATTAAAACGGGCAACGAATTTAAAAAAGGACTTAAAACGTATTTACTGAAAAAGGCGTATTACTCAGTCACTGATTTCATAAACGATAAAACGGCATAAAGGAATTCCTTAAAAACCTGGGAGGTTTTTTTTCCGCCGGCTTTTTTCCTCTCAGAGTACAAACACCCTGTGATATGGGTACCCAAAGCTGACGATCGGAACCGATCCGAAATATAAATAAATAAATATTTTTATTTTAATTTATAAAAGGCCCAATATGGGACAAATAAAAATAATAGTAAAATAGATGTAAATGTACATTTCGTAATTGTATTATAATTTAGTTTTTTTCCTTTTATATTTTTATCATTGTATATTTGCATACCTCATGAAGGTAAATATGGCGAACTAAATATATATAAACAACTTTGTAAACACCCATATTTGTGCAAATAAATGTCTTTGTCTTTGTCTTTGACCTGCGTGGCGCAATGGTTATCATGCCGTACTGCCAATCGAAGGGTCCCGGGTTCGATTCCCGGCGAAACAGAAAGTTGAATGATGAGTTTAAATTTCTGTTCTCGATCTGGGTGTTTGTGTTTCTGTCTTTGTTTGTGTCCACGATACACACAACACAGGATATTCTTAGCCTACTGTGGTGCTATGAGTGTGAAGCTTTATTATTATTATTATATTTATAAATTTAAATGGAGTAGCAGATAAGCATGAGTCGCGTATGAGTAATCGTTGCAGCCCATAGACTGGATATCTAAACACAACTCTTGCCGGTCGTATTCTGTAAATCCTAGGATTTCTCCGATTAGGAACCCTAAAAAAATTAGGGTTCCGTACCCAAAGTTTGCCAACGGGAGCCTTTTACTTAGCCTCCGCTCACCGTCCGTCTGTCCGTCATCAGGCTGTATCTCATGAACCGTGAACCGACATTAGAAATTTTCACAGATGATGTATTTCTGTTGCCGTCATAACAACAAATAGGTACTAAAGAATATAATAAAAGGAGGCTCCCATACAATAAACGTATTTTTTTACGTGCGCGAGTCCGACTTGCACTTGGCCGGTTCTTAATAAATAAATAAGTAGCTGATTTAATGAGTTCTCCATTCAAGATCTCCCTTGTTCCCCATACCTCGATATAAAAGGAAGCAAGCCGAAAGCCACTTCAGCCTGCTTTTGATTGCTAATTTAGTATTATATAAATATAATTTAGTATGATTTCCCCACAGTCATAAAACAACCGATGATACTCTTTGCCGATGATAGTACAGTTGTATTTACCAATGATAACACAAGTAATTATGAAACAGAAATAAACAATGCACTAGAATCATTAGTAGACTGGCTAAATAACAATAATTTAAAAATTAATCTTGATAAAACCAATATAATGATTTTTAAAAATAGAATAACATATGGACAACCTATAAATATAAACTATAAAGGAAAGATAATATCTGAAACGGACACAACTAAATTCTTAGGTCTATATATAGATAATAAACTAACATGGCAATGCCATATGGAACACGTTTGCAAACAGTTAAATAAATTCTCATTTGCATTATATAAACTATCAAAAATAGTTAACAAAACAGCTGTCCTTAGTGCATATCATGCATATGTTGGTGCAACTCTTAGATATGGACTCATATTCTGGGGTAACGCAACGGGAATCCAAACGGTTTTTAAAGCTCAAAAGAAATGTATTCGTTCTATGTGTCAACTAAATCAAATAGATTCTTGTAAACCGCACTTTCAAGATTTAAAAATAATGACGCTTCCATCGCTATACATATACGAAATATCTTTAATGGTTAAAAAAGATATAAATAAATATGAAACCCTTAAATCAAAAAGACATAATACAAAATTGAGTTCAATTGCGTCAAAAACTAAACAATACCATAAAAGAGTCTTCTGCATGGGACCAAAAATATATAATAATTTACCGGAATCCCTCAAATCCAAAACAAATTGTGATTTCAAACGAGCACTTAAAACGTTCTTATATACAAAAGCATACTATTCGGTTTCTGAATTTCTAGACGATGACAATTAAGTTAGTGAGGGATTACGGAACTAAAAACCTGGGAGGTTTTTTTTCCGCCGGCTTTTTTTCCTCTCAGAGTATAAAAACCCAGTGAATTGGGTGCCCAAAGCCGACGACGTGGGAAAAACACCGTCTAAATAAATTCATAACTAAGTACTAAATAAAAAAACGCAAAATATGGGATAAATAAATAAATAAATAGCATGGTTTGTCAACATAATAAATACATTTGTTATTTAGATTTAAGTCAATTAGTTATATAGATAGATTTAAGTATATTTTGATTTCTTTAATATAAAAATAGTATACTTTTTTATTTCTTTAAAAATATTTGCATACCTTACTGAGGTAAATATGGCGGATTTTAAATATATATAACAACTTCTGTAATACCCATATTTGCGCAAATAAATCATTTTTCTTTTCTTTCTTTCTTTCTTTCTTTTCTTTAGTTCTTTGCTGGATAGTATTGAAACCTCAAGGAGAAGATCTCGTCTCGCTTATGTCTAACGAATACCTATACAATAGTAAGCCTACTTTTGGTTTAAAGCTGAAATTTCAGTTGTCAAATGCGCTCGAACATTTAATTCATCATCCGAAAAAACGACTATTTCTGCTCCTAACTCACCGGATTTTATGTAACGTAGGCCACTAAAACCTTAGTAGGCCTTAAAACTGAGGAAACTCCAATAATAATAGCCCCATAGCTGTGAGACCTACCTAAGAGACATATATGTATTTTAATTGTCTGCTTCTAGCGGTATCCATACATACATCGCGAGGTTGGGGCTTGGTGACGGGCGGAGCGAGTGTCGGGGCGGGAGCGGCAGGCGTGCTGTGGGTTGCGTCAGGCTGCCTGCTTATAGCCCTGATTGTGCAATGTGGACGGACCATACTGGATCCACCTGGGCTTGATCATGGGTTTGTTGATTTATTGAATAAAATAATTTGTTAAGCTTTAACTGGATTCCTACTAACCGTAGTACGAGTAAGACATTTACAGATAACAGATATTATGTAACGAAACTGAACCAAAACATAAGTTGAAGAAATAACCATTTCATGCATAATTAATAAATAACATACATTTTCAAAATAACAGTAAATTTCAAGGAAAAGTCACTTTAAAAAGGGGATAGGCTCTACGCCTGTTCCTTTTCGCCTGTTCCCTTTGGAAAAAGGCGTATTACTTAGTCAATATTTTCATAAACGACAAAACAGCATAAAGGAATTCCATAAAAACCTGAGAGGTTTTTTCCGCCGGCTTTTTTTCCTCTTAGTGTACAAAAACCCTGCAATATGGGTACCCAAAGCCGACGATCGGATTCGATCCGAAATATAAATAAATATGAATAAATAATTAAATAAACAAACAACTAAATAAATACATACTTAAATAAATAAATTTTAAAAATATAATTTTTATAGGCCCAATATGGGATCAAATAAAAATAATAATAAAATTGAAAAAAATGTACATTTTTTATAAATTGTTATAATTTTTTTTTCTTTTATCTTTGTAATATTTGAATACCTGGTGAAAGTAGATATGGCGTACTAAATATGTATTAACAACTTTTGTAAACACTCATATTTGTGCAGATAAAGTTCTTTATCTTTGTCCTTTCTGGGAGTACTGTAAGAAACTTGTAACTATCCCGCCCTTCACTTTTATATATATTTTTGCATTTAGTTCACCAATTGGCCACGCCAAATATTATCTTTATAATCCGAATTTGTGGAAATTTATATCAGCTAATTCAACTAAACATAAACCTTGCACCTTCAACTTGAAATGAACTTTTATTGACAGTACACTCACATATAAAAAATTTCAGAGATGGGCCGATCGAAGAAGACTCGCGACCTTCATCGCGGGATTTGGTCGTGATCGCGTGCGTCCAAATCGCCCTAGCGGCTGCAACGCTCTTCAGTGCCGTGATCTGCGCTCGCATCGACTGCGGTGCCTGACGGGAGCCTCCGGGGCCGCTCGCGCGACGCCGCGTCAGCGAAGCCCCGGGCCCCGCAGCCGCTCCTCCCGACAGCGTGCCCACACCCGATAACGCCGAACGAGAAAAGGGCGGGCGTGTCGCATGGCTCATATAAACTTTTAGTGCCATGACGTACCTTTAATGGCATTATCAGGGAGCGGGCGCGACTGTTACTGGGGTTGAATGTCGAAAACTTCTACCATATCGCGTTTCTAGAGACTGTTTCTAATTAAACGTAACGAAGTTACTTTTTGAGATGTCGGAATAATTACACCTAATTTGGTTTTAGGCCTTTTAAAAGCTTTTTCGTGTTTTATTCAGTGTGACAACTAATTAACTTTTGTAATTTAAATTTCGTTTCTATTTAGATTGGATGGGAATGGGTTACAATGTGTTAACAATGTTTTATTGTTATCTAAGTGTAATAAACTAATTACTATTTATCATACTGTCTAAGTTTACATTCTTAATAAATTCAATTATTATTAATAATTGTTATGTTAGATAATTATATTGTATATCATACAATCATTCACACTTGTAAATATCTAATTTTAAACAATAATATAATACGTAAAATTGTCTTTTAAGTGTAGATAGGTAGAGAAAACTTTGTTAGATATTCATTCTTGTATCATTTATAAAACTTTTTGTACACATATCTGTGTATAGTTAGGTAGGTATATGATTAAGTTAATAAAATGTGTACATAAGCTAACCTTGTTATTACATGATTTTTACACTTATAAAATTTACAGTACCTATGTAATATAATTAAGCAATAATTCATTTTTTTGCTTTTTAATAATACTAGAATCTACTGATAGATAATAGATAACAGTCGTTAAACCTTGTCGAAGACCTTATGGGTAGTTTGAAAACATCCGACAGCGGATTGGCTACTAACCCGCATCTCCACCGACCCGCATTGGAGCACCGTGGAGGAGTATACTCCAGGCCTCCAAAATAATGGGGAGAGACCCGAACCCAGAAGTGGGACGCAAAAAGAGTTGCAGCCAAACACATTTACATGTAAAATGTGGCCAAGACTAGGTAAGTATATGGCTCGTAATGTCAAAAAGTTATTAAATATTATGTAGAGCCAAGTTTCTAACTCTACACGCCCGAACTCTTAAAAATTCTTTCTTCGCAATCTCTACAACTTTCATAGTTTTGTGGCTTAGTCGATGGACTAGCTGCTACTATTTTACGAGTTCTGCAAAAACCTACTATCAGTGCTAGATTTACCAAAAGGCTGACTGGAAACTAGGGCGGCAGACTTTGGGGGGCGGCAAATTTGGCATATTTTTTTTTTGTTTCACAAAAGTAAAAGAAAACCCGTCTGTGTAAAAATACTTTCAATTTGAACTTGTTAAAGCTTGCATTTTTTTAGAGAATGGAATTTCAGAGGTTAGTATAAAGGTGGGGGGGGTCAAAAATGGAATAGCCTACTGGTAGCAATTTCTAAATCCGCCACTGCCTACAGAAACAGAAAATTAAATAATAATAGAAAAACAGAAACAATTATTATTATTATTATAATTAACCTATAATATTATAACAGAAACATATGTCGCTATTTTCGGATTGTCGAGTTTCTAATATTATAAATACGAAAGTAACTCTGTCTGTCTGTCTGCTACGCTTTCTCACTTAAACCACTAAACCAATTTTAATAAAATTTGCAACACAGATAGAGTGGACCTTGGGTAAGGACATAAAATGGTTTTAATCCTACGGGAACCTATAAAACGGGTCCACGCGCGCGAAGCCACTGGCGGAAGGCTAGTTCTAAATAAAATAATAATTTTAATTTAGATATAAATCTTTTAGAATTAAAATGTCCAGTACACGTCATATAATAACATAAATTAATTTGTAGCTACATTGTATTACGGACCTATTAAAATTCAGCCCACAAAGCCACGGGATAAGTAATCGTTATTGTTAGCAATTTATTTTAATTAACGGCAAAGTATGTGACTTACCCGTTTGTATAACCTTGTATGTACTTGTAATGAAGATACATAATTATTATTATAACTAGTTTTTTTAAGGCGTCATTTAGTGCAGTTTCACACCAGCGTATTTGTCGGCGCGTTCGCGTGTCTATTGTTTTTTTTTTCTTCCATTATGGCATCGCAAACTATGCATATTGCCAGCGTCAAGTATAATTTTTGCATCACGTTTTTGCCAGTTTCGGTGAAACTGGACGAGTAATAATAGGTGAAGTCAGTAAGTCGTTTGTAATCAGTCAGTCAAGTCAGTCAGACATTCAAGTAAAGCGATGGCTTCTTTACTAGAACGTAACCAATGGAATTTTGGAGGCAAGCCGAAAAAATATATTTTCGCACTGTTATTTTAATTCACAACACTCGTGCACTATAATTAACCTATATCGAACAAAATGCCATCAATTTTATCCGACATAACTCAAAAATACTCCAAGAAAGTAAAAATAAAACAAAAGCACAAAATGACTTTTTCAACTTCCCGCTAGAACTCCGCGTCTATTGTTTGTTTTTTGATGCGCGTGTAGCCGCGAAAAGTCAAGTCTTGACATTTTCCAATATTAAAAGGAGCGCGCGTGGAAGCGCGTTTTCAGAAACGACCGAATACGCGCAACAAAATACGGTGGTCTGAAACCGCACTTAGTAGTAAATGAGCGTATGATGAATAACGTGTTGTTTCTTTCTGTGTGTATTGTTTTTCTTGTACTATGAATATAATTACTAATTAAGAAATAAAATAGCGTATTTTGGTACGAATATGATGCGAATGAAAAATTTTATATTTTGAAGTGAAAACTTCTTTAACGGCGTTGTGCACTTTTTTTGGGATGGGTAAAAAAAGTTAAACTCGCGTCAGGACACGTGACCTGATCGAAAATTCGTAAGATGGAGGGGTGACAGCTGATGGCTCGACTGTCTATACTTGTAAAATTCGTTTATATCAAGTATTTAAAATATGGACATTGAACAATGTGCATCTATTAATGAAAAAAGTGACGAAGAAATAGTGAAAGAAAATGAGTGAGTACTTTATAAAAATACTAGATGAAAACCTACTGAAAATACTAGATGAAAAATAATACTGCTAATAAAAGCAATTCGAGCGAAATTATTCCCTAACCATTCCAAAATATCAATAATGCACAACGTTACTTGTACGCTATTTGTTTGTCTTTTTATTAATGTTTCATTTTTGTATTACGGTGTACAATAAAGAGTTTAATAAATAAATAAATAAACGTTCATGATCAAGTTTTCACTTCTGCCGGCACTACCGGAGTGCCGTTGTTTTTAGATGGTTAACGTCGAGACGTGACATTTTCCGGTATTAAAAGTAGCACGCGTGGAAGCGCGTTTTCAGAAACAACCGTATACGCGCGTCATACTACGTTGGTCTAAAACTGCACTTAATATCTACGTTCATTTCCTTACAAGATTTCACCCTGTATATACTAACGACTTATCTGTATGAAGTACATAATTATGATATTTTCTATTATTGTTGTACTATGTTTTTCAAAGATGTTATTTATTTATTAAAGATTGAAATTTTATCATCAAAGTTTTATTTACGTGATTACCTATCTACCAACTACCATTTAATTAAAAGGGGATTTATTACAATAGATGTTTTGTTCTTGTACTTGACAGAAGAAACTGAACAAAGTACTCAAATAAATTACGATCGTATCATTATTAATTCATTTATTCTGCGATAGAAATTCATTTTCGTTTTCGTTTCATTATTACATTTAATTAAGATTTTGATCTTACCGCCAAATAATTGAGGCATTAAAGTTACCTACTTTTCTCCTAATAAATTTCCTTTGAAACTTACTTAAAAAGGCCGCAACGTGGCACCCAAAATTACTTACTGGCACTGAATGGCATCTCCAACCAGAGTAATGCCGCCTCCTTGTTGTAACACCGTATTTTACACCACTGTTAACACTTACTTTTTTTGCTTTGGATTTCCACATATAATAACATACTTGTTTTACATTTAAATAATAATTGTAAATCACCTTTGTTTGTCTTTAGTTTTTTTGTACTTGACGGACCGACTGACATTATATTAACATCTGGCATTGACGTTTGTAAGTACAGGTAGTTGTTTTTTTTTAATGAAAAGGGTATCGGTACAGCCATTATTTGGCCAACATCAATTGTAGTAAATTATTTTAGAATTAAAATTGAGATATCCTAGATTTTATTAAGATAAATACTGGTTACTACAGGCCCATGTCCGTCACGAGAGTTGTTTATCTTAAATTTCGGTAAAGTATTTTTTTTTCAAATCATAGTTGCAATTGGACTTATGCGATACAGTGTTGCTTTGTTTTTTTGTCTGTGAACATTGTGCATTACGATGCAAGAAATGGGTTTCGCGAACTTTCGGCGTTCGCAAACGTATATAAGGACTGGAGGGGTAGGCCTCCGCCTTTTCTTTCTCCGGAGCCGGCGTCGATTAGAAGCAGAGTCGTCGCGTGTAGCCCATGTTCTTAGACCACGTGCGCTATTCTTCAGTATAGCTGGTGAGAATCTGATGGATTTTTGTTGTAGTTCTCCTTTCTTTAAAAAGTGTTTCCTAGTGCTTTGCACAGTGTTTTTGGTGCTAAGAAGTGCGTTCCTTTTGTTTTTAGCTGCCATTTCCTGGGGTTGAGTTCGAGCGCCTGACCCTCGCCGAACTCCCTCACCTTATTTATTTTTGGAAGAACCCAACCTTTGTTGGTAAGTTTTTAACCATTTTTTTAAGGTTAGGTTTATTTGGTGGGCCTATTATCAAACACAAAGGTTAACCACGTGTTCCTTTGTGTTCCAGGGTTCTTCATTTCTTGGTTCTTCTTCTTCTCTTTTTTACTTCACGAGACGTCAACTCCATCAACCCCATTCTACATCCACGTGGTAGTCATCATCGCGTTGGAATCTTCCTGAGGGTTGAATTGGTTGAACCGTCTTGGAGACCTCAACCCCATCCGGAGCGTGACGCCCTGTGGGTGTTGGTATCTGCGGTCTCCATTTAGAAAACTTATGCTGCCTCTCCAGGGATTGTTCCAGATTCCTTGAAGGAGGGAAGTAGGAGTATTTTTATAACTTTAGTTTCCTTTTTATCTTATATTATTTTACCTTTTATTCATATAAAGAGAACAACAAATAAGGAGAAACTGTTAAACTTAAGACTTATTACTTAGGTAGTTGACCTGTATTAGGTAATAAGAACTGCTTGTATGTTTTTATTTAAGTTAAATTAGATAAACTAATTTGAACCAACTGTTTGATTGAGATAGTGTGGTAAGGCGCCCAACAATTTAATTAATTAAACTTTGCAAAACATTTAATAAAAAGCCCATTATTTGTTTATTGTTCTTTGTAGTTTTTTTTTCAACCACACCGTCCTCCAGGCCTACACACCCACACACCCTCACACACACCGGTGCACCCTAACATCTGGTGCACCCTGCTCACCGCTTACAGAGCCTAGCCGAGGTGGACTGTTACAAGATCCTAAATAAAAATCCTGTGCGTGTTGCACATGTTGTTTTTTCGAAGTTACCGAGATATTAAGGGTAATTTCCTCTACCCTTTAATAAAGAACAATCCATAGAACGTTTACTGTTACCACGGAGTACTGCCAATCAAGGATCCCGTATTCGATTCCCGGTGATCAAATTGGAATGATGAATTTCAAATTCTGTTCTCGGTCTGGATTCTTTTGTTCAAGCCTATGTGTGTCCATGCTACCCTCGAAGCAGGGAATCTAAAGGAGGATCTATGAGTCTGTAGCATTATACCTTCTCAAGATGAAATTAATTACATCTACAACAGAACCGTTAATATAAGTCATCATAACATAAAAGTTAAAAAGTCAATTAGCGGTCCAATAAAAACGTCTGAAAGTCTGAAGATTCCTCCCAGACCTGCAAGCAGTGGCAGATATAGGATTTCCGTTTGAGGGGGCTCGAAATTTTAAACGAGGTTAGGGGCTTGGACGTATTAGAGTTTTGTGAAGGGTGAACTCGAACGGTTTTGAATCCGCTAACCCCCTGTTAATTTTTTTTTTTTTAGTAGGGAATGCTATTACGCACCGTCTCGACCTCTGTCGATTGGGGAGGTGTGTGGGACTCCCCCCTGCCGTTACGAGGCAGGGGTATACCCACTAAACCCTACTGCGCTCCTCCATCGCCATCGTGACGATGTCGTGGGAAATCGGCAGAGCCTTTGCTTCCACAACATCGTCGGCGACTGCCTGCCTATCTTGGCAGGCCCTACACGCTCCCCTTATGGGGAGGCTACAGGAATGACCGGGAGCGCCGGGTCATTCCTGTCAATCAGTGATGGCCTGTGCAATGCAGGTGGAGGCACCCCCGTACCTCCATCCTGCAGGCCACCACCGGGGGGAGGGAGAGAACGGTCGTATTGCCGCCTTCTCCTTCCCCTTCTTCGTTTGCGGAGCGGGGGTTGGGACGGATCGTCCTCCCTCACCCGCTCCGCCGCCTCCTTCTGCGAGATTACTTCCTCGCAGAAGGAGGCAACAGCTTTCCAGCCTCTTTCGCTTCCGAGCATGGCCCTAACTATGCTCGGGAGCGAAAGGTCCCAGCCGACAACAGTGCACAAGACTCGGCGCTGTTCATCCCAGCCCTGGCAACTCTCGAGGCTGTGCTGCGCCGAGTCTTCCGCCGCACCGCAATGGTGGCACGACGGGGACTCCTCCCTTCCGATTCGGTACAGGTAATTGCCGAAACATCCGTGTCCGGAAAGTACCTGCACCAGGCGGAAAGTGAGGAATCCGTGCGGCCGCTCCTCCCACGCCTCGATTACAGGACCGAGGGCGTCAAGAGTGCGGCGTCCAAACTGCGCGGAGGCTAGGTCCTCCCTCCACAGTTGGACCATAGCCTCGCGCGCATCCCGCCTCACCGCGTTGCGCTCTTCAGGGGCTGGCCACTCACCCAGCGCCTTTTGCGCTGCCGTCCAATCGTAGACGGTGGCCAGCACCCTGGCCTCCAGCTCCCATGGAGGAGTCGCCGCGAGCGCACATGCGGACGCGTACCCGACTGTGCGGTAGGCCCTCGCCACCCGCTGTGCAATGGCCCGTTGGGGCCTGCGGAGGAGGGCCACGTTCTCCCGCCGATGCAGGGAGTCCACCCATACAGGGGCGCCATATAGCGCCATGCTCTTTAGGATGCCGGCATAAAGACGCCGGCATCGTGAGCTTGGACCCCCAAGGTTCGGCAGGAGCCAGCTGAACGCGTCCGCTGCGCGGATAACCCCCTGTTAATTAGCGGAACCCCAGGAACGTCAATAACCTTCAAGTCTCAGTAAGTCCCATAAAGTAATGTTAAAATGTCTAAAAAGTTTCTGAATATTTAACTTTATTTATTTATTTGTACAATTAAAGGGTACATATACCCTGTGTCGTGGGTGCCATGGACACACACAAAGACAGAAATACAAACACCCAGATCGACAACAGAAATTTTAAATAATAAGGGATAAATGATAAGGGTTCTATTATTCCGTTTGAAGTATGAATCCCTAAAGAGAAGACCTAAAGGATGAGCTTTAGAGGGACTTGAGTTTCTATTGTAAAGGTACTAAAAGTTCAGCGGCACAATTGCCAGAAAAGTGGCACTTTATATCGCGTGGTATATAGGAGTCTAGAACAGAAATTCCGAAGGATTTTTCCTCCGTAAAAAAGTCATTGAGTTAAGAGCTTTGTCAGTGTTTTTATAATGTGTAACGTAATAAGAGTGAGTCGAAATTCAATCAGACATAAAATATGTGCTAAATGAAATGAGTGCCAGTTTATTTTTTAGCGTTGACTTATTTTGTTTTTTTCGGCCCCAAAATATTTCAGACTTCCGTACTTGGTAATTTTTAGGAAGAAAATTATTTAAAAAAAAGAGAATATATCAGAAAATGAAAAAGACAGAAGAGAAACATAACGACAGACAGACAAACAGAGGCAACTAAACTGATAAACGAATAGACAGGCTGACGGAAAACGTTGTTAGTTATAAGAGCTCCCTTTTCTTGTAAAGTATCGTCAACTTGCCCAAAAGTTTATCAGATCTCATGTAAAGCTAAGCTTATACAAATAACTTCACACGCCCTAATTCTTCAAGCCCGGTCTTCAAACTTTCAATCAATCGCCGACTTCAAACTTTCTACATCTTACCCAAAATTTGAAGATTAGCTATTTGCTACCTGATACCTAAAGATCATAAGAAAAATGAAGCGCGCATGGCCTGGCGGCTAGCGTAGAACGCAAGCGATCTATGCAGCTGAGCCAAACGGGCGCGGTCGGGTGTGAGATGGGTGACCGCTAGTGGCAAAAAATTTCATGCGCGTTTCCGTGCTTCGGAGGGCACGTTAAGCCGTCGGTCCCGGTTGTTGTCGATAGATAACAGTCGTCAAACCTTGTCGGAGGCCCTATGGGCGGTTTGAAAACATCCGACAGCGGGTTGGCCACTAACCCGCATCTCCACCAACCCGCATTGGAGCAGCGTGGTGGAGTAAGCTCCAGGCCTCCCCAATAAGGGGGAGAGACCCGTGCCCAGCAGTGGGACGCAAAAAGGGTTGCAGCCATACCTAAAGATCAAGTCCCTATTGTGTACCAAAAGTTCAGATTGTTTACGGAGCCGCAATGTCAGTTGTGCCAGTTAATGTCGTGCGGTGAAAAAAGTGTTTGAACGATAAATACCGGAGGCTTTTTCCTCCAATGAATTCATAGAGATAAGAGTGTCAGTGTTTTTGTAACGGATACACTACTACACTAACAACCCAAGAAATTAAAAATGCTATGGTTCTATTAGAGTCCCCTTTTGTTCTAATGTACGCAACTGTAAAAAGGATGCCATCAAAAACCTTAAAGTTGTCAGTTCTCATATAAAGCTAAGCTTGTCTACAACTACTAAACTCTACACGCACTAACTCTTCAAGCCCCAACTTAAAACCAAAATTTGAGCATTAGCTATTTGCTACCAGATACCTAAATATCAAGTCCCTATTGTGTACTAAAAGTTCAGATTGTTTACAGAGGCGCAATTGTCAGATAAGTGCCAGTTTATGTCGCGCGGTGAAAAAAATGTTTGAAAGATAAATTCCGTAGGATTTTTCTTCCGACGAATTCATTGAGATAAGAGGGGTTCTGGAGTTTTTATAACCGAAAACTGTCTTGAGACACTCAATATGGCGTCTTTTCAACAGATAGGGAAGGAACCGAGAGAAAAAATTGCTTTTGTGTTGTGTAAATTTGTTAGATTTTCAGGAACAAAGGAAGAAGTGTATATAGATTATAGCAGACCGAAGCAGGGGCCGGACAAATATGCATGAAAATCATTTACTGATTTTCAAAATCGTATAAATATCACTCCCTTACCTACCGTAATTGCGCAAAAACTTGTATGTAAATCGTTAGAAAATGTTAAACACGCAACCGGATATTATTTTATTTCTTTTACTTATTACTACCTATAAAATTCTTATACTTATACTATACTTATACTATTTTTTAATATTTTACAGTAGGTAACGTTCACAACTGTTACAACAAATAAAACTTTTTTTAATTTCTACATAAAACCTCAATTGCCTACTAAGGAAATATTTTAATGTACATACCTATTATATAAATAAAGAATTGTATTTGTAAAATTTTTTCAAAATTAAATCCTAAAACGGTTCTTTTATCGCTTGAGAAACAGAACCCTAAAAATTTATACACGACGAAATAGAATATCAAACGAGCATATAAAAACTGTAACACTTTCTGCCAAATAAAACATCGACGATATGTAAGAAGGACTCATGGATGATTGATCACGTTGACCTACTTCATATTGGGAGAGTTAACGGTTTATGTACTCAAGACAAGAAAATTAAAATGAGAATTTTTTTTTTTTTTTTATTATTTAATTTATGTACACACAATCAAAAGACAAACAAGAAAAACTTACAAATAATGTTTGTACAAGGGCACTACTTATTCCACAATGAAATATCTTCCAGTAGGCCCGTCCCAGGATAATGGATCTGGTAATGCGAACTTAGTGCATACCTATAATTAATAATAATATTAATAAATAATAAACGTGACACAGAAATTAGATACATGTAGAGATAGATATAATAATAATAATAAATAAGAAAAATAAGCAAGTAAACATACATATATAGGTAAACATAAATAAATGAATATATAGCTAAGTACATGTAGCTAAATAGTGCTCAAAAACGCGTTTTTTAAAGATGGAGATAGTTTGAGACTCTCTTATTTTATACGGGAGTGAGTTCCATAACCTAACCGCGTGAACAGAGAAGGAATTGGAGAAAAAAGCAGTTTTGTGAGAAGGAAAATTAAGAAGGAATTTTACATTTGATCTACATGGGATATCGAGAGGACGGGAGAAGGAAAACCGGTTTTTCAGATAAACAGGAGAAACAGAGCTATGGAGAATATTAAAAAGAGTACATAATATCCGAGTATTCCTACGAAGCCGGATTGGGAGCCACTTGAGATCCTTACGAAACTGAGATACTCTGTCAAATTTCTTAAGTCCGAAGATAAAACGAATCGATAAATTCTGTAAGCGCTCAAGCTTATTTAACTGCTCCTCGGTAGCATCCAGATAGCACACATCAGCATAATCTAAAATAGGTGTAATTAAAGTGTTGGCAAGCGAGATTTTGGTTTTTAAAGGTAATGCATTCTGTAAGCATTTCAGGGCGTGCAGTGAGTAATGGACCTTCCGACTAACTTCATTAATATGAGCAGTCCATGATAAGTTTTGGTCAAATATGACGCCCAGATTTTTAGCGGAATTACTGTATGCTATGGGGATCCCATTAAAACAAAGTTTAGGTAGTGTTGAGGTGTCCAGCTGATTGCGAAAATGTTTACTACCTATAATTATTGCTTGTGACTTTACAGGGTTCACCATAAGACCAAAAGCTGCAGACCACTGACTAATACGGGACAAATCAGTGTTCATTGAGGCAAGCGCTGTAACCGTATCTTCTAGGGCAAAGTGACGATACAACTGCAAATCGTCTGCGTAAAGATGGAAATTAGAAGAGATAACGGTCGTAACCGAGTTTATAAATATGGAGAAAAGTAGAGGGGAAAGCACGCCACCTTGAGGTACGCCCGCAGACAGGTCAGACCACTCAGAGACGGAATCTCCAACGCAGACCCTCTGCGTTCGACCTCGAAGATAAGAATTAAACCACGTAATACAAGATGGAGAGAGATTTATGGATTCCAGGACCCCGAGAAGAATGTCGAAATCTACTGAGGTAAATGCGCTGCTAAAGTCCAGTAAAACTAAAAGTGTCAAGGATTTATTGTCCATGGCATTACGAATATCGTCCGAGACTTTAAGTAATGCAGTTGTAGTACTGTGGCCTGGACGAAATCCCGATTGAAAGGGAGATAATAGAGAATTAGAGAAGACAAAGGAAGACAGCTGCTTATGGATGATATGCTCGAGGACTTTTGAAAGGAAAGGAAGTATAGAAATAGGACGATAGTGAGATGGTGTAGAGGGATTAGAATTCTTAGGCAAAGGAATAATTTGGGCTTGTTTCCAGGAAGTGGGATAGGTTGAAGTGGATATGGAGTAATTAAAAATGTGAGTGATTATTGGGAGCAGGAGAGGTAGAATAGGTATAATCATTCTCGAGCACAGTCCATCAGTACCGATGGCAGTTGAAGTGATGGCCAGGATAGATTTCTGAACTTCATCTTCAGTTACAAAATGAAAATTTAATGTTGGAATGAGCGAAGTAGGGTGTCTTGGAAGCATCTGTAAGGTATTTGACTTAATATGTGGGTCAATGGTTAAAGGAGGATCAGTGAAAAATTTGTTCAAGCTATTGACGTCAACGTCTTTACAAGGTGGTAGTTTTTTGTAGGTGGTAGAACTATGATGGTTCGCCCGGGGAAGTACCACCGCTGTACCCACTTCTGCCGTGAACCAATTCTATTGTGTTTCGGTGGAAAGGTGCATTTGCCGGCCACACTTACATGAGGCGACCACCAGCCTCCGGAGTAGCAGCGCAACTGCATACGACCTCAGACAATGCTTGCTTGAGGTTGTGTGCAGATGTTCATAGGCTGCAGCGACCACTTAGCACCACGTGGCCTGCATGCTCGTCTGCTATTCCATTCAAATAAAATGAAAAAATAGCGAGATTGATTTTATTCTGAGACACGCTTAAAAGTTGCCAGACAATGAGTTTAATTATTTTCATACCTTGGGCAAGATCTGAAGGTCTGCTCTAAAATTGGGTAAAGTAATTTTTTACGTTCCACTGCTGAGCACATGCCTCTGTTCATTATTGAGGAGGCCTGGTGCTTACTTCACCACGCTGCTTCAGTGCGGAATGGTGGAGATGCGGGTTAGTGGCCAACCCACAGTCGATTATTTTTACCCAATGTCGAATGTTTTCACCCACGGTTGGATGTTTTCACCCACTGTCGAATGTTTTCACCCATTGTGGAATGTTTTCAAATCGCCAAGGTTTAATGACTATTGATCTGACTGCGACCGTTTGGCTAAGCTGCGTAGATCGCTTGTGTTCTGCGGCAGCCACCGGGCAATGCGCGCTTCGCATCTCTTTGCGACTCTGAAATTACATGCCCATTTTGATGGTCCATTTTTTTCTATCCGTTCAACGTTCCCTTTCTGGATACAGGCACAGAAGCCTTAGTGTAAGTCTGCACACGCGAAAACTTTACTAACGCGTTTGCGTTAAGAATTAATCGACCTTATTCCTTTCAGGTTATGATCTATCTGTTCAATTTTAACTCGGACGCAGTAGTAACGTTTGCGCGTTTACAAACTTACATTAAGGGCTGAGGTGTCCTCTCGGAATTCGGCATCCACCACTAAGGGATGGTGAACGTCATACGAGTTTCAGAATTGTTTGTGTACCTCCCAGGCACCTTGGGTCTCACCGGTGCGTTTCTAAGGAGATCCCGGGGTCCTCCATAAACGCTGAGGTGGGTCACCGAGGGCAATTTAGTGAGGTCAAATCCCACATAACCTGGCGTCTCCCAAAATGCTCGGGTACCTTTTGAAGGTTTCCGCCCTGTTAAAAAAAGTCATGCACCTTGATAAAAAATATGATTATGAAGTATCCACATCATGTCTTAGGGTCTCTTTCACCACCTTCAAGTGAAGTGACAAGTACGCTCATTGTCGGTTAAAGTCACCCATAACTTCAATTTTAATTTCGCGATGTTCGAGGAGCACTAATCATAATATGATAAACTGACCCGTACTCGTAGCTTTTACTTGCTAATTAACTTTACTTGGGACGTAACTAATCAACACCTTTATTTGGAGATGGTGAACGAGGTCCTTAGCCTTCAAATTTTTGAAAATTTTTGAATCCGATTTCGGATTACTTACCTACGGCCAGGCCACACTAGATACTTCTAGCATCGGCGTTCGGCGATGCTACATCGGCATCGCGTTTTGGCACTTGGACTTGGAGTGATATTTTTCTTACAACAATTTTTCGCGCCCCACTGCTGGACTTAGGGCTATCCTTATTTTTGGGGAGTCTCGAGCTGCTCTAATGGTGATGCGGGTTAGTGGCCAAAGTCGGAAGTTTTTAAGGCCTACGACATGTTTTAACAACTGTAGTCTATCAATAACAAGCGGGACCGACGGCTTCTCGTGTCCTCCGATGCACGAAAAGGCGCATGAAAAATTTGCCACTAGTGGGCACTACGCTAGCCGCCGGGCTACCGAAGTACACCAACAATTAAAATAAAACATGCCTCTTATGTTCTCGCCAAAACTCTACCAATCCCTACTTAAAATATCTTCAAGGAAACAAAAACAGAATTAAAAATATACGTGAAACTTTAGCGTTACACGAACGTGCGATGAAATTAATTATTTCGTTCTCTAGACTGATTATTGTTTCAAGCAACAATAATACTTTTCGGAGAATCGCTTAGAATAAGGTTTGAAAGGAAAATGTAAGGTTTTGCTAGAAAGCGTTTTTAATGAAATGGTTACGTTCAAAATATCAAGTATATTGGAAACCTTAGAATCTGGTCTAATTAATGTAAGCTTTTAAATCATGAAAGATATTGAGTTATGAATAAAGTATAATAATATTGCTAAGATTTTTTTTTTGGAGTAGCAGACGAGCATGCAGGCCACGTGATGTTAAGTGATCGCTGCAGCCCATGGACATCTACATACAACCTCAAGCAAGCATAGTTAAGTATTGTCTGAGGTCGTATGTAGTTGCGCTGCTACTCCGAAGGCTGGTGGTCGCCTCATGTAAGTATGGCCGGCAACTGCACCTTTCCACCGAAAAACAATGGAATTGGTTCACGGCAGAAGTGGGTGCAGCGGTGGTACTTCCCCGGGCGAACCATAATAGTTCTACCACCTACATTGTGGTACCACCTAATTTGTGGGCTGGCTGTCACTCTCTGCTTGTCAATGCTGGACACGAGTCCCACTATTGGGGAGGCCTGGAGCTCACTCCACCACGCTCACCAATGCGGGTTTGTGGATAACAATTTGTTGCAACGTCAATAATTAAGAAAACTTTTTTCTCCATTCAACCTTTTTTCAACCTTTCCTTTTTACAGTATAGCAAAGGTATGGCCACGACAGAATGGTTAAGATATCGGTGTCCACACAGAGGACACTGGCAAAACCCTCGCGCACCTCTAACTAAGAAAGTCAAGTTCGTAATTACACTGGCTTTGCTGCTACACAGGAAAACATTGTATTATGTGACTATATTTTCCATGACCATGCCTGTTAGTAACACCAAATTTTTCAAAGGCTCATGTTCACCAACTAACACGGTAGTCCCTAAGTCCCTAGTAGCTTCGGGATTGAGAATAGAGCTACGGTATCCCCTGCCTGATCGTAAGATGCGACTAAAAGGGGGCTTCCGGGGTTGCAGACAATGAGAGTGAGAGCTCGATCCGTCCATCCAGCAGCCCGTGGAAGGACGGCGGTGAGTGCGTGGCATTGTCGTGCGTTCCACCTGAGATCCGGGAGTCCTACAAACGCAGAGGCAGTCCACCGAGGGGGTTTTAGCATGGTACAAATCCCACATAACCCGGTAGCTTCTTCCAAGATGCCGGGTACCTTTTGAAATTCCCCCCCCCCTCCTCCCCCTTCGATACCAATAAAAGGCCAGTGTGGTAGAAATCCCTCCCAATTATGAAAACATGTGCTAAGCATTAGGACGCATAAAAAGTTTACACAAACAGTACAGTGAATTTAAACTTGTTTAACATACTACAAATTGTAATACAATAAAATTATAGTACTCTCCTGTTACAATAAACAGGATTGCAAAGGAATCATGTTCCTTTGTAGATTTAAAGTGATATTTGCTTGCACTTACGAGCGTCGCGTGCGGTACTAGAGTACGGACATTCTCTAATCCTTTAAACGAACAATTCTTGTATATACCTATTTATATGTATAATGGGAATCTTGGAAACGGATAGAACGTAGCGATAACCAACTTAAACATAAACTGAAAAATATGACCCTTATATCTATTGACGAATATTGAATAAGTAGGTACTAGTTTTTATTGGCTGCAACCCTTTTTGCGTCCCACTGCTGGGCATGGGTCTCTCCCGTGAAGGCCTGGAGCTTACTCCACCACACTGCTCCAATCCGGGTTGGTGGAGATACGGGTTAATAGCCAACCCGCTGTCGGATGTTTTCAAACCGCCCATAAGGCCTCCGGCAAGGTTTAACGATTGTTATCTATCGGCAACAACCGGGACCGACGGCTTAACGTGCCATCCGAAGCACGGAAACGCGCATGATTTTTTTTTGCCACTAGCGGTCACCCATCTCACACCAGACCGCGCCCGTTTGGCTTAGTTGCATAGTTATATCTTTTGACGAATATTAAATAAGTACTATTTCTTATTAGATGGCGTTATTAAGCAACACTAAGCCTTTGATTGTTTGGTTTTAGTAAGACCGAGAAAATCAATTTTAAGCCGAGCACAGTAGAAGATGTTCGCTTCATGTTTATTGATCTTTATGGGAAACCATAAAAAAAAAATAAGAAGAACCCGTAGCGTCTTTTTTGATTTATTTATTCGAAAACAGATATTTGTCCCTCTGAAGTGGAACAAGTGACTGCGTATGTGCTGCGTACCTATGTGTTATTTTTGTGCTAGTTTGATAGGTTTAGTACAATTTTTGACTTCTGCGTAGCTACTCGCCCTAGGTTCCGTTGATCCAGTCCCTGTAGCTTCGGGATTAAGAATAGAGCTACGGTATAGAGCCTGATCGTAAGAGGCGAATAAAAGGGGGCTTCCGGGGTTGTGGACGGTACAATGGGTGCTCGATCCGCCCAGCCTGCAGTCCCGGGAATGACGACGGTGTGTGCGTGGCCGCATTCCGCTGTAAGAATCGGAAGGTGCAGGAAAGCACATCTGCTCTAACGAAGATGGGCCCATTCTGGGCGCCGCGCGTAGAGGACACCGGTGCGTTCCACTGGAGATCCCGGAGTCCTCCCCAAGCGCAGAGGCAGGCCACCGAGGATACCAAAAAAAGAGGTTCCGTTGATTCCGTTGATCCGAGAAAAACATCTGTGTAGTTGTCTGTTAGAGTAGGTAGTTGTCTATTATAGAGGCCAATATTAGATGGTCTGAAATTATGCTAATGCTACATTATTGTGTCAGTAAAATTTACGCTTCACAACATATTTTTAGGTAAATAATAGTCGATGGCACAGAAACAATATTTTTTTTCTTTTCGATAGATAATTATAATAAACGGGGCAAAGACCAAGACTACTGTTATTTTTCCCTCTTAATTTTTCAAGCTATGCATAATTAACAAACCAATAAGCGTCCAACTTAACTCTCAAGCTATGAGCGAGTAGGTAAACTTCAATAACGATTTTGCAGTAGCTCTATATTTAGATGAGCTACTCTAAGCGACACACTGAGGAGAAATCATATCTTGTTTCTGTTTGTGAACTGGAATATTTATGCTAACAATCTTGACTTCTGTAGCTTAGTCCGTCTGTTAGAAAATGATGATAATTGTTATTGGTTTGTACAAAATAGCATTTTAAAATAAATTATGATTTTAACTACATCAACAGAAGTCCATATTTTTGATTAGTATACCAGTTCCTAAAATTAGTAATAGGTTTACTTATAGGAAAAAAAATCAAAATAAGCAATGTACAATTAATCTAAGCTACATTCATACTACATTAAATAAACAAGTGCCTGTAAACACGGATACTGTTAATGGTTCCACATTTTTATTTCTAAAAGTGCAAAACAATAAATTAACGAAAAAACCGGCCAAATGCGAGTTGGACTCACGCACGAAGAGTTCCGTACCATTATCTATAAAAAACAAGTTATTGTATGAGGCTCCACTTAAATATTTATTCTATTGTAGTATATAGTTATAGCGGCAACAGAAATATATCATCTGTGCAATTTCTAATGTCTATGCCGGTTCATGAGATACAGCCTGATGACAAACAGACGGACGGCAACGGAAGCTTAGTAATAGGGTCCCGTTGGCACCCTTCGGGTACGGAACCCTAAAAATCTAAATACAAGCCGCTTGTGACTTGGGCCATGTTAATTTAACTGAGGCTACTGTATTGGTTCAGGGTTGTAGTTACAAAGTTAGCTCAATGAGGACAATATGTGCATGAACCCAACGTGCAACAAACTTTTAATTATTTCAATTAATTGGATTATATTGTTACCCGTTGTTATGGAAAGCTGCTAACTGAAACAGTTGCAAATTCTATTCATAAACAGGAGCTGCATATTGATAAAGCGAAAACTATTTTATAGACTTTTATTTTTACGTGCAGACGTAAAAATGAATAATGTAGTTTTGTGAAAATACGAACTAAAAAGTAAAAAATAAGAAGATGGGGTGCATGGTGTCAATAGTAAGTATCTTAAAAACCACCCCACGCTTTTTTTACAGTGAAATACATTTTCTTCTTATTTTTTACTTCTTAGTTCGTATTTTCACAAAAGCGTGTTTTTCAGTTTTTTAAACTACATTATTTATTTTAAAAATTTTAGTTGGATTTTTTTTCATATTATTGCATTGTCATCTGTCATTGTCTGACCCCTGTGCAAATTTTCAAGTTAATCAGACGCTTAAAAGTAGATGAAAATAAACATAAAAGATTTCGTTACATACATACATACATACATACATACATACATACATACATATATACATACATACATACATACATACATACATACATACATACATCCAGGTCAAGCTAATATAAGCGTGTTGGTAAAAGTCAACTGCAACGTAAATGCAGATTTACCTTAAGCCCCTATAGCCCAGCGACTAGCATAGAATGCAAGCGAACAGCGTAGCTAATCAAAACTGGCGTGGTCGGTAGTGAGATGAGTGAATTTTATTAATTTTATCACCAATAAAAATGGATTCAAACAAGTGAACATATTATTATGTAAAAAATTTAAAGACGATTGATCAAGAACGGATTTTTTTATCTAAATACATAATAAGTACATGAGATAAGTTACCGCTGTAAAACAGAACTCTTGCAAATATCAACAAAACGCGTTGCTTCGTAGGTAATTCTAATTTATTTATTTTATTTATTTATTTCATTATTGCACATAACACATAAAACTTACAGGTCTACATGTTACACCCTGGTTGGGCATTGCAAATATCTAGGGACAGCTGTCTTATACATTATTTACATACTAATGATAAATATAGTAAGTATATTAATATGATTAATTATAATTAAGAAAATTACGATTATTGTCAATTAAACTCAATCAATTAGAAATTTAAAAAAATTAAATTATCACACAATAGAATACAATTGAAAAGAACCATATACAATTTATTAAATAGAATAGCATGTCAAAGCATCGAAAATAAGGAAAAATATGTCATCACGTTTTACTAAAAATGTCATTAGATATTATTACATACTAGTCGTTATTTTTTCATTCATTGGTATATATTGGTATTGGTATATATATTATTATTGTATGCTTAAATCTTAATTGAATGTCATCATCATTTTAACTTAACTCTTTGTCTTCCATAAATTCTTTTAGGGAGTAGTACGCTTTTTTTGTTAGGAAGGTTTTTAGTTTATGTTTAAATATATTATCAGATTCTTCTAATTTTATCTTTTTTGGAAGTTTATTGTACACTTGTATGCATTTAAAAAGTGGGCTGTTTTTAAACATAACTAGTCGAGATGGTGGGATTACTAAGTTATTGTTTCTCCGATTGCTCTGTACAGTTTCGAATAGGTGTTTATTTTGTCTAACAAACATTGCTAATTCTAATATGTAAACCGATGGTAGAGTAAGAATTTTCTCATTTATATAGTAGGGTTTGCAGGAGTCTCGGGGCTTTATTTTATATATAATTCTGAGAATTTTTTTCTGTTTTATTAGTAAGTCCTGAACGTTAGTGCTATGTCCCCACATGAGTATTCCATATCGCAGCCAAGCGTAGGCGTAGGCATAGTAGGCAGACAAAGCGCAGGTGATATTTGTGTTTCTTTTTAAAATGTTTAATGCATATATAAATTTAGAGAGCTTAATAGCAATTGTTTCAACATGTTTTTTCCAATTTAAATGAGTGTCCAAAGTGATACCAAGTAATTTAAAAGTGTCTGTCTCTTCTATATTTAGTTTCTGGCATATGTGTGTCAAGTCTAGTGAGTGTTTATTGTATGGTTTAAATTGTATTATTTTAGTTTTGTTTTCGTTAATAATAAGGTTTACTCAAAACAATAAATTACGCTCTTTAGGAAAATATTCACAACAAACCCATTGTTCATTTTACTTTATAACCTTCCTTGACAGTTTTATTTCGTTATGTATGTATAAATAAATACTTAAATATTTATACGAATAAAGCCACTAAGCTTCGCTCCGGGCAACAAATTCATTAATGCCTCACCGAAAGACCAACGTGCCGAGTGAGGAAATTTAATAACCATGGTGTTACCAAATACCCAGACCCAGAATAAAAAAGAACAGAATAGACCCAGAGTAAAAAAAAATATTATAATCACTGGCTTCACGGCAAGGAAGCTTTACCTTTTTTATCGAGGGGGGGTCAAAAGGTACCCGGCACCTTAGGAGAGGATAAAGGATGTGGGATTTGTTCCGCACTAAACCCCCTCGATGACCTGCCTCTACGCTTGGGGAGGACTCCGGGATAAAACGTGCTGAATTCCTCCGTGCACGCTCCAAAACGGGCGCATCATCGGGATCCACTCTCGCAGGCAGGGGATACAGTAGCCTTATTCTTAATCTCAAAACTACAGTGACATGGGTTCATGATCCAGCTCTCACTAATAGTATCAGTTTTCAAAAAATATTTTCCCAATATCTTGCCCCTCCCTCTTCTCAAAATCGGGATATGTCTTTAAAGTCTTAAGCTGCGACCTCACCTGGTTTATTTTTCCCCATTAAAATATAATGAGTTAAATTACCATGCATAATTATGCACATATTAATGTATTTACTTACTTTATAATCTCTCACAAGGTCTTGTCAGTCCTGTTAAGGTGAATATAAAATTATGATATTAAATTCTTAAACGAATAAAGCTATTCTCTCCGGGCGACAAATTAATTTATTCCTCACCGAAAGACCAACAGTGCTGAGCGCTTAAATTAATTATTATAAACCGTTACGTAGCCTTGCTTACCGGCGAGCACTTTAACTAAAGAATTCTGTTCTGTAAGTATTTATAACTTGCCCATAAAGAAAAACATTGTGATATTTTTATCATACACCTTTACAATTCTCAAGCAGGAAAACCCGTGTTAGAACCAACAAAAAATGTTTCCAACACATGCAATTTCATCCCCCTCCCCTGAGCCACGGTCGTGACCCTACTCTTACTCAAATTATACTAGTTTAAGGAAAACAATGTTATATTAAGTCTTATAGTATGGTATTCTTAATTAATAAGATATTTGAAAACTGCCGCACCCCTGAAGCCTCATTAAATATGCATGTAAACCTCTGAATATGAAATGCAAAATTTCGAAAATTTCGTTACAAAATTTCATTCAACTTGTTCAACTGAGAGTTATATTAAAATCCTTTTTACTTATGAGAGGACACCTGACGTTAAAAAAGGACTAAGAAAATCCTCTCCCTCAGACAGGGCTCGTGTAAGATCGTTTTTTTTTTTCAAGATACGTTATTAATTGCCAGAAATATGAAACATTACCCCCGCCACTTCAAATCATGAAGTCATGTCATGTCAAGTCATGGCACACCCCTATACAATCTCGCCGCCTCTGATTTCTGCGCTATTGATTTATTGTAATAACCACAGACTATATATAATATATATAGTATAACCTAACTTAACATACTTATATATAAATTCATGACTATTATTTTATACTAGCGGCCGTCCGCGACTTCGTCCGCGTGGGCGTTTGTTTGTTTGTTTGAACACGCTAATCTCAGGAGCTACTGGTTCGAACTGAAAAAATATTTTTATGTTGAATAGTCCATTTATTGAGAAAGGCCTATTGCCTTTAAAAGGCTATAGGCTATATAGCATCATGCTATGACTAATACTAAATTCCACGGGGACGAAGTCGTTGGAAGCCGCTAGTCGTAGCATAATGTTATATAGCCTATAGACTTTTCCAATAAATGGACTATTCAACACAAAAATATTTTTTCGATTCGAACCAGTAGTTCCAGAGATTACCACGTTCAAACAAACAAACTCTTCAGCTTTATAGATGTAGGTATGTTACATACCTACATCTATAAAGCATACCGTATATAACCGTATATAACATACTATACATACCGTATATATAGTATGTGTTCAATTGTGTTTAGTTTCTAAACACATATATTATCTTATTCTCCTTATCTGTGACCCCCGCGGCTTACGTAGACAGTTGAGTAAAACTGTAACGGTCGGGAGTAAAATGGGTGGATCTCTAGTACCAATTAACTATTGCATGGTTCTGTCAAAAAAACGTCCGAAAGGGAAGTCACCCAGTAACCTGTGTCCTATAATCGTATTGAAGCATATTACAGTAAGTTCAGGCTTTCCCAGGGTCTCTATCTGCCAAGCTCAAGGGATCCGTGTTAAGAAGACGTAGAGATGGCTTACAACCAGATAGGGTTTTTAAAATAGCATAGTTATTCATTTCAGCCTATATTTACAAATATAAGGAAGATAATAAGGTTATGGCTTTTTGCGGCTAAAATTTATGAAGCAACGAATTAATTTCTAACCAAAAGAGCAAAGATGTAAGAGCCCCCAAATTAAATTACAGATGGCTACAGAAGTGATTCTTTACCGGAATTTCGCTTTATTGCCACGCCGCCTACTGCGTCACGGATTATTTCCAGGCAATTTTCTGCCAATTTCCAGTATATACACTTATGAAGAAGTTGAAAGAAATTGAAATCATGTTCAATATAAAAGGAACTGCTGGATATCAAAATTCAATAGGAGGTGGTATGAGTATAATTTTGAAATGAAAAGACGTTAATTTTAAGGTGGTAAATCTTGGCGATCCTAACAATACTTTAGCTTCCTTTCAATTTTTAACTCTACATCAGACGATCGCACAACGCCGTGTGATCTGATCTGTGTGTGGGCTGATCGCGAAGTGCGCGGGAGACAGCCTCACCCCCAGGCCCTCTATGTCATTCGCATAACTTAATAACAACGCTTGCGTGTTCTAATCAAAAAATTAACTTTCTGACGGAATAACTGACCGATCTTCAATCCCAGGAAAATATTTCCATGGCTGAAGTCTAGGACTCAGTGTATCGAGAGCGCAAACAGCAAAAAAGAAGAACCGTCGGCGTCGGTCGGCCGGCCGGCACGTGCCCCGATCGGTATCCTTCAAGTTCTGCCTGTCCCCTTGGATCCAGGTCCAGGTTAGTGATGTGTGTTTTTTCTCTGCTGAAGTTCTAGGGACTAATCAGAGAACGCAGTAACCGCTCTAGGAAGTTCACCCAGAAAAGTAATGCGTGTCTCAGAGTAAAAATGGGGTGGCCGAACAGACTTACATAAGGCAACTATCAGCCGACAAAGCAACAGTAACTGCTTATTAAACTTTGTAACCTACTATAGCGAAATAAGTAATGGCAACACTGGAACCAGACCAGCGATGGTTGAGTGGTAAAAGACCACGACCTCGGCGCCTCTGACAAAGTTTGTAATGTGGCGGATTTATCGCTGCCCCGCTGTGATGGCAAATATCGTAATATTTAATTGATTACGATGTTGTCCATCACCGTGCATGCCTGAGAGAAATTCATAATTTCTCGAAAGCATGACGTCTAAATCCCTCTCACTTGTGAGAGGAGATCTAAGCCCAGCAGTTGGGCATAAAAAGGTTGAAAAAATGCCAATGGTATGGTACGTGACTTGTGCAGACACCTTAGCCCCATCGCAAGCGGGGAGCACTGCAGAGAGAATGGGGACCGTTGCTTGCAAATTATCTATTTGTGGTTGCTGACGGTAGATACTATGGGAACATGGTCTTCTGATGAATGAAATGAAATGTCAGAAATGTCGACTAGACTTGCCTTGCCTGTGGTGGCCTGAGGGATGGCGGCTATTTTGCGCAACGGCTCACTCTAGCTGTACAAAGGGGCAATACCACCAGTGTCTTGGGTACCTACCATGCCTCACACGGACTTTTTAATAGAAGCATTTTATTTATACTTAAGCTTTTTATATTTTTACTTTAAGTTGTATATGTATATCTTTCTAGGTTTATTAGATCTAGGTTTTGTATATGTAGCGACACAGTATATATGATAATCACATATGTATTTTGTTGTATACAAAAAAAATCTTAGAACGCCGAAGATCTATTATTTTAAGGATAATTTCCCTACTGGATGTTAAAATCACAAAGCAAAATATTTCAAAACGTAATAACGTTAACAATAATAAAACCTCTTGCCATTTTGACTGACAAATTCATTAATCGCTCACCAAAAGAACAAAGTTACGCCGAGCGCGAAAATTTAATTATAAACGCTACATCACCTTGTTATCGCGAATTTCCCTAAAGGTTGGCCTTATTTTTCAAAGATTTTGTAAGACAATGAGAAAAACAATAAGATTGTATTTTTGACTGCCACCTAAATGGCTACAACCCTTTTTGCGTCCCACTGTTGGGCACGGGTCTCTCCCCATTATTAGCTAAGTCCACCACTCTGCTCGAATGCGGATTATTATGGTTTTGGTTTGGTGGAGATGCGGGTTAGTGGCCAACCCGCTGTCGGATGTTTTCAAACCGCCCATATGGCCTCCGACAAGGTTTAACGACTGTTAACTATCGACAGCTTAACGTGCCCTCTGAAGCACGGAAACGCGCATGAAAGTGTCTCTTGACACTCAAAAGCAGCACCCGTACACTAATTGATCTTAATAAAGTATATGAGAACTGCCCAACTCCACTGAAATGTCACTCGGCAAATATATTCCTAACAAAAACCGACCTGTAAAAGTGTACTTTAAGACCAGCGAAATTACGAAATATTTGTTGCGAAATAAATCAAAATTCCCCGAGAATATCAATGTTTACTCCGATCAAACACCAATACAAATGCGTTATTTACAGAATCTAAAACAGGAATTGAATAAAAGGAAGGAAAAGGGCGAAAAAGACCTCATTATTAAATATATTAAAGGAAAACCTACTATAGTTACAAATGAATCGAACCAAAAAAACTAATAGACGCCCCCGTACAAAATGTAATGTCTACAAACGAGTTTCCACGCTTAACGCACCATAAAGTACAACGATACGACGAAATTCCATTGCATTCGTCTTCATTACGTTTCTTCTACGCAAATCTCCGAAGTATACGTAATACTCCTGCCACACACTCGACGAGTGGCATGGGAAGTAACGAGCAAAGGAGGCAGAGACATAGTGTGGCAACGTTACTCGTCATGCCACACGTCATGCTCCTCGTCCTGCCCACTGCTCCCTATTTTGTCGGTTTTTGCGCGCGAGTCAAAGGACCGGCAATACGAGTGCGAGTGGCTGGCCACATAATCGCGCGGTCGCAGTCCGCATCGAGCGCTCGCGCAAGACGCATGCGTATGCAAAATTGGAAATTATGTCGTCGCCAAGCGTGGAATGGTCAATGGAATGGTCAATGGACAAAAGTGTCGTTGGCGAGGACGACTACGACGATGTATATTTCTTTTTACTACATTAATATAATTAGCTATACTAAAAATGCATAGCGCGCACGCTGCCACCGTTTCAACGTCCATTGTCTCACCAAGGCAAATGACAAGTGAGGAGCGTCGCGATTAATTCCGCGAGTAGAGCAGTGTGTGGGCAGAGAGCGCAACATCGCGGCAAATCACGGCAGCGCGAGGAGCAGAGCGATGAGCAGCGCAAGGAGCATAGTCTGGCAGGGGCATAAGGCTGGAAAATTTGACGAAATAAAATGCATACTAAAAGCTATACCTAATACTCCTGCCACACACTCGACGAGTGGCATGGGAAGTAACGAGCAAAGGAGGCAGAGACATAGTGTGGCAACGTTACTCGTCATGCCACACGTCATGCTCCTCGTCCTGCCCACTGCTCCCTATTTTGTCGGTTTTTGCGCGCGAGTCAAAGGACCGGCAATACGAGTGCGAGTGGCTGGCCACATAATCGCGCGGTCGCAGTCCGCATCGAGCGCTCGCGCAAGATGCATGCGTATGCAAAATTGGAAATTATGTCGTCGCCAAGCGTGGAATGGTCAATGGAATGGTCAATGGACAAAAGTGTCGTTGGCGAGGACGACTACGACGATGTATATTTCTTTTTACTACATTAATATAATTAGCTATACTAAAAATGCATAGCGCGCACGCTGCCACCGTTTCAACGTCCATTGTCTCACCAAGGCAAATGACAAGTGAGGAGCGTCGCGATTAATTCCGCGAGTAGAGCAGTGTGTGGGCAGAGAGCGCAACATCGCGGCAAATCACGGCAGCGCGAGGAGCAGAGCGATGAGCAGCGCAAGGAGCATAGTCTGGCAGGGGCATAAGGCTGGAAAATTTGACGAAATAAAATGCATACTAAAAGCTATACCTAATACTCCTGCCACACACTCGACGAGTGGCATGGGAAGTAACGAGCAAAGGAGGCAGAGACATAGTGTGGCAACGTTACTCGTCATGCCACACGTCATGCTCCTCGTCCTGCCCACTGCTCCCTATTTTGTCGGTTTTTGCGCGCGAGTCAAAGGACCGGCAATACGAGTGCGAGTGGCTGGCCACATAATCGCGCGGTCGCAGTCCGCATCGAGCGCTCGCGCAAGACGCATGCGTATGCAAAATTGGAAATTATGTCGTCGCCAAGCGTGGAATGGTCAATGGAATGGTCAATGGACAAAAGTGTCGTTGGCGAGGACGACTACGACGATGTATATTTCTTTTTACTACATTAATATAATTAGCTATACTAAAAATGCATAGCGCGCACGCTGCCACCGTTTCAACGTCCATTGTCTCACCAAGGCAAATGACAAGTGAGGAGCGTCGCGATTAATTCCGCGAGTAGAGCAGTGTGTGGGCAGAGAGCGCAACATCGCGGCAAATCACGGCAGCGCGAGGAGCAGAGCGATGAGCAGCGCAAGGAGCATAGTCTGGCAGGGGCATAAGACCACACATTTACTAATATTCACCGAGACATGGATTACGTCAGACAGCGATGCAAATGTATATCAACTGCAACACTATAAACATATCTACAACTATAGAAAGAATTGCAAAGGCGGTGGGGTTTCTATCTATGTACATGATACCATAAAATATGAAGTAACTGAGGAACTCTGTGAAAATGGAAACCACTACTTATGGATATACATAAACAAACTGTCGTTAAATATTGGTGTTATATATAAGCCCGGTGAGTCAAGCGTAAGTGATTTCTTAGATACATACTCCTTGCAGTTAGAACGACGTAAAAGGACACTAGTTTTCGGTGACTTCAATATGGACCTGTTATGCAAGAATCATCAAACCTCGCAATATTTATGTGACATGAAAGAATGTGGATATGAAATACTCAACAAAATTGACAAGGCTTACAGTACACGTGAAACCAGTACAACAAACACCATATTGGACCACGTAAGTACAAATATAACTAATCACTCCTTCACCATGTCCATAATCGATTCATCACTATCCGATCACAAACAGATATATCTTGAGGTCAGTAAACTGGCGCCGCAATACAATAAGAAAATAGAATATAAGGCCCTAGATTATAATAAATTGTACAATAACGCATTAAAATCAAAATACGAAAATGACAAATTTGACTACCATTACTTAGAGCAATTTATTTTGAATTTAATAGAAAATAGTAAGACAAATAAAACAAAAATTTTAAACCCTCCACAAAAAGACTGGATAAATAAAGAAATAATTAAGTCGATTAACTTAAGGAACATTATGTGGCAACAACTTAAAATAAACCCAGAAGACGAAAACTTAAAGAGAGACTTTCTTCAAGGTCAAGAACAAGTGAACGCGTTGATCAAGACTCGCAAAGAAAACTATTACTTCTCACTATTTCGGGACAATTACAATAATTCAAAAAAAATGTGGGAAACTATAAATAGCCTAGCTTTAAATAAAATCAAAGAATGCAGTGCTCCCCCAAAATTAATATCGGATTCTAAATTAATTACAGATGGTAACTCGATTTGCGACCACTTCAATAATTTTTTTTTCCTCGGTAGGTGCTGAATTAGCAAGTAAAATACCTAGTATTTATCACCATGATAACGGTAATACATTAATGTACCCAAATAATTATAAACATGACATTACATTAAGCACACTTAATCCGTGTAGTATATCCGAAATATCACTAATTATTGACAATCTAAAGAGCAACACAACACTGAAAAAAATAAATGATTACTTTAATCAAGATATTGTTAACTGTAATCATACATCATGACTCCATATGAGCCTGTCAAGATAATGATTTCTGTGACTGAGGCAAATTTGTTGAATTTCACTTATTTTTGTCAGTCAAATACTGTATTGCCTTTATAAAGGCTAGTTATGCAGTTTGATTCATAAATTGTCCAGTGCGAACATGAAACATTACTGCATTATTAAAGTTCGATTGTCAATTCAAGTAATGTCACAGTAGTATTAACTAAGATAATAGTTGCTACCAACTTATTCATGTTCAATGTAATTATTATACTACTTTAGATCAAAGAATATAATAGTGCATTCAACCATGGCGTTTAGTTCCGTCTAACAAATTCTTTACTATCCTTATGAATAGATTCCTTCATTCAAACAAAGCGCTACGTTACGTCTAACGAATTATTTACTGGCCTGGTAAAGACAACTTAGTCATCTTGATTATATCTTGTTCAGTGCAAGCATGATCCCCTACTAAAACAACAAAGTTCTATAATACAATCAATTCAAGATCCCATGCTATAGCAACTAAGACAAAAGTTGACTGAGCAATGGAAATTATTAATTTTAAATTAAGTCTTCTCTAGAACAGATAATATATTCTACTTCATACAACTAAGATCTAGGTCCATTCTGACAAAACTAATTATTGTATCTACTAAGAAAAGTTGTTGAAATAGTCATGGCAGGTAATACATTCAAATAAGATCTTTTTTCATTCTACATTTGATTATTCGTCGTATTAACTAAGTGTAGATACCAATTCAAGTAATGTACATAGTTGTGCTAACATGTTTTCTATGTTAATACTTTTGTAATTCAAGATCATATTGTGCATAGGTACTGCATCGTTCTTGAATGAATTACAAAAATTTTCACATTTTTTACCTCACGCATCGGATGCGTTGATACATTAATGTGAATAACTATGTAATTAATTCAAGAAAGATGCAGTACCTAGATACAATTTGATCTCGAATTACAAAAGTTAGATACATGTTGGCGCTACTACGTAGAATACTTGAATTGGTATCGACTACGACAGTAAGACAATTAATTATGTATATCCCTACCTACAACACTACTGCCTATAAGGTATGTATTATCTAGGGAGAATTTGCAGGTGTAAATAAAATATAGATAAGTACATTTAAACGTTTATTTTTATAAAGAACTACGCAATGTAACTCTGAGAATCCAAATTTGACACTGTTTCATTGTTATTTTCCTTTTGCAGTGTAATTGGTGCATTTTGTTTTCCTATTTGTGTCTCAGACTCGCAGTCCTTCAATGGTATCACAATTAGTTGGGAAGAGTCTTTGGGGTCACTTTCACAATTATTTTGCAAATCCAGATCAAACTGTACCTACATTTGAAAAATCGAGGCTCTGAAAACAACAACACACAAGATTTCATCACACAAATATTATTAGTATTAGTAGTAGTAGTAGACTCATATAAGCTATAGCACAACTAAAACACACAAATAATCAAACTTAAACTTAACACTTAGACAACAATATTTCATCCCAGAAAAATGCAATGTGTAATACACCGTTTGCTGTCATTATTATTGGTAATAGCAGGTAGGTAGGTACATTAATGATTATAATGACAAAATGATTATTAAGCTTACCGATAAAGATGATATGTTGTAGGTGCTGTCACTGCCTGTTGGCAAAAACTCTTTCTTCCAAGTAAGCCAACACCTTGTAAATAGAACCCTAGGTCCTGTTTGGGGAATTAGATCCTTCAGGTCTTCGTGTGAGGCCTGGACTGTTATCTGCTGTTCTAAAAAAAACTCTTGAACCTACATCAATCTGGAACAGTTCCATGAGCGTATGCAACACTCACGTTAAGTAGGTAAAACCTTAATTTTGTATTTTTATATGTAACAATGTAACGATGACGAGATGAACTAAAGTACACCTGATGGTAAGTGAAACGGCTGTCCATAACAGTAACAGCGTCATATGTTTGATCTTGCGACCAAGATTTTAAACAACACTGCACTGCGATCTTCATCTTGAGATATAAGATGGTACCTGACTCAATTAACATTGACCTTCAAGCCGGTGTTTGCACACAAACCTGGCAAAAGGTGTGGTAGGTAGGGACTTCCCCAGATGGCGATGGCGGCCCCCGGCATGATGCCTATTACTACATGGCTACTGGCTATGTAGGTACAGAATTAAATAATATTTAGGTATTATGGAAGACATAGGTAGTGAATTTGTTTCTCTCTGATCAAATAAACGTCTATGTAGGTATTTCATACTCACCTTCAAATACAGTTATAAGGTTGGGAAGTTCCCATGTTTTTAAAAGTTCTGCCACATCATCCATGTCCACAAAGCACTGTTTCAATCAAAGAGAAACACACGATCCACAACGAAATCTACGCGTACGTCACTCCGCAGGCAAGACGAAGGAAAAGGACAGGTCAAAACTTGGTCAAATATAAAAAAAATATGTAGTTTAAAAAACTATAAAACACGCTTTTGTGAAAATACGAACTAAAATACATACATTCATACATACATACATACATACAGGTCAAGTTAATAAAAGCGTGTTAAAAAATATCCGTTGCGCGGGATGGGAGGGCGCGCGGGTGTGCACATAGTCACGCGAACGATCATCGTACTTCGATCAATTTGTATTATTTTGTATGCCCTATTGAATCTACTAAGAAACTTGTTCAGTGCTACGGTAATTTGATTACAACTAATAATTTATATTGATAAAAAGAACTTTTAACGTTTGTTTATGCTATCATTATTTTCATAGAAGTAAATAAATAATATTTTTGATTTAGCTTAGTTTAATGTCTAATATAACGCAATCATTACTGCCACAAATATATAAATTAATTGCTTCAACTTTTAGAAATCGTTGATGCTATCAAAGAATATTGTAGATTTTACTTTTTAGCTTGTTTAATTCGACAACTTAACTAATTTCATGTAACGTGTCCAATGACTGATACAACATTGCGCCTTGTTATAATAATAAACACATAAAGCTAATGCACACACAGGTTCTTTGTAAGTCAAAATATAATACACTAGTTGATTTAATTAATAGATTCAAGGATTTTGTAGTACTTAGTTTTTATAATGACCTAATATTGAATTAACAAATTAGGGGAAGGTTGCGATCATTGGACCGGCGCTTTCATTGGACCACATAAGTATTTCAAAAAACTAGCAAGTTAGAACGTGTCCAATAGGTTGGTTGGCAACAGTACCGTGCTCGTCGCCTCCCAGGCAAAACTCGGTGCCATCGCAACACGCGGCGCGTAATGGCGAGTGTACTTGTGTCAGCGGCGTCTTTGATATAAAAACCAAGCCATCGAAAAACTGATGTAAGTAACAATTAACTTTAATATATTTCATAGCATTATTAAATTTGAAAAGCCAATTCATTGAGGAATACACAGACCACCAAGTTTTATTCCCAATTTACCACGTTTTTTGGCAACAGATTAGGTTTTGCTTTTATACCTAGTTGCTATCAATGGACCACAAAGGTGACGCCATGAATGTACCGGTCCAATGAAAGAAACTTCGTGGACAATTTTTTTGTCATGTTCAAGTATTGAAAAATGCATTATTTCCTAAAATAAATTTTAATATTCAAATTCCAGAATGTCGTCCGAGAAAAAAAAAACGAAAATATTATTCTTGGAACGAAACAAGTATGAAACTTGCAATAGAATTTGTAAGTAAAAAAAACTACAGGATTAAATGAAACAAGTAGAATTTATGGTGTCCCAAAAGATACAATAAAAAGAAGATGGGATAGTAAAAATCAAAAAGCTGTCGAAGAATTTCAAATAGTGGGATCAGAAAGCGATCTCCCTGCAGTTTTAGAAACTGACCTAAGAGACGATGTCATTGAAATGGAGAATTCATTGTTTGGTGTCACACCTAAGGATATTAGGGAACTTGCTTTCGAATTAGCTGAGAAAAACAAAATTAAACATCGTTTCAATCAATCGATAATAAATGTGCCGGAAAGAAATGGTACTATATATATATTCTATAAATATCGTTAAAAAATATTATTGTTAAAGTAAGGAAAAATTGTAATATGATTAAGAAGTTTTTTTTGTTTAAAATAAGTTACTACTATTTTGATAATTCAAGTCTAAGATTATAAACCGACTGATTGCATTAAAAGTGTTGATCTCATGTGGCATTAAAAAAAACTCTTAAATTACTTAGAATGTTGAAATTCATTTTTCTTAATTGTAGAAAAATCTTCAAATAAAAACTAAAATATTAGAAGAAATTAAAAAGTACTGAAAAATTGTAAAATGATTATTAATAAAATAAAAAAACTTCTATTTTGTGTTTCATTTGAGTCACCTTGATTGGACCGTTCGTACAAATGTTTCTAAGTCCATTGATGGCAACTCAGTGGTCCAATCAAGGCAACGGTGGTCCAATGAAAGTAACACCTTATCGAAAAGTTATTTAAGTATATTTCTGAAATTATTTAACTTACATTGAAAATAAATAGTTTACCATTAGTGTAGCAAGAAATCATCATAAATCAACAATTGGTTTTGATTTATCCGGGATACTTCTTCAGATACAATGTCATAAAGTTAAGTGGTCCAATCATAGCAACCTTCCCCTACTTATGTTGTTTTTCAAACAAATTCAGCTTGCTATTGCAACAACTTCATCTTGTGTTTAGTAAACATTACTAACGTCATTACAAATATTTTAGCGCCAACTATGAGAAAACACTACTTAGTTGGAGTATATTTTTTTCAGTGAAGTATTGGCATAGATGGTATAAGCACAAAAGCTGTAAAATGTTTAAAAAATATAATAATTAAACACCTGACTGACTGTATTAATGCATGCTTATTAAGTGGGGTCTTTCCGGATACACTTAAGATCGCCAAAGTTAGTCCTATTTATAAGTCGGGTAGCCGAGCAGATCCCAGTAATTACAGGCCTATATCAGTGCTGCCTGTACTATCAAAAATCTTTGAGCGGGTTCTGTACAACCGTTTATACACGTACCTAAAAGATAAAAAAATATTAATCGAACAGCAATACGGTTTTAGACCGAAATCTAGTACTCTTGCTGCTACGGTAGATTTAGTCACGAAAATAAAAACACATGTTGATAAAAAAAATATATCATTAGGTATCTTTATTGATATGAAAAAAGCTTTTGACACAGTAAGCCACCAGAAGCTTTTACAAAAGCTTCATAACATAGGAGTAAGGGGCTCAGCACTCGATATGTTCACATCGTACCTGCAAAATAGGACTCAAGTTGTAAAAATAGATAGCTTCGTAAGTTCCGCCCAAACATTGACATACGGGATACCTCAAGGGGCCCTAGTGGGACCTTTATTATTTTTAATTTATATAAATAGCATTAATAACATAGGCTTAACTGGACATTTGACTTTATATGCGGACGACACATCACTTTTTTACTTTGACAAATCAATTCATGACATATCTGACGCTCAAAAGGATCTTGACAAGCTATGCTAATGGTTAAAATACAATTTATTGACAATCAATACCAAGAAAACCTCCTTTATGATACTTGCCGCTAAAAACAAACCAATACCGGAGTTTACACCCCTTACAATAAATAATGAAACAATAGGACGATCACACTGTGAAAAATATTTGGGACTATGGATAGATGACAAACTTAGTTGGAAACCACATATTGAACATGTTAGAACAAAACTCACAGCTACACTAGGTGCATTAAGAAAAACTTCAAATTGTATTCCACATAAAGTGCGCCCAATTATATACAATACCCTTGTTAAATCTCAATTGGAGTATTTAATTGAAATATGGGGATCGGCTGCTGTGACCAACTTAAACCAATTACAGAGAACTCAAAATAAAATAATTAAAGTATTATATCACTATCCATACTTAACTCCCACTACACTATTATATAAAAAAACTAATTTATTTAATTTACGCAAACTATATATTTATAATACTTGTATTTTAATTCGGAAAGTTACCACCAAATCTATAAAATCTGATTTAGAATTGCATACAAAAACGATCACACATAATTTGAGAAATAAAAACAAAATTGAATTACCTAAGATGAGAACAAAGTACGGCAGGAAAACGATATTATTTGAAGGAGCACAGCTTTATAATAACTTGCCTAACTATATAAAAAGTTGTAAAAATATCAATGTGTACAAAAATAAGTTAAAAAAACATCTATTAACGACATAATTGTAATTTATAATTCTCTTGTATTTGACATTAATTTATCCTAATTCGTATTGACATTGCACTAATTGTAATAACTTTATTTAATTTAATTGACATTATCTTAATTTGTATATTAGTTCTGCAATGTAAAATAATTATTATCTATTACGTGTCAATGTAACATGCTCCAGAGGCAAATCATTATTATTGACATGAAGAAAGCTATTTTATCTCATTATAAATGAAACAATGTTTTGTATGAGAATAAAGTTCTTTAAACCGATCTCAACGCCACCGGCCGTATTAAAGAAGCATACTTGCATATGTAAGCAGGCAACGCTATGCAAAGGGCGCTATTTTACGTGCGTTCGTTATGTCAAGCCATCAATTCATGTCGATTTTGACACACGTATAGTAGCAGGCTTCATCCAAGTATCGTCTATGAATACGTTTAGATGACCCTATGCGTTGGTGAGCATTATGTGACCTTTTTTTTCTCGTGGGGAAATCCATCATGGATTCCCCTCTGTTACGAGGGCAACAGAGAGGTTATGCCGGACTCCAATCGACTAAAAACCCACGGTTTCTTCAGCACACTTTTTGTGAGGCTCACGGATACGCTCTCGCATTCTTCCGCGACCTCATCAGCGTAAGTCTCTTAAGGAGCCATCCGTCAACTTTGAGGGGCCGCACAAATGGAAAGTGCGCGCATCACATCGAGGTCTTCATGTAAGACGATGGATGCCCCCGCGTCCACCGTCCTGACCTCAATCATGGGGATTGGAGGAGGGCGTGGTAGATCCTCCTCCGACGCCCTACTCTCCTGCTGCGGATAGGAAGGTCCGTTGTTATTTCCCTCTCCGCAATGACCTACACATGCACATATGTAGGTAACACGTGTGTAACTCTAAGGATGCTTCCCGGATTTTATCTGTTTTTTTGGTTAAGCCAATGATATTAAATGTTACTATCGTGGTAGCAAACCACGATAACCACCTATCTATGTTTGTGAATATTTGAAAATTGTAAATCCTCTTATAATAATGCTTTAAATCTTATTAAATTTAATTTATCTTTTGTTACCATTGTTTTGTTACCAGTGTTTTTTTACAATATAATTTATTATAATTTAAATCGTTGTAAACAATTACCGCGTCCTAATCTTGAATATAATCTATAACTCTGTTTATTACAAAAGTTGTTAGCATTTCCCTCAGTAAATTTGTTCCAGGAACAAAGCGTCAGCATTTTCGAATATTCATTTCGTCGAGCAAACATATCCATTTTAATAAAATTTATAACTGGATTAATGTCTGCCACGTTGACTCCCTCTTCAAACTGTCACTTTAAGACTTGAAACAAGAGTGACCATAAGAAATCATTTATTTTTATTTATTAGCCTAGATTTTTTTGCTTATGGTGGCTTTATAATTTTCGGCATCAGCCCAGCGGCTAGTGTAGAACGCAAGCGATCTGCGCAGCTAAACGATACGAGCGGGTTGCGTGTGAAATGGAGGCCATGCGCTCTTCCGTGTTTTGCAGTGCACGCTTGCTTGTCCTGATTTTTATCATTACATAGCTGCAGTCAAACCTTGTTGGAGGAACTTATTGGCGGTTGAAAAGGTCCGCCGCATTAGTGCAGCGTGCTGGAGTATGTCTCAGGCCTCCCCAATAATGGGGAGATCCGTGCCCAGCAGTGGGACGCAAACACAAACACCCAGACAGAGAACAGAAATTTAAACTCATCATTCTTTCTGCATCGCCGGGAATCGAACCCAGGACCTCCGATCGGCATCGGCAGTCCGTTAAGGTAACCATTGCGCCACAGAAAAAGGGTCGTCAAACTTTATCCAACAAACAATGTTACAAACCTCATTAAACTGGCCTTAACGTAGTCTCAAAGGGCTTTTGTAAAAAGCCCTCGACATTTTCCATTCTAACGAGGAACACCTCATTAGGCAATGCTAACGATCAGCTTATAAGATTAAGCTCGATATCTGCTCACCGAATGCGTTTTTGTCTTATTTTATCGTAGGATTACGAAATAATGAAGGTAAATCTTCTGGCTCCCTGCCTATTATGCCACGGAATACATTGTAATATATTTCCTTCTTGTTAGTTTAGTTTTTTCATTAGTAGTAGCCGGATGACCGAGCGTTGCTCGGATAAAAAACAATTGATTCAGAGACTCATTGGCTTATTGTTACTTAACAACAATGAACTGAAGCCAGCATTAAAGTCAAAGTCACTACCTTCGATGCTTAGTCTGAAGTACATAGTTCCCATTAAAAAATAAAACACCATTACATATAGTCGTCGATAGATATCAGGAAGAGTCACATTTTCAGTTTATGTTTAAGTTCTTTATCGCCGAAAATAAGGATAAAACGATTTTTTAAATGAATCCTAGCATTCTTCTATTCATTTGGGATTTATTAACTGTCTATTCATAAAATATAAGAAAAAAAAAGTTTACAAACACACTAAGGATTCGTAAAACAAAATAATTTCTCCTAATATAATATCTCCCATACATGTTTGACAGGATAATTTTAAATTTTAATGGTTTATTTCTTAAAATTTTGTATCATTTTAATATATTTTTATAATGCTGAGAAAATGGAGAATTTATTTATGTTGTTTACAAAATAACTTTGTAGTAAAAATTTTGAGAAAATAATGATGGAAATTTTGATTTTATGAAAAAAAAAATATTTCAACTATTTGGTCTTTTATTTCAAAAAATTAATAACAATAAAAATAAAAAATAAATTAATTTGTTTCCCATTTATTAGTTATCAATTCAGAAAACATAAACAATCAAAAAATACTTTGTGTTTGCAGTGCATTTTGTGTGGTTTATCATTTTTCGTTAAATATAAATATCTCAGATAATACCGAAAATCGGACAGGGTGTTATATAACTTATTTTACAGCAAATGGTTCACACTTTCACCCCTTAAAGGGAATCACACCTATTACAAATCACCCTGTATTATAATCAGTCCGTGATAAGTATTAAAATATAAATGCCTCCACGTAATCTAGTATTCTGTGACGTAAGCATAGAGCAACAAAGGAAGACGTAAGTAACAGATACCGCAAACATCTAGAACATCTGGTAAAGCGGTGCAAAAGGAGCTTACGGTGAGTATGTTTGACAAGTTTCGCTTATCTCGGTGCTCTCAATAGCCTTATACACTAATCTGCCATTTACTACATTCTATTCGATGAAAAAGAATTTCCTTGAGAAATCTGTACTAGTTATTCTAATGGAATCAAGCATGAAGTTTTTGCCACCAGCGTCCAAGCGGAAATGGATACTTCACATCCGACCGCGCCCATTTCACTTAGCTACGCAGATCGTTTGCCACACGCGCTTCATACGATAAAAACTTGTAGCGGCGCGATACCTACAGCAACATGACCGCGCGCCGCACATGAAATGCTGACCATGCAAGACGACGCAAGCAGCGAACATTGTAAACAAATTGTACAAGAGTACTACGTCACACTGAACTGGCCAATCAGAAGACGTATTCTAAATCACGCTATCTAAGTTTCTTAGATTCTCAGTATACTATATACAAACGGTCCGAACGAAGTTAGCATTCGGACCGCGGTCCCCAGGCAGTGACATCGCCTGGCGAGAGATCTCCCATTTTCCTCCACATTGGTGACCACCGTCGATTGAAGACGCCCTGCTGACCACATTTCATCGACCAGCACCTCCATCCTCGAAGTATCCGACGTCCTTTAGCAAGTACAAGGAGTCATGTTGCTGTAGGTATCGCGCTGCTACAAACTCATAAATAAAAAAAAGTGTCGAAACAACGTAATTTAATTATCTCGTCTCGTTACAACTTACATACCCGTAGTTTCTCTAACGAATACCTCCGTCGTCAGATAAGGTTACGAGTGTTACGACCCGTTCTACTTTGTGAGCAAATCTAATAAAATTAGGTTCATCTCTTCCCCGCGACACTCCTCGATCCAATTAGGAGATCTACTGGAACTCTTGTTGAGGTGTGGTCCAAGAAACAAACTACAAGAATGTGAGAATTTTCTCATTAGATATAGGCAGATTTGACTGGCTGCAGCTTTTTTGCGTCTCACTGCTGGGTGTGGGTCTCTTTCAATTATTGAGGAGGCCTAGAGCCGAATCCACCACCCTGATCCATTGCGAGTTGGTGGAGATGTTGTCTAGTAACCAACCCGCTGTCGGAAGTTTTCAAAACGCCCATAAGAATACATACAAAGTTTAACGACTGTTATCTAACGATAACAACCGGGAACGATGGCCTAACGTGCCCTCTGAAGCACGGAAATGAGCATAAATTTTTGGCCTCCATCGGTCACCCATCTTACACCCGACCAAGCTCGTTTTGTTTAGCTGCGTAGACCACTTGAGTTTTACGCCAGCCGTAGGGGAATGCTCTTTATCATCCTTGCGTATGGAACCCTGATAATTGTACTGAATTCTCTCTATTCCAATGATAAATACAATTCATCACTAACATTTGTTCGACAAAGCAACTCAAAAATACCGTCTCCTTACAACTTACATAGTTTCTCTAACGAATACCTCCGTCGTCAGATTAGGTTACGACCCGTCTTACTTTATTAGCAAATCTAATAAAATTATGCTCATCTCTTCCCCGTGACACTCCTCAATCCAATTAGGAGATCTGCTGGAACTCTTGTTGAGGTGTGATCCTAGGAATAAAATTTGCAATGTGTGTAATTTCGCACATTTTGTTAAGCTAAGCGCGGCATTTGTTTGTTTTTTATAGCGCGTGTGCGTGCGGAACAGCGAGATTAGCCGGAACAAACAGACAGACAGACCGACAGACAGAAAAGAATTGTAAAAAATGTTATTTTGGTATATGTGCCGTATTCATATGGATGTAGTAAAAAGCGGTTAGGTATATTAATATTAAAAACAGACACTCAAATTTTAAGTATTTATTTGTATAGATTCGAATGCGGCTATCCTGACGTATGTCGCAGTCTACAAGGAAACATTCGAGGGCAAATTTATGAACTTTTGTAACATATCTTCTAATCTTTTTTTTTAAATTTATACTATCATTGACCATAGACAAAATTGGGAGCTGAAATTTAATAACAATTTAATACATTTTTTTTCTTTCTTTCCGCTAATAACTTACACCGCATACGTAAATCGGATCTATCCTACTGTTTCTATCTGTTGCAGCTCAGATAAGTTTTCATGGCTTCCGACTTATTTTATGGTCTTTGTAAGATAACGGTTGGCGAATGCAATCTACGCAGCTAAGCTAAACGAGAGCTATCAGGTATGAGATGGTAAGAGATAAATTTTATCTGCGTTTTGGTACTTCGAAAGTCACGTGAATAATCATTACGCATTACCATGAAGTGGTTCTTACATAAGCCAGATTCTGAACAAGAACTAACACTACTACTACTACACTTATCCCTGATGAGGCTCCGATCCGGGCATATTCCATCAAATAAATTTAAAAATCTGATGGACCGTTCTCAATCTCCAAATTGTACTGTGTGCAACGTGATTGACGATGTGTATCATGTGCTGATGGAATGTGCTCGGAATGAAAGCTTAAGGCTACAACTAATGACCCAGAAAAGACCGTATGAAGTTGGAAGTTGTAACAGTGTCTTGGCTACCCCGGTGTCCGAGGGAGCCAAGATACTGTTAAAACTTTACAATTACTTGTATTGAAATTATATTAATATGTTAAGTGCTAGCCTGTACGGGGGTGACATAGTCACATCGTGACAAAACCCCTTTAAATAAATAAAGATTTAAAAAAAAATACTACACTTAACACCCCATGTGTTAAGTGGTCGCTGCAGTTCATGATCCACTACAGGCATATTTGTATTACTTCTCTATGTTTTCTAAAATGATACGCGTCTAATTTTAGACATTTGTAGATAGCGGTCTGAAATACCAATTTTGAAGGATTAAAAATAACTTACCTATAAAAAAACAGGAACGTACCTATGGGTATAATTAATATAAAGGTAGTTTGCTTACATAGTTACACACGAGAACATCAAATTTTTATTCAATAAATCGACTAAATTTACAAATTTCAAACAAGTTAATCGACCCCGTTCACTTAATTCCATTGAGCCGCAATGTTAGGCCAAGCACGACAAACCTGTCCCCATTACATAATTATAGCGGGTCTCTCGAAATAGACTGACCACTGACCGATTTTGGATGGGAAAATTGCTGAAATATCGACATAGTATAAGGACTGCTAAGTAATTCTCTGTGGAAATGAGCGGATTCTGGCCAGACGCTCCATCAGGCCTCCGGAGTAGCAGCGCTAGTTATACATGACTTCAGGCAAGGTAAGGCAAGACTCAAGCTTTTTTGAGGTTGTGTATATCCAAGACTGCCGTCTGCTACTCCATTTCAGAAATAGGAAAGATGACATCATAATTCCAATTAGGTAACTGATGTGGCAGCGCCGGTATCCTTTAGAGTAGATGAGCCTTCGAATGGAGACCGCATGCGTGTAAAGTATTTGACATAGTACCACCTACTACCGTTCGACCGACGGCCGATGACATTATTGAAAGATGAAGTAAAAAACACGATAAGTATGCTAACGTTGATGATGATCCCTTACACTTATAAAACCTCAGTACTGAGTGAAGCTCGTAAGCCCCGCCCTAATTGTAAAATGATCACAATTTATTCAAAAGGCAGTCTACGAGTGCTAAACATTTTAGTGATTGGAAGGACTGTTGTTAAAATATCGATAGATATTATATGAGAATTCTGCAATTATTATGCTTCCATAAAAAAAATACTTTTTCGATTGTCAAAAGGAGCAGAGCCGTCAATTCTACCGAAAGCTCAATAAACACAATTTCCATTAGTAGTATTCTACTCTGCGACAGAATCCGAAAATATGAAATCATATAACAAATGAAGATCAATAATGATGTCCAGCAGTGGACTTGCAAAGACTAATTATGGATTACTTCTATTCTACCCATACTTTTGTATAATATCATACTTGTAGCTTCTATTTTTGGGTCTTTATAACTTAGTACCTAATAGAGAAGTGTAGGAATCTAAATAAGTACAACTTGTGATTTTGAGTAATTTTAGAGATTTAATTTGTGCAAAACAGAAACAGAAACTTTTCATTACAAAAACGTCAGCAAGAGAGAGACAATGACAGTAGCGCCACAGTGTGGACAACATTAAAAACTAATTGGGATGCGTTCCAATTCTATCCAGAAGAATAATAATAAAAATCTTAATAATAATCTTAAGAAAAAAAAAAAGTTTTATCATATTTCTGTAATATCTTGTCTAATGACTTAAGAGCTAAAATTAAGCTTTTAAAGTCAAGAAATAAAGAAACACATTCTGAAAAAGAATGCAATTTCATCAATTTCATAAATAAAAGTATGACGATTAAATTCAAAAAGTATTTGTAGATTTTGCTTATATCGATACTTATAACGTCTTTCCTTTACACAGTCCAACCCTATTTAAGGTTTGAAAAAATCATGGCAATAAATCTAACAACGTTGGACGACACGATATTTCAACTATATTTAGAATGATATATCGTTCTGAATTTCGGGTAAAATTTTAATAATATAGTCACTTTGACCTGTGTCCTTTTTAAATGCCTATTTGTGCAGGTGGGGTTTTCTACTTTCTCTCTTAAAGAAAGAATGATAGAGATTTTATTTTTTATTTTTACGACTTAAATTCCAAGCACTGAACCGTTATTAAACACCTACTGATATATTGAAGGCGTCCTTTAATAATTACATTACTGCATCAATCATAGGTTTCCATAAAAATTAGGAAAGCTCTAAAAATGTGATAGAAATGTGAAAGTTTGGTTAGACAGTTGCTTAGAACTGAACTAATATATAAATAAATAATAGAACTAAAACATAAGTTGTTTTACTAAAACATTATTTTTAAATCCATTTCGAAATATTCCCTTTTTTAATCTGTGTTTTAAGCGGATCAGTAGCCTCCATGGTATGACGTAATACAGCTGTTTAAAAGACATAGCTACCAATATCATATTTGTTTACATGTTCGAGTAACGTCATCACAGAGAAAAATAAATATAAAAATGCTACTTTAAGTCATGTTTATAAAGTCCCGGCTTACCTAACGGATTATTTCGGGGGCGCCCGACAAGTTTCGGACCGTACCACGCTAGGTGACCTTCGCCGAGGCCACCTAGCGACCGCACGCGATGGCTCATGTTTAAGGATCTCGGTACAGTACGAAACATGTCGGGCGCCCCGAAATAATCCGCGAGGTAAGTCGGAACTTTATAAACATACTTTAGGATATCGATGTTTTTTTTTGTATTATATTAGTTAGAAGCTTGAAACGCGCATGGCCCGGCGCTTAGCCTAGAACGCAAACCATCTATGCAACTAAACCAAACGGGCGCGGTCGGGTGTGAGATGGGTGACCGCTAGTGGCAAAAAAATACATGCGCGTTTCCGCGTTTCGAAGGGGACGTCAAGCCGTCGGTCCCTGTTGTTGTCGATAGATAACAGTCTTTAAGCCTTGTCGGAGGCCTTATGGGCGGTTTTTAAACATCCGATAGCGGGTTGGCCACTAACCCGCATCTCCACCAACCCTCATTGGAGCAGCGTGATGGAGTAAGCTCCAGGCCTCCCCAATAATTTATTTATTTATTTATTTATTTTATATAACTAAGCAGTGAGAAGCAAAAAGGGTTGTAGCCAATTATTACAGTTTTACAATTTTTTCTGTTTTTAGTTATTCTCAATTAATTAATAGGATCTGTTCGGAAAAGAATACAACACAAGTATTTGAAATTCTTAACTGTTACGGAGATATGTTAAATACTCGTGTCTACTAATTCGTAGCTTGTATGCCAATGTATGCGGCTATGATATCCAATAGTTAGTATAATCAAGGGCGGCTGCTTAAGCCGTCTAATGAGACGGGCTGAAGTCGGCAGTATTTGCGGCTTAACTCGAAATTACTGTACGCGGTTTGAGTTATAAGCGTATAGCAGATAATATTGTACTTATTAGCATAGATTGTTTATACATAGTCAAAGTCATAAAAAATCTATGCTAGGGGAGATCAAAAGTAGTGAGAATGAGATAGAATATAATGACTACTGAAAACTTAATCATTTATTTTCCTACATAGTCTCCGAGTCTCTCTACACACCGAGTCAAGCGGTTTTCCAAGGCTTCAATCCCTTTCAAAAAAAAAACAAAAGAGAATCGAAGTTTTTTTTTCTTCATTTATATTACAAATATGTATCTGAGCTATGCCTGCCAGTATTTTTTTTCTTACCAAGGAGTATGTCATTCTCACTACTTTTTGATCCCCTCTCGTACGGTAGTTGACTGGCAAATCAATTGCGATACTTTTAATGAGCTGTCAAAACGCGACATACTCATGTATGTACACTATGGGAAAAATATGGTGGCAAAGTTGGCATAGTCAATTGACAAAATTATTATTAATTTAAAATGATATCAAATAATTTACAAAAATGAATTAACAGATATCCTGTTTTACAAGCGTAATTTAGTGCAACCTTTTTGGGGTATCCATTTTGATTTTTTCTGTACATAGTGTCAACTACATAGAGAACTTCATTTCCTCTAGCAGTACGCTTATGTTTTTTTCTTTGAGATATTTCATCCAACATTTGAATATGGGCATGGATTAAAAATAATGGGCGTGAACAGATTTTAAATACTTAGGCAGAAAGAATAGATAATCTTCATATAAAATTTTACTTTCTCACATATTATTTTTCCAAAGAAACGACTATATTTCTGTCACCCGTTTTTTTCGCTTTATGAACACTGTTCTGAAATATTTTATGTTTTTGATAGTCTATTTAGATTCCACAATAGAAATAAAACTGACTTCTTTTAGCTACTATGATACAATTTTATCTACGTTTTTACGGTTTTGGTGTAACGTAATATTTACTTTTTTCGTAGCTTGTATACGGTTATGATATCCTGATATCCAATGGTTAATATAATTATTAAGGGCGGCTGCTTAAGGCGTCTCTTTAGACAGGCAGAAGCCGACAGTATTTGCGGCTTAAATCGAAATTACAGGATGGTTTAAGTTATAAGCTTATTGCAGAATCAATTATAAAATAAACCTTTAAGAACCGTTTCATTTACCTACTGTATGCACGATGGAGTTTCGTGTTTTGTTTTTTTATTAAGTGAAGTAAGTATAAGGACATGCAGATCAAGTTAACTTAAAAAAATAAAATAAAAACTCTTGTCTGATATCGTATGCAGTTGCAGTGCTCTGCAAGTGCAGTGTGATGAGATGAGTCACGTCATGTCTGAAGGCCACCACTACCACGGCCACGGCCACGGCTAAGTAAAAGTTTTTTTACGAATTCAAGCTAAAGTAAAATCAGGGTTAAGTACGGAAGAGCAGCAAAGTTAGAGCAGGTAGATTAGTGAGTGCGGGCGAATAAGTTAGAACGAGCGGCCAGGTTAAAATGGGCGGCTAAGATAGGGCAGGCAATTTCGTTAGGTCTAGCGGCTTAAAATTAATAAGGGATCGGACAAATTAGTTAGAATTTATGGAGTACCTATACATCATTGTGATATTGATAAGTTTTTTGTTCTTTCTCGTAGAAATATTTCCCGCTTACAATTTAGACCACACCACACTAAATTAAGAAGACTGCTAATTGAAGACGCACTAAGTGAGCTCCGCAGTACGAGTATGTGGAACGCGTCGTCATATTTTTGGTAATAAGTAACATAATATTACAAGTTTGTGGGAAAAATAAATTTAGTTAATTAATTATAAACTTCAGCATCAAGATTGTGCAGTAAAATAAGTCATATAATATACCCTGTCCAATTTTCAGTAATTTTATTTCAGAAATATTGGATTTTTTTTAACCAAGAAGAAGAAGTTTCTATAGGTAATGTAATTGTAATTATTCTGAGGTCACTATTTGTTTTATATTTTTTATTTGAATACTTTTAAGGCAGGACAACGTCTGCGGGGTCCACTAGTTTAGCAATAAAACTTAAAATTGTCGAGTCAGATAGTACGTACGCCAACTATACGTTACATTCTTTAAGTACCTACGTAATTCCTGACTGGAAATTCATTTGTTTTACGGACACTAAGAGCGTTAGTAAATATTTGTTAATGTATAGAAAACATATTATGTTTTCTGAATAGACAATTAATAAATTAGAAACGGAAAAACGAGTACTTTTCAACAATTTTAAAATAATATGCCATGCAGCGAACAAATCTTTTGACAACTTGTACGGCTTAATGTTTGCCATACTAGGCTGATATTCAGATGGTCCTGGGTTAGATTCCCAGCAAAGCAAAAATACGAATGAATGAATGAATGAATTTATTTATTTGCATAAATATGTGTACATATAAGTTGTTACATTATAATTAACCTGCATATTTTATCGATATAACTCGGTGTGCAAATTATTACATATTAAAATAAGTAAATTGATTGTGTTGTGATAACGAACTTTTTACCCTAGATTGACATATTACTTATATTTAATATTATATTATTTAAGACATATATTATTTAAGATACTTCAACTGGATGTAATATCTAGAAATTTTGTTATTCAGGATCACATTCCATCTATATAGAGTTCTCAAAGGATCTCACTTGAATTCAAGCTCTACTTGTCCACGCCTCCAAAAACGCGTGGTCAGCCGAGCATTACCAACTGAACTGAGTAATTTCTGGAAGTTTTAGTAGTTAGGGTTTTCTTCATTTGCACTAAGTGGAGAAGTGAGTAACCTTTTTTAGGTTCAAGGAGAGTTTGTATACAAGTGACCCTTTGAAAGCGTAATCGCCCGTACGTTACAAACTGTATATGCTTTAGGATCTCAGAGTAGTAATTAGTTTCTGAAAGACTTTGTGACTCATTCCATTTTTAAGTTTCTAAGAGACCTTATTAGGATTAAAGGAAAGCATCATAATAAAATATTGCTATGTATCTCTCGCCCGAGCGATAAATAAGCACATAACAAATTTCAAATTTCTTACTAAATACGGGTAGTTCGTAGCTTACATGCACCCTACTTTTTGCACTTCAAAAAAACCACACGAGTTTATTCCGTCCTTTTTGAACTCGAACTCAACTATTATTCAAGGTTGCTGAATTTATTTTTAATCTTAAGCACGCAAATAGTAAATTCAGCACCCACAACACGTGCGCCGTGTTTTAAAACTACACCCTCCGCGTGTAGACTCTTCTATCACCCGGCTCAGGATTATTCAATTTTGGGGGCACTATGGAAATTTGGGAGCGGTCACTACTTACTTCTTACGGAGGGGGGGAAGGCCCAAGGTGGCTTGTTTCGTCTTTACCTACGCATGACTGATGGATTTTGGTCTGTGACCCCCACCCCCTCCCGGGATCGCGCCTGGTAAGGGTAGTCACATACTACCCGTACACGCAATTTAATAGAATACAAGATTTTAACAAAGACAAAGACTTTTATTTGCACAAATATGGGTTTTTATAAAAGGTATATACGAACGTATGATACACGCATCAAAACAGCTCTCTGAACTGACGCCTAGGATGGTCTCCTATGCCTCAGATGTCGCTGTTCTTCGTGTTTAGGTATTTATTTATGTATTTATTTATTTATTAAAAAGGTTTGCCAGTGGCTACTATACTAATTTGACAATTTTAATAGTTAACCTAATTAAAAACGAAGTACATAACCTTTTAAGGCAAACACAGCATGCATAAATATTAAATAGTAAATACCTAATATAGTAATTGAATTTAAAATCTATGTGTTAGTGTGCTGTTCCAAGCTGTTCCAAAGTGATCGCTTTTTTAAAAGCATATAAAGTGAGATGATTTATATCTAATGACCCATGGCACGCATTCAACAATTTACACAGACGTGGGATTGCAGAATTTGCTCCCAATACTGTCCTACGAATCGGGGCACAAAGTGGTTTCAAGCATTTTTTATAGAATTTCCGGGGAACACTGAAATGGATTTTGTTTAAAAGGTTTGGGCAATCTATTTGATTTCTGAGTAATTTGTAAAGAAAAGTGAGATCTAATAAGAAATGACGATTTTCCAGCGTTAATATTTTAAAGTGATGAAGACGATCACGGTACGAAGGCAGCTCCTTAGACATTCCGACTGAAAAAGAAAGATGCCACATAAACCTTTTTTGTACCCGTTCCATTCTTAAAATATGCGTTGCATAGTGGGGGCGCCACACTACCGAATTATATTCTAAGACACTGCGAACTAAAGCATTGTAAAATACTATCCTGGTTTTTGGATATTTAAACGTTTTAGAATTTCGAATAACAAAACCTAACATTTTGTTTGCTTTTCCAACTATTTTATTTAAATGTTCACAAAAAGTTAACTTGCTGTCTAACGTAACACCTAAATCATTTAATATGTTGACCTCTAAAATCTGGTTTCCATTTATAAAGTAATTTGTAGGTTCAATACGGACTTTACGCGTAAATTTAATATGCATGCACTTTGAAGGGTTGAGGGTCATGCCATTGCGGTCGCACCAACGCATCAGCCTATCTAAGTCTCTCTGCATAATTATTTGATCTACTTTTGATTTTATAACTCGTGTAAATTTTAAATCATCAGCATATAGATAAGGCGTAGAATTTTGAAAACATGTATGAATATCATTTATATATATATTAAACAAAATGGGCCCCAAATGAGACCCCTGAGGGACTCCAGATGTCACCATTAAAGGATTAGAACAATAACCATTTACAACAACATAACAAGAACGTCTGGTTAAGTACGATTCTAGCCACTTTATTAATGATCCACCATAGCCGTATATACTAAGTTTTTGAATGAGGATATCATGAGGAACCCGATCGAAGGCTTTGGTAAAATCTGTGTAGATGGCGTCAACTTGACAATTAGCATCTATTGATTCTGTAAGACTTTCTATAAAAGACACTAAGTTAGAAGTGGTAGACCTACCCTTAACGAAACCGTGTTGATTTGGCATAAGATATTTTCTAAAATGGTTCGAAATACTTGGGAAAACTAAAGATTCGAAAACTTTAGCGAAGGTGCTAAGAATCGAAATTGGTCTATATATATTGGTCTATAGTTATTAACTAAAGATTCATCCCCTGATTTTAATATTGGTACAATTTTTGCAGTTTTCCATTTAGTTGGAAAGATTCCTAGTCTTATGGACTCATTAAATATATAAAATAGCGGTTTAGATAAACTTTCTGCACACTCTACTATAAAGGATACTGGAATTTCATCAGGCCCTTTGCCTTTACTTTTATCAAGTGATTTCAGTTTGTTTACAATACTCTCACGGGATATTGAGAGTGAACCAAAGAAATCACTACTCTCTAATACGGATAGTAAATTATTTTCTATAAATTGCTTATCTAGAGTTGTTATGGTGCTGTTGTTATATACAGAACCAAAGTGTTTACAGAATAGGTTGCATATGTCTGTTCCTGTATTCACAGTTAAATTACCATCAGACATCGTGGCTGGGTAATTACTTTTTATGTTACGTTTATTTTTTATAAACGACCAAAATAGTTTGGGATTCTTCGAAATATTTTCTTCGATGCAATTCATGTAAGCGTTATAACAGTCCCTACCAATTTTTTTTACAGCGGTCACTTAACATTTTTAATTCAATCGCGTCCATTGGATTTTTAATAAATGAGATGAGAGGAGAACTTTCGCATGCAAAGCAAGCAACTCCGAGTGATCTTAAAAAGACGTGATCATTCGTGCGTTACGAGCGACGTGGCATTGGGCTCTTAGAGACTAAGTAGATTCTGAAAGTTTTATTTGTTAGAGTGGCTCGGCTCTACTGTTGTTCACACTAAGAATTCCTGTGTTGTGTCCCACATTTAAATTTCCTGTGATGCGGGAACCATTGACAGATTCAAAGACATGAAAACAAATACCCAGACCGAGAACAGAAATAAAAACTCATCATAAAAATTTCTACCGCACCGGACATCGAACCCGGGACTTCCCTAATGGCAGTCCGATATGGAAAGCTTTGCCCCATATAGGTAATCATATTGAGAGTGTTTTAGGCTATAGGCAAAGCCACTCTTTCTATGTTCCAAATATCATCAAAATTGGATCACTCGTTTAAGTGGGAAAGCGTTATAGACAAACAGAGTTACTTTCGAATTTATAATATTGAGTAATATAAATAGAATGGATAACACAAAAATGCAGCAAGTAAATAAAAATAAAAAACTACGCCATGTTTCTTTCAAGATGGGGTCTTGAAATGGCACAACGACTTTAGCTTTTTTATACATATATGTTGATACTCTGATGTTGATATATGTTTAGGATAGCATCTGATTCTACTGTGCCTATTTCCCATATGAACTAAACTTCATCACATTTTAGAAAATTGGTTATCAATATTATGAGCAAAGAGCAGGTGAAACTCGATAACGGAAATACGATTTCGAAACGCTACGAAAAAGGAATTATTATCCATTCAAACCAGAACCACACGCCTCTTATTTTCGCACCTCCCAAAGGATCTTCCGAAATTGGTTAAACGACCAGTTTACGAAAACCTGTCACCGTTTCTCTACAGTTTGCTACAATGGCTCTTTATAATTTGGTTGTATCAAATGTGATTTCACCTTCGAGGTGTTTACATGTCACAGGAGATGAGTGTTAGAGCAAAAACATTTCGATTCGCCCCTCACTCGCAAAAGCCTTTGATCTGAGCGTCAAAGTTTGATTTTCGTTTCGCGAAATGTCGTCAGCATTTATTCATTTTTGGTGCAAGTAATGTTTATAAATCAAATACTTATAAGGATCTTTAGTTATTTTTATTTTTGGTAGGTAGGCTCATTTTTATGCTGAGATAAAAGGTCAATTTTTTTTTAATGGAGTAGCAGCACAGCATGCAGGCCACGTGGTGTTAAGTGGTCGCTGCAGCCCATGGACATCTACATACAACCTCAAGCAAGCATAGGTAAGTCTTTTCTGAGGTCGTATGAAGTTGCGCTGCTACTCCGGAGGCAAAGGTCGCTTCACGTAAATGTGGCCGGCAACTGCACCTTTCCACCGAAACACAATAGAATTGGTTCACGGCAGAAGTGGGTGCAGCGGTGGTACTTCCTCGGACGAACGGTAATAGTTCTACCACCTACAAAATCTTTAGTTGTTTTTATTTTTTGGCTTTAGTAGGCTCATTTTTATGCTGAGAAAAAATGTCAATTGTTTTAGTTGAAATCATGCCTCCTTCCCTTATAAGTAGGTTAGGACACCGACCCAAAACTATGAATAGTAAATTACCTTCATCAACTGTCAAATTTATTCAGGGTACGCGGGACTCAGAATCAGTTAGGTCCTATTTAGACCATCAAAACTAAGTTATCAGTACTTTAATGCTTCACCGTCATAGCCCGACACCAGGATTCTCTCGTGGCCATTGACATACACAAACAAAGGAACACAACACAATCTCCTGACCAAGAACAATTAAAACTCATTATCGAAATTCTTGCCTCGTAGAGAATTGAACACGGTATCAAGATCAACCTGGCACAGCCCCACATGCACACGCCTAAACATGTGTTAAGAAAAAGTAACTGTAAAATATAACAGCTGATGAATTTGTAGTCGTAACATCTGTAACATAATAAATCGTAGCCAAGTAATTAAAATTATTTGCACAAAAATGTTGGCTACAACGCATTTCGAGACCTACTGCTGGGCACGGGTCTTTCTCCATTATTTGTGGAAACCACCTCGCTGCTCCAGTGCGGATTGGTGGAAATACGGGTTAGTAGTCCAGCTGTGCCGGACGTTTTTAAAACTCCAAGTCCTCCTAAAGGTTCAACTACTTTATGTATCGATAACAACCGAGAGCAACAAGGCAACGTAACCTTCGAAGGATAGAAACGCGCGTGAAACGTGCACTAGCGGTGAAACACCGTAAAAATACAAATGGTATTATTATATGTAAGACTACGTCCCTTTCATCTCCCCAGAGAATTAAGTGGCAAAACAGTACTAAAACGTTCGCCAATACACTATTCGTCGATCACGACTTTTCACCTACATGTGCCAAGAATAAAAGTCTTTGAACGACCGAAATCTGATTCACGAATGAGTCAATCGTAATTCAATTGGTTGCCACCCCATTTCGTACCTACTTCTCCATTGGAATTTTATTTCGAATAAGGATAAGGATCATAGACCACTTTGGACAAATTGGCTTACAGAAATTGTTCTGTATTCGTAAGTCGGACAAGCAAGGCAAAAGACAAGTTTTATACGTGGTAGAACTATTATGGTTCACCCGGGAAAGTACCACCGAAGAAAAGGGGTTATAATACTAGGATATAGATTCTGATTGAACCGTTAAAATTCGTATAAATGAAATTTAGATGTCATATTTGCGGATGTGAGCAGCGATGGCCGAGTGGGTGAGCAGTACCTAATGGCCGAGTAGTAAATAACCGCTGTCTTCGACACGACCGATCCCAGGTTCAAAACCTCGGCTCGCACCTCTGACAAAGAAATTAGTAATGTGCGAATTTATCGTTGCTCCACGGTGATGGAAAATATCGTGATATTTCATTGATTACGATGTTCTCCATCGCCGTGCATGCCTGAGAGAAATTCATAATTTCACGAAAGCATGACGTCCACCAATCCGCACTTGGCCAGCGTGGTGGACTATGGCCTAAATCCCTCTCAATTGTGCGGGAAGGAGACCTGTGCCCAGCAGTGGGACATAAAATAGGTTGAAAAAAATATTATGCGGTGCAGACTTGAGTGCTTATTAAAAGCCCATTTTATTAAAATATCAGATACGATCGTTTTCAATACATATCCGAGTATTCCTTAAGATCTTTTTTCCAACTTACTTGCTCCCTTTACCAATAGTTCTGCCAGAATCTTAACAGAGGTAGAAATTTCACGGAACATTCGACATTGAGCGAAAATCCCATTCATGGACATTGTTCGAGATTCAATTGGCCATTCGGTTATTGAAAGACCGCCGAAAGCGGTGATCTATTTTTACATTGAACGTAATTGAATAACTTCAGCATAAGAAGCGCGCATGGCTCGGTGGCGAGCGTAGAACGCAAGCGATCTATGCAGCTAAGCCAAACGGGCGCGGTCAGGTGTGAGATGTGTGACCGCCAGTGGCAAAACTTTCATGCGCGTTTCCGTGCTTCGGAGGGCACGTTAAGCCGTCGGTCCCGGTTGTTGTCGATAGATAACAGTCGTTAAACCTTGTCGGAGGCCTTATGGGCGGTTTGAAAACATCCGACAGCGGGTTGGCCACTAACCCGCATCTCCACCAACCCGCATTGGAGCAGCGTGGTGGAGTAAGCTCCAGGCCTCCCCAATATTGGGGAAAGACCCGTGCCCAGCAGTGGGACGCAAAAAGGGTTGCAGCCAAGCCAAGCCAAGGATAACTTCATTTTGATACAGGTATTTGATTACATCCTTCATGCCCGCGACGTCCGTGGCGCAATGGTTACCATGCCGGACTGCCAATCGAATAGTCCGGGGTTCGATTCCCGGCGAAACAGAAATTTGAATTAATGAGTTTAAATTTCTGTTTTTAGCCTTGGTGTTTGTGTTTCTGTCTTTGTGTGTGTCCATGGTACCCACGCCACGGTTTATGTACCCTTCTGTGGGGTCATGAGTGTGAATCGTTATTTACTTATTTATTTATGCCCTTAAGTTAAGAAAGCTAAGTAAAGGAACGGCTGATTTTCTCTTATCTTTGAACTTTCGACCTACCTGAAAGTGCGTGGAAGGCGTTTTAAATAACCATACAAATATAAGTGGATACACAACAATTCGATCTTTTTTGTTTCAATTAAGTATGGCATCGCAAACTCTGTGCATACTGCCAGCGTCTAGTAAGTATAATTTTTGCATCAATTTTTTGCCAGTTTCAATGAAACTGGACGAAGTAATAACAAAGTCAGTAACTGTAAGTAAGTTGTCAGTAATCAGTCAGTCTAGTCAGTCCAACATTCAAGTAAAGCGATGGCTACTTTACTAGAACGTGTCCGATGGAATTTTGGAGGCAAGCAGAAAAAACATATTTTTTTTTATTTATTTATTTATTTATTTATTGTAACAAATCCAAGGAAACATTACAGAAACTTATGTCTAATGCATTTCCTTAGTTATAGACTGTACATAAATAGACGTTGCTCTGCGGAATTCAGCAGTTGACGTATTAAAAATATCCAAATTTGGATTCGACTTGAGTACCCCATTGAGCAATGTCAACGCTCTAACCAGTGGAGATTCGCGCACTAACACCAATCTGCAGTACGGAACTGCAAATAAATCATGTCGCCGTGCACGAATGTACTTGTCGGGAACATTTAGACATATCATTGCCAGTACCGTCGGATTACATACAATCCCTCGTAATAATTTAAAAAAATAATCTAAAAGAAAAATTTTGCGTCTCACTTCCAAAGATTCATAACCTAACATTCCCATTAAAAATAAACTTGGATATACATGTGGATATCCTACGAAATATCCGTATTGCTTGTAGTAAAGCCATCTTAAAAATTTATTTTGGAGTTTCTCCAACATGAGTTTGTATTTCTCTTCATGTGGACTCCAGATAACTGCGTTACATTCTATTGAACTTCTTACGAAACTATTGTACAAAGATTTAATAGCAGCTATACTATTAAGATCTTTTGACTGTCTTAAAACAAAACCTAGCGATCTATAGGCTTTTGTTGCCATTGTAGAAATGTGTTCAGCAAAACTTAGGTTATTACACATTATGACGCCTAAGTCCTTGACTGACGATTTTTTTTCTAGAACAACATCACCCAGCTTATATTTATAATCTAAAAGGTTGCGTGCTAGTGCAAACGATATCACAGAACACTTCGTTTCGTTAAACCTTAGCCTATTCCGCTTGCTCCATTCATATACACTGTTTATGTCTTTCTGAAGTAAGTGAGCATCAGAAGTATTTTCAATCGCCAAAAATAATTTCAGGTCATCTGCAAACAATAGACAACGAGCTGTATTAACGGTATCCGGCAAATCATTGATAAAAATAGCGAATATCAAAGGTCCCAGATTTGACCCCTGACTTATCCCTGAATATGTATTATATGGCTCTGAGATATATCCATTAGCACTGTTATTCTATTTCACAAACACTCGTGCACTTTAATTAACCTATACCAAACAAAATGCCGTCAACTTTATCCGATATAACTCAAAAATACACCAAGAAAATGAAAATAAAACAAGAGCACAACATGTCATTTTCGACTTCCCGCCAAAACTCCTAATTCGATTATAAAGATCTTATTCCAAACTAGCTACCTTCACTTTATACTTAAATACTTCTACCAGAATCAGAGGTAGTTTCTACAAGTTTACCTTATAAGTATTTTAATCTACGGAACTTGGGTTTTTCACAGAAATATTTGTGAAAGACGGAAAATTCCATTGATTGATTGAAGTGATTCAATTCATTCCATAATCGAAGAGTCACCGAAAATGGACACCTATTTTAACATTGTACTTGGAAAGCGTAAGATTGGATCTTCAATTGATAAAAGTATTTTATGACTCCGCGCCCTAAGTTCCGCAATTCCCGCCACAGATCAATTGAAATGTAGAAGCTTTTACATACAAGTTTGAAGGTACTTGACTATGGTTATGGTAGGTATTAGTGTTTCGAAACCAGAAGACATTTTGTTGACAAAGTAAGGCTAGAGTAAGACTTTTAAATACTACAAAAATGTCACAACTGGACTTAACCAGGCGCGGTCGCAGCCTCCAATTTGGGGGGGTCACTAAGAAATTTGGGTAAAGAGGTGTCCCAAATTGGCTAGTTTCGACTTCCATCTACGCATGACTGATGGATTTAGGGGGGGGGGGGTTCATGTCCCCTGTGACTCCCCTCTGGGACCGCGCCTCGGCTTAACGTAATGTACATTGTATATATATTTACAAATAAAACAGCATAGGTTCGTCAATTTGATATAGTTTTGGAGGAATCCAAGTTAATTACAGCGCATGCAGACATTTTCCGTTCCTCAATTGACGACCTGCGTGGCGTAATGGTTACCAGGCCGGACTGCCAATCGAAGGGTCCCGGGTTCGATTCCCGACGTCGCCGAAATTTCTGTTCTCGGACTGGGTGTTTGTGTTTCTGTCTCTGTGTGTGTCCATGGTACCCACGACACAGGGTAAATCTACCCCACTGTGGGGCTATGAGTGTTAAACGTTATGAAACGTTTTTCAATGAAAATAATATTAGAATAACAGAAGGAAATCTTAATGTTGGACCAGTGCCGATAGTTCCGTGTATTATTCAACCGCTACAATATCGAACCTAGTGCCATAAAAGAGATAAAAACTAGAATAAACTGAATATACAATAGAAGATATCGTTTTCAGATGGAGTCTATTCTACTGTCAAGCTACATAACTTAGGTAAGTACATCGATTCATGTCAGTTTGTACGGCTGGTCAACTATCTATATGATTTCAACAAAATTATAACTTGAAAAAATCTAAACATAAGTATTTCACTTTTATAATATAGGTAAGTAGCTATGATAAACTACAAAATACTGATTAAGCAATATTTTCATATACGAGTAATCCTTCCATCAGCCTTTAAAAGTCCACTGCTGAACATGCCTTCCCTAACGTTCCCTAACGTAGGTCGTCAGTCCACCTAGTTGGAGGTCGGATTGAGTTTCGTTTTCATTTAGGCCATTTAAGATAACAAACAATTCAATTAAAATATAAAAAGATATAACCACAGTTTTAAAATTAAAAAGCGTTTTAAGAAACAGTAAGATAAAACCTTCATTTCATCATTTCGGACGTCAAAATTTTTTTCTTTTTCACATACAAAATAAGTCAGATGACCTACCATCCTGACGGACATTCAGTTCGTGACAACAAGAACGACAATGAAATTACGAATACAAAAGACACCAAAATGGGATGGCTTTTCTTTAAATGTTTCCTGATTTCTTCGTGCTTTGTTATGGAAATTTTGCTACTAATAAATACTTATTACTTATAATAGATACTTACTAAGGACATACGTCCTTTATGCCGCAAAACGAGGAAGTGAGTTTCCTTTTGTAGTTATTTTATGTTTCAGGGATCGTCCACCACTGCACCAATTTCTGATTGCCGGCTGCCGGCTTTGCTTCAGAAGACACGTTAAGCCGTGGGTAGACTGCAATCTATCGGTTGTTATCAATAGTCCTCGTCGGAAGCCTCATGAGCGGTTCTAAAACATCCAACAGCAGGTCGGCTACTAACCCTCGTCTCCACCAATCAGTGTAGCGTGGAGTTCCAAGCCTCCCCATTAATGAAGGAACGCCAAAAGGGTTTCAGCCTTACCTAGATCAAAAGTTATCTGCGTTGAAATTCGACTAGGTAACTTAAATCAAAGCACCACAATGTTGTTTCTTCTTAAAGGAAAACCTCACGCTAATCATCCGGTAATTCGCTAATATAGATTTTCTATTTCTATATTGGAGCAAACGCTCAAAATTTCAAAATCTCTACAGAAACACTCGATCGTGCTACGATATACGTGCTTGTGTGCGTGCTTGGATGTGATTCGTTCATTTGAAATCGCGTGATTGTGCGGCGCTAAGATTGGCTAGATTTGAAATTGCAAATATGTGCGTAAGCTTCGTATTTATTTAAGTACAGATGTAATGGAGGTGAAAGGCGGGGCTTGATCGGCGACACCAGTCTTCATACGAACGGCGCATTATTGCCGTTCTACCTCTCTTAATAATGTTCTGTGATTGACAAGCGCACTTGTACTAGGTATATGTGTAAGCTTTTGAAGCATCAGCAAAGAAATATGAACATCTCCGTCATTGCCAAAAAAGTAAAAAAAAATTAAGTAAGTACCTACATCAGACTGTGCCTGAATTAAAAAAAATTAAAAGCCATTTTGCAAACGCTTTATTTTAACCGTCTTACTAATAAAATACATACTAACAGAATATTTTGTTTTGCTTTGGCATAAGTATTTCATTACGAGTGCGTCAAAGAAAGACAACAGTAAGTAACCATTGCAAATTAATAAGAGGATTATTCTACAATCTACAACACACGGAAACTGAATTTGCTCACTTCGAACAACATGTCATCAATTCTATAATATCGACATAACTCAAAAACACACGCAAAAAAAATTGTGATCAGTAGAAAACAAAAATCTAGAATTGAATCTCAACAGTTAGAGGCTAGAATGCGAATGGTGGAAACTCAGTGAGTCGTGCCTTCCAATTAGCCCCGGGGCCGGTTGAATCGTCCGCGCGATTACTAACTACTCGCAAGGAACAGTTTTAACTTTTGCAACAATGTTTGCTACCACAGAACATATTAAAAGAGGTATAATGGCAATAATGCGCCGTTCGTATAAAAACTGGTGTCGCCGATCCAGCCCCACCTTTCACCTCCACTACATTTGCTACTGCCCTTGCTAAGTAGACGAAATTAAAATAAGCTTAGAAGATCGGATAAAAATTTGTTTTTAATAAAGTGGATTAGCAGACAAGAAGTCAGTGTAGCCCACGTATCAGGTTGGCTACTGTTGTTTTGCTACTCCGGAGGCCGCCTGATGTAGGTGCGGCTGGCAACCGCAGATTTCTGTAATGGCGGGTTCAAATCTCCGGTGCGCATCTCTGACAAAAGAAATTTGTAATGTGTGCATTTCATCGCTGCTCCACGGTGATGGAAAATATTGATTACGATGTTTTCCATCGCCGTGCACGTCTGAGAGAACTCATAATTTCTCGAAGGTATGATGTCCACCAATCCGCACTAGGCCAACGTGGTGGACTATGGCCTAAATCCCTCTCACCTGTTAGAGAAGACCTATGCTCAGCAGTCGGACATAAAAAGGTTGGAAAAAAAATCAGGACAGAAATTGGTGCAGTAGCGGTACATACCTTTCTAATTGAAGATCTACCACTCAATTCTATTTCTAATCAACTCGAAAAAACCGGCCAGTTTTAGTTTAGGTGACCATTAGCTTCCGAAGTAGCAAGGCTTCTGTATGCCACCTCGGGCAAGACAAAGTTTTTTTTTTTCATATATTATAACGAGGAACCATGTGAGCAGTAGTGCGCTGGCCATATGCACTCGTCGCACTGTACGCGAGCTGTGTACATACAGAATTACTCGTATTTGAGATTGTGCGTAGATGTCCTTTGGCTTCAGCGACAACTTATCACTCCGTAGTAGACTTGCTCGTGTCCATCGTGTCCATTTACATGGAAGGCGAAACAAGCCAAATTTCTTGGCGACCCCCCTCCCCCATATTGAAGGCTGCGACGGCGCCTGGGAAGGGATGTCATATCTAGACGGCCATGCAGCGACTACTTAACATAATGTGGCCAAAAAACACTATAAAGTTAGCATTCATAATGTCGTGAGCGTACTAGTACTCGTCATTCTATAGAAAAAGGGCCAAAAATATACTTTTTCTATGAATGACGAATATTGGGACTTCTCCGCACTTCGCTCTATGATAGAAAACAACAATATAGAATTGAACCTCGAAAGTCAAAGGATGGAATACAAATGGTGGAAACTCAGTGAGTCGTGCCTTCCAATTAGCCCCGGGGTCGGTTCGTACGCGCGTCTAGTAGCTCCTCACAGGGATAGTATTAACTTTTCTAAAGGAATTTGAAATAGAACGTTTGCTACTGCCCTTGTTAAACGAAATTAAAACACGCTACGAGGTGATAGACAAAAATGCATTGGTGTCAGTTTGTAATTGTACTAATTACATTATTCTTAGTCTAAGTTCATAACTTTGGTAAATAGTGTTGGTTAGTGAATGTAATACATACTTTACTTTTTGGTCATTTGGTTTATCTGTGTCAATCCGTTTTAGTAATCTGTACGTAATTTGACTTGTGCACTATCTGTCTCTCTTTTCCGCTGTCTCTCTTCTCTGTACGTGTCCTCTTTACCAGAATACATTTTTTTCGAAATCATTCCTAATCTTTTATTTGTTAAAACTATTTCAATAATTTACAGATAGATAACTACTAATACTCGTACAAACTCAGTCGAAAGTTTTCGAGCAGTGTGTGTTGCCAGTGATGACCTACGGCGCTGAGACGTGGTCTTTTACAGTTAGCCTTTTCCTTATGCTCAGGGTCGCCCAGCGAGCGATGGAGAGGGCTATGCTTGGTATTTCTCTACGCGACAGAATTCGTAATGATGAAATCCGTAGAAGAACTAAGGTTACCGACATAGCTCTCAAAATCTGCAAGCTGAAGTGGCAATGGGCAGGCCATATAGTTAGGAGGACCGACAACCGATAGGGAAGAAAGGTCCTTTAATGGAGACCACGTCTCGGCAAAAGGAGTACAGACCGCCCTCCAACCAGGTGGACTGACGACCTGAAGAAGACAGCGGGTAGTCGCTGGATTCAGAAGGCCCAGGACCGGGAGGAGTGGCGAACGTTAGGGGAGGCCTATGTCCAGCAGTGGACAGTAAAAGGCTGATGGATGGATGGAATACAAACTCATGCTCAAGCTAATCCCAAACTCTTTAAATAACGAATATTAACCATAAAATAGTAACGTAAACCCGTCAAATAGGTACTTTAAATAAGCAAAATTTATGCAGATACAGCATTTTGCTTTTATGAGAAACTGAGGTAAGATTCGGCTGAGTCTTTTAGAGGGGAGGAAACACTCAGTGATTGCGGAGAATGGCTTCCTTAGATTGCCAAAATCACCCCTGGCTTTACTAAATCCCCGTTACTTGTCTATCAGATCTGTCAATAAAGTGGCTTTTTGCGCCCCACCGCTATGCACAAGCTTCACAAAGCAGATTATAAGTACGAAACGCTGCACCCATTTCTGCCACGAAGCAATTTTATTGAGTTTTGGTGAAAACGAACGGTCAGACTTAGGTAGGTACATGAGACAACCATCCACCTCTGGAATAGAACATGGAGGTAAGATAAAGGAGACCGCGTACGGCTCCTTTTTCATGCAATGCCTTGAACGCTTTACGCAAAGCCCCCTCCCTCGCCCTTTGACCCTCTTTCGCCATATATTTACAAATTTGTACTAGCCTGCCCTCTATTGAGTAGTAACGACACTAAGTCTTATTGACAAAACCATAGAGCAAGAGGATAATTTGAGTTTCTCTCAGGCATGCAAGGCGATGGAATACATTGTCATCAATTAGGTAAATATCACAATATTTTTCCATCACCGTGGAGCAGCGACGAAATGACAAATTTCTTTTTGTCAGAGATGTGCGCCGAGGATTTGGCCCGAGCCCGCCAGACGAATGTCTCGCGACACTTTTCGTAACATTTGTGAATGGCGTAATCTAGTAAGACATGGCGTTCAAGGTGGGCGAAGTCAAGCGACGTCGCAGGACATTGCTATAGTCCGTACATTCGTTTCATTTATTCAGTATTGGTATCGCACACTCTGTGCATCTTGCCAGCGTCAAGTGAAGTATATTTTTTGCATCACTTAGCAGTCATAGAAAAAATCAGTAAGTCGTCAGTTATCAGTTAGTCTAGTCAGTCAGATGCTCAAGTAAAGCGATGGCTACTTTACCAGAACGTGTCCGATGGAGTTTTGGAGGCAAGCAGAAAAAACATGTTTTTAATACAGTTGCTCAAAAAGTGGCGTATTGCAGGGACGTATAGCGTGCGGGAAGTGGGCTATTACACACTTGTGCTTTTTCTTTGGCTGCAACCCTTTTTTGCGTCCCACTGCTGGGCACGGGTCTCTCCCCATTATTGGGGAGGCCTGGAGCTTACTCCACCACGCTGCTCCAATGCGGGTTGGTGGAGATGCGGGTTAGTGGCCAACCCGCTGTCGGATGTTTTCAAACCGCCCATAAGGCCTCCGACTAGGTTTAACGACTGTTATCTATCGACAACAACCGGGACCGACGGCTTAACGTGCCCTCCGAAGCACGGAAACGCGCATGAATTTTTTGCCACTAGCGGTCACCCATCTCACACCCGACCGCGCCCGTTTGGCTCAGCTGCATAGATCGCTTGCGTTCTACGCTAGCCGCCAGGCCATGCGCGCTTCGCTTTTTCTTTACCTTTTCCGAACTCGTGTTGGGGAAGCCCAACTGTCTAAATAATGTCTATTAAAAAAACCAACCACGAAGTTTTAGAAGTTTTTATGTTTCATGCAAATATTTCTAAAAAGAAGCTACTAATTTGTTTCAATATCAGATTTAATGATTTGATTCAATGAGTTAGGTTAGGTTTCATTTCATTTCATCTCATTAACATTTTCATTTCATATCAATAAAAAAAATCTACTGAAGACTTGGCTGTATGGGTATAGTTCCCTTTGCCTACCCAGAATGGGTGAAGAAAACAAAAAAAAAACTCTGCATATAGGTAGGTATTCTTTTACGGTTGGCGCCATTTTCAAAAATGTTCTTTGCGAGTTTTTATTATTTTAATAAATTGCTTCATTTTTTCGCAACTGTATTAAAAATAGTCGTTCAGTACACGTGCGGAACCGTCATTGGAAGGAGTTCCGACTGTCAACCCTCACCTTCGGCTGCGCCTCGGCTCGGGCGAGTTAAATATAATATTCCAGCCTTCAGGATATTCGTGGAGGCGCGTACCATTTTGCCGGAGGCTGTTTCCATGCCATAATGCGGAAGAAGGCAGCCTCCATGATGCATCGCAGTAAATTAATTAATTTTTACTAACAATACTATCTATATCTATTCTATACATATAATAAATCTGTAACAAGTCGGTTTCTGTACATTGAAGATATTTAAAAAAAATTGTCACTAGGGCTATTTATTAGCGTAATAGAACCCAAAACAATGATTTTTAGAATTATTGTCTGTTTGTCTGTTTATCTGTTTGTCTGTTTATCTGTTCGTTTGTGCGCGCTAATCTCAGGAACGGCTTAACGTAGAAGGATACGGTTTTCACTGATGTATTGGTATTTTTTTGGATTAACATTTAGCGTTTGTTTTATTTAAATCGGTTAACAAACAAAAAAGTTACGTCAATTTCAAGAATTGAATTAAAGACTGAAGCGACCATTACCGATACAAACTAAATAGCTGCATCCTTTTAACGTCTCGCTCCTCTCCTGGGCTTCCCATTATTGGGGAGGCCTGGAGATTAGTTAACCACGCTGCTCCAATGCGGGTTTTTGAATTTAAGTGTGTAACTTTTGTAAGAGAATAAATTTAATGCGAGCGGTCACACCACAAGTTTCAATAATTACTAACATCTCTTAATATTCTGATAGCAAGTTTTCAATCACTTATGCTAGATTTCATCTCTAAATATTTAAAAAAACCATACATATCACCACATATTCAAAGAAATCCTCAATACAAAATTAATGTACAAAACCTTACTGCCGACATCTATGTTCATATTCAGAACTATTTAGTGATCTGTTGCAAATTCGGTATATCGACAATTTAGTCGATATACCGAATTTGCAACAGGCGCGGCGCGGTGGTTACATCCACATATTATTGGTATCGAACTTATTTAATAGACAATAATAATTATCGACTCGCGCAGGCGCGGTCCCAGTGGGGGGTCATAAGGGACATGACCCCCCCCAAAATCCCTCACTCATGCGTAGATGGAAGGCGAAACAAGCCAATTTGAGACACCTCTTCCCCCAAATTTCTTAGTGACCCCCCACCAAAATTTCTTGGCGACCCCCCCCCCCCCCCCCCCCCCCAATTGAAGACTGCGACCGCGCCTGGACTCGCGTGGCGCAATGGTTACCATGCCGGACTGCCAATCGAAGGGTCTCGAGTTTGATTCCCGGCGAAGCAGAAATTTGAATGATGAGTTTAATTTTCTGTTCTCGGTTTAAGTGTTTGTATTTCTGTCTCTGTGTGTCTCATGGTACCAATTACACAGTGTATATTTACCGTACTCTGGGGCTATCAGTGTGAAACGTAAAAAAAATCAAAGTGTTCTACCGACTTTACTATGCTGAGTGATCTTTTCAAAATGATAGCTATGTCACCATATCATGATTACACCACCAGTCGAAGGTTAAAGTTCCACAGGCCGCTTTGCACGCTCCTTTTGATGTTTGAACGGATGTTTAAGTTATGGGACAACCTTCCAGCTGAGGCATTTCCAGTGGACTTTGACATAGGGTTCTTCAAGAAAGCTGTAAAGAAAGCTCTTCTTGAAAGCCGGCAGTGCTCGGGTGGCTCCGCTGGGGTTGCCCGTTTCCATAGGCGACAGTGATCGCTTAACCACGCGGCCTTTCTGCCTCTTTATTCGGTTTACTTATAAAAAAAGTGATTTCGAATAAACGAATAACCAATTGCCGAGGCACTAATAATTTTTTTTATTGAAATGAGCAGACGTTTTCAGTGGTTAATTTAATAAGAGCTATTACATACATACGCAGTACTGGCACTGGTGTTACACTAATATGATAAAGCGTCACGGCAGCAGCACGGCATGGTGGTCACGCCCAGATTAATATTAGTAATCGATATATTTATTTCTGATGCTGTGTGAAGGGTTATTAATAGAACTAATTGACTCTTAATCGCGTAGGGCCTGATCCTCTCACGCTGCTCCAATTCAGGTTGATGACGTCTTCATTGTTAGTGGCCTAACTGCTGTCGCAAGTTTTATTCGCTATCGCTCGAAAGACCTCCATTAAGTATGAACGACAGTATGTTAACGACAATTGCAACCAACGTGTAAGCAACCAAGAATTTGACTCCCAACTACTAACCACGCCTGACAAAGCGTAGACATTTCACCATCTTTCTGCAATATATTTAAGTCACATAATGATAATGAATCTATGCGTTATTTGCAGTACAAATTATTTAATTATAATGATACTTTCCGCGGGCACAGCAGTACTATCTAAACACTTTAAAAACATGCTATTATAATACGTTTAATTTGTAAAGAGAAACTGATGATAACGACTGAAAAGTCGGTATTATAAGAGGAGTACAGTAAGAATTGTAAGGACTCAGGAAGAATGTATCTACTCAACATAATAATATGAACTTTTGTATCATAAGTAATTTCATAAAAGGTAACAATAATCCAAGGGACAGTGGAGGGCAAGCGGTCACGAACGAAATTGCAACCTCATCAGCCACGACCACTCTGTCAAGAGTGAACGACTAAGGAGGAGGAGGAGGAACAAATAATCCAAGCCTAATCAAGCCTTTTGTACAAGTCTATCTACGCGGACGACGTCGCGGGCACAGCTAGTATTAGTAATACATTAGATAATTGTAACTAACACTTTGTTGCTATTTCTATATTTGTTTGTCTTTAATTTATCTTATCTTAAAAAGTTAGGTATGTCAGCTGTATGTAAACGTAATATGGACTAAAACTGTCTAAAATAAAAATATACCTATCTTTTATTTTTATTAATATTAATGAACGTTTATATTTGGATATAATCCTATAATAAGCATATTAACATACAGTACCAGGATAACTTAATATCAACCCACGCTGAAATCATAATGTACGAAGATATCGTAGTAATGAGAACGCAAACTCCAACTAAGTTACACGAAGTTCGCAATGATACGCCGCTAACGTAATGACTACAGAGCCCTTAGTGTGAGTTTGTAAACGCGCAAACGTTACTACTGCGTCAGAGTTAAAATTGGACAGATAGATCTTAACCAGAAAGGAATAAGGTCGATAATTAAATTCTTGACGCAAACGCGATAGTAACGTTTTCGCGTGTGCACACTTACACTAAGGCCTCAGTGGTGGAGAACTTGCAATCTCAGTAGTATGGAGAATAACATGTTTAACCAATCTAAGTCATAATGTAACTATAGTTATTTTATCACAAACAATTGGATATCTATCAGTATTTCTTGGATGCGAATCTTTTTTTGCGTCCCACTGCTGGGCACGTACAGGCGCGGTCCCAGGGGGGGTCGCAGGGAACATGACCCCCCCCTCCCCCCTCAAAAAACCATCAGTCATGTATAGATGGAAGGCAAAACAAGCTAAAAATTTCTTAGTGACCCCCCCCCCAATTTTTGGTGCTCCCCCCCCCCTCCACAAAAAGGCTGCGACCGCGCCTCGCCACGGATCTCTACATAATTGAGGAAGCGTGGAGCTAACTTCACCACGTCGCTGCAATGGTGTCGCAAGCGCTCTATGCAGCTAATCCATACGGGCGCGGTCGTGTATGAGATGGGTGACCGCTAGTGCCAAAAAACTTTATGCGCGTTTCCGTGCTTCGGAGGGCACGTTAAGCCGTCGGTTGTTGTCGATATATACCAGTAGTTAAACCTTGTCGGAGACCTTATGGGCGGTTTGAAAACATCCGACAGCGGGTTGGCCACTAACCCGCAAATCCACCAACCCGCATTGGAGCAGTGTGGTGGAGTAAGCTCCAGGCCTCCCGAATAAGAGAGACACGTGCCCAGCAGTGGGACGCAAAAAAGTGTTGCGGCTGGGCACACACACCGTTTGTCTTTAGCTACATACGTACCTACCTATATCGATTGTATTCTGTGCTAGCCGCTGAGTAGAGTATTTCGAGTACTTGCCTACTTATTTTTATTATTTAAGTATAAGTACCAAATTATTTCAGTTCTTACAATAGTTATTTCATCACAAGCGAATTTCGTTGGTTGCTTACAATAATACGAGTACAACAGTATAACAATAATAATAATAATAATAATAAAATACTCTTTATTTGTACACCACATACAATGCAATTAAGAAATAATGAAAAAATAATAAGACAGCAGTGGTGACCAAAAGGCGGTCTTATCGCTAAAGCAGCGATTTCTTCCAGACAACCTTTGGGTAATAAAATATGGTAGTCAGATAAAGAAATAGGGTAGGGGTGTACAGACTTACAGTATATACAAACAAATATATACATAAACAATAATGATGGAAACAATAACATACATACAAGATAAATGCATTATACATACAGACCCAAATAAAATAAGAGAGAAACATAAATATACTACACTATTTTATACTACACTAAATATTATTATTGGGATTGATATAAAAGTCTTTAAGGTGGTTTTTAAATGTACTTACTGTCTCTGCTTGCCTTATAGAAATCGGAAGCTTATTCCATAGACGGACAGCAGTGCAAGTAAACGATTTTTTATAAAAAGTCGTTCTATGGACCGGAGTACTCAGAGCGAGGCTTTTTACTGTCCGAAGTGGACGATTTGGTGCAGCCAGGTATTCAAATCGCTCTTTAAGATAGGCAGGAGCAGAAGGATAGTGCAATACACAGTAGAGAGCAGAAAGAATGTGAGTATTACGGCGAAGGCGGATTGGGAGCCACTTGAGCTTAGTACGATATTCAGAGACATGGTCATATTTGCGAAGTCCAAATATGAACCTGATGCATAAATTTTGAAGACGCTCAAGCTTATCTAATTGCTCCTCTGTGAGGTCAAGATAGCATATATCGGCATAGTCAAATATTGGGAGAAGTAGGGATTGAGCTAGCGTAATTTTAGTTGCAATTGGAAGAAAGTTCTGCAATCTCCTAAGCGACCCTACAGTAGCAAATATTTTGCGACTGACCTCATTAATTTGCGGCCAACAATATTATTGCGAAGAAATTCTTGTTTTCAAAGTAAGTAGAAAACTTTACCGTTAAACTCATAAAATAACATCCAAAGTTTTTTTGACGTTGATGTTGATCTATTTAAGGGCAAATGACGTCTAAACGTCAGAAGGCCTAAATTTAAAATTATAATAGATCTCCATCTCATCCCATTTGAATCACAAGAAAAAAGATTTAAAATGATCTCACTAGGCATAAGGTAAACGTCGGTCGGTATTATCGTCAGTTTTTGACAGGTCCCAGTACTCGTCATTAAAAACTAGGTACTTAGGTATATCGTTTGGCCCTTTTTCCATGAAATGACGAGTACTAGTACGCTGACGACATTATGGACGTTTATCTAACCTAGTAAGTCGACTAGTTTTGTATAGAAGCTGTTCTATACAAAACTACGGTGTAACATGTAACTGTCCAAGTTATCCTACCATAATGTAGTTTAAAAAACTAAAAAACACGCTTTTGTGAAAACACGAACTAAAAAGTATAAAATAAGAAGAAAATGTATTTTATACTGTAAAAAAAAGCGTGGGGTGCATGGTGTCAATAGTATCATAAAAATTACCCCACGCTTTTTTATATTTATTTACTTTTTTTTACTCGTATATTTTTTTTATTCTGATGATTCTAGTTAGGAATTTAATATAAAGTTATGAGATTATTGCATTGACATCGGCCCTTGACCCCTGTGCAAATTTTCAAGTAAATCAGATGGTGTCTCATACGATCAGCTGTCACGTGTGCCCATTATGGACCCATAGCCATACTGTTATCTCAATTATATATGTACTTTTTTTTTAAAAGAGTGCTGGGAGTTTTTTTCCGCCGCCTTTTTTCTCTCAGCTCAACATCTAGCCCAAACGGGCACTTAAAGGCGATGACCGGGAAAAAATGACATTAATTAAGCGAATATTTTGTATTCCTAATATGAAATAAATATTTTTTCTTTCTTTCTTTCTTACTCCTAGAAGTAAATGAAAATGAAGTTAAAAGATTCCGTTACATACATACATACAGGTCAAGTTAATAAAAGCGTGTTAATTAGCTTTTACTGGTCAGCACCTTTTTTGTATCGGGAGGAAGCCTTCGAAAGGTACCAGGCTCCTTGGGAGAAATACCGGGTTATGTGAGATTTGCTGCACTAAATCCCCCTCGGTGGCCTGTCTCAGCGCTTGGGAAGAACTCCGGGATCTCCAGAGGAATGCACCGGTCTCTTCCACGCGTGGCGCTTCAAAAAAGGGGCCCATCATTGCTCTCCGCATGTGGTGGTCTTCAACTTCCAGTGCTTGCTAAGGCATTGCGACGCGCACACCGTCGCCCTTCGTAGGGCCGTTAACTGGACGGGGGAAGGTCCCACTCCTGCCACCTGAAACCTCGAAAGCTCCCTTTTAGTCGTCTCTTACGATCAGATAGGGGATACCGTAGCCCTATTCTTAATCCCGAAGCTACAGGGACTTTGTGGTAAGCACCTAGACCCAGTTATATGCCAAATGTCTGTCGAAGACGTACTTATAACGTTTCTACCGTAACGATTTCTTAGAAAGCTATGAATAATTTATTATAATATCACTGAAATAGAACCCAAGAACAGTTCGACTACCACGAAAAATCATGAAAAAAATAATTGCCCAGATTTCTTTCCAGTCGAAAGACGTTTGTTTGTTTCATAATAAAATATATATCAATATAATTATTATTATAAGAACGAGCCTTATGATTCAAAACTGCCTTTGTTCTTTCTCGCATGGCATACCTATCTATGCTGAGCATGAGCAGCGATGGCCGAGTGGTACAAATCCGCGGTCTTCGACGCGATCGATCCCGGGTTCAAATCCTCGGCGCGCACCTCTGACAAAGAAATTTGTAATGTGCGCATTTATCGCTGCTCCACAGTGATGGAAAATATCGTGATATTTAATTGATTACGATGTTCCCCATCGCCGTGCATGCCTGAGAGGAATTCATAATTTCTCGAAAGCATGACGTCCACCAATCCGCACTTGGCCAGCGTGGTAGACTATGGCCTAAATCCCTCTCACTTATGAGAGGAGACCTGTGCCCAGCAGTGGGACATAAAAAATAAAATAAGGTTGAAAAAAACATACATAATATAATAATATAATATAGTTTTTACATAAGACTAACCAGAAAAGTTCAAAAAAGCCAGGTCTGGCGCAAATATAATAGGTACATTATATTCGACTCAAAGTCTATACCTCGGTACTTGAAAGGGTAAATAAATAAATGTATAGTGTACATTAATATGGACTACTTATTAGTCTACTTTTACCTTTGATTTTCCAAAAGCCCTGATACTTTATCAGTATTTGTCCTTTTTTATCTCTTTTCAAAACCATGCCTAAAAATTATATGAACATTAACCCTTTAACTCAGTCCAATTTATGACTATACCATCATCGTTTTTGTTCCCAAGCGTACTTATAAAGGTACAGGTACTTACATACCTGTATTTTTCGGGACTTTTTCCATTGTTCCCAATATCCATATCTCTTTTGATGAAGTATTATTTTAATCCCCTCAGCGGAAGGCTCAGTGAGATTAAATAACAAATCATATTTAGGTTTTGCTTACTCTCTTCAAATGTAGATTTTTCCCAACGGAATAAATGAAAAGTTGAATGTAAGACAAAGACGACCCGCGTGGCGCAATGGTTACCATGCCGGACTGCCAATCGAGGGGTCCCGGGTTCGATTCCCGGCGAAACAGAAATTTGAATGATGAGTTTAAATTTGTGTTCTCGGTCTGGGTGTTTGTGTTTCTATCTTTGTATGTGTCCATGGTACCCACGACACAGGGTATATATACCCTACTGTGGGGCTATGAGTGTGAAGTGTTATTTATTATTATTAAGACAAAATATTGACGAAAGTAAAAACAGAATGCTAAATTTATTACAGCGACTACTTTTTGTAGAATTAATAGAATCCGGCGTTACTTTGCGTTCCAGTGTTAGGTATAAAGTTAGGTAAAAACTACTTTGCAACAACCCGCAATTAAAACGTATGATGGTGTATATTTTTTTCATGCAAAAACACCTCCCTCCCTCCCACATAGGATACATGCACATGCAACAATATGTTCTGTCCTATTCAGTACGCCCGTATGGCCGCATCCGAAACTTCGTGATTTTCGGGTCTCATTTTTGAGTACCTAATTGACAAAATTCTAGCAATATTATTTATTCCGTAGCTTAAATTTATAAATGAAAACGCTAATCAAATACATGAAAAAAAATGTAGTTCAAAAAACGCTTTTGTGAAAATACGAATTAAAAAGTAAAAAATAAGAAGAAAATGTATTTTACTGTAAAAAAAGCGTGGGGTGCTTTTTGAGATACTATTGACACCATGCAGTTTTTTAAACTACATTTTTTTTATTTTTTAGTTGAATTTTTTTTTTCATTTTATTGCATTCTCATCGGCCTTTGACCCCTGTGCAAATTTTAAAGTTAATCAGACGCTTAGAAGTAGGTGAAAATGAAGTTAAAAGATTCCGTTACATACATACATACATACCAAATGATTCCTAATGTTAGAACTTACGGACGGACTTGATGTAGAGGTATTATTTAGTGATATCAGGTAGAGTCCCAATTGAAATTAAACAACCTTATACCGTATGCGTCAGTAAGAGCCCTCTGGCTGGAAGTAATAACATAATAGGAGAAGTTTGCGCCACGTGATAGGTATCACAAAGACATGAGTTATCCGAGTTAGCTTGACGTCGAACTATCCGTAACTCGCTATGATAAGGTACTTGCGGCAAACAAGGGCCACCTTATTTTAAATTTAATTATTTAGGTTAATTAATTGATAATAATAAAAAATGTATTATTAGGAGAACATTTATTATTTTAGCAACATAACTAAGTACAAATTTTGCCTTAGCATGTCAAATTTCGCTTCAGAATAAAACATTTTTAAAACCTCTTCTATGGCCCTTATTAAACATACGTAGTTTAAATAAGGACCATGATTTTGAGTCAATATTTAATTGGATAACCAAAATGAACACAATATTTTTAGATCCCTATAGCTTATACAATCATTTGGCATGAAATCACATCTATGAATATACATAAATTAACGAGAAAAATAGTGATGGACCTTATTAAACTAAAGAAACAAAAAAAATGTGTAAAAGCATATTTCCCAACAACAAATTAATAAAATTATCATATCCCTCAACAAAGTATCCTTTTCTCTAAATAAAGCTTTGATATTTTTAAAAAAAATAAAGACATAAAATAAGTGAACAAATTTGGTGGACCTTATTAAACTTATGGAAAATTGAAACTGGTTTCACTACACATATTTAGTGTAGTAAAATAAGCAATTAGTCTATTTGCACATTGGACATTCAAAATCTAAATCCTCTTTCGTTAAGCCCAAGCATTCTTCATGAAACCATCTTTTGCACGCAGGGCAATTTCTCATGTCTGCAAAACGCTCTTCATTACACGCTTAACAGTACCATTTGTCCTCGGAATCTACGGTGTTGGGATTTTCTTTCGTTTTTTTTTATTGTTCACCTTCTTCTGTTGTTTCTTCTTGATTCACTCGTAGATTCTCTTTGGTTCTTTTGGCGTTCTTCTTTTTTATTTTCCCTGTCTCTAAATATGTCCTTTGTAACTATCCGGGCTTTGTAGTTTATAGCTTTACGTCGAGGTTTTTGTTTTGTTACAGCATAGTTGTGTACCAACACACAAACAATTTTTTTAAAGAAGATTTAGTACTATTTTTAAGCCTCAGCCTTTCTAATGGAATATCCTCCGAATCGTCGTCACTCGTTTCAGAACCTTGCCGTACATTAACATTATTGTGACACAAAGTACTAATTTGTTTGATATTAGTACCTTGTTCTTGTAGCTTTGAAAGTGGCTCTTCATTTTCGTCTTCAAATGAGCTGTATACATTTAAAGCCTGATCTACAACACGTTTTAGTCAAAATCTATGATCCAAAATAAATGCTTCTTCATAATAATCAGTAATAGCAGTATCCGACTCAGAACTGTGAATTATTGGTCGTCTGACTGTAGCATGAGGCCCGTTTAGTTCAGCTAACACCTTATAGTTTCTAGCGTTGGAGTCTGATGTCGACTAAACGATTTTTATTGCTTCTATTCAATTCTGAACAGGTAGAGAAGGGCGTGATGAAAAATCAGCTTGAGTCAGCAAAGATGTAGAACTTGGTTTAAAGTGTTCAATAAATGTCTTGTCAGAATCGGAACTATTAGCGCTGGGAATTTCGCACCAGGAGTTGGTGACTTATGTCGAGTGATAACTTGCTCTAGAGGTTTTTCAGTCAGCACAGATGGTGCATATGCTTCAGCTGGAATTGCGTCCAGATTATATTTGGATAGAGTCCTGTAGCCCTAAACCCATTTACACTGTTCTGATGGCTCATACATTTCGACCAGACTTTGCTAAAAATTAAAGTAAAACGTGCTTTAGTTAATTTTTTGTCAGGAAATTGGTACAAAAACGTCAAAAACTCCTCGTTCCAATGACGTTCAAATGATTTATTGACGTTTTTATCTAAAGGCTGAAGCTCGTGCGTCGTGTTTGATAGTAAGTAGTATAATACAATATTTTATTTATCAGCTGCCTCCACAATTTTATAATCCAAGTGACAAGAAGCGCCATCAAATACTAGCAAACACTTGCCTCCCATTTTATATTTTCCTAAGTGATGAATAAAATCCACGACCAATGACGAGGTCATACTTCCTTTTGGGGCCATTCTTACAATCGATCCTACTGGCAAATTGTCATAAAATTTGGGTTTTGCTCTTTTGCCCTTAAAAATTTTGGCAGTATGGCACTCCCTAAAGCTGCAACTGTCACGTTTTCAGTGTGTTCTGGAGCAACCATGCAACCTCTTGGATCCTTGTTTTGCTAAAACCATGGGCTGATTGTGTATTGTCAATCTGCAATCTTTCTCGTCCATGTTGAACAAGCGCTCGGGAGTGTTGTTAATATCCAGCTCTTCATAAAAAAATGTATTCTTCAAAATGTTGCATAAATATATTTTTATTTAATTTTTGAGCCCTACCTGGATTCAAAATTTGTACTTTGCGCTTTGAAATGTCGAGGTGCCGTTTTAAAAAGAGTTTCAGCCAGTCTTTTCCAGCCTGCTGTAAGAATTTATTGAAATTATTAAGAATGTTGTTTTGTTCACAAAAAACGCATGCTTGATGTCGTATAACTTTAGGCGTTAACGGAAAACCTATGGCCGCAATTCTTTTGATTCTAGATTCCAGATCATTTTCTTGCTCTGCAGTTAAAACTGTGCGACGGCCTATTTGTTTTACTATTTTTCCGGATTTCAGATGATTCACCAAAGTTCTGGGAATAGAATAACGTGCGGCCGCTGCCCGTTGAGACAACCGTCCCTCATTAACAGCTGCCATTGCAGCTTCTAATTATTGTAATGACCAAAGTCAAAAAAAAAAAAAAAAAAAACTCTGCTTATTTACCCTTGCAAAAGTTTAAAATAAAACAAAACTTTGATTATTAAAAGTACACATTCATAAGTTTAATAAGGTCCAGCCCATTTACCCGCCATTCATCTGGCCCTTATTAGGTTTTGGTACTCATTTTACTCGATTCGATGTTAAATACACATAAATCAATATTTTTCTAGAACTTACCCTGCTTTAGTATCAATTAAACTGTAAGGTTTACTTTATAATAATAAGTTTTATAAACAACAGTATATTTCACACACAATTTCGTTCCATTCAAGAGACAATATTACTATTGAGTGGCACAGACCAATCCTCTGAACGGCGACGCGGCTACTGACAAAATGGCGGAGCCCGTGAGAATGCGCTGGCGTATATTAGCCTTCCTATTGGTCCTTAACGTGTGTGCGTAATTAGAATAAAATCCAACCGTTAGAAGTACATTATTTTAAAAGTGGCCCTTGATAAACACTGGCCCTTGTTACCCGCGGGTACCTTATATCGCGATAAGTTTGTACATGTGGGAGAATTAGTTCCGTAGAGATATTAAATTGTAAGGAACTTTGTGTATGTTGATTACTAAAAGCTGCCGACTAACATAACGCACACCAATGCATTGTCATGTTATGACTTTTTTTTACATCGCAAACTCTGTGCATATTGCCAGCGTCAATTATAATTTTTGCATCACGTTTGTCGCCACGCCAGTGTCGTTCAAACTATACGAATAATAGTACCTAGATAAAGTCAGTAAGTCGTCAGTAACCAGTTAATCACTCAGATAAGTATTCAAGTAAAGCAATGGCTACTTTACCTGAACGTGATCGATCGATCAATTTTGAAAACACTGCACGTAATCAACCTAGGATATCGAACAAAATGCCATCAACTTCATCCAATTTTGATCCAATAACTCAAAAATACACCAAGAAATAAAGTGGATGGTTTTCACAAGGTTCATCCGCTTTGACGCCTGTTCCCCGATCAAAGTCGGTATTTTGTCCCGTGACAAAGAGTTCGCGCGATGTTCAATGTGTTAACGCATGATTGTAGGTAGAGATTACGATTTGTGCCGTGAATTCATGACATAAGTACACGGTGATAATGAGGAGCTTCCATAAGAGTCATAATTTCTCGAGGGTATGATGTCCACCAATCCGCACTTGGCCAGCGTGGTGGACTATAGCCTAAATCCCTCTCACTTTTGTGATGACCTGTACCCAGTTGTGAGACTAAAAAATAATAATAAAATAAATGTACCTAATTTTAGCAAGAAATTTCCAAAATATTGAAACTATCCGGCCTCTCGCGGCAGGCGAGAGGGGCACGCGGTCTCTAGCGGTCCAATCAATACAAAAATGTAAAACTATAAATTAAAAAAGAGTGTGTGTACCTACTTATGTACACGCGTTAGAAGTTATAGGTACTTCTTTGGCGCATGAAAAAAAAATTTAAAATAACTCGAACGCAGTACCTACCTAGTAATCGACGATAAATATCGTAAAACGCTTTATTAACGTAATAATTATTTCAAATTAATATTCAAAATTAACTATTAACATGAATACTATAGGATGAATATTTATCTACTATATAGTATGGACACTACGAGTAGGTAAGTAGGTACCTACTGTATCTAACCATAGTCAGTGTTGAAAATATTATAATATGTTATTATTATTTCTACTCTGTGGCTAACTTCATTATGTCATTCCTACGCGCGCAGCTCACAAATTCACTCTCATCCAACAAAGAAGTAGGTACCTACCTATAACCATGGTAAGTATAGCTTCAAAAAGTTATAAAATTACAAACAATGATTTCCTAAAAATCTTTTGTTTGAAAATAAGACTTAACATCTATAGCACAAAAGTGTTAATAGAATATTAAAAATATTGTTATATTTTTTTATTTATACCTAGGTACCTACCTACTTCCCTACTTTCTTTCTAATACAACCTTTAAAGTTTGAACTTAGAGTACAAATTACTACTAAACCTCAAATTACTTATGACATTTTGAAAGTAAGTTGGTTGTCAATCAAGAAAGAAGGTAAGGAAAGAAAATAATTTATAATTTTAAAACTATTTATTCCAAAATAGTCTTACTGCAGTTGCAATAAAAGTGATAGTAAACTGTTTAACAAGAATACACCACACAATGTTTTATTTGCAGTACTACATTCAGGGAATACCTATTTGTGATTGGTGCGAATTGACATTACCAATGTGATTGGTCAGAAAATATTCCCTAATTTAAATTCCTTATTATTTTAAAATTCTTTATTGGTGTGCTTAAAATGATATGATTGGCTGTAAAATGTAGGATGGAAATAGATTTTTAGACTTATGGATTGGTCAAAAATAATCCTAAATATAAAATTAATTCCCCGTACTTAAAATTTTTTATTGGTGTGCTTTACAACGATATAATTGGCTGTAAAATATATATAACACAAAGAGAACTTTTAGCTTTAGGTAAAATAAATATTCCGGATCTTAATATTATTGGCTGAAGAATGTGCTATTGTTTATAGTGAAAGAAGATTGTTAGATATTTTTATCTATGTAACTATACTATTACGTATATTATGTGTAGGTGTCCATACTGTCCATGTAGTATAAAAACTGTTTTTTATTTGAGCATCACTTTATTTTTAGGTGAGCGTGCAGGCCACGTGGTCGTGAGGTTAAATGGTCGCTGAATCATGAATAAAAATAAATTAAACAATTATCCTGCTTTCCCAGCGTGGTTTAGAGCCACCTATTGGTACCTGGCTGCAACCCTTTTTGCGTCTCACTGCTGGGCACGGGTCTCTCCCCAGTATTGGGAGGCCTGGAGCTTACTCCACCACGCTGCTCCAATGCGGGTTGGTGGAGATGCGGGTTAGTGGCCAACCCGCTGTCGGATGTTTTCAAACCGCCCATAAGGCCTCCGACAACATTTTACGACTGTTATCTTTCAACAACAACCGGGACCGATGGCTTGACGTGCAACGAAGCACGAAAACGCGCATGAAATTTTTTGCTACTAGCGGTCCCATCTCATCTCATACCCGACCGCGCCCGTTTGGCTTAGTTGCATAGATCGTTTGCGTTCTACGCTAACCGCTGGGCCATGCGCGCTTCATTCAATTTAAGGTAGGGGTACCTACCTATGCCTTTTGAATTTTTCTGTGCATATTGACCAAGAACTTATTACATCACGTTATAAATAGGTTTTTATAGTAGGTTTTTTTATAGGCCGCATTTGTAAGTACTTCCGCGATCGAACCAAAAAGGTTTACCTACCTACCTTTAATGGTGGACGTGGAATGCGTCCTTCCCTACCAGTAATAAGTGTACTAAGTACCAATACCTCCCAACCCAACCTATTTTTATTTATTAAATCCCATCTACAGCCGTATTCAAGCATAATCTTTTAACACAAAAATAATACCACTATTAAAATCTTTATTAAAATAGGTAGGTACCTACCTAAGAATAGGGTTCAAATTATTATTTTATAATTCCTAGTATAATCGTGTAAGACATTTTAAAAATAGGAAAATTGACATTATAAATTATGAAAATGTCAAGAAAAAGGAAATTATTCCATATTTATTTTATCCACCAAACTTAAAAACAGTAGATTTGAAAAATCATCTTTACTGCGAACGCACTAAGAGTGATAATCCGTATCTTGTAAACTATGGATATGAATTTGCATTTCATTCTCCTCCTCTCTATTATAACCCTTCTTGCATTACAATTAAAGTCCAAATTACCCTAGCAATATTAGTACTTAAGACATTTTGAAAACGAAACTAACATAAAGCAATCAATTATAAACGTCAGAAATAAGAAATGGGCATGATGACAGATTTTCAAATACCTTTCCTTATTGTAGGTACACGTCTCCTAGTTTCGAAAAAAAGTTTATTTCAGCAATAAACTCAACTTTTAACGTAAATTAATGTATTTTCTGCTATGCAATTTGAATTAAACGCGAAAACGCTCGTAGGTGTCATGGCGTCGGCTTGCTCGTCAAACTTCAAGCAACACGATGACATTAACTTAGGCGTGACGTCATTCCTTTTGATTGGCGTTTCAGATAACATGGCCGATTGCTGTATTTAATACTTTTATTTTATTGAAAATCTTATTAATCTTAATGTTTATATTAAAACGGGATCATATTTTAGAACTTTTTTAGCATATATTTTTCTGTAAAAGCGTTTATTCCCTGATTCTTTAATAGTGTCATCATGCCTATTCTTTTTTTATCCACTAACAAAAAGATTCACTCTAAGACAAAGCTTATGCCTTACGTAATAAAAGTGATAATGGTATTCTAACTTCCCCAATGTGTTTGTGTGTGAAACTCCTCCAAATGTTTATGTTTGTTTGTGTTTATGTCCTATTTCTACTAAAGACATAGCCGCATTTTGTCATTGGTGCAATTTGGTAGTCTCAGAAATTTCAGCTAATATTATTGGCTAAAGAATACAATGAGCTTTATATAAATAGTATTAAATACTTAATTTATAGTTTTATTAATTGTCTGATTGTCTGGCTATTGGCACCAATACAAAGAGCTTCTTGTGCTATTGGTTGAACATTATAGTATGCAGGTATGTATTATTATTATTTATTTTTTATTCCCTGGCTTACTATTGGCTGAAGGATGCAAGGTATAATTTTATTATTTTAATCTTATTTACTTTTGTTGATTTTGATTACCGAATACCTATTTCTATTTATTTAATACTTTCTAAGCATTCTTTCAGTCGCAGAGACAATGTGGTGATTAAACTGATAAACGCAAGGATATGTTCGCATCACAGTTTAATATGTTCTGTGGTTCGCATTGCCCGACTATGTCCATTCAGAGGTTTTTCGCGCTCTATAACAGCCGGCACTCCGGAGTAGCAACTCTGAAACTGCATTCAGTACTTTATAGTAGTAGGAGTAGGTGCGTTGGAGCAGAACTGTTACTCCGGTGTAATATTCTACTTCAGAGTAGCAGTTAGTACTTCGCAGTAGAATCAGGGAGAAGCATTCTGTACACCGAATAAGCAGCCGGAATACTGGAATAGGTAGCATTTAGTACCCCGGAATGACAACCGGTACTCTGGAGTAACATTCAGTACCCCGGAGTAGCGACCGGTTCTTCGAAGTAGCAGCCGGTTCTCCGGAGTAGCAACTGGTACTCCAGAGTAGCAGCCGCTGCTCCAGAGCTGCAACCGAATCTTTGGAGTAGAATTCAGTAAGTACTTACCTACCTACGCTTGTACGAGTAGTAGCTAGTACTACGGAGTAGCATCTGGTACTCAGGAGTAACATCCATCATTACGGATTAGCAGTCGGAATACTGGAGTAACTAGATACCCCGGAATAGCGCCCGGTACCCTGGAGTAGCATTTAGTAACCCGAAATAGCAACCGTCCTTTGGAGTAAAAAAGAGTGTGGGGTAAAAGTCCTTTAGAAAGCTGTAAAAAAAGTTCTCCTCCAAAGCCGGCAATGCTCGGGCGGCTCCCCTAGGGTTGGCCGTGTCCATAGGCGACGGTGATCGCTTAACACCACGCGGCCCGTCTGCCTTTTTGATCGGTTTATTTATAAAAACTTATAAAAAATTTATAAAAATAAATTTATAAAATTTATAAAAAATAAACGTAACCTAACATTCAGTAAGTAGGCAGGTCCTGAGTTGGTTCTGGTCAAAAGTAAAAGAACCATTTTCAGTCTCTTGATTGTGTTCTTTTTTAGGGTTCTGTGCCCAAAGGGTGCCAACGGAACCCTATTACTAAGCCTCCGCTGTCCATCCGTCTGTCTGTCATCAGGCTATATCTCGTCAATCGTGATAAGTAGCTAGACATTAGAAATTTTCACAAATGGTGTACTTAATTCTGTCGGCGCTATTGCAAAAAAAACGGCAAATTGTTTGTAAAGTAGGTTTACGATCGAGATGTTTACGTGATAACGTCCGCACGAGAAAATCTCCATTCGTTTGTATGCCGCTAGAGTGAGAGAGACGGAAGATCGGTCCACTCACTCGAACGCTATGCCAGCCTCCGCTCGTGAGGATTCCGCGTGACAAGTTTCACGGAATGACTGGCAGCGCTCGAGATGAGACGGGAGATCGGTCCGTCTCTCTCTCGTTATACCTGCGATCGCGCTCATGAGGTTTTGGTGTGACACAAGTTTCTGAACATGTCACCCGACTAAAACGATCGTTATCACGTCAAAAATAGAATAATATAAATATTTAAGGAGGCACCCATCCTTATCCTTACTATAATATTATAAATCGGAAAGTGAGTTTGTTTGTTTGTTTGTTTGTTCCGCTTTCACGCCGTAACTACTGAACCGATTGCTTTGAAATTTTGCAGACGTCAAGTTAGAAGTCCGGATTAAATAACTTTTTATCCCGGAAAAAATTGATATTCGCGAGGGAAAACAAAAATATTGTTAGCTTCATACCAGTTCGGTGATAGATGGCGCTGTGTGTCGTTTAAAACAAGGTAATATATTGCAAACGAATATGCACATGTAAACTTAGAAGCTAAATGATACGATAATTAATCCCCGAAAATGAGGAATCCCCGAGGGATGACGTACAATTTGGTTTATCAGGGTTTATTACATCTACTTATCCTGTGTAGGTACTTAGTTTTTTTTACTGCAGCTAAGCAAAAACTGCTGTACTTATTTACCTACCCTTTATCCTGGTATAATAGACTGTTCCAGAGGGTTAACAAAAGTTATGAATAATCAAAACAGATTATAACGTGCACATATTTATAACAAATAATCTCGATGCCCCTAGAATGGTACCAGGCTGCGTGTCACTCAGCATGGGCGGAATATATTATTACAGCAACTATTTTTACTGGTGCAGCAAAGGGTGAAAGTGTACTCATTCCTCGGATACCGATTATTCCAACAGACCTCCCATTTCAATTTAAAAGACTTCAATTTCCTATAAGGGTTTCATTTGCAATGACCATTAATAAAGCACAAGGCCAAACTCTAAGGGTTGCTGGAGTACACTTGGAAAAACATTGTTTTTCGCATGGTCAGCTCTATGTAGCTGTAGCTGTAGGCTGTAGGGTATCCAGTGCCCAAAATCTGCATGTTTTTGCTCCCCAAGGTACAACATATAATATAGTTTAACATTCAATTTTGGTTTAACAACTCATCTTATCCATCGTTATATCGCGCTTCTTAGATTTTCCCGTGGGAATGAGAAGTTTTCTTATAGTTGTGCTTTGTTAATGGTATATTATATGGTATTTATGGTAATGCGAAAGTAACTCCGTCTGTCTGTTGTTCTTTCACGCCTAAACGGCTGAACGGATTTTGATGAAATTTGGTAGGGAGGTACTTTAAGGCCTGGAAAAGCAATGTTTTACCGCGGGAGAACTTCTCATTCCCACGGGAAAATCTAAAAAGTGCGATATAACCGAAATCCACGCGGGCGAAGCCGCAGGCGGAAAGCTAGTACAGTAATAAACGTGATTTTTTTGATAATGGTACGGAACCCTACGTGCGCAAGACTGACTTGAAAAAATTATTGTTGACGATGGTACCTAATATGTACAGTGTTTGCGTTGCCATCATTGAAAAAAAATCAAATAAGTAGGTACATTTTGACGTTTCATACAGGCATACCTTTAATACCTGAGATTTTAGGAAAATAAGCGGAATTTGTTGCGTTTCGATAGCGTGTACCTACGTGAATGGTCTCGCATATCTATCTCGCTCTAACTCAAGCATAACCAAAACCATGTTCTTTCTCTTTTCTATTGCCAATATATCTTCGTAGTGAAAGTTATAATAAATCTATGGTAATACTTGTAAGCGTAGTATTACGTGTTCTAAGTAGATCGTACATTATAACGGCTGATGTTGCCGCAGTCATTAATGTTAACAGCAGGCAGGCAGCTCCGTAGCACGTAATTAGGCTTATAAGCTTATGTTGTTTACGATAATGGCAAATTGTATTAGCTTATATCATACCAGCAGCGTCCCGCGGTTTCATCCGCGTTGGAAATTATGATCATAATCATCACCATGAAGTGAATATTCTCCGAAGAATGTCCAAGAATTTTACCACAAAGTTGGGTTAAATTTCCATAAACTCAATAAAAATGTTTCAAAAATATCAAAAGAAATAAAAAAATTACAAAAGAATTTACTCCGAAAAATTCGCTAAATCGACTCAACCGTTAACGTCGTCTGCCCTTACGTTGAGCGGTCCCCCAACGCGATGACACTTGGAAAATAAATAAAAACTTATATAGGTAATATTTGTGACAATAATAATTATAATAGGTTTAAAATATTATTTGTTAGTTTTTACAGTTTATTTTTTGGGCCCCTGACCTGGCATAACGCCGTAAGCATCGTAAGGTGCAGGAGAGCACATCTGCTCTCCCAAGGATGGGCCCGTTTCAGGGTGCCGCGCGTGGAGGACACTGGTGTGTTCCACTGGAGATCCCAGAGTCCTCCCCAAGTGCAGAGGCAGGCCACCGAGGGGGTTTTAGTGCGGTCAAATCCCACATAACCCGGTATCCTCTCCCAAGGCGCCGGCGCCGGGTACCTTTTGAAGGTTTCCCCCTCGTTCGATTCCCGGCGAAACAGAGATTTGAATGATAAGTTTAAATTTATGTTCTCAGTCTGGGTGTTTGTGTTTCGGTCTTTGCGTGTGTTCATGGTACCCACGACACAGAGTAATATCTAACCTACTGTGGGACTATGACTGTGGAACGTTATATAATAAACGATATATAAATACTCGTACATACCTACACCGACAATATTTTTCGGTCTATCGGGCGTTCAATTTCACGTGACATCTCTATCTTTGGCGTCGTTTCGTGGTTTTCTCGTTTCCGATTCCAAGACCCTTCTCAATGCCGAACGTAAACATGACGAATCAATGTAGGTGGACCACAAAAGAAGGTTGTCATTAGGTTAATTTCCTAACCTAATATCTTTAAACGAGAAATTTTTGTATATATAGTTATTAGGTATAACTACCTAAGTATATATTATATATACCTAATTATCTTGTATATAAATATCGAAAACGGCTCCAACGATCTTCATGAAATTTAGTACCCACGGGGTTCCGGGGGTGATATAAAATTCAAAAGGTACCCGGCACCTTGGGAGAGGATACCGGGTTATGTGGGATTTAACCGCACTAAAACCCCCCGGTGGCTGCCTCTGCGCTTGGAGAGGACTCCGGGATCTTCAGTGGAACGCACCGGTGTGCTTCATGCGCGGCGCCCAGAATGGGCCTATCTTCGGGAGAGCAGATGCTCCTGCACCTTCCCATGCTTACGGCGGCATGCGGCAACGCACACACCGCCGTCCCTCTCGGGGCTGCGGTATTTGCGCAGGGATCGACCTCCGAATCACACCGCCCACAACCTCGGAAGCCCCTTTTTAAGTTTTTAGTCGCGTCTTACGATCAGGCAGGGGATACCGTAGCTCTATTCTCAATCCCGAAGCTACAGGGACTAATTAACCTACACCTACCTATCGAATAAAATGCCATGAATTCTATTGCATTTAACTAAAAAATACATCAAGAAAATTAAAATAATACGAGAGCACAGCATGTTCTTTTCAACTTCTCGCCAAAGCACCCCATTGAAAACTTATCAAAAAATCTTAATAAGGAAAAACCCACACCGGACCGCGCCCGTTTGGCTTAGGTAGTTGCATAGATCGTTTGCGTTCTGCGCTAACCTCCGGGCCATGCCTTCGCAATAATGGGGAGAGACCCGTGTCCAGTAGTGGGATGCAAAAAGGGTTGCAGCCATTTCAGCCAGGAAAGACGCACGAAAATTTAAAACTTTTGGCATCTCTACAGGAAATTATGTAAATAAGTCGGGTCAGAGCGATCCAATCGTCCGTCAGAAAAGGTAACATAATACTCGTTTTGTGAAAACGTTTATTTGTCCATTTTCCTCGTCGACGAACCCTGATAAGTTTCGATTTGGTATAGGTACTGACTCTGAAAATCTCGAGAAGAATTCATTTGTTTCACGAGACAAATAGCACCGAACGGTTAAAATTACATAAATCATATTATCATAAGTGTTATTTTTATCATCTATTCTATTCTTCTATGTGAAAAATGTGTGTGTTTGTTTGTTTGTTGGTCCTTCTTACCCGTAGCAAAGGTGCTATGGATTGATCTGATTTTTGTATGGATGTAGTTGGGGGGTGGAGATAACCATAGGGCTACTTTTTATCCGGGTAAAACGTTCCATTTCTATTATTTCCTATATAAAAAACCTCCACGCTGCTCCAATGCTACCCGCATGCATGGAATGAACTGTCAACTCTGTCAATGTCTTTGCAGCGCTTTCTTGGATTATGGCTGATTGATGTAAATTATTATAATAACGCTTCACACTCAGTAGGATACATATACCTTGTGACATGTGTAAGACAGAAACACAAACACCCAGACCGAGAACAGAAAAAACTCATCATTCAAATTTCTGTTTCGCCGCGAATCGCACCCTTCGACTAGCAGTCCGGCATGGTAACCATTGCGCCGCGCAGGTCGGATAAGACCACGGTCTCGGACTCGGATATCGAGTTCTAATCTAACCCCGGCGCGCACCTCTGACCAATAAATTTGTTATGACTCTTAAAACTATTCTGGAGTCGGTGCCCATTCAGAAAGATAGGTACGCCATTTTACTAAACTTCCCTTTTTGAAGAGAACCCCTTAAAATCGACGATTCACAAACGGTCAAAATCAACGAGCCTGACCTGTGGTAGTGTACCTATTACAGTTGGCATGGGCGTACCCAGGTTTTTGGTCGGGGGGCAGGTTCTTCGTCAGGGGGGGCAAGTTCTTGGTCAGGAGGCAAATTTTTTCAAGCTTAAATATACAAAGGAAACAGCAGGAGGTAGCAGATTGAGCTTATTACATATTTATAGGTTTCTTTTTTCCTTTTGCGAGATCAAATCTAGTTAATTTCTTTTCATACCAGAAAACTACGGAAACCGAAGCTTTAAAAACTTCATCGTCTGTAGTAGAAGGGAAGCCAGAATTATTTCCGTTAAATCGCCGATCTGCCAAACTTGACATAAGCAAGTAAGACAGAATTATGATAAGGGTGACCTGTAAGAAACAGAGTCCCTGAGTAGGGTAAGATTCCGATAAGCAGCAAAACAGAAAATAAAGGTACTTTAATGGTTAGCCGGGGAAGTAACACCTCTGCACAGACTTGCTGCTGTGAAGCAATTCTATTGTTTTTCGGTTGAAAGTTGCAGTATGAAATAACATGTTTGCTGTATGGGAGACCCCCTTAAATATTATTTTAAGTTTTTAGCATTTGTTATTATTCTTATTATAGTCGCAAAAAATACATCATCTGTGAAAATTCCCACTGTCTAACTGTCACGTTTCATGAGATGACAGCCTGGTGACAAACAGACCGACTCCGTAGTCTTAGTAATAGGGATCCGATGTACTCTTTGGGTACGGAACCGTAAAAATGATGGCAAGAGTTGTCGAGATGACAAAGTGGATTACGATACCGTCCTCGGTCGAGTTGGGTAAACTTGGATAGTAAGTAGAAGGTATAACTTTCTCGAGTTTCCTACCCTTAAGTATTTCGGCTTCGTATTCAAGTATTCATGAGCAAACTTAATAGAATCACCACTTTACCCTTGACCTCACACCTTATTCGATATTGAATGAATACCTATTATATCACATAAATTTTTCATAAAATGTGTCACAAATAATCTTGAAGTACTTAATGTGTTGACTTAGAATAATTACAATTACATTATAGAAACCAAGTTCGCGCGCCCAAATTGAAGCATGTTGATTGGTGCCATTAATGGCACCACACGCCGGGCCGCTCCGTAAGATTTAAAGTTAAATTTTATCACAACACTTTTAAAACAAAAGAAATCTAATAAAATAACTTTTCACAGAGTTTTCAATATTTTGACGTATTTATGGTTATTTTGGTCCAAATAAAACATTACATTATTCTTAGTCTAAGAAATAAAAATATTTTGTTTGTCTGGTGTGACAGCTGTACCTATTTAGTGCTTCAATTTTGACAGCGCGCTTGTATGAAGACTGACTTTCTTAACGTTATTATTCAAAGTGTGTGAATTGAATATTGTTCGCGCCAATTAAGTCATTTCACCTTCATCCTCCCTCTCTTTCCCGCAAGCGCACTATTATATAATATTGTCACCATTCGCACGAATGTATATGGATCAGGTCAGGAAGAATTATCAACCAGTCTGCCTTCGTCCGGCCGCCGATGCGAACGCCGACGCGCACGCAAGTCCTCTCGTGACAACCGCACCTCAAGCCACCACACACGTGGTTAGACTCGCCGCATCGCCGCCATCACCGCTGTCAATAGTTTATGATTTAACTGACTCAAAGTAATTAATACCTATAGTGTATTGTGAAGGACAACACCAGTTCCCGGGCAAGAGAAGATTGATCGAGGCTTCATCAGAGCACGAGCATACCATCTGCTCCAGCCCCTGTGATAATCCAGGTTAGTGCGCTTGCTCCCTTTATCAATCCTCCTCCTTTCCACCCTTTATTCTCCCATTTTTGGTCCATGTCGAGCCGGATTTCGAGCCAATAGTTTGGTCACATCACCCGTGTTAATTATTTAATCTCATAAATACGCATATGTATGTATTTCATGTAATATATTATAAGTGCCTATTCATATTTATTTTGCAAATAAGTATTATATCTACGATTATTTTATATTCCGCATATTAATAACGCACCGCTCACGTAGGTATATTATTCTTTTTGCAAAACGCACCGCACCATCCGCTCCATTATTTACCTATATTTGTAATCGAAATTACACCTCATAGGTACGCATTCTATTTTTCATTAATTGAAGTCCGCCATATTATGTTTGCCGGAGCCGACGCGACCGGCGATCGTTGTTTCGCTAATAACTACCTACGAAACTATTCATTTATTACGCCATACTGATTGTTATAATTTCAACTGTTTTAACTGATTTATCTTGTTCACGACAAAATGTCTACTAAAGGCAAAAAATCTGAAACAATTTCAAATGACGAAATTAGTTTGAAAATATTAATTGCAAAACGTGATTCTATTTACGAAAGTTTACAACAAATTTATGATTTATCTATAAGTGCATCAAGTTCGTCAGACGAACAGGACACATTTCTTGACACGGCATCTGACCTTGAATACTTGCGTACCGAGTTCAAGGACACGTTAGAATCTTATAATGTTACAAATTTAAAATTAAATCCGAACGCGCAAGTAGATTTCGGGTCGTGGAAATCTTTTCATGATCTATATAGTCGTATTAAAAGTCAAGTGTCCAAATTAAACGCTCCATCTTCATCTTCAAGTAAATTACAGAATAGTTTACCTACAAAAATTATACCGTCGCTTCCGCCCATAGAATTACTTTCTTTTAATGGGGACATACGATACTGGTCTATGTTCTACCAACAATTTAAAACCTTAGTTCATGATAATCAGCAATTAACAGATGCTGAACGCGTTTATTATCTTGTTAGTAAACTAGTGACAAGGCATTATCAATCTGTTCAGGCTTAATGCCTACAGCTGAAAACTATTGTGTGTTATGGAACGCGCTCATACGTAGATATAACGACGAGCGTGCGCTCGCGACTACCTACGTCAGTCAGCTGTTAGAACTGAAGAACGTTAACGCTAAACGCTAACACATCCGCTGGCTATCAAATATTTATGGATAAATTTGATGCTTCTATTAACGCCCTTAAGCAACTTAATATTGATGACATATCTGATTTTCTGTTTCTAAATATCGCGCTTAGAAAATTAGATAACGATACCGTAAAGTCGTTCGAAATGTCATGTCGCAACGTAAATATACCTAAATATTCCGCTTTGGTTCAGTTTTTACATGACCAGAATAGGACTTTGTGCCATACAATAAATACTTCGCATATGTCTAACAATAATAAAATTAGAGGTAATTTGGTTCCCGCTCCCGCTAAGAATATAAGCAAAACTTTTATTAATACAGATTCGTCTCGGTCATGTATTTTCTGTAAATCGGGTGATCACGAACACCTATTTGTCTGTCCGCATTTTTTAAAAATAAATACACAAGACAAGTACAATTTTGTAAAACGAAATAAATGTTGCACTAATTGTTTAAGTAATAAACACGCCACTCCTTTTTGTAAGTCACAGCGTAGATGTAGGTATTGCTCCCGCTCGCACCATACGCTACTTCATTTTGTTAGTAGTAGGAATAAGGTCGATCAGCCTTCGGTAGAACAAGGTCCAGGAGAAAAAAAATGCATCCACGTCATGTAACGTATCGCGCGATTGCGGTAATGCGCCGCACTGCACTACATTATTGGGGACTGCGAAGATTAAAGTTTGTACTAAATACGGTCACCAATATTTGTTGCGTTGTTTAGTGGACCCTGGCTCGCAATGCGATTACATTATCATCATATTGAACCGTTAGTTGTTCCCACTATAACTGGACAATTACCCGAGTCGTTAATAGACGTTTCGAAAATTAATTATATAAATAATTTACGTTTAGCTGACGATCAATTCCATACACCAGGTGACATTGACGTTTTATTAGGGGTTAACACTTATTTACAAATTTTGATCAGGAAGAATTATCAACCAGTCTGCCTTCGTCCGGCCGCCGACGCGCACGCCGACGCGCACGCAAGTCCTCTCGTGACAACCGCACCTCAAGCCACCACACACGTGGTTAGACTCGCCGCATCGCCGCCATCACCGCTGTCAATAGTTTATGATTTAACTGACTCAAAGTAATTAATAGGTGCCTATAGTGTATTGTGAAGGACAACACCAGTTCCCGGGCAATAGAAGATTGATCGAGGCTTCATCAGAGCACGAGCATACCATCTGCTTCAGCCCCTGTGACAATCCAGGTTAGTGCGCTTGCTCCCTTTATCAATCCTTCTCGTTTTCCACCTTTAATTCGACACGCAACTTACAGTCCACAATTCCTGCACCCGCAGCGGGGGATCATCCCCAGCTCCTCCAAATATAGGTAAATACAATTGAATTCATGAAGAAATATTATTTATTCAGCATGGTTGGAAGCCTTTGTTTTTCATAGTTTTTTGTTTATTTCAAGGCAGTAGAGATAAGAGTGAAGAAAATCTCTCGTTTAAAAATGTTTAAACCGATTTTCTCGATCTATGAAAGGTTCTCGTTTCTAAATAGCGTCCACCATAGAAAATATACATATATATTAAAAGAGGTAGAATTGCAATAATGCGCCGTTCATATAAAAACCGGTGTCGTCGATCCAGCACCACCTTTCACCTCCACTACACCTGTACTTAAATAAATATGTAGGTGGTAGAACTATTATGGTTCATCCGGGGAAGTACCACCGCTGCACCCACTTCTGCCGTGAACCAACTCTGTTGTGTTTCGGTGGAAAGGTGCAGTTGCCGGACACACCCACACTTACATGAGGCGACCACCAGCCTCCGGAGTAGCAGCGCAACTGCATACGACCTCAGACAAGACTTACTTATGCTTGCTTGAGGTTATGTGTAGATGTCCATGGGCTACAGCGACCACTTAACACCACGTGGCCTGCATGCTCGTTTGCTACTCCATTAAAATAAAAATAAAATATGAAGCTTACGCACATAGGTAATTGTTTCAAATCTAGCCAATCTTAGCGCCGCACAATCACGCGATTTCAAATGACAAAATCACACCCAAGCACGCACATAAGCATGCATATATCTCCACCAACCCGCATTGGAGCAGCGTGGTGGAGTAAGCTCCAGGCCTCCCCAATAATGGGGAGAGACCCGTGCCCAACAGTGGGACGCAAAAAGGGTTGCAACCAAGCATGCATATCACAGCGCGATCGCGTGTTTCTGTAAAGATAATATGAGCGTTGCTCATATCCTTGGCGCGTCTGCCCCGCCCACAATCCCATTCTATTCTAACCTCTTTATTATGTTCTGTAGCGACCACGTCACCGCAACGGAATCACAGGCCGCCCTCATACCAGGTGGACTGAAGAAAATAGTGGGAAGTTATAATTGTATTCTGGTTAACAAAATTGACTCTTGTTATCTGTGGTTCATACCATGCAAGTTCTTAAACCTAAGAAAATTAAAAATTAGTCTACTTAATACAAAAACTAGGTGTATATATTATTATGATACACTGTTTACGAGTAAGTAGAAGTACCTACCTAAAGAACATTCTGCTTCTGTTTCGTTTCACGCCTAAAATATAAATTAGTTCATTTTTTCACTTTTTCATTTCAATTCTTCAAAAAATAGCTTAAGCGAAAGGAACCTTTGAATTAAATAAGTATTTACTGGCAGTGAAACAATTTCAGAATTTAATATCCGGTGGGGTGCTAATAGTATTGGTCCACAAATGTTGGCATAACAATTTCCTTACTTATTACTATAGACTTCCGGCCGTGTCTTATTTAATAGTGTGTTAATTTATTTTAGTTTAGAGTTCCGTACCAAAAGAGTTCAAACTGAACCCTTTTACTAAGACTGCGCTGTCCGTCCGGCCGTCACAATTTTCACAAATGATGTAAGTATTTCTGTTGCCGCTATAACATACAACAAACGTGTTTTTTGCCGTTTTTTAGAGATAATACAGTACAGAATCCTTCATGCAGGGTCTGACTCGCACTTGGCTTTGGCGCACTTTAGGTACCTAAGTGATACTTGCGGATATATGTATTGTTCAAAAATATATCCCTGTCCCTATGTTCGGTTCTATACCATCCGCCAAAATGAAACCAATTAAAATGTTGATATGTAGGTACTTAATTTTAGAAAAAAAAAACGGCAAATTGTTTGTAAAGTAGGTTTACGATCGAGATGTTTACGTGATAACGTCCGCACGAGAAAATCTCCATTCGTTTGTATGCCGCTAGAGTGAGAGAGACGGAAGATCGGTCCACTCACTCGAACGCTATGCCAGCCTCCGCTCGTGAGGATTCCGCGTGACAAGTTTCACGGAATGACTGGCAGCGCTCGAGATGAGACGGGAGATCGGTCCGTCTCTCTCTCGTTATACCTGCGATCGCGCTCGTGAGGTTTTGGTGTGACACAAGTTTCTGAACATGTCACCCGACTAAAACGATTTTAAAGATGTTATCACGTCAAAATATTTGGCCTTTGACTTAGAGCATTGATTGTTTCATTGGGTTTAATGCTCTGATGCCTTTGACGACAACTGTCTATAAGGCTTTATAATTATATTGATAAAAAAAACTCTTTAAGAAAGGAAGACTTAGTGCGGTTCCAAATTAGCGTATTTTTCGACGCGTAGGTCGTTTCTGAAAGTCCCTGCAGCTTCGGGATTAAGAATAGAGCTACGATAGGGGTTGTTCGGATTCCGGGGTTGCGGACGGTGAGAGTGGGAGATCGTCCCGTCCAGCCAGCAGCCCCGGGAAGGACAACGGTGTGGGCGTGGCCGCATAGGTACCGCTGTGAGCGCCTGAGGGTGCAGAAGAGCGCATCTGCTCTGCCGAAGATGGGCCCGTTCAGGGGCGCCGCGCATGGAAGAGACCGGTACGTTCCAATGGAGATCCTGGAGTCCTCCCCAAGCGCAAAGGCAGGCCACCGAGGAGGTTTCAGTGCGGTACAAATCCCACATAACCCGGTATCCTCTCCCAAGGTGCTGGCAGGCGCTCCTTGTATTGTGGTGCTGGGTAGCTTTTGAAGGTCCTCCCCTCCCACACTCCCGATACCAAAAAAGGTCATTTCTGAAAACGCGCCTTCACGCGCGATCCACGTATATTTTGTACCGGATAATGGCAAATCTTGACGTTTCACGGCTACACGCACACGAACGCGCCGAAAAACACGCTGGTGTGAAACCACACATAGTTTTATGTGCTCGCACCTACTCATAAATTAGGATGAAGACAGGCGACCGCGTTTCACTCGTTGGTCGAATAATACCTACCTATTGATGTAAGCATCAAAGGTACTGACTCACCCGTCCGTGGAGAGGGCATTGCGCCTCGCTTCGATACATAATTTTTGTTCCAAATCTGGTGCGGGGGGAAGAACGCACACATTTTAATTTTGTCACACATTAACAAATATTCTTTCATAACTACAGATGCATCCATTTCTAAATGTGTCAATTTCAAATAACAACGTCATTTTCTATGCACCGACAACACTGACACCGACGCACACACGCACTAGTTGTATATAACTAGAAGGCACATTGTGCATGCACGTTGGGACGAGGGGTTCGCCCGTAAAGGCCACTCCTTTGACGGGTATCATATCTGTCAGTACCTGTGATGCTCTACGGTTGTATTATACAAAAATCGATTCGGTATTCCAATAACGTATAAGCATTAGGAATAAATGCCCAATTATGCTCAGGCACGCACTCGAGCCATAAGAATAACGAAATACTTATATTAATAAATTCGTAATATAAATGAAAGTCTCGCACCAGACGCGGTAAGTTACTAAGGTTAATGACCTATCGTCTCGCGTAAGTTATCGTAAGCCTACCTAAATCATATTCTTTATCTGAGCTCACAAAAAAGTTGCTAATTCTTTATTTTCTTCAGTAACGTGGATAAGAAGGGCAAAACAGGATGCTATAGATACTCTACAACGACCTACCTAAACAAAGGTAATATAAGTAGGAAGGTAGTTCAAAATAATTATTATATTACCATACGCGGTAAGTTATTTTAGAAATGAAAACCAGAAGCAGAATATTTTTTTAGAAATGAAAACCAGAAGCAGAATATTTAGATTACCATTTAATTCACAAAGCCTTTGATACAATTTACAGGTAACGATTTAAGGTTTCTAATTAACATTTCCTTATACAACAACAATTATTAAATAATAAGTAAGCACAGATACAGAATTTCGGTACGCAATCGGACAGAGTAACTGCCGTTATTACGATTACAGCACTAATAAACCCTCCCTTAGAGGAGGCCTCGCTTTTATAGGCGTTTTCTCCTACCTCGTCACATTTTTTATTCAACTACCGACGTTAATTCCTAACACGGCCCTCCTGATATCCTGGCGTCCTCGCCAGGCGGTGAAGATCCTTCAATGCCATTGCACTTAAGTAGCAGTGCACTGAAGGAGCGCCCGGTGCCACCCAAGAGCACACCAGAGCGCCACGCACCATACAGTGGCGGAGGCAGCAGCCTTCGAACGCATGCCGACATCACAAGGATTAGCTTCTGCAAATGAGAACAAACCAAACTAAATCTTAAAGATCGGCCTATCGTATGAAGCACTTTTTGGAATTTAAAGTTTTTGTAATAAATCTAACAATTAGGCTTTGAATCATAAAGCTTGAGATGTTCTAGTGACTTAACAGCAATTTATAACAGGCACATCTAGATAAGAATTAAGCTTATAAATGAGATATTTCATTTAAGTTTTGGGACAGCCATTAAAACGAACTTGTTTTGTGAAAGGAAAAATTATTAACATGTACGAGTACCAAAATTATTAATCAGTAAAATAAAGAATGAGTTTTGTCCAACTATTTCGAAATAAGAAAGCACTGTTGCTTTTTTTTAAATAAATGTACTAGTAGCACCATCTAGTTCAAAAGTTTAGTATAATTAAAATAGTATAAATAAAAATTTAGTATATATCACTGAGCTCCTTTTTAACCACGATTACATCCGGCCGTCCTGCTCACACGTTCGTCCTCGATCGTGTGGGTCTGATTCAAGAACTGCAAAATGAAACAAGTCCTGTTAAAACCTTATATTTTTCTTAAATTTTTATGACTTCTTACAATACCGGCTTGCATGTGAACTTGAGTAGCCCAAACTTAAACACGGCTTGACCTAGGTGATGTTCGTACAATATCACACTAGTCGTGTATCACCGTATTGCAATCTGTAACAACAGTGTTCATCACGGATCTCTGTTAACAATAACACGGCTTCAACTAGATGTTTATATAGGATCCCACTAGTCTTGTATCACCGCATTGTAATCTGTAACAACAGTGTTCATCACGGATCTCTGTTAACAATAACACGGCTTCAACTAGATGTTTATATAGGATCCCACTAGTCTTGTATCACCGCATTTCAATCTGTAAAAACAGTGTTCATCGTAGATTTCTGTTGTACATAATATGTTGTTCACAGGCACTCTTTATAGGTAACATTAAATGCGCAGCCGATATTGCAGAGAATGTATTAGACTTATTAATTGTTCGAAAGGCAATCGTTTAGAACACTTAACTATATCAAAAAAGAAATATGACTCAGGTTTCATTTTATGGTAACAGTTTCAAAAATGACATGTAAAGAAAATTAATATATTTGTGCATAAATTAGGAACAACGTACTTAGAAGAACTTTTAGGTCCAATAAAACTAACAAAAATTTACCAATATAGAAAAAAAAAACTTGGGTCAGATAGGATGTAAAATATAAAAATGAAGTCACCAGTAAAGCCCCCGGGGTTACAGAGCCCGTGGGTTGTATGCTAGCATTTTTCTTAATATTTTCATCTTGCTGTCAATAGTACACAGTGTGTTACACTTTGTTACAAATGTTTATAGCACCATGGTAAAAGCGTGCTTAAACCAGTAGAATGTTTTATTACAAGTTCAGCCAATATCGTCACGCTGTCATCACTAGTAATACCCAGGCATTACACAGTCTTGGCCAACAGACTACACTGTCATTTACCAAAAATAAAAATTCGATAGCAGACATAATGACAAGTTTAGTATCACGCGAAAAAAAAAAACTTATTTGCACATTGAAACACAAGCGTAACATTAAGAAAATGAAATTTTATGAACAAACTTATATAGGAAAAGTAATTTGTTATTATGAAAGATTTATGTAACTCACTGCCGGTTCACTATTGCTACCAGCTAGAATAACAATGTGCACAGTGAGAACTGACCAAATCACATGTCCTCGTGTTCTCCCGTAGTAAAGGTACACAGGTTGAAGCTCGGCCTACCTGACATTACTCTGCTACAACTTACAAAACCGTTTCTGATGAAATCTTTACTAATCGCAGTCAGTAACAAATGTTCAAATTGGTTAGCGGTAAAGGTATATAGGTAGTCGAAAAAAAAAAAAAAACTCCCTGTACCTATTTCATCTGAAAATGGTTTAGCAATTTGTGCGTTAACAAAATGATTAACAAAGTAGGTAGGTAGTCAAAAAAGAACAATAGTATCCAGTATAAACCTTGTCTGTAAATGCACTAGACATCAATTAAATCTGACAAACAAAACTGTTATATCACATTATACCGTTGGTTTATAATTGAGCTTGCTTAATGTCACTTATTTACCTTAAAAATTCATTAACCATAAAAAGTAAGTAATAGGTAAAGAGAACAACTTTATTTTTAGTACTGTTTTTCTTGGTTGTCAACACTACTTCAACCACTGATCTAGTGTCATTTTTAAGCTTCCAGCACCCATTCTCAACTTGCTTCCTTCATTAGAGGAGAGTCTGAAAACTCAAGAAAAATCTCAAGGTTTTGTCCCATGTTACTTGAATAAAAATTGATAGATACTCTTAACTCTCAGCCAACAACTTTGATAGTTAATTATACGAATACTCATAGCATATGCAATCTATATAAAATATCAACTGTCACTTTTAACTTTAAGATTGTATTCGGTTATGCAAGTTTGCCAAAATTTACTTTTGGTACAGACCAACCAATTCAATTTTTAAAGTAAAGATTAAACGTGTTTGTTTAATGCTTACATTTGTAGGTATTCAGAAAAATATCAGATACCAAGTTTATAAATTGACTTCTTGCTTTGAAATGACTACAAATATTCAAAAACACTGTTTCACGGAAATAATTGCGTGCACTCTCGATTCGGAAATATTTAACAAAAATGTTGCCATTACTTACTCCCCAGTGACGGTACTGTACTCGTTGGGTACAAATAAATACTTTTGAAAAGGTAAAAGTAACCGACTGTAAGAACTAGGTACTCATTTTCTTCATACATAAACTTATCTCATAAGCAAAGGATAAGCAGAGTATTTTTAAAGTAACAAAATAAAAATTGCTTTTTCACTTGGATTCGCAAAACTAGTAACAAATGTAGCATTAAATTTTTATCATGGATACGTCTAGTCGAATCTTAGATACAGAATACTACTCTGAGGAAACTACAGATTTCATTAAAGCGTTTATAGCATAAAAGAGATGTATTCGCGCTACTAATACCACTCCATTAACAAACTGCGAGCCTCTCTTTAAAGGTTTAAAATATTAAGTGTGCCCTGTCTGTACATATATGAAGCCCGTTTATTTGTAAAGACAACTTTTTATTTACAAGGAAAGATGAATATTGTAAATTTCTTACTTGTTTCCCTGATAAGACTATTGGTGCCTGCCAATAACCTAGTCAGCTATAAGGTCAAAAAATTGCTACCACATGTGCGTCAAAATTAACAATAAATTACCGACAAATATTTAAAGCTTCACTATGGTAAAAATTAATCTTTACAATGACTAATTTTTGGGTGAACAGAAATTTGATACTTATCGACATAAATTATTATTAAATACGAAAAATTACATATATTTGCATAATTAATAATAAAATCTATGGCAACTAAAATAAGCAAATGTCCTTGTAATGAAAATTAATTGAAATACCTAATTTAATATGAAACATAAAACTATACCACCTTCGAGCAAATAAATATTTTCTTAAAAGAATTTTTTTACTTACGGTTTCTGACCTTACCCAACGTGTAATACGAGTATATTCTCACTCAAATCAATTACTTCGAGTTATCATTATCACTGAACTGGTACAGATTGTTTAATCGATACACGAAGAATGTAAAAAAAAAAACCGTGCGTACTGATTTCTGCATTTGTTCAGGATGCAACGTTAAATGTGGGACGCGAAGAGATCCCACTTCTGATTTTAGAAATGAAAACCAGAAGCAGAATATTTAGATTACCATTTAATTCACAAAGCCTTTGATACAATTTACAGGTAACGATTTAAGGTTTCTAATTAACATTTCCTTATACAACAACAATTATTAAATAATAAGTAAGCACAGATACAGAATTTCGGTACGCAATCGGACAGAGTAACTGCCGTTATTACGATTACAGCACTAATAAACCCTCCCTTAGAGGAGGCCTCGCTTTTATAGGCGTTTTCTCCTACCTCGTCACATTTTTTATTCAACTACCGACGTTAATTCCTAACAATTTAGATCACCATTTAATTCACAAAGCCTTTGATACAATTTACAGGTAACGATTTAAGGTTTCTAATTAATACAACAACAATTTAAATAATAAGTAAGCACAGATACAGAATTTCGGTACGCAATCGGGCAGAGTAACTGTCGTTATTACGATTACAGCACTAATAATCCTCCCTTAGAGGAGGCCTCTCTTTTATAGGAGTTTTCTCCTACTTTGTCACATTTTTTTTTTCAACTACCGACGTTGATTCCTAACAGTTACTAAGGCTACGCCTACGTTAATGACATCGTCTCGCGTAAGTTATCGTAAGCCTACCCAAATCATATTCTTTATCTGAGCTCAGAAAAGTTGCTAATTCTTTCTTTTCTTCAGTTACGTGGATAAGAAGGACTAAAAAGGATTCTATAGCTATACTCTCAAGTCTCAACGACCTACCTAAACAAATGCAATATAAGTACCTATACATATACTCGTAGGTAGTTCAAAAAAGCTCGTACCTATTTTATATTGATAAAATGAAGTTTTAAGTTAACTATCCTGCATTTGAAAGTAATTATGTAATAATACTCGTATTCTAATAAGCAATTGGGTAAATTTCCTACAAAAGTAAAAAAAATATTAATTAGTTAACCTCCTGTGACTCTGAGCGATATTTTTAGGAAAAAATCAAGTTGTCAGAGCGTCCAAGATTTAACGTACAACTATTACTAAAGATCGTCCAATGTACTTAATTTTACGTTAGTTATTAACATTGTATATTTTTTCCGACCTAAAATTAGGGAGTAGGGACATAATATATGTAGTCCGCACTCGCCTTTCCCATTTTAGTTTTCAGGAGGTTAAAGTGCGCATAGCACGGCGACTGGCGTAGAATGCAAGCGATCTAATCAGCTAAGCCAAACGAGCGAAATCGAGTGTGAGATGGGTGACCGCTAGTGTCAAAAAATTAATGCGCGATTTCCGTGCTTCGGAGGGCACGTTCAGTCGTCGGTCCCGGTTGTTATCGATAGATGACAGTCATTAAACCTTGTCGGAGGCCTTTTGGGCGGTTTGAAAACATCCGACAGCGGGTTGGCCACTAACCCGCATCTCCACCAACCCGCATTGGAGCAGCGTGGTGGAGTAAGTTCCAGGCCTCCCCAATAATGTGGAGAGGCGCGTGCCCAGCAGTGGGACTCAAAAAGAGTTGCAGCAATGCAGCCATGTAGTTTGTAGGACTTAACTACAAGATGCTTTGTTTCTATAAACAAACTGTTGAATAGTTAAACTCCGAACCTATTTCGCATTACCTCTCCTGGGACGGTGGAGTGGATTCTGCTTGAAAACGGTAAAACGATTGGCAATCACAGCCATTGTTTGACGCGCATTTAATATTTATAGCGTACTGGAAAGGTTAAACTGAATAAATAATTGAGCTTCGTATGCCACGGAATAGAGAAATGAATAGAATCAGTACCAAATTATATTTGTTGTGGAATGACACCACTATTCTTCTTCTTCATCATCGATGTCAAAACTGTATTGTGATTGAGTAGCAGAGCTTATAGCATTAGGTGCGTGTTTCTAAATTTTAAATTTACAATTTACTGTGTCGATCTCCTACACTTTCATACACTAGCGGAACCAGGGGAAGGACTACCTAATTTTTAAATCCACACGCCACCCAGATATAAAATAATTTAAAGCAGATAGAAAATGTCAGCACACTGTTTCAACAATGTTTCAAGCTGGTAAAAATCAAGCCCTCAATCCCCCCCTTCAAAACTATGGGTCCCTAACTCTTGCTAAATTTTCTATCTAAAATCAGCTTTAAATTTTTTTTTCAATCAATTTCGCATACGGCCTCTTAAGTGCTAGTCACAGTCATAGCAGTCATTTACAAAAATGAAGAATAATGAAATCAGGTTTATTTTTATATGTATACCGAACAAAAAGGCAGACGGGCCGCGTGGTGTTAAGCTATCACCGTCGCCTATGGACACGGGCAACCCTAGGGGACCCACCCGAGCATTGCTGGCTTTGGAGGAGAGCTTTTTTTACAGCTTTCTTGAAGAACCCCATGTTATAGTCCACTGGGAATGCCTCAGCTGGAAGGTTGTCCCATAACCTACACGTCCGTGGTAAGAATAAATAATTGATCCATAAAAACCTGGAAGGTTTTTTTTCCGCCGGCTTTTTTTCCTCTCAGTGTACAAACACCCTGTGATATGGGTACCCAAAGCTGACGCTCGGAACCGATCCGAAATATAAATAAATAAATATTTTTATTTTTATTTATAAAAGGCGCAATATGGGACAAATAAAAATAATATTAAAATAGATGTAAATGTACATTTCGTAATTGTATTATAGTTTAGTTTTTTCCTTATAAATTTTTATCATTGTATATTTGCATACCTTATGGAAGGTAAATATGGCGAACTAAATATATATAAACAACTTTGTAAACACCCATATTTGTGCAAATAAATGTCTTTGTCTTTTGTCTTTTAAGAAGGAGCGTGCAAAGCGGACTGTGGAGGACCGCCACGAGTCCAGATGGTGCCTGTGGAACTTTAACCTTCGTCTGTTGGTATAATCATGGAATGGTGATGTAGGCATTAGTTTGAAAAGTTCCTCGGAGCACTCACCATAGTAACACAAAAGGACGTGTTTGTGTGCACACCTTTAGTGTATAGCGTTGCTTTAGATATATGTATGTATAACACTTTCTTCCATCCATTTGAAATACGACGTACTTACGTACGTACTTACGTACGAAGACGATATTACCATATTAAAATCATAGCCGTTTAGCCAGGCGGCTTCGACCACCCGGTCGGACCGTTTTGGTGATTCCCGTAGGATAAAAACAATCCTATGTCCTTTCCCAAAGTCCACTCTATCTGCGTTCTAAATTTCATTAAAATTGGTTTTGTATTTTAAGCGGGAAAGCGTAACAGACAGACAGAGTTACTTTCGAATTTATAAAATAAAGTATGGATTTGAGGTTTGTCAAGGGTGACCCGAATGGTTTTGAAGGGGGGCTAAGGGGCTTAAGCCCTGGATCCATTACCGTTTATAATTATAATACCAAAAAAATTGTTTGTAAAGTAGGTTTACGATCGAGATGTTTACGTGATAACGTCCGCACGAGAAAATCTCCATTCGTTTGTATGCCGCTAGAGTGAGAGAGACGGAAGATCGGTCCACTCACTCGAACGCTATGCCAGCCTCCGCTCGTGAGGATTCCGCGTGACAAGTTTCACGGAATGACTGGCAGCGCTCGAGATGAGACGGGAGATCGGTCCGTCTCTCTCTCGTTATACCTGCGATCGCGCTCGTGAGGTTTTGGTGTGACACAAGTTTCTGAACATGTCACCCGACTAAAACGATTTTAAAGACGTTATCACGTCAAAAACTTTTAAACTTTGTAAGTAAATCAAAAACTTATTTCACATTAAAACTAAAAACCTAAAAAAATTCACGAGATTCTTCTGGAATACGGTAAAACGATTGGAACTATTTATAGCATACCTACTGGAATGAATAATAAAGAACTCGTTTCAAATTTTTAAAACAAGTAGGTAATTTGAGCGAATCTAAAAGTGGCAGAAGACTGAACAAGAGCACTTAATTGTTCCTTGTGTACATTTCCTCCAGGAACAATTAGATGTAATCTCTAATGAATGTTAATGACCACTCGAAGAGCTCTGGGATTCATGGAGCTTGCTCGAGAAAATTAAACTAGTAAAGAATGTTATTATTTGAATGGTGTAGCATATGGGCACACAGGCCACGTGGTGTTAAGTGGTTACTGCAGCCCATGGACATCTACACTCTACGCATACTTAAGCATATAAGTCTTGTCTTGTCCTGTCCCTGTACCTTCGGGATTAAGAGTAGAGCTACGGTATACCCTGCCTGATCGTAAGAGGCGAGTAAAACCAGCCAGCAACCCCGGGAAGGACGGCGGTGTGTGCGTGGCTGCATGCCGCCGTAAGCTTCGGAAGGTGCAGGAGAGCACATCTGCTCCCGATGTGCCCGTTCCAGGGCACTGCGCGTGAAGGATAACCGGTGCGTTCCACTGGAGATCCCGGAATCCTCCCCAAGCGCAGAGGCCACCGAGGGGGTTTTAGTGCGGTCAAATCTCACATAACTCGGTATCCTCTCCCAAGGTGCTGGGTACCTTTTGAAGGTCGATACAAAAAAGGTAAGTCTTGTTTGAGGTCGTATGTAGTACCTACTTAGCACTGCTAATCTGGGGGCTTCATGAGGCTGATGGTCGCATCGAACAAAGGACCTCTTTCATTCATGCCACACTAGCGTAGTGACCATTGTACCATGAGATCATTAGGTATAACTTTATAAAAGGTCGTCAAGTGATTGGTATTATTAAAGATGTAGACTCACCAAACATTAAAATCAGGTACCTACGTCGGTCGTCCGAGAATATTTAATGGCTGATTTATAGGGCAGCTCTGTCTCGTAACAAATTAAGAGGGAACACCAATGAATGTTTATGAGATCACGCCTCCATTCCCGGCTCCCGGGGGAATCGGGCCGTATTGACCGAATGGAAAACTGAAAAAATTTTAGACAATTCTTATTTTTACTGTTTAGATTGTAATTTAATAAGATTTTTTATATTTGCCTAATTATTTAATAACATGAAACAGATGACATATGAAATAGATTTAAAAAATCAATTGTTTACGAAAACTATTTTTTTAATGGAGTAGCAGACGAGCATGCAGGCCACGTGGTGTTAAGTGGTCGCTGCAGCCCATGGACATCTACACACAACCTCAAGCAAGCATAGGTAAGTCTTGTCTGCGGTCGTATGCAGTTGCGCTGCTACTCCGGAGGCTGGTGGTCGCCTCATGTAAGTGTGGCCGGCAACTGCACCTTTCCACCGAAACACAACAGAGTTGGTTCACGGCAGAAGTGGTTGCAGCGGTAGTACTTCCCCGGGCGAACCATAATAGTTCTACCACCTACAAAACTAATGTTTAATCTTCATTAAAACTTCAAGACCTGTAATTTTTTTATTAAGAGGGATTCATGCCGTAGTCCACCACGCTGGCCAGGTGCAGGTTGTGGACATGACATGCTTTTGATAATTAAAAAAAAGATTGTGTCACAGGCATGCACGGTAATGAAATATTGCAATGTAGTCTCTCACCACGGAGCAGAGACATCTACGCACTCGGAGTATGAATCGGAGATCTCTGTCGGAAACCAGTGTCTTAACCGCACGGCTTTCGCTGCTCTTTTTAATGTAGTTGCTCGTCAACATCATCAATATTTCTCTTTGTTACCGAACTTTCATTTCAAATAAACTCCTTAATAAGTCAGTGATTTTCAAAGTTTCGCAATAGTTAACGGTAATTGGATCTCCGAGGGTCGGGTTTAGGCATTCTAGCTAATACCTATATAGAACAATAAGGTAGATATTAGCAATATCCCCTCTGAACATATATTTAACCTTGTCGAGTTTAACCTCACGAAGACACAAGTTTGCGCGTTTACCGCTAAAAAAACCCATTTGCCAGTTTCAGTGAAACTGTACGAGTAATAATTGGTAAAGTCAGTAAGTCGTTAGTAATCAGTCAGTCAAGTCAGTCAGACATTCAAGTAAAGCGATGGCTTCTTTACTAGAACGTGATCAAAGGAGTTTTGGAGCCAAGCCAAAAAAACATATTTTCGCACTGTTATTTTATTCACAACACTCGTACACTAGTACAATTAGCCTATATCGAACAAAATGCCATCAAATACACCAAGAAATTAAAAATAAAACAAGACCACAATGTCTTTTTTGACTTCCCGCCAAAACTCCCTCTGGAAAGATCTGATTGTTTATATTTGATTGAATAGGCTCCGAAACTACTGGGCCGATTAGAAAAGTTCTTTCACCATTAAAAGCCGACATTATCCCTGATGAATGTAGGCTATTTTTACCGCAGGAAAATGCTTAATTCCTACGGGTAATAAGGTCCGCGCGGTTGAAGCAACTGGCTAAACACGTTATTAATATAGCAATATATCGTCTGACGTCGTATATCAAATGGATGGAAGAAATAACGATACCGTTTCACACTCAGAGAGTGCGACGTGAGTTTACCGTTAACGTTAAAGTTAGATTTAAAAAAAAAAGGTTAAGGTTTGACGACCACGTGGTGCAATAGTTACCATGCCGGACTGCCAATCGAGGGGTCCCAGGTTCGATTCCCGGCAAAACAGAAATTTGAATGACGAATTTAAATTTCTGTTCTCGGTCTGGGTGTTTGTGTTCCTGTCTTTGTATGTGTCCATGATACCCACGACACAGGGTATTAATTACCTTACTGTGGGGCTATAAGTGTGTACCTAATGTTTATAAAAAGAAATATAGGTAGATATATAGCCTGGAGTAGCACATAGGCTATTTTTTATCCTACGGGAACCCATAAAATTATTCCACGCGGGCGAAGTCGCTGGCGGATGGCTAATGCAGGAATAAAACGAGAGAATCGTGTACAATAACACTTTATTTTCACAAGATCATGAACATCAACAAGTCTCTTAAAAATTACAATAACGAAATTCTAAGATTACAGCTATACATCAGTAGCTGCGCCGTTGTATTTACAGTGTAAGCTCTTTGGCCGGTACAAAAAATATACACAAAAAAACATTAAAAAATATAATGTAAATAAACTTGCGAACCCAAGACAAGGTAACGAATTTAAAATTATCAATAAAATTTCAACAAACTATTCATAAAAAGATTAATTAAAAAAACTAAAACGTTTTGAGAAGTGGTCAAATTTCATCACCCTTGTATTTTTCTGACTTTACTATTAGGGTCGCCGCACACGGTCCACTAGCGACATCCACAATCGCCGCCACTTGAAGCTAGAAGCGGCTACAAAAGCTGACGCGCGCGATTTCTGGTCCATGTTCACCTGCAGTCGGTGGCCGCTACTTTTTTTAACGCGTGTTTGCAGTATCATAATGGACTCCGACAAAGGTTTAATTGCGCTGCTGCTGATAAAAAAATTCGTCGTAGAAGACGAAAATACCGTTGTTGTTGGATACATCCAAGTGAAATGAAGCGAGAGGGGTTGGAAGCGAGAGTGGCTTGTGTCAGCGTTTCGTGGCCGAGCCGACCAATAGAGGCGAGCAGTGGCGATTTGTTGGCGACCACCAGCGTCTACAGTGTGCGGCGAGTCCATACAAAATGTATGAAAACAGGAAATAGATCGGTGGCTGCGTTTTGTGGTTATGGCTGGTGGCCCGTGTGCGGCGACGCTTCAGAATTCTTCTTTGTTATAGGTAATATAAACGTTAATGGGATAGTTTAAATAATATTTTGCCAGCATTACGGTCACTATCGACAGCTACTAAACTACTAAACAATGTTCTTCCATGTAGGCAATTTATTACCAGATGGGAACAAAGATGTTATTGCCTACATTTTTTGTTCATCAGGCTTCTTCATTCTTTTGTTTCAAGAATGCCTCTAAACTTGGCATTTTTTCTAAATTCGTTACCTACAAAGTTTTCATCAGTCGTCATTTACTTTAATTAGCCAGTTACTATAGTAATCAGATGATTACTATGACAGCTTGTGACTTACTCGTTGACATCATTCACATGCCGGACTGCCAATCGAAGGGTCCCGGGTTCAATTCCCGGCGAAACAGAAATTTGAAGGATGTGTGTAAATTTCTGTATATATAAATGTGATGCATATTTCGAACCGCAAAAATCAAAATCGCCTCTCAAAACGTTCTAGTACACACGACTTGCGCTCTCAAAGTGCAATACAAATCTACGTATCGAATACTGCATTCGGTAAACGATTTATTGCTAAAATTTACAGAAAAACACCATTTACATTCGAATCGAAACAATAAAAATACACATACACAATGTACATCACAAGTAATAATAATATATTAAAAATTATTTCAAAATGTTCATAAATTCTCTTAATTATAATATCGTATAATTTGAAAGTTTTGATGATGTTTTTTTTTTTGTGAATTACTAATATTTCAATGTCAACGCAACTATGAATTTAAATGCAACGAACACTTAGTCGTTATTTAAAAGTAATAAAAATCGCTTTGAATTAGTACATCAGCGAAACTAAACGCACGTTCCAGAATATATCACTAATCTACAGATGCCAATTATTCTAATAGCGTACGATTAAATTTTTACATAGAAACCACCAACGTGCACACCGCGGGCCGTGATAAAGTATAAAGTTTTTCTATTAAATACGAGTGACGCCCGGTGTACATTTTGGTGCAGAAGCAACTACCTAAAGTAGGCACAGAGGGGTTCAGTACTTTTGGCTTAATAGGGGAAACCTTAGGAATATCACAAATTACAATATACCCCGCGGGTAACAAAAATAGTGAAGATTCAAGTGAAATAATGGAATGTTTTGTACCTATAATCTGACAAAAAATAGTGGAACATTGATTTAAAAGATAAAATTTGTCAAATAATTTAAATTATTAAGTACTTAATACGACTTTTAATTCAATTTGACAAATAATCACCTAAAACAAGTCAAAGAATTAAAGGGAAATGTACAATTCTCAAGGGTATACCCAAGGGAAAAAGAGGGACAAAGCGAAGATAAAATTACCACTAAAATATTTACCCTAAATTATCCTACAAATAGCGTTGAGCTGAGATCTTGTATACTAATCAATAATTTATGTATACCTAGTAAAAACGTTTATAACTAAGTTGGGCCACAACTACACCGGAGTGAATATTCATTCAAAATGGTCGTTTCTTTACTCCGAAGTAGCAGGCATTGACAAATAAAACTATACTCCTAAATCATTGATTTTTTTATTTTGGGTTCATTGTGATATTCTATTATTGAGAGTATGATGACGATGTACCTAACAGTTTGTGATGAAATTCTAGTCATCATTCTTGTTATATTAATTTATGTTCATAATTTCTATTAAACGCCTAAATTTAATGTACTTTAAATTGCACGGAGGTTTATAAATATCTTTATTAAAATTAAATCACGAGGGTCTACATTTATAGTAGTTATTATTTTCCCAACTATAAATTGTGAACTGAACCACTGTTACGTATCTATTCAAAATAGCGTTTTTATTGGTTAGCAACCTAACTGTAATTCACATTTTGCTTTACAAAGATTTTGGGAGTGAATTCAGTAAATCAGTTACCAGGAGCTTACTATAGTTATCAATAGATGACTATAGTGTAACAGAATAGGTTGAATGGCTCTAACACTTTATACGAGGGTTGACTTAAGAATACTTTTACACAGTTCTACAGTAAGAGGGCTAAGGCGTTATCATGCCCGAATGCTGAGTGAAAGTATTGGTAGAGTTAAAATATAATATTTGAACGTGTAAACGTGTGTAATAGTCAACTCTTGTATAAAGTGTTAAGAGCCATGCAACCTATTCTGTTACAATAGTGACCTAACTCATTGCTTGGATGTAACTTACTACTTGCCCGATATTCCCTGGTAACGATGTTACATCGATGATGAACGCGCATTTGTGAAATAAAAGAAGTATAAACCTACGATTTCTACGTAAAGTCAAAAAAATGATTTATCTATAGATCGATCATTATGGTTTCTCAAATTAAATCAAGTTGTTTATTGTGGCAACCCCAAGTTCTCAAATTATTGATTTTTGATATGAACAATACGAAAACGAATGGGATTTATAGGTCTGGTATGTATATACAAATCTGATAAAGTATGATAGTCATATTGTTATAGTCTATTACAAAAATGGCCAAATTCTCATTAAAACACTTAACTATTCAATCAACTGCGAATCTATGACAATTTCGAAATATACATATTAAAAAAATCTTAGTTACCTATTTAAATTTCAATTAAATTTAAAATTGACGTGAAATAATATAAATTTTACAATAATTTCCTAAAGTTATTGTATAATACACAGTTATTTTAAATGAAATTTACATTAACACAATAAAGAAATTCAAATAACTGTAACGTAGACATTTTACATACTGTAAATTTTTGTAAAAACACATTAATTTATGACCTAACATTGAATCAGAATTTATAGAAGAAAAATGTTTCACAGTTGTTTTTGTTCTTTTATATTTTCCTTTTTTTAATGTTATAGCATTCATGTAAATTATTATTTCGTTTCTAATTCTAATTCTGAGGCACCATCAAAAATGCGTATTGCAAATTTAAATCAAGAACTCGCTTACAACAGATAAAAAATTAAAGTATGTTCAGGAAGCACCACAAAAATACAGCAATATTTTTTCGCTAATAAAACATATATGATGTCAGCATCAAAAAAAAATAAACTACACTATTTCTCAACAATTAAAATCACAACAACCATTTTTTTTTGAAAATACTACTTTTTTTAACGAATATTTTTGAACTTTCAAACAAAACGATCAGATGTTTTGGTAACTTCATAATATGTAAATCTTAATGACCTCAATGACACTGTTAGCATTTCTAAGTTAATATATTCAATGATTTTCTGCGGATTTGGATACAGTGATGTATTGTCATAGCTACCATTTTAGAATTTTAATTTTTTCAAACTATCTGTTATATTGTTTATTTTTTGTTTACAGTCTGTTCATCATCATCATTTAAATCTGACGTCATCTAAACTGCAGCAGCACTGCTTTATCCGCAGTTTTAAGACATTTGAATGTCAGAAATCCATCATAATCACTGTTTAAAATCTCAAAAGGACCAGAAAACATCAATTTTTCTGGTATACTCAACGACATCAATCACTCGTTCAAAACCATACCATTAGGTAATCAATAATCATAAATCTCTATACAATGCTGCCACACTTGCCGTTAGCCAGCAACGGATGCAATGGTCTGCTGTTCGGTAACGTGTGCCCGTTGCCAGCGTACTGAACGCTGTTCTGCAATGATATCAACAGTTCCACGAGAGCGTTTGAAGCACTTTGAGCATTGAGTAGCTCGAAGATTATACAGTTGCACTCCGGTTCAGGGTTCTTCAAGTTGCTCTTCGTACTCGAGCTGGAGTTTGAGGAGTTGGTTCCGGAGCTGGACGCAGGTGGGTTGGGGTGCAACGGACACGTCAGCTGGAGGTTCTTGGGGTACTGCGTGGGGATCCCTGACAGGTGATTGGCGGCCGCTCGAGCGTAGAACACGCACGAATGGCCGTCGGCGTCCGGGTAGTTCGGGTTGCCGTTGTGCTGGAAAGAAAAATAGTTGGTTACGTTCGAGTATCTTGACATCATGTTAAATGAATAAAGTGGGTTGTTATAGCATTTGGCTACATTTTTCTAATGGAAGCATGTAAAACAACAGATAATTTGATCTTGGTGTAACAACTACACCATATGAAATTGTTCAAACCATCTTGGCATAGTATCTACTGCACCATATAGGTTTTAAAACTGAATTTTCTTATCATTGATTAAATTTTGACTGCTCGTAAAACGTCAGTGGGATAGATGCTTTAAATTTGAACTATGCAATTCAACAATCACGTAGTTCACCTCACGGTGAGGCTCACCCCTTTTGGTATATTTAACCCAGAGAGCAGCTGCGCATGACTATGTTGCCGCGGGATCCAGCTGTTCATTTCTTACCAGGGTTTTGGATACCGTTAAAATTGAGGTATCGTTATTTTCACAAAACTAAGATAACGTTAACAGCTCAGGTAACGGTATGCTCGGTAACTATACTTAGGTGGCCCTTTACCGCTAAACTGCCTTAACGGCAATCGATCGATGATTTTATTGGTAAATAGTAATGTTACCACGGTCAGGGATTGATAACGTTACCAAATGCATACTATAAGTATCGTTATGTAACGTAATTTTTATTAATCTGTTTCTTATTTTCCGTTTCCTTTTTACGATCAATTGGTTTTTTTTTAGTTTATAGCTCAAGAGCCATACATACCCAAGGGTATGTATTGCCGTTCCGTTATGCGCCAGCCAGCGCGTCAAGGAGCTGGGGTGGGCTCCTTGACAGGCCGCACGATTGGCAACAATGCATAAAGTAACAAAAAGAAATCCATTTTTTTTAACGTTACTAAATTGAATTTGATAATAAACTAACGTTACTATGAGATATCGTTAAAGTGTTAACATTATGAAAATAACGTTTCTTAACGGTACTTATAGCATGAATTTGATAGCTTTGGAAAAGGGAGATCTCCCGCCGGGCGAGGTGGTCATGCCCGGGGAGCGGCCGCGCTCCAACTGACTCAATTCGGAGCTTGTATATATGGTAGGATATTCCGAAAACTTCGATAGCGTGATTCAGGAATACCCGTGGGGCCATCTCTTGATGAGTAGCGGAAGGTCGCTACAGTAGCGTTACAAAGCCCTGTTCACACTACACACTACACACTACACACTCACCCAGATGAGCAGCTGCGCGGCGGCCAGGTGCCCGGCGGCGGACGCGGCGCGCAGGGCCAGCGAGCGCTCGTGCGGCGCGGGGCAGCTGTTCACACTACACACTACACACTACACACTACACACTCACCCAGATGAGCAGCTGCGCGGCGGCCAGGTGCCCGGCGGCGGACGCGGCGCGCAGGGCCAGCGAGCGCTCGTGCGGCGCGGGGCAGCTGTTCACACTACACACTACACACTACACACTACACACTCACCCAGATGAGCAGCTGCGCGGCGGCCAGGTGCCCGGCGGCGGACGCGGCGCGCAGGGCCAGCGAGCGCTCGTGCGGCGCGGGGCAGCTGTTCACACTACACACTACACACTACACACTCACCCAGATGAGCAGCTGCGCGGCGGCCAGGTGCCCGGCGGCGGACGCGGCGCGCAGGGCCAGCGAGCGCTCGTGCGGCGCGGGGCAGCTGTTCACACTACACACTACACACTACACACTCACCCAGATGAGCAGCTGCGCGGCGGCCAGGTGCCCGGCGGCGGACGCGGCGCGCAGGGCCAGCGAGCGCTCGTGCGGCGCGGGGCAGCTGTTCACACTACACACTACACACTACACACTACACACTCACCCAGATGAGCAGCTGCGCGGCGGCCAGGTGCCCGGCGGCGGACGCGGCGCGCAGGGCCAGCGAGCGCTCGTGCGGCGCGGGGCAGCTGTTCACACTACACACTACACACTACACACTACACACTCACCCAGATGAGCAGCTGCGCGGCGGCCAGGTGCCCGGCGGCGGACGCGGCGCGCAGGGCCAGCGAGCGCTCGTGCGGCGCGGGGCAGCTGTTCACACTACACACTACACACTACACACTCACCCAGATGAGCAGCTGCGCGGCGGCCAGGTGCCCGGCGGCGGACGCGGCGCGCAGGGCCAGCGAGCGCTCGTGCGGCGCGGGGCAGCTGTTCACACTACACACTACACACTACACACTCACCCAGATGAGCAGCTGCGCGGCGGCCAGGTGCCCGGCGGCGGACGCGGCGCGCAGGGCCAGCGAGCGCTCGTGCGGCGCGGGGCAGCTGTTCACATTACACACTACACACTACACACTCACCCAGATGAGCAGCTGCGCGGCGGCCAGGTGCCCGGCGGCGGACGCGGCGCGCAGGGCCAGCGAGCGCTCGTGCGGCGCGGGGCAGCTGTTCACACTACACACTACACACTACACACTACACACTCACCCAGATGAGCAGCTGCGCGGCGGCCAGGTGCCCGGCGGCGGACGCGGCGCGCAGGGCCAGCGAGCGCTCGTGCGGCGCGGGGCAGCTGTTCACACTACACACTACACACTACACACTCACCCAGATGAGCAGCTGCGCGGCGGCCAGGTGCCCGGCGGCGGACGCGGCGCGCAGGGCCAGCGAGCGCTCGTGCGGCGCGGGGCAGCTGTTCACACTACACACTACACACTACACACTACACACTCACCCAGATGAGCAGCTGCGCGGCGGCCAGGTGCCCGGCGGCGGACGCGGCGCGCAGGGCCAGCGAGCGCTCGTGCGGCGCGGGGCAGCTGTTCACACTACACACTACACACTACACACTACACACTACACACTCACCCAGATGAGCAGCTGCGCGGCGGGCAGGTGCCCGGCGGCGGACGCGGCGCGCAGGGCCAGCGAGCGCTCGTGCGGCGCGGGGCAGCTGTTCACACTACACACTACACACTACACACTACACACTCACCCAGATGAGCAGCTGCGCGGCGGCCAGGTGCCCGGCGGCGGACGCGGCGCGCAGGGCCAGCGAGCGCTCGTGCGGCGCGGGGCAGCTGTACACACTACACACTACACACTACACACTCACCCAGATGAGCAGCTGCGCGGCGGCCAGGTGCCCGGCGGCGGACGCGGCGCGCAGGGCCAGCGAGCGCTCGTGCGGCGCGGGGCAGCTGTTCACACTACACACTACACACTACACACTCACCCAGATGAGCAGCTGCGCGGCGGCCAGGTGCCCGGCGGCGGACGCGGCGCGCAGGGCCAGCGAGCGCTCGTGCGGCGCGGGGCAGCTGTTCACACTACACACTACACACTACACACTCACCCAGATGAGCAGCTGCGCGGCGGCCAGGTGCCCGGCGGCGGACGCGGCGCGCAGGGCCAGCGAGCGCTCGTGCGGCGCGGGGCAGCTGTTCACACTACACACTACACACTACACACTCACCCAGATGAGCAGCTGCGCGGCGGCCAGGTGCCCGGCGGCGGACGCGGCGCGCAGGGCCAGCGAGCGCTCGTGCGGCGCGGGGCAGCTGTTCACACTACACACTACACACTACACACTCACCCAGATGAGCAGCTGCGCGGCGGCCAGGTGCCCGGCGGCGGACGCGGCGCGCAGGGCCAGCGAGCGCTCGTGCGGCGCGGGGCAGCTGTTCACACTACACACTACACACTACACACTACACACTCACCCAGATGAGCAGCTGCGCGGCGGCCAGGTGCCCGGCGGCGGACGCGGCGCGCAGGGCCAGCGAGCGCTCGTGCGGCGCGGGGCAGCTGTTCACACTACACACTACACACTACACACTCACCCAGATGAGCAGCTGCGCGGCGGCCAGGTGCCCGGCGGCGGACGCGGCGCGCAGGGCCAGCGAGCGCTCGTGCGGCGCGGGGCAGCTGTTCACACTACACACTACACACTACACACTCACCCAGATGAGCAGCTGCGCGGCGGCCAGGTGCCCGGCGGCGGACGCGGCGCGCAGGGCCAGCGAGCGCTCGTGCGGCGCGGGGCAGCTGTTCACACTACACACTACACACTACACACTCACCCAGATGAGCAGCTGCGCGGCGGCCAGGTGCCCGGCGGCGGACGCGGCGCGCAGGGCCAGCGAGCGCTCGTGCGGCGCGGGGCAGCTGTTCACACTACACACTACACACTACACACTCACCCAGATGAGCAGCTGCGCGGCGGCCAGGTGCCCGGCGGCGGACGCGGCGCGCAGGGCCAGCGAGCGCTCGTGCGGCGCGGGGCAGCTGTTCACACTACACACTACACACTACACACTCACCCAGATGAGCAGCTGCGCGGCGGCCAGGTGCCCGGCGGCGGACGCGGCGCGCAGGGCCAGCGAGCGCTCGTGCGGCGCGGGGCAGCTGTTCACACTACACACTACACACTACACACTACACACTCACCCAGATGAGCAGCTGCGCGGCGGCCAGGTGCCCGGCGGCGGACGCGGCGCGCAGGGCCAGCGAGCGCTCGTGCGGCGCGGGGCAGCTGTTCACACTACACACTACACACTACACACTCACCCAGATGAGCAGCTGCGCGGCGGCCAGGTGCCCGGCGGCGGACGCGGCGCGCAGGGCCAGCGAGCGCTCGTGCGGCGCGGGGCAGCTGTTCACACTACACACTACACACTACACACTACACACTCACCCAGATGAGCAGCTGCGCGGCGGCCAGGTGCCCGGCGGCGGACGCGGCGCGCAGGGCCAGCGAGCGCTCGTGCGGCGCGGGGCAGCTGTTCACACTACACACTACACACTACACACTCACCCAGATGAGCAGCTGCGCGGCGGCCAGGTGCCCGGCGGCGGACGCGGCGCGCAGGGCCAGCGAGCGCTCGTGCGGCGCGGGGCAGCTGTTCACACTACACACTACACACTACACACTCACCCAGATGAGCAGCTGCGCGGCGGCCAGGTGCCCGGCGGCGGACGCGGCGCGCAGGGCCAGCGAGCGCTCGTGCGGCGCGGGGCAGCTGTTCACACTACACACTACACACTACACACTACACACTCACCCAGATGAGCAGCTGCGCGGCGGCCAGGTGCCCGGCGGCGGACGCGGCGCGCAGGGCCAGCGAGCGCTCGTGCGGCGCGGGGCAGCTGTTCACACTACACACTACACACTACACACTACACACTCACCCAGATGAGCAGCTGCGCGGCGGCCAGGTGCCCGGCGGCGGACGCGGCGCGCAGGGCCAGCGAGCGCTCGTGCGGCGCGGGGCAGCTGTTCACACTACACACTACACACTACACACTACACACTCACCCAGATGAGCAGCTGCGCGGCGGCCAGGTGCCCGGCGGCGGACGCGGCGCGCAGGGCCAGCGAGCGCTCGTGCGGCGCGGGGCAGCTGTTCACACTACACACTACACACTACACACTCCACACTCACCCAGATGAGCAGCTGCGCGGCGGCCAGGTGCCCGGCGGCGGACGCGGCGCGCAGGGCCAGCGAGCGCTCGTGCGGCGCGGGGCAGCTGTTCACACTACACACTACACACTACACACTCACCCAGATGAGCAGCTGCGCGGCGGCCAGGTGCCCGGCGGCGGACGCGGCGCGCAGGGCCAGCGAGCGCTCGTGCGGCGCGGGGCAGCTGTTCACACTACACACTACACACTACACACTACACACTCACCCAGATGAGCAGCTGCGCGGCGGCCAGGTGCCCGGCGGCGGACGCGGCGCGCAGGGCCAGCGAGCGCTCGTGCGGCGCGGGGCAGCTGTTCACACTACACACTACACACTACACACTCACCCAGATGAGCAGCTGCGCGGCGGCCAGGTGCCCGGCGGCGGACGCGGCGCGCAGGGCCAGCGAGCGCTCGTGCGGCGCGGGGCAGCTGTTCACACTACACACTACACACTACACACTACACACTCACCCAGATGAGCAGCTGCGCGGCGGCCAGGTGCCCGGCGGCGGACGCGGCGCGCAGGGCCAGCGAGCGCTCGTGCGGCGCGGGGCAGCTGTTCACACTACACACTACACACTACACACTACACACTCACCCAGATGAGCAGCTGCGCGGCGGCCAGGTGCCCGGCGGCGGACGCGGCGCGCAGGGCCAGCGAGCGCTCGTGCGGCGCGGGGCAGCTGTTCACACTACACACTACACACTACACACTCACCCAGATGAGCAGCTGCGCGGCGGCCAGGTGCCCGGCGGCGGACGCGGCGCGCAGGGCCAGCGAGCGCTCGTGCGGCGCGGGGCAGCTGTTCACACTACACACTACACACTACACACTACACACTCACCCAGATGAGCAGCTGCGCGGCGGCCAGGTGCCCGGCGGCGGACGCGGCGCGCAGGGCCAGCGAGCGCTCGTGCGGCGCGGGGCAGCTGTTCACACTACACACTACACACTACACACTACACACTCACCCAGATGAGCAGCTGCGCGGCGGCCAGGTGCCCGGCGGCGGACGCGGCGCGCAGGGCCAGCGAGCGCTCGTGCGGCGCGGGGCAGCGCGGCGGCGGCGCGGCCAGCAGGCGCGCCAGTGTCGCCATGTTGCCGCGCGCGCAAGCCGTCCGGAGAGCGTCCGGACCGGACGGTTCGGACGTCGATAGGAACGCTCGTCGCTCGTATTTCAGGCGAATCCAGCTGGAACATAAAACCATTCTAATATAATAAACATTTTCACCTATGGACTTCCGAAAGCACACATAATGTACAGATACACGCACACATTCTTACACTACTATATACACACACACACACACACACACACTCTCTTAGGCCTAAAACCCACTAGGGGCTGGTCGCAATGCAGTGTGCCGTTGTATCAGGCCGCAGTATTCCGGCTAACCGTATCATCTTGGTTCTATTGCGGTCTGCCGCAACCGTCAGTGCTTCGAGAAAATTGAACATGGTGGACGTCGAAGAAGTCGCGGTAGTTTTATATTTATATTATCGCAAAAAATATCGTCGAAAAAATAAACACAGATTTGCGCATTTCGCAGACTGCGTAAAATATCTAGCGACGACTGAGGCGGGACGCGGCGTTTGTGGCTAACCCCGCGTCGGATGCGTGGAGGGGATGCGGCGCGCCGCATCATTCAACCGGTGCGGCTCGCCGCAGCCCCAGAACAACCGGAGCGGTTGACGGCTGGCCGCAAATCAGTGCGTCGTTATCATGCGGTTTTATACAAAAATCAATGTGCGGCCTGCCGGAACGGCACGTCGCATCGCGACCAGCCGTTAGTGCGTTATAGGCCTTAACATAATCTCACAAATTACTGTTTTATAAACCGTAGACACAAACACCCAGGACCCAGACCGATAAAATAAATTTAAACACATTCAAATTTCTGCCTCGCGGGGTATCGAACGCGGAATCCCCAACCGATCGAACGCTGCATTTCGGCACACGGCTTCATTGCACCACATGGATCGTCCAATTAATTAAGACAAAGACAAAGAACTTTATTTGCACAAATATGGATGTTTACAAAAGTTGTTAATACATATTTAGTACGCCATGAGGTATGCAAATATTACAAAGATAAAATATAAAAATGTACATTATTATCAATTTTATTTTTATTTGATCCCGTATTGCGCATTTTAAAAATTTAAATTTTTAAATTTTATTTCTTCAAGTATTTATTTAGTTGTTTGTTTAATAATTATTTAAGTATTCATATTTATTTGTACTTCGGATCGAATCCGATCGTCGGCTTTGGGTACCCATATTGCAGGGTTTTTGTACACTAAGAGGAAAAAAAACCTCCCAAGTTTTTATGGAATTCCTTTATGCCGTTTTGTCGTTTATGAAATCAGTGACTGAGTAATACGCCTTTTTCAGTAAATACGTTTTGAGTTCTTTTTTGTTTTTATTTTGAGGAATTCCGGTAGACCGTTATATATTTTTGGTCCCATGCAAAAGACACTATTATGGTATTGTTTTGTTTTAGAAGCAATTGAACATAATTTATTAGGATGAATTTTTGATTTAAGGGTTTCATATTTAGCTATTTCATTTTTGACCCTTAAAGAGATTTCGTAAATGTATAAAGGAGGAAAAGTCAATATTTTTAAATTTTTAAAGTGTGGCCTACAAGTATCCGTTTCCTTTTGCTGACATATGGCTCCAATGCACTTTTTTGGGCTTTAAATATGGTTTGTATTCCCGTCGCGTTACCCCAAAATATTATTCCGTGTCTTAATGTGGCACCAACGTACCCATGGTATGCATCCAGAACCGCCGTTTTGTTTACAACTTTTGTTAATTTATATAAAGCAAAAGAAAACTTATTTAACTGTTTACAGACGTGCTCTTTATGTGACTGCCATCTTAGCACCCCCTGCCCCGCCGTTACCATGGCCGCTGATTCTTAGCACCCCCTGCCCCGCCGTTACCATGGCCGCTGATTCTTAGCACCCCATGCCCCGCCGTTACCATGGCCGCTGATTCTTAGCACCCCCTGCCCCGCCGTTACCATGGCCGCTGATTCTTAGCACCCCATGCCCCGCCGTTACCATGGCCGCTGATTCTTAGCACCCCCTGCCCCGCCGTTACCATGGCTGCTGATTCTTAGCACCCCATGCCCCGCCGTTACCATGGCCGCTGATTCTTAGCACCCCCTGCCCCGCCGTTCCATGGCCGGTGATTCTTAGCATCCCCTGCCCCGCCGTAAACATGGCCGCTGATTCTTAGCACCCCCTGCCCCGCCGTTACCATGGCCGCTGATTCTTAGCTCCCCCTGCCCCGCCGTCACCATGGCCACTGATTCTTAGCACCCCCTGCCCCGCCGTTACCATGGCCGCTGATTCTTAGCACCCGCTGCCCCGCCGTTACCATGGCCGCTGTCGTAACCAGGGATAGCGGGGCCGCCGGGGACTGGGGGCTCAGGTTTAATTGCGACTGCAATAAGGGGGTTTCTTGCCATAGTCACCACCCTTGGCATTGCGGGTTGGTGACCGCAGTAGATGATACGTTACTCAGGAAGACGCTGCTGCCCATCTCCTGGAATTTGTCCCTTAGTCGCCTCTTACGACCTCCTGGGAAGGATAGGAGTGGTGCTATTCTAACGCCGGACACCACACGGCAAATATAACACAAACTTTGTAATAAAACGATTCAACCGACGTTGTTCGATATCAAAATTTCAAGTCAATAGTAGTGTCGAGTTAGAGTCAGGAGTAGTATCGTTGTATTGTAATTAGCGAAACAAACCCTAATAATCCTATCATTATCAAGTTTCAAGTGCGAACTCCTACTACGGAGTACTAAATACAAGGCAATACTTTTAAAAAATATTTTCAAACAAACATACCGTTCCTTCTCTTCCCTAGTAGAAGTGGCGATGGGTTTAACATGTCCACGAATGTCAGCTTCCCATATCGAGTTGGCGAGCGCGTTGCCTATCGACACCATCACACTCACGTGGCTTAATCTAGAACAAAATAGTTTTAAATTAATGATTTTTTTCAAATTGTGTAAAGTTGTAGGTAAAGAAATTTTGACAGTGATTTTATACATAACTAGCGATCGCTCGCGACTTCGTCCGCATTAACTTTAGCTATAGATTTTTTTCTAAAATAAAAGTAGTTTAAGTTACTCCTTATTACAGCAACTACCTGCCAGTACAAGTCCCGTCAAAATAGGTAAAGCCGTTTCAGATATAAGCCGGAACAATCAGACAAAAAATAAAAAATAAAGATATTTTGGTATGTACCGTATATACATAATACATATGTCGCAGTCGGATCGTATAATCAGCCGTAACGTTTCATAAAACGTCCGTTCTGTATTGTGGCGGATCCACGATTAACCGGATTGTTATTACGATACGTTCTACAATATGGCGACTCACGTTTAGCCTCATTATAATCAAGCCTCGTAGCCACCCACTCTACTTATCTTATATACTACCTGACCGCACTCGACATTGCTGAGCTTTATTGACACCCATCCTGCTTATGACCGAACTACATGTTGCTGAATGGCCACCCATCCTACGATTGACCGCATTCGACTTTGTTGGGCTTTATTGCCACCCATCCTTTTTACGAAGACACCAGATGTCGGTTAATGGCCTCCCATCCTTTTTTGACCGCACTCGACATAGCTTAGCTTTGTTGACACCCATCCTTCTTATGACCGCACTAGATGTTGCTTAATGGCCACCCATTCTACTTTTGATTGCGTTCGATATTGCTCTATGCTTTGTTGACACCCATCCTTATGACCGCAATAGATGTTGCTGAATGGCCACTATTGGCCACCCATCCTACTTTTAACCGCACTCGACATTGCTTAGCTTTGTTGACACCCATCCTTCTTATGACCGCACCAGATGTTACTTAATGGCCGGTATGGCCACCCATCCTACTTCTGACTGCGCTCGACGTTGCTGAGCTTTTTTGACATTGAGAAGGATGGGTGTCAACAAAGCTAAGCAATGTCGAGTGCGGTCAAAAAAAGGATGGGTGGCCATTAACCGCCATCTAGTGCGGTCATAAAAAGGATGGGTGTCAACAAAGCTAAGCAATGTCGAGTGCGGTCATAAGTAGGATGGGTGGCCATTCAGCAACATTTAGTACGGTCATAAGAAGGATGGGTGCCAATAAAGCTAAGCAATGTCGAGTGCGGTCTAAAGTAGGATGGGTCACTAGGCCAAGTATAAGGAAAGTCTCTGAGACACCATTATACCTTCAAAGTGGCTTATCAACGATGTACCCTGTTTGTATTCGGCGTTTGGGCGGCACGTTATTACGCCGCTTTGACGTTAATTAAGCTAATTAACCTCTCACCGACACATTAATTTAGTTAATTTAGCTGAAATGCAATGCGGCTAGACGAGAATGCGTCGCATTACAAAACAGCCCTGTTTTTGGAAATGGCTAGCCGTAATGCAAAACAGCGGAATATGCAATCCGACTGCGACACATATATTTCATATGCATGTATTAAAAAGCGTTGAAGCACCAATTTTATTTATTATAGATAATGAATGGTAATCGTCGTTTTTCAGTCGCAGCACGAAGACCATTACGTTCTTTACATTTTTCAAACATTTGTACATTCTTCATATTTCATAGTTTAGATTTTTTTCATAGTTTAGGTTTTCATAGTGATTTTCTCCTCAGGCTGTTTTCTCTCAGCTCAACCCATCGCCCATACAGGCACGTAGAGCCCATGACCACGAAAAGATTGACGTTCATTAAGAGAATATCTGTATTCCAAAAATATCTATTTCAGTGTGGTGTTACGTGGTTGCTGCAGCCCAAGGACATCTACACAGAAACTAAAGTAACAAGTGTGAGTTTTGTCTACGATATACATATTACGATCGTTGCGTTGCTATACTGAGTTTGACTGGCAGCCACAGTGTTCCAATAAAACAGAATCCGGTCTTGGACTCCAAAATAAATTAAGATACTTTTAATGAGCTGTCAAAACGTGACATCCTCATACTTTTTATATGAGAAAATGATTTGTGACGTCACAACTCATTTACTCATTTTTAGTCACTTGACAATTTTTTTTTAATTTTAAAAGGAAATAAAAATCACGTATAAAAGCTAACTTACAATTATCATGCATTCCAGGCGTAGTTTAGTGCCACCTTTTTAAGATATGCATTTTGAATTGTTCTGTGAATAGCGACCAAGACCCTATTGCTATTTAGCAGAAAATTATGCACTGGTGGCACTTCACCAGTCAAACTGTAAAAGTTCTACAACCATGATAGATTACTTGAATCGGTATCAAATTAGTATATTTCATTACAAGTGCGGAAAGGCTGTCATTACAAGGAGTTCCGACAAATGTCTACACGAGCCGAGGTGCAGCCGAAGGTGAGGGTTGACAGTCGGAACTCCTTCCAATGACGGTTCCGCACGTGTACTGAACAACTATTTTTAATACAGTTGCGAAAAAATGAAGCAATTTAATAAAATTATAAAAACTCGCAAAAAACATTTTTGAAAAATGGCGCCAACCGTAAAAGAATCTACATGCAGAGATTTTTTTTGTTTTCTTCACCCATTCTGGGTAGGCAAAGGGAACTATGCCCATACAGCCAAGTCTTCAGTAGATTATTTATTGATATGAAATGAAAATGTTAATGAGATGAAATGAAACCTAACCTAACTCATTGAATCAAATCATTAAATCTGATATTAAAACAAATTAGTAGCTTCTTTTTAGAAATATTTGCATGAATCATAAAAACTTAAACTTCGTGGTTGGTTTTTTCTTTTTAATAGACATTATTTTGACAGTTGGGAAAGAGAACGCACGAGTTCGGAAAAGGTAAAGAAAAAGCACGAGTGTGTAATAGCCCACTTCCCGAACGCTATACGTGCCTGCAATACACCAGTTTTTGAGCAACTGTATTAAAAAAATATTTCAGAGTACTTATGTATATCATAAGAGTAATGTTGTACTTACGGCCATTCATCCAAATCTAGCGACCTAACTCTCGATATATGTGATCCTAAATTTCTATGTATTCCGGAACATTCTATGCAGATCAGCACTCCCAGATTCAGGCTAGCCCAGTCAGGATCTAAAAATAGTGTAGAAAATGGTAAATATATAAATGATTACTGCATTCATTTAACTGTGAGATATTCATTCAATTAAAATTTATTAATCAAACATTATACATATTTTTATGCGCTTATCATACGAGTATAAATTAACATTCCTTAGGGGATGATATTTCAAAAACCCTAAAACAAGTGTATTGTAATGTTAATTAGATAAATAGATACGCTTCTCACTCATAGCCCCATAGTAGGGTATATATACACTGTGTCGTGGGTAACATGGTCACATACAAAGACAGGAACTCTAACACCCAGAAAGAGAACAGAAATTTAAGCTCATCACTCAGAGGTGAAGAGGGAAGTAGGTATACAAATGGCGGCGTTTCAATGGCGGTCAAAGAAGATTCCGTTTTAGTTATTATTTATTGTTATGGCATGAGTTTTCGTGCTTCGGAGGGCACGTTAAGCCGTCGGTCCCGGTTGTTGTCGATCGGTAACAGTCGTTAAACCTTGTCGGAGGCCTTATGTGCGGTTTGAGAACATCCGACAGCGGGTTGACCACTATCCCGCATCTCCACCAACCCGCAATGGAGCAGCGTGGTGGAGTAAGCTCCGGGCCTCCCCAATAATGGGGAGAGACCCGTGGCCAGCAGTGGGACGTAAAAAGGGTTGCAGCCAGCCATGGTATGAGGTATAAGAAAACACAAACAAAGTACCGTTGGCGCCGCAGTCGCAGCACTTGTCGTTGCCCTGAACCCTCCGCACGTAGAGCGTGGCGCGCACGGCGCCCGTCGAGTTGGCGCCCGTCGGCGCCGGCTGCCGGGACGTCTGTCAACAACATTGGATTTTTATCACCTACCTTAGAATAAATACGTATAGAATGAGAGACTACATTGAGGCGCGTTGTCAAAATTGAAACACTAAATAGATTCCTACAGCTGTCACATCTGACAAACAAAATATTTTTAACTGTGACCAAATTAACTATAAAATATGTACTATGGTATGGTATGTATATGGTATGGTATGGTTTCTATAATGTAATTGTAATTAGTCTAAGGACCTAGGTGAGTATGGGTAAATGCCGAATTAAAAGTTATATTACTTACTATTCAGACATTACCCAAAAGACTTGGGTAATTCTAAGATTACCCGGATCAACCTATAGTCAGGCCAATGAGACGAGATAAAGAATGTAAACAAACGGACCGTTACCAAGTTACTATTGCGAGAGCGAGCAATTATTATGTCCTTATCATTCATACGCAGTAATGGCGTCAGTTAGTCGATGACAGCTGTTTCGTTGACTACAGTTGTCAACATTTGGTCGTATTTTGACAGGAAGTCGAAAAAGACAATATGTTGTGTTCTTGCTTTATTTTCATGTTCTTGGTATATCTTTGAGTCATTGTAATTGGGATTTAGAAGACGTGGTGGTATAAAGACATAAGCATACAACTAATCAATTTATTCGAGCAGCGATTGTCGAGCGGTTAAGACCGCGGATTCCGACACGGAAATACCGAGTTTGTGGAGGAAAAGGGGAGATCTCCCGCCAGGTGATGTCACTGCCTGGGGTCCGAATGCTAACTTCGCACCGTTTGTATATATACTGAGAATCTAGGATACTTCGATAGCGTGATTCAGGATACGTCTTCTGATTGGCCAATTCAGTATGACACGTGTGACGTAGTACTCTATTCTTTACAATGTTTGCTGCTTGCGTCGTCTTGCATGGTCAGCATTTCATGTGAGGCGCGCGGTCATGTTGCTGTAGGTATCGCGCCGCTACAAGTTCAAACCCTCGGCGAGCACCTTTGGCAAAATAGTTTATGTGCGTATTTTTCGCTGCTCCAAAAATACGATTTTTAGAATTGCGTTGTCACTTTCTCAAGTAGGTATTTGGAAGACGTGTTGTAATAAATCCTTACATACTTTAAAACAAATTCGCTTCCCACCGCTTTCCCGCGTCTCTATGTATACTTAGATCTTTAAAACAACCCAACGGATATTGTAGCGGTTTTTTAAATTGATAAGGTAATTTCTGAGGAAGGTTTACGTGTATAATTGATTATGCTTTTATGTAATTAGACTAAAACATAACGATTTTTGTCACAAATCTTGCCTACTGGGAGAGTTATATTCTCTTGCGCCGCGTTAACCAGCGGAGATACATTAAAGTGATGTTCTAGAGAATTGTAGATATATAAATTTTCTATACAAAAGTTCACATTAGTGTACTCTATCTCTTACGGCTGACTTACAATAACTACTTTTATGTGTAAAATGTTAATAAAAAATATCGCATTATCTCGAAGCTGTTTTATTCTGTTCACTATTATTCCTAATCGAAATAAAAACGTTAATTAGCTTCGTCAATTAAGATTAAAATTGTACAAAATGTAATCAAATAAATACTTTAGAAGATGATATTTTGTTTTACCAAAAATCATCACATCCCCGTCGCGCATTCTCATTGCGCGTCTATTCATTGCCTTTAGTACTTAAATGAGTTTTTTTTAAAGTAGATTTTAATGTATATCACTTAATCGCTCGAGCGAAGCTGGGCTGGGTCGCTAGTATATGTTATGTATATAATTTATTCAAATAAAAATGTTTTGAACTCCTGAAACTTTGTTTACATTTTTTATCTCGTCTCCTTGGCCTTACTTTAGGTATACTCCATCTTCTTCCCTAGCATATACAATACAGTGACGCGACCGGTCCCCACTCACCCGCCCCTGCAGGGAGGCCAGGATCTGCGCCTCCACCGCGGCCACCCACGCGTCGCGCTCGGCCGCGGCCGCCGCCGGCGAGCTGCCCGCGCCCACCACCCAGCGCCAGCGCTTGCCGTCCAAGCTGACGATCGTGAACTCGCACGAGTTGGCTGTGTCGCCATCTGAAAATATTTACACGTTTGAATTTATAATAAAGGCATGACAGACTTGTAAATAAAAAATACTGTTACATTCCTTTTGATAGTTTAACTGAAGGCTAGAATCCACGTGACGCGCTTCCACAACTGATCAAGCAGATGACGTTTTACACCAGACTTTCGGCAACGCGTCAAGAGATGGCGCTACAGGTATCATGAATCACGTTATCGAAGTTTTACAAATATCTTTCATATACAAGCTCCTAAAAGAAACTATTAGAGCACGGCCGGCTCCCCAACCGTTGCACGTGGCATCTTAAGAGCACAAAGGCGTTTAATAGATGACATACCTTCATCGCCATCCTTCTTAACGCCGCTGCTCTTGATGCGGCGATGTCGCTTCTTGACGTGCGGCGTGTCCTTATCGGCCCCGTTGGTGGAGCCCACTTCCAGTTCGGCTGTCAACGACTGGCGACTGCACGCCGGCTCCTTTGTTGTGTCGAACGCTGATAGAAGAGCTTTGTCCGTCGCTCGTGTTGGCTTGTCTTTGTACCCTGGGGACGAAAGTCAAGTTTGTTTTAACAGGTTATAGGATAATTAACCTTTTTTAATTTCCTACTTCGGACGGAGGGATTTAGGCAATGTTTACTATATTGGCAATGCTGGCTGGCTACATCACTTTTTTGGCCTAAAACTTTGCCCTAAGCAAAAACTGACCAAAAAGAAGATTCTGGTTAGTGTTTCGTGAACCAGTGCTGTGCACCCGTGCTGCAGAAACAACTCGAAGAATTAACGACGTGTTCGGACCAGGCACCGCTAACGAATGAACGGTGCGTTTTTGGTTTCAACGTTTTCGTTCTGGAAATTTCTATTTACACAATGTGCCTGGTGGACGACCTGATACTCAAGTGAATAACGAAGAATGTAAGGCAATAATGGAAGCAAATACCTACCTAATTTTTTCTGTAAGTGTGGAGCAGTGATAGATACGATCATTTTTTGAACAGGGACGCGCGCCGTTGTTTTAACTGTGAACCCCGGGTCGGAGACCGGTAGCTATCGATGCCCAATCACTTATACATACTCTACATGTACACCAGAGTGAATGCAGCTGTAGTATTGCAGTCAAGCCAAGCAGCCAAGTTCAGTAACCTGCGGCGCTTACCATGCCGGACTGCCGATCGGAGGTTCCCCCCGGGATCGATTTCCGGCGAAGCAGAAATTTGAATTATGAGTTTAAATTACTGTTTTCGGTCTGGTTGTTTGTGTTTCTGCCTGTGTGTGTCCATGGTACCTACGACTCAGGGTATATCTACCTTACTGTGGGGCTATGAGTGTGAAACGTTAAAAAAAATGAACAAGTATGTGTAGGGTTCATTTAAAAAAATGTTTACCTAATGACAATCCACCAATGCTGTCGTGTATATCCAAGCTGCTGTATCCGTTGTACCCCGGCACTGTGGTGATGATGGACTTGGAGCCTCGCGGCTTCTGTCCAGGCACCTTCACGGTCACGTACTGGAGCGATATCTCCTTGCCGTTCACATCTTCCATGTAGTCCTGGAAATAAAAATCAGTTACAGACTCATTTTCAATTTTTAACATCCTCAGGCAATATTTGTTACTGTGATTACATAATTGACAACCCACGACTGCCGATCGGAGGATCCCGGGTTCAATTCCCGGCGATGCAGAAATTTGAATGAGTTTAAATTCTGTCTTTGTGTGGTCCATGGCACCCACGACACAGGGTATAACTATCCTAATGTGAGGCTCTAAGTGTAAAACGTTTTATAAAAATAAAAATAAATCATCGCATATCATCCATCCATCGGCCTTTAAAAGACCACTGCTGTACATAGGGTCTCCTAGCATTCGCCACTTCGTCCGTTCCTACGCCCTCTGTATCCAGCGGCTTCCCACTGTCTTCTTCAAGTCGTCAGTACACCTGGTTGGAGGGCGGCTTTTAGATATTTGGGTACCTTAATAGCGCTAAAGTTAAAACTCAATTCCTCAGCAAATCTGGTCAGTAAACATCAAGCTCTTTTTTTTGTGGGGCGAAGGATATTAAACCTTCAAAAGGTAACTGGGTATCTTGAAAGGGACGGGATTTTATGTGAGACTTGAACGAGAGATCCAAGAAGTAGTAGACTTTATGTGAGATAGCGCCATCCGATGCTAACGAGTTCTTCTGGTGCCAATCTTACATACTACAATGACAACAGCATATTGCAACAGATGCATCAATGTCAAACACTATGAATGTGTCACTATTTGAAAAGTATGTCCATATTCAATATCCACGAAATATTTGCATTGAATTGGCAATATCACCACTATGGAAATAGATGGAATGTTTAATTTAGGCAATCAAGTGAAGCAACACCCTCATAAATATAGTACCTGGACAACCGAGCGTTGCTCGGATAAAAACTATTTGTTTTCTTGGTTTAGTTTCAAACGAAACACTTATTTGCTTATTATTACTTCTACGCCATCTGAAATTGCTCCCAATTTAAAAAAAATACAAAAAGATTATCGCTGAAAATATTTTTTTGTAATTTAAAATTTCTAAAAATAAAACCTAGCTGGATAGATTATACCCCGAAACCAGGGTACAAAATTTCATCAAAATCGTTGCAACCGTTTCCGAGATAAAAAAAATTATTTAGGTATATACAAGAATTTACTCGTTTAAATGTATTAGATTAATTAGGTAATTTACCTTATCTCAAAGAGAGCAATTGAATTTAATACAGAATTGTTTTCATATTGAACTATCTAGGTAATAAATTGATAGTGTTCTTTACAATAATCTTGCAAATAGGCCAATAGGCCATAAGCCATTATTCATCAGCCGTAATGATTGACCTGATACATTTACTTTTGAATCAATTGATGGGCACTCTAATAGATAGTAAGTAACCTAATAATTAATGTGGAACGCTGTATCAGAAAATATATCAAAACCAAATTGGTTATTTCAATAGATACGACAATTCAGGACAACACTATTAATGAATTTGATTCTATACCCTAACTCACAAATACTAATAACGTCTCACACTCAGATGAACTATTATTAAAGTTTTTTTTTTTATTTTGCATTTTTTTTTTGAATAGCAAAGGCCCATACAGACCTCCTGGTATTGAATAGTTGACTTTAGATAACTATAACCTACCCTTATCACGACAACACACCCTTACGGGTATTAACAATCACAGGTTTGACCGTCTGTCTGTCAGACTCATCTATTGGACGGACTAGTTTTAAATGCTAAATAACCATTAAAATACATAGCATTTTATATGTCATTCATAACACCTTCGAAGTTCAACCGAGGAAGTACCATCGCTGCACGAACTTCTGCTGTGAATTATTTACCGTTAAGTGTTTCGATGGAAGGGTGCTGATGCCGACCAGAATACAATGGGGCGACTATTGGCCACCAGAATTGATACTAAATCTACACAAGGTCTGCAGCGACCATTAAACCATTAAATTAAAAAAATCGTAGAGCCTACGATCAACTCGTGCTACATAATGTAAACCATACGATATTCAACAATAAACATCAATGTCATACTCACATGTAAGCTAGGATGATACGTCAGCCGTCCATCATCACACAGCGTCACGTACTTCTTCTTCCACTCTTTATTCAGCGCTTTACTGCTCTTCTTGTACAAATGCCCCTGCTTCAACGGAATGGCTCTGCCAGAACCCAGCTCTCCATTCTTGAGTCTATCGTCGCCTTTCTTCGAAGGTGTGAAGAGATTCGATCTTCGCCTCGACTTTCTAGACGTCGTGGGTGTTGAGGAAGGTGTAGGTAAATCTTTCGGGTCTTTTACGGGTTGGAGGTTGTCCAGGCAGTGGGGCGCTGTGAACTTGACGTTGTTGTTCTCGGTTGCTATGGAAACGAGGCCCGAGGAAGATCCGTGGCTTCCCAAGGAGTTGCCCCATCGCGAAGAAGTATCTGAGCCGTTCGTGCTGTGGATCTCGACTACGTGCGTGGACGAGATGCCGCTGCTGTTGGAGGACGCGTCAAATGAGGACGCGCCTCGGTGTAGGTGGTGTGATGATGCGGATAGCGTGTGGTGGCTTCTTGGGAGGGAGTCCTGGAATTAAACAAGGAATGTTAAAATAAAGCTATTTAATCACAGACAATCGTACAGTTTCGTTCACAATTTATTGTTTTTCTTTTAATATAAATCGATGCAGAAGAATTTAGAACAAATCCTATTAATGTTAATGTTGCTCTGGTACTCCAGAGCCGATGCCAATTCTGGCAACCACTGAATCGACTATTAAAAAATGTAATTATAATAAGGAAGCATGTTATCATGAGGAATCAGAATCTACGTAGGCCATTATAATATTCTCTAATGACATCAACAAAGTTTCGAACACCTCGCTAAACGAATTCAAGACAAATCGCCTAGAAATTTTCCTTTCTGCGCTAATGCGACAAATTTCCCGTCACCGCTACGACATAATTACCGGCATATGACACATAGTTGTAGGTAACACAGCTATTTTAAACGAGAGTGAAACTTGTATAGACTGCCAATGTCGAAGAAAACTGGTTTTCTTTCCGCGAATTTCCCTTTCAATGACATTGGTGACTGATGAATGTGTTTTGATACTAAATTAAACGCTATACAAGTGGTAGCCGAGTGGTTCAGACACCGGTATTCGACGCAACGGTCCTCAGTTCAAACCCTGATCAAAAAATTTGACTACGAAATTTCCTGTGTGCGTACCTTTCATCGCTTCTTAACAGTGAGAGAAGACATTGTAACATTTCACTACGATGTTCCCAAAACCATGCAGCAACAAAGGCATTAGGCATTAAGGCATAGCAACAAATTCCAGGCCAGTGTGGTGGACCATGAATTAAATCCTTCAAAATTTCAGAGAATAATATCCAGTATTTCATGTCCAGTAACGTACACAAACGCGCATTTGGCCAGCCAGGTGGACTTTGGCTTAAATCCCTCTAAATTTCGGAGACCTGAACCAAGCAGAGTGACACTACAACATGGTTACACTATTAATCTTTAATAAAAAGAAATTATTGGCGACATGCGCTCGAAATAATTTAAGACAACTAATTTTTGAAGACTTACCCATGATAAACAAAGGTCAACCTTACGAAGCGCTTAAGAGCCATAGGTTACGAAAGCCGCGACCTACATTTTTATACCCTACCACGATCTTTTACTTTACGTCAATATCGGTCGTAAACGTGGGATGTTAAATACGCCATTATAAGTTTTATTACGCGTCCACTGACCGACCATTGCCAACCGTGGGCGTCGGACGTAAAGACTAGCCAACTATTGGAAGATCTAGCTATTAACAGCAACAGCTCTCGTAAAAACCCACTAGCGCCAAGATCATAGACATGTAAACAATGCATTTAAGTCGAAACACTCTGTCATGAATAGCGTTGCTCTATTTGTTCGTAAACCGTCCAAATGTCTCCCAAAATTAGCTAGTTGACTACTGAGGAAGTATTTGTAGGAAAAAGTACTTCAGGCCTGCTTTAGATACCACGGGTAGGTACTTAACTTTAAGATTTCCCTCAGAATAATTAATAATGGCTGTAACACTCCCCATTATTGGGAACATAGGGTTTACTACATGACGCAGGGCTCAGGCGCGGTCCCAGGGGGAGGGGGGTCACAGGGGACATGAATCCCCTCCCCCCAAATCCATCAGTCTTGCGTAGATGGAAGGTGAAACAAACCAATTTGGGACACCTTTTCTCCCAAATTTCTTAATGACCCCCCAAAATTTCTTGGTGACCAAAATTTAAGGCTGCGACCGCGCCTGGCTGGGCTATCATATTATCATCAATTTTATCTACTTTTGGAACAAAAAAACAATAATTTGCCATAATATTATGTAACCCTCCCTGCATAAAACCGTTTACGAGTACTTTCATACTATCAAGCACATGTTACATACGGGATAGCAACGAGCAAATTCCAGCCCGTATGTTGTTTCAACACAGGATGTTGATCGGTACGCTTATAAAATGCAGCAGTTGTAACACTTGTAACGCGTTAGGGTAAAAATAACAAGGGCTAAGCTTCGCAAATTACAGTGTGTAGAAGCACTAGGAATATTTTGATAGTGTATATCCAACGAAAGCAGATAACACAGTTCCATTAATAGAATTGCGTTTTTACGCAATGATACGAGTAGATTAGCCAAGTAATAAAAGACAGCCTTAACTATACCGACACAGAGATTTCGAGCACAGGTACTAAAACTCTTCTTCTAAACTACTATAAATCTTCATTCTACTAAAAAGTATAATGAAGATTTTTTGTGATATCTTTCTGTACTGGTTTCTGAATCACGCTATCGTTGTTACTGTTACTGCATAGTTTGTAAGTAGTACAAGACACGTCGCCACGCCGAAAATGAGTGAAACCCGCCGCACTGAGCCGCCGAATACATATAGTTTCATAATGCCAGATAAATACAGACCTTGAAACCTAAAATTTCGATGTTTATTTTAGGTGTATTTTGGGTGCAAACCGATCTTTGATAATATAATTTTGATAAAATAGCATATCTCTCTAGGAAAATAAAAACTACGAGACTGATTTGATAAAGAACCAATTCTAAGAAGTAGAATCAATTGTTCTCAAATATTGAAGCTGAAGGTATGACATATAAATGTTTATCTATTTATAACAGAATTCAGTTTGTAATTTATTCATAAAAAACCACTGGACGGATCAATTCTCAAAAAAATCTTCCAACTCTTCAATGCCATATTACCAGCTATTAACATGTTGGTAACGTTAAATATTCGTTGGTAAAAATGTTAAATAAAAAAAATTAGAATTTAGAGAAGCGGAAACCAATTTCTATTCTAATCTCTCTCTCCATCTCTGATAGAAAAAATAGTTCGCTTTTTCTTTTTTCTTTAAAGCTTGCCAAAGGTACTTATTAATTGGAATTTAATCTTCTATCTTTTTAACGAAGTAGAAATATAAATCGGAGGCAATCTCTGAACGTATTTGACACTTCATTCCATCCATCCTGTCCTCCATTCCATCAATCTAAATAATGATTAATAAATAGAATAATTGATTTGATAAATGATTAAATAGGCAAACAAATTATTGAATTATACTGTAATTAGTTTTTGACATACGTTTTTATTAATGTTTTAATATTTATGACAATTATACTAAAAATAAGTGAGATATTGTACCTATCGCAAATTTTTGCATGCCTTACAAAGGTTAATGTGAGATACCTTATAATTTACATAAATAAGACCTAATTTGTGACCACATTATTGCAAATAAATTTATTTCATTTCATTTCATTTCATTTCAATCCTCAGGTTTGAGATGCACGTATATTTTTCCTGCAATAATGACAATCTACAATCATCGTATCAATGCAGACGGCAAACAGATCTTTAGATAGGTAAAATATCAGATTAGAGTCTACCTATCTCAATCTTTGTATTATCCTTTGGTTTTAGCCGTCCTTTTCCATGTCAATTTCAACCACACTTTACGTAACTTTTCACGAAAAGTGTTTACTAGTAATACTGTTACTAGTATGTAATACTGTTTATGAATATTAAGAAAAGAAACTGACGCATTATTATTTAAGTATCTTCTGGATTATTAAATTAATCTTATTTATTGGTTTTTATTAAGAAATTAGTCAATTACATAGGAAGTATGAATAACAAGCGCAATTGACACATTTTTTGGAAATAATCAGAGTAATGTACATTATCTGAGAAGAGATATTACTATCGGACATGCAGTGATAACGTACAAGAGCATTCATATACAATAAATAAATAAAAATCACATTATTTTATCACGTTTATATTTTTATATTATATCACAACTTAAAGGAACTACATAATATTGTGATCGCACGACATACAAACAAGGGCAAAAACAGAGAACGGACCGATGTCTAGAAGAGAAAATAAAAAGAAAAACCGGCCAAGTGCGAGTCGGACTCACGCACGAAGGGTTCCGAACCATTATCTATAAAAAATCACGTTTATTGTATGGGAGCCCCCTTAAATATTTATTTAATACTTTTAAATAAATTAAATATTTATTTAATAACAATAGCGGCAACAGAAATACATCATTGCCTTTGATTATCCATAGAAATAATTGCATTAAGATTGAATGAAAGGTAAATTGTGGTTCACGATTTATGACGTATTAAAAAAAAACTACTTACTAGATCTCGTTTAAACCAATTTTCGATGGAAGTTTGCATCGTAATGTACATCATATATTTTTTTTAGTTTTATCATTCTCTAATTTTAGAAGTTACAGGGGGGGGGGGACATTTTACCACTTTGGAAGTGTCTCCCGCGCAAACTATTCAGTTTAGAAAAAAATGATACGATAAACCTCAATATGCGAAGCGCGCATGACTCGGCGGCGAGCGTAGAACGCAAGCGATCTATGCAGCTAAGCCAAACGGGCGCGGTCAGGTGTGAGATGGGTGACCGCTAGTGGCAAAAATTTCATGCGCGTTTCCGTGCTTCGGAGGGCACGTTAAGCCGTCGGTCCCGGTTGTTGTCGATAGATAACAGTCGTTAAACCTTGTCGGAGGCCTTATGGGCGGTTTGAAAACATCCGACAGCGGGTTGGCCACTAACTCGCATCTCCACCAACCCGCATTGGAGCAGCGTGGTGGAGTAAGCTCCAGGCCTCCCCAATATTGGGGAGAGACCCGTGCCCAGCAGTGGGACGCAAAAAGGGTTGCAGCCAAACCTATCATTTTTGAAGACCTATCCATAGATAGGTACCCGTATAGGTTTGATGAAAAAAAAATTTTGAGTTTCAGTTCTAAGTATGGGGCAAAATTTATTGCTTTTTTCTATTTTTGTGTGAAAATCTTAATGTGGTTCACAGAATACATCTACGTACCGAGTTTCAACAGTATAGTTATTATAGTTTCGGAAAAAAGTGGCTGTGAGATACAGACACGTCACGAATCCATAAGACTCCGTTTTTTGCCATTTGGCTACGGAACCCTAAAAAAATGGGTAGAAAGAACGGGTAGGTAGAATCTGGTCAAAAACTTTCTACCTCTGCTCACACTCAATTCCAAAACGACTAAAAAAGTAAAGAAAACGTATGCCCCACTTTAGCGTTTGTGCAAATTATGAGTAGCAAAGCCCTTCAAGTTCCAAAACACTGTGTAGATTTTTTGTAGTATCTGGTATAACTCAAAACATGTTTGTAAACATGTCATACAAGGGCAAAAAATCCACAGCTAGTGGTAAACAAACTTGAGTTATGAAATGTATTGACAGACACATGTAATCTTATATGTATGCTGGTTGTTTTGCACAAGGAAGTTGTCACATTATGATTTCAAGTTATGTGATATTTCCATGTAGTATTATGTTGAGCTGCTCACCATATGCGTAAAGTAAGTGGTTTATTGGTGTACCTAAGAGTAAGTATAGGCATAAAATATTAACTGTTTTTCTTAAACAATGGCTTGTATAGTATTCTGCAGGGCATTGGTTTCCTCTCATTTGAGAAGTTCTTGGGCGGGCCACTAAGAAATTTGGGGGAAAAGATGTCAAGGATATGATATGATATAAAAAAACCTATTGATACAAAATGCCAGAGAATTATAGTGTCAATCATGCATATTGAAGAAAAACATAGTAAGTAACAAAATACATGTTTTGTCATCAATCATCATAATATCAACAACAACACACAACATATTTTGCTAATCAGAATCCTTATTTCCAGGATTCGAACCTTGAACAACAACACTATCTCTCATAAAAGTTAATTAGGGGTAATTATTTTGATAAAATGACTAAAATTGTGTAATTAATAGTTGTTCATATCAACATCCTGGTGCAGAAAGTTTTTTTATCTGCTTTCGAATTCATGTTTCAGAATATGGAATATATTAGTTATCACAGTGCGTAATATTATGTTCAGTTACAAAAAATGTGTCCCACTGTTGGGCACGATTCTCTGCCCATTATTGGGGAAGCCTGGAGCTTAGTCCACTGTGCTGCTCCAATGCGGACGGGGATTACTCTAGCTAGATAAATCTATAATGTATTATACTAAGAAAGGGATTTGAGGTTGAATTTATTTTATTTTTATTTTATGGAGTAGCAGACAAGCATGCAGGCCACGTGGTGTTAAGTGGTCGCTGCAGCCCATAAACATCTACATACAACCTCAAGCAAGCATAGGTAAGTCTTGTCTAAGGTCGTATGCAGTTGCGCTGCTACTCCGGAGGCTGGTGGTCGCCTCATGTAAGTGTGGCCGGCAACTGCACCTTTCCACCGAAACACAACAGAATGGGTTCACGGCAGAAGTGGTTGCAGCGGTGGTACTTCCCCGGGCGAACCATAATAGTTCTACCACCTACAAAATAATTGGTTAAAATAAATAATTGGTTGAAATAAATATTTAAAAATTTATTTCTTTGTCCCCCTTTCAAGTCGCAATGGTACTACAGATTGACCTGATATTTTTGCATGACAATGGTTGGAGAGTATCGTAAGCCACTTTTTAATAGAAAATATCTCATCCCTATGTGAAAACTAGTATAACTACTTAATAGCAATGAAAATCAGTAGTAGATAATGCCAAATCCTAACTATCAATTTAGAAAAACACATGTCAATAATGGATTTTTATTCAATGTCTCAAAATAATGCCATAAATATCATGAGTAAATATTTTGTGGTAGTAATAAACTATGACTCAGACTTTTTTCTTAAAAATAAAAATAAAATACAGCTTAAAACGCCATTGTTTGAGCCAAATGGATGTCAACACTGAGAACTGAACCTTGAGACTTAAGATATCAGCCGATGACAAAAAGAAACTGCAATGTTCAATGCCATTAGGCAATTAGATGTGTAAATGTAGGTAAATTATAAATTTGAAGTCTATTTACTTCTTGCATTGTGGTAAGAATTCTAGTTTTAAAAAGGTTTGCTGCCAAGTTTTAATCTTTGGTTTAAGTGATAACCAGGAACACATAGATGATTCAACATCATTTGGCAGCAACCCTTTTTTGCGTCCCACTGCTGGGCATGTCCAATGATTGTGGAGGCCTAGAGCTTACTGCTGTCAGATGATTTCAAACAGCCTCATAACAAGGTTAAACAACTGTCTTCTATTGACAACAACCAACAGCTTAACATGCCCTACAAAGCACGGAAACGGGCATGAATTTTTTTGCCACTAGTGGTCACCCATCTTATATCCGACCATGCCCGTTTGGCTTAGGTGCATAGATCGCTTGCGTTCTACACTAGCCGCCGGGCCATGCGCGCTTCATCAATGCACGTAACATCATCTACATTCAATCTGGAAGCAATGACAATTTAGATCATAGCCCATCATCTTGTCAAAGTGCACATTGTTGTGCTACACTACACATTATCTCCGTTTAAGTATACCATGTGTCAGTGATGAAGAACATTGACATCCAAAACTACTATGGTAGTTTAGGTCCTAAAACCTCCTCCTCCATCAAAGATCTATGCTTAAGGTGAGAAAATAATAAGTTAACAACAAAACTGATCACAGTGGACATTGTTATAGTCATTTAATATATTTTTGTCCTTTATATGATCCTGGTAGTCAGTAAGTTGATACATATAATGATACAGCTGTGTTCTTAAAATAGAATGGTAACTGATATAAATATGCATTGCCCAGTAGCCCATTTAATTGATCAACAGCAGCACATTAATAGGGCAAGTCTGGATATCAGATGATTTAGAACATTGAAGTACATATAGTAGAAATATGTTATAACAACATCGAAAGGACCACTATAACAAGTCACAATAGTGTTGTTTTAATAACCAATGTTAATTCTATAAGCAACATCGAAATCAGCTCTAATTTTCGATCATTAGAATCAATATGTCATTATAATAAATAATATTGTTGTAAGAGATTTTGACTGTAATAATCCCACAGCTGGGCTCGGGACTCGTCCCATTGTTGGGGAGTCCTGGAGCTTACCTCACCATACTTCTACAATGCAGGTTGGTGGAGATGCAGTGTGTGGTGGCCAATCCACTGTTGGATGTTCTCAAGCCACCCGTAAGTCCCCTGTGGCGCAAAGGTTACTATGCCAGAGAGGCTATAGAGGGTCCTTGTTTGGATTACAGTGAAGACAAAAATTTAAATGATTTTCAAATTTGTTTTCTGTCTGGGGATTTATGTTCTTGTCTTTGTATGTGTCCAAGGAACCCATGATACTGTAACAAACGCATCAGCCAGCTAGCCAATGAGAACCTTGCAGCCATGCCAAATTGACATCTCCCTTCAGCCTAGCCAAGACATAGCTAATAAGGAGGGAGACGTCTCTATATAAGCCATTTTCAGCCATTATTCTTTGTCATTCTGTTTGTCAAGAAAAATGCAGAAGCTTTGTCTGTTTTATTTCTGGTTTTTTCAATACAGAGAATCCTAGTGTAGGGCTTTGGGTGTGTATCATCATGTTATTTATTTTTTTTTTTTTTTCAACCTTTTTATGTCCCACTGCTGGGCACAGGTCTCCTCTCACAAGTGAGAGGGATTTAGGCCATAGTCCACCACGCTGGCCAAGTGTGGATTATTATCATTTGATAAAATGTAAATATTCACCAGTATGCTGTGGGGTCACCAGTTTTCTTTCTGGTTCCTATGATAGACATCAGTATTGTTGATGGTATATACAACGAGGTACATATTAGAAATAAAGCACATGTTTTGCTTTGACAAGGCACTTATACTACTTTGAGAGAGACAGGTACTTTTACTACCTACTTTGGAAACAACAAAGAGACCAATAAGTACATGCAATAATGCTCATAATTCATATTTATAATTCTTGCTCAATACAATGCAAATTGTTTATCTTACGACATCATAACACTAATTGTTATCGTTATAGGTAATCCAATAAATCCAAAAAATATCACAGCTATCAAATGTAGTAGGTATTAGTTAAGATACAGTTAAAATTACTTTTTGATTAAAAATACCACGCCAGCTGAACCGCATTGAAAAAAATATTTTTACACAGTTGTTAGACTTACCTTGTACAGAAACGTGGAGTGGTTGTGGCTTGGTGAATTGGCCAGGGGCTGAGGAGTTACAGGCCTGGAACCTCCAGACAAGCACTGGGAAGACGCCGACAGTCTCGTACCCACGATCTTTTGACACGCTGAAAATAACACACCAATAAATCACCAAACACTGGATTACCATCAGTCTATCGAAAGCATTAAACACTTATTTCGATTCCAATCACGAGAACAATACATTTTAAACGGTAAATGTACACGCACATTCAAATTTAGCCGATTTTCGACGGTCGCGTTCCTCCGCTCTCTGGATATTGTAACACGAACTCCGTCGTCTCAGGCTCGAAATTGGCGACATGTTCGATTTGAAAATAAGCGTTTTATCCATCTCGCCATTCAGAAATACCACGACAATAATAAATAACACACAACTGTTGGAATGCCGGGTGACATTCAACGGCGGTCGCGTCAAAAATGTAAACAATGAGGAGCGATGAACGAATTGTACGAATGTATGAAACGTACGTACGACCGCGCGCCACCGACCTGGTGTTACCACTGCGGTGCACTGAATTCCCCATGCGTAGCGTAGCAACACGAGCTATCTAATATCTTCATTCAGGACGCAGCGACACGCAAAGTGATTCGTATGCGCGAGAAAAACAATATTATGTAACTGATCGGTTTAATCAGATGAATTAATTTTAGTTAATACGCCCGGTGCAAACGCATATTTCTCCTCGATTTAGGGCATGTTTGTAAATTTCTACCTATTTGAATTATTGAAACTTTGAATATTATGCATATCAAAACTTTCTATTACTATAATATCTACCTATATAAATGGTTGATTTACTTCATATATTTAAAAAGACTTATGAAATTTTAACGAATATCCAGTTTTTATTTAATTAATAACACTTTTTGGTTTATCTTGGAGTAAAAAATAAAGTAAACTTAAAATAGTAGTGGAATGAAATATCGAATTCGTTTTTGACGAGCGAATATAAAGTAGAATTTGGATGACATCATCTTAGCGAAAAAAGTATTCGTTTTACCAACCGTCTTGGAATACTCGTTCGACATTCAAGCCATACGTCGCACACGTCTCGTAGTATGAACACCTTCGGAGTTCATTTGATAGCTTGCGAGCACGGTTGTCGTCTACGACGCGCGGGCTGCTTTCACTTATGGCATCTGGAAGAGTAACAGATCATTAAATAGGAAATAATCTATTAGAAACACCGAACGGAATTAAAATATGTTAATCGATAGCCTCGTAACATCTCGCAGACATATCAACACGTGTGTGCGTAATATGGTATAATCGACTAAAATGCTTTCTCTCTTTAAGGTCAAAGGTGCTCATCAAATGAGCAGATGTACGCATAGCATCGATTAATGTTTTCTTGTAATACAACATCATGGTAATTATGAGAAATGTTATGAAACGAAAAGGTATATAAAAATAAGCGTATAGTATTATTATATTTACTGACCTTGAGTTCCAACAAGTATTATAGGAATTTCAGCCGAATTCCTATAATGGGACATTTTGTTGAAGTAATTGGAAACTGTGTTGTAACTAATCTCGTTTTCTAAACTGAATACGAAAATTACGGCATCCACCCAAGCTGTGAACTGTAACAAAAGAAAACAATATGTCAATTTAAATACTTGCTCAGTTTATGTATAGTAAAATAAAATAAATACTACTCAATTTAATCTCAATAACATTTTAATAGATAAGTGAAAAGATATAAGTACCTTTAACAGATATGGCAAAGAATATAATCAATATTTGATTGATTAATTCAAAGATTACGAAATTTGGTTTAATTGAATTTGTATTATCGAGTTCAAAATCTCCTAATTCAATTAATATTTTTTTTCAAACATTAATAGTTTCATTCATAAACAGATAGATATTTAACCAAGATTAACCTACAAGTGAAACCAGGAAAAAATAACATAAAATTGTAAAACCCCAAAACACCCGTACCCTACCCGTACGGGTGCTACATACATTGCAATACTAAGACTTTTACGTAAAATCCCCTAACAAACGAGACTGCGAAATTATTTGTAAAGAAAAAAACCGACCCCTATGTTTTAGTCCATAATTACGTGGGGTAATTTCGAGCAGTGGCGAGGGCGAGTGGGGAAGGGTTATGTCATTCACCTATGAAGACTTAAAAAGTATGAAAGTCAATGTTAATTAAGTGATAATGTTGTTGGTACTGGTAATATACCAATATATAATATTACCACTTTTAGAACCATTACCGTTCTATTCCCTTGGTACCTTTTGCGTAAGAGACTATAAATTCAATACAAATTACAAAAAAATTTGATTAAACAAAGACAGAGACACAAACTCCCAGACCAGAAAATCGTCGGAAATCTATCCTCGTCCTTTGAAAATCTGACACACCGTTGGGCCACACAGGTCGCCAATTTTCATAAATAATACTTAATATATTTTTACAATATGCAGTTTCAGTAACTGAATGGAGACGAATTATGTTAAGACATACATTTTAAGATAAAAATACTACTACTTTTACTAAATTAGGTGTCTATACAAAAAATATTGTTAATTTTTTGGCAAAAACATTAAATCTCTCATTTAGCCCAAACATCTTCCATAGAGGGCAATACTGTTTAGAGGGATCGAAAAGCTTAGAGTGTGTATGAATAACAGAACTTCCACTTGAATGAAGATAGGTGCGTAGAAGCGAGGGTGTCACCCCTTTTTCTCCGTGCAACAATTGACGACGGAGGCTCGTCATCCGGCTACCGAGTGCGTGACGCAGATACAGGAGGGAAATCTTTTGAGAAAAATCAGCCCTCTAAAATAGACTACTTTATTTATAGGACGCGAAAAAAGCGGAATACAAATTACATTCTGTATAAACATTTTGCTTGGTAAGTAAACAACTTCCTTGGGAGAAAAGTTTGTGTAAAACAAGAATGTTAAACAAAGTTTTTTATTTAATGAGATGTAATTTTAATTCTCAAAACCAATTATTATTGGCTGCAACCCTTTTTTGCGTCCTACTGTTGGGCACGGGTCTCTCCCCATTATTGGGGACGCCTGGAGCTTACTCCACCACGCTGCTCCAATGCGGATTGGAGGAGATGCGGGTTAGTGGCCAACACGCTGTCGGATGTTTTCAAACCGCCCGTAAGGCCTCCGACAAGGTTTAACGACTGTTATCTATCGACAACAATCGGGACCGACGGCTTAACGTGCCCTCCGAAGCACGGAAACGCGCATGAAATTTTTTGCCACTAGCGGTCACCCATCTCACACCCGACCGCGCCCGTTTGGCTTAGTTGCATATCGTAATCGTAAATCGTTTGCGTTCTACGCTAACCGCCGGGCCATTCGCGATTATTATTAACTTATTAATATTTGAATCTTTGCATATCTACATATAAAATACAAATTTAATTCCTTTTATAGTCGTATAGCATACTTTATGTTTTAAACAACGAATGAAAACAATAATAATTAAATAGACAGATTAGATAGATACAAAATAAACGCGTTAATGACGAGACTACTATCAAATTGCGTGTAGCATCCAAAACTCACATAATAAACCACAAAAGGGTTAGGTTATGAGCTTTACACGCAAATAATACCAAAACATCTCCAAAAACTTTTATGTTAATGACATTGTAGGTCTACTATCTGATAAAACTTTGATAATAAACTATCCATACTCGTATCATAATAAATTTAAGAAACCGTCAATATACGTGAAAATTTCATTTCTATGATATAGAAAATGCACTTTGCAGTGATAAATTTAATAATAATTCAATTTTGTATTGGTAAGAGGACCAACCAAACTAAAAATGTAATAAAAAATCTTACCAATCCATTACTGCATGGAATTTTAGTGTGACGGCACTGTATTCTACGGTCAATCTCACAGTTATATTCAATCACAACAGTTTTGTAATGACAATAAAAGTAATGAAGTCACTAAAGGCTGTCACAGTGTGATCAGGGCGGCTAGCTGTAAGCGACTGGGCGGGCGGGCGGCTTGGAGCCCAGACCGACGAACTTCAGCGAAGCCTTTGCGTCTGTTTCACTTGCACGCAGCACAAGAGCGTTTGTAAATGAGACGGTGGCACAATGCACTCGCTTCGAACTTTGCATTATAGTTCACAGATATTCCACGTTTAAGCACGTTTAATGACTTAGCAAGTTAGCTTAGCCATAACATCAAAGATAACTTATTCTGTCGCTACACAGGTCCATAAAAAGAGATCACCTTTTAGGTTATCGTAAAACTTTGCTAAAATACTTTGTTGCTTGACAAAAGTAAAAAGGTGTCTGAATATTAATGGAAACATATAAGTCAATAAAGTCACCATTAACATATTTTAGTGGCTGTTTATGTATATTGTTTTATTTATGTGAAACGCCTACCGTAATAAAATTTTCTAAGTTACCATTTTAAAGAACAGTAGGTAATCCGATAACTATAGGTACTATTTATTTATAACTTTTATAATAATTACTAGAATTAAAGTAAACTTAACGAAAACGCGAGCAAAATATAAGATAGAAAACACGACAACAGTCAGAAGGATAAATTCTAAAGTAGATTTATCTTGTAAAAACTTGGTACTGGTACTTGAAGTGCAGTCGTCTCCTTTGAACAATTTTGTGTTGAGTTTCGCAATAAATAAAGCCAAATTGAGTTTCCTTAAGGGAAACGTGTCATACCTACCTACGAATATTGAATCTACTAATTTCGATGTTATACGCGTGATAACTGAATGATTTATTAATATCTCATTCTGATTTTCGTGTAATTTGTAAAATTTTGCTAAACATTACTTACTTATAATGTTCCTTAAAAGAAAACAAATTTAAAAGTTAAGAATAATTAAAATTAAACTCGCATATTACATTCAAAACATAAAACATCCCTTCCACTGTTTCCTTAATAATAATACTATTTATTGTTATGTTCATACGATGCCGTTTATGATGTGATGAGAAGATGCAGTTTTATTCATAACATCACCTGATTCTGTTGATGTACACGAGGCAATATTAAAGTAAAATGAGTCGGAAGTAATCGAATCGCTTGTGCCGGCTCTATCGTACGTGCATCGACCGTCAGGCGGAGCGAGCGACGTAATTCAATATTACCCTGGAATGCGGGAGAAAAATATTGATTGGTAGAACATTGCCAATTCGTGTAAGGTTAACTTCAAGTGCTTAATAAATATTTCAGTTCAGAACATCCGTATTCAAAGTATTGCAAAAGAATTTTTAATTTCGACCGATTGAGCTCAAATGTTATTTATTTAATAGGTTCACCTAGAGATTTAACATGGTTTACAATACTTATCACTAACGTGTTGTATTTTGCTACATGAAAAAACCAATTACAGGTAAACATAGCTTCAAAAAAATATAATAATGCTTAGGTAATTGCGCACTTTGACATAGGTAGATACATTGTCTATAAAAGGGGTGGTTTAAGTCAATTAAAATCAATTATTTTAGATGAATTTGTGATGATTTTGCATAGCCAAGTGACCACAGTCCTAATAAATTCAATAACTCCAATGTGTTACCAGTTTTTTATGGACCCTTATGATATGGATTAAGAGTTCATAAACAAATAAAATTACATTATTATTACCTTCTGTTAGTAATGTTCTGTGATTATTACTGTTCGTCTTTACTTACGTAAATATATCGAAACAATTACGCGTTTTGTTAACATTTAGATTTTATACCTACTTTAATCGCAGTCATTTATAATTGCAGTTATGTTTATAACAATACTTTATCAGATCTTACATCACAATAGGGTAAAGCGCTTGATACAATCTCGTTCCTGCATAGTAATTAATTAGTGATGCTACAATAAATCTCGTATACTTACATATATATACAACTACTTATCTTTCTCCGTCAACACATTAAATTGATGTCTATTATTGTAATTGGTCTGCTTTTCCGTTTTAGTGACTTTTCAAGTAATTCTATTCTCAGCACTTAATTTCTCTTACTATCAATATAGTTTTATTTTCCGACCCTAAAACTAAAATTGTAACTACATATTGCAATAACCAATTATTCCTGCATCCTGGGACCTATGCAGGTAGAAATGTTACCTGTTCAGCTAATACTGGAACATGCTACGAAATAAGTACCTACTTTTACGACTAAAAGTAACAAGTGTGACCTGGCCGTTAGATTTCCTGCATAGTACTAAGCTAAGATGACGTATAAAAATATAACATTAACAAAACAATAATTTATTTCACGACATAATAATATATTCGCGATATTGAAAATTGATAACATTGTCAATCATGAACATAGACGGGACCATTTCAAACGATACTTTGACCTCAGGCGTATATTATACTATTTTTATGCTCAGCACAGAAATCGCATCTACAACTACATATCTCTATAAGAACATAGGTCTAATTAGAAATTTTGAGAGCAAAGCACATACACAACACTAAACGCTCTCCTAAGTATTTTATTTCGGAGTGTCCATGTCCTCCCGACTGTTAACTACTGTAATTCCGGCTGCAAGATACAAAGCAACCGTCGCGCACTTAAGCCTGTGAGATTGCACGAATGAAGCTGGTTCATATTGTACCTAATCTAAGGCTCTGACAATTTCCAACATATACCGCATACCTATATATGCTGTCACGTGTGCCCAACTGCCCATTATCAACCCATAGCTATTCTGTTATCTCAAATATATTGTAATTTTTTTTAAATGCTGCTGGGAGTTTTTTTCCGCCGCTTTTTTTCTCTCAGCTCAACATCTAGCCCAAACGGGCACCTAAAGGCGACGATGACCGGGAAAAAATGACAATCATTAAGCGAATATTTTGTATTCCTTATATGCATTTTTTTCTTTCATACCTACAGATATAATGGCGGCTCCACATTAATGCCGTGAACTCATGGCGTGCATTCATGCCGTGAATTAATGGCCTCCGCTACATTCACGCGTTAACACATTGAACGTCGCGTGAACTTATTGTCGCGGGACAAAATACCGACTTTGATCGGGGAACAGTCCAGAACGCGCGTATGGGCTGTGAAAACCATCAACATTTACGTTCGCCACGTTCACACCAGTTTTTCGCGTTTCACGGGAATAATGTATTTAATAGATAGTATGTATGTAATAGACTGACGTAAAGAGATTAAGACCATGACTATTAAGATTAGGACCTCTTTATGATTCTCAAAAATGATGGTATAGATGCAAATAAAAATATTTCTTCATTCTGTCTTTTGAATAGTACCTATTGTAAGAGTTATAATACTGATTTTAAGCATCCATGATACCATCCTAAATTTAGTGAAACCTGAAATAAATAAAATAAGGTTATATATACTCCTACATTCCCATATACTAGTAAACGCTCTCCTACATGTTTAATTTCTGAACGTCCTCTCCTGTGAACTACTGTAATTCCGGCTGCAAGTCACAAGACAAGGCAACATTTGCGTCGCGCAGTTAAGCCTGCTAGATTGCATGGTTGACAAGCATCCCCCTGCTATTAGCCTAAAGTTGAGAAGGTTTCTATGTGCCTATTTCGAAAATATGACGTACACGTTCAGTAGAAACTACAGTAAGAATAGTCGTAACAAATTTGCAAGAAAAGCTTACTGTAAGTAAGTACTTGAAAGAAAAGCTCATGACAAACAAAATACTAAAGTGTAAAAAAGAAACGACAAGCAACAGTTTTGAACCTTTTCTGTTTCCGAACAAACCCTTCTTGTCAGCTGTTTTCTTTCGTTTTCTAGCTGACAGTAAAATAATAGTCGTTTATAACCAAGTACATTCCATATAAGTAAAACGCTATCAAAACGGAAATAATTTAAGCATTGGACGTTTTGTTTATATGTATTATGTAGAGCAAAATTAGTTTATTTCGCCATCTCTGTTCCGCTGATAGACGCGTAAGTAATTATCTTTTGAGGGCGTTGTTAAGGTTCTTACTCACTTATTTACCACTGCATGTGCTTGAGACATGCTTATTCTCATTCATAACTTGATAAAAGTAGAATATGTTCAGATACGACCGGAAACTCTCGCCTTTTTGACGTTTTCGTAGTTCTGTCTTTTCTATCGTTTATTTTTGTTATCTATGAAGATTTCATACGTAGGAGGTACGGTTCAAAATGGCCATACTTTTTTACATATTTTATTCAAGTTGCAAATCATATCGTGTATTTATAAACATAATTTTAAATAAACTTCACATGTCTTCTTTAAAGGGCAGTCCACAACGCATTTAGTTAAAATAGTGTAAGCAGCTTTACAAAATAGCAAATGCGAACGGCAAATGATTTTGATAACGCATCCGGTACAATGCACCGGCAACTCGAGTTATGTAACAAAAAAATCACACATTGCAATCAATTATATATAATTGCTTGTACGTGTGAAGTATGCTCGTAACGTAGCAATCAAACAAGCCAAATGGTAAGAGAAATACGTAACTAGCGTAACAACGTAGGGATAATAACAGTTATTTCTACCTCGTAGATACGTAAACTGATGAGAAGATAGATATAGAAGGAAAGAGAAGAAATTTTTGCATTCCTGGTAGTCTTTGACGTAATGGGTAAGAAGCAGAAGAGCATACAGGCCACGTGGCATTGTCGCAATGGGCGTGCAACCCCTTAACATATATCGAAATTTAAACAAGATCAAATTCTACCATCTACCAAATAATAAATAGAATCTTCCTGAACTCAACAAATATTACATGCAACGCCAACGAAAGTAAGTGAATTCTAAAGAGTTTAAAAAATAATAAAAATCAATACAGTGTGGTGATAAAATACTGTTATAAGAAAAACTGATATAACAAGCATGAGCCTTCGACCTTTGCAAATAATAATACTTCAGACAAAAGATGTTCACTCATCTCAAGGTCTCTCATTATAACCGTCACGTCTGCGAGCGAGAAATTTATTAAATGAACGAGCTCCTTCGCTATTATAAGATAAATCAATATTGTAACGCTGATGAACCTACGTTTGTAAATGTTTATAATCACAATTACATCCATAATTTTATTTTGCAGCAAGTTTCTTCGAAACCATATACATTAGCAGTAGTAATGTACTATATCAAGAAAAAATAGTTTCTTATTTTTACCATCCCTCGATCAAAGTAATTTAAACAAAACGAAAAAACCTCCTTTACGCAGATGAAGCCGTAGGTTATTATTTGTAATAAAAAAGATAGTTATGCGTATACAAAATCTATGGCAATTTAAGTCCTGGGTAAAATTCAATAAACGTGAAATGTCAAAATCTGTTGACATTAGGTTGAAGGGTTGCACGCTCAACGGAGCGAAATTTCCCCGTATAAATAATTCAAATCTAACGTCGGCCTGTCAGCAGTCGCTAAGGTAACATGCCTTATTATCACGTCACACAAGGAATCCTGCTAAATTAAACAATCTAGGGCGGGTTTCATTAACTGTCTTTTTCTTTTAGCTAATATTAACTTATCCAGAAATAAGGTGTGCTATATCCGCTTTATTTAGCTTAATTGACGATATTTCTGTGAACTTAACAAATTGCAATTTAATTCCGAAAAAATAGATAAAAGTCTTGTTAGCATTTTGAGGTGGGTTAATGAGATGGGTCTAACTAAACGTCTTAAACGAGAAAAAAATTCGGCGTTTGATTTTGTTAAGCAAACAATTTTTAACACAATCACAATGAATCTGATAGAATAAAGTTTCATGCTTTTGTTGCCAAGCAATCGTAAACAGGTTTCCGAGACCCTACGAAGCGGACGCCTCGGGGTGCGATCCCAACAAACCTGACAAAAGAAGTCACTGTAGATTCTCGTATAGATCTATGTTACCAGGCGTTGTTATCAATTTTGGGTTCAGTATTCAATGGTTTCCGAAATAAAAATATTTATAGTATCCCAAAATTATAATCCTTTGATGACTTAACAGAAAATGTCGGGAAAAATAATTTTCATAAAACAATTTTATAAATAGTTCTAAAATAGAATTGAAAGTATTAAAAGTTATTAAGATTTTAATTTTTTTAATGTAACCGTAATTTTCAGACATAAGCTTTCTACATACAAAACCACATTAAAATGAAAGAAAAAAAAAGTAATTCTGTACACAAAGATAGCTTAAAAATGTTTCGTAAAGTTTAGACATAACATTCGTGGACAACTTTCGTTTGTATTCGTTTTTATTTGTTTTTATTTTCAATGTAAGTTTAAAATAAAAGCAAATAAAGAAGGAGTAACTTAATGCAAAGTTATGTGATTGGAACCAGAAAAGGTGAACAAAGCAGACTGAATTAATTAACGATGGTTAATTAATTCAGTCTGCTTTGTTAAAGATAGGATAGTTCTTATAACCATAGTAAATGGTTTGGATTTTGAGTTCAACCAGTTACACGGCATTGCGAACAGTATTGAGTTTTTTGATCTTTTTCAGCTACCGTATACGTTAGTAGCAGTATAAAAAATCACCTACGGAACTGCCAAAGCAAGCAAATGTCACTCAAACAAAGCCAGTTTACGCACTGAATGGCTACGAATAATGTGGGACAGGTAACCCGATACAATGTCGTGACCCGCGCCAGTGCAGTCTCGCGTACGCGGTGCGATATGATACTAGCAGGACTAACTCGCATTGTGGTCACAATATTTCCGCTTACGTGTCCTATTTGTTAAAAAGAATGAGAACCGAGACACTGTTCAGAAAGAGAATAGACGTAGCCATTTGGGAAAATAATGAAAACTTTATAAACAAAAGACGAATTGAAAATGTCAATCAGCGCCCGTTTTTTAATTTTAATTGATTTTTCTTACAGAAATTTCACGAAAAAGGTACTATAGGACTAGGTGAATGGTTCTTCAGTCCTTGTAGCTTCGGGATTAAGAATAGAGCTACGGTATCCCCTGCTTGATCGTAAGAGGCGACTAAAAGGGGGCTTCCGAGGATGCGAACGGTGAGAGTGGGAGCTTGACCCGTCCAGCCAGCAGTCCCGGGAGGGACGCCTCGAACGAACACCTATAGGTGCAGGAGAGCACATTTGCTCTCCCGAAGATGGGCCCGTTCTGGGGCGCCGCGCGTGGAGGACACCGGTGCGTTCCAATGGAGATCCCGGAGTCCTCATTCGCAGAGGCAGGCCACCGAGGGGGTTTGAGTGCGGTCAAATCCCACATAGCTCGGTATCTTCTCCCAAGGTGTCGGGTATCTTTTGAAGGTTCCCCCCCCCCCCCCCCCCCCCCGATACCAAAAAAAAGGTGAATGATTCTTCACAGGAACTATGCCTATTCTGTTTCTAAATAGGTGTCAAATAAAGGTACCTTAAATTTTCAGATAACTTGAATAGCGATAGTAGACACTTTATTGAGGTAACATTACAATACTTCATTTTATTAATTGAAGACACCGAAAAAACTAAATTTAAAAAGGTATATTTCTAAAGATTACCTTACAGGCCATTAAACACTACAAAACTTAATTAAACACTACAAAACGTAATTATATATACTAAACAAATAATTGTTAACAAAACTGACGCTAGGCTTTAGTTACATTATCGTGTTACTGGATAAACTCTATTCAGATGATAAATTTAAGAACGCTGTGAATGTAGTTATGTGTCGTGATAGTTACGATAAGCGTGGTTTAATAACATATGGGTAGTATAATGTCTGAAGTACAGTGAAGAGATACAGAGAAACAGGCTTCATAAAATTGTTACCGATTGTGTGAAAATGTTTAGAAAACTTTATTTTGCACTGTAAATTATCAAAAACCTTTTAACACAAGTCTCTATGGTACGCTACGTTCCTGGGCGTCTTTGTGTAAACGAAGTAACTGATATATGTCTCAGTCACCAGAGGTTATTTGGAAAATAATGGGATCTCTAAACTTAAGGTCCTAAGGGTCAAAATAGACTCTTTAAATAACACTTCAATGTGTGTTGAACGTTTGAAAAGGCTGCAGAAAGACTTATAACATGTTCAGTTCTAAAGAACAGTGAAAACGTGACTGTAAGATGCGCTGACAAACATCACACACCATTGCTCCATCACTCATTATCTTCATTCAAAACAAAACCAACCATGACAACCAGTGCGACATGATTTATTTTAACCACTTGAAACACGAATAAGAGCAAAACACGATGTTACACTGAGTTGAACATCGAATAAATATCACTCATTTGCAACATATCTTAACATAACTAATTGTCAGTGGGCGTAAGAAAACGAGCCCACGAACTTTCATCATACAAGACTCTTCAACAACAGTGAATACAAATTAATAAATGTCAATTAATACCAAGCAAAAACCTTGTAATAATAACACTTTAGTAGTCATAAACATTTAATTAATTAACAAGCATTAAGTAAGAACCCCATCAGAACATCAGAATGTTCCACGCAACGGTAGCTAAACACGTGTCGAAAATTATGCTCAATTAGAAATTAAGTAGCGATAGATGGAATGCGTAAACTAAGAATACTTAGAATAACACTATTCGTACAAAACACTGCGGGGGACGATACGGTAGCAAACAGGCCAAACAGAATGGAGCACGAAATTACGGCCTAATTAAAGAACCCAATTCTAATTTAATTGTCTCCGGCCGACTGCTTTGGTGCGTACAAGTACATGGTTCCTATTTACGTTTCCGCAGAACTGTTTCACACTGGATTCGACCTTATTACGAACAATACAAGGACAAGGTTACAAGACAGAGCAAGTTTGTACCGTTTTCTAATATTATGAGTTAATTTTCTTCAAACTGTCCCTTCTGTTTATTTTTCCCTGAACTAGACAAAAACCTTTTTAAAGCAACTTTGTTAACATCTATAGTGAAAATTTGCGTTTGTATGTACAAAATTAACTACTAATATTAATATCTATTGAAATATTAAATAAATATAATCCATCCATCCATCAGCCTTTTAAAGTCCACTGCTGGACATAGACATATTATAATAAATATAAGCACGAATAAAACTTTAAAAAAATTAGTGTTATTTGCAAAGGAAAATGCAAACGCAGACAGCTCTGGCAACACTGATGTGATGGATGACCGAATGAATGTATGTGCCAATTTGTACCTTTTGTTGGCAATTATTTAAAAAAATCCAAAACATTTAAAATAAAGAAAAGTATTCCTGATCCCGGCTAATGTCCAAGCAGTTCAATATTATTGATTCCTAGTGTGAAAATGCCCATATATTAGGGCTTTTCCGTCCCTTGTGTGGTTAACCTTGGAACTTGATGGATGGTTCTTGCCATCAAGTGGTTGCCTTTAAAGGTTTCATAAATATGGCATTAAGTGGCCTTAAGCACGTAACACATAATATAATAAAATATGACATCGACTTGACAAAAAATATTGCAGTCCTGTCGTTACGTTATTGCTTATCAATAAGGTGATTCTATGCCGATATTAAAATATTGATCATCAGTACAAAACCCCCTAATTGACTTAACTCTTGCAATAGAAGGGTTATTAGAAATATCTACAATATTCAGAAAACTTAAACAAATTTTGATAAATTAGCGATACGTATCTAATTCTTGGATTTTGATTAAAACAACTTGCATTAGTAATAGTTTCAGGACATATCTTATTCTAAGCTTTCCGGTCTATAATTCAAGTAGCTGTGCCCGCGCCGTCGTCAGTCCAGGTCCTGGGCTGCTTCGGGCTTCGGGCAACACGTAATTGGGAGCTAGGCCTCCTTCACGCTGGTGCAGAGCGGCGATCCGGCAATGTACCGATCGCACCTGGCTTAACTACAAACAATAATATCACCTAGGCGCGTTCATTGAGATACCGGAGTCCGCCTCAACCGCAGGCCACCAAAGGGGTTTTAGTGCGGTGCCGGGGTATCTTCTAAAGGTTTACCCCCAATATAAAAAAAATGGAAAGATAAAAGTAATCCACTGTATGACAAGATGCCTTCCTAATGTATCTATTCAACTGTACCGTAGAACATGTGTCATGGCATGTGTAGGTTTTTACACGTAGGTAATGCGAATACGGAATACCTAAACGACTCCAACTGGTTTTGCTTGAGTTTCTACGCTATATCGTAAATTCCTTAGCTCGAAGAACGTTGTCATTTGTTGCGCCTTGAGTAAAAATGCGATGACATTTTACCTACAATGTTTAAGCGTATTCTTCTTTGTTTTGTTTATTTGAATGGAGTAGCAGATGAGCATGCAGGCCACGTGGTGTTAAGTGGTCGCTGCAGCCCATGGACATCTACATACAACCTCAAGCAAGCATAGTTAAGTCTTGTCTGAGGTCGTCTGCAGTTGCGCTGTTACTCCGGAGGCTGGTGGTCGCTTCATGTAAGTGTGGCCGGCAACTGCACCTTTCCACCGAAACACAATAGAATTGCTCACGGCAGAAATGGGTGCAGCGGTGGTACTTCCCCGGGCGAACCATAATAGTTCTACCTTTGTTGACGAAATTGAAATACGGACCAGAGATTAAGTTTTTTGGAAAGGAGATTTAAAGCTAACTCCGCACTGCAGCCCATGTGCAATGTGCATACGCATCGTAAACCTCAGGCAGGAGTCGCTAAGGCCTGCAGTTACGTTGTAACTTCTATGTAGATTGTCCTATTTTTTGGTATTTCAACATTAGTATCTTAAAAAGTTCAAGAAAAAGAAAAAGAGAGAGTTCAGAGATTTGTTGGAAGAGACGCCCTCAGGATCTCTATATAGGTTTGGTGTCGCAATAAAACCCCCTCGGTGGACTGACGAAGATGCCGAGACCTCCAGTGGAACGCACCGGTGTCCTCAATGCGCGGCGTCCCAAATTAAAAAGGGATGCCGACGCTTATAGTCTTGAGTTACAGGGACAATATCGGGCCTAGTCGTCTTACATTTGTTATTATTCAGATCATGTGCTTTTAGGTGGTTGCAGCAATATATGAAGATTTCTCTGAAGCTGACATTGTGTGCAGTTGGGCTATATGCTATGTTGCATTAACGTGACGCATTACCGTATAGTACATATTTCCTTCAAAACAAAATATTTAGATGACTCAAGCGAAGATATTGGACTATAGTGATTTGGATTCTGTTATGTGGATTTGCTGTAAAAGGAGTCAACAAACGCCATCTACGTTACAAACGGCATTTTATTACCCATAGCGCGTAACAGTATTAAAGTATGACCGGCACATCAGTAGTCGAAACACACCTGTTCTATTCTACCATAATTCTATTAGTTTTGTGTTACTTTGAAATGTATACATGCCTGTGACTATTATTAGGGTAGGAGGAGGTTACCTTGAAAGTACATATAAACGATCACTTCGAGATAATCTTAATATATATAAATCTCGTGTCACAATGTTTGTCCTCAATGGACTCCTAAACCACTTAACCGATTATAATAAAATTCGCACACCATGTGCAGTTCGATCCAACTTGAGAGATAGGATAGCTTACATCTCAATTAATAGTCGCAATATTATTTTATTTCTGATATTTTAAGGCAGAACAACGTCTGCCGGATTCGCTCTGTTAGTAACTGTCAAACATTGATTTTGCGCCATCGTCCAGAAGTTTGACATTGTCTGAATAACAATACATCTGTCACTATTTGTTTTATATTTTTTATTTGGCAGTAACATAAAAACTCTTTGAGATGATAAAGAGACTAATCCTCTTTCAATATATTTAAGGCAGGACAACGTCTGCCTGGTTCAATAGTCTTAATATATATAAATCTCGTGTCACAATGTTTGTCCTCAATGGACTCCTAAACCACTTAACCGATTATAATAAAATTCGCACACCATGTGCAGTTCGATCCAACTTGAGAGATAGGATAGCTTACATCTCAATTAATAGTCGCAATATTATTTTATTTCTGATATTTTAAGGCAGAACAACGTCTGCCGGATTCGCTCTGTTAGTAACTGTCAAACATTGATTTTACGCCATCGTCCAGAAGTTTGACATTGTCTGAATAACAATACATCTGTCACTATTTGTTTTATATTTTTTATTTGGCAGTAACATAAAAACTCTTTGAGATGATAAAGAAACTAATCCTCTTTCAATATATTTAAGGCAGGACAACGTCTGCCTGGTTCACTAGTACTTTATATGGCGTCCCTGAGTGGCATATATGGTTTGTGTACGCAATATACATTTTCTTCTTATTAAAGTACCTACTTACTACACAATTGATCATGTTTATAACTGAGCTAATAAAGATTCTTTAAACGGACTGATGGTTACAGGGTGCGATTGCCAGTGACCAGTAAGGAGTCGATAATGAGTTCAAATTTCTATTGTACGATAGGCCTCGGTGTTCTGCGTGTCTATCGCACCCACGCACGGCGGGGAAAGTCCTCCTGGGGCTATGAGTGTGAACCATTAATTTAATTTCTAATAATTACAAAATCATAATCCAATAAATTCAACACTTAGACTAAGAATAATGTATGATTCCGAGGTTAAGATGTCAAAAATGTTACGACAAAAATGAAGTCAGTTTTTCCGAAAATTTATTTTTTTTTTCCAAAATTTTCTCCGTGTCTTTTCCTAACAAAAACTACTGAATTGTGTATCTAATGTTTGTCGTTGGCTTAAAGCAAAAGCTTTCTATAAAGTATGACTGTGTAGATAAATTAATATTAATACGTAAAACGCAATATTTACGCGCAGGTGTCGCCATCGACCAGCTCTTAGTTGAATTTATGAATAATCTTCGTAAAATAAGCTTGGGATTTCGAGCTACGAAATCGTTATTAAAAACATAGTATCATATATTTGTGTTGTCTTGTACAGGCTAAGTATATCAAAATTAATGCACGATTTATGAGTAAATTAAGTAAAAATCTACATATTTTTCCTTTGAACAGTATTTCATTAATTAGAAAACAGAGCACATGTTAAGGTTATGTTATGGGATTACATTTAGAATTCATCCATTCATAACTTGTGAAATACACTGCTGGACATTCATTCCTTCACAGGCATTCTATAATATTCGCCACTCCGTCCGGTCTGCGCCCTTTGAATCCAGGGGCTTCCCAGTGCCTTCTTCAGGTCGTCAGTCTTCGCTCCTTTTGCCGGGATGTGGTCGCCATTTAAGGACCTTTTTCCAAAGAATAACATAGAAATGCGGGCCAGAATCTGATATTCACCTCATGTATATAAGTCTGCTCGTAACAGCGGAAATAGGTCCATCAGGGGCATTTCCCCGGTCGAGTAGAAAAAAATCTACCATATTTTTATAGTCAATCTACCTTAACATAGACAGATACCAACTTCTCGTTATTTTTTTTCTGACAGAGTTGACAGAGACATACCTCACGGTAGATAGGCAGTTAACTCTTCCAATGCCATTCTCCCACGCAATTAAGGCTTTTGTGTAAACGGGTATTGTATGGACAACACTTAACAATGCAGCATGAACATAAAACCGAGTAAATTTAAAGGTATACCTTTATTTCTAAGCATTCAATTCGATATGTTTTTAAAATTTCAGTTACTCTTATCGAGCTGCTATTATATTCGCGAAAATAAAGCGCTCATCGAACATTCTTTAACATACAGAAACTCAGTAAAACAATTTTCATTACCCCGTCTGCGAAACATTCTCAAAAACTAGTACAGCCTGCTGAACTGAACATTTTAGAGATGTATGCATAAGGTTTGAGTATGTAACTGGAATTCTTCTCAATAGTTGTTAAAAAAAGGTGATTTGAGAAAGTTTCAACAGATTCATGTAATGTTCTTGAAATTTTTTTCGGAAGTCGTTCTATTCGTTCGTATAGTTTATGTAGTTCTATCTATTTGTGTATTTTTTTAATGACTTTCGAAAAATTGATCATTTTTTACATATTGTAGATTACTATATTATTGTAGCTACGAATCTGACCGTTAAGGTCTATTAGGCACTTACTCTTTTATAAATTATTATATTATAAAATAGTGCATAATAATTCATTATACAGTTTTTCTTGTTTTTAATTTAGTATAATTCATGCTGGTATAATTTTATGATTTGTACTTTCGTTTTGATTTTTTAAATATTTTGGGTGCACTTATCCGTACATCGTATTTTCTACCTTATTTTGCTGAATGAGTTAAATGGTAGTTGATATACTTACAGAAGACATTCGTAAAAGACCACGGAAATAGCTGTATCTTGTTAAATTTCAAAGGCCTAGCCTACCTTCTGTCACATCTAGGACAGGATTCTGATTTACGTCGTATTTATCAATGGTAAGGTCACGCCTTAGAACAGTAGAAGATAAAGTAAATGAATCGCTATGGCAAGGTCAGATCGCTTTGTTTTCGCGTGTGGGTTTTATAATTAATTCTTATTTGTTAGTGTATGCTACAGTGATCTGTTTTATCTATTAGTTAGATTAATTAAATAATCAGTAATTTATTCTAGATGAATTGTAGCTCTGAGAGAAACATAGTATTATGAAATTCTATATAGACTACCTATAAATATGAGAAACAAGTTCATTTAATAGCTTCTCTCTAACACAAAGGGATGCATTACACAACCTGTAATACCTTCACTATAGCATAGAATAAAATTATAGGTAGAAACACTGATATTATAACAGAGCAAAATTCGTATGTCTAAAGGAATTTACGAATAGTTTAAATATTTTCTTACAACATACATATCTATCTGTAGGTAACTAGTAGTAGAAAATTCATGGTACCACCGGTGAAGTATCACCATTGCACCGGATTCTGCTCTGAAGCAATTGTATGGTGTTATTGGTCAGATTTACATGAGGTGACCATCGTTAGTACCATAATTAAATAAATAAATCTGTTGCAGGGTACACTAAGACAAAGCTCAAGCTTGCTTGAGGTTGTGTGTACTTGTCCATAGGATGCAGGAACCACTTGATGCACTGCTCACATCTCTACTACTTCATTTAAATAAAAAGAGTAATATTAATTTATAAGGTCGAAGTGTGATGATTAATCTCGACACACGTATAGAGAATCCTTTGCGAATGAACCCGGGCTTGATTATAAGGCTGTCAGAGCCTCCTGAGCTCATTGCAGCTTTGTGCAGGATAATCGCAATGGCGACCTAGATTCGCTTCTCCGTTGCGATGAATGAATCATTCGAGATGAGGACAAAAGGAAAGTTATCAATGATAGGATCGAGAGGGATGCTAACGAGGTTGGCTGCTTTACTATTAAACATAATGAAAAGGGCGTTATTATAAAATAATAAAGATTGTTGATACGTGAGGATAAACGTGAAGTATTATACAAAATATTGACTAACATTACGAAATTGTAGCAATTTTGCGAAAATTACCAACAATTTCTAAGACATTGTTAGTAACAAGACAAATCCAAAAACATCAAAATCATAAAAATTGGGCCAATCGTTCTTGAGTTATAAATGGTGTAACTAACACGACTTTGTTTTATATATTATATATGTATGTATATTTATATACATTTTTATACGTATATTTATAATTAATGTACCTATTATTAAAATATACTTACAAAATCTTGTTTGTTCAATTGCTTGTTTTTAATTAAAAAAATCTCTTCGTTATATGAAAATAAGTATTTTTATAATTTAAGACCTGTCGTGCTCTCACCATCGCCCAGGGTTGACTGGCAGAGAATGCCATTAGGCATTAAGTTTAACCCTGTAGCCCTTATATTAAGGTGGTACGAATGTTAAATAAATAAATAAATAAAAATAACATACAGACAAACCTATAAGACTAATAGAATGACTGCACAACTAAGATAAAGTTGACGATAACTCAATGAAATTGAACTGAAACAAAAGAAAAACAGCAAAAGACAAGTTCGTTCTTCCAATAGCCATTTACAAGAAATTAGTAATTCCATTAAGTGCCATTGCTTTCAAAGTTTTCCGTCCAAAAGTCGAACAAGCTACAGGGCTAATTCGTAGAGCCGTTGAAATAAAGATGAGCCTTCTCCCTCATAGACTTCACAAGGAATATTTAATGACACGCTTGTGGCAAAGAGTTCGGTTTGTAGAAAGGGCGAAATAGGGTAAAAGGTGCCTTGAAATCAAATTAAGGTTGGCAAATAGTAATCTTCTTTATACAAACATCAGAAACCAGATTAATTTTGCATTAAAAGCAATTAAAACCAGTAGGCAAAGATACAACTAATAATTTTATTGAAAGACAAACTTTTTAATTTACGTTTAAAATTGAATTATAATTGCATAATATTCTCACGTAGTTGAGAAATATTAAAGATGTTTTCGACGACATTTATAATAAAAAAGTACAACTTGCAAACTTCAACTTATGAAAATATTTATGTATTTATCGACGTATCTATCAACTTGATATTAAAATTAATTTATGAAGATCAGTTTTACAGATTCAGAAACCCAAACAAAAACAAGCTACCGCAGAACCACGGGCAGAACTCACGGAGGTACAATATAGGCACAATAACTTGTTTATTCCGAAGCTCTGAAGCCATGAGGGAATATTCTTTGACAGTCAATATTCCATTATTTTACTTCTTACAGTCGATTTTACAACCCCACAAACATTCGTATTAGTATATAGTTATAATAGCGATCCACGCACTGATATACCGATGTTACTTTTTGATTATCAATAATTTTCTGTAATTGCCACTGTGCGTTGTGTTATACGTTTCGAATGAACGGGAAATATTCGAAAGTAATTAATGGTAATCATTGTCCGTTATGGTACGGCTGGTGGGTGGTGGACATTTTTAATGAGAGAGGTGATTTTGTAGTAAAGCACAACTGGTATTTCTATCTATCTATCAGCCATTTAAAGTCCACTGCTGGACATAGGCCTCCCCTAATGTTGCCACTCCATCCGGTCCTGCACCCTCTGAATCCAGCGGTTTCCCGCTATTTTCTTCAGGTCGTCAGTCCACCTGTGCTCCTTTGTCGAGACGTGGTCACCATTCGAGGATATTTCTTCCCCATCGGTTGTCAGTCCTCTTAACTATGTGGCCTGCCCGTTGCCACTTCAGCTTACAGATTTTGAGAGCTATTTATCCTCTGCCCATTGCCACTTCAGCTTGCAGATTTTGAGAGCTATGTCGGTAATTTTCGTTCGTCTACGGATTTCATCGTTAAATACCTATGGAAAAGGCTAACTGTAAAAGACCATGTCTCAGCGCCGTAGGTCATCACTGTCAACACACACTCTCCTCGAAAACTTTCGACTTCAGAAACTGAGTTATTCTGGACGAGAAGACACTATGTAATTTCCGGAACGCCGAACATTATGATAAAATGGATTAACATATTATGTACTTATGTTATGAGCGTGCATTTTTTGGTAAAGTAAACAGTAGGTGGGTATTTTTCTGAATCTTTCTTCCCTAAATAAATAAAAAAAAACTACACCCAAAGTACTATCGCTGTAATATTAATAAAACAATAATAAATACGTTAAAAATCCATAAAGTAGGTACTACGATTCAAATACAAAACTGATTTAACAAGGATTCTCGCAAGAGACGCAGTTTACGACACTCTATTTAATTGGCTAGAATTCAAGATTACATTTACACTGCATAACAGCGATATAAATTTTATTGTTGTCACTATTTCGCTTGCGGCAATCAAGGGAAATTCAATTGGCGCTCTCTATTAATTTATTGATCTATGTCCTCGTTCGTGTATTGTATAAATTTATTCCGTATTACCATTTAATTGGGTTCAATTTGCATTGACGTCTCGTCACCCTTCGAAGGGCAAACGTGGCGACTGCATGGCGCCAAAGAAAATGTCATGTTTAAATAAAAAAAATGTAGGCTCGCTTCGTGTTGATCGATTGGGGAAATTTGCCTTTTCCGGAATGTTCTTTGTTACCCACTTGTTGTGAGAAATACTGACATATGGAATACCTACCGATATAATTAACTGCCCGCTTTTGCTGCTATGCTTGTTTAAGGGGCTGTATACGAAATTTTGACGATTTCACTTATTTACCTGATTGTACACATGAGATTTTGCAGTTAAATTACGGTATTTCCATACGTTTCATTGCACAATATAACTGATCATTTCAGTAATAATCTTATACATTAGCAACTTTTTAAGCTTGCGTCAAGAATTATAATGCGAGATTTAGGTTACTTTAAAAGATTTTTAATGCCAAATATTAATTGTTAATTTGATTTTTTTCAGGAAACGGATTGATTATGAACTGAAGTGTATTTATGTCAAATAAATTTTATGAAAGAATACTCCAATATGTTGAAATCAAATGCTATTTCTGGCCCATTTTATCTCAAAATTGACTAAGTTCAATGTTTTTTTTACAAATATTTTTTGTATGAGACTGACAAAAATTGGTTCATTTACTATGTATGTGATTTTTACAGCAATACATGGCATTTTATTCGATCTGTTTAGATTTTAAAATGATCCGGAAATATGTAACATTCTATACCTATTACAGTAAAAATCAAAAAACCATCACCGTCTTCAGGTCTATTAAGCAAAACAATTATTGAAATGATCAGTTATATTGTGCAATAAAACTTATAGACATACTGTAGTATGTATTTTGACTGCAAAATTTCATGTGTAAAATCAGCTAAATCAGCGAAATCGGCAAAATTTCGTATACGGCCTCTTAATATCCGGCGCGCATCTCTGAGCAAGAAAGTTTGTTATGGAATGTATTTGAAACAGCCTTTATCATGAAGAGAGTTCGACGAAATTTCTCAAAGGCTATTATGTTGCCTTTACTAGTATTATGTTTTACTTTAAGCCCATCAAGACACACTTGACGCTAACGAGCGCTTAATGAAACGTTTATGGAAGCTTGAAAGACGAGGTATTTTCCAGCATTATATATTTGTTATAATAAGTAACAATAAGAAGTGACAAAGAAGAGTAATCGAGCTTTTCTCTGAGGCCACCGGTAATAAAACAAAGATCTCTCAAAAATAGCCACACAACAGTCTCTTTTTTGCAACATCACCTAGTATTTTATTTACCATTCTAAGGTTTATTTTTAAACCTAAAACTACGATAAACGTAGGGCTTCGTGAGCCCCAATTCTTAGTTTTTAAAGACTAATTTGTAACTCAGAACAATACATCAGCGTGTTTCTTATTCCTAGACCTACAAGGTAACTATGAGACAAACAAACATACGTTGCAATTTATAAGCAATTATGTGAAAAGTATAAAGTGATGCAGGTCGTCGCATCGCAATTACCGGCTGGAAGTCAGTTCCAATGAGCTCAGGATCGCTGAAGGCTTTGACACCTGCAGGTATGACGTCAACGGACTGCGAGATTAATACTTAATGCGATAAGTAAATGGAAGCCCTTAGAAGAGAGTATTTCTGATGAAGTATGTATCTTAAATTCTTTCTTTCATTTTTATAATAAAGTACATATGTATGTACGTATCTTAAATTCTTTCTTTCATTATAGATATAATGACTATGACAGGTTCATGAAAATTAAATTTAAATGAACATTTGTATAAAATGCGCGTTATCGACTTGGTTTAGCAGAAGGAGGACGTCACATAAGAATTTTTATTCAGATCTTTACGCTAGGCGGCAAAACAAAAGACGAAACTAAAATTAACAACAGAGAAACATCAAATAACAACCCTCAGAGGAGTAACTAAAGCAACAACTCCAGATCCACGTTAATTCTCTTTCTGAACGAGCATAGTTATAAAAGCGTTTGATATGTGATGTTTGTTTAATACACGAACAGATGCTTGTAAAGAACAACAACAAGAACATATACGCAGAACGTGCATACACGCAAAAATCACTCAGACCCAATTCAAAGTTTAATCTCGCAAAAATTTTTAAAGTACCGAGAGAAAACTCATTTAAAGAAACATCATCCACACACGTTCGAATCAAAAAGCGTAAGGAGCCTCCAGGCAAGGAAACTCAAAAAGCATCTCCAAGGGACGACTTTCAAAGGCACTTGTTTTACTGCGCAATTAAAAACCGTACGGCCTCAGGCGTTGGACTCGTCGACAGCGAGGAGCGACACGATAAAACTTCTTACAAGGGCTTCGTAATGAGATAGACATGTTTTAGAAACAAATTCTAAACGGTAGATATAATTATAAAGCACGATTTTTTGAGATCAGTGAGGAGCAATCTGAAACTAGGAAACATGATAACAATTTTCACGATATCAGTTTCGCGCTCACTGACCAATCTCAATGATTTACTGTTTATAGATTCCAACATTCAGAAATAACGTAGAGGTCAAGAAGCGTGTGGTCTTATTATGAAGATGCAATAGAAAATTGTTTTGGTACAATGATGAACTACAAGAGCTTTGTCACGAATTTGATTAAGTATTTTTAAGGATGTAGAACGATCTTGGAAAGATTTTGAAATTGTAGTAAATCGTGTTCCATCTGCCAACTGTATCATTAAAAGTATAATGTGTTTTAATTTTATTGTTTTAATTTTATTCCATAAAAATGTCACTTCTCATAAATCTCATGTTTTTTACCGTTACAAATAATGCGACATTAAACGAAGTGTAAGTAAACATCAGCAAGAAACTTAACTATACTCGTAGACCAGGTACAGTTCTCATATATAATCATGTATCTCCATTATAAGATATCATTATTCTAACGTTTGATATCACAAGTTGCAATTTAGGAAAAAAGTTTTCCTATATCGTCATTCGCAACTTGCAAGTAATGAGACCGGAGCCTCCATAGTGCTCACTGCTGGTCCCTAGCTACAAGACGTGGTGTATGTGAATGTAGGTCGCTCACGTCATCAAAACAGGACGTTTTATGGATGCACTGGACGTGCGAGACGAAAATAAGAGTACGTGCCTTTTTAGCGAAATTATGTACAAGCACGTCCCAGTAAGCAATTTGCTGGGAGCGTCGCTTACACCGGATGAAACATTACCGTTTAAAAAGTGCATCTAAAGTGCTGAATATGACTTCTATCTGCAAAATAAGAGATGTTTAAATCAAGCATCAAATTGCTTTCTACCAACTCGTACTGAAGCAGTAAGATATAAAAAGTGTTCACAGTGTCACATTTTAACTTGTAGGTGGTAAAACTATTATGGTTCACCCGGGGAAGTACCACCGCTGCACCCACTTCTGCCGTGAACCAATTCTATTCGGTGGAATAGTGTAGTTGCCGGCCAATTACACGAGGCGACCACCAGCCTCCGGAGTAGCAGCGCAGTTGCGCTTGCATACGACCTCAGACAAGACTTAGCTATGCTTGCTTGAGGTTGTATGTAAATGTCCATGGGCTGCAGCGACCACTTAACACCACGTGGCCTGCATGCTCGTCTGCTACTCCATTCTAATAAAAATAAAAATAAACATGCACAGGCCGCATAAACACACGAATTTTACGTCACATTTTAACTGTTACTTATAAATTGACATAACCAGAAGGCTACTGTACTAGATCCAAAAAAACCATTATGATTTTTTTTCTCGCAAGATGGACACCATAATGGATTCTTGTGACATCATAACTGCAAGGTAGGATGTAGGTCGGAAGCTTACGTCACGGGGCCCATGGGACAGGAAGTGACGCTTGCGAGGTTAATGCACGGTGAATGAGGAGCTTCATAAAAGATTTTGGCATCTTTAGGATGTCACTTTATCACTTAGCTATGACGGCGTACTGAAAATATGAACTTTTATGTACAAATAAGCGTGAAACATGAATTATGCAAAAAGATGCTACATCATGATAAACAGAAAAAACTACAGGGAGTCTTAATGATGATGAAACGATATTGCTCCAAATGACTGTAAACGTTGCTTTTAGCGTTATAAAATGATCTGATTTAAAGCTCTATATGCTGCAACAGCTGAAAGAATTCATGATTTATCTCACAATGAATAAAATTACATTAAAAAAACAAAGGTAAGTATTGTTATATTTTTGTACGATTGAGTAAACAAAGTGTATAAAAGGTCGTGGTAAAAGTCGTTAACAACACAGGAAATACACATAACAAACTACAGGCACGGATCCTTCAAAAGGTTACGACTTCATGGAACAGCAAAGGTCAGATTAATAAAGTAATAACGTAGGTAAGTATACTCATCATACACTTCATATTTTCTTTTGAAGTGAAAACTTCTTTGGCGACGTTGTGCATTTTTTGGAATGGGTAAAAAATGTTAAACTCGCGTCAGGACCCGCTGGCCTAATCGAATTTTCGTAAGACGGAGGGGTGACAGCTGATGACGGCTCGACTGTCTATACTTGTAAAATTCGTTTATATCAAGTATTTAAAATATGGACATTAAATAAAGTGCATCTATTAATGAAAAAAGTGACGAAGAAATAATTAAAGAATATGAGCGAGTTCTTTATAAAAATAAATTCAAGCAATTCGTGCGAAATTATTCCCTCACGATTCCAAGACATCAAAAATGCACAACGTTAATGTTTTCACTTTTGCCGGCACTCCCGGAGTGCAACCCGTTTTTTTTACTCCAATAGTCTTAATTGCTAGGGAGATATTTTCATACCTATTACGTGATTAATGTAAAGTGACAATTTTACACCAATTTCATGATGTAACTCGAGCCATTAATAAAATTAGTCATTAGCGACACGGTGACATTTATAAGGCTTTTGAAGAAACATATTTTGGCGCCCAACGTGGGGCCACTGAAACTAATACCTACCATTATATTTTATGGAGTAATTACTGGAACTACTTTTAGCTGAGGTTGAAAAGGTTTCCTTTTCGCCCCATCGGCACATTACCTTTGCCGTGACGTAATGTGACGTGCTCGGATTGGACCGCGACCTGAACCGTTATAGAGCACTAAATATAGAAGGGTTGTAGGCATGTGGTAGACTCTTGTAAACTTTATGAAAGTAATGTCAACTTTAAACTCTTTACGACATTTATTGAATAAGTAGCACTATCTAAGCAGCATACTATAGGAATTTCCAACAATTTTAAAAACCAATTTGGCTACTGATTTCATTAATCAGCCTTTAGAAGACGCCTTTGCCGTCAGTCCTCCTGGTTGAATGGTAGATATTTAGTACTCCACAATATTCAAATTCCATTGCTTACTAACTTTTAGCTCTATGATACACACTAAAACTTGCCACTATTTAACATATTTTATATCGTATACCAAACCGAATCCTGCTACATACAAGACTAGCTGACATGTCGTCGTGGATGCACAGTCGAAATTAGATTTCCAATCCTGATGTAATTTCTACGTTATTCGAATGATAAAATTTTCCTCCACATCCATTCCGCACCATTTGGAAATGATTTGCAATTCTGAAGATTAGTTTTCGGAGACAGTTTTACTCGTATTCTTCTAGTAGTTTTGACGTTGAAATATTTTCTTTTTGAAGAATAAAAATTAAAGTAAAAACAATTCATTAAAACTTACCTATTTTATAATTAGCTAGCCAGTTCTTCGTTATTAAGGTCAAAAATGGACGTTATTTTAAGAAAAAGCGTTGCTTTTTAATTAGAAACAACGAGAACCCCAGAGAAAAACAACTTCCAAAGAAATACTCATTTCGTTTCTTTTACAATTAAAATTGATGAGAAGAATATTTTCTTTAAGCCTCTTAGTACAAAACAAATACAAGAATCATCATAGGCTTCAAACAATTCAAATACTATTGTATCCACAAAGCTTACTTTAATCATTCTTCCAATTAGTCTGAAAGGCCAACATCAATTGTTGTTTCTAAGTTGAATTTTTTAAAACTTACTAAATTTCTTTTAAAATTCTCCTTAAATCATTGATCCATTTGAAAGGTTGTTTAAAATATACTAAATTAAGGTCTTGATTATTAATATCATCTGACCCTTCATCTGACCATCCCATACTATTTTCTCTAACGATACAATTATTTGTTTCTTTTCTCCCTATTTTGAAGTTTAATATTGGGCAAATAAGGTCATGATATTTATCCTATAACACTTGGGAAGCCTTCACACCTTAAGCTTTTTCATTATTAACCAACTAGACAACCACGTTAACGGGTCTTTTGTTTGCAGCAAACAATATTGCACCGACCTCTCTTCCACAAAGAGCTATTCGCAACCGAGACCTAACCACTTCCATTCCTTTAATTAAAATAAAAGCCATCCGCTATAACCATTCAGCATCTAACCAATCGAAATCGATTTCGTTGCATCTCGTTTCAGAGAACGGGTTAGCTATGTTGTGAATGGCCAATGTTATCTGATAGCTTATTGAATTATAAAACTCTGGCAATCATTGACTACTTGACCCAAAAAAAATTTAAATAACCATCAATATTCCATGGTTAATGATATCTTATACTCCCTACCCGTACCTATATTTTTGCTTAGAATTTGTAATGTCTCTTTTTCCTATAGTGTATGGCCGTTTAAGCGGTCATCGGCCTGAAAAAGAGAATCGTATTTTAAATTTAACAAACATTTTCCAACCAGCAAGGTACTCCAGAACGGTTGTTAATATACTAAACGAAACGATACGCTCTCACGTTAGTCACGTATAAAAACCGCAAACAAATCGTTTAATAGTCGCAACGCCTACGCTATCCGTGTAACTATGTAGTGAGCTGATGGAATCTCTTTATCACATTTTAACTTGTCCAAAGCATCAGGGCTAGAATGAGACAGCAAAAAAGGTCCACGATTAGAGCCGCCCAATTAAGGTTACGTTAACGCGGAAATCCTATTTGAGTAATTTCGTTGTCCCGTTTGTCGCCTAATGTGTTCAAAATTCTTTCCACAATCAACTCATCTGGTGAACTGGGCATTTCATAACCTCTATAAGTCTTTGTTTGGTATTTATTTGATACTAGCCTTCCTCCGGCGGGTTATCCCGCATGGACTCGTTTTATAGGTTACCGTAGGATAAAAAGCATCCTATGTCCTTTCCCAAGATCCAGTCTATCTGTGTTCCTTTCATAAAAAAATGTTCAGTGGTTTAACGTGGCAGACAGGCAGACAGTCGGAGTTGCTGTCGAATTTATAATATTAAAGTAGGGATAACTATTGCTATACACTCTTATTTATTAATCTTATTAAGAATTAATATAATTCTATAACTCGTACGTACAATTCGGGTAACTTTGAATTTTTTTTACGTTATTTTTATTGTTAAAAATGATTTCAATTTATGACACCTTTATTTTATTGAATGAATAGTGTCCTTTTGAGTTGGTTTTTTTTTTCTAACAAAATAAATTTACGGAAGAAACAACAGAACTACCCATAATTTCCCTTAAAACTCGAATTTTAGTTTATCATAAATTTTGGGTAACTTTGAATAATTTTTTTAGAAAGTACCTTAATATTTTAAGGTTTAGGTAAAATAAAAAGAAGGTATTATTAAATTTAAAAACCTAATCTATAAAAATGACATCTACACTGACGTACAAAAGTAACAAATAGCTTGATTTTGCCATATGAATCAAAGTGGACTAGTTTACGATTCCAAATCAGAGCTCAAAAACTTCCAGCAACTTCACCACGGAAAAGGCGGGAATTTTCAGAATTATGGCATTAACAGTTTATTTTTTTAATTTTTATTTGGTACAAAAACATTTTGACAATCCATTATATACAGTTATTATATTGAAACATCAAAAAGTTTCGATGTAATAAATTTTTAAATCTTTTTTCCAACTTTGTTCAAAGTTAAACGTCAATTCAAAGTTACCCGAGAATGACTGTAGATGAAATAACATATAATTTCAATACATACGAAGAAAAATCTTGAGAGAAAATTATTTTATCTAATAGATTGCAACGAATGCTTTCATGGAACATTACACGTAACCCACATTAAATCCAATTTCATTAATGCGGCCTCTTTTTTTTTGGTGTCGGGGGGGGGGGGGGGGGGGGAACCTTCAAAAGGTACCGGGCACCTTGGGAGAGGATACCGGGTTATGTGGGATTTGACCGCACTAAAACCCCCTGCCTCTGCGCTTGGGGAGGACTCGGAGATCCCTCCGATGGAATGCACCGGTGTCCTCCACGCGCGGAGCCCAGAATGGGCCCATCTTCGGAGAGTAGATGTAGAGCACATAGAGTAGATTGGCTGCACCTTCCGATGTTTACGGCGACAAGCGGCCACGCACACACTACCGTCCATCCCGGTACTGCTGGCTGGACGGATTGAGCTCCCACTCTCACTGTCCGCAACCCCGGAAGTCCCCTTTTAGTCGTCTCTTACGATCAGGCAGGAGATATTGAAAGACACAACATTGAAAAGCAATGTAAGCCTACGACAAAAGGTAATTCGCTCAACCCACACGATACAGTAGAATCCTATAAGGCTATTAAATGTTAACAGCACAGTGCTATAAATAGAACATAACAATTGATATGGCCGGCAACATGAGAATCAAATCAATAGATGGCCACTCAAAGTCCCTTCACACAACAATGTACTTCATACAAGTTGATAACAAGAGCTCTGAATTACATAACTGAATAGGCCTATTAGGTTGAAGGTCTCTTAATTGAAGTATGGACGCATTTCGATTGACGATTGGATTCATAGAAATCGAAGAGCAAATCATACAGTTGTAAAATAAAATAAATAAATATCTTTGGACAATTCACACAACGCCATCTGATTCCAAACTAAGCAGAGCTTGTATTATGGTAATCGGAAAGCTGATGAACGTACTTATATTCTAAATACATACTTAAATAGACAGATTAACACCCAGACACAGAACAAATAGTCATGTTCATCACACAAATATTTGTCCTGGGTGAGAATCGAACCCACGACCTCACGCTTCACAGTCGGCTCATCGCCCACTACGCCACGGAGGCTGTCAAGGACGCTGTCTGAGTGTCTACAAATGAATTGATTGGATTTCGTGATTTGGATTGAAACATTCGACTTCAGGCAGTTAAAAAAATAAATTAATCTTGGATGTTAGTTAAATGAAACCGATCATCATTGTTACGGAAAACCGGCCAAGTGCGTGTCGGACTCACGCACAAAGGGTGTACAATTTTCTATAAAAATAGCCTTATTATATGGGATGGGAGCCCCTTAAATATTTATTTTATACTATTTTTTGGACTTTTTGTTATAACGGCAACAGAAATACATCAACTGTGAAAATTTCTAATGTCTAGCCATCACGGTTCATGAGATACAGCCTAATACTATGGGAAAACAGGTGATTTGCAATTTTAACCGTTAAAACAGCGATTAAGTTATTTATACTCGTATATGTGTGACAAATTATAAGGACAACTGAACAAAAATATTTAAAAAATATTGGATGAAATAAAAATATATTTGTAATTTTTGGACTTAAATATAAATATATGTATATATACATATATTGTGGTACGTTAAAATAGAATTTACGAAAAAAAAATCAACCCTTATTTATGTCCCACTGCTGGGCACAGGTCTCCTCTCACAAGTGAGTGATTTAGGCCAAAGTGGACCACGCTGGCTAAGTGCGATCGGTGGACGTCATGCCTTCGAGAAATTATGAGTATCTCTCAGGCATGCACGGCGGTGGAGAACATTACAATCAACAAAGTATCACGATATTTTCCATCACCGTGGAGCACCGATAAATCCGCACATTACAAATTTATATGTCATAGTTGCGCGTCAATGATTTGAACCCTTTTATTGAATTATTTATGTACGAGTATATTCCCTAATAACTTTATCGAGTTACTCGTATCATAATATCATACTCGCAGTACCTGGATGACCGAGCGTTTCTCGGATAAAAACAATTTATTTTCTTGGATTAGTTTCAAACGAAACAGTCATTTGCTTAGTGTTACTTAATAACGATATCTGAAATAGCTCCCAATAAAAAAAAGCACAAAAAAAAAACTCAGTAGGTACTACGTTTTGACTGTGGTTTGAACCCGGGCCTCTAGTTCCGCAGTCAGCCCTAGTAAGCATTCGGGCAAGGAAGCTTTAATTCAATGAACAAAATTTTTATACAGCTCTTTCTAATCGACAATGTTATCTCTTTGAACGTCGGATTGACGGATGGCGTTTGACAGCGTTCTACGCCACAATATTATTAATACTCGCCAATGTCAGGAAGAGTCGTATTTTTCAGTTCATATTTTAGTTGATTAACTCTAAAAATATTTTTTATAATTAAAAATTTCTAAAAATAAAATCTAACTGGATCGATTTATTATCCCCGAAACCAGGGTACTAAATTTCATCAAAATCTTTGAAGCCGTTTCAGAGATTCAAAAAATATATTTAGGTATATACCAGAATTGCTCGTTTAAAGGTATTAGATACACACTAGAACCAAGAAGAAGTCATAACAACAATAATTAATCCACTTCAATTAGCTATAGCGCTGCAATCACCGTGATTGCCGCGTTATAGATATCAGCCGGTCGTCGACCTCGCAAATACTATATACAATTCTCCTAAGTAAAGAAAGCTTTTTCATTAAACTTTTGTTGGTCTTTTTCGTTCTGCAGAATCCTGAACTTTTTTCGACGGGTCTAATTTAATTTGTGGATCAACTAAAAACAAAAGGTTTATCTATTGACGACCTGCGTGGCACAATGGTTACCATGCCAGACTGCCAATCGAGGGGTCCCGGGTTCGATTCCCGGCGAAACAGAAATTTGAATGATTACTTTAAATTTCTGTTCTCGGTCCAGGTGTTTGTGTTCCTGTCTTTGTATGTGTCCATGGTACCCACGACGCAGGGTATTTATTACCTTACTGCGGGCCTATGTGTGTGTAACGTTTATTATTTATTTATTATTGCTATTATATCAGCCGATCGTCGACCTCGCAAATACTATATACAATTCTCCTAAGTAAAGAAAGCCTTTTCATTAAACTTTTGTTGGTCTATTTCGTTCTGCAGAATCCTGAACTTTTTTCGACGGGTCTAATTTAATTTGTGGATCAACTAAAAACAAAAGGTTTATCTATTGACGACCTGCGTGGCGCAATGGTTACCATGCCTGACTGCCAATCGACGGGTCCCGGGTTCGATTCCCGGCGAAACAGATATTTGAATGATTACTTTAAATTTCTGTTCTCGGTCCAGGTGTTTGTGTTCCTGTCTTTGTATGTGTCCATGGTACCCACGAAGCAGGGTATTTATTACCTTACTGCGGGCCTATGTGTGTGTAACGTTTATTATTTATTTATTATTGCTATTATATCAGCCGGTCGTCGACCTCGCAAATACTATACAAATCTCCTAAGTAAAGAAAACCTTTTCATTAAACTTTTGTTGGTCTTTTTCGTTCTCCAGAATCCTGAACTTTTTTCGACGCGTCTAATTTAATTTGTGGATCAACTGAAAACAAAAGGTCTATCTATAGACGACGACGAAGGTCTATATATAGTGGTGCAATGGTTACCATGCCGAACTGTCAATCGAGCGGTCCCAGGTTCGGTTCCTGGCGCATCAGAAAGAATTATGAGTTTAAATTTCTGTTCTCGGTCTGGGTATTTGTGTTTCTGTCTTTGTGCGTGTCCATGGTACCCACGACACAGGGTATATCTACCCTACTGTGGGGCTATGAATCTGAAGCGTTATTTTTTTTTACACGCTTTTTATTAGCTTCACCTGTATGTTTGTATGTTTGTATGTTTGTAACCGACTTCTTTGGGCGCGATTTTGACCCACTTTAAACGGCCAGATTTCGTTCAAACTTTGTAGATTTATTGAGGACCGATGACAATACACTAATTTGATAAAATTATTCCATTTTTCAATTTGCAAAATATGATTTTTTTAATTTATATAATTTTCTGGTTAACTTGAAAATTTGCATAGGGGTCAAGGGCCGATGACAATGCAATAATATGAGAATAAAAATCCAACTAAAAAATTAAAAATAAATAATGTAGTTTAAAAAACTAAAAAAACACGCTTTTGAGAAAATACGAACTAAAAACTAAAAAAATAAGAAGAAAATGTATATTACTGTAAATAAAGCGTGGGGTGGTTTTTAAGATACTATTGACACCATGCACCCCACGCTTTATTTACAGTAATATCAGTAATATACATTTTCTTCTTATTTTTTTAGTTTTTAGTTCGTATTTTCTCAAAAGCGTGTTTTTTTAGTTTTTTAATTATATCTAAATACTTTTACAGAAGTAAAATTACAGAAGTAAAAGTTCGTTTATTAAGAGTTTATCTATGAAGCGCGCATGGCGCGGCGGCTGGCGTAGAGGACAAGCGATCTACGCAGCAGTGAAACGGGTGCGATCAGTTGTGAGATTGAACACTAGTGGCAAAAAAATCACGCATTTCCGTGTCGGCGGTCCAGGTTGATATCGATAGATAACAGTCGTTAAATCGTGTCGGATGTCTTATGGGCGGTTAGAAAACATTCGACAGTGAGTTGTCCACAAATCCGCATATCCAACAACTCAAATTTAGAAATGTATGCGTCTGTAGCGATATTTGTAAATGTGTGACAAAATTAAAATGTGTGCGTTCTTCCCCAGCACCAGATTTGGCACAAAAATTATGTAGGAATGGAGGCGAGGCGCTATGCCGTCTCTACTGAAGGGTGAGTCAGTAACTTTGATGCTCTAAGGCCGTCACAGAGTACAGTCTACAAAGTTTGATAAAATTTCATCTTTATTTCTAAACGCAAGTCGTGGGCGGACGTCAGCTAAATCACGCTGACGCTTTTATGTATGTATATTTATCTTCTGGTCGTTACCCTTTAAAACTAACTTTCATATTATGGCTTCAATAATAATTTTTATATTCCTTTCAAAATCCTTATGAAAGAACTTTTTTATCTGACAGCTGAAGCCAAGAGTATATATTATAGTACTTACTTAACTTCTCTGCTTGCGTAGAGAACTTAATATTTTGGCAACATTTATTTCGATTTATGTTATAAGTATCACTTTAAACGTATCAAAACTACTCTTTTGCTTTATTATATTTTCCCCGCAATCCATACTAATATTATAAACATGAAAAGTGTGTTTGTTTGTGTATTTGTTTGTTCTTAGTTATGTATTTTATGATTTACTAGCTGACCCCGCGAACTCCGTACCGCGTTTAAATGTTCGGGGTGGGCCACCTTTATCAGTTGGGGGGGGGGATGAAAAATAGATGTTGGCCGATTCTCAGATCTACTCAATATGCTCACAAAATTTCATGAGAATCGGTCAAGCCGTTTCGGAGGAGTATGGCAACGAAAACTGTGACACGAGAATTTTATATATTAGATGTGGAGATAGTTAGGGGCCTGAAGGGTGGCTAGATACTGATCAGATGGGACAGTGGGACTACCTCGGAAGGAAGTATAAGCTTTTGAACAAAAAAAGAATTTTGAAAATCGGTCCACAAACAGCGGAGTAATCGGTGAACATATGTATATATGTATGTATATACATACAACCGAACACATTACCGCCTCCTTTTGGAAGTCAGTGGAGTCGCGGACGGAAAACTAGTTTTTCCATAATTAATTTCACATTAAACTTTCCTTAAAATCTATAAATATTTAAAAACGAAAATTATCAGACAATGTATTTAAATACTTATAAATAAGTTCCAAACTGAAGGCTCTACGAAGCTAACTAGACAGATCACCTTACCCACCAACCACGAAACGGTCGTTACCCTTTCAAACTTCAAGCCAAAGTCCATTCACACTGTACGGAATCCTGGAGAGCGTCCCAAATGTGAAAAGTTTAGGGGGTACAGTGGACGTATAGTGTTTTATTGCCCCAGCGATACTTGCAAGTACGTGAGCGAAATGTATTTAAAGTTGTTCAGGCTTTAGCTCAGCTTATATTTGGAAAAGTTTAGCGCAATTCGTTTTGAGAGAGACATTTGTCAGAAAGACATCGGATTATTGTATTTGTTCTGTATGAGGTCTTTATCGTTCATGCAGCTGTATTTTTAACCAACTTCAATAAAAGAGGGGTTTTCATTCGATGATAATGTTTCTCATAAATTTTTATAGGATCAACTAATTCTGATGATATTTTGACGTGAAAACTTCTTTAGCGGCGTTGTGCGCTTTTTTAGGGATGGGTAAAAAATGTTAAACTCGCGTCAGGACACGTGGCCTGATCGAATATTCGTAAGACGGAGGGGTGACAGCTGATGAGTCTGATGACAGCTCGACTGTCTATAACTTGTAATATTCGTTTATATCTAGTATTTAAAATATGGACATTGAACAAAGTGCATCTATTAATGTAAAAAGTGACGAAGAAATTGTGAAATAAAATGAGTGAGTACTTTATAAAAATACTAGATGAAAACCTACTGAAAATACTAGATGAAAAATAATACTGTTAATAAAAGCAACTCGTGCGAAATTATTCCCTAACCATTCCAAAATATCAAAAATGCACAACGTTAATGTTCAAGTTTTCACTTCTGCCGGCACTACCGGAGTGCAACCCGTTGATTTTTTTATTAGGTATTTTAAAGCTGCTGATCCTCGATTTATACAGATCTGACAAGACATTTTTGAGTTAGGTATACATCATAACACTTAATGACTGATTATGTCGGGTACAACATTTTGTTTATTAAATATTGTTTTGAATTAAGATTCAGTATTGCGTCAATGTGATCCCATAACATGTGAGCAAAGCTGCTCCCAGGTTCTGTGTCATTTCTATCGACTCGTTCAACGTCAAAAAAATATATTTTTTATGTCACATGTAATGAAACAACGAGTTTTAATTTCTGTTTTGCCAGTCGAAATAAGACAATTTCAAACCAATGCGAATGTGTCAGTCAGAAACAACGTTGTTTCTACCCGGCACATTCATTTATTTATTATGTAGGTATGTCTTTATTTCAAGTCTGTCAGAATAGCATTGTAACAAACAAAAGGAGATCAAAACTCGCTGTTTCAATGCATGTGATATGAAAAATCATAATCGTCTGACAGCTGTCGTCAAATCGTTGTCAATGATTTTAATAAATATAATAATGTCAACTCTCGCCCTCGTCAGAAATCGTCTTGTTTCACCCCTTGCCACACCATATACTATTATATCAATATCCCCTTTCTAGCAGTACAAAAGCCTACATATTTACAGTCCTTACTGTACTCTAGCGAAGTAGTGTCTTCGTCTTGAATATCTCTGCTATCAACGTGTAAATTTCGAGCAACAATGGCTCCGATAGTCTCTATCACAACTGAGAGTCTTCGCTCTATGTAGAGACATTGTATCTAAGTAAGTGTTTGTGAATACCCTCCCAAGGAAGCTTTCTTGCGTACACTCCAATGTCCACTTTTATCGAGACATCTTTGAGCTGTTGTCATATCAATATGAAGTGCATATCCAAAGCGTCAGTACGAGCACCTAGTACAGCAAAATGTATCTTTACTGTGATTGCTGAACAGTGCCAAGAAAAGAAAGCTTCAAATATACAGGGTAATTTGTAATAAGTGTAATTCATTTAAAGGGATGAAAGTATGGACCAGGCATAAACATTAAATAATAAATAATATTCACAAAAGCACGTGTTCGTAAACCGAAGTAATTAGGAATTACGTACTCAAACTAGGTAACGCATAGTTGTCATAATACCTGACTCGACAATTTTAAATTTATTATTTTATTAGTGGTTAGTGGTGAAATGTAAATTTATATGTAAACATTATAAATGCGAAACCTTGAATGTTTGGATGGATGTTTGTTGCCTAATAACGCAAGAACGCAAGAACGGATCGTCGTGAAATTTGGCACAGATATAGATTATAATCTGGAATAGCACATAGTGGGCTAGACTAGAATATTCAAACAAACACAAATCACCCGAGCGAAGCCGGACCGGATCACTAGTTCTTTATATTTCTTTCAAAACAAACGTGCCCTTTATCCACAAAATGTCATAAGTTGGTAAGTTTATAGATTGTAAAACGATAAAAAGCAACGACCGCGTGTGGTTTAACATGGAACACCTATTACGCTGAACAACCGCTTATAGCGCAAATCGATACCGTGATAGACCGACGTTTGATACGTGTCCATTGTTAGAGACGACATGATTTTATTTTGACGTGACGTCATATAAATCGATGAACGCCGGCTGCAAGCACGAGAAAGGATGACTCATTGTAACGTTACGTAGAGGCTTGAGTGCTCGGCTTGCGCCGGTCGTCAACTGTTTATAAAGTGAAGTAAAAGTTAATGTGGTCTTCATTGTTTTGTTATGACGTTGTAACGTGACAACGTCAAATAACGATATACGAGTAACTATCGTCCGTAAACCGACTTTACAGACAATAAATTTTTTTTAGAAGCTGACTGGTTAAGACTCCTACACTGGTCTCTAGGCCCCGTTTTCGTTTTTATTTCTCTCTAAGTCGCTAGCCTAGCTGACAAAAAACACTTCGTTGTGTATTCATGCCACTGACACATCACATCAATGTATTTGGTAGACTGATTAAGACTGACAAGAAAAAAAACTATTTGTGCATATTTTTACCATACAGAAAATAACAATATTTGCTGACTACTCAGCACTGAAATAAATCGGAAAAAATATGATCTACCTGTCGATTGTAAACTTTGAAAACCTTCATAATACCTAAACCTATTTAACAGTTCATGATTTATTTAGTTGTTGTACAGTGGAAATGCGCCCGTCTCATCCCACAACTTACTCAGGCATTCAGAACAAAGTTAGTCCGCGAATTCGCAACTTTGCACGCGTTCAAAGTTTAAAGCACTCTTTGGCTTGCATTTTGGAACAATCTAGTCGCAACTTTGCGGCTAAGGCTGATAGATGTGGCGTTGGACTTGGTACGATGTGTTGCTCTGTTTGGACACATGCTTTTAACAGATGTACGTACATTATACCTGGCTGCGATCCTCGTTCCACTGACGGGTACGGGTCTATCCTTATTACTGGGGTATGTAGCTTACTCCACCAGGGGTTAGTGCGATGCGGGTTGGTGATCAACCCGCTGTAGAATGTTTCCAAACCCCATAAAGCCTCCGACAAAGTTTTACGACTGTTATTATTTATCGATATGATATCTCCTTCATGCTTAAAATTAAGAATGTCATCGTCATTCTCATTTCCCCAAAATGTCAACGGCCACGATCACATGAACCACCGCATAGGCATAACTACCTACCCAATAACAAAAGCTCTTCAGCTGCATTTATATTATTATATAGCCGAGGTGCTAGGTATTTCTAGGTTACCTAGTCCCTGTAGCTTCGGGATTAAGAATAGAGCTATGGCATCCCCTGCCTGATCGTAAGAGGCGACTAAAAGAGGGCTTCCGGGGTTGTGGGGGATGAGATTGGGAGCTCGATCCGTCCAGCCAACAGCCCCGGGAAGGACGGAGGTGTGGGCGCGGCCGCATGCCGCAAGGTCCAGGAGACCACATCTGCTCTCCCGAAGATGAACCTATTATTGGCACCGCGCGCGTGGAGGACACCGGTGCGTTCCACGGGTGATCCCGGAGTCCTCTCCAAGCGCAAATGCAGGCCACCGAGGTGGTTTTCGTGCGGTCTAATGGGTATCCTCTCCCAAGGTGCCGGGTACCTTTTGAAAGTTACAAAAGAAAAGGTATTTCTGGGTTAAAACAAACCTGCATTTCTGGAGGCCCGCCTTCATCTCGTATTAAAAGGAGGTAACTGTGGCCGTCGATGATTACTTCTTTCTTGAATCGACCTCCTGTGAAACAGAAAAAAAAATGCTGAAATCTCAGTCGTTGTAGGTATTCTTTTAATGAATCATCAATATCATAAACATGTTCGGCTACATACTGTACTGCTACTACTCGGTCGAGTTAACATGACACCTGGGAGGCTATTCTGTATGCATCCGTCCATAAGTTCTAACATTTTCTGAATCATTTTTGGCATAATTAGACACTTTCTTTTTTCATGAATTTAAAGATTAACGTTGTCATTGATAATATTAAGCCACTGAATGAATAATATTGCTAGAATTTCATCAGTCTTACTCAAAAATGAGACCCGAAAATTCACGAAGTTTCGGATACGGGCGTACAGAGTAGCCTCCCAGGTGTCATGTTAACTCGACCGAGTAGTATGACTAGTATGCTTCATAATGCTTCAACTTTCAAGTATCAAACTAGTGACGCCATCTATAAAGAACTTGTACAACAAATTTCACTTTGCAATGCCATCTATCGGCACTTTTTAGAAGCTCAACATCATTGTAGCAGGCTACATGGTAATTAGTACTACAGTTAGTTGGTAGATGGCGCTGTCCACCTATTTAGGTGGTATAGTGGCAGAGGTAAACAAGTATATAAATCCAATACTTAATGTAAAATAAAATACCTTCTGGGCTCTCTTCTTGCATATAAGCTCCGGTCAAATACCGATGTACTAATGCCGATTTTCCACTGTCCGGAGAGCCCAATACTCCAACCCTTAATTCTGTGACTCCTCGCGATGCCGTCCATTCTTGGCTGTTTACAAATGAATCTGTAACAAGGAAAAAATACCCATTAGCAAAAACATACTTTAAAAACTAATTTAGATACTTTTAAAGCGCCTTTTTTGTAACCATGTGTAAAACATTAGTTTTCGCACAGAGGGCGCCGTGTGACGAAACGGTACAAGGCTGCAATTAAACTAAGATAAAAAAAAAACAACAAACTTCGTCATCAAAGTAGCTATTATTGAATTATAAATGAACTACCGGCCGCCCGCGACTTTGTCCGCGTAGATATTAGTTATAGCATGATGTTATATAATACATAGACTATTAGTAGCCTTCCCCAATAAATGGACTATTCAACATAAAAATAATTTTCCAATTTAAAACAGTAGAGTTCCTGAGATTAGCGCATTCAAAGTTTAAATTTCAAACAAACAAACTCTTCAACTTTTAAAACTAGTATAGATACCTATAGATGAGTAAGTTATCTGGAGTTTTCCTTCCACAAAACCTTCAAAATTATTAAGGAGAAATAGGTAAACGTTTATCAGTTATGTACTGAATAAAAAAAATTATCAATTAGAATTTAAAACGTTTGTGTAAAACAGGTTAATTAAAATACACAGATAAGACAGCACATTCTTCGATAAGACAACCAATAAATAAGCAACTGGTTACATTTTCACTATCTACGGCAAACAAGTCGACTCCCGGCAAAGCAACAGGAAGTAGGTAGCGGGAGAGTGAAAGTTATAGGTGTTTAGTACCTATTGGCAATGGTAATTTATTAGCTTGAACATACGTAGAATATCACCGAGAATGAATCGGAAAAAAATCGAACAACTTTCATGTAAGTTGGATAATGGATAAATAATAATTGCTGGCTTGGGACCAAAATAGGAACCCGCCGCGCCAAGAGCTTAACCTCGACTTTCAGTAAGGCGACTAAAAGGGTTCTTCCGGGGTTGCGATGGACTTACAGTGACAACTCGAACTGCCAAGCCGGTGGATTCATGAAGGATGATGATGCGCGTGGCCTGGAGATTGAGACATAGAGGACAACAAGATTTTTTTTAAAGCTACACAGTCACTCATAGCCTCACACTAGTATTTGCCATTGACACACACTAAGACAGCACAAGCACCCAGAACAGAAATTGAAACTCATCCTTTGCCGGGAATCGATCCCGGAACCCTTGATTGGCAGTTTAGCATTACCACGCTTGGCCAATGGCACCAATCAGGTCGTCAACGGGTTTTATTGGAGTTGAATACTAGTACTCATACTCATCACTCCATACCGAAAAACGGCCGAAAGTTAAACTTTTTCTATGAATGACGAGTGCCGGGACACTGACAAAACTGACGATAGTGCCGATAGTGCCGACATTGAGAGAACCTTACTTCAATTTACATTTATTTACAATTAAAACCATTCTACTGATTACACATACAGGTATGTAAGTATAAACTTCAATCATCGGAGATACAAAAGTATCTAGATGGGTCAATCGGACAGTCGTGCGATTAGTGCCCTTAATCGAGGGGAAATGTAAAATGCTGACCGTTTTCTAATGTTCTTTTAATGTCACTCCTAAGACTAAGGCTTGCACTTAGTCTAGCCAAGTTAACATAACTTGCTTAAAGACGGAACGAAAAAACACTAAATACTTTTTTTTAATTTTATTGTTTATATGGTGTAGCAGACGACCATCAAGCTATAAGTGGTCGCTGTAGCCTATGGATATCTACAGACAACCTCAAGAAAGCATGAAATTGAATGAAAAAAGTAATATCACCTAATTGCACTGATTGCTGTAGAGTTGAAGATATAACAACACATTTTGACAAAGTGTTTTCGCACGAAATCATTCAGGACATTACATTGCCCAAAGACAATGCAGGTTGGCTATTTGAACAGTATTCTGGCTTCTCCTATGTCGGAAGAGGCCAGGGTACTGGGCAAATTGATTGTAGGTATTAGGGCTCTCAAAACGTTAGCCGTTGTAGTTTTTATTATTTACATTGTGTGTCCTTCATGGGACGATGTGGTAGCGCAGCGACAAAGTCCCTTTAAGATTAAAAAACAAAAGAATATTGGTCTACTCATGTATCTCTGAGCGGAAACCGCACCTTTCCACGGAAACAGTAGGATGGATTCACAGTAGAAATGGGAAGTACCCCAGTTGAATATCGCAAGTTCTGAAGTATTTCTTTGGCTTTCTTGAGAGTTCCTAAGAGGCATGTATATTTCTTATTTCTAAAAAATCTCCTATATGTCGGAAATTGGAGGGCGTCGGGTGGGACGAAGTGGCTAACATTAGGGGCGGCCAAAGTCCAGTCTTCCAAAGACCACTGCCGACTTACGCCTCCCCTAATGTATGGATTTGACTAGATACATCTAACCCAATCTTCTTCGAGCATGCAAGACTCTTGTCTGGAGCGATGATGATACTGAGACAAATGAATTAAGAAAAAAGAAGAAAATCTCATGTGAGTGCGGACGGCAACATATTTCCACCGAAACACAAATCGGTTTTCGGCAGAAATGTACGCGACGATAGTACTTTCCGAACGAACTGCACATACTCCATGAACGTTTTTATTATCTTTGCATAACCACTACATTTCTATCGGAAGAAATACATTATAACACTTAAAACCGTGCCAGTACTTTAGACAATGTTTCTCATTACATAGTAGGACTATGCAATTTGGTTTCGTAAGTTATGTCATTTTCAAAGGATGTACATAATTTCTGCCACGCAATCATATTGAGAGATGTTGGTTCACGTTTCGCAAAAGGTGTCAAAAAACAGTTTCTCATGAGATCGTTTACATTGATTACATGAGTTCTTTGCCTGGAAACATGATAATAATTTCAATAAATATTATCTCCACATAATAGCACTGTTTGTTACTTGCGTAGAATGGCAGCGATCTATAAATCTAAGTAAAGTAAGGCGCGGTCGGGTGTTGGATGCCAAATTTTATTTAATTGTATAAAAAGAAAACAGCCAATAAAACTTGTCTGTCCATCAGAGGCCTCATGAGCCGTTCAAAAACCTGCTGAGTCACCCCAGGACACTAACGCGTATCTCCCACCAGCCCACAAGGGAGCAGCAGCGTGGAGGAGTTAACACCAGGTCTTTTGAGCTGCTGGATAAAGTATATATCTTCGATTCTTTTTTTTTATTTGAATGGAGTAGCAGACGAGCATGCAGGCCACATGGTGTTAAGTGGTCGCTGCAGCCCATGGACATCTGCATACAACCTCTAGCAAGCATAGGTAAGTCTTGTCTGAGGTCGTATGCAGTTGCGCTGCTACTCCGGAGGCGGTCGGAGGATTGTCGCCTCATGTAAGTGTGGCCGGCAACTGCACCTTTCCACCGAAACACAACAGAATTGCTTCACGGCAGAAGTGGGTGCAGCAGTGGTACTTCCCCGGGCGAACCATAATAGTTCTACCACCTACAAATTTATTTATTCTTTAAAATCATTTCAAATTCTTAACCATCAACACCAACACGACCACACACAGGTAAACAAGACCGTATTCGCTACCACTACTTATTACACCTCATTAGAAATTCAAATACATTCACCATTCAACAGCTGATGTCATTAACACCATGTTTACAACTGGGGTCCATTCAATCCATCGTAAACCTTTCCCGTAGTAAATTAGTTTTATTGCCGCCACGCTGCGATAAATCAACGTCGCCGCGTCGGGGTCACTTAGACCCCCGCTAACCCTGCCTGGGTCGTGTTAAAATTCATGGGTACATTTTGGCCCGCCCATTAGGTGTTTTATGACGTCGTAAGGTGTTAGGATTTGATATAAATGAGCGGTTGAAGTGATTGTTGGTATAACGAGTTTATTATGATTTAGTGGAATTCTCACTAAACAGGGGTATGTGATTTTAAGTGTAATGTACAATGATAATTCCACTAATAAAAGAGGAACACGAATAAAATTTACAGTTATTAAGGATAAAATTTGGTGATATTGGCACCATAATGCATAAAAATATATACTATACATAACAACTACTAAGTTTTCATGGGCAAACCAGGGCAATACTTGTAATAAGTAGCATTGAGGAATTTAGTGTCGCCTCTCAAATCGCTGCCATGAGAAGTGTCGTGGTTATTTCGTACTACACCTGGCTGCAACCCTTTTTACGTCCCATTGCTGGGCACGGGTCTCTTCCCAATACTGGGCCAGACCTGAAGCTTACTCCACCACGCTGCTCCAATGCGGGTTGGTGGAAGGTGGTACTACACCTAATCTCCCTCTATTAACATTTTTTACAGTTATTTCGATATATAGTAGCGCCAAGGTTGTTAAAAACAGGACCTATCTTCTAAAACAACCAGGTTCACATGCTACCGACTACCGACCCACCTCTTTCTACTCGGAGGTATACCCTTCATTGACTAGTGTGACTCAGTCAAAGTTATTAGAAAAAATCTCTTTCCATTTCTATAAACGCGAACGTGGCCATTAGAAAAAGTACATTTAAAATTCCTTACAACTAGTATTACCGATTTCTTCGCTCGGATGTAAAGAACGACAGAATGACAGAGTTAGAGAATGTCATAACGACGGCTCGTAAAGCGTAGAGGTTTCCCGCCATTGTAATACGTTTGACCATTTCGCTACGCTTGTCGCGCGTCTTTGTGTGGCCACGGATTTCGCGGGTCAGGCAGTTAGAGCGAGTTCGTAGCAATTCAACATCCGAAACGCGCCATTCCAAGAAACAATACACGATGCAGCCTCGATGCACACGCAAATCGCCGATGCTAAAAGTAACTAGTATGGCCTGACCGTAATTTGTTTGTGGCGTTTTGCACGCATCAGTTAGATCGGTGGGAAGTCGGAAAGGAGATATTGTGTTCTTATTTTATTTTTATTTTATTTGTGTATTTTTGAGCTATATTGGATAAAGTTGATGGCATTTTGTTCAATATAGGTTAATTACAGTGCACGAGTGTTGTGAAATAAAATAACAGTGCGAAAATATGTTTTTCTCAGCTTGCCTCCAAAATTCCATCGGACACACGTTCTAGTAACGTATCACATTATTACAATTACAATATCTCAAGTTAATAAACAATCATTGTATTATAATGTCAAATTACATTTCAATGTCAATTTTTCTTAAACCTACGTAGCCATCGTTTTACTTTAATGTTGGACTGACTTAACTGACTGATTACTGAAGCTTGCTTGCTGCAACCCTTTTTACGTCCCACTGCTGGGCACGGGTCTCTCCCCATTATTGGGGAGGTCTGGAGCTTATTATTGATTACTGAAGACTTACTGACTATGTTATTACTTCGTCCAGTTTCATTGAAACTGGCAAAAAATGGATGCAAATTTAAACTTGACGTTGGCAATATGCACAGAGTTTGCGATGCCATAATTGAAGAAAAAAAATCCCTTCAAGTTTTAAGTAGTATTCTTAATTTTTGTAATAGTGTTTATCATCCGTCATAACAAGAACTTCCTTCGTTATTTACGTTTGTATTAACTAATACCATAATCTTTATCACTTATTTTTGTTTGAGGATTACCTAGGTACATTTTAACTACCACTGTACTCTTATCGTTGAGTTTTTAACCTACTCTTATCGTTGGGTTTTTAAAAATAAAAGTTTGTTTTGTTTGAAAAAACATGTCATTGCGGTCCCATTTATTATTTGTCCGCGGTTTTCATCCTAGCGTGTTGTTTCACACACCTACCCGCTGGTTCCATAGCCCAACTAATGAAGCGGGACAAATACAAATGACAGGCAGCCTCGGTTGCGTAAAGTCGGGCACGTACCATATTTTTTGCGATTTCACGATAGAAAGCGAAGAGACAGCGGTTTTGTCCTTTTGTTTCCTCCGGCTGCCTTTGTGGAAAAAAGTTTAATAGTATGCATGATTAATATGATTATGTATTGGCAAAATATACATGCAATGCCGGAATAAGACTGTTGGATGCCGACAGAAAAAAACACGCGTCTTATCTATAAACTAGTCTCCCTGTCAATAAATAATGTTTTTTTACTTTTTAGTTCGTATTTTCTCAAAAGCGTGTTTTTAGTTTTTTAAACTACATTATTTATTTTTAATTTTTTAGTTGGATTTTTATTCTCAAATTATTGCATTATCATCGGCCCTTGACCCCTATGCAAATTTTCAAGTTAACCAGACGCTTAGACGTGTTAAAGTACCTTAGGCCACGAACTTATCAGCCGCCCCTCGTATATTTTATTTAATCCTGATGATCCTAGTTACGACTTTAACATAAAGTTATGAGATTATTGTATTGTCATCGGTCCTCAATAAATCTACAAAGTTTGAACTAAATCTGGCCGTTTAAAGTGGGTCAAAATCGCGCCCAAAGAAGTCGGTTACAAACATACAAACATACAAAACATACAAACATACAGGTGAAGCTAATAAAAAGCGTGTAAAAAAGGGGAATTTAACACAAATTGATGAGACCAATATGGCTCAATGGTTGCTATACCGGACTGCGAAATGAGTTTATATTTATTTTCTCGGTCTACGTGTTTGTGTTCCTGTTTGTGTGTATGTCCTTGGTACCCCCGACACATTTATTTTTGTATTAAATATCGAAATAGTGATTTCTCATGCCACGGTTGGGACTAGATAGGCAAAGATACAAAACTGTTTTACGTTATATTATAACAATAAGTTTGAAATTAAAATAGAATAAAATATGGCCATCGCAAAGGATGACCTATTGCTATAAACGAAACTATCACGATATATTTTTTATTCATCCTTCACACTTCCTACTATCTATCTCTTTGTTTATAACTTTATTTATATTTCAGAACGAAAACAGCTAATTACCTACATAATAAGAAAGACCTTACATCACAATAGCAGACCTTGTCGGGGCCTTACTTAAACAAAGCCATTCGGAAACCTCGGTGGCGTTGCAAAGTGAGCAATCAACATTCAGCTTTTCTACAGTTATATTGCCCTTTCTCATTGATATACAAAAAAAACCCATCAATGCCTTTTCTTCTAATATTCAACACTTGAGTAGTAGCTTAACTGTAGCCTTGGATCTTTTAACTTACTTTTTGAAATATCTAAATCTCAAAGTCAGTCTAGTCAAGTCAAAGTATATCATTCAATATTAATATAACTTACAGCATTAGGGGATAACATTAAAATATTTTATATTTTAATTTTTATTAAGCTTTTATTCATTCCGCAGTCCGAATCGTCAACGACCCAAGATTGACTGACAGGCTAGAACCGCTTAGCTTGCGAAGAGACATAGGCTCGCTCTGCGTGTTCTACCGACTTTACTATGGTGAGTGCTCCGAGGAACTCTTCAAATTGATGCCTACATCACCATTCCATGATTATACCACCAGGCGAAGGTTAAAGTTCCACCGGCACCATCTGGACTCGTGGCGGTCCTCCACAGTCCGCTTTGCACGCTCATTTTTACCACGGAAATGTAGGTTATGGGACAACCTTCCAGCTGAGGCATTCCCAGTGGACTATAACATGGGGTTCTTCGAGAAAGCTGTAAAAAAAGCTCTCCTCCAAAGCCGGCCATGCTCGGGCGGCTCCCCTAGGGTTGCCCGGGTCCATAGGCGATGGTGATCGCTTAACATCACGCGGCCCGTCTGCCTTATTGTTAGGTTTATTTATAAAAAAAAATTTACTTGCAAAATGTATGTTTGTTCGGGTGGAATCTTGCTACTCAATTTTGAAGCAGAAGATATCTTCAACCGATTGAGCTGAAATTTTGTAACACGTAGTTTGGATGACAATACACGATAATATGTCACGTCATTCGAAATCCAATATGGCGGAACCTCCAAGATGGCGGAATAGTTATTTTTTATGCACTTCTGCAATATGGATATCAAATTAAAGGGCTTGTCGAGAATAATAAATAAATACCTAACTCAAAAGTAAAAAAATAAGTAAAATGCAAAAAAATACGTTTTATTTAAATGCTCTAAAAAAATAAAATAAAATTTTATTTAAAATTTAAACTATCAACCTATAACCTCGTCATACACAATTTTATTTATATGACCATAAAAGCTTGTTGCGTGATTTAATTACTTACCTATAGGTACGCATCCTCGCGATGTTATAAGTTTATGGTTTAAATTTTAAAGGAAAATTTGATTTTCTTCTTTTTAGGGCATTAAAATAAAAGTTTTTTTTGCTTTTAATTATATTTGTTTATTAGCTTTTGAGTACTAGCCCAGGCCTCCCCAATAGAGATTAGAGATCCGTGCCCAGCAATGGGACGCAAAAAGAGGTTGCAGCCTTATATAGTTAGTAGAAACGTAAAAAGTTGTCAAGAGAAATACGACTACGGTATAAAAAGACCGAATTATATTCATACGTAGACATTTCATCCGTCTGCGGATGTAAATCCTCGTTGGGATCTAATTAGAGCCGTAATGAGCTGCAAATGTTCTAATGAGGCCCAATTATGTACAGACAGAACCCACGTCGACTACTTTAATCGTTTACTATAGATACTGTAGATATTTTTAAATCAAGGTAGCCTACTACCTTTTTTTCTTGCTGCCCATTCAACATTATTCCTATGCTCATGCAGAGCTCATAGACGCGTAAAAATATAAGCGACTAGTGGACCCCGCAGACGTTGTCCTGCCTTAAAAGTAATAAAAGAGGATTTGTTTTCTTATTATCTTAAAGAGACTTCATGTTACTATCAAACAAAAATATAAAACAAATAATGACATACGAACTGTCCAGTTATTCTGACTGTGTCAAAGTTTAGAACGACACGGCACGAAATACAAAACGTTTGACAGGCAGGAACAATTTATATGGGAAAACTAAATAAGTAAAAAAGTAATTAAAAAACATTTCCAGTGGCCCAAATTGTGAATCTAAACCATCCTCGAATCCATTTGAATACACACAAAAAAATTCATTAAAATCTGTCCAGCCGTTAAGAAGGAGTTCAGTGACATACACACTCACAGAAGAATTATATATATTAAGATTGAGTGTATGTAATATGTACATTAAATATAATTCGGACGAACAGCTTTTCTTTTTTGGTATCGGGGGGAAACCTTCAAAAGGTATCCAGCACCTTGAGAGAGGGTACTGGGTTATGTGGGATTTGTACCGCACTAAAACCCCCTCGGTGGCCTGCCTCTGCGCTTGAGGAGGACTCCGGGATCTCCATTGGGATGCACCGGTGTCCTCCACGCGCGCCGCCCCACAGAACGGACCCATCTTCGAAAGAGCAGATGTGCTCTCCTGCACTTTCAGGTGTTCACGGCGGCATGCGGCCACCCACACACCGCCGTCCCTCCCAGGGCTGCTGGCTGGACGGGTCGAGCTTCCACTCTTACCACCCGCAACCTGCAACGACTAGTTAACACCACTTTATATTATTATTATTTATTTTTTCACCCTACAACAATCAATGTATACTGAACCATCCCCATCTAATCCATCAACCGAAGAACCCTAATTAAGCCCACAAGTCGGTAATACGATACAGCGATGTTTGGCAATCAGGAAAGCGATAGGGTTTCTAACATCCCTTTTGAGGGGTGGAATTGCTTTCAGGGATGGTTTTCGGTTTCTGTTTACACTCAGCTTCGAATCCCTGTATTTTTCCATAAGTATGTTTAAAGAAAAGTCTACGTGTTGTGTTGAATTTCAATGATTAATACTTTAGAGACGAATAAATAAAATGTTCCTGAGTTTTTTATAAAATGTCACATTTTTCATCTAAACTGCACAGATTTAAAGACAACCCGCCAAAGATAGGTGAATGGCGACTTGTAGAGTAAGTAGGGCGAATCCTGGGGCAACCTCACAGGCCACCGCTAGGGTGGTGTCCATAGGCGATGGTGACTGCTCAGCTTATCATTACGGCTTTAACTCGTATATAGGTAAACTACTCTACAGAAAGATATCAAACCAAATAATTAAAATACGAATAAAATTACGCGATTATCCCCAAAATACCATACCTCTTAGTGGTCATCCAGTACTTATAAAGGCACAAGAACTAGAAAAATACTTATTTGTAAAGGAATGCATCTATACATTTAATGACCTACCGTGCATCAGTTGACCCATAAGACTGTCCAAAAAAACCTAATTAAATCATCATTCCCTCAAATCCACGACCTCTGCGATACAAAGACGCCACTTCAAACACCATCTTCAAACATCTGCGTGGGAGATAAATCAATTGTGCCAAGACCCTTTGTGACAGTAACAAAACTACCAAAGGTACAAATAATGTCCTATTCACTGACATAAATCTGTCGGTCAATGTTTGATCACTGCGTGACGTGAATGCCCACTGACGTAAAAAATGGAGCACGGGACACATCTGTCCTTATGTAGAGCAATAGAAAAAGCTACGACGAAATTCGTCAAGTGTGAGCGGGACCAAGTCCTGTGAAGAGCAAACGAAGAAATAAAAAAAAAAACAATAAGTTCTATGCAGTCTAGTATATGTGATCGATGTATGCAGTAAATGGGTGACCATTAGAGATATATTGGGAAGAAGTACTATTTTCCCATTGTGCAGACCTATCAAGCGCGGATAGCAATGTGGCGTTTTTGTGCTTCGAAAGGCACATTAAGAAGTCGTTGATCTTGCTGTAATCAATATATATGCTGTCGTTAAACCTTGACGAAGGCTTTATGACATCCCTCAGCCATTTAACCCATTCACCCGTATTGGAGTATCGTTGTAGCATATGCTCCATGCTTTTCTAGTAGTGAGACGCAGAATGGATTGCCTGCCTTTACCACTGTAAGCAACATTTGATACAACAGTACTCTACAGATTTTTTTTCAATCTTTTTTCATGTCCCACTGCTGCCATAGTCCACCACGCTGGCCAAGTGCGGATTTGTGGACGTCACACCTTCGAGAAGTTCTGAATTTCTCTCAGGCATGCACGGCGATGGAGAACATCGTAATCAATTTAATATCACGATATTTTTCTTCCATCACCGTGGAGCAGCGATAAATGCGCACATTACAAATTTATTTGCGCGCCGAGAATTTGAACCCGGTAACGGTAAGTGAAGTATTACCGTGTAGGCGTAATTGTTAGGCGACACATAATTTATCTATTGAGGGAAGATGTCTGGTCGGGGGTCCACTGTACCATCTAGTTTGTGGTTTTGTGTAAGTGGGTACAAAAGCTTGTTTAAAGTAGGTCTACGAAACAAAATATTGGACTTTTCGCTGGACTCTCAAAAAAAGGAAAATTTTGAAGTGAAAAATTCTTTAGCGGCGTTGTGCACTTGTTTTGGGATGGGTAAAAAATGTTAAACTCGCGTCAGGACACGTGGCCTAGTCGAAAATTCGTAAGACGGAGGGGTGACAGCTGATGACGGCTCGACTGCCTATACTTGTAAAATTCGTTTATATCAAGTATTTAAAATATGGACATTGAACAAAGTGCATCTATTAATGAAAAAAGTGACGAAGAAATAGATGTGTAGCAGCAGTCTCCTGCACCTTCCGATGCTTACGGCGGCATGCGGTTACGCACACACTGCCGTCCTACCCGGGGCTGCTGGCTGGACGGATCGAGCTCCCACTCTCACCGCCCACAACCCCGGAAGCCCCCTTTTAGTCGCCTTTTACGATCAGGCACGGGATACCATAGCTCTATTCTTAATCCCGAAGCTACAGGGACTACGTAAGTATGCTCCTGTGCTACTCAATTCAAATAAAAATCAAGCTCATTCCCATCGTCTGTCTTGTGATAAAACGATATATTAAACTAGACGTTCATAATGTCACATGATAGCAAGAAAGAAAAATGGCCGAAGCTCCAACGTAATACGACCTAAGCCTACCATATTACTGTAATCGGGAGTGAAAATAAAAAAGCTGGGTTATTGCTTGACCCGCTAAACCCTCTCACCCCGACTCGGGTCGGAAGGGGTGTAATGGGGCCATCCTGCACTCAAACGCCACATAAGAAGGTTGAGGGGTGAAATGGGAAATGGATCTATGAATTTTGTGACTTTCATTATAGCGGGCTTACGAAAGCAATGTGAGAATGGCCCGACTTTTATTTTGTTATTTTGTGATGATTTGCGTGAACATAAAAAGTAAAATAACGCTTTTAATTCATAGCGCATGGTATTTGCATGCCTTCATCTTTACCTTTGAAATCAATTTTGCTGTTAATATTTTTTTAACCTTGAGTGGAAAGGCATGAGATGGATGGACGGATGAGGCAATTATCAGCCTCCGGAGTAAACATGGAACTGCAAAGACTTTAGACAGCAGTTAGAGCATAAATTAAATGAAGCAAAGTAGCACGCAAATCACGGTGCTTGGTCTCGGTAGCTTCCAGCCCATCGAAATTCACACCCATCTTTATGCGTGATCAAACCTTGTCTGAAGTGGACTATTATGACGCCAACGATTAAGAACCCTCTATGATGAGGTCTTCTATTTACGCAGTCGTCTTTAATAAAGTCGATTACCGTATGTTCTTGGGGCAAATGGTAGCCTGACAAAAGGGTGGCCGGCAATCGCATTTTTCACCGAAACACGTAACTTCACTTCACGACAGAACTGAGTAAGTAAACGAGATAGGTACTACAGCAATCGAACCATGCAAATTCCAACAACTTCTAAAACACAAATCTTAATAAATCTGATGCATAATAATGTATATAAAATGACATAATTAATCAAAAACCGCATTGTTAACTTGAAATATGAACTAAAATAAACAACCTACATACTTAATTTATTTCGTGTCTAGGGACTCTGTAGAGCGCATACGTGACTTTACAGAGTAATGAGCACGTTTATGCAATGCCATGCATGCCGCAATTATAATAAACAACTTTAAACCTCTGACGTTAAAGTGACCTGTTTTCGTAACATGGCACTACTTAATTTGCCGTTAGTGTGCCATCATCATCGACCCATTATTGAAGAGTGCGCAGGTCTCCTTTCAGAAATGGGAACGGCTAAAGAGCACATTACAGAAAGATCTATACTTAATACTACTAATATACCAATATATAAAATCGAAGTGGTAAATGATTCATTATAAAAGCGAAAGTGTGTTTGTTTATTTGTTTGTTTGTCCGATTTCGCGATGGAGTGGTCTTATCGAATGATTTTTGTGCGTGGAGATAGTTAGGAGGCCGGAGAGTGATATCTTTAGGCTACTTTTAACGTAGTAAAACATCTCATTCCCATCTCAATACCATGGGAACATTTTTTCGAACACGAGGCCTTACGGGCAGTTTGAAAATATCCGACAATGGGTTGGCTAGTATTTATTCATATCCAATAACCCGAGAAACCTTCAGACATTTTCATTTGGAGAGCCTCACAGTGAAACTTAAAAAAAGGGTTGATGCTAACATGGAATTTGAGACATCTTAGTGGAAATTTAACGTAACTAATACACAAAACCGATTTGAAAACGAAAGTTTACACGACTTGCGATAACATTGTAGACTAATACATATAGTAAGTTACACAGAAATCGATATATTTGCGGTTATGTGACCACGATAATTTAATATTGTTATATTGTTTTGAGACTTCTAAGTGGCATTACCTCTAGGATCCTGTACCGAGGTCAGAATAGAAAGGCGGTAGAAAATTATAACAATAAATATTACGATTAACTAGTTTCAGACTTATCTCATTCATATTTTTTTCAACCCCTGTCTATGGCCTGGCCTCTTCATCGAGTTGAGAGAAATTGGGCCATAGTTCACTCCGCTACTGCTTGTCGGCAGACATGGTATGCTTTTGGGGTTTTTTATAACTCCACAGTATACAGAGTGATTGGTAATATATAAGTAAATAAGTAAGAACAAAATTTGTCATTTAAGTAAGTGTCTTCCTTCACGTGATTTCTCTTCGCATAGATCAAAGGCAAGAACGAAAATAAGCTAATGTAGGTAGCTTCCACCAAGAAAAGTAGCTTCCAGGATTGCGGGCGAAACCCTCGAGTTAGTGGCCCTAGGAAGGAGGCGGTGTGGAGGAGGCGTGGACGCATGACGTCGCAAGCACGGAAAAAGCATTGCTCCCCGGACGATGTGCATGTTAGGAGTTCTGCGCGTGGAGGATGCTGGTGCGTTCGTCTGGAGATGCCGGAGTTCTCCCTAAGTACTGAAGCAGGCTACCAAATTTTAGTGCATACAAAATCACACATAAGCCAGAGTGTGAGAGTGTTTCCCAAGTTGTCAAGTGACTTTTTAATACCCCTTACAAAAAAGATTGAGAAACAATGAAGAAGCAGGCCCGATTCTCCGCAGCAATAAATTACGCTGTACGGTACGAATAGTTATTTCGCAACTCGTCACTCAAAAGATTGAGTTACTCCAGGCATTTACTCGGTTTGAATATCTCAGGACCTCTTACTCTTAGTTATGCAGGGTCTACTAGCCTTGAATGTGTCAAAGACAGATAAAAGCCACTTATAAAGTCTCATCATAAGTCTAAAGTATGAGGAATGCTTTGCCAGAAATTTCAGTAAGTTTAGCAATTTCGAATTACATAATTTCGTAGAGGTTACGGTGAGGTTTCTTTGAGGTGACCTTATACCTTCAGGGCAAAAATGTCACATTTTATATGTATAACGGATTTTATAATCTTATTTTTTGTTGAGAATTTTGAAATAACGTGTGCTTTTATAATAAATATATTAGATTTTATTTTACCATTTTAGAGTACACACAAAAATGTTTTAAAAATATATCTAGCTTTCTCTGCATTTAATATGAGTTCAACTCTACATGTTACACATCTATACTAATATTTATATGCAAAAGTAACTCTGTGTGTGTAAATCTGTTACGTTTTCATGACTAAACTAAGTACTGAACAAATTTTAATGAAATTTGTTACACGTATAGAGTAGACCTTGGAAATGGATATAGGGTAGGTTTTATCCCGGACAAATGTACTGTTGACGCGGTATAGATTAGTATAATCAAATAAACTCATCACCCGAGCGAAGCCGGTAACTAGTATATGTATATGTCTACCTATATTATACTTCTACGTCCTCAACGATTTAAAAGCTACGCTTGTGCCTAATATTTTCACATCTCTTCAAACCCGACAGCCGCGTAGCCGTCCGCACAAAAACGCGAAATTTCCGTAATTAAAAAAACTGCCAAGCAACCGGCTTTAAACCAACGCTTGTCTGACAACGTTTTTAATTAAATCGCGCATCCTAACTCACTGCTCTTTACAAGATCTCCGCAGACTCCGAGAGGTCCATTCAAAGGATTGAATAAAAAGCTGTCATGTTTTGCGCGGAGCTTACCGGGGCGTGAAATTGGAACCAACTGTCGCAGGGGTCGCTAAGACCTGCGTCTTACCTTAACACTGCTAAAAGAATTAGGAAATCATCTTTCTTTCTTAAAAATTTTCAAAAGTTATTTACGATTTGATTTCTCTCCTCTCTCGCCTCTGCTAGGCATAGGTCTCATCTCGGAATTAAGATTGATTTAGGTCATAGTCCACCACGCTGACCAAGTGCAAATTTGGACATTATATCTTAGAGAAATTATAAGTTTCTGTCATGCTTGGTCAGTGATAGAAAAACTAAAAAAGAACGACAGTAAAGGATAAGCAGGCATATTTTCATACGTACAATGACGTACACATACAATACCTATACAATAAAACTCTAAAGAATAAAATACAAAACTAACCTACAATACCTACTTTTAAAGCAAATCGTAACAAAACCTATGGCAATTCTCTCAAAATCTCCATTACAATAGGTATTGTTTTAGTATTCGCGTCAAGTACACTTGTCTTACAAAATATATGAAATCTAAAAGACAAACAAGGACGAACGGTCAAATATTGCGATCGCGACCGACGAGAAATGCACAGATTATAAAACTATGATTGAAAATGCTATGTATGTAAGTACCTATTCTACTTAGGTACATAAACAATTGGTAGCAACCATTTTTGCATCCCACTGCTGGGAACGGGTCTCTTCTCATAAATAGTGGAGCTTACTACGCTGCTCTAATGCGGATTGGTGAAGGTGGGATAAACATTTAATTTCATTGAGGCACCCATTCTTGGTTACACAGTAGCCGGAAAGACTCATATTCAATGAAACAAAAGTAGGTGTAAAAATATGCAAGTTATTTAAAAGACTCGTTAAGTTAGTCAGTTAAGTTAAGTTAGAGTTAGTCATTAGATTAACGACTCAGTTATTTAATATCGGTTTAAAGAAAGTTTGTAATCACATTATAACACATGATTTTAAATATCTTTTACCTAAAAGTGTCGGTTAAGAGATTTGAGAGCTTCTGTATTAGTAATAAATCTTAATATAATTACAAAAATATAACGCTCACGTTCTAACACTTTCATCGCCGGTGGCGTGAGACACACCTTAATCTCGTTTTCTATGGTAAAAAGCTTGTAATTCTTGTAGAGGTGCGACAAAAAATTGCGGTTTAAAAATTTGCGCATTTTCTGAATTGATGAGCTCACGCTTCTAGCCTCGCATTTATTTGGAGAAAAGCATTTTTCTGGTTAGTTACAACATTTAAAACTACACAGTTTTTCTACTTATAAAGCTATGCCAGATTTAGCCGTGTATTAATTTTACTGACGGGTTTAAGCTGTAAATGAAAAGGAATAAGGAAAGGGTCTACTTTCTATCGGTCTATCGGTCCGAAGATACGAGTACGCATATTTTCACAATCATTTTTAAGTAACGTTTTTGATCGACATATTTCATAACAAATAGAATAGCTCAAAAGTACGAAGCTTAGGATGATCCCAATTAGAGGAAAGTATCTAATAGAACTAATAAATAAATAGCCGATCACTCAATCTGCGAATGTTTTTTTTTATGATTAATTGGAGTCGGTTAAGAAAATATTTCGTTCTCCCTCGACTAGAGCAGAGTTTCATTAACTCACAAAAATTAAAAACCGGAAAATTGTTTGTAAAGTAGGTTTACGATCGAGGTGTTTACGTGATAACGTCCGCACGAGAAAATCTCCATTCGTTTGTATGCCGCTAGAGTGAGAGAGACGGAAGATCGGTCCACTCACTCGAACGCTATGCCAGCCTCCGCTCGTGAGGATTCCGCGTGACAAGTTTCACGGAATGACTGGCAGCGCTCGAGATGAGACGGGAGATCGGTCCGTCTCTCTCTCGTTATACCTGCGATCGCGCTCGTGAGGTTTTGGTGTGACACAAGTTTCTGAACATGTCACCCGACTAAAACGATTTTAAAGACGTTATCACGTCAAAATTTAAAAAATATCACGTAACTTTAAGACTAAGCAACCTTCTCAAACAACCTCAGCAAAAACACAACAACAAAATACCATCCAACAACAAGAAGTATACAACCGGTAAACTCTCCAGCGATCTTCAAGTGTAATTTAATTAAAGCGAGAGTGCTCACAATACTAGTTCGCGAGACATTGCCGATATTGTTCTACGTCTAGAACATCTGCCCTGGTTTACCTGCAGAACATCTGCCGATCCATTGTGCGAACCCTTAGCGAGATCTGGGCATCTTTGTGAGGGCCACCCTAATCTTGGCTAGGGACGCGACAGAATTAGGATGTCGATACCGCAATCCGATTAGCCTGTTTTTTAATTGTCAAAAAATGTCATACACAAATACTTATTTGTTGTGTTCGATTTCTCCTTTTTCATCTGTTTGTCACATAAACATGAAAAGATTATAAATAAATTGTAATATCTACGTGAGGGGCTATTTTAGAAAGGAAATAGGCACGTATCAGGACGTTCTTTGACTTTTACTTTCTGAACAGACTCCAATATCTCCACCGTGAAGAAGAGACACTATTTCTTCTAATAGTGGCTGAAGATGTTAGGTAAACAAATACCAGAGACTAAAGAGCAACATCACAACTAGATAAACTCAAAACATGTTTTGTAGCGACAATGGGATAGAAAATTTAACTCCTCAAAACTTAGTACCACAGTCGCCAGCGTTCACAAATACAAGAAGCAGTCAGAATTGAGCCCGGTCATTATTTTACGAATACATTTCACCACCATGAGCATGTTGAAGTAGCAGATCATGCCTGACTGCCGATCTAAGGGTCCCGGGTTCGATTAGTTATTATACCTGAACATCTGACAAACCTGGCAGTTATATGCACTAAGCTATCGTACACGTATGCTTTACGATGTAATAAGACACCACATTATCAAAGAAGTCATCGCTCTCATTGATATCGAATGAGATCATCGTTACACTCAGTACAATAGCACAGAATGTACTTGTAATCCGTAATATATTGTATCTTGGCTCGACTTATCGATATGCCAATCAGCGTGTCTATCAAAGACTGAAAAATACTACATTATTCGTTTATTGAAGTAAATTTTATTATTTATTTTGACGCTAAAGATGATTCATTTGTATGACACAAATTTGTCTGCAAGGAAATCGAGGGAATGATTAATAGCGTAAACTTCTAAGTCGTTAATCATAATTAATTAGTAGGACCACCAACGTGAAATTTCGTCATTTAGAAAAAGGGGCGAAACGATAAGTCGTTTGAAGTCTCTTAAGACTTCATACAAAAAATATCAAAAATCAATATACGTATGTATTTACTTCATTTTTAAAACAAATATTTGCTTGGCTGCCCCCCTTTTTGCGTCCCACGGCTGGGCACGGGTTTCTCTCCATTATTGGGGAAGCCTGGATTATCTAATCACCATCCCATAACCATATTCACCTAATCATATGTAACGACATTTCTGATTATCATAAGACAAAATATTTGGCATCATAAATCCGCCATGCCCAAATTATCGACACAGAACGTTCCCTCCCTAGCAATTGATTTTGTTTCTCGCCCCGCCTCTTTCGCAATTCATAATAACTCGAATCATAATTATATGTTTTCCGATACGTGAATTTTTCGGTCCACGGCATCATTATTAAGTCGTTTATTGTCGGTTACCATGGTGACGCCCACATTTTTTTTCACCACATCGACGGGGTTCCTTTCGCACGCTTTAATGATATGTTTTGATGTTTTATTTATAAGTTAAGTGCATTAATTTAATTTCTTTGTTGGGGACAATATTTTTGTCAGAACCCTTTCTTACTTAAATTGATTGGTTAAGAAATAAGCATCGTTTAGTATTCTTTTCCTATTAGCAATCTTTTGTGTTTTTGTTTATATGTAATTTGGAGAATATTTTTTCAGGTATATTTTCATCGAGACTACAAATTGGCTTCACGGCAGAAATGGGTGCAACCACTAGCGGATCAGCTTGGTGGCTGAAGGCCCGCCTCCCAAAACCATTCTGGTTCATCCTTGACAAACGTCTAATTTCTCCAAACTAAAATTAAGTCCCCCCAAACCAGGCGCCGTCCAAGTAATGACGAGTGCATCAGCCACCCTCCCCGCCGTTGTAATTTTTTTGTCATCTCCTCCAGAATTTCAGTTATCATGAAGCCTCCGGATCTAGGACTTCAACTTGGGAGAAGTCCTAGATCCGGCACTGGGTGCAGCGGTGGTACTTCCCGTGAAACCATAAAAGTTCTATCACCTACAAAGTTTTAGGGTAGAAAGAAATGCAGTTAATATTTTCTCCAATACATTAATTAATATTAATCTAATTCTCAGAAATTACTTAAAAATGACAAACCGGATCGTCAGCATCAATTTAATCGATGTCTTCAAAAGTATCTAAAGTTCGTATAATATTTTGTCCCATATGACCAAAGTCTTCAAGCTCAATAACAAGAAGCGGTCTTCCGCAATAACTTTGTATCAGAACACAGTCTCCAGTTAAACTCTACTTTATCACGTACGTAAGGTCTAAAAGCGGTTCCGAAGCCTAAAGTACCGAACGCAACTATAAAGTGCTTTACGATTCGGAACGCGCGTCGACTTCCGTTTCCGTCGGCGCGCGCGCATAAGCACGTGCGCTTGGGAAAAATGCGCGTTTAAAGTTCTGAATATCGAAATGGGTTAAAGTGTGTTAAGAGATTTTATATTTGAAAACTTGTTTAGTAGAAATATTAATTGTTTTCTCTTTTTTAGACTCGAATAAAACGCAGGTAATATTTATGGGGGAGGTATTTTAAGTTATCTTCAAAAGGAACCCCGCATTGTGGGAAACACGAGGTTATCAGTGCCGGATTAGCCACGTAGCAAGAGTAGCAAATGCTACGGGCCCCGCGAATTTGGGGGCCCCGCGCGCCAACGCCTGTCTGACCGTAACTAAAAAATATTAATTTAGATAAGAGCGTAAAATATGTATCTTGCATGCCTTAAACGCAAAGCGCTTAGGCTATACTTGAAAATCTAAAACTCGATTTCATCACGTTAAATCGTAAAAATAAGTAGATATTTTACGAACTTATTAACGTTATTTTTCTAATGTTTAATTATAATCGATATATTTATACATCTATCCCACATTTCTACCCTTCAAGCGGCCAGATTTTATAGAAATACAAAGTACGACCATTTCAGCGGCTCTACTACACTCGACGACTTTATTGAAAATCAAACACGTGTTTTCGAAGTTCAGGTGTTTATTGTCATTATTGATAACGTACTGTCTGCTTTAACTAAACGTATGAAAGCATATCATAACATTACTAGTGTTTTTGAAGTATTTCGATAGCTAAAATAATAAAATACAGAAGAGATTTTGGAAAAATCCTCAATTATGGTCAGTGCTTACGAAGATGATTTGGAGAACAGCCTAGGTGGCGAATTAGTGCAGTTCGCAGAGCTGCTGAAAACAGATGTGGCTACTTTTATAGACAGCAAGAAACAGGAGCCTCTAGAACAGCAATTTTGTAAACTTTTATTAAATAATTCTTTAGAATCGTGTTTCCCAAACTTAGAAATTGCCTTGCGCATTTACTTGTCTCTCATGATCACTAACTGCAGTGGCGAACGTTCTTTTTCAACATTATAACGTATTATGCATGAAGCGCGCATGGCCCGGCGGTTAGCGTAGAACGCAAGCGATCTATGCGACTAAGCCAAACGGGCGCGGTCGGATGTGAGATGGGTGACCGCTAGTGGCAAAAAATTTCATGCGCGTTTCTGTGCTTCGGAGGGCACGTTACGCCGTCGGTCCCGGATGTTGTCGATAGATAACAGTCGTTAAACCTTGTCGGAGGCGTTATGGACGGTTTGAAAACATCCGACAGCGGGTTGGAGCAGCGTGGTAGAGTAAGCTCCAGGCCTCCCCAATATTGGGGAGAGACCCGTGCCCAGCATTGGGACGTAAAAAGGGTTGCAGCCAAAATGTATTAAAAATGAATTAAGGAACATGATGGGCCAAGAACGTCTTAATCCAATTTGTTGAATATAGAGCATGATTTGCTTAAAGAAGACGATATTGAAAGTGTTATCTCTAAAGCCCATATTAAATCCAGAAAAGTTTATTTGTAACAGTTTTGTTTTATTTAATACCCTAAACTTGAGAACCTAAAGCAAACCAGGGCCCCTTGACAGAATTTGCTACAGGCCCCGCGCTGGCTTAATCCGGCACTGGAGGTTATGTATGATTTGACTTCATTAAAATCCCCTCGGTGACATTTCTCAGCGCTTATAAAGGAACCCGGGATATCCTTTGGAATGCAGCGGTGCCCTCATCAATCAATGAGCACATCTCCACGGCTCTCTAGCATCTCTCGGGCTTGCGATGGTGGCGGCCACACACGCTATCGCCCTTAACGGAGCCTGGTGGTTCAGGTTCCCACTTTAACTTCCCGCAATCCCGTAACATTTAACTCTTACGGCAAGCAGAATATACCGAAGATCGACCAAACAACAGGGACAGCATGGGACTCACAGAGTGGGCGCATGGATATTCAAGAGGTTTGATAACATACGACGATACGACACACACTTGGAAATAGTAATAAGTAAGACAAAGCAAATAATAAAAGCAATCCGATCGATATACAATACCAACGTCGGTGTCGTTGAATGTCCTTTCGACTGAACAAGCGAGGACGTCCCGTATTGTACATGCTCATTGCATTCGATATCTCGAATGATTGTCGTCTCTCGGCCACCTCACGTTATAGGGCTTGCCTGTGAAAGTGATGATAGCTAAGTTACCTTATTGACCTTTTAAGTTGAAAGTTACAGTTTGCTAATGCCTTAATATTACCTACGTAGTTACCTAAGTACTAGTAGTTGTCAACTACAACAAACATGAAAACAGAGAACAACAACAAAACATTTTAACAAACGTCAACATTACTACTATAATAATGTGACGCATTATGACGTTTCGTACCGCGTTTTTGTAGCTCACGTAGAACGAGGTGTACGCTGATAGCCTGATTTGCAAAATTTGATAAATTAGTAGTCACTTCGAGGTTGATCAACATAAGCTCAAGAACGTATGTGGAAAAAAATATAAAATTGTAAAGAGTTCTGCATAATAGCGGCTGTCCGCTATTCTAAGCGTATAGCTCGTGTAGGATATAATGGTATAATGCTGAAATAAATCTAATTTATTTAATTCATCTAAATACCCTCTTTGAGAGGGACAGGTAGAAAACACCAAGCCTAAACATTTTAGAAATAATGCAAGTAAGTATAGTTAAATACTTGAATAATATATAAATGTTGATAAATTATTAGACTATTATTAGCCGCCATCGACAGCCCTGGCTTCCTCACATTACAGCATCCGTTTTAACGCTTTATTTGTTTTGGAACGCGCAAAGTGCATTGCGCAACACATTCGCGATATCATTACACTTTTATTGCGACGATTATGCGAACATTTTATGGAAACCTCTGAGAATGGACCATGTGAAACGTTTATGAGCTTCCGACTTTCGTTTCTGTTAGATAAATCTGATATAACAAACGTGTGTAACGACGAAAGTTTTAAAAGATGGGATAATGCGAAGATATCATTGTTTTGACAATGACCGTGGAAATAAAAGTAAAATTTTAAAGTATTTTATGAATTTCACTATAAGGTTAAGATGGAGTGAGCAGAGATGGACGTTTCGGTAAAACTGTAGTAGCTAAAGCGATCTATGAGTTTCCATATGAATAATGTAGTTCGCAAGCAAATATTTGTACAATCATTTTGGAAACGTCTATAAAATACAATTCAACTATAGATGGATATGGATGATATATCAAAAATGTATTCATTCTTTAAAGATAAGTTACAAATTACATTCCAGAGACAGTTACAGATTAAATTTAAGTGTCAAAAACATCTAAGTTTGAACTATACATTCCTCATATCAAAAATATAAAATTAGACTTGCAATTCACCGCAAAGTTCTGAAAATTCAAGGCAGTTGCACGCAAACAATGAAAACAAAAAATAGAGTTCAATATCGACTTCCGTGGATACATTTCTAATGAAGGTTTAATGAGATACATAAAAATCTAGAATATACCGGCATTTCGTTCTTTGTAAGATCATAATGTCCTGGTGCCGGAATTATACAAGGGAAAAAATTCATCGCTGACACCAACAAACAGCGTCGTGTAAATTATGCCCGACAATAAAAGCTTTAATGACCATCAGATCTGCTCAGAAAATGAAAAAACCCTCGAACGCCACCCTGAACCAGCCCCGTTCCTTCCGCCCCACTTCGTTAACCACATTGCATTGTTGCACAAATACTGAACTGGGTCGTTCCTAGGCCTAGCTGCCTGGTTTTAATGTAGTTTTCAGAAGACCTTTTGAACTTAACTTTTCATTATTACGACCATCATTTTGCTGCATGTGCATTATGGTTGGAGCCTTCTTTGTTTAAGGGAGCATCATTCATCAGGAACATAAATTGTCTCTGATTTATAAAATTTTATGCAACTTATGTAAATAATTTAAGAAACTTAAATAATTTAGATAAGTTCAGATATCTTTAGAATTTGTACCAAAATCATCTAATAAGCTTGGACTATTCTTTCCCGCTGGCGAAAAGATTGAAATCGAGGCACATTTCACCATCAAACATCATTACAAAATTATTGTTGACAATAAAACTGCTCAAAAAATGAAAAATTCTTCAACACTGCCCTAGACCAACTGGTCTGGAAGCAATGGAACTCCATTCCTTCCGCTCCACTTCGCTAACGAGATTGCATTGTTGCACAAACACTGAACTGGGTCGATCCTGGCGTTTTACTGCAGTTTTCAGAAGACCTTTGAAATTTAATTTTACAATATGGCGTCCATTAGGGCAGATGGCTGGATTAAGTTGGCTTAATTAGACTACCAGTTACAATACAGCTACTTAAGCTCTAACAGTTGGTTGTTATTGCATGAATTTTGTCAGCATTATTCAGTTACTTTTTAGTGTTCTTAGTAATAAGTATATTTAGTTTTGATAAGCCGTATTAGGAATCTGGGTCGAAAAGTTCTATTTACTTTTAAAATATTATTGTAAGGTAGAATTCATGATTTATGCGAAAAATTACTGGATTATCAAAGACAAAGATTTTTATTTGCACAAATATTGATGTTCACAAAAGCTGTTAATACTAATTATTATTATTGATGTTTAGATGTCCCACATACATGCAGGATAGTAATATCCATCGCCTAATTATGCCTTTAATGATAAAATTGTGATTAACGAAAAAGTTAATAGTGCTTAAATGAAAGGTAAATATCGTTACAAGTAATAAATGTAAAGCTCAAATAAGTCAATAAACATTTACGGAATTCCCATAAGCATCTACATCACCATAAGCGCGACAAGCACAGGCCTCATTTCATTTTACGATATAGACCCTGGATGTAAGGCTCCTCTGCCGGCCCATTTCACAGGGCTAACGAGATGTGCTCACGGTAAGAACGACTTCGCAGATGTAGGTCGATACTTCCAGTAAACCGAGTTTTCATGTGAAATATATTTAGAATCCAATAGATTCTTTATTTACTACTAGTGAGCTGTCTTAAATATTTAAAAAATGCCCAAATCTGCAAATCCAGAATCAGACAGTACAAATGTTTGACGGGAGAGGCCATTAGGACAGTAAAATTCGCGTCATACTATTTTATACACCCAATATTTCCATATTTCCTAACAGTTTCAATTTTAAGTCTTTGTTGGATTTCTACAAATATTTCAAACCTAAAATCAGTCAGGAAATCTCAAATCATGATCAAGGCGGTTAGCGTAGAACGCAAACGATCTATGCAACTAAGCCAAACGGGCGCGGTCGGATGTGAGATGGGTGACCGCTAGTGGCAAAAAAATTCATGCGCGTTTCCGTGCTTCGGAGGGCACGTTAAGCCGTCGGTCCCGGTTGTTGTCGATATATAACAGTCGTTAAACCTTGTCGGAGGCCTTATGGGCGGTTTGAAAACATCCGACAGCGGGTTGGCCACTAACCCGCATCTCCACCAACCCGCATTGGAGCAGCGTGGTGGAGTAAGCTCCAGGCCTCCCCAATAATGGGGAGAGACCCGTGCCCAGCAGTGGGACGCATAAAGGGTTGCGGCCAATCATACAATCTTGTAAGTACAGTCATACAATGCTGTGAAAAGCTTTAACTGGGTTAAATTACCGAAACATCAAAAATCCTCAGAGTGCCCCAAAATTTTTCCTTGCCAGCCCTATTTTTGGAGTTCTTCCAAAATATCCCATTTACCTTTGCAATCTTGCTGCCATTATGCGCTCTGAAAGCGTCGCGTCGTCGTCCCAATTTCCAACTCCTGGCTGCCTGGAACTGGTAAACGGTTTTAAAATTGAAAGCCTGCAGTGTGTAAACGCTTTCAGAGTTGCTGCTAACGTTGACAACGACCTAGTTTTGCGCTAAGTTATTCGGCAATATCGCTTGCTTTCAGGCTGTATTGTATTTTTACGTAGATTTTTAAGAATAGCGATATGATTATCGATTGTTTTTATGAAGACAAATAAGTAGTGTACCAAATATACTAGAACTTAAGCTGTAAGAGTTACGAGCGCTACTCTTTTAGGAAATGTGTGCGGAAAAGGTAACAGAAGTCATACGATTGAAGATTCTAAATCAGTTTCTTTCTATGGTTTAATTTCATAAGAAGAGCAATCAGAGCCCAAAGGGATAGCTTTCCAACATTTCTCTTCATTAACCCGAGTCACGTCAGCGTATGTAAGGTCAGTTGCCATAATAGTCAATGTCGTCCGGAGTTGACAGTGACTCATGACTTGTCATGCTGTATTTGGTAAGTCAGTTCGTCGTGCCGAAGACGAAGTAAGTTACAATGATAAATTAAGAGATTTTGTCCTTACTGGAGCTAAAGGACAGCTGTACACAGTGTACAGCCCATTTCTTATATTATGTAAGCAAGTCTTCGAGCCGTCAATTATTAACAGAATATAGCTGTTAGGAAAAAGAATGAAATTGGAATATAAAAGAATTGCCCCTGAGCTATCGGAGATCTCTATCTACGGTAAGTGTTAAATCTACTGAATCTTGATTTAGTTCTTCAGAATGTTACATAGTGTGAATGACATGGGAGATTTATGTAAACGCCAGTTTAATGTTGAGGCCGTATACGAAATTTTGCCGATTTCGCTGATTTAGCTCATTTTATGCAGGAGATTTTGCAGTTAAAATACAGTATTTCCATAAGTTTTATTGCACAATATGACTGATCATTTCAATAATAATCTAATACATTAGACACTTTTATAGCTTGCGTCAAGAATTATAATGCGAGATTTAGGTTACTTTATAAGATGTTGGGTATTGGTATTGGTAAATCGGGTAAATAAGCAAAATCGGCAAAATTTCGTATACGGCCCCTTAAACTAAATATTCTATTACTTTTCTACCTCAGAATATGGTTGATGGGTTGATCTCTAAAAAAATGAAAGTGTCCATTTTTAATAAATAATAAAATAAATATCTTTGGACAACTCACACAACGCCATCTGATTCCAAACTAAGCAGAGCTTGTGCTATGGTAATCAGAAAGCTGATAAACATGCTTATATAATTCTAAATACATATTAAATAGATAAATTAACACCCAGACACAGAAAAAATAATCATGTTCATCACACAAATATTTGTCCTGGGTGGGAATCGAACCCACGACCCTCGCGTTTCGCAGTCGGCTCATCACCCACTACGCCACGGTGGCCGTCCATTTTTATTTGGAAAATCTTTACTTTCGACAACCAAAGAACAGTCCGAGTGTTGACACTGCAAAATTTTTACGAAATTCGTTTCCTAAGCATAATCCACACAATACTACTCAGAACCTAGATCCTAGATTATTATCTACCCATCGCAATTACAATCCACAATACATTGCACCTTACGACCCCGATGCCCTTAGTCGGCTAAGCGACGAACGGTTTAGCGATACGACGATTACATCAGCGAATTGGGTGCGCCTGCGTTTTATTCCTCCTTTGCGTGCGGTGGAGTAATGAGTTATTTTTAGCTCTTTTGTACGTATTGCCGGTGAGAATTATGCTTTAATTATGTAATTATAAAATTATGTTTTATATTTGAAGCTATAGTCATTAGTATATCGTTTCAAATGTTGATTTCTGCCTCGGAATTGTTAGCTTCAATATGTTTTATTTTTAATTTTTTTTATTACTCGCAAGTGATTGTTGCAGCATATGGACATCTACACAAAACAAGAAACAAGTCTGAGTTTCGTTCACATTTACATATTTTTTGTCAGTGGTTTGGGCCTAAAACAGATTCTATAAAGTATATAAACGCTTTCATCTGCTAAGGTTTTATTTCAAAAATTAAACTGTTTGATCCAGATTAGAGAAAAGCAGATTTATTCAAAGCAAATTTCCTAAATAAGCAGTCCACGAAATCTCTTTGATATCTGAGCAAAGCTGCCATTCTGAAGATACTTAACTTAATTTCCAAGAATTTTACTTTGAGTGAGAAACGTCAAACATGCTTTGTGTTACACGAAATTTGTAAAGAGTTTAACGAAATTTTCTCTTTGATGGATTTTCGCGAGAAATGTGTCTTCCTAATGACGCCATCTTCGTTAGTGATAAGATTCAAAATTACTATGAGCATATAAAACATAAACTAATAGTCGTAGAGTAAATAACTACATGTTTCTATTGTGATACAAAATTAGTATATTAGAATATTAATTACATTTGCCTTACAAGAACTGTGCAATTGAAACTCATAAACATGACATTGTATGACATAACACTACGTGACTGAACTTTAATGCGTTACAGTGACGTTACGTCATAAATCATTTAAATAAAAACTTCGATTTTAATTACTTGTGTAGTGAGGTGCTACCCTGAAGTGCAGACAATCCGAAGATTCGCTTAATTTTTAGAATAATTACGCCTACCTATTAATTCAATTCAATTCATTTATTTGTCTTAATACACGTAAAAAGATGTTACAGAAAAATCATAGGCAATCCGATGTACTTTTTGTCAATCACTGACAAACAAAACTTACATTAAAAATTATTGCGATTAATTTACACAAACATGGATAAATAGCTAAAGAAATGTCCCTCCCAATTGACCCGCGACGGCTCCCGCGGGCGTGATCCCGTACGGAACCGCAATACATCGTAGAACCTTTTCAATAACATAAGCTCTTCCTGCTGCCCCTAATAAATTGTGGCAAGTTTGAACGTCTTGGGACCATGCCAAGACGTAAGCGATAGCGATTTAACGTATTTTCGGAGGTTGGCCGGAGTGGGAGCTCCAACCGTGCCGATGGGGGCGGCGTGTGCGTGGCTGCATGCCGCCGGATGCACGGGAGTAACAGGAGGCAGAAGAGCACTATCACTTTCCGGATCATGGGCCCGTTTCCCTAAACGGACCGGACCGGCCACGCCCTCGCCGCGCATGGAGGACACCGTTAAGTTTCGATGGAGACAGAGAGAACTCCGGGAGTTCTCCTCAAGCGCTGAGGCAGGCCACTGAGGGGTTTAGTGAAGTAAAAATCTCCCCAGATACTAAAAGGCTAAGGCTAAATGAAAACATGGTGTTCATTATGTTTTTTTTTATAAAGGATGAACAATCAGCCTCTGCAATTCTACAATCAACACTAGAGTAGCGGAGCAAATACAAACTTACTTATTTAATAAACTGCTGCAGTTGCAAACTAATATAATAAAAAAATCCTTACCAAGAAGATGAAGTGAAAAGATTTAAAATTGCCCGAGCTTTTTTAAAAAATAAAACTTTACATAAAAATGTTAACATATTTTAGGCACGTCTGTCATCCACAAAAATATTTGCAAAGCAATTCGTAAAGTCTTCATCGCCTTCGACTTGGACCAATCGTGTAAGAGCACGTTAAATGAATTTATTATGACGGGGAGGCTCGCGAAACTTTACCAATTTTCGATAGAGCCTATAATGGTCGTTCGCCGCGAATTTTGTGATATAAAGGGATGCTTCTAAGGAGACTGAAGCCTGGAATGACCATATTTCTTGCTTAGTTTTTAAAGTTCTATATTCTACAGGGAGTCAGGGTTCTATGGGAATTGTTGGATTTTTAGTTCTATAATTTTGGACCGTCTTCAATAAACTAGAGATCGATATACTAGTTTATCAAATCGACACGTACGTATCGGAACATCTTTCTTACATATATAAAATATTTTTACATATATAAAAGAATATCAAACAAATATACAAAATTGTGTATGTAGGCATGTTTGTATAAGGATTTTACCGAGACTAGTGATTGGGTTTTGACCGTTATTTTTTAGTTACAGTAACTTTAGCTTATGTTTCATCAAAGTTTTAGCAAAATCGGTTCAGTACTTTTCAAGACGTAGATATAATTAGTCAAATTACTTGATTATTTTGAGTTAATTCTGCCGTCATAATGAGAAAAGGCACATCTAACATTTTATAAATATGGAGAAAATCGAGTTTAAAGTTTTTATTGGTTTTTGGCGAAAAATATCGACAATAATATTACTTTCGAAAAAATATGAATTAAAATAAATTCATTTTCACGATTCCTATACAATTATTGAAATACAAGTTTTTATTTTATTTGCATTTAATAAATAATTAACATTTTCTCTTTCAACGTAGCAAAAAAATGAAGTAAATTTATTAATATTACGAATAGAGGGCATAACTAACCTATTGTGACTTTTCACTCTGACATTTTCTGAAAAAAATATGAAATAATACAATGAAAAGGCATATTTATTAAAATGTGCCTTTAAAAACTTTTAAATTGACTAATATTATACAAGAAGAATTTTGGTAGTAAAGGCATAACTGCTAGTTGTGACTTTTCTTTTAAATTAAATATCAAGGTCTAGTCGGTAAACTTTAAATCAAAGAGCACATCTGTGTTAATTATGCCTTTTCAAGTAAATAAATATATTTATCGTGATAAAACTAAAAACCGAATCTCTGCATATGTGACCTTTTGACTTACTAAGATCAGATGTGCTCTTTTTACGTACAAAATTTTTAAAAGTGGCTCAGTTGTGCCTTTTAAGCTTATGGTATTTTTGTTTATCTTGTTTCTAAAATTGTATAAAAAATATTGGCAGATGGGCCTTTTTTTTTCTGATTCCGAATATGTATATAACTCAATTTCGGAAAAAATGTTAGTTGTGCCCTTTTTCTTTATGACGGCAGAATTGAAGTCGATATAATATGATAAGTGCAAATATTTTCTCCTTTTTTTAAGTTAGTCGGTAAAACGAGGAAATCGTAAGTATAAAATTTCATACAACAACTTCTCCTCGCACAAACTACATAAATATGTTTTACTTGCACTGTGCAAAAGTTTTGTACTGTCTATACGATGTCCTATTTTGTCCACATTTATCATTGTTGCACAGAGGCGAAACGCGATGTTTTCTTTTCAGTTTAAACACAAAAAAATCTTTTCTTTTACTTCGACCCAAAACTGATGCCTTAGCTGCATCATATTGAGGGATCATAAACAGAGTACTATATAACCCGATATTTTTGATATGTCATCACTGAGAGATTAATCTGGCGATACGCCCGCTGCATATACGGTCATAGCTGGATGAGGTCCAAACGTACCGTCGCGATCTGATATTGCATCTGATAGATTAGCTGTCTTGTTTGTGATAGATTGATGATGTTATATGAAATAAACTAATAAAAATCCATTGTGTTCCAAGCCATAGCAAGCTCAGTTACATTGTCTATCATCTAATAATTCTAAATCTATGACACAACTAGGACTCTATTTCTCTCATCTCCCTTTCTTTATATACTTTTTTAAAGACCATCAGGATTTGGATTCAAAATCCTAGGTCTTACGTTACTTTTTACGATTACATTTTTTGTACTAATACCATTCTTCTTATATTTTTCTACGGCCTTTCAAGATCTATTTTTTTCTGCATATAAGACACGTTTTTATGCACATAAGGCACGCGTATTATGATTGTAGTCTATGAATCTGGTGCATCCATATCCACTACAATTAGACCTGGATTTGCTCCATAATTGCTACCGGAGTGCTACGAGAATAACTTATACTTACGATTGTTTTGTTACATGTTTACCTAGTGCAAATGCTTATAATTTCTGATGAAAATATCATATTTTAAAGTTGATATCAAATGATAAGCCTGCAACCCTTTTTGCGTTCCACTGCTGCTTCCAATAGTGTAGAGAGAAAAGTTTTTATAGTTTCTATGTAGTAGTGATTTGATTATTAAGAAAATACCTAAAATCCCTAATTATTAAGGAAACCCTTTAAAAAATAGTATATTGTGTTGCACGAAAGTTACCAACTTCTAAAATCTTTTTAAAATTCTAGATGAATAGCGAACTAGAGCAAACGAGGAACAATGCGATCGCTGAAAATTTAGGATCATGAAAAAACGATGAGCCTCTAGAATCAGGTTGCAATGAATGCAAAACTAACCTTATACACAAAGGAACAATTTAGATAATTGGACCCGGCCCAATTGTTTGCAATATCCATAAAACCAAATATGCTCTTATGTATTGTTGATATTGACTTCAAGAGACTACTCGGGAGTATAACTTCTGTAACGAATTCATTTAATTAAATCTGTGTGTCGTTGATATTGTCTTTGACAGAATTGAGTATAACTTCGAACATTTCAGGTCCATGTTGTTAAGTTCAGTATATTGTCATCGTAGAAAAAATTGGATTAAGAGATGAATCTGATTTTATGTTTATATGATCTAAGTTCTTGAACTAACTGCACAGCGGCAGAAATAGATGAATTTTGATATTAAACACGGTTTTTTTTCTTTTTCTTCGCTTCATCCAGATAATTCTGTCATAAATTGTGAAAAGCCTTCGAGTCGCTAGATGCTACTCTAATTAAGTTCTGTTCGATTCAGATAACTACAGTTCAGCCATAGCTTTTGAAACATTTCATTGAAAGGAAGTACTGTGAACACATTCCGGAAGGAAGTTTTCATTTGATCCTTGAATGGGATCGTAAACATAGATGTTCGTTGCTTTTCCGTAGCTGAGGACTATTTTAAACATAGGTATACTTTATACTGGTCTTAGAAATCACTGGTGCAATATTCGTTTTTGGATTTTCCTTTTTTATTAGCCATAGGAAATTGAGCTTCTTTCATTTCACAACAATTTTTTTATTGTCAAGCAATATTTACTGTCTTTTATTGTGAAAATGGGGTAACTGACCACCAATACATATTATAGTCTGCCAAAGGCGAACTTCTTGTGTTCAGTAGAACGTTTTGCAATACCAACGTTCCATACATTTCTACCTCAATTCTGCTATGTTTCGATGAAAAGATTCTACGGCGCGGCCACACTCATGTACACGAGATGACTACCAGCTTCTGTAGCAGTTTGATAATGAATATCAAAGTTTGCATATCAAACTTTGATATGCGACCTCATACAACTTTCGAACTGGTTCAACTTCAAACACCACGTGGCTTCTTTAAATAGTCACATGAATCGTTTTTTCCGCAAAAAATTGCCCGCATGAAAATAAAAATTTAAGTGATGAAATGGGGCCACGGCTAAATCCAGACTTACACACACGGTTGTTGGAGGCTTCACGTGTAAGGCTATGGAATAGTATATTGTGTGTACTATTTTAATCATAGAATAATTCAGAAATCAGATAATAAAATAACATTAAAATCTTTGACAACGATTTGACGACAGCTGTAAGACGATTATGATTTTTCATATCACATACATTGTAACAGCGAGTTTTGATCTCCTTTTGTTTATATTAACAAATGAATGTGCCGGGTAGAAACAACGTTGTTTCTCCCCTAGGGCAGAAACAACGTTGTTTCTGACTGACACATTCGGATTGGTTTGAAATTGTCTTATTTCGACTGGCAAAACAGAAATCAAAACTCGTTGTTTCATTACATGTGATATGAAAAACATTTTTTCCACCAAAACGCACTGAAGCATCATGGTGCAGTAAGTTCGAGGTCTCCCTTATACTGATTCACGCCGCGCACGGTTGTTGGGGGCTTCCCGTGTAAGGCCGTGTCAATTACTTTTTCCACCAATCCGCATTGAAGCAGCGTAGTGCAGTAAGCTCGAGGTTTCCCTTATAATGGGGAGAGACCCGTGCTTAGCAGTGGGACGCATCAGATTAGTGGATGCTGTAGACTATTCATAAGTTTTAATTATTAATAATTTGAATGTAAGAAGCGTTTTTTTAAATACAAGTGAAGCTAATAAAAGCATGTTAAAAATACTTCAAGTTCAATACGTTTCAATTCATAATTATTGAGTACTTAATTATTATTTCCTCATACAGTACAGTTTTTCTTTGTTTAGAGGCAAATTAGAACTAAGTAAGTACTTGCCTACCTACATCAAAATACAAATAGAAAAACCGAGTGTTTGAAATGGCAATTCCAAACATGCCTGACACTAGCATCTCATATAAATGCTTTTTGAATTCGAAATAAGTGTGACGTTGATACATTGAATAAAAATGAGTACCAAAATTATATAAAGGTCAATCGTGACGAAACTTTATCAGTAACAAAGAAGATACATATCTTGTTAGATATAATCGTAACAACATAAAAGACTATAGTATATAACTCAAGAAACAATATGAGGCTTGTACACGCAATCTTATCCCAAACTTTATCGATAAAGCAACATTAGTAAGTATTGTTATCTTATGGGATGCTGCTACAATGAATCATTTATTATGTACTAGTGTTCGCCCATTGGTCGTAATTCGACTTAAAATGAAAATAAAAACGCTTGCAAAATAATATGTAACAAATAGAACATCGTTAGGTAATTTTTTATTGACATTTTTTTAATTTAGCGTTCTTATTTAAAATCCACCTGATATATTATATTTCACCCGACTGACTTAGACCTTTGTAAGGAAGGAGCTCTTTGTATTGTGCCTTTGTTCTGTCGTCTATTTTTAACCAAGCGGGCAAAAAATAGGTTCAATTTAAATGTATTTACTAGATTGGCACCATCGATATACCTATAGTACAGTAGTGGCAGTATATATGATCGATGATTGGCACTGATTGACACTGGCATTATGCAAATATCATGCCAATACTGAAACAAAAAAAGTACTACGTACTTACATGCAATTTAAACATCATGTCATGCACATATCGTGTCATATGCAGGTAGTGTATGTCGATTTAAATCCCTTGTATGTGTACGAGAAAATTGTGTCTTATTAACTTAATGTAATTTTTTCAATCCTTCTCCATATTAGGAACTTTATGATACAAATATTACACTCACTCGCCCGCATATTTTTTTGGAAAAAGGGTTTCAAAGTGTTGTTTCACGTAGGTATAACGATGATAAATAACTCACGAGTATGTTACAGTAGATCTAACCTAGACATTGGCTGCAATATTGGCGGTTTACTAAAGAATCGGCGCCAAGTTTTCTTCAGGTTTGCTTAAAAATTAGGTCACAGACTTGAAAAATTATACCATTCAGAGATGAAAAGATATTTATTTTTAGTTATATAAGAATTGCCCGGTATTTTGATAATTTTGTACGTTATTAATCGTAACAAAAGACATTTATAATGGTCTGGGTAAGAGTAAGGTTCAATTCCTCGAAGTTTCAACCTTTTCCAAGTTTTGGATGATTTTTTGTTTAAAAAAAACAATTTCAGAGTTTATCAATACAATAGTTTCAGATTTGATTGATCAACAACAAACAACACATATCTTTTTATATGAACTTAATACTGTTAAAATGCAAAGAAGCGGAAAAACAAATTATCAAGATTCATAATCAAGATATTTGAGATATATTCCGTGCTTCGGAGGACGTTAAGCCGTCGGTCCCGGTTGTTGTCGATAGATAACAGTCGATAAACCTTTTCGGAGGCCTTATGGGCGGTTTGAAAACATCCGACAGCGGGTAGTCCACTAACCCGCATCTCCACCAACCCGTATTGGAGCAGCGTGGTGGAGTAAGCTCCAGGCCTCCCAATAATGGGGAGAGACCCGTGCCCAGCAGTGGGACGCAAAAAGGGTTGCGGCCAATGTGATTAGTATTCATAGGGACCATCTCAACTCAGTAGGCACATCTTTTGTTTGCTATTTAAATAAATACAAAATATTCGGTTGAAAACTTGAAACATTCATCAATAGGTCAAAATCTCAACAGAGTCGGTCGCGAGCTGAATATTGATTTCGAATTAAACATCGCCATTCGCGTTGACTTTTGACCTACAAACTATTCCAGTCCAAGTTTTATTTGCATTGCGAACTTGTTTCTGTACAGAGAATAGCTTGAAATCAACTACGATATTATAAAGAGAATAACATGAATATTTATAAAAAGGAGAGACAAAAAGTCTAAAGCAAATTTGAATAACAAGTGTTCGTACAAATTAAATAAAGTTTGGATGATTAATTTTTTAACGTAAGTTTATTATAATTATTAACTGTAAGTAACGTTGAATTGTCTCGTAATCAACTAAGAATTAAATAATAATACATATTTGATAAAAAAACGTGATTTTAAAAAAGATACTTTCATTAGAAGTTTCACAAAGACAAAATGGTTTAGTTGCGTAAATATTTTTCTCACGTATTTAACTCAGTAAGGTATGCAAATATTGTTAAAAGAAATAAAATTTCTGACTAAAATCTAACTAACCAATTTATTTATTTATTTATTTATTATTATTATTATGATAATACTAACTTATTGATAAAAAAGATACAATAAATCTACATTCATTATAATAAAATGATGATAAATAATAATCTTGCACGAGCTAATCATTTCCGATAGTCAGTTATTATATTACGATATACAGTTATATAACATAACGATAACTATAGTTAGTTATATAACCACTAAGAAAGGATTACCAATAAGGTAAAAAATATTCGAAGGAATATTTAGTATTGCAGATAATTATTAGCGTTTAAATATGGCGTAAAATGGGACCAACATATATTATAATGATATATGTGAGGGTGACCAGGAGTCTAGTGTTAAAACCATAAATTATGGGTTGTTTTGTTACTTGTTTCTGCAGATGTTATCCATAAAAAGAAATAACTTTAAAATAAAGGCACATAGCCCATAACAGGGTTAAATAAAACAAATATTCAATTTGATGGGACATTTTAGGTGTCAACCCTAACTACATGCAATTTATCAGAATTGTAAGCAAAATATCTTCTAACGAGATGAAGGTAGGTAGACGATTTATCAGTTATCTTTCGGTTGCTAACTTTAAATTTGATTTTAACTAAACGTGGACTGGGTATACAGAAACCGTCCATATAAATAGCTACTCATAGAAATATTATGTAACGACTAAATGTAGTACAAATGTAAAAATAAAAAAATATTGAAATTTTACAAATTGCCAGAATCTTCAGATTCAATTTCATCAGTCATTGCTTAAGTCATGCTAACCAAATTTAACCAATGCTTTCAACAGAATGCTGCCAGCCACACCTAAACACCGCTGTCCTCAGGACCACTGGCAGCTGCCCCATTTTATTTTGGTCCCCATCCCACATGCCCTCCGTTGGCCTAGCTTGTGCGGTGACAGCCAACCTGACCAAATAATGAACGATTTTAAGTCTATCTGTAGGTGATCTTATAGTTGGCCACCTACACAGGTCATGTTACGCTGGCCACTGTCAAGTGTAACGTATAATGTGACATTAAGCGATGGCACGCGCCAGCCAGGTGCACTCGGTAATTAGACGCTGAACGGTCAGGAAATACGTTGGCAAACAATTTTAGTATTATTAGGCCCTTTGTTTTTTGCTCCGATAGGTCAAAGTTGGAATTCCATCAAGATAAAGCAATTTTAAGGTTATTAAGTAAAATTAAAAGAAATAGATTTTAAATTTTGATTTAAATAGAGAAATATAAAACACACTGTATTTCTTACTATGCAATAACAAAAAAAACTCGAAAACGATGAAAACGCCTTTCCTGTGGGAACTGTGACAAATTAAGCCATCAGACAAGTGCAGACTAAAATTGAAATAATAAACACCACAGCTTATAAAACATGTGTGCTCCGATAAAGTAGGGCTATTTGTTTATTTTAAGATCTAAGTAATTAATTCCGTTATGTATTAAAAAATTAGGAACGGTCTTTTTATAGGTCGTTCATTCATGCATCTAACATCTAGATATCCAAATTCAACTTCAAATAAGATGGCGTTTTTATTGAAGTAGTAATAGATTAAAATTTATTCAGTTTTCAAAATTATTTACAAAGGTTACTACTTATTACTTATTTTTAAGAAAACTGTGTCGGTGAAGAATATTTTATTAGTGTATAAACACCTTGTGATATTGGTACCCAAAGCCGACGATCGGATAGATCGGAAATAAAAATAAATAAATATTTCAATTTGTAAAAGCCGCAATATCGGAACAACAAAAATCATACTAATAGATTGTACATTTACATCTATTATATTGTATATTCCAACCCGCATTGGAGCAGCGTGGTGGAGTAAGCTCCAGGTCTCCCCAATAATGGGGAGAGACCCGTGCTCAGTAGTGGGACGTAAAAAGGGTTGCAGCCAGCCAGCCATATTATATATTACTAGAACTCCGTATCGCGTTTAAATATTAAATAATAATAATAATGGATAGCATATAAACCTTCTCCGTGAAAAAATACATGTACATACCAATTTTCATAATAATCGGTCGAATAGTTTCTGAGTTTTGCGATGTCATATATACAAACATCCTCTTTTATATGTATACTAGTGGATCCCGCAGACGTTGTCCTGCCTTAAAAGTAATGAAAGAGGATTTTTTTTTCTTATTATCTTAAAGAGATTTCATGTTACTGTCAAACAAAAATATAAAACAAATAATGACACACGAACTGTCTTGTTATTCTGACTGTGTCAAAGTTTAGAACAGCATGGCACGAAATACAAACGTTTGATAGGTAGGAACAATTTATATGGGAAAACTACTTATATACAAAAAAATATTAAAAAACATTTCCAGTGTCCCAAATTGTGAATCTAAACCATTCTCAAATCCCCTTAAACACACACAATAAATTTCATCATAATCCGTCCAGTCGTTTAGGAGGAGTTCAGTGACATACACTCACAGAAGAATTATATATATAAAGATAAGATATATTCTTGTAATTGTGTAATTATTAAGTTTTTCTCTTTTATACTTATTTTTATTTTTGTAATATTTGCATACCAAATATGGCGAACTAAATATATATAAACAACACACCATACACATCACACATATTTGTGCAAATAAAAGTATTTGTCTTTGTCTTTGCTTTTTTGTCATTGCTGGACTCTTAGCCCTCTTTTAACAACAGTACAAGGACAGTCACACACTTCCTACAAAACAAAAAATATCTCGCCAAAAGACAAGAGTCACGTTTAATCACTGCGGTAGAACCATTTCAGTTCCAACACTATAATCATCCTATCAGGAAGGAAACCGCGTAATATGTACGACTACGCGCAATAAAATACGAAATCATATTCAGTGAAATGAATATATTAGCACATAAAGTCACGGACATTATTAAATATGGTAATGTGCCTTAGTCATAACATCACAGTTTTTCTGTTATAAATTAATAAATTATAAACAAACATTAAAATTGATTTTGATGGACTTGTTAATGTCACATCTATACTACGATTTCGTTATGCGAAATTTCAAGTAGATTGGACCAAGGACTCACAATCTTCCATACAAACTTTGCCACCGTTTTTCAACCCCTTAGGGGTGGAATTTCGAAAAATCCTTTCTTATCGGATGCCCACGTCATACAGGGATCAGACCCTCCAAGTTTCAGGTCTCTACGATCAGCGGTTTGGGATGTGGCTTGATACAGTCAGTCATTCAGGACAAAGCATTTTATATGTATATAGATAACATCCATCATGCTATGACTAATACCAAAGTCGAAGCGGGCGAAGTCGCGGGCGGCCGCTAGTATAATATAAGTCTTATTTAAGAGTGTACCTAAGTTAAGTTGGGATTTTTGGTAATATACCTTATTATTATTATAATGTTACTTGTACTTCATGTAAATAGGATTTTAAGACACCAAATAGAAAATTTTGACAAAAAATAATATTTTTTATTTTAAATATGATAAGCCATATACCTACCTATATAAAATTGCCAAAATTGTTTAAGTACCAAAAGTAACTGCCAAAAAAGTACATATTGTACACTGTGAATCATAGTGCCAAGCAACATAATAATAAACTTAAATTTTGTTACATACATTGTACGATTGTACCTATACAATACGCAAAAACATAAAAATCATCGTAAACTTGACGGCGCATTGTTTAAAGTTGCCGCAGAATTTCTTGAGAAATAAAATTTGGCACGCTTTTACGCAGAATTTTAAAACTTATTTCTGTATTGTGTCGGTTAAAGAGAAAATCAAGATGTGTAGCACTTAAACTCATTTACGACTTTTTTTAAATCTCCAGTGTACTTCTAATGATGTATGTAGTTCTGGATTGTCATAAAAGTAATAAAACAAAAGAAAAGCGTAGGAATAAAATTTAAGCAAACTGAAATTTATTAGGTTGAACAATTTTATCAATACCAACAGTAATAAATTATTAAGGTACGTATTGGTAGATAGGTATGTAATATCGTTCTACTGGGGAAGTACCATCGCTGCAATTAGTTTCTGCGATTATTTTGCAGATGCTGTTTATTAGACACATTTTTACTTTAGATTATAATTGGTTTCTAACCTTTTAATTGTACACATTTTATTATTTTTTTATTATATTTTGTTTATTTAAAATTGTATTGTTTATGCAAAATCAGCCAAGACTGTAAAACTTTCAATTAAATCCTGTTTTGTATCCTTATCGTTATTTTAATAATAATAAAAAACAGACCATTCCCTAAAGAGAAAGACGTGCTTAAACATTAAAAATATACGCGTTTCAACAAATAAACTAAAAAGTTGAAAAAACCGATCGCAATCAAAAGCAAAGTAATGAAATCCAATTAGGCAGGTCTTTATCTAACAACTCTATCTAATCAACGCGTCAGCAATTATCACCCTCACATCATATACCGCCTCTACACACGACGCACGCCGCGAATTGGACGTAGTCTCATTAAGATACCGCCACACTCACACAACCCATCAACAAATTAAAACTCATATACAGTTCAATATAAAATTTCGTAATACTGGCAAGAAAGGATCAGAAATGTCCAATGGTTTGTAGTATTAAAAATTATCATTATAAGGGATATTTTTTAAATAAAATCATTCTATTGAACAAAAAAATATATAAGCCTTTTTGAAAATAATTAGATACAAAAAAAATATAAGATATCTTTTTTAAGTTTGGCAAGAAAGGATCAGTATTGTCCAATAGTTTATAGTATTAAAAATTATCATTATAATGGATATTTTTTAAATAAAATCATTGTATTGAACAAAAAATAGGCCTTTTTGAAAAAAAATAGAAACAATAAAATTATAAGAGATCTTTTATAAGTTAGATAGACGAAAAAATAAAATTAGAAAATTAGAAAATTCTAGCAATAAAATCATAACGTATGAGACACATGAAATAAATGAATTAATAAAAACGTAAACGTAAAAAATAAATGAATTAATAATTAACACGTCAGCAATATCCATCTATTATCGCAGCTCGCCACGGGGCAGTCTCATTAAGATTCGGGTATACAATAAAATAAATCCATCAACTGATTAAACCAAAAAATATTTTTGTTTAGATCTTTTATTTGGTGTGATAGATAAAATAGATGATAGCCAATAGCTGGCGTTTAAGCTGGGGGCTAATTTTTACGGAATTATATTGAGACGAAAGAAGTCAATTATTTAAAAAAAAAGTTACTTTAAATCTATTGATAAAAATTAAGTTTTTAACAAAAAAATAGAACCGAGTTCAAACGGTAAAAAATAAAATTGTTCAGTACCTACTTCTTCTTGCTTATGGTAATGACTCTTAAAACTATTTCTGGAGTCGGGCCCTTAGCAAATGTCGTATTACTCGTTCTAAATTGGCACCGACAGTACATACAGTGGGACAGTACCTACTTCTTCTTGCTTATGGTAATGACTGTTAAAATTATATTGGAGTCGGTGCCCATTCAGAACGAAAGGTACACTATATTTACTAAGACAGGACATTTCACTAAGGGCCCGACTTCAAAATAGTTTTAAGAGTCATTACCATAAGCAAGAAGAAGTAGGTACTGAACAATTTTATTTTTTACCGTTTGAAGTCGGTTCTATTTTTTTGTTAAAAACTTAATTTATTTCACTCTTTTTAGTAATTTTAATAATTCTGTATGTATTAGCATAATTGGAAAATTTTTCACTTTACTTCTAAACTTTAAACAGATTTACCTTTTATAATCATGTTTATCTAATAGCCTGAAAGAATGCTACTATCAGTCCACCTGAACGTATAAATTAAAGAAAGTATTTGCTCTCGGCTCCTAACCGTTGAGGAGTTGTACCTTCAATCATCAGCTAAGCAACAGCTGGTTTTAATTACTAGACATAAATATTTGTATTATATTAAAAATATGACTAAAAGAATGTGTGTGCCTATTAAGTTTCAGTGTTTCCCTCGATTTCCTTAATATCACATCATCAGATTTTGACATGGTGACAGTTGGACCACCTCAGGAATGTAAGATTACGAACAAAAAAACATTTAATGAAAGAATTTTCTCTCAACTCCTAACCTTCGTAGTACCTTCCATCATCAGCTCAGCGACATGATATAATGATGATTATACATAAATGCCTGTTTTGCTTTAGTAAAATATGAAAATCATTTTGTTGTGCTATAAAATTTGAATGTTCCCTTCGATTCCTCTGGGATCCCCTCATCAGACTTTGACTTGGTGACAGTTGGGCCACCTCAGGAATGTAAGATTTCGAACAAAAAACCATTTATTGAAAGAATTTTCTCTCAACTCCTAACCTTCGTAGTACCTTCCATCATCAGCTCAGCGACATGATATGATGATATTTATACACAAATGCCTGTTTTGCTTTAGTAAAATATGAAAATCATTTTGTTGTGCTATAAAATTTGAATGTTCCCTTCGAATCCTCTGGGATCCCCTCATCAGACTTTGTCTTGGTGACAGTTGGACCACCTCAGGAATGTGAGATTACGATTAAAAAACTATTTATTGAAAGAATTTGCTCTCAACTCCTCACTTTCGTAGTACCTTCCATCATCAGCTCAGAAACATGCGATGATGATTACTATGCACAAATATCTCTTATGCTTCAGAAAGTATAAGAAAATCAATATATGTGCCTATAAAATTCGAGAGTTCCCCTCGATTTCTCTGGGATCCCATCATCGGATCCCGATTTGGTGACAATGGGACCACCTCGGGAGTATAAGCACACGAACAAAAAAAGAATTTTGAAAATCGGTCCACAAACGGCGGAGTAATCGGTGAACATATATAAAAAAAAAATACATACAACCGAATACAGTACCTCCTCCTTTTGGAAGTCGGTAAAAAAGGGAAAAGTGTAATATAGAGCTACGTATGTATTGGAAACCTTCTTTTTTGAAGTCGTTTAAAAATATAGATAAAAGTGTCAAATGGTGAAACACGTTGATTACGGGGAACATTACTAAAGGGAGAAAAACTCTGGTCATATCGGGCGCTAAGTCATTAAATATTCCAAACAATAAGTACAACGAACTGTGTCAGGGATATCATGCTATAAATTATGCATTGGAAATCTCTAATATAATTGGTGCTGCCTCGAAGAAATGCAATTATTGTCTCATCAAAGTCAATGCTTTAATTGAGTGACTTGGATTCGTAAAACATCTTAAGAAACCCAGCAATGCAAAACTCAACTAAATTAACTACGCGATTATGTCTGTAAAGGCAAGCAATTCAAAGAGCGTTACAGGTCTAAGTTATTAAAAAAATATTAAATAGATGATTAAAAATTAGTTAAAGTATTAGTATTCCTTGACAGAAATTGAAGGTAAACTTAATATCATATGTATGGCTAAGGAATAGTCTTACTAGTGCACCAACCGTTGCACCAAGTTCCGATTAACGAAAGTCGTTGCCGTATTTAAATATATATGTATATGGAATATTTTCATGTAGCGATCATCTTTCGAACTAATAATTCCTATTCCCAGATCCAGAATCAACTGCAATACATCTGATATGAGAGAGTCTAAAACATTTTACCCGCTATAGTAACAGAATAAGAAAGAAATAAACACCCTTGGTACTCTTAAAACTGCATCGTTGATTATCTGCGAGGGATAACATACAAAACAAGTCCATACAAAGATTACATCATAAAAGTGCAAGTGCTTGAACATCAAGTATAATTTTACGCTTGATGTCACCGTTAAAAATGTTCTGCGTTCAATTGATAATGAAAACATTTGTTTAAATATTAACAGAATGTATACTCGTTTAAAAGCCAGTAATGGGTCGTTTAAACTTGTTCACTTTTAACATTGCAAAGTTATTCACTTCAAATGGAAACGTGATAAGGCATACCACGACTACAATGTCGATTATGAACTCATTACGAAATTATTTCTTTAACTAAGGCCGCACATGGAGAATCATTACATAGTTAAATGAACAAATAAATATAAATAACAAACAAATTTGTAGAACAAACAGAGGATTAAGATTATCTAGCATTAGAAGTGTTTAAAGAGCTTATGGGTACTTAGTTTGTAAATAGACGAAGAGCTCTATCTAGTTATCACGGATAAGTTAAGCAATCTGATTCTACACGAATACGGAAACTTATTACAATAATGAAAATATTAAATACAAATTCTAATTTCGTTCAAAAACATCTAAATTTAGACGACATCAATAGGTTGTAAACCTAAATATGTGCGGAGTTTCAAATTAACAAGATGTTATTCATGCTCTTGAACAAGAAATCAATTAAGCATTTATCTTTGGAGGATGATGTCAGTTGAATTCTGCACGAAGACACATGCCCTCCATTTGGTGCTCAAAGGATGACACACAAGGTCATCAGGAGCCTAAATATCAAAGATTTTTCACATTTATATATTGTGCAAGATAGTGTAATGATAATAATACTGAAGCTTCGAGTTTATAGCTACTTTTAGTTTTGAGTTTAATGTACTTGTCAATTTGGTTTTGAAATAAACACATCGTCAAGAATTTGCTTCAATACTTACCTATCCATATTGTATACCTTATACCGTCATCATGACGCGCAAAAGCATTTTAACAAGTAATAATGAAATCAAGAATATTACATTATAATAAATTAAATTAATTTAATGTTAAATTACACCAAGTAAAGAATAAAAAATACGAAATTAAACAACTAAGAACAGTCATGCAATTGAATAAAATATTTAGAAAAGACAAAAAAATACACGAGAAAAGAAGAAAAAAATAAATAAATGATTACGCTACCACTCACCGGATTTCCTTTTTTCGTTCACGAGAACTAGCGACTTGGTTCTCTTAACCCTCAGGGACCGTCTCCTTATAGACCTCATTAGGGCTTCTGGCATCCTTGAGAACCTCGGAGAGTCCACTCTCTTTTCAGGCATGAAAAAATTCTTTACAGCCAACATTTTCGCGATGAAACTACACAGAAAAACTTAATTACGAAACCACAATTCCATTGTCGATTCAACAGTTCATAAAGTTTTTTCGGCTAACATTCACTTGCCGCTAACAAATCATACTGGAAACCGATTGTTCCGAATACTACTTCCGAATCAAGTAACTTATGTATCAGCAACAAATCGATGACAGTATACATTAATGAGGGTCAGTTTTCCAGCTGATTAATCACTTCTATGAACCAATGCAACGTCAAAATCGTCAACACTGATTTCCGTTGCGGTAACGAGAGTATTGTTTCGCTCCTCAAAAGGCGCTTCTATTGTTTCTATCACATCACTATTCAACGCACGGGAATTTAGTGTTATCCTGTCACCATATTTGGTGCGGATGGGTCCTACTTCTAGGAGTTGTTCGATATAACTTCGATGTAGTTCATTTTCGCTGAGTACACGCGATACGTCGTTCCCTGAACGCGACGCGCGACTTACTGACTTGACTTAGCGAGTTATCGTCAGCAAGAGGGGCGTATTTCACCTGGCGTAGTGAACTAGCGAATTTTTATCTTTCTTATCAGAATTTATTTATTCCGCGCAGTGCTTGGAGGTCGGATGGGTTTACCGTTGATGTGCCGTCTACGGTCAATGTTAACAAGATGAAATGAATGATTGGGCTACGTCTGTAAAACCTTGATGTTTTTTAACGAAGTTTTTTTTTCCAATTGTACACCAGTTTTTAATCTTGTATGACAATAACAGGTAAAAAATCCTTTTAGCCCTATTTTTAATTTAAGTATCATAGTTGGACACAGATCTTCTCTCAGTACTTTATTTAGATTTATTTTTTATTTAGCTATAGTATAGCTATAAGACTCGCACTAATTTTAATTTTGTAGAGAAATTGTTAGCTATTTCGTCAGACTTACACCATAGTCATCATTCGTATCTGTTTAAAAGAATTTTCGTTGAAAGACTTTTTACCTCTTTGAGCACATTATAAAAACTATAAATTTTTAGATTAATTGAGATATGACCCAAGTAGTACTAAAACTTGCCTAGCCAGAAACATATTATGTATCATTATGTCTTAACCACCCATTCGTCTCTATTCATGAAATAAACATGTCGTGCAGGTTTCAAACGCCGCCCATGACTGTTAAAGACATCAGCTAATAAATTAATTAGCTGCGTGACGTTCACTATGATTTAATGCTGAAATCATTCTCGTATGCAATCTTGTTTTGAACTAACAGTATACTTAAGAACTCTACGAAGATAGGAACATAACTATAATGAACTATGAACTAAATGGTAAACATTCGAACATTTTAAAATAACATTCCCGGCCTAATAAAATAAAAAGATCTACAATTTTTGTAGAAACTTTAAGAATAGAAAGCAATTAAACGTTGAAATAGAGAAAAAATATATGTAATATTTTAATGACTATGATGAAGCTGCGGTCAGATAATTAATAAATCACATTGGATGATAATACAATGTGATAATATGTGTAAGTAATTATGACAAAATACCTACACCGTCTAGATATCGCTGGGCTGAATTTTGATTTTAATATCTTTAGTAAAAACCGGAAAGTAAGAAGTAGCAAGAACAAACATACATACAATGATAGCAAAAACGTTTCTATCTACGTTAATATAGCAAAAGACGCAAATCAAACACAATAGACAAACAACGCAATGACAGCGAAACCTTAGCGCACAGTTAGCTATATCAGGAACAATGAGATGTAAGCTAAGTCTCGGCAAACTAAAGTCATAACGACGTCGGCAATGGAGCTCACGTGGAAACGATGCCCGTCGTGAAGATACTCGTGATACTTAAAGATCTTAAGGCTTCATGCAGAGAGCTGAAAGACTTACATTGTAATATAAAAAATGACGTTGAATATCAAGCTGATAACGATGTCGTCATAAATATTTTCCCAAAACAAAAAAAAACCAACAAATTCAGAAGATTCATATCAGAGCATTCAGAAAATCTTTCAGAAAAATACCATACCACCAGATGGATCTGGAATACTGGAGTATTGTATACTATCTGACTGAATTAGATGAAAACTGACTAGAAGTCTTTGTTAATATTATGCATATTAAGTAGAAGTACAATTACATGTAGCAAAAGAGCCACTAATAATTTTGATCATGTATATCTATCTGGAATTCTTATAAGTTAAGGTTTATTATTCACTTCATAAAAATTCCTGCCCTTCTCATTACATACTATATTTATAATAATAATAATATCTTTGGACAATTCACACAACGCCATCATATTCCAAACTAAGCAGACCTTGTACTAAGGTAATCAGAAAGCTGATAAACATACTTATATAATTCAAAATACATACTTATATAGATATAATAAGGGTGTTAATTCCCAGACACAGAACAAATAGTCATGTTCATCACACAAATTTTTGTCCTTTTTTTATAAATAAACCTAACAATAAGGCAGACGGGCCGCGTGGTGTTAAGCGATCACCGTCGCCTATGGACACGGGCAACCCTAGGGGAGCCGCCCATTGCCGGCTTTGGAGAGCTTTTTTTTACAGCAGTCCTGGTGGGAATCGAACCCACGACCTCACGTTTCGCAGTCGGCTCATCACCCACTACGCCACGGAGGCTGTCGAATCGATTACAATAGGGTCCAATAAAATCAACAACAGTGCTAAACTTGCATCACTGCATTTTATAAAGTGTTAGTGATGCTATTAATATACAACATCAAATGTGAACAGAACCTTAACAAGTTAGCGAAGGCACAATGGGTCTTGTTACACTGGATGTGGAAATAAAATGGGAACTACAATATCGTGCCCTGCGCTGCGATGCAACGATAAGAATTTGCACGACTCCGAGGGATTAGCGCGGAAATAAGCGCTGAAGCGCTACGTAGTTTTCTATGCATTTTATTTCGTTTTTCATCTCTCCTCTCTGCTTTATTTTATTGAAAGAGAATAATTGCTGCTTCATGTTTTAAAATCCTAATATTCTTTTCCCATATTTTGTTTTTCACATACTTTGTTATTAAATTTTTTATTTAAATCATAACTAAAGATAGCTGTTTAGCTATGTGATACGCCTTATTTTATTTATAACTTTGGTTGTGCCCCTTTTATGGCCCCTATTATTTTCCTATAATAGCAAAAGACAAAACTTTTCAATGGTAATTCGCAAAGTAGGTATGGACTTCCCTTATTTATTGATTTTATCAATTCTTCCATCAAAATTGTAAACGAAACAATACGAAGAAATACAACTTAGACAACTACAATGTTACATCACGAAAGAAAAATACGAGTAAGTCTCATTTTCCCAACAAACTTAGACAAGACAATAGATATAAAACATAACAAGACATCCAATTGCAATTTCTCATTTCCAACTCTCATGAAATTTTCCAAGCTCCAAAACTTGGAAGCCGAAACCGACACTACTCGTAGCTGCAACTTTATTGACGTTGACGCGAACGTGCACGAAAACAATATCAATTATGCAGGTGATGGGAATTCGCTAGCGGATCCCATTTCTGCAGCCATGAATCAGCTGTAGAAGTAAGAGCATGGAATATTAAAACAGCAATTTGATATCAAGGTTAGTAGTTGTTGAATCTGAAATTGGTTAGAAAATTCATGTGCAGGAGGTCAACAATGTTTTTAGATAGTTGTATTAATAGTTTTAAAATGACTGAATTTTTTTCTAATATTCAAAGAAAATTGCAACCTACAGCAGGTAATGTCGTAAATAGTCATAATTCATGTTCGTAAAGGGTTTACTTTACAGTAAAGTGAATTCTTTTAATACATATATAATAAATTAATTAAAAAGCAATAAAACCTTTTTTCTAAAAAAGCTTTTATTTAAATGCTCTAAAAGTAAGGAAATAAATATTCCTTTAAAATTACTAAATCTATCATCTTAAAACCTCATTATACACAATTTAAATGATCATAAAAGCTTGTCGCGTGATTAACTTTTGTAAATAAACCAGTACCTATTTAATTGAGTAATGTCAGAATATTTTTCTTATTATTCTCGGCAATCCCTTTCATTTAAATCCATATTGCAGAAGTGCATAAAAATAACTATTGCGCCATTTCGGTTGCTCCGCCATATTGGATTTAGAATGACGTCACATTATTTTTTATATTGTAGAAATGCATTAAAAATAACTATTCCGCCATCTTGCATGGTCCGCTATATTGGATTAAGAATGACGTCACACAGCTTATCGTGTATTGTCATCCAAACTAAACGTGTATACAAAATTTCAGCTCAATCGGTTGAAGATATCTGCTTCAATATTAGCACGATCCCACCCGAACAAACATACATTGTAATTTAAAAAGTGAGATTGCTACACGACATACATACTATGTATGATTGAAAGAATGCTTTAAAAAAAGACAACAAAATTAATGTCGCTTTACCAGAAGTCAATTTGAAAATGCATATGAAATTTGCAGCATTTTTTATTATTCAAGTAAAATAAAACATTTACGTGGAATAATTGGGTCAATTTGTTTGCATCAATGAATAACGACCGTGTCGGCTGCAGGCGGTGTTGATTAATCTTTATCGACGTATAGTTTATTTAAATTAATCGTTAATGTTTGTTTAATTTCGAAAATTTTAATTTGGATTTTGTTATGATATCTGAATGTTTTGAGGGCTAACTATTTACATAATTCGTATAATGTAGACAGTCGTGCGAAAGATATCGTACTTTATTATTAGTGTTTATATGGCATAAATTCCACACAAAAACGATTGTATTTATGTATATGGTTTATGAGCCTAACAGTTGCTTGAAACAAATAAAAAAACAAAAAAACGAGTACCTTTGGTCGAAGTTTCTTTATTAATACTTGATATTTTTAAGGTGACAGTATTAACAATATCCTTTATGAATACAAGTGAGAATACAGATGAGCAAAATCGTGATTCTTATTGCAGAATGTTACCATCCTTTTCTTGGTAAAAACTATGAGTAGTAAAATATTAAAAAGTAAATTTCGAATATTGCTTATCCAGTAGATTTCCTTCGAGACAGCAATTTCAACATCGTCAGCAGCAAGACAGCAATTACTGGGATTACGCACTCTGTGTACGACGGCGTAAAATTGTCAATCTAGATGCATTTCAGCCGTTTCTAATCGCGTAATGCACTTAGCGCAGTGAACTTGCAAATTGCGAATTCTATGACTCTGTAAGATGTTGTAGTGGCAGACGTATTGATCGTCGTTTTGTTGTTGGAGAGGTTTTGCGTTTGGTTATATAAAATTATTAAAAACTAGTTGTTCCCTACAGTTTAAACCGCGTTAGAAAGAACCGTTAGCATAAACTTAACAAAACAAGTCTTTTATTGGTATTTTTTTCACACTTTTCATACGGAACTTTTTATACGTTTCAAACGGATCCATTACGTTTTTCATAATATTCTATCGTCTATGTTCATTAGAGATAATGATGGGTTCCAATTGTAAAAGAATTTTTCAAATCGGTCCAGTAGTTTCCGTGCTTATTCAGTGCGTACAATACAATCATATCTTTAATATTATAAAGTAATATTAGTGTAGGTATTCTATGCAATGATGTTTAAAATGCAGACATTCAAAGTATCTTCATAAGTAACTTTACACATTTTATAGCATACAAATGATAGGTATATAAATAGGTACCTTAAAAGGTATGTTTAAAAATCTATACATTTTAAACCAACAGCCAAATCATTATTATTCACTATCACTACGTACTAAGCTTATTATGTTAATTTTTTTCAAGTTCTTCAAAGACAGCTCTTGGAATAGCTAAAACATATTTGCATATTCTGTGAAACTGAAGTTTTTTTTTGCATCAAGCATTTGAATTACCGTAAATTATTATTAAATTTAAATTATTTTTAAAGTTATTTCCTAATAATTTCTAAAAACGCTGTCATTTCCTTGCCACTAAGTTTATGATAATTACTTCCGTGACGATAATCGTATTGTATTTTATATTATAATTAAAAACTAGCCTTCCGCCAGCGGCTTCGCCCGCACCGATCCGTTTTATAGGTTCTCGTAGGTTAAAAACCATCCTATGTTCTTTTCCAAGGTCCACTCTATCTGTGTTCCAAATTTTATTAAAATTGATTTAGTAGTTTAAGCGGGAAAGCGTAGCAGACAGGGACAGAGGTACTTTCATAATACATATTAGTAGGGATAGGGATTGAAGGTATGGAAATCTTAGTAATTTTACTTTTCACTTAATTATTTATCTCCAACCCATCAATAAAGCGTCTCTTATTATAAAAATAAGTCTTTTTTCTTATTTTCATAATAGCTGCATTGAAACTAGTCGGTGCATCTCAGGAAATGAATCAACGATTCTATAAATAGAATCTCGTGTGATTCTAACATCGGTAAAGTACGTAGTATTAACAGTTTATTTATTATGTTTGTTTTCTCATATGTAGATGCATTATTCTAGATGCATGTTTATTCAAGCACGTTTGTTTAATTTAAATCATACTCAATGTTTTTATGTAATTGACATGGAATTGTTGACGATTATAAGTGTTGTACGTATCACGTAACTTAAATTGCCTTGTTTATTTGGCATTTCATCTGGTTATTAAATTTTAAATTGAATTCAGTTCCAACCACATTATCAGCCAGCAAATAGCAACATGCAGCCAATAAATAAGTGTAAACAAGTATTGAAACCGGTTGCGTAAATAAAAAAGCCTTTACCTTTTAATGCCAAGTTAATGAACTATACGCAAATTATGACATACGGTGAGGAAGGAAATTACATAAACCTAAGGCTTCCTTTAGTGACCCTAAAGTTACTGAGTCGAAAAGCCGGGTGCCTACAATAAAACAAAACGATTGCAAGTACAATACGAGGCACGTCGGGTTACATCCCGAGGGAACCAGTCCTTACAATTCAATTATGGTCTTGATGATATATCCTGATGGTACAATAAAATTTAAACTTCAGGATGTCTGTGTGTTGAAATATTTTTGTGTTAGTAACGATTGTACTTATTGCGAACACGCTCATAAAAACCAGGAACCAATATTCACGTTAATACAGTTTTGGCTTGGAACGAAAATTTAATCTTTATTTCCAGGAGCAAGTGCAATGGCAAATATATGACTATCGAGTGTAATAAAATAACATGTACTTTAGTTTCTAACACTAATAATAATTAATAGTTTAGTTTTCTATTACTTATTTTTTTCTGGAATAGCTAACTATAAGGAATATTTTATGTACATTACGCTCCGAAGCAACGCTATCTCGCCTACCCAACGAAAAACAACGACGTTTTTATAAACAAACACACAAAACCAGGCTCATGCCCTAGTCCTGACTATTTTCAGAAACTTGTCCTCGCCCACAACTGTAGTAACCGGGATTCGAACCGGTTATTGTACCTTAACAAGCCTCCTCCAACATTTGTCAGCGAGATAAATATATTTTTACGACGACCGACAGGCCAACAGGCTGATAAGCATAGTGCTAGGGTCTATATACGTAATTTATGAGCTTGAGATGGACATTTTGAAACGATCCGTAATAATACAAGAGATTTATGCGGTCATTTTAAAACTAATGAGAAAAAAAGAACTCTAAAGAAAGAAGAAACATGACAGACAAAGATCCAGAATAGTTTAATAATTAGAAAAGTAGAAGAAATATTATTAATTATATTTACCGGCTGAGTGTCCTACTGAAGGGATGTGCAGACTCCTACGATACAAGTTTTATAACTTAGTGTAGGGTCTGCTTGACTTTACCAGCAATATAATACAAGCCAATTTATTTTGTTATGTTGATTATACTATTTGTGATTAATATTGTATTATTGTATTGATGAAATAAAGATTATTATTATTATTATTATTATTAATTTGTTCCAATGAACAAAAGCACACCGGTCTGTTTTCAAAATCAACAAGAACGAGGATAATAAATCTTTATGTTACTTTTTAAGATATATAGAAATAAAATTCGTACTCATAAAGTAAAATCTTGAATTCTAATCATATGAAAAACAGGAAATCATACTTAAAACAGTTAAACGCAAGGATGAAGGAAATTATGATTGTGTATACTATCATGTTTTACTCATTATGTAATAAAACACTTTCTCTAAAGCTTACCTAAAATCAAGATAGGAATAAACCTTCGAACCAGACCAGTTCCCTACGCACCTGTCCGCCAACACATTGAAACAAGTAACATTTTATGACGGTTATCTCATTCTATGCAACTATTAAGGTATCGTTGGAAAGGGATAAAAGATAATATAAACAATATTGGAGCCAGAGTGCAGCCTTGTGGAACACCGTGTAGGCAGATGTCAATTGTCTATTGGTATTAGATTAATTTATGAAGTTAAATTAATGCTATCTAATCAGTTTCATTGACTGGATATTACAGCTTTAATTATATTGATTTAAGTTATTTAAAATTATATTAAATAACACTTTAAAATGGGTTTCACTAATGTCGCCTATAGTCTTTTCGCGCCAGTGATTGCTTTTTGTCTCGTCTGTCTTTCTGATAGCTTTAACGACGTAAAAAAATATCAAAGAAAATTTAAAAATCCTGAAGTGAAAGGTTAGGTAATTTGGCTGAGACCCTTTTGTAATGAAGTCTAGAAATACATTGTATACCTATAATACTTATTTTATAATATTAATATTCTTAACTTTTAATTTATATTGTTAAATATTCTTAACTTTTTTGTAAATTTTGCTTGATCATATACTTACGTCATTATGTCATTTTCTCTGAAGCACTTGTTATAAATGTGCTAATTTTTACACTCTTATACAGCAACAGCACGTGATATTGTATCCAATTCCAGTAGGGGTATTACCTGAAACAAACAAAGAGTAATGTATAGTTTTATTGCGCCACATTTACTATCAATAGATTTGCAGTTCTGAAAATTGCGATCATAAAACTGAAAAAAACATCTAGTATCGAGGACGGCAAAAGTATTTATAAATCCATCAAACATATATAAAATGTGGTCAGATAACTTCATACAAAAGAGAGCAGAGTTTACGATCGTAGGTCTGTAATGGATTCAATGAAAGATTTTACGAGTTGAGAACGAAGGGACAAAAACGATATGAGCGAATCTATAAATTAGAAGTGGCATTTATGACTCTAATTCAGCGAAATCTATACATATAATAAATCTGTAACAAGTCCGTTTCTGTACATTGAAGATATTTGAAAAAAACTGTCACTAGGGCTATTTATTAGCGTAATAGAACCCAAAACAATGATTTTTAGAATTATTGTCTGTTTGTCTGTTTGTCTGTTTGTCTGTTTGTCTGTTTATCTGTTTGTCTGTTTATCTGTTCGTTTGTGCGCGCTAATCTCAGGAACGGCTTAACGTAGAAGGATGCGGTTTTCACTGAAGTATTGGTATTTTTTTGGATTAACATTTAGGGTTTGTTTTATTTAAATCGGTTCACAAACAAAAAAGTTACGTCAATTTCAAGAATGATGAAATGGATGAACACCTGCACGCTTTATTAAAGTTAATGCCAGCGGTCACACCACAAGTTTCGATAACTACTAACATCTCTTAATATTCTGATAGCAAGTTTTCAAACACTTATGCTTGATTTAATCTCTAAATATTTAAAAAAACCATACATATCATATCACCACATAATCAAAGAAATCCTCAATACAAAATGTACAAAACCTTAACAAAACGAGGCTACTGCCGACATCTATGTTCACATTCAGAACTATTTAGTGATCTGTTGCAAATTCGGTATATCGACAATTTAGTTTACATGCTATACGATAGATGTCGTTGTTATTCATTTATTCATATTTAATTGCTTTTTACAGGTAGATTTAGGCTGCGTTTCCACCAGAGATGTGCGAGGATGCGTAGCGAGGAATGTGTTTGCTAAGAACCAATAGAATCCCTTCATCTACCAAGCCTCGCTCAGTGCAGGAAATCTATTGGTTCTTAAATAACACATTCCTCGCTACGCATCCTCGCACATCTCTAGTGGAAACGCAGCCTCTTAAATAACACATTCCTCGCTACGCATCCTCGCACATCTCTAGTGGAAACGCAGCCTTACAGGTGGTGTTACATAATCATTATTTTACCCAATAACGCTATTACAAAGTGGATAGGTGGAGATTATTTCAAATAATTAATTACGAGTATATTTACTTACTAAAGTATCTAATAAAAAATTAACAACACAGAGCTTTGGAACTGGCGCTGATATTGTACTCAGTGTGGTAGAGCATTATGGAGGCGCGGCGCGGTGGTTACATCCACATATTATTGGTATCGACCTTATTTAATAGACAATAATAATTATCGACTCGCGCAGGTGCGGTCCCAGGGACAGGGGACATGACCCCCCCCCCCCCCCCAAAATCCCTACTCATGCGTAGATGGAAGGCGAATCAAGCCAATTTGAGACACCTCAACCCCCAAATTTCTTAGTGACCCCCCACCAAAATTTTTTGGCGCCCCCCCCCCCCCAAATTGAAGGCTGCGACCGCGCCTGGACTCGCGTGGCGCAATGGTTATCATGCCGGACTGCCAATCGAAGGGTCTCGAGTTTGATTCCCGGCGAAGCAGAAATTTGAATGATGAGTTTAATTTTCTGTTCTCGGTTTAAGTGTTTGTATTTCTGTATCTGTGTGTCGCATGGTAGGGGAGATGCAGGCAATGGGAGTCAGTTGGCAATGGTGATCACCTTAAAATAATAAAAACCGATCGCAACCAAGCGATGCTAATCTACCTAAACGCTAGAATTACGTCATTCCCGTGCGCGACCGGTGGCTGGCTCAGTTCGCGCGACGCCATCGTGATTGACAAGTGTGTGAAAGTTTCGCGCCATTTTCATCTAATTTTTCGAGTTGATAGATGCAAAGGTAAGTCACAAAATAACAAATGTTTATTGCTGTAATCGTAATATGTAATAACCGTAGCATTTGAGCTTGCAATTCAACAACCATTTTGTTATTATGACTTATAATTTCTCATCAGGATTTTTTTTTCGTATTTTTGTCCATGTAGGTAATCGGGATCGGGTGATCCCAATTAACTACATAGTGATCGCCATTGCCCACACATACTATTATCGATTAAACAGTATTTTATTTGTTTGTAGATGCCGAAAGTTCGTAGTAGAAAGACAAATAAAGCTACCTGGACTATAGAGCACCTGGAAAAGGCTGTAAAGCTCATTGAGGAGCAGAATTATTCAATAAGAAAAGCCGCGAAGACCATGAACATTCCATTTGCTAGTCTTCATAAAAGATATAGAAAAAACGAAATTAAGGCACCTCGTCTTGGCCGTAATACTGTCTTCACTCTTGAGATTGAAAATGAATTAGCAGACATAGTCAAGAAAATGGCTAACGTATTTTATGGGTGCACTCCAAACCAAATAAAGAGAGTGGCGTTTGAATACGCTGAAGCCCTAAAGCTAAAACACAATTTTAATAAGAGTTCAAGAATGGCTGGAAGAGTTTGGTTTGAAGGATTTATTACCAGGAATAATATTTCTGTGCGGAAGCCCGAAGCAACTAGCATCAATAGGGTTACAGCATTCAACAAAACTGAAGTTCAACGATTCTACAAACTGCTAGAAGAACTAATGGAAAAATACAAATTTTTACCGAAAAACATATACAATTGTGACGAAACCGGCATTTCTACCGTCCAAGAACCCGAAAAAGTATTAGCTGCAACGGGATCAAAGAGAGTGGGCTCCATAACGAGTTGGGAAAGGGGTAAGAATATTACTCTGCTCTGCGCAATGAGTGCTGCAGGTGGATATGTCCCGCCAATGTTTATTTTCCCCCGTAAGAGGATGACCCCGACTCTTGAAAAGGATGGCCCAACAGGAGCAATATATAAATGCTCGGAAAATGGATGGATTAACGAACAACTTTTCCTTGAATGGCTCAAGCACTTTACCCAGTATGCCAAACCTTCTGCAGAAAAACCTATTCTATTAATATTGGATAATCATACGAGTCACAATTCGCTGGCTATCTATGAGCATTGTAAGAAAAACTATATCCATATGTTATCTATACCACCACACACATCTCATCGCATGCAGCCATTGGATTTGTCCTTTTTTGGTCCATTCAAAACAGCATATAGAAGAGAATGCAATTTATTCATGAAAAGCCAACTTTTACAAAGAATAACACCCTATGATGTTGCTTCGTTGGTCAAAAAAGCATTCTCTAATGTTGCCTCCATGAGCAAGGGTGAAGCTGGATTCAAAGCAACGGGCATATTTCCTATAAATCCCAATGTTTTTTCAGATGAAGACTTTATGACAGCTGAAGTCCTTCAAGTAGAGCCAACTGTTGTTCAAGATCTTGCTGATTCTATTTCAGAATCGACTCCTGCTGGTGCTGTTGAGCCCGTATTAGCTCAAACAGCTACTGTTGAGTTAGAACGAAATATTCTTATTCCAAGTACACCCACATTTTGTTCCACTTCTTCTGAACCAGCGACTGCATCGTTGTCGCTATTTGATATACCCTCAACATCTGAGAATCTACCAAGTATTAAAAATTTTATTCAGATGCCTAAGAAAGTAACTGCTGTCAAGACAAGACAAGGAAGAAAAAAACAACAAGCAACGATTTTAACATCTACACCGATCAAAGACGCCTTAGTTGAAAAAGAAAATAAAAGGAAGGCAAAAGTTGTCAAAAATAAAGGAAAAGGAGTTGGGAAGAAGAGTAAGCCACAGAAAATAAGTCGTGAGAAGGTTAAGAAGAAAATTCTGCAGGACTCCAATGATACTTCGACGTCAGACGTAAACACAAACGAGTTATGCCAAGATGATGAAAATGATGATGCAGAAGATGCAGGTAACTTGTGTCTTGTGTGTGGTGAATTTGGACGAGACAGTGAAATTTGGTACCGGTGCACTTCTTGTGGGCTCTGGGCTCATGCCGATTGTACTGGATGGGACTCTGCGCACAATTATGTGTGCGATATGTGTTGACCACAATTGTCCACATGCTGATCACTATTGCCAACAGATGTTGACAATGGTGATCAAACTTAATGTTTTTTAAATTTTTTATTGTACCAAAATTTGTGAACCAAAATGAAGAAAATTGATCTCAATTGATAATGAACAAATTAAAGATTATAATAAGAACAGAGCAATAAATAGATGATTAATAGATTTGCTTTTTTTTTCATTTTCGCTTAGGTGATTCCCATTACCAACATCTCCCCTACCCATTACACAGTGTATATTTTCCCCTACTCTGGCGCTATCAGTGTGAAACGTAAAAAAATCAAAGTGTTCTACCGACTTTACTATGCTGAGTGTTCTTTTCAAAATGATAGCTACGTCTCCATATCATGATTACACCACCAGTCGAAGGTTAAAGTTCCACAGGCCGCTTTGCACGCTCCTTTTGATATTTGAACGGATGTGTAAGTTATGGGACAACCTTCCAGCTGAGGCATTTCCAGTGGACTTTGACATAGGGTTCTTCAAGAAAGCTGTAAAGAAAGCTCTTCTTGAAAGCCGGCAGTGCTCGGGTGGCTCCGCTGGGGTTGCCCGTTTCCATAGGCGACAGTGATCGCTTAACCACGCGGTCTTTCTGCCTCTTTGTTCGGTTTATTTATAAAAAAAGTGATTTCGAATAAACGAATAAGCAATTGCCGAGGGTCTAATAAAAAAATGTTATAGAAATGAGCAGACGTTTTCAGTGGTTAATTTAATAAGAGCTATTACATACATACGCAGTACTGGCACTGGTGTTATACTAATATGCTAAAGCGTCACGGCAGCAGCACGGCATGGTGGTCACGCCCAGAATAATATTAGTAATCGATATATTTATTTCTGATGCTGTGTGAAGGGTTGTTAATAGGACCAATTGACTCTTAATCGCGTAGGGCCTGATCCTCTCACGCTGCTCCAATTCAGGTTGATGACTTCATTGTTAGTGGCCTAACTGCTGTCGCAAGTTTTAAATCGCTCAAAAGACCTCCATTAAGTATGAACGACAGTATGTTAACGACAATTGCAACCAACGTGTAAGCAACCAAGAATTTGACTAACCAACTACTAACCACGCCTGACATAGCGTAGACTTTTCACCACCTTTATTTAAGTTACATGATGATAATGAATCTATGCATTATTTGCAGCACAAATTATTTAATTATAATGATCCTTTCCGCGGGCACAGCAGTACTATCTAAACACTTTATAAACAGGCTATTATAGTACGTTTAATTTGTAAAGAGAAACTGATGATAACGACTGAATAGTCGATTATAAGAGGAGTACAGTAAGATTGTAAGGACTCAGGAAGAATGTATCTACTCAACATAATAATATGAACTTTTGTATCATAAGTAATTTCATAAAAGGTAACAATAATCCAAGGGACAGTGGAGGGCAAGCGGTCACGAACGAAATTGCAACCTCATCAGCAACGACCACTCTGACAAGAGTGAACGACTAAGGAGGAGGAAGAACAAATAATCCAACTCTAATCAAGCCTTTTGTACAAGTCTTTATCTACGCGGACGACGTCGCGGGCACAGCTAGTATAGTAAATAAACTACTCTCTGAAGCTTATTTTATCAGCTCTAAAACTCTAAATGCCCGTGTGATGTTAACATCGTAATAAAATACGCAAATTAAGAACGTGTTGAAGATCCTAATTTTAAAGGAATTAACACAGGAATACCTTGATTTTAATGTTAGAAATAAATGTTCAGATTTACGTAGTTGTATTGCTTGTAGTAAACAAGTTCAATATACTCAGATCAAATAAACTCGAGACGACTGTGATGGATTTAGATTCCATTCATAAAATTTAAATTTACATGCTCATAATACATTATTCAAACACGAATTAGGAATAAGAGCAGGCTAAAATAAAAACTGAACCAAGTATTTGCGTCACGAATCTTCTGGCGCCATTTAAATGTACGTATGAACGAACTTTTATAAACAAATAATGAGTTATAATAACAGTAAATTTTATGATCCACCCACTTCACCAAATATTGTCGATAACTTATATTTTAAACTAGGGGCCGCCCGCGACTTCGTCCTAGCCTATAGCCTAAAGCCTTCCACGATATATGGACTAGCCAACACAAAAATATTTGATTCCATAGCAATATTTTTCTTAAAAGATGAGTAAGGATTTGATGAGTATAGATGTGTCACGTGTATTGATTCGAAGTGTATTTTTATACTTTAATCCGGTTTCCCGGATGTGCAGAGGCGTTTGTGGAAATTTGTTAAGTTCATTCCTAGATTTCACGCTTTTGATGGTGATTTCTTGGAGATATCGTACAACGAAGTTGAACAATCTACGACTTTAATGGTGATACTGAAGTTTTAGGAAATAGTGTGTAGTATGGAGTAATCAAGATCAATACTTTACATGCATACTCATACCAATGATATTAAATGTTACTATCGAAACTTATTTATAATCTCACTGACTCATGAATGATATTAAATATTACTATCGTAAACTCATACTCTTAACGTCAGAACAAAAGTTTTATTGGTTTATGAAGATTTTTATGGGTCTATATCGAATAAAATCTCATACACAATTACTAAAGCTTCCCTAAAGTGTAAATGAGTTGAGAAATAGTTCGACATGAAGCTGTTTATGTATCAACTCCTTTTTAATTGATGCACAAAGGTATGGAAATCAGAAATAACAGAAATTTACTTTAAGCAGTGCTTATTTTATTAACAAAGATATAGTCAACACACCTTTTCACATTTGAAGAAATGAAATGAAATGAAATAGTTTATCGTTAAGATGACTGGAACAAAGCAAGAACACAATGTTTTAAATTATTGACATCTCGATCGTCTTGAAAACCTTCAATAAAGGTATGTTTGAAAGAATGTTGAAGACCTACCAGCAGCGGCCGCCCGCGACTTTGTCCGTGTGGACCTTGGTTTTAGTCATAGCATGATGTTATATAGCCTATAGCCTTCCCCAATAAATGAACTATTCAACACAAAAATATTTTTTCCATTCGAACCAGTAGTTCCTGAGATTAGCACGTTCAGACAAACAAATTCTTCCCCATTATATATTAGTATAGATTTGATCAGTACATTACAATTAGCTATTTCATCTGCATTACGTGCATTGCGGGCGACTGTATTGTATTGCTGTTTTTCTTGTCAGGGTGCTGTAGAGGCATATAATGTCAACGTCGTGTCAAAGGCATATAACGTCACATATAATTAAAATAAATACATGTTTTTACGTAAACTGCGAAATCTTCAGAACATTGTTCTAAGCAACACGTGTTGAATAATTTTTACATTCGTATTAGCTTTGTTTCCATGTGTTCGATGTTTGAAATGAAATGACGCACGTAGATTTATTTGTTTTAATAAATAATACCTACATCATTACGCCTATTAATAATTTCTATAGTCGTCGCGATAATTGTCTCTATCAGAGGTAAAATTTCAATCATGATGACCTTTGTTTAGAGTTGGTCTCTGCGAAGGCTTATAACGCTTCACACTCATAGCCCCACAGTAGGGTAGATATAACTTGTGTCGTGGGTACCATGGACACACACAAAGACAGAAACACAAACACCCAGACCGAGAACAGAAATTTAAACTCATCATTCAAATTTCTGTTTCGCCGGGAATCGAACCCAGGACCCTTGGATTGGCAGTCCGGCAGGCATGCATGCAATTTAGGCTTTCCAGGATTGCGTATAGCTGATAGAGTTTCCCCAAATCAAAAAGGGCTAAACTCAGTAAATACTAAATTTAAGTTTGAAACAAGATACTGTAAACCGCGTATACTATTAAATAAAGAATTCACCTTGAATTTAAGGTTGCGACCCATTTCCACATATTCGCGATTATACTATGTAGTTTTATTTTGAGCTCTGACGTCAATAGAAGAAAGTTTTGGATCATATTTCGTAACTATGCGCCGTCTGCGGTATTTCTTGTAAAGTTTATGTTTCTGATGAGAAACGTATTGACATGTTAGTGTAATTTGTTTAAAATAACTCTTTTTTCGAATTACATATGTTGGTTTAATATTCTAAGCTTGAAAATATTTGGACAGGTCGAAACAGAATGATATCTAACGCTAACTAATAAGCTCAAAATTCATTGTTTGACTCATGTCATTAACGTATCATTAACGTATGACAATTTTTCGCACTAAATCTCGTAACTCTTAAATGTATTCTTACTGCTTAGGAAAATAAAATTGTTTTCATACAAAATGATTACAAATTCATATAAATAAAATATTGTCATGGAGCATATGGGTCTCCAAAGCAATAATATCATGGTAAGTGTCGGTAGCATTTCTATTCCCTTTGTACAATGGAGCTCACGGAAGCTGCATTGTCAATAAATATAGCATCTCACTTGACACAACTGACGGGCACGACTTCTTTATGACCCAAAACGGACCGCGATTTACGATCGGCCTCCTGATCTTAGGGTAGTTTATAAATAGAAAGTTTATAAAAAATTACCACGATCGAAATTAGTGTTCAGAGTCTAAATTGATAAATTTAATTTCGTGATCGTTTAATTTTGTAGACTAGTGTAAATTTTTTGGTTTGTGTAGCACTACAAACAATCAGGGTATTATAATTATATTTTCAAGACCATTCCTAGGGTTTATGAATGTATATGACAAAATTTTGATACCGCTATAATCATTAAAGGAGAAACTGACAGTCATCACTGATCACCATTGTTCTTCATTACTGACCATACTTGTCATCAGATAGGTGAATTATTTACGAATCAAAATCTATTTTAATTTGAAGTGAAGTTCAAAGACACGATTAGCATGAAGCATCGTGAGCAGCAGCCTCTCAACAGAGCCTGAGAGGATTTTATATTTTCCGCGCCTTATCAAGCTTCCCAAATGACTCTTCCTCGTTTTCGAAGGTATTTCTCATAAATTAACTGACATAGAGAAGTTTTTCAGTCATTGTAGTCTAGCATTGTATGAAATGTGATTGTACCATAACTAGAGTGCGAGGATGTCACCATGATGTCCCCCTATCAATACACCATCTCACTTGACACAACTGTCAGGCACGACTTCTTTACGATCCAAAACCGACCGCGATTTACGACCAGTCTTTCCCGAGTCAACATTAGTCACGAGCGAGTGATCTCGATTCGTCGATTGTATCGATTATTTATCGTCGACTTTACGGTAAATCGGCGAGGCGTACTATCGATTATGGATTGTTAATTCGCGTATTATATTTTTACTGTCGTGTTATTTCTCACGAGTGGGTAAAGGGTTGTATTGCTTTGCTTGAGTAATTGTTGAAGTTTTTTTGGTCCGATACTTTATTGCAACTTTTTTGGAAACTTCCTTTGGACTTTCGGATATAAGATTTTATGTAGACTATATAGATTGGTTATATGATCAAATTAAAATGTACATACATGTTAATTTAATGTTAGAATTAAAACAATATATAAAGGAGTTTCTTATGCATGTAGGGATAATGACGGTGTTAATTACACCATTAATTACATTTAATAAGTACATTGCTACCGGGTACAATACTCGGTGCGCTCCACTGACCAAGATAAAATATTAAGTAAAATTAAAACTGCATAACTGATAGTCAACAGCTATTGTCCAGCGTGTTTGAATATGGCCTATAACTTATAGCATAGCTAGTGTCTGCTGCAGGGTGTCGTAAGACACCAATGATATTAAATGTTACTACTGTAAGACACACGATATTCAGATTTTCGTCCGTTCTATATGAATTTTGTCTTTTCGAAAAGGATATAGGATGGTTTTTATCCTACGGGAACTCATAAAAAGAATCCACGAGGGCGGAAGGCTAGTACTATACATATAATACAAAGCTATATGTGATGATGATGCCAGCATGTACTGTGATGGAAAACATTACGTTGTTATTTGATATATGAGACAGTATTTCTCGAAAGCATGATGTCCACCAATCCATGGCCAAATACCTCTCACATAAAAAGTTAAAAAAATGTGTTGACAATTGCGTTAAATAAATGCGGATACACGAGTATTGCTTCATGGAAACAGAACGACATACATCATACGTTCCGTACACGCCCCATAACGTTTACTTAAACATAGCAATTTCCCAGAGCGCGGTTGCAGTACTAGTAGTGAAATTGCCTATAATAGCATAAATCGCACTTTCCTTCCCCGGTCTCTAACAATTACTGCAACGCTTTCCTTATAATGTTGGGTTGGCTTACAATGGCATATGGCACTCGAGAATTTTCATACAATTGGATAGTTGACACTAACTACAGAAAAACTTAAATTGCATACCTCAAAAGGTTGCACTAAATTACGCTTGCAAACCAGGTTAATTGTTAATTCACTTTTGTTAATGCTAATAATTTAGTCAATCGACTATACCATATTGTGACGTTCATAAATATTTTTTCATACAAAATGTATGAAGATTTCGCGTTTTGACAACTCATTAAAAGTATCTCAATTGATTTGGCAGTCAACTAATTTGTTTATATACGTCAATAAATGATTTATAACTTTGTATATGACGTTGTTATTATATTATTGTATCAGATTGCCAGCATTTCTTACAAGTTTCAGTAAAATTGCCGTGTGTCAGCAAAATTAGCACCTAAAAGACAACCTTCGCTATAAGACGAAATTTTCGGGAAAGCAAAACAAATATCCATATATGCCTTACTAATTCATACATGGTGCAACGGTTGCCATGCTGGGCTGCGAGACGGGTAAAGCAGAGATAAAAATGATGAGTTTTAGTATCTTTGTGTGTGTCTATGGTACCCACGACTATGGTACCACGACGATTTACCCTACAGTTGGGCTATGAGTGTGAAACGTTATAAATGTGGCAGAAATCGGAGGAGTCTGTAAGTGGTAGAGCCACTTCTGCCGTGAGGGCAAGATTCAAGCTTGCTTGTATGGTTTATTTATTTATTTATTTATTTGTATCACCTTAAAATAAGGGTTACAGGGTAAGACTTAATGCCTAATGGCATTCTCTGCCAGTCAACCCTGGGTGATGGTGAGAACTTACGGTAGGCAGGAAAATGTATAATTAAAAAGTTATTGGTATAAAATAATGAAAAGAAAAAATATAGTTATATACATACATAATACATACATAAAATATATATACATACATACATACATATATAAATATATACATACACACAAAGCGTACATAAATATACAACTATTAATGTCAAAAAGGTGACAGACATGATGCCAACTTATAATGACTCATTAGTTACTTGCTAACAGATGTTTACGTATCAACTCCTTAAATGTAGATTTTGTTCGCGCCTTTCTGATACTTTCGGGCAGGGCGTTCCAGAGCAGTATAGCCTGAACATTAAATGAGTATCGGAAAAAATCACTGTTGTGTGGAGGTATACAAAGCAAAAGGTTATTAGTGGAACGAAGACCTTTGTCATGAACTGAACACAGGTACTGAAAATTTTCCTTCAGATATGTTGGAGAAGTTGGATCATGTAAGATTGAATACAGAACCAAAAGAATTCTAGAGTTACGCCTCTGACGAATAGTAAGCCATTTAAGCTGACTTCGATAACTGGAAATATGATCATACTTACGTAGATTGAAAATAAAACGGATACAGTTGTTGAGAAGGCGCTCTAGCTTATTTAAAAGTTCTTCGTTTAGGTCTGGGTAGCATACGTCACCATAGTCGATGATGGGTAGCACGAGAGTGTAGATCAACATCAGCTTAGTCCTGTAGGGTAAGAAGTTTTTGAAACGATAAAGGGACTGAAGCGTTCCGTTGACCTTGCGGCATATTGCTGTGACTTGTTTGCGCCAGTTCATGCAACTGTCGATGTTAAGGCCTAAGTTAATAACACTGTCACTAAAAGGTATTATATGTGTATCATAAATCAACTTCGGCAGACATGTGATATCCACCTTGGCTAGCTGTCTCGCACTGCCCACAATAATGCCCTGACATTTCACAGGATTAACTATAACCCCATACTGATTGTTGGCTCACAGCTCAGAATGCGGGGTTTTGTTAAATAAAAGATAAAACACTTTACAATTGCACGTATATTTCGTAGTTATGCAGTATACAAATCACATATGTAAATATTTCAAGAACGAATAAACCACCAACAGAACAAAAATGGAGTACTTACATATTAACAATCAACTTAACTATTATTCCTTCAATCCTTTACTTGTTTCACTTATTATTTTATCTACTCGTTAACACTTTTACTCTTTACTAATGCTTTTCCTTAGCCACGTCTCGATCCCTCAGTGCTTCCAACACGAATGCTTGCAGCTTGGTCGGAGAAAATAACGACAATTCATGTGACCGGAAGTTGGCTATGATTAACTGACGTGTCGGAAACGGAACAATGGAATTACCGCTACTAAAAATATCATAATAATACGGAATTAGCTAATACAATATTCTTCATAAATAAATAAAAGCTAACAGCTCGGCCATCCTGCTTATAGCGTGTCCTCACGCTTTCTTACAAGTACAAAAGTACTATAAATTTTCTAAAAATATTACTATAAATTACATTCCTTAACACATTATTTAATTATCTGTATAATGTACAATGTAGTTTATATTTATCGAAAGCTCTTAAATAAAATAAAAGCAAGAAATTACGTTCATTGTACTCAATAATTGTATTAATAGCAATTAATGCAGTAAATCATTATAATATATTTTTAATCGTATTTTTAATTTCAAACATAAGCTTTCTCATTTATATTGTAATCTTAGTATCGTAGAAAGAACATTACTTTTATACACTACACAAAAATAAATTGGCCTTAGTTTATTTATCTTAAGAATCCATTACCCGTAAACAAGCAATAAATTACTTCATATTAACATCTGAAATGAAATGTCAGAAAAATCATCATGAAATCTCATAATCATCATGAAATAAAGTCATAAAATAATTATATACCTAACATTTGGATTTGTATTTGGAACTTTTACACACTACACAAAAATAAATTGGCCTTAGTTTATTTATCTTAAGAACCCATTACCTAATTATATAATTTTTGGATTTGTATTTGGAGTCGAATTGGTTACATAAACATGTTCAATTGAAGACCCCACATGAGTGATACAAAAAGGATCCCATTCCCAGCTGGAAAAACTTATTGAATCTCGCCCTCGTCCCCTCCACCGGGGCACTTTCACTCCATCCCATTACTATATTATTATGGCCCCTAGAACTCCAAAGAGTAAAACTAAACGCTTTAAATAACAACAAAGTCACCAATTCCACATTTCCCGTCAGACCTTTTGTCAATTTTTCTTTCAAAAACCCGATCAAATGTGTTTAAACGACTCACTCGACTCAACGGCGAACTATTAAACTATATTATTATATTCTACTCAACCTTCATAGCAATCAACTCTAAAGCAATAAACATGTCCAAAAATTACTTACGAAGACTAATGCGAGACACCTTCTCACTCAGATGCAAGACCCAGTCCGCAACTACATTACCCATAACAGACAAATTTCACCTTATTATCATTTTATTTTCACAAAGCCGAGGATCGGCCCGAAAAAACAAGAATCCATTTTCAAGAAGTGCATAATGAGAACAAACAATTTTATATCCGTGACCAATCCCTGTAATATGTGCAAGCCTCATGAAGGCAAACACGGCTAACTAAATATACAAGAACAACCCTTACTATCACATCAATCCGTGCAAAATTTTTTTGTCCTTGACTAAACAACTTTTACACCAATATCAGTAAAACCAAGGTACCTCAAACAAGTAGAGAAGCAATCCCTGTCTATTAAAACTTCCAAGCGAAATCGGCCTTTTTGTCCTAACCCTTACCGCAACTCAGTGCCCGCTTGCATTCCTATTGCCAGTCATAACCGCTTGACCGCAATTCATAGTCTCCCCAATCCCCTGCATTTGTAGGCCCTTGCTGCAAGTGAATCCCCGTAAATGTTTACATCAAACTTGGACGCACAAACAGTTAATGCCGAACCTCTACTACTCTCGAGATTCACTATACTCCATAAGTATCTATTACATCCACCTAAGATAATTGGGTAGTTGACTGATGTCCAGAATGTGCCACTTATAAACAAAACACGAACACAGACTACCGACCATCACATAAATTCAAATAGTCTGAATATCAAACATAATTAATTATTAATCTATCGCTTTCTAGTAAATAGAGTCCCACCAACATCCCGTACCATAACACAGGCTAGCGACGTCACTAACCAGCACTTTTCTCTCTATCCTCCAAGTTGAAACGATCACATCCCGCACATACACTTCTCAAATTTATATGTTTGATGTCTAGGCGCCAACTCTACAACAAAATTGCCAAATCCCCTACCAAGATCAAACCAGTTTAAAATATCAGTCAATACCCCAATTCCCTCCCCGTACCAGAGATACATTTTACTTATAAACACTATTACAACCAAAATAGGAGTTTTAAACAACTCTCACGTATGTATGTCCCACAATCTGTAAAATAACAGGCCACTGCTACGCAATATGATATATTACACAACACCAGAGAGAGCGCCATTAAATCAGTAAATCGACCGTCCATATCTTACACTTGCTTTCTACACCCCCGAGCAATCCATGTTTATAAACGCCTCCTTCAGACAAACTAAAAACTAGGGCAATAAAAATCAGTTCATGATTCGCTCTAAAATGCAAAACGGATGGTTACCAATTTCTGATTGGTGTACTTTCTATGTTCATCCTATCAATAATTATTAATGTCGAACTCCCAGTTATTTCTATAGAGAACTAAGCAATCTGAAACACTCATCTACATCATAAAAGTCAATTGCTTCGCCAATAATATGCAATAACCTGCATTACAGCAACTTTAGTGGCCCTTCACACCTAACGGTACAATTGTATTTGTGGCAATACCTCTTCCTCACCTTTATCAGTTTGTGAATCTAATTTAAAAGACCTGAACCTATTCTGCTTTCAAACCAAATCAAAGCTAGTCTCGTCACACAAAGAACACTTTGCCGACATCTCGCCACAATGAAAAACATATTAGCGTTTTGCAGAGAAGGTACCAGGTTTCGATTAATACCGCTGAAGGCTTCAACCCTACATTCAATACCGTAAGTTTGATACACTTTTCGATGTCCCACAGTGACTGTCCCAAAATAATTTCGCACCCGCCCAGGTTCGGTAAATTGGCCACTTGAATTGACTGCGACTATAAGGTTACTTACTGCTCTCTACAAACATTGCCAAGCCCGACCAACTTTGGAAAAGAGCAGCGAATCATATCCCCCCATCTTATACACATATTTCTGAATATTCTTCCACCTTCTTAATCCAGATTAAAATGGTTTGCTCTTTACACAAAGGATCAAAATCCGGTATTACATCGCTATTAAAAGATTTTATAATCAGCGACCCAGCCCAGCCAGGGCGACTCAAAGACAGGTACTCCAGTTTTACCAATTTAACTAAAAAAACTTCACCAATTTAACTTAAATAACCTACGGAACCTACCTATTTCAACAAACTCTACTCCACCTTAACATGGTACGTATAACGCCACTGCGATTCAGAATTCCGCTCAACGCCGTACCACCGTTACATAATATGCAACCCCAGTGTGACGGGTGACGGGAAGAAAACAGCTTCGAAAACATCGCAGTACTTCGAATTCATATTCCAAACATTCAGCATCTGTGAGTCAACCTCAGGAGATAGAGACATCATGAACTCCTTCTCAGCGTTATTGTAGATGTGCAATTCCCCAGCACATTACCCCAATGTATGTCTGCTAGACCACAGTACACGCATACAAAGCTCCCAAAAAGCAAGGCTCCCAACAAAGCCTCGTTATACTACAATTAGTTCGAAAACGAAACTCTAATGACTTATACACCTATCCCTTCCTCAAAATTCACACTATTGGTGAGAAGCGCATTGAAATCTGTTAGGTAGTTTGAGACTACCTAGTTCATATAGACAGACAGACAGAAATACGCGTCAGCGGGACTAAATTTTATACGTTAGGATTGACAAGAACTTATCTAAAATTATCTCAATTTCAAAATCCCCTTGACTACCACTACAACTCACCGTAGCTCAAATACATATATAAATATATAGTATATAAATATTATTACAAAATAATTTGTAATACTATAATTTCAAATAATGTTAAATAGAAACTTTGCACACCAATGTTTATGTAATTCAATTTTTTTCTCTTTTTTTTGTAATTTTGCTCACTAAAATTTGGTTAAGGTGAGACTATAATTTTCTAAACAAAACCAACTATTCATATACCACATTTTGGCAAATAAATAATTTCATTTCATGATTTCATTACATTTCATTTCAAATTACCGCTCAGATGCTGCTTCCCTCTACCAAGACGTTGCGAGTTGCGTTGTTGAGTCTTGAAGGCCTCCTCTGCAAACCTTATCGCTCCTTTGCTGCTCCTGAATAATCTTATGCCCTCTAACAGAGGCTTTCGATCTCCCTCCATCCTACGCATATCGCTGCTCACCGGGCTTACTCCTGCTCGACCTGAGCATCCATTGCCTCGGCTCGCTCCTGCCCGACCTGAGCGTCCTTTAGCCCTCTAACCTGGGCTCATTCCTGCTCGACCAGAGCATCCTTTGGCGCTCAGACCTGGGCTCATTCCTGCTCGACCAGAGCATCCCTTTTAAGTCCCTCATTCCTGCTCGACCTGAGCGTCACTTGGCTCTTAGGCCTGGGCTTACGTGTGCTTACCTTAGCCCTGATCGTACCTCCAATCCTAGGTAGTCTTTCTCGGGGGTATTCGTCCATAATATTATTATCTGAAAAATTACACATTTGAGTACATATTCCTTTTTAAAATCGACTTTAGAATCGAAAAGTAAAAAGAGAACAAATTAATATAGTATTGAATTATCCAAAGCTAAAGAAAAACATCACCAGACTTCTATATGTCTATAATCAGACAATGGAATGTATTTTCCTCGAAAATGACATCATCGTAATTATCATCACCATCACCATCATCGTTGTCCTTATTATTATCACCATCAACACCATCATCATTTTTTCATGTTAAGCACCCCTAGGTGCAGTACAGCACCCACCGCAAAAAGAATAATTGAGGATATGCAAATCTGTAAGCCATCATTTCTTAAACACTAAGTTTTAACCTTACCTTCATTGTATATCAGTCTTATGCTTGTATGTATAGATATCTGAATAAATTTACGACAACATTTACGTTACCAATAGAACCGCAAGACAAATACGAAAACATGATATTGGCACCCCCCTTGTAGATTGAAATTATGTAAAAAACATACAGTGTTACCGAATTCACGAAACATTCAAATTTTTGCCTTACAATCATTTTAGGTCCTAGTTGGCATTGTGGCACAGCGGATACGTTTTCCTAGAATATATAGCGATTGCTGCCTGTAAAATTACATCAATTTACATGTAGATAAGGTAGATTAAGTGGAAAGTGTACATACTCGTATCATTTCAGCATTTTTTTGTATCCTTATTATCGCAAAACAAAAAAAATATGAATTATGAATTATAAGCATCAAATAAATACCTTACTAGTTCTATGGTATCAGTTTTCATTCATATTTACAAAGGTCAATATCAAATTTCAATTAATAAGTGGATTATGTCGATGCAATACTAAATATAACATGAGAACCTCATCCTTTTTGTTGATGTTGGTAAAATAAGGTAGATCAACTCAAGCCATTGTATATTCATTTATCTTATAAAAAAAGTAAAAAAAAAGTGGGTACCAACTTCCTGTAAGGGCAATAAATTTAAAAGAAAAGTCACATTTATAAAAGCCTCCATCAAAACTAGTTGTTCACATCTAGTGTACCACAGCTGTAAAAAGATATCATTAATCATGCATCTTATTAATCTAAAACAATATATAAATCTTTAACGCACTAAATATATACGTAACATCCATTCTCAGGTCTTCAAATATTTATATCTAAGTCTATACACCACGGCGGTGTTTCCGATCCAGAGAAAAGAAATTAAGTTGATTTCATAAATTACGTATTTTAGTTCTTTAAATATCTGCGTTTTTTCATAAATTATTCATATTTTGATAAAAAAATAAAACTTCACTTTGAAGTGGGTTGATAAGAATACTGCAAATTTATTACAATAAAAGTTAATAAAACATGTGGTTGTAAAATAATTGACGTTCACCCCTAAGCGTTCACCGGTTCGATATTCCAACAAATTCAAGAAACTTCAATATATCAGAGTATTTACAGAATTGGCCGTTGTGGACGTGAAAGAAAACAGTAAATTCTCTTATTATCCCACTTCTGAACTGTTGGCTCACAGCTCAGAATGCGGGGTTTTGTTAAATAAAAGATAAAACACTTTACAATTGCACGTATATTTCGTAGTTATGCAGTATACAAATCACATATGTAAATATTTCAAGAACGAATAAACCACCAACAGAACAAAAATGGAGTACTTACATATTAACAATCAACTTAACTATTATTCCTTCAATCCTTTACTTGTTTCACTTATTATTTTATCTACTCGTTAACACTTTTACTCTTTACTAATGCTTTTCCTTAGCCACGTCTCGATCCCTCAGTGCTTCCAACACGAATGCTTGCAGCTTGGTCGGAGAAAATAACGACAATTCATGTGACCGGAAGTTGGCTATGATTAACTGACGTGTCGGAAACGGAACAATGGAATTACCGCTACTAAAAATATCATAATAATACGGAATTAGCTAATACAATATTCTTCATAAATAAATAAAAGCTAACATGATTACACCAAGATTTAACTTTAGCCAAATTATTATTTACCAAATCGATGGTGTTTTTTAGGTTCTCAATGGTAGTATGGGCATACAATTGAAGATCATCAGCATACAGATGGTAGGAACAATTAATGTAGGAGGTGATCGAGTTGATAAATAACGAAAACAACAGAGGAGAGAGTATTCCGCCCTGCGGAACGCCAGCGCGTACATCAGCCCATGCAGAGCAGTCCTGCCCAACATGCACTGACTGCTGACGATCGCGAAGATAGGAATCAAACCACGATAATGCTGTTTGTGAGAATTAAGGCGGGAGAGAGTGGATAGGAGTAAATCGTGGTCCACTGTGTTAAAAGCGTTTGAAAAGTCAATAAGCACCAGAACTGTGACCATCTTGTCGTTCATACCCAACCTGATATTATCAGTGACCTTGATCAGTGCAGTAGTGGTGCTATGACCTGGACGAAACCCAGACTGATGTACACTCAGTAGGTTATGTTCACATATGAAATTGGAGACTTGCTTATGTACACAGGCTTCCAGAACTTTGGAGAGGAAGGGGAGAATAGATATCGGACGAAATTGGTTAACCAATGTAGGGTTAGAAACTTTGGGCAGCGGTCTCACGTGCGCCTTTTTCCAGAGACTTGGGTATTCGCCTGTTGTGAGAGAACTATTAATAATATCAGTGATTACAGGCAACAGGGTCTCTACGATAGGGCCTATCATCATTTTGCCAATGGAATCGCATCCAACGGCTTTCGATTTCAATGAAACGATTATCTTCATTACCTCGCCATGCGTCACCGGCGACAGTTGAAAGTTTGGTATATTCAATGACGGCATGAGGGCAATTGAAGATAATGTTTGATGTTTAATTGCAGGGTCTATCAAAGATGTCGAGAGAAAGTGTTTGTTCAAGATATCAGGAGTTAGGGAAGGAATGCGATCATATGTAGGTGGTTTACAGATTCCAAGTGATTTAAGAAATTTCCATACATCAGCTGGAGAAGAATTGTGAATATTATCATGAATATATCGGCGTTTTGCTGTTCGAACCATCTGATTGCATCGGTTACGGGCGATCTTAAAAGATGTCCAATTTTCTGCCGATCGGTTAGACTTAAAGGCTCTAAAAGCCCGGTCCCGTCTTCTCATCGCCATTTGAACCAGCCTAGACATCCAAGGTGCAGGGCTCCGCTTAAGCTTAACCCTACGTGATGGTGCGTGGGTTTCATATAAGTCAAGGATGGATTTGTTTAGAAGTGCAACCTTACTGTCCACTGTGTCCGCTTCTACTACTGGGTTGAGATCCATCCTTGACGCGTCTCTTTTAAGCTTGTCCATGTCCATTTTGCTAAAATTTCTTATTTTAATAATCGTGGGCTCCATCTTGGGAGGCTTAATTTTATAAGATGCATAGGTTGTCCCGACCCGACACCATTTGGTCTTTTTTATATCGGGGGGAAACCTTCAAAAGGTACCCAGCACCTTGGGAGAGAATACCGGGTTATGTGGGATTAGTACCGCAACAAAACCTCCTCAGAGGCCTGCCTCTGTGGTTGTGGAATGCACCGGTGTCCTACACGCGTGGCGCCCCAGATCGGATCGAGCTCCTACTCTCATCGCCCACAAAAAAATATTATCATGGGTTTGAGTGAAAGGATGCGGTTGACGGCCAGACTTACAAGGGACGACCTCAGCTCAACCGGTCACAACCGGAAAATTCAGGCTTGATTGAGCTTGTTTGAAGTATATGGGCTGCAGCGACTACTCAACATAACGTAGTCAGCATTAGCATATTACCGTAGTCTATTTAAATAAATAAATAAAGACCGTAAGCAGCAAAATACTTCTTCAAGCACTCTGATGAACTAAAAGAACTTTTTTTGTTGGTCTGTGTTCAAGCAATCAAAATGATTTATGTCCAGCTACGTTTGAAAATTTATTAAGGAAAAGGCGTGTTAGAGCATGTTTGATATTAAAATCAATTAATGATTAAATTAGGGGGTTGGATGGTGAGGGTGCATTTCGTTAGTGCCGCAACAGTCATGTTGACATCTGGCCTCAAGAGAACTACAAATATTTCAGACCTAAGTTATCGGTGTACAGCGATTTTTAGCCGGTCCTTCCTACCATCAATATCAAATTTTATGTGAAGTCATACGTGATGACGATGTTACTTCAGTTGATAGTAGCCTCATGCTACTAGATAGACTTTAACATGCCGATCGCAGGGTCCCGGGTTCTATTCCCGGCGAAGCAGAAATTAAATGATGAGTTTGTTATCGGTTTGGGTGTTTGTGTTCCTCTCTTCATTGTATACGCAGTTGCAATGGTACTCCCCCGGTAAAACATGCAAATTGTACATCCAACATTAATTATTATTAATATAAGTTAATAATTGATTGGATTATTTATTTAAAACTCAAGCAAGTCTTACGGCGCGGCGGCGTGTGCTGTGTACTGCTTCTCCTAACGCTGACGGTCGCCTCATGTAAGTTTGGCCGGCAAATGCAACTTTCCACCGAAACAGAATGAATTGCTTCAGAAATTCGATCTTTCATAGTTCAACCGCCGTGTAAAACAGGATATGAGATTTTCCCGCTTATTTTTTGCAGTTTGTACCATAATACCTCTGTTACCTCACAACACAATATAAGTTCGGGCACTGATGCAGAAAAACTGTCACGCAGCGGTCGCCTGGGGGTCTACTCTGTACGCATCCGTCCGTAAAGCGCGGCGACAATTTTATCGACATTGGTATGGCCTAGGATTTAAGGTAACAAATAGTCACTATACATTTACATTTACATCATGGCAATAAAGTAGAAATTTCCTATGTATGGTTGTAGTAACAAAAATACCGCTTCGGTACGCTTGAGGTTGCTCCTTCGAGAGTCTTGAGGATGCTTCAGGATAGTTCACCACTTATTAGTACGCCGCCGCTGATGCCGAGGCAGCGGGCATATCTCGACATCCCTAAGGACGTTACAGAGGATGTAGAGATGCCAAAGGATCCTTTTACTTTTCGATGCCGATGATGGGCCTAGTTTTTAACATTATGTACACGAAATTTCGGACAGATGCGTACTTACAGAGTAGGCCCTCTGTTACGAAATGTGTCTCCACGCTAGAGCGCGTTCAATCGAAAATGTCAATTCATTAAAACGGTGATATTACAAGTAAAAATTTTACTTATTTCAAAATTTTAATATACGCCGCGCAGAAATAAACTTCACTGTAGCAAAAATTGTGAAGTAAGTGACGTGTAACTTACTTGACGTTAATTAAATGCTCATAAAATTGAGTGATGCAGTTTCAGCAGCTATTTTTAGCAGTCCTGTTTTATTTTACTTATTTCGCCGAATATTTCCGTACACTTTCCCGTCAGTGTGTCGGTCACTCTCCCGGAAGATTTTACCAAGTAATTCTCTCTTTTACCCATCGATCTTTTACCTTGTTTTTATACTAATATTATGTCTGTAATATTATGTCTGTAAGTATACCATCTTGGGGAGTACATCATATTGGACTTACCTCCTATGTATTTTCATTCAAACCAAATGCATATGAAAAGTCAATCGAAAACAGAGCATGGTCTCATTGAACTTGTGAGAATTAATTAAAGATAGGCAGCTAGACAGTGGGTCACTTAAATTAAACTAAACAGAAGCTTGCAAGAAGCAACGATCTCCACCTGAAATTTTAGAAATATCCATTTTTAAGCAGAATATTTGTGCACCAACTAATTGAACTGTGCGGCAGCTCATTGATTAAACAAATGATGTAAGCAACATGCTGATTAATACCAAGTTGATCAGAAATATACACTAGCTTCCTAGCTAGCTAGCCATAGGCAGCGAGACTAATGAATTAAAAATCAATCATTCAATCATGATCCATTGGCGTGATGCCTACGCAATTGTTGCATATTGAAGCTTCCGTCGCTCTGCCGGGGTACTTCCTATCTTTCAATATTGGCTGCAATCCTTTTTGCGTCCTACTGCTAGAATCGTGACACTCCCCATAATTAGAGAGGCCTTTTTTGTATCGGGGTATGTAAACCCCCTCGGTGGCCTGCCTCTGCGCTTGGGGAGGTTTCCGGGTTCTGCAATGGAACGGTGTACTTAACGCGCGGCGCCCCAGAACGGGCCCATCCTCGGCAGAGCAGATATGCTCCTGCACGTTTCGGTGCTTGTCCCGGGGCTGCTGGCTGGACGGATCGAGCTCCCACTCTCACAGCTCACAACCCCGGAAGCCCCATTTAGTCGCCTCTTAAGATCAGGCAGGGGATAATACCGTAGCTCTATTCTTAATCCCGAAGCTACAGGGACTAATTCGAGAGGCGTGGAGGTTATTTCACCATGCTGATATAATGCACCTATCATAAAGACTTGTAATATAATAAGTGTATGACTTATCACATTATTTTACCGCCAGCGCTCAAGATTCAAGAACTTTTCTTCTACTCACTGTTACGTAAGCTTTGACAATGCATCGTAATGAAGACAGTTTACATCATAATATACATCTACCGCGCATGGCCCGGCGGTTAGCGTAGAACACAAACGATCTATGCAACTAAGCCAAACGGGCGCGGTCGGGCGTGGGATGGGTGAACGCTACTGGCAAAAAAAAAACATGCGCGTTCGCATGCTTCGGACGGTACGTTAAGACGTCGGTCCCGGTTGTTGTCGATAGATGACAGTCATTAAACCTTGTCGGAGGCCTTATGGGCGGTTTGAAAACATCCAACAGCGGGTTGGCCACTAACCCGCATCTCCACCAACCCGCATTGGAGCAGCGTGATGGAGTAAGCTCCAGGCCTACCCTAGACCCGTGCCCAGCAGTGGGGCGCAAAAAGGTGGAAGTGGTTTTATAGTGTCTCATACGATCAGCTGTCACGTGTGCCCATTATGGACCCATAGGCATACATCATCTCTATTATATAACTTTTTTTAAAAAGAGTGCTGCTGGGAGTTTGTTTTCGCCGCCTTAATTTTCTCTCAGCTCAACATCTAGCCCAAACAGGCACCTAAAGGCGATGACTGCGAAAAAATGACATTTATTAAGCGAATATTTTGTATTCCTAATCTTAATCTTCTTAATGTGAGTGTGTATGTCACTGAACTCCTCCTTAACGGCTGGACATATTTTAATGATTTTTTTTGTGTGTATTCAAATGGATTCGAGGATGGTTTAGATTCACAATGTGGGCCACTGGAAATGTTTTTTTAATTTTTTTTTATTTATAAGTAGTTTTCCCATATAAATTGTTCCTATCTGTCAAACGTTTGTATTTCGTGCCGTGCCGTTCTAAACTTTGACACATTCAGAACAACAGGACAGTTCGTATGTCATTATTTGTTTTATATTTTTGTTTGATAGTAACATGAAGTCTCTTTAAGATAATAAAAAACAAATCCTCTTTGAACAACGTCTGCACCCGGGCGGAGCTGGGCGGGACCACTAGTATATATATAAAAAGTAAAGGGTTTTCTTTGTACGTAAAGACACGGTTTTCTCTATTATCATTAACTCCCCGTTCAAACCAATCAACTTCCCGTTGGGGTGGTAAATACCCCTTAGTACGTAGATGATAGTAAGGGAGTTTGATCGCGGTGGGTGGAAGTGGGTGGAAAAATCTGAAAAAAATAATATCTGTATTTTTCTAATCAATAGGGACTTCTGGGTGGATCTCAAAATTTCTGGGATGATCTAGCAATCCATTTTAATTATAATTTTATTGAGAATGTTCGAGAAACTTCTCGAATCAAGTGGATTTTTTTAAATAATTTTAATTAATTGAGAATATTCGAGAAAGCTTCTCAAATAATCTGGAATTTTTTAAATAATTGTAATCTTTTTTCGAATGATCTGGAGATAAGTTCCAGAAACTACTCGAATGATCTGAAGATTTTTTAAATAATTGCAAACTGTTTTAATTTATTGAGAATATTCGAGAAAGTTCCAGAAACTTCTCAAATGATCTGGAAAATCCTACTAATATTATAAACGCAAAAGTTTGTAAAAGTTTGTGTTACTCTTTCACGTAAAAACTACTAAATGGATTTAAATGAAACTTTACAATAATGTAGCTTATACATCAGAATAACACATAGGCTACAATTTATAAAGATATTATATGAATTGTCCAAAATATGACGATAAGTGTCAAGTAAGTAGGAAAAAATCTACCATCTGCGAGCTATTCTGGCGTGCGCTGCCAAAACCGCTATAGAGTAACACATATGTAATGTGTCTCCACCAACCCGCATTGGAGCAGCGTAGTGGAGTATGCTCCAGGCCTCCCCAATCATGGGAAGAGACCCGGGCCCAGCAGTGGGACGCAAACAGGGTTGCAGCCAATGTGTGATGGAAATGTTTATCTTATATAGTCCTACAATAAAGCCGGTCCACGGCACTTCAGAAGGGACTTCACTTTATGCTAATGATCCTCTCTAACGCGGGTGAAACCGCGGGGCACAGCTAGTATGAAATAAATATTTTTGATTTGATAAAAAAAACTGTTTTGGTTTAGTAAGTTAAAAATTTGTTTTTAATAAATGTATGTGTTTATAAAATTTGAGAGTTTCTTTAGATTTCTCTGGGATCTCATCATCCTGTTGACAATGGGATCACCTCGGGAATATAAGCTTTCGAACAAAATAATAATTTTGAAAATACGATAGAGTAATCGGTAAACATACATAAAAAATACATACAGCCGAATTCCTCCTTCTTTTGACACTCGGTTATAAATAAATAATCGGTCAAATTTCAAGGAAATGAAGATGGAGACAACTTGTGCTTTTAAAATTAAGTGAAGTATCTTTCCTTACTCGAGTTTACTGATAAATTAAACTGTGAATCAGAATACCTGCAGTTTTTGATGCTGTGTTGTGTCATTGTGTGTCTCGATGGTACTAACTACACAGTACACACTACCCTACTGTAGGCAATGCAGGCCTATGAGTGTCTGTGTATTATTTACTCTTAAATTTATAATAATATATGAAGCTGAAGGGTTTGTTTGTATGAACGTGCTAATATAAGTAAGCTCTAAGTACTAGAGGAGCAGCAGCGCATTAAGTACTGGTTCGAATTGAAAAATTATTTTTGTGTTCATGCTATGACTAATACCAAATTCCACGCGGACGGCCGCTAGTATGTTATAAGATTTTTCACAAGCGACGCCTCACCGAGTAGGAGCTGATAGAATAACTTTTTATAATTCAATACAACCTGAATCTGAATTCTGATAAGCGACATGTTTTAGTGAGGGACATAAAAAAGGGTTGAAAAAAAAACGAACGATAAGGAACTCAATCGATTTTTGTAGAGTACGCCAAGAGTAGATATGAGACAATACTCTTAAAACTAGGGTAGTTCCCTCCCGAAACTGTAGGGTGCAATGATGAGTGCACTACGAATTCAATTAGGGTAGTGATTGATGGATGTTCCTTAGAATCGTCTAAAGTGGGATTAGAGCTGGAATGCAGGCAATGATTGTTTGATCGTTCTTAAATCACATAGGTGGTAGAACTTCTATGATTCGCCCAAGAATTACCACCATTGCAAACAACTCCCAAATCTGCCGTGAAGAAAATGAAGTGTTTCGGTGGAGAGGTACAGGTGCCGGCCAGATTTACATGAGGCAACCGTTAGCCTTCGGAGTAGCAGCAGTTGCGCTGCTACTCCGACGGCTAATGGTTTCTGATACATCCTCGGGCAAGACTCAGGATTCCTTGAAGTTGTGCGAAGTTGTCCATAGGTTGCAGCGATTACTTAACACGACGTAGCCGGCATGCTCGTCTGGTTCCTACTCCAGTAAAATAAAAGACATATAATAATATGTAAATACAAATAAAGACATAAAAATGTGTGAGGCGAAAAAGAACACAATCGATTTTTGAAGAGTACGCCAAGGTTATATATGAGACGATACTCAGAAACTAGGGTAGTTCCCTCCCGAAACTGTAGGGTGCAATAATAAGTGCACTACGAATTCAATTAGGGTAGTGATCGATGGCTGTTCCTAACAATCCTCTAAAGTGGGATTAGAGCAGGAATTCAAGCAATGATTGTTTGATCGATTCAGATAGGAAGGTGGTAGAACTTTGATGGCTTATGGGAACTATCACCATTGCAACCAATTTTCACTTCTGTCGTGAAGATATTGTGTTTCCGTGAAACGGTTCAGTTGTCGGCCAGACTTACCTGAGACGCCATCAGTCTTCGGAGTATCAGCGCAACTGCATACAACCTTAGACAAGATTCAGGCCTGATTTCTGCTTAACATATGTGACCTGCATGCTCGTTAGCTACTCCATAAAAAAAACAAAAAAAAAACATGAAAAATGACCATACTAGAAGGAACAAGGTGATCGATCACGTCAATGATTGGAATGATGAAGCACTTACCATAGTAAAGAAAGTCGGTAGGACACGCTAACAGAGCCTATGTCTTTTCGCAGCCGTTCTACCATATGATAAAGCAATTTCAAGAGCCAAATTGTAATACGGCCTTCATTTGACGGTATTATTTCATACTTACTACATCATTAAATCCTATTAGAAGTTACAAGGCTTTAGCGTTGCGCTCTAAGTAACTTTGCCAACTTAGCGTATCATATGACAAGTTGCGAATTGCGTTTGGAGTTTCTTGGGATTCTCCGAAATTGCTACCTGCGTGCTTATTATTTATATCTACCATTTTCCATAATGCATAGTGGACATATAAATTTTATGACAGCAACGATTTAGGCTGGAAACCAGAATTTAAAGTCCTGTTCGTCATCTTCGGCATCATTGGGATGGGAACGTCTGGAACTTGGCTGCAACTTGTTTTGCGTCTCATACCCAGCAGGCACGAGTCTCTTCTTTTGTTGGAGAGGCCTGGAGCTTACTCCACCATAGTGATTCAATGCTGGTTGATGAAGATACGAAACATGCTCTCGGACGATTTCAAACCGTCCATGAGGACACTGACAATGTTTGTAAACCTGAAATTCAGGGACCGAAGATTACACTTGCTCTTCAAAAACGCGTATTAAACACACACTGCTACTCATACAACGACTGACAGCGCCTGACTGCTTAGCTGACTCATTCGAGTTATACATACATCAGGTCACCAGCCACCTTGTTATTCACGTTACGGGGGATACATTAATTTCTGCTTCGTTTGATATACTTGTGTATGGGGTATAAAACTTCTATTGAAATCTCTCGGCGATCTTGTAAGTGTAACTTATTTAGATATGGGCACCAAAAAGGTCCAGTCGCGTCAGTACAGTCACAACAATAGACTGCCGAATTTAACTTCGATTGTAGGCCGCTAAAAAAATAAAAACGAAAACCCCATCGACCACTTTATTACCCCTAAGCCCACCCCTGTCCAACCCTCAACTGTCATTACGCCGTCACCGCATCGCCCCCGCAATCTGGACATTGCGACACGCGACCTTTTTATTTTTAAATCGGCTACTTTGTATGTGAAAAAAATATAGCGAATTAGAGAATTTAGAGAAAATTTAACAGAGTCAAATGGCAGTCTAGTTTTATTTTTAATTACGTACTTTAAGGTATTGAATAAAGTAAGCGAAGTTTTGTACGAAATAGGTTCACCCGCGTTAGAAAGGTTCAAGTCAAATACACTACAATCTTCCCAAGGGGATGAGATGTTTTATCGCGTTAAGAAATAGTATATGTCACGTCACACTCCTATCTCCACGCACAAAAATAATTCCAAACAATTTCCAACACTCCATCGTAACAAAAAAAGCAAACAAATAAACACACTTTGGCATTTATAATATTAGTAGGAATACCCGAGTGTTGAAGAATAAAATAACGCCGCGAAAACATGACCTTTCAGATTACCTCAAGAACTCCATCAGAAACGTTCTGGTAAAGTAGCTATTGCTTTATTCGGCCATCTGACTGACTTTGACTGAATGATTAACCCCTGTCCAACCCTCAACTGCTATAACGCCGTCACCGCATGCCCCCCGCAATCTGGGCATTGCGACACGCGACCTTTTTATTTATAAATCGGATATTACCGTGCGTGTGAAAAAAAAAATGCGATTCGTTTAGTTAAAAAATAAAGCGTGATCAAAGCTGAATAAGCTAAAGCTAATGGTTCTTGACCACTTTGATGTCCCAGATCGCACAAAATATTACTTATGATAAATATACGTTTTAATTTGATCTGAGTTGTATGTAATTCCGCTCTTTTATTTCTTTTTACTACCCATATGAATCAGAATTTTTGCGGTTTCATTCATATTTTTATGTAAAACTTAATATACTCGGCACAGTAAATTAATTTACTTAATTGACTATTTGAAAATGCCTTCCAGTGTCTATAAAATGCTGATTGATTAAAAATGTTTGCTTGCAACATTTGGTTATAGAAAAACTATACTCCTTTCGTCCTAGATGATATGCCTGATACTTTTATTATTTTCCGTGTCACGCATAGGTACTGCATTATAGAAGGTACCTGACTATAAAATTAAAAATAAACACGCAAGAGAAAACAATATAAGTATAAAATTACTACGTACAGTACAAAATATTTGTATTATTATTGATTGTAAGTAAACCAATCATGTAAATTAAATAAAAAATAATATCTTAAAAGTGGCTGTTGTATGGTACGGATCTTCTGTCAATAGAAATTGTTACTACTACTTACTACCAAATTTTGATCGGGTCATTTTCATCAGTAGGTACGATAAACTACGATAGGTACTATGTACGATAGGTATTTTGTTTGTTTTGACTTTTGTCACTGTTTTTGTTGAGTTTTCTTGTTAAGTTTTTCAGTTTGTTATAATAGTTTTTGTTTGTTTATATTTTAAATAAATCGTTTAAATTTGTGTTTATCACTATTGTCAATTATATAGTCAGTTCTTACCGCAAAAGGACTCCGATTATATTTCTTTCAATAATTAGTAGTACCAACTAATAATCTTACATGTTCAAGTCATGCCAAACGGATTCAAAATAAACATTCAGAATGGAAAATTGCCCTTCAGACATAGTTATCATACTTCTTCTATTTTCAAGTAGAGAGCACAATCGGGTCGAACGTGTATCAAAACGGCTATGTCAAGGGCGAGCACAGCGCGTGCCTACAACACATTATTATAGTAGAATATGAGTAGAATACTACGGTTCAAAGGAAATACGGAAAAAGGTTACAAGCGTATAAATTCCTTGAACTTCGCAAATCTTCATCTATAGTTAATTCTATACTAATATTATAAAGAGGAAAGATTTGTATTTTTGTATGTTTGTAATGAATAAACTCAAAAACTACTGTTCTGATTGCAAAAATTCTTTCACCATTAGAAAGCTACATTCACCCTGAGTAACATAAGATAACATTTTTTACCGCGAGAAAATGCTTCATTCCTACGTGAAACGTGTAATAGGGTCAACGCGGTTGAAGCAACTGGCTAAACGCCTATGATTTTAATATAGCAATGAAGCCTGGAATAGCCCATTTTTATCCTACGGGGACCCATTAATTAAACTGGTCCACGTGGACAAAGCCGCTGGCGGAAGGCTAGTGAAATATAATTGCTTCCTATTTTCAAGTAGAGTGCACAGTAACAAGTCGAACGTGTTTATGCTTGTGGCGCTACGGCTATGTCAAGGGCGGCCACAGCGCGTGACTAACACGTTATTACAGTAGAATATAATGCTATACTATAGTTTCAAAATAAAAAAAATAAAAAATACATACAGCCGAATACAGTACCTCCTCCTTTTGGAAGTCGGTTAAAATAAATTACACTACATACTCATAGTTCCACACGAGGATTCCTGTATCATGGGTAGCAAGAACAAATAAAAATACATAAACACTCAGATCATAACCCAGACAGAGAGCAGAAATTGAAACACATAATTCCAATTATTGCCTCGCCGCAAATCGAAACTGGGACCCTTTATTAGCAGTCCGGCGTGGTATCCATTGCACCACAGGGTATATGGTGTACAGAAGTAAGTATATATATTTTCTGAGGAGGCTTGGAGTTTACTCCACCACGCTGGTCAAATGCGGGTTCATCATGCTACCACAAAAAAATCTAAGGGTACCGTTTTGAACGGTCGAGAAATATAATATTATGATGATATATGATTTTCTTTTTAACGTTTCACACTCATATCCACAGTACGCTAGATATAGTACCCTGTGTCGTGGGTACCATGGAAACACACATAGACATGAACACAAATACCCAGACCGAACACAGAAATTGAAGCTCATCATTCTCCTGGTATTTTACCGTTATAACTACGTAAGTGCTTGAGTTTTGGGATAAAATGTAAAAATATCTGACAGAAATATTTTAATAGTAACACTCACATAAAAAGAGTATTATACTCTTAAATTTCGCACTAAAATGTCAAGCGAAATTGATGATACGGCACATCACATCAACCAGTATTATTTCAAATCGAGTACGTCTGACCCGCAGCGAACAATCGCTATACGCCGTGCCATGTTTCATCTTTACACGAAAATAAGTATTCAAAAAAATTATATGTGACATTCTGCGCATTTGAAAAATAGTGATTTTATTAAATCATTTTTTTTAGCCATCAGTTTACTTACAGTTTCACAGATAAATTGATATCTTGGGTTACCTATTTGTAACAAGTAGTTATTTTTTTAACGTTTCACTCTCAAAGAGCAACACTGGGAGTCGCAGACCCATTTAATCACATCTTTTAAAATGTACGCCTCGCTGGTAATCCAACACGGGGTCCTGGATCAGTAGCCAGGTATGGTAACAATTGTGTCGTACGGGTCTTAAAATTATAAGTTCCGACTAATGAGCATGGGTTTTCTCTAAAATTCGATAAGATTGCATATCTAATAAAGTTTCAACTTACTATTATTTTTGCCGCACTATGTAGGTTTACCTTTATTGAATAAAATATCGTCTTCTTTGCAGTAACTTCTTGTCGCTAAGTAATAAGAAATCCATTCTCTTCAGTAAATGTAAGAAATACTCTGAACTCTTTCATAGCTTGGCTGTTCTTCGTCAAACAAGTCTCAAAAGTAACCCACATTAGAAATGTTTGCTCCATTTACGTAGTTTTATTTACCATTTCCAGCGTGAGTTGCGAAATTTAGATTAATGATGTTCACTCCATTGGCTGCGATAGGGTGGCGGTACAAAGTCATGGATACAAGAAAAAGGTACACAGTTGAAAGCGAAAAATGTGCAATAATGTTGAAGTATTAATATTAATCGATTGGCATCGGCGAGGATTTATTTACTCAACAAAAGCAATAACGCACAAGACAGATTCAAAAGCGCATTTTTGCTTTGGGAAAAAGGAACGTAACTGTTGCAATGTCTAAATTAAAAAAAATTACTTTATAAATCCCACCAAAGTGTATCATTGCGTTATTTGAATAATATAATCAACAGACGACATATATCAGGGATTGTTAGATTTCGAAAAAAAAATTATATGTTTCTTAAAGTAAAGTACAAATTAATAAACACTATAGGTAATAATATAGTTAACACTATCCGCGTGGACTTTAGTTTTTTATATTTTATATAATATTCAACACAAAAGAAATTTTTCTATTAGAATCAGTAGTTCCTGTGATTAGCACGTTAAACAAATAAACAAACTCTTCAATTTATATTATCAGTATAGATCTATCAGCCTAATGTGCGTGACGTCCGCAAATACTCAAGAATAAAATTAAAGGGTGGCAAGCAAGGAGCGGAAGAAATGCTTAGCAGGGGCGCAATTAAAATGTATTTAAAACCTAATCCTGTACGACCATAAAATTTCATAATAAATGATTAACAAGTACACGCGGGAATCGCTCATAATAAAAAGAAAGTAAGGGTCACAAAAGCAAAAGCAAGTGAAGTAGATGATGCGTTACTAACTGGATTGCGGTAATGTATTCAAATATTTTAACCCAACAAACCAGGATGATGAAAAAAAAATCGAGGGACTATAATCCCTAATTCAACCCGATGATGCCGGTAATGTAACAAAGGCAAAATAAACAAAACGTCAGAGGACATTAAGAATTCAAGTCGCAAACTGAACTAATTGAAATGGACGCATTCTTTGTGGTTCGACACTTGAGCACAAAAACACCAGATATACACGATGCGACTCGTGTGAATGGTGCAAAAAATGGCATAAGAACAATTGTTCTTAAGGAACAAGGGCGTTACAATTGTATATTGTTTTGAGAGATTTGTTACACAAACTTGACAGCCTCACTAAAAGTAAAAATAATTAATATGATGCTTAAAAAGATGTTTAATAAGTACACATTTTACGTATGCTTTAAATAAAAATGTTGCAAATAAAGTAGTCTAGTGACTACTTTATTGAAGAAATAAATTAATATAAAATTGTAAACTTTCTTTTTTATTATATAAGCATAACGTAAATCGATTAAGACACCAGATTATTTTTAAAGGACTACTTTTTTAACACACATTTGAAAATACTGTATAAAAGAAAACGTATAATAAAAATGAATAAAGTAAGACACGAACCAATTCCGAAAACACAAAGAAAAAGCCCACCGGCTTTTGGCAAAATCAATTCGGCAGGGTTTGGGAACGTCATCAGAAATTCGGTAGGAATTATTAAAGTTGCAGGAGCAACCCTCGTGTGGTCTATTTTTTATGTAATTCTTGCAGAGGGCACTCAAGGGGTCGAAGATAAAGTTGCGAATGTAGAACCCCGCCATTGGGTGGCATTTGCGAAGGGTAACACCCAAATGCAAAGGGCGTATTTGAATGAATTTCTTCATCTTTTCTGTCTCTCCAGAACAGGAGCAGAATTTTTTACTTCTATCGCAACATGTCGTATGTAAATTGAATGCCTTTAAATTATGGTACTTAATTCAATTTTTAAACAAAATATTCATGAAAAGTAAAAAGGGAAGAAGACTATGGTCACTTGACAGAGGTTTTTTTAAAGTGACAAAACATATTTTGCTGACTGCCACATAAATGTTCTTACTGAATAAAATACCAAATAAGCGTGATAGTTCCCTTTGTGAATCTTCATCTTTCTTATTTAAGAATTACTTGCGAAGTGAGGCTGATCCAGCTGTGACATTTCCAGAAGACTAGGAACTGAATTTCTTCTAGAAAGTTGTAAAACTCTTCCTTCAAACACAGAAATTCATAGTTGACAACCCTGATGTTTCGTGTCTGTTTTCTAGGTTTACTGTATTAAAAAACATATTAACAGTACAGAATAGTGGTAATACTTATAATACAAACCTAAGCATCTAGTAGTATACCACAAATATACTCTGGGTTACCTAAAGACGTTTATAAATCATAACATAAATACGGTCCCGTTACCGTTTGAACAATTTCCTACAATAGACTCATGTGCTACAAATCACATTAGATCGTGTTCCCCATCAAAGGCGTTAGGCAAATTTATGGCCCGTATCACATATTCGCATTATACCCAGCCCGTAAATCACACAAAACGCACAGATTACCACCATTATATCACTATACTATAATTTCGGTACAACTATTGGTTACGGATCATTGGAATAATCCAAGGATTTTACCGAAAATGAGCTTGTATAGTATTTAGAGGTCAATACGTTTTTGTCTCAGTTGGCCTTGTAATACTATTGTGTAGGATCCTACTTAGATAATCTTGTTTTAATGTGACGATTATTTTTTACCGACTTCCAAAAGGAGGAGGTACTGTATTGGGCTGTATGTATTTTTTTTATATATATGTTCACCGATTACTCCGCCGTTTGTGGACCGATTTTCAAAATTATTTTTTTGTTTAATTTATGTTACTAACGATATATTTATATTATTGATTATGTAGTATACTGAATATGATAGAAACATTGATATGACTACGTTAAAAATCCGCTTGCTTCCATTGCTTGCTATACAGAACTAATCAGGCACATCACGCAAAATATTCTAGACAGATTCCAATCAAAAACTTTTAACAATAACTCACGCAAAGGACGCAAATGCGACCCGAAAGAATATGGACCAGTTTCTGTAGAAACAACAAAAGGCGGTGCCGACAAAATAATTGTAACAACGCGTGGACCCGACAGATGTTTAGCAAATGTAAGGCAAAGGCGAGCAGAGCTGACGGCAGATTTTACAAGAAAACTGGAATAAGCGTCGTGGGATCCGGCTTCCGTGTTGCAAACCGGTTTCAAAAATGAACATGTAGTTAAGACAAGTTCATGGGAAAATAGAGATGTCGATTTTAATGGTTCAAGTAAATTAGAAACGTCTGACGAGAAAATAAACATAGGTGCTAGATATGGCGAAAACATATTATTATGATTTTTTTTAGAAATTACTAAAACTACCGTGTACCATACGAATATTAAGCTTGTATATTGATTGGTTAAAAATGATATACTTTTGTCAAAGATAAGCAAATCACTTATACAAAAATAATCCTACGGGTACAAGTACAAGTTTATACAACGCAATATGATTACCGATAATACCACAAAAATATTATAATCGTATTAAATTCGAAGTGTCTAACAAGATAATATTATAACAATGATAAACTTGCCTGAATACAAAACGTTAGATAAACGGAACGACCTTCGAAAATATTATGATACATGTAAAGCAAGGGTTACCCTTTCCGTCTTGTCATTGTCAAGTGTGAACAATGGCTGAATTTGCAGCTACGATGTGCAGTGATGTCACGTCAATCAAAGCTTGGAAGGAGAAAATTTACTTTTAATAGCAGCTGAATGGGCTCGAGTGAAAAAACGAATACAATAGAATGGCACGAATCTTCACACGATATCAGTTTCTTGACCACGCCGCTTCTTTAGGGAGGTAATGAGCGCGCAGATAGTATCAGCGTTGATGCATATCTCGAATATGATATTGAAGGGTAAAGTGCAATATGTTCAATGTTCATCTTGCAACACAGCGATTCGCAACAATAGAAATGCATTTCATTCATGCAAAACCTGTCGATAACGAATAACAAGATCAGACGATAAGAAAAAAATTGACACGCTTTAAGATCCGTCTCAAAATAAGAATTCAAGTCATCAATCATCATCAACCGCATCTTATGCTTGAGTCAGTCATTGTTCGTACAAACACAGGACGATGTAGGAATATGTGATATTATATAACAAGCAATAGCTTTCGATGAAAACGTCTTCTGCGAGATCAAAGTTGAAATTGTACCAAAATTATTTTCCGACAAGAATAAGGAACTGCAGACAAGAAGTGGATACGCTCCACTAAATTACAAAGATAAACTAGGGGCCGAGATTTTCAATTGTTCCCTCATGTGAAGAGAAATATGCCACATTCATCGTAAACATTGTAACGAAATCATTTTGATGTTTTCTCAGAAAGCCGGATGTATTGCGATTTTTTTCTGAATACAATTGAAATTATTTGGATCCATGCTAGAATATTATTAACAGGTATAGCATCATAAATACACGATTAAAAAGTTTTTAATTTTTTTTTAAAGTTAAATAAAGCAAACAGTGAATTGACAAAACTGAACTTTTGCAATGTTCAAAGTCGCACTATAGTACTAAATATCCTAAGCTAATATACGCTTCTGTATGTTTGAATTACTAGGAAAAACATTTTTAGTTCAATGAACGAAATAAATGTTACTGAAATGGCTGAGCCGTTATAATTAAACTGAGATAGAAATAATTGAGAAATAGACGCTTTTGAGGACGGTAAAAAACGTTTTAATGTTCACAAAAAACTATGAACAGAATAAATAAACTAATCGGAAAATCAAACACCGCCAATATTTGAACAATCTGAAGGCAAACATTACCTAATCCGATTCATAAATAAAACCGATCGGCTGTCAGATAAAAACGGAAGTGCAGTCTTTTTCTAACCCAAAAAAAGTGCATGAAGTCAGAAATATTCCACTTCGCTATTATAGACCGATGAACAAATATTGATTTCCTTGATTTAATTGACTTGAAAAAATATTATTTTTTTAGCATAACTAGATTTTCAAAATAACAGAGGCTAGTCAGTAAAATTCTTTTGCTGAAAGCATGTCATATAACATTATCGAAATCAAAACAAATGATTTAAAGTATAAAAGTATTTTTTTAGTAAATCTGAAAAAGTGAAATTCACTACCAAGGATATCAGAAAGGAAGGCAATGTTACTGAAACTGAAATAAAGACAAAGCCATGAACTTAAAAAAAGGGTTCAAAATCCAGTAATTAGATAGCTTCGGGCAACACAAAATGCGTTACTTGACGCCTAAGAGCTTTCTGAGCTGCGTCTGTTGTTGAATAAAACAGGATTGGGGCAACAATAGACCACGGTCACGGACGTTGAGACACGACGGGTCCCAGCCTCCCAGCACAGCCAAGGTTAGACGGATCTTTGCCCGTGGCTCGTTGTAAAGCGACCATGACATTGTGTGAATGAAATTGATGTTGAATCTATACCAATGTATAAAGCTGAAGAGTTTGTTTGTTTGTTTGAACGCGCTAATCTCAGGAACTGCTGATTCGAATGGATTTTTTTGTGTTGAATAGTCCATTTATTGGGGAAGGCTGAAGCGGACGAAGTCGCGGGCGGCCGCTAGTCACTAGTTAACAAAGTTTAACTATCTTAACTTCATCAAATTGAGTTCTTCAACTTTAGATTATACGCTATCAGTTAGAAAGACAAACCTTCATCCTTCTTTGACCATTTTGACCATTTTTTTGAAGGTATAAATTAAATATGAATGATATCACAAAAAGAAAATATAGTTAGGTAATATGTGTCCGTTTTGAAAAATCATTACTTACTTTCTCATAAGCCAAAGAGAAAACTGACGAAGGTTTGGAATGTATAAAAGGCCGCCCGCATTTCCTCTTATCTTGGTAATATGATATATTGACAAGAAAAGAAAATAAATCTGAAATAAAAATTGTTGTTTTCACATGATTCAACATTTCAGTTTGATAAGTTTTACCATTATATCCGATATATGTAAGACTAGCCTTCCGCCAGCGGCTTCGCCCGCGTGGATCCGTTTAATGGGTACACCAGGATAAAAATAGCCTATGTGCTATTCCAGGCTTCATTGCTATATTAAAATCATAGGCGTTTAGCCAGTTGCTTCGACCGCGTTGACCCTATTACCCGTTTTCACGTAGGAATGAAGTATTTTCCCACAGTAAAAAGTAGCCTATGTTACTCAGGGTGAACATTCACAGGCTACATAGCTTTCTAATGGTGAAAGATTTTTTGAAATCGGAACGGAATCGCTAATTTTTGAGTTTATTCATCACAAACATACAAAAATACAACAATACAAATCTTTCCTCTTTACAATATCTTCTATATCTATACATATAATAAATCTGTAACAAGTCCGTTTCTGTACATTGAAGATATTTGAAAAAAACGGTCACTAGGGCTATTTATTAGCGTAATAGAACCCAAAACAATGATTTTTAGAATTATTGTCTGTTTGTCTGTTTATCTGTTTGTCTGTTTATCTGTTCGTTTGTGCGCGCTAATCTCAGGAACGGCTTAACGTAGAAGGATGCGGTTTTCACTGAAGTATTGGTATTTTATTGGATTAACATTTAGGGTTTGTTTTATTTAAATCGGTTCACAAACAAAAAATATACGTCAATTTCAAGAATGATGAAATGGATGAACGCCTGCACGCTATAATAAAGTTAATGCGAGCGGTCACACCACAAGTTTCGATAACTACTAACATCTCTTAATATTCTGATAGCAAGTTTTCAAACACTTATGATAGATTTCATCTCAAAATATTTAAAAAACCATACATATCATATCACCACATATTCAAAGAAATCCTCAATACAAAATGTACAAAACCTTAACAAAACGAGGCTACTGCCGACATCTATGTTCACATTCAGAACTATTTAGTGATCTGTTGCAAATTTGGTATATCAACAATTTAGTTTACATGCTATACGATAGATGTCGTTGTTATTCATTTATTCATATTTAATTGCTTTTTACAGGTAGATTTACAGGTGGTGTTACATAATCATTATTTTACCCAATAACGCTATTACAAAGTGGATAGGTGGAGATTATTTCAAATAATTAATTACGAGTATATTTACTTAATAAAGTATCTAATAAAAAATTAACAACACAGAGCTTTGGAACTGGCGCTGATATTGTACTCATTGTGGTAGAGCATTATGGAGGCGCGGCGCGGTGGTTACATCCACATATTATTGGTATCGACCTTATTTAATAGACAATAATAATTATCGACTCGCGCAGGTGCGGTCCCAGGGACAGGGGACATGACCCCCCCCCCCAAAATCCCTCACTCATGCGTAGATGGAAGGCGAATCAAGCCAATTTGAGACACCTCAACCCCCAAATTTCTTAGTGACCCCCCATCAAAATTTCTTGGCGACCCCCTCCCCCCAAATTGAAGGCTGCGACCGCGCCTGGACTCGCGTGGCGCAATGGTTACCATGCCGGACTGCCAATCGAAGGGTCTCGAGTTTGATTCCCGGCGAAGCAGAAATTTGAATGATGAGTTTAATTTTCTGTTCTCGGTTTAAGTGTTTGTATTTCTGTCTCTGTGTGTCGCATGGTCCCATTACACAGTGTATATTTTCCCCTACTCTGGCGCTATCAGTGTGAAACGTAAAAAAATCAAAGTGTTCTACCGACTTTACTATGCTGAGTGTTCTTTTCAAAATGATAGCTACGTCTCCATATCATGATTACACCACCAGTCGAAGGTTAAAGTTCCACAGGCCGCTTTACACGCTCCTTTTGATATTTGTTCGGATGTGTAAGTTATGGGACAACCTTCCAGCTGAGGCATTTCCAGTGGACTTTGACATAGGGTTATTCAAGAAAGCTGTAAAGAAAGCTCTTCTTGAAAGCCGGCAGTGCTCGGGTGGCTCCGCTGGGGTTGCCCGTTTCCATAGGCGACAGTGATCGCTTAACCACGCGGCCTTTCTGCCTCTTTGTTCGGTTCGGTTATTTATAAAAAAAGTGATTTCGAATAAACGAATAAGCAATTGCCGAGGGTCTAATAAAAAAATGTTATAGAAATGAGCAGACGTTTTCAGTGGTTAATTTAATAAGAGCTATTACATACATACGCAGTACTGGCACTGGTGTTATACTAATATGCTAAAGCGTCACGGCAGCAGCACGGCATGGTGGTCACGCCCAGAATAATATTAGTAATCGATATATTTATTTCTGATGCTGTGTGAAGGGTTGTTAATAGGACCAATTGACTCTTAATCGCGTAGGGCCTGATCCTCTCACGCTGCTCCAATTCAGGTTGATGACGTCTTCATTGTTAGTGGCCTAACTGCTGTCGCAAGTTTTAAATCGCTCAAAAGACCTCCATTAAGTATGAACGACAGTATGTTAACGACAATTGCAACCAACGTGTAAGCAACCAAGAATTTGACTAACCAACTACTAACCACGCCTGACATAGCGTAGACATTTCACCACCTTTCTGCAATATATTTAAGTTACATGATGATAATGAATCTATGCATTATTTGCAGCACAAATTATTTAATTATAATGATACTTTCCGCGGGCACAGTAGTACTATCTAAACACTTTAAAAAAAGGCTATTGTAATACGTTTAATTTGTAAAAAGAAACTGATGATAACGACTGAAAAGTCGATATTATAAGAGGAGTACAGTAAGATTGTAAGGACTCAGGAAGAATGTATCTACTCAACATAATAATATGAACTTTTGTATCATAAGTAATTTCATAAAAGGTAACTATAATCCAAGGGACAGTGGAGGGCAAGCGGTCACGAACGAAATTGCAACCTCATCAGCAACGACCACTGTGAACGACTAAGGAGGAGGAGGAACAAATAATCCAACTCTAATCAAGCCTTTTGTACAAGTCTTTATCTACGCGGACGACGTCGCGGGCACAGCTAGTTAGTAACTATCGGTGATGATAATAATAGCAATGGTAGAGTTCTTTAGACAGACTTTATGGATGAATATACGATTTAACTATTGGTAACGAGTAAAACGCGTTGGTAGAGTTCTATAAACAGTTAGCACTTTACAAATCTATAGACGTGTCTTAAAGAAGAGCAAAAAGTACGTACAGTAATCAGATTTAAAGCGATGATACGGTGATCTGATGAATAAAACGGCGGCCGACAAACGGGTCTGCAGATAATGATCACGATTTGCAGCGAGAAATTGGATTAGAACACCAAACAAGTTACATGCTCAATTGAGCAGAAAAAATGCTTGTAACAGTATTACGACTGACGTAGTAGAGGTAGAACCAATGAACCATACATACATAATTCATCCAAAGCCGAATTATGGCATTGCATACGTTTCTTCCTTAGAGCATCAAAGGTACTGACAGGTATGACACCCGTCAGAGGAGTGGCCTTTACGGGCGAACCCCTTTTTTTTTGTTTTCGGGGGGGGGGGGGGGTCAAAGGTCAAAAGGTACCCGGCATCTTGGGAGATGTACCGGGGTTGTGTGGGATTTGACCGCACTAAAACCTCCTCGGTGGCTGCCACTGCGCTTGGGGAGGACTCCGGGATCTCCGACGGAACGCAGCGGTGTCATCCACGCGCGACGCCCCAGAACGGGCCCATCTTCGGAAGAGCATATGTGCTCTCCTGCACCTTCCGATGCTCACGGCGACATGTGGCCACGCACAAATCGCCGCCCTTCCCGGGGCTGCTGGTTGGACGGATCGAGCTCCCACTCACACCGTCCACAATCCCGGAAGCCCCCTTTTAGTCGCCTCTTACGATCAGGCAGGGGATATCGTAGCTCTATTCTTAATCCCGAAGCTACAGGGACTACGGGCGAACCCCTACTGACAGGTATGACACCCGTCAGAGGAATGGGGCCTTTACAGGCGAAGCCCTCGTCCCAACGTGCATGCACAATGTGCCTTCTAGTTATTGTCTCTGTGTCAGTGTTGTCGATGCATAGAAAATGACGTTGTTAATTGAAATTGACATATTTAGAAATGTATGCGTCTGTAGCGATGAAAGAATATATTTTGTTAATGTGTCACAATGCGTTCTTCCCCCCACAATGCCCTCTCCACTGACGGGTGATCAGTACCTTTGATGCTTTATGGTTTCTTCGATGAAGGAATTCTATTCTGTGCTGGAAAAGTGAGGGTGCCGGCCAGGCTTAGACACGTGTGACGACCATCAGCCCCCGGAGATAATTTATATAACTGATCGAATAATTTGTACGCCGTATTACGGCAAATGTGAGCTACTATATAACAATGTATTTACCATATAAACCACATTTATGCAAATCAATTATTTCATTTCATTTAGCGCGACGTGGTAAAAATCGGTGTGACTCTTCGCATTTGTTTTTTTTTTCCGTTAAAATCTGCCGCACCTCTTTTAAGTTTTGTAAAATATAAAGTATTGTGATACGCCTAGAATATGATCCAATGATCTTAATATTTTTATAGAATTTTGTAATTTACTGGCGATACAATGTTTCTCTTATCTCGGGCTAGTAAGGAATAAGTGCCTATTAGCTGTCTGTATTTTCCGTCCGCGATATATACCACATAACAACATAAATGCTGCCAGAGTGCCAGCGTCTTAGGCGCCATGCCGAACTCGGATATTTTATATGAAGTTTTTTATTAAAACAGCTTACAGCTTTTTAAAAAATGTAATTATATGGTCAGAATAATTTTATTATTAATACCTAACTCTGTTTATTTTATTACGAATATTAATAAAGTAATAAATAAATAACCACATAACAACCGGCAAAGTAATATGTGTGAAATATGATATAACTACCATTTTCTATTTATTATTGTTGCTCATGCAATATTTTTTATTGCTTAAGTAGGTAGGTATTATAAAATATAAATAAGCGTCCTTTACGGCAAATACAGTTTTTTTGTTTAATTTACGAGCAATGATAACATTTAATTACTAAGAAACTACTATAATTAAGATACTAATTTGAATAGTAATTCAAATTAGTATCCCCTTTTACCTAAAATACAAAATGATGCCGTAACTACGATTATTTTTCATCAGTAATGTCTATGAACTACGTTTTATAAAACACAAAAAGAAGGAGAATATTTTTTGAGACGCCAAAGTTTGAGAAAAACAACCGCACTATCGTAAATATGACTGTTTTTATTTATATAGAAAAAATGAAAACACTTTTGAAAAACAAAATTTTGGTGGGACTTTGAAATGATAGTGGATAGACGAACGATAGACAGTCCGATTCATTTTCCTATATTAATAGTGGCCACACACGACTTTGTCTGCGTGGACTTTAGTTTTTTTGCCCCTATAGCCTTCTTCAATAAATGGACTATTCAACACAAGAATAATTTTTCAATTTGCACCATAAGTTCCTGAGATTAGCGCGTTCAAACATACAAATTCTTCATCTTTATTTTATTACATGTATAGATGAAGACACAAAATAATACTTATCACAAATTAGATAGGTAGGTAACCAGCGTAAAATTTTTAGTTTACCAATCATTGAGCAAGACTTACGTGTCTAATCAAAACAGGGATTATGTATTACGTTGACATACGACAAATAAAAAAAACTTCAGTTACAATACTTTACTTGTCACTCTTGTCAGCAAGCAAACTAGTTCTTCGTAATGACCAATTGCGAAAACGAAATTTGCTTACAGGGGTTCACAAAATTCATTGTATTGTATTCATTGTAATAAAAACTACCTATATCAAACATTGATTGAAATCTGGTTCTCTGAGAGGCTTGCCCTGTGAATTATTCTGGATGTTATATAAGTCCCCTTTTAGTCGCCTCTTACGATCGGGCAGGGGATACCGTAGCTCTATTCTTAATCCCGAAGCTACAGGGACTTGCCAGTGATGACCTACGGCGATAACATAGTCTTTTACAGTTAGCCTTTTCCATAAGCTCAAGGTCGCTCAACGAGCGATGGAGAGAGCTATGCTTGGTATTTCTCTATTCTCCGTAACGATGAAATCTTTAGACGAACGAAGGTTACCGACATAGCTCTCAAAATTTGCAAGCTGTAGTGGCAATGGGCAGGCCATATAGTTAGGAGGACCGACAACCGATAGGGAAGAACGGTCCTCGAATGTCGACCACGTCTCGGCAAAAGGCGTACAGGCCGCGCTCCAACCAGGTGGACTGATGACCTGAAGAAGACAGCGGGAAGCCGCTGGATTCAGACGGTGCAGGACCGGGAGGAGTGGTAAACGTTAGGGGAGGCCTACGTCCATCAGCAGCTGATGATAATGATGATGATGTACGGTCGTTTCGGCATACGCGTTTACAACTGCACTTATAATTATCATTTTTTAAGGAAGTTAGGTAGTTTTGTCGACGCCTTGAAACATTTTCATTTAGTCAATTTCTTACTAGGTACTCAAAAGAAATATCCACCAACTGAAATGTCTACTGATTTGTTAGGTAAAAAAAATCTAATATTATCAGTTCACAATTTTTACCTGCTTACACATCGCTCCAATAGCCGTGATCGTCTAGTGGTTAGGACCCTACGTTGTGGCCGTAGTAACCCAGGTTCGAATCCTGGTCACGGCAGTGATTCGTCACTGTCACGGTGGAGCTTGTCTTTTTATATTTTTTTAGCTCAATGACCGCTAGTTTTAATTCTTATGCTTAAAAAAAACTCAATAATTATTAGTTTCGTGCATGTTTCATTTTATTTTAAATTTTTATTGCTATACAAATATTATTATATATATAGACAAAACTACAAATACATAAGAATTAAAATATGACAAACATAATTTAATTTCATATTTTTGTATCGTTCAGAAATTAGGTCGAGAAAAATATTTTGTACACATCTGCCGCCATCTAGTCCATTGAAGAAGAAACATGATGCACAGTAGAATTTGCGATAGATGGCCTTGTTTTTCTGTAAGTAACCTTGTACTAGATGGCGTTACTTCATGACTCAATATTCAGAATACGTTACTAGATGGCGCTGAACAATCGACTTCACTATTCTCTGAAAGATGGCGTTAGCATCGGTACTTTAGAGTCGGATTCAATGTTTGTAAACAAACACTGAAGATGAACACAAAATATAAAGCGCCGCGCCGCCGATACGTAATTTCAAATTACTAATTTGTGTTATGATATTAACGTTATCGGGACGTGAGTAATAAAATTACTTTACTGTTTATAATATTACGTGGGTAATGAATTTGCAGTAGGCTGAAAACAAAAAACTGTTCGATCACGTTAATAATTTTTAGCCTTTTATGCGATAATGTCAAATAGGTAAGAAACATACAATCAAAATATAAATATTAAACGTATAGGTTTCCATACATTTCCTTAAGAAGCTGGAACAACCTTTTTCACGCACTCATTCATTTCCCACACGTCCATTTGGCGAAGCAAAAAATCTCGCATTCCACATGCAAGCCGTGAAAACGCGAGAACGACTGCCAGTTACAATCATTAATCAGGATTCAAAGGTTTTCCTAATGCTGACGTGCCTTGAAACACTTCGTAAGAATAAGTGAAGGCGAAAAATCAATAAACAAAGGTTATTTTTTATTGGTTTGCAACTAAACAGTTGAAAAACAAATTGTTTTTCTGGTTATAGGAAGTTGGTAAAACGGTTCCTACCGTAGAAATTCCACCCTGTCGAACCTATTAAACTGCCACGAAAATGAAATCTATTGTTTCTGTGATCAAGAGGTGCGGTTGCCAACCAGACCTGAGGTTAAGGTCAGCTTTCGGAGTAGTCGAGCAATTGAACGGGACTTTAGGCAAGATTTTGGTTTCCTTTTTTAGTCTATAAGAGAATAAAAGAGTTTATTACTTTAGATCACACATTTAATAACACAGAGAGAGAACAAAACAACAACGTTCCGCCATTTTATGCAAAAAGTGCCAATACGTAAAAAAAACTAGTGCCGTTCCTATAGCGTCCTCGCGTAGTGTAGTGCATTGCGTCTATGCATGTAAGGTATATGAACCGGTCAAAAGGGTAGACGGGCCGCGTGGTGTTAAGCGATCACCGTCACATATGAACACGGGCAATACTGATACAGGCGAGTCACTTGTGCATTGCCGGCTTTTTTACAGCTTATGCTTACTAAACTATAAAAATGTCCATTGGCCGCAGTAACAACGTGACCTGAATGTTTGTCTGCTACTCCATGAAAATAAAATTATAAAATCACTCTTATACACATGCTGCTCTAATCATTGAATGAGCAGTAATAGTCGAGTGGTAAGAAACCTCGGTCTTCGACGCGAACGATCCTGGGTTCAAATCCTCGGCGCGCACCTCTGACAAAGGTAATGTGCGCACGATGTTTTCCATCACATGCACGGTGATTCTCTGAGAGAAATTCATAATTTCTCGAAGGCATGACATCCAACATACCACACTTGGCAGGTGGACTATGGCCCCACTCACTTGTGAGAGGAGACCTGTGCCCAGCAGTGGGACATAAAAAAGGTTGAAAAAATTTCACTGAAACACTTCTACTAATCAAAATTTAGAAACTATAAAATAACTTTAACATAACTCTCGGTATATGCTTTATGAATAAAATGCGTTATTTAAATTGGATATTTTATTGCTATATCATATAATTTTTATAACGCTGTAAAAATCCAATTTTCTAAAGTACCAAGGCAAATCTTCATTTTATTTCCGATAGATACGTATCGCATTGCAAAGCGCTTTTTCAATTATGTACCTATGTTTTTTTCGTGATTACGCTGCTGTTCCAAATCTGATAAGAAGAAGAAATTAGTATATTTCATTACAAGTGCGGAAAGGCTGTCATTGCAAGGAGTTCCGACAAATGTCTACCCGAGCCGAGGCGCAGCCGAAGGTGAGGGTTGGTTGACAGTCGGAACTCCTTCCAATGACGGTTCCGCACGTGTACTGAACAACTATTTTGCGAAATAATAATAAAATAATAAAAACTCGCAAAGAACATTTTTGAAAATGGCGCCAACCGTAAAAGAATACCTATATGCAGAGATTTTTTTTTGTTTTCTTCACCCATTCTGGATAGGCAAAGGGAACTATGACCATACAGCCAAGTCTTCGGTAGAATTTTTTTATTGATATGAAATGAAAATGTTAAAGAGATGAAATGAAATGAAACCTAACCTAACTCATTGAATCAAATCATTAAATCTGATATTGAAACAAATTACTAGATTCTTTTTAGAAATATTTGCATGAATCATAAAAACTTCTAAAACTTCGTGGTTGTTTTTTTTTTAATAGACATTATTTTGACAGTTGGGAAAGAGAACGCACGAGTGCGGAAAAGGTAAAGAAAAAGCACGAGTGTGTAATAGGTAGCTCACTTCCCGAACGCGATACGTCCCTGCAATACGCCACTTTTTGAGCAACTGTATTATAAAAATATTTATACTATAGAATACAAATTAACGCTTAATTACGAGTAGGGTATAGCTGCGATAACGCAACGCAACGTAACGTAACATAATTTGGATGTGGTAAAGTAATTAGAAGCGCGCATGGCGCGGCGGCTAGCGTAGAACGCAAACGATCTATGCAGCTAAGCCAAACGGGCGCGACCGGGTGTGAGATGGGTGCTGACCGCTAGTGGCAAAAAATATCATGCGCGTTTCCGTCCTTCGGAGGGCACGTTAAGCCGTCGGTCCTGGTTGTTGTCGATAGATAACAGTCGTTAAACCTTGTCGGAGGTATTATAGGCGGTTTGAAAATATACGACAGCGGGTTGGCAACTAACTCGCATCTCCACCAAGCCGCATTGGAGCAGCGTGGTGGAGTAAGCTCCAGGCCTCCCAAATAATGGGGAAAAACCCGTGCCCAGCAGTGGAACTCAAAAAGGGTAGCAGCCGAATGTATTTTCCCGCTCATCGCCTTTAGGTGCCCGTTTGGGCTAGATAATGAGCTGAGACAAAAAAGGGCGCGGAAAAAAACACTCAGCAGGACTGTTTAATTATGACTGAAGACTGTTATAAATGTTAAATAAAGTACATTTATATATTTGGGATATCACAATGGCTATGGGTTGATAATGACCACACGTGACAGCTGATCGTGTAAGACTATATCAACCCACTTACATAGATTTTTTCCACAGATGCGATATTATTGTGTACCAACAAAAATATTACTTTTTTACTGTGATAACATGAGCATTAGAAAATAGTTTTATTTTTTTTGTCGACTACTCTCTGAACAGTCAGTCATGATGGCCACGTCGAGTTAAGTGGTCCTTGCCGCCCATTGACAAATACACACAACTTTAAGGAAGGTCTGAGTTTCCTGAGGTCTAATGCAGCTTTTACTCCGCAGGCGGATGATCGCCTCATGTAAGTATCGCGGTCAACCACACTATTCGTCGAAACTCTACAGAATCGCTTCAAGACACGCGGTGGTACTTCCCCAGTGAAACCATCAAATCAAAGTAAGAAGAAGCTTTTGATATATTTTCACCAATTTAGGTTCATTTAATCATATTTAAATTATTCCGAATTCGAATTCACTCTGCGCCTATCAGATATTCACTTGTGATCACTGAAACGAAACACTGTTTCAATATATGTAGAACATTTCAGGCACATGCTATACTTTTTATTTTTTTCTTTCACAAAATTCACGCGCCTGTCAGATATACACGAGTATCAAGGGTACCTGGAATGAGCGGTTCCTCGTATGTGGTTCTTATGTCAAAGAATAACGTTAATTTTTGAATTCTTTGTTTTTTTGCTACTTTACTATAACGTGTATAATGAAGTTCTAAAGGCAACCAGAAAAGTTATAATCTTCGCACAAATATTTTATTCAAACTCACACTAAGTAGTAAGTAATTTATATCGAACAAAATGCCACCGACTTTTTTAAATAACACTGCGACATGTCTCCTTCAAGTTCCTAATAAATTATTCTTTGGCTATCAGTAATTCATCCAATTCATTGGAGCGCGCCCTTACAATGTGCGGACTATTTCAAAACAGTTGTTAGTGTTCCTTTTTGGGGAATTTGGGATGGGTAAAAAATGGCGGAGACGGACGGAGGGGTGACAGTTGATGGCTCGACTGTCTATACTTGTAAAATTATTTAAAATATGGTCATTGAACAAAGTGCATCTATGAATTAAAAAAGTGACGAAGAAATAGTGAAAAAAATGAATGAGTACTTTATAAAAATACTAGATGAAAACCTACTGAAAATACTAGATGAAAAATAATACTGATAATAAAAGCAATTCGTGCGAAATTCCCTAACCATTCCAAAATATCAAAAATGCGCAACGATAATGTTCAAGTTTTCACTTCTGCCGGCACTACCGGAGTGCAACCCGTTGTTTTTTTGGTCCTCTTTCATTATTAAGAATCCGTCGTTAAATAGTTATGAATTCAACGGAGGTGGCATATGGTTAGGATTGTATGTATGGTAACTTCCACGGGAGATCGCATCACATTGCGTGGTCCTCAAACTAAAGGTTACCGTTATTACGAGTAATATCTCAATATATATATATATATATATATATATATATATATATATATATATATAAAGAAAGAGCAAATCAACTCCCTACTTCAGAATACCTCTAGTGCATGAAATCCTACTAATATTATAAATACGAAAGTAACTTTGTTAGTTACTCTTTCACGCGAAAACTAATCAACCGATCATGAAACTTTGTACATTACATACTTGGCGTTATCAGAAAGAGCCCGACTCCAAAATAGTTTTAAGAGTCATTACCATAAGCAAGAAGAAGTAGGTACTGAACAATTTTATTTTTTACCGTTTGAAGTCGGTTCTATTTTTTTGTTAAAAACTTAATTTATTTCACTCTTTTTAGTAGTTTTAATAATTCTTCACATATGTATAAGCATAATTGGATTTTTTTTCACTTAACTTCTAAACGTTAAAGAGATACCTTTTATAATCATGTTTATCTAATAGCCATCTTATAGCCTGAAAGAATACTACTATCAGTCCACCAGAACATATAAATTAATGAAAGAATTTGCACTCAGCTCCTAACCGTTGAAGAGTTGTACCTTCAATCATCAGCTTAGCAACATGAGGTGATAATTACCGGACATAAATATTTGTATTATGTTAAAAAAAATGACTAAAAGAATGTGTGTGCCTATTAAGTTTCAGTGTTTCCCTCGATTTCCCTAGTATCACATCATCAAATTTTGCCATGGTGACAGTTGGACCACCTCAGGAATGTAAGATGTCCAACAAAAAACCATTTATTGAAAGAATTTGCTCTCAACTCCTAACCGTCATAGTACCTTCCATCATCAGCTCAGCAACATGATATGATGATAATTATACACAAATACCTATTTTTCTTTAATAAAAATATGAAAATCATTTGTTGTGCTATAAAATTTGAATGTTCCCTTCGATTTCTCTGGGATACCATCATCAGACTTTGACTTGGTGACAGTTGGACCACCTCAGGAATGTAAGATTTCCAACAAAAAAACATTTATTTAAAGAATTTGCTCTCAACTCCTAACCTTCGTAGTACCTTCCATCATCAGCTCAGCAACATGATATGATGATAATTATACAAAAATGCCTGTTTTGCTTTAGTAAAAATATGAAAATCATTTGTTGTGCTGTAAAATTTGAACGTTCCCTTCGATTTCTCCGGGATCCCCTCATCAGACTTTGACTTGGTGACAGTTGGACCACCTCAGGAATGTAAGATTTGGAATGACAAACTATTTATTGAAAGAATTTGCTTTCAACTCCCCACTGTTGCAGTACCTTCCATCATCAGCTCAGCAACATGAGATGATGATTACTATGCACAAATATCTCTTATGCTTCAGAAAGTATAAGAAAATCAATGTGTGTGCCTATAAAATTTGAAAGTTCCCCTCGATTTCCCTGGGATCCCATCATCAGATCCTGGTTTGGTGACAATGGGACCACCTCGGGAGTATTAGCATACGAACAAAAAAATAATTTTGAAAATCTGTCCACAAACGGCGGAGTAATCGGTGAACATATATAAAAAAAAAAAATACATACAGCCGAATACAGTACCTCCTCCTTTTGGAAGTCGGTAAAAATTAAATCCAAACGCGCAAGTAGATTTCGGATCGTGGAAATCTTTTCATGATCTATATAGTCGTATTAAAAGTCAAGTGTCCAAATTAAACGCTTCATTTTCATCTTCAAGTAAATTACAGAATAGTTTACCTACAAAAATTATACCATCGCTTCCGCCCATAGAATTACTTTCTTTTAATGGTGACATACGACACTGGTCTATGTTCTACCAACAATTTAAAACATTAGTTCATGATAATCAGCAATTAACAGATGCTGAACGCGTTTATTATCTTGTTAGTAAACTTAGTGATAAGGCATTATCAATCTGCTCAGGCTTAATGCCTACAGCTGAAAACTATTCTGTGATATGGAACGCGCTCATACGTAGATACAACGACGAGCGTGCGCTCGCGACTACCTACGTCAGTCAGCTGTTAGAACTGAAGAACGTTAACACTAACACATCCGCTGGTTATCAAATATTTATGGATAAATTTGATGCTTCTATTAACGCTCTTAAGCAACTTAATATTGATGACATATCTGATTTTCTGTTTCTAAATATCGCGCTTAGAAAATTAGATAACGATACCGTAAAGTCGTTTGAAATGTCATGTCGCAACGTAAATATACCTAAATATTCCGCTTTGGTTCAGTTTTTACATGACCAGAATAGGGCTTTGTGCCATACAATAAATACTTCGCATATGTCTAACAATAATAAAATTAAAGGTAATTTGGTTCCCGCTCCCGCTAAGAATATAAGCAAAACTTTTATTAATACAGATTCGTCTCGGTCATGTATTTTCTGTAAATCGGGTGATCACGAACACCTATTTGTCTGTCCGCATTTTTTAAAAATAAATGCACAGGACAGGTACAATTTTGTAAAACGAAATAAATGTTGCACTAATTGTTTAAGTAATAAACACGCCACTCCTTTTTGTAAGTCACAGCGTAGATGTAGGTATTGCTCCCGCTCGCACCATACGCTACTTCATTTTGTTAGTAGTAGGAATAAGGTCGATCAGCCTTCGGTAGAACAAGGTCCAGGAGAAAAAAATGCATCCACGTCATGTAACGTATCGCGCGATTGCGGTAATGCGTCGCACTGCACTACATTATTGGGGACTGCGAAGATTAAAGTTTGTACTAAATACGGTCAATATTTGTTGCGTTGTTTAGTGGACCCTGGCTCGCAATGCGATTACATTACGAAACAGTGTTGCAAACGGTTATACCTACTGATAAATATAAGGTCGAGGGGAAAATAAGTACAATCTTTTCCATTGACTGACACACACTGACATTCTTTATTTCTCTACTATTTACAATGAAGGTTTCATACATAACACATCCTACCCCTATTAAAAAAAATATTTTTTTAAAACTAAGGAAAAAGAAAAAAAAATACAGAAAATTAACAAAATTATTAAAAATATTTTTTATAATCCACTAGTGGCCGTTTCCTTCTAAGCCATTTCGGTGGTGAATTCACTTCAACATTTTGTGCACCGTGAAATTCCTCCTGTGAAGGCATGGCAGTAGGTAAATCATCACATTCATGCCACTCTTGCACATTGCCTGGGTCTTCCGGCCCTGCTTCTGACTGTGAGCCACGTTCTATTGGAGAGGCAGAGGCAGTAGGCGCCTCCAATGGCGACACAGGCTGCTGCACTGCTTGTGGTGATGAACACTGTGGTAGATCCGGTATCCAACAATCTCCTATTTCGATATTTGGTGCTTCTTTATAATCGATTCCCTTATAAATCATTAAATGGTTTTTATGTTTTTTAACATTAAAAGAAGTAAAGCAATCTTTTATAACATAAAGTACTTTTCCCAGACGTCGCTCCACAATACCTTTTCTCCATGCATAACTATTTTTGTTGTTAAATTTTTTATACAAAACAATATCGCCAATATTGAATGCTTTATATTTTTTATCATCCATGTCTTTTTTTGCCTGTTTCTTCCGAACATCGTTAGTATTAGAAGATTGCGAGGGCGATGATGATGAGGGTTTAAGTAAATCTAATCGTGACCTTAATTTATGACCAAAAACTAGTTGAGCTGGTGCGAATCCTGTCGATGTATTAATGGAATTTCGATAATCCATTAAATATTTAAGTAGTGAAAATTTTGTATTACGGCTGGACATTAAACTCGATTTAATACCTTTTTTTACAATTTTCACAAAACTTTCCGCTTGGCCATTGCTAGACGGATGATACGCGGGTGATGTTAAGTGTGCTACTTTATTTATTAAACAGAACTGCTCAAATTCTTTAGAGCAAAATGCTGTGCCATTATCGCTTACAATAGTGTTTGGTAACCCGAATCTCGAAATAAAATCACAAAGCTTTTCTATAACCGCTTTCGAGGTAGCTGTAGCCACCATATCATAGACTTCTGGCCACTTAGTATAAGCGTCTACAATCACTAGATACGTATGACCGTTAATAGGGCCTAGAAAATCTACGTGTAATCTATAAAATGCTTGAGGCGGATACTCCCATGGCGCCACTGGAGATCGCGCGGGTGCTGGTCTTAGTTGAATGCACACATTACACGTACCTATAATTTCCTCGATGGCTGCATCTATACCAGGAAACCAAAACCTAGATCGAGCTTCAGCTTTCGTCTTGACAATTCCAAGATGCGAAGTATGAAGTTCTTTTAGAACTTTAGCCCGCAACGACATTGGAATGACAACTTTATGACCCCTCATAATACACCCATTTTCTAATGATAATTGAAACCTACATTGATAGTAAGGTTTGACCAAAACGTTATCAACTTTTCGAGGCCAACCTTCTGATATATATATTGTAACTAAATTGAGTACAACATCTTTTGTGGTTTCTTCGCGCAATTCTTTAACTGTGATGGGCATAGTGCCATCGACCACAAAACATATACGCTGCTCGGTCACCTACTCCTTCCTCCTCATCTGTACCATCCGCTATAGAAACCGGAGTCTCTGGTAAACTAGCTCGAGATAAATAATCAGCTATGTTATCCGCACTACGAATGTACTCAATTACGTAGTTATACCCTCCTAAAAATATTGCGTATCTTTGGAGGCGATTAGCGGATACCTCCGGAATGCCTTTATGCGGACCAAAAATAGATATTAAAGGTTTGTGATCAGTGCGCAGTACAAAAGGACTGGATCGACCATACAAGTACTGATGAAAACGCCGGACTCCAAATATAATGGCTGTTGCTTCCTTTTGAATTTGGGAGTATCGTTTTTCAGCAGCGTTGAGAGTTCGCGAAGCGAACGATATGGGCTTCTCTAACCCATCAGCTTCAACTTGTGATAATACCGCACCTAAACCATGAGGAGACGCGTCAACAGTCAGAATGAGCTTCGCATTTTGATTGAAATGGGCGAGGACCTGGTCTGAAGCTAAACAATTTTTAACATCAGTGAAGGCCTTTTCATGCACTGAAGTCCACTGCCAAGTCGCACCTTTTTTTAATAAATCATATAAAGGATTTAAAATAGTGGATGCATGGCTAATAAATTTCCTATAATAATTAACTAATCCGAGAAAAGACTGTAATTGACTAATGCTGGTTGGAACTGGTGCATCAAGTATAGCTCGAACCTTTTCGGGAGACTTTTTTAGTCCAAATCTAGTTATTACATAACCCAGGTAATTAATCTCATCTTTAAAATATTCACACTTTTCCTTTTGCAACACTAAACCTGCATTATCTAACCTACAAAAAACAGCGTTTAATCTTTGCAAATGTTCATTACGATCCTTACCAGTCACCAACACATCATCAAGGAAACACAAAACGCCTTCCATACCGGATAGCACGCACTCCATGGCGCGCTGAAATATAGCCGGCGCGCTAGCCAGCCCGAACACCAGCCTCGTATATTTGAACAAACCGCGGTGGGTATTAATACACGTCAACATTTGCGATTCATCATCTAGAACAAATTGATTGTATGCCATTGACAAGTCAAGTTTTGAAAATTGTTGTCCTCCATATAGCTTAGAAAATAATTCATTAACTGTTGGAAGAGGATATTGTTCGACAAGCAATTGTTTATTTATAGTAACAGAGTAATCAGCACACAATCTTATAGTGCCATTTTTTTTTAATACGGGCACGATCGGTGAAGCGTATTCTGAATAATCAACTGGTTGCAGTATTCCTAAACTTACCAATCTATCTATTTCACTTCCAACCTTATCTCGCAATGCAAATGCTAGCGGCCGAGATTTACAATATATAGGTTTCATGTTATCTTTTAACACTAATTTAATTCTATATTTATTAAATAACCCTAATTTGTCTGAAAACAAACGTGGATATTGTTTTAGCATTTTTTCAACATGAGATTCATTACAAAAATTAATAGGTAACAGTTGTAAGTTAAATAATGAAATAAAATCTCTACCCAGAAGCGGAGGACCACCATCTTGTACGACGAAAATATCAAGAGGTTGCTTCCTGCCAGCATATTGTACAGTAAGCCTTGCGGTGCCTATACAACAGACTTTATCCCCTGTATACGTAACTAACCTTGTGTTAGTTGTTGTAATAGGCACATTCTTAAAAAATCTTTTGAATATATTTTCAGGAATAATGGTCACAGCTGATCCACTGTCGACTTGAAACTTAAAATAAACCCCGTTTACAACTACATTCTCCACCAATGGCTCGCCTCTAAATGAACGAATTTGGAAAACCTTACCATCATCATCGCTCACGTCATCTAGATTGTCATCCTTGGCAATACAATTAATGTTACTCTTACACATTCTGCGTAGATGCCCCTTTTTGTTGCATCTTTTACATGTATAGTTTGCAAAATGACATTCTGGAGCAGAATGATTCGTAAATCCACACATAGAGCATTTACTTTTTGCAGCAAAATTATGATTTTTATTGCCCCGAGCAATCTTGAAAACAGTATTATTGTTTTCCGAGCCACCTGTGGTCGCAGAAGCCGCGGCTCCAGCGCGGGCACAACTAATGCTCTCCGCCAACTCTACCGCTTTGGCCAATGTAAACTCCTTAAGATCTTGCGCATATAACTTCTCTTTTTCCATACCCGGCAGCATTCCCATAACAAAACGATCACGTAAAGCTTCCTCTACATTTAAAAAACTGCAGTGGGCAGTCAATCCACGCAGCCTAGCTGCCCATTGTGAATGTGTCTCACCCGCCTGCTGAAAAGCGGAGTAGAAGTTGTGACGGTCGGCGAATCCAAAACGCTTAGGCGTGAAATGTGCATCAAGCAAAGCTAAAATATCCGCGAAAGGTACTTCTACTAAATTTTTAGGTAACGCCAAATCCGCTGCTAAACCATACGTGGTTTCAGTGAGTGCGCTCAGCAATATTGCTCTTCTTTTAATCCCCGATGCATCATTGACGTCTGTTACGTCATTTGCAATAAACCACTGATTCAATCTATTTTTATACGAATTCCAATTTTGCGTATTATGGTCAAAACTTGTTAAAATACCAAAACCTGGAGTCTGGGCCATGTTTACACGCGTTGTATATGAGTTTTACTCGTCGCCACTGATAAATATAAGGTCGAGGGGAAAATAAGTACAATCTTTTCCATTGACTGACACACACTGACATTCTTTATTTCTCTACTATTTACAATGAAGGTTTCATACATACACCTACCGATCTCAAATAAAACACCAGTTAAAGAGGCGCAAGGAATCGGTGGAGTATCGCAGAAGATTTTAGGTGTCACTTCTTTGCAGTTTAGCTCCCGCTTTGATGAAAATAAACTTTATCATATTGAACCGTTAGTTGTTCCCACTATAACTGGACAATTACCCGAGTCGTTAATAGACGTTTCGAAAATTAATTATATAAATAATTTACGTTTAGCTGACGATCAATTTCATAAACCAGGTGACATTGACGTTTTATTAGGGGTTAACACTTATCTACAAATTTTGTTAACTGATAAAATAATTAATTCGCAATCGCCGAGTGCCATAGAAACGTCACTAGGATACATAATAATGGGAGACGCAGAGATTGACTTTCCTACTTGCATGCCGCGTTCTTTAGTTTCTTATCCTACTCGTATTGATAATAGTCAAACGTCGCTCACGCATTTGCTCGAAAAATTTTGGAAGTTAGAGGAGCTGCCGCAAAAAACTTATTTGAGTCCTGATGAACAGGAATGTGAGAATATTTATACTTCCACTACTCGTCGCAATTTGAACGGACGATATGTTGTCGCCCTGCCCTTCAAGGACACGCCTGATAAATTAGGTGATTCTTTTATAACCGCTAAAAACGCTTCTCGCTCCTAGAGAGATGTTTTAATAAATGTCCCGATCTTCGCTCCCGCTACAATGAAGTTATTCAAGAATACATCAACAAGGGTTTTTTATCATTGGTTGCTTCAAATAATTCTACGGAACCTTGCTTTTATCTCCCGCACCACCCTGTCATACGTAATGATAAAAGTACAACTAAATTGCGAATAGTACTCGACGCAAGCGCTAAGTCAGATAATGACATTTCATTAAATGATATTTTACATAGTGGGCAAAATTTACAGTCTGATATTTTTAATAATTTTAATAAACGTACGAGTTTATCGCATCGCCTTTTTTGCCGACGTTAGGCAAATGTATTTATGCATTGAAGTACAAAAATCGCACCGCGCGTTTCAACGCATTCTTTATCGCTTTTCTAATGAGGAAGACATACAAACATACGAATTTAATCGTGTGACTTTTGGTTTACGCTCTTCTCCTTTTCTTGCGCTACGCACACTACGTCAGTTGGCTTCCGAGGAGAAGGAGTCCTATCCTCTGGCTGCTTCGGTGGTCGAACGAGATATTTATATGGACGATATCGCGTCCTGCGCGCCCTGCGTCAACAGCGCCGTTGACGTAGCCACTGAACTAATTCAAATGTTTCAGCGTGGAGGATTTGAATTGGTTAAGTGGACTAGTAACAGTTCAGAGCTTTTACAGCACATCCCCGCAACGCACCGTCAGCTTGACGAGGTCTCATTCGACGACCAAAGTATTTTTAAGGTATTGGGTCTTCGTTGGCACCCCGCAACTGATTGTTTTTCTTTTCTAGTTTCGCCGCCGCCGCTCGCTTGTACCAAGCGTTCTATTTTATCCGCAACCGCTCGCTTGTATGATGTTCTGGGGCTCGTGGGTCCAGTAATTCTTTTCTCTAAGCTTCTCATTAAAACCTTATGGGTTCTCAAACTTGACTGGGACCAGGCTCCGCCCGCTCACGTTGTCACTGCATGGCAACAATATATTTCAGAGTTACCTTTGATATCGAAATTAAGGTTTCCTCGCCATATGGGTATAAATAAAAATTCCCAAGTCTCGCTAGTCGCGTTCGCCGACGCCAGTGAAAAGGCGTATGGCTGCGTGATTTATTCGCACATCGTTAATGATGATGACTCACCAGTGGTAACGCTGATTTGTTCTAAGTCAAGAGTATCTCCGCTAAAAACTATTTCGTTAGCTCGGCTCGAGTTATGCGCATTAGTATTACTCGCTAATTTACTGCGTACCGTACATGACACGCTATCCGCTAGGCATCCTGTTAGTAACATTTATGCATTTTCGGACTCTGAAGTCGCCCTTTGTTGGGCCCGCTCCTCACCCCACAGGTTTAACACATTTGTGGCTAACCGCATTTCGCAAATACAGTCTTCTTTATCTCCTGATAATTTATTTCACGTAGCTGGTTTTGAAAATCCCGCCGATTATATTTCTCGCGGTTTATTGCCGTCGCAAATAATAAATTGTGATCTGTGGCTACACGGTCCCGCTTGGTTGTCCTCACCGAGGAGTGAGTGGCCAATACAATCATCTTCACTATCTACCACCGATCTACCGGAACAAAAAACTGTAACATGTACCGTTAGTAATAGTCCGGAGCATCCATTTATCACTCTTAGTTTAAAATTTTCAAAATGGAATAAATATCTCCGATCCGTAGCTTATGTGCTAAAATTTATAAAAAAATTACCGCGTAATAAAACTATAACCGCTTCTGACTTAGAATACGCAGAGAAAACTATTATTAAAGTGGTACAATCTAACGCTTTCGCGGAGGATTTGACTAAAATTCAAAAGGGGCGTCCTTGCTCTTCTGCCTTACGCAAGTTAACTCCGTTTATCGCAGACGATCTGCTTCATGTGGGTGGACGTCTTCAATATTCGTCTTTACCAGACTCGCAAAAACATCCAATATTATTACCAAAGGGTGGTCATATAATAGATCTTTTAATAGATTATTATCACTATAAAAACTTTCACGCTGGCCCGCAATATTTACTCGCCGCGTTGCGTGAGAAGTATTGGATATTATCTGCACGACGCATTGTACGCTATCGCGTCCATAAATGCAATGTTTGTTTTAGACATAAACCTAAAGCAGCGCACCCGATGATGTCCGCGCTGCCTGCTTGCCGACTCGAGCAGTGCAACGCATTCACTCACACGGGGGTAGACTACGCTGGTCCTCTTAACATCACGTTGACACGTAGGCGCGGCGTTCGCAGTCAAAAGGCATACTTATGCTTATTTATATGTCTCGTCACTAAAGCAGTTCATTTAGAGCTGGCCTCGGATCTAAGTTCTGCCAGCTTCTTAGACGCATTCAAGAGGTTTATATCTCGTAGAGGTCCATGCAAGTTTATCTACAGTGATAACGCTACTAATTTTATTGCTTCGCGTTCATACTTGAAGGAACTTCATTCCTTTTTACGTTCAGACGAATATTATAAAGTATTTAATCAGGTCCTTTCTGATAACCGCATCACATGGAAACTTAACCCTCCAAACGCTCCACATTTTGGTGGGCTTTGGGAGTCAAATATAAAGATAGTAAAGTATCATTTATTTCGCGTCATAGGTAAGCAAATCCTCACGTATGAGGAGTTGCTTACTGTCCTCACTCAGGTCGAACGCATATTAAATTCACGACCGCTTTACGTGTTAAGTAGCGATCCGGCGGAACCTACTGCACTTACGCCCGCGCATTTCCTCGCTGTTAATCCACTTGGATGTTTACCCGCCGCGGATCTTAGTAAGGAACGCATTAATCTTTTATCACGTTTTTCATTGCTTGATTCGATAGTTCAGTCATTCTGGAAGCGCTTCAGATCAGAATACTTACATACACTACAAGCAAGAGAAAAGTCGAATAAACATTCTATTAATTCCATTTCTGTAGGAACCGTTGTTCTTATCGATATGGATAACGCTCCGCCTCTTCAGTGGCCGCTAGGCGTCGTCACTGAACTGTTTCCTGGTAGGGATGGTGTGGTGCGCGTTGCACAAGTGAAGACTAAGAGCTCCACTTTGCAGCGGCCCATTGTTAGACTTTGCCCTCTACCAACACAATAATATTTCTATATGCCTATGTAGTTTATATTTTATAAGTTATAGTTTAAGTAAATTCTCATCCCGCTATTATAATATTTTTATTAATTTATGGGGATGTTCGCGCCAATTAAGTCATTTCACCTTCATCCTCCCTCTCTTTCCCGCAAGCGCACTATTGTATAGTATCGGCATCGTTCGCACCTGAGCAAATGTATATGGATCAGGAAGATCTATCAATCAGTCTGGCTTCGTCCGCCGTGCCGCCGACGCGCATGCAAGTCCTCTCGTGACAATTGACAACCGCACCGCAAGCCACCTCACACGTGGTCAGACTCGCCGCATCGCCGTCATCACCGCTGTCAATAGTTTGTGATTTAACTGACTCAAAGTGTATTGTGAAAGGCACCTATAGTGTAGTGTGAAGGACAACACCAGTTCCCGGGCAAGAGAAGATTGATCGAGGCTTCATCAGTACACGAGCATACCATCTGCTCCAGCCCCAGGTCAGTGCGCTTACTCCCTTTATCAATCCCTTCTCGTTTTCCACCTTTAATTCAACACGCAACTTACAGTCCACAATTCCTGCATCCGCAACGGGGGACCACCCTCCTTTCCACCCTTTATTCCACCACCATTTTTGGTCATATCGAACCGGAGGTCCCACCCTTTTTCCAACACAGAGTTACTTTCGAATTTTGTTCAATACTATTCGTTACAACTTTTCACAGCACATTTCGACAATTATTTGTGAATTTTTAAATATTTGATAATTGACGTTACTCAATGCCCGTGATAATCGACTGGCAAAGCCAGGTACAGTTTCGTTGTACGTGTTTGCGTGTCATCTGTGTGTACACGGCTAGGAGCAGTTTAAACCGGCCACACTTCGTTTTCGCAGCGTTCTATCTATACTTTTCCATTTGATCTGAGGCTACGTGTATGTACATTGAGCAAAGAAGAAATAACCTTGCTACATCCGAATTGGGTTAATTACGGCTTAAGGTATGGATTTTATGAGCCGGTGTAGTAAACATTGTTGGGAGACCGTTGATTGGGTATTAAGAAAGTAAGCCTTAAAACAGACAACAGCAGAATATTTTAAAGTTATAAATAACTATTTACAGACTGTTTCAGTACTACATAGAAAGTTATATTAAATCTCATCTAATTGTATCTCTTGCGAATGTAATAAATTTTCTGTGTATGCAAATGATATTTTATTTTTGTTTTGTACAATTTTTAGGGAAATCTTTCGTTCAGTATCAATAATAGCATTAAATATTATCATCAGGTTAGTGGCCAACCCGCTGTCGGATGTTTTCAAACCGCCCATAAGGCCTCCGACAGGGTTTAACGACTGTTATCTATCGACAACAACCGGGACCGACAGCTTGACGTGCCCTTCGAATCACGGAAACGAACATGATTTTTTTTGCCACTAGCGGTCACCCATCTCACACCCGACCGCGCTCGTTTTGCTTAGCTGCATAGATCGATTGCGTTCTACGCTAGCCGCCGGGCCATGCGTGCTTCTAATTACTTTACCACATCCAAATTATGTTACGTTACGTTGCGTTATGGCAGCTATACCCTACTCGTATAACCGAAGACCGTTGATTAGGAATTAATAATAATCAGGGAAGGGGAAGCCTTTTTTTTGGTATCGGGGGGGGGGGGGGAAACCTTCAAAAGGTACCCAGCACCTTGGGAGAGGACACCGGGTAATGTGGGATTTGAACCTCACTAAAACCCCCTCTGCGTTTGGGGAGGACTCCGGGATCTCCCATGGAACGCACCGGTGTCCTCCATACGCACACACCGCCGTCCTTCCCGGGGCTGCAGGCTGGACGGGTCGAGCTCCCACTCTCACCGCCCACAACCCCGGAAGCCCCCTTTTAGTCGCCTCTTACGATCAGGCAGGGGATACCGTAGCTCTAATCTTACTCCCGAAGCTACAGGGACTTAGGGAAAGGGAAGCCTACATCGGACTACAGTTTTTTTCCCAAATAGTTTAAGGTTAAGCGGTGAAGATATTTGATTTTTGTTTTATACAAACTTGTATGGAGAGCGATAGTCGATCTTAGGAATAGATTAAGTAATACAACTGTTATCTGGATTGTATGGGAGGATCATAGTCAATATGGAAAAAATCTTTATTTATTACATATTAATATTATAAATTTAATTTATTTGTGATGTACAAATTCACGGTTTACCTGTCCTTTACCTGTTACAAACCTACATAACAAGGAAGAAATTACCTTGCCGCGCCCAAATTGGGTTAAGTACGGCTTTACGTACACCAATTTATGAGCAGAGGGTAAGCACCTTTATAGGAGAGTACACCGTTGATTGGGAATTAATGATTAAGCAAAGTAAGGAAAACTTACAAAATACTACGGTCTCTTTTTTTCACATAAGGATACGAAATTATACACAGATTGCTAAAAACGTAAAAAATAATAATAGAATAAGTACTACGTCGAATCGAATGAATCGGATTGATTTACCTATGTACCCATTATTTTAAAGGGGAAGCAGACCAACATGCGGGCAACGAGACGTTAGACGTTGACGCAGCCCATGGACATCTACATGCAACTTAAAACAAGCACGAGTCTTACCTGAGATCGTATGCAGTTGCTATTGCGCCAGATGATGGTGGTTTTACGTATCGTAAGTCTGGCCACCAATCCGCACTTGGCCAGCGTGGTGGACTATGGCCTAAATCCCTATCAATTGTGAGTAGGAGACCTGTGCCCAGCAGTGGGACATAAAAAAAGGGTTGAAAAAAAAAATCTGGCCGGCTAAAGCACCCTTCTACGGAAACACTATTCCCTCAACTTAATCTAATTCACTGTAGAAATGTTGCGAGCAAGTTTTTCTTCCTCGGAAGTTCTACAAGCGTCGACGGAAATCGAACCCGGGACAATGCGATTGGCAGTCCAGCATGGTAACCATTGCGCCACTACTGTTAGATATGTTTGAATTTCTTCAAGACATTACCGTACACGTACATACTAGTAAACTTTTAGGAATGTTTTCATTAAATACCTAGGTTAGTAGTATAAACCTTGGCAGTATAGTTAGTTTAAATATTCCAAATTTATGCAAGGCGAAGTGTCAGTATAGTTATTTTAACTTAAAAGAATCATGTTCAAATTTTTTAATCAAACATTTTTAAATCATTAGGTATAAATTATTTACCAACGGGTCAAAAGATTAAAAAAGGAATTGGTTCTGCTGTCCATGCTCCACAATTTAATCTCGGTTTCCAATTCAAAATAGAATCGAATATAAGTATTATGGAGGTGGAGCTCCACGCGATTTCTGAGGCTCCCTGCAACGCTCCCTACACCAAGAGAACAAAGTTATTTTTACGGACTCTAAGAGCGCGTTCCAGCATTTGGCTTGATGCACCTAGGGTCTCAGAAGCACACCGATAGCCTACTTTATTCTAGAAAGTATATTTGTTTTGACAGCTAGTTCCAAATCTATTAAATTGCAGTTGATCCCGTCACACTGTGGTATCGAAGGTAATGAGAAAGTAGATAGTTTAGCCCGGCAAGCTGCTTCTGATGGCATAATACTTAACATCTTCCCATTATTTTCTAATTATATGTATTTGATTAGTAAACAGTGCCATAAATTGTGGAAAGAGTATTATGAGTGAAAGAGTATTACGCATATTTTTTGTATCCGAATGATCCTAGATAGGACTTTAATATAAAGTTATGAGATTATTGTATTGTCATAGGCCCTTGACCCCTGTGCAAATTTTCAAGTTAATCAGACTCCTAGAAGTAAGTGAACATGAAGTTAAAAGATTCTGTTACATACATAAATACATACATACAGGTCAAGCTAATAAAAGCGTGTTAAAAAAAACATTGCGACACGCGGGTACTAATAGATAATAATTTGATTGTACGAGTATTATTAGTATTGTATGGAAATCTTTAGTCAATCTAAGGAAAATGAATCTATTAGTTTCAGCGCTATTCAACTTACACGAGGATAGTCAGTTGATACTGAAAATCAATTCCATTGTTTATGAATTGTTGTTACATTACATTAACGGTCCTTTACCGCGTACAAAAACAAGGAGCAAGGAACAAAGAAATTACCTATCTTACCGCGCCCGAATTAGGTTAAGTACGGCATAACGTACACCATTTTATGAGCACAGGTACGCACCTGTATAGTAAAGTAGACCGTTGATTGGGAATTAATAATTAAGATAACTGCCATGGGCGAGCTTGGATCGTATGTCGGGGGTTATAATGAATATGGGATAGATATTCATTTTTATAATGAAAAAAATATTTTTTGTAGTATACAGCAGAAGCGCGCATGGCGGTTATGGTAGAACGCAAGTGATCTATGAAACTAAGACAAACGGGCGCGGTCGGGTGTGAGATGGGTGACCGCTAGTGGCAAAAAAATTCAAGCGCGTTTCGCGCGCTTTGTGGACGGGAGGGAGGTGCTATTACATGAAAAAGTATACACCATCATACGTTCTGATAGTGGAATGTAACGCCAGATTCTATTGATTATAATAATATTATTGAAGTCTTTATAGTCAGAACAACCCAACATCCGCAGCAGACTGATCAAAGTTATGATAAACGTATCAAAGTCTTTTAACAAGGTTTCAGTTTAAGCGTGTGATTACAGAGGCTCAAAGGTTTGTTAACAATATAACTACGCAAGTTGGCGTATGGATTAGACGTGTGTAAGACAGTGACTTCCATTGCAAAGTGAAATTTACAGCTTATACAACAACAAATTTGATGACATGTCAAGATTTAATAAATAAAAAAAATAGTTTTGGGTACCAAGGACAAGCCCAATGCAATGAATATAAAAACCTAGACATTACTTATCATTCTAATTCTCGCTGCGCCGGGACCCCGATTAGAGTAGTCCAGCATGTTAACCATTACGTCACACAAGTCATCATCAGTCAGGACCACTTGTGAAAAACTTTGTCAACATGTCTTTAATAATTTAGAAAAAATGGTTTTAGGATCACTTACAAATTTTTATCTGCTATGTAATTTCTCATGTGGGCTCGATGTATAAGTTTATGTTGAACATTACCTGAAATAAGAAAGAAAATATCGTTATAAAAACGGCTACGATATAACAACACATTTGCTACGCCGTAGTCGTAACAAACGAATGAAAACACTCGTTTATACAGAAACGTGGATATAAATGTTTATTGAGTAGACTTTGATATAAGATTGTCTTCTTTTATCTCAAAGTATTTTTCTTATTCAGATACCAAATATATACAGTACTAGCTGTGCCCCGCGGTTTCATCCGCGTTAATTTTTATAAAGTATCCTATTTTTACCGACTTCCAAAAGGAGGAGGTACTGTATTCGGCTGTATGTATTTTTTATATATGTTCACTGATTACTCCACCGTTTGTGCACCGATTTTCAAAACTATTTTTTTGTTCGTATGCCTATAATCCCAAAGTGGTCCCATTGTCACCAAATCAGGATCTGATGATGAGATCCCAGAGAAATCGAGGGGAACTCTTTAATTTTATACGCACGTACATTAATTTTCTTATACTTTATGAAGCAGAAGAGATATTTGTGCATAGTAATTAGCATCGCATGTTGCTGAGCTGATGGTGTGCTGTACTGTGACGGTTAGGACTTGAGAGCAAATTCTTTCAATAAATGGTTTTTTGTTCGAAATCTTACATTCCCGAGGTGATCCAACCGTCTCCAAGTCAAAGTCTGATGATGGGATCCCAGAGAAATCGAGGAACATTCAAATTTTAATTCAAATTTTATGGCATAAAAATTGATTTTCACCCCCGACGCAAAAACGAGTTCTCTTTATGTTTCTAATTAACGGGGACCTGATACTGGAAATCTGGAACCTCTGAGCTGGTCTGATGATAGGGCTCAAAGATAGGAGACGTAACCCTGGTCTACCTTTTGGTAAACCCATCGAGTTTGGGCTCGTTGAATTTGTCTTGACTAGTTCTCTTCATGTTTCTAATTAACGAGGACCTTATGCTGGAAATGGGATGTGGCGGATGAAAACCTGGAATGTCGGAATGAAACGGATAAACCGATTTATTTTTTTCGATGTAACCGTACCTTCTGAGACCTAGAAAAATTATAATTTGTGGTCGAATGGGAATCCAACCGTTTTCGTCTTTATAAAGAGTAATTTTGTTGCAGGTTATGATCTTGCAATACGGTCACTTTGACCTGGTGCTGCAGCCAGCCGCGAGAAGTACCTCATAGCTTATTTCATCGTTATTTATCATACTGGCTTAGGTTTCTATATTTATTGTACTGCCCTATAGGTTAGTTCCATTTAAAAAGTTTAAAATAAAAATTAAATTAAAAATTAAAAAAAACCCTACGCAAAAAATACTTATAGTTTAAGGAAAAACCCTTAGAAAGTAAAAAATAATTGTCCTTTATATATTTTAAATATACGTAGATTTTTTGTAGTGGCTTAAGTTCGCAATGGGCAGGCCATATAGTTAGGAGGAGTGACAACCGGTGGGAAAGAAAGGTCCTCGAATGGCAACCACGTCTCGGCAAAAGGAGCACAGACCGCCCTCCAACCAGGTGGACTGACGACCTGAAGAAGATAGCGGGAAACCGCTGGATTCAGAGGGCGCAGAACCGGACGGAGTGGCGAACATTAGGGGAGGCCTATGTCCAGCAGTGGACTTTAAAAGGCTGATGGATGGAATTTCTATAATACAACATTTGCCTTAAGGTTTTTATAGCGACAAAGGGGGCCTTAATTCGGACTCGAATAGAATTCTTCGCTGTATTGAAAATTAGTTTTTTTATATTTTTATAAATATGACGTGCTTCACGGTACCATTAAAATACCTACAGACCTTTTTTTAGGTATCGGGCGTTAGCCTTCAAAAGGTACCCAGTATCTTGGAAGAGAATACCGAGTTATGTGGGATTAGATTAGAAAACCTCCTGCCTCTGCGCTTGGGGAGGACTCCGGGTTCTCCGGCAGAACGCACCGTTGTCCTCCTCGCGCGGCGCACCAAAACGGGGCCATCTTCGGGAGAACAGATGCTTACTTTCGGTTTCTGTACTTCACGGCGCTGCTGGCTGGATGGATTGAGCTCTCACTCTCACCGCCCATAACACCTTTTAGTCGCCTCTTACGATCAGGCAGGGGATACCGTAGCTCTATTCCTTATCCCGAAGCTACAGCGACTAACAATAAAAGTTTCAATGAAGTTTCAAAATGAGAGAGAAGGTGAAGGCGGAAATTAGGACGAGTTAAGTTTATATGAGCCTGAACACTGCGATGAAGCCAAATGGAAATTGTTCATTAACATGTTGAAGAGCAATAATTGTGACGAGGTTGTTAGAAGTGTCCCAGAAACTACTAATATTTAATGGTTACGAGTATGACGATACAGGTCGTAGAACTTTCATGGTTCGATCGGGAATGTACCTTCTCTGTACCTATTTCTGCGTGCCTTGCTTGAGGTAGTAAGGTAGTGTGAAGATGTCCATGGAGTGAAGCGACAACTTTTTATCTCGTGTCATGTATGTTCGTCGCTTTTCTTTTTCAACCCTTTTTGTATTCCACTGCTGGGTCTTACAAGTGAGAGGGATTTAGGCCATAGTCCACTACGCTGGCCTAGTGCGGATTGGTGGACATCATACTTTCGAGAAATTATGAGTTTCTCTCAGGCCTGCACGGCGATGGAAAACATCGTAATCAATTAAATATCACAATATTTTCCATTACCGTGGAGCAGCGATGAATGCGCAAATTACAAATGTATTTTTGTCAGAGGTTCGCGTCGAGCATTTGAACCCGGAATCTCTCGCGTCGGAGACCACGGTCCTTACCAATTAATCAAATCAATATTAAATATTTATTTCATACTCGTATTAGGGATACAAAATATTCGCCTTATGAATGTAATTTTTCCCGGTCATCGCCTTTAGGTGCCCGTTTGGGCTAGATGTTGAGCTGAAAGAAAAAAACGGCGGAAAAAATTCACATTCGACTAACTCCATAATTCCATACATCTGCTAAAAGCTCTTAGCTATCCTAGCGGGAGCAGGTATACTAAGCCCTAAGTAAAGTTGCGGCGTCATTATTACGTAGTATATGTTCTTTGCTAAAATGTTAAGCACTTTTCGCAGTTCAGTTTTTAGGCTAGCTCTTATCGAATTCCACAACACCTCAACGCCGATGTTGGTACGTTAGATAATTGCACATTAGAAGAAACTATCATCTATTGCTTCACTGAGTAACTTGAGATACTGACCTCAAGAATGTTTGCTACTGGTTAAACACGCATATAGAGTCATACATCCACCTTCGAGCAATGTCACTGTAGCGACCTTCCGCTACTCATCAAGATATGGAGCCACGGGTATTCTTGAAAAAGTCCTATCTGGATTCAAAAGGCCTATCCTACCACATATACAAGCTCCGAATTGAGTCAGTAGGAGCGCGGCCGCTCCCCGGGCATGACCACCTCGCCCGGCGGGAGTTCTCCCTTTGCCAAATCACAAAAAATATGAGATAATTATCACATCTGTTCTAGGCTCGTGCCGCGTTTCAGTCAGAAGTGGTCGTTAGCGTTCCTATATATGTATATCTGTGCACATTCTGCGAACATACTCAACATGACACAACGTCGAAACATCTGCATCTTTAAAACAGTCTTCAAATAAAGAGATTATCCGTTTGAACAGTGTGTTTATGTGTGTGTGTGTGTTTTTTGGAATTGAGATTATGATTTGTTTATGCTTCCAAGAATCTATACTAATACTAGCTGACCCCGCGAACTCCGTATCGCGTTTAAATATTAAATAATAATAATAATGGATAGCATATAAACCTTCTCCGTGAAAAAATACATAATATACATACCAATTTTCATAATAATCGGTCGAATAGTTTCTGAGTTTTGCGATGTCATATATTCAAACATCCTCTTTTATATGTATAGATTATAAAGAGGAAAAATTTGTATTTTTGTATGTTTGTAATGAATAAACTCAAAAACTACTGTTCCGATTTCAAAAATTCTGCTAGATTCACAATGAGTAACATAGGCTACCGCGGGAAAATGCTTCATTCCTACGTGAAAACGGGTAATAGGGTCAACGCGGTTGAAGCAACTGGCTAAACGCCTATGATTTTAATGTAGCAATGAAGCCTGGAATAGCACATAGGCTATTTTTTATCTTACGGGGACCCATTAAACGGATTCACGCGGGCGAAGCCGCTGGCGGAAGGCTAGTGTGTTATACTTTTCGTAAGAGTATGTATGTCCACATATCTATATGTCATATCGAGACTTTAATTTAAGTAGGTGTTTTAAATCTTACATAAGCGACACTCCACAGATTTTAAGATGTTACCCACATCTATCCTATTCGAAGGAATAACGAATTCAGGGGAGTACATGTATAACTAGGTACCTTTTCCTGTTCAGTTTTAGTCTAGGGCATCAAACGATTTTTACTAAAAAAGCGGTATCGAGTAAAGCGTAACTGATATCAAGTAGAGAGCTTTATCGGGAGCGTGCCAGCTTAATGCCGGTTGCAGACCAAGAGCTAAGCTAAGTTAGTTTAGCTTAGCTCGCATAGCTGACGCAGTTTTCCATACTTGTGTGCAGACCGCAAACTATGTGAACTAAGCTATGTGAGCTAACTAAAATATGCGAAGCTATGTTAGTTGTGTATGCCGATGCGCAGCTACGCGAGCTAAGCTATGTCCCTCCCGCCTTCCCCGCACGCCCTTCGCACATCCTTCGCCAGTGCTGTCCAGTGTCCTTTGTCGTACGCACGGTCGTTTCGTAGCGAATATGGAGCAATTTATCGAAGTTGTTAAACAATTTCCTGTGTTATGGAACACACAGTTTAAGGACTATCACAATTTAATTAAAAAGGATGTTGTATGGAAACAAATAGTGGAGGAAATAAGTAATCCAGACATACCAGACGGTGAGTTTAATTATTTTTTATTTCAAGTTTAATCTAATTTACATTATTAAAATAATTACAAAATAACTCTCTGACACGAAATGCTTCTCTAGTTGCTCGTAAGTTGTCGTATTGTACCGATCTTAATAAAGTTTGCTGTTCTTCAATATTGATATTGGCGTTACTAGTTCTCGTTCTTGAAGACATTAAATAATTGTGCAAGACACAGGTGGTCTTTGTAATGACGTCCACTAGTTCCAATTGACATTCAAATGGTCGACGAAACACACGAAATCGCGCTGTTAATATGCCGAACGCATTTTCTACTACATTTCGTGCTCTACTGAGACGATAGTTAAAGGTGTTTTTTGCTCTGTTATCTAAACATGCACTCCGTGGGTACGGCCTCATAAAGTGTTTTTGTAATGGGAATGCTTGATCACCTATAAACACAAAAGGTGTTGGATCGCCATCAGGCGTTAAAGGTTTATGATTGGGCAAGTTTAATTGCCCGTTTTGTAATTTGTGGCCAAATGCACTATCTGCAAAAATACCTCCGTCGCTAAATCGGCCCATTGAACCAACGTCTATTATAATAAATCTTTTGTGTGCATCAACGACTGCGAGAAGGACGACAGAATAAAATTTTTTATAATTAAAATAATTAGAACCCGACTGAGGAGGGCATTTTATTGAGATATGCTTCCCATCCACGGCACCAAGGCAGTTAGGGAATTGCCATTTATCTTTAAAGTCTTCTGCAATTACTTCCCATTCACTTTCTGTCGGTAACTTCATATATATTGGTTGCAAATAAATCCAAAGTGCATTGCACACATCTTTAACAATCAAAGAAACTGTATTATTACCCACTCTGTAATTGTATCCAATTGTTCTAAAGGAGTCGCCAGTAGCTAAAAACCTGAAACACATAAATATTTATTACTAAGTTTGACTTGGTGTTTGTTACAGTGAAAACTGCGAAGAATGAGTGGAAAAAATTACGAGATAGTCATCGAGAGTCACTCAAAAGGATGAAAGCTAGTACAAGTGGTCAGGCTGCTTCTCCGGCAAATAACTGGAAATATGCAGAGTTACTCGAATTTCTTTTACCCCACATGAAAAACCGTAAGAGAACTGGTAACGTATCAATTAATGATAAAAATACTTTGGCCAGTACATCAACTCAAAGTCAAAATACTTTGCCCGGTACTTCGATCGAAAGTCAAAATACTTTGCCCAGTACATCAACCGAAAGTCAAAGTACTGAGATTTTCGAAGAAATTCCGAATGATGATGATGAAAATACTTCCGAACCACCAAGGATAAAAAAAAGAAAAGTTGCCGATGACGCATCATTAAACGACTTACTTCAGAAAGTTGATAACGATTTTATGAAGCGATGTGAGCAAAGAGAGCAACGGAAGGCTGAGGAGGCAAAAGAGGCGGAGAAACACAGACATCCGTTAAATTTATTTTTTGACAGTATGTGCGAGTCAACTAAAAAGCTTCCCGATTGGATACAAAGAGATGTAAAAAAAAAGCTTTTTCAAATTGTAAACGAAGCAGAGGAAAATTATGAAAGTTATTTGTCTAGGCAGACTTTTCAATATGGGTACTCATCATCATCCACATTTTCGACGCCAACTCAAAACGATAACTTAGATCATTTGTAACCTTTTGGCATTTACCAATAACAAATATAAATAAATGTTTTTATTAATTAAAATTGTTTTGCTTACCTTAAACAAATAGCTAATCTTTCTTCTGGGGTTATAGCCTTCCGATAGTTAGTATCTTGTTTAGTAATATATCCGATAATCAATGATAACAAATCATAAAACTGAACTCTTGTAACACGATAATATAACTGAAAATGTTCATCATCTAATTCGTAAAATAAAGTTCTAAACTCTCCACTTGCGTGCCGAGATTTAATGTGTTGACATATCCAAGGTCTAGAATTTCGTTTTCTTATATAATAATAAGTCAGTATTAATCTTCTTTTTCTATGTGTAACGTATTCATCATCGGAACTTTCTTGATCGATTATATTCATAGCAAGCGCCTGACGTCCGTCTTTGAACTCCGCAACACTACTGAGCTTTGGCTTAGCTCTTAGTGTGCACGCCATTTATTTCTATCTTAGCTTAGTTTGGCTTAGCCTAGCTTCCCTAGCTTAGCTTTGGAATAGCTTAGCTTTCGGTCTGCAACCGGCATAAATCAGAGTACTAGTTATCGCTATCGTATTGGCTATCGAGTATCGGTTTTCGACTACTAACCGGGAACTGTCGAACACGTCAGTCGGTACCGATGAAGTATCGTATAGAGTGTCGACAGACAGAAAATGAGTTTCGTTGAGAAATTGAGGAATAACTAAGCATTGATTTTACCAAATGTTTTATTATCGTACATGCCTTATACGATACTTACACTGGAAATCAGGAGGATAGATTTTTTTAAACTGATATGATAGGTAAATGAACTCGCCTCACAAACATTAATAAATACTTTAATGCTGGGTCTTCTTTTAGAATTGAGACGGCAATTACGCTGACTTAGTGCGAGTTAGTAGACATCACATAGATATTTAGAATGAAAACAATGCTATGACAACTTTTCTGAGAATATAAAATTCATCATCCCGAACTTATATTTTTTTAAGTAAAAAGAAATCACTAAATGTGAATTGATATTGACCCCCATAAAAAAGACCTCTTCTCCTGAATTCATGATCAAATCACTTGCTATAAAGCCCCTATAACGACACGACACGATGTCACCAGTCGGCAAGATCTAGTGTAACACCATTTACAAAATTTTTGCAAATTGATTTTCACGAGATTTCAACCCTTCCTTGCGTTTCGGGTTAACGACAATTTTATTAAAGGAAAGGGCAATTTTTCGTATCTCTTAATTGCCTATTCGGCGGGCGTAATGTTTTTAATTAACCAAAACAAACCCTTAACTCGCGGACTAACTAATTAAACGTTAAAAAGGGTAATATGCAATCAATTCTTTGCCGGGATTTAATGAAAATACCCAACAAAAGGCGAATTCTTTCGTGAAAATGCTGAAACAAACTTTTTGTACCGTAAAATGTGTTTTCATAATAATTTTACGTTGAAAAAAGTTAGTTTTAATATTCTAAGATGCTTATTAATTTAAAGTTGTCTTCAAAGTATTGAAAAGATACTTTTAAGAACTTTTAGAACCGTTTGAAAATTTCTTTTTGAAGTATCAACGTATGTAGCTGACCGATGCGGCCCGTAATCATAATATTACAGAAAAAAACTAGTCAGAAGTGGCATAGCTGATGTAGTCATTCACATCAGCAAATATGTTATAAATTTTTTTAATTCGATTTTATTCAAAGACAAAGACATAGATTTCTATTTGCACAAATATAGGTGTTTACATAAATACCTAATGAAGCTAAATATGCCGCAAATATTACAAAGATAAAAGTAAAAAAACTTATTTATAACACAATTAAAAATGTACTAAAATCAATTTTATTATTATTTTTATTTGATCCTATATTGCGCCTTTTAAAAATTTAAATTTTATTTATTTAAATATTATTATTATTATTTAAATAAATAAAATTAATAAAATTTTGTTTTGTTTATGTAATTATTTATTCATATTTATTTATATTTCGGATCCGATCCGATCGTCGCTCTTTGGGTACCCATACTGCAGGATTTTTGTACACTAAGGGGAAAAATAGCCGGCGGAAAAAAAAACCTCCTAGGTTTTTATGGAATTCCATTATGCCGTTTTGTCTGAATGAATTAAAATTGATTTTCAATTTTTTTGTTGGTATTCTTATGAAAGGTTTATTCGGTAGAAGGCTGCAGTTGCCCGTCACACTTAGATGAGACAACGATCTTCAGCCGACATGCTAGCAGCACTAAATATGTATGACCTCAGGATTACTTGTGGTTGTCTTTAGATATTTACGGGCTATTTTGCCCATTTTACACCACATGGTCTGCAGGCTTGCCTTCTACTATATATAATTTTAAAATATCTGGGTAGAGAAGTAACATTCCAAGCTATGATTACCAGAATATTTAACATCTGCTTATTTTTGTCGCAAAATACAAAATTCTAACTAGAACTGTAGGTACAACAGCCAGATTTCTTACGAAAATGTTCTCGTCTGTTACACCAAGAGATGTCATGAAAGTTATTTAGCGCTGTTTTTTGGAAATGCACCTTTTTATAACGGGACTTTGAGTTTATTTTTGAACAGTTGCGTTTGCCTTGATTTGTGCTCGGATGCATCCTTGTGACAAAACTTTGAAATTGCCACTGTAACTGCTAAGATCCCGTTCCAGCTCTTAAGCGAGTATTATGACTTGGGAAAGTAGGTAGGTACACTCGGAGTTATTTGCTATTTCTGTCAAGTATTCTCAGTTCAAGGAGCGCAAAATAGAGCCAAAAGTTTGAAATGAATAAACGAAAATTTCTTTAAAGGTTTTCTTCATCTTCGAACAATATTTCTACGCATTCTGCTGCAACTTCGACAAACGAAAAGGTTCTATCAAATGGCAATAATGGGATCTTGCATTATTTTTTTATTGTATTAATCGATCCTGTTTGGCATATGTCATTGTTTGGGATCAAGTGTTCTTAAAAGACCACATCGATTGGAGCACCACGGAAGACAAAAATATTGACGACTCGCGTGGCGTAATGGTTACCATGCCGGACTGCCGATCGAAGGGTCCCGGGTTCGATTCCCGGCGAAATAGAAATTTGAATGATGAGTTTAAATTTATGTTCTCGGTCTGGGTGTTTGTGTTTCTGTCTCTGTGTGTGTCCATGGCACCCACGACACAGGGTATATCTACCTTACTGTGGGGCTATGAGTGTGAAATGTTATTTATTTATTTATTTATTAGACAAAGTTAGACCTCACCGCGTAGCGTTGAAAACGGTCCATACTAACGAAGCGAAAGATACGATGTCACCGTCCGCGAACGCAGTACCAAATACTATGAAAAAAAAACAAATAATTTGCAATTCTAACCATTAAAAACTGCTTTTAAGAATAAAGTTGTCATATTTTTTTTTGTTAAGTTATAAGGATTGTGAAAAAAATATTAAAAACATAATTGGATTAAATAAAAATGTAACAAAAATTTACATATTTCACATTTCTAGAAAATAATCCATTTCATTGTCATTGATCTTTTTAAAGCAAATGAATTTAAAAATTAAATATACGTAATAAATAGAATGAACACAAAACTTATAATTAAAATTACTTATTAGAAGAAGTATCAAAGACGTTACGCCATACACATACCCACAGCAAAATATGAAGATATTTTTTTCTGATTACTTTTTTGTTTCAATATACTTCAGCCGACGTACCCATGTTTTATGCTAACCAGGGCGCAGTTCGAGTAATATTGTGACTGCATATCCTTGTATGTATTCCCATACTATGATACTTCTGTAGCAGTATTCCGTATAGGGTGGGAGTTTTGTAACAGATGGCGCGTGAGATTGAAATGTAACATTAGTTATAATGAGATCACTTTTCTTTCTTCCAATGAAATAAGTACAGTTCCTTTAAAAAGCACCCGGTACCTTGGAACTTCCGAGTTATGTGGGATTTGTACCGCACTAAAACCTACTAGGTGGCCTGTCTCAGCGCTTTAGGAGGACACCTGGATGTCCTGTGGAATGCACAAGTGCCATTCGCTTGCAGCGCCCATTTTTCAAACGAGACTTACTTGGGAGAGCGGTTCTGCTCTCCTGCACCTTCCTATGCTTATAAAGGCGTGCGATCTCGCACACCGTCATGCTCTCTAGGACCCCTGGCTAGATGATTCGAGCTTCCCCTCAACGTTGTCCTGTTCTATGATGTAACAAAAAGCTCTCCTTCAAAGCTGGCAATGCAACTCCCCTAGGGTTGTCCGTGTCCATAGGCGACGATGATCGCTTAACACCACGCGGCCCGTCTGCCTTTTGTTCGGTTTATTTATACAGAAAATTCAAATAATAATTTAAGTTTATAAGTTTAGACATTCCAAAAAATAAGCAGCAAGCTTGATGTAGGAAATGTTAATGTGAATAAGGCTTTCCTCGTGGGCTTGCTGCTAAATAATTAAAAAACGGATCATAAACAAGGCATTTACTTTGTGGTAATGTATTTAATAAAAATTAAAATATGCCTATTCGTTCTATCATATCAATTGAAATTTGAATTCTAGTTTCAACCGAAATATTTTAATCTTCCATCAGCGTTATGAAAAGTTTCCTCTTTCGTTGTTTTATTTTAGTTTCCAATTTATCAAGAATTTCCTATTCCGGAATTTATTTGGAATTTTGATGAAAAATTGAAAACGTTACTAGAGTTTAGGATCAACCTTAATCGGCTTATAGCGTTGTATTCCGGGAACTGAAACAATTTTATATTTTTTGTAGCATTTGTATTTGTATTTGCTTCCGATTCAATTATTTTAAAGGCATTACGAGGTTTTATGATAATGTGTTTAATGACCTTGTAGATAAGCATGCACACTATGTCATGATCAATGTTCACTGCAGCGATAAGACATCCAGAGGAAACCTTTCTGAAAAATGTTTGAGTCTTATCTGAGGTATATTACAGTTACGCTGCTTCCTCGGAGGGTGAACGTCTTTTCATACAACCAGCAACCGATTCCTGCCACCGAAAAGGGTGTTTTGGTCTTTACCGTTCTAACCATGCCTCTACCAAACTCAATAACATATATAGCAACATTAGAAAAAAGTAGAATATTTCTATGCTTTCTTTGCACGAGAGTGACGTAACAATATACTTAAGCGAGAGCGAGAGTGTAGAGCCTCTCAGCAAGAGCTCTCGAACGCTGTAAAATGTAGTTGACCCAATGGTCTAGCGGCAAATTACAATTAAATTATTAGTTTTCACCTGTATGTTTGAGTTGTGAGCTTGTTTGTAACTCTCATTTGGACTCGATTTTGACTCACCTTCAACGGACAGATTTGAACACTTACCAAGAATCGGTGGCAATACAATAATAACATGAGCGTATCTTATTCCCAGAACTTGAAATTTTTTTTTAACAATAAATTAGAAAGATTATTTTTAACTTTTTTTAGTTTGATGTGCTTCAAAAACGTGTTTTTTAGTTTTTAAACTAATTTTTTTTTATTTGAATGGAGTAGCAAGCATGCAGGCCACGTGATGTTAACTGGTCACTGCAGCCCATGGACATCTACACACAACCTCAAGCAAGCTTAAGTCTTGCATCAAAGAAAGCTAAGAAAATTAAGATGATAATATGAAATCCAACAAGATTTGTGTACAGTGTTTTGTGAAACTCCTGCTGACGTCGATCCATTAATGAGAGACGATCGGACAACGTAGTGAGTTATCCTCTAATGATTCCCACAGTCCTCTTGGTATTTAGAACTCTAAGAATTACCCACTTAAGTATAAATCTAGTATGAATGATAATACCGAACTAAGAATAATGTCTTTCTTTTCAATAGCGTAGCTAAGCGATTGAGTTGTATTATACGATGCTGTTACGAGAGGCTGCGTACTATGAGATTTGCTACAACATGCTACGAAGGAGTTCATTGGATGCAATTGATAATTTATATTTTTGCGATAGGCTTTTTTAAGGGGCCCTTGTACCGCACATGCTGTTTTTAAAATCAATATGAATCAGTCAAAAATTGACGTGAAATTCTGAAAAAAATATGTTTCAGTTGAGGATCTTACAGAGTACAATTCGCTTACAGTTACACAATCAGACGAACTTCGCTCTTTAGAAAGAAATCCAAAGTTGCCTCTTTTTTTTAAATATTTTCAATACTGTGTCTAAAATAATAAACTTATTAACATGATTTTTACACCAATATTTAGATAAATAATTTTTGTAGTACATTTCGCTGAGGTGGATTTGATAATGTTATTCTGTGGCGTTCTCGCCCGCCGAATAAGGTCTCCGGAGTTCATATCCAGTCGGCTCCCGCGAAACGCAGATACAAGTCTACTGGGTGAGTGAGTGAAATGTCAAATCTTCGGAACAAGGTGCCCTTAATTTAATTGGAGTAGCAAATGAGCATGTAGGCAATGAGGTGTTAAGTTGTCGTTGCAGCCCATAGATATACATTTATTTGTTTAAGGCAGTATGGAGGACGCTGATGGTCGCGTCATATAATTTTTCACCGAAAAACAATACAGTTGATTCACGGCAGGTAGTAGGTGGTAGAACTATTGTGATTCGCCCGGGGAAGTACCACCGCTGCACCCACTTCTGCTCTGAACCAATTCTATTGTGTTTCGGTGGAAAGGTGCAGTTGTCGGCCACACTTACATAAGGCAACAACCAGCCACCGGAGTAGCAGCGCAACTGCATACGATCTCGGAAAAGAATTACCTATGCTTGCTTCAGGTTGTGTGCAGATGTCCAAGGGCTGCAGCGACCACTTAACACCACGTGGCTTGCATGCGCGTCTGCTACTCCATTCAAATAAAAAATAAAAAAGAGGTGGTTGCCGCGCTGGTGTTTCCCCTAACGAATCATAAAAGTTCTAACACCTACAAACAAATAGTTACATTCACCCAATGCAGATAAAATGAAAGCGAAAATTAGCCCCGTGGCCTCGTTGCCTTTCTTGGCTACTTTGTCACAGATACTGTTGCCACTTTATTTACATTTGTTAATTGTAAGCCGCACGGTTCTAGGGCTTCTCTAGTAAAAGGTTTCCAAAATGTTAGAAATCATTTTATCCAATTAGGTATAACGTTATGTTCAACGTTATTCGAATTTCGAAAAGTTACAAATTCAACAGGACGCTTTTATTGGTAAGTCTTATTTAATTGTATGATATGTTCGATGATCCGGTGGTGCAATGGTGACCATGCCGGACTGCCGATCGGAGGGTCCCGGGTTCGAATCCCGGCGAGGCAGAAATTTGAATGATGAGTTTAAATTTCTATTCTCGGTCTGGGTGTTTGTGTTCCTGTCTTTGTATTTGTCCATGGTACCCACGACACTGGGTATATCTATCTTACGTTGGGGCTATGAGTGTGAAACGTATTATATTAAACGGAACAGAAATGTTACGGAATATATGTACGGAATATATTGGAGAGGCTTTATTGATAATCCATCTTCGAAAAATACGAGTATATATCTTATATATAAAATTCTCGTGTCACAATGTTAGTTACCATACTCCTCCGAAACGGCTTGACCGATTTTTATGAAACTTTATATGCATATTCAGTACCTAGGTCTGAGAATCGACTACTATCTATTTTTCATACCCCTAAGTGATAAGGGTGGCCCACCAAAACATTTAATCGCGGTACGGAGTTAGCGGGGTCAGTAAATATTCGTACGCTAGTCTGAAACCGGACATAATGTGACAATGGCTGGCTGCAACCCTTTTTGCGTTCCACTGCTGGGCACGGGTCTCTCCCCATTATTTGGGAGGCCTGGAACTTACTCCACCACGCTGCTCCAATGCGGGTTGGTGGAGTTAATTGAGTTAATGTTACAATACTCGGTTTTAATTTAGATTAGTGGCTTGACGTTCTACTCCCAAACACTTCCATTTCGCTGCACTTTGTATTTCATAGAAGATCAACGGGGGGAGGAGGGGGTGCGGGTTATTTGGAACTCTGTGATCTACACCATCCACATCATACACAACATATAATACTTAGTGGCCTCGTTTTTCCCGTAGGAATGATATGTTTTCTCTGGGTAAAAATCAGAGCATCAACTAAATACTATATCGGAAGTCTTAGTAAAACTACCTATATAAAACCTATTCTCGCTGTCTTTGCATTACTGCCCATTCACATTTCAACACTGCGCCCGAAAAGTCTCAATTCTCAAAGTAACAGCTTTTCTACCTCCAATATCCAAGCTTTCCTAGGTTTTCCAGTGAGGTTTTTTTCTTTAATAAAATACGACTAATATATTTTTATTCATTTTCAATTCTTTCCAACTGAACCGTCGTCAGTCATCATGATTTGTTACGAAATCAATTGTCACTGAATTTTTATAATTTTGAAGAACGTCCCAAACTTTGGTTTTCATGGCAACATTTTGTTCGTGATACAACATGTCCATAAAATTAGCTTCCTAAGCAATATTTAAGTACTTAATTGAACACTATTAATTTATTTTGACAGCTATTTGAAACACAGATTAAACAGTTATTTCTATTAACCATTATAAATGCCTTTTTTTCTAAAACCTTGATTAAAATAACGTTTATAAATTCAGCTGTAAATTGCTACAATTGCGAATGTTTAAAGTTTAAACGTTCACTTTCTTTAAATAAGTGCTCGAAAATTCAATAGTAATTATAGGTATAAACATTTGTATGTTTTTAATTCCACCGATTTTTACACACTCGTACATTTATTTTACAATTTATTCAATTGTTTTAATACACTACGAAACATCACAATTGTACCATAAGGGATGAAGGGATGTTTTAGCTATTTGTTTTGTTCACCGTACCCCTTTGTAAGTCTCTGTACAGTCAGTCGGAAAATTATTGTAACGTTTTTACGGCGTTTTCGCGCCGAATTGAGTTTTTCTTGCACCTTTATTTAATTCGCTTGTAAAGCGCAGATTTATTTGAATCCATTTACGTACAAAATAAATTTATGACAGTGAATAGGTTTAAAATAATGTTAGGAGCAGAATTGAAAGCAACTTCTACAAAATATTTTATAACCCCTACTAATCCCTACTATTCCCTACTATATTAATGTTATAAATTCGAAAGTAACTCTTTCTGTCTGTCTGTCTGCCACGCATTCCCGCTTAAACTACTGAACCAATTTTAGTGAAATTTGGAACACAGATAGAGTGGACCTTGGGAAAGGACATAGTAGGATGGTTTTTATTCAATAACCAAGAACAATAACCTACAAAACAGGTCCACGCGAGCGTAGCCGTTGGCGGAAGGCAACAATATAATATATAGAAAGAATATACGAGTACGATACATTATACAGACACAACAAAAAGTTTTACTGAGCTTTTAAGTAAACAGATTATTTGGCCTTCCCTATTCCTTAGAGCCAGTTCCCGCTCCTACATAACTTAAATCCTTCTTCTATTAGCTTGTTTCACTGTAGATGGTAAAATCTGAATATTCAACCACTTGCTCGTTTTCACGTTAATCTAATATAACAGCTCGAAGCCTCCAATGAACTCCAATCACAGTTGATTGGCTGCTGCCCCCAGCGGCCTCTACTGATTGAACAGGTTAGCTTATCTCGTTTTCTCATTAACTCCTTGAGGTGCCGATACAGTAAAAAGACGGCAAATTTCGATCCTAATACTCATGGGTTCCTGACAAACCTATTTGGATACTAGCGGCCGCTCGCGACTTCGTCCGCGTGGACTTTAGTTTAAAAGTAGCCTAAATTACTCTTTATTACATCAGCTAACTGCCGATGAAAGCCCCTTCAAAATCGGTCCAGCCGTTTCATAGAATAGCCGGAACAAACCGGCAGACAGATAGACAGACAGACAAAAATTGTAAAAAATGCTGTTTTCGATATGTACCATATATATATACATTCATATGCATGTAGTAAAAAGCGGTTATTTTAATATTACAAACAGACACTCCAATTTTATTTATTTGTATGTATGTAGTATGTATGTATAGATTGTTTATCGATATCGGGAAAAGATTAAAAAGATCGCCTCGTGTAAGTCTGTAACTGCGCCTTTCCACCGATACAATAGACCTGCTTAGTGTTTTAGAGTTTAATATTTTTTATGATTGTACCTTCCGGACGAGAGTGTAGAAAGTATTAAAATGTGGAATGAGGCGAATTAAGAAACTACCAAAATATGTAGTGAGAAGTGTAAGTTTGAGCTATAAGAGATAGATCAAATAAGTAGTGTGACCAGTGATGACCCTAACCATTGCTTCACGGCAGTAATGAGTACAGCGGTGGTTCTATCACCTATAAAATTATAAGGTATAGCACGTCTTCACGTTAATCTAATAACGGCTCTAATCACAGTTGATTGGTTGCTTCCCCAGCGGCATCTACTGATTGAAAAGGTAGCCGCTTAGGTATCTCGTTAATTCTTTGAGGTGCTGATATATTTTATTTATTTATTTATTTGTAGCTCCTTAAAGTATAAAGGTTACAGGGTAAGACTTAATGCCTAATGGCATTTCTGCCAGTCAACCCTGGGTGATGGTTAGAAGTTACGGTAGGCAGGAAAATGTTTACTTAATTTAAAGGATCAAAATAAACACATACATAGACACACACATACATACATACTCATACATACATAAATATGTAATAAAATATACAATAAAAAGACAGCTAAGTTCGATCCTAATACGCATGGCTTCCTGACAAACTTATTTGGATATTGTTTATCGATCTCGGGGAAAGGTTAATCTTCTCATGTAAGTCTGTAACTGTGCCTTTCCACCGACACAACAGAAACACTTCACGGCAGAAATGAGTACAGCGGTGGTTCCACAGAACATATTAAAAGAGGTAGAATGGCAATAATGCGCCGTTCGTATAACAACCCGTGTCGTCGATCCAGCCCCACCTTTCACCTCCACTACATCAGTACTTAAATAAATACATGTTATTATAAAGTTTACGCACATATTTGCAATTTCAACTCTAGCCAATTTTAGCGCCGCACAATTACGCAATTTCAAATAAACGAATCACACCTAAGCACGCACACAAGCACGCATATCGCAGCGCGAACACGTGTTTCTGTAGAGATATGAGCGTTACTCATAAACTTGACGCGCCTGCACAGCCCACAATTCCATTCTAACCTCTTTAATATGTTCTGTGGGTGGTTCTATCACCTATAAAATTATAAGGTATTGCACGTCTTCACGTTAATCTAATAACGTCTCTTATTACAGTTGATTGGTTGCTTCCTCCAGCGGCATCTACTGATTGAACAGGTAGGCGCTTATCTAGTTTTCTCATTAATTCCTAGAGGTGCCGGTATACAATAAAAAGCTGGCCAAGAACAAAACCGACGAATGCGGGTTCCGTCTGTATAAACTTGTTTGGAAATTATACATCAATCACTTTTCTTATTTAAATGGATTACAGATCTAAACATAAACTTAAGAAAACGCGAAACTTGCATGAAGTATTGAGTAGCGCTACTTCGAAGGCTGAAATTAGAAAGGCCGGCAAACGAGCATTTTCACCAAAACACCAGAATTGATTCACGAAAGAAATTGATGCAGAGGGATGTCCTATCGAATGATACAAGTCACCACATTTTAGTTTCTGGATCAATGTATAAACCCTTGTTAGTGTATTTAAATAATGTGACACAAACGAACTTATCTTTCGCTTACAGAGACTTTTTTTACTTCGCTACGCACACACCTCCGTCTTTCCTGGCGCTGCGGGCTGGACGGATCGAGCTCCCACTCTCAACCCCGGAAGCCCCCTTTTAGTCGCCTCTTACGATCAGGCAGGGGATACCGTAGTTCTATTCCTAATGCCGAAGCTACAGGGACTTCGTTTACAGAGACCTAAAACTACCTATGTATTTTCGCAGATAAAGAGATTAGGTAAAGACTTCATTTTACATAATTTTATAACTCCACGTATTCCCAAGAAAACGGTTAGATAAACAGAGAGACAAAGCACAAAAAAGTGACATTCGTAAATGGGTTTCTTATTTGCAACACAGAACCCTGAGACAGAATGTTATTTAAATTTTATTATGAAACAAACATTAGTTCTCATAAAGATTGCAAAGAACGGAGGGTATTATTATTGTCACAGGCATTCAAAGCCCCTCTTTGTTCAGCTTTAGTACCTTTATTATGCCACGAAAGGAAGCTACACAAAATGGAACTGAAAATGTTGTTCGCTTACGTAAGAACGTAAGAAATAATGGGTACTTATTGGTTATGCAAAACTAACTTTTAAATATGTTTTACTTTCACCAACAATCCTTTTTTACTTATACAGGCCACGTGGTTTTAAGTGGTCAGTGCAGTCCATGGGCATCTAAACACAATTTTAAGCAAGCCTAAACTTTGCCTGGGGTCGTATGCGGCTGCGCTGGTAATCCTTAGGTTGATGGTAGGTACCACCCTCCTGTAAGTCACTTGACACCTGGCCGGCAAAGGCATTTTTCCACCGAAACACAAAAGAATTCCTTCACTATAAAAATGTTTCAGACTTCTGTACTATATAGTGTACTACTCAATCAATCCACCAAAAGCAAGAAAGTTTTTCCTATCATATTCAACAAGCATGTTACTTCACTAGCTCATGTGTAACCTCATACATACATATGTTAGAACATACGTACTTACAAACAGATAACACTGGTCGAACGTCCCCCGATGAAACAGCGGAGTGAATGCAATTTTACACCCCTCATGCCGCTATCAAAATTCACAGCGTGTTTCCCTCATTGAAAGACATGCAAAGGAAACATACAGTGTTGCATTTCGTGCAGTTCCGTGCAATACTAATAAGGAAATAAGATCGAGAGTTTTCAAATAGAATGCTGTTTACTTTACACGTTTTATTCGATGGCCGTACTTTTCCGTGAATGTGCGTCGTAAATTCACAACTTCATTCTTTCAACACCGTTCTATCGAATATGGAGACAGTATTTTCTCCTTATGTTATGTGTGTGTACAAAGCGTTTTGTTTTTTTATCTTCTCGTTCTCTTTTTTCAATTATCATTGATTGTTTCTTGAATTTTTTTATCTTAATACATTCAAGACTACATTAAATAATGTCCAACTGCACCAATCCGCACTTGGCCAGCATCGTGGATTTTCGCCTACATTCCTCTCACGACAGGAAACCTGAGCACAAAAAGGGGCATAAAAAGTGTAAAAAAAAATATTTCAGTAATTAACACGCTTTTATTAACTTGACCTGTATGTATGTATGTATGAATGTATGTATGAATGTATGTATGTAACGGAATCTTTTAACTTCATTTTCACTTACTTCTAGGAGTCTGATTAACTTGAAAATTTGCACAGGGGTCAAGGGCCGATGAAAATACAATAATCTCATAACTTTATATTAAAGTCCTAACTAGGATCATCAGGATTAAAAAAAATATACGAGGGGCGGCTGATAAGTTCGTGGCCTAAGGTACTTAATGAAACAAATATAAAGTTTTATATTTTTAACACGTCTAAGCGTCTGATTATATTGAAAATTTGCAGGGCCGATGACAATGCAATAATATGAGAATAAAAATCCAACACAAAAATTAAAAATAAATAATGTAGTTTAAAAAACTAAAAAACACGCTTTTGTGAAAATACGAACTAAAAAGTAATAAAATAAGAAGAAAATGTATTTACTTCAAAAAAAGCGTGGGGTGCATGGTGTCAATAGTAGGTATCTTAAAAATCACCCCACGCTTTTTTTGAAGTAAAATACATTTTCTTCTTATTTTTTTACTTTTTAGTTCGTATTTTCACAAAAGCGTGTTTTTTAGTTTTTTAAACTACATTATTTATTTATAGACATGTATTAATATCCAATCCAAGGCTACATTTTATTTACTACCAGTACACAGGTCTTTTTGAAAATGAATCACGAAATTTGGACCAATCTAATGTAAGTCATTATTGTTAACGAGTATGCGAAAAGAAACCTAACTTTTATAAGTTAAAAACTAATATTTTGTAAAACCAACCGAAACTACCATAAATCTATAATGGTTCTATAATTAATTGTACTGAAAACGCACACAATCTTCCTCCACGAGTTTCCAAACTCCGTTTCGGGCAACAATAGGCGCGTCCCGCTGCCACCCCATTGTCCGTCAGGACTCTGTCCGGGACGTCTTGTGTGACGTGGAACGGCGGATTAGGCACGAGGTAGAAGCGGACGCGGCCTGAACCTTTATACATTTGTAAGTGGTAGTAATTTAGATAGCTGATACGATGTAGTAGTAATCTAGCTAATGGAGCCATATCATATTGCATCTAAACCGCACACAATATGCCTCCCTCAGTTTATAAACTCAGTTTCTTGCAAAGATGGGCGCAACATGCCGCCACAGTCATTGTCCGTCAGAACCATAGACTGAGGAGTACGGTACTACATCCTATTCCTAAGTCTCTGGTCAGAACTCTGTCCTAAACCTTGATATATTTGAACGTAGTAGTTTTGTTAGTACATAGTACATATAGTAATACATCTATGATGTAAAATCATATAATAGACAAAGGCCTTCTCTAATGGTTGCTACTGTGAATCCAGATCAGATCATGCGGGTAGGAATACTGCCAAAGTGTTTAGTTCTGCCAATAAAGAATTCTTTAGTTTCGGTCAACAGGAAAGTCTAAGTATGTAGTTTACAAAGTTTTATGTTTTGAAAATTTCAAGAGTCTAGTTTAAAAAGACATTAGCTAAAAAAAGTTTATTTTAAGCCTATTTATCATATTAGAACTTAAAAATAACTCTCTTATGGCTTAGGCCACAACCTCCAAGTCCCATCTCCATTCACCGTATGGTGGGTTTTCCTTTCAGAGGCGAGATACGAGATTAACAGTACGTACATTTATGTAGATGTGCATGTATGTCACTTATTCCATTATCAGGCTCAAGCATTGTTTTTACTTTTGAGGAACAGAATGGAATGATTGGTAATTAAATACTAAATAAATACTAAATTTTACATATTTATTTTCTTAATTATACATGAATGTTATCAGTTAACACTAAGATAACTCTTATCACTTATTTAATAAACTAGTACATACCAAAACTTTTGACCTGAATATATAAATATTTATTTATCATTATAACTTAACAAAAAATTAACAAAAAAAATCACAATCTTCTTATATTTTAACTTCAAATCAGTTTCTTAGTAATTATCTTAGTAAAATCTTTTATAGCAAGAAATTGAAAAATGAGTCCTGGATTAGAAAAACTAACTGATGATTACATAAATTAATGTTGTAATATTATTTTACTGTTTATGAGACACATCTAAACTTGTTACAATTGGGCCAAAAATGACTATTAATCTTTATTTATTTGTTTATTTGTGCTGTATGTAATTGATCGTAATAGAAGAACTAAAACAGAAAAAATATAACCTAAGCTTCAAACTAAGTAAATAATAAATCATTAAAAGCTTACAAAATTTAAAATTCATTATTTCACTTGATTCATTCCTTTTCATTATTATTAACACTTTCCTTTTCATAATTAAAGCCTACCGACCATTTCTCATCATCGCTGAGAAGTAGCATGTTAGGTGGAAGACAATACCAATGGATATTTGGTTTGCAACTGTTCTTAGCGACTGCGACTGCGATTCAAATCCACAATCTCCATATAAGGGATGCCTCTCTGGACCACTGGGGTTTCGCAACAACTCTGAACTTTCACAGCGAAATTTGCGTTCTACACGTCTGTCACACACACAGAAGTGCTTGTTATCTTCCTAGACTGAGATCCATCAGTACTATTAACCCACACACAATAACATATAGAAGTGTTTTGGGTGGGATATATTTATCGCTATAAAACGATTATATTTATACGATTATATAGTTAAACTTTTCATTTTAATATTTTAATATTTACCATGCCATGCAAGTTCTTATCATCAGAATATGTACTACCAATCTGATGAAAAATCCCGTGCCTTATTTATTTCATTTGAATGCTCTGTCAACTTCAATCCACAGAAGGTTACACAAGCCTGAAGTAAAGCGCTTACAAAGCTGTCGTGAGCAAAGCAGTGTGGTCGGTCGGCCAGTGATGAATATCTTGACCCATTTGGACTGGCGAATATGCAATAACATGCATTTGGGACATATTGCAGTAATACCAGCATTATTAGAACCCAAAAAGGGGTGTAGCCAGCTTTTAGCTTTAGATGGCAAACATTCTATTTTAACGAAAGAAAAAAGAAATATTCATAATAGAAATGGGTGTAACATTGGTTCAACTCTAGACAAGCTATGCTAGTTGTGATACTTAGATATCGCTCTTACTTTAAAGCGCCTAGCGTTATAAAATATTGTTTTAAACAAGCTATATGACAATCCACAAAAGCTAGAAAACGTAAGCTAGAAGTTTAATATTCTAGCGAAAAGCGGTTACAAAGCTGTCGTGAACAGAGAGCGTGTGGTCGGCCAGTGATGAATATCTTGACCCCTTTAGCCGCCGACTGGCGAATATGCAAGACTAATGGTGTGAGGTTTCGGGTATATTGGAAATAACTGCAAGTAATCTGAGAACCTTAAGTGCAATTATTTTTTAACTAACTCAAAAATAGTGTAAAAGCTGTACTATAGCTATACTTAATGCTGGCTGCAACCCTTTTTGCGTCCCACTGCTGGGCACTCTCTCCCCATTATTGGTGAGGCCTGGAGCTTACTCCACCACGTTGCTCCAATGCGGGTTGGTGGAGATACTTAATACTAGTGGATACGTACGATATACGATTCCCACGTCCAGGCATCTTGGTTAAAAAGACATATTTGTGTATAATGTGTATTCGTGAATTACACAAGTTTTCTAAAGCACATGAAGGATATGTCAACTACGCAAGCGTGTCTCTCTTCACTACTTTTTCTTACCGATACATGGGATATGAGGCGACAATCAGCCTCCAGAATAGCAGCGCTACTGCATAATACCTCCGTCACTTGCTTGTGTGGCTACAGAGAGCACTTAATACCACCATGTAACTGCAAGTTTCACGCATGCAACTATAAAATAAAACATTAAATACGGTACAAATGATGGTGGAGGTAAAATCATATCAGAACAACTGAGAACGAAAAACTAGACTATCTCTAATAACTCGTAATTAAGAAGCATAAATAAATGTATTAGATTACTGCGGAAATACGTTAACGACTCTAGGGAATTTAAATTTGAATTTTTATGCGTAGGGCACTTAACGAAATCGAGAAGCAGACATCGAAGCTTGCGACCTGATACTTTGTATCAACCCGTAAGGACCAATACGCTCCAATACTTAACGAGTCGTCTTCGAATGTATGATATCATGATTCTAGTTCAACTGAAAATTTTCGTGAGGTGAGGCGGTTAGGAAGATATACCCTGTGTCGTGGGTGCCATGGATACACACAAAGACAGATACACGAACACCCAGACTAAGAGCAGAAACTTTAAACTCATCATTCAAATTTCTGCTTCGCTGGGAATCGAACCCGGGACCCTCCGATCGGCATTCCGGCATGGTAACCATTTTGCCACATTATTTTAATTCTGTTGAATTAGAAGTCAATAGTTTGGTTTCTTTACTGATACAAAAATTGCAGTACTGAGTATTATACATAATTTTTTACTTAAGTTTACGTGTGCCTGGGTATAACTAGAAATGCAGATGGATAGCAAATTGACTATAAAATACTGCCTTTTTGGAGAAACAGACCAAAAAATGTGAGTCGATCAGAATTAGTCCCTGAACAAACTATAAAGTTTGCACACATCCATCATCCATCCATCCATCCATCAGTCTTTTAGAGTCCACTGCTGGACATAGGCATTAGGCATTAGGGGATAATGTTCGCCACTCCGTCCGGTCCTGCGCCCTCTGAATCCAGCGGTTTCTCCATTTACGAGTTTGCACCCACTTACGAGTAATTCGAACTCTAACATTTACCAATCAAGTGTCCAATCCAATCACACTTAAAAAAACTCCATCAAAAGTCGCAGCACCAAAAACGAGGATTTATCGAGATTGCAGGGAGCGAAGGAGCAATTTTCCAATTACCGGACGTCGGCCATGTTTCTGCACAAACAGGGGTTGGATTCAATTATGAGGAGAAAAGCAACTGTCCGCTGCAGGTGAAATTTAGGGTGTTTAAGGCAAGTCAGGTACTTGGTATGACGATGATGGTATGATCTGTAATTCACCTGCTTTCAAGTCGGGTAAAAAACTTTCAAAATCACCTTAATATATCTAGTTAGATAGGAGGTGTCACAGATTTTATTAAGAGGAAACGCGGGTACAGCCGAATTTGAAAATTAGGTATTTTGGAATAACTACTGCTATCGCGCTGCGCCCTGCGCTATCCGCCGCGTGCGATAGGGACAGATGCAACTCAGACCAATTATACCTACCAACTTTCTTACTAAATCGAGGTTCCATATTCTCCTCTTCCCTCCTTCAAAATTGAGTTTATTTTAAAAAAATCACAAATATCAAGAAATAAAATAAGTCTATGCCCCTTTGTTTTTATTTAGTCGTTAAAACCTTTCAAATTTGTTTTGCAGTTGTTGGATTAGGGCTGTATGAAAGAGGCATTTTCTACGATTTTTGATGAGTCATATTTTCTGATCTAATTAGTTGATTGAAAAAAACAAAACATAGAAGCATAGCTTTAGCAGACTTAGATATTGTCACAAAAATCATTCCTCTAGAAGCATTATATAGGGAGAAAATAGGAGAATACATTTGTATGAAAAAAGGCGTTTCCTATTAATATCAACAAATATATTAATAAATTGTTATTCATACATCTAGCTTATGAGTATGATTGAGAATTGCTTAACTGCGAAAACTTTATAACTATCTATGGATGGATGGAATTTATATGGATAATCTTACATGCCCTATTTTTACCTTACTTACTTACTTACTCCCGTGGCTCAGCGACCCAAAGTGGGCCTTGGCCTCCGATATGAGAGAGCGCCACTGGACTCGGTTCTGCGCTATCTCTTGCCATTTATTGACGTTGAGCTCTCGCAGATCCGCCTCCAGCTCGTCTATCCAGCGATACCTCGGTCGGCCAACGGGTCTACGCCCAGTCGGTTTTCCCTAGTATGCCTTCTTGACGCTTCGGTCCGGTCCCATTCTCTCAAGGTGGCCAAGCCACCTCAATCGGTGAGCCTTTATCTCACCAATGATGTTGGATTCGGCAAAGATGTTTTCTATCTCTTTATTGTTCCTTACTCTCCATTTTCCATCTACCGTGCGCGTGGGTCCAAAGATGGTAAAAATAGGTCTTTGGACATCTATTCTATTTTTACCATATATGCTATCCTATTCTATGGTGTCGTTGCTCACTGTGGAGAACTTATTTACTCATTTATATCCATGGCCGGGGTCATTTTCAATCTAAGCCTTTGGTATAATTTAGTCTCACCAGAACATTTTTGTGTAAAATGTTATCCAAAAGGAGTGCATATTATGGCTGTAGCTTCGCCGTTCTTTTCGCTACTTACACAACTATGTATTGTATATCTTTTGCATAGACCATATTTTTAAATTCCGCTCCATTTGACCAATAGCTCGAAACGTCGATACGTCAAGCTGGTCGTTATTAAATTTTTCACTTGCCGTCACTGTGATCGTGAATTCTACACGGAAACGCTATGCAAATCCGCAGCGTTGTTGGATATTGAATTTGAATACATTTATCAATAGCAGTTACCTGAAATTTCTGTAAATTTGATGAATTACTTTGAAATAAATAAAAATAGGTAAAAAAACTTTTTAAGTTAAACGGTTTTATGTTAAACATACATTGCAATGTTTAAGATAAATGTACTAAAAACCAAAAAATAATAAAATAGATACAGTCGTGGGAATTATAAACATATGCATAGACTAGACTTAAATAAAACCTAAATTACAGATTCAATTTCTAAATTTAAATCTTATTATTATACGCCATTTGGTGGCTGCGCCCATCTTAAATATTGAGGTTGTAAAGTGCACTGTATTCTTCTTGTCAAGCCCTTTTATTTGATACCCATATTGGTGGGATTGATAAAAAATTGTTATCAGCCATTTGGTAGCGGCGGCTATCTTAGATTTCAATTTTGCATAGTAAATTGTATTCTACTTGTTGAGACCTTTCATTTGATACCCATGTTGATGGGATTGATAAAACCTAAGTTATCCGCCATTTTGTAGAGGCCGCCATCTTGGATTTTAATTTTATATAGTACATTGTATTATACTGGTTGAGCACTTTCATTTGATACCCATATTGATGGGATCGATAAAACCTACGTTATCCGCCATTTTGTAGCGGCCGCCATCTTGTATTTCAATTTTTTATAGTATATTGTATTCTGCTTGTTGAGACCTTTCATTTGATAACAATATTGATGGGATTGATAAAACCTACGTTATCCGCCATTTTGTAGCGGCCGCCATCTTGGATTTCAATTTTTTATAGTATATTGTATTCTGCTTGTTGAGCCCTTTCATTTGATACCCATATTGATGGGATTAATAAAACATAAATTATCCGCCATTTTGTAGCGGCGGCCATCTTGAATTTATAATGATAATGAATAAACATAATTGTATTGTCACCAAAATCCTAAGTGTATACAAAATTTCAGATTAATCGGTTGACAGGAAGAGGGTGAAATTTGAATTACTAAATTTGACCCAAGAATAAAACAAACGGGGTGAGCTAAATAAAACCGTTTAAAAAGTAACACTGCTTTAATTTTAAGTATTTAAACAAAGATACAATAATAATTCAGTAACTGTTCTAAGAGTTAAAAAAATAACAGTTAAACAGGTACAACAGATAAGTGGAGGTGTCCGTGCGACCAATTAAAAAAAACTTTACTTCCTCATTATAGCAACGAGCACGCAGACCACGTAGTGTTAAGCGACCGCTGCAGCCCACGAACATCTACTTCAAGACAGAACTCCACCAGACTCCGAAGGTTGATGGTGACTTAATGTAAGTTTTGCCGACAACCACACATTTTTATCGAATGCAATAGAATTGTCTCACTGCAAAAAGGGTGCCCAGGTGGTACCTTTCAACACTGCTTGCTTACAGACGTACTTGTTACACTTTCGTGTCTAAAAATAAGAGTAATAGGTACTAAAATTATCTGACAAAAACGAACTAGTTGGACGAACGAAACTCTCATCACAAATCGATTAACGAAGGGCGTCACACTTGAATCCTTTTTAAGGAGTGCTCATTTCACGATTGAGGGCACTCACATTTTTACAGATGATTTATCAGTGTAGACTGACAGCCACAAGGTTATCAACACTGATATCAACTCAAATAACCTATAAAATAGGATAGCATAGCTAGCTAATAGGATTCCCTGTGTTCTGAGATCACTCTAAGAAAGAAGAACTTCTTTATTCCGTGATCACCGTGAACAGTGACACACACAAAGACTTGAATACGCAAACATCAATGAACATTTACATCTAACAGGACACAAGATTTGATAGTCGCCTGTTCGATGACATATCTAACGACCAAGTCACACCCCAAGTCACCAAGTCACACATATACTATTATCATCGGCGACAGGTGATTTAGTCGCTAAATGCAGCGATTCAGCATCTAAAACGCTTGATACGATGCTTCGCGTCCAAGTGCCTAAACTCAATGCAGCATCGCTGCATACGCAAATCGCCGATGACCGTTGCTAAAAGTAGCTTGTGTGGCCTGTACCTTGGACGAGGATACCGGGTTGTGTGGGATTAGTGCCACACTAAAACTCCTGGATCTCCTTCAAAGCCGGCAATGCTCGGGTGGCTCCCCTGGGGTTGCCCGTGTCCATAGGATACGGTGATAGCGGCCCGTCTGCTTTTTTGTTCGGTTCATGTACAAAAAAAACTCTAGCGGAGCGCACCGGGTTCCTAGACATGCGGTGCCCAGAACGGGTTCATCCTCGGGAGAGCAGATGTGCTCTCTTGCACCTTCCGATGCTTACGGCGACATGCGGCCACGCACACACCGCTGTCCTTCCCTGGCTGGCTGTACGGATCGAGCTTCCACTCTCACCGCAGCTCTATTCTTAATCCCGAAGCAAACCACAACAACCATAGTTATATGTTTTCACCAACAACCAAATACATATTCGTCAAGAACAACAATGGATGGACGGTACAAAGGCATGTTTTAGACCAAACTTCATTATTTCTGCAACATGGTAACGGGTGAGTAAGATAAGATGATATTTTTTTCACTAACAACCAAATAATCATCCAGTACAACAATGGATGGACGGTACAAAGGCACCTTTTCGACCAGACTTCTTTATTTCTGCAATCTGATAGTCCAGGACAGAAGTCGTAAGAAGTCCTATATTTATACGACAAACATATTCCTTGTACAATTTCACCCTTAAAGACATATTTCACTCAACGACACCGTAATTCAAATAAGGCTATTAGATAGGCAATTGCCCTAATTTTCGGAAAATACACAATTTCAAATGGCCACCTACTCAGCGGAGAGTTTCTTGAAAAAAAGTATGCGAAATTGGAAAACGAGGGCTGTATTATGAGGTTCAGAATTTATGGGTCCTATTCTCGGATTGCACCTGCTACTATACGATAGGGTTGCCGCGGAGTGTAAATATTTTTTATATATACTGAGAGGAGAGTTACAAACAAACTCACAGTTATAAACAAACATACAGGCGTGTTAAAAAAATTTCACGTTAAAAAAATGGTAGGCTTAAAAATAGGAGTTTTAGCAACTTATGTATGTCCCAAATTCTACTGGCCGAGTGGAGGCAAGAGTCGAGTCATTCACATGTTTTCACGACATTGAAGAATAATATTCCACTGTCCTCTCCTCGTATAATTCAAGAAGTGTCGAAGTATTTATAAAAAAAATCCCAGTACTAATTTCTTTATGTTTATTTTTATTTTTCAATTTATCTTGAACACTTACTTTACGTTACTAAATTTAACTGCTTAAAATTTACACTTATGTTTCTCCTGTAGATATTTTTAGGAGCTACAGGTAGGTACTTGTAGATCTTGAATCTGAAATTTGGATTTTGACTTACCACGACATTTTCAGAAGCTCAAAGTGGCAGCCCTACTGGGTAAAGCGAAACGCCCGCTGAAAGTGATTATATCGGGCGATATAATTCCCTTGAAATCATTTTCTCGAGATCCCTTTATGAATACCTCGGCAAGTTCCAATTTGCCATGGAAAGTTATTTTTTAATAAAAAGTACAGATTCTTTCTTGTGTTCCTAAATTTTTTCTGCTTTTCTATTGTTTTGCATGTTTAAGGCATAGACTTTTTCGTTAAAGAAAGCCTTAAAATTCAGCATAATAATTGTGACACGAACTCAGAATTTGCAGATTCGTGTGCTTTAAAAACTGTTCTGCAGTTGTGGTTGGACCACGTAGAAATAACGTGTTCTGAATATTAGAAATTTTGTTGCTGCAACGCTTTTTGCGTTCCACTACTGGGCACATGTCTTAACGTATTATAGTAAGGTAAGGCCTGGAGCTTATTCAGCTACTCTACACCAATGCAGGTTGGTGGAGATGCGGGTTAGTGATAGTGGCCTTGCTTCGTACCAAATTTCAAGATTCTGAGTTCACGGTAGGTTTTGATTCCCTTGCGAGTAAAATTTGCGGCATAAACGGCTTTACCTTTTGATTGCGCTGGCTTAGAAGTTTCATTTATTCACAGCTCCAAGGGACAGTAGACCTGAGTATTTGATACAAATTCCAGCTTGATACCTCCACGCGTTCCTGAGAAAAAGGGTCTTGACAGACGGACGGACAACAAAGTGATCCTGTAAGGGTTCCGTTTTATTGCTTTCGAGGTACGGAACCCTAAAAAAGTAAAATTCACCGTGCAACTAAAAATCAAAAAACATTTAACCGTTTCCAAGTTTTCTTTTCAAAAGTAGAGGCAAGCCAGGTCTAATCGGGAACAACGGAATTACAGCTAAAGCAGGTGCTATTAGTGGCGAGGGATTTGAAGGCAAACAAAGGATTTATTTCCGGTTTGTGCGGGCAAATAAGTAACATGTATTTTTAAGCGGACAAAGGTAGGATAAAATCGTTTTTACAGTCTTAATATATAAAACAAAGTTGTGTCTGTTATACAATTTATAACTCAAACTTCCGCCAGCGGCATCGCCCGCGTAGACCCGTTTTATAGGTTCCCGTAGGATAAAAAACCTTCCTATGTCCTTTCCCAAGGTCCACTCTATCTGCGTATCAAACATTAAAATTGGTTCAGTATTTTAAGCGGGAAAGCGTAACAGACAGACAGACAGAGTTACTTTTGAATTTATAATATTAGTAGGGATATAACACTGTAAATTACTGAAACTGTTTTAATTAAATGGAACCAAAATGGAACCGACTATGACCGCAACGCGATTTTTGATTTTCTTATAAATGCTTCTAAATTCTTCGCTTATGTTTATATTTTACTGTAGTTTTATGTGACCCTAAGTTTTACTACACTTTAATGTGACTCAGAGGTCAAAGTTTTCGTGCATGTTGGAGTTTGATCAGTGAGATAGTACTCTAAGGGTGCTCTTTGCGATTCTCATAGTTGTAGGTAATAGAACTTTCATGGATTGGGGAATGCCCCAAATCAATCAGAAAAGTCATATAAGTAGTTTGACTGTTACCATGGCGGACTGCCAATCGAGGGTCCTGGGTTCGATTTCCGGCGAAACAAAAATTTGAATGATTTATTTATTTAAACTTTTCTACCGTACATAACATCGGATAGAAGGCGGACTTAATGCTTAAAGCATTCTCTACCAGTCAACCTTAAGGTAGTGGGAGATCAATGAAGGCGGTAACAAAGAAACAGTAACGAAATGTTACAAGGAGGAAAAAGAAAGCAGAAAAAAATAATAATAATTGCGACACAGAAAGTAAAAAAAAAACGAACTGTATAAAATATGTAACGAGGATTATAAAACATATAACAAAGATGCATACTAATCATAAAAAATAATATACGCAGAAGTGTAACGTGTAACGAAAAACGTTGATATGATATTATTATGTATCTGTAAATATAAATGTATAAATATAAAATAAATAGTTACATATACTGAAATACCTACATATATATTTAGATTATACATATATAATTAATACATATTTAATATATACGAGGGGGATGATGACCTTAAAGTTCACAATGATGCGTTTAAATTTCTGTTCTCGGTCTGGGTGCTTGTGTTTCTGTCTTTGTTTTGTTTCTGTCTTTGTTTGTGTTTCACTCTTAGTCCCACAGTAGGATAGATATACCCTGTGTCGTGGGTTTTTATAAAATAATGAATCTCTATGATAAAATTTCAGGTGTGCGTTAAAACTATATTCAATAGATCTAGATAACCTGATAATACCTTGATTTATTTTTGCAAATAATAACTACAAAAAACAATTAAACTCGGAAAAGCTTGCATTGCAAAGCGAAAATCCAACATATCATGAAACCGATGAAAAAAGATCAAGCAAATGATTTAAGCGAAGCGGCCATCGCCACTAAACCACGTGTTGCGTGACAGTATTTTCCGAAAACTGCTATTTTATGCAAACGGGGAAGTACAAACAGTCAGCTAAGTGAAACCAAACTGCGCGCGAGAGTTGAGTTTCAAATATTTTATTGTATTTTACAAGCTGATCTCGTGAATCCGTGGGGTGGGGTCTTCAAAAGGTACCCGGCACCTCAGGAGAGGATACCGGTGTATGTGGAATTTGTACAGCACTAGAACCCCCTCGATGGCCTGCCTCTGCGCTTCGGGAAGACTCCGGGATCTCCAGCGAAACGTATTGGTGTCCTCTCCACGCGCAGAAGAGAGTGGGAGAGCAGATGTGCTCTCCAGCGTCTCCAGCACCTTCCGATCCTTCCCAGGGCCGCTGGCTGGACAGATCGAGGTCCCACTCTCACCGCCCACAACCGCGGAAGCCCCCTTTTAGTCGCCACTTACAATCAGGCAGGGGATACCGTAGCTATATTCCTAATCCCGAGGCTGCAGGGACTTGGTCCAGTGAACCTGCATATACAACACTGCGTACAAAATTTCATACAAATCGGTCTCGGTTTAAGTGTATGGCAGCTAACACTGTGACAAGAGTATTTTATCTATATATAAATATTTATATTTTAATAGTTAAAAAAAACAATTCTTGATTTTTTATGTTTAGATATTATAACCACATTATGATACTAGGCTCCTGTACTACTAACTGCTAGAACCATTTAGCGAATTTTTTATCGAGCAGATTAACATAACTGCATAATGGAAGGCTCTATGCAGTTGACTAGTGATGTAATCAATGAATATTTGATTTCGAAGTCTCGATTATCGGACAAATTTTAACATTCTTATTATAAAAACGATAAAAAAATACGCGAATAGTAATCTGGGTGAATTAAGATATTAAAGGAAGCGCGCATGGCTCGGCGGCTTACGTAGAACGCAAGCGATCTATGCAGCTAAGCCATACGGGCGCGGTCGGGTGTGAGATGGGTGACCGCTAGTGACATAACAAAAAAAAACATGTAAATGTACTTCGGAGGGCACGTTAAGCCGTCGGTGCTGATTGATGTTGATAGATAACAGTCGTAAAACTTTGTCAGAGGCCTTATAGGTGGTTTGAAAACATCGTACCCGCATTGGAGCAGCGTGGTAGAGTAAGCTCCAGGCCTCCCCAATAATGGAGAGAGACCCGTGCCCAGCAGTGGAACGAAAAAGGATTGCAGCCAATTCAGATATTGGGTAGATATGCACATATTAGCTATTTATTTTGAAAAGGCACATACGAGAGCAGCAACCAGGCAGTATAAATAAATTATCCTAACCTATTAAAAAGGAAAAACATAAAGAAAAACAGCGGAATCTAAATCCTATAAAAAGAATGCCATTACGACTGACCCCATCCATTCACAGGCATTTTCGGTCAGTTATCACCTCACTGTTTCTAGTAAAATAATACGCACAGTGTTATTCCAAACAACCGTTTTAAGATATTTGACATCGGATATCACCCTTTACTTGTGCTAAAGGCCGATTTTTCAATCCCCAGATAAAAATATCAGTCAGTTATTATTATCGCTTCCTTTTCATACCTATATCATAAGTGTAACTAAGACAGCACTAACATTTACTCGGCGAATACTTTAATCCGGCGCGGCGATGGGAAAAAAGCCCTAAGTGAGCAATTCAGTCAGTCTCATAGAAAATTCCCCATAATATTGATGTGGTAAGGTATCTCAGTAAAGACTTGAAATATTTTCCTTCGTAAAGGGCATTAGTAGAAGCGAATGTATAAAAATCTACATTGTTACATCACTACAGTGAACACACGGGCGACAGTGGGTTAATAGAAGTTTTTTAGTGTCACGCACGTGACAGGAATTTTTAAAGAGCCGCATACCGATGGTTTGTCGACCCTACTACAATGCGAATGCATAATACCAATACTAAGTAACAGAATATAATAGGTATTATCTATACTAATATTATAAAGCTGAAAACTTTGTTTGTTTGAAAGCGCTTATCTCGAAACTACTAAGGTAAGTAAGGTTTTAGACTACAAAACATCAATGTATAACGTCTAATCGGTCTAATACATTATATTCTTGTAAAGAGCGTATAGCGTAGCATCTAGTGCAGAACGCAAGCTATATCCGAATATAGCCGTAACTGATATTGGTTAGTTCCGAAACCAACCAATATCAGTTACGGTCGGGAACTGGTTCGTTACCTATAATTTAGGGTATTTATCGTTAAAATATGACTATAGTCTTTCTACCATAACAAAAAACTTTACCATGACAAGAAATCAAAATTAACATTACATAAAACAACAGCGTTATAGATATATATATATTTCAAGATGTCTGTTCCTTTCTAGCAAATCGGAGCTTTTCTACTATTTTGGGCCCGCGATACAATATCTGACAATGTTATGAGTATCTACCGTGACGCCACTATACTGCTATTTTCTCTGTTTAATGTTAATTTAAGAACGTTATACACGAGCAGAAAGAACGTAATCAAACCATTGCATTAATTTCAAATTCGAATTTAAGAATATTAAGTGTTAAAATAGCATAGCTAATATTTATACGAATTACTACCTGTAATTCGTTCCTGTATATCTAATACAAAACAACACTTGAGGGGAATAAATGGGTACATAGAGGACCAATATTACTTTTTTAAGGAAGTTGTCACCAATTTGAAAATCCGAAATCTAATAAATGAGATGTTTCAAAATGTATGGACCCTTGGCCAGGTATTTGTACACCGTATTAATAAATTGCAAATATAGTATAGAGGTGTTTTTTATTAAGCGTTTTGTAATAAAAGACTGGGATTTTTGGTACAAAACAAGAATTTCAAGTAAGAATTGCAACACAATGTACTAGAAAAACATAATGGCGGTAATATGTCATTTTGACAATTGAAATTATTAATCTGTGACAAACAGTTAACAGTGAAATCAGTTGTTCCGCCATATTGAAAAATGTTGAAAATAGTTGATTTAAATTGGTTTTGTACCAAAAAAGTACATGTTTTAACAAATTTTAAGTATTTTTTTCGGAGTCTTGAGTTTTTTCTCGAATTTTTGAGATGGTGTACAATACCTAGCCGAGATTGAAACATCTCCTTTCAAAATCCGAAATCTAATAAATTTCAAAATCCGAATTTGGCATGCAGGAGGTTTTGGGGACAAAAAATTGACCTATCTAGTTTTTTTTTTTTTTTTAATCCGTGTTTTAAAGCGATAATAAACTTAAATATTAACTGAAAATTAATAAAAGCGTGTAAAAAATATGACTCTTCCTGACATCAATTAGCGAGTAGTACGTCAGTTATAGAAACCGTTCAAATGGCGACCACGAATCGGCAAAAAGAGTACAGGCCGCCCTCTAACCAGGTGGACTGATGACCTAAAGAAGACAGCGGAAAGCCGCTGGATTCAGAATGCGCTTTCTGACCGGGACCGGGAGGAGTTGCGAACGTTAGGGGAGGCCTATGTCCAGCAGTGGACTATGAAATGTTAAAATGATGATGATGATGATACGGTAATGCGGTATTTTTTTAATTGGGAGTTAATTGAGTAGATGACGTTGTAAAGCAATGAGTAATAAGTGAGAAAATTAATTGTTTTATCTGAGCAACGCTGTCATCCGGGTAGTAATAAGTAAAGTACAAAATAGAGGATATTAAAATTTTAACGATCAGTTTGCTGTTCTCTCTACGAATGGTCTCTTAAGCTGAAAAGTAAAATTTATTGAAAAAGTTTTACTTTAACAACTCATAGAATTAAACACTAAAACGAACTACCACTCCCGGTTATGGTAATAACCTGTAATAATATTTAAAGCTATTAAAGCTTAGCTCTCACAGCAGCATTACGCGTGTTATACCGCTTTAATCCAGCTTAAAATCGGGTAAACGCTCCTAATTTCAGCTTCATTATAAACCCATTGTGCAGTTACACTAGCATTAAACGACTCTGTATTAAATTTATTTATCCACCTTACACAGTTTTCACTGGATTGTAACTTCGCCAGTACTTTTTATGGGAGGCAAATTTCAGTTGGAATAGCTAAGAGAAAGTTTTCGTTACAGCTTCAAGCTTGAGCTTCTTTGTATAAAAAATTAAAGAAAACTAGCTGTGCCCCGCGGTTTCACCCGCGTTAGAGAGTATCATTAGCATAAAGTGAAGTCCCTTCTGAAGTGCCGTGGACCGGCTTTTTTGTAGGACTATTTAAGATAAACATTTCCATCATACATTACGAATGTGTGACTCTAGCGGTTTTGGCAGCGCACGCCAGAATAGCTCGCAGATGGTAGATTTTTTCCTACTTACTTGACACTTATCGTCATATTTTGGCCAATTCACACAATATCTTTATAAATTGTAGCCTATGTGTTATTTTGATGTATAAGTTGTAATAGTTGTATTATTGTAAAGTTTCATTTAATCCATTCAGTAGTTTTTACGTGAAAGAGTAACAAACATCCATACTTACTTTTGCGTTCATAATATTAGTAGGATTTTCCAGGTCATTTGAGAAGTTTCTCGAACATTCTCAATTAATTAAAACAGTTTGCAATTATTTTAAAAATCTTCAGATCATTCGAAAAAAGATAACAATTATTTAAAAAATCCAGATCATTTGAGAAGCTTTCTCGAATATTCTCAATTAATTAAAATTATTTTGAAAAATCCAAATGATTCGAGAACTTCCTCGAACATTCTCAATAAAATTAAAGTTTAAAATAGTTAGCTAGATCATTCCAGAAATTTGAGATCCACCCAGAAGTAACTATTGGTTAGAAAAGTACAGATATTTTTTTTCAGATTTTTCCACCCACTTCTATCCACCGCGATCAAACTCCCTTACTATCATCTACGTACTAAAGGGTATTTACCACCCCAACGGGAAGTTGATTGGAGTTAATGATAATAGAGAAAACCGTGTCTTTACGTACAAAGAAAACCCTTTACTTTATATATATATATATTAAGATTAAGGGCAAATAGTCACTGCAAGCAGTAGGATAAAAACAATCTCCAGTAACCTCTACTCAAACATCTTATGCTTGCTTCACATGTTGACAGCGTCATCAGTGCCTTCCACTGTGATGTGCCATAATTCTAACAACGGCGCTGGGAAGAACAACCCTGTGTATGTAGTGGCACTTTGCTGTAAGCATCAGACCTTGTATTTATCTAACTAGCGGCCGCCCGCGACTCAGTCCGCGTGGACATTAGTTTTTTGCCTCTAAAGCCTTCCTCAAAAATGGATTAATCAACGCAAAAAATAATTTTTCAAATCGATTAAGTAGTTCCTAAGATAAACGCGCAAACAAACAAACTATTCAGCTTTATGTAATGACGAATATGAATAAAGATAGTTTAAATTAAATAAAAATAATAAGACACTAACCTACTTAAACTTCTTATTTACTTAAAGCTATTGAAACAGAAATCGTTTCTTTATCTACCTCTTAAGGTGAAGCTTTCTTACCCCAACCAAACATACCTTCATTTTGTCGCTACTTTAATTGATTTTGAGAAAACTTCACCCCTTCTCTTGAAGGGGACGATAATGTAATTTCCCTTCTTCCTGTTGCTGAAGATGTTATTCACCAAAAAATATAAATTAAAATTATTTTGGCCTTCTTTCCTTACGATTTATCTTGTCAAAGCAACAAAAAAATATCTGATAGCTGATAGGTATAAGGATAGGAAATTAAATGAATTTTTTTATCAGCTTCCTGGGTAATTATACAGTTGATGTTAGTCATTGAAACGTTATCGGCTGACCGTCATGCCCTTCGTCCTTTTCTGTATTCCTAACAGCGATCCCTTCTCCCCTTCCAGAAATAGGCTATTTACTTGGTCTACCCTCAACACAAGAATACTCATCTTTTATGGATTATTTTTTGCCGACTTGCGCCACGCAATGGTGCCATGCCGGACTGCCGATTCCCGGCGAAACGAAGAAATTTGAATGATGAGTTTACTTTTCTCGGTCTGGGTGTTTGTGTTTCTGTCGTTGTGTGTGTCAATGGTACCCACGACACAGGGTACCCCTACTGTGGGTGTGAATCTTTTTTTTAATTATTTCCTTCCAGCCAATAGCAAATTTTTTCTCTACCGTCATTCCTATGAGAACTGTCAAACAATTAAAAACATGTATTCAACAAACAAACATAATGTTCCACAAATACAAGTATAATGACTTACACAAATAGATTCCATTAATAAAATGTAACAGAATTAAAAATATCAAACGCAAAGTACCGAGCTGGAAAAAAGGTAAGAAATAAATATAACGTAAAAAGGGTTCTGCAGAGATTCGTTATTTATGAAGTCGACGGAGAGAAATGTGAAATATGGTGAAGTAAGTCTCACAAGTTAAGGGTTCCCGAATAGGTTGTATGTCATCGTATGAAGTTTTGTATTGAGATAGAGTAGATAAACCGTTACCCGGTTAGTGTATGTTTGACGGATAGAGTATGTATGAAAGAAAATTGGTCTGTGAGGGAACGAATTTTCTTAGAAAAAAATAAAAAAAATGTTTCTAGATGATCTAAAGCAGCACCTTGTAATCAGCTGTCACGTGTGCCCATTATGGACCCATAGCCATACATACTGTTATCTCAATTATATTATATGTACATTTTTTTTAAAGAGTGCTGCTGGCAGTTTTTTTCCGCCGCCTTTTTTCTCTTAGCTCAACATCTAGCCCAAACGGGCACCTAAAGGCGATGACCGGGAAAAAATACATGCGAATATTTTGTATTCCTAATATGAAATAAATATTTTTGACTTTTGACTTATTGACTTTCATGATTCAGGAAAATAAGAAAAAAAAATGTTTCTACATGATCTCAAGCAGCACTTTGTAATGGTACGCCATACAACAAGATGTCATTCTGTAAGTGTTTGTAGGTAACAAGTTTCTTGCGAGATTTGTACTGTCTATATTTTGAGGAACACTTTGTTTCTATTCCTAGCATTTGTAGTTTTAACAGTTTGAATAACTACAAACAAAACGCAAATATATTGGTACTAATGTAAACAAATTACTCACATTTGCAACAAATACAGTCGAAAATTGAGGAACAAATATTCTCCCAACAACTCCGTAGCCAAATTATTGACTAAGTGTTTAAGCAAACATTTGTATTGTCTGTTTGCCCTCCAGACTTCGTCTACACCACGCCGGATGCCTTTGAACTTGAAAACAAGTAAGGATAAAAGCTCAGCTGATAGACGCACAATTCTCCTTTTACAAACAAAAATAAATTTATTTGTAAGCAAATGTATGTTGCCTTTTCGATATTTAGATTTTCTCTATATCTTGATCGGATCTCTTTGTACGCGCAAAAAAGCTCATTTAGCTGTTGTGTGTAATTTTGCTGTAAAATTAGCAATACTGAATGTTTGTGTAGGCTGTTTCGATCTCTAAGCTTCACCTCATACATCTTTAAGCTTAAATATTAATAAAGAACGATAAGATGATGATAGACGATTACTTATGATGAGTTCTCTTTTGAGAAACAAATCCTTCCAAAATCTACATGTAAGGATGGGATTTTAATGATTTATTCCCTATTAATATGGAAGCTCATATAGCTTCCATTTACCTCTTCTAGTTACTTGGAATTTACGTTCCGTTATACTATCAGATTCACAAATGAGACAATCCAGAGGAAATCAAAATCAATTTGTCCAAAGATTCGACATTTAACCTCCAATTTTACACAAAACCGATTTTATCGCAAATACAGTAATCAAATCTGCTTGCCGCTTCGAAATCAATTCAGCGCGAATTATTCAACAAATATCCTTGTGATTAACATAAAATATTCTATGATCTGAAAAAAAATTTGTGGCGGGAAGTACTGGATCCTTTCTATATTTATTAAAATGGAGTCAGAGCATACATACAATGTGAGGTATTGAATAGTTGCTGTATCCCATGGAGCAAGTCGAAGTCTTGTCTGAGGTCGTATGTAGGAGCGTTGCTACTCCGTGTTTGTGTAGACTGTTTTGATCTCTTAGCTTCACCTCATACCTACATATATCTTTTAGATGATGATAGACCATCACTTATACAGTGATCCGTTATCGTATGTAAGAGCGTTGCTACTTCGATGATAGATGTTTCTTCATGTATATTTGTCAGGCAACCTCACCTTTTCACGAGATGTGGTGTCGTGGACGGTCGAGAGGTCGTGGTCACTATTCGATGACCTTTTTTCCCCATCGGTTGTCAGTACTCCTAACTTCATGTCTTCCCTTTGCCAATTCAACTTGCAGATTTTGAGAACTATGTCATTACGCTTAGTTCGTCTACGGATTCCATCGCGTAGATGTCGCGATTTGATATTTATAATTTTACGTCTGTGTAAAATAATTTATATATTTCACTCGTTCCAGGCGTCCCCACGAAGGCTCATGGTTTTACGACTACTTGAAATATTTCAAAAATTAATACAGAACCCTAAGATAACGCGATGAGCGAACCGTCCAGACGGAATAAGTAACGAGGTCCACCGCGCAGTAATATTTTTATTCCAACTACCAATTTAATAAAAGCACAATGTTTTATTTCTGTTTATTCATTTTAATGGAAGTAATGGAATTTTTTATCTTTGTACCTGGCATTTGTAGGTAGGTTTTCCATTCTTCATGAATATGAAATGAACGGAACGATACTTAATGTTTTTGATGTCGCCACTATTCGTAGATTTTTTTGTATCTATACTACTCGTACATATAAATAATAAGTTTAAATGCGAAAGTTTGGATGATTGTATGGATGATTATTGCTTAATCAATCACACAAGAACGGCTGAACGGATTAGAATGAAATTTGACACAGAGATAGATTATATGTATAGCCTGGAATAGAACTAAACTAAAATATCTATACCTCTCTCCTCCTCGTCTAAACCAAAAGCGTCCAATTTCATGGGCGAAGTAATTACCTGCAACAAAAAGAAAATAACACGGTTAGACATCATTCTGGTTAGTTACCAATAAGAGGCTACATACTTAAGAAACGTTACCAAAAAACACATTATCGGGATCGGGGTCACACATTTAATTTTCAAAACGAATGACATTACCTGCAACAAAAAGAAAATAACACGGTTAGACATCATTCTGGTTAGTTACCAATAAGAGGCTACATACTTAAGAAACGTTACCAAAAAACACATTATCGGGATCGGGGTCACACATTTAATTTTCAAAACGAATGACATACGTCTCCTTACCCCGTTAGCGTTACGAAGGTCAGTTAGTTTTTTGTTGATTTATAAACTTAAATCTAAACTATTACGAAATAACATTAAACCATCGGGAAAGAAGTCACATGTCTAATTTTTCAAAACGAACGACAGAGAACCCTGCCGCGTGAGCCGCGTCCTGTGGGAGCGACTTTACTCTACAGTTGACATTTATTTCTCTTACGCCTCTTTACCCCGTTCGCCTTACGGTGAAGGTTAGTAGTATTTTTAAAGTGAAACAATTTTTTTTCGATGACCATAATTTTTTTGATCTGTTTGATGCATGGTGTATTACAGTCGGCTGCAGTGTATGTCGCGTTTATTTAAATAGGTATATTGCGAATTTTTTTATCATTTTTGACGAAAAAGAAATCATTGTAGGTATTTATAGATTTTTTTTCTATTTATTAGTTTTTTTTTGTTTTGACAAACATAATTTTGTTTTATTCAATTTAATTAACTTTTATATGTACCTCTGACATATACATTTTTTGTTATGAATGTTATGTAGTTATTATTAATTAATATTTGCTATTTGATTGATGATGATGATGAAATATGCAGAAGATTGTTATTTTAATTGAAAGAGCCATTTTACTAGTAAAATTGCAACGCCCTGACAGGGTTTCATGCTGAATGCTACATAGTATATATAAACTGTTTTACTAGCACGACCTTTAAATTTTTTGATGCATGATACAATAAAAATTATGATTATGATTATCGTGATGTACAGCGATAGTGAACAGTTAATGTGTCAAAAAAAAAACCGGATAACGAAGGAGAAATACACATAAATATTGCAAAAATATGAATGCAATTAATAGTCTCGTCTTAGTTTGTATGCAGTTGCTCTGGTACTATGGGGAAAGCCGACTGACCGTTTTAAAGTCACCTACGATACTTTCCAACCAAAAATCTAATTGTTTCAAGGCAACAATAAGTGCAGCGATTGTGCTTACCTATTCGTTATGCACGTATATGTACCAAACCCCAGGAAAATAAAATTAGTACTTGAGTAATTTGTAACAGCTTCAAAAAGCTTTGGCCAACTTTTAACCACTATCACTCTAGATATAATTATTAAAGGAATAACACAAAGGACCGACTAATAACTCCTATCAAAGGCACAACTTGTAGTCTGATGCCGTACGTCGGTTTCCGTGGCGGCAAAGTGGTAACTCTAATAGGATTATTGTTCGGAAACCGCCGATCTAAGCAGATTTGATGCCAAGCGCCAATTACTGTAACAACTCCCGTGTAATTCTGTTAGAAGTTACCTTTTGAAAGTTACCTTTTAAATTGTATCATGAAACTCGTTATTAATAGCTTAATATTGTTAGAAAAGTCTCATTATCAGGTAAGACCGATTAAATGTACTCAACATTAAAATTTGAGCTTAACGGTTTAATCAGAAATACGCATTGGTGGTGATAATACTCGTATAGAAGAAATAGAGGTCGTTTTTTTACGACTAGAAAAGAAAAACTGCCGACCTCCGAAGTGAGCGAGATAAATACTCTCTAAGATGTACACTACTCTTCTCAAGGACGCAAATCATTTATTATGCTAATAAAATGTGGTCTTACACAACTAAAACTTAGTGAGTTAGATCCTAACTCACTGCGAAAACAATTTGCTTAAAAGTGGGATAATTTATTGATGCTGAAAAATACGGCGGCGAACAATCACGACGATTATAAAGCAAACCTAAGTCAAATAATATTTACATTAAGTCTAATAAGTCTTCAATAGAAAATACAGAGATACATGTGAAAGAGAACAAGCATTCATACATAAATTTTAGATGAAATGCCAGCTATTACTTGAATACCACTGTAAGGAGTTGCCTGTTTATACTGACTACTATGACTCTTATGAGACCCCGGGACATTTTCACGGCAAGTGCAATTAATCATGGCGGCAAGTGATGGGGGTTGACGGATGATTAATTTGGACGAACAGATTCCTAGGGGCAGGTGCGAGGGTGGCAATAAACAAACGACATTGGAAGTGTTTTCTACCGTGCCATACACATGGCCGAGGAACATGGCAAATTTTTTAGACAGTGACAAAGATTTTTATTTGCACAATTATGGGTGTTTACAAAAGGTGTTTTTATACATTTGGTTCGCCATATTTACCTTGATGAGGTATGCAAATACTACAATAATTAAAAACTTAACTTATTACAAATATAAAAATGTACATTGAAATACTCTAGTTTTATATTTATTATATTATTTTTATCAATTGTCGTCCTGCTTCGGGTGTAACGATTTTGCTGGTCTCCATTAATATTATAAACAGGAAATATTTGATTGTTTCATTGTTTGTTACTATTGAATAGGCTCCGAATGTACTAGACTGATTTGAAAAATTCTTTTACCACTACAAGCCGACGTTATCCCTGTTGGACATAGGCTACTTTTTACCGCGGGAAAATGCTTCATTCCTACGTGAAAATAGGTAATAGGGTCCACTCGGTTGAAGCAACTGGCTAAACGCATATGATTTTAATATAGCAGTATATTGTCTTACGTCGTATTTCAAATGGATGTATAAGAAAGTTAGAGATGTAGCCTAGAATTGCACATCGGCTAATTTTCTATCCTACGGGGACCCATACAACGGATCCATGCGGGCGATGCCGTTAGCGGAAGGCTAGTTATTAATAAGATCATTATAATTAGCTACTGATGTAAATAACAAACGAAGGGAATTGCCATAGAATGCAAGCAATTTACTCGGAACAGCAATACGGGCGTTAGTGCCGGTTGGTGTAAGATGTGGTAGGCGGCCGCCAGTGATAAATTCAATGGTGTAAAATTTTCGCAGGGCACGTTGAGTCACACACCGAGTTGGCACCTAAAAAGTATTGAATCAGTGTGACGTGGAGTGGCGTGGAGTAAAGACCTCTTAAAATATGGGATATGATGCCCAGCAGTGCGACACAAAGAGGGTTGTAGCTAAATCTTACATCTTAGTTAAAAAACGGCAAATTGTTTGTAAAGTAGGTTTACGATCGAGATGTTTACGTGATAACGTCCGCACGAGAAAATCTCCATTCGTTTGTATGCCGCTAGAGTGAGAGAGACGGAAGATCGGTCCACTCACTCGAACGCTATGCCAGCCTCCGCTCGTGAGGATTCCGCGTGACAAGTTTCACGGAATGACTGGCAGCGCTCGAGATGAGACGGGAGATCGGTCCGTCTCTCTCTCGTTATACCTGCGATCGCGCTCGTGAGGTTTTGGTGTGACACAAGTTTCTGAACATGTCACCCGACTAAAACGATTTTAAAGACGTTATCACGTCAAAAGATTAGCTTGTCTCTTTCCTATGTCAATACATTTTATACTTTATTTCATTGTAAAGAGCAGCTATAGGTACATGATCGACGGTGCCCGTGTATCAGCCGCGGAAGGCTTTTCTCGTGCTAGTAATACTGAAGATATATTTGCAACGACAAAATTTTATAAATTAATAAATGCTGTCTCCAAAATAAAGTACACACTGATGATAATGTGCGCTGATGTAACCTCCTTAAAATTTTCCTTTTTTTTCCTCCACTTTCCAATCTTGATGAAAGAAAGAAAGAAAGAAAAAATATTTATTTCATATTAGGAATACAAAATATTCGCTTAATGAATGTCATTTTTTCCCGGTCATCGCCTTTAAGTGCCCGTTTGGGCTAGATGTTGAGCTGAGAGAAAAAAGGCGGCGGAAAAAAACTCCCAGCACTCTTTTAAAAAAAACAGTACATATATAATTGAGATAACAGTATGGCTATGGGTCCATAATGGGCACACGTGACAGCTGATCGTATGAGACACTATAAACCCACTTCCAGCTGCTCACAGTTGCGAGTAATTACTAAAACTATATATTACATTTCATTTAGAAATAGCTTTGTGTGGGCGAGATTCATTCCCACGCTCTTTTATCATTAAGATAGTCCTTAGTGTTGTAGTAAGCCTTGCGGCAGAGGACTTGTTTGACTGTCTTCTTAAAAGGTTTTAAAGGCAGGGATTGAATCTTTATTGGGATTTTATTATATATCCTAATGGACATCCCAATAAAAGAAGAGTTTTTTTTATGGAGCCGGCATTTCGGAAATGCCAGCTTGTGGCCGTTCCTAGTTGAGACACAGTTAGGACTATGCAAGTCCAATATGGTTGTGAATTTCTCTTTATTTTTGCGTACATACATTATGTTTTCGTAGATATATTGCGAAGCAAATGTAAGAATATTGATCTCTTTAAATTTTTCTCTAAGTGATTCTCTAACACCTAAGTTATAAATTGCGCGAATAGCCCTTTTCTGCAAAATAAAAATTGATTCAATATCAGCCGCATTACCCCACAGTAAAATGCCATATGACATTAAACTATGGAAGTAACTGAAATAAACTAATCTGGCTGTTTCAATGTCTGTGAGGGAACGAATTTTCTTTATCGCATAAACTGCAGAACTAAGTCTATTCGCCAACTGAGAGATGTGGGGTCCCCACTGTAATTTCGAGTCTATTGTAATTCCCAGAAAAGGAGCTGCTTCAACAATGGCAAGATCCTCACCATTTAATTGAGGATTTACATTTTCTTTTTTAACATTTGGGGGTGAAAACCTTATGCAATTAGTTTTTTTGTTGTTTAATAGTAAATTATTTACATTGAACCACTGAACTACCTTAGAGAGAGCATTGTTCACATCGTCATAATTGGAAATTCGTCTATCGATTTTAAATAACAAAGAAGTATCATCTGCGAACAATACAATCTCATGACTGTTTTCAACCATGAAAGGAAGATCGTTTATATACAACAGAAACAGAAAAGGTCCTAAAATGGAACCTTGCGGGACCCCCATCTCTACAGGTGACCCAGACGACCTTTTACCATTCACTTCAACTCTCTGAGTCCTATCCCTCAAATAGGATGACAGGAGTTTGAGCGCGGTACCTTTAATGCCATAGTGGTTGAGTTTCCTGATAAGGGTTTCATGCTGAACGCAGTCAAATGCCTTAGATAGGTCACAGAATACACCCAGGGCATCCTGTGATCTCTCCCAAGCCTCTATAATAACTGTGTAAAGCTCAACACCTGCATCGGTTGTTGAACGACCCTTAGTGAAGCCAAATTGGTTCTTATGTAAGAGTCTGTTAATTGTGAAGTAAGACAATAGCTGGTTAAGAAGAATTTTTTCGAATACTTTGCTACACGTGGGGAGAACAGAAATTGGTCTATAATTCATGGGGTCAGTAGTACTGCCCGATTTGTACAAAGGAATCACTTTACTATGTTTCATTAAGTCAGGAAATTCACCACTTTTTATACAATTATTAAATATTAGGGCTAAGTGTGGCGCAACTAAGTCTATTATGGAATTAAGAATCTTTACAGAAATACCCCAAAGATCAGTAGTATTCTTAACATCTAATGTCCTGAATATTTTTACAATATGATTGGCGTCTATGGGTCTGAATTTAAAGTTACATTTGCATTCACTCACATTTTCTTTGAGCAACAATTCAGCAACATCGGGGGAAGAGTTAAGCGATTTAGTTGTCGAAACTGGAATGTCACTAAAAAAATTCTCAAATATAGTAGCTACATTCTCATCTTGTTTGACCACAGTATTATCCGCAATAAGTTTAAAATCATGGTTACGGTCCTTGCCTCTTCCAGTTTCGGCATTAATGATGTTCCAAGTCGTCTTTATTTTATTATTACTGAATTTAATCTGATTTTTAATATGCAATGACTTGGCCGCGATACAGACTTTCTTAAAAACTTTTGAGTAATTTTTTACATGGTTACAAAAGGACTCACTATGGTTATAGGACCTCTCATGATAAAGGTCATATAATTTTTGCCTACTTCGGTGTAGTCCCAATGTTGCCCAATCATTGAATGACTTACATATCTTTGGAGAGATTGTCTTTGGGGTAAATACATTATTATATGCTTTGTTGATGTGATCGGATAGTATACCATATTGTTTATTTACACTACCTTGGAAAGGAACTGACAATCCATTTACAAACTTACTTCTAAATCTCTCCATTCGTTTATTACTCACCGGAACGACCACTTTATTCTTATCAACCCGTTTAGCAATTTCATATTTAAAACATGCGAGTTGACCACAGTGATCTGAACTTAGATTACTGATAATCGTTGAATGAGCTGGTGTGCAATCAGTAAAGATATTGTCAATGCAAGTTGCTGTGGAATCAGTAATTCTGGTAGGTTCTAAAAACAGGTTAGTAAGATTACAACATTTCATTATCGATAAAAACATTTTGCTAACTGATGATACCTCCAAGAGATTAATATTAAAATCACCACAAATAATAATGTCCTTCTTCTTCTTGGTACATAATTTAAGAAATAATTCATCAAGAACTGACGCGAAAGTATCAAACAATGCATTTGGAGGTTTATAAATACAAACAATTACACAATAAGGTAGCTCCACACAAGCTATTTCTACCGTTCGCTCAATAGAAAGGCTCACTATATCTTTACGGACCTTAAATTTCAGGTCGTTTTTTAAAATAATTAATGAGCCACCGCGAATAGCTGTCGTTCTACTAAACGAACTGGCAACTTGGTGCTTATCAAAGTTAAACACAACTTGGCAATCTTTCAGCCAATGTTCGGTAATGCAAATAACATCTATATTGTAATATTTTAAAAATAAGTCCAATTCAAGCTCTTTATTTTGTAAGCCTTGCATATTTTGATGCACCAAATTTAGACAATTATTGTTCTTTAAAAAAAAAAAATGCTCGTATGTAAGAATCGGTTCGAGCAATAAGTCACCAGCAATCATTGAAGCAGATCTGAAAGATTACGATTTGTCTAAAGGAATACTCGATATTTCTTCCAGCAATTTGTTATGAAATTTTAAGGGAATAGATAAGACGATCTTCAGTGCCAGGCAATTACGCGGTCGGCATTTGAATGAATGACTGCTTATTATTATATGACTTCCCTCTGAGTTTATATCATCGAATATTTTTTAAATTAGTTTTTTTTTTGCGGTTACCAGCCAGACTTAGTTGCAGCGATCATCAGCCTTCGGAGTAGCAGCGCAATTGCATACGATTCTTATGCAATATGGTTTTCTTGAGATTGTGTGAAGAACGGACGGACCATACCGAGCACTTAAAATCACGTGGTCTACAGTCTCGTCTGGTTTTCTCTATATTTAAATAAAAAAGGAAATATGATTTTATAGATGGTTGAACTTGTATACAAAGAAGAAAGAAAACGTGAAACACCACTGCCGCCGGACTGCCGATCGGAGAGTCCCGGGTTCGATTCCGGGCGAAACAGAAATTTGAATGAAGAGTTTAAATTTCTGTTCTTGGTCTAGATGTTTGTGTTTCTATCTTTGTATGTGTTTGTGGCACCCACGACACAGGGCATAGCTACCCTACTGTGACACGTTATTTATTTATTTTTATTTATTTACCATGCCCATTTATTTGTGTGTATTAAGAATAGAGCTACGGTATCCCCTGTATGAACGTAAGACGCGACTAAAAGGGGGCTTCCGGGGTTGTGGGCGTGAGTGGGAGATCGATCCGCCCAGCCAGCAGTCCCGAACGGCGGTGTGCGCGGCCGCATGCCAGACCACCGGGGCGGTTTTAGTGCGGTCAAATCCCACATAACCCGGCATCCTCTCCCATGGTGAAAAAAACGGTAGAGATGTGCCATGAAGCTACCTTTAATTTTCGAAGTACTCGTAACAACACGCGACCTCATGAACTGAGACTCGTGCTTGCGTTGGGTTCCGATGTTAACAGGCTGCATTGACCACGCCATTATCACCTTTTGCTCATCTGAAACTTCATTTCATAAAATAAACATTCATTTATCACTCCATGAGTTTAATCATAAACTTGTACCACCATTCCACCCTTTACTTACTCTTGATCTAGGTTTTTCAAACAAACGTTCAAACAGCTTGGCGAACTGTAATTGAATAAAACTTCTTTACCTGGTGCAGCGTTAGATAAACTTTTATTTTCCTACAATATAGTAAAAGTTGCGGTTCGTAACAAATTTCAAAATAGTGCCACCATATTTTTTCATATTTTCTTTCTACTGTATAAGCGTTAAATTGGTATAAGTAGTTTAAATTCTTCTATTACCGAAAAAAAACTATTAAATAACACTTTTTATAAACGACAATATATTAGGTATTACGACTGCCAAGAATTGAAATTCATTAAGCTTTGTAAAAATTTAAAAATTTGCATGTGAAAAAAGAACATAATTTTGAATTTGAATAGCACGTTGATGGGGAAGATTTCAATATATTTCTCAGCTTGATTTCAGACACAATAAAACAAAGTTAAGCTTTTAATACTTAATTGTAGCTACGTGAAGAATCTTTATGATTTATGGAACGATTCAAAACCAAATATGTACAGTACAGAACATACCTAGCAGAATAAACTAAACTCACCTCTCTTGCCAGTAAATCAGAACAGAGGAAATAAGAAAACAAGATACAATGCAATTTGTTAAGCGCGTAAGCGTTGGGAGATTGAAGGCTGCCACCGGGTTCGGCGCTTGTTCGAAAAACTATGAAAAGCGTGAATCATTCTGTGAATGTATGTATACATGTAAATGAAGGTCATCGCCCTTAGTTATATTATTTCTAATTTTGATGTTAGAGGTTTAATATCAATAAGGTTTGTCAGAGAGTACGGTCTATTATTTTATGGTGACATTGTCAACTTAAATTGATAATTGAAAATTGACGAACATATTTTATTATAGTAAAATACAGATGGAAATAATATAAAGTAAGAGAAATAGTAGCTTAAATGTTGTTTCTCTTTTCAGGTAAGTTTTTGTAATGTGTTTTATTAATATCTTACGTAATATAAAATGTACTTGTAATGAGAATAAATCTCTTTTCAGAGCAACTCAATTGAGCTTTTATTTCGCCAACATAGAACGTTTAGTGTCTATAAAACAACATTTTTGCGGCTAATATAGCTAAACAATGGAGAAATTGAGATTAGAATTTGTGGTGAAAGCAGGAGATGATGCAAAAACTAATACAATATGTATAACATCAATAACGGACACTAATAATAGTACGTTTTTAATCCCGGAAAATCTTCAATCTGCAAAACTGCATGGTACAATAATAAAAACGAATGCTTTCGAAAAAGTGAAAGCTACTCTCCAAAAGAGACATGATAAAAGACAAGTGTGGATTACATTGACACCGGAGATATATGATACATATGACGGAGGGTAGCCTGAGCGTTCTTCACGAGTCAGGTCGTCGTCCATGATAAATCACCGAAATAAGACACGGAATATGTTCTATGGGCTTTATTCACCACGTTCGTTACAAGATCAACCCAAAATATAGGCGCGCACGTCGGATGAAACCGGATTGTTATTAGAACGCGGCGCGGTCAGCACGGGGATGGCAGCACGTCTGCTCAGTTCGGTGTCTCGATCAAAAGTGCCCAACGTTTAGTTACCACTTGCTAACTGACATCTGACAACTGTCATCTGTCATCGTTATTTTACCGCGCAAAGTCAAATGACATTCTAGTTAGCTCAGTGCTGCCATTTCCGTTTGTGAACGCGCCCAAGTCCGTTCTGACTTGACGTTCCGTTTTACAATCCACGACACGGCCATCTTGACATGTCACACGTCCCTGTGTGACGTACCTGAAAAGAAAGAAACTCAACGCCAGTATCAGATACTCTCGTCTCGGCCTATCCTGTAACATTCTGGGGGAACTCTTTATTCTAAACTACAATACTCATGTTAGACAACAAGTTTATTCTTAATTATTACTACAAACTCAATCTCAAATGAAAATACAACTCAATTAAGAACAATTTGAACCATTGACCAGTATTCGCGCTCTTTACAATCTTATGTTCACGGATTCTACTGTTTTAATCAAAATCACAACTCTAATCAACTATGCCTCTCTCGAGCATAAAGGGTCGCTACTATCACCTAAATCGAGTGATAATAGCTCATGCCGCCCCCATCGGGCGACGATAACCATGCCACCTCCATCGAGTGACGATAACCTTGCCACCTCCATCGAGTGACGATAACCTTGCCACCTCCATCGAGTGACGATAACCTTGCCACCTCCATCGAGTGACGATAACCCTGCCACCTCCATCAGGTGACGATAATCTCGAACTCTCTACATGTTGCCTCCATCAAGCAACACCACGAAATACATTGCCTAAATCGAGCAACATATCGGTCCACAGTATTAGCAGAGATGCAAATCAACAAAAAAAAAAAAAATAAAAAAAAATAACACGCAATCGAATAGTGGTCAATGGATTATACACTCTCTATATCACAAGGCTCTGTAGGGATATCATTATTAGGCATTTTCCGTAATCGATCGTGCGCATACTTGTATGTGCGTCTAGAGTTTAGGGCTTTCAGAGTATAGCGATCATTTTCTAAGACTTCAATAACCCTAAACGGGCCCTTATATTTAGGATCGAGCTTCGTTTGGTTACGCTCCTCGTTCTGTAATAGGACAAAGTCACCTACTGAAAACGGTTCAATCTTGGCCTTTGATTTATCAAATCGTGTCTTGTCGTAGTTGGCGTTTCTCTCCATGTTATTCACCGCATCCGACCTAACCTGCTCTATATCAACCTCTAGCTCTACATCATCAGCTATCATAACTTCCAACGGTCGACCTACTTTACCAATCAGCAGCTCTAGCGGACTCGCTTTAGTCACGCGGTTCATTGAACAATTAAGTGCAAGCTGCACGTCGGGCAAAGCATCCTGCCAGGACTTGTTAGAGGTTTCAGTTGCAGTAAGCATGTTTTTAAGAGTCGACATTACCCGCTCTACCTGGCCGTTAGCTCGTGAGCTTCCCGTAGCGATCAAGTGCAACTTGATATTAACCGAGTCACAGAAGTCACGAAACTCCTGGCTGGCAAAGCAACGGCCCTGATCTGCTATTATTCGCGTTGGGGCGCCGAACAACGCAACACTTTGTTTCACGGCCCTAATACTACTGGCAGTGTCGATATTATGAGTGTGGTGCAAAAGAACGTATTTCGTAAAGGCGTCTATTAATACGAAAACGTATTCCTTTGCATCTCGCTTGCCGCTAAGTTTTCCGGTTGCATCTATATGCACGGTATGCCAGGGGACTGGTACCTTGGGTATAGAATGTAACTCCGCCTGAACCCTACCAGAATGCGACTTAGAAACTCGACAGGTCACGCAATTTTCCACGAATTTCCTTACAAATTTGGACATATTTTCAAACCAGTAAAAGTCGTACATCTTTTCGAGAGTTTTCTCCCATCCCAGGTGAACTAATCCTTCGTGCATACTATGAACAATAGACCACCGCAAAGACCTAGGAACCACAGGTAAGCAACGTGTTTTCCCATTACGCTGTATTTTACGATACAGCATACCAGAACGCAGTTCGTACGTCTTGGCAATGTCCTCGTTAAGTTTTTCATCGACAAGATCACTTACGACCTTTACTATCTCGCTGTCCCGCTGCTGTTCCGCAAGAAGCCAATTTTCAGAAATTTCCGCGACACAAACTTGTTTTGGCTCTACCTTTTCGAAAGTCTTGTTAGGTTTTGGGGGCAAAGGATTCCGGGACAAAAAGTCTACGTGAAGCATGCGTTTCCCGTCTCTATGCACAATATCGAAGTCAAAACTTTGCAAGAAAGCCCACCATCTATGGACTCGCGGGGTGAGATCTAGCTTTTTGCGAGCTGATTTTAGTGAGCTGCAGTCAGTGACGACAGTAAACCTACGACCGTGCAAAAAGTGCCTAAAATGTTTCACTGCGTTCACAACCGCGAGAGTTTCCAACTCATAAGAGTGGTATTTCGACTCCGCGGGTGTGGTGCGTCGACTGAAATAGGCAACGACATGTGGCTTATCGTCAAATTTTTGGATCAGAATACCACCGTAACCCACCGCGCTTGCGTCCGTGTGGAGTTCTGTTTCGCGATCGGGGTCATAAATTGTCAGAACGGGTTCCGTTGTCAAAAGTGATACTATCTGACGCCTAATTTCCTCATACTCTGGTTTCCAATCAAGATTACCGTTCCCAGAAGTCAAAGCGTACAGTGGGGCCATAGTTTGAGAAAATTTAGGTACAAACTGCCTGAAGTACGATGCCAAGCCAATAAATTGGCGTAACTGAGTGACGGTTTCTGGGGGAGGTAGGGCAATGAGTGCTTCAATTTTCTTTGGGTTGGGCCTAATCTCACCTTGGCACACTTCATATCCAAGGTATTCAACTTTTTGCTTCAAAAAGGAACACTTTTTAGCGTTAAGTGAAAAACCTTTGTCGGTCAGAGTATTAAGAACCACCTGCAGTCGTTCAAGCGCTTCTTTTGGGTCCCTTGCCACCACAAGCACGTCATCCATGTAAACGATGACGTACGTGCGTGTCAAGTCACCAAGAGCTTTTATAACGGCACGCTGAAAAACTGAAGGCGCGTTTCGAAGGCCAAACGGCATGGCCAAATATTCGTACTGACCATCGGGGGTAATAAAGGCAGTGCATTCAATTGAATCGGGGTGAATAGGGATTTGATTGAAACCGGATGTCATGTCTAAAATGGAGAAGAAGCGCGCATCATGTAACCTTGATATCTGGTCCGAGATCAAAGGAAGCGGGAACCTATCAGGTACCGTGTTATCATTGAGTTCCCGGTAATCGACACACATTCGGTCGCTACCATCTTTCTTTTTTACGAGAAGGATGGGGCTGGCGAATGGTGACGAACTGGGCCGAATAATATTCGCGGCAAGTAACTCATCTACTTTCTCACGCACTACGCTACGTTCGACTGGACTTAGTCGGTAAGGGCGTCGATACACGGTCTTGTTAGGGTCTTTTAGCCGTATAATCATCGGGTCAGTATCGGCGCGAGTAGTAGGCACACCGGATGTAAAAGAACATTCGAATGTTTTCAAAAGCTCTATTAACTCGTTCCTATATTCGGGGGGTACGTCAGTATCGAGAGAATCGAAATCAAGACCTGTACCCTTACCATGAGTTGATATCGAAAACTCTTGTTACGTTACTACAGTCGATAGCGCTTTTACGAGCGTCGAATAGTTCTCGCCTTAACTCCTACCATGAGTACCGTGAACGTTTACGAAACTCGTTATCGATAGCTCGCTAGCTAACGTAATTTAGTTGTTATCATGTTGGCATAAGTGTAACGTGCCTCACTTCACACCAAGTATGGCTATTTCTTTCTAACTTTACCCAAAAGACAGAGTACGATAGATATTCCAAAAAACTTTAAATAATCCTACTTAGTTGAAAGGTTGTAGAGCAGTGTATAACGTAGTGTTTAATTTCTCTATGGAGCAGTGCAATGCTCAACTATAAGACGTATACATTTTTAAATTAGATTGGTTAAGTTTTGCTAATGTGACATTTTGAGTATTTTTGAGTTTATTTACAAAATGGTTTGTTGTTGTTTGGACGTCCTGCGAGATTCAACGTTAATGAGTATTTTGTTATACTTTATTTTAATACTTATCAATCAAAATTTTATAAATTGTGAACTAGTGCGTCGTAATTTCAATTATTGGTGGATTTTATGGAAAGGTATGTGAATAAGAATATTTTCAAATTAAGAAATGTGTTTTGATTAGAATGAAATCAAAATCATTTATTTGCACATTTATTTCGCAATTAAATGTTGTTCAGACCATATTTAAATTTACAGGTGCACATATTAAATTAGATTTAAATTAAATAAGAATATTTACAACATAGTACAAAAACAACACAATACAATACAAGTACAAAGATAAACCATAATAACATGTTATATTTTTATTGACAATCAATAGTTACAATACAATAGTGATATGATTGTTGTTTGTATTATTATTGTACCTAAGCCAGTTTTTTGTTGAAAATATTTCGTTTCAAGTGGTTAGTTAAAGTGAAAGAGTGGATGGAATGCGATGTTGCGCAATCTTTTAGGTAGATCTTTCATAAGACCACACAAATCCTCAAAAGCTTTCTTATTGAGCCTATATTCTTTTGTAAAATTGTTCTCGCTGATGTGTTCAAGTGAATTTTCGATTCTCTTCCTCATGCCAGCTTGAAAATTCCCTTGTTCACGTCGTTCATCTTATAAAGCAGCCGTCGCTAACATATTCCATGCTAGATATCTTCTTGCCGACATTATTTACACGAAAAACACTCAAAAATAAAGACTTTTACAGTAAAACAAGCACCTTTTCACGCTTCAATTCGCTAGTGAATTACTTAACTATTATCGTAAAGGTTTTTTTCGATGACATTTGTCAAATATGTGACTTATGGTACCGATTTCCTTTAGATTCAAGCAAAACGATACTCGCTAGCGACTTAGAAGCGAATAGATTTCGATAGCTTCTATTATTGGTTGACTCATAATACCGATGTTAGTTCTTCAAGTGACCGCTAGAGGCGCTGTACATTTTTTCATACATATTTTTTACGTAGACGCTATCGAGTTCAGTCACTGTTAACTCATGGTAAGGGTACAGAATTAAAAACGCAGCAAGAATTTACGATGTTGATCCGAGAAAATGTCACATTATTTGAGGTCATGTTAACAGCTATACCGGGAGCTAATACCTCGCGTCCGATCATAATATCATAATGTAAACAGCGGTCAGGCAAAACATGGAAAGTAACCTCAACTGGGATGTCATTAACTTCAATTTGTGATAAGATTTGAACTGTACTAAAAATAGCAGTCTGTCCTATGCCCGTTAATGAAACAACATTATTGGAACGTTTTCCCCTAAATCTACAAGCTATGGACTCTCTAATTAATGAACATTCAGCCCCTGAATCGAATATAAAAGGAAACTGCTCACCGGCATGTCGCAGCGTACCCGCAGGCGTGTTGATGACGCATACGTTGACACGCTTCTCCTGCGACGGCCCGGCCGCGCTGCTAGCGCTGCTCTCCCGGCTGCTCCTTCGTGGACAATTCTTCGCGAAGTGGCCGGCAGCACCGCAGCTAAAGCAGGTGACAGGCGGTGTTGATGAAGTCTTCTTGGGTGTCATGTCGCTAACAGGGGTCTTCGCTCTTGAATCTTGATTAGGAGGTCCTTTTCTTAAGCGGCATTGTATTGCTTTGTGGCCCGCTTTACCGCAGATGTAACACTTAACGGACGAGGCTTCACTAGTTAAACGGGATCTCTTCGCATCAAGGTGGTGATCATTCGGGTATGACGATTTCCGCTTCATAAAAGAGATAGCCTTAAGCTCTTGTTGTAGGCGGTTTCTTGTGGTTATATCGTGAGTGAAAGATAACTGCTGTACACGGTGATCGAACTGAGAAATATGGTTCAAGATAGTCGACACAGCAATTTGTTCGAGTGACAGATTTTTCCACTTAGACATTATGGATGACATCAATGTGGCTGCATAAGAGGCTAGACTCTCATTATCTTTCGGTCTACTGTTGTGCAGGTTAATCAAAAACGCAGCGGCAGTTTCAGCACTCTCATACCTGGCAGTAAACAGATCCTTGAAGCTGGTCCATGTCATCCCTTGGAATGACACTTGAGATAGCCACGCCGAAGCTTGACCTTTGAGTGCGCGACTCAATGCCATCATGAGTGGGGCTCCTTGCAGATCTGGATCCGTGATGCACATGTCCGCAGTCGTAATCCATGCACGCGCATCCGCATTGTCCTTCTCTGGGTCGAACTCGGGCAGTTGAACATCTTTTGTTACCGCCGGGGTTTTCATTGCTTCGATTAACGCCATAAAGTTTCGGTTCTGTTGCTCGATGAGTAATCGCCATTTTTCGTCGTCGTTATTGGTCGTTGCACGCTGATCTTCATCTCGGTTGCATCCCACTTCTGATGACGGAGGGTAGCCTGAGCGTTCTTCACGAGTCAGGTCGTCGTCCATGATAAATCACCGAAATAAGACACGGAATATGTTCTATGGGCTTTATTCACCACGTTCGTTACAAGATCAACCCAAAATATAGGCGCGCACGTCGGATGAAACCGGATTGTTATTAGAACGCGGCGCGGTCAGCACGGGGATGGCAGCACGTCTGCTCAGTTCGGTGTCTCGATCAAAAGTGCCCAACGTTTAGTTACCACTTGCTAACTGACATCTGACAACTGTCATCTGTCATCGTTATTTTACCGCGCAAAGTCAAATGACATTCTAGTTAGCTCAGTGCTGCCATTTCCGTTTGTGAACGCGCCCAAGTCCGTTCTGACTTGACGTTCCGTTTTACAATCCACGACACATATATATATGAGGATGGAAATATGCAGTTTAATGGATATTTTTTGGAGGAAGTAAAAACAGAGATGCATAAACAGACGCATAATACTGGGATTTCAGAAGAAGTGTTAACAAAAATTATGGAAAAATTTTCTGAACTGATGAAAGATAAGGATAAATCCAATAATCTAAGACAGTTGACAGAGAAGTTTGTCATAGAAAAATTCACAAAAAGAACATCAAATGTAAGTCAATGGATGAATATTTTTGAAACTGAATGTACACGTTTAGGAATAGAAGAAAACATACAAAAGATTGAGGCCCTTAGATTATTTTTAGAGGATGCCTGTCTGGACTGGTATAGTTCAATGCTCATGAAATACACAGTAAATTCAGAATGGTCTATTTGGAAGGAAAACTTCTGTGAAACTTATGCGGATAGAGGTTGGTCATCTGTCAGATATGCCATGTTATTTAAATATAGACAGGGATCATTAGTAGAATATGCTGTAAAAAAAGAAAGATTATTGTTAGAAATAAATAAATTAATGGATAAGTCAACTGTTATTGATCTCATTGCTACTGGACTTCCAAATTTTATAATTGATAATATTGATAGAAACTGTTTAAAAGAAACTAAAAATTTGTTCAATTACTTAAGAGGATTAGAACATTTGGTAAATAGAAAAACAACTGATAGAAAAATGAGAGTTTTCGAAAATAAAGTTTTTAAGGAAAAGGATACAAAAATCCCACCATGCAGAATTTGTGAAGAAGAGAATAAAGGATGCCGATATCACCCTGAATCATTATGCTGGTTCAAAAATAAGAATATTGAGAGGTCAAAAAGAGAACAAATAAGAAATGTTAATAATTCTGAGTTGGAAGTAGAGTTAAATGAAATTAATCCAAAAAACTAATAATTCCACCATTAATCAAAATCAAGTTATTATTAAATGGCACTTTAGAGACTACAGGAATTTATGATTCAGGATCGAATGTATCTTTGATAAACTCTAAATTGTTGTCTTTAAAAAATAATAACGATAATAAGAATAATAATAACTGGAAAAAAGCGAACCTGAAAACGATTAATGGTGTGAAAAATACTAAAGGAATGGTTACACTAAGATTAAAAATTTATGACATTGAAAAGGTTATGAATGTTTTTGTAATTGATGGAGCAAATTTTGACTATGATTTTTTGATTGGATTAGATTGTATAGAGAATTTTCATCTTATTCAAAATGATAAACTAGAAATTTTACAAAATTCAAAAATTAAAGATAATGAAGGAAAGATAGATCTTGAAAACTCAAAAACAGAAATTATTATAAATAATGAAGACATAGAAAATGAAAATTTTTGTAGCAATACAAATGAATCTGTAAAATATAAAATTAACTTTAATGAACACATAGAAGAAAAAGACTTCAGAATTTTAATAAATCATCTTGAAATTGAAGAACAAAACGCAATAGAGGAATTAATATCTAATAATAAATCTCTTTTTGCAAAAGACAAATATGATATAGGTACTGTAAAAGGCTATGAAGCACATATTGATTTATTAATAGATAAATATTGTTGCAAGAGACCATATCGATGCACTATAGAAGATAAAAAGGAAATAGAGCAACAAATATCAAAACTGTTACAAAAAAAGTTAATAGAAGAGTCTTATAGTCCTTTTGCCGCTCCAGTAACATTAGCTTTTAAGAAAGAAGAAGGGAAGAAATCAAGGCTTTGTATAGATTTTCGTGAATTAAATAAAATTGTTGATCCAGAATCACAGCCTTTCCCACTTATAGAAGATTTAATGGTCAAGACAAGAAACTGTAAATATTTCTCAACACTGGATATAAATTCAGCATTTTGGGCTATTCCACTAAAGATAGAAGACCGACGTAAGACAGGGTTTGTCACCCAAGACGGGCACTTCCAGTGGACTTGTTTGCCATTTGGCTTAAAAACTTCTCCAGCAATATTCCAAAGAATATTGAGCAGCATTATAAGAAAACGCAAATTATCAAATTTTACTGTCAACTACATTGATGACATTTTAGTATTTTCGGAAACATTTACAGACCATATCAAACACTTATCTTTACTATTGGAAGCTATATCAGAGGAAGGTTTCAGATTAAAATTTTCTAAATGTAACTTTGCACAAGCTTCTGTTAAGTATTTAGGCCATATAATTGAAAATAATACAATAACTCCTCTGAAGGACAATTTAATTGCTATAAAAGATTTCCCTGTGCCAAAAACACAAAAAAATGTTAGACAGTTTTTGGGGAAAATAAACTTTTATGGAAAATATGTACCACATTTATCAATTATATTAGACCCTTTGCATAATTTGTTAAGAAAAGGTCAGAAATTTATTTGGTCAGAAAAATGTCAAGAATCATTTGAAACAATAAAAGAACTACTTTGTCGAAAACCTATTCTAACAATATATGATCCAGAACTACCAATAAATATTTATACAGACGCCAGTATACAAGGTATTGGCGCAGTCTTAAAACAAACCCAGCAAAATGGTGACGAAAAACCATGTGCATATTTTTCAAAAAAATTGAATAATGCTCAGAAAAAGAAGAAGGCCATATATTTAGAGTGCTTGGCAATAAAAGAGTCAGTAAAATATTGGCAGCATTGGCTCATTGGAAAAAGGTTCACGGTTTTTACTGATCATAAGCCACTAGAAAAAATGAATATAAAGGCAAGAACAGACGAAGAATTAGGAGATATGACATACTATCTATCTCAGTATAATTTTGACATAATATATGCTCCAGGAAAGTATAATTTTGAAGCAGACAGTTTAAGTCGAAATCCTGTGTTAGAGCCGTATGATGATCAAGAAGAAGTTTTAAAAATTGTTAACTTTATTAAACTAGAAGATATAAAAATGGATCAACAAAAAAATGAACATATAAAACAAAACGATAGAGGACTAGAGTTAATAAATAATATATATTATAAAAAGAAAGGGAAAAAAGCAAAAATAGTTCTGAGTGAGGAATTTAGCAAGGAATTTAGCAATTAAACAACTTAAAAATAAAATAACACCCTTCTATACAGCACAAAATTTGGGTTATAACATAAAAACATTTTGTGACAACTGTGAAATCTGCATAAAAAACAAATCTAGAGGAAAATATAAATATGGACTGATGTCACATCTCGGCCCAGCAACTTATCCGTTTGAAATAGTATCTATAGATACCATCGGTGGATTTGGTGGCTCTCGATCTACAAAAACTTATTTACATCTTCTCGTAGATCATTTTACCAGATTTGCCTATATTTTAACTTCTAAAACACAAAATGCTAATGATTTTATACGACTTATACAAAAAGTTACACATGATGGATATAGAATTGGTATGATTCTGTCAGATCAATATCCAGGTATAAATTCCAAAAATTTCAAAAAATTTTTAGATGAAGAAAATATACCTTTAATATTTACTGCGTTTAATGCACCATTTTCAAATGGCTTAAATGAAAGATTAAACCAAACCTTAGTTAATAAAATTAGATGTAAAATAAATGAAGTTAAAAATAAATTAAGTTGGACAACTATTGCTCATGAATGTATCCAGAAATATAATGAAACGGAACACACTGTTACAGGATTTTCTCCAAGATATTTACTGGAAGGAAAAAATGTGGATGTATTACCAGAAGAATTAAAAACAGAAAAGACAGAGAGTGATTTATTACATGACAGAAAAGTAGCATTGAAAAACACTTTAAAGTCACATAATCAGAATAAAAAATACTTTGACAAAAATAGAAGAAGTTGCGAAATAAATGTAGACGATTTGGTATATGTTGAAAACGGAAATCGCTTAAACAGAAAGAAACTGGACGAATTAAAAATTGGTCCTTTTAAGGTCTTAGAAAAAGTCTCCAAGTCAATCTACAGAATTGATACAGGATATAAGAAATCTGAATCAAATTTTTTTCATATAACTAAACTTGTTCCACTTCTACAGGTGTAAGTAGTGGACTTCCTAGGGGGGGAGATGTAAATGAAGGTCATCGCCCTTAGTTATATTATTTCTAATTTTCATGTTAGAGGTTTAATATCAATAAGGTTTGTCAGAGAGTACGGTCTATTATTTTATGGTGACATTGTCAACTTAAATTGATAATTGAAAATTGACGAACATATTTTATTATAGTAAAATACAGATGGAAATAATATAAAGTAAGAGAAATAGTAGCTTAAATGTTGTTTCTCTTTTCAGGTAAGTTTTTGTAATGTGTTTTATTAATATCTTACGTAATATAAAATGTACTTGTAATGAGAATAAATCTCTTTTCAGAGCAACTCAATTGAGCTTTTATTTCGCCAACATAGAACGTTTAGTGTCTATATACATATGCATTAAGGTAAAATATGGTACTTATGTATTTTAGCACTAAGTATTTATATTAACAATTTTGCTATAAGGTTTACTTTGTTAACGGCTATGAAGCAGAATAAATTCCACGCAAACAAGAGCAAACGATTCAGATGATATTGGTGAAATATGTGTCCCTGGAATGGCTGGAATGTGTTTTTGTCTGGCTGTGGAACCAAATATATCAGCAATTTCGCTATAGTCACATCGTGCACTTGTAATGTTAGATTAAGTGTACTATTTGCATTAGACCAGATGTTCTGTAAACGCTTTCAATTAGACTACGCAATTAAATGCGCAATTGAATGAATAGTTTCATAATCACACTAATGCTGGCCGCATTACTCGTGGAGTTCGACTCCGAGTGCACAAGATCTAGAACAAGACAAATAACTAAATTAATACATTTACCACAAAAAATTACTTTTGCTACGACTGACAACTTTAAAAACTCTGAAAATGCACAAAATCAACCAAAACAATACCGAGAATCCGTCACATAGCTACACTCGCAGCAGAATCAACAGACAGACAGGTGGAAATAAAAAAAAACCACCCAATGCAATTTGTACAGCATGGGAGCGGCAAGCGTAGGAAGACGGAGCATTGGAAAATGAAAAAATAAATTATGAACTAGCATGAAACCCACGATGGATGACGGAAATTGGATTACATAGAAATGACCTTTTAAAGTGAAATAAAGTAAATATTTAAGACTTATTACAACAGACGCGGGGCTATAGGTGTATAATATGATATTATAACGTGGGTCGTCTAGGTGAGGGAATCCGAAACAGTTGTTATATCGTCCGAACTAAATGTTAGAGAGAATGTTCGGAAAATTCCTTGCGTACAATTTTAGACCGAATCCATTTCAAGAGACCAAAAAACTTGTAATATTAAAATGAAATTAAAGGATATTAAAATGAAGATATACCTATGTGATGTCTGTTCTTCGTATATAATCGTAATGAGAAAACTTGTAAAGTAAAGCAAACCCTTACCACTGTCAAAATTACACTATGGTAGCCAAAAATCCTGCGATTTATGTAACAAAATTTTTAATCGCTATCAGAGCATCAGCAGCAGACACGTGGAATAAAAAGCGATGGACGCAATTTGTGGAATTTATACCCATTTTCACTAACCATAGGATACGCCTAAATCAGATTCTCAAATATTTAGGAGTTGCCTAGAGGAAAAACACGTTACACTAACCCTTAAGTCACGACTAACGACGTTAGGCATAACCTAAAGTTACGGCACCGATTTGGGATGCCGTAGTGCTTAGGTGCCCCTAAACTGACACACGTGACACACGTGACAGTCACTCAAATGATAATAGATAGACGAACAAAACTATGGACAACTGTGAAAAAACTAGGCTACTCATAATATAGGACCAAGCGCACATGGCCCGCCCGGCAGTTAGAGCAGAGCGTAGAGCGCATGCGATCTATGCAACTAAGCCAAACGGGCGCGGTCAGGTGTGAGATGGGTGACCGCTAGTGGCAAAAAAAATTCATGTGCGTTTCCGTGCTTCGGAGGGCACGTTAAGCCGTCGGTCCTGGTTGTTGTCGATAGATAACAGTCGTTAAACCTTGTCGGAGGCCTTATGCGCGGTTTGAAAACATCCGACAGCGGGTTGGCCACTAACTCGCATCTCCACTTGCAGCAGTGGGACGCAAAAAGGGTTGCAGCCATTGCCCTAAATTAGGAGTTACTAAGTAAGGCGTTTCCTTGTTCACCGTTAGTGAAAACGGGCATTAGACAGGTAAACATTCACGTTTACCTAGATTGCGTATTGACAATGAATATACCATATACATATTATACATATTGGAAGATGGATGGAGGATATTGTATAACACATAATGTAGGATTAAAAATACTTTTAGGTAAATTACAAAATTTTAAGTTACTAATCTCTTGGTTCACATTATGCGTTTGTTTAAACATACAAAACTGACAATTTAGCGTATAGGAACAGCAAACTCATTTGAATGATGATAGGTGATATTATAGTAAGCATGTTCCGTGTAATGTTAAATAAATATTTTTTTGTCACAGCAGCAAATTAAGTACTTAAGTGTCTTATTCGGAAACATAATGGATAGATACAAAGAAAATGAGCAATACACAAACAAACCCTTTAAAGACATGTGCTTGTTTAGATTTTTCGACATTTTAGTATCTTGTATGCTGGTATCCAGTGTAAACAACAAATTACTCGGTCTATGACCAGTAAACGCGGGTAACCACTACATTACACTAGGTTGTCATGGGTGGATCGGTACAGACAGGTGAAAAAAGAAAGCGAATGCTTTGCAATTTGCTCGATGCACAGGGGGAAAGACAGATTGACTGAGGACTAGTATCATTTATTATGAATTGCGGAATTTTCCAACATATATAGTACTTATATGTATAATAAATATGGAAGATGGAAATTTACAAAAAAAATTTGTAGTCACAACCAAAATTAGTGTTTTATGGTCAGCTATTGCCTAAAAAATCTTAAAACTTTACTTGGCGCGAGGCGAGAACAACATTTAAGCAGGTATATCTAAAAAAAAGCTTAGGCCAGTATCAATTAAATTCATAAAAATAACAGAATGTAACAAAGGTCCCCATGCCATAAACACATCGAGGGTAACCAACAAATAGTTTCCTTATTTGGGCGATAAACTCCTAATAGCCGCGGGAAGAATAGCATCTGTTGGGAAGTTCTTAGTTACGATGACAAAGCTATTCGTTTCATTCTTCTAATCTAATCTTTTATAGGGGGCTTTATCAATCAGTATTGAATCGGCGTTTTATGAGAATAGCGATAGTGTAATAATAAATCAGTCCCAGCTGGAGGGTAAAGAAAACAAAAATACTTCAGAACCTCTCAATTTGGAGGGTGTAGCGTGGCCTAAACAACGAGCTACGAGGTTTTATACTGGCGCTTCGTTGGAGTTCTCTTGAAGGTACCTCAGACCTACCTCATGAAGGTAAATATGGCGAACCAAATGTATAAAAACACCTTTTGTAAACACCCATATTTGTGCAAATAAAAGTCTTTGTCTCTTTGTGTTCTTCTCACTTCTGGTCACGGTAACTCAGGAAAAGCCTGGAACTTGCTCCGCTATGTTGCTACTCCGTCCAGATTTAATGACTGCGAACTAGAGGCATAAATAAGAACTGGGAGGAACTACGGACTAATGTGGATTCTAATACATCATATTCCCGGTTAAGCATCTTTCACTTAGCCAAACAAATGGCTTGTATTTTATTCCATTCGCAGAGCTACGGCTATAGCTAGGGGAACATAAAAAAGAAATAATTTCAACGAGAAAGAGTTAAAAATATCGATCACGTAACGTCCAAATTGGACAATCTACGAGATTAATCCGAATGAACACACAATAGCACAAAAGACTTCATGTCTCCGCCAATAATACGGTAAGATTTATTTTTATACTACTGACCATTAAATGTGAAATCCACAAATCAAAATCAATTCACTGAATGGCTTCATCAAAAGTCAACGAAAGTGGAAGATCCATTTGTCTGAAGTTGACCTCCATTTGGGAGGATCATTATTGGCATCGTCTATCACATTGTAGTGCTTGACACAAATTTTTATTTCGACTTTTTTATGGTCTTAAATCTTAGTCAATAACTTTTAACTTTGTGGATCATATATTCTGGTAACAATGTTACTCGATATTTTAAAACTAGACTATTGTCACGCAATATACATCATTTTGAAAAAAAAACCGAAGATGTTGATTCTCAGTTTAAGAACATTATAGTTGCAAAAGCTTAAGTATTTATAATTCTGAGTATTATAATAACGCCATTATTTTACACGATACCTACACTAATACTATTTTCAGGGATTTTTCAACAAAGCAATAATCCACAACACCTTTCTGGGAACAAACAAAGGAAAATAAGAAGTTCCAACATTTTATTCCTTTCTTTACTTTTCTTAAGCTCACTGCGTGGTGAAACAAATTAAAAATATGATGGGCTTGGACAAAAGACTCTGTGGGACAGAATGGAACAACTTGTACGGTTTTTACTTTTTAAAAACTAAAGCTGAATAGTTAAGGTCCACTCGTGAGACGTTTAAGTACAGTTAATTACTCCCAATGGCTTTAAGTGTAAAGGATATTTTAGGTTTTGAGACGAGGTAACTAAAGAAATCTGATAATATTAAATTCAGTTTTTGTTTGTACCATTGATATTAATTAGTTAGTAAGAAAACATGAAAGGTTTTTATAGTTCAGAACTTATTTATTCGTTATCGTATATTTTTTATATTCATGTATGAGGTTAAAACTTTACGATACTTTATAGTATGGGTATCTATTGTTTACCTCATGCCATAACGATTTCTATAATTAATAGAGAATCAGGCGTTACTTTTCGGAACTCTGTTATAAAGTTAGGAGAAAACTACTATGCAACAATCCGCAATCAAAAAGTATGTATGGTGGTGTATACTTTTTCATGCAATAGCACCTCCCTGCCTCCCACATAGGATACATGCACATGCAACAATAAAAAATACACCAACATACGTACCACCACCATCACGTGTTTCGCCCCAAAACAGAGCATCATCAGGGTTATTGACTCTACGACGTATACTCGCAAACAAAGAGTCGTAGAGTCAATAACCCTGATGATGCTTTATAAATAGGTAACGATTTCTGATATTGACGTAATCTATTTTCCAGGTTGACGCTGCAACACGCAAGTCATGTTGAGAAAAGCACTGCTGAGCCTCTCAAGTGAAGATCTACACATGTACCACTACTAGCAAAAGGACCTTCTCCAATCAGATTAACTAAAAATTGTTCCACCGCTACATACGATTTTTCCTTGAAGCAAATTTGTTATGTTTGTTTAAAACGTAAATTGGGCGACTATCATTCTCCGGAAAAGCATAGTAGGAGAAAGTACTTGTGACCACCAAGTTGTGACCACCAAGTTAGAGGAGGCCTACTATAAACACTGGATTTGGCCATATTATTAACAGCGGATAGAAGGCAGGCTCGTTGTCAAGAACTTTAGTACTTACATACCTTTACGCAATTTCCGTTTTAGTATTCATACAAGCACCTTTTTCAATTCAGACAGATTTATGTAGCGAAGTTTCAATTCGAGCGAGGGTTGTCTGCATTGTTTGAATTCCAATAGAACGGTATCAAATGGATTTATGTCTCTACGCACTCTGCTTCGATCTGCTGATTTTAATCCACGCATGTTTCTAGTTTCTATATGCTTTGACTTTCTCAATACGCAATAGTTACATGTTAGTGAAGCGATTGATGATACCGTTTAAATTTCTGTTCATGATTTGTGTGAACTGGTAACTACATCTCATGATTCCTAGTGAAGGACTATCAGTGTGAGGCATTATTTTTAAAATATTCAAATCAACGGAATGATGTTATTGTTTATTGACGTGATAACGTCTTTAAAATCGTTTTAGTCGGGTGACATGTTCAGAAACTTGTGTCACACCAAAACCTCACGAGCGCGATCGCAGGTATAACGAGAGAGAGACGGACCGATCTCCCGTCTCATCTCGAGCGCTGCCAGTCATTCCGTGAAACTTGTCACGCGGAATCCTCACGAGCGGAGGCTGGCATAGCGTTCGAGTGAGTGGACCGATCTTCCGTCTCTCTCACTCTAGCGGCATACAAACGAATGGAGATTTTCTCGTGCGGACGTTATCACGTAAACATCTCGATCGTAAACCTACTTTACAAACAATTTGCCGTTTTTTTATAGTAATAGCTGAGGCTATTTGTGTACCTACTTTTTACTCCGGTTGAACATCTAATTTTCTTTCTAACGCGGATGAAACCCCGGGGTAGTGCTATACAAGCATAAAACTTATGGACAGCTTTTCAAAAGGTCCAAATAAATCCAAATTTTACATTAATTTAATTGTTTTTGTAGAAAAACATTTTATAAACATAACTTCACTCTTTTTCACGTTCTATCACATCACATCAGTATCCCGCAGCATGCGGCGGCACGCGCGACACTCAGACGCTCTCAGCATTTTAATATTCATGTCGAGCTCATTGTTTGCTTTGCAACTATTGATCACCGTTTTAAAATTCAAACCATTTTTAGTATTAAGTGGTCGCTGCAACCCATGGACACTTGCACACCACCTCAAGCATGCCTAACTTTACCTATGCTTATCTTATCTGAGATTGTATGCTGTTCTGCTCCTACTCCTAAGGCTCATGTAAGCCTGCTGTAAGTCTATACAGCGTTATTCCTTTGTGATCTCTCTTATCCCTACTTAATATTATAAATTCAAATGTAACTCTGTATGTCTGTCTGTCTGCTACGATGGAACACAGATAGTGGACCTTGGAAAAGGACATAGGATGGTTTTTATCTTACGGAAACCTATAAAAAGAAAAAAATCGGCTCAATTGTAGCATTCCTTTGTTAGAATGAAAACAATATGAGCCTACCTATGTTGAATTAACGTACAAATTATTACTACCTAAAGTTTAATTTAATTAGAAAGGTACAGGCAATTTCTGTAACTACTTATAACTTTAACTGTGTTGTTTAAATAAATATTAATATTGATTTAAATTTTTGTAAGGGTAGCAACATAATATTCATATTTTATTGTTTAATACTATCAAACTCAGTATCAGTCAATGATCCAATTCTGTCAGGATATAATGCCGTTCAAATTTAATACGAGTATCTACGCGCATTTTGTTTTTACACGGAAACCACCCTTGAGTACCTAATTACATTAGAGAGTATCGTGTATAGAGAGCTATCGATTTACCTAACAAATACAGATATGTTTAGGGCTTGTGTATCAATGTGTTCAGCCCTCAGGCTATGTGTTCCGCTGTCTGAATTGTTTGCATTCGTTGGATCTGTATCAAAATTTATCTAGGCCCGAACGAAGAGTGTGCGCGAGCATACTCGATATTCGTTCAGTCATCGCCTCTAAAATGTAATATATTATAGCATGCTTTATAGATACGGGATATATTTTTATTTTTATTTTTTTTAAGGCTATTGTTCACAAAGATTCCTTTTAATTTAAATGGAGTGACATACGAGGTAAATAGATAAAAAAAAATTTGTGGCTCACACGCCAGTATGTTTCTTCTGTTTCAATTTAATTCAAAGTAAAAACCGTTTCTTACTTTCCAAAATTAATTTACCGAGATATTCTCCAGAGAACCTTTTCTTTGTTCGTGTAAAACGTTTGGGGTAACTAATAGGTAGGTATTTGCGGGTGGCTTACAGGTTACAGGCCAGTATTTCTCATTATGTACTTCTGTTCCCGCGGGCTCGAGGTTAATATGACCTGTAATGAGGGTCTACTTAACAACCAAAATGTATTTCACTAATTGTATTCTTATATTGTATTTATATTCTTAAACCTCTGAATCAAGCGTTAATTAATTGGTTGAGTAACTAATACTCTACTTTCGTCCTGTCTCCCTTTATTAGCAGTCGGTCCCCATTACTATCTAAAGATAGTTAATAGCGAATAAAATTTGTCGGAGGCCTTATGGGTGGTTTAGAAAACATTCCACAGCGGGTTGGCCACTAAACCGCATCACCACAACCCGCATTGGAGCAGTGTGGTGGAGCTCCCCAATAAAATAATGTCTCTTAATGCAGCCAGCCACAAGAAAACTAAAACAATACATTACAACCTGTACTACTGCTCTTAATAACACATGCATAATTAACCCCGGGACAACCGGGATAGGATAGTGAAATTCCGTATGTCACGGCTCGAAGCACAAAGGGCCGTTCTTGTTCCTGCTACTTCCATCTTATTTGTACCTTGCTTCTTGCTTGCGGCAGTATGTCGCCAAGTATATTATTACCTTCAAAGGAAAATTAACCTACCACAAGCAATATTACTGCTCTAATCCCACATAAATAATAAGGTAAGGGATAACATAGTAAAACTAACTCCGTCCCTACTCCAATCATACAAGGCCGTGTGTTCCCAGCTCTTCCCATCGTATTCCTGCTCATTAATTATTTGCTCTCAGCTATTTCCATCTTATTCATGTTCATTAATTCTTTGAAACTTTGCCTCAGCGAAGGTGCCGTCATCTAGGTATATATTTCTTGCCTGGGACAGTATGTTGCCAAATTTACTACCTTCAAAAGATATCTACTAACTTAACACAAACCGAACTCTTAATTCGACATAAATAGTAAGGTACGAGTAACTGACAGAGGGTGTCACGGCTCAAAGCACAAAGCCTTGCAAGAACTTCCGACAAGTTCTAGCTGCTCCCATCTTATTTCTACCCACATGTTATTTGAGGATTTTTACTAGAGAAGTAGGCAGCTATGTGTATGCTTCTTACTTGCGGCAGTATGTCCGCCAAATATATTATTATCTTCAAAGGAAAATTAACCTACCACAAGCAATATTACTGCTCTAATCCCACATAAATATTAAGGTAAGGGATAACGTAGTAAAACTCGCTCTATTACGGCTCAAAGCATAAAGGGCCGTGTGCTCTCAGCTATTTCCATCTTATTCATGCTCATTAATTATTTGAAACTTTGCCTCAGCGAAGGTGCCGTCATCTAGGTATATATTTCTTGCCTAGGACAGTATGTTGCCAAATTTACTACCTTCAAAAGATATCTACTAACTTAACACAAACCGAACTCTTAATTCGACATAAATAGTAAGGTACGAGTAACTGACAGAGGGTGTCACGGCTCAAAGCACAAAGCCTTGCAAGAACTTCCGACAAGTTCTAGCTGCTCCCATCTTATTTCTACCCACATGTTATTTGAGGATTTTTACTAGAGAAGTAGGCAGCTATGTGTATGCTTCTTACTTGCGGCAGTATGTCCGCCAAATATATTATTATCTTCAAAGGAAAATTAACCTACCACAAGCAATATTACTGCTCTAATCCCACATAAATAATAAGGTAAGGGATAACGTAGTAAAACTAGCTCTATTACGGCTCAAAGCATAAAGGGCCGTGTGCTCTCAGCTATTTCCATCTTATTCATGTTCATTAATTATTTGAAACTTTGCCTCAGCGGAGGTGCCGCCATCTAGGTATATATTTCTTGCCTGGGACAGTATGTTGCCAAATTTACTACCTTCTAAAGATATCTACTAACTTAACACAAACCGAACTCTTAATTCGACATAAATAGTAAGGTACGAGTAACTCCCTCTGTCACGGCTCAAAGCACAAAGCCTTGCAAGAACTTCCGGCAACTTCTGGCTGCTCCCATCTTATTTCTACTCACTTGTTATTTGAGGATTTTTACTAGAGAAGTAGGCAGCTACGTGTATGCTTCTTACTTGCGGCAGTATGTCGCCAAATGCACCCTTCAAAGGAAAACTAATCCTAACACCAGCAATATTACTGCTTTAATCCCACATAAATAATAAGGTAAGGGATAATAAATAAATAAACGTTACACACTCATAGCCCCACAGTAAGGTAATTAATACCTTGTGTCGTGGGTACCATGGACACATACAAAGACAGGAACACAAACACCCAGGCCGAGAACAGAAATTTAAACTCATCATTAAAATTTCTGTTTCGCCGGGAATCGAACCTGGGACCCTACGATTGGCAGTCCAGGGAAAACGTAGTAAAACTCGCTCTGTTACGGCTCAAAGCATATGGGCCGTGTGCTCCCAGCTCTTCCCATCGTATTCCTGTTCATTAATTATTTGAAACTTTGCCTCAGCGAAGGTGCCGTCATCTAGGTATATGTTTCTTGTCTGCGTCAGTATTTCGTTTATAGTACATTTTTGCTAAGGCGATAGTTGTAAACAAACATGGCACTTGTCCACTCCAGTGCGTCCTTAACAACATTATCGTAATTCCTAAAAGACCGTACTCTATATTAGAACAGTACTTAATTGGTTTGCAGGAACAGATCCTACACCAAACTGACATATCGGCTCCCTAATCCTACATAGAGCTTTTGTATCCCAAGAGATTAGAGTTGAGGCCAATACCAAAGGCATGTCAAAAAAAAAATACAACGATCATTGCCAACCAATAAGAATAGATCGAGTAATATTTTATCCGAAAATTAAAGAAGTTTAGCTAATGTCATGGTGAGGTGACCTTGACCCTGTCAAGTGAAGTCTTGTTACTTCGTAATTTTGCAAATTGTAGAATATATTATGAATAGTAAAGGACGCAACCACATAAATTATTAGAAGAATAAAAAAACTGAGGAAACGCATTATTCCTATAGCCACATTGGCCAATAGTGATGTTGTGGACTTCAAAGGATATTTTGAAAATTTGTATAACTTCTATCGCTACTGTAGAGTACTTAATTAATACACAATTCGCATTTTTCCATCAGCGCTACAGAGGCCTTAGTGTGAGTCTGCACACTCGAAAACGTTACTATCGCGTTAGCGTTAAGAATTTAACTATCGACCTTATTCCTTTCAGGTTAAGATCTATCTGTCTAATGTTAACTCGGACGCAGTAGTAACGTTTGCGCGTTTACAAACTTACACTAAGGCCTCAGATCTGGATTTGAACCCGACTGCCGGGCTTCCTTTAACTTTAAGCGTAGCTTCCTTTAACTGTAATCACTTAATTACCAAAAGAGCATTATACCATAACAGTAATTGTTTTACGGGATGTCCAAAATCAAAATGTCACTCCTCCGAACTGGTCCCAGTTAAGATTAATGTTGCCAGAACATTAACAGGATATTAGCTTTCGCTCTTCCCTCTATCAGTTTAACGGATCTTACGGTGACCATTACGGTTTGATTTATTAAAGACTTTGTAAATTGAAGATATGGTATAACATAAATGATGTTTTGACGAAGTGCGCATGGCTGCCAAACGGGCGCGGTCGGGTGTGGAAGGGTGACCACTAATGGCAAACAATTTCATGCGCGTTTCTGTGCTTCGGAAGGCACGTTAAGTCGTCGGTCCCGGTTGTTATCGATAGATCACAGTCAAACCTTGTCGGAGGCCTTATGGGCGGTTTGAAAACATAAGATAGCGGGTTGGCCAATATTTCGCATCTCCACTAACCAAGATTTGAGCAGCGTGGTGTAGTCCAGGCTTACCCGATAGTGGGGCGAGACCTGTGCCCAGCTGTGGTACGCAAGAAGGGTTGCTCCAGGATGATTTTGGAAAATTAAGTTACTTCGGAGGCTTATATGTAAGTGTAGCCCAAAACCATATGTTTTTACCGGAATACAAAATATCATGAAGATTGCTGCGATCGATTTAGTTTCATTATGATGGATACCTATCCGTTTGGTTGGGTTTATGTACAAAGAACAAAATTTATGTACACGTAACAAATTTTCCTTGATAAACTTTGTAAATGCCAATTCAAGGAACAGGTGTCCTCTCATCTACTAAAAATGATTTAAGACATAGGAGGACTATATTGGCCAAATGTGAGACTATGGTCTCTGTCCTCCTGTCAATTCCGAGACCAATAGGCCTCAAAGACTGGGATTTGCATTATGCCAGATCTATATCTTATGACAGATCCAGCATAAGAGTCTGTAACTGAAGTGTGCCAGATTACAATAATAAAATAAAATATACATAACATGTCACATGATTAAATAAAAACACATATCAGCAAAGTTAAATGCTCCTTATTTCGCAATAGCATAGTCACAACACACGGAAAATACCTCTCCAGGAGTGAGCCACAGGCGGTCGTCCATCACCGCTCATACAATATTTTATCTCATCGGCTGAGTAACTGATCAATCAATCCATTACAACCCAATCACTATGGCGTCGGTTTCTGGAGCGAAGTTTTGTAATCGAAAGGAAGCACAAATTCTGGCAAAGTTATCTAATAAAATGTTAGCAAAAAATATTTTTTTATTTCTCTATTGAGATTAAAAACTATGCTACTTGTCCGCATGAAGCAGGGGCCTGGCGTAGTATTCTGATGTTCTAACCATTTGGCTTTCACTACACGCGCATGTATACCATATGGAAATATGAATAGCTTTAATCTTTCATTTTATTTAATACACTACACAATACACCGAAAACCTACAATTGAAAGGTAGTTGCCAAAGGCGCTTTTTCGTTCAAAAGACATCCTTTGAGACGAATCTGATTTTCTTGTTAAATCCGAACCGATGTGGACAACGTCTTTATGTGACAGTTTTGTTCGATCGGATAATAAGGAGTTCCAGGGCTAGATATTGATAGTAAGTACTAAATCAAAACCGTTAATGGAAGTTATCGTTAAAATGATATATAGTCAGTGGGACGTTGTCTCTGAGTGCAAATCGTAAAGTCTGTAATTAAATATTACTTTACAAAATCTACAATCATCCCTTTGTTGAATGATACTAGAATGCGGATGGGAAGTAAATGGGAACTACTTAGTTTTTAGTAGTTAGTCTAGTAAGTAGTAACATACGAGTACTATACTATTTTTTTTGCCTATATTTGTAAAATAAAATATTTTCATTTCATTTCATATACTAACTTCTAAACACTAAACTTTTTCATGTAAATTTTTGCCAAGACGAGTGCTTATGGCTTACTGTGTGAAAAAGATATCAGATCTTATGTAGAGCCAAGCTCCTGATATGAGTTAGACTCTAACTCTAGTACTCTAACTGTTAGAGTACTAGAGTTAGGGTCCCGATGTTGGCCTAAATTTTAAATTAGTAGGATCAAAAGAGGCTGCAATGGTAACTGTGGACCAGCATCAACGGGCACGAAATAATTTAGCAACGGTCACCCGTAAACGTGTAGAGCGGAGCCGATATTGCTTTGTACATCGCATATATTCTACGCTTGCTGCAGAAGACGCTTGATACAATTTTAACCATTTGGAATGTAAGACTCTTACTTGTGAGCTTTAGAGTAAACAAAACAGTGCATAACTACTACAAGTTTGTACATCGTTTATTAGTAAGGAGCTAACGTTACAATAACAAGTGACATATCTAAACATTACATTTATTGTCCTACTTATAGCACAAACTAACTCACGAGCTGCCATAGAGAATTTCTTGTTCGAAAAGGCATTCTTTGATATACATATGATTTTCTTGTGCGGATTTCTATCATGTCTGCGTGACAGCTTTGTTCGCCCGGCGGCGGTCTATATAGCGATAACATAATCGTGTGAGTGCAAATATATAAAAGAAAAGATCAAAAGATACAAATTGCTTAGACATGTAAAGTTGCGAAATCTCTTAATACCTATAACATATGCGAGATGAGAAATAACATACTTTTAGAAAACTAATTCTCTTATAAACTAATGGCCTGAAAGTTACACAGTTACATATGACTGCTATTATTCACAAGCCACACTGACTACCTGTAAAAGGTATACCCCGACATGTTATACCTACCGCTTGAACAGTCCGCCGCAACTATTTCATAAAGACCTTCGCCTATGTACAGGTGCCGCTAATTTGACTCAGTAATTATTATAGTGAGTAGTACCTTCGTGGTGGAAATTAATTTCGTGGGTCGGTGCTTGCTATACAGACGAAATGGGTGTAGCATTAGTCCTTTCCGATGATGCGATTTCTTCAAGATAGAAAAGGATGCAGCGGTGAAGTGGGTAATTCAATTATCTGATTTTTTAAGCCTGCTACAATTTCTTCTAAAAAATTACGTGTTTCATTAAAGGAGCTATTCTACAACGACACTGCAAAACATAGTAAGCATTGCAAAAAAGTTGATAATTGTCGCTATGACTAATTTTATTGGTTCGTCGCCAATCCCATTACACCGTTCAATTAGGGCCAGCTACTAATAGATGAGCGATCATTCCGTTCGCTCTTAAGCTGACACAGCTCAGCTAAAAATAAAAGGCTTTGATATCTCTACATTAAAGCATTGTTGCCACAATGGACTGTCAGTGATGACCTACGGACCCCGTAGTACAGGGCCAAGACATAATATGAGCTTCTTCCACGGGCTTAACGTTGTTCAGCGAGCATTTTCGAGTCCGGCATTGCTATCTAATCTGCAAGCTAAAGTGGCACTTGTCCATACTGTTAGGGGGACCAACAACCGATGAGGAAGAAAGGATCTCTGATGGCGACCACCACTGACAGCGGGAATAAAGAGGAATTATGAGCACACATGACCAGATGCAGTTGCGATTACGGGAGGCATATGTCCATCAGTGAACTGTTAAAAGCTGACAGATAGATGGATGAAATATTAGTTCCTTACTATGAAATTGTCGATACTCAATACTGGCACCTTTAAAATCAAATAACTTGGATTTGATTAGGAATTCCAAATTCAATTTTATTTCGAAATAAAGCGTATTTCATTTGTTTGAGCTTCAACATTTCTATAAAAACAACTATGGACAAATTGAAAATTCGCGGTATTTACGAATACGAGTTCCACTGTGGCATCAGTGCTGCAAAAACGACTCGAAGATTTAACAGCAAACGGTACGTTTTTGATTTCAAAGTTTCCGTTCTGGGAATTTCGATTTACCACAATGAGCCTCGTTAATGAACTGATAGGGGACATCAGTGCTGCAAAAACGACTCGAAGATTTAACAGCAAACGGTACGTTTTTGATTTCAAAGTTTCCGTTCTGGGAATTTCGATTTACCACAATGAGCCTCGTTAATGAACTGACAATAGATAAAGACCGGGGATGGTTGACCAACTTTTGATTTGAGCTTTTATATTTCCGATGTTGAACATAATATAAATAAAACAACAGTTGATACAGATAGAAGAACTATTCAGGTGCCTAAAATACTAATCCATAACCTATATATTTCTCGGTATTATACTTATTTAGTTGATTTTCTAAACCCCTGACTCTTGGTCAACCTACCCCGTATCCGGGGTAGGTTGACCATAAGCATGGGGTAGGTTGACCTAGGCATTAATTAGTGTAAATAAGGAGGATTAGTATAAAATAAAACATTTAAATGTACTAAATGATAGAAACTTTAAATTTAATTATTAACAAACTTAAATTTGAGATCCTTCTCAGTTAATAAGGAACTTTTATAAAGGTAACAATCTTCTTTGAACTATTGATAAAAAAGCCTAAATTAACAATTTTTTTTCCACGCAGTTCTTTCTTCATTTTTGGAAGCAAATAATAATCGCTAGAGGCCAGATCTGGGATGTAGTGTGGGTGACGCAGTTGTTCAAAACCGCATCGGTAAATAGCAGCCGTCGCAACATGGCTGGTGTGCACGGGCGTATTGTTGTGCAAAAGGAGCACACCTTTTGTAAGCTTTCGTCGCCTTTTTTCCTTAACAGCTTCTTTTAATTGATCTAGTAAAGAAACATAGTATTCTCCAGTCACGGAGACACTACGTTCTTTATAATCGATCAAAAGGACGCCTTCTGTATCCCAAAAGATCGTCGCCATGATCTTTCCGGCCGCTTGAGACACGACACGACACGACACATGAGAGTGGGGGTGTGCCTCTTTTATGCCATTGCATCGACTCTTGCTTTGACTCAGGTTCATAATTCATAATGGTGAACCCAAATTTCATCACCAGTAACAATTCGGGCCATAACTTCCTCCCTTTGCTCTCCACAGCGGTCCAAAAACTCGCGACAACTTTCTACCCGCTCGCGTTTTTGATGCGCAGAAAGCATTCTCGGGACCCATCTTGCACAGACTTTAGTCATGCCAAGATGTTGATGTAGAATGTTCAAAATGGTTGTTTCTGATACTCCAACTAATGCTAAGATAATGACCCGATTAGGCTTAACATTGGAAAATATACTTGATGTGGCGTTTATGCTCTTATTATCGAAGATTACTTTATGACAAGCTCTTTCTAGGATATTTTTGATACATCACCCCTTTCAGATTTTCTTTTGTCATTTTCTGTAAAAATACAAAACTGTGATTTAGTATGTGAGAGAATACCTACCATAATAGTGTTTATATTGATGATTTATTTATTTAACAATTTGGTAACCCACACAAGTCCTTAAAATAAGTAAAAAATTTTATACTTGTATTAAAGGGGTTGGTTGACTAATTAGTCTACCTACCCCGAAAAAAATTTGTCAACCAACCCCTGGCGCCATTTTGAATTTTACCTCGGTATCGTAAGCAAACTCTGGCACTAACATGGATGCAATACTGTATAATATAGAATAAAACTATCATATTTATATTTGACATAGCAACAAAAGTGTTTCAAACTGGTCAATAGGCACAATAACAAAAAAATTACTTACCGAGCCCAAAAATACAACATGTGATGCCACTCACGAACGCCGCGCGACTGCGGGCGCCTCACTTCACACAAATTAGCGGGCCGCGGGGGGGGGGGGGGGGGGGGGGGGCATCGTCGCTCATCATTAGATGATAAAAAACACGTGACAGTGGCGAGTTATTGTAGCCTAGTCTACCTGCCCCTATACTCAACCACGTGAATAACGAAGAATTGAAGGCGATATTGGAAGCAAATACAAGCAAAGTTGTTGAGTTCAACTAGTTGAGGAGCTGCGACTGGAACCTCTGCATCACCCACCATACTTTCCAGATCTTGCTCCTTGCTTGATGATTACCACTTTTTTACAAAATTATGAGAACTTTTTACAAGGAAAACAATTCAGACCTGATGAGGCAGTCAAAACCGCCTTCAAACAGTTCATAGACTCTCGCTCCCAGTATTTTTTCCGAAAGGGATCAATGATCTGCCTATAAAATGGCGAAATTGTATTGATATTGACGGCGCATACTTCGATTGGTTAAATAATAATTTCACTATTAGTGAAATTTTGAAAAAAGTTTTATTAAATAAAACTTTTTTCACTTTTTTGATACTAAACGGCAATTTCATATGTATTTCCTAATACCTTACTTGCGCAGTCTTAGAAGCTTTCCGAACTTGGTTTACTTAGTGTAGTTGATTCAAGTTAGCAATTAGAATCTTCTCTCTGAAAAAAAGAGACTTCAATCGTAACCGTTTATGGTCTACTTATTACGAAAAGCTGCCGACCAGGAGTAGACCATCAGCCTCCGGAGTAGCAGAGCAATTGTACACCATATATTTAACACCACAAGGTCTGCGTGCTTTTCGGTTCAAAGACTGCGTGTTCGCTAAAACAATTAAAAAAGTAAGCACACGATAATTATCGCCAACTACTAATTGGTTCGCCGACAATCCCTATTAAACCCTGCAATTAGGGTCAGCCACTAATAGACGGGCGATCGGCCCGTTTGTTCTTAACTGCTCGAGCTCCGTTAAAAATAGGCGAAATTCCGATTACTACGATGGTTTACGTATATATAGTTATATTACCTATGTATAGATACTTCAACTCAGTTGTGCGCGCGGCGCTACGTGTGGGTAAACCTGTATATACACAGTGACTTTGTGTGCGTGACAAGAGGTACAGTGAAGTTGCTCGGACGATCACGGCCGCGTCACTGTCACACAAATTAAAGCTGCATAATTACTAGCCCACGCACACATAGCGCCGCGCGCACAACTGAGTTGAAGTATCTGTAACTGATCCAACTCTTTCTCGTTTCCGCTGTTTAGATAATTAAAGTAACTATTTCTCTTTAAAAGCTCTTATATATTTATTTATGTATTGTATATGCTTGCAACAATAAGTAATTACAGCAATTCATTATAAATTCTGAAGCCTGACTTGTCACAACAATAATTTGTACCGTCACACTAAGTGCAGAGTTTATGTAAGAAACCGGTTGTTTCACCGATAATCTCAAGAGTCTTGTTTTGATGGTTTCTTCAGATAAAGCGGATACTTTTCAAATATAGTCAATATTGTAGCTTTACTGCATCACTGCTGTCTTTTCATTTGAATATCGTTAAGTTTACACTGCCCCTTTGAAACCACTGGTTAGTGACTTCAAAGGGGCACTGAAAACTTGATCCGAGAAACTTCTACAAGGTACCTATCATGCAGCGATAGTACTGAACAGCATTTTCTTGAAGGTTGAGTGTCTACAAGCTTGGCTATCGCAGTAATCTTTGACCTAATTTAATTTAAGTATTTAAAAAAAAACGGCAATAGAATATAAACATAAATATTGTATTTTGCACAAGAGTAATCTGTTGTGATGATGATGATGATATAGATGATGAAGCGCGCATGGCCCGGCGGCGAGCGTAGAACGCAAGCGATCTACGCAGCTAAGCCAAACGGGCGCGGTCGAGTGTGAGATGGATGACCGCTAGTGGCAAAAAATTCATGCGCGTTTCCGTGCTTCGGAGGGCACGTTAAGCCATCGGTCCCGGTTGTTGTCGATAGATAACAGTCGTTAAACCTTGTCGGAGGCCTTATGGGCGGCTTGAAAACATCCGACAGCGGGTTGGCCACTAACCCGCATCTCCACCAACCCGCATTGGAGCAGCGTGGTGGAGTAAGCTCCAGGCCTCGCCAATAATGGGGAGAGACCCGTGCCCAGCAGTGGGACGCAAAAAGGGTTGCAGCCAATCTGATATAAAGTTTAGAAATACTCTCCATTCTTACCAAATATAACGCAATAACGCTACATTCTAAAAATTTATAGAACATTATGCCTTTAGTGTTCTGTGGTAAACCCCTTCTAAAAATAGAACCCGTTTTTCCCCATTTCAGGACAATGTGAATTTGCAATATGGCCGATGCACTTTGTATCGATTAGTCCGTGGCACGTGGGAGAAATGGAGATTACAGGTTTTCGTATGTTAACGATGAGAAAAAAGGCTGTTCTGAAAATTGGTGTACGTTTTAGTAAAGCTTAAAAATACTGTATTAAAAGCTGGTTAAAGGTAACTAACTAAGAAAGATATAAATAGATGTAAGGTAAAGAGAGTTTTATTAAGGTGTCAAGAAGTCATACAAGACGATTCAAAAGCATTTTAACGGTCAATTACTTACAAAAATGAAACTAATTTAGATACGCTACAAAAAGACGAAACTGACGACTCTCTACTGCAGGCTACTAGTCTTAGCCAGTGCAGGCGAATAAGTTTTTTTTATAATAATAAACCGAAGAAAGGCAGACGGGCCGAATGGTGTTAAGCGGTCACCGTCGCCTATGGACACGGGCAACCCTAGAAAACCACCAGAGCATTGCCAGCTTTGCAGAAGATTTTTTTACAACTTTCTTGAAGAACCCCATGTTATAGTCCACGGAAAATGCCTCAGCTGGAAGGTTATCAAATAACTTACACGACTGTGGTAAAAAGGAGCGTGCAAAGCGGACTGTGGAGGACCAACACGAGTCTTGATGATATGTCGGTGGAATTTTAACCTTCGTACAAATATTTTATATTACCGTTTTTTTATTAATACCGTTAAATAGTGTAGGTTAAATCTCGCCGGAGCAGCGATGGCCGAGTGCTAAAAAACGGCGATCTACAGCGCGACCAATACCGGGTTCAAATCCTCGGCGAGCACCTCTGACAAAGAAATTTGTGATGTGCGCATTTATCGCTACGGTAATGAAAAATATCGTGATATTTAATTGATTACGATGTTCTCCATCGCCGTGAATGCCTGAGAAAAAATCATAAAATCCCGTAGGCATGACGTCCAACAATTCGCACTTGGCCAACGTGGTGGACTATGGCCTAAATTTTTCACCCACAAACCGGAAGTAACTAAATCGGACATACTGCAAATCCCGTAATAAACTAAAGGGGCAACATTCAAAAATGCCGAAAGCAAACCCTTTGAGCATTACACGCAACATTTAGCTCCCTTTTATAAGGTTTATCCACGTACGGAAGCCAAAAAAGGTCTAGCAACACTTGCTCAGCCTACCACGCGATTTTCATCATTAAAACGAAGTGTTAAGGACGATAATGGAGTAGGAATTGCTAGGCATATAAAGCATCTACGTCGCCCAGCCATAGAGTTATGTGGGTCATATTAGAAATAGACTATATGAATGGAGCTCTGATAGCTCTGAATAACTCAAACTGAGAGCTGAAATTTCGTCTATTACCACATGAACTGTGAAAACGTGCGAGATACAATCGGCCGATTCAGCTTCAATTTGCTGAAAATGGCGGATAACGTGTGCATTTCAGTTTTCAGGTCGATTTCGTGTCAAATAGCGCTTTTGTGATAATCGTATTTTTGTATTTCGCTCGTGATTGAAACTTTGACTTTTCATTTTTTTCAACTCTTTTAACGTCCCACTGCTTAGCAAGTTTCCTCTCGCAAGTCAGAGTGTTTTAGGCCATAGTCCACCACGCTGGCCAAGTGCGAATTGGTTGACATGCATATATTCATTTATATTTGGGTTCGTCATTGTATTAAACCAAAAACTTATAATAACTAAAGTATTGCACTATTATGTAGTTACTTTTATAACTACTAACTGACTCCGGGATCTCCAGTGGAACGCACCGGTGACCTCCAACCGCGGCGCCCAGAATGGGCCGATCTTCGGGAAAGCAGATATGCTCTCCTGCACCTTCCCTGCCGGGCGGATCAAGTTCTCACTCACACCGTCCACAACCCCGGAAGCCCCCTTTTAGTCGCCTCTTACGATCAGGCAGGGGATACCGTAGCTCTATTCTTAAACCCAAAGCTACAGGGACTATGATCGAGGAAGCCTAGAGGTTACCAAACAACAATGCTTTAATGCAGTTTGTTGGAAATGCGGGTTAGAGGCCTACTTACTGTGGATTTTGGCTTCCCACAAGATTCTACTTCTGCTGTCTTTCCATAACAACTGGTATAACTTTGCTGGACGACGCCTTTATGTTGATAGAATGTTTTGTACTTTCTTTACTGCCTCCAAATTTCTCTTCCCTCCCTTAGGTAAGCTGATAGATAATGCCACTTAGCATTACGCTCGTATATTGTAACACATTTTTTGGGGCCAGTGAAGTTTTTAAATAAATTTTTTTTTCTTATAATGTTCATAGCCATTTTCGTGTAATGTGATTGTAGGCAAGTAGCGACGGATACGTTCGTTCATTACCGATAAAATCACTAATTGTCAATAATATGAGCATAATGGGATCGTGGTCTATTAAAATAATAACATAAACCCATCTCCAAAAATGGAAAATAATACCCGTAATCTGGGGGCACGGAGTGCCCCCGACAAGTCGAGCGCAAAGCAACACTGCCGTACCATCCTTTACTGGAACCATTTCGCCGCATTTTCAGGCCCCTATTTGAGAACCTCTGGATAAGACCAGAGCGCTGAAATTTTCATCATCCAGTAAGCTATAATCACATACTTAAAATCCAAAATTTCAAGTCTGTAGGTCATTTAGTTCCGAAGTTAAGCGAAAGCAAAGTTTCGCATTTACGACACTCACTCACTCATGGATCATCAAAATAGAACTAGTACTTCCCATAAACTCAGAGAGCTGAAATTTGGTACAGAGTTAGGGTTTAATGGCCACATAAAGGGAAAACTATAAAAACTAGGATAACTAGGATTATTTAGTACTCTTGGTCCATCCTTTACTGGAACCATTTCGCCGCATTTTCAGGCCCCTATTAGAGAACCTTTGGATAAGACCAGAGCGCTGAAATTTTCATCATCCAGTAAGCTATAATCACATACTTAAAATCCAAAATTTCAAGTCTGTAAGTCATTTAGTACCGAAGTTAAGGGAAAGCAAAGTTTCGCATTTTTCGTCGCATTTACGACACTCACCTCACTCATAAAATCAAAATAGAACTAGTACTTCCCATAAACTTAGAGAGCTGAAATTTGGTACAGAGTTAGAGTTTAATGGCTACATAAAGGGAAAACTATAAAAACTAGGATAACTAGGATTATTTAGTACTCTTAGTCCATCCTTTACTGGAACCATTTCGCCGCATTTTCAGGCCCCTATTAGAGAACCTTTGGATAAGACCAGAGCGCTGAAATTTTCATCATCCAGTAAGCTATAATCACATACTTAAAATCCAAAATTTCAAGTCTGTAAGTCATTTAGTACCGAAGTTAAGCGAAAGCAAAGTTTCGCATTTTTCGTCGCATTTACGACACTCACCTCACTTATAAAATCAAAATAGAACTAGTACTTCCCATAAACTCAGAGAGCTGAAATTTGGTACAGAATTAGGGTTTAATGGCCACATAAAGGGAAAACTATAAAAACTAGGATAACTAGGATTATTTAGTAGGTACTCTTAGTTTTCCAGGTTTCATTTAGAGTTAGGCAGTACTTCGAATCGCGTTCGTGTTTATAAGTACTTTTCTAGTATTCTACACTTCGTTTATTTAGTTAGATATTACTTCGGTACGTTTAAAAATATCTTTAATTTAGCTGTATTTCAGTACTATACTAGGTAGGTGTCCGACCGTGCTTTAGCGGAGCGCAATTAAAATTGTAAGTTGTAATAGTTCTGCAATATCGGGCTAGATGGCGTTAGTAATGTACACTCTGAATCACGCTGTTCTGGGTAAATTGTTTAAAAGACCCAATGTATGAAAATTTTTAAAGCAATCGCAAATAAATCGGGCTCGAAGTCACATCCTTACTTCGACTCCGAGAATAAGTGACCCGAAGTTTTTTCGAACCTCAACCCCCTCTCCTTGAGTCCTCCAGGAGGCAGGACAGTAGGTAATTCCTTTGGTAGAAAGTTCATTGATTTTATTATGTAAATATTAATTATATTAACATCTGTCTAATAATAAAGATAAAGAGTTAACGTTATGTTTATAGTTTGTATAGATTGAGTAGGTTCAGTATTATTTCCTTTGAGTTTTTTTATTAAGATCTAATTTAATCTAGCCTATTACGTTCCAATGCTGGGCGAATGCCTCCCCTTCTGCTTTTAATACGCTTAAAAATAAAATTAAAGGAAAACTCTGGATAAGACAAGATTGGCTTTTATACTTATACTTACAAGTATACAAGAAGAAACAGTCGAACGATTAACTTTATTCTACTCGAACATTAGGTATATAGGTAAATTAAATAAACAAATTACACTAAAATATTAATTTCGCTCTTTTGGTCAAAATATAATGCATTGGACTACGAGTGGCGGTGATACCCGTCGCTAGATGGCGCTGACTGTATTTTAAAACGCGCTTGCGGCCGCGTTACAGTCGACTCGTTTACGACATTCTTCTACTGCGCTTGAAAACGTTTGCTATGGATTAGGAGGGATTATTTGCATTTTGTTGATTTCGCTTATTATTTCGTGAGGTTTGCTAAGGTTTAGGGCATGCATTAATGCGAAATACCTAATCACAAGCCACGCCTCTACCCTGCGACGGGGTGATGTTCCCCTTGCGGGGATTCGCCATCTATCGGTGACTTTAAGTAAAAATAAGTTGATTTCTAAATTACGAGCCAGCGTCACCTAGCGGAACAACGAAGAAGCTCTTATACAACGAAGAAGCTCAAATAACTGTCTTGCAACAATGTCATTTAGTAACAAAATTTTGAACAAATACTTATAATATATCAGCAACGTACAGTACTTAAACATTGCAAAAAATACGAATGTACAGCTTCGACTGTTCTACGATTGTATACAGTGGGCCGCAGCTCATATGTAAAATTATAAATAAAGTAAAAAAATCGATACTTAAAATAAATTCACAATTTTGTTCACTTTTTTAATGAATCAGAAACGGAAAAACGTTTTCACTGTAAAAAAAATATTTGTGGTTGAGGAATAATTTTACAAAAACTGTACAAGTGGGAATCGAACCCAGAACACTCCTACGAAATGCACGAGATTTTATTACGAGCTACGCTCACTTCTTCACTAAGAGTGAAATAAAGGATCAGTATGGCTACACATTACCTACGTAAGGATTTCTCGTTGTCAGTCTATCGACTCAGTCGATATAGATAGGGGCAGTGTAATTGTAGGTTTTTATTTATGAAACAAAATTGATTACGGTGTAAAAAAATAAACACCTAAAGTATATAATGAATCATAGCTTTGTACCTAGGTTACTTACGTACTTTTCTTTTGTTCATGTAGACTTTTTTCGGCCGTAAAAATTTCAAATATTTATGTTTTCAGTCTGTCTTTTTATAAGCTTTTTTATTGTAAAAATTATTTGTAATTTTAAAATAGTAAAAAAAACAAATTTATATAATATAAAAAACATATGTTACGCTGGGGATCGAACCTGAGTCGTATTGCAAACGCGAGTGAAACAAGACTTCAAAAACTTGACTACAGACGGTACTTAACAAATCGTGAAATAAGGACGAAGTGTGACTACCGAGTAACCTAAAAAAAAATAAACACCTAAAGTATTTATAATGAATCATAGCTTTGTACCTAGGTTACTTACGTACTTTTCTTTTGTTCATGTAGACTTTTTTCGGCCGTAAGAATTTCAAATATTTATGTTTTCAGTCTGTCTTTTTATAAGCTTTTTTATTGTAATAATTATTTGTAATTTTAAAATAGTAAAAAAAACAAATTTATATAATATAAAAAACATATGCTACGCTGGGGATCGAACCTGAGTCGTATTGCAAACGTGAGTGAAACAAGACTTCAAAAACTGGACTACAGACGCTACTTTCCAAATTGTGAAAAAAGGACCAAGTGTGACTACCGAGTAACCTAAATATTCTTTGCTCATAAATAGACAGCTAGCCTAAAATAAAATATATTACGAATAAAATTATTGTAAATAGATTATCGATATATCGGGTATTGTTTCTTTCTACTTACCTTTTTTCTTCGTTCATATTAGCTATTTGCTGTCGTTTGAACTGTAAATATTTCCGTTTTGATAATTTATTTTTACTTTTATTTCCCATTTTCTAAACTTTAAAATTACCTAATTCTTACTAAAAATAATAACTTATACCTAATACTTACTTACTAAGAAACAAAATATATTTTCAAAAACTAAACAAAATGAAATAAAATTTGATCGTTGACAGTGGTCACGGGTGGTATCATGGTGGGATGGGATGGGAGTGGCGAAGAGAAGAGACTAATGGCATGCGTTACTTCAGCGGCCAGCGCTCGCGAGGAAAAGAAAGCATCATCTTATTTTGAATGTCGTAAGCGCCAAATCGAAAAACATTTTTCGTTAAAAAACTAAAACAAAACATAGAAAACTGTTTGCATAGAAAGCTTTATAATAATATTAGCTTGTTGTAAAAAATAACGATAAATACTTACATTCAAACTCGTTTTGACATAAAATGATAAAAATTGAAAATAATTAATTTTGAAAAATAATTCTATCGATAAAATTTTATGGCATCGTGTTTTCTGTTGCATAAAAATTTAGTAAATATAATGAAAATTCAGATTAAGTATGTAAAAACTATTCTCCAGTCGTTTCTACAAAATGAAACATATTCAATTACAATACTCCTTTTTTATGCATGCCCTTAATTAGCAGGTTGTTATTATAACAATTCTAAGATTTTAATAGGTAATCTATGTTAGGAATATTCTGATTAGTGACGTATTACTGATTATTACTTAATTATTAGATTTGAAAGAAGTTTTGATTGAATGCTTTATTTAATTGTTACTTATTTAGTATTTATTGTTACTTATTTAGTATTTATCAGGCATGGTGGGCATCGAAACATTGGAGCTCCGACGTAAGTGTGATCTAATGCTTCACTATTACATGCTGCTAAATAATAAAGTGGACAATCCATCCGCTTTAGCTCGCTGTTCACTCGCGGTCCCGGGGCGGGGGCAGCGGCGCGCGGTGCGGCTGCTGGCGGGCCCGCCCGCGCGCACGCAGACCGCGCGGCACGCTCCCACCGCACAGGCCATACGTTTGCTTAATGCTGTTATCACTCATGAACCAGAACTCGACCTATTCTATACGTCCACTAATAAGTTTATATTTTATTGTGCTAAAATTGTATCAATACATAATCTTTGATAATTATTTGTTTTTAATAAATTTTAATTGAATTAATAATAATTGAAATCTAATTAAATTCTTAAATTTTATGTTAAATAATAATTAATTTAATTTGTAATACAATATAATTGCTTATGTACTATTTTATAATATTTGTGTTTAATATGATTAATATTGTAGTTCTTCAATAATATTTTTATAATGTAATAATGTTAGCTGGTAGTGCGATTTGGCATCGCTGTAAGCGCTACAAGCAATTGTTGAGAATAATAAATAAATAAATAAATAAATAAATAAATAGTACTCTTAGTTTTCTAGGTTTAATTTACAGTTCGGCAGTACTTCGAATAAAAAGAAAAAAACTGTGTCAAATAAGAAAATCTAATAAAATAAATCAATATGCCCACGTTTCTACAAAAAGAAGTGAAATCCCACCAAAACATTCTGTAAAAAACTAGCCAAGTCTCGATGGAGCTGCTTGTTTATCTCTAAAAAGTAATGAAATCTAGAGAAAGTCGTGCCAAGTCTAAGGTTCCTTACTGCGATTTCTTTATTATTATAGTTAATGTTGTGTGACTTGGCCGTTGAAGGATAGACCAGTGTTATTTTATGTTAGATCGGTGGTCGATTTGACGCTCCAAAAAGAAGTAAGCAGAAGTCAGCATTCTCAATGCTGAATGCATGTGTTGCACAATCAACAACAGCCTAAAATGAGACACTAGCGTCCAATTACCAATACCAGTATGGGCTATTATCTCGCTTAACAAACATAGGTAGTTACAACAGATATAACATTACGTGTAAACAAAAATAATATTCAACGGCCAAGTCACACAACGTTAACTATAATAATAAAGAAATCGCAGTAAGGAACCTTAGACTTGGCACGACTTTCTCTAGATTTCATTACTTTTTAGAGATAAACAAGCAGCTCCATCGAGACTTGGCTAGTTTTTTACAGAATGTTTTGGTGGGATAACAATTACGTTAAATGATACGATAAAAGCTTTGACGTGTCGATCTATCCGCTATAATTATTATGTCCATTACTCAATTTCGGATGAATTTCACATGAGCCTTTGTTGGTTCAAATTTGACATCGGTTTTGTGTGCTATATCCCAATATAACTGAATTTCAAAACCATTCAAGCAATTACACGTAAAATAATATTGCTTTTGCACCAATAACATTGGAATAGAATAGCGTAAAAGTCTTTTTAGTTTCGGTTTATTTTCTCTGAAATAAATCAGCTGGGGCGCATTCAGGCAATGAGGTGTAAATTGAATGCAGACGTAGAACGTAAGTGACCTACGCAGCTAAGCCAATAGGTACCTGCCGGGCGTGTGATGGGTTAACGCTAGTGACAAAAATTTCATCTGCGTTTCCGTGCTTCGGAGGGACGTTCCCAGCACGGTCCCGGTTTTTATCGAAATAGAAGTCGACAAACCTTTTCGAGAGGTCTAATGGGTGGTTTGAAAACATCTGACAGCGAGTTGGCCACTAATCCGCATCTCCATGAACCCATATTGGAGCAGCGTGGATTATTTATCGAAATAGAAGTCGACAAACCTTTTCGAGAGGTCTAATGGGTGGTTTGAAAACATCTGACAGCGAGTTGGCCACTAATCCGCATCTCCATGAACCCATATTGGAGCAGCGTGGATTAGTAAGAAGGCCTCCTCAAAAATAGGGAGGGGGCGTAAAATGAGTTGCAGCCAATACAGAATAACAAGGAGACGTAAAACATAATAATATAGCTGTTTTATTCGTTAAAAAACCAACCCCGCAAGATCGATTGAGGCCTCACGTAAAAGGTGTTCAATATAAACAAGGTAAAAATAAACCTTTCACTCAGTTACCCCGCGAATAGAATAAAAGGGGTGAAATATTCGCGAGATGACGCGTTGCGAATTCTGATGAGGGGTCCAGCCTTCATCAACAGTTATGAGACTAAGGGAGAAGAAGAAACCCTTTTACTCGTAAGTCCCAATGTTTTAAAGTTAGGTAAAATCTACTTTGCAACAATCCGCAATCAAAATGCATGATGGTGTATACATTTTTCATGCAGTAGTACCTCCCACCATAGAACACATGTAAATACAACAATTAAAAATATATACCAATGTCCAATATACGTACCACCATTAACATATTGTGTTTCGCCTCAAATCATCAGAATTATAGTCTACTTCAATTACTCGCAAACTCTAATACATTTTGATTGCTGATTATTTAAAAGAAGTTTTAACATAACTTTATGACAGTGGAGTTCAGTAATGTTACGCCTAACTCAATTAATTGTCCCAATATGGATCATCATTGTTGTAATTTTCCCACTAAATACTAGACTCTAATCTTTGCTTAAAATGAGAACGAATTAAGTAGGTCTACCATTCTGGATTTATCTAGGGGAAAGTGGAGTAACTCTTGCAAGTGATAATAATATAAAAAACTTTTGTTTGTTATCAAATAGCTAAGAGGCACTCTGTAGGTGGTAGAACTAATATGGTTCGCCCGGGGAAATACCACCGCTGTACCCACTTCTGCCGTGAACCAATTCTATTGTGTTTCGGTGGAAAGGTGCAGTTGCCGGCCACACTTACATAAGGCGACCACCAGCCTCCGGAGTAAAAGCACAACTGCATAAGACCTCAGACAAGACTTACCTATGCTTGCTTGAGGTTGTATGTAAATGTCCATGGGCTGCAGCGACTATTTAACACCACGTGGCCTGCATTCTCGTCTGCTACTCCATTCAAATAAAATAATAAATAAATAAATATTAGGCTTTACAATCCTACTCTTCGGAAACACTCATAACAAAAAAAAATATCCACAAACGATTGACCATCATGTGTACATGGTAGGCGTAGGTCTTTACGCTTACCATGTATACATTGCTCAGCTTTACAGCTTATTTCCAAGTTATATTTCCTTCACCAACCCGCATTGGAGCAGCGTGGTGGAGTAAGCTCCAGGCCTCCCCAATAAGGGGGAGAGACCCGTGCCCAGCAGTGGGATGCAAAAAGGATTGCAGCGAAAGCTTATTTCAATTCTACATTATCAGCATGCGTGGAAGTGAATATTTTTGGGGAAGAGGAACACGAAGAAAAGTGATTACATATAATACCAAACTACTTAATTACTTTATTACAGAGAGAGTAACTCAATTGTACTTGATGAAATTAATTGATTAAAATGAAATATAATTCAGATATGAAGATATCGGAAAATATCAGTATAAACGCAATATCTTTAAAAGGTAGCATATAAATCGCCGCTGTATCCAAACCCTCTGTTTGCTGACTCGATAGACCGTATACTGTGTAAAGGGACGCCAAACAAATCAATAATGCGGTATTTTGAATACAAGCTAATTCGTCCTATCTCTTAAAAATAGAAAGGTTTGCAACTTTTGATGATAAAACTAAAAAAAATGTTGGTAAGGAGTACCTATTTCCCTAAACGTGTTTACTGTAAAACTAGCGGACATTAATCATACTTCGGGAGAATGTGTGTCAATTTAGTTCTCGAATAGCGATGATATCGAGAGCGCTGACAATATCACAAAAGACTTTTTACCCGGCTGAAGACGCAAATAAGGTTAATGTGTTATCAGTCTATGAATGCATGTTTTTTGCCTATTTGCCACCAGGAACAAACGCGAAATACGACATTAATACTTAAATGAATTAGGAATTGAACAAAAATGTATATCAAACCCATTAAAAATCAATAAAGTCATCGATAAAAAACGGTACTGAATAATAAATTCAGTACCGTTCCATAAAGACATCTTTTGGAAATCAATTTCTACTAAATTAGGAATGAAGGAGAGCAAAATATTAAACTATGATTTAAAAAGAATCAATATCAAAATGTAAATTATCTTCTTTTTCGTGGCTTTACTGAACTAACCAAAGACATGTAATTATCAACGATGGACAAATTGCAACAAGAGGGTTTTGATATAAAAAAGAGGAAAATAAAGAAAATTGACGGAAAACTACAGAAAAATTTGAAACGGAACATTTCTGAGCCGCTGTTATTTTCAAACAAATCCCCATCTTTCTCGGCATTAACAATCTGCGAAACTTGGACGCTATGTACAGAGCCAGCAACAAAAGTTTCCACTTAAATGTGATGGATTTCGGCACAGTTCTAAACAGAAAAGGTCGGTCAGCCTTAAGATGTTGGTTATTCTCATTGTTCAAGAATGTTGCAAAACGTTATTACGTTTAGACACGAACCCGGCACAAACAATAAACTGTCAGCAAGTATTGTAGTGAAGAAAATTGTTGTTTTGTGTGTTTATTTTTCATTTGCTTCAGGACGAAGGAAATTAGCGATTTTAAAATACCTTAAAATCTATTCCCGATAAATCAAGGAAACCATGTGCGGCCAGCAACGTACAATACAATAAATAAATTTGTCGTTATAGCATTAATAGTTACATTAACGTCACTAAAATGTAAATGAATACTTTGAAGATTAATTTAATTACGCTTATTATTTGTATTTTTATTATTAATAATTATTTAATCTGATATGAAAAGACGCAATTGATTTTTGTTTATATAAATAATTTGATAATATTATGACATTTTTAATGATATATGTAATAATTGAATAATTGACTAATTTTAATTGATTAAACTATCAGTGCATGCGAAAGATAAATGTACCTACTTAAGTTTTAAAATGTTATTATCAACATTTGTATGCCATTGTATGGCTAAGTGTATTGGGACTTGAAGTTATTATTTTACCATTAAATTGTAAACCTACACTTAATGACAAATAAATAAATAAATAAATAAATAAATAAAGAATCAGTCAGTCCACCAAGAAGAGATTTTGATCATCAAAGGAGTTAGAAGATTTATTAACAGTACCTTTACAGTATATTTCACTTCAAATATATTCTGGTTCAAATTAGTACACACAATACTGTCTCCTACAAATCAAGCTGATGTCCCAGAATATCACTACATTATAAAAGACTAAAGCGAGGGTTATGGCTCGTGCAAACAACCAAATGGATATTTTTTTTTTTTTTTTTTTTTTTTTTTTTTTTTTTTTTTTTTTTTTTTTTTTTTTTTTTTTTGGACAATTCACACAACACCAACTGATTCCAAACTAAGCAGAGCTTGTACTATGGTAATCAGAAAGCTGATAAACATACTTATATAATTCTAAATACATACTTAAATATATAAATTAACACCCAGACACAGAAGAAATAGTCATGTTCATCACACAAATATTTGTCCTGGGTGGGAATCGAACCCACGACCTCACGCTTTGCAGTCGGCTCATCACCCACTACGCCACGGAGGCTGTCGTATTATATTGTAAATAGATCAGTTAAATTGAAACCATTGCAATCAAGTTTTTCTACTCGTAATAATTGCTTTAATTGCTTAATAAAATTCCATCTAAAATAGGACCGGGTTTGAGATCAGGACTTATAACTTTCTTTATAGCTAAAATTCATAGTAGAAATCGAATTCAAACAAAACATTAAACTCAGAATGTCGTTATCTCTACTTTATGATTGGCAAAACAAACCATATTTCGTGTCTCCTAAATAAATGCGGCACGTTGACGTTTTAATAAACATCGCACAAGAAACATAAATTAAGTTTATTAAGGCGCCCCGCGTTGGGCGCCATAAAATGCCTCATCATATTGATGGAGTTTCTAATGGTCACACATAAACATTACAGCCAACTTTGTTTATTTCTGCGATGACATCGCCTAGAGCCACGAGAGAAAGAGGCTTAGTTACGTAAACAGAGTTTAAGCTAGCTATTTGTCATAACGTACCTACTGTTTATATCTGAAATTTTATTTTTACCAACTGTATGATATGTAAAAAAAAGTTTTAACCTGAATGAGGAGTATGTAGTAATTATTAGTTATCAGAAGAAATTTTCAATAATCACGCATTTCAAACACTCAGTTTCGGATTTAAAATTGTCAAAATTACAATCGAAGCAGTAAAAGCGTCTTACATTGAGCAATCTTTGAGAATTATTGGTTACCGGAGAGTCGTGGGCAGATTGGCGCGATTCCTGAATTATAACATTAATATCCCTTTATCAGCTCTAGCAGCCGTCTCTTCATTGGAGCATGAAACAAACTAGTTGGAAGAAACAATCCCCGAGGACGGCGCGATGGACTGCACTTTACCAGTGCTTTACGGCTGAAGAGAAGGAAGAAGCTAATAGAAATAAATAATGTAGTTTAAAAAACTAAAAACACGCTTTTGTGAAAATACGAACTAAAAAGTAAAAAAATAAGAAGAAAATGTATTTTACTGTAAAAAAAAGCGTGGGGTGCATGGTGTCAACAGTAACAGTGGTAAAAACCACCCCCCGCTTTTTTTTACAGTAAAATACATTTTCTTCTTATTTTTTTACTTTTTAGTTCGTATTTTCACAAAAGCGTGTTTTTAGTTTTTTTAACTACATTATTTATTTTTAATTTTTTAGTTGGATTTTTATTCTCAAATTATTGCATTATCATCGGCCCTTGACCCCTATGCAAATTTTCAAGTTAACCAGACGCTTAGACGTGTTAAAGTACCTTAGGCCACGAACTTATCAGCCGCCCCTCGTATATTTTATTTTATCCTGATGATCCTAGTTACGACTTTAACATAAAGTTATGAGATTATTGTATTGTCATCGGTCTTCAATAAATCTACAAAGTTTGAACGAAATCTGGCCGTTTAAAGTGGGTCAAAATCGCGCCCAAAGAAGTCGGTTACAAACATACAGGTGAAGCTAATATAAAGCGTGTAAAAAGTAATATTTTAAAAATAAATATCTATTCATATCAATCGCAGTCTCTTTGAGCATGAACCAAACTAGTTGCCACCTATTTTCGTTCCTGCGTTGGATGAAATTCTACAAGTACATACTTGTTGGAAAAGAAAAGCTAGAGACGGAACGTACAGTAAAAAACATTATTTTGTTTCCATTTATCACGAATCGAAATGTCTTAATTGGATCATGAAACTGACAAACATGTTGGATCGAATGATCCTAGAGAACTTCACAAATGCACAAAACGCTAGTACTAGAGGTGGCATAAAATTTTAAACAAAGAAAGAAAAAAAAGAATTTTAGCTCTAAGATTAAAAAAATTAAAATAAACATATTTCTTACTTTTACCACCACACGATGACGATGATTGTTAGCTGCTATCCATTTATAAAATCAAGGGCCGATGCCCGAACGCTAATAAGCCGTCCTCCGAAACAAGCAATTTAAATTCCCCTTTTCACCAATTTTCCATCCATCTTACTCTAGAACCTGAGTTCTAGAGTAAGATGGATGATCGATAGCTGACTATCCTCGCATAGTTTTTTCCAAAAGTATTAGTGAACGCCGCAAAGAGGTTTATGTGAACTCGAAATAGATATCCACAAAACCCGGAATATCTTCCAAGATCGTATAATATATAAATCTCAATCGCTTATCGCAGTTAGTGCAAACCAGTGAATGAAGTTGACGGCAGAATAGCCGCTTTGGAAACTTTCGCATTCCAATTTGTTTGTTTTGTTTAGCTTAGATATTTATAACGGAGTCTGTTTTATATGCATAGTGAAAACAATTTCGAAGCATAAATGAAAAGAGGAACTTATTAAAATACTATACATTATGATGGTTCATCACGGTAACAAATAGGGTTGTTATACTTACTCGTAGTGTCACGAGGTCAAGGGGTATATATAATTATGTAGGACCACATATTTCGTTGAAATCTTTGGAAGACCTCAATCATTACCATCTCTGTACTGATACCTTTGAATTTCCAAAGATAAATTCGGAAGTGGCTCATAAAAACAAAAGAAAAAGAGATGATGTGACCGTACAATGATCAGGAATTTTTAAATTCAGCAAATGCCAGTCTAGGCAATATTAATAGACAACGTAGAGACTCATAATAAAGATATTAAAGAGAGATCTTCAAACGAAACCTACTTCAACAAAGAGCTACTTACTTTCTGGTCCGCGCATATTTTATGGTTAAACAGTAAACGTTACCGAAGTAATTAACACAACTTTCCTAATAAATTCCACGCTTCATTATGCCTTACTGTTTGATCCCTTGTACGGAATAATGTATCGACAATAAACAAACAACATATTGAGTTTTACGGGAAGTCGACGCAAACTTTTGCATTATCGGTCGTTTCGGGCTATTTATATCCCAGAGGCTCATGTGACTAAAAAGGTAAATTTTCAGGGGTCGGGTCTGTTGGACCCCTAAATGACCAGAGTTTCTTAGCTCAATAAATGTGTTGTGTTTTAACAACGTTGGGTAAATGGCGTTCTGCACTTCAACTTTGAGAATTGTTTATTCACACATGTTGTATTTTATAAATGTCCTTTACTCTTAACATGTCTTCATATAATGAAGTTAGATGCGTATAAGTAAGTATTTATGTATTAAGCAGGTACGATTTCCTTTTTGTTATATATGTATACTTAATATAATTACTATTCTTTATTATACATTATAATTATTTTAAAGTCTATATTATATATTTCTTCTACTTTGATAAGGTACAGTTCTTTTATGCACCTACCACAGCTTCACACCAACGCCATGGGTTGACTGGCAGAGAATGCCATTAGGCATTAAGTCCGCCCTTTGTACTTTTCGTTAATGAGTGCAATAAAGTATAAATAAATAAATAAAATGCGTAGGTATTGATCAATAAGATAATCTGTAATATAATAATATCTTTAAACGAGAAATTCTTGTATATATCTAAATATATTTTTTGGATCTCGGAAACGGCTCCAAACATTTTGATAAAATTTCGTACCCTCGATTCGGGGATGATAAATTTAGATGATTTTTTTTATTGATAGAAATTGTCGTTTTATTTAATGTTTATGCCGTTAAATATAAAATTACTCGTACTGACATCTATTGGAGAATATTAATAATATTGTGGCGTAGAAAGCCGTCAATGTCGACCGTCAATCCGCCCTTCAAACAAATGACAATGTCGATATGAAAGACCTCTATAAAAATTTCGCCAATGGAATTAAACCTTTCTTGGTGGAATGGTTAGGAAAGCTGACTACGGAGCTAGAGACCCGGGTCCAAACCTCAAGTAGGCAGGCAAGTTACGTTTTTTATTTTTTACGACATTTTTTTTAAAATTGGGAGCTAGGTATTTCAAAAGAACTTGTTAAGTAACACTAAGCCAATGAATGTTTTACTTAAAAATAAACCAATAAAATCAATGGTTTTTATCCGAGCAACGCTCGGGCGTCCAGGTACTAATAATAATATGGACAATAAACAAACGTATTAAATTTTACTGAAAGTCGATGTAAACTTTTACATTTACGGCCCATTTTATATTACAGAGGAGGAATAAAAAAAATCAATAATTCTGGAGTGGGGTCCGTTATACCCCTAAATGTCCAGAGTTTCTCAGCTCCATGAGTATATATTTTATACCAAATTGTGCTAATGGTTCTCTGCACTTAACAAGCCGTTTTTGCAAGTATTCTCATTTTCTTACTATACAGAGTCTAAAATTTAACCAAGATTGTAAAAATTACCGTCCTTGAAGACCACCTTTGAAGATATTAAATTCTTGAAATACCTGAAACAAACAAAGGTAAATATTATAAGCTTTGCTGTCTACAAAGCTAAACAAGAAAGGGAGATCCTAAAATAACTTAGGTAAATGCCAAAGTACATTTACTCGTCGATAATGAGTTAGTTATAATTTAGTAGCCGAGCCTCGCGGTTTTACCTGCGTTAGAAGCGATCGAGTGAATATTATTTTCTAAGATTTCGCGGGACTCAATTTCACCTTAGTTTTTATACCTTATTTTATTCTAGCGTTGACGCTGTAATAGGTGTCATAAGGAAAGAATTTAAAGAATTGACCCACTATAGCTAATAATTTAGTAATTTGAGTTAAACTTATTGCATTTTTTACTGATGTTTCTTTCCAATTGTTTCAGACCTATTCGGTATAAATCAACAAAAACATATTTTCTCTTTTATTTTATCCTCTCATAAGCAATGCTACACAAACAAAAAAGTGAAAGAAAGGGAAATTAATTTATTAAATATAACCAACGGTTTCATCCTTATGTTCAAAACACCACACAACCCAAATTTACTAGATGCCGGCATCTTACAGTCAAAGAGTTGGTCATCCACAGATATAAACACATTGGGCACTTAGAATATACCCTACAATCTGCCTAAAATATCTAAAAGAAAAAAAATACTCCACTAACTGAAAACGCATCAATAAAAAATAAAATTATTTAAAGAACCATTTTAAAATACCTTTAAGAGAAAAAACAAAACTGCAAGTGACAAACAGATGTCATGTATGATGCAGCTCCTTACGCAAACAAATTAAACAAGGTGTTTAGTTCAGAAGTTATTCATTAAACTTTGCAGGCAGAATGCACGTCAGACGCAGTTAGACAGTTTGAATCTCTGACGTGGGTGGATGGGTTTTAGTCAAATTAGTTGACAGGTGGTTCAACTTGTAAGGCTAGAGTTACTCCCTCGCTGCACCCATATTGTTATTGTAAAGTAGGTATATCTTGTTTTCTTTTGAAATATGTGATGTACCAGCCGTTCTCATGGAGGCAACTACGGGTACATCTGAGACGGCAATGCAAGTGCTTGTATTTCTACATACTTTACTAATCGTAACATGGGTTTAAGTATTCGAGGGTACGCAGTAATCAATGTAAAGTTACGTAGGCCTCAAACGTTTGCGATTTCTTTATAAAGTTCTTTAAATGAGAATGAGAGAAAGAAAGACATGAAGATTGTTGGGTAATTGAGTTGATTAGGTAACTCGTCCTCGGAAGAATGTTTTTACACAACTATTTAGGCCTTCGTAGTTCAAGTAAGCTTAAAAAAATACACAGGAGATGAAAGCACAAAAACCCATTTACCAAGTTCCTATCTTTATATAAGTAAAGGGATATAGTAGAGTGAGATAATACGAACAGTATCCAATCTACCCGCAAACCGGAATGGTCCTGTCACGATGATATTACCACAATATTACCAAGACCCTCAAAACAGCTGACCAGAACAGTGAAGTAAAATTAAATGTCCGCATTTTGCGGGTAGATGCATCGAATTAGATTCAAAATTAAAATGCACGCCGCCCCTACGTTGTGCAGCGGTAAATTGAACGAGTAATTTAAAAAGAAAAATTCCCGTCTACCTTTGTTTTTAACTGCTTTGACAAGCTTTGTGATATTTAAAAGGACATGAATGTAAAGACGATGTGGAATTTAATTTTTGTTTTGCCCCTCAGCCACTGGAGTTTGCTTGTATCTACTTTTGTGACATATCGACGTATTTCAATAAAACGTGCAATTTCAAAAAAAATACTAGTCCCTAACTCCAGTTACATAAAGACTTTTACCAAATGTCAATTACAATTATTCTTGAAATTCAATGCGCACTAAGCAACACAGCACTTAAAAATAGTTATCAGTAAAAATGGAAAGCTCTACAGTAAAAACAAGTGATACTGAGTGTATCATTTACGTGTACGTACCAAACAAGAGTCAGGGCCAGAAAAGGACAAACGAACTATATATCAATTGGGTCATGAATGCTTGATACAATCAAACACGAAATTCTACGAAAAGTCTGAATAAAAAAACCGTGCTAATCAATGAGCTTTATACAACTGCATTGTTTTTCATTTCATAGCACAAAATTGTTTCCTTGTTTGTTTCTCTTCTATACGCAACCGTCAACAGACATTTGTTATTTGCTATATGAACTGTGCTCCCGTTGCAATTGCAGTAAGCAAGTACAATGCCTGAAAGGAACTGAAATAATTCAGCAATTATTTCAAGTTATTATTCGATTTTTAAACAAGATTTCAAGTTCAGTGGTGACTAGCGCATGCAAACCGGTATTCGATAATCGGTAATTTATCGATAATCGTCTCATATTTTTCAGCGATAATTATCGAAAATTTTGATAAAAAATACCGATAAACGATAAATTAATAAAAAAAATCCAATGACCCATCATCGCTCCCGCGAGCGAGACATGTTTTGAAATTCGCGCCCGCAAGCGAGTGTGAGTTTGGGTTTCGGGATTCCCGAGTATATTCCGTTTCCGGGAATCGAGATTGTTTTTGGAAACTTCCCAGGGATTCCCAGGAATCGGGAATTTGAACATTTTGTTAAAATTGGTGTCTGGCTTCAATATTTTAAAGAAAAAGACAGCCTTAAGAAACCAGTATTATAATTATTTACGTTTATTTAATTACAGTTTCTTTTAATACCAGTTTTGTTTCAAAACTTCTTTTTGGTTTACAATCATTGAGATCATTATAATTAAGATAATGTAACAATAATAAGCAACATTATTTTGGACATGCACGATAAAAACAAACAAAGTGACAAGATTTCAAGATATTTACAACATAAATTTTGTCGTTTCTAAGACATAAATTATAATCAAAGTTTTTTTTTCGTTACTTTTAGGAAGGTCAATGCATTAAGTGATTTATCACTTAGGCTGCTACAAACTTTCGTGGCAAAGTTTCCAGCTACCGAAAATGCACGCTCGCTGTCAGTAGAAGTAGGCTGGGTACTCAAAAGAGCTATGTACAAAACTTCCAGAGTAGGCGTGTGCTTCATCGTGGTTTCATAAAGTTCACAAGGAACTAACCTATCGGTGCTTTGGGCACGTGTAGACGCTGGCGCTAGAACCCGAATATATGCGTGCCTCTATAGGTCCTATAGCGGAGACGACTCGATTATTTGAGCACGTCCAAAAGGCGTCCGACAGAGTGCTGGAACTGTGTCCTTCGGCTGAGCTGGTGGTTCTGGGTGACTTCAACGCCCACCACACCGAATGGCTGGGATCAAGAACCACCGACTTTGCTGGCAGGGCCGCTTATAATTTCTCCTTGGCATATGGGTTGACGCAGGTGGTACAGAGTTTCACCAGGGTACCAGATATTGAGACCCATACTGCGTCTCTGCTGGACCTACTGCTGACCACCCATCCATTCGACTACCGGGTGACGGTTGGGGCCCCATTTGGGACTTCTGACCATTGCCTGGTAAGTTCTGCCGTACCATTGCCGCCCCCAGAAGGTTCTCGACCCAATGGGAAGCGTCAAGTCTGGCATTACGGGTCAGCGGACTGGGATGGACTCCGGGAATCCTGGCTTCCTACCCCTGGAGGCAGCTGTGCTTCACCTCGGGTGATCCTAGCACGTGTGCGGAATCGATAGCCGATGTGATACGACAGGGCATGATTGGTTTTATTCCCAACTCTGTAGTATCCATTGGCGGGCGAAACAAGCCCTGGTTTAATGGTTCTTGCGCTAAGGCTTCTAGACTTAAGCAAGAAGCTTTTAAAACCTGGGCTGATGCACACGCACGTAAGGACCCCGAAACGTCTAAGCTTCGGAAAAAAATCAACGCTGCCTCCCGTTCGACAAAGAAGCAAATAGCCAAGGCGAAGTTTAGACACGTCGGCAGAATTGGCCAGCGTCTATCAAGCTACCCTTGCGGGAGTAGAGCTTTTTGGTCGCTTGCCAAGGCTGTCGAAGGTAACTTCTGTCGGTCGTCTCTACCATCTTTACGCAAACCGGACGATACTCTGGCTCACACGGCAAAAGCGAAAGCCGATCTCCTGGGTACCCTGTTTGCCTCAAACTCGACTCTGGACGACAGAGGTGCCACACCGCTGACCATCAAGCAGTGTGAGAGCTCGATGAAGGACGTGCGTTTCACTCAAAAGGCCGTCAGACGAGCTCTGCTAACCCTCGATGTCAAGAAGTCGAGCGGGCCGGATGATATCCCCGCGATCGTATTAAAGACGTGCGCTCCCGAGTTGGCTCCCGTCTTAACGCGCCTATTCTCGCTTTCCTACACCACTAGTAAAGTACCGTCTTCGTGGAAGGTAGCCCTAGTACACCCAATACCGAAAAAGGGTGACCGCAGTGACCCGTCCAATTACAGGCCCAGTGCGATAACCTCCCTGCTCTCTAAGGTGATGGAGCGTGTTATAAACACGCAGCTCCTTAGGTATCTTGAGAAGCACCGGTTGATCAGCGATCGTCAGTATGGCTTTCGCCAGGGCCGGTCGGCCGGTGATCTCTTGGTATACCTCACACACCGATGGGCTGAAGCCGTCGAGGGCAACGGGGAGGCTCTGGCAGTCAGCCTGGATATTGCAAAGGCCTTTTATCGGGTCTGGCACAGGGCCCTTCTCGCGAAGCTTCCATCTTACGGTCTTCCCCTGAGGCTATGTAAATGGGTGGCAAAGTTTCTGTCTGAGCGGCAGATTAAGGTCGTTGTTGACGGATGCTGCTCAGATATGAAGCCCATTAACGCCGGTGTTCCCCAAGGCTCAGTACTGTCTCCTACACTATTCATTCTGCATATCAATGACATGCTGCAACAATCACGCAGTATACATTGCTGTGCAGATGATAGTACGGTGGACACACTATACACCTGTCGAGCCAATGCCTCTCGGTCACAAGTGGAGGAAAGCAGAATCAAACTTGTGTCTGAAGTCGAGAACTCTCTGGAGCGGGTCTCGGAATGGGGTCGACTTAACCTTGTCGAGTTTAACCTCACGAAGACACAAGTTTGCGCGTTTACCGCTAAAAAACCCATTTGTTATAGCGCCCAAGTTCCAGGGTACCGCGCTCACCGTCGGTGAAAGTGTTGGTATCTTGGGAGTTGACATTACGAGTAAAGTGCAGTACCGGAGTCATTTGGAGCACAAAGCCAAATTGGCGTCCAAAAAACTTGGTGTCCTCAATAGGGCGAGGCAGTACTTCACTGCGAATGAAAATATTCCTGGGAACAGTATCCCGGGACCGAAACCCTAGTGTGAGTTCATTGCTCCCTGACTTCCGAACGAGAGCGCGCCGCATCGTCAAGAATAAAAATCCAACTAAAAAATTTAAAAATAAATAATGTAGTTTAAGAAACTAAAAAACACGCTTTTGTGAAAATACGAACTAAAAAGTAAAAAATAAGAAGAAAATGTATTTTACTGTAAAAACAAAGCGTGGGGTGCATGGTGTCAATAGTATCTTAAAAACCACTCCACGCTTTATTTACAGTAAAATACATTTTCTTCTTATTTTTAACTTTTTAGTTCGTATTTTCACAAAAGCGTGTTTTTTAGTTCTTTTAACTACATTATTTATTTGTTTCACAGGAAAAAAATTATGTTTTGTTTTCAAATAAATGTTTTAAATAAAACTTGATTTGTTATTTTAATTTGTAGTTTTAGTTCATATAAAACCACAGTTTAACGTAAAACAATATCCTTGTAGAAATAATGTCGATTATATTTCTTCGCTTTATTCTCGATATGATAATATTACAAAGGTAGTTTCCCTATCCTACAAGGCAAGTTCGCACTATTTTAAAGAAACTTTTTTGTCTTTACAAAAAAGACAAAACTCCTGGTGACATAATGACAGTACATCATGTTGACATTAGCTCATTCCTTTTTCGTGCGAGGCAAAGAACGCACCCTCTAACGCCGTATTATGCTAAAAAGAAGCGCAAAGGAGAAGTTCAAATCTATTACAGACGGAAATGAAAAGGAGAATAATACCGCCGGATAATTATTTCTCCACTTTTGCTATCTGAGGATGAAAATACGAAGACCGTGGATGGATTTAGTAACAAGGTGTTACAATTTTTATTTGGAATATAGTTCTGGAATGCTTTGGGATTAGCTGCGGGCTTCTAACTTAGACATATACCAGAACTATGACTGTCGTATATGCATTGGGGTTGACTGCGGGTCTTCAACAATGACATTTGACAGAATAAAATTTGTTTTTTAAAACAAATTACACATAATGCTGCTGTTTATTAAACGTAAACGTATATGCATTGGGGTTGACTGCGGGTCTTCAACAATGACATTTAGCAGAATAAAATATATAACCCATAATGCTGCTGCCGCTGCTGGTTATTAAACTTAAACGTTTATGCATTGGGGTTGACTGCGAGTCTTCAACAATGACATTTAGCAGAATAAAATATGTATTCTAAAACAGATTACACATAATGCTGCTGGTTATTAAACGTAAAACTAAAAATAGTTTTCCTAATTTTTACTTCAAAAGTATCCACAAAAATATTCACGTCCTATAATACTCATATATTTTTAGGAATAATATATTGTATCATACCAACCACCGATTCTATTCATGACACTCAAATGGAGACGAATAATTTCGTTTCTGACGTGATGGAACCCGTACGATGTGAAGCATTGCCAGAGTCCCGTCATCAAGACACGACTTATACGGATGATCATGTAAATCTGGAATTGTGGTTGGTCCTCGGGGAATCCACATCCGATACTCCGGATTACGGTGATATTATTCTTGTCACGGTTATGGCTTCCATTAATAAGAAGGTAATATCTTATACCTAATAATAGCCGCTTATTACAAAGCTCAAAGCTTAATGCACAAATATTTGCTACAGTACCAGATGTGTGACAAAACAGATATGAAATATGCGCTGTTTCACAGTAACATCGTCATAGCTATTACAGCTGATAACAAAGGGATGGATCTCTTGTTAAAATGCAATGATAAAATACATGCAATGAAGCACTTCAGTACTGGCTATCGCTTACTTTAAGATTCTCTCTATTCTATCTTCTATTCTCCACCATCCGCATTGGAGCAGCGAGGTGGAGTAAGTTCCAAGCCTCCCGAATAATAGGGAGAGACCCGTGCCCGCAGTAGGACGCGAAAAGGGTTGCAGCCACACAAATTTGGTCAAATCTGTTTTAAATGTCATACAAGAATCCGACAGGAATGAAACACGAAAGCTGATGAAGCCATCGAAAAATTTCAAAATATTTGAAAGCCTTTCAAATAAAAAATTAAACAACAAAAAGCCTAGAGGCGCATTCGTCCTGGTTATTTTCAGGTTATATATTATGTAATATATACATATACTTTTTAGTCGGCGCCTCCTCGGTTCTCGGTGAACAGGGCGGGGCGCGGAGTGTACAGGAGGCCAACAGCATCCAACAGTAACGACGACGACAGCAAAAACAACGCGTCGCAGTGTTTCACAAAGTCGCAGTCGCAAGCTGCAAACCACGTGCTTCAGCACACCACTAGAGCAGGTACATGCCGGTCGACTTTACGATTGTCTAATTTATTAAAAATTATTGATTGCGAACTACCAACAATATTGTGGTTCGAGTGTGTTAACCTTCCATACTCCAGCTTTACAATCATATGTATCCGCAAACATTTTTGCTCATAAAAAAAAAATTACATGATTTATGATTTTTGTATTCTTAACAGTATAAGTGCTATTTCTGAATAATATAATGAAACAGAAAAACAATTTATATCTATTTTTTCTCATTAACAAGCCTGACGGCAGTAAGCGCTTTGTTTTAACTTAGACGCCCTTTAATAAGTTCATAAAACACTTTAAAATGCAAGATTATAGTTTACTCCAGCAGGTTATCATCTAGCCACTATACATTTGAAAAATGTATTTTTTTCTCATGACTATACGGATATCAGAACACAAGTACTTAAGATTTCAATTTGAATCTAATGAGGCAGTGAAATTAATAACAACTATCAGTTAAATTCAGTGCCCTTTGGCTTATTTTCTCCGTTTAGCGCCTTGCGTTTACAAATCGTCTCCGATACTCTACATCTCATCTCCGATAACGAAGCTTACTTCTTCTGTCATGATGATATAATATACTTTTTATTGAAGAGAGATACAATACTTCCAAACTGCCGATCGTGGAGTCCCGGATTCGATTCCGAGCGAAGTAGAAATTTGAATGATGAGTTTAAATTTTCTGTTCTTGGTCTGAGTGTTTGTGTTTCTGTCCTTGTGTGTGTCCATGGCACCCATGACACAGGACAGTCTGAGTGTTATTTATATTTAAAAAAAATATATGTAAGGAACAGATTAATTCAATACTTAGGTTATGTAGTCAATTTGAGCAAAAGTAATATTTTGCCACAACATACATTTATGTAAGGATTCGATTAACACTTTAAATATAGCTATGTTCACATGTATCGAATAACGTATAGAAAAATTGCAATGTACCTAAGTTAAGAAATTTGCTAAACTGCCGACGTGCACGATTTGAGAGTTTGCACAGCTTATAGCAGTTTTAGTAGCTGCCTGTCCAGCAGCTAAGTATGGAGTCCTTAAAGAATTAAACTGCTAGTTAACAAACGTCCATTACATTATTTAAGCTTTATCTGAAATTTATGATCGAAATTTACACCGACGCATCTCAAACCGGATGGGGCAATGTATGTAAAAATGATCGGTAAAAATATGAAAGTTTGAGCCACATTAATTATTTAGAGTTACTAGCTTATTTTTGAGTCTAAAATCATTCGTTAACGAGTTTACTAACTGTGCAATATAACTTGGTGCCGATAATACAACTATCATAAGTTATATTACGATGGCAGGTGTTCAATACCCCATCTTAATAATTTAACCGAGAACTCTGGAATTGTGAACATTGCTCTCTTTGGATATTTACGTCGTATGTAAATATACAGTACTGATTCCGCTTCCAGAATTCATAGCCCTGGATTCCAGTCTTACAAACCTCACAAGTATTGGATGTTCTGTTTCTGAAACCCAGTAAAGATTGACTTCGATATAACTTCAGGATACACTCTCTTCTCAAGAAGTTACGTTATGTGTTGCGGGGCTCTCCTGCAGTCTATTATCCGACGCGGCGACCCCTCTGACTCAGTTTCTCGGATGCTATCATCATTCTTTAATAGAGCTATAATATAATACTCCAAGAACTTGGTGGACTTTTTTGTAAGTTTGAAGTAATATACCACTTCAATAGTTTTCTGTCCACGTAAAAGCTTAATATTAACTTTTTTTTTTATCGCAACAGCTTAATAACAGCTGTTAATGTGGCACTTTAAACTCGCATTGCTATTAGCTCAAGTGGGTATATGAAACATTTCCTACGTGCTGTCTACTGTCTATGTACCCCACATATGCATTAAAAATCCCAAGACCAAATTACTCTAGTACTTGTAACCCTAATAGTTTTGAATCTAGTTGGAACATGGTTCTATTTAGAAAACATTACGAGAAAAATAGTTGTTCTCTTAGCTATTTGCACAGCACGCAGATTGCTTAAGTTTTCTCTTATAGAAATTGAAAATATTCAGTTGTCACAAGAGTAGAATCAAGATTAATATTATATGTGTTAAAACTAACGCTCCCGGTAGGGAGCAACCAATTCTATTTTTGCCATATCATTTTACCTGTGTTTTTAGGGACAATTAACTTAAAAACATAAACTGAAAAATATGATTTTTCCTGACATTTGCTGGCTAGTTGTAATACTATTATATGATACATATATTTTAATTGCGAGCTATATCAGTAGATGGCGTTGTTGAGCAACACTAAGCCAAAGAGTTTCTTCAGAAACTCACTCAAAAATTGATTTTATCTGAGCAACGATTGGTCTGCCGGATACTTTTAATGAAAATAATAATATATGTCCTGATACAGCTTTTTCAGATTATATTTTTATAACTAAAAATATAAGACTTGTCTAGAGCCACCTGCCACCTCCCAACCCATAATTAGATGTTAATCTCAGTTTTATTGGATAGCAGAGCAGATATTAGTAAATTTATTGCACACAGTACGCGTCACGCGTCTACTTCTGCTGCAAACTGCTGAGACCATACACAGGGCCGCAGGTTGGACAAACTCTTTACATACTTTTGTATATACCAAATAATATAACAGAACCGTTTTGGCGGTCTGTTTGTTTACCAAATAAATTATAAAACATAGTTTATTTTGTTGATTATTTATTATTTAAACTTTAAATATGATTTCAATCAACACTTATTATTATTAGGCTTAAAGTTTTACAACTTAAAAACATCATAAAAATAGTGAAAAGAAAACAATAAACATACTTGTTTTATTTTGTTAATACAAAACTTTTCTCTCTTAACATCTACCTTTGTAATATTATCATATCGAGAATAAAGCGAAGAAATATAATATATGATCAAACGAACTTACCCGAAGTGAAGTTCGATCATTATTATATGAGTCGCTTTATTCGAAGATATGATCTCCCACCCACCCAGGGCTACCCAGGTGGAAAAGTTTTGTAGACGCGTTTTACTTTCTCTAAAAAAAATGAGCTAATGTCAACATGATGTACTGTCATTATGTCACCAGGAGTTTTTTCTTTTTTGTAAAGACAAAAAAGTTTCTTTAAAATAGTGCGAACTTGCCTTGTAGGATAGGGAAACTACCTTTGTAATATTATCATATCTTCGAATAAAGCGACTCATATAATAATGATCGAACTTCACTTCGGGTAAGTTCGTTTGATCATATATTTTTAGGAAATTTAAGAGTCTTATATAAATGTTGAACAAAGAATTCAAGTATTTTTCTTGTTATAATAACGTAATACAAAACCGGAAATTATCGGTTTTTATCGACAAAAAAATCGATAAAAATCGGAGTATCGTTTATCGAAAAATTTCGATAATTGCACGCACTAGTGGTGACACACATCATAATAACTGATACGTTCCAATTTTATTTTGTTTCTCATTATCTTTTACATTAAGTTATCAATACTTTAATATATTGTATTATATTGTAAAATTGTGAGAGAAGCCAATACCGTTCACTGATCCGTCTCAAACTATCTGCCTTATTGTGCCGAATATGGCGAAATAAATTAATTGGCTTCACCTTGTACTGGTAAAGGACTAAATAAAGTCAAAGCGAATGCCTAATGAAGTTCTAAAATACTCGCAGTTCGTAACGGTGATTTAAGCGAATATTTTACGGAAGATAAATGATCAGAAGCAGATGTTTCTCTTAAGAATTACGAAGAAAGTAATCAAAAGCTACTCAGGTAAAATCAAAATTACAGACAAACAGCCAATTTTAAGAATTACTTACTTTTGTTATAAATTTAACATACTTTTATCTCGGGAATTTCAATCTACTTTTTACTGTACAAATATAATATATTGATAATATAGAAAGTGATACTATTCTACTTATTGGCCATAATACAACAGGTAACTACTTATACAAAAGAAATCAGTTATAATAACATCGAAGGCACCACTATAATAAGTCGCAATAGCCGGTTCGTTTTTTAACCGACGTTAATTCTATAAGCAAGATGGAAATCGGCGGGTGTTATATATTTGTGTGTGTGATATATTAAGTACCTATTTAGCTTGATATAGAAGTATAATACATAGTCGCATAAGTACAAGTACGAAAATAGTTAAATTGTCGTAAAGGATAGGATGTTTGAATATACAATGTAATATAGTATATTGCTAGCACGGAAACCCGGTGTGCCAAAATATTGTGCACGACATACTCGTAGCTTGGGCAACAGGTCTCACACCAAACACTAAATAGTATTCAGTAGCAAAGTTTTAAATGCACTTCATTTTTTGGCTTATTTGTGGACAGCTGAAACTTGTAGTACGCTGCATTTCAATACCATTCCACAATAAAACTGTAAATGTTATTATCATTATTATTAGTATTCTTACACTCTTATATTCTTAACATAATATCCACTCCTGAGAACGGGTCTCTCACCATTATTGGGAAGGCCTTGAGCTTACTCCATCACTCCAATGAGGGTTGTTGGAGCGAAATCAGGCAATTATATAAATATAGATTAAAAATATAAACAGAATACTAATCAAACTGAAACATCCACTTGAGAATGAATGAAAAGATGAAAGCTCGCACATTCCTATGATCTAAAAAGAAGCTGGATTATATTTAAAATACCTGAAACCTTTCTGAATTTAACCTTCTGATGTGGGCTTAAAAAGTTAATAAGTCTCTATTTGTCGATGTGCCCTCAAAGGAATTAATGGCTGATGAGGAAAACGGCATTTTATTGAAAACTCTCACGGAAGCGTTATTAAAGGTAAGTTTTCTCACTGATATTAAATCTAGATTAGCAAGAAACTTGACTGTTGAGATATAATTGTATCCAAGATCCAAGTATATTACAGTTACTTGGATCATGATATGAGGATACAGAAATGCTTTCATTTTAGCTGAAAGAAAAGATTTGTATGAATCGACGTCATGCTATAAGTTACGATAACGTATGTCCTTTATTACATGTTTATGTACTAAAAAGGTCAATGACATCATAATACCAGTACAAATTTTAAATCTTAATACATAAAAATTATAAAACTTAGATTGAACTTGTGACACAAACTATTAAAGTGCCAATATTCGAGTGTTTTGAAGTTAATATAAAATAAATGGTCCAAAATACAAATCCACATATCATCCGAACAATACAATTCACTCTTTCAAAGGCGAATAAGAAGCAACAAATCACGTGACAATAAAATATGTACCAGGCGAAGCGTTCAACAATTCGTAGTGAATAATTTCACCGATATAATAACCATAAATATGGGGCTAGTGGATCCAGGAGTCGTAATTTACGAGGCAAACTTTCCACACGTTGAGGCAAGGTTTGATTTATGATGCCGAGTACACTACTGCCTAATATTGAGCAGTTTGTTTGCTTTTGTGGTGCGTAAGAAAGGTTTCAAACAAGCGTATTTTTCGGCGTGTCTTTGTCAAGATTATGCATTGCAAATGTCAAGATTAGACATTTTCCGGTACAAAAAGTAGCACGCGTGTTAACGCGTTTTCCGAAACGGATACATACACCGAAACATACGGTACGATGCGGTTTGAAACCGCACTAAGGGTTTTCAACAAATGTCGTGTTTAAGTCCTGAATAAAGAATTAATCTCATTTGGCTAAACTTTTAATTTGGCCTAAAATATTATTGCTATAGGATCGAATGTAAAATTAAAACGATTAAACAACTTGATGTCAGTAGTACCATTGGTGGTACAAGTGATACAACATTGTGTAATACAAAAGTGCTTGTATTTATTGGAAAAGGTTAATAAGATTAAAACACGAGGGTGTTCTTTATCCTCAACTTTTGTGGCAATGGTAGATACTGCTGAAGAAAACTGAAAACAAGTTTAACACTTTTATCAAATCTAGTCAGAAAAATACAGTTGTATTACGAGTAAAAAATTGCTGCTGAAACGTCTTCATACAGGTTTAAAGCTTGTCTAACTCGTACGTTTTTTCCACCTGATTTTATATTTTTGAAAATAAGATCCCTTTAAAGGTTACTGGTATTCTTTTTAAATATTAACAAAATAATACCTAGTGTAAAACAAACCCATTCAAATAATGGAAGGCTTTCTCGTATAGAATCGCTACATTTCTTGCCGAGCATTCTTTGTAGAGCAATTGCAGCGAAGATTAAAACATTGCTTAGGGTCTTCTATTTGCAATTTCATCGTAATGTCTTTTCTGAGATATATGTAGTTAAACGTAAACTATCTCGTTCAAATAAATGTAAGGATCCAACGAGTAATTACTTCCGTCAACCAAGGTATTCAGTTGAAATTGCCATTAGTTCGTTTAGTTTATATTCAAACTGTCATTAGAGAAGTCAAATGCACTTTCCTCACGGTTACAAATTTCAAAGATATTACAGCTTTGATCGTTATGCACAAGACACAAATCACGGTATCTTAATTGGAGTTAAACGTAGCAATTAAAAGTAATTAAAATATCTCTGTTGTATTTCGAAGCCTAATTCTTTTAGTAAATTTTGGTGCTTTTAAGACCGTTTGCAGATAACGTGTTTTATATTCAGAAATATTTGATTTGCGACCTGACGCTGATGTTTTATTCTACATTGCAGTGTCGCCCGCGAGTTCGTCCGCGTGGAGTTTGGTATTAGTCATAGCATGTTGTTACATAGCCTAAAGCCTTCCCCGATAAATGGACTATCCGACACAAAAATAATTTTTCAATTCGAACCAGTAACGCGCTAATCTCCTGAGATCGCGTTCAAACAAATAAACAAACTCTTTAGCTTTATATATTACCATAGATAACAATATAACATACACTGTTTGATCCAAATAAATGTTAAGATCTAACGAGTAATTACATCCGGCAATCAACATGTTCAGTTCAAATTGCACAACAATACAAGTCACTAAGTCAACAGTTTCAAGTCTCAAAGTCGCTCTGATTCTTAATTGCAAGTAACATAGCACGGTTACTTAATCCTTAAATAGGAGTTATGCCGAAAAAAGTAACAGTATTTATAGTAAAAAATCTGTTTTGTTTCTATTTGAAATTATTTTTGCCGATGAAAATCAATACACATTTAGCATTATGAATCTTTTGGGAAATTCGGTTTTCTGAAATTTGCGCTTTTTGTATTAAAAAAAGAATGCATATTGATTGCAGCTGATTACAGTTAATTCTTTCATGCTTGGACATGATTCAATCAATCAAATTAAATTTTCTTATTAGATACAGCTCCAATTAACATATAATATTTTATTTAAATAAAACAATAATGACATTGGTAAAACAATACAGCTAGTTCAAATCGCACATTAGAGAAATCATCGCAAGATAATAATAAAATATTTTATATAGATATAGATAGAATCCAAATTAAAATTACATACGAATGTACGTGTGTGTTTCACGAAATGTGCGTTTTACGAAAAACAAGAGCGCTAGTTCGAGCTGCACATTAGAGAAATCATGGCAAAGTTAGGTAAAGGTTAATAAAAATTAAAATATATCATTGAAATAAATTTTAGAATCCAATTATAATTACACCCGTAAAACAAAACAACTAGTTCAAATCGCACATTAGAGAAATCATCGCAAGATAATAATAAAATATTTTATATAGATATAGATAGAATCCAAATTAAAATTACATACGAATGTACGTGTGTGTTTCACGAAATGTGCGTTTTACGAAAAACAAGAGCGCTAGTTCGAGCTGCACATTAGAGAAATCATGGCAAAGTTAGGTAAAGGTTAATAAAAATTAAAATATATCATTAAAATAAATTTTAGAATTCAATTATAATTACACCCTTAAAACAAAACAACTAGTTCAAATCGCACATTAGAGAAATCATAGCAAAGTCAAAGGCACTTGACAAACAGTTTTGTATCTCAAAGATCCTACAGAAGGGGTCGCTTTGACCGTCTGCGTGTAATATGGCACGGTTATTTTATCCGTTAATTGGATGCCTGAAACAATGGACTGCAGAACAATCGCCGTTTTGAAACAGGAATTTTTGATTTAGCTGAAGCTAAGCTGTAAAGAGCGTAGCCTGTTTTGTTGTGCTAATTAAGTATCGCAGACGTTTGTTTTTATTTAAAGTAAGAATAATTTAGTTATATTTAGCAATACTATGAAGCGGTGGTTACAATGAAGGTGTATATACCGTGTGTGGTGGGTATAATATAAATGTAGGGTTTTTGGGTTCAATACCAAGGAGGAGGAAATTTCAATGAAATTTAGATGGTGTGTCAGACTATCCAAAATACAGGGAAATAGTAGTAGGTATATCAGTTAAAAGCGCATGGCCCGGCGGCGAGCGTAGAACGCAAGCGATCTACGCAGCTAAGCCAAACGGGCGCGGTCGAGTGTGAGATGGGTGACCGCTAGTGGCAAAAATTTCATGCGCGTTTCCGTGCTTCGGAGGGCACGTTAAGCCGTCGGTCCCGGTTGTTGTCGATAGATAACAGTCGTTAAACCTTGTCGGAGGCCTTATGGGCGGTTTGAAAACATCCGACAGCGGGTTGGCCACTAACCCGCATCTCCACCAACCCGCAAACGCAAAAAGGGTTGCAGCCATATCAGTAAATATTTACAAGAAGCAAGCAAAATTTGACAATAAAAAAGGAAATACTAAAAATATGAATGAAAAACATTCCATTTGATTTACAGCCAACAGTTTTATTTACGGAAAAGAATAAATGGATACGAATTAGATGATTTGTAAGAATCGTTCACGAATTATCCACACACAAGTAATACTATTCCACTTAAACCTAGAGAATCGGAAGAAAATACCACTGAAGCTAATTTCGATCGTCCTTAGAGGTCCATTGGAACGTGTCATGCATCTGAATGAAGCAACCAACAATATAAAAGTCTATAGAAATAGATATACTTCTAACGGAAACCCCTAAGTCGCTTCATTACGTTCGAGCATGTACGTACATATATGCATTGGCTGCAACCCTTTTTGCGTCCCACACTGGGCACAGGTCTCCCCCCCTTATTGGGGAGGCCTGGAGCTTACTACACCACGCTACTCCAATGCGGGTTGGTGGAGTGCGTGTGTATATGCATTAGAAACAGTATTATTAAATATTTTTGCTGTTGGGGATATAATAGTAAGGTTATTTTGGATAATGGAAAGCTACGTGCGACACTATAAAAGTAAGATAAAAGTTTTTTTTTTTTAAATTTTAATGGTAAACATATTAAAGAGGTAACGATTAAATCGAAGCAGTTTTGATTACACTTGATGGAGCTTTCGGTTTTTGTGGGAGGGGAGGGGCGAGGGGGATAACATCATGAAATCAATCTTATAAATGACATTGGTATAATATCGAATAATAGTAATCACTCACACACTATACAATTGTCAGAGACGTGCTAACGTGACAAGCATTGGAATAACGCAATTATTCTGACACTTTCTTACTGCCGGGACACATTCTTCAGTGGCCAGACGATGACTACAGCGTTTTTGTAATAAGACGAGGCACTGGCAAACTATCTATCTTAAATCAGGTTCCGCAAAAATACATGAGTTTTTCGACTAAGTTTTCGGAGATTTTTACTTGAACACTGGTCCCATAAATTGGTTTCATCAATCACTTAAGTAAACGAAGGATGGGTTATTAGTAACTTTATAAATAATGGATGTTTTGTTGCTTAAGATTATTAAAATATTTTAGAAGCCTATTGTGCCTGTGGTGCTTGATGAATTCAGTATTATTATATAGTTTACGCAAGTTATACCACGTCAGACAATTTTTAAATAAACTACGATATACAATTTTATTAGGACATAACTGCGTCTACCAGTCCACCATAGTCCACCAACCCGCTCTTGGCAAGCGCAGCAGTACCTCTCACTCCTTAAAAATGAGACCTAAGAACAGTAATGGGACATTAAAAAGGTTGAAAAAACTGCATCCTGCGATGCCTATTGGACAGCAACATTTTAGAATAAACCTTGTATGTTTGTTGGTCTCTATAGTTCGAGATGAATAAAATTAGCTACGGTATCCTTCGACTGATGAGACGCTCAAACAAATCAGCGGTGGTATCTGAAAGTTCGGTTTAACTCTAGTTGACATTTTCAAGATCCTCATATCAACATACAACTATGTCGAAGTCAATTAATGAGAACCAAAAGTCAATAAGGAAGTGACGCAATCTAGAAAGTTCATCGTACTCGTAAATTTCATATTCATTCCAGCAATTGGCAGCGGCAAAGGAGCGCCTAATAGGGCCCGGGCTTCCTGCGCTGTAAGCAGAACGCACAATGGAGGATTCGCAATAGCGACGCCATTTACGGCTGTAACTTTAGCGAATGTTATTGTGTTCGCGAATCGATGAGTCGATGTGCATCCAACTTGGGTTGTTGTGAATATTCGAAGCTGTTTGCAGATTGACGATATTATTTGTTAACTGCTAACAAACGAAACGTGAATGTTTTAAAGTGTGAAGTTAATTTTAAATATTAATTAAAATAATAATAAGGCTGATGACTCGCTATGTAATTAACGGAGTTAATCGCAAAAAATAAACTTAAATATACGTCATATTTACATATACACAAAAAGGCTACTAATAATGTTAACATTGCCAAAGTTAAGGCAAAACTAATGGGTTTCAAACTGATACTTTTTTTGTATCGGGGGGCCAAACCTTCAAAAGCATAAATGCGGCCATTAACCATTTTTATTAAATCTCTTCACAGCGTATATATACAGCATATATTTGCAAATAGACTCTTGTAAACCGCACTTGTAAACCGTATTAAACATAAACACCTTTTATAATTATGGCAGAATTGATAAAACATCGCAATAAAAACAGCAAAATATTGGTTAAAATAAAATCAACGTTGTCTTCAATTATAATAAATTTAGTTAAGTATAAGTAATTTTAGTTATACTGCTAACTTATGTTTTAATTCTGTCCTCCAAATCTGCATACCTCGCTGAGGTAAATATGGCGAACTAATAAATGTACATAAAACAACTTTTGTAATACCCATATTTGTGCAAAGAAAATTATTTTCATTTCATTTCATTGCATCAAAAACACCATTCACATCACGAAGTACAGTTATGATATGAGGAAGATATTCTTATCTCAAGGGTTTTTAGATTATAAGAGTTAGAGTACATAATAATACTACAAATAAACCAGGTCAAAAGAAAACAAAAATCAAAACTTACAACACCACTTTCTAAAATTGACCATCTACAAAATGAAAAACGGAAATTATGAATATATATAATATTATGTATTATATATATTATTATATTAATATATACATAATATTCATGAATTAATAAATCACGAATTGGCGTGACATCGCAATAAGTGGAGGATTATCGTGTCGGAGGCCAAGATCCACTTTGGGTTGCTGCGCCGCAGGAGTAAGTAAGTAAGTACAAAATGAAAAATACAAATTCAATCAGTTTAAAAGTACCCAATAATTTATACCTAAAATACTTGGAAATTTTCTCTAGAACCTAGAGTCTATTAGCTTATCAAACAGTTGTTACACAAAGACTCGATCTATCGACGGACAACGTTTGTTTTTCATGCATAGTCATAGACAGACTTTGAAAGAGTTCCGATAGTTTGCTTTCGCTATCAAAGGGCCCGAATCCGAATATTTGGGAACAGTTTCAATTTGCCTTTAAAAGAGTCGCAAATGGATTTTCGGAATTGGCAAAAAATTTACCGGAAATTTGAGGCCAATTTGAACCATACCATAGAAACTTATTACACCAAAGACTACACACACGTTACACGCGCGCATGCCCTATTGCGTCGCACTGCTGGGCACAAGCGTCACCCTATTATTGGGGAGGCCTGAAGCTTACTCCATCACGTTGCTATAATGCGGGTTGGAGGATACATGTATACGTCATATCATAACTAATAGTGTGCTAGATTGTAATATGTTGTACAGTTGTTAGCTAGAGATAATTTTTAGTTCACAAAACATAAAAAGATGTGCATACTGTGGCCGTAACGTCCCATTTCCAGGAATATTTAACTAATGGGAAACTAACACAACCACTGCGTTACTTAAAGGCAAGCTTTAATTAAAAGCCACTACACTCGGAACGGTAATCTACGGAACAACAGACTCTACAACAATTTGCAGTTTTAAGTCATTTTCATTCAATGTTCTCTGTTTAAGCATTAAGCTTAGATCCTTAATTTACTTACATTGCATGTTTCGCATAAAACGTACAACTAAACGGGATACAAAGATTGTTCATTTATCATAAAGGTGTTATGAAAATCTGTACACTTACATAGATTATGATTCAACATTCAGAGTTCTAAAGATGAGTTCGCTTCATATTTTGAATATTTTATGGGAGTTTTTTTTCATTTCTAAATGTGTTATTACGGTTATTTTGTTGTCCAATTTATACCAAGTCGTGCCGAAAAAGAACAAAACGGTTTTGGAAAATTCGGGAACATTTTCAAAGTTTTTATTTGCAAAACACCTTGCCTGAAGGGACGCGATGGGATCGCTTCATTGTTTTGAATATTTCATGAACGGGATTGGATTTTCTTGTGTAATTACATCCAATGTTACCTACGGCAAGTTGGTGTAAAAACGTAAGCTCAATTTGAAAACTTTCGTTTTGTTCGATTCCCAGCGAAGCTGATTTTTGAATAATTAGTAAATCTTTATTGCCGGTTTGGGTATTTATTTGTGTTTTTGTATTTGGCGTGTCTTGATATCAACGACACAGCCACGGTAATATAATACTATAGGAATTTGAGTCCAACTATGGGTGTAAGTCACTACAACAAGTACTGTCCGGATTAAAATTGTAGGGACATTATTGTAATATTGCATACCTCATGAAGGTAAATACGGCGAACCAAATGTATAAAAACACCTTTTGTAAACACCCATATTTGTGCAAATAAAAGTCTTTGTCTTTGTCACAATATTTTAGAACCGGAAGTATGTAATCTGCAAAATAAGTGGCTAAATTAAATCAGGTCAATTAAGTGTATGATATACTAATAACCAGGTGAATTAAGTTTACTTATTGGAAAGATAGGGAATAAGTGGGCTTCACCTGGTTGCACTGGTGAATATTAGTAAGAGGTAGTCTACTTTATTCACGCAGGTGACTTAAGTAAGGAATACACTCTACTCTCAGTAACTGCCTTAAAAGAAGTCTTAATAATATACCCAGCCTAACGTTACAAGTACGTACGATACGAATGAAACCCCTATCCAATTTCTTATGTACGAATACTCGTTGCTATTTCTGTTGTTAGAAGCAATTCGCGAGCAACTTTAAATATGCACACGCGCCCTAAGGCGCACACGAGATATGTATTGAATATGTAACAAGATTACAGGATTAGGGGATTTTGCTTAATAAACGCGGGGCTGCCGATAATTTATATTTATTATTTCGATGTAGCTCTCGACTAACGACTATTAACTACTAGTAGCTACACTTAAACTTGAGTTTCAGCAATTTTTCTTTTATATTATAAATATTTACAAGTATCAAGTTATACGTGGAGCCTTCTAAATATGTTACATTCCGAAAAGCAAGTGATAAAAACTGCAAGCTTTTTATCTTAGATACAGATTATTCTTAGATGTGGCCTTTGTTGTGTTTTTGCAACCTCGGTACTTACTAAAAGTTCAGTTAAAAGCCTTACCATGTTGTCAACACTCCATCTATATCGTGTAACGATTACCCTGCCATTGATTGCCTTAGATGGACATTTGAAAGGTTACATTTTTGTTCTCAGCTTCGGCATTTATTTGTGTTTTTGTCTTTGATTGTTTTTGTGATATCCATGATAATGACATTAAAGTCTTGTCAGGAGCATAAAACGTTATTATAGGTATCGTTCGAATAAAAGTTGTCGTCGTAAATTCGTTTTTCAGGAATTACCGTAAAAAGCCTTAAGCTACGGTCTTAATAACGTATCCAGACTTACATTTCGAGTGCGTACGATACGAACGAAACCCTCATCCAATTTCTTATGTACGAAAACTTGTTATTTCTGTTGTTAGAAGCCATTTGCGAACAACTTTAAATATGCACACGCGCCCATCAGGTGTACAAGAGATATGTGCTGAATTTGTATTTGAATTTTGGCGGGAATTTGATAGAGACATGACGTAATCTTGTATTTTTGTACACACGAGATATGTTTATTTGTTGAATTTGTAACAAGCTTACCGGATTAGGAGATTTCGTTTAATAATCCGCGGAGCTGGAGTTCTGGCGGGAACTTACAAGAGGCATGACGTAATTTTGTTTACTTTCTTTTTCTTGGAGTATTTTGAGTAAAATATTCACGAAAGTTTAGTATCCGCGGCATAAGAAAACCTGTGTGGGGCTATTAGTTTATATCGCTACAAGCTACAACAGATTCCTTTCCAATCGAATTTGGTTTACCATAATAAGAATTTTTTAGGACCAGATGTTACTATTAGTTATACCTATTCATTCATATAAAAAATACGGAGCTGGTTACTTGAGTTTTCTTTTATTAAATTTAAAAGAAAACTCTAGATTCTAGAAACACTATATAACAATATGATACAGTTTTTGTCTCAACGATCCCACAATTCATACTTACTAATTAACTAGTAACTACTTCATAAATTCTGATTAATAATTTCTTATTGCAACTTTTATATACACGTATAAGAGTTATGCAAAATATCGCTTAGGCATAACGTGACAATACGCACTTGGCCAGCGTGGTGAAATAGGTACGGTCTATATCATAATATTGTATAAGTAATGAAAATGAAGTCAAAATATTAGAATACCCTGAATATTGTTTTACACGTTACTCGTACCTGGATAAGGATGGAATACAAATTATTTGAATGATTAATGATATAATGAGAGTTTGATAAGGGAGGGCAAAGCCAGAGGCTTTTATTTTGAGCCGAGGTTCAACGTACTTCATACAAATTGATTTATGTAGCAACACCAAATATACTACCTACATATTATTAGTTCTAAACCCATAAAATATATGACATTTTCCTGTGCCAACTTTTTTCTTTTTGTTTTAAAATTAAATGACCAGCTCACAATGGCGTTCAGTGTGTTAAGTTGTATATTTCGTTATGAATGTTATCGTCTTTACAATAGATTTTTTTCCATCAAGCCGCCACGTAAATAAGACGTTCAACAGCTGGACAGATACGACGCAACTAAAAGAAACGAGTGAAGTTCACGATACATTTTCGGTCAAGTTGTTTTCTGTAAAAAAATTGCATTGCAGTCAATGCTACAAGAAGCTCTTTGTATTTTTATGCTATTGTGTTAAATTAGAAATGTAATAAGATTATAAGAAAAAATGTTAACCCGTTCAATAGATACTTTCGTTTGAGCCGCCACGTAAACACGACGGTCGTCCAACAGCTGTACAAATACCACGGATATACAACACGCGAGTAAAGTCCATGACAGTACATCGTAAGTTTTTTCGTGTTGAGTTTTAGAATAGCATTCAGTGCTAAGGTTTTTTAAACCTAGTTCAGCCAAGGCGTTTCTCTCAAATATCATATTTACATCGTTAATAACAAAATGCAAACTTTGAGTACTGTGTGTAAGAAATTTAAGTAGGCGATGTGAAACACAAGAGTAATTTTCAAAAATATATAGACAAGAAACTTTCCAAAATTATCTGATCTGTAATTCTGCGTACTTGTATTATTTATTACATGGTTTTCAGTCACAACAATTGCCAAACATGCACGAATTAAAATCACCTCAAAAAGCTTTTTCAAGATAAAAAAATGTTTTATTGATATAAACACGATTACATATCAAGTCGCAAGGGCCCTGTACTTGGTTATAGACCTGTGTTACAGGTACCCCGCTCATCCACCGAGACAAAAATTTACAGTTTATATATCTACAAATTTAAACATTGACAATTGACATTATAATTGGAGTATTGGTTTCTATTGTTACATATTATATAATTAGGTATAGGTATGTGTTTATGTGTGTGTGTGTGTGTGTGACAGTGTGTGTCAGTACATGTGTTGTGTTTGCTTTCTACATAGGGGACAATTGAAGAGATCGCTCTGTCTCTTCATAATTCAAATCTCTTAGATGATTTTGAATTTAAGATACCTATATTTTAACGAATAATATGTGGAGCAGACGTAAGTAGTACAGTCAGTACACTTAATTTAAAAAAGCTTCGTTTTCACGTTATAAATACTATTTGCAATTTAAATGCAGTTTTATTTCAAGACAACTTGGCCTGTAATGTTTCATTCAATTCTAAATTTCCAAAATGTTGATTTTCTTTGAAAACTGTTTTAAACATTTGGTTCATAAGCAATGTCATGTAAGCTGCTGTATAATCCTCTATGAAGCCAGGGTATGGGAGCTTTTACTTCAAAGCAATCATACTAAGCAGGCTTAACCTGAAATGTATCAGCGTAGTCACGAGTAGTTGGAGCATTAATATACATGAACATTTAAATTTAGTCGCAAAAATAGTTTTTAACGGACTATGAAATAATTTCATTTATACACCCCTGACAATCACTTACACTTCTATCTATTCTATAGACAGCCTCCGTGGCGTAGTGGGTGATGAGCCGACTGCGAAACGTGAGGTCGTGGGTTCGATTCACACCCAGAACAAATATTTGTGTGATGAACATGACTATTTGTTCTGTGTCTGGGTGTTAATTTATCTATTTAAGTATGTATTTAGAATTATATAAGTATGTTTATCAGCTTTCTGATTTCCATAGTACAAGCTTTTGCTTAGTTTGGAATCAGATGGTGTTGTGTGAATTGTCCAAAGATATATTTATTTATTTTTTATTTATCTATTCTATAGACAGCCTCCGTGGCGTAGTGGGTGATGACTGCGAAACGTGAGTTCGTGGGTTCGATTCCCACCCAGGACAAATATTTGTGTGACGAACATGAGGACCATTCATGACGAACGAATGATGACGAACATGAACATGTTGTGTGAATTGTACAAAAATATTTTTATTTTATTTTATTTATCAGTACAACTACCTCACTTCTTGCACTACGAATACTAGGATTCAGGGCAATATTATTTGATCTCAAGTAAAGCACAAACAAAGATTATTATCGGTAGTATGAAGGTATTTTCTGAATGTCACTTACAGTAGAGTAGAACAAAGCTAGAATTAGAACTGGCTACCTTTTCATCCTCAAATATACGTGCATGTCAAAGGTAAAATAAGGTCCCTGTAGCTTCGGAATGAAGTCTATTTATCTCCTGCCTGATCGTAAAAGGCGACAAAAAGGAGGCTTACTGGGGTGCGAGCGGTGAGAGTGGGAGCTCGATCCGTCTAGCCAGCGGCCCCGTGGCTGCAGTGGTGCAGTGGCTGCATGCCGTCGTAAGCATCTGAAGGTGCACATTTGTTCTCCCGAAGATGTGCCCGTACTGGGCGCCGCACGCGGAGGACACCGGTGCGTTCCCGATTAGTTCCCGTTGGAGATCCCGGTGTACCGGTTTTAGTGCGGTAAAAAATCCCATATAACCCGGTATCCCCTCTTCCAAGGTGCTAGGTACTTTCTGAAGGTTTTCCTCCGATACCAACAAAAAAGTTACAAGTTTTAGAAGTGCAGCATTTTCAAAAAACTTTCGATCAAATTGTTGTTAGCACACATGGAAGTACTATAGATCACACTAACAGACTAAGTACACAAGTAACATATGATTACCCAAGAATGAATGAAGCGAGCGGACGAAAATCGATCAAATGGTGTAGCCTCACACCAATTTTAAGATCAAATTGTACATATATTTTGCCCTAATGGTTACAGTCTTCCAATTCTTAACCACGCTAATGAATCACTATCAATCAACAAGTCTCTATTGAGCTACATAAAACAGTCAATTTTCAAGTTACTTCGGTTTTAATATCTCATACTTATTTACAACTGTTTTCGAGACCACTCTATCACAACGTTACAAAGGGTACGTTTCCCATTTATTTATTCAGGAGCCAGTGGGAGTATTCTATAGCAAACTATAGCGCTTCAGCCCCTGCGTCAGAACCTTCGTCACAACTTTGTGCTTATTTATTTCCGCGTAAAACATACTGTATTGGATAACCTAATGCGGCCTAAATTAAGTTCGCAGATCGATAGAACAGTTTACACACGGTGGCATGTAACAGATTTGTTGATATCAGCTTGCTTTCACTGATACTAAGTATGTATAAACTATAAAATATTGTACTGATGACGATATTAACGTAATCTAACATCGTGGCATAGAGAATCTCAATCTGAATTGAAATACCTCAAACTAAGAATCCCGCAAGACAAGGGGTTTAAAAACCAAAAAGTAATTGATGATTATTAAATTAAATGATGAAGCGCGTATGGCTCGGCGGCTAGCGTAGAACGCAAGCGATCTACGTGTTAAGCCAAACGGGCGCGGTCAGGTGTGAGATGGGTGACCGTTAGTGGCAAAAAATTCATGCGCGTTTCCGTGCTTCGGAGGGCACGTGAAGCCGTCGGTCGCGGTTGTTATCGATAGATAAGTCGTTAAACCTTGTTGGAGGCCTTATGGGCGGTTTGAAAATATCCGACAGCGGGTTGGCCACTAACCGGCAACTCCAGCAACCCGCATTGGAGCAGCGTGGTGGAGTAAGCTAAAGGCCAATAATAAAGGGGAGAGACTGGGAAGGGTTGCAGCCATTAAATTAAATACAAAAAACTGTTAACAATCAAACAGTTTCAAACAACAGCGCATAGTTAAGCTACATAGCGCATAAGCCACGAGAAACATCGAGCCCTTGTCATCAAACAAATATGTACATCTTCAAAGGAAAGAAACATATGTTTTACACTACACGGAAAAATCTCTCAAAGCTAACCTTGTTATTCCCTCGTTAAACTCGAAATAGGATTCTACTCTATTTTCAGGGAAATATCTCCGAAATAAGTTGGAACGTCTACATATGTTGGGAATTCTCAAATTGCATAAGAGCCGAACTTTTTATTTTGTAGAACCGCAGATTTCGTATGTAATAAATTCAAATTCAAATTCAAATTCAAATCATATCATAAGATCGAAATAGGATTTTTTTATTGATGTAGTTTGTTATTTATTGATGTAGTTTGTGATTAAATGGAAACTAAATTGAATTTAAAAGTTTAATTTACAACAATAAAACTGTTATCAAAGCGCACGAAAGTGCGGCGGATAAGTTCTAAGCACAGGCCGCGCGCACACTGTGCACTATTTACCCGAACCGCTTCGAGCCACTTTTGACCCCCCTGTATCTTCTTACCTGATTAATAGATCTGGATGAAACTTTACGGACATAATAACACCATTTAATATACTTTGAATAAAAAGTTTCAATATTGTAGCTATTACAGAAAAAAAGTTATAGACTCGAGAAAATTGTAAATTTGGTACTCACTGACTCGTGTACTCACTGACAGCTCATCAAAATGTTTGACCACTTCTAGAACACCTACATAGCTGAAATTTGGCATTTAGCTAGTCTTCAGAGTAAGAGTAATGGGAAAATTCTAATATTGGAAATTGGTCAAGTGCGAGTCAGGTTTTAGTCAAAATTATGTATAATGTTGGTAATACTTTTCTCTAAGACTTAAAAATCTGGGATTTGGCATCGGGGTAGTCGTTAGCATAAAAGTAAAGGAAAACTTTAAAAAATAGAAAATGGTCAAGTGCAAAAAGAAATTATAATATACGAAAAAAAAATCAGAACATAAAAAAAAGAAATTATAGTATAATCAAAATCTTAATATATATATAAAAAGTAAAGGGTTTTCTTTGTACGTAAAGACACGGTTTTCTCTATGATCACCAACTCCAATCAACTTCCCGTTAGGGTGGTAAATACCCCTTAGTACGTAGATGATAGTAAGGGAGTTTGATCGCGGTGGGTGGAGTGGGGAGCTGATGATGGAAGGTAATGCGACGGTTAGGAGTTGAGAGCAAATTCTTTCATTAATTTATACGTTCAGGTGGACTGACAGTAGTATTCTTTCAGGCTTTTTATTTATTATTAATTTATTCTCATAAATTTTATTAAGAGTAAATCATACTGAAGTAACAACATACGATAACGTAAGAGTTAAAAAATATAAACAGCCTAACAGGACCCAATTGTCTTGCCGCAAAATGCTTGACCTAACCATTTTAACAGTTCCACTTCTGGTTCATCTATTTTAAAAAAAAACCATTAGAAAAAATGCATGTAGATGGATATAAGTTAAACTCCTCTATTCGAGCTGCGGAGCCAATATCAAATATAATCCGATTTAGAGGCAATAAGGTAAATAATGTACAACATATGTTGTAAAACACTCATATTACTATTGCTTTTGCGAATTTAACGCAATGTTATGTCTCAAAATAGAGTTTTTGTAACCCTTTTTTTCATAATAATATGCCACTGGCACTGGCCGCTGCTAACAGATCTTAATTCCAGTCCAGGTTATGATTCCCCCTAGAAGGGGGAATTATTAGAAATTCAGTTCATTATCGACTACGCTCGCCAAGGGCGTACTTCGTACCTACAATGCGTACATGTTTTCGAGAAATATTTGTCTCAAATAGTTTATGTTGATTTTTAGATATATATTTTTTGCTGGACGTAAACGAACTACAAAACTAGAGGTATATAGATAAATTCTCACATTACCCGTCGTTGTTGATATTGACAGATGACCATTACTGGTGGACTCATGCTTGTATTTGTATTTACCTGTAACAAAACACCAACAATTAACTTAGAAGAAAACTGAAACATCGGTTAAACAGCTTAGCAATCAAGTTTAGAGAGATTTGAAAATTTTCAATATTTTGTACCCTGTGCCGCAGGGCTCATACGAAATTAAAGATTCAAGTATCAAGAGTTATGGTAAAGGTTGGGATTGAGTCGTTTTAAGTAGTGAATGAAATCCCGATTTCGCGAGATCTCGTGTAATTTTTCGGGATCAATCTAGAAGCACAATATGACGAGATTCCGTTTGAGATTGACGGGATTTGGCGGCAGTGGTCGGTAACGCTACATACGAGTACATCTACACGGGGTATTGCATAATAATATAATTGTTTAGTCACTATTGCCAACCACTCCAACCAGTGTTCAGTCGGAGAGGGCATTCTCAGCAGCTGGGTACATTCCAACGGACATTAGATGCCGTTTAGCAGATAGTACTCTTAATACACTTTGTTTTTTTAAGAAGCTACTTTCATAATCACCCGTAACTACATTCTAATCTTGAGTTATAGTTTTTGTTTTGATTATGGTATGTTTACAGTCATCCCAACTTTTTTTTTTAAACTAGACGAGATCCCGAAAATTCCGGGATCTCGCAGGATTGATATTTCTAATTCCGCGGGATCTCGAATTTGCGATCTCAAGTCTGGATTGCATTCCCTAGTTTCAAGGCTGATACTCGAATATGTAAGCAGATGGCTGTGGGACGACATTGAAACATACGGTAAGTAGTTACGGTATATACGGTATAATAATGTAGTAGTCCTCGCAATACTAAATTCTAATAGAAGATAGACTTGCCCCGTAAAACCATGCAAATTCTATCACTATAAACTTAGAATCCTTATACAATATTTGTGGAAATTCCAGCTCATGTTTAGCATAAACATTTTTATTACAAACGTCGCGTCTCCCTAAAGTTCAGACATACTGTCGCCATAGTTCCCGAGAATTCAGCTGCAACAAGATCTGGCTGTTTGACTTTGAAACTGCTACGTGCCTCGCGTGTGGAGTGGTGGGATTTTACAACATAAGTGTCTGTCAACAAACTAATGGGGGTAACTTACAGAGCACTTTCAAGGAAGAATACATCGCAATAATTCTTTGGGGTTTGTGGGTACCGACTCCAAAAATAACAATAATTGTACCTACATTATGGTTAACACAGATCGTACCTACATATTGATGAGTAGAAAATATAAGTTGACTATTCAATTGTAGAAGAATACGCATTTTTTTTTTGCTTTTTAGTGCATATTAATTTATTTTGGTATAGTTTTCTTTTGAACTCGGTTTTTTGTTGTTTTAAAATTTTTGTTTATATTATAAGCGCCGCATAAGCGCACTAAAGTTCAGTAATTCTGTCACCATAGTTCCCGACATCCGTTTGATTTTGAAACTGTTACGTGTCTCGTAAACGGAGTGGAGAGACTTTACGACCTTAGTACTGTCAACAACCTAGTATGGAAATTTAATGCAAACGTAACGTACAAACCTCTTTAGAAGAGCATACATCGTAACAATACTCTGTGTGTCAAGTTACTGTGATCACGGATGGATCTTACGCAGAAGTTTTCAAGTTGGCATTTTTATAAAATAAAACGGATTGCGGCCACGTGGTCACAGCAGCATAACGCATAATTACCACTTAGTAACTTAACTGGTAGGGTCGCCATGTGATACGTGAGGTATAAAGGAACGTAAAGCCATGCAACATCAACATCAAGTATGAAACTTTCGTTCATAAAGATTTTAAGAGATGCATTAAGTTCCCGAGTGAATGTACACATGTCTCGTGTTAAACAACTAATAAATTTTAACATAAGGTGAAGTTTGTTTAGCTAGTCACATGCGCAGACGTGAAAGCAAAACTAAGTATATGACACCAATATATGAAATACCAATACACCAAGACACCAATATGAAACTTCCCTTTATAAAGATTTTAAGGGATGCATCAAGTTCCCGAGTGAGTACACATGTCTCGTGTTAAACAACTAATAAATTTTAACATGAGGTGAAGTTTGTTTAGTTAGTTACATGCGCAGACGTGATAGTAAAACTAAGTATATAACACCAATATATGAAATACCAATACACCAAGACACCAATATGAAACTTTCCTTTATAATGATTTTAAGGGATGCATCAAGTTCCCGAGTGAGTACACATGTCTCGTGTTAAACAACTAATAAATTTTAACATGAGGTGAAGTTTGTTTAGTTAGTTACATGCGCAGACGTGATAGTAAAACTAAGTATATAACACCAATATATGAAATACCAATACACCAAGACACCAATATGAAACTTCCCTTTATAATGATTTTAAGGGATGCATCAAGTTCCCGAGTGAGTACACATGTCTCGTGTTAAACAACTAATAAATTTTAACATGAGGTGAAGTTTGTTTGGTTAGTTACATGCGCAGACGTGATAGTAAAACTAAGTATATAACACCAATATATGAAATACCAATACACCAAGACACCAATATGAAACTTCCCTTTATAATGATTTTAAGGGATGCATCAAGTTCCCGAGTGAGTACACATGTCTCGTGTTAAACAACTAACTATGAGGAGTTGAAATTAAGTGCTGAGGGGTTCTTAAATATAGTAAGTTACAAATATGTAAAGATGTGAACATTATAATGTGTTTTACAGTAAAATATGTAAAGATTTCACATTGATACTCTCTTGGGGTACTATCACAGTTTTTTAGTACTACAAATTCATAAGCAGCTCTATTTCGTGAGTAGATTCGTGAGTAGAGATGTGGATTAGACGTAGCTTTCTATAACCGACTTAGCGCAACCTGACCATCAATTAGAATAAATAAATAAATAAATATCTTTGGACAATTCACACAACGCCATCTGATTCCAAACTAAGCAGAACTTGTACTATGGTAATCAGAGAGCTGATAAACATACATATTATATAATTCTAAATACATACTTAAATAGATAATTTAACACCCAGACACAGAACAAATAATAATGTTCATCACACAAATATTTGTCCTGGGTGGGGATCGAACCCACGACCTCACGCTTCGCAGTCGGCTCATCACCCACTGCGCCACGGAGGCTGTCTCAAGAAGTTTCTTCAAGAAGCGAAGTTTCAAGAAGGTAAATCGAACATCATACTTTACTTGAAAGGAATCAAACCCTTACGCTATTTCAGGTCTACCATGTTTATGTCTGTTTCCTTGTCTCTTCATATTAAAATATTTATTAACAAGCAGTTAAATAAGTTTTTTCATTCGAGTTTTGAGTTTCCAACTCGATAAGTATGGCTTCATTGCGCGGTTACGAAATACCAACATTTGATCCAAATTACCTCGGTCAGAATTTCTTGATATTTTTAAGGATTCTTTGGATTTGACTAGCGTAACTGTAAGGATTCTGCAGAAATCCAGGAAATTTTTAAAGAAATTTGCACTCGCTCTATTTAAGCTCAATATTATGTTGTTTTTCGCTCGACATTTTCTTGCACTATATCACATTTGAAATATCTACGGTAAACAGAATTGGATAAAAATTCTTGGCTTAAAAGACTGGCAGAATTCAGAAGAATAAACAGTCTAACTTTTAGGAAATGAAGTAAAAGAAACATACGAAAGAGCCTATACGTTCCGAGCCTTAAAATTAAAATCCGGAAGTAATCATTGTTCTTGTCAACTATATCTCCTTTAACGATAAGTGAACATTAAGTGAAATATGAATCTTAATCGTGAATGCATGAAGCCATATTGCAAAATCAGAATTTGCGCAGGCGACAACGACGCCGACGTTACTCCCACGCTGGCACTTTACTGCTTCCTACAAAACCTGCCAGCTCAAACACCTTCTAAACACCACGAATTCCTTTACCTTAATTTATGATTCAGTTCCTGTTTAGTAAGCTTTGAATTAACGTTTACAATATCTTTAGTAGGATAATCTTCATTGTTTGCTATAGGAGGTAAGAACTTGAATGGGTCGACCAGTGAAGCACCAATGCACGCAGCGGCGGATCTACATTACATACGTTTCACACTCATAGCCCCACTGTAGGATATATATACCCTGTGTCGTGGGTACCATGGACACAACACATATACCCAGACCGAGAACAGAAATTTAAACTCATCATTCAAATTTCTGTTTCGCCGGGAATCGAACCCGGGACCCTTCGATTGGCAGTCCGGCATGGTAAAAATTGCGCCACACTAGTCGTCGATCGGATCTAGGATTTTAGGTTCGGGGGGCGGGGGGTGTGGACTTGATTTTGGACGAGGTCAAAAATTTGCCAAGGGGGGGGCAATGTATGTCGTTTACACGGACCGCGCCTGGTTTAGGGGAGAGGGCTTGATTTTAGTTTGGAGGAATTAGAGGTAAGCCCCCCCCCCCTCTCCTGGATCCGCTAGTGACTGCACGCATCCTTTTGAAGTAATTACTGCTACAACAGATTGCAAATTTCAATTCAATTCGATACCTACACTTACAGACAGTACTATTAAAACTAAGTAGTCGCGCAATAATGTAGTCGTTCATTCAAAACGAGCTATTTGCTAATGGACCATTTTATTTAGGTGCATTGTTTCTACTTTATCTTTTGTAAAACTTATAGAAAGTAGAAACGTGTTATTTGCAAACTGAGCGTTTTATGTGTATTCGCTTTATCATTTATCTTTATATATATAATTCTTCTGCGTGTGTTGACAGTGAACTCCTCCTAAACGACTGGATCGATTTTAATGATTTTTTTGTGTGTGTTCAAGTCCAATTCGAGGATGGTTGAGATTCACAATTCGGTCCACTGGAAAATGTTTTTTAAATTATTTTAGTTATTTATTTAGTTTTCAGTTTTCCCATATAAATTGTTCCTACCTGTTTGTATTTCGCGCCGTGTCTTTCTAAACTTTGACACAGTCAGAATAACAGGACAGTTCGTAGTCATTATTTGTTTTATATTTTTGTGTGACAGTAACAAGAAATCTATTTAAGATAAAAAGAAAACAAATCCTCTTTCAATACTTTTAAGGCAGGACAACGCCTGCAGTGCCCACTAGTATATCTATATATTATCAATTCGTAATATAATTAATACAGCTGGGCTAATTGCCTTTCGTGTACGTAGTGCATGAATGTAGAGCAGTAAAAACTAGCTGATTAATACAAACAATAGTCTGTATTCTCTCTTGCAGTTCGTAAAACAGATTCTAGTAAATTTATACTCCGTCGTGTTTTGTAAAGTTGTTACAAATCCCCCGCTGCAGCGCGCCAGCAGCTCTCAATGAAGTGCAATGATCACGAGCTATTTGTAAATAGACTATTTTATTCACTTAAAACGTTTTCACTTTGTTATTAGTATCAGTATCATTTATATTGACTGCATATTTGTTTCTTGCAGTTTGTAATACACTTTATAGAACTAGGCTTATTCCTCGTAGTGTAATATAAAGTTGTCACAAATTAACGTAGACCAGTAAAAACGAGTTGATTCTTATTTGTTAAATAAAAATTACTTATAGTCAGATTTCTCTTTTACAGTTGACTATCTATACTAATACATAAAGCTGAAGAGTTTGTTTGTTTGAACGCGCTAATCTCAGGAACTACTGGTTTGAATTAATATTTTTTGTGTTGTATAGTTCATGTAAGGCTTTAGGCTAAAAAAAACATAAATAAATTAACATCATGCTATGACTAATACCAAAGTCCACGCGGACGATATCGCGAGCGGCCGCTAGTACAGAATAAAGTGCTGGGATAAATCCCCGTCGTATATTGTAAAGTTGTTACAATCCCATCAGAGAAGTGTGTCTACAGCGCGCAATTAATGAAGTCTTGTTTTGAATGCCTGTTGTATTTAAACAAAAGCTGTTTGCAAATGGGCCGTTTTATTTCCATTGTTTCAGTTTTACAGTCTGTATAACTAATAATCTGATTCCTCTCTTGCAGCGTAATAACAAAAAATAGAACTAGGCTAATTCCCCGTCGTGTATTCTAAAGTTGTTACAAATCCCCCAAGTGAAACGCGACGACAGCGCGCAATCAATGTACTCGTAGTCTTGTATTTAATATGAGCTGTTCGCAAATGGGACGTTTTATTGAAACGAAATGAAAATTGTTTTATTTGCGCAAATATGGGTATAACAAAAGTTGTATATTTATTAGTTCGTAATATTTACCTCGAAGCGCGCATGGCCCGGCGGTTAGCGTAGAACGCAAACGATCTATGCAACTAAGCCAAACGGGCGCGGTCGGGTGTGAGATGGGTGACCGTTAGTGGTAAAAAATTTCATGCGCGTTTCCGTGCTTCGGAGGGCACGTTAAGCCGTCGGTCCCGGTTGTTGTCGATAGATAACAGTCGTTAAACCTTGTCGGAGGCCTTATGGGCGGTTTGAAAACATCCGACAGCGGGTTGGCCACTAACCCGCATCTCCACCAACCCGCATTGGAGCAGCGTGGTGGAGTAAGCTCCAGGCCTCTCCAATAATGGGGAGAGACCCGTGCCCAGCAGTGGGACGCAAAATGGGTTGCGGCCAATATTTACCTCAGCGAGGTATACAAATTACTTAGTTAATCACATTCTTTATCTGCTATGTTGTTGTACAACTTAAAGTCAGATTGCGCTTTTGCAGTTTACAGAATTGGGTAATGCCTCGTCGTGTATTGTAAAGTTACTGAAAATCTTACAAAACAGATAATGATGGAAATCGATAATATAAAATACATATCTATTTAATTTTAGTTAGCCAAGTGTGCTAAATTTCGTATATGTATTTAATTGTAGACAAATACAAAGTTTTCGGAAACAAAGTCATTTCTCGATGATTCTTTTTTATTTAACTTAGGTAAGTCGAAATAATTTATCGACCGTTCTAAATATGTTTGGTAATTGTTGAAATATTTGTATCCACTATATACGCATTCCTGGAGGAGACATGCATGGAATAGGTAGCTACTTTTTTCTTTTCAGTAAACAAATATTTGAAGTATTATTTCTTTATTTGACTGTTTCGTATAATAGCTGCGCGTGATATTACAAGAAGGTGGAATGGAACTTCTCCATCTATGTGATTGGCTAAAAAGATGGTTGAATACGATACACAATGGTTAACCTGTGTTTGAATAGATTTACCATTTCAAGTAACATAACGGTTCAAAGATATACAGTAGATGTAATCAAGAAGCCTTCGCGTATGTCAATCATCGTTATTTAAGGGACGTGACGGCAGATAATTTGCTTAGCCAAGCGATATCTGTTCAATAAACATGAATAATTACGATATCTTGTAATCTTGTAATCACTTGACAGCGCGTTTAGTAATCGATACTTCTTGTACAAATATTTTAAGTAGCTGATACACAATACGTAAGCCATAATTGGATAAGTAGCTTGGTCATTTTAGTAGCGCAAAATACCCAGACTTGGGTTACCGAGCCGTTATAGGTCCGATAAAGTAAAAAAAAATATCGTCGCCATATAACGTCTACTCGTATTTTAGGAAGATCTTTTCGACTCAGCCTCTCTATATCGCCCCAAAACGGTGAAGCTGAAAATGTAGACCATTTGAACCAACAACAAACAATTCATGAGATAAAAGAGACTTTAAGACGGTGTTGTGTCGAGTACTGGTAAAAAATCCCCATTTATTAAAATTATATTGTCCGACGAGCTGATGACGATTCATGGTGACGTCACTCGCCTATAAATAAATCGTGTCATATCAAGCAGAGCAGCACAATCGATCATAAGGTCGGATAGGCCGGACGCGGTTACGCGGTCAATGGACGATTATGTCGTGTCAGTGGTTTGTGACATAAGGGTTTTATTGGTGTACCCCCTTTGATATTTTTAGTTGGAAAACTGCCAACTGTTTTTTTTACAGTATATTACTGAGTTTAGTGCACTTGAGAGTAGTAAGAATATGCCGGTTCTGGCTCACTCCCCACCCCCGACCATCCTGCACCCCCGCCCATCCCCCCGTCATTTGGTCCTTTTCACCAACTTGGCGGGCGTCGTCGGCTAAAAAAAAAAAAAAAAAGTTTGGTGTCAAAATGGGGGTTTTCGGCCACGCCCAATCGATATCAAGAATCCGTTTTACGATATCTCTTTCCGTTACGAAGTTAGCTTCTTAAGGAATTAGGCCCTAGTTCGTTATCTAATCACCTAATGAGGATATGAGATAAGGTCATTAAGCTCACTGCTTGTTATTCATTCTATTCCACAATAGATTCATTTACTAATTACTTTACCAGGAAGTATTAGTAGTTATAAACAATAATAAAACTAGGTATATTTCTTAAACTTTTATTTCATTTATCAAAACAACTTTGGAACAGATCAACAATAATAATATCATTCAGTAATGCATCTTCGCAAAAAAGTCTTATGTAATCACTAAGTGTTTTTCCACAATACCTATAATATAAGTACAGAAGGCTATATTCTCCGCAAACAGAAGAAAAATCATGCTGTATTCTATATCTATTGAAATCCCAGTGTCTAGCATTCCTCTTCAAAAAGTCTTTATGATAGCCTGTTGGTGGCCTACCGTATGAATCGAAATACTGACCGAAGCCATTGCTGCTTATGTGTATGCCTACCCAGTGGGAACCAGGCTCACTGTCAACATCCAAATTACTTATCAAATATGTAGGAGTCTTCACATACAACGGCAATCGGTTTGCTGCATAAACATTATTACTCAGACTCCAATGTATTTTATGTAAGTATTTCTGGATGTCTAATGTATTCATCGTGCAAACCTACACGAACAATAGATTTGTAACAAATGGCGAACCGTTTAATATCTCGTATTAATAAAGGAATACACAAAGGTTACAAATAAAAGTTTGCAAGTATGTTTTATGTTATATTTATTAATAAAACTAACTTAAATGTAGGTATACATAAACTGCCTTAACTACTATAATCTACGTTTACATTTCGATTCTTATCAATTTCAATTACGTTGTCAAACTCTGCATACACTATACAGTTAATCGTTTCGGTAAGAGCTGATTCAAAGCGAACCTCTAACCTTACACTACCATGCTTGATTAGATTCCAATGAGTCATAGAGTTTGATGACAGATCAGGAGTTAAATCAAACGCTAACAGACAGTAACCTTTTGCATATTGTTCTCTAGATATGCCATTACCTTCATTAAGAAAATGTATGCCTGTCCCCGAAAATAAAGTATGATAGGCTGCCGTGAATATGTTATTCTCGAAGGATGGTTGCAAAGCCTTTGAAGGTATTTGTTGACCATCTATATATAAACAAAATGTATTCATAGCATAGTTTTCAAAATTGAAAGGATTTTTAGTGAGACTTCCATTGAATGCTGTGTTATTTACAAATCCAACTATACATCTTTTAGGTACTTGTCCTAGAAAAATGTTGTCAAGAGTCTTTCCCTGAACCCCTGATGGTATAGTTAAAACTTTCACTTCAGCTCGAGTAATAGGATATTTAGCTGTAGTAGAGGCTAACACTTTTTGATGTGCGAGTAGTACAGTTGGATTTATTCGTGCTCTACGAACAATAAGAGTTGCATCAGTTATGCAAACTTTACATTTTAGATCAGTAGACGAACCCATTAGATTAAACGATTCTCTTGAACGAACTAATTTGACACTCATCTGGACACCGTTAATTAAAAACTTTTCTTGGTTAAATATGTCACCATGAAGATGTCCAATCATTTCTATTTCTTTGCTATCAGATGCTAATTCTTGTCGTTTTAGAAATCCAGGATTATTTTCATCAGTTGAATTCATTTTCCCAGCTGCATCTTCATACCAGAGGCTACAAGTCAAGTGAGACTCCTTTGCTGCTGGAGAATAGTTCAACAGAGTTTCTAAATAAGCACGATAAGCATATGTATTGTTAGGTGGTGACACAAGTTTTTGGTTTAAATATACATCTAGTTGGCTGAATAGTGAGTGCAACCAATTATTTACAGGTGCTACGACAGTTGATCCGGCAAGTTTTGTTGAATCCAGGTTAACCACTTTAGCCTTTACATGTAATAATGTATGTGATAAGTCTATGTAATCATCGCCAGTTCCTGGTACTTGAAATTCAATGGGGCCATCATCAGCAAGGGATGAAATTGGTTTGTAATGAATCCAAATGCCACTTTCAATGCTTGTTTGTGTTGATGGTAATGCAAATAAATCTAGTTCTGATTTTATACATTCACAAGAATGACTATGTAAGAATGACATTATTTTAATATTTTTTTTTATGAAAAAATATCTTTAATATCAGCAGAAGTGACGTCCAGTTTTTTAATAGCTTTCACTTTAGCAGTTGAGCGAGGACTGAATGAATGTAGACGTTTCCTTTTTGTTATATATCCTGACCCAGACATGTTAATCCTATTAATTTTATCATCAAATTTTCGTTTTAAATTGGAACTAGCTTCTTTGAGTCTATTTTTAATCGAATTCTCCATGGGTCGTGCACTAACTAGGTCCGATAAAAGACCCACACCAGTATTTAAAGCTTCTTTTCCAATAACTCTAGCGCCACTAGAAAGCAAAGGTAAAACTGATCTGAACAATCCCCCTAAAAAACTACCAATGCCATGACCACGTTGAAATGCTGCCCCTTTATATATTACTCCAATTCCAGAACCAGCTTGATGAGAATAATAGTGTTCATAGGGACAAGTCTTATAATTATCATGAGAATACATTGTTATGTTTTTTAAAATGAAGTTTAATACACACTGTTCCAAACTGGAATGGTATATTTTGGCCCGTGCTTGATCTTATATCTATTTCAATAGTGTCAAATTCTCGTCGCATTACCGGTAAATAATGAGGAGGAGAAAAGACTTGCATTTTATTTGCCCCATATATATATTTTGCTGGATCTAGTGGTATTATTCTAAGTAATGGGGTCATGACGTCACCTACTATTTGTGGTTCAACTATATCGCAATATACAAATAATTGTGATGGTAGACCTAAATGCAAATTTGCAGGACACTTTCCTGTGCTCTTTTCTACGAGATTCCTGTCAGGCTCAATCCCAAGTTGAAAAGCTAGTTTAGGAGATAGCTTTAATGATCTTATTGATTTATCAAAAACAGAAACGTAAACAAATTTTGATATTTCATCATAACGAAATTTTATATTTTCTTTTATGTTATTTAAAGCTACTAAAATATGATTTATGTTGTCATAGTTTGTTGCAGGAATATGTGTTTTATAATAAACTAACGAGGCGTTTTCCTCGCCTGGCATAGTCATGGTTTTTGAAATATATATAATATTTTCATGTTCTTGAACAGTAAACATGGTACATGGATATTGAAATTCTACAACGCCCACTGACCATTCCCCATCTAACGTTAATGGTTTTGGTAATTTCGTTGAAAACATAGTTGTTTTGTTGTCAGGAAAGTATTCCATAGAACTATTGCTAAGCAATGTTAAATAAAAATTTTCTTTAATCATATCTCTTTCAATTCAGAAGCCAACACCCAACTATTAAATTTATCTGGGTAACCTTTCCACTTCACCAACACTTGCTTTCTGTCACCAGAATATCGTGTACGAATTATTTTATCTATTTTATATCGTGTGGTGGGGTTGTAACAAACTTTTTGTAATTCCTTTTCATAAAATGTGCCACCAATTACTTCATTTTGTAAGTCTTTTAAAGTATATACAACCCATGGAGAACGATCTATAATTGAGGATATAATAAATATTTCATCACTCCAGTTTGACTCGTATCCTTTTTGGAAAATATGTTTATATTTTGTAATTCTCACATAGTCACCAATATGAAATTTGGGTACTTGTGTAGTTGTTTCTTTTTGTTTGTTACTTCTATCATATAAATTATTCCACACAGTCATAATGTTACTTGAAGTAACATCAGAGGGACACATTTTAATACTAGAGTGAAAACTGTGGTTGTATGCATGTACCAAGTCTTGCAAAATATCAATAAATTTATAAGTGTTATTGTGTGTAAAATAACGCCACATCTTCATTTTGAGAGTTCTTTGAAATCTTTCTACAATACTTGCTTTAATATCCGGATTATTAGTAGTATAGTAATTAATATTTTTACTCTTTAAATAACTTTGAACATCTTTCGAAATAAATTCTGTGCCCTTATCAGACTGTATATGTATTGGTGTTGTTCTGGCTTCATTAAAAATACTTTCAAAACATTCTTTAATGGTTTTTGAATTTTTATTTTTCAAAGCTCTTACAAATGCATACTTACTAAATACATCTATAACACAAAGAATATAATTAAATCCATTGTTGTACTTAGAATAAGTTCTCAAATCACTTAAATCTGCTTGCCAAAGAACGTTTACATTGGATAGTATGTATTTATTACGAGGAAAGTTCCTTGTAACAGGTTTATGAAGCGTGTACGTTTCTTGTCCTCGTAACCAATTTTTTACATCTTCTTTTCCCATTTTACCTTTCATAGCTTTGGTCAATTTGTTAATACTACCGAAACCAGCAGGGTGTTTGGGATTATAGTAAATAGTATTTATTTCTAATAAGGGGTCCATCTTTGCCAGTCTAACTTTTTCTTAGGTATCACTTTTTCTCTTTCACTACTAGTTGGCGTTGAAGACAGATCTTTCTGTGGTGTTAAGGTTTTAAGTTCATCTATATCTAGCTGAGTTATGAAGATACTTCTTTTAGAATTACCTAGATATGAAATTGGTATATTAAGTTCTTTCAATACAGTTGCAAATTTTTCCCATCCTACTGGATCAATTTTTCTTGATGGTCTAACAAAATCACCCACTAAGTCTATAATGTTGCTTCCAGGAATTTTGACTTTGTCTATGAACACTGTACCATCATTATCCCAATTAATTTTATCTTTATGTTCAGCCAAGGAACCAAGCAACAACTCACCTTTCTTCAAATATGTTTTGGGTATTAATTTCAAAATCTGTTTTGGTGTATTAAGTATTATGTCATCCTTTTCCTCTTTATTTACTTCAACTGCGGTTCTCTTTGGAGTCTGTTTAGCAACTATATCATTATTAGCTGTTTCTTGTTGTTTTATATTATCGATATCTGACTTTAATTCATGTTTTTGGGGTGTCTCAAAATCCCATGTTTTGCTGTCAGTTTGTATTTTAGTATTATGTGCGTCAGTATCAGAATTAACATCATGAATATTAGTAAGAATAGGCAATTCGAAAGGTTTCCGATCTTCTCGAGTATGGTGAAGGTATCTTTGTAAAATTTGTAAATAGAGGATACACTTTTTCCTATCTTCAATATTACTTTTTAATATATGTTGCATTTCGTTGTCGAGTCTAGACATTGGACTGTCGGACATTTTTTGTTGATTAAATTTTTCTATTACACTTGGATCTATAAGCAACATTTTCTTAGCGTGCTCCATGGTTATATTAGGCTGTTTACTAATGCACTCAAAACTGAACCTAATATTATTGGTAGGAACGATCCACCTTTTTGGATTATAATATTTTTTCGGATTTTGTTTGTAGTTTTACGCACCAATTGACGAAGTAAGTTTTTGTATTTTTTTAATTTATTCTTTTCACTATCTGCAAGAGTTACTTTACCTTGTAATACGTTATAGATACATTCACAAATACAATTTATCTCTTGTTCATTGCAGGATTTCAATAGTGCTTTTTGATATTTCGGTTTGAGAATATGAAGAGCTTGAAGAAGATTTTTATGTGTCTTTAAGGTTCGAGACATTATTTAAAAATGATGGGAATTTCATGATGCTTTGCATATTTAAATCCTTTTGTAGGTATGTATACGGTACAGTGACCATCGGAAGGAAATATTTTTGTTTTTAATCTACATAGGTCACTCGTATTTTGTTTTAAATCTATCATTAAATATCCATGTGGTTCAATGGTTGCATCTTTGTATGAATCTTCCATGAATTTAGTATTATCTGGTGAAACTTGTCTTGCTAAGTGTCGAATTTGTGTTTTATCTCGTGGATTTTTAAAATATATTATGTAACTTGAGTTTAATGAAATGTCTCTTTGACCTCTACCTTGATGAAATAAATTTTGAGTTATGTAGAATACACTCAAATTTCTATGATGACTACCTTTAGTAAAAATGTCAACGATGCGACCATCGGATTCTCTCATAAGATCATCAATGATAATGAGTTCAGGACTTTTTCCATCAAACATACTAAGATCTGGTATACCTTGATGATAATTAATCATTTTCAAATTATATAAAGGTTGCATTTCATCAAAACACCATGTTACCTGCTTAAAACTTGTACTACAAATATCTGTTACATATTTTAAAAAGTTTGTAACGAACTGTGACTTTCCACATCCGCTAGGACCAGCTACTATTGCAGTGAAGGGGTGATTAAAATGAAACATTGTGTAAACGAGTATACGGTAAGAACTTTTATTTAAGAATGCAAATATTCAATAACATTATCCACTTAAATAACAAAAAAAAAGGTATAAGTTTTCTTAAAACTAGAACATGCCTTAAAGTACATAACTGTATATAAATATAATTTAAAACTTAAAACCTAAACAAAATATTTACAATTTAATAAACAAAAATACACGTTAATAAATTTATTCTTAAAACTAGAACAAAAGTAATATAAAAAAAATACAACTTTAACTTTAGGTTTTCTCAGTAACATTACTCTTTAATGAATGTAAGTAAAACAATATTTTGCCATAGTTATCTAATTTTATAATGACCCCAAGCTAACGTATCAATATCGTTAGGTAAAATGTATCGTTTGGTATCACTGTATGACAAACATTTTTTATTTATTTTTTGTGTGTATATTGTGTGATTAATTGATTTAAATCTTAACATTGTTGCAAATTGAATATTTTTGTTAAGAAGACATTCTTTATATTGATGCATTTGCATATTTTTAGTAACACTTTTATTAATACCTTTAGCCTTTGCAACAAATTTATTTGCAACATCTATTGCATACATTTTAGATCGTAGACCCACAAACTCTTTAAATATTTTTCCATTATTTTCATCTTTGAAAAATCCTATTTTCTTTTTATTAACCAGTGGATAACCGTAAATGTTGTTGGATGGATAATCGGAAGTATCGAAATGTGTGTTAATGTCAGGTTTTATATCTTCATAAAAGTTGTCTGTGAAAATTTGGTATATTAAACTATCAGTATCCGTATATAACAATTTATTTTTGTTTTGAAACTTAGGAATCATGTAGTTATAGTGAAAATCATACATAAGGGTTTTAGAAATATCTAAAATACAAAATCCTAAATAAATTGGTTTATTATAATGAAGTTTACATTTGAGCATTTGCACAGCTACCAGGTCTGATGTGAATATGGTTAAATTTTTAAAATCTGGTCTTGCTACATAGTCATTTACACCTAAAATTTTTCCTCTATTTTCCCAATGTGTTAGTAATTTAACATTGACTCTTTTTTCTATATTTTCCATAGTTTTACCAAATATTGCATTATTCATCAGTTTATAAAAATCTTTTTCAAAGTCAGACTTTGCTATTGTTCGCATATTTGTGTTTAAATCAATATATTTTCCTAACCAAGGACTTTGTTGAAACTTTAATATCCTGTGGATTCTGGTTAACTTCATACCCATACTAAGACATTGTTTAAGGTTTTTGTAATGGATCTTATACTTAATTTTATCGTTTAAATTTGGAATTAATTTTATATCTTTTGAATTACCGATGCAGATATTTTCAGGACATAATGGAAAGTCAGAATGTAAATCGTGGAGATCATCAGGGTACTTTAAATCAACTTCCAAAACGTAACCAACGTCTGATGTATCGGACACATTAAAGTTTGTTTTGGGGCTTACCCATTCAAAACCTCCAGTGGGCAGATATTGAGACATGGCCCAACCATACAAATTGTTTGCATCTAAATATACTAAGTACGAATTAGGTTGATCCATATCGTAATCGTCCATAAACTGATTATTAGCTTTCGCATAACGATTGCTACACTGAGAAACACCTCCTCTAATACCCGCTCTGAAGAATGCTATTTGTTCATATTCTGTTAGTAATTCCAGTTCAATCTGAGTATACTTTAACATAGCATCCCAACTTAAGCCTGGAGCAGTATAATAGTGAGCAGGATCTAATCCATAAGTTTTTAAACAAAGTTCTCTAAAATTTTCAAACACGTCAGTCAAGAGTAATACATCTGTTTTAAGGTACAAAGTTGAATAATCTAACATATTTTGACAGTGAAAATGTTGCCAAACGTCTTTAGCATGATTGTAATCTTCATTGGAAACATTAGAATCAGTTAGTGAGCTGTAAAATTCACTTTGAGTTGGAAGGGATGTTAGTTTTAGAGAATCGTAAGAAGTCATAAATTCATAAGGATATATCCCTTTCCTTCTAAGTCGATTAAAATCATCCTTACAAGGATAGTTTTTTTTTAAATCATGAAAATGTTGGTTATCGAGATTATTAGCCAGTTGCTCAAGACTACAAGATAAAAATTTAAATGAGTCTACAAATCTTAGGGTTATGCTCTGATTGTTAACTTTTATTGTTTTGGAGAAAGAAATATATTTCTCCTTATTTTGGGGAATTATATTTATTTCGCCATCTGCAAAATTAAGCGCATGGACAATAAAATGAGAATCGTAATGACTTAGGTTATGTAAAAAAATTGGAATATGACGTGGAGTTTTAAATTTTTGAAGACATAGTTCATGCGCTACACCTCGAAAGATACCAGTATGAAAATCAAAATATAAATGTTTATCTTCATTCAGATAAGTTTCGCATATATGACAAATTTCATAATCATTTATTTTTTTCTTATCTTCATTGGACAGCGGCTTTGCTCGCTTTGGAAAAGAATTTTTGTTACATATTAATTTTATGTCCTCATATAAACGATTCATAAATTCATTTGCACAGTTCGGTCCACTGTATGTTTCATACTTTGATAAACTGTCATCATATGAACATTTTATATAATAGCCGAAACTATATACTTCGTGTTTTTGAATATTATCAGTATAAGATTTGGATGGATCGTTTGAGCACACATTAATCGGATTTAAAAATGCTTCAAAATCAGCATATATAACAAAGGGCATTTTCAATTTATTAATGAAATTTTTAAATTTTATTTTATTATTCGCTGTTAGTTTACCAAACCAATCTTTTAAAGAATGATGACCATCTGGCAATTCAGTTTTAATATGGGCACAATCATTTTGTTGATGATCATCTAATCGTTGTTGAGTTGGAAAATGTAATAAACAACCATCACAGAGATAAACGGCGTGTTCTTGGTTAGAAATTTGGTTGCTAACTAATCTGGACATATTTTTTATATAACAAAAATGACATTTCAAACCTTCTTTTAGATATAATAAATTTATGTGTGTCATTTTACGACACTTTGTCAAAACTAGCGGACCTATTACTTCATGAATTTTTTTATTTTTATTATACTCTAACCCAAATACATTTATACTTATTTTGTTTAAATTCTCTATTTTTGGTACATCCGAAAGTTTCACTGGGAAAGAAATTCCAGTAAAATTTAGTTTGTTCGAATGCTCAATGTAAGCTGAAACTCTATTGGAATTACAAGACGCAGGATACAAAGCCGAAAGCAGAGCCCATTTAAAACACATAACGTCAACATTGCGAACATTAATAACAGCTTTCTTCATTTTTATGTCATTAGGCAGATCAATATAAGATGAACCACGAAGAGGATTAAATTTATTAATATTCATTTCTAAATGTTTGACTTGCATTAAACTCCAACCACTGTCTTTTTTCTCGAAAGTACTTATTTTATTTGTTAATGTATCAGCTAGTGATGAAAAAAATATATTTAGATCATCACCTTCACAAATCGTATAATTATATGTTTGAAAATCAAAAGAGTTTATAAGATTTTTTGTTTGTTGAGAAAAGATTGCATGTAATATAAAATTGACTTTAAATATAACTTGCTTTTTGATTGACTCTTCAATCAATAACAAAATGTCGTCTTTTATTGTATTTAAAAACAACTCAGGTGTTTTAACTTTATCAGAGGAATCGTCTACCTTACTTTCAATTTTATATGACAATTTTATACTAATCTTTGTCCAAAAGCAGAATTTATAACGGATACGTTAGCTTGAGTCTTATGCATCTTAAATACATTATTTTTATGTAAATTGCTCTTTAAATGATTGGCGAAATACGTTTTACTTACATGTCGTTGACAAACATCACATAGAATCTTTTCCATGTTTCTTAAATTGCTCCCAGACGAAGAAGTAGACGCACCATCGTTGACTTTTATTTTCTTCCAATTAGAATTGTTCAAAGGTTCCTCATTACCTCTTTTTAATGAACCTCCGACATGGTATTGTTTGCTGTAAATAAAAAGTAATTAATATTTTTGTCTCTCCAATACTTTGGAAGGAAATAAAGTTGCGTATTAAATGAAAAAATATACATACATCGTAGGATTTTCTAACAAACGGCAAACGTCGATCAACTTGTCGTTGTATTCAGATTCTTGAACTTGAACTTCAATCCTTTTACATATTTCGATGAGTTCGTTTTCTATTTCTATCTCTTCACAGACTTTCGTAAGTTCCGCATCAACTTCGCTTTCATCAATAATATGGATGTTTGAGTTTTTTTGAGACGACATTGTTGTTGTAACGAAAACTCTTGCTAGTTTACTAGTCGACTATGTTAGATATCGAAAGCTACAATGACAGGGTTATGAAAAATGTACTTCGTTTTTATATCCTAAGCAGGCATTAATATTAACTAATACGATGATTAATACTTAAATATTCATACAACTAATTATTGTCATTATTTAACGACCAGGTTGGTAATCATTTGTTAAATAAATATCTTTTGCAATTCTCTGCTGTAGAAATATGTTTGCTGATGTTGTAAATTATATTATTTGCATCATTATAGCTTCGATCCTTTTCATCAGTATAATACTTTACTCTCACATTGGCATGTTTCCAATGTTGATTAGGTTCTATATTCGCCAGTTTCTTCAAATCATAGATTTCAATTTTTATTAATTTTGTGGCCCCATCTTCTACATTCATTGAAATATAAGCAGTCCCACCTTCTCTATGAGCTCTCGAAACCGTAGATGAAAGTTTTTTAGTCTTTGTTTTGTTACTTATATCAAATATTGTATCCAAGCTGTCATTAGATCTTTGTCTTTTCAATCCCTTTTTTATTTGCGGTATTTCTTGCGTAGCTTCATCATCAGATAACGTGTAATAATATTGTTTGAATGTGTTTTCTTCATAAATGTTCTAAAACAATAATAATAAACTTTAAATGTCATTATTATCAATAGAAAATAAAATTCTTACAATATGAACAAATAAATAAGTACAATATTAAAAATAACTTACCTCCATTGTAGAATAATATGTTGAGCACTTCACTTCACGTCACTTCTTACTAAACTCTTAATAAGTATCAATGCCTGCTTAGGATATTATTACAAGTAATGTTCCCTGTATACTATACTGCACAAAACTGTTAGCATTCCTTCCTTCCTTCGTGCTTTTAAACCAAAGTCTTATCAACAGTCATTATTTTTCGTTTAGTTATCACTTAAGATAACTGCATTCTTGGGCTAAGTGCAAATGATTTTTGTCATTATAACGTTATCAACAAGAATGGTCATTTAACAAATGACAATAGTAATTAAGATAAAGATTGGAATTCTTTGCATAACTGATGCAACTCTTATTGTCTCTATTATCTACCATCAGGGGTTCAGGGAAAGACTCTTGACAACATTTTTCTAGGACAAGTACCTAAAAGATGTATAGTTGGATTTGTAAATAACACAGCATTCAATGGAAGTCTCACTAAAAATCCTTTCAATTTTGAAAACTATGCTATGAATACATTTTGTTTATATATAGATGGTCAACAAATACCTTCAAAGGCTTTGCAACCATCCTTCGAGAATAACATATTCACGGCAGCCTATCATACTTTATTTTCGGGGACAGGCATACATTTTCTTAATGAAGGTAATGGCATATCTAGAGAACAATATGCAAAAGGTTACTGTCTGTTAGCGTTTGATTTAACTCCTGATCTGTCATCAAACTCTATGACTCATTGGAATCTAATCAAGCATGGTAGTGTAAGGTTAGAGGTTCGCTTTGAATCAGCTCTTACCGAAACGATTAACTGTATAGTGTATGCAGAGTTTGACAACGTAATTGAAATTGATAAGAATCGAAATGTAAACGTAGATTATAGTAGTTAAGGCAGTTTATGTATACCTACATTTAAGTTAGTTTTATTAATAAATATAACATAAAACATACTTGCAAACTTTTATTTGTAACCTTTGTGTATTCCTTTATTAATACGAGATATTAAACGGTTCGCCATTTGTTACAAATCTATTGTTCGTGTAGGTTTGCACGATGAATACATTAGACATCCAGAAATACTTACATAAAATACATTGGAGTCTGAGTAATAATGTTTATGCAGCAAACCGATTGCCGTTGTATGTGAAGACTCCTACATATTTGATAAGTAATTTGGATGTTGACAGTGAGCCTGGTTCCCACTGGGTAGGCATACACATAAGCAGCAATGGCTTCGGTCAGTATTTCGATTCATACGGTAGGCCACCAACAGGCTATCATAAAGACTTTTTGAAGAGGAATGCTAGACACTGGGATTTCAATAGATATAGAATACAGCATGATTTTTCTTCTGTTTGCGGAGAATATAGCCTTCTGTACTTATATTATAGGTATTGTGGAAAAACACTTAGTGATTACATAAGACTTTTTTGCGAAGATGCATTACTGAATGATATTATTATTGTTGATCTGTTCCAAAGTTGTTTTGATAAATGAAATAAAAGTTTAAGAAATATACCTAGTTTTATTATTGTTTATAACTACTAATACTTCCTGGTAAAGTAATTAGTAAATGAATCTATTGTGGAATAGAATGAATAACAAGCAGTGAGCTTAATGACCTTATCTCATATCCTCATTAGGTGATTAGATAACGAACTAGGGCCTAATTCCTTAAGAAGCTAACTTCGTAACGGAAAGAGATATCGTAAAACGGATTCTTGATATCGATTGGGCGTGGCCGAAAACCCCCATTTTGACACCAAACTTTTTTTTTTTTTTTTTTTTTTAGCCGACGACGCCCGCCAAGTTGGTGAAAAGGACCAAATGACGGGGGGATGGGCGGGGGTGCAGGATGGTCGGGGGTGGGGAGTGAGCCAGAACCGGCATATTCTTACTACTCTTGAGTCCCAAAACAATGTAAATTTTTATCAGTAATGATAAGATATATAAAACTTTTGTGGTTCTATCGGGAAACTACCAGTAATTATTGTTGCTTGGGCATTGGAGTTGCCGGCTAGACTTACGTGAGGCAACCATCAATACAACCGTACAAGCAAACGTCCAGGCAACAGTACACGACGGAATAGGCAAGAATTGGGTGTGCTGGATGTCGTGTGTAGATGTCCATGTGCTGCAGTGAACACTTAGATTGAATGAAGATCATATGTTTAGTAAGAATCATTATTAATTTAAGTATTAAGATCATACTCTCCGGAAATTTTGTAGGGGCCCGCTTGGCAAATGGAGATCGCCCGCCGTGCGATCACTCGCACTGAACTGATTTGATTCGGAGTTTGTACATGTGGTCGGATTTTCAGAAAACTTCGATAGTGTGACTCAGCAATACTTGTGGCGCCGTCCCTCGATGAGTAGCGGAAGGTCACTTACAGCCCGATTTTATTCTAAGCTTTAATTCCTTATTTACTCCCATAAGAGTTGATTTCTCAAAAACGCTGAAACAACCGTATTCGGTACTTAATAAACAGGTTCAGTAATGCCGCATTACAGTATTAAAACGTCATTTAGCAAGCGATGTAAGATAATCGATCACTGGGCCGAGCGAGCTGGACGCGTCGGTTATTCTGGTTAAGCGATTAATGGAAGCTTCAATGTGACGTTGTGGTAGCGGAAATATTAATAGTATATCACATATAATTTATTTTTGTATTTACAAGTAAATGAAGCAGCAAACAAGCATGCATGCCACGTGGTGTTAGTCCCTGTAGCTTCGGGATTAAGAATAGAGCTACGATATTCCCTGCCTGATCGTAAGAGGACTAAAATAAATAAAATAAAGGGGCTTCAGGGGTAGGGACGGTGTGAGTGGGAGCTGAGGGTGCAGGAGAGCGCATCTGCTCTCGCGAAGATGGGCCCACGCTGGGCGCCGCGCGTGTAGAACACCGGTGCGTTCCACTGGAGATCCCGGAGTCATCCCCAAGCGAGGCAGGCCACCGAGGGGGTCTTAGTACGGTATAAATCCCACATAACCAGGTATCCTCTCGCAAGGTGCCGGGAACCTTTTGAAGCTTAACCCCCCCCCCTCCCCCCGCCCAAAAACAAAACGCGGTGTTAAATGGTCGCTGCAGCCTAAGCATAGGTAAATCTTATCTGAGGTCATATGCAGTTGCGCTGCTACTTCAGAGGCTGATGTAAGTCTGGCCGGCCACTACGCCTTTCCACTGGAACACAATAAAATTGATATACGGCAGAAGTGGGTGAAGTCGTGGTACTTCCCCGGGTGGACCATAAAAGATCTACCACCTACAAAAAGTAGTCAAAAGATTCAGAGTTCGATATTTAACGTAATAGAAATCTAAATTATCTGATAAAGACATAAGAAAAGATCATCCGATAAGCACCAATATTTTTACTGTATAAAATTCTCATGAGAGCAATCTCATACGTGAAAGTAACCTTTCGCAATCTCCAGAGGGAGACAGCGGCATTTCCCATGCGCATCGTTATAAGGCTCTTTTCAGAGCAGTCTTCATCATTTCCGAGATATACTGAAATCGAAAATCATAAAAGATATCCAACACATACATTTACATTTGCAAATAACACCAAGAAGAAATTCTATTGTCTTTTGATGGACAGGTGCGATTGCCGGTTATCATGACGTGAGGCGACCTTCAGCCTCCAGAGGAGAAGCGACACTGCTTGAGGTTTTGTTGTGTGTAAATGTTCATAGGTTAATAGTAGCCTGCAAGCTCGTCTGTTATTTCACTTAAATAAACAAGTCAGAGGCATTTGGGTTTCAACCGGACACCTGAGCGTAGCAGACCTATGTCTTAAACACACGGCTATCACCTCTTGCTTCCCTATTGATTATCCAGCGTAATTCACAGGAGCGAACAGGGTGATGTGACACTATTCAAAGCCGTCATGTCAATTATACACGTTGCGTTAGCCTCAAGTTTACGCCGCCATTTTACAATTTACTAAGGGCGCGACTCCAAAATAGTTGTAAAGGTCACTCAGAGTCACAAAGAATTTTGAAAATCGGTCCACAAACGGCGGAGTAATCGGTGAAAATAAACATATATATTTAAAAAAAACATGCAGCCAAATCCATTAATTACCTCCTCTTTTTAGAAGTCGGTAAAAATGAGCGCACGTAAGCACAGTATAGGGCGAAGGGTGTCAAGGCGGCCTATTTTAGGCCTGTCGTGTCAATTATGCACTTCGCGATACGATGCCAAATGTCGTGCAACGGATGTGAGAAAATAGTCACATTTTTAGACTTACGTAACGCATAAAACGGCAATTTAAAAAATTAAACCGACTTCAAATGCCTATCAATTGAAAAGGATAATGACGTTATACATCTCCCCTCTAGTAATACATGGATTTGGATACCCATATCTCAAAAACTACTGAACCTATTTTAATGAAATTTACTGTTCGCTAAGTTGGAATATACCTTGATTACAATCCTATACCTATAGATATATACCTATATTATACCTTGATTTCAATCTGAAGATCAGGTCTACTTATATGACTTAAAAGTTTCCGAGGAAAAGACAAAACATACACTTACGAAATTTATCGCGTCCGGAAGCTAAAATAGATCATCATACTCAAATATTATTCAATTTCAACAAAATTACATACATTATGTAGTTCCTTTTTTGGAGTCGGTTAGAAAGACTAAAATGAATCTGTCTGAATGAAGCTAGGTTTCTTGAGCACTCTTCGAACTTAAAATTCTTCTCTCCAAAGAAAAATGCAACTCCCCTCGGGACGAAATTGCTCGTAAGAACCACAAGCTAATTTTAACGCAAAAATGTAAACACAATAATAGAAACAACTAGGTTATAGTACTTCTAGTCGCTGTAGCTTCGTGATTGAACGGTATCCCCTGCCTGACCGTAAGAGGCGACTAAAAGGGGTCTTCCGGGGCAGCGGGTGGTGACAGTGGGAGCTCGACCCGTCCAGCCAGCAGCCCCGGGAAGGACGGCGGTGTGTGCGTGGCCGCATGCCGCCGTAAGCATCGTGTTAGACTCATTTATTTATTTGTACAATGTTGCTGGCAATGTGATTTAATAAGTAGTACCTATTGTGGTCATAGATATTTTGTATGGAAACCATGGTTACTAAAATAACAATGAATAATGAATATCATGTCATATATAAAATTACAATAAAAGCTGTTGATTTAGTTTGTTTTACTGAGATAAATGCTTCCCTTTTAATCGCAAGGTGCAGGAGACCACATCTGCTCTCCCAAAGTTGGGCCCGTTCCAGGGCGTCGCGTATGGAGGTCACCGGTGCGTCCCACGGGAGATCCCGGAGTCCTCCCCAAGCGCAGAGGCAGGTCACCGAGGGGGTTTTAGTGAGGTCAAATCCCACATAACATAACCCGGTGTCCTCTCCCAAGGTGCTGGGTACCTTTTGAAGGTGGGGAAACCCGATACAAAAAAAGGTTATAGTACTTCTACCCTACCTAATACAATAGTGTTTTAAATGCGCTACTGTTGTCCTATTTCTGTCAAATTATAGAGCTAGAAACAAATTATCCAATGTTGTTGGAAGAACTTTCATGGTTTGAGTGGGTCACGGGAAAATATCACCGCTATCCGTACTACTCATTTCTAATATGCGAATAATGCGAATAAATGCTGGAAACATTCGGTTGCCGGCCAGACTTAAGCGACCATCAGTATCCGGAGCAGCAGCGCAACTTCATATTACCGTAAAACTCAGGCTTCGTTAACGTCACGCTGGCCCCGTAAGTAAGTAAAACAAAATAAGGGTCAATCTAAACAAAATATCCAATAGTTTGTATCAAGCTTGAACTGGAATAGTTTGGTTGGTTTGAGTGCTTACCGCAGCACACTTTCGAGAATAGTTTTTGTTTTCTAGTGACACTTTCGAATTAGGTTTTGTTAGGTGTTGTATGAGTTCACTTTATTCTGTTCCAATTTAAGATCTATAATACTAAGGTGTATTGTTTAAAGAGTTAGATGTGTCACAAGTAGGAAACAGTTAAACTAATCCCATCAACGTCATTACGTATAAAAGGTTGGTTGACTATTTTGATAAGCATTCGTTTATACAAAGGTATCAGCAATCATGAAATCATAAAGGGCCAAGCTCCTAATAATGTAAGTCCTAACTCTGCAATGCCTACATTTAGAGCAAAAAGTAAATACGATTGGGATATTTATTACAAGGAAAAGGACATCAAATTGGCCCAAAATAGAGTTACGAAATTTCTAACTCAGAAATCAAGAATTATGACAATTTTTCAAATTTTGTCAAAAACATTTTTAATTCTAACTTCAAATGGATGTATCTAGTTTTAATATTTTACTTTCTTTTTCTCGTGTAGCCAAGTACGCATTGCCGCAGTCGTGAGATCCGCCTTAGATTAGAAGTCGTCTTTTATTTAATCCGAAGTTGGGGAGTATCCAATTTGTTATCTTATTGTATTAGGAGCTCCCCTGTTTATTCGCCAGTTCTTTGATTTCATTCCCACTTAATCGTAGTTATGTTAGGAGTTTATTTTCAAATGTTATGTTAAATTACCAGTACGTTCTCTTTAGTGTCTTTGAAGTGTTTTGGTTAGTTGCAGTCTATAAAAAATATTTATTGCAATAATCTTGGTCTCACTGCAAGATTTAAAAAAATGTTTTAGGTATCTTGGGTACCAGTATAAGTGTTTGGGTAGAGAAGGTCCAGAAATGATAGTCTATGGAACTCACTGATGGATTTATTTCACACACGAATACACGATTACAAGGTTGGGACTGAACTGCCTAGCGATGGCGTGACTTACAGTTGCATACGCTGCATCGCGTCTCATGTTACATAAATGCACACTAATATGTCACCTACAATATTCCCCCCTTTTTTGAAAAAAAAAATTGTTCACAATAATTTTTGAAGAAAAAACTAAACATTACATTGATACAGAACCATATTAAAAAGAAAGGAACCTTAATCATAATGCTGACAATATGATAAGCTCGACTTGCATGCGTGCTAGATAATTTCAAAGAACAATAACAAAATATTAGATTACATTACATTGCAGTGTGCAGTTAATTATGCAGAATTACATTTGTTATGATCACTGGTAATAATAATTAAAGGAAATTGGTATTCAAATAACAATTATTATGTTATGCATATGATGTGGTTACAGGTTGCTGAAGAGTTTGCGAACCAACTTTCTCAATTTGACTCATCGAAATTGCTGAGCCAATCTCGTTCCTTGCCCATTTTCTTACACTTTTGTTACACTTTTTATAGATGCACATGAGTGTTATAAACACTATTATTATCAGGAAACTTACAATCAATATTCCGTATAATTCAATTTTCTGCTCCAATGAACTTGCTTGGGCATTATTAGCACCATTTTGCGCAATAATTACTTCTTCTTGTTTACTGTACGATTTGCCCATTTTGAAAATAATTTTGACAAAAAATAATAATACGTGTAAAAGGTAAAGGTGTATAAAGTATAAATGGTGTAAAATGATATTGTAAAATAAATTCAACAGTGTAAAAATAAAATTTTGCTTACTTGCTAACCTACTTAGTCTAACAGCGTAAAGTTGTGGTTGCAGTGCTAAGCGATGCGATACTTTGCTATCTGTCAAAGTGTTTTGATTTAAAACTTACAACATGCTAGTTGCAGTCGCATAGTTTAGCATTACGTTAGCTTGCACAGGATAATAACATTTACAAGAATCTTACAGGCTGTTTTATCACGCGGCCGTATCGTGAAGTTCGACTACAAGTTTCGTCCCTGACTTTGCTTACGGGATTCGAATGAAGATCGGAATGATTGTCTGCAGTAATATTTTTATTCAAAATGTAAGCAGGTTTTAATCTATCAATTGAGATGCTTGTTTTCCTGCCGGGCAGTTGGATTATGTAAACCTTGGATTTTCGTTTTAATACGCGATATGGACCGTCGTATGGAGGTTTCAATGGCCTCCGAACTGTGTCATCTCTAACAAATACGAATTCGCATTTCGCGAGATCAGGATGCACAAAACATGAACGCGAGTTGCTATGCGGCTCTGGTATAGGCCTAAGTGCTTTTATATTGTCCCTTATCTGTTCTACCAAGCTATGTGGTTCTGAAAAACCTACCTTACTAGCATCGTAGAAGTCGCCGGGAAGACGTAGGGTGCGTCCGAAGGTTAGCTCTGCTGCTGATACTCCAGTGTCGCTACGGCTTGCTGCGCGAAGTCCCAACAGTACTGTGGGTAACTCCTCAACCCATGATTGGCCACATAACCTAGCCATGAGCGAAGCTTTAAGCGTTCTGTGCCAACGTTCCACAGCTCCGTTTGCCTGTGGGTGGTATGCCGTGGTGCGCATCCTATTAACACCTAATAACGTTAAAAGATGCTGGAACAGCGAGCTTTCGAACTGACGACCTTGGTCGCTCGTAAATTTAATAGGGCATCCATAACGACAGATCCAATTAATATAGAAAACTTTTGCTACAGTCTCTGCGCTGATGTCACGAATAGGAAATGCTTCCGGCCAGCGTGTACATCTATCAACTATGGTTAAGCAGTATCTATAACCGTCCTGTGAAATAGGCAAAGGACCAATTAAATCTATGTGAATGTGTTCAAAACGATCAGCTTGTGGAAACTGTCCTAAATTTGAAATAGTGTGTCGATCTACTTTTGATTTTTGGCAGCTGATACAAGTTTTTGACCATTGGTTTATGTCTGTATTCATGTGGGGCCAAAAAAACTTTTTCGCAATTAATTTCCTAGTGGCACGTATGCCGGGATGACTAAGGTTATGTAAATTTTCGAAAACTGTGCGCCTAAATTGTAACGGTATGTAGGGCCTTGCGATTTCGGTAGAAATATCGCAATAAATTGGCTTGTTACATGTAGGTAGATATAATCGTTTTAAAATAATAGAACTGTTATTTGCATCGGAAAGTGTCCGTTCTACGAACTCGTCGCTTTGTTGCAACTCAGCAATTCTTTCGTAATCGAGCGTCGTGGGACAGAAAATAGTTTCGATGCGTGACAACGAATCTGCCACTAAATTATTATGACCACTAATATGACGTATGTTAGTTGTGAATTCGCTTATGTACATAAGATGCCGAATCCTGCGCGGTGTCTCATTAGAGTCTTTACCTAACTTCAAAAATGCGTACGTCAAAGGTTTGTGATCAGTGTAGACGGTAATTTCACGTCCTTCAAAAAGTTTTCGAAAATGTTTAATCGCCAAATATATAGCTAGTAACTCCCGATCATAAGCTGAATATTTTTGTTGGGTCATAGTTAATTTTTTAGAGAAGTAACCTAGCGGTTCCCACTTGCTGCTGACTTGCTGCTGCAAAACTGCTCCAACACACAAATCTGACGCGTCAGTCATTAAAGATAGAGAACCTTCGGTCCTAGGATATGACAACGTAGCGGCCTGTATAAGACCTGTCTTACATTGTTCAAATGCGTTAATTGCTTCATCTGACCACTGGATCTTCGTTTTGTCGTTCTTTTTTGCGCTACTTAAATATTTGCTAAATAAAGATTGATAAAATGCTGCCCGAGGTAAATGAGATCGATAAAAGTTCACCATACCTGTAAATCGGCGAAGCTGCTCCACTGTGGTTGGTTTCGGGTATTCCGCGATGGCCTTGACTCTGTCATCTGTAGGGCTGATACCTTGTAGAGAGATTTTGTAACCTAAATAATCTAGAGAAGTTTGACCAAAAATACATTTAGATAGATTAATCGTTAAGCCATATTGTTCTAAGCGTTGAAAAATAATTTCTAGATGTTGTAAATGTTGAGATTCGGACTCGCTTGCTATAAGAGCATCATCAATGTAATTGAAAACAAAATCTAAACCTCGAAATACGGTGTCCATAAATCTTTGGAAAGTCTGGCTTGCGTTACGTAATCCAAAAGTTAGTCTAGGAAATTCATATAAGCCAAATGGAGTTATAATGGCAGTTTTTTCGACGTCAGCAGGTGCAGTCTCAATATGATGATAAGCGCGATTAATATCAATTTTAGAAAAAATATTTTTACCGGCCATTATATATGTAAAATCTTGCAGTCTAGGTATTGGATATCTGTCGGGCTTCGTGATTGCATTGAGGCGTCGATAATCGCCACAAGGTCGAATGTCGCCGTTTTTCTTATCAACAACATGTAAAGGGCTCGCCCATGCACTTTTTGAAGGGCGACAGATACCCAGTTCCAACATTTTCTGAAATTCAGCTTTAACACGTTTGTACCTAGCTGGAGGTAAAGGCCTCGCGCGAGAAAATACAGGGGGTCCCGTAGTTTCAATAACATGCTGTACCGTACTTGGTGCAGTTTCAACAAATGATATTGGTTTAGTTATACTAGGAAATTTAGATAACAGGCTATGGTAAGGATGGTCGATACTGACGGAAAGAACTGAAGGTTCATTTACGGTTACAATTGAAGCTAAAACATTTAAATCTGTGACCTGATCGATGAGCTTTCGTGCGCTTACGTCTACTAACAGTTTATGATGACTCAAAAAATCAGCTCCTAAAATTGGCTGTTTTACGTCGGCAATTACAAAATCCCATCGATACGGTCTGCGCAATTTAAAATTTAAAATAAGTGATTTTACCCCATAGGTTTTGATCTCCGAACCGTTAGCTGCATACAGTTTATAATCACTACACTCACGCAATAAATGTTTCTTCTTTACCGGTAAAACAGATACGTTGGCTCCTGTGTCCACAAAAAAATTTAGTCCGCTGTTAATGTCCATGATGCGAAGGCGGTGACAAGGGGTGATGGCACAGAGATCCGCCGTCGTCTGCACCTTACTTAGTTTTCCTCTTGCACCTTCCACGAACACGGAGCTACACAGTTTCTAGCTCTGGCGCGGAAACGGCGATGGTAGAAACAAAGTCCGTCTGATCTAACAGATGTACGTCGCTGTTCAGATGGGTCACGGCTGCGACTACGGGAAACAGGACGCGATCGTTTGTTCCAGCGACCACGACGAAATCTCGGTCGCGATCTCTCGAGCTCGTTGACTCTGAAGCTAAGCTTGGCGATTTCTGCCATGATCATCTCGGTATCCCTGGAAGTCGTGGGCTGCTGCTGCGATACTGTGCTGACGACGTGGGCTGCTCTCGTAGTCTCCATCACGTTGTCGGCAATGGTCGCTAAGTTGTCCAAGTTCTTGGTATCCGAGACGGCCAACACGGCTCTGACTGCGCTCGGGAGGTGTCAGAGTATTTTGAGAGTGTCATCTGGAATCTTGTCCTTGGCTAGCTCTCTCATGCGCCGTAAGAGTTGGGACGGCTTCTGGTCTCCGAGCTCCATCTCGCTTATTAGTTTCTGAAGCTGTCTGTTTTCTGACTCTTCATAAATTGTGAGTAAGCGGGATTTGAGTGTGTCAAACTTTTTGACGTCCGGTGGCTTCATCAGAATGTCGGTGACTTGAGTGATTGCTTCCTTGCTGAGCTTGGACACGACGATGTCGAACCGTGCTTCGTCCGATAGTTTTTGCGGTGCCAGAATCGCCTCCGTTCTGACGAACCATACTCTAGGCTGGTCAATCCAAAAATCCGGTAACTTGGAAGTCAGTGAGATGGCTGCTAAGTCCGATGTCGGATTTGGAGGTGCGGCGCCGTGAAGCGCGGTGGCGGCGGGCACGTGGGCGGTTGGTGTCGGTGTGGTCATTTTGAGTTCAGTCCAGGTAGCACTATCACTTTTGGTGTTCTGTAGGGGTCACCAGTTTAGGTATCTTGGGTACCAGTATAAGTGTTTGGGTAGAGAAGGTCCAGAAATGATAGTCTATGGAACTCACTGATGGATTTATTTCACACACGAATACACGATTACAAGGTTGGGACTGAACTGCCTAGCGATGGCGTGACTTACAGTTGCATACGCTGCATCGCGTCTCATGTTACATAAATGCACACTAATATGTCACCTACAATGTAATTTGTATAGGTAAGGTAAACGCCAATAATGTCGACAGCGTACCAGTACTCGTCATGTCATAGAAAAACGGCCAAAAGTTACACTTTTTCTATGAATGACGAGTACTGGCACACTGATAAATATCGATAAATCTATAAACATAGAATAATAATAATATTCAGTGCAATAGTTTTAAACCTAAACTAGCAGATGGTTTTTCTTTTTTTTTTTAATGGATAGTAGTTTTTAAACAATATTACAGAAACTAACAAAATCTGCGAAAATCCAAAGCAGGATCAGACAAGACACACAGACAAGACAGTCTTATTACTCTTAATACATTAGGCCTACCCCACATTAGGCGTGCGCGTTCCTCGAGCGTGTGAGCGACGCGAGCGCCGCGTACGCGCTGCATAAACGACGCGTGTTGCCGGCGTGTGACGTGTGTGCAGCGAGCGCGCGGCGCGCACGCGGCGCTTGCCTTGGCGTTTAACCCCCTTCCGTCAAGTCAGTCACAATTTGGACAGTGCCTTGTTATCTAGCGTAGCGTTGCATCAAAATGGATTCTGACGAGAAAACACTACTATATTTGCTACTAAAAAGAAGTAAGACACGTAACAAAAAGACTAAACGTCTTTAGCATGATACATTATGGTCTTCTTGTTCACAAGAGAGTCATTACTATATTTTGCATTGCAGACATATAAAAAACATTAAAAGCATTTTTATGATTATTTACTATCCACCCTGTGTCTGAGCGAAACAGAGCGAGAGCGCGTGCGCGCCGCGCGCTCGTTGCGCACACGTCACACGGCGGCAACGCGCGACGCTTATGCAGCGCGCACGCGGCGTGCACGCGGCGTGCACGCGGCGCTCGCGTCGCTCACACGCTCGAGGAACGCGCACGCCTAATGTGGGGTCAGCCTTACAATTACAGCTTGGCTCCAGAACCAAAAATAAAATTGCTGTTTTCATTGCTATCTATACAAGCTGCAGATAAGACTACAACAAAAATTATAACACCTAGGGGTGTGGCAAATTTGAATAGGCAGGCTCCCAGTTAGGGGTGAAACAAACTCGATATGATAATTGACGACATCAGCTTTGGGATCGGGGGTTGCTGACATTAGGCAAATATAAAAGTACTTTGTCACGGGAACACAGTTAAAAGAAGTTAGAATGGAAATGTGGGCGGGGCAGACGCGCCAATGAATTTTGAGCAAACGCTCAAAATTCCAAAATCTCTACAGAAACATGCGATCGTGCTACGATATGCGTGTTTGTGTGCGTGCTTGGATGTGATTCGTTCATTTGAAATCGCGTGATTGTACGGCGCTAAGATTGGGTAGATTTGCAATTGCAAATATGTGCGTCATCTTCGTATTTATTTAAGTACAGATGTAATGCAGGTGAAAGGCGGGGCTTGATCGGCGACACCAGTCTTCATACGAACGGCGCATTATTGCCATTCTACCTCTCTTAATAATGTTCTGTGATTGGCCCATTATGGTCCAAAAAGCCGTGGTCACTGTAGGCGATAAAAATTTATCGATATAGCGCATTTTTTTTTAAATTGAACTTTTTTTGTGGACGTTTATTTATAACGTTATCCTTTGTCAAAAAGCCGACTATGTGATCGACCGCTACATAATCTTTTTTTTATTTTATTTGAATGGAGTAGCAAACTGCCGTGAAGGCATCATGCGACATAAGCCTTAGGGTCGGGGGTTGCAGGAGGATGCTGACATTAGGCAAATATAATAGGCCATTAGGTCCTGAGTGCCGTGGTCACTGCGGGCGATACAAAAATTTCGACGTTGCGCAAAAATTTTTAATTGAATTTTTGTGCGAACGGTCTTTTACATCGATGTTAAAAGGTCGACAATGTGATCGACCGGTGTATAATCTAAGCATTTACTCGTATAATGTTGGTTCATGCTTAAAAATTGTAAAGCCGTCTTAACACATCCAACACGTACGTATCTGTTCATCATTAATAAAAAATCAATAAAAGCTAAACTAAAAAAAAATATGCTGATCACAAAATCAATAAAAGCTAAATAAAAAAAAATATCCTGATGTGTGAATAGCATTTTCCGTGCTTCGGAGACCATGTTGAGCTGTCGGTCCCGATTGTTATCGATAGATGAAAAAAGGGGTTGCATCCACACAGATAATGCAAACAGAAAATCATTAGTAGATTGGTTAAATAACAATAATCTTAAAATAAACATTGAAAAAACAAATATAATGACATTTAAAAATCGTGTATCATATGGGAGATCTGTAAATATTAATTATAGAGGTAAAACCATATCCGAAACAGAAAGTATAAAATTTTTAGGCTTGTATATTGATAATAAACTCACATGGAGATTACACATTGAACATGTATGTAAAAAACTTAACAAATTCTCTTTTGCTCTTTACAAATTGTCAAAAATAGTAAATAAATCAGCGGTATTAAGCGCGTATCATGCGTATGTTGGTGCAACTCTTAGGTATGGTCTTGTATTTTGGGGTAATGCAACGGGTATTGAAACAGTTTTCAAAGCGCAAAAAAAATGTATTCGGTCAATGTGTCGACTGCGGCAAACAGACACATGCAAGCCACACTACCAAACTCTAAAGATATTGACGCTCCCTTCGTTATATATCTATGAAATATGTGTAATGGTTAAAAACGACATTTCTAAATACAACACGTTAAACTCAAAAAGACATAAAAATAAACTATGTGCAATAGCCTCTAAAACTAAACAATATCACAATAGCGTCTTTTGCATGGGACCAAAAATATACAATAATCTACCGGACTTTCTTACAATAAAAACTAATAACGAATTCAAAAGAGAACTCAAAACATATTTAATTAAAAAAGCGTACTATTCGGTCACTGAGTTTATAAACGATAAATAATAATAAAAAACATAAAATAATATAAACCAAAAAATAAAATTACATAATAAATAATTTTGTCCGCGGCATAAAAACCTGGGAGGTTTTTTTTCCGCCAGCTTTTTTTCCTCTCAGTGTATAAAAACCCATCCTGGTGGGTGCCCCAAGCTGATGACGGCAAACCTCGTATGGTTCAAATAAAATAAATCATTATAAAAAGCACAAAATTGGGTTTACGTCTAATTAATTAAAACTATACAAAATTAAATGTAATACTACATAATTTAATGTTTCTTATGTAATCTTTAATAGTAATTTTAGAATTTAAGTTTAAATTAAGTCATTAAATTTAATTAGTTTATCAAATTAAATTAAAATTTGTACACCCTAAGGGGTAAATATGGAGTTCTAAATATTTTGTAAAACCTTTTTTTTTCACCCATATTTGTGCAAATAAAATATTTCATTTCATTTCATTTCATTTCATTTCAAAAAATTATACACCTAGGGATGTGACAAATTTGAAAAGGTAAACTCCCAGGCGGGAGTGAAACAAACTCGATATGATAATTAGCTACATTAGCCATACGGTCGAGGGTTGCAGGGGGATGTTGGCGTTAGGCAAATATAAAAGTACGTTGTCACGGGAACACAGTTCGGCCGTTAAGGTCCAGAATGCCGTGGTCACTGCGGGCGATAAAAATTTATCGATGTTAGCAAAAATTTTAAATTGATTTTTTTGCGGTCAGTCATTTACGTCGTTATCATTTGTCAAAAGACCGACTATGTGATCGACCGGTAGATAGTGTTTTTATTATTTGAACGGAGTAGCAGACTGGAGGCCTCGTGATATTAATTGGCCGTATGCAGTTTCGCTGCTACTCCGAAGGTAGCCTCATGTAAGTCGGGCCCGCTTACCCAACGGGCGGTCGGTTTACCCATCGACCAACTAACCCGAAAAAGACCAGAAACACTACAGCTTTTTCATTTAGGTACATTCAGTCAAAAAATGTCAATAATTGAATTTCATATTACCACATAGATATATATTACAGATATGTATCTATACCTACTGATATATAAATCTGAAAAGTTAGTTTGTTTGAACGCGCTAATCTCAGGAACTACTGGTTCGAATTGAAACGCGGACGAAGTCGCGGGCGGCCACTAGTAAAAATATATAAGTATATGGCGCATTTATTAAAAAAGAAAGAAAAAAAGCAAAAAAAAAAATCTTAAATTGTAAATAAGTAGGCACACATTATTCAGTGATTGTATTTGATTTCGTGAAATAAAATATTCCAACATTGACAAAGGTACGGAAAAGGTCAGCGGACAGTTTAATACAAAAAAAATTAGATATAGCTTTCATTGAGAAAAATATGTTCAGGCGACTGCTGTAGTTCACTCAATTTAGACCTTTTTATGGGGTCTCTATGGAAAACTTCACGTTCTTTACCATGACTTTATACTTTTACCCATACGAGCCCAGTTATTAATGGTGACACTAAACGGACAGCCCCGAGAAAAAACAAAAGGAGAACAGGTAGCATCCCCTTAATGCCACTGAAGGGATGCTATTAATGTTACAAATGCTACCAAAAATGTGGAACTTGTAGCGGGGTTGTATATATTTTATTAGGCGAAAATATTTAATAATGTTTCATTAAAAGCAGTTTTGTAACTGAAGTCAGAAGTAAATTATTTATTAAGACTTTAAATAGCATTTCGGATATTGATAAGATTTTGATAAGATTAAGTTTTATGTGTGTTTTTTATATCATTATAGCTTGGCCATTTGGAATAGAAATTAAATAATTAGGAACTACATTTTGCCTTCAGATGGTAACTGAAAAAATATGACAAACATCAGTGAAACTATCAAAACAAAATAGAGTTTCGTGACTTTTTTTGCTATATTCGGTAGATTTAATGTTTTAAATGACACACCATTTAAAAACATAAAAGGTGTTAACAGGTTAAAGGTGTTACAAGAGAAGTTATTCATACTTTTATGAAATGTTTGGAGCAGTATAATTTATTTTATATAAAACATATTATTTATGATATATAAATATATATACAGAATAATATCAGTGATAGCAGCTCAAATTCTCAGCATGATCTAGAGATAGTATTGGAATTAATATATTTTTAGGACATCTATTGTACTTAACTCAAATTGAATATGAATAAAGATGTTTTAATTTTCTCAGACAAGTTAATTTTTTTTGGGGAAGGAATGTTTGATAGAATTGATTTTGATTTGTCCTTAAATAATATGACGATGACCTGTATGAAAATTTAAATAATTCAGATTTAGTTTTAACTAGAGAACAGTCTAATTTTCAAAAACGTTATTAATAAACGATACTTTCTTACGATTACCTCTATTCGAATCTTTAAAATTTTGATTGATGAATTTAAGTCATAATATAAATGATACCATATGAGCAATAGTGGCTCCCTCATTTATTTTCTAGACTTTCTGGCCTAGCTATACATTTTGGGTTTTTGACCTCGTTATTACTAGCGGCCGCCCGCGACTTCGTCCGCGTGGATTTTGGTATTTGTCATAGCATGATTTAGCCTATTGCCTCCCCTAATATATGGACTATTCAACACAATTATTATTATTTTTATTATTAATATACGCCGGGTTCGATTCCAGGCGAAGCAGAAATTTGAATGATGAGTTTAAAATTTCTGTTCTCGGTCTGGGTTATGTTTCTGTCTTTGTGTGTGTCCATGGCACCCACGATACAGGGTATATACTGTGGGGCTATGAGTGTGAAACTGTTTTATACTAAGCATCTAATTCATACGTACTAATATTATAAATGTGAAAGTGCGTTTGTGTGTGTGTTTGTCCTTCTTGCACGTGGCAACGGTGCTATGGATTGCCTAGATTTTTTGCATGGGGATAGGTTGGGGGTTGGACAGTAACAGGACTACGTAAGACCCGGGAAAATAGCTCATTGTAATAACTAATCGCCTATGGCCAACATCGAGCAGCGATGGTCGAGTGGTAAAGACCGCGGTCTACGAGGCGGGAAATGTCGGATTCAAATCCTCGGCGCGCACCTCTGACAAAAGAAATTAGTAATTTCCTGTTCCACGATGATGGAAAATATTATGATATTTAATTGATTACGTACTATGTTTTCCATTACCACGCATGCCTGAGAGTAACTCATAATATTTCGAAGTAATGATGTCCACCAAAGTGGTCGACTTTGGTCTACATCCCTCTCACTTGTTAGAGGAGACCGGTGCCCAGCAGAGAAACATAAAAAAGTTGTAAAATAATCAATAGCCCATAAAGCTAGTTGTAATGCATGTCAAACACGAGTTTTCACTTGTTTTCGGCTAAACGAAAAAGAAAAAGCGAAAGAGTCCTCGATCAAAGTGGTGAAGCAATACAACTTTGGAGCCGGAATGAGGAATTTGAAGGCGCATCGAGGGGAGGCGCTAAGTGCACTCTGGCGTAAGCACCGATCAATGGGCTTTGAAAACTCCCATATGGGGAGATTTCTTTGGCGGTGCGTTCTAACTACGCTTTTCAAAATGGGAATTTTGGAGTCGAATACTGGTGAGGTGTTGTAGAGAAGGAAATGGTAAAATTTTCAGTTTGAATGTAAGTATATTTATAGGCCATTGAAAAGTGTTATGTTAAGAGGCCGTATACGAAATTTTACCGATTTCGCTGATTTACCAGATTTTACACATGAGATTTTGCAAGTAAAATACTGTATTTCCATATGTTTTGGCTGGTAGCAACCATTTTTGCGTCTTACTCCACCGCGAGCTTACTCCACCACGCTGCTCCAATGCGGGTTGGTGGAGATATTTCCATATGTTTACAACTTTCATGTATTTCCATATGTTTTACTATACCATAAATTGAAATGATCTGTTTCTGATTCTGTTTTTCAGCAATTTCAATAATAATCTAATTCATTAGCCACTTGTTTATTTTTTTATTACTTTGATTTGCTTAATAGACCTGAAGACGGCGACAGTTGACTGCGTGTTCTACCGACTTTACTATGGTGAGTGCTCCTAGGAACTCTTCAAATTGATGACTACATCACCATTCCATGATTATACCACCAGACGAAGGTTAAAGTTCCACCGGCACCATCTGGACTCGTGGCGGTCCTCCACAGTCCGCTTTGCACGCTCCTTTTTACCACGGACGTGTAGGTTATGGGACAACCTTCCAGCTGAGGCATTCCCAGTGGACTATAACATGGGGTTCTTCAAGAAAGCTGTAAAAAAAGCTCTCCTCCAAAGCCGGCAATGCTCGGGCGGCTCCCCTAGGGTTGCCACGGGCAACCCTCCATAGGCGACGGTGATCGCTTAACATCACGCGGCCCGTCTGCCTTATTGTTAGGTTTATTTATAAAAAAAAAAAGTTTTGTGTTTTTTTTTGTAATAGGTATAGAATATTACATATTTCCGGATTATTTTGAAACCTAAAGGGATTGAAAAAAATGCTGAGTATTTCTGTAAAAATCTCCTATACAATACATTAATCACTATTTACTACTCTCATAGAAAAAAAGTAGTAAAAAATATTGTACTTAGTCAATTTTGAGAGAAAATGTGTCAGAAATTGCATTTCATTTCGGCTAATTGGATTTCATAAAAATAATTAAACATAAATATAATTCAGTTATTTATCAATCCGCTTCCAGAAAAAAAATCAAATTTATTATTTAAAAAATTGGCATTAAAAATCTTATAAATTAACCTAAAACTCGCATTATAATACTCGACGCAAACTAAAAAAGATGCTAATGTATTAGATTATCATAGAAATGATCATATTGTGCAATAAAACTTATGGAAATATGTATTTTACTTGCAAAATCTCATGTGTAAAATTATGTAAATCAGCGAAATCAGCGAAAAATTTTAAGTCATCTATATAAGTTTCGTTTACCTCCACAATCAGACGGGAAAAAAGCAAAATACGAAATCTAAACATTTGTTACAAGCCCTTCCAGAATCCTATTCTCTACCTTTCAGCAAGTTATGTTGAATTCACCGCAATAAAACCTAAATCCCTTCTGAACCTAAAATATGATGACAAAAGACAAACACATTAACGCATACCTGTTATAATTCGTGTGTTAATTCGTAAGGATCAAGCATTTTGAGCCTTTATGTGTTTACCGAATGCTAATGGGGTCCATATCTCGTCGACATCCGGCTCGAAGGACCAACATTGTAGTGCGGCAGAAGTTTAGTGCTGCCGGAAATTACAGGGGAGATATCCCCACCTTAATACAGTCACGTAGTGCTGTCTAATGGGAAATCGAGTTACGTACCCATGTTTTACAGCATATTTTTGCATAACTTCGAAATTATGGATTTATTTTGGAATTCGTTATCAACAAATGTTGGTAAATATGGAATTTTCTGATCCAATATAATAATATAAATTATGTATATTCTATTAACGCTTATTTCTAATGTACTTCATGTAAATACAAGGAACGTAATTATAAAGTTAGAAACATTATTTATTAAAGTGTGTGTGCGAAAGACTCCCCAAGCAGTCACAATCTGGTTAAATGCCTTTATCTTAAAGCATCTGAGGTCTAAGCACAAGCAGCGTAACATTATAATAATTATTATCTATATGAGTCTCTTACAATGTTAAGGCAGTATCACGTCACATCTCTGAAATCCTTTAAGACCGGGGACTTCAGGGCGCGAAACAAGATTTACGTTCCTGGGATCTTACAAATCCCATGTGTAAAACCTTGTCTGACATTCGCATGGTATTAAACAATGAATAATTCTTAACTGAAGTTTAAAAAAATACCTTTACTTTAAGTAATTTTAACCCTTTTTATTCGCTTGTAAGATGGCTTTCATTTATTTATTTATTTTGTTTGGCTTTGATCATCTTAATGGACAGCGGAAAAAACCAGCAGTTTAAGAATATTATTTAAGGTATTTTTGCCCATTGATTTAGGGCGGTGAAATATTTTATCTTAAGACAATTATCATGATTTAAATCAATTATTCAAAATCGAAACAAACATGCCTAGCAACCGTCAAGAATAAGAAAAATATGAAGCAAAAATATTGCATGAAATAGTTTTCAACTAACGAAGATTTATTTGTGCTGATTGGAATTTTAATTAAGATAGATAGGTATATCCAGTTCATTAACATCATTGGAGTTAAATAACAAAAAAAAAATACTGAGAAATTTAAAAGAGCCAATGAGAAATAAGAAGCAGTTTAAAAACATGAATTTTTGTTGTTGATTTTAGGAAGAATAAAAATTCTTTGTTAATTTTATTAAAGGTAAAATCTTCGTTTATACTTAACCAATTTGCGCCAACTATGGAAGTGGGTCTTCAGGGACAAGTTTAATAAATTATCGTCTCGTGCGCTTGGACGACTTGCAAATTGGTTTCGTGCTAACATCACGTTCGACCCTGTTACTGCCTCTTGCTGTATTCTGTTCTTATTATTCAAGATATTTTATGATTCATTGCTAAAGCAAGGAAGCGCGAGGGAAAGTAAGGTTCACGAAGACATGGCAATCTTGTCGTAACCATCAGTGCTATAACTGACATAATTATTTTACTTCCACGACAAAAAGCAGTCGATAGGCTCAAATTTTGAAATTTATATAGGTTTAGCAGGTTTTTTAATCGAATTTTATCCTCAAACGTTTTTTAGGAATGTCTAAAACGAAAGCCATCTCTGAAACAAGATTAAACATGAAGAAACAGAAATCATTCAAATAAGGACAGACAGATCATTTTCGCTAACATGCAAGTCAATTTCCTGCACCTAAAATATATTTAGTAACACTTGAAACCCATAGCAGTCATCAAAAGTGGATCTCTTCGAAGACTACACAGTTATCGTGGCTGAATCACAGATTTTGCCTTAAGATAAAAAAATATAGATAATATAGATATATTATAATACAGTTAAAACTTGTGACCAAAAGGGTAGACTATAACAACTACTAGTCTTAATTTCATACAGTTGCAATGTAATCAAAAACGTGTGCACTTAAGCGCGATCGATACCACTTTGCCCGATCGGCATGACTCATCTATATTAATTAACATGGAGCCATAACTGGCCAACTTGGGAAATTAGCCGCTGCATTGTTCACAACATATGCGGTGTAATCGCGTGCTATATGTTGCTGTTTCAATTCCCGTATGAGTTTAAAACAGCATGGACAAAGCTTCGGTTGGCAATGCAGTTAACAGAATAAATCGCCGTTAGAATAAAATATTAAAATTTTAATATGCAGTTCTATATACAGACTAACTTGTAATGTTATATAAAGTCAGCGAAATCTACCCGATAGGGTAATTCTTTAGTACGCATGGTTTTAATTTACGAAAATCATAGGCTTAGTTGGAACACATGGTTGCAGGACAGATCTTTTCATAAATATCTATTCTTCTCAATAGGAAAAATTATTCTTAAAGAGGAGGTCTTGTTAATAAAGTACAGTAATTGTAACATGATTTTGTACATTTCGGAGCGATGGTATCTAACACTTTTAACTCCAAACATTTTCATGAAATTTAGTATGCAGGGGTTTTTGGGGGCAATAAATCGATCAAGCTAGGTTTCATTTTTTAGAAAACATATTTTTATCCTTGTTTTCGGCTGTAATCAACTTAAACATATGTGAACTGAAAAATATGACTCTTCCAGACATCTATTAGCGAGTATCAGTAATACCATTCTTTATTGGGGCTACTTCAGTAGATGGCTTTGTTAAGTATAATAAGCTAATGAGTCTCTGAAGAAAATCAACAATTTTTATCCGAGCAACGCTCGGTCATTCGTAGCGGTTATTAATAACAATCGTTAAACAAATGTTGAGGAATACTGAAGTATAAAAGGCAAGTAAAAAAAGCAAATATAGACAAATATAGACAAAAGCATCACGGAGAGTGCTTTCCAAAACAACAAAAAAGAAGAAAAGGGTCTGAAAATGTTATTTCCTTCATAAAGTGCAAATTTTCAATTGAAGTCTTCCATCGTTCCGTTTCATCGTGTTCAACAGATTGTGGAGAGTTACAAAGCGAGAAACCCTTAGAAGTTGGACGGAAATCGAATCGATGCGTTCCGTCGATAATTCTGAAGACGCTCGCGATGTAAATTGAAATGGAAAGAATGCGATGTTATGGCGAATTGGTTCGTTTTTTTCTTAGTTACATCTTGTCAGTCATTTGTAAAATTTTAGAGAAATATGTTAAGTAAGTCTATTTGTTAGTGAAATAAAAATGCTTCAGTTGAAGGCGGCTAAGAGCCGCAAACATAGTCAGGAACATACCGATTGTGCTTAGATATAAAGCTACGCAGTTTGGGTGAGTTATTATTAGTCGTCTCGTAGATAAAAACAGGGACGAGAAACCCGTTCAAAAATTTATTTAATATAATTAAGTATGTCAGTCCAATATTTTTTTTTAATAAAATTAAAGTTATTATATTAAGATAGAGCAGGTTTTCTTTAAGAAGAAATGGCATAAGGGAATGAGAGCTGCAAAAGGGTCCCGGCGACATGTCGCACAAATAAAATAATTTCGACATTGAATGTGAAAAGGAAATCCAAGAATCCCATATTGGCATGCTCAAGGAGACATCATGTAGCATTCACTCAGTCAGGAGAAGAAATGTACCCCTTCACTTCAAGAACAGCATAACTTTTGCTGCAATGAAATTGAAAATTCGACTTTGCAATCAACAGAATAGAGTTTAAGTTTAAGCGATTGAGGAAAACATATTTAGTTCATGAGTGCAGAAATCACGTTCTGCGGATTATGCTGTATCTTCCGATTTATGTATTTTTGAATTTGTAGGTGAGGGTGCCAGGTCTGAGATGCCTGTCGTATATTACAGACGAGGGAAGATGCGTTTTTAACAGAGGGGGTGATAAGACCCGAAGCTATTTTGTTAGGGTTAAGTGGAGTCACAGGAATATAATTTAAATAATGTTTTCCAACTTAATAACGTGCATTAGATGATATCTTTTGATGTCAAATCTAATTTATTTATAGGTTTAGAGGAACATTGCTTCTTTTATGATTCCCTTTCTCTTTTAAGTTTTTCACTTTGAAATTTTGCCTATTTCGCTGATTTAGCTGATTTTACATATGAAATTTTGCAGTTAAAATACAGTATTTCCATAAGTTTTATTGCACAATATGGCTGATTATTTCAATAATAATCGATGCGTTTCAGCTGCTATAAACTTATGAGAAAAGGTCAAGCGAGTTATACATAAAATTTTATAATATTCTTTTCGTCCTAAAAAACCTTGAAAACTATACCGAATAAATGTAAGTTAGTTGCATACGAGGTATCCAAGAATTATTTTTAAAAATCCTCTATATAATCAACGTACGAAACCCTTGTTACACGAGTTCATTGCACCAGTCCAGTTTAAAAAAAAAGTAAAAGCTTCGGAAAAAATCTTCTAACAACCAAAATAAAACTGGTGTCCAAAACTATACAGACTAAAACTAATTTAAAAAAATATAATGAAAATATTTGTGTCCAAAAATGCCAGATATTAAAAACTCCAAGCTTGCATTGTTCTGGCTGCTGTAAAAAATACTGGAAAAATATTCATATCCCAAAAATGTCTGGTAAACATACCCGGCATATTTCCTTTGTGGGCCTGAACTCTGAACGAAGTTTCATATTCAGGGGCCTGTCTTATCGTCAACAGATAAACGATAAATATTAAATAAATAAATGAAACTTGCACTAGACATCATACTTATGATTAGGACTACCACTATTAATATCTTACACAGCTGTTTGATGTAAAAAAGTGTAGATATGTAAATCTAGTAAGATCATTACAATCAGCACAATTCTGTTGAATTACACGAACTTGGATTGAAATATACCCGACAGCATGTCACAAATTAGAACGGGCGTTTATCTAAAATTTAAATTGGTTATGACAGTGCATTTTATTAATATAAAGCGAGGCATCCATAAAATAATTTAAAGATGAAAAAATAGATGAAGCTATATTCAGAAGGCAAAGAACAAAAATGAATGGTACAAATGCAGGGAGACCAACTAATAAATTGACAAAACAGAGAAAAAAGTAAATATTTTGACGCCTATACAGCAACTAGTGCATTAAGTCTGTAGGTATTCACGCCACGTTCAAAATTTGTTATATTGTATATTTTCCAGAAAATAGTTGCTGATAGCAGTTTCCAGCTTTTAAATATTTGCATTTTGAGTTTTATTAACTTGCCGTTTCTGCATCGAGATTTCACAGCTCCAATGCGCTTCACGAGTCCGGTGATTTTATTTCCATTTACGCTTCAGTCTCGAATATTAATGAACACTAGGATGAAAGAGTTGCTATTTTATTTGTTAAAACAGATGCCCATCAAGTAAATTCTGCGATATAGGTATAAACATTGCGAAAGAGCAATAAAATTGTTCTACACAACCAACAAATGTCCAAAATGGAAGAGGACATTTAAGTATTTGTTTATCATCTTATGTAGTTTTACATTTTTCAATACCTTGTTTAAAGATCTATTCGTTTGTATGCTAGCTATTTTGGTCTAAATGGGTATTATCTTGCTATATAAATAATTTATACGTATAAAAGTACCTGGATAACCGAGCTTTGCTTTATCCCAGCAAAGCTTGGAAAAACAAAGCAAAAACAGACGATTTTCTTGGGATAATCTCAAAAAGGAGTATTATAAAAAAATAAAAAATCGGATTGGACTCGAACCGGGGTCTTAAAGTTTGTGGACCACCCGATTTCTGCCTAAGCTATAACAACCTTGTAAATCGTAACGAAACTTACCAACGTATTCTAACAAAACCTATTGATTGCTCTATCGCCTCCAAAACCCCTCCCTGTATGCAGTTTTTCATGAAACGATATTCAATAGGAGCGGTTTCCAAGATCAAAATTATATATTTATTATACAAGAATTGCTCGTTTAATAGCAAATGGTGTAATTACTATAAAATGTTTTTTCTTTGCAAAACAAATATTTATAAAATTAGCTTCCATAAAGCTTTTAGTGCCCACTTATTTTCACAAAACACACAAACCAGCGAGTACAGCGCAATGTTATTTACCTTGTTATCTGAAAAATTTACACATCGAGCTCAACGAAGCAAATGATTAAAGGAATGTTTCAATATCAAATATTTAAAGATCAAAGAATTTCTGCTGCTATCCATTTTTTCCGAGGACGTATATTTATAGGTTAGCCAGAAAAATATACAAGTGATTGCTCATGTGGTACCTACTGAAGACCAAAAAAATATTTTGATTAGGAATAGGAACAAAGTAAACCAACGAATATAAAGTAGTATCATGATATTTAATGTCTTAATTGAAAAGTATTTTAAAAAATATTCAAAAAGAGAAATAAGTTAAAGCAAGGACTCAAGGAGAAGAAACAAATATGAATGCATGTCATTGTATAAAACTGGTAAAAGTTCATCCATTCATAAGTGTTTAATGATGATGATACCTGCTTGATGCTTACCTGAAATAATTAAAATTATTTTAAAATCGAATTCTGAGTTTCTAAGGTCAACTTATCTAAGTTTCGAAAGCTTAAGAGGCCGTATACAAAATTTTGCCGATTCCGCTGATTTTACAAAGGAGATTTTGCAGTAAAAATACAGTATTTCCATAAGTTTTATTGCATAATATGACATGAAAATCTCATGTGTTAAACTAGGTAAATCAGCGAAATCGGCAAAATTTCGTATACGGCCTCTTAATTATCGTGGAATGCTCGTAGAATAAACATTATAGTAGCTGACAGTATGTCTAGAAATATTTTAACCAAATCGTTTCATTTTCTAAATTGAATCAAGCATTGATTAGAGCAAAGACTCCAAGATATTCGTAGCACGTAATTTAATACAATTAGTCGCCACATAACTCAAAGATCGTAAAAATGGAATGAAAAGTATTTTACAAGCTCAGACCAATTATTGGTCTGAGTTTACAAGGTTGTAATTGAATTGAGCGTATATCCACGCAGACCATTTTAATTGATGGAACTGAGATCCGTACTAAATCTGTACAGTTTGGTAAAATAATGGTACATAATGTTATGCATAAGACAACAAAAACTGTGTAATATTTACGGTTTAAAGAACTTTATTCTCATACAAAACATAGTTTCATTTATAATGAAATAAAATAACTTTCTTCATGTCAATAATAATAACTTGCCTCTGGAGCATGTTACATTGAAGCATATAAAAAAGTTACTTTTTTTTGTTAATTACTCACATACATATACTGACAAATAAATCTCCCTGGGTGAAGAGAGTAATTTAATTTAAAAGTTAAGCCGTTATACCTCGATCCTCCAGGTAAAAAGTCTAGATTTGATCCTGGCGCTTACCTCTGATGGTAATGGTGAAGTTTACTACGTTATGTAAATTACGTGTAAAAGGTACTCAAGTTTTTAAAAAATTGGTAGTTTACCAAGTCTGAAATTGGTCGGCGTGGTTGAATACCACGCAAAAGAAATTTACGCTTCTAACAATAAATATTCTAACAATAATAAATAATTCTAAAAATAAATATTAAGTAGACCATTTTTAAATGACAATAACGATGACCATGATACTTTAAAAAAACTTATCTTCTCTTCTATCCCTATCCCTTATTTAATGGCTTTCCAATATTCCATACGTTCAAAGCAAATCTGTTATGGATATCAACACGGTATTTATCTATGCGAGCGTTGTTTCAAGAATTAATACATTCAAAAGCTTTGAGCGTTCAGTGAGATGATCACGAGATCGTATAAAGGAAACAGTATCAACAAAGCTTCCATTAAATGTGATGGGTGTACTTAAACTTATCGGAACGGGTTAATAATGTTGACTTCGTAACGTTTATTAGAGATCTACAACTATTTATGGATGGACAATTTAAACAGATAATATGTATATCTAAAACGAAAAGAAGTTCTATTTTAAGACAACTTAATTTAACGCTACGTATTACGGATAAAAATCCAATATTTGAAAACTTTCATTTGTATTGAATTCCTTAAGACTCACAAATACCATTATAGTATGACGTGCTCAAAGATGGGCGTTCGTGATGAAAAATTCAGGCTGTACATGAAATTGTTTTCTACAGCAACAACACCGTGAAATCTTTATTAAAGTTCTCTGAAATGCGACATAAAAAAATTGCGTCGTGCGCATAACTTGTTTAATTTGGATCCGACGCACCTTTGTGCCGCTGAAAAAAGTTCCGTTCGCATTCTCTAATATTGAACCATAAGGTGTTGTCAAAGGGAAATTTCACGAGTGGGTATTTTACGTTCTTATCGAATTTTTGCCGCTTTTGTCACAAGTCCTGCTGCCTCTTTCACAGGTATGTTTTAGTAGAACATTCTCTGGTATGGGAAGAAAGAACGAAAAAAAAACATCGCTGACAATGTCGCTTATATAACAATGACTTCGTAAAATATAGATAACTGTAGCCTTTAGAGCAAAGATGGCATTGACTAGCGCTAGGTGTCATCGGTTCGGATAGAATGAATGCTTTAAGCCTCAGCCAAATAAAAGGTAACAAAAAAGACGTATGAGAAGAGATATATATGTAACAAAATATTGCCAGATATTACTTAGTTTGCTTAATATAAATACACACCATGAATGGTACACACACAATTTAGTTAGACAAAATTGAAACCTTAATCAGAGATATTCAATTTGCTTGTGTCGAATCGCAATTAGTTTTGAAGCGAAGATACTGAATACAGCAATCAAACGGCATTCGTAATGGCTTCGGGTAAGGACCTCGCCACACGTCAGCGTTATGCACTGGGAACTCATTTTATATGGAAATTAAATTTCGGACACTTTACCTGTGACTATTTGATTTACCGCTAAAGCTTTAAAGCCAAATTATTTTATCTGAAATCGCCAATGTAATGTTATTAACGTTCTGTGAAATATTATAACAGTAGACTAAATATATGCAATTTATAATTGTAGTTAAGATAGATTTAAAACAATATTTTTTTTATTTAAATCAAAAATAAATTTAAAAACAAATCATAATGTGAAAATGCTTAAAAACATTAAAAATTACAACGATAGGGGGTAATAGCGATCCTGTTTCGAAGCAGTACAAATTAAACCTTTAAAACTAATTGAAACGTATCAACGTATGCATTCAAGTCCCCTTTCAATCGGCACCCCGCAAATTGGTTTCTATGAGTGTGATAAGATCCTAAATCCATCCGCTCTCAATCGGCTGAAATACTCTCCGATGCTAATTCTGCTTTTAGTCCATTTACGAATGGAAATTAGGAGATGGGGACGGTCGTGATAGTCTCGTTTGGAACTTTGTTTTTGTAATGCTACGTACTGTAGATAACGATCAATAAGAGTACTGCAATACAATGTTTCATTCGAGATCACAATTCATAGTTCGTTTTATTCTTCTTATAGTCATTTTCAGAACCTTTTAAACAAAGCAAGATTTCCAGAGACAGAGACATAAGCAATATAATTTTCTTGAGGATTCAACATTTAACCATTGTTATCACGCAAACATAACGGATGTTTAAAATCCTAATAAAAACGTAGCACCCGGGACACGCAAAATTTTCCCAATAGCATCAGCAAATTCCATTATTAAAGGAAAAGTAATGGCTGAGGGGTTTGATAAGCATGCTTATGCAAATTCCCATTTCCATAACCCTATAGAAACGTCTAAACGGTGTACCTGACAAAAGCCATTGATGGCTCGCGTGTCGAGCGAAAATGATCGTTTCACAGCCGTCCACTGCACAGAAAAAGAAGGATAGGACGGTGATAAATCTGCGTTTTGAACACATTTTTTAATGACACGACTAGTTTTAGTGCCTGCCTCAAGGTACTACTCAGACAACACTTCTAACGACACTTTTGTCACTATAAGTCAGACTGTATGTAGGATTGTGGTGTCTTTGTACAAAATGCTGTCAATTACCTTGGTACTTCCTACATAATTTAAAATAGAATTTATTTGTTGTCCGTAACGTAAGTTGAGCAAATCGTTTAAATGAAGATACGATTCAACTGCATAGAAAAAGTAAATATACAATGAACTTTAAAATTAACATCATGGAATATTCAAATTCATTTGAATTGTATAATAAATACAACAGACTTGAGGTTTCAGAGTTCTGAATAAGTTGAATCCCTAACTTGGGCTTCATTGCCGTTGTAAATTTCGGTACTGTTTTAAAACTTTTTTCTTTTGTTATTGTTTGCATTCACGCGACCTGGAGGATAAAAACGCGGAAGAATTTTAAGGTAAACAGCGAAAGCCCATTAGCATTTATCTACTACAGATGTTTCACAGAAGAAACGTTTTGACCTTTAAAACGCAGCCAATTAAAATTCAGTAGGTCCAGTCGTTACACAATTTACAGAACAGAATTCTTGTTGTCAAATTACATCGGCTGAAATGATAGGGGACTGAATGATGGTCCGTGCGAACTGTATTCAGATTAATTCTTCGATTGCATATACATAGAAATTGATAAAAGAGCTTTATTAATACTTGTAGTTATATTATTTTAATACTTGTAGTTATATTATTTTATTGTATACCCAATTAATTCAATGTTTTAAAACAAGGCTAAAGTTATTCTCCGTTTGCTCTTTTCTTTAGCTCAGCTATTGTCTACCCTGGAGCACGATAGCAGACAAAATCACAAAGATTTCGTAAAATAACCGTACAGTAAATAAAATAATTTCTTTTTTTCTTACTATAACTTATTATTACTGTAACTGAAATGTATGAAATTTGTTACATTGTCCGAAGATATTTAATATTCTTTGTGTTACATAAATACTTTTTCAAAGCAAAGTACAGATAAGGCTGGAGAAGATTTCTTCATTATGATCTAAAGTACCAGATTTTTTTTTACCATAAACATAAGTACGCCAATATATTTGAAAATATAATCTAATTTTTCTCTCCGAAGGTATTATTTCTACAATGTGACGCACTATGTATTTTTAATAATCTTCTCCATTTGTTTGTGGTACCTTGACTTTTGAGCGTCATTATCATGTTTTTAATTAATTCCAAAGAAAATTTTATGCTTTCTTTTATTATTTTATTTATGCTTTCTTTTTAAAGCCATTTCTTTGAGAGAAAAGTTAATTAAAATAATGTCAAAAGCGAAAGCTCCCATCTTATGCTGTTTGCCTTTGTCGGGGCATCTTGCAAAACCTCCCGGAGTGAATACCTGGAACAAAAGAATTCTTTTTAGTCCATTAGAATATTAAATGAAGAAAACAGTACAGAAAAAAGTTACTTACAAAATATTTTAGGACCAGATATTAATAAAAGAGAAACATTGTATCAGGGTATTGTCAACGAATAAAATCGAATAAATATATTAGGTTCAACTTCGTCTATATCGTCTATAGTTCTAATATTGAAGTCTTATAAAAAGTTATCATCATAATCATGAATATTATTTAGAATATTAGTTACCATTTTAGATCATAAAACTTATTCAGTTAACTAATGTCCAATATAAGAATCTTGAAATTTGCGGATTATAAACACTCAGGCCAGTAAAAATATAATAAAAGATGGCCATAAAACAACATCACTTAACGTAAAGTAGGCGGAGAACTTGTTCCACTGTAAGACGTGAAGCTATAAGCCCAGTAATACGTTACTAAAACTTTTTAATTTAAAAAGTGTTTTGAAACGGACTAACTTAGAAATTCGCTACTATTGTCTAAGACCAGACTATCAATCTGTATTCACTTCATTGGTAAAATGAAATCATATTTTTGTAAGCTAAGCGACACATACATAAGTTTAAGTAATATAGAAATCGATTATTGTCTAAATTCCTGGTTCGGGAACAGTAAGCAATAACAATCAAGCTGTAAGCTGCTTCATAAAATTTTTCAAATTACAGGCACGTTGTTCAAGACCACGTTACTTATGACTAGATAAATCAATGGTCAGTTCTAAAATTACAATGCATAAATGAAAAAAAAAATTATATGCGCAAAACAGTGTGGTTGATATCAAGTTTGCAGGTACAATGTGAAACGGGTCGGTAATTTCCCATACACCCCAAATTACAGTACAATAATAAAATTCGCGGAGTACTCATAAAGTTTCTAGTTCAGTGAAAGCTTGTGAATTATCTATGGGCCGTAAACACGAGTATCGCATGTTTATTACAGGCTTATTGAAGCTACGTATTTGGATGTTTCGTATTTATTTGATTTACTTCTAAGATATTGAAAATTCAGTACTAAATCGGGATATTCGCTTATTAAATGGGAAACCTAAGAAAGCAATTTCGTATTTATTTCTTTTACTACAAAAGATATTGAAATCTTCTAAACGAAATAAGAATGTTTTCTTAGTAATTTATTGATAGATATTTTTGGGAAAACGCTAAATCAGTATTGACTTATAAACGTGATGTAGACAATTCACTCATTTTAATAAGTCAGAAACGTTAGAAGGTTCCTACTACAAAATAGCAGCTATATTAAAACATAAAAACTACTAAACCTTAGAAGAAGAATAATATTATCTCATTAAACACTTCAAACGTTATTTCAAAATCTGCCGAATTTCCTACAACTTGAAATAAGCATTTCAGTGTTATTTCAATGCATGAAATCCTCCGTCCTTGAACAAACTTGCTAAATTATTTGGACTATTGTTCTCGAAGCCAAGCCAAACTATCAGAATGTCCAGTCAAAGCAAGTTAGCAGTTCGAACCCAGAGCAAATTTCGTCCAGAGGTCAAAGCTTCAGTTTTCAACTACAGTTCGGAGCAAACCGGTAATATCTGCCTCAATCCAGAGCAAATTGGATTGGACAGCGCCGTACCGACTTTGCATCGGAATAAAATATTTTATTTACCTCGTTTTCAGTTTCAGGTAGCTGTGAATTTTCAAATATAAAAGAAAATTATTCTAAAGATATTTATATCTGTCTGTAATGTGAATTTGTTTCGATTGAGTGATTTTGCAATACTTGATCTCATGGGCGTACCCAGGTTGTTGGCCAGGGGGTGGGGGGGGGGGGGGGCAAAGTGTTGGCCAGAAGGGGGCAAATTGTTTCAAGCTGGGTACCGCGCGTATTATATTTACACTTTTTTCAAATAACTTCAAAATTTATGTGAAATATTCAAATAACACTTATATACATATATAAAGTTTTTGATTTTTATCTTTTGCTAAAAAAATTTTTTTTTCACAAAAATTTTTTATGCGCCATACACAGTAATTTTTTCGGCTTCAAATATTTATTTTTTTCACCTCATTTTGAAAAATCACCCTAGTTTTCAATGGAAAACTGTCACGTCAAATTGTCTGCTTTTTAACACGCTTTTATTAGCTTGACCTGTATGTATGTACTATGTATGTATGTATGTACTATGTATATATGTATGTATGTAACAGAATCTTTTAACTTCATTTTCACTTACTTCTAGGAGTCTGATTAACTTGAAAATTTGCACAGGGGTCAAGGGCCGATGACAGTTCAATAATCCCATAACTTTATGTTAAAGTCCTAACAGGTGATCTTACATCAGGATAAAAAAAAATATACGAGGGGCGGCTGATAAGTTCGCGGCCAAAGGTACTTAAAGAAACAAATATAAATTTTTATATTTTTAACATGCTTATATTAGCTTGATCTGTATGTATGTATGTAACGGAATCTTTTAACTTCATTTTTACCTACTTCTAAAAATCTGATTAACTTGAAAATTTGCACAGGGGTATAGGGCCGATGACAATGCAATAATATGAAAAAAAATCCAACTAAAAAATTAAAAATAAATAATGTACTTTAAAAAACTAAAAAACACGCTTTTGTGAAAATACGAACCAAAAAGTAAAAAATAAGATATGTATTTTACTGGAAAAAAGCGTGCATGGTGTCAATAGTATCTTAAAAACCACCCCACGCTTTTTTTACAGTAAAATACATTTTCTTCTTATTTTTTAACTTTTTAGTTCGTATTTTCAAAAAGCGTGTTTTTTTAGTTTTTTAATTTAAAAGGTCGGTGTGCTGTTTGTTCGATGAAATCTCTTCTTTCTGATGGTACAAAAATATACAATACTACAGTAAATGATCTCAGAAAATACAAATAATGAAAACTCGAATCCGAATTTCTTTTGAATCATTATGTACAATTTTGGGCTATTTACTAAAATTTATCCTTAAATTACTCGAAAAACATAAGATTTTATGTTATATTGTATACTTATGTTTTCGTATATTTTTTTCCTTTCATTTTTGTTATATTCTCTACCTTTTCCAATGGCTTTCATCTTATTATATTTTTTTTTCACTTTTTACCATGTTCAAAATTATCCACCCTGGTCTATTATACGAAGACACGCATACAAAATATTAAATATACAAAGGAAACAGCAGGAGGTAGCATATTATCTAGCGTACTCTTTATAGGTTTCTTTTTTCGTTTAGGAGATTTTTGTGATTTTTGAATCCCTGAATCTGGACCTTGATCCAGGGGGGGCAGCAGCCCCCCCTGCCCCCCCCCTGGGTACGCCCATGCTTGATCTTGTCTACAAAGAAAACACTACAATTTTCGACACAGAAGTGGATTACCAATCCGCATTCGAGCAGCAAGGTGGAGTAAGCTCCAGGTCTCTCCAATAATGGGGAGAGACCCGTGACCAGCAGTGGAACGTAAAAAAGGTTGCAGTTACTTAAAAAGTCCAATAAAATAACAAAATGATATTTTTACGTAGTACAACTCCCCATTCGCTAGATTTATCATAGATAGCACCGGGCTTAACCATCCTTGTCTTTGTGTACGACCATGGCACCCACGTAACAGGTTAGGGTAGGTATTCTACGATTAGTCCCTGTAGCTTCAGTATTAACCCACTTGAGCCTGAAACTTTTAACTTGCTCGGATGTTTATAATTTTTACATATGTTACTATTTGCCATCCCCTCAAACTAGGAAAAATATTTAAAAAAAAATTCAATTATCGGAAAAGCGGGAAATAGGCGTCCTTTTAAACGAACGCTAGCTTTATATACTACTTTGAACTGCTTAATATTTTTTTTATTTAGTGGGTAAATAGTATGCAAAACAACAGTTTTATGCTAAAAACATGTTTATTAAATTATATTGATATATATCTATTGGATACATATAGGCAATATTTACATGAATATACTACTTATTTATGGAGGGTGTGATAATTTTCAAAACAATATTTAGGACACAATGTAATTTCACACTTCTTGCAAAAAAATTGGGCTTTCTTGTGGCATATGGCACATCTTAATTAATTTTTCGTATATTTTATTATGTGTCCTATGTCATCATAAGCACCATGTAATAGGTTTTCAAAGCAAATTTGTCCTTAGGATTCAATTTCGTGTTATCACAACAATATAAGTGTGTCATTATGAATTTGAACCTATCTCTCGTCATAGCATTGTAAACAATAGGCATCTGATGAATTTTGCCAATACATATGTGTGTCATCTAGATCATATAACATGCTTTATAGAAGAATTCCGAGAAAACATTTTATCTCACTATACGACAAATTACCTTTTTTAATACTTGGGTAGCGTAGAGATTGGTATAGTTCATAATAATTTCAACAACGTCATCATCAAATAAACAATTGAAAAAGTTCATAGGGTATTTATTCAGTATAGCTCCCTGTACTTCTTGCCATACCTTAGATGTAGTTGGATGTCTCGTGCAATCCATTTTTACAGCTTATTTTTCGGTTTAACGATTGTTAGACAGCCTGTAGAAGATTGAAATGGCAAATACACAAGCAGAATCTATTGAGAAAGTACTAATCTCATCGTCATGTCTCATGAAGTCGTCTTCGCTTAGTCAATTGAGCCAATGGCAGCTCGTCGTCACTGTCACTATCACTAGATAACTCACGGAAATGAACCTCTGCTGGTGCACGCAGCTAGGATCCAGGCAAGTTGTGCATCAAGAATACATTTTCATCATCAGAATCCTCATCTGTTACATCAGCGTTACTGTTTTCTGGTGGTAAAATAGTAATAATGTCGGGTATACGTTGATCATCACCTTTTTCTAATTCCTCGATAATTTTATTTGAGTGTCAGGCTTCAGTAACAACAATTATGTAATTTAATGTAATTTAATTGCGTTGGTAGGACATTAGGCTATTGGTCGTTATAAAGGACATACAGATTATGCATCATATATCAATATGTGTAATTTGAAATATGTCAATTTTTTAATTTTCAATTATTGTGTATGTACTTATCTAACTGCTATTTACATTATTTTAGTGTTATAGTTATTATGTATGTATATAAACTTACCTTGAATAACTCATGATTGACTCGTCAAAGTTCTATGTATAAATTTATCACACCAAACAATCGTAATGCACCAACAATAGTGATGAATGGAATGATATTTAAGTTGATTTAACCATAGCATAAAAATAGTTTTATAATAATACCTCCTTTATTCAGTAGATTTTTATTTATGTGACGTTCGTTTAAAAGTACGCTAGCCTCAAGTGGGTTAAGAATAGAGCTACAGTTTCCCCTGCCTAATCGTAAGAAGCGACTAAAACGGGGCTTCCGGGGTTGCGGACGGTGAGAAAGGGAGCTCGACCCGTCCTGCCAGCTGCCCCGGGAAGGACGGCGGTATGTGCGTGGCCGCATGCTGCTGTGGGCGCCTGAGGGTGCAGGAGAGCGCATCTGCTGCTCACGAAGATGGACCCGTTCTGGAGCGCCGCGCGTGGAGGACACCGGTGCGTTCCACTGGAGATCCCAGAGTCCTCCCCAAGCGCAGAGGCAGGCCACCGAGAGAGTTTTAGTGTGGTACAAACCCCACATAACGCACCTTGGGAGAGGATACTGACTCTCTCAAGGTGCTTTTGGAAGGTACCTTTTGAAGGTCCCCCCCCCCCTCCCCCGATACCGAAAACGGCGGTCACAATTTAAACATTGAGTAGATTTACAAACCCGAATCTACCTAGATCTATCAGAGTCCGCGGAAAAACGTTATTTATAAAAGTATTATTTCATGAATAATCGAGTTCACATCCACTTTCCATTATCCCACATCAAAAGCCGTCACGGCTGTCAATTTCCCAAATAATTTGGGAGTTCTTTTAAAGGCAAACTTTTCTGTTAGCTCATACTCGTACGTAGTAAATTGCAAAGTTAGCTTAGCGTTACATTCTTACCTTGCCTAATGGTAAATTTCAACAAGTGATTAATAAGGTAGATTAATAATTAATTTAAATACCCACACGATTTCAAAAAACTTTTTTTACTTTTTACTTGTACAACTCATTAACATTGGTTTTCGACTCCTCAGGATACAAATTTTTATGTTTTTATTGGATTAAAACATCCGGCTATTAGGTGTAACAAATTTAGGTACATATTGAAGAGAGAGTTAAGGTTTTGACAATAAACCAATACTTGCCGTATATTAAAAAAATGTACTTATTACAGCGATGAGCGTGTCCATTAATACAAGAATATTAATCCAAAATCGTTCAACCTCAAAAAACATTAATACCGAGCAACGTATAGTTTGTGGTAACCACCATGATTATTGGTTAAAACAAAGAAACAAATCTGCTAAGATTATATGGACGAGTTTTCGCAGGAAAATAGAGGGACGAGCGGACATTTTTAATTTTTTTCACATTTTCCCATTTTTTTTCTTTTGAAGCACAGAACTTCGAAATCACAAGGGCATAACTAAAACAAATTTCTATTCGTCGTGGTGGCAATGGTTTGTGCAGAATTTATGACTATAACTAGGTACCTGTGTTATTATTTTTCTTTGTTGCAGTTTGCAGTCAGTGAGCTTACTTGGACTTAATAGTTCATTCTCATGTGCAGCGTAGTGCCTCTCAGACTGACGGACAGACATACGGAGGGACGTACAACGAAATGATCCTAGTCCACCAAGTGGCAAGTGCGGATTGCCGGATATCATGCCTTCTCGAAATAGAGTTTCTCTCAGGCAAGCACCCTGATGGAAAACATCGTCCATAATTAAATATCACAATATTTTCTGGGATTTGGACTCTGTATCTCCGTGTCGGAGACAGCCGATTTTACCGTTCGGCCATCGCTGCTTTCAGTTAAATAAAGAATTCTGTATTTATATGACATACAAACCCCAAGAATTAAAATTTCAATACTCCTGAACATGCCGACTGCTTCGGGAATAGGTACACAGTCATGGCTCCAATTTTGTGGCAATTGTGTCCACGGCAAGAGGCATATAATGCATTTTTAAAGTTCTCTTTACGGAAACCGCCCTGGAAACTTCACCGTTGGCACTTCGTTTGTAATAGGATTCAGAACCAAAGAAAAAATGAATGATTTTGTTCTGAACTAAGAACAAATGAATGGTGCTGTACAGAAACCAATTAGTAAATCAATGGTTTTGTACAGTACCATTTGAACTATCTCCACTAATGGTATATGTGTGTGTATGTGTGAGGTATTATGCAGGGTTAAATATTAATGGGATTTTTTTACTTTTTGTCATTTCTAACGCATTTCTTCTACGGATATTTGCTAATATTACAATGAGATAAGATTTGTATTTTTTATGTTTGTAATGAATAAACTCAAAAACTACTGTTCCGATTTCAAAAATTCTTTCACCATTAGAAAGCTACATTCACCCTGAGTAACATAGGCTTTTCACCGCGGGAAAATGCTTCATTCCTACGTGAAAACGGGTAATAGGGTCAACGCGGTTGAAGCAACTGGCTAAACGCCTATGATTTTAATATAGCAATAAAGCCTGGAATAGCACATAGGCTATTTTTTATCCTACGGGGACCCATTAAACGGGTCCACGCGGGCGAAGCCGCTGGCGGAAGGCTAGTTCTTTATAAATCTGGCGTCGTTTTACGTTTACCTACAAAGGTAAAACCGAACTGATTTGTAAGTCATTTCTATAAACATTTACATTACCTACGCAACGTTGGTTTTGATTCATTAAGGCCTCCTAATATCTTTTTACAAATATGACAAGGCAATAAGCAAAACTTAATATTTCAGTTACTGTAAACCTTTGACCTAAAATCTAATTTATTGCTGGAAATGTTTTGCATTATAAAGTAGCAATTAGTTTACTTTCAATGGAGTTTGTAATTGGAAATCAATTATTGAACACGACATATTAAAGTCAGTCAGTAAACTTTATTTGGCTCCATAGGTATTTCTACGAAGTTCCTGTAGCTTCGGGATTAAGAATAGAGTTGCCTGATCGTAAGAGGCGACTAAAAAGGGGCTTCCTGGGTTGCGAGCGGTGAGATTGGGAGCTGTATCAGTACAGCCAGCAGCCCCGGGAAGGACGGCGGTGTGTGCGTGGCCGCATGCCGACGTAAGCATCGGAGGTTGCAGGAGAGCACATCTGCTCTCCTGAAGATGATACCGTTCCAGAGCGCCGCGCTTGGAGGACACCGGTGCGTTCCACTGGAGATCCCGGAGACCTCCCCAAGCGCAGAGGCAGGCCATCGAGAGGGCTTTAGTGCGGTCAAATCCCACATAACCCGGTGTCCTCTCCCAAGGTGCCGAGTATCTTTTGAAGGTTTCCCCCAAAAAAAATTAAAAAAAACTTTTTAAAAACAAGTTTTTATTAAAAAAGAATTGACGACCCGCGTGGCGCATTGGTTGCCATGCCGGACTGCCAACAACAAGAATTTGAATGATGAATTAAAAATTCTCGCTCTGGGTGTTTGTGTTTCTGTCTTTCTGTGTGTCTATGGTACCCACGACATAGGGTATATATACCTTACTGTGGGGCTATGAGTGTGAAACGTTTATTTTTATTATTAATCTCATAAAATACTCAGACCAAGAATGTACAATCAGGGTGTAAAAGTGGTAAAGCCTCTTTTGGTCGATTTTCGCCTGCCTGCACGCTTCAAGCATTCTTATCTACGTTCTTATCATTTATCATGTTGTGCGACCAACAAGTTGACGCAAATTTTTTTGAAAATGTTATACCACTTCTGAACTTTACAGTACATCTAAATTAATATTATTTTTTTGTGTTTACGATGGCTTCTGAATTCGTTGCAGAAAAAACAGAAATATAAAGCAAGTTTTCTCATAAACAAATTTGTAAACAATTGACGGATGAAATTTTATTAAACAGAAGATAACGCGAATTTAATTCCATAGAAACAAGAAAATTAATTAAAGTAAAGCAAAGTCCAACGACGATCAATCTTGTACCGTAATCGCACATCCCTTTGCGCAAATACTTTTAGCTGGGTGAGTAATCCGTCTTAAAATACGCTGCGACATCGCAACTCTATACTTCCTGATATTATTGCTATATACGAGTAGTAGGACGAGTTGACGTTGAAAGAAGTCACAAACAAATTTTTAGATGACTAGCTGCAACCCTTTTTTGCGTCCCACTGCTAGGCACGGGTCTCTTGCCATTAATGCGAAGGCCTGGAGCTTACTCCACTCCTTTATTCCACGCTACTCCAGTGCGGTTTGATGGAGATGCGAGTTAGTGGCCACCGCACTGTCGGATGTTTTCAAACCATCGGAGGTTGCAGGAGAGCACAGCGGCTCTCCCGAAGATGGGCCCGTTCGGGGGCGTCGCGCGTGGAGGACACCGGTGCGTTTCGCCGGAGATCCCGGAGTCCTCCCCAAGCGCAGTGGCAGCCACCGAGGGGGTTTTAGTGCGGTCAAATCCCACATAACCCGGTACTTTCTCCCAAGGTGCCGGGTACCTTTTGAAGGTTTCCCCCCCGATAACAAAAAAAAGGCCTCGAACAAAGTTTGACGACTGTAATCTATCGATTACAACCAGGACTGGTAGCTGCTGGGCCATACGCGCTTGAGGATGCACGCTTTAAATAGTAGTAGTGCTTTATATAGTACAACATGTGTGTCACGTATTAGCGTTGAGTGGTCGCAGATAAGATTCTCTCTCAGAAAACTCAAGCAAAATTCGAGTCTTTTGTGCAGTCGTGCTTCTACTCCGGAAGCAACACATTTCCAATACAATCTGACTATCAGCAATAATTGATTAAGAACATCATTTTTGCACTTAAAATAAACCATATTTATTTCCCAAACTATATTTATTTATTTATTTAATAGCCTTCCGCCAGCGGCTTCGCCCGCTTGGACCCGTTTAATGGGATAAAAAATAGCCTATGTGCTATTCCAGGCTTCACTGCTATATTAAATTCATAGGCGTTTAGCCAGTTGCTTCAACCGCGTTGACCCTATTACCCGTTTTCACGTAGGAACAAAGCATTTCCCCCGGTAAAAAGTAGCCTATGTTACTCAGGGTGAATGTAGGTTGCTAATGGTGAATTTTTAAATCGGAACAGTAGTTTTTGAGTTTATTCATTACAAACATACAAAAGTACAAATCTTTCCTCTTTATAATATTAGTATAGACAACAGACGAGCATGTTCATATGTCACGTATTAGCGTTTAGTGGTCGCAGATAATATTCTCTCTCAGAAAACTCCAGCAAAATTAGGAGTATTTTATGCAGTCGTGCTTCTGCTCCGGAAGCCACACATTTCTAATACAATCTGACTATCAGCAATTGGTAACAAGCATCATTTTTGTCCTTAAAATAAACTAAATATATTAAGCCGTTATTAATTAATAACCCAACATCTTACTTATGAATACCTCGTTCAGAGTCCCACATGCGATGACGTGTTTGGTTAATTGGAGGCGCTTGCCAAAAAGAACTCAGTTACTTCAGCTCATCAACGATAAATTGCGATCTTAATAGTTGGGAGTTTCATTTTATGGACATTTAGACGCCAAATGGGTTAATGATCTTTTACGAAGGCGTTTACGACTCGACTCCTTGTTTGTATTGACTACTCAAGGAGCTTTAAACTAAAGAGATTATACTTGTGAAGATATACGAGTAATTTGAAGACTTTATTGGTATAAGGTGCTATGAGACGAGACTATCATTTATCTATATTAATATATAAAGCTGAATAGTTTGTTTGGTTTTATTGGGGAAGGTTATAGGAGTATAGGCTATATAACGTCATGCTATGACTAATACCAAAGTCCACGCGGAAGAAGTCGCAGGCGGCCGCTAGTTTAAATATAAAATGGCAAACTAACATGAAGGTCACAAGGTACATAAGTATATAAAGTTTTTTTTATTGTATGGACGTCTACAACCAATTTCAAGCAAGTTAAAGAATTTCAAATTTCAGTTAAGAACTCCACCAACCTGCGTGGTGAAGTAAGCTCCAGGCCTCCCAAATAATGGGAAGAGACCCGTGCCCAGCAGTGGGACGTAATAAGGGTTGCAGCTAAAGAATTTAGTAGAGAAGTGTGGCCAGCAACTCCAGATTTCAACTAAAAGTTAGTAAAATTGTTTCACCGACGCGACGGTCGCACCAGGACTCCCGTGCCCAGCAGTGAGACGTAATAAGGGTTGCAGCCAAAGAATTTAGTAGAGAAGTGTGGCCAGCAACTCCAGATTTCAACTAAAAGTTAGTAAAATTGTTTCACCGACGCGACGGTCGCACCAGGACTCAATAATAATAAAAATAACACCAAAGTCACAATAGGAACAGTGGATGCCACAACCAAACACTGAAAAAAGCCTCTAAATTTGTTTAGATAACTTTCTCGTTGAGAACCAAAACCGGCATACGCAATACGAGTTATATTAGCTCTATCAACCAACTACAAATCACGCCATACACCAATACAATGCATGCTATGTTGCTAAATCACCGACTAGGTATACTCATAAGGGGGCATTCATTAATTACGTGAGGCGATTTTGCATATTTTATAACTCTACCTCTCCCCCTAGTGAGATTTAGCTAAACCTTCTCCCCACCCCCTAATCTCAGAAGATATTTTTATAATGGTGTGATTCCAGTATAAATGAATCAGATTTATCCTTAAAAGAAAAAAGTTTATGGACGCCCCCTTTTTTTGTATCGGGGGTGAAACCTTCAAAAAGGGTACTTTTAGCACTTTGGGAGAGGATACCGGGAAATGTGACCAGCCTCTGCACTTGGGAAGGACTCTGGAATCTCTATTGGAACGCACCGGTGTCCTCCACGCGCGGCGCCCCAGAACGGGCACATCTTCGGGAGAGCAGATGCGCTCTCCTGCACCCTCAGGCGCTCAACGCGGCATGCGGCCACGCCCACACCGCCGTCATAAGAATAAATAATACTACGTAGAACGGAAACTCCCGCTCAAAACGGGCTCAAGGTCACGATATTAGCCTACACTTTAATTTCGGCTAAACCGACTACTGAAGACGGGCTGTCTCGGACGGGCGCGTCAATTACAATAACGGCACCAAGTTAATGTGGTGTGTTTGGTTGTACAAACAATTCTAAAACAATGCCAAACTTAAGTTTTTTTAGTTTGCCCAAAGATGATGCGAGATAAGTAATATTTTTTAAATATTATCCGTACCTTTACCTTTTCCGTACCTAATTTATCAAAACGATGTGACCAGTTCTTTTTGTGTAGCCAATTGTTTCACTTTCACTCAATTATAAAAAAAAATGTTAGATAACTACAGCATTTTAACATGTCGCCAAAATATTTTTTAATAGCCCCCGCCATCGGTCATTGAACCTTTCTCGATTGTTTTGCCTCGCGATTGCGGCGCCGCGGCACTGGCGCACGCACGTTATACTTAATATGTAATTCGTTTATTTTAAACCTACACTACGTAAGTACTTACACCTATGTAGGTAAGTAATACTTACTTAAATGGCTTCATTTGGTATGGTACTTATAACTTATTAAGTAATATTATTTATAAGTATTTATAGAGTAGGTAAGTATTTATCATTGTCATATTTTGTAATACTAAACTAAAATAATGATTTTTAAGTAAAGGAAAACTTATATTTTAGCTACCTATATTATCTATAGACATAAGCATTATTAACAGTTGACAACCCTGTCAACACGCCTGGGCGACAGAGGGGCGTAACGAGGTGAAGGGGGAAGTAGGTATAAAAATAGCGGCGTTTTCCACCCGGTCAAAGAAGATTCCGTTCTATGTAATTATTATTTATTCTTATGCCGCCGTCCTTCCCGGGGCTGCTGGCTGGACGGGTCGAGTTCCCACTCTCACCGTCCGCAGCCCCGGAAGCCCCCTTTTAGTCGCCTCTTACGATCAGGCAGGGGATACCGTAGGTCTATTGTTAATCCCGAAAGCTATCGGTTTTAAAAACTAGTAGGCCAGCCGAGGACCTAAACAACAGTAACTGTTATGATCTAGAATTATTTACAAAAGGGTCAATAATCTCTGCAACAAAAGGTTCAACTGTGTATCCTACGTCCATTTCGGAATTAGGTGGGATTAGATAGAGGATCAAACTAGCCACTCCGCTGGTCCCAGAGGCGTCGTAAGGGTAATTAGGTTGGCTATTTTGCTCCATGGGTTGGCTGCACTGTGTTAGCGCACACATGTGTCTCGATAGGTTGAACCCTTAATGTTCGCTACATTAAATTTTAAACTGTATTAAAAGCTTTACTTTTACAACAACGTTTTTTGAACAAAAAACAAAATATTAGGGAAAGCACCTTAGACAATCCAAAAATTCTATTTTATTGAATAAAGTCACGATGGCCCTTTCTTAGGGATTCGTAGGCAAAGGCAAAAAACGGAACCCTTATAGATTCGTCTGTATTTCGAGTGTCTGTATGTTTGTCTGTCTGTATATCTGTATGTCTGCGTGTCTGTCTGTGTGCATGTCTGCCTGTCTACATATCTGTATGACTGTCTGTCTGACTGCGTGTTTGTATATTTTTGATTTTTTTTTGTCATGCCAACTGGTTCATTTGCTTACGCTCAACTCAAACAATGGGACAGATTGGCGCTGGTGCTCAAAGCAAACGTGCTAACTACGGCTCTCAGACATTCTAAATCCTTGAGGCGAATGCATCCCCTTGCATTTAAATGACCCTTGGGGCATTAACCTTGGCTATTACTTTCGCGTGTATGATGTCATGAATAATTTCGTAGTTGATGAAGCGAATGATATAATGAATGTTATTTCTGAAAAAGTTCCTATATAATAAAATGTCCGTGCATTGGTCTGTCAGTCATTTTGCATGTGAAGATGCGGAATTTGGTTGATAAATGTAAAAAAGAAATACTGGAAAAACTGCTCCTGTTTCTTCTGCATGAAATGTTTTTTATTTATTTATTCTTCACATTTTAAGTGTGCCAAAAATCGTGAAGCTGGTCGATCGTGAAACTCCCTCTTCGACGTCAAACATTTTGCAATTTTACAACAAGAAATTATTGAATTAAAACATTTGTACTGAAATAGATTTGACTCTTGTTTAAATATATTTTACCCCATCCCTCACTCCCTCCCTAACGTGTGACGTAATTTATGGATAGCCTTTTATAACAAAACCTTATACTTTCTTATCTAATTAACTAACAGTTAACATATACCCAGTTATATAAAACCAATCTAGAATCTAGAAGTTCCCTTCTTAAATGATCGCGCACCTTTGTCCATATTTATGTGTATGGTATTTTCCATCCCACGGCATTTAACCGAAAACCTAATCAGTATTGCTAGATACAAACTGCCTGTGGTACATCTTGCGTTGTTCGACGGCTTTGAAGTGATCTTAAAAAACAGTCTACTAAAGACTTAGTTAAAAATCGAACGATCTAAAGAAAGGTACTCGCATAAAAGAACACGACCACGTTGATTTTTACACGCTTTTTATTAGCTTCACCTGTATGTTTGTATGTTTGTATGTTTGTAACCGACTTCTTTGGGCGCGATTTTGACCCACTTTAAACGGCCAGATTTCGTTCAAACTTTGTAGATTTATTGAGGACCGATGACAATACAATAATCTCATAACTTTATGTTAAAGTCGTAACTAGGATCATCAGGATAAAATAAAATATACGAGGGGCGGCTGATAAGTTCGTGGCCTAAGGTACTTTAACACGTCTAAGCGTCTGGTTAACTTGAAAATTTGCATAGGGGTCAAGGGCCGATGATAATGCAATAATTTGAGAATAAAAATCCAACTAAAAAATTAAAAATAAATAATGTAGTTTAAAAAACTAAAAACACGCTTTTGTGAAAATACGAACTAAAAAGTAAAAAAATAAGAAGAAAATGTATTTTACTGTAAAAAAAAGCGGGGGGTGGTTTTTACCACTGTTACTGTTGACACCATGCACCCCACGCTTTTTTTTACAGTAAAATACATTTTCTTCTTATTTTTTTACTTTTTAGTTCGTATTTTCACAAAAGCGTGTTTTTAGTTTTTTAAACTACATTATTTATTCGTATGAACACGACTCAGTGACGTTTAAGTTTAACAGCGGTTTCGTACTAGCGTATTTTCTCGAAACGTTAAGATTTGAGATCACGTCGCAATCTTGTTCGCTTTGTATCGCCTACGTATGACGCTGCGTATTCGCGAAAAGGGCTGTTCGCGCAAAGGGCTATTCGCGCAATTTATAACTTAGGTGTTAAAGAATAACTTAGAGAAAAATTTAAAGAGATATCTTACATTTGCTTCGCAATATATCTACAAAAATATAACGTATGTACGCAAAAATAAAGAGCAATTCACTACCATATTGGACTTGCATAGTCCTAACTGTGTCTCAACTAGGAACAGCCACAAGCTGGCATTTCGTAAATGCCGGCTCCATAAAAAAGCTCTTCTTTTATTGAGATGTCCAGATATATAATAAAATCCCAATAAAGATTCAATCCCTGCCTTTAAAACCTTTTAAGAAGACAGTCAAACAAGTCCTCTGCCGCAAGGCTTACTACGACACTAAGGACTATCTTAATGATAAAGGAGCGTGGGAATGAATCTCGCCCACACAAAGCTATTTTTAAATTAAATGTAATACATAGTTTTAGTAATTACTCGCATCTGTGAGCAGCTGGAAGTGGGTTTATAGTGTCTCATACGATCAGCTGTCACGTGTGCCCATTACGGACCATAGCCATACTGTTATCTCAATTATATTATATATGTACTTTTTTTTACAAAAGAGTGCTGCTGGGAGTTTTTTTCCGCCGCCTTTTTTCTCTCAGCTCAACATCTAGCCCAAACGGGCACCTAAGGGCGATGACCGGGACAAAATGACATTCATTAAGCGAATATTTTGTATTCCTAATATGAAATAAATATTTTTGATTTGATTTGATTTGATTCGACAACTTTTGCCACACATATAACTTGTCCGAAAGTTGACGCGCTTATTTTTATTTTATTTTAATGGATCAGCAGACGAGCATACAGGGCACGTGGTGTTAAGTGGTCGCTGCAGCCCATGGATGGACATCTACACACAACCTCAAGCAAGCATAGGTAAGTCTTGTCTGAGGTCGTATGCAGTTGCGCTGCTACTCCAGAGGCTGTTCGTCGCCTCATGCGAGTGTGGCCTTATAAGCGAGCTTGTGAGAGTGGCTTGTGAGCGAGCTGCGACGCCTGCGACAGATGCACTCACCGGTTCGAGCAAAAACGCCAGAATAAGCACGTGGACGCGCGTGAGGTTTATGAAGCCCAAAAAATATCAAGCATTTTAGCGCGTACGCTGCCGTATAAGGGCAGAAAAAAACGCTGGTTTGAAATAGCTCTAAAAGCCGACAGTGGACAGACAATTTGTACCTTCAGATCAAGTAAAATGGTATAGGTCGAATGCTCCGAACAACGAAGTGAGGTCAATGACGTTTTAAAAACATCTTAGAGTGAGGCCGGTTTAAACTGAAACTCGTCGTGTACATACATGACACACACAAGCGGTTCACGAAGCTGCACCTCGCTTTGCCATGGCGCATCGAGAAAACGTTGTCAAAAATATAAAAAAAACAATGGGTTGCACTCCGGGAGTGCCGGCAGAAGTGAAAACATTAACGTTGTGCATTTTTGATGTCTTGGAATCGTTAGGGAATAATTCCGCACGAATTGCTTGAATTATCAGTACCTATTAATTTCTATCTAGTATTTTTACAAAGTGCTCTCTCTTTTTCTTTCACTATTTCTTCGTCACTTTTTTCATTAATAGATGCACTTTGTTCAATGTCCATATTTTAAATACTTGATATAAACGAATTTTAAGATAAAATTATACTTGACGCTGGCAATATGCAGAGTTTGCGATGCCATAATTGAAGAAAAAAAGTATAGACAGCCGTCAGATGAGCCGTCATCAGCTGTCACCCCTCCGTCTTGGTCTAAGAGCCGGTGAAGATATTCACTCGTTCGGTTGTTACAAGAGTGAAGGTGATATGAAAGAAAATTGATTAAAATTAATTAAATTAAAAATAGCTAAGACACTTTTCGATAGTCAAGTTATCATAGGCATATATGTTTATAAATTATATTTGGTAAACAATATGTCTCATCGAATTATCAGATCGGTGAAGGTCGATCTTCCTCGTCTCCTCTACTATCTTACGAAATTTTGCGATCAGCACACGTGACCTCGCGCGAGTTTCATAGTTTTTACCCATCCCACAAAAAGTGCTCAACGCCGCTAAAGAAGTTTTCACTTCAAAAACGCAAAAGAAATAATGTGAAAATTGTGCTGCGCAAGCGTGTAATGAATAATGTTAATAAATAATAATACTCACGAGCACGTGTTTACAAAACCTGTCTTTATTGTTCGCAGAGTTTCATATTTAAGTAGTTTTTATTTGATCTGAGTTTGTTTCTAGCATAAGCCGCGGCATTTAACGTCGAAACAGTCGTATCGTGCGCCATTCGCCACTATCAAAATGCCAATTGCTCACCTTTATTACTGCTTCGCTTTCGGCGGTAACCGTCTCAAAGTTATTTTTATGGTTAGATGCTTTGTTGCAAGCGTTTTGAGGAAATATGAGGCATTTGTAAAAGAACCTAGTAATATAATGGTGCTTACTTATAGAGATAAGTTTAATAACGTAAATTGACTTTTTGTGTCTCAATGCTGGGCACGGCTCTCCCCAATAGAGCTTACTTCACTACGCTGTTCCTTTGGAGATTGGTGGAAATGCGAATTAGTGGGTAACCCGTGTGGGTAAGCCGTCTACCAGTCTTCATTTTGCCAGCATGGCCTTAGACTATCTTACTTAAACTATGTAATTAATTTAGTAAATAAATAACTGTAGGTAAATTTAGTGATTATTGGATGCCTGAATAAGGTAGACTGTTTAAATACTATTGTTAGACGCATAGGTACACCTAATTTTTTTTGTAAACAGTCATCAATAAACGTTTTTCATTTCATTTCATGGCCTTAGGCCTCAGAGGGCCTACTCTGTAAGCATCCGTCCGTAAGTTCTAACATTTTCGGAATCATTTTTAGCATACTCAGATCGCTTCTTTTTCATGAATTAATAAGATAAGCGTTGTCATTGATGACATTAAGCTATTGAATGAATAATATTGCTAGAATTTCTTCAATCTAATCCAAAAATAAGGCCCGAAAATTCACTTTGTTTCGGATACGGGCGTACAGAGTGGGCCCTCAGTTTTGATATCGATTCTGTGTACAGCAAAGGGACATCAAAAGGCGTAAAAATAGAAGAATTCAGTATACTTCATATCCTCTTGAGAATTAACGCATGTAACAAATTTTCTTAGTCATAGTTATTTTATAAACACTCATAGCCCTACAGGGTATGTCTGTATACCCTGTTTCGTGGGTACCATGATCACACACAAAGACAGAAACACAAACACCCAGACCGAGAAAATAAATTTTAAACTCAACATTCAAATTTCTGCCTCGCCGGGAATCGAACCCGGGACCCTCCGATCGACAGTCCGGCATGGTAACCATTGGGCCACACGGGTCATCAAAGTCATAGTTGTAAGTCGAGATAAGAACCCAGCCTGCATGCTAGCAATGTTAGCAAGACATGTGCTACAGCTTTTAACGAATATAAATGTAAAGTAATACTACGAAAAGTAATACTACCTCCTTAAAAAACCAAACCTTAACACGAGCAACATTGAAACAAAGTCTGTTTAATTAATCCTTGAATTCAAAGGTACTTGTACTTCCTGTATACCGTTTACTGTGACAAAGTAAACAGTTTCAATAAGTTTATGCGTAAAATTAAACAACCATTACGAAATTACAGCAAAGTAATTTGCCATTTTGAAGTCGGTATTTCTTAGTCGTTAATAAAACACCTTCCTCGATTGCGATCTCCCTTTCAAATGGCGCAAATATCAGATTAACGAAACTAATTAGGAAACTGCCAACTTTGCCAAGTAAAAGAGAAGCTTATCATTTTTTACGTGATATAATTAAAAGTTAAAAGCAATTTGGTATTTGAATGATAGAATGATACTGCTTTTGTGTTTATCTATACTAATATTACAAAGAGGAAAGATTTGTACTTTTGTATGTTTGTAATGAATAAACTCAAAAACTACTGTTCCGATTTCAAAATTTTTTTCTTTTTACCGCTCTTTTTAAATGCTTCATTCCTACGTGAAAACGGGTAATAGGTCAACGCGGTTAAAGCAACTGGCTAAACGCCTATGATTTTATTGTAGCAATGAAGCCTGGAATAGCACATAGGCTATTTTTTATCCTACGGGACCCATTAAACGGGTCCACGTTTATAATCTCATTCTTATGGGGAAAACGTGTAAGCCCACGCTGGCGGAGCCGCAGGTGGAAAGTTATATAAAATATAAGTTTTCCTACCATAGCAAAAATTGGAACCATAATTGCTATAGGTTAAAACAGAGTTACAAGTAGTTACCGATACTAATTGTATTTTGTTTTTAAATATAAGTTTTTTGCGGCTGTACCTTTTTTATGTTAAGTAATATAGAAGTTTTAGTTTTTTCACAATTTCAAGGCACCTTAGTACATGATTTGAATTTAAATACGATATTTCCACTCGTTCCTGAAATTTAGGGTCTTGATAGACGGGCGGATAGGCAGACGGTAAACAAAGTGATACTTATCTTAAAAGTAGATGAACATTAAAAAGTAGAATTTACAATGAAGCAAAAAATAGGAAAAGGAAGTACGAGCACTCTATTTATTGCACAAACGATGTCATTAAACTGTAATAGGCACTTACACGTACAAACCTACTCAAAAATAAAAAAGACCAAAACCACAACATAACACACTAGGTTGGTCATGTTTGGCCAAAGACATTGTATTTTTGGCGCGGTGCCAACGAAAGCTATTAGCGCCGTATCGAAAAATACTTTTTAAAAACATAATTCGTCCAATATAAGTAGGTGAAAATACTTCAATACTGCTTAAAATGCTCGTCGGAGATAACAGCAGTTCAAATGTTTTCATCCATACTTCCATACTGATATTATAATTTCGAAAGTAACTCTATGTGTCTCTGTTTGTGTTTTTATGTGTGTGTGTGTGTGTGTGTGTGTGTGTGTGTGTGCCTGCGCGCGCGCGCGTTATGAGTGCGGGTGCGTGCATGCGCGCGCGTGTATCACGCCACTATCAATTTTATACACAGATAGAGTGGAGCTTGGAAAAGGACATAATATAGGACTGAAATAAGGAATGAAAGTTTCAATGAAATGTTTGTCATCATCCTCGAAGATATTAATGAAGCCGCGAGCATAAAGCTAATGGAATATAAAACACAAGGAACAACCCACAGTAAATATCCTGGATAACAAAGTAATTTTTTGAAATCTCCAAAAAATGCAGCCAATCGCATTCGGTTTATACTTGTTACTAGCTTTTACCCGCGTCTTGGCCCGCGTGGTCAAAGGGAATTAATTAACAGTGAACTAACAATGAGTTGTTGTAGTTGTTGCACATGACACATTTGTGGTGGGTAAATAGTTACGTGGAACGATTAAAAGATACTTTGAGGAACCAGAGGTAATGCTGACCGCAAATAAACTTTACATACACTGACATACTGGAGCTTTAAGCTAACTTCAATAGAAGTGTGCTGGTGAAGATTGATGCAGGATCTACCGATCCTGCTTACGTGTACAGGCAATATTAACGTGGATAGCACATAATATAAGTGTGATTTGTTTTCCAAATGGGTGTGATATTTTCTTTTGAAGTGTTTCCAGCTATACACCGCCTGGGACACACAACAGAGCTCTATTTTAATACGCTACTGTAGACGATATTATAAGTCTTTCCATTTGGGGATAGAATGTAAAGATTCTGGGCATTGGACACACGCGAACGCCTGTGCTTGTTCAGGTGTATCGGATGCCCTCAAATCAGTTTGTCGTTTTGCTTGCTCATCGATTCTTTTCTGAGTTTCAGCAGGTGTTTCCAAATTTCTGCCTTAATAGTTGCATAGGACTTAATTAATTTACATGTATCATTTGTTAGCGTGATTCAGAACTTTCAAATGAATTTTAATAACGCCATCTATTAACAACATCCGGAACTAAATATCTAGCAAATAACAAAACATCGATCTTCCCATGGGGATGTTTTACCGCAGTAAAAATTAAGTTTTTAACAAAAAAATAGAACCGACTTCAAACGGTAAAAAATAAAATTATTCAGTACCTACTTCTTCTTGCTTATGGTAATGACTCTTAAAACTATTTCTGGAGTCGGGCCCTTAGTAAATGTCGTACCATTCGTTCTAAATTGGCACCGACAGTACAGACAGTGGGACAGTACCTACTTCTTCTTGCTTATGGTAATGACTGTTAAAACTATATTGGAGTCGGTGCCCATTCAGAACGAAAGGTACACTATATTTACTAAGACAGGACATTTCACTAAGGGCCCGACTTCAAAAATAGTTTTAAGAGTCATTACCATAAGCAAGAAGAAGTAGGTACTGAATAATTTTATTTTTTACCGTTTGAAGTCGGTTCTATTTTTTTGTTAAAAACTTAATTTATTTCACTCTTTTTATTAATTTTAATAATTCTCTATGTATTAGCATAATTGGAAAAAAATTCACTTAACTTCTAAACTTTAAACAGATTTACCTTTCATAATCATGTTTATCTAATGGCCATCTAAAAGTCTGAAAGAATACTACTATCAGTCCACCTGAACGTATAAATTAAAGAAAGAATTTGCTCTCAGCTCTTAACCGTTGAGGAGTTGTACCTTCAATCATCAGTTAAGCAACAGCAAGTGATAATTACCAGACATAAATATTTGTATTATGTTAAAAATATGACTAAAAGAATGTGTGTGCCTATTAAGTTTCAGTGCTTCCCTCGATTACTCTAATATCACATCATCAGATTTTGACATGGTGACAGTTAGACCACCTCAGGAATGTAAGATTTCGAACAAAAAACCATTTATTGAAATAATTTGCTCTCAACTCCTAACCGTCGTAGTACCTTCCATCATCAGTTCAGCAACATGATATGACGATAATTATACACAAACGTCTGATTTGCTTTGTAAAAATATGAAAATCATTTGTTGTGCTATAAAATTTGAATGTTCCCTTCGATTTCTCTGGGATCCCCTCATCAGACTTTGACTTGGTGACAGTTGGACCACCTCGGGAATGTAAGATTTGGAATAAAAAACTATTTATTGAAAGAATTTGCTCTCAACTCCTCACTGTCGCAGTACCTTCCATCATCAGCTCAGCAACATGAGATGATGATTTCTATGCATAAATATCTCTTACGCTTCAGAAACTATAAGAAAATCAATGTGTGTGCCTATAAAATTTGAGAGTTCCCCTCGATTTCCCTGGGATCCCATCATCAGATCCTGATTTGGTGACAATGGGACCACCTCGGGAGTATAAGCATACGAACAAAAAAAGAATTTTGAAAATCGGTCCACAAACGGCGGAGTAATCGGTGAACATATATAAAAAAAAAAAAAATACATACAGCCTAATACAGTACCTCCTCCTTTTGGAAGTCGGTAAAAAAGTAGCCTACGTTACTCTCCACCCTCCTCACTCTCTCCACACACAAAAACCATACCATAATATAATAGTTTCGTTGCGACGTGAAAGACGGACAAACAAACACACTTTCACATTTATAATATTAAGCATGGATTAATAACCTTATAAATAAATAACATTTTACACTCATAGCCGCACAGTAGGGTAAATGATATACCCTGTATCGTGGGTGCCATAATTTATCATCATCAATATACTAAACATTATCTACATGATTGCATCTTGTAATACCTAATTACCTTATCTTATACTTTGCATTGCAAATCCGTTGTTTGCACCGATGGAGCGGGTAAATGTATCGCTGATATTGATAAGACACGCACGATTGTGCGTTTGTCCTACTTACCATACCATAGTAAACCGTCCATCCATAACATAGTAACCGTTTACCATAGTAAATGGTCACAAATAAACGAATAGGTACATTATAATTTATAAGTTACTAGCTGACCCCGCGAACTCCGTATCGCGTTTAAATATTAAATAATAATAATAATGGATAGCATATAAACCTTCTCCGTGAAAAAATACATGTACATACCAATTTTCATAATAATCGGTCGAATAGTTTCTGAGTTTTGCGATGTCATATATACAAACATTACTTAACACCCCCGCAACCCCCCCTTCCGGGTGGAATTTCGTAAAATCCGTTCTTAGCTGACCTCTACTCGGCGAAAGGAATATTCCTACCAAATTTGAAGTCGGTAGGTCTTATAGTTCCAGAGATATCGTGATGAGTCAATATATGGGTGGAAATACCCCCCCTTCCGGGTGGAATTTCGTAAAATCCGTTCTTAGCTGACCTCTACTCGGCGAAAGGAATATTCCTACCAAATTTGAAGTCGGTAGGTCTTATAGTTCCAGAGATATCGTGATATTACTAGACTACCGCCAGCGGCTTCGCCCACGTGAAGCCGTTTTATGGGTCCCCGTAGGATACAAAATAGCCTAGATATTCTATTCCAGGCTATATCTCTCAACTTTCTTCCATCCATTTGAAATACGACGTAAAACGATATTGGCAAATTAAAGTCAGAGGCGTTGAGCCAGTGGTTCCGACCTTGTGGACAATTTTTATAAGTTCCAGTGGGATAAAAAACAACATATGTCCTTTCCCAAGGTCCAAACTATCTTTGTCCCAAATTTCGTTTAAATTGGTTTAGTAGTTTAAGCGGCAGAGCGTAACAGACAGACAGAGTTACTTTCGTATTTATAATATTAATATAATAATATTAATAATATATAATATTAATAAAATAGATATATTATATAAGTAATAAGTATATAAGTATGGATATGGTTGATAACACGCTTGGCTTGTGAAGATTGTATTAACACTGAAGTTTTTAATGAAAGTATTCGAGTATTATTACGAATACAAAATAGTTAACTGTACAAATATGGATTTTTACAATATTTATCATGCATTCAGTTAGCCATATTTAACTTTATGCAAATATTACAACATATTAAAAAAAAATTAAGATCACTTTCGAACTTGTAGAAAACTAATAAATTTATTTAGAGGAGCGGTGATGAGGACATTCATAAGATAGAATCATTTCATACGATTATTAATTGAAAAGTGGACGGCATGTCACAAGGGGTGTTGCCCGGAGCCACCCCTACCATATTATTGTAACAACATCACCATGTTTGCTCTAGGCCATGCTACATTAACAAAAACTTTGAATGCTCTTTTAAATGAACATACCTTTTTTATTATACATAATATAGTACAGGATTAATATTTTGTATACGATTAATAAATACGAATAATTTACATTTGAATAGTGCAAGAACAGTTAGGTTTTTGTGTTTTTTTTAATGAAACATAGTAGAAGTGGGGCCTCGAGGGCTACTCATAGGGTTCACTAACGGCCATGGACATGTACTTCTAAAATCAAATAGGAAAATAAGTCCTTACTGTGGCGAACTCATAGTCACACATGAATGCGAATGAATTCTTGGTAGTTTCCCGGAAATAAAAACCCCATGTTTCACATCACCTCATATTTTGAGAAGAATTTCAAGAACAAAATGGTGCGTGCAGTTAAATAAAGGTTCTGAAAAAAACCTAAATAATAATCATCTCTACAAACTAAAAATAAACTTCATACCCTCTCCGCCGTCTCTTCTAATCCGAAGAGAACAAATGTGAATGGCTACGGCCCTTTATGCGTCGCACTGCTGGGCACGGGTCTCTCCCCATTATTGGGGAGGTCCGAATCTTACTCCACCACGCTGCTCCAATGCGGGTTGGTGGAGACGCGGGTTTGTAGCCAACTCGATGTTGGATTTTGAAAACCGCCCATAAGGCCTCCGAGTAGGTATTACGACTGTTATCTATCGACAACAACCGGTACCGACGGCTTTTTGATGAATTTTTATTTGCCACTAGCCCGACCACCCGAACTCGCCCGTTTCGATCTATGCTAGTCACGGGTCCCTGCGGCCCTGCGCGCACAAATGTGACTAAGCGACCTAAATTTGAAAGATATATTTTCGCTACTCGAAATTAATTTTAAAGCACGCTACAACTGCCCCCGGGTATTGTATTTGTATTGTATTCTCGGCGCAAGGAACAGGTAACCAATTAGGCAAACCGGGGGTGGAATTAGCGCATTGATGTAAACAAAGGCCTTTGATTTTAATTAACACGTTCCTTTGATGTTTACTGACAGACGAAACAAAGATGAAATATTAAAATAAACATTGAAGAAATTTACTACCTAGTGAAAACATCCTTCGTGATCGAAAAGACTATGCAAGATGATATGGTTGTAGATGGTTACAGATGACGGTACAGGTTAAAGATGACCGCTAGGATCTGACAAGACTTCAGAAATAGGAAAGGGAGACGCATGTATATAGCAAACTATCAGTTTTGCTTTACATCAGCTGGAGACGTCAAGCCGGAAGAGCAACATCTGAAGACTCAATACCAGTTCCATGTGATCCAACAACCAGAGCATCAAAGGTACTGACTCAGCCTTCAGGGGAGAAGGCATTGCGCCTCGCTTCGATACATAATTTTGGTGCCAAATCTGGTGCGGGGGAAGAACGAACACATTTGAATTTTGTCACACATTCACAAATATTCTTTCATCGCTACAGACGCCTACGTTTCTAAATATGTCAATTTCAACTAACAATGTCATTTTCTATCATTAATTAATTAACGTAACACAATCATAGCCCCACAGTAAGGTAATTAATATCCTATGTCGTGGGTACCATGGACACATACACAGACAGGAACACAAACACCCAGACCAACATATTTAAACTCATTCAAATTTCTGTTTCGCCGGGAATCGAACCCGGGACCCCTCGATTGGCAGTCCGGCATTGTAACCATTGCGCCACGCGGGTCGTCAAATGTACCGACAACACTGACACCGACACACACATACACACTAGTTGTATAACTAGAATGCACATTGTGCATGGACGTTGCGACGAGGGGTTCGCCCGTAAAGGCCACTCCTCTGACGCGTGTCACGACTGTCAATACCTTGATGCTCAATGCCAACAAGATACCGAAGTGAACAAATATGAATAAGCAACCAATTCTGAAGGACATACATATCATGACATACGTATCGCTATCCGAAATTGATTTAAACACACCACATCAGCCCCAGGGTACACCACAACAAACCATTGTATCTGCAAGCCCCGCGGCGACGTAAACAGGTAACCAATTTGGAATACCAGGGGCGGAGTTAGCATTGTTGTGAACAAAGGCCTTTGATTTTAATTAAGGTGTACCTTTGATGTTTAGACAGGGGTTACAATTAGGAATAACGTAACGAATTATACCTATTCAATACAGATACAGTATTGACAGATGAGGGAACGAATATAGATCAACAAACGCTATTCCTGTAGTTTAAGCCTATATTTAGGTAAGCGTTGCGTTACAGATAATACTTATTGTGGAGGAATGGAGTAAGGGACAAGCGTGCAGCAGAGTGGTGTGATTTTTCGCTACAGCCGATAGACATGCCCTGAATGGGCAATTCCAATTCATTCAATCAAGCTTGAATCTTAGCTCGTATGCAGTCGTGTTGCTACTCCTTAGGTTGATGGCAGTCTTATGAAAGTGTGGCCGGCATCTACAAGTTTCCTTCGAAATGCGATCAAATTATACAATTTGCGGTGCGGCGGCAGTAGTTCACTTATCAAATTAATTAATTTGTGTCTACTCATCCAGAAGCGAGTATGAGCCATACTTCTTTACTGTTTGTTTAACAGGTTCACTACATATCCTGCGCATTTAAACCTTAATTAATGGTTAAATTAAGAAACGTAGATTTATCTTCAAAATGAATCATATATCCCGTATACTGTGAATATGTTATTAGTGTTATTACAGATTTACAAGCGACATTACTTCAAAGTAAAGCGGGCATTCTATAATTTAGATACGAGATAATTTTAGAGACAATAAATAACGGAAATATTTTTTATATTGCTTTATGAAAACGCCTAAAAACGATCACCAATGTCTTATAATATTTTGCCGGATAAAGCTTGAAAAGCCAGTTATATTCCTGTTATATTAACGTTGGTTTAGTAACGTTTCTGTTATATTAACTTCGGCTCAACCTCCAAAGAATTTCAATTACGTTTAAGCAAATATGAACTATAAGTATAATAATATCTTGTTGAACTAGTACTCGTCTTACCTCGGGGCAGCCTCACCTTTAAAAATATTCTCATGTAAAATGTTGCCAAGAAGGTTCGCATTGTCAAAAAGTTATCAATCTTATGTAGAGTTAAGCTTCCAACTAAACACGTACTAACGGCCGGGCCACACTACTTAGCTACTTTTTGCATCAGCAACTTTCTGAATCAAACAAGCGTTTTCTTCTGCGCGTGTACGGTCGGCACGTTAAAAAGTCAAAGCTAGTGGATTCACGCATACATACGCTGCTAAAAACAAATTTTACGGACTAAAATACGTTTGTCTAACTCTACAAGCGCTAACTTCACAATCTATAGCTTTGTCAAAATTGTGGCATATTTCTATATATTTATACCTAATAAGTCCACTAGTTATTAACATTCTGCAATTTTGTTTATTTGGCTTAGATTACAATCCAAGCCGAACTTATGAGGCTTCAAAAAGCGACGAAGCAGTCAAACAACGGCAGGCAGCGCTTCGCGTTTTCACTACAGAGTCCAAAATACGACGCCCCAAAATTTAAGGAGCCTTAATTAAATACCGCCAGGTTGAGGAGAAAATACTCAGACACCGCGTGTGTTGCGACCTTTATTGTATTGTGTCTCGGTGTTGCCATGAGTAAGTTGGGCGATTAGAGAATAAGAATTTACTTTTAGGAAAAACATTCAATTATACATGTAAATACATCTTATATTTATAAGAATCTTTAAAACAGTAGTAGTTTAAACAGAACTCTGTAATTACACGAAATGTAGATTTAGGGCGTGTAGAATTAGAAGGTAGGCTCTATATGACATAAGACATAACATATTGACCACGCGAGCCATATTGTCTCGTTAACATATTACATGAAAAATTGTAAGGTGTTTTTTCAAATCGATCGTATTAAGTCGAGTAACCATTTATTTTTTAAATTCCTCTGAAGTATTGCAATGTAAGAATGTTTTATATGGTGATATCTTATATGGTCTGTCTTAGATCAGCCGAATGTTTATGAATCCCGCCAAACCGTATCAAATCTAATTCAAATCCCAAACTGAGGTCAATGTCGAGTCACTTGACTCGAGTGATTCACCTCCGGAACGAAACGGAAACCGGGACGTATTTTCGCACCACATTTTATCTTTGGAGCGAGCATTTTTTCCTCATTACGTTGTTTGTTTGCTGACGGACTTTAAATTGTTATATTCTGTTGTTATGTTTACTTTTATCTTCTTCATTGCTGTAGTTTCATTGGTATTGTATTTATCATTGTATGTTAATAGTAGGTACGGTTTGTACTCGGTATGTTTGTACAAAAAGTTCTTTAAACGGAAGACTAACTAGTTTGATGATTTTCACGCGGAATCGGAGAACCCTATGAGAATTAAAGCACACCGGGGGCCCGGCTGCAAATCGTGGCGCACACGTCAGATTATGATAATTAGTGTTGATTTTTACATTTTTACTCTCATTCTTACGTTAGCGGTCTGAAGACCCGACATTCGCAGTTCGCTTAGCAAATCGTTAACTATCTCCATCAGCCGCGGGGCTATGACTGAGCAACTGATAAGAAAGCATACGCCCGCAGCAAAACTTCTCGTGCCTAGCTTATCTAATACGTGATTTACGAGCATGACGATTAACGGCGGTCGGGTCGATGACCTCACCATTATCTAAATACAATAACCGTACGTGTGGTACTTGATGCGTATGGAATATGAATATTGTGTATGATGGCTAGCAGTAAATATTAAGAATGTTTTGATTATTGAGGAACCCTTGTGTGAAAAGTAAAACAATGATTAATTCGACATACATACACATTACACTCTATGCATGTTCTAATTAGTTCAATCGAACAGAGATGCAACCAATTAGTCGCCTTCCTGTACACTCATCGATGAAGTACATTAAGTGGTTTGCACACGGTTTGCATTACACTACACTTATGTCAAATGGATTAGTCCTACGTATTAATAAGACGACCCGTGTGGCGCAATGGTTACCATGCCGGACTGCCGATCGGAGAGTCCCGGGTTCGATTCCCGGCGAGGCAGAAATTGAAATCATGAGTTTTAATTTCTGTACTTGGTCTGGGTGTTTGTGTTTCTGTTTTTGTGTGTCCATGGTACCCACGACACAGGGAATCCTAGTGTGCGGCTATGAGTGTGTAGCGTTATTTATTATTATTTATTTATTTACTATTAATAGGCACCGTAGGTGATCTACGGCGCTGAGACGTGGTCCTTTACAGTTAGCCTTTTCCATAAGCTCAAGGTCGCTCAGCGAGCGATGGAGAGGGCTATGCTTGGTATTTCTCTACGCGACAGAATCCGTAACGATGAAATCCGTAGAAGAACGAAGATTACCGACATAGCTCTCAAAATCTGCAAGCTCAAGTGGCAACGGGCAGGCCATATAGTAAGGAGGACCGACAACCGATGGGGAAGAAAGGTCCACGAATGGCGACCACGTCTCGGCAAAAGGAGTACAGGCCGCCCTCCAACCAAGTGGACTGATGACCTGAAGAAGACAGCGGGTAGTCGCTGGATTCAGAAGGCCCAGGACCGGGAGGAGTGGCGAACGTTAGGGGAGGCCTATGTCCAGCAGTGGACTATAAAAGGCTGATGGATGGATGGATGGATTAATAGGCATACGCGAAATTGTTTCGTTTTAACAATACTGCCTTTCAGAGCATAGCATAAGATTACGTGAACTGAGTGAGAAAATATCTGCAGAGTGAAAGATACAAACAATCAAATCGAAATCACATCCGAAAACCATAGCCGTTTTAATTAGAAAGATGACAGTTCAGTAACCCTTACTGTTAAAACACTACCGTTCTACCCTACATACATTAAACAAAGCGCTATCCACCACACTGCCATTACCATAATTTTAATACCATAGTGCCCTTTGCTAGCCATCAAACATCAAACCATAGTTACCTTTGTCCGACATCAAAGATTATATCAGCTGTCACGGACACAAAGGGGAGTGAGTATTCACCGTAAACGTAGTGTACTATATGCACTGACATAAGGGACTTGTTCCATTGAGAGCGAGAAGCGAATTAGTCAGCTAGGATATAAGAGCTCTGCTAGCGATGAAGAGAGCTATGCTTGTTATTTCTCTCCGCGACAGAATCCGCAACTATCAAATCCATAGACGAACGAAGGTTGCTGACATAGCTCTCTAAATGTGCAAGCTGGCAGTGGCAATGGGCAGGCCATACGGCTATACAGTAAGGATGATAACCGATGGTGAAGCGGACTTTTAAAGGCTGATGTATGGTTGGATTACACCCACCAGGGAGTAAACATTGTAAAACCGCTGCGACTTGTCAGATTCAAGTTGTTAAGTCTATAAAATTGTGTCTAAGCATAAAAATAGCATGGCTGAAAACTTTTTTGCGTCCCACTGCTGGGCACGGGTCTCTCCCCGCTGGGTCATACGCGCTTCTAGATAAAAGATAGTAAGTAGGTACCTAATATATTTAAAAAATTCGACACAAATGTTTTATTTCTTCACAAAGCAGGGATTATTTAAATTAGGTTCTAAGCGTAATAATTTATGTTTCTTATAAATCGGAGCTGAACTTATTTTATTAAAATAATATTTAAAATCATATTTTATTGCACTTCCTATTTGAACATGGGTTTACGCCTTATAAACGCTTGAAACAATAGGTATTACATATGTAAATAAAAACTTTTCGAATTACCACGGTGTAAAACATCACAAAATATTCTACTATGTGCGCTGTGTGAGAGCCACAGAAAGTAATGACAAATGAAAGGAAAAATAAGCTCATGAAAAGACGGTAAAAGCTGAACTTTCGAAATCACACACGCGTCAAATTAAAAATTTCATCATCCGTGTCACACATTCACCAAAAACAAAGGTTTAAAAAAGTGGGTGAAGAGCAACAACGTATTAACTGAATGGAGAAGTAACGTTTGCCGTGGCCCTTCAAAAAAGGTCACAGTTTGTCGTCAGAGCAAAGTATGTATTCTACATCAATTGTTTATTTTTTTATTTGAATTCGAACAGTAGCAGACGAGCATGCAGGCCACGTGATATTAAGTGGTCGCTGCTGCCCATGGAAATCTACACATAACGTCAAGCAAGCATAGATAAGTCTTGTCTGAGGTCGTATGAAGTTGCACTGCTACTCCGGAAGCTGGTCGTCGCCACATGTAAGTCCGGCAACTGCACCTTTTCACTGGAACACAATAAAATTCATTCACTGCAGAAGTGGGTGCAGCGGTCAACCCCGGGGGAACTGATCATGAATAATAATAAAAATTGTGTTCTTTGTGAATACAATTCAGCTTCAGTCGTCAATTTGATACGTTTTTTTATCCAATTTAGATCGATATTCCACTTTTCCACTTGCAACGTTATTGACTTTACATAAAGTATTGATAAAGATTGCTCATTTTTAATGCCGCCGTAAAGGCAAGGGATAATTTTAATATTCACCGCTTTAATACTGTCATTGAAATCGAAAATCGTTTTACAATTTATTGAATTGAACTGACCCATCAGCGTGGACAGTTTCAAGTGCTACATATCACTATTACAACAAGTCGCGTATCACTGGTGGGAAAATAATTTAGTTATTGAGACGAGATAACCGGTGAGCTAAGTAAAGCGCGCAGGCGTACAATAAATGTATACAAGTTGATCAAATCTTTCGAACTTCGTTTTCTTCAAGGAGAAAGGTAAAGACACAGCTTAAAAAAGGCCTTAGAGAAATCAAGCGGGATTATTGAAAACGGAAAAACAGTTTAAACTGAATCAAAATCTTGTAGTTATCTATCGGAAGGCTTTACTCGCGTTTTTATTTCGGGAATGCCCGACATATTTCCCATATGATGCTACCGCCACCGGCCGCGGTTGGTGCTCTTGAAGAAGGTTAGGACACTCAGGGCCGAAATATCTCGGTCATTCCCGATAAATGATAACATGAGTAAAGCCATGTGATAGGTAACTACAATGTAAGTTTACATTCACTATTTGTTTAAAAATGAATAAAAATCTTCATAATATAATGCTAGACCGGAAGCAGACAGTGGTTTGCGATAATTATGAAAATTCAAGGCGATAAACAAAACAAGTTTAAGTACATATTTTTACTATCCGTAAAAAATACGTCAACCTACACACACAGTGAGAGAGAGAGAGAGAGACTCATAAAGAGAAATTTAATGAATTATTATTAAAAAATGTGTTTAGATATTACGTTTCTCTCGGTTAGGTGTTCGTTGGCCCGGTAAAAGTGTAAAGGCGAATAAAATCATATCATCACGTCGTGTTTCTGCTAGCCGTAAATTGAATTCACAATAACAAGGCCTTTGGTTGCGGCTTTGTCTGTATGACTTAAATTAAAACATGGTTCTTATTACGGTTTTCCGTAAGTATTAATTTTACTAACCAAATAGCTAGTTAATCCTGTGTTTTAAGCAAATTGAATGTCTTGAATTCATGATTTGTCTATCCGTGTGGTTAACTGACAATCATCGAAATTAAAATGATGAGTTCCAATTGGACCTATTTATGATGATGATGATGATGATGATAATTTTGAGAAAAAGTTGTTTAATGTATTAGACTACTGATGTTTTGTGGATTGGTAAACATGTCATGAAAATGTTTTGTTCTGTAAAAATTGTCAGATCATTTTGATCTTTACAGGGTCGATAGAAGGTGCAATTTTAAGCTTTTCTGTGTACTTAACTCAATTTCGGCATGAGTGTGGATTGGTTCCGGTTTGCGTAAATGGGTCCAATTTCTGTTCTCGGTCTGGTCACTTGTTGTGGACACTTGTGTCACACAGCGAATCCTAGTGTGGAACTATGAGAGTGTAGCATTATGATTAACAAACACTGTAAGATGGACAGAGTATGGCAGAAAAGGTGAGATGCACGCAATGTCACTTTCTGGAGACCGCGGTTCGAATGCTAGCTTTGGTTTGGACCATTTGTGTATATACTGAGAATGTAAGAAACTTCGATAACGTGACAAGATACGTCTTCTGATTGGCCCGTTCAGTATGACGCGTGTGACATAGGTATTCTGTTTTACAATCTTCGCTGCTTGAATTGTCTTGCATAATAAGCATTTCATGTGAGGCGCGCGGTCATATTACTGTAGGTATCGCGCCGCTACAAGAGGATTAAGGGGTCACTGCAATCTATGATTTAAACCGCATGCATAAGTTGGGATCCGCCTGATGTTACGTATAGCTGCAGTGCAGAAAATAGACGAGAACTTCGTAGACAGTTTAGTAAACAAACAATGTTACTGACATGTTTTCTTTAATTATATAAAAATATGTGCAATGATGGTTCACCACAACGATTTCTTAAGAAAAAACAGAGGATAGTTGCGATTTTTTTAAATTGCAATAAATCCATGCATAAACCTGTAATATGGCGCAGTAATAAGCTTGCAATATAATAGAACATCTTACAATTAATAGCATCAGCTTATGTTTTATGTTTCGCTAAAGTTTCTGAGATTTCTGTCAGTGCAAATCTGCAAATAGACAAAATTTCGTCTTCACTAAAATTTATTTATTTATTCAGTAAAAATATATGTATAGATACTGCACATTATACAATCATTAAACAGTATTGCCACCAACATTATACATGCATCAATTATACGGACTCAGTTAATGGAGACTGTTTCGGTCCATTAGCATTTGATTGTGCTCACAGAGAAACTGCTCACCTGATGCAATGATCGACAAATTTAATCATTGTTAATATTCATGCGTAATATACATATACAAGTATTAAACGGACATTAAAGTTATAATTACCACGATAATCAGTAAGGTAGACGTCGATAATGTCGACAGCGTATTAGTACTCGTCATCCCATAGAAAAACTGCCAAAAGTTACGCTTTTCCTATGAATGACGAGTGGACATTGAGATAAACTGACGATAGTACGGACGGACATTTACCCTACCTAATAAATATGTGTATTAACGGGCATTAAAGTAGTAATTATAATGATAACCAGTAAGGTAGACGTCCATAATGTCGACAGCGTACTAATACTCGTCATTCCATAGAAAATCTGCCAAAAGTTACGCTTTTTCATTCATAGAAAAAGCGTAACTTCGTGTCGAGTACAGGGACACTGAAAAAAACAGACGACAGTACGGACATTTACCCTACCTAATAAATATGTGTATTAATATTACGTACATAATATTTTTTGCTTTTGCTGTAACCCTTTTTGCGTCCCACTGATGGGCATGGGTCTCTCCCCATTATTAGGAAGGCCTGGAGCTTACTCCACTACGCTGTTTAAATGCGGGTCTTTTACATTAATAATATTAAAAAAAACATTAATAAGAACTAGAATTAGACAGAATTCGTGGCGTAGTGGGTGATGAGCCGACTGCGAAACGTGAGGTCGTGGGTTCGATTCCCACCCAGGACAAATATTTGTGTGATGAACATGACTATCTGTTCTGTGTCTGGGTGTTAATTTATCTATTTAAGTATGTATTTAGAATTATATAAGTATGTTTATCAGCTTTCTGATTTCCATAGTACAAGCTTTGCTTAGTTTGGAATCAGATGGTGTTGTGTGAATTGTCCAAAGATATTTATTAATTTATTTATTTTATAGTTGCATGAGCATTTTGGCATTAAAAATTGCATATTGTATTGTACCTAATTTGAAATTACTAGTCTTGTATGCTACTAGAGACACAATTTAGATGACCATCGACGCACAATGGCGATAATTAAACAACGTGAATCTGTTGTACAATTATCGCCATAACACGATTCCATTAAGTGTGTACCGCCCTCATATGATATTAATGGGATTATAATTAACGCGCATAGCATGCGACGGAAATTTGATAAAGCGCATTCTATAAACGCAAGCTTATTGTAGGCCCAATGACAACAGCAATAATAACAAGATTAACAAAATATTAAGGCTTCGACCTTGCCTAGACATAGCTTAGTGGCTGACTTTGGATTCCCACGCCAGGAGTCCAAATCCCCGATGCTCTATTTTTTTTTCAACCTTTTTTATGTCCCACTGCTGGGCACAGGTCTCCTTCTCACACAATTGAGAGGGATTTAGGCCATAGTCCACCATGTTGGCCAAGTGCGGATTGGTGGACGTCATGCTTCCGAGAAATTATGAATTTCTCTCAGGCATGCACGGCGATGGTGAACATCGTAATCGATGAAATATCACGATATTTTCATTCACCGTGGAGCAGCGATAAATTCACACATTTAAAATTTCTTTGTCAGAGGTGCGAGCCGAGGATTTGAACCTGGGATCGGTTGCGTCGAAGACCGCGGTTTTTTAGCACTCGGCCATCGCTGCTCCCGATGCTCTATTTAAGAAAAAAAAAATCAAGCGCCTATTAAACGAGCCGTACTGTATAGTGATTACCATGCCGGATTGCCGACCTTTACACCCAGGTTCAATTGCCTCTTTGAAACAATTTCTGTTCTCGGTCGGTACCCACGACACAGGGAATCCTAGTATGAGGCTTCGTGTGCAGCATTACGTAATAATACCAACAAGTGATGTTGTGGATATATGAAGACCACCAATGATCACCAATTCTTGTCGGTCCGCGTTGTTTTGGCTAAGGTAGGTATATCCTTTTCATATCTAAAAGAATATGTACATCTTCGGGTCGTAAAATTGCCCCATGCTGTGGTAATCAATAACTAACCACTTACTTACGAACAAGTAGCAGGCTCATTTTGTTTCTTCATATCAACTCCCCTTGGAGCGCTATTTGTTCTCGTATTGTAAACCTAAATAAAACGCGTACAACAGCTTAGTACCTACGAGTACGTGACTGGTAAGAATGGTAAGGAGCAAATCTAAAGAGTTTGTTAGTTTGAACGCGCTAATCTCAGAAACTACTGGTTCGAACTGAAAAAATATTTTTGTGTTGGATAGTCCATTTATTGAGGAAGGCTATAGGCTATATGACATCGTGCTATGACTAATACCAAAGTCCACGCAGACGAAGTCGCCGGCGGCCGCTAGTCATCTATACAGCTATATTTCTAAGAGACCCGTGTCCATCTGTGGGACGCAAGAAAGATTGACATAGTATTGTGATAACCACTAACCAATTACGACCACGTTGCGTGCTCTTCATATCAAGTTAAAAAATCTCCGTTAAAGCGCCATTTGTATAGTAAAACTAATTAAAACGCGTACAACACCTCAGTACGTGACTAAAAGCGCTTGGAGCGGCTCATGGCACTCAAAACTAAGTAAAAGCCTTAATTTCAACATGAGCGCAGCTCTCATAGTTTGTTAGCTAATACTCTTTGAAAGTTTTTAGGAATTTTATAGGAAATTTCATTTAATTTGTGAATTTAATGTTTATCGTATCATTTTTATTTCTACTTTATCATTTTTACTTACCTCTATGTTATAGGGTCTTTACCCTTTGGTAATTATAACTAAAACTACAAACAACTAGTGTTAATCTGATATATTCAGCGAGGATTCCGTACAAATTTGTATGGAGTTGATTAATATCGGGACTTTTTTAAAAGACATTTTTTATTTAAACAGTTGCTGTTGCCCTTTGAACATCTGAATAAACGATCTTCAGGACCAATGACTAGAAGCCGCTTAATAAATAAATTTATATTAATAAGAAAATTTCAACAGTAGAACATAGTTCTACTAGGGTAGTACCCAAGTACCAACGCTGCACCAATTAGCAATAAGTAGTCGAGTGGTTGGTTTCCAATGCATACGTCCCGTTCTAACCCAGACGAGTGCTAAGGCCAAATTCCTCTGAATTCCCTTAAAGCCCTGTGACGTTAAAACAAGTTGTAAAAAAATGTAGTTCATTAAGTGCTTACATTAGTTACTCTCCCACGTTACTATTCCCTCCAAAACGCACTCTCGCTTTCCAAATGCCTTAGCTAAAAATGAAATTAAAATTCCATAGCACACGGCCCAAACTGGTTCGGGGCAGAATTCAGTTTGGGAATTCAATTCAAATTCAAAATTATAATACAATCCGCATTTCACCGGCGCCCATCTCGTTTTCATCGCTGTGGGAGCGAGCTTCCAGCACCCATTGTTCCAGCGCGACGTATATTGTCTCTATTATTAAACATTCTAACCAGCTTGTCAGTTTGTGGAAACTTTTTAGAGATGATGAATTATTTAGTCGTGGTAAATAATGAATATAGTACTAGGTATACACCCCGTATATTGTCCAGTTCATTACCATACTACTAGTACGTACTGTTGCAACATAACGGCATAACCACTTTTTGTCACTCCCCGTCCCACAATGGGCAACGGTGAAGACTGTAGCCTCAACCCATAATTTTGGAGGCCTTAATTTTATTTCATCTCAATGCTCAAATGCGAGTTGCTTTATTAGCTATAGCTAATATTACTATCTATTTTGTTTTTACAGAAAGGTATAATCAAAACTTACTTGCCATGCTAATTATGACAGAATCCATGACCTAGATTTTAAGTACACAATTCAAATGGACGTCTAACAATAAATCCCGTAAAGTGAATTTACCCACTTCTGATTTCATCTTTACCTTTTAATTTTACATAACAGCACGCTATTAATTTGCATTTGATTCACTTTAAAACAGCATTTTAGGTTTCTCTTTTTTCACTTTTTCTATTTTTAAGACGTAAACAAATCGATACTTTAACGAACGACGTTATGTGTATCGGCCATCGGGCAAAAAGTCGTAAACCAGATACAAGAGAAAGCGACCTTGAGTAGTTTTGATAATCGTCGAAGAAAGCGTTGAGTTTCATCTGATAACCTCTTATTTGATAGATATGTGTGCTTATCAAGGCTTACGATCCAATCTTTAAATATCGTGAGAAATAACAAGCCACAGATAGATTTGTTACTTAAACTATACATTTTCTCATTACAATTTCCACGCAACGTAGAAATTTTATCTTAAAGATGAAGTTTCGTACTCGTTTTGTACTAACTGATTCTTCAATAGAAATGACCTCATCGTGTGATACGTCACGCCACTAAAGCCAAAGTGATTACAAAACAATGGCATCGCAAATCGTCATTTGAGTTTAAAGCAAGAATTCACAGAATTGGGATGTTTAAAATACATATAAACCTTTTTTAAATGCCAATCGAGCAGTCAGGATACTCTTAGGTGACGATTGCAATTCGCGGATATCTAAAGTTCAAGTATGTATGAGGTCGAAATGTGGTTCAAAAGTCTGTAGTCGTATGCCTTTACGCCTACTCCACTATCTGATGACTGCCCCTTGTAAATGTTGCCGTCAACATCACTTTCCACCAGTATATTGAGAAATTCTTTCAATCACATCAAACAACTGCATTATCACATTAAATATTCAAGATCTATATGTAAACCATTCTAGAATCTTCAAAGCCTCCGACAAACATGAAACCATGAACCCACATACCGTTACTGAGCCGACCACAAGACCATAACGGGGAACTTACACGGAGTGTTAAAAAACTCATTATCCCTCACACACTGGCATTATTGCCGTACATCCATTACGTTATCACTCCATTGTTCGAGGAAATATTTTACAGAGAGACATATAGTGCTTTGATAAGTTGAAAAGTTGTTGTGGTAAACCAGAGGCTCTCATACAATCTAAAGAAATTCTTTCTAACCGGAAAGTTCTAGTAACCAATTCCTTCGACATAATTTAGAATTTTACTTCGCACATTTTCTGGCGATAATGTCCAAATTTAGGCCAGACATTTAGCTATCGATCACAATTGTTTATTTGAAAAGTGTAAAATTTTCCATTAGCTCTTAGATGGCTATGGATCAAAACACCTAATGGGTTAACCACCAAGCTTGGGCAAAGAGAGAGAAGGCTGCGAGACCTTAAATCCATTGGAAGTGTCCCATGGATAAGAGCAAGTCATTATATGGACAAAAATATACGCGTACAGGATTAAGAATGAAGTAATATCAGAATCACAAAGATTACCAGATAATAAGAGAAACAATTTTCAGCACAAACAGTAAAAACAATTTCTCAAATACAATTTCTCGTAACATGTAAAATCAAACCTATAATTCACACTCCGCCTTACAGTGAGTGAATGACGTGACGTGAGTGATTACCGCGTGAAAGCAGTCGGCCCGAACACGGCCAAGTTCAATGTCACGGCTAGCTATTGACCTTCGTAGGAGTACAAGGCCTCTTTTAATTATTGGTGTTGTTCTTTTAAATATTTGGAAGACCCTGGGGGCTGGCGTAGAACGCAAGGGATTAGCCAAACGGCGCGATCAGGTACGAGATGTCTGATCGCTGGTTGCAAATTTCATTCGCATTTCCCTGCTTCGGAGGGTAGGTAAAGTCGGACCCGGTTTTTATTGGCCATTCACTCGCATTTCCACCAATCCGCATCACAGAAGCGTGGTGGAGTAAGCTCCAGGCCTGCACAAAAATGGGGAAGGAAGGACCCGTGCCTAAAAGAGTCATATGCATAGGTACAAGGCCTCTTTTAATTTTATTCGTGTTATACTTTTAAATTTTCACCATCAAGTCACATGGAATTCGTTGTAAGCTTTAGCAGAGTAGAGTATTTTTACATGCCCTCAATTAAAAGTATATCACATACCGTTAAAACGTCAGAAGACTCCATTCGCATCGAGTTTTCGTTTTCCTCTTACGTACGTATTTTGGAGACTCGCTTAATTTTACATCATATTCTCAAAAAAAAAGGCCATTCACAAGAAGAATTCGTACTCCGAATAAAATATATTTCCCTCCAAACAAATATGTATAATGTATATTCGTTTTTTGTTGTTGTTTGTCCGACCGTGAATCTTTTTTTTTCTTTCTATTCAATTGTAACTGTAATATTAGTTGTAACTTATTACGCCAAAGATGTTATTTATTTCGATTAATTCAACATTCATTTAAACGATCATGATATAAAAAGAAAATAAATGCATTTAATATTAGAAAACACAAAATAAATACTGTGCAAATTTTTCAACGGTACTTTCATTAGTTATATGGTCTGTCCAAACTGATTTTTAAAACACGAAAATATCCACAAATAAAAAAAAACTTTACAGACTGTAAGCTGCAGTATCAACATGAAAATTAATAGTAAAACATTAAAAAAAGAAAGTCAGCCATTGACTAACGGGACCGTGCAAATGAATTCGTCACGACCGTCATGCAAAAGATACTTGGGAGTCACGAGATTTGCTATTTCATTTTTGGGTTATGGATGGGCATCGATTGATATAGCGAAGATCTGTATTCTGTACAGATAATCTTTCTGTTTATGAATAATTGGAATTCCTTACTCATTTTAATTATAAAATCAGAAGCGTTTAGTGTAGGACGTGTTAACGCCGAAGACTCATTGTGTTTAGCAATTAACGCCCATCGCATATCTTAAATTGAAGTTTATAGCATTAGAAACTTGAACGTAATCTGAGTAGGTAGTACTCTAGCACTTTTAGACTTTACCTAACCACACTGACACTAAAACATTACCCAGTTATAAACGAAACATAAACCAAATAATGAATCCTAATGATGAGTGAGGATAAGGATCGAGTTTTACGCGTTTTTGCGACACACGTGGGAAGGACCGGCCTCCGCGTAATCAAGTTTATAACTGACTATCGCCTTAACGAAATAACCAGCACCTTTATCATGAAGGAAATAAACATCAAATTGGAGTGCATGAAAATGTATCAACAGCAGGAGATAAAAAAGTTGGTAACACAAAGTGTGGTTACGGTCGATACGGATGACTTTAACTCCCACGTGGCTCGATGTAAAATATTTGTACAATGATATGGACTCAGTTACCAGCGGACATACTTACGCAAGGGTAAATAAATTGAAAGCTTAAACTTAGCAAACACAAAGTGAACATAGTAATATTGTAAACGTTTGCAAGGGAACAGTTGTTAAGCTGAATATTGTGAGAATTGCCAATAAATCGGGCTTCGATACAGAAATACCATATGGCGAAGTTTATGAAATCGGTCATGCAATTTATTGAAACGATACAATAATGGTACCGATCCAACAAAAGGCTTTCATGACTTAAGCATATTTTCAAACAAAGTTTGATATTTAGTTAAATAAATTTGATGTTCGACTGTTAGAAGCGATTGAAGTTGCGGCTTTTCATGCAATCGACTTATTGTATATATCCAGATAATGTTGATTAGCGCTTTGATTTATGACAACCTTGGGACGAGTTGTAATAATGTTTAATTTTATGAATTATAAAACAATATAAAGTCTGTAGACGTATATAACGAGATTAATATTTTTAGACCTTTTTCAGTTAAAATATAAATCTCCAAATACACATCTGCCCAAAACTACTAAATGATGTATGTAAGTAATAAAGTTTATTACCATTCGATCTCAATTGTAACATAAATATTATTCCGAAAAGAAAGAACAAGTTTGCAATAAAAGTATTAGAAGATAAAACACCGAAACAAAACCACAAATATCAGCTCGAATGTTAGATCAAAACACGATTTGACATTGAACCGAAGTTACGTGCGCGGTCTGTAACCTCAAATAAGCTTTATCGTTGTCCCACATATGGTAATCGTGTAAAGAAAAGCGCACATATTGGTATACTAGTTGAAAATGTCGAATGTATTTGATTTATTTATTTTGCAAATTTGTGCAAAATGTTAAACAGATTTTATCTGGCGATTTGCAAATGTTTTTTTAATATGAGTGTAGTTCAGGATGACAAAAAAAAACCGCAAAGAAATAAGATATAGCCTAAAGAGGAATACTTACTTAAGATGTTGTTATAGGGACGTGGTAAATACGGATAATGTTACGGTCAACCTTGCATTTTGTATGTACCTGAAAACAAAAATATTGAATATTAGTATGAATACTCACTCACTCAAGAAACAAAGTCAGTAAAACGCTGTTGCAAGAAAGTAGCAGACATTAGTAATTCTTATATTCTGTAAGCCTTATCTTTCAATCTTTAGATTTCAATATATGCTGTGGTTTTAACGATATATTCTTTCATAAATTATATAATCAATATTGTCAAATAACGTCCACGTTTCATTATATTTACAGCATAGTCTTCGTCGGCTTTATGTAAAAGACGAGCAAAAGTAATACTACTAATAATATCTAACTGCCACGAGGATGAAAATCTATAATAGGAACATAAGTATTTCAATTCAGTGTACGAGCAGCTTTACAATTTCTCACTCCGAAGCCGTATAAGGACCGATGTGGGCGGAGATCAACACGTGTGTCCTATGAGTAAACGATGTTTCTCCACCAGTCGCTAGTACTCGATGATCGTAAATTCTAAGTTTATATTGAGTAAAGGAAAGTATAACGTCCTATTATAGAATAAGCTTCACATTATAACAATACATTTTAAACTAACGATCACACGAGAAAACACGCAATATTATTATTGCAAACGTCACGTCATTATAAAAAAAATCTCGAACTTTTAATATGATACCATAAAACAGACAATATTGATTTCATAGAATGCAAAGGCTAACTAACAAAAACAAAGAAACTTATACTAAAAACTATACAACTATTAATAATATTAAAACTAAAATAGGCATTTCATTTGGAACGAATAAAAATTACAAGAACATATTTTATATTCAGTGAGTAATATTTAATATTTTAAGACAAAACTGACCGGGTAACAACTATAAAGCAAACTGTCGTTTAATTCGCAATAAAAGAGCCACTGAAGCGAACAGAACATTTTCAAAACAAACACGTCAACAACTCCGATAAAAACCGAACGGTCCATTTCAACGTAGAATTTATTTGCCCCAGACTTTTATTTAGTTTGCAAACGTTTCAGCTAATATTTGAAAAGTCCGAACGCTGGGACAGCAAAAATATGTTGCAAACGGTGGTAATATTTGCATTATTTCCCACGATACGAGTAACACTTCGCAAATAAACTCACGCCCACGTTCATTGAATTATTGATGGCAAAATGCGTGGAAACCAGTGTTTCAACTACCTGCTTCTGTTAATTTAATTTGTGCCCAACGGCCTTTTGCAGTTCATGTCTGATTTGCGTCAGTATCAATACTTGTAATCCTTATTGTTGTAATGTTTAATTCCTTATTATCTTTTAATGAATGGAAAATTTTAGGCTTGAAAGTTGAAAACTATTCTATGGGCTTATAAGTTGAAATTATTCTTATTCTCAAATTCTTGCTACAGCCAAACACATGGACTACTCTGTTAAATGTCCCATTGCATGGCTCTAGTTTTCTTTCAGAATTGGGGATTTACAATTTTACAAGCTAATCAAAAGTAGGACCATGATTGTCTACGAAGATACTGAGTTTTTTTTTTGCTTTTTTATTTAAGTATTTGAAATTTTTTTCTTAACTCAGGCTTAGGCAAAGGAAAAATCGGAACTGTCGTCGCGTCGTATCGTTTTCTTTGACCGTAGAGCTAGTGATGAAATCGCACATAACACATTTTGTTTTAAATGGGCTTGCCTACATGCAGTGGTTTGAATTCAGACTGATTAACAACCTGGTACATATATCTAAAGATGAATTATTCCACTGGTCATTCAACCCATCCACGTGCTGTACACGTTCCTATGTCGGTTCACTTCCATTAAACAGCTAAATAAAAACAGCAATTTACTTTCCAGCTTCAACACTGTAACATTATTCACACAACCGTTAAGTAATAGCTGTTCGTCCATCAAGCGTGGCTGGCCATTACTTTGCTTTTAATCTCAAGCAGCACGACTTTCATCTTAAGACTACATTACCATAATTGTAACAACAAAGTGTTACAATACCCTTACACGTTTTAAGTATTTGTAATTTAAGTATGTTTAAATTTTTCGTATTCTTCTAAAGAACTTATTTGTGTAATAGTGCGCAATTGTCTACAGACTTATTTATTTACTACATTTGTAGCGATTTTGTATAAAAAGAAAATATTTTATTCACTGTACGGTTTTTTTTAAAATTCTTAAGTAATATACGTTATTTTTGAAGTTATACTTGTTTTGGCGCGTTTGGATGAGAATGAATTTGTGAGCTGCGCGCACAGGAACGACATGATGAAGTTAGCCACAGAATAGAAATATGTAATAAAAACATATATTTTCAACACTGAATATAGTTACAGTACTTAGTGTCCATACAATATAGTAGATAGATATTCATAATTAATATCACTACGTTAATTCTGAATTAATATAAAGAAAAACGGTGATGCCGATCAGGTGACCACCTCCAGACTTCCGAGTAGCAGCATAATAACAGCTTACCACTTTATACAAAATTCGATCATGTTTAAGGTGTTAGTGTAAGTGTTAGTAAATGTCTTCCGAAACTTGGTAGTTTGCTAACTTATTAAATCAAAACTAAAACAAGTACAGTTCTAGAATTGAATATGTAAGCAAATGTTGATGAACGTCCATTCGTGTTTTTTTTTCTTTATTTACAACGCCGGTTGTATTTATAAATGGCCTGTATAATCTTTCATTACGCTACCCACTTCCTCACAACAGATACCATCGTGTGACCATCGACCACATCCGTTAGGCCTCCAGCGGGGTTTGGTCACGGCGCACTGCGGAACCACTTTAGTCGGCAGTAGGTAGTTACTTTCAAATCGAGTATTAGAGGATGATGTTCGGTCACCTGACCTGTAAAACTACGAGATGGATCATGTTTGACGAGCCCGTCCACATCTCCACGTCACGGCGTCGTCAATGTGGAACGGTGCGGTAACGTGCCACGTTACGTTGCCGCGAAGTGGCCCGATGCGTTCGCTCATATTCATTGTCTTTTTTATTTATTTTTTTTTGTTCAATTATGGCATCGCAAACTCTGTGCATACTGCCAACGTCAAGTATAACTTTTGCATCAATTTTTTGCCAGTTTCAATGAAACTGGACGAAGTAATAACAAAGTCAGTAAGTAAGTCGTCAGTAATCAGTCAGTCTAGTTAGTCCAACATTCAAGTAAAGCGATGGCTACTGTTCTTTAGTGGAACATATGGTGGCTTCAACTAAACATTATTTTATAAAATTCACGAATAATTCGGTACACATTTCTAAAAAATATATTGACAGTAAAAAGATATGAGATGACAATTTTGACACACAAGAAAGGAAGTAAAAAATAGACAAATAAATTAAAAATAAAGATAAAAAAGTATTTATTCATCAGGGGCCGCAACATCCTCCGGCCCGTTGAAAGGCCACTTTCAACCAACTTGGTTTCCAGCTCAGGCAGCCGGCAAAGGGCATAGTTGTATAGCAGCCCTTCGAACTTTTCTTTAGCGGTTTTAATGTCCACTACTCCTGATATATACTCCATCAGATCCAGGAAATAACTTCTTACCGATGTAGAGCTTTAGCTGCTCTACTGATCGTTTTTGCTGAGCCTAGTGCAGTTGTTGCTGTTGCGCGATGTAGAACTTTAGCTGAACTACTGATCTTTCACCAGCTCACTGTCACGAGTAGCTCGGCTGAGTTTGTCGCTGCTGCACGATGTAGAACTTTAGCTGATCTACTTGATCGTTCACCAGCTCACTCTTACTCATTCCTCAACGGTCACCCGAGTTTGTTGCTGCTGCACATTCAGTAGCTCACTCTTGTTTATGTTCCCGTTTGGTTTGGTTTTTCCGATTTTGCTTGTTTTTCGGATTGGTTCCAGTTCGTTCCCCTCATGGGCCACCAAATTATGTTCTTTAGTGGAACATATGGTGGCTTCAACTAAACATTATTTTATAAAATTCACGAATAATTCGGTACACATTTCTAAAAAATATATTGACAGTAAAAAGATATGAGATGACAATTTTGACACACAAGAAAGGAAGTAAAAAATAGACAAATAAATTAAAAATAAAGATAAAAAAGTATTTATTCATCAGGGGCCGCAACAGCTACTTTACTAGAACGTGTCCGATGGAATTTAGGAGGCAAATTTTGAAAAAAAAATTTGAATTGGTTTCGGTTCGGAGAAGGGAATAGTGTGAGCTATTTTATTTAAGACACACGTTTGAGTTAAGCCATTGACCTTGCTTTTACCCAAGCAGGTACCAGAAACAACTTCAGCAACACAAAAAAACAAAACTGAAAGGCTCAAGTAACAAAGATCTTGTTACAACCAGCAAACAGTATTTTATTTTTGTGGAAGACATCAGTCAGCCTAATACAAGTATGTTAAGGATTGTACTCGTCACTGACAAGTTCACTAAAAATAGATTTCCTCTGGAGAAGTCTATTGCAAGTGGTTAACTTCTTTGTAATTTGCAAGTCTTTGTAATTTTAGCTTATCCAATAACGGCAGTACGATATTAAAGTATTTCCTGTGATTCACTTTCTGTGTCATCATTAGATGAAGTTAAATTTAGAGCATTAGAGTAAAAATCTTACTCACATATGTACATATTTTAGAGATCGTTCCTTTGTACGTTCTTAAATAATAATATAATTATGTGAAATAACGTTTTATCCCGTTTACTCTGAAATTTCAATCTTATTGTACTTACGAGTAAGTGACTAAAGAAGAAAGTCAATATTTTTTGACTCAGTTTAAAAAAAAAAAGGTCGATCGAGTATCAATAATTGAGTACCGATAATGTCGTAAATAAAGACTCTATAGGATCGAGTAAAGAGTGATTAAAAACATTTCAATAATTCATGAAAAATAAACAGTCAAGCTTCTCTGAAACCACGTTCAGTAAACAAAACTGTTGCAGTTTACAGTGTAAGCGAGTAACTGCCCCCTGTTAATTGGCAAAACTTTGGTATTTCCGGAAACACAATAGCATCATAATTTTTTATTACAACGTTTTTAAAGAATCATGAAAAATAGATGCATTCAACTTATTCTCAATTTATAAAGATAATTATATCGGCAATTATTCGAAAATATATCAGTTGCAGAAAAAAGGGAGGTATGACAGCGACAGTCAGAGTTCATTAGTAGCTAGATGAAGATTTTAACTCATTTTCCTTATTTATACATAAATAAATAAATAAATTACGCTTCACACTCATAGCCCCACAGTAAGGTAGATATACCTCGTGTCGTGGGTGCCATGGATACACACAAAGACAGAAACACAAACACCCAGACCGATAACAAAAAATTTAAACTCATCATTAGAATTTCTGCTTCGCCGGGAATCGAACCCGGGAAACTCCGATCGGGAGTCAGGCATGGTAAACGTTACGCCACGAGGGTCGTCGATGATACGAAATTTAAATTTTGATGTATAAAATATCAAAAGTAGAAAAATTAAGTTTTTAACAAAAAAATAGAACCGACTTCAAACAGTAAAAAATAAAATTGTTCAGTACCTACTTCTTCTTGCTTATGGTAATGACTCTTAAAACTATTTCTGGAGTCGGGCCCTTAGTAAATGCCGTACCATTCGTTCTAAATTGGCACCGACAGAACAGATAGTGGGACAGTACCTACTTCTTCTTGCTTATGGTAATGACTGTTAAAACTATATTGGATTCGGTGCCCATTCAGAACGAAAGGTACACTTTATTTACTAAGACAGGACATTTCACTAAGGGCCCGACTTCAAAAATAGTTTTAAGAGTCATTACCATAAGCAAGAAGAAGTAGGTACTGAACAATTTTATTTTTTACTGTTTGAAGTCGGTTCTATTTTTTTGTTAAAAACTTAATTTATTTCACTCTTTTTAGTAATTTTAATAATTCTGTATGTATTAGCATAATTGGAAAAATTTTCACTTAACTTCTAAACTTTAAACAGATTTACCTTTTATAATCATGTTTATCTAATAGCCATCTAAAAGTCTTAAAGACATACTATCAGTCCACCTGAACGTATAAATTAAAGAAAGAATTTGCTCTCAGCTCCTAAACGTTGAGGAGTTGTACCTTCAATCATCAGTTAAGCAACAGCAGGTGATAATTACCAGACATAAATATTTGTATTATGTTAAAAATATGACTAAAAGCATGTGTGTGCCTATTAAGTTTCAGTGTTTCCCTCGATTTCCCTAATATCACATCATCAGATTTTGACATGGTGACAGTTGGACCACCTCAGGAATGTAAGATTTCGAACAAAAAACCATTTATTGAAAGAATTTGCTCTCAACTCCTAACCGTCGTAGTACCTTCCATCATCAGTTCAGCAACATGATATGACGATAATTATACACAAATGTGTGTTTTGCTTTGTAAAAATATGAAAATCATTTGTTGTGCTATAAAATTTGAATGTTCCCTTCGATTTCTCTGGGATCCCCTCATCAGACTTTGACTTGGTGACAGTTGGACCATCTCGGGAATGTAAGATTTCGAATAAAAAACTATTTATTGAAAGAATTTGCTCTCAACTCCTCACTGTCACAGTACCTTCCATCATCAGCTCAGCAACATGAGATGATGATTTCTATGCGTAAATATCTCTTATGCTTCAGAAACTATAAGAAAATCAATGTGTGTGCCTATAAAATTTGAGAGTTCCCCTCGATTTCCCCGGGATCCCATCATCAGATCCTGATTTGGTGACAATGGGACCACCTCGGGAGTATAAGCATACGAACAAAAAAAGAATTTTGAAAATCGGTCCACAAACGGAGGAGTAATCGGTGAACATATATAAAAAAAAAAAAAAACATACAGCCGAATACAGTACCTCCTTCTTTTGGAAGTCGGTAAAAATATACAAAATAATAAGAATGGAGCTATCGTTAAAACCACAGACGGAAGCTGTTAAAATAAAAGTAAATAGGCGTAAAATTAAATATTCTTTTGTTTTTTTTTTTTTCATTTATTAAAGAGCTTATTCACAATAATTATGTCGCTCTGGAGAGGCAACATACCAAATACAAAACATAAAATGAGTAAAAAAAAACTTTATATTGTGTGATTCCTAAGTATATAATATTGTATAATTTAATTAACAATTTTAAGTTTTTTGAGAGATGATTGGCTACAATATTATTACAGCAGCCGAGTCCCTTTGGATATTGTTACGACTTTGAGTACCGATATCTCGAGAACAAAGCGTCGTACAGCAAAACCCCAAAAACGCATAAACAGGTATTAGGTCTACTATCGAACAGTGAAGAAAGTTCTCGAAAAATCGGTCATAAGAAAAACATCGATTTCTACCAGTAAACAAATTACGTGAGTACGCGAGTACGTACCTATTTATAGCGTACATGTATAGGTTGTTTACATCGCGGGTCGCGGCTATTGTTTATGACTACATAAGCTGTACATAGGTGCGTAATAACATAAAGGAAGGTTCGGGACGGGTCTATTGTATTTGGTGGTTCGGGAAATTTCTAGAGAACCATGGGTGGCCGTATATAAGGCACGCGCCGAGCCGCGACTGGGCAGTTTATTTCCGGAAGTGAAATCGAAGCGATCTCTACCAAGCGACAAGGAAGAATTATTTCGACGACTCAAGCGAAGTTATTGGACTATAGTGATTGTGCATTGTGATTTGGACTCTGTGAAGTGGATTTTGGTGGAAGCTGACAATAAACGCCTTCTACGTTACCAACGGCATTTTCATTACCCATAGCGCGTAACAATTGGTGTCAGAAGCGGAATGCCGTTAGTACGAGACGAAGAGGGGCGCACTCCGAGGACCAGGAGACAGGTCGGTATGGATGCTGCGCGACAACTTGCGGCTGAAGGGGAGGACGAGACCGCTGCGCCGGGGTCGTCGTCAGGGGCAACCGCAGCACCGGCTCCGACAATGGATATGGCAGCGCTACTGTCCGCCATACAGGGGATGCAAGAAAAGATGCAGGCCAATCTAGAAGCTAGACTAGAAGCTAGCCAACGGGAACAGGAAGCCATCCGCCGCGAACAGGAAGCCAGCCGCCGCGAGATCCAGGAACAGATCCAGGCCAGTCTAGAAGTCAGCCGCCGTGAACAGGAAGCCAGTGTTCGACAAATCCAGGATCAAATCCAAACCAGTCAAGAGGCCAGCCGTCGAGAGATCATAGAGAAAATCGACAGTGGACTTACTGGCCTTGGCGAGAAAGTTAAGGAAGTGGAGCATGAGGTTAAGGGAGTCACGCTAAGAACCGACCAATTGGAAGAGCGGGTGGAAGAGCTAAGCAAGGAGGTCGTAAAACTGAAGATCCGTGAACCGATTTCAGTACCTTCTGCGTCATCCGCGAGGCTCGACCTACCACACTTTGACGGAAGCTCTTCCTGGGCAGCTTTCAGATACCAGTTCGAGACGCTTGCGAAAGCAAATGCTTGGGGACAGGATTACTCCTTTACCGCTTTAACCCTGGCCTTAAGAGGAGACGCCTTGATGACTATAGATAACCTACCGAAGGAAGGCCGGACACTGGAAGCTCTAATGGAAGCGCTAGAAACTCGCTATGGCGAGAAACATTTAGAGTATGTGTACCGAGCCCAGCTTCGGGAGAGGACCCAGAAGCCCAACGAGAACCTCCAGCAGTGGGCAACGGAGGTTGAAAGGCTTGTAAGGCGTGCTTACTCTTCGACACCAGGGAATATCGAAGTGTACTTACTGCAGGCATTTGTCGACGGGATACGAGATTTGGAAGTCAGGGCTGCTGTGCGTCTGGGCCATCACCAGACTCTGAAAAGTGCTTTGGCCCATGCCCTGGAAGTCGAAGCCGTGCGACAAGCCGCGAGGTACCACAAAGTAAGGGAAGTGGTAACGGAGGAAAAGAAACCACGTTATGGACCCACTTGCTACGGTTGCGGCGAAAAGGGGCACATTCGCTTGGAGTGTCCCAAGAAAGAAAGAAGATGGGTTTCTTACTACGGGACCCATGCTGAAAAGATGGAACGCAAACCTGTCTCAGCAGATAAGGTGTTCGGTGCCGCCAAGCCTGTGGATACGGCGTCAAAGGACCGCGCGATAGAAGAGCGTTGGCGAAAGCAGGCAGTTGAGTCCTGGCGCGATACTGGGAGGTGCAGAAATGGCGACACCGGGGAACGACGTGGGGGCAAGGATTGCGGGAAGGACACGCGCACTTACAACAGGGAGAGGCCTAAGATATACCAGCATCAACGACCCATGACGCGAGAGGCTGCAGTTCAAACAGAAGATGCTTATGGAGTATCCTTAGGTAGAAAAGGACATAGCAGCGCCGACTGTCAGAAACAAGAAACCACCGGACATGTGAACTTAATTAGGACGCAAGGTTACGACGATGAATGGACCAACGAAAACATGAAGAAAGCGCAAGAAGGAGATGATGATCTACGGTTAATACTGGACTGGAAACGAAGTGAGAACAAACCCAGTTGGAATGATGTGTCAGCATGTAGTCCAGTCACTAAAAGCTATTGGGCTCAATGGGACAGCTTAGTCTTGGAAAATGATGTCTTACATAGAAGATGGGAATCTAACACCGGAAAGGAAGTAACCCTACAGATCGTAGTACCAAGAAGTATGGTGTCGTCCGTCCTAAGGCACATTCATGATGGAACTTCTGGTGGGCACCTTGGCGTGAAGAAAACACTAGTAAAGCTGCGAAAAAGATTTTATTGGGTACATTGTCGCGAAGATGTGGAAGACTGGTGCCGAAAATGTACAGCTTGCGCTTCAGTCAGAGGTCCCCAAACAAGAAGTAAAGGCAAATTAAAGTTGTATAACGTTGGAGCACCTTGGGAGCGTATAGCTATTGACGTAGCTGGGCCATTTCCAGTAACCGAAGATGGAAACCGATACATCGTAGTTGTGCAGGACTATTTCACTAAGTGGCCTGAAGTGTTTGCCACTCCCAATCAAGAAGCACACACCGTGGCTAAAAAGCTCGTGCAAGAAGTTGTCTGCCGATATGGTGTACCTATGGAAATCCATTCGGACCAAGGACGTAATTTCGAGTCGGGGCTTTTCCAAGAAATGTGCAGTTTGCTGGGCATGCATAAGACGCGCACGACTCCTGCTCATCCACAGTCAGACGGTATGGTCGAGAGATTCAACCAAACGTTGGAAAATCACTTGGCTAAGGTAGTGGATGAACATCAAAAAGATTGGGACCAATACATACCTCTGTTCCTTATGTCGTATCGTTCGGCACTCCACGACAGTACAGGATTTACTCCAGCAAAAGTGAACTTCGGCAGAGAAATCAGGCTTCCGATAGACGCTATAACTGGAACTCCACCGGATGGTCCCAAGATTGTGACGGAGTACGTAAGTGATCTCCAATACCAGCTAAATGAGGTACACAAGATGGTTCGGGAGAACAGCTTGAAAACCAGTACAAGCATGAAAACCCGATACGACAGGAAAGCCAAATCCAAGGGATTTGAAGAAGGAGCTCTAGTGTGGTTTCACAATCCGCAGAGGAAAAAGGGGAAGTCCCCGAAATTACAACCTCGCTGGGAAGGACCTTACACTGTTGTCACAAAGATTAACGACATCACGTACCGGATTAAGAAGGGTCCCCGCGGCAAGCTAAAAGTAGTACATGTAGACCGACTAGCAAAATACCACGGAAATAATCATGCTCGGGACGAGCATGACTAAGGAGGGGGTAATGTTACGACTTTGAGTACCGATATCTCGAGAACAAAGCGTCGTACAGCAAAACCCCAAAAACGCATAAACAGGTATTAGGTCTACTATCGAACAGTGAAGAAAGTTCTCGAAAAATCGGTCATAAGAAAAACATCGATTTCTACCAGTACGTACCTATTTATAGCGTACATGTATATGTTGTTTACATCGCGGGTCGCGGCTATTGTTTATGACTACATAAGCTGTACATAGGTGCGTAATAACATAAAGGAAGGTTCGGGACGGGTCTATTGTATTTGGTGGTTCGGGAAATTTCTAGAGAACCATGGGTGGCCGTATATAAGGCACGCGCCGAGCCGCGACTGGGCAGTTTATTTCCGGAAGTGAAATCGAAGCGATCTCTACCAAGCGACAAGGAAGAATTATTTCGACGACTCAAGCGAAGTTATTGGACTATAGTGATTGTGCATTGTGATTTGGACTCTGTGAAGTGGATTTTGGTGGAAGCTGACAATAAACGCCTTCTACGTTACCAACGGCATTTTCATTACCCATAGCGCGTAACAATATTTTTACACTCGGCAATGCGAAAGGCTGCGCAGCGGACACACTCCATCAAGACATTATTCTTTTTACAATTATTAAGCTTCGTATGTAAAAAAAAAATCTTCGAGTAAATTTAACATTGAACTATAACGTAGCTCGTAGTAGGAGTTAAGTAACTGTAGTAATAACTAATAAAATACAAAATGAACTTTGATCATAGCAAATAAGTCAACCTTCACACAAAAAAGTTACTTATTGTTAATGTTTCAGGACTGTGATAATTTGTGGTTGATGGTAATATACTAAAAACCGTTCCACGATCCAATTATGCGTAATCTTGCCATGTCCAATATTTTGTTTAGGCTGCGGTCACAGACAGAATTTGTTTGGTAGCCACGGACTGTAAATAATAAATAAAGGTTTTTTTAACAAAAATTTTTTTATGTAGTTTTAAAAACTAAAAAACACATCAGTCATCAGCACAGTGAAGCACATCAAAATAAAAAAAAATTGAATAATATTTTTTAATATAAGCACAAAAGAATAATTAACAAAAAATACTATATTATTGTGTAAAAAGTGTGGGTTGCTCGATACACGAAAAATATGACACAGAGCGCCCTACGCTTTTTTTTACAAATACTAGTATTTTTGTTCATAATTTATTTTCGGCTTAATAAGTATTATTTTGTTACTTTTTTAGTTTGATGTGCTTCAAAAGCGTATTTTTTTTAACTATATTTATTTTTAATTTTTTAGTTCAATTTATTGTTAAGAAAAATAAAATTTACCAAGTTCTCGAAATAAGATAAACACACGGGTGAAGCTAAAAAAGCTTAAGCTTAAACATGAGGAGTTTTTCAGATTTTTAATGGGGTAAAAAAAAAGGTTTTAAGTATAAATGTTTTTTTTTTATTTCAATGCTGATAAATTTATATTGGTTCCATTTACTAATACATAAGTACATAATATTAGTTTCATCCAGAAAAATGTTGATGATCTCATAATAAGCTTGGGAGTTATGGATTAAACAGTTCTCCAGAATGGAGTGAGATTTTTAATTGAAATTCAAAATTTAATTTGTTTTTGTTGTACATATACCAGAATAACATTTTTTACAATTTTTGTCTGACTGTCCGTCTGTCTGTCTGTCTATTTGTTTGTTTGTTCCAGCTAATATCTTAAACGGTTGGACCTATTTTGACGGGACTGTAACTGTAACTAATGTAATAAGGAGTAACTTGGCTACTTTTTTTAGAAACAAATTTGAAAAAAGTCCACGCGGACGATGTCGTGGGCGGCGGCTAGTGTCAGAATATAATTAACAGAATTGAATTTCGAAGTAAACGCCTTAGTGCCCGGCTACAATATGAAAGTGATCGTTCGCTCAACAATAACGATGATATAAACTTTTATAGCCGTCATAAGAGAATCGGCTGCTTTGAGAGAGTGAAAGGTATTAAACAGATATGTGTTAAAGTTGGAGAGATGCTTACATCGAAAGTTAGTTAGTTAAATAGTCTGTAATTGTTAAGTCTTGTGAGCAGTGGCGGCTCATCCTAAAGAGCGCTGGTGCAGTGCACTCCCACTTTAAAATTTAAATATTACATAGGAAAATTACATAGATAATCTATATTTCTTCATAATACATACTATCCTTACATTACATCTATCATCTATCCTTACTTACATTATATCTACGCGTACATTTTATCGTCATATTGTACGAGTGGAGCGCCAGCGATTGCGCTCCTATTTGAAACGAAGTTTAGTACGATTCCTAGCGCTGTATTCAATGAGTGCGAAAGAGAAACATCGCAGCACATAGCCGACGCGTGAAACAAAAGATTTAGTATGAGAAATTAACATAATCTGGAGCGCCGCTCACGCGCGACGTTGCCAAACCGTGGGTTCGGCCCTTAGAGCATCAAAGTTACTGACTCACCCTTCAGAAGAGACGGCATAGCGCCTTCGATACATAATTTTTGTGCCAAATCTGGTGCGGGGAAAGAACGCACACATTTAATTTTGTCACACATTCACAAAATATCCTTTCATCGCTACAGACGCATACATTTCTAAATATGTCAATTTCAATTAACAACGTCATTTTCTATGCACCGTCAACACTGACACCGACACACACAGACATAATAGTTGTATAACTAGAATAGAAGACACATTGTGCATGGACGTTGGGACGAGGGGTTCGCCCGTAAAGGCCACTCCTCTGACGGGTGTCATACTCGTCATACCTTGATGCTTTAAGGTTCGGCCGGCCGTATAGTTTTGTTCACGAGAGTTGAACACAAATGGCGGCCGTCTGCGCATGTACACTCATGAATCAATCAAATCAATGCGTCAATGCCTCGATAGACGAATAGCGACTGGGCTCCAGTGACGCACCATTTGGCGCACCAATGGCGTCGCTCCATTCTTCCCGCGCCTGTAAGGGGACCTAAAAAATGCTTTCTGCGCAGTGTTCATCTTTCGTGAATTGAATTGTACCGCGCACCGCGAGTACAACCTGCTTATGCGATGTTGCCGTTCTTATGTATACAAACAAACGTGTCGTCGGCTTTGACAGTTATATAGCAGTTTTTCTTTAAATTACAAATTAAAAAATAGTTTATGCGCGACATTTTGTTTTAAAAATGGAACAATACAGTGTATCTTTTATTAAAAAGTGTCAAAAAACTATAGAAATACGCCTTGAACTAAAAGCTAAGAATCTGCATGGATCACAACGGGTGTTGACGATTTAGTGCATCTTTCAATAAAACTGAAAAAACATTCGCAATCTCGATTTCATATGTTATGTGAAGTGCAATTGGCATCGATTGGCCGACAAGATATTCATAAAGCGCTCGATTCTGCGTATCGAAAATCTATTCGAGAGTTCAATGAACGCGTTGATGAAAATTGATATATTTTACGGCGTTTGATAGATTGTGTGGTAGTTTGTGGTGCATTTCAAGTTGCTTTACGAGGGCATGATGAACCTACGGAATCCCTGAATTCCGGAATCTATAGAGGTTTGGTTGATTTCGTGTCAGAGATCGATTTGGCTATGAAGCAGCATTTATCCAGCAGTTTTTTTAAAGGTACGTCTAAAACCATTCAGAATGACATATTAAATGCTATTTATGTAGTTTGCAGATCAGAAATACAGATACAAATTAATAGCGTCTAAATTGTTTTACACAGATAGATTTGTGAACTATAACAAGAGTTTTCCGGAGGATGATTTAAAAAAAGTGGTAAACACTTACAATTTTTTGGAAAAAAATAAATTGAAAAATGAGTTAAGTATTTGTAATTTATAGCAGTGAAGATTTTTACAATGCTGACGGCGCGGTTGCTTTACTTCAACATTTTATGGAATTCTCATTAGAATCTGTTTTTTCTGAAAGCGTAATACTTTTAAATGTTGTATGCACAATTCCTATGACGTCAGTAGAATGTGAGCGTTGTTTTTCTACTTTAAATAAAGTCAAAACGTTTACACGAAACACTATGACGCAAGAACGTCTCAATGCATTAAAGAAAGAAAGAAAAGAAAGAAAAAATATTTATTTCATATTAGGAATACAAAATATTCGCTTAATGAATGTCATTTTTTCCCGGTCATCGCCTTTAAGTGCCCGTTTGGGCTAGGTGTTGAGCTGAGAGAAAAAAGGCGGCGGAAAAAAACTCCCAGCACTCTTTTAAAAAAAACAGTACATAATAATATATTTGAGATAACAGAATGGCTATGGGTCGATAATGGTCACACGTGACAGCTGATCGTGTGAGACACCATCAACCCACTTCCACCTGCTCACAGATGCGAGTAATTACTAAAACTAATACAATCTATGAAGAAATAGCCTTGTGTGAGCGAGATTCATTCCCACGCTCCTTTATCATTAAGATAGTCCTTAGTGTTATAATAAGCCTTACGGCATTATGTATGATAAGCATTGAAAAACGATTAATTAATTCTATATCTGATTTTCACAAGAAAGTCATAGATGTCTTCGCTCGTCAAAAAGACCGGCGAATGAATTTTCTGTTTATTCTCTAAGTTTCTGCTCTAAGTTTTTTTTTTTGTGAACCCCCATCAAAAAATGTCACGAGCCGCCTCTGCTTGTGAGTCTAAGTTTTGTAGACCATTAGCTACTTTATACCATCTAAAACTTTTCGTATAAACATTTCGTATTATTAACTGATAAATGTAATTAGAATTCATGAAGATCCAAGCTTTAGGGGCTCTACAAGTCATAACTCCAATCCCACAAAGCTTACATCTTGGTCAAATAGAAGTCATGGCTTGGGCATTTCGCGCCTTTCAACAAGGTATTCCTTGCTGATGTAAGGAAATTAAGAGTGTTATGCTAAGATAAGCAATGCTAGAAATGGCGAAACCATACTTTTAACCACGATATATTTATCTATACTAATATTATAAAGAGATATTTTTTGTATTTTTGTATGTTTGTAATGAATAAACTCAATAACTACTGTTCCGATTTCAATAATTCTTTCACCATTAGAAAGCCACATTCACCCTGAGTAACATAGGCTACTTTTTACCGCGGGAAAATGCTTCATTCCTACGCAAACGGGTAATAGGGTCAACGCGGTTGAAGCAACTGGCTAAACGCCTATGATTTTAATATAGCAATGAAGCCTGTAATAGCACATGGTCTATTTTTTATGCTACGGGGACCCATTGAAGGGGTCTATGCGTGCGAATATTTAATAAAACACTTAAATTCCATAGCATTTTGGCTACTGGATTTCCATATTATTCTACTCTTTTCTACTACTTAACTCTATCCGATCCTGTCATAGCCTTTAAATGATCTTTCATCCTTAGTGGGTATGGTTCTTATCATTTTGCCTGCCCATTGCCTTCATGCATATTGCTTGTTTTGAGAACTATTCGCCGTTACTAAAATGATATTTCTTAAAGGGTTCTATTATTACTTTCTTGGAACAATAACAAAACCCAAAAGCGTTAATTACAATTATTTGTTTAGGCGCTCACCTTTACAAAGGTTCAATCCCAACTGTGATTTAATTTAGAACATTCCAGAGCATCATCAATCTTCAGCTCAACCCTCTGATATTTGACGCTGTAACTAATTAAAAGTCACAATGGCATTAAACTCAAACTCAATGATACGGTAAAGATCAAATTGTTCATCCAATAACGGATGTCAGCGAATCATACATTTTCTTGTTTTGTAGCACGATTTAAAAGTTTCGACGCCAGTGAAGTTCGACGACGCGACTTTGACTTTAAATAAAAAATAAGAAGGAAATGTATTTTACTGTAAAAAAAGCGTGGGGTGCTTTTTGAGATACTATTGACACCATGCACTCCACGCTTTTTTTTACAGTAAAATACATTTACTTCTTATTTTTTATTTAAACAAACGTACGTCAAGTTTTAGTTCGTATTTTCACAAAAACGTGTTTTTTAGTTTTTTAAACTACATTATTTATTTTTAATTTTTTAGTTGGATTTTTTTTCATATTATTGCATTGTCATCGGCCCTCGGCCCACGTGCAAATTTTCAAGTTAATCAAACGCTTAGAAGTACATAGGTGAAAAAGATACCGTTACACACATACATGTAACAGGTCTAGCTAATATAAGCGTGTTAAAACAGGTCACACTATGAAATGGACTTCACAAAAAGAAGGATAAAAAATCATAATTCCTCCAGATAACTATAAAATCTTCATCAGTTTACATTTGGTGGTCGTGGGCAAATGAGATTCCAAATACTATTTTTGTTTTAGTCGGAAGTTGGGTTTATATATCATTATTATGTTGGCGAGCGGTGGTCATACATCAGTTATTCATGTGGGCGAGGAAATTGACAATTAAAAGACGTTTGACAGAAAATTATAAAAATCATTATTATTTCGAAAATTAACTTACACTTAAAAATGATTATGATTCTACAATTTGGAAAGCTATCACTTAATAATTTTTGGAGATAGCCTGGATCAGTAGCGATTCGTCGGTTACGTGGTGCGCAAACAGTCCACCATGTCTCCTTCAATAAGAATCAAGGAAGTGACACTATGGCTGTCACGCTACCATCGATAAGATGGAGTCTATGGTCACTCTCGACCTTAGCGCCACCGTGTCGTGCCGTCGACACGGCATGTTGTACTGTCGTGTTGCCGACATATATATGTATATTTAAAATTATATATTTGTATACATTTTCAACAGACATATTTTCCAATTTTCGCAATTTCATTTCATTTCAAGTATCATGTTTAAGGCTTTGCTTTAATACTTTGTTTGAAGATATTTATAAAAACAAATAACGAACCTATTACAGTAATATCAACAATAACTAGGATCAATTCGGTTTGCGGCAATTTCCAAGCAATATGTTTCCCAATTGTGGCAGCGACGCTTACATTATAGGTATTTACTCGTACGTACGCATAATTGGTTGAAGGTTTGTTTTTATATTTTGCTGAGCCCTTTCGAGGAAAAATATTTAATGGTGACAACATTTTGCGTCTGATTTTATTTTTGGAAATAATTTGTTTGGTTTGTTGTTTTGTTTGAAACAGTGAAACAATATAAGCTTGGGGCTCTCCCAAGAAGTTCACCTCAGAGCAACGAGTAGGTAGTAGTTATGTCTCAGTATCAGATCTCAGTAATTCCTTTAATTTAAGTACTTATTTATTTCAATGATCAGATCATGAAACTGTTTTTAACTTTACCAAAAGAAGAAGAAAAATACTATCTTGGGCGGAGTTTGTTTACAAAGGGCATGGGCGAGGACATTTTGCAAGATACCTACCTAATGAAAATCCCATATTTAACGAAAATCAAACAATGAGAAAGATCAATAAGCGCCCCCAGCTACATGCCTGTTTTCTTTTTGTAAAGACCGATTTAGCGGCAAAAATCAGCTGGAGACCAAACTTTAATTTCAACCAAAGACGCATGACGGTACGTCCACTTTTACCAGACATTTATAGATACGAGAGTAACGAGATATTTCTATACCGATCAATATTATGTGATGTACACTTGTGCTGTGCAAATTATGCAACTGCTGAATAATCTGTTTAAAGCAGATACTGGAATCACGCGAGACTTACACGCGCATGAATTATGTAAGAATCGCACTTTGCCAATTTGCAATTAAGAGTGCTGGCATTGCTGATGGATGAGTCAATTGGGTTCACGTTGAGGTACTCGTTCTCAATCACGTCTATAATAACTTATTAAGTACAATCTCTTACATTCTTTATGATAAATATGTAGCGGATCTTTTTATGGCTGCAACCCTATTTGCAACACACAGCTTTTGCATGGGCACATCATAACTGAGGAGACCTGAAACTACTTGACCTCGCTGCTCCAAAAACCTTTTATAAAGGTTGGAAACTTACTCAGCAAGTAATTTCTTTTTTGTGTCTAAAAACAGTAGTAACCGTAACAGTAGTAAATAAACACGCTGACCACGTGGCCGTACTTTCCTGTCGAACCATGTTTGGCAAAAGGAGATCTCCCGCCGGGCGAGGTGGTCATGCTCGGGGAGCGGCCGACTGACTCCAGCTGACTCAATTCAGAGCTTGTACATATGGTCGGATATTCAGAAAACTTCGATAGCGTGATTCATGAATACCCATGGCGTCATTTCTTGTAAGTAGTGGAAGGTCGCTACACATGAAAAGTTCTACCACACATAATGGAGACAATTGCCAGAGATTATCTAAGTATTAATCAGGAATTTATTTATAGGTGACGACAAGATAATACTAGTGTTAGCACTGGTGATGATGATGAAATAGGGAAGGCTTGCATCCATCTTTGGAGTAGCATTACAGTTAAATCTTTAAGCTTAATAAGCTTAGCTTTTAGTATTTTGCACTCACATGATCAAAAAAAAAGCAAATGCAAAATCCTTTATTCATTATGCAGGGTTTCCCTGGAGAATCAATTCCGCCCACAAATATCTACATTCAGTTTAGTTCATCTTATCTTTCAATTTGCCTAACGCCCACCCTTGCCTTTTAAAGATCCATACTTTGATTCTTCGATTACAAAACGTGCTCATACAAAATAGATTTCACGCGTATCGTAGCGTATCTTATTAAATAAAAAAGGTTATTATTAGGAAAACTGCGTACAAACTGAGCAGCAAAAAAGTAAAAAAAAAAAACTATTGTAAACTTCGCCACTGTGATATTTACAGAATCCCTAAAGAAGTAAACCAAAATCTCAGAAATCTATGAATGATGGAATGATGAAGATTATCCTAAATAAACCGAAACGAGAAGAAATGCGAATTAAGTTATCGTACTTACCTTATATCCTTAATCCTCACAAAGCTTTTAATCTCATTTTTTGTCTGCATAAACAAGAAGGAAACGGAAAATCCCTTAAATAAATAAACAAACACTTCTTCTAAACCAGTCCATTACGGGTTTTCTCTTAGAAGAATTAAATCTGCCCATCAATATCTCCACTTCGAATTCTATTCACCTTAACTTTCAATTTTGCTCGCCCACGCCTGCCTTTTGATGTTCAATACTTTGATCATTCAATTCTGTAACTACAAAATAAACAAGGTTATATCCAATTCTGCAAATAAGAAAGAAAAAAATTGGGACAGTCGCATAAAACAGAAGAAAATAAGAAAGAATCTTCTCATCGCTGTAAAATGGTTAGGTTAACTTTGTTTCCTTCATGATATGTATATTAAACTTAAAACAAAATCCTTGGTCACAATGAATTAGATAGTGGATTGACAACTGTTTTTTGTCTTAATTAAGAAAACATCATGATTTAATTTTCCTACTGTTGGGAATCAACGTCGGTAGTTGAATAAAAATTGTGACCTTGTAGGGGAAACTCCTATAAAAGCGAGCCCTCCTCTATGGAGCGGTCATTATAACGTTGATACTAGTAGGGGCAGTAACTCTGTCCGTTTGCGTACTGAAATTGTGTATTTGTGCTTACTTATTATTTAAATTGTTGTTGTATAAGGAAATGTTAATTAGAAACCTTAAATCGTTACCTGTAAATTGTATCAAAGGCTTTGTGAATTAAATGGTGATCTAAATATTCTGCTTCTGGTTTTCATTCCTAAAATCAGAAGTGGGATCTCCTCACGTCCCACATTTAACGTTGCATCCTGAACAAATGCAGAAATCAGTACGCACGGTTTTTTTTACATTCTTCGTGTATCGATTAAGCAATCTGTACCAGTTCAGTGATAATGATAACTCGAAGTAATTGATTTGAGTGAGACTTATACTGAGTAGTCAGAGAGTATTTGAAAACGTTGGGTAAGGTCAGAAACCGTAAGTAAAAAAATTTCTTTTAAGAAAATATTTATTTGCTCGAATGTGGTATAGTTTTGTTTCATATTAAATTAGGTATTTCAATTAATTTTCATTACAAGGACATTTGCTTATTTAGTTGTCTTCGATTTTATTATTAATTATGCAAATATATGTAATTTTTCGTATAATTTTATAATTTATGTCGATAAGTATCAAATTTCTGTTCACCCATAAATTAGTGAAGCTTTAAATATTTGTCGGTAATTTATTGTTAATTTTGACGCACATGTGGTAGCAATTTTTGACCTTATAGGTCATCGGCAGGCACCAATAGTCTTATCAGGAAAACAAGTAAGAAATTTACAATATTCATCTTTCCTTGTAAATAAAAAGTTGTGTCTTTACAAATAAACGGGCTTCATATATGTACAGACAGGGCACACTTAATATTTTAAACCTTTTAAAGAGTCTCTCAGCTTGTTAATTGAGTGGTATTAGCTATAGCGCGAATACATCTCTTTTGTGCTAAACGCTTTATTGAAATCTGTAGTTTTCCCAGAGTAGTATTATGTATCGAAGATTCGAAGAGACGTATCCATGATAAAATTTTAATGCTTTACTTATTAGTTTTGCGAATCCAAGTGAATTTTTTTTGTTACTTTAAAAATACTCTGCTTATCCTTTGCTTTTGAGATAAATTTATGTATGAAGAAAATGAGTACCTAGTTCTTACAGTCTGTTACTTTTTCAAAAGAATTTATTTGTACCCAACGAGTACAGTACCGTCACTGAGTAATGGCAACATTTTTGTTAAATATTTCCGAATTGAGAGTGCACGCAATTACTTCCGTGAAACAGTGTTTTTGAATATTTGTAGTCATTTCAAAGCAAGAAGTCAATTTATAAACTTGGTATCTGATATTTTTCTGAATACCTACAAATGTAAGACATTAAACAAAGACGTTTAATCTTTACTTTAAAAATTGAATTGGTTGGTCTGTACCAAAAGTAAATTTTGGCAAACTTGCATAACCGAATACAATCTTAAAGTTAAAAGTGACCGTTGATATTTTATATAGATTTCATATGCTATGAGTATTCGTATAATTAACTATCAAAGTTGTTGGCTGAGAGTTACGAGTATCTATCAATTTTTATTCAAGTAACATGGGACAAAACCTTGACATTTTTCTTGAGTTTTCAGACTACTTCCTCTAATGAAGGAAGCAAGTTGAGAATGGGTGATGGAATGACACTCTAGATCAGTGGTTGAAGCAGTGTTGACAACCAAGAATAACAGTACTAAAAAGAAAACTGTTGCTCTTTACTTTTTATGGTTAATGAATTTTTAAGGTAAATAAGTGACATTAAGCAAGCTCAATTATAAACCAACGGTATAATGTGATATAACCGTTTTGTTTGTCAGATTTAATTGATGTCTAGTGCATTTACAGATAAAGTGTATACTGGATACTATTGTTCTTTTTTGACTACCTACCTACTTTGTTAATCATTTTCTTAACGCACAAAATGCTAAACCATTTTCGGATGAAATAGGTACAGGGAGGTTTTTTTTTTCGACTACCTACATACCTTTATCGCTGACCAATTTCAACATTTGTTACTGACTGCGATTAGTAAAGATGTAGGCCGAGCTTCAACCTGTGTACCTTTACTACGGGAGAACACGAGGACATGTGATTTGGTCAGTTCTGACTGTGCACATTGTTATTCTAGCTGGTAGCAATAGTGAACCGACAGTGAGTTACATAAATCTTTTCGTAATAACAAATTATTTTCCTATAGGTATAAGTTTGTTCATAAAATTTCATTTGCTTAATGTTACGCTTGTGTTTCAATGTGCAAATAAGTTTTTTTTTTCGCGTGATACTAAACTTATTATGTCTGCTATCGAATTTTTATTTTTGGTAGATGACTGTGTCGTCTGTTGGCAAAGACAGTGTAATGCCTGGGTATTACTAGTGATGACAGCGTGACGATATTGGCTGAACTTGTAATAAAACATTCTACTGGTTTAAGCACGCTTTTACCATGGTGCTATTAACATTTGTAACAAAGTGTAACAATCTGTGTACTATTGACATCAAGTTGAAAATATTAAGAAAAATGCTAGCATACAACCCGCGGGCTCTGTAACCCCGGGGGCTTTACTGGTGACTTCATTTTTATATTCTACACCCTATCTGACCCAACAGTTTTTTTTTTCTCTATATTGATAAATTTTTGTTAGTTTTATTGGGCCTAAAAGTACTTCAAAGTACGTTTGTCCTAATTTATGCACATACTAGCCTTCCGCCAGCGGCTTCACCCGCGTGGACCCGTTTAATGGCTCCCCATAGGATAAAAATAGCCTATGTGCTATTCCAGGCTTCATTGCTATATTAAAATCATAGGCGTTTAGCCAGTTGCTTCAACCGCGTTGACCCTATCCCGTTTTCACGTAGGAACGAAGCATTTTCCCGCAGTAAAAAGTAGCCTGTTACTCAGGGTGAATGTAACTTAGAAATGGTGAAAGAGTTTTTAAAATCAGAACAGTAGTTTTTGAGTTTATTCATTTCAAACATTGAAAAAAAATATTAGTATAGATTTATTAATTTTCTTTACATGTCATTTTTGAAATCATCATAAAATGAAACCTGATTCGTAATTTTTTTTAATGTATATAGTTAAGTGTTCGAAACGATTGCCTTTCAACACTTATTAATGATCTAATACATTCTCTGCAATATCAGCTGCGCATTTAAAAGAGTGCCTATGAACTATATAATATGTACAGCAGAAATCTGTGAACACTGTTTTTACAGATTGAAATGCGGTGATACAAGAGTAGTGTGATCCTATATGAACATCTAGTTGAAGCCGTGTTATTAACAGAAATCCGTGATGAACACTGTTGTTACAGATTGCAATGCGGTGATACAAGACTAGTGGGATCCTATATAAACATCTAGTTGAAGCCGTGTTATTAACAGAAATCCGTGATGAACACTGTTGTTACAGATTGCAATGCGGTGATACAAGACTAGTGGGATCCTATATAAACATCTAGTTGAAGCCGTGTTATTGTTAACAGAGATCCGTGATGAACACTGTTGTTACAGATTGTAATGCGATGATACACGACTAGTGTGATATTGTACGAACATCACCTAGGTCAAGCCGTGTTTAAGTTTGGGCTACTAAAGTTCACATGCAAGCCGATATTGTAAGAAGTCATAAAAATTTAAGAAAAATATAAGGTTTTAACAGGACTTGCTTTATTTTGTAGTTCTTCCATCAGACCATACACGATCGAGGACGAACGTGTGAGCAGGACGGCCGGATGTAATCGTGGTTAAAAGGAGCTCGGTGATATGTGTACACTATGTTAAACTTTTGAACTAGATGGCGCTACTAGTACATTCATTGAAAAAAAAAAGCAACAACCTGTTAATTATTATTCTGTTTATAGTCATTTATTTTATTTATTTTACTGTGTTCTACCTTTCGCTTCATAGTTCCACTACTATTTTTGTTTAAAATCTTTTAATTCTGAAGCTTAGTTTTAATGACTGTCCCAAAACTTTAATGCAATTTCTCATAAGCTTAATTCTTATCTCGAAGCACTTGTTAAAATTGCACTTGTCACTAGAACACCTCATGCTTTGATTCAAAGCCTAATTGCCAAGTTTATTACAAAGAAACTTGAAATATTAAAGTGCTTCAGACTACATGTCTATCTTTAAGTTTGGTATTTAGCTTGGTTTGTTCTCATTTGCAGAATCTAATCTTTATGATGTCATCATGCGTTCGAAGGTGCGTGGCGCTCTGGTGTGCTTCTGGAAGGCTTTTGGCGCTCAGAGCTTTCAGTGCACTGCTACAGACGTGTAATACATTGAAGGATCTTCACCGCCTGGCGGGGACGCCAGGTTGTCAGGAGAGGCCGTGTTGGGAATCAACGTCGGTAGTTGAATAAAAATTGTGACCTTGTAGGGGAAACTCCTATAAAAGCGAGCCCTCCTCTATGGAGCGGTCATTATAACGTTGATACTAGTAGGGGCAGTAACTCTGTCCGTTTGCGTACTGAAATTGTGTATTTGTGCTTACTTATTATTTAAATTGTTGTTGTATAAGGAAATGTTAATTAGAAACCTTAAATCGTTACCTGTAAATTGTATCAAAGGCTTTGTGAATTAAATGGTGATCTAAATATTCTGCTTCTGGTTTTCATTCCTAAAACTACTAGATATAAGAAAATGTTAAATAGGTATATGTAGATAAGTAACTAATATTGGTTATAAAAACTGAAATTTATATTTATATATAGCATAAATAATATAGAACAGACCTTTTTCTAGCACAACGGAGCTGTAGCTATTTAGCCCGTGACACACACACCACAGTCACTAAACTTTAACTGCTTTGTCTCGATGTTATTTTAACAATATTAATGTTCACGTCACGTATGTTTTTAAGTTATTTAAAATCTGATTTAGGTTAGCTATTCGCGTCTTAAAATTCCTTCGATTTAATCAACTTCCCAATTGTTATGTTACCAACTACAAGTACACCATACTTTTGTCTCGCCAGGTAACTTAAATACTCATTGTAGTATAAAAACGGTTCTACTCGTACCTTCAGCTTGGAGACCTGTTCTTTACACTGCGTCGAGTCCAGGTGGGTCGGATCGCCTGGAGTGCGACACGGTAATTAGCATTGTATGCGCTCAGCCTAAGCCTTATCTGTGCGCACACGCGGACCCTGACGACGAGCGTGACGACATGAGTGCTACAGAAGACGAAGTGGCCCCGAACCTCCCCGAACCCAGCAGCCGGGCGATACGCGCGGCGGCCCGTAGTCTCTGTCGGTCGTCTCTTCGCGGCGAGCAGCTCATGAATAAGGACCACGGAATGGTCCGAAACTAGTCGGGCGATCCCGAAAAACCGAGTGAGTAGAACCGTTTTTATACTACAATGAATAAAGACACTCACGACACCTTTAAGGACAAAACTTAACTACTTTTAACTTTTTAAATTACTTAGCCTGACTTTAATGCGTCGTCGTAAAAATAGTTCTACTAAGGACTATATTCCGATTTATATAAGAAATAAAATAAAATAAAATAAGTTTTACATTAAAATTTAAAGACTGCCCACGGAGCATGTATGTGTAAGAAACTGTAAAATATCCTTTTTATCCAATTGTTCGGCACTGAGTTATGTTTATGGGAAAATGCGGCAAGATTGTACTTACTGGTTTCATTATTAGGCACTAAGACAATATAAAATTCTCAGCTAAGAAGCTCGCTAGCTCAGGAATTTATTTTGTGACTAACACATTTTTGGAATCAACTGCTATTAGGTATCCTCTTTCCAAATATTCAATAGACACGGAGAACTCATAGCAAATTTACAATACAAGGCAGATAAGCCAGTCCTTTATTTTTAGTCTAAGAGGAAGGGGAACGTATTGAAATATACTATTATAATATATGGAAAGCACAAACAGTTGTTTTGCATCTCAATGTGTTAACGTGATGTCTCGCAGGATATCGTCAACACTATTTGTATCGATGTGAACTATCAATTTTATTATTGATTTTATTTTTATGAACGTTTTTTTTATTCTGTTCCGAGTGTATTGAATGATTTCGATAACATTAATCATGAATACTCATTATATTTAAAATGTTGAAAAGGGGTTAATATTTTAATGGCTAAACAAATTTATCTTTCCTAACTTTAGTTTCGTCGCTGCTTCAATAAAAAATCTAAATAAACACTAACATACAAATACGGCTAACCACCTTTCTTCACAAAGTATTTGTAGTATCGATAGCCTATCGATAAGGGTTGGGTCAACGATTGCCGAGTGCTCTCCTCTCCGCTTAGTTAGAACGTCCTGACACTATTCGATACAAAAGCGATAGGTAAATGGTAAATTATATAAGTATTGCATTCATAAATGGTCCACCTTCACATTAAGTACAACTTTTAAACGTCGGAAATAGGTATTTATTTTTTATTTTAAAGGAATAGCCGACTATGGCATGCAGTTCACGTGGTTATGCCCATGGGCATCAAAGCACAACCTCAAGCAAGCCTGAGTCTTATCTCTGGTCGTATTCAGTTGCTCTGCTGCTCCGAAAGGTCATGGTCGCCACATGTAAGTCTGGCCGGCAATTGTACCTTTCCACTGAAACACTTCGAATTTCTTCGCGACAGAAGTAGGTGCAGCGGTGATACTTCTCCGGTCGAAACATTAAACTTCTACCAGCTACAATGATATAAGTTATAATGAATGGTGAAGATCTTTTTTTCTCAATAGTAATTGTAAACTTTCATTATATGAGAATTTATCACACACTAGCTGTGCCTCGCGATTTAAACCGCTTTAAAAAGAAAATGTAGTAAACAAAATAAAGCAAGTTACATAGTCCAATTTTGCTACAAAATTTTCTTTCGTAAATTAAATTCAGCCGCTTAATCATGGCTCAATCAGTAAAAAAATTTAGCAAATATTTAAAACAAAAATGACTAAACACTTTATTCAGTGTTTGTCGGATCGCTTATCGATAAAGCTTGGGTCAACGATTGTGGAGTGGTCTCTGAGCGTCCTGACCCACTTCGGCATGGCATATCGGGATAGGTAAATTATCGTATTTGCATTCATGAGACCACGTTCAATTTAACAGCCTTTTGCACGTTGGTGGAGTCGTAAATGGTGAATTTATTTCTCAATGGTATTTGTAAGCAGTTTTTGTGAAGATTATTATTTTGTGATGATTGTACATTGCCATATCTAAGTACCTGCTAGGAATAACTGAAAGAAAAACAGCAAACATTAGGTGCACATATTATAGCGATGCCAGTCAGGTAAATAAACAGCAGTCGCTACCAAACTTTCATTATGAGTGCAAACACTGAAGCAATTTTCCAAATAATATACCTACATATTATGAGCTTATTATGAAAAAATCTAGTAACTAGTGACATATAATCGTGGTACTGATTATGTTAGGATTTTATTGTGTCTTAACACGAAATATCTTCATTAATCACGAATAGGTAATTCACGGGTTCCTTCATATAATTACCTAAGTACTTTACGTCATTATACCTTTTTTCATGAGCATTATTAAAAATTACTGAATCATCGTAATAAAAACATATATCGTTCACAATAGGTAATTAATTTCCTTCACGCTTCATTTTTTTTAAATATTGAAGTTTACTCCATTTTGTTTAGACAACAGATTATTTTTATCGTCTAGTAACTAGTGACATATAATCGTGGTACTGATTATGTTAGGATTTTATTGTGTCTTAACACGAAATATCTTCATTAATCACGAATAGGTAATTCACGGGTTCCTTCATATAATTACCTAAGTACTTTACGTCATTATACCTTTTTTCATGAGCATTATTAAAAATTACTGAATCATCGTAATAAAAACATATATCGTTCACAATAGGTAATTAATTTCCTTCACGCTTCATTTTTTTTAAATATTGAAGTTTACTCCATTTTGTTTAGACAACAGATTATTTTTATCGCCGGAGTTATTGCCAACGATAAGAGCTGTCGATGGAATAACGACCTCTAAGTTTGTGTACAAATTTGTTTGGCACTTATTACTTTGGCTTCGCGCCAAAAATAGATTTGCTCCATTATTTTCAAAGTTGTAACAATTTGATCTTCGAAAAGTTAATAGATAAAGTGGATATGATTCTTTTGATATTATTTAGGAGATGATGACCACTTGTTTAGCCCGATAACAAGAAAAAAAAAACTGTTATGATGCCAAATCAAAACAAAAAAGAAATAAAAATTAATGTATGAAATACTCTTTAAAGATGTCTCAATAAAATACTTAATGTTAGGTTAGTGTTTTGAGTTTTTAAAAAGAGGGAATAATCTGTATTGTAATGAATAAACTCGAAAACCACTGTTCCGATTTCAAAAATTCTTTCATCATTAGAAAGCTACATTCACCCTGAGTAACATAGGCTACTTTTTACCGCGGGAAAATGCTTCATTCCTACGTGAAAACGGGTAATAGGGTGAACGCGGTTGAAGCAACTGGCTAAACGCCTATGATTTTTAATTTATATAGCAATGGAGCCTGGAATAGCACATAGGCTAATTTTTATCCTACGGGGACCCATTAAAAGGGTCCACGCGGGCGAAGCCGCTGGCGGAAGGCTAGATAATCTACTAAGAGAAAAACAATAGTTACCTATCAGCATGTCGATAGTTAGTATTTATTATATTGTCTGCTTGACCCGATAACTCATGAATCTCATGATACATGGATAGAGTATTCTAAATTAATGAAGGAAAAAACGAACACGATACGATATAAAAAACGAAACATAACAATTTGAACAACAAAAGCATTTCGTCGAAGAAACAAAAAATATCAACAAAGAATGTGACCAACACAAAAGCAACGAACAGAAAACTCATGTAATATTAATTAGATATTTGATAGCACACGAAGAAAAAAACATAGGAAAACAAACAATACAACCTTTACTGACGAAGAAAAGATACGAACATCAAGACACAGTGTGGTCAAAATGAAATTAAGTAACATTTTTACAATACTACATTATTTTGTTTTGTTATAGCATTCCCATGGGAATGACAGTAAAAATCGAACAAAACAGTAGATATTTGTACAACAAAGCATTGTGCTAACAGAAAACTCATAAAATATTAATGAATAGACAAAGCAAAAGGACGAAAAGTTAAAAGCAAACAGGACTTTGTCAACGTAGAGATAGCCCGAGCGATGAGACTCGGTGCGGTCGACATGAAATTTAAACGCGCAGAATTTGTTATGAGTATGACTCGTTATATATCTTGTTCACATTATATTTAAAAAATATGTTAAATGTTAATAAACCAAATGGTGTTAGGTGCTCGCTGCGGCCTTTCAAGTTTTACATCTAACAAAACAAGGTCAAATCTTGCCTTAGGTATCAGGAAATGACCATCCTAAGTCGCATTATGGAAATGTTATTCGCTAGCAACCCTACCCGGCTACAATAGCCAAGAATCAGGAAAAAAGAACTTAAAGATTAAATAATGGTAGCTAAGATAAGAATTCATTTTGTTCAACAACTGATGTTAACTCATAGTGTTTACGACGTTTGTGAGAATAGAATCAATGGCAGATCACTACTGGACGTAGTAAACTAGAACGCAGCAATCACAACTAATCTGAAACTGAATTCAAAAGCAGAACTATAAAAGCGAACAAAAAGAGCTTTGTTAACAAATGTTAGTGACACCGGGTCGAGTATTATAAACCTTGCGAATGTTTGCTGTAACGCGTTTGCCATAAATTCGCGTCATATTTTATTTGACAAAAGTTACCCTGGACACAACCGAGCGACGAGCATCGGGCTGACTGAACAAATTTCAAGCTCACCATATTCTAGCCGCTTTTACGACAGTTTACATATTGTACCTTTGGATGAAAAATATCACAAAAGCATTAAAAAGTGGGCTGGACTGTGTTTTCTGTCCTTGCTTCTATTTACAAACCTCAAGGGCGTTGAGAGGTTCTCGGTTCAACAAACAAAGTTGTAACGACCCCAAGAATATTCTTTCAAGAGTCTTGCTAAAAAGTAAAAGCGTCGAATTCATTCTGAATTCAAGGTTGTATGTAAACAGAAATCCGAGCCAGAAAGCGCGATACAAAGATGGTACTGAACTGGAATAAAGAGTAAGAGAAGGCAAGGTAAAGCCGGGGTCCCACGGCCTGCTTTCTCACAGGTCAGACCGCGCCAGGCCAGGCCAACAGACCGTGGGAACCGACGCATCCGATGAGGCCTGTGGTGGCCTGTTGTCGCCCGTCCGATCCATCGGGAGTCGGTAAGTTCAAAGGCGCGGCGCGGCGCGGTGCGATGATGCCTGTCGCGACCTGTACGGGCGCGTCTGCGTCGGTTGTAATCGTTCATTTCACCTGCTGCGGCGCCTGCGTGTACACAATCGCACATGATGGGGTGGACGAATGAGCTCATATTCGAGTTTTTAACTCTTTATGAAAATGAACCAGCGCTTTGGAATAGTTCGTCGCCTCAACATAAAACAAGAAAGATGTCCATGATGCATGTTTACGCTTAAAAATAATTTAAAAGATGGAACTATCCCTATACCGGAGTTAAAAAAAATTTAATGTCTACAGACCTACAGAAATCCGTATCACTTAACATGTTGGAATATCAGTCAACAGGCCGCACCAGGCCGGCACATGCCATGGGAATGCTCAGTACGGGCCGTGACAGGCCTACACAGGCGGGGCGACGTCTGGCGCGGCCTGTCGCTTGGCGGGCCGTGGGACCCCAGCTTAATGAGGAGAAAATTATCCGTTTTCACATCAAATAAGAACGCTCTAAGCTTCTGCAGCTTACAATAACAGTTGAGCGAAGAAAGCCAGTTCAAAATCTGAGACGTTTAATTTTATGTTATAACTGTTTAACGGCAATCGGCTAAATAGAATTCGGTTAATGTTTTGGAACGTCCAAAGCAGTTAAAACAGCCATTTAAACTTTACAAGGTTTTCCGATTCGCATTGAGGGTGCATGAATAGGAAATGGAAAATACGCCATTATTGGTACAACTGCTGGTATAAATTAGAAACACTGTTTAAATTTTGAATTAGCGTTTGGAAACGGAGTTTTTGTTTCCGATTTCTGACACAAGCTAAAATAAGCTTATGTTGGATTTTAAACCCTTGGCTTTATGGCTTGGCTTATGCTTGGCTTGGATTTATATGATGATGATATTTAAAATCTCACTAATTTTATTTGAAAATAGAAAAATATTCACGAGTACTTAAGTAAGTAATGAGGTTTCTGATTTATGATGCCACTTAGGAAATCCTACACTAAGGTATTTTATTTATTTATTTACCTCCAAAAGGTGTGGCCCCAAGGTTTCAATCATTTAGAAAATTAACAAACCAAATAGGCGATCGAAATTAATATAACTTATCGTATAGTTAAGCACTTTACTGAGGCTTTTTGAAGTTATACTTCTTTAGGCGCGTTATGAAAAACTGATGAGAGTGAAATTTCAAGATGCGCGCGCATCACTGTAACACAAAATTAACAAGATGAAGTTGCCCACTCTCGGAAAAAAGCTACCAACGAAATAGAAATAAAACCTCTCTTAGTCGCGCATGTTGGTACGCTTGTCGAAAGAGTCCGTCAATGGAACGTTTCTCAACACGCATCAACAATATTTATCACAAAACACATTTATCCGTGTTTTAAAAAAACACGGACTCGTTTTTCAATTTATGTTCATAAATTTCATGTAACTACATGTGTCTGAGTGTTTGGTGGTAAAATGTTTAAAAAACTTTCGTTTTACTTCTATAGCTTTTTATCAAGATGTTATATAGAAACGTACTTATCACTGCTGTCAGACATCTGTCAAACGTGCACGTTATGACACTTATGACCGCCGAAGTCACCGAAGTGTTTTGAATTTGAACAACTTTGTCTTTCTTTAATAATTTCAAATTTATTTGTTATTTCCGTACAACATGACGTCAATATCAATGGATAAGAAATGTTGCGTGCCGAAATGCAACGTAACACGTGAGTAAATACTTCATTATTTCATAGATACACAAGTGTTGATACACGATGAAATAATTTAATGCAATTCGTAAGGACCACCATTGTTCGTTCTCTTGCCTACCTGTACCTACAAACTAAAACTTCTGATTCGTAAACATCAATTTGCAGTATAAAAGCTTTGGTCAGAGAGTTATTAATTACATTTACAAAATGGCTTGTTTCTTTAATAATATAAGTTTTGGCGGTTAGGAAGCGCACATGACCCGACAGTTAGCGTAGAACGCAATCGATCTATGCGACTAAGCCAAACGGGCGCGGTCGGGTGTGAGGTGGGTGACCGCTAGTGGCAAAAAATTACGCACGCAAATTAGGGACGGTAAGCCGTCCGTCCCGGTTGTTGTCGATAGAAAACGGTCGTTAAACCTTGTCGAAGGCTTTATGGGCGATTTGATAACATCCGACCGCGGGTTAGCCACTAACCTGCATCTCCACCAACCCGCATTGGAGCAGCGTGGTGGAGTAAGCTCCAGGCCCAGCGGCCAGGCTTAAATGCACTTAAAATAAACTTAAACTTAAACTTAAAATAAGTGCATAGATTGATATTGATAGATTTGAGGTGAATTGTCGGTATGTATAATTTATTTACATCGTAAATTATAAAGCATTATTTACGCTAATTCATATCTATCTAGCTATAATCTTTTAAAGGTTTCTCTTAAACTAATAAGAAGTATAACTTCTAACGCGTGTACATAAGTACACACATTCTTTTTTTATACAATCAGTCCGTATTTCAAACAAACTATATTACTTTACTGAAAAAACAAAGAACTTGCAACCGACAATGTGCACTTAATTGTAATAAATCAGTTGTTCAAATAACTGAATCCTTAACCCGAATCAAACTTTTATTAGCAAAGTAACGAAACAATAAATAATATTAAATATTCCAGAACATATAACGATGCTTCAGATGTATTTCAATCAGAAATCTAAAACAACTTGGTGGATGCAGTTGCATCTTCATAACTTCCCAGTTTACAAACGGACAGTCGGATACAATAGAATTCTTCTCTGTATAAATAGTTGAGCAACTTGTAGTTAGTAATTAGAAGAAAAGGGGTTGTATGTTTTGCTTATGAAGTAAATTGAAAATTCAATGATTCGTATAAGAAAATATTTCGTGGTTCTATTATTTTCATACTTTAACTGTATTTCTGGAACTAACTATCGGAACGTTGAAAATTAAATTCATTCAACATCAAAAGACTACTTAGTTATAAATAAATAAATAATAAACCTACAGTAGGGTAGATATTATATCCTGTGTCGTGGTTACCATGGACACACACAAAGACAGAAACACAAACACCCAGACCGAGAACAGAAATTTAAACGCATCATTCAAATCTCTGTTTCGCCGGGAATCGAACCCGGGACCCTTTGATTGGCAGTCCAGCATGGTAACCATTGCGCCACGCAGGTCGTCGTTTTGTTGTTCCCAACTTGACAGGTTGTAGAGCTCTCATTATTCGACCGGTTATCTGCCGCTGCACCCATTTCTGCCATGAAGCAATCCCTTTGTATTTTGATAAAAGTGAGTCGTATCTGACGTTTACAAGAGGCTGCCAACAGTTTCCTGAGTACTTTTCAACGAATTGCGGAACGGAATTGCGTAAGAATTCCAGAGCTGGATGGAGCCAGGCAGTGGTCAGCCTTCAATGCTGCTGCAATAATCAGTAAATTGCATGCATTTTAATGGACTAACAGACGAGCTGGTCAAGTGTTGTGGTTCAAGTAGTCGTTTTAGCTCATGGACATCTACACAAAACCTCGCAGAATGTCGTCTTGTACAAAAGTTGCGCTGTTAGTACAGAAGCTGATGGTTATTCCTCCCATACGGCCAGCTAGAATTGGCAACCGCATCTTTCCACCGAAATAATTATTTCACCTCAGAAATGGGTGTAGGGGTGGTACTTGAGGAGGTATCTACAAGTTCTTCCACGTGGTTCCCATGTAACTACAAGCTTGTTTCTATCTATCTATCTATCTATCAGCCTTTTAAAGTCCACTGCTAGACATAGGCCTCCCCTAATGTTCGCCACTCCGAGTATCGTACTTCGTTTTATAAAGCCCAATTCGCTCATACCTCATAAACACTCACTTCATGTCAAGTCATGTTGATGATGCCGGGACATCAATCTGTCTGGCGGACGGTACGCAGGAATTTACGCCATCGTGTACACTTCACAATGTCGTCCAGCAGAAACTTAAATTGAAAAATTCTTTCCTACATTTCACTTAAAAATTTTAGAATGAAATTGTGTACAACCTTCGAGACTATCTATCTATCTATATTCTAGAATGTTGTTGCTCAGAAAGCAAATCTTAAGACCTAACATTATAACAACACGACAAAATTTCAGTACACTTTTTAGCTGATTTAATTTAAGTGACTTTTTAAAATAAATCCTAACCGGTTTGCAAGTTATCTGAATGTTTGTAGAAAGTAGAACTTGCATGTTTCGAAGTTGGATGGACATACAGTATTGACGGATTTCGGCTATCGGGTGTCAATAGTGTCGTTGCTTTAAGACCGAGAATGTCCCACTAGTTACTCCAATAATTTTTGCAACAACTAAAAGTCGAACTTTTTATGGAACAATCGGTGTCACTAAAGAAAGGTTCTTAAAGGTTCTATCACATTTTGTGTTAAAGATCGACGATCCGCAGCCAAATATGAAAAACGCATCAAAAGACGATGTAACTTACATGCAAGTAAGTTACATCGTCATAAAGGGCAGTTACCAATAAAACATCACCAGGTAAATATTATTTTTTCAATTTTTCACGAAATAAAAAGGTATTAATATTAGCGTTTACGAGTCCATGAACCAAATTGATCGAACCATGTCGTGCATTACCGTTTAATCGGATACATAAACACGAATGGAATCGGAACAAACAAATTCAATAACCAGCCGATTGGGTTAATTGGTTGAAACCAACCGGAAGTAAACATCGGTTAAATAACTTCGGGTTCAACAATATTACACAATGCACTGGCTGATATGTTTGGTTATTCTTTCATTTTTTACCCAAAACCACAAGTTAAAGAGTTTATAAATCGACCGAGTTTATCACAGTACAATTTCGGGGAAGTCTGGATAGCTTAGAATAAACATAATTATTCTAAGCTGGCTAGTGTCATTTCGAACTCTGATCATAAGAAACTTCTTCGTCGGTAGTCGCGGTTGGTCGCTATGAGGGGTCGTGATTTTAACTGATCGCTTCAGCGCATGAATATCTACACACAAATTCAAGCAAGACTTATTCGACGTCAAAACTAGAAGGTGAGGGGTCGTGATTTTAACTGATCGCTTCAGCGCATGAATATCTACACACAAATTCAAGCAAGACTTATTCGACGTCAAAACTAGAAGGTACCTATGTACCTAAGACCGTACGACGTCTAAGCTCGCAATCTACGTGACTTTTTTCGTGTTTTTGCCACGATATACTACGAGTATCATAATGTTAATCACACTGCGGTTGAGTTTTAATCCAAACTCTTGATTTACGATCTCAATTTTTAAAAATGAGGTCATGTCGTCTGCTCAGCACATGTTTATTATCTTGTATCATTATAACATCATCGTCGTGCCAAACCTTAAGTTCTACAATAGTGTACATACAAATCATGGTTACATTGTGAAAGTTAAGATAACAAAGAAAAGGGAAGTATTTCACCAGATAAATTGGTTTAACCATTCGACGTCACCATAGGCAGAATTTAGTTCTTAAATTTTACCTACAACTAGAATAGTGCCAGGTACTAAACCGAACGTCCCAGGAGCTCGGCTCGGAATAAAGAATAGGTATCCCCTGCCAGATCGTAAGAGGCAGTTAAAAGGGGACTTCTGGGGTCGCGGGCGACGAGAGTGGTAAACGGGCCGCATGCCGTCGTAAGTACCTGAACTGTGTATGAGAACTATACGCCGCCTAAGATGGACCGAGGGGTTTTTACTGATGTAAAAACTCCTTGGGTTGTACACTACAGGCTGCCGGGTACATTTTGAAGGTTAAAAAACAGTGTTTACTTTCGGTGTAGTACACTCCGGAAACACTGGTTTAATAACTGCGGGAACAACAAAGCATATTACACACAATACTCTGGCCCAGTCGAGTATTACTGTTTTTATTACTGCTTGTAAACTGTTGCTGCGGGTCCGGACCACTGGGTACAAATTCTTTATGGCGCATTTCTGTACTTTCGATCTTTGCCACTTGGTTTATAATAAACTTACGCGCTTTATTTCAGTGTAACAATATAGAAATGGAGATGTTTATCCGTTGATAAATTATAAATCTAACTCTCTGTTGGGGATAATAAATGGCATTTAGTATTAATGTAAATGTTTTAAGAAATTACTTTTAACTTGACATACACTTATCAATGTTATCATCATTGTTCTTAGAAAGTAATTTAAGAAACTAATAGACAAGAAAGATGAGTACCTCGTCCTGAAAGGACACCAGATTTTGTGGTACCAAATTTTGAAAGATATTAAGGGTCCTGTGGAGAAACCTACGATCTTTTGTGACACGCGTAGATAGTGCCTGTGTCTGTGCGCCATTTTTCGACCAATGTTCACGTATAAATATATACAATAGCACCATTAAGTAATAAACTTACTACTCGGTCGAGTTAACATGACACCTGGGAGGCAATTCTGTATGCATCCGTCCATAAGTTCTAACATTTTCGGAATCATTTATGGCATATTTAGACACTTTCTTTTTTCATGAATTTAAAGGTTAACGTTGTCATTGATAATATTAAGCCACTGAATGAATAATATTGCTAGAATTTCATCAGTCTGACTCAAATATGAGACCCGAAAATTCACCAAGTTTCGGATACGGGCGTACAGAGTAGCCTCCCAGGTGTCATGTTAACTCGACCGAGTAGTACGTGAACGTATGGCCAAACACAGGCCATAATAACAATCATAGAAAAAAGTCACATAGCCAACATAAACCTACCATACTATTTAATGTTATGAAATCCATACAATAAACGTTTCAAAGTATAAAAGCGATTGTATTGAAATTGATATATAACGGTACTATAAAAATGTATGCTATACTTAATGCTATAGTAATGACTAAGTTTTTGCGGTGTACGAGTATGTATGGCTCCGTGGTATGATTATTTTATTTACTATTTGACAGTTTTTGGATTGTCTGGCGCTGAGATACTCGCTGCGATACGCGTAGGGAGTGGTACATGATGATAATAAATGTCGCACCTTAATTGTAACGTCAATAGACCAGAATCTTAGCTATCACCACACCATCTGGACTCGTGGCGGTCCTCCACAGTCCGCTTTGCACGCTCCTTTTACCACGGACGTGTAGGTTATGGGACAAATTTCAGCTTAGACATTCCCAGTGGACTATAACATGAGGTTCTTCAAGAAAGCTGTAAAAAAAGCTCTCCTCCAAAGCCGGCAATGCTCGGGGGGCTCCCCTAGGGTTGCCCGTGTCCTTAGGCGATGGTGATCGCTTAACACCACGTGGCCCGTCTGCCTTATTGTTCGGTTTACTTATAAAAAAAGTTAAGACAAGCAATGATTAATGGTTCCATAGAGTAACATAGTATATGACGGCTTTATAGACAATCATATGTAAAACTGTGAAGTCTAAGTCTGTGTCTCGCATAAGGACGCGACACACTTCAACCTTGGAAGATTCCCTTCCTAAAACCGTTAGTTGTCCATGGTACAACCGCTTGATACAACAACATCAGCTACACACAGTCGTAAGGTTCGTAATGGCGTCGGCGTACTAATCGTCATTTCAAAGAAAATGGGTAAAAAGTAATACTTCTTCTATGATTGACGAGTCTAGTGACATCGTCAAAAACTGACGATAATATGGACGCTTACCTTACAATTCTCTCTCTACTACTCCTTCCACGGGGCATATGGCTGGATATTTAAAGTTCCCACTGCAGGGACCACCATCGGAATACCTACTCGTATGTAGGTCTAGTGTCGATAAATATTATTATGATTGCCAACATCTTTGCGACCACCATTTATGTGCTATTTCGCCTGTGTGGAGCTCAGAGAAAAAGGCTCAGCACAAACGTACCTACCAGCAGCAGCACATACTTAAGTAAGTACCTTAAAAAGTAGTGATAAGTTTTAGTAACAGATTAGTTATAAGGACGACCCACGTGGCTACTAATCAAGATCTACTAGTTAAGACTACCAATCAAGGGGTCCCGGGTTCGATTCCCGGCGAAACAAAAATTTGAATGATGAGTTTAAATTTCTTTTCTCGGTCTGGGTGTTTGTGTTCTGTTTTTGTATGTCCATGGTACCCACGACACAGGGTATTAATTACCTTACTGTGGGGCTATAATAGTAACGTTTATTGATTTATAAGTCGGCAATTAGAACAGATTTTGGTGACAGTATGACCGTATTAGACAGCTACAAAAGGAATCCGTATATATGGCACCTAAGTCGCATCTCATTTAAAATCTAATGATAACTTGACATAGTTAATTCGACTTTAAAACACTTTTACAACCAAGTACGTTAAAACATCTCATATACGAGTATACTGGTAGCTAAAGCTCAGTTATAAGTTCGCTAACAATCTAACAAACAAAGTTATCTGAAGTTCATCAAATTAGAAACTCCCGCTCTGCTTCGCGTTTAAGTACTTTATTTATGGAGTACGGTGAGCTCCGCAATATAACTTGGGTAATGAGAGATTACCTACTTAAATCATACTGTAAAATGACGTTATTGCTTCAAAACATTCGTTATATAATTTTTAACAAAAAAAAACGCCTTCAAACGGTAAAAAATAATATTGTTCAGTACTTCGCATTTGATACTTTTCCTTGCTAATGGTAGTGACTCTTAAAACTGTTTTGAGTCGGTTCCCATTCAGAGCGAGAGGTACTCCATTTTACTAAGGGCCCGTATTGTATAAGCATAATTGGCGATATTTCCACACATGTGTGCCTATAAAATTTGAGAGTTCTCCTCGATTTCCCTCGGATCCCATCAGCAGATCTTGACTTGGTGACAGTTGGACCACCTCGGGAGCATAAGTTTTTGAACAAAAAAAACGGCAAATTGTTTGTAAAGTAGGTTTACGATCGAGATGTTTACGTGATAACGTCCGCACGAGAAAATCTCCATTCGTTTGTATGCCGCTAGAGTGAGAGAGACGGAAGATCGGTCCACTCACTCGAACGCTATGCCAGCCTCCGCTCGTGAGGATTCCGCGTGACAAGTTTCACGGAATGACTGGCAGCGCTCGAGATGAGACGGGAGATCGGTCCGTCTCTCTCTCGTTATACCTGCGATCGCGCTCGTGAGGTTTTGGTGTGACACAAGTTTCTGAACATGTCACCCGACTAAAACGATTTTAAAGACGCGTTATCACGTCAAAACATTTATCGAAAGAATTTTCTCTCAACTCCTAAACATCGTTGTACCTTCCATCATCAGCTCAGCTACCATTAATTGGAAAAAATTACTAGGTCTACCTAACCTAACAAATGCCGAAAAGACCAGATTCTTGTACGGGGACCATCTTTTCCAGAAAACCCCTTTCACCTATTCTATAATAGTGCCATATGACAGACGGACGCACTGACAAACACTGACAAAAAATTACACAAATAAAATCATAAAATATTTCAGCCAAATCTAATTTTACGCATATTGCGTTTTGAAATTGGCCGCGAGCCAATATTTTGTGTTAACCATACCTGAATAATTATAATTGGATTTCGGGACTAAATTATACAAATTAATATATCAAATTATGCTAATTTGATTGCTTTTCACAACAAGCAACACTTCAATCTCTGCATACTTAATTAAGTGTTCAGAAACTGATGAAGTGCGCATAGCGTAATAGCTAATATAGGGGAAGACCCACGCCCAAAAGTAGGATGCAATAAGCATTGCATCCTACTGACTGATGTACATCCAGTGACCAGTAATTATATCAAAAATATATTAAATATTTATACATGCATTACATGTTATTATTACTACTTATAATAAATACTTTGGAATGCTTTGAACCTCCACGGCGGGAGCGGAGCGCTACCTTAGAAGGATCACAAAATCTGCCGCATTTATTTAACTTCTCTAATATGTATTTTCCAAATTCCGATAAAAATAGGTTTTTATCATGCAAGCGCACATGCAGCGTCCAGCGTAAAACGCAAGCGATCTACGCAGCTAAGCGAAAAAGGCGCGGTCGGGAGTGAGATGTGTTAGTGGCAAACTTCATGGGCGTTTCCGTGCTTCGGAGGGCACGTTAAGCCGTCGAACCCCGTTGTTATCGATAGATAGATAGTCGAAGAAATGTAGCAGTGAAGAAAGCTGCAGGTCTTCATAATAAAGGGGAGGGACCTGTGCCTAGTAGTGAGATGCAAAAAGGGTCTACACCACATATAAACGGGTTAATATTTATTTTCATTTATAATTTACTTGCTACTATTCCGAAGCTTGATGGTTGCTTCATGTAAGTTTAAAAATACAACAGTAATAATAAGTAATTAACTACAAATACATCATAATTTCTAAGTCAGTACCAATAAATTTTAAAATCAGAAATAAAACGGACAGAACTTCTGCATTTTTTATTGACAAGCAGAATGACACAGAATAATGGCTGGCGATGGTTTATAGAGATAACTTCCTCCTTATTGGCTACGGCTTGGCTTGGATGAAGGGAGACGTCAATATAGCATGGCGGCATGGCTCCGATTGGCTAGATGGCTGTCGCGTTCATTACAAAATTTTCATTTAAGTACAGTGAAATTTTCATCCCCAATACCACCATCAATAAATTTTTAACCCGTTTCACTCAATAAAAACATTTACTATTACAAACACCAGTTTAAGTGCAATCCAATTTAACGCACCATGCATTTCGGGGTTGGACGCCGGCCAATATTCTAATTAATAGCAACGTCGATAAAATTATTTGCAAAGGTTTAGATTTCCCAATTAGTTCGACTCCCATTAATGTATCAGTTACTGTCGATATTTCAATTGAAACATTGTGTAACGTTAATCCTAATAGTAGCTTTTGGGTATCGCATTTTAATGCTGTTCTTCTATGCTATGTGCATATTACTATTACTTATAATAAATTATAGATATGAACTATCGAAGCACGTGTAGCAAGCAATGCGGCTCCGGGATTAAGAATAGAGCTACGATATCCCCTGCCTGATCGTAAGAGGCGACTAAAAGGGGACTTCCGGGGTTGCGGATGGTGTGGAGTGGGAGCTTGACCCGTCCAGCCAGCAGCCCCGGGAGGGAAATGAAATGAAATGAAAATAATTTATTTGCACAAATATGGGTATTACAAAAGTTGTTTTATGTACATTTATTAGTTCGCCATATTTACCTCAGCGAGGTATGCAAATTTGGAGGACAGAATTAAAACATAAGTTAGCAGTATAACTAAAATTACTTATAACTAATTTTTTTATAATTGAAGACAACATTGATTTTATTTTGAGGCGGATTTTGAGGCGGTGTATGCGTGGCCGCATGTCGCAGTGAGCACCTGAATGTGCAGGAGAGCACATCTGCTCTCCCGAAGATGGGCCCGTTCTGGGGCGCCGCGCGTGGAGGACATCGGTGCGTTCCAATGGAGATCCTGGAGTCCTCACAAACGCAGAGGCAGGCCACCGAGGGGGTTTTAGTGCGGTCAAATCCCACATAACCTGGTATCCTCTCCCAAGGTGTCGGGTCCCTTTTGAAGGTTTCCCCCGATACCGAAAAAAAGGTAAGCTAGGTGATATAGATCAGTCCCTGTAGCTTCGGGATTAAGAATAGAGCTACGGTATCCCCTGCCTGATCGTAAGAGGCGACTAAAAGGGGGCTTCCGGGGTTGTGGACGGTGTGAGTGGGAGCTCGATCCATCCAACCAGCAGCCCCGGGAAGGGCGGCGATGTGTGCGTGGCCGCATGTCGCCGTAAGCATCGGAAGGTGCAGGAGAGCAAAGCTGCTCTCCCGAAGATGGGCCCGTTCTGAGGCGTCGCGCGTGGAGGACACCGGTGCGTTCCGCCGGAGATCCCGGAGTCCTCCCCAAGCGCAGTGGCAGCCACCGAGGGGGTTTTAGTGCGGTCAACTCCCACATAACCCGGTACTGTCTCCCAAGGTGCCGGGTACCTTTTTGAAGGTTTCCCCCCCGACAACAAAAAAAAAAGGTGATATAGATCACCAACCCTCATTGGAGCAGTGTGTTTGCAAAATTCGAAAAAAAAACGCAAAATTGACTCAACCGTTAACGTCGTCTGCCCTCACGTTTAGCGGTCCCCCGACGCGACGCCGCTTGGAAAATAAAAATACTTGAACTCACATAATATATGTGACGCTGATAATTATAATAGGTTTAAAATATTATTTATTAGTTTTTAGAGTTTATTTTTTTACTACATACATACGAGTATATGAATTTATATACGGTACATATACAAAAATAATATTATATTTTTTACAATTTTTGTATGTCTGTCTGTCTGCTTGTTCCAGCTAATTTCACTGGCAGGTAGCTGAGGTAATAAGTAACTTAAGAAGAAACTTATACTTTATTTTAAAGAAATTCTAAAACTAAAGTCACAGTGACAGCTAGCTAGATAGCTACACATATTAAATGTTCAACAGACATAACATCAGTAAATCCATTTTATTTCATCTAATAATACTTACAACAATCTAAAATAATTTTCAACCATGACGAGGTTAATGTTGACAATAATTGACAGCCTCCGTGGCGTAGTGGTTGATGAGCCGACTGCGAAGAAAAAATATTTGTGCTATGCACATGACTATATTTTGTTCTGTGTCTGGGTGTCAATTTATCTATTTAAGTATGTATTAAGAATTTTAATTTTTATTTTAGTGTTTTTTTTTTATTAATATTTTCACAAAAATATCTCCCTACATTCTTATATGCAAATTATTTTATTCACATCAACATTTAACTAGCTAAACTCGACATGGGTTAACATTTACACAGGGAACCTATTAGTAAAATTAGTTTGTACTAACCCCTACTATCACCCCCTGAAAGGATCAGGTCTACTTACCAGTAACCCTATTTTCCGTAAAGAAAAAATATCGTTGATAGGAAAATCGTGGGTAAGGTGAGGTCTCGAAGGACTGATACTTAAAAAATAATATACCTACCTTATATTATCAGTACAACGCAGCTTCAAAATTTTATATCCGGTATCAGTACCATAAAAATCTTAAACTCGTTTTATCTCATCTCAAAAGTTCTTATTTCAATAACAAGGGCAAAGGACACATTTCATAAGGCTCGACAGAGCTTCATATTCCCGTGAGTGCTTTAGTCAGGGGAGAAAATGGTCGCCATTAAATAAATTCGCTAAGTAAGTTGCTACTCGTATTATTTTACAAAAGGAAGAAAGGACACCCCTGAAAGAAGGATTAATTTGGATAAAATTTAAAAGCGGAGTACGAGTAGGATACTGGTTTTTTATTTGGTACCTTTTAATTAGTTTTTCGGTATAAAACAAATAAATGAACTGTAAAATTCTGGATCCATCCATCCATCAGCCTTTTACTGTCCACTGCTGGACATAGGCCTCCCCTAACGTTCGCCACTCCTCCCGGTCCTGGGCCTTCTGAATCCAGCGACTACCCGCTGTCTTCTTCAGTCCACCTGGTTGGAGTGGAGAGTTGGAAATTCTGGATATTGTATACTTAATTCTATAAGAAAGGTACTCACAATTATTAATACATATTATGATCTATTAGGGCCTCGTTCACCATCTCCAAGTAAAGTGTTGTTTAGTTCCGTCCCAAGTAAAGTAAACTGGCAAGTAAAAGCTATGAGTACGGGTCAGTTTATCATATTATTATGATTAGTGCTACTCGAACATCGTGAAATTGACATTGATGTTACGGGGTACTTTAACCGACAATTAGCGTACTTGTCACTTTACTTGAAGATGGTGAAAGAGGCCTTTATTCTAATTCACTAGCGGCCGACCACGACTTCGTCCGCGTGGACTTTAGTTTTTTGCCCCTATCCTTCCTCAATAAATGGACTATTCAACACAAACAAAGATTTTTTCAATTAGAACCAGCAGCAGTTCCTGAGACTGGCGCGTTCAAACAAACAAACTCTTCAGCTTTATATTACATATTAGTATAGATTATCTGTAGCTGTCAATTTGACCGACAATATTCTAAATTGGAATTTCAATGCCAGTGCATGAGATTGGTTTCCACATACACTGACAATATTCTAAATTTAAATTTCAATGTCAGTGCATGAGATTTTGGAATTATAAATTCGAAAGTAACTCTGGCTGCTACGCTTTCCCGCTTAAACTACTGAACCAATTTTAATGAAATTTGGAACACAAATAAAGTGGACCTTGGGAAAAAACATAGGATGGTTTTTATCCTACGGGAACCTATAAAACGGGTCCACGCGGGCGAAGCCGCTGGCGGAAGGCTAGTTTTAAATAAATAGCAATAACAAAAATTTTGTGAGTTAAAGTGGTAGCATGCGCTAGGACAGTCTTTTTCAAATTTCTTATTATATTACGGCGCGTAGTAAATAACATTTGTTCAACAAAGACATCAAGAACAATACATTTTTGCGGCTCTTACAATTTAGTTGCGCTAAGTTTGTAAGAACTTTTTGTAATAACCGGATTTGTCGTGATATTTGTAAACTGTTTGTCATCGGACTTCTATTGAAGTAATTCTAAGGCACAGTAACAAAAACACAGAAAAACGAATACAATCAGTTTTTTTATAAATATTTATTTATTTATTTATTTATCCTTTATTGTTACAACGAAATCTAAGTTGTACAAAGGGCGGACTTAATGCCTAGAGGCATTCTCTACCAGTCAACCCTGGCTGATGGTGAGAATTTTCAGGTACTTTTTATACTACTTCTAGACTCTAGAGTATGTCTCTAGAGTTCTCTCTAGCTAGTGAAATCTTTTAGAAAGTGAGTTGTGACTAGTACATTTACGAGTTACAAAATATGTTTTGTATGACTACAGACATAATATAGGTAAATGCAGGTTTCAAGCGTTAGACCAACCCGCATTGGAGCAGCGTGGTGGAGAAAGCTCCAGGCCTCCCCAATAATGGGGAGAGACCCGTGCCCAGCAGTGGGTCGCGAAAAGGGTTGCATCCAAATGCAGTTAAGTAAAGTAACATTTTTGTAAGGCCTTATCTAGTTATATTTACTATAAAAAAATTCAGGGGCGAAAGACTATCATGCATCATAACATTCATAACAATATATTCGTTTCTAACGCAGGTAAAATCGATCGACGTAACTATCTATTGAGTATAACTATTAAAATCTATGGATTGGATATCATTGACATTTTTGACGGGTTATTTTATTTCTAACTTGTTCATCACACGGTTATTAAATTATACGTCTGGATATTTTGTTTTATTCACGGATCATTAAGATATTGTGAAGCGATTCGATTTGTTTAAATGAAGATGTGAAACTTTCTTGAATTTTATCTCTATAACTACATATATCTTAAGAGAATCGCTTAAGACCGTTGTATTACATATGAAAACTACTGTGAATGCACCTTCACACGTACTGGACACACAGCTTTCTCTTGCAGTAACTTGATGTGACAGCAAAATGAAGTTCTAATGTTCGTAAATAAACTAGGTACTTCGTAAAAAACTGGGCCTCAAAACAAACGATGATTTTTAAATTTGAATTGTTCAACAAGAAAGTACTACCGCGTCCACTTATGACGTGAATCCGGAATTTAAACCCTTTACAAAATGAACACTTGAACGCTTGAAAATTTGCAATAGGTACACTTTGGTCGGCTGCGCTTAGAGTAGGCCTTCAGGGCCTTTTTTCTCCATCGGCCTAGTGCATGCCCATTGGCATTTCAACTTTTTTTTCTTTAGCTATGTCTTGAGACATACTGAAATGTTAAATTACTGAATAGTATTCAGTAATTTTAGTCCGTCTACCGTATTTCATTGTTTCTGACTGTGCCAAATAGAGACAAAAGAAACAACACAGCTCGCTCCAAAGCTCGAGAAGCATATTGAGAAAGTAGAAATGACCATGTCTCAGCGCCGTGTATCATCAGATCATCATTGGCGACGCACAGTGCTCAAAAACTTACGACGAGAATAAATTTTAGAACTTTCCCAACACTGACCAGCCGAGTTGGATTCTTTCTTCTATTGTGTGTTCATCAGAAACAAGCGGTTGCGTGATTCTCTTCCATCAGGTTCCAGAGAAGCGCGCAACTGCACTAGATCTCAAACTAACTTTTCTCCGTTAAGTTTGTGTTTCGATGTCCATGGGCTACAGGGAGTATATCATAAAAAAAGTCTTGGTGATCGCCTGCTACTGTTTAACTGTTTTTTTTTTATATAATAAAGTCCACCAACAAGATTATGACTGTGTTTTAAGCCAGGTGTTTCACATGTGTAATTAATCAACCACGTAGGTAGTTGCGGGTGTAATGATCCTCACAATACTATTGAGAGAACACGAAGCTCAACTTGTCAAAATGTCTGTGCGAACGAAAAGGGGTTTATTCTGACTACTATACGATGTGCGTATTATAGTTATTTTATTTATTTATTTCATATCATATATGAACATTACAGATTTTAAAAACCCAATGCGTTTATCATAGTTACAAATTTTGTACGTACCTGCCTGCTGCTCTATGAAATGCAGCCGGCGGAGTAAGAAATATATCTAGGCTAGTGTCCTTGGCCAGGACACCATTGAGCAACGTCAGGGCAGGTTATGGTACTGTAGGATAACATGGGTTTATTGATACTTTTATAAAAATTCTTGGAATATCTCCGACAATTTCCTTGCTGTGTGTCAAATTAAAAAACTGTACGACGTGCACAGTAGTGGAAAAATTGCCATATCGATCAGAAGCGACGGTAAAGGCGATGGCCAAGTCGCGTTAAGAGGGCAGTGGGAGAACTATCTACTTTTTCTCGAAGGGTTTCGTCAGGTTTTCAAAAGCTAATAACAAGACAGCGATGGTCGAGTGGTAAAGCAACGCGGTGCCAAGTTCAAGGCTTCGGCTCGCACCTCGGGCAAAGAAAGTTAAGTGTGTGGTTAGAAATTTAAAAAATATTGTGACGATTACGATGTTTTCCATCACCGTGATATGCATGACAGAGTTATTCTTAATTTCTCGAAGGCATGATGTCCACATCCGTACTTGGCTAGCGTGGTGGACTATAGCCTAAATCCATCTTAATTCTAAGAGGTGGTCTGTTCCCAGAACGGTCACATAAAAGGGGTTAAAAATATATATAATACAGGTAAACAGCTAAACTTTTCAGAATAAAATGTAGTGTCAGAATACATCTGTTAAACATACCTAAACGGTCTATTTTAGGTCAGTATATTTAGGGAAAGCGCGACTAAGGGCTAAATTGTTTGCCCAAGATATGGCATCAGTGGAGTTATGGCTGTGTGGCTGGACTCTTCATGAGATACGATATTTTTTTATCAGTGAATGAGTCTTGGCATGGCACCATTTACTTAACGTTCTTATGAAATAATTTGAAGCATTTATTTTGATTCAACAGCACGAACACAGTGTGAAATGACCCTCACAGCACAGGTGTGTTTCCATCTCGTTTGCCCAGATGCTGGAAGCCCGTAATACGAACACTCATTAAAAATACATCAAAAACCATAGTGTGGGTGATAAGTAAAGATAAAATTTTGAGTAATAAGTAAGAACCTTGCCTTATCACTTTCTAAGTAGTGGACATACGCGTACTAAAAAACTTACATGCTCTTAAAATATTTGTTGTATCTTTGATGTTATAGAGATTACTTTAAAAGATAATTAGTAACTATCCGTAGACAGAGTCGTACTTTTTGTAATCGATCTTTTTTTCTATATAAGCATACTAACCTTCCGTCAGCGGCTTCGCCCGCGTGGACCCGTTTTTGGGCTCCCGTAAGATAAAAACCATTCTATGTCCTTTCCCAAGGTCCACTCTATATGTGTTACAAGTTTCATTGAAATTGGTTCAGAAGTTGAAGCGGGAAAGCGTAGCAGACAGACAGACAGAGTTACTTTCGAATTTATAATATTAAGTAGGGATTATATCTATTTTGTTTTTCATGTAATATATTTTACAGTCTGCATTTCCGTTCAGAATACCAAAGCTGGGTACGAGTTTCTTGCCATAATTGGAAAGGGTTCCCAAACTTACTCCACCACGCTGCTAGCAGATATGTATCATCACCAGCAGTCCTCCGACAAAAGAAATCTTTCGTTTTACAATGGGCCGTACGGTACGGCTCAATGCGAGCTCTGAAGCACGGAAACTGCTTAATATTTGTCACAAGCCCATCGCACCCATCAGACTTCAGACTGCTTTGACCTTGCTCAGCTGCGTAGATCACTTGCGGTCTGTACTGGCCTCCAGGCTTTGCGCTTCGTCCATATGGATGCTATAAAAATATATACAGTTTCAGGTTATCGGTTAAACGATCTCCGCTTAAAACAGTGGTACGGAATCGTAGACATTCTATTAAATATTATTGCAAAAACTTTGTTATCAGATCAACGTTAACTAAATTTGGAATTCAATACAGTTTTAAACGATCTCTTATCATATTTATGTCGGAAATAACAAGACCTCCGATTGGCCGAAGTTTTTATGTATTGGCATTGAATTTTTTGTTACCAAAAGTCACGGTTTCCGTGAAGTTTATCGCCACGAAACGAGATCTCTTAACGCACAGATTATTTTCGAATTGTATAATTAGCGTTGGTCTCTGGTAATTTAATGTTCCTATAATTTGAATGTTTATCTGTCCACGTAATTTGAGGTTGCGAAGGTCATATGTATTGCAGAGCGTATAATCAGAATTGTCACAGGTGGGTGTTAAAATGAAATGAAACACGTCACAGTCGTAGACGTATTGTTATAATATTGTATTATGTTCCAGATGATTCCGCGAATGTATGACCTACCTATATTAAATCAAAAGTAAGTGTCAGTGCAGTAATAAAAGAACCCTTAATGGCGTGACTCAGCGCTTTAGGAGGACTACGGGACCTTCAGTGGAACGCACGTCAAAACGGGCGTCAATCCGGAGAACGATGGTGCTCTCCTTCACCTTCCAGTGCTTACGACGGCTTGCGGCCACGCTCACACCGCTGTCCTTCCCGGAGCCGCTGACTAAACGGTTCAACTCCTACTCCCGCTGCTCGCAACCTTGGAAGCAAGGCAAGGGATATCGTACCCCTTTCATTAATTCCAAAGCTGTCACCCACGTGGCGTACATGTTCGAGTGCATCTCCTTTTAAATTAATAAGAAATACCTACTAGTGCTAGTTCATATTTATAATCTAAAATAAGTTATCCCTCCGAAGATAGTTATTTTCCTATAACTTCATAGACTAAAGCTATTTATAACCATAGACAAAGCTATTTTATTACTTACTCGTAGGTACAAGTTATAAACGATGCAATTTATAAAATTGATTAGCATTTTAGTAAGATTGGCAAAAAGGCATGGAATTTTATGAACATTGCTGTTTTGGCAGACAACCCGGCAGGAATTAGGTATAACACTCTAGGACAAACTACTTATTAACAGTTTTTACCTCAAAGATGCCTCTTGTCTCTTTCGAACCTTTCAAACCATTCGACCAATCGGCAGAAATCAGATTAGGACATTACCACTTAAATCTTTCTGTGCGGCAGAAAAACCAACCTGGAATATCTCATGTCATTAGCAATGACTGGATTTTCTGACCACAAATAAAATATAACAAATAAATTGTAAACTATAATACCTAACCTATTGTACAAGTTTAAGTGGTTTCAATTTCAAGTCATAGGATTACTATGGACTGTACGATTTGTTACTGCCTAGGTATTTTTAAGCAATATTTTAGGCACATGCTTGTGTGTTTTTAAAATTCTATGATGGGTTACGCTTAATAAAATTAATTTTGATGTAATCTTACGATAACATACATATTGATTTGATGATTAAGTTAAGACTCAATGCAACAATGTGCAATAGCAACAATGGTAAAAAAAGGAGTTCAGATTTGTAGAAATATATAAAGAAAATGGAATCCACGTCTAGTAAACGGCTTCAGAAAGCCGGCTGACCGATATAAGTAGGTAGGTATGTAGGTAAATACCTACCTATAAGAGAATCATAAGCACCTGCCTACTATATCCTTAGTGGTAGAGCACTGCAACCATGATAAATGATAGCAAATAAATGTAGGTAGAAATAATTAGGTGGTATACTTACATACATACCTACTAGGTAGGTACCTAAATGAGCTGTTCATTAGAACCACAGAGCAACGAATATTCATGTCGCGCGATATGAATATTCGTTGCTCTGTGATTAGAACGTTCCTAAGGTGAGCGTAATCACTTAGTTCTCATTATCGTTTTTAATTAGTGTAATATCATGGTAAAATCTAACAGTTAGTAGGTACTAGAGAACGATCTATTTGTACGCAAAATATATCGGAACAAACGAAACGAGTAAGGAATTACCTAGGAGACAAATGAATTATAAAGATTCGCAGTACATAATATTCAATGCATTGCAATTTATTGCCCATTATAAAACGATATACCTACCTATAAAAACATCTACCACATTATCTCACGTAGTTACCTATAATAAAACTTTACGACAAAGTTATTTGCCTGGACGTGGTTTACACTCTAATTTATTTTAAAAAGAGCTCGTAGCATAACAAAATATAGCTAAAACGATGCAGAGATGCAGTAATAATAGACCAAGTACGTGCTAAAAGGTTATCCGGCGTGTATTCGCCAAAACAGGTCAACGATTCTGTGAAGGGACAACTTTTGAGATGTAAACAATGGGTCAAGTCAATGGGGAGAGTTACAATAACAAACCTTCGATAGCAACGACGTGGTCACGAATCTGTTGGGCCAGCAACGGGTCAGGTACCAGCTCCACAAGGTCGTAGAGAGCGTAAATCGACGGATGCACGCTCTCAAACCTCTGAATCTCTTGCCGGATCGACAACGACGTATTCAAGCACGCCTGGCTATGCTGCCGGTTACACATCGTGCTCCTGAACCCCAGCATTGATACACCTTCCCAATTATCACACCACAACACTATTATTTCCACTACGGACGATGCATTCCCATTTCAATACGTGAGCGATCCGCACATAGCGGCGTGCTAAAACTTTACAAAACACACTCGGTATGTTCGCTCACGTGTTCGAAACAACAATAATATTTGGATAAACACTTGTCACAGTGATTGTTTTGCGGAATATGTGTATGTAAATAAAGTAAACAACCGATTAACGCGCGGGTCACTGACAGAAACACGTACAAACCACCCCAACGGCAGCCATTACTGAACTGCGATCGGCGTTTTGTTCCATGAGCAGCGAGCATCTCAGTGCGAAGAGCTGTCAAATTCTGTAATTACGTAAACACCGCCATCTATCCACGCAGTAGTGTTACATTTAGTTAGATGTGGTACCATTTAGTTCGCGTGTTAGCCGCGGAAGGATTGTTTTGTGGAACGCACGTTTGGATCAACAAACTATAGGTAAGTATCTACATAGGTATGTATGTAGTCTATGTTGGTACATACATAATAATATTAGGATAGGAAACAAAGAAAACAAATTACCTTTTTAATGTTTCTTACGTTATTGATTTACGATTAGGCCAGTCATTATAGACATCAAACATCGCAAACGCGCATGTATCTACGAATCTTTTATAGGTATGTTGTTAGGTCCCCTATGAGTACCTAGTCTATACCAAAAATTGCAACCCTGAAAACCTTGTGCTGCCACCATGATGCTCGAAAAACTGCGAAATTCTGGCTCTTGTTTCAGTTTTTTTGAAAAAAGTACCTTAAGGAAGAGTGTTTCAGATATTTTCGTCATGTTATTTTATCAAGCTAACTAAATTTACTACAATTTAACCCATTCCATGCCAGTAACGCACTCGTGTGCATTTTAGTGTTTTTTATTTGTGTGCCTACAGCGCACCCGTACGCGTTTCGTGAATGTTTTACTAAGTTATCATTTTTTCATAGTGCGTTTGATTAAATGTTGCCTTTTTTTATTAACCTCAATTTAGATTATATTTCTGATATAGTAACACAGTTACGGTAATAATAGACAATGTCACATTTGAATTAACGTCAGTTTTGTACTTGTGATTTTTGCTAGTAATGTGAATCAAGTTTTTGCAGTGATTTATGTGATAATAAGCAAGTAAATATGATTATTTAATCAAATTTAGTCATTTAGATATTACAATAACGTTATTTTAAGTCTATTGATAATGTTTTGAATTTTATTTATAGTTCAAAACATACCAACGATAATGGTGCGTTCAGTGGCATTTATGATTGACTTCGTTCGTGGATGGTGTTATAAATCGACAATAATCGGTCTCTAAATATTACCTACCTACTACTGCTACTAACTAAATTTTATTATTTTACTATAGTCGTCGTATTACATACCTACCTACATGATATTCACCGAAGGTTTTTAAAAAAATAATATTGTATGAATTTTGTGAAGCTACTAGTATTTTCGTCTTGTTTAGATCTTTTGTTTTCTGTAGCTTTAGCATTATGATAAACAAGAGGTCGTCGCTTGGTTGAATTGTCACTTAATATTACCGAAGATACTAATTTACAAGCTAGAAAAGAAAGTAATTCACAAGATAGGTGAGCTATAATACAGACAATACATCTTCATTATAACTATTTAATTTCAATATAATGTTTTTATTATTACAAATACAGCAAATCGGATACCAAATATGTTTCAGAGTTAAAAGTAACACATCAGGTTTAAAGCGGAAAAGAGCAAGATCTTTAAATACGGCAGTAGAAGTGGAACCTAAGAATATTCGGCGAAATTCTATTAAACCACAATTGTGGAAAAAAAGAGAATTAGGACTGATTTGAATAAATAGAAGTATTTTTATTTTTTTACCTACACCCTAACAATTTAGATTCGTTGTTCATTTTTCAAATCGTGCAAAAGCTATATACTATCAAAGGTGCGTTCTCGGATCTCGCGAAAATCTTTTTTCACCTTGTGCCACCCACGCACCATATGCGTTTTGTGGTTTTTTTCGTATTTATCAACAATATTTATTATTATTTTTATTAATGACACCATGAGTAATCTATTTCCAACCAAAATTCATAATAAAAAGTGGTGGCACCTGGTCAACAATTTTTAAAAAAAGGTGGCATGGAATGGGTTATGCTCAACATGAGCTCTCTAGGTCTATTAGTTGCGGAGGTACAGCTAATCAAAGATGGGCATTTTTTTCCAAAACGTGGCAAATTGTCAGTAAGGTTGTTTGTCAAGACATTCGCTGGCTAAACTAATGGTCCTAGAGTATAGCCTTGAGAGAAGAATTTATAAAAAAATGAATTAGCTTTAATTTAATTTAATTTGAAAGAAAAATATCACAATAAAATACTAAGCACAAGGACTGGTTAGACTTTTTCCCTTTTGGACGGGCCGGGTCTCACCCAATCTGGATCAGTGAGAGGGAGCCGGGGAGAAGAGACAATGTTTTCTGGAGGTGGAGGCAGGCCGTCATGTGGTGTTGGATTGTTCATATCCTCATCCTCCTCGTCTTCGTCCAATGATATGAATAATCCAACACCATATGACGACCTGCCTCTACCTCCGGAAAATATTGCCTCTTCTCCCCCGCTCCCTCTCACGAAGACGACGAGGATGAGGATATGAACAATCCAACACCACATGACGGCCTGCCTCCACCTCCAGAAAACATTGTCTCTTCTCCCCCGCTCCCTCTCACTGATCCAGATTGGGTGAGACCCGGCCCGTCCAAAAGGGCAAAAGTCTAACCAGTCCTTGTGCTTAGTATTTTATTGTGATATTTTTCTATGTTTATTTGTTAAGTGTAATTTAATTCGAAACCATGTTACATTTAAAATGTCGAATTCACCACTACTAATGTTGCATGTCTTTTTAAAGAAATACATACTCACTCACGTCATTCAGTAGACGGTTTTCATCATTTATCCGAAATCCGGTATTTTTATTTTTTTTAATGCTACAGCGTCTACGTAATAGCGACAACGGCATCCTAAAGGTGATTGCTGCCAGGCCCGACTGCTCCATCCAGCGCCACTGGATTGAGCTAGCCATAGGGCTGAAATAAAGTGTATTGTGTTGTGTAATTTAATATTGTTTTTACTAATAATACTAACATAGATTAACCTTTAAATAACGTAGTGACGTCTGTCAGACGTTGTCATACCTTCTCTCTCTCCTATTTTGCCCGCCGCGCGCGCCACGTCTACATCCCCCGCAGTACCTTCCCTCAACCCCGCGCACTACCTGGCAGTGGCACGCAGGCAGGAGCGCGAGAAGTGCACACGTATCCCGCTGCGCTGCAGTCGACGTCTCACAGACGCAAGGTCAGTATATACGGTATTTTTTCTTAGCGTCTGAACGACGCTAGCGCGGTGTTTATGTATTTTGTACTAAACGTCTCGTAGTCGTCATTACGGTATGTACGGTCTAATTGTTTTGTTACGCTTTCAGATGTCGGAACCTGAGGCATCAACTTCAAGAAAAAGAAGCTATAATAGGATAGCACAACCTATTCCTCTTAACAATTTAGTAAACGCTGTTCGTAACATAATAGAAGAGGAGGAAACAGATTCAGATTATAGCCAGTTTGATGATAGTGAGGCAGACCCACGTTGGCCAATGGCTATTTTTTACCGCTTGATGGATATGAGTGGTGTCAATGCATATATTTTGCACAATGATTGCGAAAATGCAACAAAATTGACCCGAGGAGATTTTATACTTAGTTTAGCCCGTGAATTAGCACTGCCCCAGATGAAGTTACGGGTTTATAACACTAAAATTCCCAGAGAGCTGAGATACACAATTGAAAGAGTTATAGGAAAAAATGAGATGCCCCCGGCCCCGTCAACTTCATCTCCACAAGCCCTTGAAGTTCGAAAAACGTGTGCTTTATGCCCTAGTAAGATGAGAAGGCGAACCAAATATTTTTGTTGTGTCTGTGCCAAGCCAATGTGCCTTGCAGTCAAATCTGCGACTCATGCAAGTAATTTGTATTTTTTTTATTTTCTTATGTGGGAAGATCTTTTGTTTCAGTTAAGTTTAAGTTTTGTTTTTGTTAAAAAATTTATTAGGTTTGTCCAGAAAAAAGAGTTTAGTGTTCATTGAATTCTATGAAGAAATTTTTCAAATGTGGCTATTTAGAGCCTTGCTATTTTTGTCAAAGTGTATTGGAGATTGCTGGCTATGAATGTATCTTGTTGTTTTATGTTTTAATTATAAGAAAAAATAAAGTTTAAGAGGATAACTAATATTTGACTGATTTTATTGCGATTTTACTAGAGGGTGTAATAAATATGAAAAAATTGATCTCATTCAACAAGACTTATATAATTAAGCAATAAATAAATAATTTGTTTAGTATTTTTATTTGTTTTAATTACGAACATTATTATTAATATTTCGGTATAAATATAAAAGATCAGAACAAGATACTGTTTTAGAAATGTTCATTCAAAAATTACGTCTGTGAGACGTCACTACGGCATATATGCGCAAAATTCACCACCACTTTAGTTAAAGGTTAAGAATGATTGTTACTAACGTACTAACGATATATGGATGTAATTTATATCTGAAATAAATGTTTATTATTATTATTATTTAATTATTTATGAAATGTTGAGGCCTAGAGGCTCCAATTTGGAATTAAATTAAAGCTAATTCATTTTTTTATAAATTCTTCTCTCATGGCTACTCTAGGACCATTAGTTTAGCCAGCAAATGTCTTGACAAACAACCCTACCGACAATTTTCCACGTTTTGGAAAAAATTGCCCATCTTTGATTAGCTGTACCTCCGCAACTAATATAGCTAGAGAGCTCATGTTTGGCTTAAATTGTAGTAAATTTAGTTAGCTTGATAAAATAATACGAGAAGTATATCTGAAAAACGCTTCCTTAAGGTACTTTTAAAAAAAAAACTGAAACAAGAGCCAGAATTTCGCAGTTTTTCGAGCATCATGGTGGCAGCACAAGGTTTTCAGGGTTGCAATTTTTGGTATAGACTACTCTTAGGGGACCTAACAACATATAAAAGATTCGTAGATACATGAGCGTTTGCGATGTTTGCCTTTTTTTGTGTCGATAATGACTGGCCTAGATGTGTTAAGTCCAAAAATAAAAAAGTTAAATTATAAGTTCCCGCTGATGACACTCGCGTCTTTCGAAAGTGATGCAAAAATTATACTTGACGGCTGACGCTGGCAATATGCACAGAGTTTGCGATGACCTTAGAATAATTACGTATAGAATGAGTAACTTCATATACAGCGCGCTGTCAAAATTGAAGCACTAAATAGATTCACACAGATGTCACATCTAACAAACAAATTATTTTTTGTTTCCCAAATTAACTATAAAATACTGCAAAATATTGAAAACTTCACTGTGAAAAGTAATGTTATTAGACTTCTTTTGTTTTTCAAGAGTGTTGTGACACAATTTAACAGCACACCCGATGTTTGGTGCCATTAAAGGCACCAATAAACATGCTTCAATTTGGGCGCGCTGACTTGGTTTCTATAATGTTATTATTCTAAGGCGATGATATTATTAAAAATTAAATGTATTTAATCGCATTCTAACTTAGTAAACGAAATACTTAACCTGCATGATCAAAGCCTTAAATTAAAATAATTCGATTAAATAAAACGGTTTTTCACTTTTATATAATGCATTTTTATGTGATTTTCTTGTTAATAATAATTATTTTTATTCATATTTGGCCTTTTTCAAATTTCAAAAGCTACGTATCATAAAAATAAAAATCCACAAAGTACTATTGCCAATGCAATTTTATACGACCATCGATATAGTATAAAGATCGATGTTATAATATACTTTACGTAAGTATAATATAAGTCTATGGATGTATACGACCATCGATACGCGACTTTATCCGCGTGGACTTTGGTATTAGGTATTAGTCATAGCATGATGTTATATAACCTATAGCCTTCCCTTATAAATCGACTATTCAACACAAAAAGAAATTTTCAATTCGAACCAGTAGTTCCTGAGATTAGAGTGTTCAAAGAAACTCTTCAGCTTTATATATTAGTATATCTATAATAATTATAATATATACTAATATATGGGCAGTCATTTTTACATTTATATACAATATCTGTAAACATAATTTAAAAAAGAACCCTAGTTCATGAGATCTCCAAAAACAAATCGTATAAAGCCTTTTACACAAACAACTTACAGTGTTTCAATATGACTTGACAAACAAAGTTGGTAAAGCTACTTAAGGGCGTCTCTCTGAAATAAACGCGGGTTAATATTAAATTATAGAGACTGCGGCAGACGGTGCTGCTATAATGAGGTTGTGATGTGTTCGACCGTATACGATAAGGATAGAAAATAATAGAAAAGGAAAAGTTAACAAATACCTTAGCAGTAATTAAGATGATTGCGTTGGATGGATCTAAGCACCCCCCCCCCTCCCTCTCACCCTCCTCTTTCCCCCTTCGAACCCTCTTAGAAATGAAAATTAATAAGTAAGTAGTAGCGATGCATTTACAATAATAAATACGTGCTACTTTCATACGTATGAAATTTCAGATTGGTTATGACCTACTAACTATCAATTACAAGTTAATAATAATGTTAAGAACTTCAGTCATCATACTCATCATACAAGCGCGCTGTCAAAATTGAAGCACTAAATAGATTCCTACAGCTGTCACATCTGACAAACAAAATATTTTTATTTTGACCAAATTAACTATAAAATCTATACATATAAAAGAGGATGTTTGTATATATGACATCGCAAAACTCAGAAACTATTCGACCGATTATTATGAAAATTGGTATGTATATGTATTTTTTCACGGAGAAGGTTTATATGCTATCCATTATTATTATTATTTAATATTTAAACGCGATACGGAGTTCGCGGGGTCAGCTAGTACTACAAAATATTGAAAACACTGAAAAGTTATTTTATTAGATTTCTTTTGTTTTTAAAAATGTTGTCTTGCGGAGCGGCCCGGTGTTTGGTGCCATTAATTGTAATTATTCTAAGATCAATTATGTTTTTTTTTAAATAAAAATTTCTCAAGTTTATTTTTAACGACTTAAGATTTAAAAAAATCTGGTATCTTTTTTTAATATTAATAATAATAATAACGCTTCACACTCAGCCCCATAATAGGGTACATATACATACCCTGTGCCGTGGGATCCATGGACACACATAAACACAAATACATTCAGTCAGAAAAGTATCGGGAATGGATAATTTGTTTATGGTTCCAAATTCAAATTATAGATTTTTTTGTTGTTGTTAGATTGGCACAACTATTTTCCGTTTTGGTGCGGAGTTTGAGTTGCATCTGTTATTTATATTAAATACAGTGCTGTTTTTAGTTACGAGTATAGTTATCTAGTGTGTATTGCGAATTTCATAATGGACAAAAATATCGAATAAAGAATTTTGCATCGCCAATGGAATTTCGTGTTCGGAGTCACTGAAAATGTTACAGAAGGCTTTCGGTGGATCGTCTTTATCAAAAACACGTGCTTATGAGTGATAATAAGCGTTCAAAAGCGGTCGAGATGTGATGGAAGATGTTGCCTCGCTCTGGTAGGGTAGGCCATCAACGTCTGCAACTGAAGTTAACATCGCAAAAGTAAAGGAAATAGTGACTGAAAATCCTCTTTCAATTTTGTGAGAGATAGCCGCCGAACTTTCTGTGTCTCATGCTACCATTTTAAATAATCATTTGGGTATGAAACATGTTACCGCTCGGCTAGTCCCAAAAGAACTGATTTTCTCCAAAAACTTAATCGCATTAGAGTCGCTGAGGGCATGCTGGAACGAGTCAATTCCGACCCAACATTAATGAAACGCATTGTTACTGGTGACGAGACGTGGGTCTACGAGTTTGACATGCAAACTAGTTAACAAGCTTTGGAGTGGCGCGATGGCGCCTTCCAGTTCCAACTGAAGCGAAAGTGACCGAAAACGAAAAAACCACGTCGACCAAAAGTCAAAGTCATATGGACTGTTTTCTTTGACTATCGCGGTGTTATGCACTCGGAATTCTTGTCAAAAGGTCAAACGGTAAATAAATAATATTATTTGAGCGTTAATCGGCATTTAAGAGAGCAAATTCGACGAAAAAGGACAGATTTGTGGAAAGAAAATTTTTGGATTTTGGACCACAATAAAGCGCATTCGCACAAGGCCATCATTGTGAACGAATTTTTGGCGCAACACTCAACAAATACCATCGAGCAACTACCATATCCACCAGATATGGCTCCAGCTAACTTCTTTCTTTTTCCTAAACTCAAATTACCACTTCGTGGCACCCATTTTCAATCGGTAGGTTCTCGTAGAAGACTTAAAGGCGAATTCGCGACGAGAACTGAACTCAATTTCGGAAACAGTATTTAAAAAATGTTTTGATGATTGGATTATTCGTTGGCGTAATTGTATCGTTTCTGAAGGAGCATACTTTGAAGGTGATAAAATAAATATGTATGAATAACAAACATTTTGTGTATTAGGTATTGATTTTTTCCGGTACTTTTTTGCCAGAGTAGTACAAACACCCAGATCGAGAACAGAAATTTTAAATTAATCATTCAAATTTCTGCTTCACCGGGAACCGAACACGGGACCCTCCGATCGGTAGTCTGGCATGGTATTTACGCTACGTGGGTCGTCAAACTTTGTTTAAGTGGAGCAAGTCCCATAAAACAGTATTGCAGAAGACTAATTGCTCTGTAAATTTCATAATACAATAAATTTGGAGAAAATTCGTTACAGAGCTCGCTTAACATTGTTTACAATGAATTACATTAGACCGTGATATTTTGTTATTTTTTTTAAGATTCCCAAATCGCATTGCTATATATCTTTAAATGTGTGTGGAACGAGTACCCACCATCCAAGGTAGGTGGTAGAACTATTATGGTTCGCCCGGGGAAGTACCACCGCTGCACCCACTTCTGCCGTGAACCAATTATATTATTATTGTGTTTCGGTGGAAAGGTGCAGTTGCCGGCCACACTTACATGAGGCGACCACCAGCCTCCGGAGTAGCAGCGCAACTGCATACGACCTCAGACAAGACTTACCTATGCTTGCTTGAGGTTGTACGTAGATGTCCATGGGCTGCAGCGACCACTTAACACCACGTGGCCTGCATGCTCGTCTGCTACTCCATTCAAATAAAAAAATCCAATATCACGGACAATTTGAAAAGCGCATCAATTTAGAAGCTGATTAATGATTTACATTTTTTTCAAGATTTCGCTACTCAGGGCCTATTTAGTTTTATTTTAATTTTAATAGGGTAGATGAGCATGCAGGCCACGTGGTGTTAAGTATTCGCTGCAGCCCATGGACATCTACACACAACCTCAAGCAAGCCTAAGTTTTCTCTGTGATCGTATGCAGTTCCGCTGCTATCATGCTGCTACCATGTAAGTACTCGTAAGTCTGGACGGCAACTGCGTCTTTCCACCTAAAACAATAGGTAGATCTTTTTCACGGCAGAAGTGAGTGCAGCGAGTTTTGACCTGAAGTCTGAAGAGTAAAGTTGTGCCTGTTTTATTTTCATTTTCTTTGTGTATTTTTGAATTAATTAGGATAAAGTTGACAGCATTTTGTTCAATATAGGTTAATGACAGTGCACGAGTGTTGTGAAATAAAATAACAGTGCGAAAACTTTTTTTTCGGCTTGCCTCCTAAACTCCACCGGACACGTCCTGGTAAAGTAGCCATCGCGTTACATACTTGAATATCTGACTGACTAGAGTGGCTGATACCTGAAGACTGACAGATTTTTTCTATGACTAGTAAGTGATGCAAAAAATAAACTTGACGCTGGCAATATGCACAGACTTTGCGATGCCATTATTGAATAATGAATGAATAATGAAATGAGTGCAGCGATGTACTTTCCCACACGTACTTAATATTTTTTTATTGGCTTTTCTCCTGTGGCCTCTCCTGCTTTGGCTATAGCCCATAGGGATAAGTAGTACTGGATGCCAAAAGGCTGAGGAGGTTGGAGCCTAGTGCGGCAGATTTTGGGGGGCGGTAAATTTGGGCCAAACTTTATTGTTTCACAAAGATAAAGGGCAAAGACAAATCTGAGTAAATATAATGTAGTTTAAAAACAAAAAAACACGCTTTTGTGAAAATACGAACTAAAAAGGAAAAAATAAGAAGAAAATGTATTTTACTGTAAAAAAAGCGTGGGGTGCATGGTGTCAATAGTAACTTAAAAGCCACCCTACGCTTTTTTACAGTAAAATACATTGTCTTCTTATTTTTTATTTTTATTTCGTATTTTCACAAAAGCGTGTTTTTTAGTTTTTTAAACTACATTATTTATTTTTAATTTTTTAGTTGGATTTTTCTTTCAATAATTTCGTATCCCATTCAGCAAACCCTTTCATTTAATACCCATATCATGGGGGTGCATTTCAAATAGCCAATCCACCATCTTGGATGTCCGCCATGTTGGATTTAAGTCACGTGACTATTTTTTTCGTATTTCTGACAGCAAACCCTTTCATTTGATACCCATATCATGGGGGTGCATTACAAATAGCGTGTCCGCCATCTTGTGGAGGCCGCCATATTGGATTTGTAAAGACGTTTCTTAATTAGTCATGTATTGTCATCAGAACTCAGAGCGTGTGCAAAATTTCTTCCTTATCGAAAACCGGGAAGTGGGCCAAATTAAGATTCCAAAATTTTCTTACATACATAGTTACAAGTGAAGCTAATAACTTGTTAAATCTAGCAAAAATTTAATAGCCTACTGGCGGCATATTTTTAAATCCGCCACTGGGGATAAGATAGTAAAAAGTAGCTTGTATCACTTATCTAAAATAACTGTTTAATCCGTGCTACCGTTCGTATCCGTACTACTTCCACATTTAAAATGGATATCTTTGTGTGTTAATCGGACATAATATATTTAAATTTTTAACTGTCTCAACAAGCTTTGAAATAAAAAAAAACGTCTTCTTACATCCGCTCAAAGCCACTGGCTTTGCAACTTGTACCTGAAAAGTAAAATGTCACACTGTCATAAGCAATAAATGTGTTGGAAATAAAATAATAATAATAAAATAAATTAATAATTTCATAGAACCCGCAGACACAGTTTGCATTCAAGGCCCGCTTTCAAAATGGCCGCTGGCGCAAGATCACAACACAATGCATCCTTTGTGACAATATTAATGGAGCTTGCTCACTCAGCTGTGACTAGAGTAAAATGTAATGTTACTAAAATAAAAATGTTGTTATGGCAATAGTACTACTTAGAATTGATAGAAACTGCTCTCAGAATCTGCAAGCGGTAATGGGCAGGCCATGCAACTTACGAACGTTCATATGATTGACAACTGATTGGGAAGAAAGATCCTCGAACGACGACTACATCTCGGCAAAAGGAGTACAGGCCGCCCTCCAACCAGATGGACTGACGACCTAAAGAAGACGGCGGGAAACCGCTGGATTCTAGAAGCACAAATCTGGATGGAGTAGGCCAAAGTCCTACAGTGGACTATGAAAAGCTGATGGATTGGTGGATCGTAAGAAAAGTTTGAAGTTGCGAACCTCAAATATTACATTTATAGGTTTTCCTAAGTGTAGGTAATTTCACTTTGCAAGATTAGAGGTGGGTAGACAACTTGCTAAAAACAGTTCTGTTCCACGTAAGAAATTTGTGTTTACGGGTCGCGTGAGGGGGCCATCAGTCTCCAGAGTAATAGTGTAATGACATATAACATCAGACAAGAGCCAGGCTTGTTTTGGATAGGTGAAGTTATAAATATGTCCATAGGTGACAGCGACCTCTTAACGCCACGTCGTCTGCATACTATTCAACTTCAATTAAAAAAATCGCATTTGACTATCTTCTCTAGCACCCGAGACAAGTCTTGAATTGTCATAATGCATCAATAGGCGAAAGTTCATACAAATCAAAAAATCCAGTCGCTTCCAGCGGTCTTTGCTAGTAATTTCCAGGTGGACCTACCTCGTCGCGGGAAGACCAGCATTGCTTCTGATAACATTTTTTAAGTAGGGTACTAAACTACTATGCGCAAAGATGGTGACAGTGGTCTAGTCGTACATAGATGCGTTGCGACCATATGTTTCTTTCCTAACTAATTATGTTTATACCCATAAACGAATTGCTTTTCACCATAAATGGTTGCAGAGGAGTAGGTACTTAAATTTCCGCTTGAAACATACAAACTCTCTTCCATCTCCGAAATTCATTCCCTCCTCAAAAATATTCACTCATAAAAAGCAAATTTGTAGGTGCAAACAAAATAAGTATACCATAAAAAATACAAACAAAAGGTAAGCAGAAGCAAGATTGAAATTTCCTTTATTTAATTTGCTCGTAAAAGAATGAGATGAGGGTGGAAGGAAGGTTGAACGCAAGATTGGCTCTCAATAATGCAGGCTTGTGTGGAATATTGGGAAACACGTTCACTGAGCTGAGTAGAAATCATTTGCTTAAAAATACCGAAGGCAAACGATCAACGCACCTAAGCGAAACGCGCGGTAGTTTGTGAGATGGGTGACCGCTACTGACGCATTTCCGTGCTTCTCTTTTTTTTCGGCCATGTTTCGAGGCGAGGGAATGACTCCATTGAACGTCTTGTCATCCAGGGCAAGGTAGAAGGTTGCACCAATGCGCTGGACTGACCAAGTGAAGACAATCGTTGGTGGTCATTTACACGAATGTACCAGGCTTACTACCAACCGAGAACATTGGCGATTATTCGTAAGGCGTATAACATCTGCCCGCAGCAACGATACTACATGACGACCACGACCGATCTGTCAAGAGCGTTACGAAATAGAAGTGGGGCACGTTAGGCGGTTGATTGAGTTGTTAAACCTTGTCGGAGGCGTTATGTGTGATTTAAAACATCCGATAGCGGATTAGTCACTGACCCCATCTATACCAATCCGCATTGAAGCAGCGTGGGCTCGTCCCGAATAATGGGAAGAGACCATATGAAAATCCATGTAATATCCTATAAATTCTATTTATTTTCTGTTGGTTGTTAAAACCAGTGTTGAAGATCTCGGATGTCCGCAGATGGTGAGTGAGCTTAGCGGGAGACTATACCTTCGATGCTCTAAGCGCGCGTGCGTTATCGGGTTCATGTCTTCTACCTTCAATTTTTTATGTCCGTGTGATGATGATGTACTATTAACATAAAAAAATGTACCGTAGGTTTGTGGAACAGCATAACTTAACCTTACGTACCAAGGTCAGACAAGGCCAGCTATTATCCTTAAACGTATCTACGTGGTATCTACAGCACAAACTAGTGATGTAATTAATTTTTAAATATACGGGCATTCCAATATCTACGCGATGACTACGAAGACGTACTACGCTACGCATAAAGTATTATATCCGCTACGTATATGAATCCATCCCTCCATCAGCAATTCATGATTTTCATGTCTTAGATATACCTATCTACAGCTATATACGCCTACCGCCCTTCCATGGCGTTTGCCACCCCATCAGTTAAGTAAAAATTTAACCTTTTTTATCGCGGGGAAAACCTTCAAAAGATATCCGGCACCTTGGGAGAGGATATTGGGTTATGTGGGATGCTTCCGCACTAAAAACCCCTCGGTGGCCGGTTTCTGCGCTTGGGTAGGACACCGGGATCTCCAGTGGAACGCAACGGTGGCCACGCGCAGCGCCCTGGAACGGGCTCATCTTTGGGAGAACAGATGTGCTCTCCTGCACCTTTCCATACTTAAGGACCATGTCTCAGCACCATTTGTCATCAATGGCTAAACACTAGTCAAAAACTTTCGACTTCAGGCACTGAGGTGTATAGGACAAGAAGATACTTAATATGTTTCCGAACGTCACCCAGCCGAATTGGATTCTACCAGTTACGCCCTATGGAGGTCCGAGGAGGTGGTAGTCATTATTAATAGTTAATAAGATAATTGCGAAGCTGATTATAAATAACCCTTACCAGACTATTTAGTTTTAAAAGTGGCGGCTAACAAATAACGAAATGGAGCAAAAATAAATGTAAATCCTAAGGAAAAAACGAATATTTGCAAATACGAATTTAAATCTTTACATCACTAGTACAGGCCTGTCGTTCCCACAATGCATGCTAAGTAGGCACTACAATGAAAATAATTAGTATCCGATTCCATATATATGAGGCAAGCGACACATTGGAACCCATTCAAATGGCTTATGATTGGCACAGATTACCTTATTTAACAACATAATGGGTTATATTTTTCTATAAAATACAGAAGCAAACGAGTATGTTAAGAGATTAATGTAGTCCTTGAAAATTTACAATTTGGTATCCATTTATCTACTCGCCACAGTTACATGGTTAAAACTAGGATTTCGTAAATTTATACCTTTTAACAAAGATGTCAAATTAAAAAATATGTTGGCCGTGCGTTTTTTTGCTGGCCTATATTATTTAAAAAAACCGGCCAAGTACATGTCGGACCCGCGCACCGAGGGTTCTTTAAAAATATTTATTTAATATATGATGTAACTTAAAATTTACAGTTTTCGCAATTTTCCCTTTATCTGTGCTATAAGACGTTGCTTCGTACCAAATTTCAAGATTCTGAGTTCACGGGAAATAGCCTGTAGGTTATTATTTATTCTTATGCTGTAGATTTTTATTAACTTGAGAGTGTCGAAAATGTGCGGAAATTTGCAGCATGAACGGCTGTATATTTTGATTGTGCTGGCTTAGAAGTTCAATTTTTTCACAGCTCCAAGGGAGAGTAGACCTGAATATTGATATAAATTCCAGCTTGATATCAAAGTGATCCTATAAGGGCTCCGTTTTTTACTTCGAGGTACGGAACCATAAAAAACAACTTATCAGTCGAACCTTGTCAAATACCGCAAGCAAACGCAAAACGTAGATGCAATGCGTAGAGTACCTAGCTAGTAGTTCATATATCTGCGAGGTAATCCTGAAGAAAGAACGCAATTTCTCGTCTCAAGTTACCTTAACAACTTGACTTTCTGCCAGAACTCAAAAGATCATCATCATTGTTGAACTCTATCTCCCTTTTTAGGGTTCCGTAGCCAAATGGCAAAAAACGAAACCCCGAAAGAATCAAGAATCCCAAAAGATCTCCGAAACGAAAAAAGAAACCTATAAAGAATAAGCTACATATGCTATCTCCTGCTGCTTCCTTTGTATATTTAATACTTTGTGTGCGTTTCTTTGCGTACGTGGAAGGCAAATTTAGGTGAGGTATCCAGCTTTAAAAAAATTGTTCCCCCCTGGCTAAGAACCTGGGTAAGTTTGCTCCACCCCCTGGCCAAGAAACTGGGTACGCCCGTGGCTAAGCCAGTTGCTGAGCCATGCGCGCTACTTAGGTAGAGTAGGTACATGGCTAATTATCTAATAGACATCACATTTTCCCAGTTTCCACTCTCTCAGGACCAGGAGGGATTGAAGACATAGTCTACCACGATGGTCAATTTCGGGTTGGTGAAATAAACGAATTTTTACGAAGATTTTACCACTTGTTTTGCATAATTTAATTCTTTATTTTTTTACTACTATTTTTGGCTTCACGTTCACATTCTCGCTGTGTAGATCACACAAAGATTTCCTGAGTCGTGCGCGAGTACCATGGATAAGTACAGGAACGCGAACACTCAGAAAATAACAGAAATCGAACCCAAGATAGTCGATCGGAATCGGATAGGGAATCCGACATGATAACCATTGCGCCATACGGGTCGTCAACTTTCACTTTAATTACCAACTATTGTTAGGAATTAACGTCGGTAGTTGAATAAAAAATGTGACGAAGTAGGAGAAAACGCCTATATAAGCGAGGCCTCCTCTAAGGGGGGATTATTAGTGCTGTAATCGTAATAACGGCAGTTACACTGTCCGATTGCGTACCGAAATTCTGTATCTATGCTTACTTACTGTTTAATTGTTGTTGCTTGTTGTATAAGGAAATGTTAATTAGAAACCTTAAATCGTTACCTGTAAATTGTATCAAAGGCTTTGTGAATTAAATGGTGATCTAAATATTCTGCTTCTGGTTTTTCATTTCTAAAACTATTATTTCTTTTCTTTATCTTCCTAGCCAATATTGTATCGTACTGCTGAGCAGGGATCTTGGGAATGGGAATTGTGTATTCCCATTCCCATGTGCAAGCACAGAGAAAAAAAAAATGTGCAAGCGATCTTTGCAGCTATGCCAAACGGGCGCGGTGGAGTGTGAATTGGGTGACCGCAAGTGGCCAAATACCTATTTCATTCGCGTTTCCGTGCTTCGGAGGACACGTTAAGCCGTCGGTCCCGGTTGTTGTCGATAGATAACAGTCGTTAAACCTAGTCGTAGGCCTTATGGGCGGTTTGAAAATATCCGACAGCGGGTTGGCCACTAAGGGCCTCGTTCACCATCTCCAAGTAAAGTGTTGATTAGTTACGTCCCAAGTAAAGTTAATTGGCGAGTAAAAGATAGCTTTTACTCATAGGAGTACGGGTCAGTTTATCATAATAATATGATTAATGCTGAAATTGTGAAAGTGAAATTGAAATTGTAGTTATGGGTGACTTTAACCGACAATTAGCGTACTTGTCACTTTACTTGAAGGTAGTGAAGGAGGCCCTAAATCGCATCTCCACCAACGCTCATTGATGCTCCATCACTACTGCTTGGTTGAGTAAGCTCCAGGCCTCCCAATAATGGGGAGAGACTCGTGCCCCGCAGTGGGACGCAAAAAGGGTTGCAGCCAAATTTTTAAATGTAAAAAATAACATATTACAATTACTAACGTTTATGTTTTCAATACGTCTAATCATTCATTCCATAAATATCAAAGTGTTACGTAAAAAATGTTATCAAGATTATAATTATTTAATTGTATGCCATTGTTGAATATCAGCATCAGCTATTAATCTAATTTTCAAACAATAGCCACTTCGTTGTTTGTTCTCACTAGACAATTATCGTGACTTCATAATTTTATTTCCCGTCATCAGGTTGTTGAGAGAATGGCAGTGCGTATGCCAAGTTCTGATACCGACAAACTGGTGAAATTTTAATAGTTCGATTGTAGACAGGTTGAATAGTTCTATTGTAGGTTATTTATTACTAGCGGCCGCCCGCGACTTCGTCTGCGTGGAGTTTGGTATTATTCATAGCATGATGTTATATAGCTATAGATAAATGGACTATCCAATATAAAAATATTTTTTCAATTCGAACCAGTAGTTCCTGAGATAAGCGCGTGCAAATAAACAAACTCTTCAGCTTTATATATTAGTATAGATTCCGACAAAACAAAACATAACATACTTAAGTTTTGACGAAGACGTTTGTACAATTAATATTCGAAGTAATTATGAGACAGCTAACTGAATATCTTCAATTAAGTAGCTTAAAAATAAAGGCAATACCTAGTTAGCGTACTTAAACTAATGCAAGATTTCATCCTCCATATTTAGATATCGAACTCACCCCGAGCACCCCTGACACAAGAATTTTGTAATAATGCATTGTGCGTATTTATCATCGGCGAGGGGAACACATTGTGATATTTAATTATGTTGTTTTTCATACACGTGCATGCCTGTCAGAGTGACTCATAATTTTTCGAAGGCATCATGTGCAATTGTGCACTTGGCCAGCGTGTTGGATTATGGCCTAAATGCCTCTCACTTTGGAGAGGAGACATGTGCCTAGCAGTGGGACCTAAGAATGGTTGATTTTTGAAGTGAAAACATCTTTAGCGGCGTTGTGCACTCTTTTTAGGATGGGTAAAAAATGTTAAACTCGCGTCAGGACACGTGGCCTGATCGAAAATTCGTAACGGAGGGGTGACAGCTGATGACGTTCGACTGTATATACTTGTAAAATTCGTTTACCTATATCAAGTATTTCAAATATGGACATTGAACAAAGTGCATCTATTAATAAAAAAAGTGACGAAGAAATAGTGAAAGAAAATGAGTCAGTACTTTATAAAAATACTAGATGAAAACCTACTGAAAATACTAGATAAAAAATAATACTGATAATAAAAGCAATTTGTGTGAAATTATTCCCTAACCATTCCAAAATATCAAAAAGCCGGCACTACCGGAGTGCAACCCGTTGTTTTTTTTTTGTAAATATTTTAATAACTCTGAATATCTTCATTTGTATCTAATTATTGTTCTTTGTTTTCAATGATTCATCTCATCATGCAAAAATTAAACCATACCGATGGTACTTTTTAATTTTGATGAGAAATAAATCTACATTAATATCATTGTTCATTTTTATTTAGGACAAAATAATTTAATACCAACAAAAAATAAAGAACAATATAATAATACAACATTTCATAGAAACTTTTTTGAAAGAAATCAACATTTATGTTTTTATTGGTTTCCAAGAAAGTAACAAATAATACAGACGCACAACCCACAGGCACAACCTCACACTCACACTAGGATCCCTGTGTCGTTGTACCATGGACACATACAAGGACACAAAAAACACTCTGAATAAGAACCGAAATTCAAACTCACCATTCGAATTTCTGCCTCGCCGGAAATCGAACCCGGGACCCTCTGAGAGATGGTCCCGAAAAATATTATTATACAGTTTCCTTTGAGGTCTCGGAATAAAATGGCATTAAATACTTTTCTGTAAAAAGAAGTAAAATTATCAATTAGTGGCTGCCTACTTATATTATATCGATTGTGGCTGCAGCCTTTTTGCGTCCCACTGCTGGGCACGGGTCTCTCCCCATTATTGGGCCTCCCCAATAATGGGGAGAGACCCAGTAAGCCCAATAATGGCGAGAGACCCAGTAAGCTCCAGGCCTCCCTGGAGCTTACTCCACCACGCTGCTCCAATGCGGGTTGATGTTATCAATTAGTAATATTAACAAATATAATAAAATAGTTGTAAAACTTCCTATATTATTGCGACGCCCTTACAGGTTTCATGCTCATACTAACACTATGTATTGTAACACTCTTTATAAGCATGTCTGCAATAAAAAAAAATATGAATCATGAAGTTCCTGACTGGTTTTTTTTTATTCCGACCCTCAACGAATCCTCTCAATTCAAAATTCAGATCTTTACGTTATAGGTTCTGCTTTGAACTTCAATGCAGACGTAGAATCACTAGTAAGGCGGAACCCTATTTGTTTCTCGCACGGAACCCAAAAGTTGATACACAGTGCGTGAAGAAGGACGATTGATAAGGAGATACTACGGCATTCGTTTCACAAATCATTTGTGCGTTTGTCTAGAGCTGCGACTTTATGACTACGCTCACACAACAGTACTACACTATTATACATATCTACCACTTGACACGGCCGCCTAAAAAGTACGCGACTAATTCGTCAGGAGTAGTCAAGACCGCGAAATTTGGTCCCGGCTCCCAACTATTAATCAATCTAATTCGTCAAGAATCAGCTTTCCTATCGTACAACAATACGGATGATGAAGAGAATTCATTCAGTCAGTCACCAGCCACTGTGGTGTGAGGTCGCGTCGCGAGTTACCAAAGTGACGAATTGTTCATGACGTCTTGATATAAATTGGCAGCGATGTCCAAAGTCAAGGTAATTTTGACGCAGTCTTATTTTGTTTGTGCATATCAAATTGTTGTGTGTTTACAACTTCCAATTGGTAAGTTTTCACAGAAACCTTTACTTAAACCGTTAAATTTGAAGTGTTAAAAGTTGGATTACTAAAGGGTTTTGATTACCCAGTTACTAGTTCAAAACAGTTGGAATGTCGGTATGAATTGGTCCTGTCATTCAAATGATACTACTCCCGAGTCAACATGAATGCAACTCTTTTTGCGTCCCACTGCTGGGCACGGGTCTCTCCCCCTTATTGGGGAGGCCTGGAGCTTACTCCTCCACTCTGCTCCAATGCGGGTTGGTGGAGATGCGGGTTAGTGGCCAACCCACTGTCGGATGTTTTCAAACCGCCCATAAGGCCTCCGACAAGGTTTAACGACTGTTATCTATCGAAAACCACCGGGACTGACGGCTTCACGTTCCCTCCGAAGCACGGAAACTCGGACAAACTGTTTTACCACTAGCGGTCACCCATCTCACACCAGACCGCGCCCGTTTGGCTTAGCTGCATAGACTGCTTGCGTTCTACGAGTACGCTAGCCGCCGAGCCATGCGAGTCAACATAATCCAGTACATTGTAATGTTTAGCGGTACCCTCCAAATTCAACGGGAGGTCTATTAGTATCAATTTATGTCAACACCAGACATCACATCACAGTAATAAACTTACTATAAACCTGTTGCTGAGTACTTTGTGCTTGTCATGTGTGTCTGTAACATTTGTTTTTACATTGTTTACGGCGGTTTGAAATAATTGTCTTATCACATAACGAAACGAGAGTAATCAGCTACTTGCAATGTTGACTGATCACTTTCATTTATTTAAGAACTAAATGTTTGTTAGCTCAGTGAGACATCCTGTCTTCATTAAGAATTTGAATCTATATATTTTGATTTGTAGGTACCAAAAATGCTACTAAAATATTTTGCAAAGTTTGGGAAATACTTGCAAATAATAATGGACATACCAATTTCTATTTGAACTACCTTCCTGCTGCTTACTATACCTACTATTTAAGCTACCAGATTTAAATCTATGTTCATAACCGTGTGTATTTACACACACACGCACATATAAAAAAACAAAACACTCACTTTGTTTTTATTTTGTAATAAATAACTAAAAATAAGTCTGTAACCTTTATGCCTTCCAAAAATTGGGAGAAGACGCTGGTCCCTAAAAAACAGTTTTTTACTAACTTAGGGTCCAGAGGCATATTTAAAATTACTGTTTCATTTGGTTTAAACAAATTAAAATTATTATTATATTATTTAGTATATTGTAAAACATAAACATATGGAAATGTGTGTGTATGTGCCTGTGATAGTTAATTTTTACTGGTGCCACAACTTATAAACGTAAATATACAAGGAATGCGAAATAAGCCAATTTGGGACACTGGGAATACATACTTAAATAGATAAATTAACACACACAGAACAAATGGTCATGTTCATCACACAAATATTTGTCCTGGGTGGGAATCGAACCCACGACCTCACGTTTCGCAGTCGGCTCATCACCCACTACGCCACGGAGGCTGTCAATTCCCGGCAATGTAGATTTTGGAATGATAGTTCAATTCTGTTCTCTATTTTTTTCTATCATGAAACCAATGACACAGGGAATATAAGCATGAAGTTATGATTCTGTTGCGTTATTATTTACGTGTATGAATTGCAGGCATAGTGCAGGGACTATATACTTAGTTTGCTTAGGTACTTCTAATTATATAAGTATAATTTTATTATTCTTATCTTTATGTTGACTAGCGAAATAAAACCTAATATTTTACTGCATAGATAATGTTATTATCACGACGTAACGCTTACTAATTTTATTACATTTAAAAATATGTTCTGTATATTTTGTATAATTATGAAGATGTCTGTTATCTCATATTTTAATGGTAACTTACATAAACACTTATGTAGTAAAAAAAGAAAGAAAATTGTAGTAAGGGCGCCCTCGATGCAAAATGTAAATTTACTAGAGCTTCATAAGGAGCTAGGCGCATCCTTCATTATATTAGATCGCAAATATAATGAAGAATAAAAAGATGTGTGATGAAATCAAACGTCTAAGATGGATAATTCAAAGTATAATGTATTTAATCTTCTTTCGTTACAAATAATTTTTGCTTATGATACTCGTAGTATTTTATGTGAGGTACAGTATAATTAAACCTCAATAATGTAACTTCTTCGCGCTCTCTACAACATAGTATTTTACACGACCGTTCTATTTAAAAAATGCGCGTCAGGTCACCGACCACTTATTTTTTTATTGATGACGCTAACATTGAAACTATACTGCCACAGACAATTAAATATCAAATATAAAATCGTTTTTAATAAAAAAAAATCAACCTTCTTATGTCCCACTGCTGGACACAGATCTCCTCTCACAAGTGAGAGGGATTTAGGCCATAGCACGCTGGCCATGCTGGCCAAGTACCGTTTGGTGGATGTCATGCTTTCGAGAAATTATGAACTTCTCTCAGGCATACGTGATAGATGGAGCAGTGATAAATGCGCACATTACTTTCTTGATCAGAGGTGTGTCGAAGACCGCGGTTTTACGCCATTGCTGCTGTGTAATTAACTCAATAAATTAACTTATGTCAATTATAATCTGCATACGAAATATTGTCAAATCATTACATTTGCGAACCTTTATATAGGGCGTTGTTAATTGTATGTAGGAGTACTTAACACTGTATAACAAACTATTTCTCAATCTGACGAGCTCGAGTAAATACAAAATCTACTCTTTGGGCTTCCATACTTGCTTCATAAAAACGTTCCTCGAAGTTGCCTTTACGTTACTTTATTGAATACGGGGGTACTTCAAAAACAGTGCACTTAGCGACAACGTCTTTATGAATATGCAACGAGATGCCACCTGCGGCCCTTGAGTTGAGAAGAGCTTAGTAAATAAATAAGGACAAAGACAAAGACTTTTATTTTCACAAATATACCTTCATGAGGTATGCAAGTATTAAAATAAATAAAAACTTAACTAATTACAAATATAAAAATGTACACTGAAAATTGTTTTATTATTATAATAATATTATCATTATTTGTACCCATATTGCATCTTTTTATTGATTAATTTTTATTTATTTATTTATTTTTATTTTTCCGATCGGATCCAAAGGTCGGCTTTTGTACACTGAGAAGAATAAAAGTAGGCGGAAAAAAAACCTCTTAGTTTTTATGGAATTCCTTTATGCCACTTTATCAGTTTAAATAAATCAGTAATCGAGTAAAACGCCTTTTCCAGTAAATACGTTTTAACTTCATTTTTAAATTCGATGCCATTTTTATTTTGAGTAATTCCGGTATGTTATTGTTATTGTTAAAGAAGTCGTTACTTTTGAAGTTTAAGTCATGTAGGTAGTAAGTTTTCAGCTCTCTTTACTTCCGTAGGTGGTGGAACTTTTATGGTCCACCTGGGGAAGTACCACGGCTGCACCCACTTCTGCCGTCAATCAATTTTATTGTGTTCCAGTGAAAAGGTGCATGTTGGCCAGACTTACATGAGGCGACCATCAGCCTCCGGAGTAGCAGCGCAACTGCAAACAACCTCAGACTAGACTTACTTATGCTTGCTTGTGGTTGTGTGTAGACGTCCATGGACTGTAGCGACCACTTAACACCACGTGGCCTGTATGCCGTCGTGCTCGTCTGCTACTCCATTCAAATTAAAAAAATAACTTCACTGCAGTGTAGATACAGTCTTTTTGTGTGCCACTGGGCACTAGCCCATCCCTACAATTAGGGACGTCTGGAGGAGCGTATATCAGCACGTTATATCAATGGGGAGTTAGTTGTCTTACACCCGTATTCATAAACAATACTATGAGGTCTCATAGTGCTCGCCAACGCATAGGGTCATCTAAACATATTCATAGACGATACTTGATGCTACTATGCGTGTGTCAAAATGTACGTAAATCAATGGTTTGACAGGGCCTGACATATTAACGAACGCACGTCAAATACCGCTCTTTGCATAGCGTTGCCTGCTTACTTAACATAATATGCTTCTTGAAAGTATATTTTAAAGTTATGACAAATAGCGGATATTATTTCTCGTGCAACTTAAAAAACTTAGACTAAGTTTTAAAAGTAAGGCTTCTAGCAAACCATCTGTGCAAACCCCAATAAATTCTGCACCCTTCATTAAAGACGGCATAGCGCCTCGCTTCGATACATAATTTTTGTGCCAAATCTGGTGCGGAGGAAGAACGCAGACATTTTAATTTTGTCACACATTCACAAATATTCTTTCATCGCTACAGACGCATACATTTCTAAATGTCAATTTCAATTAACAACGTCATTTTCTATGCACCGTCAACACTGACACCGACACACACAGACACCCTAGTTGTATAACTAGAAGGCACATTGTGCATGGACGTTGGGACGAGGGGTTCACCCGTAAAGGTCTCTCCTCTCTGATGACTGAGGTGTCATACCTTGATGCTATAAAGTTCTACCAAAACACAGACAAGCAGAAATCTTAATCCTAAAAACATTTTTTGACCTTCTTTTTCTATTTTTGTAATGTTAAGACATTACGGTAACAGTTTTATTATAGTTGTGTATAGAGCAGTCTGAGCAGTCCCGTTCTTAATAGCGTGATGCAATAAGAGTTGCAGCCATTTTTGTTGCTAAAACGTGGTGTCTGAATACTCTGTCTAAGTATAGGAGAACTCGTGGCACAATAATGGGAGCAAGAACATTCAAACTTTAGTTTAAATCTGAATTATCAACTTATCTACAGTAAAGTCAATAAACTAGAAACAACCTTCCCCAGGGCAAAACTACAGGCAAAATCTGTTAACTTGTTTGGTGCACCGCAATAAATGGGATTTGGAGTCCGTTGAATTGTTTTCAAGTTAGTTTTGGTTTCGTCTGTTAGGGAAATATATTTTTTAATACAGTTGCTCAAAAAGTGGCGTATTGCAGGGACGTAAAGCGTTCGGGAAGTGGGCTATTACACACTCGTGCTTTTTCTTTACTTTACCCTTTCCGAACTCATGCGTTCTCTTTCCCAACTGTCAAAATAATGTCTATTAAAAAAAAACAACCACGATGTTTTAGAAGTTTTTATTATTCATGCAAATATTTCTAAAAAGAAGCTACCTACTAATTTGTTTCAATATCAGATTTAATGATTTGATTCAATGAGTTACGTTAGGTTTCATTTCATTATTACTTATAGTAAAAAGAATAAACATAAAAAGCATTATTATTATATAACTATTTAACAAAATAAAACCGCCTTTAAACGATAAAAAATAATATTGTTCAGTACTTTGCATTTCATACTTTTCTTTGCTAATGGTAGTAGGACTCTTAAAACTGTTATGGAGAGCGACATGTACTCCATTTAACTAAGGTCCCGACTCCAAAATAGTTTTAAGAGTCACTACCATTAGTAAGGAAAAGTATCAAATGCGAAGTACTGAACTTATAGTTATTTATTACCGTTTGAAGGCGGTTTTTTTTTGTTAAAAAGTTATATAATTTCACTCTTTTTAGTACCTTCAATTTAATAATTCATTCATTAATTAAGCATAATTGGCGATGCTTCCACATAATGTGTGCCTATAAAATTTGAGAGTTCCCCTCGATTTCCCTGGGATCCCAACATCAGATCTTGAATTGGTAACAATGGGACCACCTCGAAAGTATAAGCTTCGACCAAAAAAATAATTATCAAAATCGGTTCATAAACGACGAAGTTATCCGCGAACAAACATAGAAAAGCATATATACGGTCGAATTGAGAAACCTCCTCCTTTTTTGAAGTCGGTTAAAAATAAACGTGATTTCTACGGCGTAGATTGCTCGTAGTGTCCATTTTTATTTGGAAAGTTCATATTTTTTTACGACGACCCTCGTGGCGCATTGGTAACCATGCCGGACTGCCAATCGAGGGGTCCCGGGTTCGATTCCCGGCGAAACAGAAATTTGAATGATTAGTTTAAATTTCTGTTCTCGGTCTGGGTGTTTGTGTTTCTGTCTTTGTGTGTGTCCATGGTACCCACGACACAGGGTATATCTACCCTACTGCAGGACTATGAGTGAAGCGTTATTTATTTATCTATTGCTTTACATAACTGTTTGAATTACTACTAGTTATATTACTTAGTAGGTATGTATGTATGTAAATACATTATGAAAATGTTATTTTAATGTAGACACCTCAGTAATGTAATTTTGATCCAAAAAGTTTCATGATGAATGATTTTACAAAAGTTTTGAAAACTGGTACTACTGAAGAATCATTTGATTTCAAACATTAAACAAAACTAATAGCAACCAAATATACTTGACTTTATCTAAAAACAATGGTGTCAAATCGTTAGTTTTGACGTACGAGTACGAGTGCTTCAAAATTTTAATCTGAAGTTTCAAATTTATTTTACCTACAGTTATTGTTGAAAATACCGAACCTGTTGAAAATATCGAATATTATTGAGTGAGATTTTTTTTCGTTCGTATGTTTCAACCACATGTTACAAGGCACTAAAATATCTCACACAATAATATTTGGACAGTTGGATAAGTCCATATTGGTTACAATTCGTTCAACTCTTCAGTTTAACTGCTGAAAATACCGAACCTGAATTATACAAAGGAAAAAATTCCCACCCAATAATATTTATTCGGGCAGTTGGTCAAAGCCGTATTGATTACAGTGTGGTCTTCACTCAAATTCGAAGCACTAATTTGGTCAATTAAAAACTCGTTGTAACCGCTCCCGTCCACGCCTGCGAATAGAATTACAACAACATGGATATTATAATTATTTATCGTCATATTGGCTATCACCCTTTTACTATGAAATTTCACAGTTTTATTAGTAAGAAAAAACAGCGATGGCCGAGTGGTGAAAAACCGCGGTCTTCGACGCGACCGATCCCAGGTTCAAATCCTCGGCTCGCACCTCTGACAAAGAAATTTGTAATGTGCGAATTTATCGCTGCTCCACGGTGATGGAAAATATCGTGATATTTCATTGATTACGATGTTCTCCATCGCCGTGCATGCCTGAGAGAAATTCATAATTTCTCAAAAGCATGACGTCCACCAATCCGCACTTGGCCAGCGTGGTGGACTATGGCCTAAATCCCTCTCAATTGTGTGAGAAGGAGACCTGTGCCCAGCAGTGGGACATAAAAAAGGTTGAAAAAAAAATTAGTAAGAAGTTGAAGACCCGTACGTATGGCGCAATGGTTACCATACCGGACTGCCAATCGGAGGGTCCCGGGTTCGATTCGCGGCGAAGCAGAAATTTTAATGATGAGTTAAAATTTATGTTCTCGGTCTGGGTGTTTGTGTTTCTGCCTTTGTGTGTGTGCATGATACCTACGACACAGGGTATCTAACCTACTGTGGAGCTTTGAGTGTCAAGCGTTATTTATTTATTTAAGAAGTACTATACTTCACTAATAAGTAATTATCGAAGCGCAAATGGCCTAGCGGCTAGCGTAGATCGCAGCTAAGTCAAACGGGCCCAGTCAAGTGTGAGACGGGTGACCGCTAGTGGCAAAAATTTCATTCACGTTTTAGTGCTTCGACGGGTACGTTAACACGTCGTTTCCAGTTGTTTTCGGATGTGATAAACGATCGTTAAACCTTGTCGGAAGCCTTATAAATTTAGAATTTCAAATTTTACAACCAATGCGCATTGGAACAGCATACGGTGGAGTAAGCTCCAGGCCTCCCCAATAATGGTCAGAGACCCGTGCCCAGCAGTGGGACGCAAAAAGAGTTGCAGCAGCATTATTAAGAAGTAGATCCTTCAAACTTTGTAATCGTACGTCAAAACTAAGGTTAAAACTATACTGCACTCTATAACATAACTATCGAAATTCAAAGTTTTATTGATAAGAAGTATACCTGCGCGGCAAGCTTTCTAAATTTGTAAGCGGGTCTAATCGTAAATCTAAACTATATCTAATACCTTTAAACGAGCAATTCTAGTATATATCTAAATATATTTTTTGAATTTCGGATACGGCTCCAAAGATTTTGATGAAATTTAGTACCCTGGTTTCGGGGATGATAAATCGATCCTTTTTTATTGATAGAAATTGTCGTTTTATCTCATGTTTATGCCATTAAATATAAAATTACTGTTACTGACATCTATTGGAGAATATTAATAATATTGTGGCGTCAAATGTCGAACGTCAATCCGCCCTTCAAACAAATTTAATGACAATGTCGATATGAAAGACCTCTATAAAAATTTCGTCAATGGAATTAAAGCTTTCTTTGTCGAATGGTTACGAAAGCTGACCACGGATACCCAGACCAGTGTTCCAACCTCAAATAGGCAAGTTGCGTTTTTTATTTTTTATGACATTTTTTTTAAATTGGGAGCTAGGTACATATTACAAAAGGCTTTGTTAAGTAACACTTAAGCTAATGAATGTTTTGCTTAAAAATAAACCAAGAAAATTAATTGTTTTTATCCGAGCAACGCTCGGGCGTCCAGGTACTTAGTACTTACACTCAGTAACATGCTTTCATCCCTTTTTGCATCGCACTGCAGGACTAGGGCTACGGTGATTGAGAAAGACTGGAGTTCCACTCGGCAAATCGATAATCGATATGGTGCCAATTGACGTGTCGAATTCTACTCTTATTAGTAACAGTTTTTTCGTATCGTAATGACGATTGACTGACCGATGAGATAAACCATTTTCTAACCCTAGTCTAACGGAAAATTGGCGAAGCTAGAGCTCACTACACCTATTTTTTTTATAAACAAACCGAACAAATGCAGACGGGCCGCGTGGTCTTAAGCGATCACCGTCGCTTATGGACACGGGCAACCCCAGGGGAGCCACCCGACCATTGCCGGCTTTGAAAGAGAGCTTTCTTTACAGCTTTCTTGAAGAACCCCATGTTATAGTCCACCTACGTCAGCTGGAAGGATACAGGTTAGAATTTGGCATGACAGACATTTGTTGTCATAGCAAATTGTAACCCTGTTGAACTATCTGTTTTTAGTTGTTCACAAAAAAATACGATATAAGTTTAGATCTTATTACAACTGTACTCGTTCAGCAAATACAATTTATTATTCATAATTAACATTTCCCGCCTCTTATGAACATTGTTATCATGTTTGATAAGATCTCTGAGATTCATGTAAATGTAAATGTTTTAATCCTACATTATGTTAGCATTTCCGTTTCCATGAATTGTTATACATGAACGTTCTTAAATAAAGTGAATTACAATTAACACTTAAACCATCATCTCTTTTCAAATAGTATACCAACTTATTTCTTAGAGCATAGGTAGTTGCAGCCCATTGTCGCCCTCTGTTTTTTTTATTTTATTAGAATGGAGTAGCAGACGGGCATGCAGGCCACGTGGTGTTAAGTAGTCGCTGCAGCCCATGGACATCTACATACAACCTCAAGCATGCATAGGTAAGTCTTGTCTGATATCGTATGCAGTTGCGCTGCTACTCCGGAGGCTGGTGGTCGCCTCATGTAAGTGTGGCCGGCAACTGCACCTTTCCACTGAAACACTATAGAGTTGGTTCACGGCAGAAGTGGGTGCACGCGGTGGTAATTCCCCGGGCGAACCATAATTGTTCTACAACCTAAAGTTCACCTGCTGGGCGCGATTTTTTACCCATGCTTGATGAAAAGGCCTCGCCTGTAAATTGTCTTCCATAAATTACGTCACACGTTGAGGGGAAGGAAGGGGATCGAACAAGTGTGACATTGTGTGACGATGGGTGGTAGTGTCTTTAAATTCATGACGGCACATTTCAAAATTTAAAACATCTAGATAAATTTTAAAAGTCCATAGATATAAAAGATTTTTCTTTAATTTAATAATTTCTAGTTGAAAAATTGATGAAAGTGTGATGTCAGACTGCGGAGCGGGAGTTTGCCGATTGCCAACTGTGACAAGGACGGGGGAGGGGTCAAAAATCATGATTTTGGTGTGATGTAATTTATGGATGGCACCTTAAGCGACGACCTACGTGACGCAATGGTTACCATGCCGGACTGCCAATCGAAGAGTCCTGGGTTCGATTCCCGGCGAAATCTAAATGATGAGTTTCTTCGCTGCTCCACGGTGATGGAAAATATTGTGATTTTTAATTAATTACAATGTTTTCCATCGCCGTGCATGCCTGAGAGAAACTCATAATTTCTTGAAGGTATGATGTCCACCAATCCGCACTAGGCCAGCGTGGTGGACTATGGCCTAAATCCCTCTCAATTGTTTAGAGGAGACCTGTGCCCAGCAGTGGGTCATAAAAGGTTGAAAAAAAAAATCAAAAATAAATTAACATTCAGTACCAGTCAACAACCCAATTGCAATAATATACCTAGTAGGCTAATGCCCTCCACTAGATCTTAGTTAACAGACGGCGTGGGTCGGATATGGAGATAATAACATAATGCGGAGTAACTATATCTCTTGCCACATCTTAATGTATGAATGCTAGAATAAGTAATAGTTCCGTACCCGAAGGGTGCCAAGGTGACCCTATTGCTAAGACTCTGCTGTCCGTCTGTCTATCATCAGGCTGTATCTGAAAATAAATTTTCACATATGATGTATTTCTGTTGCCGCTATAAAAATAAAATGTGTGGATTAAATAAATTTTAAACAAAAATATTAAAAAAGAAAAAATATGTACTGTAACCTTTGTAACCATAGATTTATTATGACTTTGACTAAAATCTATGTGTGTAACAGCAGTAAGTAGGTTGGTTGGCTCTAACACTTTATACGAGGGTTGACTTGTTTACATATTCAAATATTATACTTTAACTCTCACACAATACTTTTACACAGCATTCGGGCATAATAACGCGCTAGCCCTCGTACCGAAGAATTGCCCAACATCAGGGTTCTGCGATTCTTTTATACTAAACGCCCTAGGTTTCAAATCGACTTTACATAGTCAATAGAACATTAATTTATTAAGTATTCTCAATAATCGTATATTAAATTATACGTGTGTGTATATTATATTTGCTGTTGAATTATTAATTCACTTATATTTATGTACATTATAAAATATATTGATATTTATGATAAGAGTACATTTTATATTAAGATGTGTTATGAATTATGTTTATGATTAGGTTGTCTATGATATAACACTGTTTGAGACTATCGCGGTTGTTCACTATATCTAAATTGTTACTTACGGGATATATACCACGATTCGCTTTGCTTTTGAGCTCCCGTGATCATGTTGCATGCAACTGCGCCGAAATATCGGGAGCTCAAAAGCAAAGCGAATCGCTGTATATATCCCGTAAGTAACAATTCAGATATATGTCTATGATATGATATGTAACACTATTGTTACCTTACACTATTGTAACACTATGGTTACCTATAACCCACAATACTTTTAGACCTATTTTGTATTCGTTGCACATGCTGAATATCGCGAACGGATTTTCAAATGGATAACAATCGCTTAACTGAGTATAAAATGCAACATAAATTCCACGACGTGAACTATTACACATAGCTGTTCAATAACAATCAAAGTCCCATTTTACCCACGAGTCCCCAGGGACCCCCGCGAGCGTGACGAATGTAATCGCTATTAAATAATGGGAATCGCTTAGAACGTAAACATTACATAGGGCATGTTAGTGAGGGAAGTAAGTAAAGTTAATCCCTACTTAATATTATAAATTCGAAAGTAACTCTGTCTATATGTCTGTCTGCTACGCTTTCCCGCTTAAACTAGGTACTGAACCAATTTTAATGAAATTTGGAACTCAGATAGACTGGACCTTGAGATAGGACATACGATGGTTTTTATTCTACGGGAACCTATAAAACAGATCCACGCGGGCGAAGCCGCTGGCGGAAGGCTAGTAAGGAATAAATGATTTTTCTCACTTATCGTCATATTTAATTAAGAAATTGTTGTATGGGAGCCCTTTTAAATATTTAATTTATCCTCTTATTCAGTATTTATTGTTATTACAGCAACATAACACGGTTCATGAGATACTGCCTGGTGACAGACGGATGGACAGCGGAGTTTATTTATTTTTATTTATTTATTTATTTATATTTGTTGCACCAACAAGGTTTACACCAAGACAAGATATTAACACTACATAATATACCCATGGTAGGTGAAACCTAACTTATAGGTGCAAACGGCATGCATAGTAAACACAGCAAAAATAAATGGAAATAAAAAATTACATTAAAAACAATATTAAAGATAGTTGGCTAAAAATATTTTTGGTAAGTATTGGTAACATTGTATTATATTATTATTGTCATTGATATGAATTTAATTGATGAAACATAAGTTCAAAAATAATTAATTTAAATAAATTGTATTAACATAATTATTATGAAATTTATTAAGTGGTAAGTTATAACATAACAAAAAAAAAATATTATTGGTAGCATATTGAAATTATATAAATTACTTTGAATAGATAGTATTAAAAATTACAGTTGCTTGCCCTCTTGTGTAAGTATAGGCCAGATGTTTTTTTTAAATACACCAATGCTGTTTGCGAATATGTCAACTGCCTGAGATCTTGTGATAGATTCCGTATAACTAACGCAACTGGCTTTTGTGAGGAGTTCTGCACTCATACCATGAACAGAATTGTAATTTCTAAGCACTCTATTTAATGGGGAATAATGACCCAGGTTTGAGTGAGCAGGTTTTGTAACAAATGGCTTATACTTGTTTGCAAGTCTGGGAATATGTCTAGGCACACATATATCAATATTTGATAATAAATCGCTGCACTCGATGAGACCGTGCATTAGTTTGTACAGAAACATGTCATCCAGCAGCCTCCTGCGGTTAAAAAGTGATCCTAGGTGAAAATATCGCAGTCTGTCCTGGTAATTAGGAAGTGATTTAGCTTTGTTGCAGCTATAACATAAATGCCAAAGAAACTTTTTTTGGACACTTTCTAATCGTTTAATGTAAATATCGTAGTGAGGGTTCCACACAACACTGCAGTATTCAAGTCCACTGCGGACAAGGGCAGTGTAAACTGCTATTTTAGTACGAGGATTTTTAAAATCCCTACAATTTCGCAGCACAAATCCCAAAATTTTAAATGCTTTATTTACTACGGTGTCAACGTGATGGTTGAACCGCAGCTGACTATCGAGAGTAACCCCTAAGTCTCGAATCTGGTTAGTTACAGTTAAGGGCACACCGTTTATATGATAGGATAAGGGAATTGTGATTTTCTTCCTAGTGTATTGAATTACATAGCATTTGGATGTATTCAAGCTCATGCCATTCATTTTGCACCAGTCGACGAGACTATCTAAGTCAATTTGGAGTAGGGCGCGATCTTCAAGCGAGTTAACTTTTCTATAGAGCTTTAAATCGTCAGCAAACATGAGATATTTAGAGTTTTGGAAGCATTCTCCTATATCGTTTATAAATACATTAAAAAGCAAGGGACCCAAATGTGACCCCTGTGGAACTCCTGAAACAGCTGTAAATGGCTTTGATTTGTAACCACCCATTACTACTACTGATTTTCTGTTAATTAGATATGACCTCCACCAATCTAAGAATGAACCGGCTATTCCGAGGCCAGATAGCTTGTAGAGTAGCAACTCATGGCTCACTTTATCGAAGGCCTTGCTGAAATCAGTATATACCGCATGGAATGATAGTCCTTTATCAATACCTACTGCGAGATCTTCAACGAAAGATGTTAAGTTTGATAAAGTTGACCGAGCTTTGATAAATCCATGTTGTTGGGGTACGATGTACTGTTTTAAATGCCAGGAAATAATTGGATGTATAAGGCTTTCAAAGACCTTTGCAAACACTGGCAATATTGATATCGGTCTATAATTTTTAACGGAGCTGGAGTCGCCGCTTTTGAACAAAGGAATAATAAGTGCGTTCTTCCAAGTTGTTGGGTATATACCCGAACTAAGGGATTTGTTATAGATTATAGAGAGTGGTAAAGCTAGCGCATTGGCACATTTTACAACAAATAAAGCCGGGATCCCATCAGAGCCGGCTCCTTTCTTAGAGTCAAGTCTTTTTAACACTCGAGCAACTTGATTCTTAGAGATGGTAATCGTGGTAAGACAGTTAGTGGCAGAGTGTATAGTGGGAATTGCTTGCACAGGGACGAAGTTCGCATTATAAATTGAGGAAAACTCTGATGCGAAAAGCTCACAAATGTCGGACCCGTTGGTTGCAGTATTTACCTCGTTATACATTTGGGCAGGGTAAGTGGTGTTGCCGCCTCTTTTATGTTTTATAAACGACCATAATAATTTTGGATGTGAGACCAACGACTGTTCCAATCGCTCTAAGTATCTCTTATAGTTTATCTCAAGTAATTTGGAGCCCCTTTCTCGAAGTAATTCAAAAGTTATAAGATCGCGGGGGTTTGCATATTTGCGATATTTTACCCTATATTTGTGCTTTTCATTAAATAGTTTAATCAATGCAGAAGAAAACCATATGGGATATTTAAAATTATTTTTAGGTCTAGATTTAGGAACGTATTTTGCTATTATAGGCTGTAACGACTTGTAAAATAATGTCACCATGTCGTCTACAGTGGTGCAGTCTAAAAATGTTTGTGTCCATGAGATACATTTTAATTCGTTGACAATTTTTTCGTAATCTCCTTTATAAAATAGATATCTTTGTTCAAGTTTCGAAGGTAGAACTACAACACTCTCGTACGCCATATGGAACTGTAAAGGCGGATGTAGAGGATCAACCACTGTAAGTGGATAATCAGATACAACCATACGCGAGATGTTCAACGTACTAAGAATAAGGTCTAATATTTTGTTTTTAATGTTAAAATTATAGTTATATTGAGACAGGTTATTGAGTGACATAAAATCGACTAACATATTGCAGAGCAAACTGTTTGATGGTTCGGGTGAAACTGCACAGATACCAGTTTTGTTCCATTTTAAACTACTTAAATTAAAGTCCCCAAGTATAAGTGCATCGCCGTTATGTCCTACTAAATTGCGATTGGTATTGGTGATAAAGTGATCCAATATTGTATGTTGAACTGGAGGCGGTATGTATACTGCACAAATATATAGATGTTTAGTTGTGTCGTTTTCATCACGAAATTCTAATTTAACCCAGATGTCTTCACAATCAGATTCTAAGGCAAATAATCGATGCGACCGTATACGTTTAGAAATGGCTATTAAAACGCCTCCCCCATCTTTTTTGTTGTGGAACCCGCTACTTTCGCGATCACGTCTATAAACCACGTAGCGGTCATCAAATAGTTCGTTATCGGATAGGCTGCTGTTCAACCATGTTTCAGTAAAGATTACAATATCAAAACAATTGCAGACAACATTATTAAAAAGTTCTAAAGTTTTAGTTCGAAGTCCTCTTACATTTTGATAATAAACACTTAATTTATCTATTGCGCCCTTAAGTAACAAAAGGCGAGTTTAGCGTTATCATGATAAAGTATTGAGCAAGTCTATATTTTTAACGAATATATAATTGGACTCCTCGTTCTTCCGCATAAAGATTTTTCCATCACGCACCCATACAAATTTGTATTTTAATTCTCGCGCTTTACTCCGAGCTGCTGCGTGCAATGCTTTGTTCTCTGGTGTAAGATGTTCTACGACATAAATTGGGCTTTTTTTGGTTGCACCAATGCCCAAATGACTAGTATTCAACTTATCATCTTTGTTGTTTTTGTTGAACTTACTAGTGGCAGCCAGAAATTCATCTCGTAGCCGTGGACTGCAGAATTTTACTAGAATAGAGCGTGGGCGTGCACTGGAGCTATTCATTTTTGCCAATCTTGTACAGTGGTGTATTTGGTTGTCTTGAATTGGGCATTTAATTATTTTACCTAAATGCTGTACAGTATTTATAAGATTTTCAGCCTTATTTTCCGGCACGCATTGGATCTCAATGTTGGCAGTCCTAGACTGCTGATCCAGCTGCACCAGGCGGGCAGTAAGCGATTGATTGGCCAAGCGTAGTGACTCGTTTTCCAATACAACAGACTCTATTTTGCTGGCTTGCAGGGCATTCTCGGCTTTTATTTTTTCTAACTCTTCATTAAAGAAAGAAATGGATGCTTCAATTGACGATAATGCAGTACGAACATTTAATAATTGCGGTTGCATTTGTTGTTGAAACGATTTTTGCAGTTCCTCACTAATAATATCGCGAATGTTAGCTGCCGTCAGACCTGAACACGAACACGAGCAGCTAGCGCCGGAGCGTGCCCTGCTACGCTGGGTGACGAAGTCTAGCTGCGGCGATAACATTGATCGTACGGGAGTGTTCGAATTATCGCCACCCTTTTTCTCCCTGCTTACACACAATACACAAATCCATTGAGACTTAATTTCATCTGACATAGCTTCATACTCCGTCGCAGATATATTCATACAATAATAATGGTATTTAGCCATGCAGCGCGAGCATTGTAGACAGGGTACGTCGTTTATTTTGCTAAGGCAAGCGGAGCAATCATAAGTACTGGCCATATTTTGTTTAATTGCGAAGGTAAAACAAAAAATGAGAACGTGCGTTAGCGTTAGGTGAAGCGATACTCGCGTCCAGAAGGTCGTAAGTTCTGTGCTCAGCGCGGTGGTTACGCGTTCACTTAAACAGTTTAGATTCACACACGATTTATATTTGTTGATTTGATTGTAAGATTTAAAACTGGTATTTTTTGCACATTACATTCACTTTACACTATTATCAGTAGTTAGTAAGACTCAATGCACCTAGATATACGTATAATCACGACTTTTACTTTGAAAAATATTAATAATATGGTATATGAGATTAAAAAACCGAGGAATTGTTATAACGTGTTCAAGCGCGCGCGTAAAAATTTTACTGTTGAGTTTTGGTAATAAGATCCCTTTTTACCCCTTGAGTGTAGATATGAGCGCCGCGCCGGCGCGCCGCCGCCGCCGCAGATTTCGCCGCGCCGCCGCCGCCGCGAAAAGGTAACGGCGCGCCGAGTGAGCGAGAGAGATAATTGAATCGGTCACTAGTCAAATAGTATGAACGTGCTCGTTGCTGCCGTAGGCCGCTTTAAGCAGTTCTTCTTCTTCTTTTCAGCCTTTAGTAGTCCACTGCTGGAAGTAGGCCTCCCTAACGTTCGCCATTCCTCCTGGTCCTGCGCCTACTGAATCCAGCGGTTTCCCGCTGTCTTCTTTAGGTCATCAGTCCACCTGGTTGGAGGGCGGCCTGTACTCCTTTTGCCGAGACGTGGTCGCCATTCGAGAACCTTTCTTCCCCATCGGTTGTCGGTTCTTCTAACTATATGGCCTGCCCATTGCCACTTCAGCTTGCAAATTTTGAGAGCTATGTCTGTAACTTTCGTTCGTCTACGGATTTCATCGTTACGAATTTTATCGCGTAGAGAAATTGGTATTTCTCTACGCACTACTACATTCATGCACTACATTCTCTACGCACTGAGGTATTCTGGACGAGAAGACACTTTGTAACTTCCCGAACGCTGCCCAACCGAGTTGGATTCTACGAGTTACCTCTCTCTCGAAGCTGGACTTACCCATACGGATCGCAGGTATATGTACTCGTCGACAACTTCGAGAGTAGTGCCATCAACAACAACCGGTATAGGTGTGACATGGACGTTGAGCATGATCTTCGTCTTGTCCATGTTCATCTTAAGATCCACCCTTTGTGAGGCGCTATGGAGGTCACATAATATAGTGCTGAACTCTTCCAGGTTCTCCGCCAAGATTACTATATCATCGGCAAATCGAAGTTGTGTGAGGTGTTCGCCATTGATGTCAATACCGAGCTCGTTCCACTCTATCAGCTTGAACACGTCTTCCAGTGCAGCGGTAAACAGCTTCGGGGATATGAACCTTGTGCCTTGTACTCCGCGCTGCAGTGGAATAGGTCCAGTGCTTCCGTCGTGGACTCGGACTGTCATGGTTGCGGCTTTGTACAAACACTTCAACACCTCGATGTACCGATAGTCAATCTGGCATCGCTGGAGAGACTCTAGCACCGCCCAGATCTCAATAGAATCGAAGGCTTTCTCATAGTCCACATACACAATACATAGCTGCAGATTATACGAGAGGAGCACCAAAATACCAGCTACACCACTACACTCATTTGACTCCGTTCAAAAGTGCGCAGTCCGAATCATCAACGACCCAAGCTTGACTGACAGTCTAGAACCGCTAAGCTTGCGAAGAGTCTCGCTCTGCGCATTCTATCGACTTTACTATGGTGAGGGCTCCAAGGAACTTTTTAAAATGATGCCTACGCACCATTTCATGAATATACCACCAGATGAAGGTTAAAGTTTCACCGACACCATCTGGACTCGTGGCGGTCCTCCACAGTCCGCTTTGCACGCTCTTTCTTACCACGGACGTGTAAGTTATGGGACAACCTTCCAGCTGAGACATTTCCAGTGGACTATGAAATGAGGTTCTTCAAGAAAGCTGTAAAAAAGCTCTACTCCAAAGCCGGCAAAGCTTGAGTGACTCCTCTGGGGTTACCCGTGTCCATAGGCGACGGTGATCGCTTAACACCACGCGGCTTGTCTGCCTTTTTGTACGGTTTATTTATATGTATATAAAAAAAACTATCCTGTCACACACCGACCTGCAATATCGGCAAACTGTTATTCAAAATTGTATAATTACGTTGTTCTAATTGCTAAGTGTCAAAACTACGTGTTTTTTATCTGCCAACATCAAAAAATCCTTTGGAGGTCACGCCGCCGAAAACGCCGCCGCCGCCGACTCCAAAAAGTCGGCGCGCCGCCGCCGACCTCCCACCCATCGGCGCTCATATCTACTTGAGTGTAATATAAAATTTATAATTCAATTTTTGTTCGTTCGAAACGAATCGACGAATAAAACGGGATTTTTACTAAAAACAATTGCTATTACAATGAGTGTTTTGGGCAATTTTTTTTGAAGGACGATTGAGCTTCGAATTTTTTTTTCCAAAAAACGCCATTTATTTTACATTTCATTATTTAAAAGTATTTATTTAACTCACCGAGCTAAACAGTTAATTAGTCTGGGCCAAATCAAAAACGAACTGTGACTCACTTCTCACTGTCCGATAGTACTAAAATATGTTTTTTCTAGCTTTGTATATGGTCGCAACATGGTTTTAGTCCTTTAATTCCTTGTATGAACTTTAATCAAAGATGGTTAAAATCCCTAAGCCCAATGCTCCCTTTAAAATGCCGAAGAAAACTCATTATCTGGAGTAATCTAATTGTGAATTCCTTAGTTTCCTCGAAGTTAACAGCAATCAGGCCAGGATTCGAAGGTCCGCGTTAGGAGCAATTAAACAAACGCGCGAATTTCATTGATGCTGTTATGTGCACTAAAATGCTGCTAGATTCTTTATTTTTCTACTAAAATTACTGAATACTCGTTGTACCAGTGAAGACATTATTTCATATCAATATTTTTTTACAAAAACGTTTCTGAGCACATTTTGGCAATTAGGCACTGTCGAGTGCGCTAAAAATTTGATGGGTCCCTTTATTAAAATGAGTTGTAGATTACCATTGATCTACAAAGTTAAGCATTGTTGGATGCGGTCTGATGTTAGATGGGTGGCGACTGTGCAAAAAAATAAAATAATGTGAAATTATTTTAAAACTTCAACTATCCTAGGTTTGCAGAGACAATACTATTATTATATTATTACAAATTTATTACAAAGAATGCCTCAAATACAACTTTGTTTTTCCATGATTATTACATATATCCAATCTTTTATATAAAAAAATATAGCTGAAAACATTTCCAACCCCAAATCATTTCCTTACATCTCCCTCTGTCACGCCGCAAACACTCATTATGGAGTAATCTAATTGTGAATTCCTTCGTTTCCTCGAAGTAAACAGCAATCAGGAGAAGACGAAGGTCCGCGTTAGGAGCAATTAAACAAACACGCGATTTTCATTAATCTTGCTGAGTGCGCTAAAATGTTGCTGGCTACTTTATATTTTATGTTAAACTTACAATTGTTAAACAACAAATGTTAAACAGAACATTAGGTACGGTAACAACCGTACTGTCGTCAGTATTTGTCTGTGTCCCGGTTCTATGGAATGACGAGTACTAGTACACCATCGACATTATTGACGATTACCTTACCAGTGCAGTATTAAGAAATAGGAGATTCGGAAACTGCCTATTATTTGAAAAGGCGCGGTTGCAGTTAAATATTTAATCGTATAATCTTTTGGTCCTAATGATTAGAGGATCATAACCTTATCCGTGATCTCACGAACGAATGCGGTTTTAAGCATTTCCAAGCCCAAATCATTTCCTTAAAACGTTCCGTCTGAAGGTGCAGTAATCTAATTGTGTTTTCCCTCTGTTTTCTTGAAGTAAACAGCAATTAAGTTAAAGACGAAGATTTGGTTTAAAAGCAATCAAACAAATACGCAATTTTCGTTAATCCTTAGAGTGGGCTTAAAATGCTGCTGACTTTTTATCATGTCATGTCACCTAAAAATTGGAAAAATTGGAGTTGGAACATTTAAATGTAATTATTAAATTACCTTTTTACATTTTATATCATATTTATTTTTAAATAAGAATATGAGTTATAATTTCAAATAAAAGAATTAATACAATGAATGATTTAATTACATCCGGTAGTCATATAAATACGACAGAAGGCAGTAAATGACTGAGATAAAGGTTTTACAAGTCTGTCTATTATACTGCCAGTCATAAGAAAGGGCAAATAATGTTTACTAAATATAATAGAATCCTTTGTGTGTTATTATGTCATACAAGACAATGTGTAACATGATAAGGATAGTATAGATCTAAAAGTTTATCATCGTAAAATATAAACAGAAGACAGAGATTCTATATTTAGAAGCGATTTAAAACGCATTGTTATGTGTACTGTTGAGTGTTACGATTCTATTACGTGTGCTCAACCATAATTCTTCTATGAACATTAATTGAAATACAGCTCATTAGCACGCCATTTTTATTTTTACTACAATCAGTTCAGGAAATATTTGTACTTAATAGTAATAAATATTTTCTTTGACATAATGTTGAGTAAGTAGTAAGAAATTATAAATATAGTTTAGCAGCATTTTAACGTTCTTAACAAGACCCCGTGAGAAGAATAATTGTAAACTCTTCACAAATACTTTAGCACTGATTTTCAATCAGATTCATCTCCTCGGTCAAGTCTAATAAAAAACATAGTAATAAAGTAATATCATTTATAGACACAATAGCTGAGAAAACTTGATTATAACTATCATACATAAGACTGAATAAACTGAACTCTGCAAAGTCGTGTCGTCTGTAAATATGTAACGGATTTTTTTTTTCTTTTTGATGCAAACACGACATAGGTAATTCGATGTAATACACCGATTTTTGACATGCATTGACATGTATGACATGTATTGACATGATATTGGGGCCTCTCCCTGGAGCTTACTTCGCCACGCTGCTCCAATGAAGGTTTGTGGCCAACCCGTCGCTGAATGTCCATAAAGCTTTGGGTAAGTTTTGAAGGCTGCCATCAGACTATAATAATCAAGACCTATGGCTTCGCGTTCCCCCGATACGTAATGAAACTTATTCCTGGCAGGTAGAGTAGACCACACACTTCACATCAAACGGTCGCCAAGTAAGAGGAACTGCGACTGGAACCCCTGCGTCATCCACTATACTCTCCAGATCTTGCCCCAATCGATTACCACTTTTTTTCAAAATTTGGATAAATTTTTGCAAGGCAAACAATTCAAATCTGATGACGCAGTCAAAACCGCCTTCAAACAGTTCATAGACTCTCGCTCCCAGGATTTTTTTTCAAAGGGATCAATGATCTGCCTATAAAATGGTGGAATTGTATCGATAACAACGGCGCATACTTCGCCTTCGATTCGATTTGAATGTCATTCAAAACTTGTTTTACCTTTTTTGATACTGAACGGCAATTTCACATGTAAGGAGTAGTAAGGATCTAATATTGCGACGGTTTTAAAATTACGAAATAGTCAGCTATTCGGAACCTTTTATTACGAATATTACGATACAGCACCTATTAGGTACCGGATATTAGTTAAAGTACCTGGACGCCCGAGCGTTGCTCGGATAAAAATAATTGACTTTCTTGGTTTATTTTTAAGCAAAACATTTATTTATTCATTAGTGTTACTTAAAAAAGCCTTTAAAAATACCTGGCTCCCAATTAAAAAAAAAATTGTCACAAAAAATAAAAACGCAACTTGCCTACTTGTGGTTCGAACCCGGGCTCCGTAGTCAGCTTTCGCAACCATTCGACCAAGAAAGCTTTAATTCCATTGACGAAATTTTTATAGAGGTCTTTCATACATTGTCATTTGTTTGAAAGGCGGATTGACGGGTTACGTTTGACGGCTTTCTACTCCACAATGTTATTAATAGTCTCCAATAGATGTCAGTAAGAGTAATTTTATATTAAACGGCATAAACATTAAATAAAACGACAATTTCTATCAATAAAAATTTGCTGGATCGATTTATCATCCCCGAAACCAGGGTACTAAATTTCATCAAAATCTTTGGAGCCGTTTCCGAAATTCAAAAAATATACTTAGATACCTATATTCAAGAATTGCTCGCTTAAAGGTATTATTATAATAATTAACCCATTCAATATTTGCCTTCTCTCCCAAAGCCTATTGTAATTACAACATATAACAGTGCTAATATTAGTTAAGGTTCGGTGCTGCAACCTACCTAAACCAACATTTAAACCATTCACAATGACAAGGTTTAATGACATTTATCTATCGCTAACAATCGAGACCGACCGAGAATCATGCCCTTTGAAGAACGGAAAAGCGCATGTTACGATTTCCTATCCCGATACCAACCACTCCTGTTTTGCGAAGCTGTACGAGCATGCAAGCCATCTGGCTTGCTTTCTACAACAGTTGCGGTGCCATGCGAGCTCAAATAGAAATACTTAGCGCGTAGATATTTTCTTCTATGCTTTACACACTGATCCCTTCTGCAGGTACTAAAATTTTGATTGATATTTTGCTTAAGGCAAGGTAAGACTAATCGCTTTTATAATTTACTCCACGTTTTTTACCGACTTCCAAAAGGAGGAGGTACTGTATTCGGCTGTATGTATTTTTTTTTTTTATATATGTTCACCGATTACTCCGCCGTTTGTGGACCGATTTTCAAAATTCTTTTTTTGTTCGTATGCTTATACTCCCGAGGTGGTCCCATTGTCACCAAATCAGGATCTGATGATGGGATCCCAGGGAAATCGAAGGGAACTCTCAAATTTTATAGGCACACACATTGATTTTCTTATACTTTCTGAAGCATAAGAGATATTTGTGCATAGTAATCATCATCTCATGTTGCTGAGCTGATGATGGAAGGTACTGCAACAGTGAGGAGTTGAAAGCAAATTCTTTCAATAAATAGTTTGTTATTCCAAATATTACATTCCTGAGGTGGTCCAACTGTCACCAAGTCAAAGTCTGATGAGGGGATCCCGGAGAAATCGAAGGGAACATTCAAATTTTACAGCACAACAAATGATTTTCATATTTTTACTAAAGCAAAACAGGCATTTTTGTATAATTATTATCATATCATGTTGCTGAGCTGATGATGGAAGGTACTACGAAGGTTAGGAGTTGAGAGCAAATTCTTTCAATAAATGTTTTTTTGTTGGAAATCTTACATTCCTGAGGTGGTCCAACTGTCACCAAGTCAAAGTCTGATGATGGTATCCCAGAGAAATCGAAGGGAACATTCAAATTTTATAGCACAACAAATGATTTTCATATTTTTATTAAAGCAAAATAGGTTTTTGTGTATAATTGTCATCATATCATGTTGCTGAGCTGATGATGAAAGGTACTATGACGGTTAGGAGTTGAGAGCAAATTATTTCAATTAATGGTTTTTTGTTGGAAATCTTACATTCCTGAGGTGGTCCAACTGTCACCATGGCAAAATTTGATGATGTGATACTAGGGAAATCGAGGGAAACACTGAAACTTAATAGGCACACACATTCTTTTAGTCATATTTTTTAACATAATACAAATATTTATGTCCGGTAATTATCACCTCATGTTGCTAAGCTGATGATTGAAGGTACAACTCCTCAACGGTTAGGAGCTGAGAGCAAATTCTTTCATTAATTTATACGTTCAGGTGGACTGATAGTAGTATTCTTTCAGGCTATAAGATGGCTATTAGATAAACATGATTATAAAAGGTATCTCTTTAACGTTTAGAAGTTAAGTGAAAATTTTTCCAATTGTACTTATACATAATGTGAAGAATTATTAAAATTACTAAAAAGGGTGAAATAAATTAAGTTTTTAACAAAAAAATAGAACCGACTTCAAACGGTAAAAAATAAAATTGTTCAGTACCTACTTCTTCTTGCTTATGGTAATGACTCTTAAAACTATTTTTGGAGTCGGGCCCTTAGTAAAATGTCCTGTCTTTGTAAATATAGTGTACCTTTCGTTCTGAATGGACACCAACTCCAATATAGTTTTAACAGTCATAACCATAAGCAAAAAGAAGTAGGTACCGTCCCACTGTCTGTACTGTCGGTGCCCATTTAGAAGGAATGGTACGACATTTTAGTAGGGGCCCGACTCCAAAAATAGTTTTAAGAGTCATTACCATAAGCAAGAAGAAGTAGGTACTGAACAATTTTATTTTTTACCGTTTGAAGTCGGTTCTATTTTTTTGTTAATAACTTAATTTATTCAATATATATAAAATTATATAAAACTGAGGTGTCAAGTCAAGGGACACTCGGATGGAACGAAGTTGTACCTATTTTTTTAGTCTCTTGTTTCTTTAATTTCTGCGCTTCATAATGTTGTTTTCTTCTTTCTGCATTAGTTTTAGGGTTGTATGTCAACAAAGCTAAGCAATGTCGAGTGCGGTCAAAAGTAGGATGGGTGGCCAATAGTGGCCACATAGCAACAATTAGTGCGGTCAAAAGTAGGATCGGTGGCATTAAATCTGAGCAATGTCGAGTGCGGTCAAAAGTAAGATGGGTGCGGCCATTAAGCAACATCTAGAGCGGTTATAAAAAGGATGGGTGTCAACAAAGTTAAGCAATGTCGAGTGCGGTCAAAAGTAGGATGGGTGGCAGTTCACCAACATCCTGTGCCAACATCTAGTGCGGTCAAATGTAGGAATGGTGGCAACAAAGCTCAGAAATGTCGAGTGCAGTCAAAAGTAGGATGGGTGGCCACTAAGCAACATCAAGTGCGGTCATAAGAAGGCACGGCTTGCTTACAACAACTTTTGGTCTTAATTTTTTCCGTCTAGCCCCCTTTCGCTACGCGCGATAAGGAACTTCGTTACAATAATAATCTTCTCCTGCCAATAACAGACACAACCAAAAAATCATTATCGAAATAGGTCCATCCGTTCACGCTTGATGCTGTGACCAAGGGAAATACATACATACTACATTAGTATTACTATGGATAGGCTGGCTAGGATAGTGTCACAGATCTGAATTTTTTACACGAGCTTGTCCCAAATTTGTTTAGGTATTCACAATTAATCTAACCTAATTCTGCCCAACTGAATTGTAAGTGATGAATAGACTTACGGAACTAATACGCAAGTGATTTTTATGTAGTGTACGGACATGTACGGGCGCGGTGATGATTCATCGAGATGGGACAGTGGAGGAAACTCTGAAACTATAAATATCGATTTTCATTGTAACATTTCTTATGCCGGTTTTAGAATTAAAAAAACATCTTAACTGGACGTTAAAAATACAACATATTAGCACTGTTTTTAACCTATATCGAAAAAAAAACGCCATCAACTTTATCCGTTATATGTAACTCAAAAATACACTAAGAAAATGAAAATAAAACAACAGCACAACTTGTCCCTTCAGACTTCCCGCCAAAACTCCAAGCCGTAAAAGAATACCTATAAGCAGAGATATTTTTTGTTTTCTTCACCCATTCTGGGTAGGCAAAAGGGAACTATGCCCATACAGCCAAGTCTTCAGTAGAATTTTTTTATTGATATGAAATGAAAATGTTAATGAGATGAAATGAAATAAAACCTAACCTAACTCTAGGAATCAAATCATTAAATCTGATATTGAAACAAATTAGTAGCTTCTTTTTAGAAATATTTGCATGAATCATAAAAACTTCTAAAACTTCGTGGTTGTTTTTTTTTAATAGACATTATTTTGACAGTTGGGAAAGAGAACGCACGAGTTCGGAAAAGGTAAAGAAAACGCACGAGTGTGTAACAGCCCACTTCCCGAACGCTATACGTCCCTGCAATACGCCACTTTTTGAGCAACTGTATTAAAAAATTGTTTTCTTGTACATACTCGTATTATGTCTACAGTTAACATAATTATAAAATAGACATCTATTTAGGTAATAATAATGTTAGCTTGCGGTAAGGATTGGCATTGTAAGGCATGTAGTCATGTACTTATAATAAACTAGTCTTCCGCCAGCGGCTTCGCACGCGTGAACTCGTTTTATAGGTTCCCGTGGAATAAAAACCATCCTATGTTCTTTCCCTAGGTCCACTCTATTCGTGTTCCAAATTTCATTAAAATTGGTTCAGTAGTTTAAGCGGGAAGGCGTAGCAGACAGAGTTACTTTCGAACTTATAATATTAGTAGGGATAAACAATTTAAATACCTACATATATAAATGTAGATAGGGTTGTCATCTCTAAAATTTGTCAACCAGGACAAGACGCGTTAAAACCCCGGATTTTAGAGCCCGAAACCCGGACATATCAACAGCGGGGGGACTCTGTATTTAGTGAGTCGGTTCGTCGGTTGACCGCGGCGTGCGGGCACAGTGCGTGTGTCGCGGGCGGCCCAAGACTTTATTATTTTCAAACCCGGACTACCAATGAAGTCCGGCCCGGATGCTCCCCGGACGCCCTCTAAACTAGGACAAATCCGGGGAAACCCGGACGGATGGCAACCCTAAATGTAGATAATCTTGTCTTACAGAGAATATGCATTGCAATGTTTGGATAATAAAAGGTACTTACAAACTATTGAATTGACCAACTCTAATTTCATAAAACATGCAATTCTGTTGAAACTCTCACGGACTACTGAGACATTCCGAAACGATTTTTCTTAGTTGATTTCGTGGCCCAATTTGGGAGACATTTTATTACAATTTGTCCTTACATGTTAAAATATACAACAGTTCTTGCGATAGCAGTGTTTCCCAACTAACAGCATCACGTAGAATAACTATTATGAGAGTATTTATGGTCTTACAATAAAATTACTTTTCACGCATTCATTTATCATTCGTAATCGTACACGTTAAGTTTTTTTTCAAATCTATTTAATTCTGCTTTTTTTCTCTCGGTGTAAAAAAACCCTGCAATATGAGTACCCAAAGCCGACGATCGGATCCGATCCGAAAAGTAAAAATAAATAAACTAAAAGGCGCAATATGGGTACAATTAAGATAAAAGTAGTATTCACATAATAAAATAAATGACACTATATCAATGTACATTTTTATATTTGTAATTAATTAAGTTTTTAATTAAGTATTGTAATATTTGCATACCTCATGAAGGTAAATATGGCGAACCAAATGTATAAAAACACCTTTTGTAAACACCCATATTTGTGCAAATAAAACTCTTTGTCTTTAAATGTCGGTAGGTTTTAAGTTAGAACATCCGTATTTAGTAGTATATAGACCCTTGGCCACAAGCTTGCCTAGTGCGGGTTGGTCAGCTCATGTGTTATGGGATATCCATAGTAATATATATTTTTTAACCTTTTTTATGTCCCACTGCTGGGCACAGGTCTCCTCTCAAAAGTGAGAAGGATTTAGGCCATAGTCACGCTGGCCAAGTAAATTTATGTAAAGCGATGGCAGAACATGATCGATGGAATTTTGGAGGCAAGCTGAACATATTTTCGAACTGTTTATTTATTTCACAATACTCATGCACTATTATTAACCTATATCGAACAAAATGCCATTATCCGATATAACTCAAAAATATACCAAGAAAATGCAAAAAAAATTATCGAGAGCACAAATTATCTTTTCCGACTTCCCAACAAAAAAACTCTAAAACAATGTTGAGTATATAGTAGAATTGTCACCCAACGTAAACATGTATTCGAAATTTAGTTGCAAGATTTAAAAAGCAATGTTGCATCCTGCGAGATTCATTATTAAAAAGCTTGTAAAAACGTGTTAACCATGAGCGCTACCACTTTTAGACAACATAAATGTAATATAATAATAATACCTACAAAAAAATACTGGGTTCCAATTTACCGCTAACCTTCAGTTACCTTCAGGATTTCCTAACTGTGGTCGCCATGTTAGCACGTACTCGCGTAGATAAATAGCTCTTATAAAAGAACTGAACCGCGGCGTTTGTTCCTCCAATGAAATTGCTTTTCACGCGCCGCGCGTTGTGTACTTGTACGGTTGGCAAAAAACAATATTGTAAAAAAAAGTAAATTTTTTATGCCCTTATCGTTTATCATAAATTTAAAAATAACTTGGTGTCACCACTTGGAAACCGAAACAAAAGAAATGGGACGAGCTCCAGCTATTGAGAATAACTTTATTTGTGTACAATCTAATTTAAGAAGTACGGTTTGATACTGTCAGTTCCATACTAAAATTAAAAACAAAAAAATAACGCTTCACACTCATAGCCCCACAGTAGGGTATACGTATATACCCTGTGTCGTGGGTACACATACAAAGACGGAAACACAAACACCCAGACCGAGAACAGAAATTTAAACTCATCATTCAAATTTTGTTTCAATTACAATTTTGTTTCGCCGGGAATCGAACCCAGGACCCCTCGATTGGTAATCCGGCATGGTAAACATTGCGCCACGCGGGTCGTCTTAATCTTATATACAATGAAACGTCAAAAGGTACCTATTAGATTAGATATACCAACTAATGCGAAGAGGTGCCAGAAGTAGTTACCATTGCTGCAGCCATTAGCCATGAAGCAATAGGGAATATACATGATTTTTTATAGTATCAATCGCTCCTATTTGGCATGGGGATCAAGGGAGTACCACGAAAGACAGTAATGTGAGCTATAGGTAAACCTCATTGCGTAGCGTTGAAAACGGGCCATACTAATGAATCGAGACATATGACGTCAAATGTCCTGAACGCAGTACCAAATACTATGAAAAAATAAGAGATTTACAATTTTACTCGTTGAGTGGGTTTAAGTACTTATAAAGTTGTCGAATTTAAGAATTTTTTTTCTTGTTAAGTAACAAGAATTCCGCAAAAAATATTAAAAAATTATTGGCTGAAATAAAAAAAAAAATATTTTCTTATTTCACATTTCCATATTTCCTGGAATTGTAAAAAAATTTCTAAATTAAATATACGTTAAAATAAAATTTATGCAAAGTCCGTATTCTATTGTGTTTCGGTGGAAAGGTGCGGTCGCCGGCCAGACTTAGACTTCTTGTACTGAATACTATACTTGAATACTGTGGCTTTCGCGTTTACATAATTATCATTAAATCATTATCAATTTTAATTCTTAGAACTCCAAGAGTAACAGCATTATCTCATGAAGACTTTAGAATCAGTAGTTTTTGTCGGTAGTTGAACATAAGTGGAATTTTATGACTTAGACTGGCTGCAACCCTTTTTGCGTCCCACTGCAGGGCACGGGTCTCTCCCCATTAATGGAGAGGCCTGGAGCTTACTCCACCACGCTGCTCCAATGCGGGTTGGTGGAGATGCGGGTTAGTGGCCAACCCGCTGTCGGATGTTTTCAAACCGCCCATAAGGCCTCCGACAAGGTTTAACGACTGTTATCTATCGACAACAACCGGGACCGACGGCTTAACGTGCCCTCCGAAGCACGGAAACGCGCATGAAATTTTTTGCCACTAGCGGTCACCGGTCACCCACCTCACACCCGAACGCGCCCGTTTGGCTTAGTTGCATAGATCGTTTGCGTTCTTCGCTAACCGCCGAGCTATGCGCGCTTCGATTCGAGACTTATTAGATTAACTCGTTTTAACATATGAATGATGTCAAATATCAGCAATCAGCTAATATTTTTGCTGTCTGTACTCGGCATTACGACATGAGTATTGAGTTTTACTCGTAATTATATCTCGTAAACAGCGAAAAGCGATAACTAATGGGTTTTCGTGTTCGGTGATAAGTCGTATCACAAAAACGCTTTTGGAAACCTTTGGAACCTTGGCTTTTATTGGGGGTTAAGGTATGACGCGCGTGGTCCTTGAGCTGTCGTGAAACGCAAACGATCTACGCAGCTAAGGGACATAGGCGCGGTCGGGTGTGAGATGGGAGACCTCTAGTGGCAAGATTTCATGCGCGTTTCCGTGCTTCAGAGTGCACGTTAAGCCGTCGGTCCCTGATGTTGTCGATAGATAAAAGTCGTTAAACCTTGTCGGAAGCCTTATGGGCAGTTTCAATACATCCGACAGTGGGTTGGCCACCAACCCGCATTGGAGCAGCGTGGTGGAGCAAGCTCCAGGCCTCCTCAATAATGGCGAAAGACCCGTGCCCAGCAGTGGGATGCAAAAGGTTGCAGCCAACTGGGGATACCATAACATTGTAAAAGTAAAATTCGCAATGGACAATGTCTTGGTTTAGATAGCAAAACGATGTCTAATCGTCAAGTCGCAGGTGGCGGGTTCTAACAACCACCATCTATCACCTATGAATGGTGGACATATCAACCCTACTTACTCGTAAAATATTTCAATTGCTAATAAATTTTAATGCCTTTCAGTGATGCCATTTTATTGTTTTTTGTCGTGTTACTGTTACTTAAGCGCCAATAATAGCGATAAGTTTTCCCAAAAGAATTTAATTAAAGTCGCACATAAAGTAATGTAAATGAAGAGTTCACCGTCCGAATAACTGTTATGTAGTGAACTGCATTAAATTTTAACAGTACAAATTAAATTGAATTTTCCATTATACATTCTTTCATCACTATTTTGAATCATCTGCTGTTTGTAAACCTCCCCCTAATTTTCGCCATTTCACTTATTCCTGTACTTTTAGGAACCAAGTGTTTCTCGCTGGAATGACGTTTCGAGCTGTCTACAGCTCCCTGGTTGGAGGGTGGTCTTTGCTCCTTTTGCTAAGCCGTGATCGTCCAAAGATCTTCTCTACCCAATACTGAGTATTTCTCACAGATGACAGAACGCACTGTTTGCATATTTCAGGACTATGTTGAAAATTTTCATTCGGCTTTTAATTTTGTTTCTTCTATTTTTTTTATTTGAATTGAGTAGCAGACGAGCATGCAAGTTAAGTGGTCGCTGCAGCCCATAGACATCTACACACAACCTCAAGCAAGCATAGGTAAGTCATGTCCGAGGTCGTATGCAGTTGCGCTGCTACTCCGAAGGCTGGTGGTCACCTCATGTAAGTGTGGCCGGCAACTGCACCTTTCCACCGAAACACAATAGAATTGGTTCACGGCAGAAGTGGGTGCAGCGGTAGTACTTTCCCGGGCGAACCATAACAGTTCTACCACTTAAACAAAATTCAAAAATCTAATTTTAATGTATTGGTATTTCTTTCAACATTGCCATCCCTTTTGGCTTGTACGTAGGTACTATTCCATTCTATACCACATGGTTGTCTTTAGATATGTTGGTTATTTATAAATAATAGTAAGAGTAATAATTATATTACGATAGAAAAAAAATGCAAAGACTTTTTTCCTAAAATTCTTCCAACATTTCTAGCTCACGAAATGGGATGCGCAGACAATGCGAACTGTCAGCGAATCATCAATATCTATTTAAATGCTAATTCTCATCATTTTCCTAGGCGATGGCAGTGCAAACTAGAATCGATGGGTGTATTCACTCGATCAGACGTGTGGAGTCAGAAAACTTTAGCTCATCAATATTAATATCGTATTCAATAATTCTCATCAATATTGATGGAGAAGTTTGTCGAGATGTTTGTTATGAGGTTGGAAGCTGTATGGTTTAAAAATTACGAAGATAACTAGAAAACTTACCAAAATATTACTTCAATAAAAACCAAAATAAAAATAAAAAAATGTCCTAGAATTTGTAATTATGACTCCAGCTAGTCCAAGCTTTCTGCCGAGATTAGTTTTCTTTAGTTGTTAAATAGTCACTTTTATCCTACGCTTTGCTGAAATATTAGCTGACTATATACTCGTACCTCTGTTAAGCTGCACATTTCATTAGAATAAGGGCCTCTCACCATCTCCATTTAAAGTGTTGATTAGTTACGGCCCATGTAAAGTTTTTTTTTTCAACCTTTTTTTTTATGTCCCACTGCTGGGCACAGGTCTCCTTCTCAGAAGTGAGAGGGATTTAGGCCATAGTCCACCACGCTGGCCAAGTGCGGATTGGTGGACGTCATGCTTTCGAGAAATTATGAATTTTCCTCAGGCATGCACGGCGATGAAGAACATCGTAATCAATTAAATATCACGATATTTTCAATCACCGTGGAGCAGCGATAAATGCGCACATTACAAAGTTCTTTGTCAGAGGTGCTCGCCGAGGATTTGAACCCGGGATCGGTTGCGTAGAAGACCGCGGCTTTTACCACTCGGCCATCGCTGCTCCGAGTTAAGTAAAGTTAATTGCCAACTATAAGCTATGAGTACGGGTCAGTTTATCATTTGAAATAGTGCTACTCGAACATCGTGAAATTGAAATTGAAATTACGGGTGAATTTAACCGACAATATTAGCGTACTTGTCACTTACTTGAAGGTGGTGAAAGAGTAATTACTCATAGATGAATAAAATCCGCGTTTTTTTGCTTTGAATTTAACAATTTTTTTCATTGACATTTTTGCATTGACATATTATCCATTTGTGCATTAAAAAAAGTGGCCAATTGCGAGTCGGACTCGCCCATGAATGCGCCGTAGTAGCAAGCATTATTATTTTTCGTCAGCAAAAATAACTTTGTTTTTCATAGTGTTTGTATGAACGACAAAGTTATATTTGCGGTTTTAAAAAATTTTCTATATCGCAAAAACTGCGTACTATATCTCGTTCGAACCAATTTTCGTTGAAAGTTTTTATTGAGATCTACAACATATATTTTTGATAGATTTTTCACTTTCTTACTTTAAAAGTTAGTGGGGGGGGGGGGGACACATTTTACCACTTTGGAAGTGTTTATCTTTCAAACGATTAACTTTGAGAAAAAATGATTTTAGAAACCTCAATGTCATTTTAAAAGACCTATCTATAGATACTCTACACGAATAGGTTTGATGAAAAAAAAATTTTTTGTTTGAGTTCCATGTAGGGAGAGCCCCCCCTTATTAATATTTTTTTAATTTTTGTATAAAAATCGTAAAGCGGTGCAGAGATAACGTCTACCTACCAAGTTTCAACTTTGAAGTCCTAATAGTTTTGGAAAGAAGTGGCTGTGACATACAGACGGACAGACAGACATGCCGAATCTATAAGGGTTCCGTTTTTTTGCCATTTTGGCAACGGCACCCTAAAAATGAAATATTTTAAAAACGTTCACGTATATGGTTTAAGATATATATAAATGGCTACAATGAAATACGGAATGCATTTACTTTTTTATTTTATAATACAATTACGTACAAAGAGAACAATTTACAACTGCAAATTGTTATAAAATATGAAAGCGGAGCGAGGTCTCAGCGTCTGTTAGTTTTTCTTAAATATTTTCTTCGTTGGAGGACAAAGGGAGATAATGTAACATTCCTAGGGGATGTATCTTCATTATTACATTCCCGAGGGTTAAAGTCTGTCGTTGATATTTTAAACTGTATACATGTGTATGTAATTGAATAAGCATTTTTTGAAGTGAAAATTTCTTTAGCGGCGTTGTGCACTTTTTTTGGGATGGGTAAAAAATGTTAAACTCGCGTCAGGTCCACGTGGCCCGATCGCAAAATTCGTAAGACGGAGTGGTGACAGCTAATGACGGCTCGACTGTTGTAGTGTTATGAATACACTACATGTGAATATTTTAATTTAACGATTGAAATGAGCATGGAGGCCATGCAGGTGTTAAGTGGCCGTTGCAGCCCATGGACACACAACCTCAAGCAAGCACTGAAGCTTCGGGATTAAGAAAAGATCTACGTTATCCCCTGCCTGGTCGAAAGAGGTGACTAAAATGGGACTTCCGGGGTTGTGGGCTGTGAGAGTGGGAGCTCAATCTGCCCAGCCAAGAGCCCCGGGAAGGACGGAGGTGTGTGCGTGGCTGCACGCCGCCGTAGGTATCGGTAAGTGCAGGAGAGCACATCTGCTCTCCCGAGGATGGGTCCGTTCTGGGGCGCCGCGCTTGAAGGACACTGGTGCGTTCCACTGGAGATCCCGGAGTCCACTCCAAGCGCAGACGCAGGCCACCGAGAGCCTTTAGTGCGGTACAAATCCCACATAACCCGGTATCATCTCCCAAGGTGCTGGGTACCTTTTGAAGGTTCCCCTCCTCCCCCGCGATACCAAAAAAAAGGGTAAGTCTTGGGGTCTTGGGGTCTCAGAGGTCGTATGCAGTTGTACTACTCCGGAGGCTGATAGTCGCCTAGTGTAAGGCAACTGTACCTTTCTACTGGAACAAAATAGAATTGATTCATGGCAGAAGTGAGTGCATACTGTCCCGGGTGTACCATAAAATAGGGTCTTAGACACTATGCACAAAATAATTCAAAATCCTTATCTTAAAAAGGTTGCACTAAATCACGCTTGGAAAGCAATATAATTGTTAATTCTTTTTTGTACATGATTTATATTACCGTTTAAATTAATAATAATAAAGTCAATTGACGAACTTTATTTACAAACTATTAAGACTACTTTATATTTACAACTAATATTAAAAAGACTTAACTATATACAATAAGAATTAAAAAAAACTGTATTAAAATATTACAATTACAAAAATAAAACAATAAAATTATAAATAAAAAACTTCCTCTAGAATGTAGGTACGTGTTCGGCATGGCGCCTAAGACGCTGGCGGCATTACCCCGTTGAATAGCGAGGCTGAGCCTTTGGGCGAAATACACGCCAGCTCTCAGGTCGCCACATGCAAGAACAAGCCTGGACGACATTTCTGACATGAATTTTTTCATGTCAGAAGACCAAGGGCCCAAGGTCTCCACAGCAAGCGCCGCAAATAAGTAATTGTCTGATAAATTACAATACTTACGGCGCTTGAGGATCTGGGCTTGGTCGGCGGCAGACCCGGCCCTCTCCGCAGTGTTATTAATATGCGAGGGGGCCAAGGTATCTACACAGGTAACATCCCATACCAGGGGACGCCCAAGATGCCACGGTACTAAGGTCATACCATCAGGTCTCTTGCCATCGCTTCTTGACAAACCAGACGGTTCTAACGTGGCTGGCAAAGAAGCGGTGACAAGAGCCCGACGAACTAAATCGTTCAGCGTACCGTGTCGGTATAATCTGCCAGCGCTCCTGGTACAGGATAAGCCATGTCGGCCAAGCCTGTCCACCTGCTGCCCACACGGACATATATGGGGCTCACATATTTTAGCACCGAGCCGGAGACCCACCACGATACGAAATGTGGTGGGATCTAGCACGGTGCCTATATTTTTAGAAGGAAGAGCTCGCAGCCAGTGACCCGATTCACTTTCGGCAACTGCAAGCAAACGAGCTCTATCAGCGCTGTAGCTCTAGGAGGCAGGCATAAACAGATTTAACTGCGGGTATATCCCAGGCAGACTGTTTATTCTTTGTTAAATTGTTGGTGTCCTCATCTGGAAAGGAAGCCCTCCAACACTCTGTAGCTTCCGTCAAGTATGCCACCCAAACATCTTCTATAGGAGTATTAAGGATAGATGAGATGAGGGTGAGCGTACTGTGACAAGAAGCCAGAAAGGCAGGAAGAGCCAAGCTTGCAGATGTGCGGACACCTAAACCCCCGAAGTTTATAGGGAGGGTTGCCTGCATCCAAGAGCGATCATCAAATTTCAAATTTAGAATTTTTGACAATGTATCTTTCAACGATGAATCTAAAATATTCGTGATCGAAATAAATTTCCAAAATGGGCAGCATCTTAGCAAATACATGAATTTAGGAGCGAAAAGGCAAAGGCGTAATATGTAGGTGGCCATGTGAGGTTTTAAATCAAAAAGGCGGCCTGAAATCAAATTGAAATTTTCTAATTTTGAATTTATAATGGGAAAAAAAGCTTCATCAAATATTGGAGCACCCAGTAATAACAAAATTTCTTTTTTCATAATAGAAATGTTTGGTGTTATTATATTAAACTGTTGTGATAGTGAAGAATTTTTTTCTGTAGATAAATTGTCCGAAAACAAAATTTCGCATTTATTAAAATTTAGACTCAGACCAATTTGATCAAAACGGCGAATAATGATATCAAGATCCTCCAATACTGATGACGCAGTGCCTCCCAAAGAACCATCATCAAGGTACCATATATTAAATTTTGAATTTAATTGATCGATAATCGGTTGTATTGCCAAACTAAAAATAACAGGGCCAAGAGGGTCGCCTTGCTGGCATCCCACGCAAGACTCAATAATATTATCACCAAATAATAATTTTGAAGGGGTGCCATAACATTGCCACATATATTCGAAAATTTCAGGAACTTCTTTTTGAATTTCTGAAAGAAGAGCACCCCTATCTACCGAATTAAATGCGTTTTTAACATCAATTTTGACAAAAACGTCAAAGTTCTGATGTAGTAAAAAAGATCGAGCCGCGTGCACTGCAGCTTCACAACCACCATTGACTCCAAAGCCAAGTTGCCGTGGTTTAAACCTTTGAGTCAAGCGCTCGCGGTATTCGCGGCAACAAAGCTTTGAAGCCAATCGTCTCAGAGTACATCCCACAGCAATTGGCCTAATACCGCCATCTTTCTTTTTGAGAGCTACAAGGTTGGCTCCGTAAAGGATAGGTGTTATATCCAAGGGAACTCTACCAGCCAACATTAAATTTAATAAACTGGTGAGCTCCCTCAACAGATCTTTCCTCACATCACCCAAAAACGGATCAGTTAAGTCTTTTAGGTGCTGTGGGGAAATGCCGTCTAAGCCTCCAGCAGAGCCATTGGAGAAAGAACGAATGGCTCTATCGGTGGCTTCCTCGGTCACCCTCAAAGAAATTTGCTTATGATCAGTACCCCGAGTGGGCGAAGCTGCTTGCTTCTTGCTGAATGCACAGCCAAAGAATCATCAGAAAACAATAATTTTATAGCGCCTTTTGTGTCACTTATCATATATAGTCAATTGACTATATATGATAAGTGACGTCACTAACCATTTTCTCATACAAAATGTATGGGGATGTCACGTTTTGACAGCTCATTAAAATCATCTAGCAAATATTAAATTGCCTACTATATACCTACTAAATGGGCCCTCGCAACCAGGGAATCCATTCAATAACATTTAATTTCAATCAGTTATTTTTATGTTTTTATCCGACTGCGCCAGAAGGAGCGTCATGTTTTTATGTATGTATGTATAATTGTTTGGCACGCTTGATGGGTTTTAGCGTGACAGGTGTCGTTAGATTCGTATTTACTGCGAGAGTAACAACTAGAATGTTTCACGTATTTAAAAAATAATTACACGCTTTTATTAGCTTGATCTGTATGTGTGTAACGGAATCTTTTAACTTCATTTTCAATTTTAACCTTCATTTTCACCTACTTCTAGGAGTAACTTGATTTGCACAGTGGTTAAGGGCCGATAACAATACAATAATACAAAACAAAATCCTACTTAAAAAATAAAAATAAACAATGTACTTAGGTAGGTAGTATAAAAAACTTAAAAACACGCTTTTGTGAAAAAACAGGTTAAAAGTAAATAATGTAGTTTAAAAAACTAAAAACTAAGCTTTTGTGAAAATACGACTAAAAAGCGTGGGGTGCATGGTATCTTAAAAACCACCCCACGCTTTTTTTACAGTAAAATACATTTTCTTCTTATTTTTTACTTTTTAGTTCGTATTTTCACAAAAGCGTGTTTTTTAGTTTTTTAAACTGCATCATTTATTTTTAATTTTTTAGTTGATTTTTTTTTTCATATTATTGCATTGTCATCGGCCCTTGACCCCTGTGCAAATTTTCAAGTCAATCAGACGCTTAGAAGTAGGTGAAAATGAAGTTAAAAGATTCCATTACATACATACATAGGTACAGGTCAAGCTAATATAAGCGTGTTAAAAATAAGAAGAAAATGTCCCTATTTTATTGTAAAAATAGCGTGGGGTGCTTTTTTAGAATTCAAAATGCTAATCCTTCTACTAATATATAATTATTGGCACCATGCACCCTACACTTTTCTTACAATAAAATAGGTAGTACATTTTCTTCTTATTTTTCACTTTTAAGTTATTTTTTCACAAAGGCGTGTTTTTTAGTTTTTTAAATTCTATCATGATGCAATCATATTGTTTTTCGGTGAACAGATGTGCTGCTTACATGAGGTAACAATCAGCCATACAACGTGAACTGCATGGCTGCAACCCTTTTTACGTCCCACTGCTGGGCACGGGTCGCTCCCCATTATTGGGGAGGCCTGGAGCTTATTCCACCACGCTGCTCCAATGCGGGTTGGTAGAACTGCATACCTGAGAGCTACTTCGTAACAAAAAAGTAACAAAATTATGATAAAAATGTCTCTTCATTGCTAGTATAATTCATTACAAAACATGTCGCTATTCACTTTTCAGAAAATGGTCCATTATTTGTCTAACAAAGAAAACTTCTAACTTTTTTGCATCTCATTCAATTTTACTGTTAGCATTGTCTTATTCTATCAAACTTTATAAATTTTGAAAAAATTCGGATCCATTAAAAGGCGAAATTTCTTTAGGGATTCGAAGGAAATACATTCTTAATGGATGGCGGAATTACGTAGATCTCGTATATTCATGTTTTGTTGTATCTCCATTCTAGAGCTTTAACTATAATATACTTAACTCATTCATGTTTTTATTTTTGACGTGATAACGTCTTTAAAATCGTTTTAGTCGGGTGACATGTTCAGAAACTTGTGTCACACCAAAACCTCACGAGCGCGATCGCAGGTATAACGAGAGAGAGACGGACCGATCTCCCGTCTCATCTCGAGCGCTGCCAGTCATTCCGTGAAACTTGTCACGCGGAATCCTCACGAGCGGAGGCTGGCATAGCGTTCGAGTGAGTGGACCGATCTTCCGTCTCTCTCACTCTAGCGGCATACAAACGAATGGAGATTTTCTCGTGCGGACGTTATCACGTAAACATCTCGATCGTAAACCTACTTTACAAACAATTTGCCGTTTTTTCACTCAATTTTTTTGCGTCCAAATGTAATATTGAGGTTTTTTGCATGTGGATGGACACATGGCTAATTGTTTTTTTCTTTGTTTTTACATTGAACTATCTCTTTCAAGTATTCTGTTTAATGTTGTATATAACAGCATTTTGCACGATTTATTTATTTTTGTTCACAATATATAAGAATAAATATTTTTGTCTCAGTGGGAAACTAAGTTGCAAGTAGGTACGATGAATATAAGTTAGTGTAGTAAGGTGAAATAAGTTATTATCTGATCAACACCGCCAACCGTAATTAAATATTCAAAAATAGTAAATAAACAAAGTGAATCCTTGCTATCGACGTAAGACTTAATATTGTATGGTTTTTCCCTAACTATTGTTGTTATTCTTGTTGGAATAAAATTTAATACTTATAATAATCGAATATTTAGAATCTAGTTTTAGGTCTAGTCTATATATAGATAAATCTAGTCGTAGAAATTTGTGTTTTTCTTTGCTCTGTGTATGCAGAAGATTCTATTGTGCGTTTAAGATAGGATTTTTTGTACCCCTTTTTATGCCCCACTGCTGGCCACCAGTTTCCTTTCGCAAGTGAGAGGGGTTTAAGCCATAGTCCACCACACTGGATCACACCAAGTGCGGACTGGTGGACATTATGCCTTCGAGAAATTATGAGTTTCAATGCAAGGGGATGGAAAACATCGTAATTAATTAAATATCACAATATTTTCCATCACCGTGGAATAGCGATAAATACTCACATTACTAATTGCTTTGTCCGAGGTTGTTTGTTTTGGCTTTGTCTGGTGTGCCTAAGATTTGAACCCGATATCTCTGTGTCGGAGACCGCGGTCTTTACCGCTTGGCCATCGTTGCTCTAAGATATGGTAACCAGCCACAAATGGCCTAAATCTCATAGAAGAACAAGAATGAAGCATTTCTTGAAGTTATATGTATATAAGATCCCATGTGCTGCAGCAAACACATAACAACACCACGTCGATTGTATGCGCGTACAGATACTTCAACTCAGTTGTGCGCGCGGCGCTATGTGTGGGTAAACCTGTATATACACAGTGACTTTGTGTGCGTGACAAGAGGTACAGTGAAGTTGCTCGGACGATCACGGCCGCGTCACTGTCACACAAATTAAAGCTGCATAATTACTAACCCACGCACACATAGCGCCGCGCGCACAACTGAGTTGAAGTATCTGTACGCTCTTTCGTTTCTTAAAAATGGTCAAAATACTACGATACAATCTTGAGCTTCTCCGCTGTAAAAAGGTACTGATACCGACAGACGCTCATAGAATTCTTGGGCACGTCTGACATAGCTTAGTAGAATTTAACCAAGAATTCTCCAGAACAAAAAGTCTTACCTTTTCTAAAGGTAAGAAGGTTAGCAACGAATTCAATTTACCCTTTTGAATTTTAAATTGAGACAAGCGACCATGACCTGTTTCTAGACGATTTTCATTGACTAGGTTTTATTGGAGCGTTTTTAGGGTTCCGTAGCCAAATGGCAAAAAACGGAACCCTTATGGATTCGTGATGTCTGTCTGTCTGTCCGTATGTCACAGCCACTTTTTCCGAAACTTCTTCATACTTAGAACAGCTTCCCCATACTTAGAACTGAAACTCAAAATTTTTTTTCATCAAACCCATACGTGTGGGATATCTATGGATAGGTGTTCAAAAATGATATTGAGGTCTCTAATATATATTTTTTCTAAACTGAATAGTTTGCGCGACAGACACTTCCAAAGTGGTAAAATGTCCCCCCCCCCTGTAACTTTTAAAATAAGAGAATGATGAAACTAAAAAAAATATATGATGTACATTACGATGCAAACTTCCACCGAAAATTGGTTTGAACGAGATCTAGTAAGTAGTTTTTTTTAATACGTCATAAATCGTAAACCACAATTTACCTTTCATTCGATCTTATCTTAATGCAATGATTTCTATGGATAGGCCGCAACCCTTTTTGCGTCCCACTGCTGGGCACGGGTCTCTCCCCATTATTGGGGAGGCCTGGAGCTTACTCCACCACGCTGCTCCAATGCGGGTTGGTGGAGATGCGGGTTAGTGGCCAACCCGCTGTCGGATGTTTTCAAACCGCCCATAAGGCCTCCGACAAGGTTTGACGACTGTTATCTATCGACAACAACCGGGACCGACGGCTTAACGTGCCCTCCGAAGCACGGAAACGCGCATGAAATCGCGCATGAACGCGCCACTAGCGGTCACCCATCTCACACCCGACCGCGCCCGTTTGGCTTAGTTGCATAGATCGTTTGCGTTCTACGCTAACCGCCGGGCCATGCGCGCTTCATTTTTATTCTTCATTCATTTCATCAGATTTCTATGGATAATCAAAGGCAATGATGTATTTCTGTTGCCGCTATTGTTATACAAATACTAAAAATAGAATAAAATAAATATTTAAGGGGGCTCGCATACAATAAACGTGATTTTTTTTTATAGATAATGGTACGGAGCCCTTCGTGCGTGAGTCCGACTCGCACTTGGCCGGTTTTTAAAACCTGACGCTGTTGAAAATCGACTTCCAACACGTTTCTGGGTTAAGCAGCTAACTAAGTATGCATTCACAAGCCCTTTTGAGACTGAAAAGGTGTTTTCAATGCGTCACGTTCAGAAATTAAAGTCGACATTGAAATTTTGAAAAGAATTTACAAAACACGTGTAAGTTAAATTCACGTTTTTTGACGTTAATGCTGTGTTAATCCGATGTAAAGATGATGAAAAGGTATGTACATACATCACCATGATATAAGCTTTATTTTCTTTGATGTTCGAAAAGGTCTGTAGGTGGTAGAACCACCTATTATGGTTCGCCCGGGGAAGTACCACCACTGCACCCACTTCTGTCGTGAGCCAACTCTATTGTGTTTCGGTGGAAAGGTGCAGTTGCACTGCTACTCCGGAGGCTGGTGGTCGCCTCATGTATGTGTGGCCGGCAACTGCACCTTTCAACCGAAACATAGAGTTGGTTCACGACAGAAGTGGGTGCAGCGGTGGTACTTCCCCTTATTATTAACTAATTATTACTTAACTAACTTATTTAAAAAATATATAAAATAAAATTTAGAAACGTGAGCTCGTTGATACCCTTGAACATGACGTGGTAACGGCGATTACGGCCGACGGTCGACATTACGGAAAATTGCTGTTATTGTGTCGTACTTAAATATTGTAATGACAGAACAGAAGTACCGCGTGTGTGGTTGTTCGTTATTCAAACAGTGACATGTGTAGTGATTATCGTAGAGTAATTGATGGTATTTTTAGGGTTACGGTTCGAAAGAAAAAAAAACTTATAAGATCATGTCGATGTCTGTGTGGTTGAAGGTGACTGCAAACTTTTTTGCATCTCCATGCTGGGTACGTGTGTTGGGGATACACTTGACGATTCTTAGAGATATCTGGAGCTTATAAGTAATAGAATCAGGACGACGGTGGTGGTACTTATGTTAGTGTATATTTTTTTATTGTTGCATGTGCATGTATCCTATGCGGGAGGGAGGTGCTATTGCGTGAAAAAAGTATACACCGTCATACGTTCTGATTGCAAATTGTTGCAAAGTAGTTTTTTACCTAACTTTATATCTGGAGCTTACTCCACCACGTTGCTTCAATACGGGTTGATGGAGATGCGAGAGTGCCAACCTGCTGTCGGATGTTTTTAAACCGCTCCTAAGGCCTCCGTCAAGCTATATATCGATAACATCCGAGACCAACGGCTTAATGCCCTAGCCTAGCGGTGGCCTTCCTCAGCGCAGTTCCTTCAAACCCCGGGATACCCTATGGAACTCACTGGTGCCCTCGATTTTGTAGACATCAGAATAAAATTCGTATAGGAAGTACGTACAAAACAAAGTTAGGTAGATACGTAAACAGACCAACGCCCAAACCCGATCGACAAAATATAATGACATAATAGACGCCCACATAAGACGTCGAAATTATCCCAAATAGACATGTTGCGATATGGCAACATACTTGATGTTGCCATATCGATCAATCTTTTAAGGCCATTGTTGGAGATAGATCTCCTGTTATGTACATACATCAGTCTGTTGACTTGTGTTTGTTTGGAAATTCACCCCTTAGGATATAAAAAGGGCATCCGAGCTTGTACCCGGTCTTCGAAATTTTTATTAATCGCATGATGATTTTCTTAACACTGGTTAAACTGCGGAGCGCAATTAGTATTATTTTGCTGATTGTTATAGGTACCTACACTTAAATTATTTTTAGGTAAGGAAATAGTTTGGCTATTTTACCTGAAAAGACTAAGTAAGCAATATGTATGGTATGGTTCCCAGGCGCGGTCGCAGCCTTCAATTTTGAGGGGGATCGCCAAGAAATCTGGGGGGGGAGGTCACTAAGAAATTTAGGGGCAGCGGTGTCCCAAATTGGCTTGTTTCGCTTTCCTTCTACGCATGACTGATGAATTTTGGGGGTGGAGGTCATGTCCCCTGTGACTCTCCCCCCGGGACCGCGCCTGATGGTTTCTTGGGTCTCTAAAGCACTATCTTACTAGGTATACCTATGTAGGTATATGGTCGACAGTTATAAAATTGATCAGTCTCTTATTATTACCTACCTATATCTAGATTATGATAAAAAAGTAATCAATTCATTCAAGACCCTGTGTATCCCGTGAAAGATGTTTCTTGGGACTATGAACTTGTTTTTTCTACGTCCATGTTTGGGACTCGTTAAGGTTTGTGCTAGGCTGTCTCACAGTGCCATCTGTGAGTGACAGCACAATCCATATTACTGTTTCAGTAATGGATGGTAGATGTCGCTGTACAGCTATAATTGTTCTTAGCTTATCATTAAACTTAAATTATTTGCTTGAATTTATGTATTATATTGTACTAGGTATTTACTTATAAATGAACATGTTAATTTTTTTTATTACTATAACATTTCGATTTCGAGATGCCTATTCACACGTGCGAAGGTGTACAGCTAGGTAAATAATTTTGATTGTATTCTCTAGATGGTGTTGTATTTAAAAACCGATAAAAATATTGCACAGCTTACAATTTTACAGAATATAATTATTTTCTTAGGTATTCAATATATTTAATGTATCCTAATTTAAAAAAATAACTTTCGATCATACTTACCCTAGTAAAGTCTAGTAGTTATGAATAATTCTGTATCTACACGAAATTACCTACCGTCCTAGTCCTTCAACAGATATGCCTGAAAATTGAACATTATACTATGAGTATATTTTCCCTGATATCAGTACTCTTATACAAGCTTTGGCCTCCAAGTTTTTTGTTACAGACAAGTAATCCAGTGACTTGCAAGTCGAGGTCAATAACATTGTTTATACTAATAGCCACTATTAACAAGATTTCAGGCCATAGTCCACCACGTTGGCCAATTGTGCGTTGGTGGACTTGACCTGACATATCTTTGACAAATTTTGTGTAACTCTTACAAAACATCGTATTGAAATTTATCAATATTTTACTTTACTGGGCAGCGATAAATAGGATGGTACCACAGGTATGAGAAGAGATTAAAAGTGTAAATTTTCGCGTCGGAAACTATTATCTTAACCACTAAGCTACTACTAGGCATGCACGGCGATGGATAACATCGTAATCGATTAAATATCACGATATTTTCCATCACCGTGGAGCAGTGATAAATGCGCACGTTACAAATTTCTTTGTCAGAGGTGCGCGCCGAGGATTTGAACTCGGGTTTTTTACCTCTCTGCCATCGCTGCTGTTGATTATCTTACATCGATATATTATACTACTCCTATGATACTAGTTTACAGTTTATATTTATCCTACAACTAGCTGTACCTCGCGGCTTCACCCGCGTTAGAAGGATCAGTAGCATGAAGTAAATATTTTAAATAGGTTTCATGGGACCCAAACTGTTGTTCCCTACTTTATTTTCTTTTCGAAGTTTTGGAAGTTATCACTTATTAAATCATACAGTGCCCTAACCTAACGTAATCTAATTTTAACGGTTTTTTTTTAAATCGGTCCAGTACTCTCGGAGCCTATTCCATGCAAACATACAAACAATCAAATTTTTCCTCTATATTATTGGTATATTATTATTAGTAGATAGTACCTATAGGTGATCTTGATGCAAGTTTGCATAACGACCTCAATAGTCGTGCGTGAGGTGCACATATATGCACGTATTTATATGCAATGGGGCCATATATCTCCACTAGATACATTTCTTGATAAACTTTAGAGAGTTAAGATTAGTATCTTTTCCTTATAGACTTAATGCTTTGACATTTCTTCGTAAAAACTTTATGTAACTATCCATTCAAAAGATACGGCGTTATATTTCATATTTGAACTATTATACTTCTTCACGTTAAATGAAAAATATATAAATTTTCATATCAATAAAAAAATTCTACTGAAGACTTGGCTGTATGGGCATAGTTCCCTTTGCCTACCCAGAATGGGTGAAGAAAACAAAAAAAAACTCTGCATAGGTATTCTTTTACGGTTGGCGCCATTTTTCAAAAATGTTCTTTGCGAATTTTTATGATTTTATTAAATTGCTAAATTTTTTGCAAATGTATTAAAAATAGTTGCTCAGTACACGTGCGGAACCGTCATTGGAAGGAGTTCCGACTGTCAACCCTCACCTTCGGCTGCGCCTCGGCTCGGGTAGACATTTGTCGGAACTCCTTGCAATGACAGCCTTTCCGCACTTGTAATGAAATATACTATTTGTGTATAGTCCATTTATCGAGGAAGGCGTAAACATCATGCTATGACTAATACCAAAGTTTACGCGGACGAAGTCACGGGCGGCCGCTAGTTATTAGATATCTTCTATGACGAGCCGTTTGGCACAAGAGTTACCATTCCGGATTGCCAATCAGGTCAGGGGTCCCAGGTTTGAATCCCGTCGAGGCAGAAATTTTCGAGTATTTGAGTCCTTTGTGTGTGTCAGTGGCACTCTCGAGACAGGGAATACTAGTGTGGGGATAGAATGTGTAGCGATATTTATTTTATTCTTGTGATCGCTAAACAGTTTAAATTTGACCGAAACTCTCATAAGTACAAAGTAAGTACCTGGACGACCGAGCGTTTCTCGGATAAAAACAATTTATTTTCTTGGTTTCATTTCAAACGAAACACTCATTTGCTTAATGTTAATTTGCTTAATAACGCCGTCGGAAACAGCTCCCAATAATAAAAAAACACAAAAAATAAAAAATAAACGCGATAAGGTTTTAATCGAGGTTTGAACACGGGCCTTTAGTTCCGCAGTCAGCCCACGTAACCATTCGGCCAAGGAAGCTTTAATTCAATATGAACGAAATTTTTATAGTGCTCTTTCTAATCGACATTGTCATCTCCTTGAACGTCGGATTGACGGATGGCGTTTGACGGCGTTCTACGCTACCATGTTATTAATACTCACCAATGTCAGGAAGAGTCGTATTTTTCAGTTTATAGTTAAGTTGATTATCGCTGGAAATATTTTTTATAGTTTAAAATTCTTAAAAACAAAACCTAGCTGGATCGATTTATCACCCACAAAACCAGGGTACTAAATTTCATCCAAATCTTTGGAGCCTTTTCCGAGATTCAAAAAATATATTTAGGTATATACAAGATTTGCTCGTTTAAAGGTATTATTATTAGATCTATGGAACTCCCATAAGTTATATTACTACTTGTCTTGGAATAGGGATGGCGATTCTTTCCGAAAAAGATCGATTTTTGAATCGATTCGAATCGTGACCAAATGAATCGATTCACAAAAAAATCGAGGTCTAAAAGATCGATTTCCAAAAAATCGATCTTTTTTTAACCGACTTCAAAAAAGGAAGAGGTCACTCAATTCGTCCTTTTTATGTATTTTCGCGGATAACTTTGTCGTTTATGAACCGATTTTGATGATTCTTTTTTGTTCGAAAGCTTATACTTTCGAGGTGGTCCTATTGTCACCAAGTCAAGATCTGATGATGGTATCCCAAGCAAATCGAGGCGAACTCTCAAATTTTATAGCCCCACATAATAATGTGGAAATATCGCTAATTATGTTTAAACAATACAGAATTATTAAATTAAAAGTACTAAAAAGAGTGAAATTATGTTACAACTTTATAATTTATAACAAAAACAAAACCGCTTTTAAACGGTAAAAAATAATATTGTTCAGTACTTCGCATTCAATACAAGTAAAATATTGTTATTAAACGATGTCTTATTAGTAAAATCAGGGAATTCAAAAATAAAAATTATTTCTATTACCATATCAGCTCAGGTATAAAACAAGACATTTATTTTCTAAATGTATTGGTTACATTTAAAAGTTTATAAAATAGATAATAAAATATAGCTTATAGTTCCAAATGCTTAATATCTAAGCTTTTTGAAAACTATAGTCTGTTAAGTCTACTGGGATCCATGAGGTTGTGATATTTCCGGCAATTGAAAAAAGTCGCTCACAAGGAACAGATGATCCTACGATACTCATATACAAACGTAAAGTTTTTTCTATCAAAGAGAGTCTAAGGAAACTAAATACACAGCCATCTAGCGAGTTCTTGAGGAATTAACTCTTTAACAGGCAACACTCTTATAATACGGGTACATCAAACTAATTGTAAATAATTTTATGGTTTATACCAAAACAGAAAATATCGAATTTCGATTTTCAAGGGTGAAATATCGATTCACTGAATCGATTCAGTACTACATATCGATCTAAAAAATCGATCTTTTTGGACTGAAAAATCGATTCTTCGATTAATCGATCTCAGATCGCCATCCCTATCTTGGAATCTTGACATAATGATAATGTATTTTTGGTGTCCAGTTGAGATCTTAACTAGATTTCTACTGACGTTACTCGTCCGTTCCATGTTTGGAAGTTTACTGGTTACAGGATCGTCGTGTTTAGTTATTTTTAACTTTGGTAGAATGTACATGTGATATAGCATCGGTGCATTAACTACTGTTTTTTTTTATTAGCTGTTGAATTAGGTGTGGATTATTTATAGTTCATGAGTAATTTTTCCACTTTATGAGAACACATACGCATACATATGCAGACTACAAAAAGGTTAAATGGTGACTGCAGGCCATGTTAATACATTTTTTAAATCTTTAACACTGCTCAGGTATTATCGTAGGTCGTATGCTGTTGTACTCCAGAGGTTGAAAGTCGTATGCTGTAAATGTCACCGCACTCAATAAATATAGGAGACCTACATTCTTAACGAACCCTTAAATAATTTCTTTACAACAGAAACGGATTCAACAGGGTGGGTACTACTTCGAACGAATCTGGCAACTTTAATCCCCAGAATATTCAGTAATGTAAATCTCAAATTGCATTTTTCGTGAGGCCGCGCGTCGTCTGCGTGGATAGATAGTAAATCAGAGATACATATATCCTAATTTTATTAATCATAATTCCTTAGTCGTATCCTGATATTTTATAGTCTAAAACCGTCGCCAATGGACTATCCAACATTCAACAAAAATATTTTCGATAAAAAAGAGAAAATATATGTATATTGGAACCACTATTTCCTGAGATTAGCGCTTCCAAATATACAAATTCTACAGCTTTATATTAATATTGATAAAATAAAGTATTTATTTTCTATCTATTACCGGATGTAACACTTTTTGTTATTTCAATAGGACGCTTAAAAAACTATCATTAGCTGGTAATAGCCTTTAGGTAAACCGTGGGAATCACTTGGCACTACATTGTAATCCTGCATACACTCGATTGAAGTGCGCTTTGTTGTGTCTTCAGTATCGTAAAATAAGTGGCAGAAAAATGATACCTACGACGGTTTTGAGTATAACTTCGTGTAATTTAATTATAGATTTAGGTAACAATAATGATGCAGCCAGGGCGCTGACCGGAGATGGAATGTTATATTTGACATAGCTGTGCCCGCGACGTCGTCCGCGTGTATAAAGACTTTTATAAAATGGATTGATTAAAAATTAAAGATTATTTATTTGCATTGAATAAGTAGCAGGTAGATTATTCTTACATATAGTGAAATCACTTATAATATAATAATAATAATAATAATAATGTTCATATGTTCAGAAGAAACCTAATGTATTTTTTCTAAATCCTTCAAACCTAAAACAGTAAGGAATGCTTACTGTACTTATCTTACTATCCACTTTTCTCACGTTTCGCTTTTCTCGCGCAATCAGATTCTCTTTACAAATATGTACCTCGTTTATTAAAGTTAAGAGATACTGCTGTGCCCGTGGCTTCATCTATGTTAAAAATAGTATCTTTAGTAAATTGGGTGAATTTATACTGCAAAGAATGTATAGACTCATTCTATATACATAGCTTTAACCTACTGCAGAAAAGAGGTGCACTATACAACTACTTGTACTTGGGAGATAAAATTTCTAAACATACACGTGCTTAGGATTAAACAATCGGAAAAATAATTGTAAGGTCAATTAATAAACTATAGGTTTAAAACTTGCGGACAGCAGTTTGGTCATAAGTCATAACTCATATAACATTGTGAAAACTAAAGCAGAAGGCAGGGTCTCTACACAGTGTGCTATCTGTATTTGGAAATAAAGAATATTTTTATAAAGAATCTTTAAAGAATCCTTAATATCTCCATCAATCAACGTGTGTGGATGAGCTCTCAGCCCGTACGCAATAAAGAGACGCAAAAAATGAGTTAAGTTATCATTGGTCCAATTAACAATGTTCAGCATCATACGAATACCTTCCCAACGATGGGACAACCCGCGTGGCACAATGTTTACCATGGCGGACTGCTAATCGCACTGTCCCGGGTTAGAATCTGGCAGAAATTTCAATGATGAGTTTAAACTGTTCTCGGTCTGGGTGGTTGTGTTTCTGTCTCTATGTGTGTTCATGGCACCCACGACACAGGGTATATCTACCCTAATGTGAGGCTATACGTGTGAAATGTTATTAGACTTAAGGCTTTTATTTGAAATTATCTCCAACGATTCACTTTGGAGAAGAAATGAATATTGCTCAATAACGCCATCTACCGTATGGCATGTAAACTTTGTGGTTGATAAATCGAATGTCAAATTATGAGATTAACAGTTGGTTCACTAAAAGTTTAACTATTCGTCACCTAGATGTCTGCAGTAGTCTCGTTTTGTTAAGGCTTTGTACATTCTATATGAAGGTTTAGATTCCGTATCTTACAACCTTAATGCTGGATGCATTGAGATTGTAAGATTTGGATTTCGGTTCATCGGAGCTTGAGGCCTCCTCAATATTGGGAGAGCTCCATGCTCAGCAGTGGAATGCTAAAAAGGTTGCAGCTTGATATAATGTAGCGATAATAATCGTTTCAGCTGCAGCCTGTTCATAATCTTCCACCCCAAAAGAAGACTAATAAGCTGAGCAACTAACTCAATTTAGCTTGTGATATAAGATTCGGCGGCGGTTAGGCTCGCGATGCGCTTATTAGGTACCTATTAGTCTAGCCATACTCGGCCAACGAAAGAAAATACAGTAAGCTAATCTAAGTATATTTAATATAGTCGACAATATTAGTGAGAGTTCAAAATAATTTTACTTAAATTTAAACTTTTATTTATGGTTTTGAATGGGCTGTTACCGAAACTTTCATACAAATTCCCCAAAGTGCCTTTTAAGTTTATGTCGCGTATTGTGTAAATGAACATAACTTTTTTGTTTATCACCCGATTGATATGAAATACACACTAATGTTACGGAAATTCATTCATTCAACAATATATCAGTAAACACATCATTCAAAGAAGGGAAAAGAATTTGAGAATGGAATATTAAGTTAAGGTTAATTATTGTACGCTTGAGATACCAACTTTCGAATCCAATTTATTTGCTATTGAGGGGTAGTTTTGAAAAAAGCTTAAATAGAATTCTTACTATGTTAGTAAAGATTACAAATACAAAATTATAAGTATATTACTCTGCACAAAAATATTCTGTACATCAAGTTTCGACACTCAATTTTCAAAGAGTTTCAAAGAAAATTGACATTTAAAGGGTGAATTTCGGGAAATGCTGAAACACGTATTCTTTTATTTTGGTTAGAAAATATTTATACCAAATTTCAAGAAAATATATTGAAAAAATCCAAGTTTTCCATACAAATTTTCATCGCTCATTTCACACCCTTAAAGGGTGATTTTTAAAATTATCTATATCCTAAATGTTAGCGAGGACCAATATATATAAAACAAAAAAAGTTTCATCAAAATCCGTCTAGTAGTTTTTGCGTGAAAAGCTAACAACAGACAGACAGACAGACAGACAGACAGACAGACAGACAGACAATAATTTCAAAACTTATATTTTTAGCTTCTGTTACTTATAAAAAGACCCCTAGAAGTATTTTTTTAAATTTATATGCAATGTACAGAATTGACCCTGCTTACAGTTTTATTATATGTATAGATTATTGAGAGATACAATCTATTTAATACCTTTAAGAAGCTCTCTTTGTATTGTGCCTTTAAACGAGCAATCTATGTATATACCTAAATATAATTTTTGAATCTCTGAAACGGAAATTTACTACTCTGGCGTTATTCGCCCGAACAATTAGCACGCTATTTTCCATTATTTTTACCGACTTCCAAAAGAAGGAGGTACTGTATTCGGCTGTATGTATTTTTTTTTATATATGTTCACCGATTACTCCGCCGTTTGTGGACCGATTTTCAAAATTCTTTTTTTGTTCGTATGCTTATACTCCCGAGGTGGTCCCATTGTCACCAAATCAGGATCTGATGATGGGATCCCAGGGAAATCGAGGGGAACTCTCAAATTTTATAGGCACACACATTGATTTTCTTATACTTTCTGAAGCATAAGAGATATTTACGCATAGAAATCATCATCTCATGTTGCTGAGCTGATGATGGAAGGTACTGCGACAGTGAGGAGTTGAGAGCAAATTCTTTCAATAAATAGTTTTTTATTCGAAATCTTACATTCCCGAGATGGTCCAACTGTCACCAAGTCAAAGTCTGATGAGGGGATCCCAGAGAAATCGAAGGGAACATTCAAATTTTATAGCACAACAAATGATTTTCATATTTTTACAAAGCAAAACAGACATTTGTGTATAATTATCGTTATATCATGTTGCTGAACTGATGATGGAAGGTACTACGACGGTTAGGAGTTGAGAGCAAATTCTTTCAATAAATGGTTTTTTGTTCGAAATCTTACATTCCTGAGGTGGTCCAACTGTCACCATGTCAAAATCTGATGATGTGATATTAGGGAAATCGAGGGAAACACTGAAACTTAATAGGCACACACATGCTTTTAGTCATATTTTTAACATAAAACAAATATTTATGTCTGGTAATTATCACCTGCTGTTGCTTAACTGATAATTGAAGGTACAACTCCTCAACGTTTAGGAGCTGAGAGCAAATTCTTTCTTTAATTTATACGTTCAGGTGGACTGATAGTATGTCTTTCAGACTTTTAGATGGCTATTAGATAAACATGATTATAAAAGGTAAATCTGTTTAAAGTTTAAAAGTTAAGTGAAAATATTTCCAATTATGCTAATACATACAGAATTATTAAAATTACTAAAAAGAGTGAAATAAATTAAGTTTTTAACAAAAAAATAGAACCGACTTCAAACGGTAAAAAATAAAATTGTTCAGTACCTACTTCTTCTTGCTTATGGTAATGACTCTTAAAACTATTTTTGAAGTCGGGCCCTTAGTGAAATGTCCTGTCTTAGTAAATATAGTGTACCTTTCGTTCTGAATGGGCACCGACTCCAATATAGTTTTAACAGTCATTACCATAAGCAAGAAAAAGTAGGTACTGTCCCACTGTCTGTACTGTCGGTGCCAATTTAGAACGAATGGTACGACATTTACTAAGGGCCCGACTCCAGAAATAGTTTTAAGAGTCATTACCATAAGCAAGAAGAAGTAGGTACTGAACAATTTTATTTTTTACCGTTTGAAGTCGGTTCTATTTTTTTGTTAAAAACTTAATTTATTATTTGTGTTGTCTACTCGTGCATTCTGTGAAAGTTTATTTCTTTTTATTTAAATTGAATCGGTTAAGTGGTCGCTGCAGCCCATTGATATCTCGACACGCAACGTTAAGGAAGCCTAAGTTTTCTGAAAGTTGTATGTCGTCGCCTCATATCTGGCTGACAATTTTCCACAATAACACGACAGAAATGCTTCACGGCAGAAGTAGATGCAGCGGTGGCATTGTCGAACCATGAATGTTCTACCACCGATAAAATCCCCGGTTGAACTATAAAAGTAAGCCTGGTTTAATATTTATCAGCTGATTGTCACACTTTAAAATTTTGGACTTCCAAGGACAAAGACACGGTCGTGATTGTGTATGCATATATGGAGAAACACCATATGCTTGAACGCTGAACACTGACTGAACGGATCGAGCTCCAACTCTGACCGTCCGCATCCTCGGAAGCTCCCGTTTAGTCGCCTCTTATGATCAGACAGGGGATACCGTAGCTCTATTCTTAATCCCGAAGCTACAAGAAGCTTCAAAATTAGTCATCAATTGCTATAGTCTGTAGATTTATTATAGTTTGCAGGATATTTATATAGTTACTAACAGGTTGTTATAGTGACGTGATTTTAACCTTAACATTTACAATAAATTATCCATGACTTTCCCCGTTTATATTTTTTAATCTATGTCACAGAATACATAATAGTACACGTGTCTATGTATAGAAGTGCACTGTAGTTCGTCGTACGGACAATACCTGACTTCCTAACTAATAACTACGGTTAATGTTAGTTTCCTCACCTTCTTGAGTTTGTGCTGACGTCTCTGTTATAAAACTTATAATACTGCGATATTATAAATATGATAAAAACGGATAAATGAAGGATTTAAAAGTGCGACTTATTTTAGAGAAATATTAGTGAAGTTCTCATGTATAAATAGGATACTTCTAGTTACAATAAATTGCTTAGATTTTCTTCTTGTTTCGCAGTGTCAGAATGAGGAGTTACAAAATGAATTGTTTTTGTTTATGTAGTTTTTGAGAAAGAATGCTACTGGGACAACTGATATAATCGGTGACAAAAGTGCTGTGAGGCTAATTAATTTAATCTTATGTAAGTGAATAATTTTTCTTTGAGTTTATTGATGATATTTTATTGTTAGTTCTTAAAAATATGTACTACGAATGAAAATATGCTATGAGTAATTATTATGGAGCAGCAATGGCCGAGTGGTAAAAAACCCCGGTCTTAGACGCGACCGATCCTGGGTTCAAATCCTCGGAGCGCACCTCTGGCAAAGAAATTTGTAATCTGCGTATTTATGGCTGCTACACGGTGATGGAAAATATTGTGATATTTAATTGATTACGATGTTCCCCATCGCCGTGCATGCCTGAGAGAAATTCATAATTTCTCGAAACCATTACGTCCACTTATCTTTAGGTACTTGGCCAGGACTATGGCCTTAATCTCTCTCACTTATGAGAGGAGACCTGTGCCCAGCAGTGGGACATAAATAAGGTTTACAAAATACTAGCATGGTATAAGTATTCATTGATTTACAAGACACATCACAAAAAATGAAATAAAATACTTTCGTGACGTATTTTTTTGGATAAGATGCAGCAATATATTATTGTATATCTTATCTTAGTTATCTATACAAATAAATAAAATTGGAGTGTCTGTTTGTAATATTAAAATAACCGCTTTTTACTACATGCGTATGAATTTATATACGGTACATATACCAAAATAACATTTTTTACAATTTTTGTCTGTCTGTCTGTTTGTTCCGGCTAATCTCTGAATCAGCTGGACCGATTTTCACGAAACTTTCACTGGTAGGTAGCTGATATTATAAGGAGAAATTTAGGATACTTTTATTTTAGAATAATTCGTAATAATTATTAATTTAATAGGCCGCTAGTATGTATTACAGTAACCCATTATAATAATAAAGTCAAATGTCTGATGATTTTATCTATGAATGTGCATTAATGTGATGAAAATGTCTCTAATAAATCCCCGAACTAGGATTGGTCATAACTCGAAGGGGAAAAACATTTATAATTGCTTGATCGACATTACTGTTTACAACTAATTAATGATTAAGTTATAATTTATATAACACGTGTACATAAAACATTTATTTGCAGTTTTTTATCTGTGTTCTAATAAAGGAGCATGACTAAGTCAGGCATCATTTTAATCTTAAATATATAAATTACGTGGCACGTGCTTGTCCGCGATGGACTCCTAAACTATTTAACCGATTTTAATAAAATTTGCACACCGTGTGCAGTTTGATCCAACTTGAAACTTGAAAGATAGGATAGCTTACATCTCAATTTATAGTCGCAATATTAATTTATTTCTGATACTTTAAGGCAGGACAACGTCTGCCGGGTTCGCTATTAAATATAGAAAATAGGTATAACCCTACCCTGATGTGATAGAATTAGCGCATTTGTTTTATTTTGATTGAAAAGTAAATAAAAGCAATAAATAACGAAGGTCGATCATTAATGAATACAAACCTATCATAAAACACTGTTGAGAATGTTTGTTATAATTTTAAATTCTATTTCAAAATGCCTATTTGTTTATGATACTTATCAGACTTTTGAGAAAATATTTATAATTACGTTACGGTATCCATTTTTTTCTGAGTGAAGCTGATTACTAAACTTTAGCCACTTATGCCTAAAAAATCGTCAAAAATTTATAATGATTGCATTAATATAAAGGCAAACAATTTAAAGGTGGCGTAGAACGCAAGCGATATGCGCAAAAGGGCAAAACGGGCCAACGGCCTTTTATCGTCCATTGCTGGACAAAGGCCTCCCCTGACGTTCGCCACTCGTTCCGGTCCTGAGCCTTAGGAATCCAGCGACTACCCGATGTCTTCTTCAGGTCATCAGTCAACCTGGTTGGGGGGCCTTTCTTCCCCATCGGTTGTCGGTCCTTCTTACTATATGGCGTGCCCATTGCCACTTCAGCTTGCAGATTTTGAGAGCTATGTTGGTAACCTTCGTTCTTCTACGGATTTCATCCTTATGGATTCTGTCACGTAGAGAAATACTAAGCATAGCCCTTTCCATCGCTCGCTGAGCGAAGATGGGTGACCGCTAGTGGCAAAATATCATGAGCGTTTCCGTGCTTTGAAGGCCATTTTAAAGCGTTGGCCCAGATTGTTATTAATAGATAACCGTCGTTGAACCTAGTCGGGAGGTCTTATGGGCTGGTTTGATAACATCCGACAGCGGGTTGGCCACTAACCTGCATCTCCACTAACCCGCATTGTAGCAGAGAGGTAGAGTAAGCTTCAGGCCTCTCCAATGATGGGAAGAGACCCGTGTCCAGCCATGAGACGTGAAAAGGAGTGCAGCCAGAAGTGGGTGTAGCGGTTGTACTTCTTGGGCGAACAATTAAAGATTTTTACCAAATTTTTGTTCTTGGTTAAGTATTTATGTCTATGTCTATGATGCAACGTAGGGAATCCTAATGTTTCTAATGTTGGTCTATGAGTGCTATACTAAACTTTATTCCTTCAGCAGCTAAAGGAACAAAAGACGTGGATTCCAGCTAAAGATTAAGGAAGGGGATATGCGGATAAGCGCATTAGCCGATTCTCTGTACTTTAGTGGACGGCGGACACCCAATACCAACGGTATTACCTACCTGCTTATGAGTGTTATGACTCAGCCGACACACCCACGCTTTCACGTACAGACGCGTAGACAGTGTTAAAATATTACATGAGTATTAAATAAATTTTATATTTTAAAGGAGTTTCTCGGCAATTGGAGTAAACAGAAAATCCTAATGTTGAGCTATTAGTGTTACTGTTAAGCTTAGAACAACAAAGGTATTGACTCAACGGGTGTCACACCTGTCAATTTGGACGCTCTACGCTGTTAAGCCTCAGATTCATTAAGGGTCAATGCAGTGACATTTCACGGACGAAAAATATACTTGCAGGCCACACACTAGTGTTTCTAGAAATGTCACCTGAGATAAGACCTTAGAGCATCAAGGTATTGACAGGTATGACACCCTTCGATGAGACGGATTAGTGTTCGAAGGATTAGTATTCGAAGGATTAGTATTAGATGTCAAACGTAAGCGAAGAAGAGGGGGTGGATGGGTTTTTTTTTCTATAACGAAAAGAAGAATTAATAAATTGTAGTGGCGCGATACTGAAGTGTATTGTGGCTTGCAGAATGTTCCGCGATATATATGTCGGATATTTTACGTTGTTGCGCGTCTTTTTCCGCGACATGTCACAGAAAATTGTCTCTAGTGTATCCCAGGGTTTAATTTGCCACTGAGCGGGAGCAAGCAACATGTTTTGCATCACGCGAATTCGTTGCAAAATGTTGGAGGGGCATGTTGAGGGATATCGGGTCGGACCACGTTGCAGAATCACGTAAGTGAATTTACGTTGAGTCATGTTGAGAGGCATGTTGTCTCTTGTACATACGGGGCTGTATGCAAAACTTTGTTCCTTTAGCAACTAAAATGACGAGTACTAGCACGCTGTCGACATTGTGGACCCTTACTGTACATAAGTACTGCTGCATAAGTACTTATTCCGAGAGTGACATGTAAGCGAAAGAGAAGGTAGTAGATGCGGAGTTTTTTTACTTTATATTGTTATATCGCAACCTGTTCCGCGACATGTCACAGCAATTGTGCCCTACTAGTTTGAGTGTCCATATTATCCTAAATTTTCGTCAGTGTCCCAGTACTCGTCATTCATAAGTTTTGGCCGTTTTTCTATAAGAATATAAGGTAAAAGACCTTATATTCTTATTGTAAGCGTAGTTTTGCGACTTACATCACTTACGTAAGGCGCTTAAGAGGAAACGCGGCTGCAGCCGAATTTGAAAAATAGGTATTTTGGACTAACTATTGCTATCGCACTGCGCCCTGCGCTATCTGCCGCGTGCGATAGGGATAGATGCAGCTCAGACCGATTATACCTCTACAAACTTTGTGAATAAATCGAGGTTTCGTATTCTGTTTCCTCCTTCAAAATTATATTTATTTAAATTTTTTTTTCACAAATATCAAGAATTAGAATAAGTCTATGCCCCTATGTTTTTATTTGGTCGCAAAAATCTTTCAAATTTGTTTTGCAATTGTTGGATTAGGGCTGTATGAAAGAGGAATTTTCTACGATTTTTGAAGAGTCATATTTTCTGATCTAATTAGTTGATTGAAAAAAAAACAAAACATAGGGACATAGTTTTAGCAGACTTAGATATTGTCACAAAAAATCATTCCTCTAGAAGCATTATCCAGGGAGAAAGTAGGTGAATACATTTGTATGGAAATACGGCGGTAGCCTTTCCTCTTAAGCCATCTGTCAACATCTGGAAGCCGTAAATGTAAGGAATACCTATAGCTATTAATATAAAGGTAAAAAAAGTATTACCTAATAGATTTTGCGCGGTTTTCCTGATTTTTTTTTACAAAATACATAATATTTTTTTTTACTGTTTGCTAAGTCTATAATGGCCCATTGTTTGCCGAAGAAATCGACTGTTGGTTAGGAACGAACGTATGTGGTCTGTATGTATGTTATACCATACCAATGTATGTATTATTCAATCTTAATTAAATCATAATTATTAAGAATATTATCGTTTAATGAATTATGTATTGTATGTATAATACATTTATTATAAAACTTTTCTGCGCAACGTTACTCCTGCACGTATGACAGTTTATCCAACAATTCAGCACCAGCTTGAATGTAAATATTTTATTAGAACGGTTCTACATTTTAGACAACATTTGTGACTTATACAATACTGAAGTATTTAACGTTATTAAATTTAATTGTGAATTTTTGAGAGTTTGTAGGTATTTGTATTTTTTTTAATTTTGCAAATAAATTTGCTTAAAATAAAGGAAGCACTTTTCTGTGCAACAGTACTCCGCATCCATTGGCGACAGTCGATCCCGCAAGTCTATTTGACTTTAATATACCATTTTTAATGTAAATATTCGAATGTTGGTCCAAAACTCGAACCAATATTGGTTTTTACGCAAGGCAAATGATTGGAAAGATTTGCCGGTTTATTTATTAATTTGTTTTTTTAGGGTTTCTTTTAAGGGACAGAAATTCTTTCCTACGCTTAGTATTCCACCACATCAGGTGACAGTCTAGTCCGCAAGTTACTAAAGATGCCATCTTTTGATATTCGAATGTTACCTATTCCAATATTGGAACCAACACAAGCAAATCAATGACTTGGAAGATTTATTATTTACTAGCTTTCCGCCAGCGGCTACGCCCGCGTGGATCCGTTTTATAGGTTTCCGTAGGAACTATCCATAGAAATAAAAACCATCCTGTGTTCTTTCCCAAGGTCCACTCTATCTGTGTTCCAAATTTCATCCAAAATGGTTCAGTAGTTTAAGCGGGAAATTGTAGCAGACAGAGTTACTTTCGAATTTATAATATTAGTAGGGATTAATTTTATTTTGAATTTGAAGTGCTTACAGAAATTTCCAAGGCGCACTGCCAGTTAAAGATGCCCAATTTATTTACAGTTATATTTGTAGATTTGTTATTAATAATAATTGACTTTGTTAAGGAGTAAATCTGATTCAAATAAAATTAATCGGGTCAATTTAATGCTTTAGTAAATGTTTACAAATAACTTCGTGATTATTATTCAAAAATAATCACGTATATTTGTTTCATTGTGCATGATTTTGTAAATCAACAATGGTTTTGGGACTGAATAAATTTATTTGCGAATTAAATAAGATTGAGGCTTTAACTTTACAAAAATGTTAGTATTATTATAGTTCAGTTACTTGTTGTGTCTTATCATACATATGTATCAATATTGTATTATGAAGAAAAGGTGTCGATAAGGAACTTCAAATACAGCTCTACCAAGTGAAGTAAAATATTCTTTTTTAATAAAATAAACTATAAAATTAATAGAATCAGGCGTTACTTTGCGGAACTCCATTGTTATAAAGTTAGGTAAAAACTACTTTGCAACAATCCGCAACCAGAACGTATGATGGTGTATACCTTTTTTCATGCAATAGCACCTCCCTCCCTCCCACATAGGACACATGCACATGCAACAACAAAAAGTATACACCAACATACGTACCACCACCAACACGTGTTTCGCCCCAAAACAGAGCATCATCAGGGTTATTGACTCTACGACGGTCACCCGCAAAGTGAGGCAATGACCGATCCAGCCCCCTTATATACGTTTTCAACTCCCCTCCATCGGACTCGGTGAAGTGACGTTTGTGATACGTCAAAATGTATTATGTCAAATGTCAAGTTGATGTCACTCGAAACATTAAAAAGAATCGAGTGAAATCAACTGACCGATTGGTTGGTAAAAATATGCAATAGAGGAGATTTGGAAACATCGATTTGTTCATTCAGCAGTGTAATACAATCGTTGTTATTGTGTTTAATGATTTCCAACTGCTCAAGCACGCTGAGTCTAAGGCCCTTCTCGCAAGTGTGTAAGATGTTGTACGTGTGGTTATTCGGTATAACATGCCCCGTTTCTATTAGATGTTTAGCAAAATTTGACCTATCGCTGTGGCCATGTCTGTACGCAGCAATATGTTCACGATATCTACGATCGAATTTCCTACCAGTTTGACCCACGTATACTCCGTTGCAATCAGAACAAGCAATTTTGTAGACACCGGACTGTTTGTGTCTCTCTCTTCGCTCTTTTGCATTACAAATAGATCTAATGTTGTTGCTTGTTCTGAATGCAACGTGGATGTTATTACGACGTAAGGTTTTAGCTATACGTTCTGTTAGTGGACCGAGGTAGGTCAAACTGGATGTATATTTAATGGGATTTTTATCCCTTGGTACCGCGTACAGTTGACCAAGCGCAGTCAAATCCCGCTTTTTCCGTACGAGCCTGTCCACCATCTTACAGTTATATCCGTTGGCAACAGCAATATGGTAGATATTGTTGGTGGATATAACTGTAAGATGGTGGACAGGCTCGTACGGAAAAAGCGGGATTTGACTGCGCTTGGTCAACTGTACGCGGTACCAAGGGATAAAAATCCCATTAAATATACATCCAGTTTGACCTACCTCGGTCCACTAACAGAACGTATAGCTAAAACCTTACGTCGTAATAACATCCACGTTGCATTCAGAACAAGCAACAACATTAGATCTATTTGTAATGCAAAAGAGCGAAGAGAGAGACACAAACAGTCCGGTGTCTACAAAATTGCTTGTTCTGATTGCAACGGAGTATACGTGGGTCAAACTGGTAGGAAATTCGATCGTAGATATCGTGAACATATTGCTGCGTACAGACATGGCCACAGCGATAGGTCAAATTTTGCTAAACATCTAATAGAAACGGGGCATGTTATACCGAATAACCACACGTACAAAATCTTACACACTTGCGAGAAGGGCCTTAGACTCAGCGTGCTTGAGCAGTTGGAAATCATTAAACACAATAACAACGATTGTATTACACTGCTGAATGAACAAATCGATGTTTCCAACTCTCCTCTATTGCATATTTTTACCAACCAATCGGTCAGTTGATTTCACTCGATTCTTTTTAATGTTTCGAGTGACATCAACTTGACATTTGACATAATACATTTTGACGTATCACAAACGTCACTTCACCGAGTCCGATGGAGGGGAGTTGAAAACGTATATAAGGGGGCTGGATCGGCCATTGCCTCACTTTGCGGGTGACCGTCGTAGAGTCAATAACCCTGATGATGCTCTGTTTTGGGGCGAAACACGTGTTGGTGGTGGTACGTATGTTGGTGTATACTTTTTGTTGTTGCATGTGCATGTGTCCTATGTGGGAGGGAGGGAGGTGCTATTGCATGAAAAAAGGTATACACCATCATACGTTCTGGTTGCGGATTGTTGCAAAGTAGTTTTTACCTAACTTTATAAAATAAACTATTTTTTAAAATTCCGATCTCTCAGAATTATTAAGTACTAGTCATTGAGATATTATGTACTAACGTACGTACTAGACTAGTGGCCGCCCGCGACTTCATCCGCGTGGACTTTTTTTGCCTCTATAGCCTTCCTCAATAAATGGACTATTCAACACAAAAATATTTTTTCAATTCGAACCGGTACATAGTGCATGACATTCCGTGGTCTCTACTATGTTCCACTTTGGTCCATTGCGCTGGTCAAGTGCGGGTTGGTGAACATAAGTGGACATTTATGGCCTTCGAGATATTTATGTGTAACACTTGTTTTAATATTTATAAATACACGCATATAAACTCAGGTGTGCGCCCCGATGTCTGTTTAAAACCGATGTCTTTACTATTGGAGTATCGCTCGGAGTAATGAAAAAAATAATTAAAAGGTAATGAGGTGTTGTCATTGAATATTTATAAATACGGTACTATGTTACGAATCAATATTTTTAAAATTAGAATTGTTACCGACGGACTTACCAGTAAAGTTATTTGATGTCTTTCTTTTTTTTTTAATTTTTAATGGATATAAATGGTTAGAAGTTTCTTCCGAAATTGCTTGACCGATTTATGTGAAATTTTTATGTATGTTCGGTAGGTCTGAAAATCGGTTGTAATCTATTTTCCAAACCAGTAAGTCATAGGGGTGATCCACCATTTTCAGCATTTTCAATCATTTCAATTATTCCAATCATTCCAACATCCAACATTTAAAGGCGGTACGAAGTTGTCGCAGGGTCAGCTAGTTTTTGTAGAAAATTTGAATAGATGTCAAATTAATTTGTTCCTTTTTTTGTTATCAGGGGCTTCAAAAGGTACCCGGCGCTTTGGGAGAGGATAAATAAATATATAACAATTCACACTCATAGCAACATATATACCCCACAGTAGGGTACATATACCCTGTGTCGTGGGTACCATGGACACACACAAAGACAGAAACACAAACGCCCAGACCAAGAACAGAAATTTAAACTCATCATTCAAATTTCTGTTTTCCGGGACCCTCCGATTGGCAGTTCGGCATGGTAACCATTGCGCCACATGGGTCGTCAAGGATACCGGGTTATGTGGGTTTTAATCGCACTAAAACCCGCTCGGTGGCTATCTCTGCGCTTGGGGAGGACTCCGGGATCTCCAGTGGAACACAGCGGTGGCCTCCACGCGCGACGCCCTAGAACGGGTCCATCTTCGGAAGATCAGATGTACTCTCATGCACCTTCCGATGCTTACGGCGGCATGCGGCCACGCACACACCGCCGCCCTTCACGGGTCTGCTGGCTGGACGGATCGAGCTCCCACTCTCACCGCCCACAACCCCGGAAACCCCCTTTTAGTCGCCTCTTACGATCAAGCAGAGGATACCGTACGACTATGTAAATAAAATAGTGAAAATAAATAAAATAAATGTTTTTTAAATAGTTAGGATGTAAGAGTAACGTCAATAATTGAGGCCATAACCGCATACTTAGTGGTTATGTCTTTTTGGAATCTTATGTAACATATCATAACCAGAACGGATGATTGGGTAACAGTACCTACTGCGCAAATAATGTTACATGTGGTAAAACTATTTTAAATATTTTATTTGTTTATTGTTTTGCATCACTTGCTGACAATTGGCCTTTTTGTTTCCTTGTGTTAGTCCAAGCGCCATGTTTAGATGTATTAAAGCCATTACAGGTGTAGTAGGAGAGCCTTAGAGAGATTTTTTTGAGAGAGTCGACAAAAAACTAAAACACTTTAGCAATTTTAAATTATAAAAATATATTTTCAGCGATAATCAACTTAAATATAAACTGAAAAATACGACTCTTCCTTTGGCGTAGAACGTCTTCAAACGCCACCCGCCAATCCGACGTTCAAAGAAATGACAATGTCGATTTGAAAGTCGTTCATTGAGTTAAAGCTTCCTTGGCTGAATGGTTACGTGGGCTGACTGTGGAACTAGAGACCCGGGTTCATACCTCGATCAAAACCATATTGCATTTATATTTTTTTTGTGAAAATATTTTTTTATTGGGAGCTATTTCAGAAGGCGTTGTTAAGTACCTAACACTAAGCAAATGAGTTTGAATTTAAACCAAGAAAATAAATTGTTTTATCCGAGGAACGCTCGATGGTACAGGTACTTTACAATAAACGAGGATGCGTAATCCTCCCACATATCTGGTGAAATGACGGGATTTAACCTTAACATTTCCTGATATGGGTCCTTTAATTCTGAAATGCAAAATTTTATTTGTTAAAGTGAAGGTTAGACCATAAATAAACCTTTTATAACTCACTTTGTGGCATTCTTCGAGCACCGGTTTGCCTTGCGATATTCCTTTACCGTTACCAAAACAGGTGTGACCATAAAACGAATTACAAGTCGTTGCCTTAAAACTGTTAATCTATGGTCCTAAATGTCGTCTGCGTAACTGTTAATTTCATGACACAAACAAATCATTTGCGATTTGAGACGCAAGAGCGAATTGAAATTTTTGCAACCAACTCTATCCCCTATACGAAATGAAAATAAGGAAGATAATTGACTGCAAATTTCACATACAGAATTGAATGACCTACCATACCTTGAAACATGAGTGGTTCGTAAGCTCTGTCTCAGTCATCGGCCGGCCGATCGCGGCGGCGACTGCCCGTTCCATATTCTAAGTACGTAATTCAAACTTTTCGAACCAATACGAACCCGCACACTTTGGATTAATTTGACAAGTTCATTTTTTAAATTGACATCGGAATCCTGTGGGCTGAATTAAAATTGACAGGTACAGTTTTTTTTTGTTTTCTTCTGTGTTTTGTGCCTTTAATTTTTAAAATATGTTATTTTCCTTTCGTATCTGTTTACCTCTGTGTAGTGTAAGGAGAAATGGTTATTAATGAATTTAAATATCTTTTGGAAACTTTATTTTATGGTTGTCAAAACTTAAAATAATTTTAATTTTATTCACGGCAAGGTTTGTGTTAAAAGAATAAAATGTTATCATTTTTTACTCTAATTATTTTTTCATTTATTTTCTAGTAATTCCAATATAATTTTCCTTATTTTATCAGATATTTAAAAAATATCGACTATTTTATCAACTACTTCATTTTTAGGGTTCCGTACCCGAAGGGTGCCACCGGGACCCTATTACTAAGCATCCGCTGTCCGTCCGCTTGTCTGTCATTCATCACTGTCATCAGGCTGTCTCATGAACCGACATAATGGTATTAGATGTTAGAAAAATTCACAGATGATGATTTTTTTATAGATAATTGTACGGAACCCTTCGTGCGTGAGTCCGACTCGCACTTGGCCGGTTTTTGAAGTTATTGAAGTTATACTTCTTTAGGCGCGTTATGAAAAACTGATGAGAGTGAAATTTCAAGATGCGCGCGCATCACTGTAACACAAAATTAACAAGATGAAGTTGCCCACTCAACCGAATAGCTACCAACGAAATAGAAATAAAACCTCTCTTAGTCGCGCATGTTGGTACGCTTGTCGCCTCTGATCACTGTTTTCATATTTATTTATAATATAATAATATTTATCCACATGGTTTTAGTTTTTACAGTCACAACACGTGTTTTATTTTCATACAAGTGCGAATTATATATGTGGCAATAAAATATATTCAGTAGTGATTTAAATTGAATATTTGGATTATTATTTAAGACAGGACAACGTCAGTCGTATTTGTCAACCGTTGGTGCGTCTCTGGTCTCGGCGTGTCGTTCAAAAATTTGACACACATGAAATATTCAGAGAGCTAAGCAATGGAAACTTGCAAACAATTTTCTAATAATATTTTATTTAATGATGCCATAGAAGTATAACTTCTCACGCTCGTACATAAGTACACGCACCCATTTTTTTAAGAATACTAGAAGTAAGAATTGTTTGTCTTAAACGTTTCTTATCAAATTTCCTTATCTATTGTCCACATAATATCGACAACTGAGAACAAAAAATAAATAAATAAAAAGGTTAAAAAGTCAAGGTTCAAATCGTGGCGCAGTTACATGTTTATTGTGTTTCTTGCGAATAAAAGGGTTCAATCAATAAGCCTCTTGGCTTCTGTTGCGGAAATCTATTAAATCTCTTTAAGATGAACAGATATTTAAGTATTCAAATTAGCTCATATTGGGTAGAAAGATTTGACTCTAGATTATTTAATGGCTCCTGAATGTAAAATCGCTATTTTCCTTGTTATGTGTGTCATGAAATTGTTTTAATGTTGAAATTATTGATTATTATTAATTATTTTCATCCTTAAATTAGATAATTTAATGATTGGTCACGCAGTCATTTTCTTTATTTATAATTATTTCATTCTTGTTGCTCATAATAATTTGCGTATGGCATCCCTCAAGGTAGTCTGCTGGGACCGGTCACTTTTGCACAGTTTTCCTCATACTTTGGAAAGAATCTTGCTTGTTCAAAAGCATTACCCATATCTTTTAAAATGTCAATCAAGCCTACTTGTTTTAAAAATATCAACATGTTATTAACACTTCAGATATTATTTTACTCTTACTTATATAGTGTAAAATAATACCTACTAGATTAAAGTTACCTCGTAACTTATATGCTCGTCTTGACAGTTCGTTCTGTTCATTCTCAATTATGTTTGATATTAGTATTGGAATAATATTGTTCCCAAATAATTTTTGCAGGTGTAATTATATTCCCTAATAATAATGTTACATGACGAAGTTAGATTCAACGCTTCTTCATTTTGCTTACTCACGCAAATGTTAGAAATGTGATTTTATTATAAACAGTTATTGTATTCAAGATAATATGATTGTTACAAACAATGTTGCAGATTAAATAATTCCACATGGCATTTAATTAAGAATTATGTTACAGTGTTATGTAAACGTGATTTACGCCCACATATATAGCAATATAGGTATAATACTATTATGATATCAATTATATTATATTGTTCATGTTTATTTGTAAATGTTTAAAACTGACCGTATCTTTTGGCTTCACTGCATTGCAATCTTCAATCATCAAATGCCAAAAAACAGTTAATTTTGGACTTTGAAGGAACGTTTCTATAAAAAGTTTTTTACTACTGTCCCTGAGGCATTCCATTTTGTGTTTCTGCATCCTAAGCTGCTATTCTAAGCTGTGTTTAAAAGCTGTTGTAGGTGTGCTACGAGTCCTTCTTCCACGCCTGATTATCATGCCCTTAAAATATGTTAATTAAATGTATGTTGAAATACATTAATTTTAGTTTCTCCTAATGTTTCTTGAATGGTTTAAACATTCCATCCATATATACATCCATCATTTTTTGCATATATCGCATCAGCTGGACATATGATTCCCTTAACGTTCGCCACTACGTCGTCGTCAGCCCGTTTCAGTCCACTGCTGGACATAATATGCTTCTCCCAAGGCGTGCCACTGAGCCCGATCTTTGACTCTACTCATTCAGTTACTTCCCGCCACCCGGCGCAGATCGTCGCTCCACCTCGCAGAGGGGCGTTTTACACTACGTTTGCACGAACGTGGTCTCGACTCCAAGAGCCGTTTCGTCCAATGATTGTCGGCTCTACGACAGATGTGACCGGCCCACTGCCACTTCAGCTTGCTGGCTCTTAGAGCTATGTCGGAGACTTTAGTCCTCCTTCGGATTTCCTGATTTCGGATCTTGTATCGAAGGGACACCGAGCATAGCTGTCTCCATTGCTCGCTGCGTATTCTTGAACAGTTTCGAGTGTCGTACCTTCGACGTTGATACCCGGGCTGGGCCTTTTTAATCCAATGACTTCCCGCTGCCTTATTTAGGTCGTCAGTCCACCTGGATGGAGGACGACTTGTGCTCTTTTTGCTGAGACGTGGTCGCCATTCAAGGACTTTTCCTCTCCATCTGTTGTCAATCTTCCTAACTACATGGCCTGACATTAATTTTATACTATTATGCATCTAATACTTGCATGTGTGGAATAAAAAATCTAAAACTGAACAATACCGCATATTCGTTATCATAACGAAGTTTGATTCTCATCAGAACAATGAAATCGGCAAACGGTTAAATTATGCGATCAATATTCATATATATAAGCATTTTAGTGGCCAATGATCTTATCCCAAAGGTCAGCATCCTTGCACCACTGGACCGGTTCTATAGACGCGATCAGATAGCTGAATCATCCAAGCCTTACCAGCGTATTAATAGAACCTACATACTTGACTTACTTTGTTGCTAGGCTCATTTTCACTGGCTTTATTTATAATTTTAATATTAATCGTAAAATTCTTATGATATTTTTCGAAATCTTGCTAGACTAGATTATTAGTTTCAAAAACTTGTGTTTTATTGTTAATTCTAAAACAGGAGGTTTTTGTTATCCATATTTGTGCAAATATAATATTTTCTTTTCTTTTCTTTCTTTCTGTTGCATTTTAGTTAGAAATCAGCTATTTATATTGGAGACACTTTAGCTTTCTTTATTGTATATCAACCGACTTCAAAATTGGAGGTTACCTGTTTCACCTGCATTTTGTGAAATTATTAGCATTGTATTTTATTTTACTATTATCATCTACTTAGCTAAATGGCTAAATTTCGTAATTGTATAGGCACAAGTCTTTTTACATTTTCAAAGTCATAAATTCTAATGACTGATCACTGTGATCACGCTGCCAGAAAATGGCTACCATACTTGGCATGATATGTAAAAATTTATAGCCTTACACGCGAATTAATACTCTGTGACAATCACATTTATACAAATGAACAGAATCCTTTCAAATCTCCATCGCAATATGAATTATTATTTTTGAGTATTCTTAAGAAATCTGACTAATTAATAAAGTTAATAGATATAAATAATACTAATATAGGAGGAAAACAAAAGAGGCTTTCGTGTTATAACTTTTGGTAGGTAGTTTTTTTTAGGTTAGTCACGCATGACAATGCTTACTATTTTGTCTACTTTTAATGTTTGGGCTGACTGTAACTATTTTTGCGTCTCACTGCTGGGCACGGGTCTTCCACATTATTGGGGAGGCCTGTTCAATGCGGGTTGATTGAGATGCGTGTTAGTGGCCAACCTGCAGTCAGATGTTTTAGAATGGACATACCTACGCTCTACATCCTTTGTTAAAACAATAGAATTACTAAGAATTACATTCTGTGATCTCGAATCTCGAAGAGTAATGCACGGATGATAAACTCGTTCTTTATGGCAATTAGACACGTTAAGCGGTAACATTCGTCATACTGCGCGATCCGTCTCACCACCAGTTGTACAAATTATATTTTCTTGGTATTCTCAAAGGTAATTGAATTGGTGGAACGTATTGTATAAACGTTTGTTAGTGCAGGGTTTTTTTCTATTGTCTCGGTATTGACATCACACATTGAGAAAAGAAGGACGACTGCATGATGGGTGTCAATACCTTTGATGCTTTTACGGCCGAAACCAATATGCCATATATAGACTGAGATTGATAGCAATCTTAAATTCTTTGTGATTGTACGTACACATTTAATTTATTATTTAAAAGTTGCAAAAAATTATTTATTTAAAAAATGTTTAAACATGTGTATACGGTACTTACTTTTTACTCATAGCCTTCTCTACAAATTCAAAGTCACTCAGTGAGCAATTCTTGGCATTGCTCTACGCGACAGAATCAGTAACTATAAAATCGATAGACCACATTGCTAGGCGACCAATAAAACGAAAGGGGAGGAAAGTTTGTAGAATAGCGACAATGACTCTGCAAAAGGCTGAGGCTACCCTAACGCCACCGCTGACATCCTGAGGATAGCTTGAGATACAGAAGGGACTGGATTTGATGGAGTGGTGTTTATTAAAATAGGCTTATGTCCAGCAATGGACTTATAAAAGCTGAGGGATGGATTCAATTTGCTCTATGACTAAACTACCAGTTTCAAAACCTTAGACTAAGAATAATGTGGTCTATGTTCAAAACCAATGCAACATTGAAATCTATCAAATCGTTCAATGATTAAAAAACAGTCATTTATGACACTTTATAAAGATTAGAAGATTTTAAGAATTTTTAGTTAATATTTTTGATAAAGTTATTTAAAAAACATTTGGTGTCCTTAGCAAATATCGATCAAGAACAATCAGTAATTACAGTAAGCCCTGTATAGCAATAAAAATTCCGAAATTTGGGAGTAGAAAATTAGTAGTTCAAAAAGATCCATTCAGAAGAAATATTATTTGTATCCATAACTCTGAATTATTATAACTACTATATAATCACAGTTTAACAATGTAGGATTATGTTGATATGTATCTTCGAATAGTAAATTATGTTCCTAGTTAATTGTACGGTAATATACTTAATGGGACGGTCATAGTTTTTAAGAGTTCATTCTCTACAAAAAAAAACCGAATAAGTGTTAAATGCTTTAAAATACATATATACATACTTAACAAAAATGTTCATTGAACACTCTTTTAAGTGGTTGAAGGAAATTGAAGACGTTAACAATCATATTAATGCTAACTGGTTTATACAGAGACCTTCACCAATTCGAATTGTAGCACCGTGGTAGAGTAAGCTCCGGGCCTTCCCAATTATAGGGAGAGACCCGTGCATGGAATTAAAAAATGCAACAGCCGTTAATTATATACAGGGAATTAATGGAGATGAAAAGAATACTCAAATAGTTAATTTTGTTGCAGACAATGTTGAAAATAGGGGGCGGGGCCGCTTTGATAGCGGCGATAGTGGCTGTCTTCGTGGTGGCAACCCAGGGCCGCGACCCCGACCTGGAGGCGCTGGAGAGCGAGGGTCGGGAGTACATCCTCCACCTGGACAAGATGGCGGGCGCAAGGAAGAACAGGGCCACTTTGGCGGAGTGGGCATATACCTCCAATATCACTAAGGAGAATGAGGAGAAGCGGGTAATTAATATTTTATAATTTTGTTTTATTAATGACAGAGATACAAAAGCTTTTTAATAATTATGGTAGTACGATTAGGTGATTTTACATTAGGAAAAGCTCGTCCTTATTGGAACTTTATTATTTAAAATTATGTAACATTCAATATTCAGATGCCAGATCTATAGCTCATGCACTGGAATCTCAAACAACAATCGAATCCGTTTTCAAAGTATAGATGATGGTAGGTATGATGTCAAAGTGCATCGGTACTCGTAGCTCTCAAGATACTCGTATATGGTCGTCATGACGGTGTTCCAAATAACGCGAACCCGTCTTCATATTCCTTCATAAAACTTAGTAGCTACATCCGTAACGATAGTCTCAAACAAGATAACTTTTTATAAATAGACCTTACAATAAGACCTATATCTCTTCGCAAGCTAAGCGGTTCTAGTTTGTCAGTCAATCTTGGGTCGTTGACGATTCGGACTGTGCGCTTTTCAACGGAGTCAAATGGGTGTAGCTGGTACTTCGGTGCTCATGCCCAGAGATGGGAGCAGTACTCCATGTGGGGTCTGACCTGGGCCTTATACAGCGTCAGGAGTTGCCCCGCAGTGAAGTACTGCGTATATCACTTTTGTGTTCATTGATGTGTTACCACTTTACCAGACGTAAATTTCAAAGCTTGAAATGAGTTTGAAATTTTTTTTAAGGGGAGCATAGTTTCAATTTGATGCGATAAGGAAGCTAAGTAAGATTTATTTAATGTGATCGAGCTTTTCCTTAACTTTTCTTTGTAGCCGTCAAATTAAATTTACTTTCTTCCTTGTCTTCATTTTCAGATACAAGTACAACTAGAGCTTTCAGTAGAAGAAAAGCAAGCATGGGAGGAGACGAAAATGTATAGGTGGCAGGACTTCCAAGACTACACACTGAGGCGAATGTTTAAGAAGTACAGCCAGTTAGGAGTATCAGCTTTACCAGATGACAAGTACAAGTTGTTGATGCAGTCCGTATCGGGGATGGAATCTAACTATGCTACGGCAAAGATTTGCTCATATAAAAACGAGAGCAAATGTGACTTGGCACTAGAACCTGGTAAGGTTAATATTAAATTTGATAAAATGCCCAAGACTGTAATAGTTTTGGTAACGATAACAGTATTCCATCCATCAGTTTTTAGAGGTTCAATGCTGGATATACGTCCCTTCCAATATTCGCCACTCCATTAAGCAGATTTCCGCTGTTTTCTTCAGTTATTCTAACTGGTTGGAGGACAGCCTGTGCTGCTGTTTTCGAGACGTGGTCGCAATTTCAGAACCTTTCTTTTCCACTGTTTAACTGTCCCCCTTAAAATGTGGTAGTCCACATCCTATGACATTACTGATACGAAAAAGAAAAAATGGAAGTTAACTAAGATGCATTTATTAAAAAAAAACCTTCTGTGTATTCTAAAGCTGATTTTATGGAACTCATAAGAACTGTATTTTTGTTTTGTTTCTATAGATATAACAGAGATATTTACCAAGAGTCAAGATCCTGAAGAGTTAAAGCACGCGTGGGTGGAGTGGCACAAAGTGGCTGGTGCCAGAGCTAGACAGAATTTCACTCAGTACGTGCAACTCAACAACGAAGCAGCGAAACTTAACAGTAAGCATACTTAACCAAAAACTTTTAAATACGTACAATATTTCGTACAATATATTTTCAGAGTATATTTTTATCGTCACATTGTAGCTTCTTACTTATTATCTTCGAAGTGTTCTTAGAAAATGTGTCAAATAAAACCTTACGCACGTATTTATCTTGACTTGTTCATATTACAAGAATAACATTAGATAAAATCTGTGTACTTGATATTAATAGTAACTAAAATGTTTTCCCGGGCATGTTAAATTACCGATCTTGGTCAGAGTGGTTATGATCAAAAACTATAATACCATGAGATAATTAAAGAGTTAGTGATCAAATTGATGTTGAATTTAATATGCTCGTAGATGAGCGCAGTAAAACTTTATATATTATTTAATATTTACGTTTTGGTCATAACTTACTTGGATGTTACTAGTTTTTAAGTATTTCATGGGTAGTTATTAAATTTTACAATATCTACGTTTGGTATTAAATAACTGGTGGTGATGTAACGGCTGCACCATTTAATTTCTTTAGCATTATGTGAATCGAAATTCTTATGAAAATTTATATTGTAATTTTGAGTTTGTCTTCCTCCTCAATAATGGGGAGAGACTCGTGCCCAGCAGCGGGACGCAAAAAATTTAGATTTTGATTATTGAATTTTAAAGCATTGAAATTAAAAAAAACAGCAGTTGAGCAAATATCGCTTCTAGGACTAGTGTCTTCAATTATTAAATTTATTGTTTTTTAGATTTCAAGAACGTCGCCGATTGGTGGCAATCAGAGTATGAGGTATCCGATTTCGAGCAGCAGCTTGCGAAGCTGTGGGAAGATGTGAAGCCTCTGTACCAGCAACTGCACGCCTACGTCAGAAAACGCTTACGTGACAAGTACGGAGACCATGTCGTTTCTGCCCGAGGACCTATCCCAGCACATTTGTTAGGTAAATTTGTGGAATTTAATTTTTGACCACACTTGTTGGGAGAAGCGTGTATTACAAAGGTCGTCTTTGCGTTCAGAAAAGCCTTTGAAGAAAACAGATTATAGTAATCATGAAGAAAAACGCCTACTACTTAAAATAGATCCAAGCCCTTATAAGTAGACATATTGTTATAACTCGAGTGATCAATTAAACTATCATAACTATAATGAGACATTTGAAACTACGTTTGGTTTAGCTAGCCATATCACACAGCTCACTCTCAAAAATAGTCGCCGTCATCAAAATCGATGAGCATCGAATATATTATTATATGTAGTGGTTAAAATTGCTGAATAACGGGGATGACAAGGATTACGTGCGGTTTAAAAACAGACATTGCGTTTTGTACCTTACATATCACCAATCTGAATTGTAACAGAGTGATGACTGGAGGAGTATTTTCCAGTCTCTCTAATTACGGAGAAAGACGGTCTTGCCGTAAGCATTGGAACAAGAAATGAAATAAAATCTCAAAATTTTCCTAAATTGACAAAACTTTCCAAACATTCCAGGTAACATGTGGGCCCAAACTTGGAGCAACATCGAATCATTCACCCGTCCTTACCCTGATAAGAAGGAGGTGGACATCACGCAAACGATGCAGGAACAAAACTACACAGCGTTGAAGATGTTCCAGATGTCAGACGAGTTCTTCAGGTCATTGAACTTGACGGCGATGCCGGAGAAGTTCTGGGAGAATTCGATCATCGAGAAGCCGACGGATAGGGAAATAGTTTGTCACGCGTCTGCTTGGGACTTCTTTGATGGTGAGGACTTCAGGTATGGACATAAATATAGTATTTTATTGTTCAGTAACGACTGAATGAAAGAATTAATAAATCAATAGATAGACGATGAATGAATGAATGAATGAATTTATTTGCGTAAGTATCTTTTTCAATTTTCTTTGATTTAATTGCATAAAAACTAAAAAAATTGAAAATGAAAGACTGGTCTTTAGCCGGTTCTGTGTGATAAAAACCAATAGTTATTGTTTTTTTTTTATTATGAATATCTATCTATCACGAACTGTGTAATTAGTTGTTCTTTCATTGTACCATTAAATTTAAATTTATGAATTATTTGAAAGATTGATAAATAAGTTATCTCTCGCGGTATTTTTTTTATTTAGTAACTACATTATAATAATTATTTTGTAATCAATCTTGATTAGGAGCTGAATCAAAATAATGCATCAATTAAATCTTGTGAAAATCTGCATAACAAACCAGTTTGATATAGGCATTAAATTTCATGCAAGAATGAATGACTATAGTTATAATTAGCACGTTTACAACCAGTTGACTGATACTTTACCTATCAATTGACCTTCTGATAGCCTTTAATCCCAAGTTTTAAATATAGTTGTTTTTGTTTTGTCTGTCAATTTATGTAAAATTTTATAGTTCCTAACAAAGACAGCGCTTGTTGATTATATTTGCTACCGTAACGTATTAAAATGTCCTAGCTTAGTCTAATCGGTGGTGGTGTAATCAATAATTTCAGATGAGTGATTTTTCCAAATTTATCTGTTTACATGTCTGGCTTAATTTCAAAGGATCAAACAGTGCACGACTGTTGATTACGAGTATTTTCAAACAACACACCACGAAATGGGACATGTTCAGTACTTCCTACAGTATAAACACCAGCCGGTCGTGTTTCGAGACGGAGCAAATCCAGGTAATTCAGATTTTCTTTTTTGGGAACAGGATCAAAATGTGTACTTCGGTGAATAAGGCACACTTGAGAGTAGTTCACCATGAGATGGGCCACATCCAATATTATTTGCAGTATAGAGACCAACCCGTAGCGTTTCGCGCTGGTGCTAATCCAGGTGAACTTAAATATCACTAAAAATGTTTATGTCATTGTTTACAATGTGTTTAACCTTATTTTATGTTTGTTCTACGTAATCTAACAACGGGCATGAAGTAATTTAAATGATGATATCCGCTTCTAAATATGCATGCCATAGTTCGAAATTTCATTTACAATTTCTTCAACAGTAACTGTATACTTTTTCAATTTAGTAGGAATTAATATAATTGTGTCTATCCTACTAGGTACTACTAGGTGTACTACTAGGTCAAGTTAACATGACACCTGGGAAGCTATTCTGTATGCACCCCTCCTTAAATTCTAACATTTTCGGAATCATTTTTGACATCCTTAAAATATTTTTTTATTAATTTATAAGCTTAGCTTTCTCATTGATAACATTAAGCCATTGAAGTCAAGTCAGTCTTACTTAAAAATGAGGCACGAAAATTCACGAAGATTCGGATACGGACGTACAGAGTAGCCTCCCAGGTGTCATGTTAGCATGGCTAACAATATTTTGTAATCTTGTTTTGTGTTTATTATTTATCTAAATGTTTCCATTTATCTAATACTTTTGTTTGATATTGCAACTTTCTAAATTTCCTCTAATGATTTGAATTTATCATTGTTCTCTTTTATTGTTATGTTTTTGTATATACAATTATTTAAAACTTTTATCCCTCCCTCTATGAAATTATTAATGTCATAAAAGTTGTGATTAATTCTGAATTTTTTTTGTTTGTTCCTGTGTTTGCTTGTTTCATATTACTTCTAATGTGGCGACGACCTAAATATCATCTTATAATTTCCAGGATTCCATGAAGCTGTTGGTGATACAATAGCTCTTTCCGTGTCATCACCTAAACATCTGCGAAGAGTGAAACTTATCAGTGGAGATGCAGAGGATGAACAGACTGAAATAAACCAACTGTATAAAATGGTAAAGTGCTTTTAACAAAGTTCTCTTACAGAGAGATAAGAGGTGAATTTGAGATAATATTAGAGAAGGATAGCATAATAATATGTGGAGGAGTAGGGAGTAGTGAGATTGGGTTCTGACTAATAACTGAAAAAAACTGTACTTTTCGTGCCTAAGAGTTTTTTTTAAAGGCATGTCATGTCCCACGTCTGCACTTGTTATGCGTAGTTGCCTTAATCCTTCTCGATTCAGAGAAATCTAATCTAGAGGAATCCACACCCAGCAATGAGACTTAACAGATTAAACAGACTGTTTAACAGAATATAACGATAAAACAGACTGTTTTGTGTGTTGTGATTTCTTGGCTGAGGAAAACGAATGGAATCAAGTGGAATCACAGTCATGTCGTGTTATTCCTGATTGGATGATTGATGATTTTAATGATTCCTATCTGTCTATGGTAGCATTTCTTATGGTAACTGAAAGAAGTGCGAGGACAAGGATATATACATATAATTAACTTGACGACAATGCGCAATGGTTATCATGCCAGACTGCCAATCGAGGGGTCCCGGGTTCGATTCCCGGCGAAACAGAAATTTGAATGATGAGTTTAAATTTCTGTTCTCGGTCTGGGTCTTTGTGTTCCTGTCTTTGTATATGTCCATGGTACCCACGACACAGGGTATTTATTACCTGACTGTGGGGCTATGAGAGTGTAACGTTTAATGTTTAATATGTATAATGGATGTGGAACGGTTGTTGAAACTTCTGGTGTAGCGGTTGTATTGATTTAACAAAAAAGGATCATAAGCCTGCATGTTACGAATTTATTTATATCTACCTTCCAAAATACGGCCCACATGGGTCAATGGTTACCAAGCCGGACGGTCAATGGGGGGTCGGGGGCTTGATTGACGGCAAGGCAGCAATTTGATTGATCAGTTTAAATTTCTGTTCTCTGTCTAGATGTGTCCATAGCACCAACGACACAAGGAATCCTGGTGTTGAGCTATGTGTGATGAAAAAAGATGAAGAACAAAGCCATTTTTTCTTTTCAGGGCATAGACAAGATCGTGTTCCTGCCCTTCGCCTACACCCTGGACCTGTTCCGTTACGGCGTGTTCCGTGGAACCACTTCCCCTGAGGACTACAACTGCCACTACTGGAGGCTCCGGGAGGAACTGCAGGGCGTGGAGCCTCCGGTCAACAGGACCGAGGAGGACTTCGATGCTGCCGCCAAGTACCATGTGTCTGCTGATGTGGAATACGCCAGGTAATGTTTACTGCATTTTTTAAAATAAATAAAAAGTACCGTAACACTTACATGGTATTGCCTGAGTCTTGAGTACATACATAAAGATAAGAATAGAACAAACGCTCAGACCAAGAGCGGAAATTTAATGGGCAATTCGGATTTGTAATCATTGCGTCGTACGGGCCATCATAAATGAAGTATCAGACGAATATGCGAGACACATGGTGCTAATTTGATTATAACAGCCCATGTTTATAAACAAAAAGCAAGTCTTAGGCCATTTGTCCACCGCTACCGTCACCGTCACGTCACCTAGAACGAGATGACTGCTACGCCGAAGTAGCGGTACATACATTTACAAAGCCGTGTGTCCACCGCACGTCCATCACCCGAGCGCCGTCATCCCGGCCGCCGAGATTTCAAGTATATCGTCGTGAACGCTACATTGTGGCCAGAAATTTTGGCGGACCGATGTGCCGGCAATACAAAACATGTTTGAACTTATCCTTAAAAAAATCTAGTCATGCTGTCGCAACTTGGCGTGGAGAACATAAAACGCCCCTGTGATGACTGATGTATCGTTCACGTATTAGCGGATGAATTCAAAATCCGGTCTTGGACTACCAAGTCAATGAGATACTTTTAATGAGCTGTCAAAACGTGACATCCCCATACATTTTGTATGAGAAAATGATAAGTGACGTCACTTATCATACAATTATATTGCTTTCCAAGCGTGATTTAGTGCAACCTTTTTAAGTAAGGATTTTGAATTTTTTTGTGCATAGTGTCCAAGACCCTATTCTTCGCATCGCCTGCGCCTTCGAAGATACAAAAGCAGCAGAAGAAGTGGTCGCCGGTTAAACCTAGCCATCACTTTATTTCTTCGAAAACAAGCGTGACAGCTGGAACAAACTAAACCAGCGAGATCGGTTGTGGTGGACAAACGATCGCATCTCGTCATCTTAAAATCAGTCCAAAATAAATTCGTTCTCGTTGACGGTCCGGCGACGGCGGCGGTGGACATACGCTCGCTGGCTGAAGTCGCATGCAGTTGCGATCTACTGCAAAGTCGAATGATTATGTAAATCTAGTTGGTAACTGCATCTTTCCACCATTGTCTTACGGCAGAAATGAGTACAGCGGTGGTATTTAACCGGTCGAACCATGCAAGTTCTACCCTTAAAATTTCGATTCGATTCGTTCAGTTTTTGTCTAAAATAATATTTTGTTTTTTGTTTAAGTTTTCTCTGCGAGCAATCCCATACGTTCCCTTTTGTTCTCCTTTTACGATTAGGCTGAGAATAATATCCCTTTTTTTTGTATTGACGTTCAAAGGTACCCGGCACCTTGGGAGAGGATACCGGGTGATGTGGAATTTGATCGCACTAAAACCCCCTCGGTGTCATGCCTCTGCGCTTGGGGAGGATCTCAAGTGGAACGTACCGGTGTCCTCCACGCGCGGCAGCTTGGAACGGGTTCATCTTTGGGAGAGCAGTTGTGCTTTACTGCACTGTACGGTATTTACGGCGGCATGCGGCCACGCACACACCGCTGTCCTTCCCGAGGCTGCTGGCTGGACGGATCGAGCTCCCACTCTCACCGCCCGCAACTCCGATAGCCCCCTTTTAGTCGCCTCTTACGATCAGCCAGGGCCCGGGGGATACCGTATCTCTATTATTTATCCCGAAGCTACAGGGACTAGATAATAATATACCTGCCAAAAGGTTTTTTAGTGATCTTTCCGTTTGTTTTTATAAGCCTCCTCATATTGACCATTAAGCATGTTTTTATTTCCAGATACTACGTGTCTTTCATAATCCAGTTCCAATTCCACCGCGCGCTCTGCCAGCTGGCTGGCGAGTACGTGCCCGAGGATCTCACCAAGAAGCTGGTGGACTGCGACATTTATCAGAGCGTGGCTGCCGGGAATGCGTTGGCGTAAGTATTCCTCGAATCACGCCATATTTCTGGCTGAAAGGTCAAATTGTGGGTGAAGCTGTCGTATCGTAAGTGGCTATACAATAACGCCTACACGCGTATTGTACACAATATTTAGGCCGATTTTATCAGCGCGCCACGTTCACCAACTGACTTTTATTACCTATTATTAACATTTCCCTTGATGTAATAATTCAGAGTCCTGGCACTCCTGGCATGTAGCTGTGCATGTTTACATGGGCTGGCATGATGCTTCATTAAAATTAAATTTTGCTTATAATTCTTTTTAAATATAATTCCAGTAACATGCTTCGTATGGGCTCATCAAAGCCGTGGCCTGAAGCGATGGAGGTGCTGACCGGTCAACGGGCAATGCGAGCTGATGGCCTCCTGGAATACTTCCGCCCGCTCCACGACTGGTTGCAGGCCGAGAATCTTCGCACGGGAGAACATGTGGGCTGGGAACCTAGTAACGTTCGTGAGTATCATCTTCGCTTAAACATTGTGACGGATTTAAGGACCACATTTCGAATTGGGAGGTACGATCGGCTCGTCACGTCGTATCGTCTAGACCATATGGGCTGAATATTAATCTTTGTTATGTGTTACATAAGACTATTTTTTTTATATGTTTTAAGCTTTATTCTTACAACTAAAACAATTTTATACAAACGGCAGACTTAATACCAGTCAATCCTGGCTGATGTTGAGAATTTTAAGTAGGTGGCTACTAGGGATGCATCGATACGCCTTTTTGCCGATACGATACCGATACCGATACTCTTATGAAAATATCGTCGATACCGATACCGATACCAATACAAACGCTTAGAGAATTAAAATTAAATTAAGGTAAAATATATAAAACGAAGCGCGCATGGCCTGGCGGCTAGCGTAGAACGCAAGCGATCTATGCAGCTGAGCCATACGGGCGCGGTCGGGTTTGAGATGGGTGACCGCTAGTGGCAAAAAATTTCATGCGCGTTTCCGTGCTTCGGAGGGCACGTTAAGCCGTCGGTCCCGGTTGTTGTCGATAGATAACAGTCGTCAAACCTTGTCGGAGGACTTATGGGCGGTTTGAAAACATCCGACAGCGGGTTGGCCACTAACCCGCATCTCCACCAACCCGCATTGGAGCAGCGTGGTGGAGTAAGCTCCAGGCCTCCCCAATAAGGGGTAGATACCCGTGCCCAGCAATGGGACACAACAAGGGTTGCAGCCAAAATATATAAAACACAAGTTTGGTTAAAGTTTTTAATTTCTAATAAAAAATATAAACAGTCACAGACTTTTAATAAGATTAAAGGAAAATAAATTAAGAATTAAGGTAATAATTAAAATAAAATCAATAACTGTTAATAATTAAAATTAACATTAATAAGATTTTTGTTTAAAAACAGAGCATTCTCAAGTTTTGCGTAGAAAGCCGATTCCGCAAGTCTGTCTGTATAAGACCTGCGGTGGAAATTAATCTCTCAGATACGACAGAACTCGTTTGGAAACTGAAGTACTTCCATTAACATTTTTTTCAAATTTGGGTATAATACGTCATTGCTCCAGAATACAAATGGATCAGCGTCTCAGCGTGTGAGAGAGACAACACAGTGAATAAAGCGCGGGGATTCCCCGAGTATAGATAGTCCATGCCTCGTTTGCAACGAACTAGATCAAACAACATGCGCGTTGACATTACTTTTTTAAAGCGCGAAATTTGAAAAGTATCGTTGTATCGGCAATAAAAATATCGCCGCTGCCGATATATCGGCAAACCCAAAGTATCGCCGATATATCGGTATCGGCATCGGTATCGGATGCATCAGTAGTGGCTACAATAGCATTACTTCTACACAAAGAGGTTTATGTATATTAAAATATTTTTGCTTCTACAAGTAAGTAAGGAAAATCTTTCTTAAGGTTAGCTTGTATCTAAATAACAGAAAATAATTATTATAATAAGTATAGAAATTTAGCACATATAAAATATAAGATTAATAACAATATAAGATTAATATAGACCACCCGCGTGGCACAATGGTTACCATGCCGGACTGCCAATCGAGGGGCCCCGGGTTCGATTCCCAGCGATACAAAAATTTGAATGATGAGTCTTAAATTCCTGTTCTCGGTCTGGGTGTTTGAAAAGACAGGAAGTCTTTGTATGTGTCCATGGTACCCACGACACAGGGTATTAATTACCTTACTGTGGGGCTATGAGTGCGTAACGTTTATTTTTATTATTTTATTATTTAGTAAGATAAGATTACATAAAATACTCATTATCTAAATGAATAGTAGAGCAGCGATGGCCAAGTGATATCTTCGATGCGACCGATCCCGGGTTCAAACAAACCCCTGGCGCGCACCTCTGACAAAGAAATTTGTAATTTGCGCATTTGTCGCTGCTCCACGGTGATGGAAAATATCGTGATATGTAATTGATCCATCGCCGTGCTGAGAGAAATTCATAATTTATCGAAAGCATTACGTCCACCGATCCGCACTTGGCCAGCGTGGTGGACTATGGCCTAAATCCCTCTCACTTGTGAGACCTGTGCTCAGCAGTGGGACATACAAAAGTTTGAAGTAAAAAAAAAAACGGCAAATTGTTTGTAAAGTAGGTTTACGATCGAGATGTTTACGTGATAACGTCCGCACGAGAAAATCTCCATTCGTTTGTATGCCGCTAGAGTGAGTGAGTTTTGGTGTGACACAAGTTTCTGAACATGTCACCCGACTAAAACGATTTATAAGACGTTATCACGTCAAAAATAAAAAAATGAATAGAAAATATTTGCACAAATATGGGTAAAGATGGTTAGGAAATTTTAGATCACCATGTACCCCTTAGGCTGTATACATTTTATTTAAATAAAGTTAAATAATTAAATTGAAATAAAACTAATTATTTAAAATAAGTTACACTTCTTCTGCTGCATCAGATACCTAAGCGATATCCTGGTTACTACGACCTTTCATGAAATCTTATCCTCGTTTCAGAATATTGCACGTCGGAGCAGCTAGCAGCATTACAAGCATCGGAAGCAAAACCAGAAGCCGCGCGAGAGACTTGACGTACTTAATTTTTAGGATAATTTATATTAGGCGAGCAGTATTCGTAATAAACCTTTATAAGACTTTTCGAGCTTTTTATTGACGTAATCCCTAACTAACTAAGCAGTATTCGTAATAAACCTTTATAAGACTTTTCGAGCTTTTTATTGACGTAATCCCTAACTAACTAAGCAGTATTCGTAATAAACCTTTATAAGACTTTTCGAGCTTTTTATTGACGTAATCCCTAACTAACTAAGCACTATTCGTAATAAACCTTTATAAGACTTTTCGAGCTTTTTATTGACGTAATCCCTAACTAACTAAGCACTATTCGTAATAAACCTTTATAAGACTTTTCGAGCTTTTTATTGACGTAATCCCTAACTAACTAAGCAGTATTCGTAATAAACCTTTATAAGACTTTTCGAGCTTTTTATTGACGTAATCCCTAACTAACTAAGCAGTATTCGTAATAAACCTTTATAAGACTTTTCGAGCTTTTTATTGACGTAATCCCTAACTAACTAAGCAGTATTCGTAATAAACCTTTATAAGACTTTTCGAGCTTTTTATTGACGTAATCCCTAACTAACTAAGCAGTATTCGTAATAAACCTTTATAAGACTTTTCGAGCTTTTTATTGACGTAATCCCTAACTAACTAAGCAGTATTCGTAATAAACCTTTATAAGACTTTTCGAGCTTTTTATTGACGTAATTCCTAACTAACTAATTTAAAGCGCGCATGGCCTGGCGGCTAGCGTAGAACGCAAGCGATCTATGCAGCTGAGCCAAACGGGCGCGGTCGGGTGTGAGATGGGTGACCGCTAGTGGCAAAAAATTTCATGCGCGTTTCCGTCCTTCGGAGGGCACGTTAAGCCGTCGGTCCCGGTTATTGTCGATAGATAACAGTCGGTCGGATTAAACCTTGTCGGAGGCCTTATGGGCGGTTTGAAAACATTCGACAGCGGGTTGGTCACTAACCCGCATCTCCACCCGTATTGGAGCAGCGTGGTGGAGTAAGCTCCAGGCCTCCCCAATAATGGGAAGAGACCCGTGCCTAGGGTTGCCAGGTCGCCAAACCTAATAGCCGGACAGACCAGCCAGTTCGGCCGGACATTTGGGTAGAAAGGCCGGACACCTTACATCATTGAGGATTTTGTGTCTCAGTATTAATAGGTACGAGAAAAAACTGCCTGCCTGTCGACAGCCGCCTGCGATCGGCCACGCTCGGCGCTCGCTCGTTTGCGAAATGTAAAAAGCCTAACGAAAACCGGACAAGCCGGACACCGTTTATTTTGGCCGGACACGCAATCAAAAAGCTTACCTATGTCCGGCTTTATCCGGACGCCTGGCAACGCTACCCGTGCCCAACAGTGAGACGCAAAAAGGATTGCAGCCAATTCCTAACGGTTGTCGGCATTAGATGTTCTATCTCACCAAGTGCGTTCGGCTATGAATATTCTGAGGCGTGCACATGCACATTGTTGTAGTGTTAGACATGGCACCTATATTTGGGGATGTGGACTTACTCCACCACGCTGCTGTAGTATTGTGTATACTAGTGATTCGGGATCTAGATAATGTGTAACGAACCTGTCAGCTAGCTAGCCAATCGGAGCCTTGCCGCCATGCCAAATTGACGTGTCCCTTTAGCCTAGCCAAGACGTAGCTAATAAGGAGGGAGTCGTCTCTATATACGCCGTCGTCAGCTATTATTCTTTGTTACTCTACTTTTCAATACAAATGCAGGAGCTCTCTCCGTTTTATTTCTGGTTGATTCAAATGTTAAAAATTCGAATTTGAGTTACTTTGCTTGCAGGAGCTCTCTCCGTTTTATTTCTGGTTGTTTCAAATGTTAAAAATTCGAATTTGAGTTGCTTTGCTATTAAGCCGGAATTGGTTAATAAAACATCACGAAATGTTGTGGAACAGTCGAGCAACGGCCAGGCCTCAAAAGCTACTTTTAGCATCGGCGATCGGTGATTTTGCGTGTGTATCGATGGTGCAGCGCGTTTTGGCAACTTGGACGCGGCATCGGGCCCGTGCTCTCTCTGAGTTACATTACCGATCGAACCATGAAAGCTCTACGGCCTGACGACGTTATACTCGTAACCATTAAATATTAGTAGTTTCTGGAACACTTCTAACAACCTCGTCACAATTATTGCTCTACAACATGTTAATGAACAATTTCCATTTGGCTTCATCGCAGTGTTCAGGCTCATATAAACTTAACGCGTCCTAATTTCCGCCTTCAACTTCTCTCTCATTTTGAAATTACTACTGTTAGCGGTATTCCGCATTTAAACGTTTTCAAGTGTGCACAGTGCAGCTTCCGTCGCTGCTAAAAGTAGTCAGTGTACTTTGGCCGTAACATGAGTGATCGCTAGTGGCAAAATTCAGTTAGTCTTTATCTATTAGCGAAATATGCTAGGTCTGTGTTATCAATACAAAGCAATCGTTAAACCTTGTTGAAAGCCTTATGGGTGATAAGAAAACATCCGTCAACCGGTTGGCAACATTGGAGCATCCCTTCCGACCTCCGCAATTGCAGGGAGACACTCGTGTAAAGAATATATTATATGTATATATATATATACAAGTTGATTCCGCGAACTCCATACCGCGTTTAAATTTAAAAAGGTTAACGACTTTTAAAATGGTTTAACGACTTTTATCTATCGACAACAACCGGGACCGACGGCTTAACGTGCCCTCCGAAGCACGGAAACGCGCAAAAAATTTTGCAGTGAAAACTTCTTTAGCCGCGTTGTGCCCTTTTTTGGGATGTGTAAAAAATGTGAAACTCGTTTCAGGACACGTGGCTTGATCGAATATTCGCAAGATGGAGGGGTGACAGCTGATGGCGGCTCGACTGCCTATACTTGTAAAATTCGTTTATATCCAGTATTTAAAATTAAAATATGGACATTGAACAAAGTGAATCTATTAATGAAAAAAGTGACGAAGAAATAGTGAAAGAAAATGAGTACTTTATAAAAATACTAGATGAAAACCTACTGAAAATACTAGATGAAAAATAATACTGATAATATAAGCAATTCGTGTGAAATTATTCCCTAACCATTCTAAAATATCAACAATGCACAACGTTAATGTTCAAGTTTTCACTTGTGCCGGCACTACCGGAGTGCAACCCGTTTTTTTGCCACTAGCGGTCACCCATCACACCCGACCGCGCCCGTTAGGCTTAGTCGCATTGATCGCTTGCGTTCTACGCTAACCGCCGCCACCGGGCTATACGCGCTTCGTATTACGAGAATTTTATTTATACATAAGATATATGAATATTTAATATTCAACTACAGAATAAGGAAAATCAAAGTATGTCAATGGCACAGTTAAGTACTTTATTGGTATTCTCATATAATAGAAGAATATAAAGGATATAAGCTTTCCGTTACACCATACCAGTTTGTACCAGTTACCACGGAGTTCTGGAACAATTCAAAACAAGTAAAATTTAAATTTTACTTGTAAAGATAAGCAGCATATAATACGTGTATTCTGAAGAGACAGTTATCAGAATTGATAAAATAAATTCATCTCGAACTATTATCAATTCTTAAGTACTTCAGTTTTACCGGCGATTGGGAGTAAACCGGCCGGGTAAGTTGTTTTCGAGTTCTTAAAAAATATATTTATTTATATTAATATGCTTTATTGCACACCATAACAGTAAGGTGATCACATACAGTTCTTTACATTTTAATACTTTTAAGTGAACAAAAAGAGGTCTTATCGCTTCTAGCGATCTCTTCCAGACTACCTTAGGGTAGAGGAAAAGTCAGTAAGGTGCACATAAATAATAAAAATTTAAATATACATAGAAATACATAGATATATTTATAAAATATAAAACAAGGGTTTTTCATATTAAGTGCCAATTTTGCTATCTTTTTTCTAAGTGGACGACCCGCATGGAGCAATAGTTACCATGCCGGACTGTCAATCGAGGTGTCCCGGGTTCGATTCCCGGCGAAACAGAAATTTGAATGATGAGTTTTAATTTTTGTGCTCGGTCTGGGTGTTTGTGTTCCTGTTTTTGTATGTGTCCATGGTACCCACGACACAAGGTATTAATTACCTTACTGTAGGGCTATGGGTGTGTAACGTTTATTTATTTAAGTATATTTTTATTTTGAGGAATAGACAGAAGTGGGCGCAGTGGTACCAACAACGTTAGATGTTTTAAATAACCGAGACCGATGACGTAACGTGCCCTCCGAAGCACGGAAACGCCCATGAAATTTTGCCACTAGCTCCTAGGTTACCCATGTCACACCCGATCGCGCTCGTTTAGCTTATCTGCGTAGATCGCTCACCTTCTTCGCCAGCCGCCGGACCATACGCGCTCAAATGTGTGACCTTGTTGCTCCCCAGTGCTGGGCACGGGTCTCTTCCCATTCAATAATGACCACTATTAAAGTACAATAGTAGGTCTGGAATTAATTTCACCAAGCTGCTCCAATGCGGCTGGTGGATGTGGATACTCTTTTATAATATTAACATTGCTCACTCAGTATCGAACTCGGAACATGGCGAAGTCCGAAGTTTAAACTTGTCTCTCCCTGCTTACAATAAAAACAATATGTACTATATACTAGACGGGCAATCCCGATAAACCAAGTTGAACCGTTTTAAGTATAACAACTAGCTGACCCCGCGAACTCCGTACCGCGTTTAAATGTTTGGGGTGGGCCACCCTTAATACTAAGGGGGATGAAAAATAAATAGTAGCCGATTCTCAGACCTACTGAATATGCATATAAAATTTCATAAAAATCGGTCAAGCCGTTTCGGAGGAGTATGGTAACTAACATTGTGACAAGAGAATTTATATTATATGATGAATATGAATATACAAAAATGTGGCAAAATTAAAATTTGAGCATCACTTTTAGCTTTCTCGCTGGTGGCCGTCATACAGTAGTACGTCATACACAATCCAGCGATTGGTCTCGCCAAAATGTCCAAGACAAAGGCCCAAATCTTTTAAAAGCGTGACAGACAGACCAACACACTAATTCATTTACATGTAAATAAGCGATTTGCATAGGAACTGTAACTATCAGTTTTTGCGTGTTTCTTAGTGGAGTATAACATATTTTCTGATTTATTTTTAAATGAAAACAAATGCCTTGTGGATATTGCACGAGGACTACTAAACGAGTTTTGCTTGTAAGTTTTTATTAATATGTTTCTAAATGTTCATATCCTACTAATATAATAAATGCGAAAGTAAGTTTGTTTGTTACTCTTTCACGCGAAAACTACCGATCATCATGAAACTTTGTACATATATTCTTGGAGTTATCATAAGTAAAATAGGTTATTTAAAAATATGGTGAAACCGCGGAGCACAGCTAGTAATACACAATATACCTTTTGCTATCTTAAATGTCTGATTATTTAGTTACATAGATTTTTTCCCATTCTTTACCATATTTTATATAGTTTTTGATGGTAATATAAAATGTGTATTTTTTAAACTGGAGATTTAAATAGACAATGCAGTAAGTTACTTTTTTGTACAATGTTCTATTATTGCTATCAAAATGAAAATGTCAAATGAAAAAATGTTTTAAATAGTACGCAAGTACATTGTTCTTAGTTTAAGGTTTTAAATATATGTTTATTGAAGTTGAAGTTTTTAAGAGCAGCGATAGCCTAGTGGTTAAAATACTGATCTTCGACCGGGGACCTTGGTTTGAACTTTGGCACGCACTATTAAGTAATTTTGTTATTTATCGCTGCTCTACATATGTCAAGGTAAAACATTGTTTGGCAAAGGGAGATCTCCCGCCGGGCGAGGTGGTTATGCTCGGGGAGCGGCCGCGCTCCGACTGACTCATTTCGGAGCTTGTATATATGTTCGGATGTCCTAAAAACTTTGATAGCCTGATTCAGGAATAGCTATGGCACCATGTCGCCATCTCTTGAATAGTAGCGGAAGATTGCTACAATTGTAATATTTTCTGATGATGTTTTCCTCCACCATGCACGCTTAAGAATTGGCCAGCGTGGTGGACTATGACCTGAATCCATCTCAATTATGAGTTAATCCACAGTCCATATTATATCTTTACTGTCATTGCCAATACTGTTGCTAAGCCTAAGACGAAAGTGATAAAAGATGAGTGTCGATAACCAGTTTACTTTTGAAGATAAGATGTCGATAATGTTTTGTGAGATGAACCCTTCAATCAGTTAAGAAATGTTATTTGGTATCTTGGATCTGTCATTTAAAACAAGATGATAAAATAATAATATAAGCGGAAAGAAATCTTTCATAATATTTTTACAAGTCTACTCTACTAACACTAAGAAGGGATTCATATATAAAACCTCCAATAATGACAGCCTCCGTGGCGTAGTGGGTGATGAGCCGACTGCGAAGCGTGAGGTCGTGGGTTCGATTCCCACCCAGGACAAATATTTGTGTGATGAACATGACTATTTGTTCTGTGTCTGGGTGTTAATTTATCTATTTAAGTATGTATTTAGAATTATATACTTACTTACTTACTACGGTGGCGCAACGACCCAAAGTGAGTCCTGGCCTCCGACACCAGAAGACGCCACACCTCTCGGTCCTGCGTTAACTCTCGCCAGTCGCTAACGCCGAGGCTGGGCAGGTCTTGAGCTACTTGGTCTTTCCAGCGATATTTAGGACGTCCAACCGCTCGTTTCCCGTTTGGTTGTCCCAAATATGCTCTCTTAACGGCCCGATCCTCTCCTAATCTCTCTAAGTGTCCGAGCCACTGAAGCCTTGCTGCTTTGGTCTCTCCGATGATGTTAGATTCGGACACCAGGTCTTCTATCTCCAAGTTCTTTCTCACTCTCCATCTCCCGTCTTCCGCTTTTATTGGCCCCAGAATCTTCCGCAGGATCTTCCTTTCTGCCACTAACAGTTTATTCTCTTCTTTTAAGGTTAATGTCCAGGCTTCGCATCCATACATTAAAATTGGTCTGATGACGGTTTTGTATATACGAACTTTTGTTCTCCTACGTATCAGCTTGGACACCAGAACTTTGTGAAGAGCTGCTGTACATCTCAAATCATTTTGGATGCGGATATCAATTTCTTCCTCCCTCTGGTTTGTGTCTGTAACAGTACATCCCAAATACTTGAATTTACTAACACCTTGGTAGGCGTATCCTTTAGAACTATTGTGATTTAGAATTATATAAGTATGTTTATCAGCTTTCTGATTACCATAGTACAAGTTCTGCTTAGTTTGCAATCAGATGGTGTTGTGTGAATGGTCCAAAGATATTTATTATTATTATTATTTATTATTATTATTATAAGTAGGTAGGTAATAATAATTGTCAATATCAGTTTTAGTCGAATTAATTATTCAGTTTTCCATAAACCTTACTCCAAACTCGATAAAGTTCGTTTCTACAAGAAGTATCTATAGTAAACTAGCGAACCCGGCAGACGTTGTCCTGCTTTAGAACTATTGCGACTATAAATTAAGATATAAGCTATCCTATCTTTCAAATTGTATCAAACTGCACACGGTGTGCAAATTTTATTAAAATCGGTTAATTAGTTTAGGAGTCCATCGCGGAGAAACAACGTGACACGTAATTTATATATATTAAGATTATAATATTTTTACAAGTCTACTAACGCTAAGAAGGGATTCATATATAAAACCTCCAATAAGTAGGTAGGTAATAATAATTGTCAATATCAGTTTTTAATTATTCAGTTTTCCATAAACCTTACTCCAAACTCGATAAAGTTCGTTTCTACAAGAATTATCTATAGTAAACTAGCGAACCCGGCAGACGTTGTCCTGCCTTAGAACTATTGCGACTATAAATTAAGCTATACGCTATCCTATCTTTCAAGTTGGATCAAACTGCACACCAAGTGCAAATTTTATTAAAATCGGTTATGTGGTTTAGGAGTACATCGCGGACAAACAACGTGACACGTAATTTATATATATTAAGATTAGAAAAATACAAATAATAAATTTGCAGAGACGCTAGAAAAAGAACTTAGTCACATATTTGACAACCTATGTGGCGCAATGGTTACCACGCCGGATTGTCAACTGGGGGTCCCGAGTTCCATTCCCGGCGAAGCAGTGATTGAAATTAAGTTTCAGTTTGTTTTCTCTGTCTGAGTGTTGGTGTTAATGCCTACCTTAGTGTTCATGGTACCCACGATACAGGGTGAGGAGGAAAAGGGGAGATCTCCCGCCAGGCGATGACACTGCCTGGGGACCGCGGTCTTCGAACCGTTTGTATATATACTGAGAATCTAGGAAACTTTGATAGCGTGATTTAGGATACGTCTTCTGATTGGCCAGTTCAGTATGACGCGTGTGACGTAGTACTCATTGTTTACAATTTTCGATGCTTGCTTTGTCTTGCATGGTCAGCATTTCATGTGAGGCGCGGGTCATGTTGCTGTAGGTATCGCGCCGCTACACAGGGTATACCTACCCTACTGTGGAGCTATGAGTGTGAAATGTTACGTTATAAATATAACATATTTTGACTTAGGGCTTCAAATAGAGTTAGGGCGTGTAGAGTTAGAAGCTTATCTCTAAATGAGATCTGAAAAAATTTCAGAGTGGGCCGTATTAGTATGGTCTCGTCTTGGCAATTTTACATGAAAATAATTTTGGTGTGATTTGTTCGTGAACTGAACGTGATACGTGAATTAGATTACGGTAGAGCTACCCAAATTTTACAAGGGATATGCGAAGTCCATCCGGCATTTTATTCTTATTCTAATGAAGTAATAGGAAGTAAGGAGTATGCAGTTATTACTCTGGTGGCTGATGTAAATCTCATGGCCTCATATCATATTAAATCTGACTGACGACAGCGCCTAACCAACGAATGAACTGATACCTACCATGAACTATTGGGACAATTTTTTCCTTATTTTCGTGGTACATACGATTCGAAGTTGGGACTTTTTTGAGCTACCATTACTTTGAAAAAATATGCAAAATAGAACAACATCAAAAAAAATATTGGTAGTAATACTCTTATTTTGTTCATTCAACCGAAAAATTAGATGCTTCTTGAGTATAGAGGTTTTTGTAGTCGTAAGTACCTTGACATGGATTTTTTTAGTACCGACAGACCAGCGGTCATAGATATTAGTACTTACAAGCATATACAAAGTATTCAAGGAAAAACAATCGTTATGTCTTTTAAGTAAGGTTGAAATAAGAATCGATGTGCTTCATTGTAATAACTTTAGAAGAATTGTAGTTTTATCTATTGTTGAGTATTTATGAAGTGAGCCAGATTCGCACCATTTAGTATATTGGATGGTGGTCTCTATAGAGTGGTACGTTTAGTATTTATGTGGTGAGGTTTTTTAAAAATAAAACTAATTTTACTGGTAATAAATTGCTTTATCTTACCTACGTTTAAAGTTTAACTAACATTCAATAATCAGATATAAATATATTTTTTCAACTATTTTATTAATGTTTACATCACAGTAAAGATAACATTTACATTATATTTTACTGAAGAAGACAGCGCGGACCCGCTAGATTCAGACGGCATAGTACCGGACTTAGTGACGCACATTAGGGGAGGCCTATGTACAGCAGTTGACTTTAAAAGCCTGATGGATGAATGGATGGAAAGATTTAACTTTTCTTAGACAAAGCATTCAGTTTAGTACCCTCCGTTCCAAAACGTAAGAGTCATCTCCAACAAAGTCGAATTTTTCCAACAGATGATGTTGAAAATACTGGGTGAGCTTACCCTCGTTGGGGCAATAGCCTCCGTCTTCATAGTGGCTGCCCAGGGTCGAGCAGCAGAAAGGGCGGCAGAGGAGGCAGCTGGCAGGAACTACATGAAGAAGCTGGACGAGCTCACGGGAAAAATTTACAACAGGAGGTCTCTGGCCAACTGGGACTACCAGAGCAACATTACGACCTTCAATGAAGAGAGGCAGGTAAGGAATTCTTACGTAGATAAGTTGCGAAACGTAAATAACCCTTACAGATGTCAGATGTTAAATGATAAAGTAAAATCTTTGTATTCGGAAAAAGGAAACAGGAAATAGCAGCAAGAATATTGTGAAATTTAATCACGATGTTATAAATCTCCATGCATGCCTGAGAGTAACACATAATGTCTCAAAGGCAAGATGCCCACCAATCCGTACAGGGTCGTGGACTCTTAAATCCTGAAATCCTTCTTACTTTCGAGTGAAGAACTGTGACCAGTAAGTCGACACAAAAATGGCTGAAAAAATAAAATGGAAATGTAAGATGGTATCTCAATAAGAGAATTACTATACTTATCCACTATAAAAGTATATAATGCCACCATTGACATTCGGCTTTAGCCATTAACAATTCTGGTAGTCCCATAAGTGTGAAGTGTATTTCGAAAGTAAATATGCAAGGCTAATAATGAACTAAGGAAACCCCCATTATATGGCTACAAACCTTTTTGTGTCCAAATGCTCAAAGGGGGATGCTGGCGTAAAACGCAAACCTAAACCAAAACTAACTAAAATATGAGAAACGTCAAGAATCGTATAAGAGGTGGTAGAACTATTATGGTTCGCCCGGAGAAGTACCATCGCTGCACCCACTTCTGCCGTGCAGCAATTCTATTGAGTTTCGGTGGAAAGGTGCAGTTGCCGGTCAAACTTCCATGAGGCGACCACCAGCCTCCGGAGTAGCAGCGCAACTGCATACGACCTCAGACAAGACTTATCTATGCTCGCTTGAGGTTGTATGTAAATGTCAGAGCTGCAGCGACCACTTAACACCACGTGGCCTGCATGCTCGTCTGCTACTCCATTCAAATAAATAAATAAAAAGAAACAAGTCAACCAGTACCTCAACTTTTTAAAGTTTGAATAGAGGTAAACTAGCTACTACTTCACTGCTTCTCTTCCACAGAAACAAAAAATAATTGTTTTACGACAGAAATGGATGTGTTTCTACTTTTCCGATTGAACCATAAAAGTTCTACCACATTTTTCAAAACTTCACTCTAAATATCTTAAGATTGGCTGCAACCCTTTTTGCGTCCCACTGCTGGGCACGGGTCTCTCCCCATTATTGGGGAGGCCTGGAGCTTACTCCACCACGCTGCTCCAATGCGGGTTGGTGGAGATGCGGGTTAGTGGCCAACCCGCTGTCGGATGTTTTCAAACCGCCCATAAGGCCTCCGACAAGGTTTAACGACTGTTATCTATCGACAACAACCGGGACCGACGGCTTAACGTGCCCTCCGAAGCACGGAAACGCGCATGAAATTTTTTGCCACTAGCGGTCACCCATCTCACACCCGACCGCGCCCGTTTCGCTTAGTTGCATAGATCGTTTGCGTTCTACGCTAACCGCCGGGCCATGCGCGCTTCAATCTTAAGATTATAATCAATAAAATAAATAATTATTATATGCCCCTTAATACACACTTTTTTCAATTATTCTAGCTACAAATCGCTCTAGAGACAGCCGAGGAAGAAAAAGAATACTGGAAGGAAACAATGACCTACCTCTGGCATGAGTTCGAGGATGAAGACCTGAAGAGAATGTTCCAGAAATACTCAGTTTTGGGAACATCAGCTCTCCCAGAGGACTTGAACCAAAGATTGATCCAAGCGATTAGCAACATGCAGTCTACGTATGCTAAAGCTACCATCTGTGACTATAAGGACAGAACCAAGTGCGATCTGTACGTCGAGCCAGGTAACAAGTTACTGAATATTGTCACTTCTTATGTTTAAGATGGGTGACCACTAGTAGCAAAATGAAATTTGCCTCTAGTGCCTCTGAAGCACGTAAACGCGAAGAGTTAATGTGCTGAGGCACGTTTATCAATTGTTCCGGTTAGTATCGGTAGATTTTTTTTTCAACCTTTTCTTCAACACAGGTCTCCTCACAATTATTGGCCAGCGTTGTCCAAGTGTGGATTGGTGGACATCATGCCTTCGAGAAGTTATGAGTTTAGACATGCTGCTGCTGCTGCAACCCTTTTTTGCCTCCCACTGATGGGACGGGTCTCTCCCCATTATTACACCGCCTGGAGCTTACTCCACCACGCTGCTCCAGTGTGGGTTGTTGGAGGTGCTTAGACATGCACGGTGGTGGATAACATCATAATAAATTAAATATAACAATATTTTCCATCACCTTGGAACAGCGATAAATACGCACATTACACATTTCTTTGTCTGAGTTGCGCACCGAGGATTCGAATCGTAGGCCTTTGAAACTCGGACGGTTTTAAAACATTCGACAGCATCTTAGCACGAACAAGAACTTATTGTTATAATATACATAATCCCATAATGGGCAGATATTTTAAGATGTTTTTTCTTTTTTCAGATATAACTGACATTTTTGCAACTAGTGAAGACGCGGAAGAATTGAAGTACACTTGGCTGGAGTGGCACAGAGTGGCTGGAGCGGCATCCAAAGGAAATTTCACAGAATACGTCCAAATGTACAATGAAGCTGCTAAACTTAATGGTTTGTTAGCTGTTTTCATACTAAGTTTTGTGACAAGCGCAGCAAGATTTCCTTCGATAAGAGAAAAGTTTTATGATAAGCGCAGCAAGATTTCCTTCGATAAGAGAAAAGGTTTTATCAAAGCAAATCTTTAAGTTAGTGTGACGATCTATGGGTCCAGCCTTAGGTCAATAACCTATGCTGCAGTAGCAGTATAACTATATACATTCTCAGACAAGCTTGATTGTGTGACTGAACCAAGGCAAAAAGCTTATTTTTGGCTCTAGGAATTATCGATCGTACCTTGGTAGACATGTAAAGCAAAACCTATTTTTAAATCAAAAGGTGACGTGTTGGTATGGATATCTTGCACCTTCTGCACTCGGCTACAATAACTACTTTACTGAACATCAAACCTCCTGTTTTTGATTGGGATGAGTTCCGAAACTACATAGCCAATCTGTGTGAATTTTGTTTACACGTGTTCACTTAAGAAGGAATAATTCTTACCGAATTATATATGGGAGTTGTCATCTCGACTCGTGGACATTATTTTTATTACAATAATTTGTTACTTGGTTTCAGGTTTTGATAGTGTAGCCGAATGGTGGCTCAGTGAATATGAAGAGACGGACAGCGAGGACCAGTTTACTGCTCTGTGGACCCAAGTGAAACCACTGTACGAACAAATCCACGCTTATGTGAGGCGATACTTGAGGCAGAAGTATGGTGAAGATGTGGTGTCTGCTAGGGGACCCATTCCTGCTCATTTATTAGGTAAGAACGAATGAAATATTTTCACAAGAAATAAAGTTTATAGTCTAAAAATTCTATTGAAACAGAACAGATAATATCATCTGAAGGAAAGGAGGTTTCCGATTCGTCGCGATTTTTGTTTTTCTTTCATATGTGTGTATCATCTAAACTGGCTGGCTGGCTTCGAGATATTTTTGGCATGCACGTCGAATAAAAGAAGAAAAGAGGTAATGACAAAAAGGTACATAATCTACTCTACATCTTGAATCTACTAGTACAATTCGGCGATGTCCTTTGAAAACTGCATTCAGCTTTTTTTTTCGGCTTTTTTTCTCTCATTGACCCAGCGGTGGGTAGGCATCAAAAGTCGATGATCCGTTAAGATTATTCTTATCGGATCTTAAAACAAAATATTTTTTAGTTGATTTTAATTAATAATATTGTATGCCAGAACATGGTAGCAACTGCAATTATAATTTTAAACATCTTATTTTATGTGTGTAAACAGTCAACAATAAAGTATTTTCATTTCATTTCATTTCATTTCATCTCATTTCATCTCATTTCATCTCATTTCATCTCATTTCATCTCATTTCATCTCATTTCATCTCATTTCATCTCATTTCATCTCATTTCATCTCATTTCATCTCATTTCATCTCATTTCATCTCATTTCATCTCATTTCATCTCATTTCATCTCATTTCATCTCATTTCATCTCATTTCATCTCATTTCATCTCATTTCATCTCATTTCATCTCATTTCATTTCATTTCATTATAAGGTATCCAATCCATCCACCTTTTTATTAATGGGCCGATGTTTTTATCCATACCTTCAGTTTACAAAGGGCACCAAGGCAACATTATGAAACGCTTAGCGATTAGCTTTACGATGGTCTGGACAATTGAATGTTACAAAACACTTTTTGAGACTATCGTGGTGGTTCACTACATTTAAAAATGTTAGTTTGCCAGTGTTAGTTTGTCTTGAGAACAATATTCGTACAAATAGGGCAATGATACAGTGAGTGTGCTATGTCGTGACTTACAGTCGAGTTCGTGTATCAGTAGTATTCGTAGTACACGAGTGAGGAAGAGGGTAGACCGTTACGCCTGTCCTTAGACTTTTTATCAACCATACGCGATACCCAGTTCATCCGTGATAATGGTGCATGCAACTGCGTCGAAATATCGGGAGCTCGAACATAATGTGAATCGTGGTCTATCCCGTAAGTAAAGTTATTAATGAAGTGAATGTTAATTTAGTATTTTTATAGGAAACATCTGGGCCCAGACGTGGGGTAATGTGGAGAAGTTTACCAGACCTTATCCTGACAAGCCTGAAGTAGACATTACTGCAGCTCTTATCAGTCAGGTAACAAGAATAATTTCATGATGATGACTACCGAATAACCGATCGTAGATAACAACAGATTATAGATAACAACAGTGATTGACACCCTAATAAGGTGTATTATTTTATATTAAAGATATTAAAATGTGTTAAATTATTTGCATCAAGTGGCCATCCATGCAACTCCTGATCACTTCCGATGCTGGTTAGTCTTGTAGATCACTTACAACCTTAATTTTATGTTACATAAATTTATTAAAATATGTATTTCTTAACGATTTCATTATTTTCATACAGAATTACACCGCGCTCAAAATGTTCCAAGTTGCTGAGGATTTCTTCAAGTCACTAAATTTGAGTGGTATGCCGGAGACCTTTTGGGAAAAGTCCATCATTGAGAAGCCCAATGACGGTAGAGATATGGTTTGTCATGCATCCGCATGGGACTTCTTTGATGGCGAAGACTTCAGGTACAATAACATTTAAATTTTACTGTAGTTGTGTAGTAGAGTTCGTTCGGATCGGAAAATAACCACTGCCATACTCAACTCAGCCGTGAAGCAGTTATTAGAAAATAGTTAGTCCGTCCGTAGTAGTTAGTTATATGTTTGAAAAGGTATGATTGCCGGACAAAAATTGTACATACATGAAGCAACAGGCAGCCTCCGGAGTAGCATTAAGATCATACGACCTGCTATAATATGGCTTGGATCACGTGGCTTCTATGGTTGGTTGCTACATAACTTTAAACATAAATAATAAGCATATGACCGAGCATTGCTCGGATAAAAACGATCGGTTTTCCTCAGATACTTCTTGGATAAACGTAACTAAAAAACGCCATCTACTTCAGCTCCTAAATAAAATAAAATAGAATTTCATAATAAGTAATATACTCTAAATAATATTTAAGTTTATTAACGCTGAAATCATGGACAAAACGATATTTTTTAGAAATGAAACCTAGCTAGATTGATTTTATGCCCCCGAAAACCCTGCGTACTAAATTTCATGAAAATCGTTGAAGCTGAGATTCAGATTACATAGGTACAAAGTACAAGAATAATAATTGCTCGTTTAAAGGTTCATCACAGTTCAAAAAAGTCTTATTCTTATTAAAAATTAAACTTATTAAAAATTCTTCTGTCTTATTGTACTATGGCTATATTGGATACTTAATTGGTTACGAAAAATAAGGATCGAAAACTGTAAATGTAGTTGTAGTAGTAGTTTCATTTTTGTATATCATTATCACCTTGACCCTCAGCGTATTAATTTTTAAATTTCCAGTGGTGAAATTTTTTGATATATTTTTTTATTTTTTAGGATTAAACAGTGCACAACCATTACAAAGGCATTCTTCACGACCACCCATCATGAGATGGGTCACATTCAGTATTATCTGCAGTACAAAGATAAGCCAATCATCTACAGGGAGGGAGCAAATCCAGGTAATTATACGTTTTAAATATATATGTAATTGAATCCTATTGTAGACCATTTTATCAAAAGAATCGATATGCTTGGTTTTTGAACTATGCTGAATAATGTCATGTGTATTGACAAGCGTGCTTGTGTACGCAAATTTTTGAAACGTTAGTATGCTGCAAGTCGTTTTACGTCCCACTGCTGGGCACGAATTCTCTCTCTAATATTGGGGAGACTGTAGCTGATTCCACCACGCTGCTCCGGTGCGGGTTGGTGGAGATGCGGGTTAGTGGCCAACCCGCTGTCAGATGTTTTCAAACCGCCCATGAGGCCTCCGAATAGGTTTAACGACTGTTATCGATAGATAACATTCGGGTCCGACGGATTAACGTGCCCTCCGAAGCACGGAAACGCGCATGAAATTTTGCCACTAGCGGTCACCCATCTTCGGGACATGGAACATATACATACATATGTAATATTTTTTATAGGTTTTCATGAGGCCGTTGGAGACGTAATATCTCTTTCCGTATCCACTCCTAAACATTTGCGAGTTATGGGTCTTCTTGAAGATGGTCCGGAAGACGAGGAAGATAACATCAACCAACTATATAAAATGGTAAGTTTGAACTTACCAACAAATCGATAAACAGTGCAACTTTGCTAAGGAATTCGGATAAATATATACTGTATTTTGGCTAATTTATCTATTTATTATAAGCCACTTACATAAATTTTTTTGATGTAAAAAGTCTAATGTAGCAGGTTACACAAATTTTTGCCTTGGTGACCTGTCTAATCAAACTACCTACTCGTATATTACCTAAATATAACGTTAGCGTGATTCAGTAACTGGTACAGCGTCATCTAGTTTGACTTACTAACAACAGTAGAAAGTAGCACTAGTACAGTAAAGGATATTGCATTTATCTCGTATTTGCTACCCTGGGGTTGCCCGTGTTCATAGGCGACGGTGATCGCTTAACACATCGCGGCCCTTCTGCCTTTTTGTTCGGTTTATTTATATAAAAAAACGTGTGTTATTCATCCACTAATTTCACCAATCCGCAATTGGCCAGTGTGGTAGACTATGGCCTTAATTCCTCTCACTTTCGAGAGGAGACATGTGCCCAGCAGTGGGTTATAAAAAAGATCGAAAATATTTTTACCTCTTTTTGTTGGTTAATCCATAAAAACCTATATTTTATAAACTTTATTTTTATCTGTACAGAATCATTTAGATGAGGCGTTTTGCAACGTCTCACATTTTCACACAAAACGTTTACATTTTCAACCTTTTCCAGGCTTTAGACAAGATCGTCTTTCTACCCTTCGGCTACATTCTGGACTTATTCCGTTACGGCGTGTTCCGAGGCACTACTTCTCCCAATGACTACAATTGCCACTTCTGGCAGTTGAGGGAGACGTTCCAAGGTGTAGAGCCTCCAGCACCCAGATCGGAGGCAGATTTCGACCCTGCGGCCAAATACCATGTTTCTGCTGATGTTGAATATATGAGGTATTGTATATACAATTTTTATTATATCTTTATATCTAACACGCAAATGTGAGACTCATCTAAAATATTACTTGAAGGAAAACCAAGTCTCGCAACTAAGATTTTGTTAAAAGTTGTAAGATCCATGTAATATCAAGGCGGTTAACTTATTCAGTCCTTATTTAAGGGTCTTTCTGTGTAATTAGCTAACCTTACAACATCTTATACTATATGTTAAAAAGAAATATGTGTGGCCTTGACACTACCGTGCCTTCAGATGTTATAACGATATTCGTATTTGCTGACTCTTGTATTGTAATGAACATTTCAAATTATCGTTAATGTCATATATTCGTCCATACTTCAAAATTTTTAACTCTTTATTAATGTATGACCTTGTTCCTAGATATTACATCTCGTACATCATACAGTTTCAATTCCACCGGTCGCTGTGTCTTCTGGCTGAGGAGTACACTCCCGGGGACCCCAACGCTCTGCTCTCCAACTGTGATATTTACAATAAGACTGCCGCCGGCAATGCTTTAGGGTAAGTCTTCAATAGTATTTTCAACAATACAGCTAACAGATGAGACGCACCCCACGCTTTTTTTACAGTAAAATGTATTTTCTTACTTTTTAGTTCGTATTTTCACAAAAGCGTATTTTTTAGTTTTATAAACTACATTATTTATCTAGAATGAAAATGTTTGCGGACTTTATTGTGTAAAGGTATATCTAGAAAAGTTAGTAATAGCTTTTTGATAATATCCTAAGCCTAATATCAAAAGAGGTACATAACCTCCCGAATTTATTTATTTACTCTTTATTGGGCAAATTTTACAAATTTTAACAAAAGGCGAGCTTAATGCCATAATAGATTTAGAATATAATATTTGGCAACAGAAAAGCCTTCGCGTTTAAACAACAGAATTAAAATAATTTTAGGTGATCGCAATGATAATCAAGAAAGCAAAAAAATATCTATAAGAAACAAATGAAATTTAAAATTAATCAACATAATTATAATTTGATGTTTCTAGCAAAATGCTTCAGCTGGGTTCATCCAAACCCTGGCCAGATGCGATGGAGATGCTCACTGGACAGCGCAAGATGGACGCCAGCGGAGTGCTGGAATACTTCCAACCGCTTTATGACTGGCTGAAGGTAGAAAACGAGAAGACTGGGGAGTTCATTGGATGGGAACCTAGTACTGTTCGTAAGTATATAAATTGCGAACTTGGTATCTCCATGTAAGAGATCGCGGTCTTTACCGCTTACCGCTTACCGCTCATAAGACCACCCCTTCGAAGTAGCTATTACATACTATCCCCGGCAACATCAAAATTGCCCAAGCCTTCTTACTAGGAGATGTAGATGTAATAAGTTCTTGGCCTATATTATAAGTGTGTTAAGCTTATATTAAATGAGCTTCACCTGCATGTTTGTGAGTTTGTGAGCTTGTTTGTAACTCTCCTTTGGACTCGATTTTGACCCACTTTTAACGGACAGATTAATAATTCAAACTTTTGGCACTTATCAAACATCGGTGGTAATACAATAATTTCAAGAGTTTTGCATAGTATTAGGTCCTTACATATTAAATTGCCATTCAGTATCAAAAAATGTCAACAATTTTTTTATGAAATTATTTTTAGTCAATCGAAAATTGCACCGTTGTTATTGATACACTTCCGCCATTTTATAGACATATCATTGATCCCTTTGAAAAAAACTGGGAGAGAGAGTCTATGAACTGTTTGAAGGCGGTTTTGACTGCCTCATCAGATTTGAAATTTTTTTCGTGAGAAAAGTTACTCAAAGTGGTAATCGATTGAGGCAAGATTTGGAGAGTGTGGTGGGTGACGCAGAGGTTCCAGCCGCAGCTCCTCTTACTTGGCGACCGTTTCATGTGCACTGTGTTGTCTAGCTTTACTCTGAAGGAGTAGTGGGCTAGAGCAATTCACCAGCCTCGGTTGTTTAATGGCGAGCTTTTCCATCATTGTTTGCAATTGTTGGCAATACAAGTCTGCAGTAGTCGTCTGGCCTGATCTCAAGAAGTTGCAGTGGATAACATCAGCACTGATCCACCAAACCAATTTTTCGTATATCCACCCAACCCACACTTTTTTCACAACAATACTAGAATTTTTTGTTCATTATTATTTTCTGCTTATGTCGTATTAATGATTATTTTTCACTTTTTTAGTTTCAAAAGCGTTTTTTTTAACTATATATATTACTATAAAACCTGGTGAGGATACGTAAACATGTTTATAAAGTCCCGGCATACCTCACGGATAATTTGGGGGGCGCCCGATATGTTTCGGACCACACCGAGGTCCCCTGTTAATCATGAGCTATCACGAACTTGGCCTTTTTTTTCGTATCGGAGGGGAAACCTTCAAAAGGTACCCGACACCTTGGGAGGGGATACCAGGTTATGTGGGATTTCACCGCACTAAAACTCCCTCGGTGGCCTGCCTCTGCATTTGTGAGGACTCCGGGTTCTCCATTGGAACGCACCGGTGTCCTCCACGCGCGGCGCCCCAGAACGGACACATCTTCGAGAGAGCAGATGTGCTCTCCTACACCTTTAGGTGTTCACGGCGGCATGCGGCCACGCGCACACAGCCGTCCTTCCCGGGGCTGCTGGCTGGACGGGTCAAGCTCCCACTCTCACCGTCCGCATCCCTGGAAGCCCCCTTTTAGTCGCCTCTTACGATCAGGCAGGGGATATCGTTGCTCTATTCTTAATCCCGAAGCTACAGGGAGTATCACAAACTTGGCGTATGGTAAAGAAAAAGGTTGAGAGTTGTCATAAATTTACCGAAATATGCCACCAGTATTAGGCATGATGACCTGTGCTTGGTATTTCGACATTAACACACCTATAATTTATCAATTTATCAGATTTTTTTCAAGCATATGTACATGTAAATTAAATGATTTTCTCTTTGACAGAATACTGCACGGCGGAACAAAGACAAGATATGGAGAACTCAGAATTTATGAAGAACCTGAAGAAAACTGCTGGACTCAAATAACTTGTTGATATTTTAATACTGTAAATAAAATGTTGATATAGAAATATCTTGGTTTTATTTCTTTTTACTTTAAATAAGTTTAATTTGTGAAAACTTGTAAATGGCCTTACCTATGTATGTTATTTTAATGTTATACGAACGAGTTGATTTAATTTTCAGGACTTTGTTTCGTGTTTAGAATAGACTCAATGCCTAAGTCCCGGAGTAGATTGTCGAACGCGTAATTGAATTAGGAAGACCGATGCGGCAATCAATTAATAGAGGTTAGCTGTAAGTTTTCCAAAGAAATAAAAAAAATAATTAAGTAATAGTATTGCTAATGAGGTTCATACATAAATGCATGTATGTAAACCTTTGGTGCGTGAAAAGAGCGCAAAACGCTACACACTCACTCACTCATAGCTCCACAGTAGGATTCCCTGTGTAGTGTTATACCATGGACGCACATGAACGAAGTGGAACGGAAACACCCAGACAGAGAACAGAAATTTAAACTCGTCTTTTAAATTTTTGCTTCGCCGTGAATCAACCCGAGATACTCCAATCGGCATGACATTGTAACCATTACGCCACACGGGTCGTCATGGCAAAAGACCTGTAAGTGAAGTTCTATCACAATTATAGTAGTACGCTTCATTCGAAGATATAGTATCAACACATGTCATGTAGTTGTTCTATCTTGCCGGCAACTTCCCTACCGGGCGCAACAATAAAAGCCACTTCATATCCTAATTATCATTAGTTGCAGTCCTTGGACATTAACTTATGATATTGATAATTGAAGTAGTAATTTGTTAAGTTTATGAGAACATAAATGCAAATAATTAAAGGTATAGAAGTACCTCACCTCAAGGGAACCATATTATAGAAGTACAAAAGGGTTAAAATACTTCTTTACATATTTCTTTCAGCTTGTAAAACTGTTTTAGTAGGTTCTAGTAAAAAGTATATTGCAATCGACAGGCTAATCATATTTCAGAATAGGTCAAGCTAGGTCTACCATTACGCCAATAGCCACATCACTATAGTTCTATAAAGTATTGAATGGAGGGAAATCCGCACATTTTAATTCAACCTTCACCTACTACAAATAAAATTTAATGTCATGCTTGGGAAAATTATAAAGTCTATTGTGGGGTTTGTGAACTACGCACGTCAAATGATGGATATAATTCGTTTAGGTATAATGCTGAGCATAAAGGCATAAGGTATTTTTGGAGAATCATGCAATCATTTGAGCAGCGATGGCCGAGTGGTAAAAGCCGCGGTCTTCTACGCGACCGATCCTGGGTTCAAATCATCGGCGCGCACCTCTGACAAAGAACTTTGTAATGTGCGCATTTATCGCTGCTCCACGGTGATGGAAAATATCGTGATATTTAATTGATTACGATGTTCTCCATCGCCGTGCATGCCTGAGAGAAATTCATAATTTCTCGAAAGCATGACGTTCACCAATCCGCACTTGGCCAGCGTGGTGGACTATGGCCTAAATCCCTCTCACTTGTAAGAAGGAGACCTGTGCCCAGCAGTGGGACAAAAAAAAAGGTTGAAAAAAAAAAGCAATCATTTCATAAATCAGTAAATGCTAGTTGGGTTAGTGTCATTCGAAATTGCTTACGTTACTCCATTAAAAATAAGATGTATGTGCTATTTGTTATAATGAAATCAATTGTTTCATTTATTTATTTATTTTGATTGAAGGTTGCCAGGTTTTGATAACATCGTGAATTTTACTGTCCCAAAAGACGATGTGCAGATTTTTTACAACCTTTTTTCATGTCCCACTGTTGGGCAAAGGTCTGCTTTTATAATTTACTATGTATATTTATATTATATTTTAAAATTTACTATGATACTTTAGTATCAAACATATTCTTAGGTTTTGTCGTTGCTTAATAACAAAAAATTGATTGTATTTTAACTTATGAATTAAATAATGTTCAGATTAACTTTGATAATAAGTTACTCATCAGTTCCGTTTGTAAAACCATTGTTAAGAATTCTCACAAGGATTTAAGATAAAGCGTCGGATAGTTCTTTATATTATGCCTGTAGCTATTTAAATTTCCCATATCTTTTAATACTAAGTAAATGTAACGTTGAACACGGATGGCACGATATCCGACACGGAGATAACGGGTTCAAATCCTTGGTGACAAAAAGAAAGTAATGTGCGCATTCTATCGCTACTCCAAGGTGATGGAAAATATCGTGATATTTAATTGATTACGATGTTTTCCATCGCCGTGCATGCCTGAATGAAACTCATAATTACTTGAAGGTATGATGTCCACTAATCCGCACTTACCAGCGTGTTGGACTGTGGCTTAAAATCCCTCTCATTGTGAAAAAAGCGTGGGGCGCTCTGTGCCATATTTTTCGTATATCGAGCAACCCACACTTTTTTCACACTGATACTAGTATTTTTTTGTTCATTATTATTTTCTGCTTATATTAAGATTATTTTTCACTCTTATAGATGATGGGCTTTAAAAGGGTGTTCTTAGTTTTTTTAAACTATATTTATTTTAGTTAAACGCGCTATTTTAGTTAAACATTATGAAACGCGCTAGATCCAATTTAGGCGAAGGGATTTTAAGTCTACTCGCCCTGTCTCTATACCTTAGTTAAAATTTGTCGCTTGACCATTTTAATACTAATTCTTTGATAAGAAACAATTAATATAGAATAATTGTATACTGTACAAGTATAAAAAACACTTAGATTAGTTAAACAAACACGTAAATACAAGGCTTGTAAAAAGTAGCATTACTTCAACTTACGGCCCTAAAACTCCTTATAAGTCCGTAATAACCATCAGTAAGGTAGTATCTACTCGAAGGTCACGTTATGCAACGCTCTGTGAGCATATTCTATGGTGGTTTTGTTGCACTTAGTATGCAGGAGTGCACATCACATAATATAACGCACGCTATCGGTACATCACTAATTCCCACGGTAAAACTGGCACAATAGGAAAATTGCGTATCGCTTGTCAAGATAGCGAGGAATTTTATAGAGTTGGCGATGGTGTCGATTTTTTAAAACATATTTAGTAAATTATGAAAGGCATTGGCAACATTGTCAGACTTTTTATTATTATGGCTTTTGGGAACATATAACAATGAATACAGTTAATTACGGTAGTTGCGACAATTGTATATGGGTTGCTCGATATACGAAAAATATGACACAGAGCGCTCCACACTTTTTTCGCAATAATACGTATTAGAATGTAATTAAAGTTAGTTCGCATCCGGTCATTAAGCGTACCGCGCGTTACTCATTTCATTGCACCTAATTTACCTACCTATCTGTAAATTTAACCGCTTTATGAGATAGACGGAAATATAGTTTTATTAAGAACATTTATCTTTTATTATTTTTACTACGGTCATACCCGTACAAGTTTGATGTGCTTCAAAAGTGTTTTTTTAGTTTAAAAAAGCTTGAAAAAACACGTTAGTTATTTGTTAAAAACTATATTTATTTTTCATTTATTACTACGATTTATTGTAAATTTTTTTCAAGTTCTCGGAACTAGATATACTCATGAAATTTGTCTAATTCCAATTCTTGATAGGTGTCCAAAGTTTGAATTAAATCTGTCCGTTGAAAGTGAGTCAAAATTGAGTCCAAAAGAGTTACTAATAAGCTCACAAACTCACAGTCACAAACAAGCACAAACATACAGGTGAAGTTATTGACTTCTATGAATGACAGAAAGTTTTCAAAGGAAACTCAAAAAGTGGTTTGGCTGCATCCCTTTTTGCGTCCAACTGCTGGGCACGGATCTTTCCCCATTATTGGGAAGGCCTGGAGCTTACTTCACAACGCTGCTCCAATGCGGGTTGGTGGACATGCGAGTTAGTGGCCAACCCGCTGTCGGATATTTTCAAACGGCCCATCAGGCCTCCGACAAGGTTTAACGACTGTTATCTATCGACAACGGACGACCGACGGCTTATCATGCCCTCCGAAGCACGGAAACGCGCATGAATTTTTTTGCCACTAGCGGTGAATCATCTCACACCCGACCGCACCCGTTTGGTTTAGTTGCATAGATCGTTTGTGTTCTACGCTAACCGCCTGGCCATGCGCGTTTCAAAAGTGGTTTGTTGGCAAATATTTTACATGATTCCTTAGTTGCAACTACTCTATATAAGTAGGCATACGTTTTTCCACTTATTTAGCTTGCGCTCGTATCATGTATGACTCTAAACAATCGCACATTCTAAAGTTTTTGCTCCTTCATCTTCCTAGCACCTACTGTAAGACGTAGCAATCTTATAAGTAGTAGCTTTGATCCACGTAGACTAACACCAGTAGATTTAATTCGCCCCCGTATGAAAAGCATACTATCCACTGACTATTTATCCCTTTGTGAACATTTGATTCGTATTCGACAAATAAGAGCCAAGAAGTGCTAAGAGAATTTTGTAAAATAGGTATTTGAAAAATGTCATTGTCGACTATCTAGGTATCGATCTCTGTAAATACTTTTAGAAATCAGACGCATTAGACGTCTGTTTGGCAAAAATGTAAAAATACGCATACAAAAGTTTTCTAAGTGTCGGGATTTGAACCTAGACAATAAGTTTGGGAATACAACGTCACAACTATTAGGCTATTATTGCAAAATCTTTACATCAAAACACAATAAAATATCTTGTTGGCATGTAACTTTCAACACGGTCAAAGTATGAAGCAATAATAGGTGCGTGAAATGACCTGTCACACATGGCAATTTTATGTAAATTCATAGCAAGTCTCAAACAAAGCGATAACAACTCGAAAGCAGCGATAACGATTGGAAATGGGACGACCCGTCCAATTGTTTACCGGAAGTTCGTAACGTATGAGCTTGAGAACTTGAATTTTTGTATTATCTATGGACGGTTTGGATAAAAAAAAAATATAGTAAGAGAGACCTAACGTGCTTTTTGTACGAAAACCAGTGTCAAATAATTCAAATGTCTTTCGCCTTTCTGAATTATACCAAATCAAATCGATATTATATCGAAGAAAATCTATACTGTGATGAAATCAAACACCTCCGATAGATTATTGATAGTGTAATTTGTCTTCCTTCAGTACAAGTCATTACTGGTACATTCAGTATATTTCAGTAGGTTACCTTTGAGAATATTATAATTTAGACTCACACTTTCAATAATACCTTACAATATTTCATTATCCATCTTAGAATCCTACGCTTTCTGAAAATTATTTTCATAACGTTCCATTTTCAAATTACTCGTCAAGTTTTTTATTAATGGCGCTTACATTACGACATGATAACTATAGCGCCAGAGTCAATTAAAAAAGTAAATGAGATATTTTTTTGTTTAATTAACCTACATCAATTACAAAATTCATATAAATTATTGCGAAATCATTTCAATAAGTACTAATATTGTAAATTCGAAAATTTGGATGTTTTTTTTCTTCAATTATGGCATCGCATACTCTGCATATTGCCAGCGTCATGTATAATTTTTGCATCACGTTTTTGCCAGTTTCAGTGAAACTGGACGAGTAATAATAGGTAAAGTCAGTAAGTCGTTAGTAATCAGTCAGTCAAGTCAGTCAGACATTCAAGTAAAGCGATGGCTTCTTTACAAGAACGTGACCAATGGAATGTTGGAGGCAAGCTGAAAAAACACATTTTCGCACTGTTATTTTAAATTACAACACTCGTGCACTTTAATTAACCTATATCGAACAAAATGCCATCAAATTTATCCGATATAACTCAAAAATACACCAAGAAAGTAAAAATAAAACAAGAGCACAAATGTCTTTTTCAACTTCCCGCCAAAACACACCTATTTGGATGTTTGGATTAATGTTTGTTGCTTTGCGCTGTCGCTTTCTCACCGAGATAAAGACAGAGATAGATAGATAGATAAAGAGAGAGATAGATATTACATAGGCTACATTTTATCCAGCAAAAATGTACTGTTCCCGTGGGAAATATTAGCATATTTATATAAACACAAACCACTCGAGCGAAGGCGGGCCGGTACATACTTATTAATATTTGAAATTCCACAAAAGTTCACAATGGTATTGAAATTTGTGAGGTCTGTGGATTCAGTCATCAATGATATTTTATTTAAAACTATCAGACTGATATTAGCTGTTTAAATTGCCGCTTACCATTTACACGTTGTCTATTTAGCGGATAGCTGTCACCCATCCTTCTACCGACCGCACTTGACATTGCTTAGGTGCCGATAGCTTGCGTTCGGCATTATCCACCGAGATATGTGCGCTTCAGTTAAATTAAGACAATACGAAATTAAAAATAACGGCGTTGAAACTATTACTATTAGGTAGATTTCACAACACAAGATCACAAGTACTAAACACTTTTAGGTAACTGTCGGCTTAGCGTGTTTTCCATTTCCAAATACTCTGAACTCACTAATTGTCAAATGGTGTTCAAAATGACCCGTATTATGTAAGAGTTAAGTATGTGTGCTCATTAATACGCTTTCCCTTACATATCCTTAACCCATAAATAGTTACCAGTATGCCAGTTGTTCTTGAGGTGTGGTTAAACTCTACATAATTGATTTACATTGTTTGTTACTGGATAGTCTCGATCCAGCTTCACAGGATTCCAGCACTGTATCGGCATTGGATCAATGTCAACATGTCCCAATCCAGTACAGCGTGTAATAGGCATGATGACACTATTAAAGAATCAGAGAATAAATGGTTTTACAGAAAAATATATGCTAAAAGGGTTCTAAAAATGATTCCGTCTTAATATAACAATTAAGATTAATAATACTTTAAAAAAAAAAAGTATAAAATACTGCAATCGGTCATGTTATCTGAAACGCCAATCAGAAGGAATGACGTCTCAGTAAATATCATAGTATTGCTTGAAGTTTAGCATACACTCTCAATACACACAATGCAATCTTTACTAAAGTATGAGGAACAAGTCGACGCCATGACACCTACGAGCGTTTTCGCGCTTAATTCAAATTACATAGCAGAAAATACATTAATTTACGCTAAAACTTCAGTTTATTGCCGAAATAAACTTTTTTTTCGAAAATAGGAGACGTGTACCTACAATAAGGAGAGGTATTTAAAATCTGTCATCATGCCTATACCCAGCGCTGGATCCGGATAGACTCGTTCCTAGTCTATTCGGATCCAGCTTCTTCTATTCGGATCAGCTTCGGGTACGGAACCCCAAAAACTAATAAACTTTGTAACATTATCTGCTAATTGGCAACAACCCTTCATTATTTGCTGGTAATTACTTTCAAGGATGACTCTAATCTTTGATTTATCACGCTGAGATGCACGTAATTAAATACTGAATGTTTACTTTAAATCTGAAATTTCATTAAAACTATTTCGATAAGGATGAGAGCGGCGATGGATGAGTGGTAAGGACCGCGGTCTCCGACACGAAGATTCCGTGTTCAAATTCTCGGAACGCACCTTTGACAGAAATAAATTTGTAATGTGTTCATTTTATCACTGCTCCACGGTGATGGAAAATATTGTGATATTTAATTGATTACGAAGATTTCAATCGCCGTGCATGGTATAATTTCCCGAAGGTATGATGTCCACCAATCCGCACTTGGCCAGCGTGGTGTACTATAACCTTAACACTTGTGAGAGTTGAGACCTGTTTCCAGCAGTGGGACATAAAAAAGTAAAAAAAAATCGATGAGGTATAATTTTCAAGAACCTACAGTTTTATTTGGAGCACATGTATTGTTTTGCTGATTGCGATTATCAATTACATTATGATTAAAACTTTCTGTCTTAAAACGTACGTACCTTTCCATAATGTAGCTAGTGGTAGATATGGAATCCTTACACTACACGATTCCTGAAACGTATGCATTAATAAAATGAAGTAATTTATGTTGTTGTCAAAATCACTCTTGGAATGAAATTTTAAAGACAGAACAGTTTGTCTGCAAAAAACCTTAGTGCGCGCGGCGTAATCTCATTGCCAAAACCTCGATACCGTAATTAATTATCATGGTGTGAAACCAGTGACGCGTGTTCAGATTTCGCTCAAGCAGTTCGTCCATACTCGGCCAGAATCCTTGCCTATTATACCACAAGGCCCTTAGACTCAGACTTAGACACGAGCCGATTCACACGGTCCGCACCACTCCGACAGTTGGTATCGCGAACGCAACCGAACACAACGCACCATTGGTTGCCATTGACAACGCGATCGGTCAACCATGGCCTGTGTTCTAGAGAGACGTCTCATCAAGCTTTGGTTTAAACTGCTCCTCCCCTTGCTCTGCCTAGCTGAGCCGCAGTTAGATCTGCCTCCTTTACCAGTTTCAACCCAGCGCAATCCGTACAGCAACTATGGATTATCCAGCACCCCATCCATAAATTCCCCCGGGAATCAGTTCGATCTCAATCGAAACTTTCAGTTTAGTACTTCTAGACCAAGTCTGTCCACTCCAGGTGTATATCCTGTTTCTACAACGCCGTACAGTAACCGGTTGAGTCCAGACATAAGTAACAACGGATACCCAAACTTGGATTACGGGAACAACAGGGGTGGCCTCAGCCCTAGTTCAACGTTACGGCCATACGATGACGCAAGCCGTGACGACCGGATTGACGTCAACAATGACCCTAACTTTAGAAGGAACGATCCAAACTTTGTCAGAAGCGACCCCAGCTTTACTGGTACTCATAACATCAATGCGGACGTAAACAATAATCTCGATGATAGGTTTAGACAAGTGAATCTGCAACAAGTCCGGGAGTTCCTCATCAGGGCCGACGAGCAGGCTTCCAAGGAGTGCACGAACAACGTAGCAGCCCAGTGGAATTTCGAAACGGATGTCAATGATGCAACGCAGCATGCCGCCGTGAGTATCAATGCATTTCCATTGTTTCCCAGGAAGTCACAAATGTAACGCTTTTTGTTTGTGTCTAGCTCATTGTTGTCAGTGGCTCGAAATTTTCTAGCACACTGTACTGTCTCTTGGGAGGAATAGGTAAATTATTTAGTAAAAAGCAGACGACATAACAGTATCAGCACGACGTAACCACGCAAAATTTATTGTATCCTATAAAAATTCAAATAACTTAGTATATCGGTATGAAAGTAACTATTTTTGACAAATATTCGGTTATACAAATGTTTCTCTAAAGAGGTAAGGTAATCTTTATCGTTTTAAAGTAAGTATTCTTACGTACGACTGCATTTTTTTAGAGTCTCAATAGATTTAATGGCATTAAACAAGAAAGCATAAAGTATCCCTACTGCTTTCAATAGTTTGTTGGGCAATAATCCGAAAATTGAAGGCGTTAAATTACGACGAATACTTATAAGTCGTACAAATATTTGTATTTTTTTTCGTTTTCTGCGGCTATCTTTCACGCTATTTTCCCAGATATTTAACTAGAATTGAAATGAGCAGTAACTAGATTTATAATAAAAATATGCAGTTCAGTTAAAGCTAAGTACCTAGACGTAAAAATATTAGAGATTTTTTTCAAAGTTTAGCGGCCAACTTCCAGGCCGTTTTCCAAGAAATTTAAATAGTAGTTATTAGATAAGCAGTAACTAGTAGAACTATCAGTTAAGTTAAAGCAAGGATATTATTTCATACTGTTTAATTCATAATGATTCGTCAACTGTACAATCATTACTATAATAACCGCCAGTATTCAGATGGTTATCAAATAAACAATGTAGGTATGAATGCTCACGGCGGAAAATAAACATGGAGGCATGAGAAAAGAACGTTTTTGTTCTTTTGTATGCGTTATTGTAGTTTTTGCGACTTGCTTTTGGAAATTAAAGTTTTATGGGACTTCATTATACATATTGCGTCGGATTAAGTTTTATTTGCAGTTTTATAAGCTTTGGACATGCACACTTCACACACGAATACTGATTGTATGACATAACGTTTTCATTACTATGAGAATTTGAAGCAAACTTTAAAACCTACTGCGCTTTCTTAATGCAATCTAGTTAGGTTGTGGAGTTCTTCCCTATGATTTTAATTACTGTCTCGTAAATCATTTGTTTTCCTCATAATACTATTCATTCTCTATACCGCTTATCTTCATAAGACCTATGGTAGCACGTACCTTAGCAGCTTTACAGGACAACTAAAAGTACTAAAACACTTGGTGACTACTTGCCAACTCCCCTATGCTCACTAAGTTAAGAAGAACTATTCCGTATATTTCATTATGCTAAATACGAAGCGCGCATGGCCCAGCGATTAGCGTAGACCGCAAGCGATCTATGCAACTAAGCCAAACGGACGCGGTCGGGTGTGAGATGGGTGACCGCTGGTAGCAAAAAACTTCATGCGTGTTTCCGTGCTTCGGAAGGCACGTTAAGCCGTCGGTCCTGGTTGTTGTCGACAGATAACAATAGTTAAACCTTTTCGGAGGCCTTATGCGCCCATAAGCAGCCGTTTGAAAACATCCGATAACGGGTTGGCTACTACCCCGCATCTCCACCAATCCGCATTGGAGCAGCGTAGTTGAGTAAGCTCCATGCCTCCTCAATAATTGGGAGAGACCCGTGCCCAGCAGTGGGACTCAAAAAGGATTGCAACCAAATACGATTTTTTGAACATGCATATGATGATATGATGCGTGTTTGATAACTAATAAAGGATATTTACGAAGTAAGCAACTCCAGGGGAGGCTCCAAAGCATTGCCGGCTTTGAAGAAAAATAAAGAAGAAAAGAAAAATGAAAAAGATTTCTTTAAGATCTTTTAAATGTTACATGTTGAACACAGGACTTCCCTCAGAATTTAGAAGGATTTCGTATGTCATACTAAACAGGAGTGATTGGTGAATGTGATTTATTAATAATAAAATAAAAAATACATAATAACATTTCATGCTCATAGCCCCAAAGTAGGGTAGTTATACCCTGTCGTACCTATTGTCGTGGGTGCCATGGACACACAAAAAGACAGAAACACCCAGACCGATAACAGTAATTAAAACTTATCATTCCAATTTCTATTCCGCTGGGAATCGAACCCGGGACCCTCCGATCAGCATCGGCATGGTAACCATTACGCCACGTGGGTCGACAAAATTTTATTTTATTTAGTTTATTGTAATGTATAAATAAAAAAATATATAACGTTAACGTTGACTGTGAAACAAGTAGTTAAGTGCGGGCGAGGTTTTGTACCGTGATCCCTGACGCAGGTGTACGGCATCTCCGATATTGGGCTCCTGCCCTTATCTATCTAACGACTATTTTGCGACAATATTTCCTCAAATTAGCTTAACGCATCGGATCGAAACGAGAATAGCGTTTGATATAGTTTCGTCTTTTTCCATAAACAGGGTTTATGAAGTCAATAAAATGAACATACCTTATTTCTTTGTACTTACACTACTGCAGCTCTTAAGCAGTGCCGGATTTAAAGGTCTGGAGGCATTTTCCAAATAAAATGGACAATTTTTTTCAGTCGTGACTCGTGTTTTCCAATTACCAACAATTTATTGTGAAACCAACTGGTTATTTTATTATTTAACAAACATGTAAATATACCTAATCAGAAACAACAAAGAAAAGTTGTTTAGGTACTTACTAGTGTGTACTAGTCTGAATATGAATAATTTTTTCCGAAGTCTTTATTGGGGGGGGGGGGGGGGCTTCTTTTGTGGAGGCCCCGGGGCTGTAGCCCCGGTTGCCCTTCCCTAAATCCAGCCCTGCTCTTAAGTGCGTAATTTACAAACAGAACTAGTATACTTTTTCTAGGAGCTGAATTTTTCTTTTAATTGAAATTATAGGTCTGCAGAATAAATGAGTGTCTTTCGATCAGAAAGAAATAAATAAAATCGACGAGACGATCAAAATTATCATCCCAAAATAAGAAACAACGTTTCACACTCATAGCTCAACAGAGGGGTATATATACCCTGTGTCGTCGGTACCATAGGCACACATAAAAACATAAATACTAACACCCAGACCAAGAACAGAAATTAAAACATCATTTCAATCTCTACTTCGCCGGGAATCAAACCCGGGACCCACGATTGGCAATCTGTTAAGGTAACAGTTGCGCCATTCGAGCCGTCGAACCGTCGAAACAGAAAATGGTTTTTACGAACATTTATCAGACATCTAGACATGAAGAGAGAAGTGAATTTCGAATCGCGTAGAAACGCGAGCTCGTATCTGTAGAGATCTCATTGTTGTAGATTCCCACAGCACTACCCGGAAACTTTCTTTAATCATTCACTTGTGATTTATTGCTTTTTATAATCTAGTCTTTGATTAAGTGCAACTAGTAAAGAACTCAAACCAAATTCATCATTCAATCAATCAAACCGGCCAAGTGCTAGTCGGACTCGCGCACGAAGGGTTCCGTACCATTATCTATAAAACGGCAACAAAATAGCGTTTTTTGTATGGGAGCCCCTACAAATATTTATTTTATTCTGCTTTTTAGTATTTGTTGTTATAGCGGCAACAGAAATATATTATCTGTGAAAATTTTAACTGTCTTACTATCACGGTTCATGAGATATAACCTGATGACAGACAGACGGACGGACAGCGGAGGCTTAGTAATAGGGTCCCGTTGGAACCCTTCGGATACGGAACCCCAAAAAGAGTTTGAAGCTATGTTGAGTTAAAGTTCGCATTCGCTAACCCTCTAGCACATAACCACCAACGTTTATATAGGTCCAATTTATTCATATTTTCATTTGCAACAAAGGGCGACACCGACAGCAGCCTAAGTTAAACGGGTGGTAATAATGTAAGTGACCGCTAATATTAAGTACTAGGCTGGCATAAAATGAAACCAGCTACGAAATGGGCGTGGTTGGGAGTAAGATATGTGACCGTTATTGGCAAATTTTTTATTTATTTATTTAATTAATTTTGTACACAAAGACATTAAAAACACATTATATGAAGAATATATTATTATGTACAGGGTGCTACTTATTTCTAAAATTAATTTCTTCCAGTAGCACCAGGAATGGATAGATATTGTGAAAAAATGACATTGTGCACGCGAAAGATATTTTTCTTTTGTGTTTCGTGCTTTCTCAGTGTTACCTGGACTATTATGTATTCTGTGGTATTACTGAGAATCCCGAACTCACCAGAGGAATGCAAAAGGGGTCGCAGCTAAGCGAATAGGAAACGCCGAATTGGATGCTCTACAATTCAAAATACCACAGAACATATTAAAAGAGGTAGAACGGCAATAATGCGCCGTTCGTATGAAAACTAGTGTCACTGATCAAGCCCCACCTTTCACCTCCATTACATCTGTACTTAAATAAATACGAAGCTTACGCACATATTTGTAATTTCAAATCTAGCCAATCTTAGCGCCGCACAACAATGCGATTTCAAATGAACGAATCACACCCAAGCACGCACACAAGCACGCATATCGTAGCACGATCGCGTGTTTCTGTAGAGATACGAGCGTTTGCTCATATCCTTGGCGCGTCTGCCCCGCCCACATTTCCATTCTAACCTCTTTAATATGTTCTGTGCAAAATACATATGTATAAGTAAGAATCCTAAGGTCCACTCTATCTGTGTTCCAAATTTCAATAAAATTGGGTTAGTAGTTTAAGCGAGAAAGCGTAGCAGACAGACAGACAGATATACTTTCGAATTTATAATATTAATATAGTAGGGATTATGTCATTATTTTGTAATAAGAACCAAAATGACACTCGGGTCAGAAAGTTTTCAATTTGTCTGGCCATATTTTATTTTATTTATTTACTTTTTATTTTATTGATAATACCGTAGGAATATATATTACACTCTCAGAAGCTCACGATTTGCAAGTCAGGTAAAATGTGTATAATGAAATAATAATTTTAATTGGTAAAGTCCAATAAAGAATTAATTAGAAGGAGCGGAAAAAATCCTAATTGCGTAAAGCGTAACTACCGAATTTCCTACACCTTTTCCGTAATAATAAAATATTCTAATGATATGTTACAAATTGCATGCAACTAATATTATTATTAATATGTAACTTCTATTATTCACGTGGACATAGTAATAACCGTATAATGGTTATAATGTGCCAATGTTGAGGTCATTTGCATAAAAACATAACAAGTGTCTTAATCACACCAGAACTATGACGATTTTAATATAAGTGTTTCTGTTCCCACGGTGAAGTCTGTGTTAGAGAATGACATGAATCTTTGCAGGAAATTAAAAACTACTGCTCTTTGGTGAGGTCTAAACACAAGGATGTTGTAGTTTTTAGGGTTCCGTACCGGGAAGTGGGGAGGTGGAGTTTATTCGAGATGCGATTTAATGGAGATGCGTGTTAGTGGCCAACCCGCTGTGTTTTCAATCCGCCCATAAGGCATCCAACAAGGTCTAATCTAACGACTGTTATCTATTGACAACAACAGGAACCGACGGCTTAACGTGCTCTACGAAGCACGAAAACGTGCATGATTTTTTTTGCCACTAGTGACCACCCATCTCACACCCGACCACGCCCGTTTGGCTTAGCTGCATAGATCGTTTTGCGTTCTAAACTAACCGCCGGGCCATGCGCGCTTCATTGAACATCATGTAACTACTACAAAAAGACTAAATCGGATGTTTTGGGAACGGAATGACAATGCATGCATACATGATTAAATTCATCACGGCCTTCTTGACAAAGCGAAGCGACGTGTATATCTAAACATCACACCATTGTCACTAAACTTCACACATCATCTATCTCATCAAGGTTCAAGGTCAACCACTGATGAAGGTAAATTGAATAGTCACAGAAAACGAGGCCATAGACGAGATATAGAAGATGAAACAAGAAATGAAATTTTGATGTGGTACATCAAATGTGGAGAACTTCTCCTGGTCTAGTAGTTTGTGTCTTTTGGGTACCATGGATTCACATAAAGGTACATGGTACCCTGACACGCGGGTCCTATTGTGGGGCTATAAGAGAGAAGCAATACATAGAAAGACAAATTACACAAGTAAAACAAGTTCATGTAAATCTCACAACTAAATTTTGAGGGTTCGAATAGAGTCTGACCATACACAGGTCTCTATTTATAGCGATGCAGATAGCTTACGATACGGAAGATTGTTTAAATATATAAAAAGTACCTGGAACCTGTCAAAATTTCAACCCTTTTATGTCCCATTGCTGAGCACAGGTCTCCTTTCAGAAGTAAGAGGGATCTATATCCCCATTAGTGATCTGTATACCTATGTAGGCCATAGATAGTCCACCAAGTACAAATTGGCGGACACACCAAATATTTAGTTTTTGTCAAGTTGGAGTAACAATGTTGCTTTTTATGACTCATGTGTCACAGCAATGGTAACCATGCGGGACCGCCAATCAGCGGTTCGATTCCCGGCGAAGCAGAAGTTGAAATGTTGAGTTTCAGATTTTTTGTTCTAGTCTCGGTATGGGTGTTTGTGTTCACGTCTTATATATGTGTCCAGGGAATCCAGGATAACCAGCACAGGATACTATGGGACGTGAAACGCAATTTATTTACGTCATTTTATGCTCTTAGGTAATTAGAAAATTCTGCATTAAAAAGGTCACTTATAATAGCGACCCAATAAGTCACCTATTTAAAATATCGGATCTAAACCTCGACAATAATCGTCACCGTTGTTTTAAAATTGGTTCGTGACCCATAAGGCCCGAAGCCATAGACAATAAGATTCATTACTCCAAGGCCTCTCATTGTCTTTGGCTACCTTTTAGCCCATTAAGACAAAGAAGGGTTATTGCTTGGATTTATATGAGACTTATGTGTCGTGAATTCGTGAAATATATCCTCGTTTTTAAGGATAAGGTTCGGCTGTTAATAGATTTGCATTACTTTATATGGTTTCATAATGGCAAACTTTCAATACGTTCCTTTGAATCCTCTGAACTATTTAAATTATACACACAGTTCTCTTCGTGTAGGGACAACCTGTAAATTATAAAATCTATTTGGTAAAATAAATATTAAATAACGTTTCGTTGTCTAAGTCTTTATCTATGTCTTTGCTTCACACTCATGGCCCCAGACTAGTGTATATACCATGTGTCGTGGGTGCCATACAAAGATAGAAACACAAACTACAACAACTGAAATTTAAACTCATAATTTTAATTTCTGTTTCCGTTTTGCCGGGAATCGAAACCAGGACCCCTTGATTGGCAGCCCGGCATGGTAACCGGGACGGGTTCGATTTCCGGTAAAAGCAGAAATTTGAATGCTGAATTTAAATTTCTGTTCTCGGTCTGGGTGTTAGTGTTTTTGTCTCTGTGTGTGTCTATGGTACCCACGACAAAGGGTAAATCTACCCTACTGTGGGGCTATGAGTGTGAAACGTTTTTTGTTTATATTTATTTATTACTAAGAAAACGTCAGTAATAAATATAACTTAAGACTTTCTTTACGACGATAACCTCTGGTTTAGTAGACGAAACCAGGCCAAGAATCGGGGTCAAGTTAGATATCGCATTGTTAAACTTATTTTTACTTGAAATGCTTGTCAATTTATATCACTAATCACAAATGATTACCTGTACATTTAGAATTTGTTAGCTAGAATTTATCATTTACTAGCATAGTTTTAACGTAAGTGTGTGCGTGATTCGTGTAAAAGTAGCGTAGTTTTTGTGGATTCACTCAAATACAAGGCGATGAGTAATCTTTATTTATTTATTTATCTGAGTAGAGTAGCTGCATCAAAATGTAAATAAACAAACACAGAAAGTAAATAATTTTGTAAAGAAATAATAAAGGAAAAGCAAAGTATAAGAATAAAACAAAAGGATATAAGTTATAAAATATGATATTGGACGTGAATGAAGTAAGTAATAAAAATGTAGTGTATTTATAACACTACACGGCACATGTCATTCATTTCATTTTCTTCCCGTGGGAATGAGATATTTTCCCGCGGTAAAAAGTAGCCTATGTCCTTTTTCAACGTCCTTTCTATGTTTATGCCAAATTTCATCAAAATCGGTTCAGTGGTTTAAGCGTGAAAGAGTAGCAGACAGACAGACAGACAGAGTTACTTTCCAATTTATAATATTAGTATGGATTAAATACGCATTGGCTTATTTTCTAACATATTTTTGAAGTTATGCTTTCTTGGCGCGATTGGGAAAAATGATGAGAGTGAATTTTTCACGATGCGCGTGCACACCGACAGAAAAAAGCAACAGTCTGAAGTTAGTTGCTATTCATTAGTTTTGTAAAAAGTGCTACCAACATAGTACAAGTAACCTATCACCTGTCTCGCACTATCACTCATTTCACTTTGGTTTTGCACTGCACTTCTGTTGTCTTTCAATGTTTTTGAGTCCGTGGCGGAGAAAGGTCGGTGAGACGTCACGTTTCGCGTGAATAATTAATATAAACATATATTTTCAATTCATTAATTAAGTAGTTAAAATAAATTCTGATAAATAAACTTAAAAAATAAATTATCGAATTAACCTTAAACTAGATGAAACAACATAAATATTTTTTTACAGTAATTCATATCTATCTAGCTATAATATTTTGCAGGTTTCTCTTAGACTAATAAGAAGTATAACTTCTAACGCGTGTACATAAGTATACACACTCTTTTTTATATGAACAGTTTAAACGGATAGGGTTACAAGTCGTTATTTTTAAACTTTTCTAATCTCCCATTGCTGGGTACAAGTCTTCTCACAAACTAACACGCTGGCCAATGTTCTCGTAGCTGGTGGACTTCAGACCCTCGAGGAATAGAATGCGCAGGCGCACATGGTGATTGAATAGATCGTTATAAAATGTTATAATATTTTCTCTCACTGTGGAGTTCTTCTTAGTCAGAGGTACGTGCCGGGGTTTGAACCGGTGACACCAGTGTCAGAGAACGTTGTTTTAACCGCTGAAAAATTGGAAAACAGATGGTTGGTGACAGGGTTGTATGAAAAAATGCATTCAATCAAATACCTATAATGCTGTATGTACGTGCTCCCATACAAAGCAGTGAACCTAAGTGGTCGTCACGTATGAAGGCCGTATTTTTTGAGAATTAGTCAGCCTGCCTTTAGTATTCAGATTTTTTGTGAAAAGTTCAACATAATAGGGTTTGTTTAACAATAAAAAATGAATGTAGGCGTCTGATATTACTGCCAATACACAATAGACGTAGGACATAAGTTAATCACATTTAAGTAAGGCGGAATGTCTACTTAATTAATGTTTTATTTTAGTACCTACTTCGCTAAGAGTATTCTAAAGCCTGGCGTTATGATAGAGCCAACTTCTGTAGCAGAACAAAATTTCATGTTCCGCGAATGAACTATTGACACAATATAGATAGGCAGGCGCTCCTTGTATTGTGCTATTGAGGTATTCTGCAACGAAAGCCAATCGACTGTCACGTGTGCCCATTGTCGACCCATAGCCATACTGTTATGTCTACTATCTAATATATAAATCTGAAGAGTTTGTTTGTTTGCACGCGCTAATCTCAGGAACTACTGGTTCGAGTTAAAAAAAAAATTGTGTTGGATAGTCCATTTATCGAGGAAGGCTTTAGGCCTTTCTTAACATCATACTATGACTAATATGAAAGTCCACGCGAACGAAGTCACGGGTGGCTGCTAGTCTCAAATACATAATATGTATGTATTTTTTTAAAAAGGGTGCTGCTAGGAGCTTTTTTCCCGCCGCTTTTTCTCTCTCATCTCAACATCTAGCCCAAACGGGCACGTAAAGGCGATGAAATGACATTCATTAAGCGAATATTTTGTATTCGTCATATGAAATAAATATTTTTAGAGTATTATTTGTTCGACTGCAAAAATGTTTAAAAATACATAGGCATAAGCTTGTTTCTGCTACTCAGCTATATAAAAAAATGCAATTCGTTTAGGATAATCTCGCTAATTAAAGAACTTTTGTGGTTCTACGGGAAAAGAACGACCAATACGCCCATTTTTGTCGTGAAACCATTGTATTGTTGTTTGGCTAAAAAGCGCTTGCCGGCAGGCTTACCATGAGGCGACCATCAGACTCCAGAAGAGCAGCGCAACTATATGTCAGTAATAATACAGTGCCTCAAAAACACAGGACTTTCTTGCAATAAATAAATAAATAGTGTATAAAAGTCCACGCAGCTGCAACTACTTTACATCACGTGGCCTGCATGTTCGACTACAATTTACATAAAAAAACCGGACAAGTGCGAGGTGGTCTCCCACACCGAGGGTTCCGTAAAATATTTTCATTATATGATGTAACAAAAAATTTACGGTTTTCGCAATTTTTTCTTTATCTGTACTATTAGATGTTGCTTCGTACTAAATTTAAAGATCCTGAGTACACGGGAAGTACCCTGTTGGTTTTGATTCCCTTGCGAGTATAGAAAATTGGTGGAAATTTGCGGCATAAACGGCTGTATCTATTGATTGCGCTGGCTTAGAAGTTTGATTTTTTCACAGCTTCAATGGACAATAGACCCGAGTATTTTGATATAAATTCCAGCTTGATACCTCTAAGATTCCTGAGAAAAAGGTTCTTGACAGACAGACAGACAGACAGACGGACGCACAACAAAGTGATCCTATAAGGGTTCCGTTTTTTCCTTTCGAGGTACGGAACCCTAAAAACATAAACTATATTTGTTTATTTATTATTCCCAGAAGTTATTAAACAGCAGTTTCCAACTATTTGTTTAGTCATCCCCGGACTGTTATCGATACTTTTTGTGACCTGCAAAAAGTACAAAGGCGCTAACTGGTACACTACCACCACTGCCGACCACTTTGCACTTCACCTTGTGTGATCCAATTCTCATGGTCACCTGAATTGTTATCTTAGTGACGTAGCATTTTTTGCTTTAATTTTTTAATTGTTTATGCTTGTACATATAAGGAATTAGGTACACATATAATTTTTTGTAGGAGTTTATGTCACGAATTTTAAGATTAGTATTCATATTGAGAAACTTAAATGCGTATGACCCAGCGGATGGCGTAAAACGCAAGCGATATTCGTAAGCGAAACGGGGTACTCTCGGGTGTGAGATGGGTGAACGCTAGTAGCGATATTATGTCATGCGCATTTCCGTGCTTCGGAGGGCAACAGGCGTTAACATTAGTAGACCTAATGGTCAGTTTGAAAATTCCGACAGAGGGTTGGCGAACAACGCGCGTTTTTACCAACCCATATTGGAGCAGCGTGATCGAGTAAGCAATAATGGGGGGGGGGGTCTCTCTCCTTTGCTCAGCAATAAGATCTATTCAAACTTTTAAGAAAAGTTTAGCTAACTACTCTCAAGATTGGAATTGCGTTTGAATTTTTGAACTTAACAAAGTAGTGTTACGCGCTATGGGTAATGAAAATGCCGTTTGACACGTAGAAGGCGTTTATTGTCAGCTTCCACAAAAATCCACTTAACAGAGTCCAAATCACAATGCACAATCACTATAGTCCAATATCTTCACTTGAGTCGTCGAAATATTTCCTCCTCGTCGCTGGGTAGAGATCGCTTCGATTTCACTTCCGGAATTAAACTGCCCAGTCGCGGCTCGGCGCGTGCCTTATATACGGCTACCCATGGTTCTCTAGAAATTTCCCGAACCACCAAATACAAAAGGTCCGTCCCGAACCTTCCTTTATGTTATTACGCACCTATGTACAGCTTATGTAGTCATTAACAATAGCCGCGACCCGCGATGTAAACAACCTATACATGTACGCTATATATAGGTACGTACTCACCGCGGATTTGTTTACTCGTAGAAATCGATGTTTTTCTTATGACTGATTTTTCGAGAACTTTCTTCACTGTTCGATAGTAGATCTAATACCTGTTTATGCGTTTTTAGGGTTTTGCTGTACGACGCTTTGTTTTCGAAATATAGGTAGGTACTCAAAGTCGTAACATTACCCCCTCCTTAGTCATGCTCGTCCCGAGCATGATTCTTTCCGTGGTATTTTGCTAGTCGGTCTACATGTACTACTTTTAGCTTGCCGCGGGGACCCTTCTTGATACGGTACGTGATGTCGTTAATCTTTGTGACAATAGTGTAAGGTCCTTCCCAGCGAGGTTGTAATTTCGGAGACTTCCCCTTCTTCCTCTGCGGATTGTGAAACCACACTTGAGCTCCTTCTTCAAATCCCTTGGATTTGGCTTTCCTGTCGTATCGGGTTTTCATGCTTGTGCTGGTTTTCAAGCTGTTCTCCCGAACCATCTTGTGTACCTCATTTAGCTGGTATTGAAGATCACTTACGTACTCCGTCACAATCTCGGGACCATCCGGTGGAGTTCCAGTTATAGAGTCTATCGGAAGCCTGATTTCTCTGCCGAAGTTCACCTTTGCTGGAGTAAATCCTGTACTGTCGTGGAGTGCCGAACGATACGACATAAGGAACAGAGGTATGTATTGGTCCCAATCTTTTTGATGTTCATCCACTACCTTGGCCAAGTGATTTTCCAACGTTTGGTTGAATCTCTCGACCATACCGTCTGACTGTGGATGAGCAGGAGTCGTGCGCGTTTTATGCATGCTCAGCAAACTGCACATTTCTTGGAAAAGCCCCGACTCGAAATTACGTCCTTGGTCCGAATGGATTTCCATAGGTACACCATATCGGCAGACTACTTCTTGCGCGAGCTTTTTAGCCACGGTGTGTGCTTCTTGATTGGGAGTGGCAAATACTTCAGGCCACTTGGTGAAATAATCCTGCACAACTACGATGTATCGGTTTCCATCTTCGGTTGCTGGAAATGGCCCAGCTACGTCAATAGCTATACGCTCCCAAGGTGCTCCAACGTTATACAACTTTAATTTGCCTTTACTTCTTGTTTGGGGACCTCTGACTGAAGCGCAAGCTGTACATTTTCGGCACCAGTCTTCCACATCTTCGCGACAATGTACCCAATAGAATCTTCTTCGCAACTTTACTAGAGTTTTCTTCACGCCAAGGTGCCCACCAGAAGTTTCATCATGAATGTGCCTTAGGACGGACGACACCATACTTCTTGGTACTACGATCTGTAGGGTTACTTCTTTTCCGGTGTTAGATTCCCATCTTCTATGTAAGACATCATTTTCCAAGACTAAGCTGTCCCATTGAGCCCAATAGCTTTTAGTGACTGGGCTACATGCTGACACATCATTCCAGCTGGGTTTGTTCTCACTTCGCTTCCAGTCCAGTATTAACCGTAGATCATCATCTTCTTCTTGAGCCTTCTTCATGTTTTCATTAGTCCATTCATCGTCGTAACCTTGCATCCTTATTAATTTCACATGTCCGGTGGTTTCTTGTTTCTGACAGTCGGCGCTGCTTTGTCGTTTTCTACCTAAGGATACTCCATTAGCATCTTCTGTTTGAACTGCAGCCTCTCGCGTCATGGGTCGTTGATGCTGGTATATCTTAGGCCTCTCCCTGTTGTAAGTGCGCGTGTCCTTCCCGCAATCCTTGCCCCCACGTCGTTCCCCGGTGTCGCCATTTCTGCACCTCCCAGTATCGCGCCAGGACTCAACTGCCTGCTTCCGCAAACGCTCTTCTATTGCGCGGTCCTTTGACGCCATATCCACGGGCTTGGCGGCACCGAACACCTTCTCTGCTGAGACAGGTTTGCGTTCCATCTTTTCAGCATGGGTCCCGTAGTAAGAAACCCATCTTCTTTCTTTCTTGGGACACTCCAAGCGAATGTGCCCCTTTTCGCCGCAACCGTAGCAAGTGGGTCCATAACGTGGTTTCTTTTCCTCCGTTACCACTTCCCTTACTTTATGGTACCTCGCATCTTGTCGCACGGCTTCGACTTCCAGGGCATGGGCCAAAGCACTTTTCAAAGTTTGATGATGGCCCAGACGCACAGCAGCCCTGACCTCCAAATCTCGTATCCCGTCGACAAATGCCTGCAGTAAGTACACTTCGATATTCCCTGGTGTCGAAGAGTAAGCACGCCTTACAAGCCTTTCAACCTCCGTTGCCCACTGCTGGAGGTTCTCGTTGGGCTTCTGGGTCCTCTCTCGAAGCTGGGCTCGGTACACATATTCTAAATGTTTCTCACCATAGCGAGTTTCTAGCGCTTCCATTAGAGCTTCCAGTGTCCGGCCTTCCTTCGGTAGGTTATCTATAGTCATCAAGGCGTCTCCTCTTAAGGCCAGAGTTAGAGCAGTAAAAGAGTAATCATCCCCCCAGGCATTTGCTTTTGCGAGCGTTTCGAACTGGTATCGGAACGCCAACCAGGAAGAGCTTCCATCAAAATGTTGAAGGTCGAGCCTCGCCGATGATGATGACGGAACAACTACGGGCTCGCGAGTCTTTAGTTTAACGACCTCGTTGGTAAGCTGTTGTAGGCGGTTGTCATGGCCTTCGACTCGCTCCTCCAAATGATCCGTCCTCAGCGTAATTTCCTTTACTTCCTGCTGCACCACTTTGAGCTTTTCCCCAAGTCCAGTCAGCCCACTATTAAATTTGTCGATGACAGTTTCGCGGCTGGCCTGGATCTGCTCCTGGATTTCCCGACGGCTGGCTTCCTGTTCGCGGCGGCTGGCTTCTTGTCTGGCCTGGATCTGTTCCTGGATTTCGCGACGGCTGGCTTCCTGTTCGCGGCGGCTGGCTTATTGACTGGCCTGGATCTGTTCCTGGATTTCGTGGCGGCTAGCTTCTAGTCGAGCTTCTAGATCGGCCTGCATCTTTTCCTGCATCCCCTGTATGGCAGACAGTAGCGCTGCCATATCCATTGTCGGAGCCGGTGCTGCGGTTGCCCCTGACGACGACCCCGGCGCAGCGGTCTCGTCCTCCCCTTCAGCCGCAAGTTGTAGCGCAGCATCCATACCGACCTGTCTCCTGGTTCTCGGAGTGCGTCCCTCTTCTTCTCGTTGTACTAACGGCATTCCGCTTCTGACACCAATTGTTACGCGCTATGGGTAATGAAAATGCCGTTTGACACGTAGAAGGCGTTTATTGTCAGCTTCCACAAAAATCCACTTAACAGAGTCCAAATCACAATGCACAATCACTATAGTCCAATATCTTCACTTGAGTCGTGGAAATATTTCTTCCTCGTCGCTGGGTAGAGATCGCTTCGATTTCACTTCCGGAATTAAACTGCCCAGTCGCGGCTCGGCGCGTGCCTTATATACGGCTACCCATGGTTCTCTAGAAATTTCCCGAACCACCAAATACAATAGGTCCGTCCCGAACCTTCCTTTATGTACGCACCTATGTACAGCTTATGTAGTCATTAACAATAGCCGCGACCCGCGATGTAAACAACCTATACATGTACGCTATATATAGGTAAGTACTCACCGCGGATTTGTTTACTCGTAGAAATCGATGTTTTTCTTATGACTGATTTTTCGAGAACTTTCTTCACTGTTCGATAGTAGATCTAATACCTGTTTATGCGTTTTTAGGGTTTTGCTGTACGACGCTTCGTTTTCGAAATATAGGTAGGTACTCAAAGTCGTAACAGTAGGATACTGGGCGGCAGCCTTGTCACATCGGGAGATGTCAAACTTCTAGATTCCACGCGCATCGCACGATTCCTAACAACCGTCGGCCTCGGGAATCAGATATAAACGAGGGCTACAATATATCATTTACTGGTTGCAGTGGCCTTAGGGTTGTACCCTTCCCCACCAAAACTAATAATAATAATGTATTTAAAGTTCACTTTTAACATTCTCTTCTTCTTCACTTTTAACATAATGTACTGTATGCAGATCTATCTAATTTATCTATTTTTATAATCGATTTTATCATTTTCGACAAAATACATTTTAAAGGCGTGATATTCATTGAAGGTTTTTGAGGAACATTTTTGTAATTCAAGCTTCCAAGACGATCGAAAACATAGAAAACAAAAATATTTTTTTTACACTGTGGTGCAGCGATAAATACGTACATGACACATTTCTTAGTGAAGAGAGCACGCCGGGGTTTGAACTCGGAACCTGCGCGCCGAAAACCGATGTCATTATCACTCGGCTTTCACTTTTCTTAGATTTTTTTAACGATGTTTAATCATTGCACATACATTTTAGATGCAATGTTCCATACTGACCCTAGATATTATACTTCGACCCACGCTTACTTAGCTTCTTGCTAATTGATGACCGTACATCGATCCTGGCCTTACTTTAGTACAAACTTATAACCGCACCTTTGACCTCATGACTTATTCACCTCGAACGCTATTTCCACGTCATAAGGTTTAGTTTTCTTAAAATTAAAATAAACGGATTTACAGAACGGTATATTTAACTTTGCAGCTTGCGTTTCTATGTAAACAAGCTCGGAGAGAATTGAGCCATTCACTGAGATTGAACTTGTAAATTTTGACACTTTTGTGCTCGGTAGTACTTCGTGTGTAAACTTGAACTCGTTTCGCGTTATGAATGGAATTTTGGAGCTGTGTGAATGTGACATTACATTGTGTTCAGCTTGAGGCTTCTTCACAGTAGTTTCATTTGTGATGAACTTGTAATTGAGAAAGGAAGTTCATTAAACATGCGCCACAGATACATAGATAGTATTTGCAGTATTCACTTCTGATAGGCGTTACAAGAACATGGCGAGTAAGCGGAGGTGGCCCTCTTCAGTGTGCCACTGCCCATTTTTGCCTCTTATACCTGGAATCCTTAACAATCCTTTAATTTTGTGTTGAAGTCCTCTCGTTCATTATTCAAATCCAGTGAATCTCTAAAGGTCATTAAGTAACTATCATTTACTGCAACACGGCTGCAAGTAGGTAATGTGCATAAAACCTATCACGATAAAGGAGGTCTTTATGTGCTTTTTCCAATTCCAAGATTATATTTAAGCCGAACCATAGTATCTTTATACTAGGCGTAGGCTGCAGCACTTTTCATCCCAACGCTGGAATTAAGTCTTCCATCATCATCAAAGGCGGCATGGAGCTTAGCTGCATAGATCGCTTACATTCTACAGCAGTACAGGGCCATGCGCACTTCAATACTTCTAACGCTAAATGTACATAAACATGGTCTCCTACTCTTTCAGCACTATACTGCAGTACTTTCGTACAAAAAGGAAACGATGCTTGTAGGTGATTGCTGGTGCCGATGATCGTCTACATACAGCCTCAAAAAAGGTTCAGTTCTTGTCTGTGTTTGTAAGCTGTTACATTGTTCAAAAATGGGCCCAATGGTGATAATTTCCCAGGCAAAGCGCGCAAATTTCGATAACTTGTACCATCTTTAACACCTTAAAGGCTTTCATACTCAATGTATGAAAGCTGGGCATTGTGCAAGACTCACCAAAACCGGGTCGGTGATCGACAGGCTAACGGATGTAAAAAAGAATATAAGTTTGCAAGGAGAACCATATAATTTATGTATCAGGTATTTTAACAAGTTTTGGTTTAACATAATAAGATTCTCTATATAAAATCACATTCCCTAATTTATATCTTTAAGTGTTAATTTTACTAAAACCCTGAAAAATATGTCCCATAATTTCTATTAAAGAACTTGTGTCCCAAGCTTACAGAAAATTCGTGGAATCGTCCAGTGACCGAGCTCCCATTCTAACCGACCGCAACCCTGGAAGCCCCCCTTTTAATCAGACACTCTTAAGATCAGGCCGAGGATACCATAGACCTATTCTTAATCCCAGACTATAGGGCAAACTTATTCATACCAATAATATGAGTAACATTCTGTTTCCGTCGGGGCTACAATTTTATCACGTTCTTAGCTACTCCTCAAGTACAAATCAAGACGATTCCGGGTAAGCAATCAGCATCAGTAGCTTCAAGCTATTACTTAACATACGTAACTCAATGCCACGCAATAATAAGTGTTCACACGGCACCGACCATTGTGACGAGGACGTTCTCACATGCGACAATGTTTCGCAATTATACCGTGACGTGGAGAGGACCCGATGCGGAGGTTTGGACGTCTTGGCCGAATACTAAGTACTTCTGATAGAAAAAAGTAGTAAGTGATAGCGAACACAAAAACACGAAATAGCGCTTCATACTTACACCTTCACGAGAGCGAGACACCACGCCACCTCCTTTTAAATTGTGGTGCACTGAACCACAAACGTAGCATTCATTTAGGGAGGCACGTACTGCCGTTAGATGAAGCCAAACAAATCACTATCAACAAAAGCCTAGCCTTCTTTAAGGTTATCGGGTTGGACGGCGACGACGGCAAAATTTAAAAAGCCTAACAAAAGCCGGACAAGCCAGACACCGTTTAATTTGTCCGGACAAGCAATCAAAAAGCCTATGTCCGGCTTTATCCGGACGCCTGGCTACGCTAGTCGGAAGCAACCTTATTACCATGACTAAGAAACGACACGTAACTAGGGCTCAATAACGATAATTTGTAGGTAAATCAACGTATGTACATCTCAAGTACATAGACACCGTGAGAATTAGAACCGGTGTTATATCTCAGAACTTGGTCCTGGCGTTATAATTATTAATACGTTTAATCCACGAGTACCTACTCCATTGTAATCTATTTACAAAGATTTATATCGCAATGAGTAAGAAATATTTTTAATTAATTTCCGGGTATGTTGCTATAGGTGCTTGTATGCTTATAATGTGCATTGTGATTGATTTAGAATTTTGACTGAGTTTAAATATGAATAGCCGTTTATTGCCAAAATTCTAAGTTAGATAGGATTGAGATGGAAATTTCTAGAATGTACAATGAATGATTGGAAAGCTTCAATACCTTTAAGTTGTTTTTATCTATGTTTGTTTAAATAGAGATCCGCAACATTATGCACACCACGGTTTTGAGTTGTTGTTCAGTATTCGGGGGCTTCAGGTTCTTCAACTCCAATGAATGTTGTTCAACTCCAATAAAGGACAGCCTCCGTGGCGTAGTGGGTGATAAGCCGATTGCGAAACGTCAGGTTGTGGGTTCGATTCCCATCCAGGACAAATATTTGTGTGATGAACATGACTATTTGTTCTGTGTCTGGATGTTAATTATCTATTTAAGTATGTATTTTTTATTATATAAGTATGTTTATCTGCTTTCTGATTACCATAGTACAAGCTCTGCTTAGTTTGCAATCAGATGATGTTGTGTCAATTGTCCAAAAAAAAAATGAATCGGTTGCACTCATCGACACCAACCCACGGTAGTCACATCATCACAGACTAATTAATTCATCCTCAAGAGCTACCCTAATCTCGACCTATTCGCCAGCAAACCCTGCAGTTTTCGTAAAGCAACTAGAAGCTTCATAGAGTCTGTGACCTTTAGCAGCACTATTGCACCCTAAATTGAGTTACTAAAATAATATTTTTTTATTTTTTTATAACTACCTACTTATATTTTAACAACGTACTGTGTCAATTCTATCTAAGCAACTAATTTTAGCACTTAACCTATTTTCGCATATGTGTTTGGTTATATACTGTAAACATATTATGGTTGACTGTAATAAATAAATAAATAAATACTTTATTTTTTACGATTTTAAACGTTTATTTCGAAGTATGTTACATAGGTAGATCGAATGTAAGTAACTATGTCGTACAATATGTAACGATATGTAATGGCGGCGTTAACCGGGCTCCTTGCAAGACGTTTCTTATTTAAGGTTTGCAACAGACGGCGCTAGATGGCGCTTGCTGTATCGATTTTAGACAGTTGTCGATGCATCTCACACATCTACATGCAGCCTCAAGCAAGTCAGTCTTCTCTGGTTCTCTGGAATCGTATACATTTACACCGTTACTTTGGAGGCTGATGATCGCCTCATGCCAAGCGGACTTAATATCTGCCGTGAAGGAGTTCTTTTGTGTGAAAGGTGTGTTTTGTTTAGTTCATACATTCCAGAGGCGAGCTTCCGCCTCAAGAGTAACAACGCAGATATTTGAGTCTTAACAATATGCAACAATAATACCCCGAAACGGTTTTTCTTTCGATCGAAATAAGTGTCAATAAAGGAGGCGACTTTAAAAACAGTCGCACTGTATTTTACTATTCTTAACGAAACAAAATAAATCCGGTATCGGTAAAAATAACTTGCTATTCTCGCTTTCTTTGTTTTAGAGATTTGTATAAGTAGTTGTATCTTAAAGTGAGGAGCTCCGATAAGGCAGATATCTAGGCCGCCATCATTTTCAGGGTTCTTAACCCGAAGGACGCCTACGGTACCCTCCCGCTGTCCGTCCATCTGTCTATCGTCAGGCTGTATCCCATGAATCGTGACGGCTAGACGAGTCGAGTCGAGTCTAGATGACATTAGAAATTTTCTCAGATGATGTATTTCTGTTGCCGCTATAACAAAAAAAAATAAGGGGTTCCCATACAATAATCGTGATTTTTTTGTAGAGATAGTACGGAACCCTTCGTGCGTGTGTCCGACTTGCACTTGGTCGGTTTTTTTATTCCACCGCTAAACAAATCCAGAATACTAACCACAACTTATTAAGAAGAACAATTTAAATCAGAGACAGACGTTATTTGTAATTAAATAGTTATTTTGAACTTGGCCGGTTTAAAACAATTGTGTGTATTCGCAGTAATCTGTGAGGTCGTGGTAATGAATTAGTTCTCGGGTAAATAGTTTTACTTGATTGTCGGATAACCTTTGTATTCAATTTAAGGTTGATTCGACTAAAGGTTTATTTGTAGTGGTTTTGCTACGTTAAAAATGTTTCACACTCAGAGTTTACAATAGGGTAAATAATACCCAGTGTCGTGGGTACCATGGACAGACACAAAGTCACGAACACAAACACCCAGTCCGAGAAAAGAAACTAAAACTCATTATTTCAAACCCTGCTTCACTGGGAATCGATCTCGGGAACCGCGGTTGGTCGTCCGGCATGGTAACCGTTGCACCACATGGATCGTTCGTCGGTTAATACATTTATTATCAGGGTTTTTTTTACATAAAACCTTATAAAGTAAACAGGCCGCGTGATGATAAGCAGTCACCGTATTCTATAGATACGGGCAATCCCTGGAGACTTTCATCTGCTTTGCCGGCTTTGAAAGAGAGCTTTTTGTACAGCTTTTTCATGAATCTACTGGAAATGTTTTTGTGAACGAAACAATAGGTACGTAGTAGAACTATTATCGTTCGCCCGGGGAAGTACCACCGCTGCACCGACTTCTGCCGTGAACCAATTCTGTTGTGTTTCGGTGGAAAGGTGCAGTTGCCGGGCACAATTACAAGAGGCGAGCACCAGCCTCCGGAGTAGCAGCGCAACTGCATACGACCTCAGACAAGACTTACCTATGCTTGCTTGAGGTTGTATGTAGATGTCCATGGGCTGCAGCCACCATTTAACACCACGTGGCCTGCATGCTCGTCTGCTACTCCATTTAAATAAAAAAATCGGGGATTGTCTTTTTTCTTACGTGAAAAATTTACCCATAATTTACAGTAATCTGCATTGTAGGAGCGTGGTGCAGTCAGCTCAGATCCCCCCGGTTATGCGGTGAAATCCATTAATGCTAGTGGCAAAAAAAAAAATTGCTGCTAAAATAAAATAAAAAATAGTAAAAACTGTGGGTCGACTCTAAGCGCGACGGTCCAAAAATTCGCATTCGCATATTTTTGTGCAACTTTTTTGACCCTGTCTGCTCGCTTACTTATTGGCTGTATAATATTATATTAAAGTCAAATATTAGCAAATTACGTGATTTTGTGTTCAAATCTTTAGAAAATGAACGCTTGAAAATTCACGGAACTTCGGATGGCTGCGTTTCGAGAGAGCTCCTGTGTACATGCAGTATAATTCGACGTCTTAACCACTATTCTGTCACTGCTTGTTTTTTAATAGATGAACGAATATGCAATCATTCTAGTTCCATAGCCAATCAAAATAAAAACTTAAGAATACAGTCCATGGTATAATTACCATCATGAGTCATGTTACGTGACAAATCGCTGTCATCAGTTATATCACGCTATGGTGATGATTCCTGAGTCAGACTTAATTATCATTGTTACTTAGTTCGTATAAATGCAAAAAACTTGGTAATTTTAATCTCGTAAGAATTGTAGGGGAATTTGAACTGTTAGATGCTCTGTATGTCTCAGCATGTGAGCCTAGTCCCTGTAGCTTCGGGATTAAGAATAGAGCTACGGTATCCCCTGCCTGATCTTAAAAGACGACTAAAAGGGACTTCCGGGGTTGCGGACGGCGAGAGTGGGAGCTTGACCCGTCCAGCCAGCAGCCCCGGGAAGGACGGTGGTGTGTGCGTGGCCGCATGCCGCCGTAAACACTTGAAGGTGCAGGAGAGCACATCTGCTCGCCCGAAGATGGGCCCGTTCTGAGGCGCCGCGCGTCGAGGATACCATTGGAACGCACCTTCCAATGGAGATCCCGGAGTCCTCCCAAGCGCAGAGGCATGCCACCGAGGGGGTTTTAGTGCGGTCAAATCCCACATAACCCGGTACCCTCTCCCAAGGTGCCGGGTACCTTTTGAAGGTTCCCAGCTTTTCTGCTGATTTTATCGATGTTACATGAGAGTCGTCCACAATTTATTATGCTTAATTATAACAAGTTTTTACAGTAGGAAAAAATAGACTATTTATTGTGACGTAGCGACAATGTCCTTACAAAATTACTAGGAAACATCCAGCCACACAATTAATCTTCCAGATATGATAAATCTTCTACACCATTAAGTCTACCTCTACCTTGCCATACCTTAAAAGAACCTTCTAAATGACCCAACGAGCAATTAACACGTACTCTGAATTTGTCATGAATAGAGACGACGAATAGATGACCTTGACTTTACTACTGCCCGTTGAAAGCGTGACTTATTGTTAAGATCAATACTTGAATAATTTTGCGCTGTTTTAATGAATGTCAACAAAGATATTTGGAAGAACTACGTAGGTACAATGAGCATTGGTTTTGTGGATGTTCCTAGTAGATTTTTATGCGATTGATAGGTGCTTTTCAAACCAAGTCAATTAAATATTACACTTAGTGTGTTACAAAGTTTCTCATAAATAAATAACACTATTTCAATGTACATTTTTATATTTGTAATTTGTAATTAGTTAAGTTTTTAATTATTGTAATATTTGCATACTTCATGAAGGTAAATATGGCGAACCAAATGTATAAAAACACCTTTTTTAAACAGCCATATTTGTGCAAATAAAAGTCTTTGTCTTTGTTATCTTTTTTCTGGTATATAATATTTATTTTAATTTAATTTCAGTTGGACGCCCAGCAGCGGTATACGCTCTTTCAGCGAGGACTGTGGGAGACAGCCCAGCAAGTGCCCCGGGGGATCATCAGAGACATACCCACGTTCAGGCAGCTCCGGATGCTCTCCGTCATCGGGACTGCTGCTTTGCCCCCCGATCAACTTGATAGAGTAAGTAAAATCTAAGTAAAATACTGTATCACATAGTATATTGTCACAATGGTTGTGCCTCAGGGTTGTGCAAAAAACGTTTTGGTATTATTAATGTCTTTCGTGTTATGAATGGCGGAGGTCAACTATGTGAACTGAAGAACAAGACTGCTGGAAGCAGCTGGATCTATAGGGCGCGGAACCGGAGGGACTGGCAAATATTAGAGGAGGCCTATGACCAGCAGTGAACTTTTAAAGACTGATGGATGGATGGACCGTCTCTTTTATTTATCTTAAGTTTTTAAACTTAAATTGGTGTCATATTGTGAGTTTGGTTGGCATAGTATTTTTTTTATTTCTTTAAGAGAGACGTTTTGTTGTTTTTATCTCAGTAGAACTATGGAATTTTATAGATTATCAGACTTTTTGTATTTGAATTAAGAATCCCTACATTATCCATTAAATCGTTCAAAATTTCAAAGTCATTTTTAATCCTTCCAGTATAACCGAATCATCAACGACATGTTGGCCGTTTACAACACTGCGGAGATCTGCGCGTACAACGAACCCTTCAAATGCGGTCTGCACCTCCAACCAGACTTGCAGTTCATCATGTCGCACTCCAGGGACTGGGACGAGCTTCAGCACGTTTGGACGGAGTGGAGAAGGAACACTGGCAGGCGGCTGAGGGACTTGTACGAGCAGTTGGTGGAACTGTCGAACCAGGGCGCTAGGCTTAACAGTAAGTTTGTATAATTAATGACAAGCCTTCTATCAGAGTAGCTCTCATCCCCAAGGATAACCTTCACCTACCGTTCATTATGCCACGACCTAGTACTGAATAATCTCTAAGAAAAGGTGGAAGGCTAAGATGACTGCTAAGTTATATATTGAGTGTGAACATGATACTTCCACTGAATTTTTTTCAACCTTTTTTTATGTCCCACTGCTGGGCACAGGTCTCCTCTAACAACTGAGAGGGATTTAGGCCATAGTCCACCACGCTGGCCTAGTGCGGATTGGTGGACATCATACCTTAGAGAAATTATAAATTTCTCTCAGGCATGCACGGCGATGAAAAACATCGTAATTAATTAAATATCACAATATTTTCCATCTCCGTGGAGCAGCGATGAAATGCGCACATCACAAATTTCTTTTGTCAGAGGTGGGTGCCCAGGATTTGATTCCGGCACCTCCCGCGTCGGAGACTGCGGTCCTTACCACTCGGCCATCGCTGCTCCACTGAAATACTTAGATAATTTCCTCGTCGATCTATTTTTTTCCAAAACAAGTCCCATTAGTTTGTTGTAATTCTAAATAAATCAACGTTGATACACTTTCATACGCCTTACAATTTTTAAGAGCAATGCTATAATATTCGATATGAGAATGAGAGCGCCTTATAGTTTCTAGAGGCAAAATTATTTTTATTTAACTTGTATCTACTATTTGCAGATTTCACGGATGCTTCAGCGTATTGGATGTTTCCCTACGAAACGTTGAACTTGAGAGAAGAAATCGATGAAGTTTGGGAACAGGTAATTATTATCTCTTCGCAATTCTAACTTAAATCAATACTATAGTCTCTTTGACCATTCTAACTACAGTTTAGTACAAACAGATTATTTACAGAAGAGGTTTTAAATTGTTCAAAGATTTTATTCACACAGGCTTTTATTGATAGTTCTTTAATAAGGTTCCATATAAATTCCAAAGTCATACAACCTGTATCAAGGTGCCCATGTATGGCACCTTCACCATACAAAGTTTCATGCCTTTTTAGGGTTCTGTAGCCAAATGGCAAAAAACTGAACCCTTATAGATTCGTGATGTCTGTCTGTCTGTCTGTCCGTGCGTATGTCACAGCCACTTTTTTCCGAAACTATAAGAACTATACTTTTGAAACGGTACGGTTCGGTACGTAGATGTATTCTGTGAACCACATTATGATTTTCACACAAAAATAGAAAAAGCAATAAATTTTGAGGGTTCCCCATACTTGGAATTGAAACTCAAAAATTGTTTTTTCATCAAATCCATACATACGTGTGGGGTGTCTATGGGTAGGTCTTCAAAAATGATATTGAGGTTTCTAATATCATTTTTTTCTAAACTGAATATTTTGCGCGAGAGACACTTCCAAAGTGGTAAAATGTTAGTCCCCCCCCTGTAACTTCTAAAATAAGAGAATGATAAAACTAAAAAAAATATATGATGTACATTACGATGCAAAGTTCCACCGAAAATTGGTTTGAACGAGGTCATAAATCGTAAACCACAATTTACCTTTCATTCAATCCTAATGCAATGATTTCTATGGATAATCAAAGGCAATGATGTATTTCTGTTGCCGCTATTGTTATACAAATACTAAAAATAGAATAAAATAAATATTTAAGGGGGCTCCCATACAATAAACATGATTTTTTATAGATAATGGTACGGAACCCTTCGTGTGTGAGTCCGACTCGCACTTGGGCGGTTTTTTTGGTTTCGATGGTTCCCACTATATAGTATTTACTTACTGATTCGTGTATTTGATTTGAGTTAGACTGCTGAGCCTTAAGACCTGAGCTTTTTACAGCTTTATGAACCCGGCGGAAACGTCAATTATTTAATGCAAAAATTAAAATTTCTTCGTTGAAATCAAACCAAATATTTTCTCTCTCTCCACTTTTTTTTTTAATTATTATTTCTCCTATTTTAGGTGAAGCCTCTCTACGACCTTCTGCACGCCTACGTCCGTCGCCGTCTCCGGGAAGCGTATGGTCCCGAACGTATCTCCAGGTCGGCACCGATTCCTGCCCACGTGTTGGGCGACATGTGGGGACAGAGCTGGGCTGGAATAGTGCCCATCACGCTACCATATCCAGGGAAGAGGCTGGTCGATGTTACCCCTCGGATGGTTGAACAGGTTTGTCAGATATTTTGTAGTTATTTTGTTACATTGCATAATTTCGGAGATTTCACGCTTAGGAAGATTTATTTTTATTTAAATGGTGTAGCAGAGTATGCAGGCTACGTGGTGTTAAGTGTTCGCTGCAGCTCATGGATATTTAAACACAATCTCAAGCAAGCATAGATAATTCTTGTCTGAAGTCGAATTTAGTTGCGTTGTTACTCAAGGAGGTTGATGGTCACCTCATGTATGTCTTTCCGGCAACTGCACTTTTTCACTGGAACGTAATAAAATTATTTAAAGGCAGAAGTGGGTGCAGCGGTGGTACCTCCCAGGGCGAACCATTAAAGTTCTATCACCTACACTTACTTCAAGAAGCTAAACGTATTCTTTCTTTCTTTGAATGTTTTTACGAACTACTGCACCAGTGAGTTTAATAAAGCAGGTCAAGTGCCCAGGTTAGCTTTGAAAATCTCAGAGAAATTTGACGTTACTGTCACATTCACGGTGAAGGAAATTTTTAATGAAATCTTAGCGGGCCGTGTATCATCACTTGATAGACAAAACATCTTAATCAGATGTGCACGATGACTTTAAGCCACTAGGTTCTTTCAACCTTTTTTTTAGGCTACGTTTCCACCAGATTTATGTCAGGATGCTTAGCAAGGAATATGTTTTAAAAAAACCAATAGTCGCCTCTCGTATAACAAAGAGATTCAGACTGTATCTATAACGCTGGCTGATAGCGGATTGGTGGAAAACCTTTTGGAAAAACTATCACAGCTCATTATTAATAATGGATCTATTTTTCTCTAGGGCTTCACTCCCCTAACAATGTTCCAACTGGCGGAGGAGTTCTTCGTGTCGATGAACATGTCGAGAATGCCGCCCGACTTCTGGGCACTGAGCGTGTTCGAGCAGCCCGAGGGCCGCCACGTGCACTGCCAGCCTTCCGCTTGGGACTTTTGTAACAGACATGACTATCGGTACGTTGTTTGTTTTTACTATCATCAGTTTAATAAACAGCTAAACGGAGCGGTTAGGCTTAAAATAGATGACGATGATGAAGGATTCGGAGGGCATATTACTTAAGTTGTTATCGTATATAGCAGTCGATAAACCTTGACTGGCGTCCAACAATGGGCTGGCCACTAATCTTCACCAAAGAGCGCTTTGGATTTTGGATGGATTTTGCCTCCCAGTTACGAGCATATTGCAGGCAAAAAAAAAAATGTAGAAATATTATCAGAATCAAAGTAAAGATATTTTATATGGTTAGAAATCACTGTGAGTTCTTTTACTTTTTATTATGCCCTGAATATTTAAGGAAATTCTATATTTTATGACGATCAGCAAATGACTATAATCACTAGATTAATGTGTTATTTGAAGGCTCTTTTTCCTTTTAGGCACTCTTTATGTGATGATATTATCTAATAATTCTTATATGTAATATTATATAAATATAGTTATATTAACTTTAAGATTTTCTCGATAGACTATTAATAGTTATAATTATCTGCACACAGTTTTTAGGACATGTTTCTAGCCCTATCCAGTTCATTTTTTTTTCATTTACCATAATTTCATTTCAATTCTAGTATCAAGATGTGCACACACCCTGACATGAAGGACCTGATCACCGCTCACCACGAGATGGCCCACATTGAGTACTTCCTGGCGTACAGGAATCAGCCCAAGGTCTTCAGGGATGGAGCCAACCCAGGTAAGTGTAAAATAAATTATTAGACATGTTCTTTCCTTACTAGCTGCAATCCCTTTTTGCGTCCCACTGTACGGGTCTGGAGGCATGCGCCTTCAAAGTTGTGGAGAATGCAGCTGCTCCAATACTGGTTGGAGGAGATGCGGTTTAGTGGCCAACCCGCTGCCGGATGTTGTCAAACCACACATGGGTTTTCGATAACAACCGTGATTGATGGCTTAACGTGACCTCCGAAGCGCAGAAACGCGCATGTAATTTTAGCTACTAGTGGTCACCCATCTAAAAGCCGACCGCACCCGTTTCGCTTAGCTGCGTGGATCGCTTGCGTTTTACGCTAGCCGCTGGGCCAGCCTGGCGCGTTTCAATTCCATATTAAAATAAAAATATAGTTAGTGTTGGTAGGACTCACAAAGTAGACAGCAGAAGTACCTCAACGGACCCACTCTACCATGTAGAAATTGTATTGTGTTTCGGTTGAAAGCTGCAGTTGTCGATCAGACGTATATGAGGTCACAATCAGTTTCCGCAACAGCAGCGCAACTGTATACTATCTCAGGCAATACTCAGGTTTACCTGAGGTTGTGTAGATGTTCATAGGCTGTAGCAAAGCAACCACTTAACTCCACGTGGCCTACATGGTAATAAAAAAAAAATTTAAAGCAATAAAATTTAAACAGGATTTCAGCGACAATAGTTAAATGAAATGATTAAAAATATAGAATAAAGGGGTTTCCGGGGTTGCGGGCGGTGAGAGTGGGAACTCGACTCCGGCAAGGACGGCGGCCGCATGCTGCCGTAAGCATCGGAAGGTGCAGGAGAGCACATCTGCTCACCGAAGATTGGGCCCGTTCTGGGGCACCGCGCGTGGAGGACACCGGTGCATTCCACTGGAGATCCCGGAGTCCTTCCCAAGCACAGAGGCTAGCCACCGAAGGGGTTTTTAGTGCGGTACAAATACCACATAACCCAGTATCCCCTCCCAAGATGCCGGATATCTTTTGAAGGTTAGATGCAAAAAAAGGTAAACGAAATCATATGAAGATGAAGTTTTATGAATTATTGATTTTATATTTACTGAACTCGTCACATTAAACACAAAAGGAACATTTGATTTGGTTAAAATAGTTCTTAAATTAACAGTGCTATTGGCTCTTAATAAATTAAATTACAATATTATCATTATTAAAAATAGAATGGTCTTCAAACTGAAGTGCGTGGCTTTTACTCTTTTTTTACCACACTTTTACCTACCTCATGTCTTACTTTAACAACGGAAAGCTAAGCGATTCGATGCGACACATTCCGACACATAAAGCAAAAACTATGGCGTTCTTTTTACCTACTTGAACAAAATATGCATTTTTATTAACACGCTTTTATTAACTTGACCTGTATGTATGAATGTATGTATGTATGTAACGGAATCTTTTAACTTAATTTTCACTTACTTCTAGGAGTCTGATTAACTTGAAAATTTGCACAGGGGTCAAGGGCCGATGACAATACAATAATCTTATAACTTTATATTAAAGTCCTAACTAGGATCATCAGGATAAGAAAAAATATACGAGGGGCGGCTGATAAGTTCGCGGCCTAAGAAATTTTATGAAACGAAACAAACAAAGTTTTATATTTTTAACACGCTTATATTAGCCTGACCTGTATGTATGTATGTTGTAACGGAATCGTTTAACTTCATTTTCACCTGCGTCTGATTAACTTGAAAATTTGCATTTGCCAAGGGCAGATGACAATGCAATAATATGAAAAAAAAATCTAACTAAAAAATTAAAAATAAAATGTACGCTTTTTTTACTGTAAAATACATTTTCTTCTTATTTTTTACTTTTTAGTTCGTATTTTCACAAAAGCGTGTTTTTTAGTTTTTTAAACTACATTTTAATTGTTGTTATAATATAATTTTGACGTTTCTTAATGCAGCCATGTAGGCTGCACAGCATACATTTGATTTTCACATCGCACAAGGCTAACTGGACCAAATATTTTCATACTAGATGCTGCCGAATACAATCTTCTATACAGAATACAGTAGTACACGCTCAGTAATAACACACATTTAATTCATACAACTGATTCGTTCTCATGTTCTAAATATTTTGTTTTACCTACAATTAATACTCCTATATAGTAAATAATATTTTGTATGCTTAAACTATTTACATTTAACGTGAACTACAGCTAATAAAATGCAAGTGTTCTCATAAATCAGTTGCATTTGTGATCGTATTAATTCTCTTATTATTTCTAAACATCGTTGTACATTTCTTAAATTTAATGGGCATTCATAAAGTAGCACCCCAAAGCTGCAAATATAGGTAACAGCGTCATCTCGTAGTGAAACGACGAAACTCCGTTGCACAGATCTGTGTCACAGTGGCAGTAGGTGACGAATATCTCACCGACACCTGTTTGTCTTCTGCAGGTATGGTTGCTAGGTGCTTCATGGAGGTATCCACAGGAGCGCACTACTCGGATTGTGCCATAAACTGTAAAAGCAGAAAAAGTTAAAAGATTTAATGAGAGAGAACAACAAGAAGCACCTTTAAATGATCAAATCAAACATTTGTAGGCCTCTTCTTCTTATACCATTGAATACGAGTTACGCCTTTTTTGCCACTTTCGGTACGTTAGTAGTTAGTATTCGTGCCTGCGGTGAGCCTGCTGGCCATACTTGCAAAGTATCAAACACTATGGAAGAGACAAAAGTTTAAAGTAGCAACTTTAACCTTGCTTGATATGGGATCCAAATTTTCAGGAGAAACAATAAGCGTTCAAGTAGTATGGCATATTCGCAATTGATATATTGTTATCTGTATACTAACAGTTACTCCTGTGAGTAACGTCTTACGAAGTACTTACTTTCCATTTTAATGACACGGCAAAAGGTAGCCTCCGTGATGTCGATATGTTCAGGAGGATCTTTCAGGGAACAGTTGATGACGCCAAGACTGAAGGGGTCAAACTCTTCACCGCATCGGGGGTCGAAGGCACTGTTGCAGTCATAGCAGAAGATCGATGATGCTGAAAAACATGATATAAAAGGGGTTTTACAATGAATAGCCTTGCGACAGTAATAATTGTTAGAATATACTTACGATGCAAATAACGCTACACACTCATAGCCCCACAGTAGAGTATATATACCCTCTGTCGTGGGTACCATGGACACATACAAAGATAGAAACACAAACACTCAGACCGAGAACAGAAATTTAAACTCAACATTCAAATTTCTGTGGTAGCCTGCCGTAGCCCGGAGATTCCTCGCACCCCTTGCCCCACCGATACCATGACCGCTATCTTGGCCCGGCCTCGTGGGGTGGCCGGGAACTAGGGGCATTGTATATGGCACTACTTATTGGAAGATTTTGCCCTAATCGCCACGCTGGGCAAGGGGGTTGGCGATCATGGCTGGACATTTCGAACAATGACTGTGCTGCCCATAAATGTTGACTGTATTTAGTGCCCGGTGTTGATTTGTGATGGGTATCCCGCCATCAGTCGGTCATCAGAGCCTGGTTGGATTCTCAGCAGGGTGCACCGCGTGCAGGTGAGGTTGACTTTTGGAAATTAAGATGTGATGTTCCCTTGCACGCCTTGGGAGAGGCCTATATCCAGCAATGGACTAATATGGGCTGGTGAGTGAGAGAATTATTCATATTTCTGTTTCGCCAGGAATCGAACCCGGGACTCCTCGATTGGCAGTCCGGAATGTTAACCATTGCGCTACGTAGGTCGTCAAAAAGATTTATCAGAGTTTGTCATGCTACTCTTTGTGTTAGGATTCTTCCTAAGATGTGGAAAAACCATATTCAAAATAAAAACATAAATTTAGCCCATCATCATTAAATGTATGGCGCTGTCACAAGCAATTTTTTTCCAGAATTCTATATTAGGACCACATTGATAGAACACGCATGCACTTTATTCATTATATCCGTATTTTATCAAAGCTTAGCAATAACACCAAATAATATAATAAGTAAATTAGGGTTTTACTTTGGGCGGCTTCCGAGCTTCAGAGTTTGATTTTCAATTACTTGTTGGGTAGACACACTGGAAGCTATGAACCCAATGGCTAATGTGATTATTATAAAGATGGAAGGTTAAATAAAAATGTATGTTCATTTTTGCGGTATCCCTATTAGGTCCACAGTTAGTCTAAAGTAGATATAGCATAATTATTACACTAGCCTTCCGGCAGCGGCTTCGCCTGCGTGGACCCATTTTAATGGGTCCCCGTAGGATAAAAAATAGACTATGTGCTATTCCAGGCTTCATTACTATATTAAAATCATAGGCGTTTAGCCAGTTGCTTTAACCGCGTTGACCCTATTACCCGTTTTCACGTAGGAATAAAGCATTTTTCCGCAGTAAAAAGTAGCCTATGTTACTCAGTTGTTCTCTGAATGTAGCTTTCTAATGGTGAAAGAATTTTTGAAATCGGAACAGTAGTTTTTGAGTTTATTCATTAAAAACATACAAAAGTATAAAAATACAAATCTATCCTCTGTATAATATTAGTTTAGATATAGATTACATCGTTGCATTAATACATTACTGCTATTACTTGCTCAACTCACAATCCATTTGCGGAGCTTAGCACGTGTTTTCAGACTTACATAATATGTTGCATAGAACGTGATAAAATAAGACAAGGATGTCGGTTACTTAGTGATAACTAAGCCAAGTTCAACCGACGAGCTAATCCAATTCACCGTCGGTTGCTTAGTAAGGTTTCGTTACACATAACTCTACTATTTCAGAAAAAGTAGGACACTCATATTATTATTTTTTGAGTGGTTTAATGACTCTATTGTGCATTCTGTATGCTTTTTGAAGTGTAACTTTTTGTGCACAAAGAGAGTAAAACTTTAAGGTCGTCGTTATATCATGGAATTGACGTAATGTCACACAACGCAAACTCAACATCCAGGCTTTCTTTATAAAATAGATAGTAAACCAGAAACTCGAATTACGCATGTATTTGTCGTTGGTCTAAATCGCAAGTATATGTTATTTCGATCTATTTAATTATTATTAATTAAATAGACTTAACTTAATACTAATTACTAATACTTAATTTAAATAAAATTAACATATTATTGAACACAATAGGGGATGGTCAGGAGTAATGTGGTTGATCTCTAACATCTCTAATTTCATGAGAATTTTCATACTGTTCGCTCTGATAACTATCAATAGAAGACACTCTTTAAAATCTTGTCGGAGGCCTTGTGAACGATTTAAAACCATCTGAAAATCTGCTTTTCAGTCTAAGTTCCGTAACTCGAAAGTTAGGTACTGGGAGAGGCCCGCGCTCATCAGTAGTACGCGATTAGTGTTGAAGCTACCTTACCAAACGAGTATGCGGGTTAAAGAGTACCTGCAGTCGATTGACATTTACATTAAATCAATCACGTTTTTGGACGGGTATGCATCTGCGCTGTTACAAAGTTTATTTATCTAATCAGCTAACATGATGCTGACTATGTTTTGAGCACTTGATACAGAATTAGATTAAGTTACACGTATCAATAGCTAAGTATATTTATATTTCTTCATAAATATGGTAATAGTCATCGAAAACTGTCAGTCCTTACTGCTTTGTACTTACTGATATTGACAGTACAAATCATATCTATAAAAGAGAAAGTGTGTATGTATGTTCCTTATAGACTCCGAAACGGCTGGACCGATTTCAATGAAATTCTCGGAGAATCTTCAGATTGGTCCAACGAGTAATCCTGTAAAGTTTGGTTCACTTCTCTTTCTAACGCGGGTGAAACCGCGGGGCACAGCCAGTAATATATAAATCTTCAAGATTTAAATAAACGCGGCTAAATTATTTGAGCTTAACAGGAAAACAGTATTGTAATATCTAAGCGCTATTATATACACTACAACGATACTGCGACATACGTCAAAAACATTTAAAACTCTTACCATATTTAAAGCAGATAACTGCAGCTAACAGAAAGGTTAAAACTGTCGAACTTTTTGATGAATTCATTTCGAATATAATAGCTATTTTTACACATGAAGCGTCTACTTTTTCTTGCTGTTACACTGACTGCTCTGAATTAGGATGGTACTGTGGCATCGTAATTTGATTAGTGAGGCTTGAGATCCACTTAAAGCGATATTTACTTGTCAGCTTTTTAGCAAAACAGGCAAAATTATTTAATCTCTACTCGGAATTTCGATAGCTGATGGTATTGGATGATGGTATAGGACAGCCTCCGTGGCGTAGTGGGTGATGAGCCGACTGAGAAGCGTGAGGTCTTGGGTTCGATTCCCACCCAGGACAAATATTTGTGTGATGAACATGACAATTTGTTCTGTGTCTGGGTGTTAATTTATCTATTTAAGTATGTATTTAGAATTATATAAGTATGTTTATCAGCTTTCTTTTAGAAATGAAAACCAGAAGCAGAATATTTAGATCACCATTTAATTCACAAAGCCTTTGATACAATTTACAGGTAACGATTTAAGGTTTCTAATTAACATTTCCTTATATAACAACAATTAAATAATAAGTAAGCACAGACACAGAATTTCAGTACGCAATCGGGCAGAGTTACAGCCGTTATCAAGATTAAAGCACTAATAATCCCCCCCTTAGAGGAGGCCTCGCTTTTATAGGAGTTTTCTCCTACCTCGTCACATTTTTTATTCAACTACCGACGTTAATTCCTAACATTTCTGATTACCATAGTACAAGTTCTGCTTAGTTTGGAATCAGATGGTGTTGTGTGAATGGTCCAAAGATATTTATTATTATTATATTTATTCATTAATTGAATATTTTGTATTCCTATTTTGACATAGATATCTTTCCTGTTTGTCTTTCGTGGGCAGGATGTTTGGTGACAACGTTTTATTCTTTTCACCAAAAGACTGAACTAACTTCCATAGATGGTGTTTGAAAGTATATGTGCACAGTTACTTGTTTCCTACAAAACATGACTGAAAAAGTGGGCCGATATATAAATTGGTGACAACTGATACCCATGCAATCGGCACTGATGAAACCTTTGTTACAATTTCAAAATAATATAAATATAGTAATATGCATAAATTTATTGTATTGCTCTTACTTATTTTATATTTTCATATAATATGTCTGAAACCTTTTTTGCGTCCCATTGCTGGGCACGTGTCTCTCCCTATTAGTGTGTCCCCTGTGATATAATATAACATGTTAAATTAACGAATAAATATAAATACCAAACACACAACGCCAAGTCATTAGTGATTCAGATTTGCAATATAAATAGCTTGTCATCGTAAAAAATACGGTTTCCGTCTCATTCCTAAAAAAAAATGACGGGTAAGACATTGGAAAACCCAATATAATATGTTGTAAGAGGACATAAACATTTGAATAGGACTTTAAAAGTTTGTTGAATCAATACAATGTCCCTTCACTCGATTACAAATTGTGGAATTGGCTGACACCTGTACATTTAGGATAGAGTCGTATTTGAGTTATTTGTCAAAAATTTGCTACGCCTGTCCATTTTTGTTAAGTCATTATGAATCATTATATCACTGTTTAAAAATTCAAACAATTTTGTCTTTTCAAAGAATGCACAATTGAACAAATTTAATGATTATTTTTTACACTTTACCTTATCTATTTTTTACTCTCTTTATGTTGATTTAGTCTTACTGAGTTATATCCTCGCTAGGTGTTCGTACGTAAACGGATGAAAACATGTTTTTTCTTTGCTAAAATGTTTGTCCTCAAATCAAACGCGTTTTATTTTGTATATGTTATCATCACAAATAATAACATAATAATTAAGGGTATCAAATTTTACTGATCTCAATTAAGAACTGTGATAAGATTTTACATTTGCAGTTTTTTAATTTTTTTTTAAATCTTGTCTTTAAGAGGACAGCGGCCCTTGTTTATGAATGAAGGTGAGCAAAGCCATAGAAAAAGACTACAGTGCCATCTATGATCCTCTTGTATATCTTGTTTGGTTGCCAGTAGTCCGTATTTACTAATAATCAGTTTCCATCCATCCGTCCATAAGCTTTTCATAGTCCACTGCTGGACATAGGTCTTCCATAACGTTCGCCAAGCCATCCGGTCCTGCGTCCTTTGAATCCAGCGGTTTCCCGCTGTCTTCTTCAGATCGCCAGTCCACCAGGTTGGAGGATGGCCTGTGTTCCTTTTGCCGAGACGTGGTCACTATTCGAGGACTTTTCTTCCCCATCAGTTGTCAGTCCTTCAAACTAGATGGCCTGTCCATTGCTACTTCAGCTTGCAGTTTTTGAGAGTTGTGTCAGTAACCTTTCTTCGTAAACATTTCAGTGCGTCTGAAATTATGTAAGTAGTGGCCATCAATCCATGTCTCAACCGCGCTAAGCATTTCTTCTTCAGCTTTGTAATTATGCAGTGGTAGTTCGTAAGCAATTGAAGCTTGAGATGCCTCAGTAAAAATAGGAAAACCACTGGCCTCCCCATTACATATGTAGTAACGCAATTAGCCATGATTGCACTTTCACTGCACTAATAACATAACGGACGCCAATAAGCGTAGGATTCTTATGTGATCTCGTAATATACGATATATCAGTACCTTATCAAGAAATTCTTCATTTTTATTATGTTTGGAATGTATTAAATAGGAAATAATGAACAAAAGAAATAAATAATGTAATTAGTTTAAAAAACTATAAAACACGCTTTTGTGAAAATACGAAGTAAAAAGTAAAAAATAAAAAGAAAATGTATTTTACTGTAAAAAAAGCGTGGGGTGCTTTTTGAGATACTATTGACACCATGCACCCCACGCTCGCACATTTTTTAGTTATTAAAACTAATTACATTATTTATTTTTAATTTTTTAGTTGGATATTTTTTCATTTGCATTGTCATCGGCCCTTGACTCCTGTGCAAATTTTTAAGTTAATCAGATGCTTAGAAGTAGGTGAAAATAAAGTTAAAAGACTCCGTTACATACATACATACATAATATAAGTACATACAGGTCAAGCTAATATAAGCGTAAATCGGTATCTACTTAGAAGTCTATTTCTTAAGAAAACTTTTCCAGCGCATTTGCGAATAAGAGAGTATGGTGATGAACTAACAAGCTGTTTATTATTTAACTCGGCTGCAACCGTCGGGTCACTCCCCATTATTTGGGAGACCTGGCGCTTACTTCATTAAGCTGCTTGGTAGAGATTCGGATTGGTGGCCATATCGTTGCCACATTGTTTAAATTTTACATGAAATTTGTCACTGGCGATAACCAATCCGTCCATCCGTTTCACTATTCTGCGTAGATCACTTGCATTCTGCCAGCCGCTGGGCCATGTGCCCTATTTTTTTATACAAGCCTTTATGTACCACTGTTGGGCACAAGTCTCGTCTCTCAGTCCCTGTAGCTTCGGGATTAAGAATAGAGCTACGGTATCCCCTGCCTGGTCGTAAGAGGCGACTAAAAGGGGGCTTCTGGGGCACGGTGAGAGTGGGAGCTCGACCCATCCAGCCAGCAGCCCCGGGAGGGATGGCGGTGTGTGCGTGGCCGCATGCCATCGCGAACACCTGAAGGTGCAGGAGAGCACATCTGCTCTCCCGAAAATAGGCGCTTTCTGGGGCACCGCGCGTGGATGATACCGGAGCGTTCCACTGGAGATACCGGAGTCCTCCCCAAGCGCAGAGGCAGGCCACCGAGGGGGTTTTAGTGCGGTACAAATCCCACATAACCCGGTATCCTCTTCCAAGGTTCTGGGTACCTTTTGAACCTCGGTTCGGTCGGTAGGTCCCCCTCGATACAAAATAATAGATCTCCTCTCTCGGAAGTTAGAGGAATATCTTCATTTACTCATTACGTTTACCACAGGACAAAGCAAGGAGCAAACCATTGTTTTGCCTTCATTTACATAATTAATCCGAAATGCGGTCCCGTGTTACGAAATTGGAACCGAGCACGTCGATAACATCCTTATTGTTGTTACAATTTTATTACATATGAATGAATATAAAAATGCAATTAACTAATTAACTCTGTGCCATATTTTTCTTATATCGAGCAACGCACACTTTTTTCACAATAATACTAGTATTTTTTGTTCATTAGCTTTAGACGATCCTTATGGCACAATGGTTACCATGCCGAACTGCCGATAGGAGGGTCCCGGGTTCGATTCCCGGCGAGGCAGAAATTTGAATGTTGAGTAAATATTTCTGTTCTCGGTCTGGGTATTTGTGTTTCTGTCTTTGTATGTGTCCATGGTACCCACGATACAGGGAATCCTAGTGTGGGTCTATGATTGTGCAGCGTTTATTTATTTATTATTATTTTCTGCTTATATTAAGGATTATTTTTCATATTTTAGTTTGATGTGCTTCAAAACCGTGTTTTTTAGTTTTTTTTAAAGACAAAGACAAAGACATTTATTTGCACAAATATGGGTGTTTACAAAGTTGTTTATATATATTTAGTTCGCCATATTTACCTTCCATGAGGTATGCAAATATACAATGATAAAAATTTATAAGGAAAAAAATTAAACTATAATACAATTACGAAATGTACATTTACATCTATTTTAATATTATTTTTATTTGTCCCATATTGCGCCTTTTATAAATAAAAATAAAAATATTTATTTATTTATATTTCGGATCGGTTCCGAGCGTCAGCTTTGGGTTTAACTATATAATTGTGTTGGTTTTAGTCTATTTAACATCACTTAAACGTAAAACGGGGCACATTTATTACATTTAGAGATATAGACAAGACATAGCAAGGAACAAACCACGGTTTTGCTTACATTTACATAATTAATCCGAAACGCGGTTCCCGTGTTACGAAATTGGAACGATGCGTGTCAAGACACTGTAAGCTCGCAGTTACATTGCGCGCGCGTACAGCGGATTAGTGTGCACGCTTTCAAAATATGAACTGATGACCTCCGTCCATCCATCCATCCGTCCGTCCGTCTAACCAGCCTTTAAAAGTCTACTGCTGGATATGGGCCTCCCCTAATAAACTCCGTCCGGTCCTGCGCCCTTGAATCCAGCGGCTTTCCGATATCTTCTTTAGGTAGCTTCTTGATATCTTCTTCAGCTCGTCAGTCCGTCTGCTTGGAAGGCCAACTGTGCTCCTTTTGCCGAGACGTAATCGTCATTTGAGGACCTTTCTTCCCCTTCGGTTTTCGGTCCTCCTAACTATATGACCTGCCCATTGCCACTCCAGCATGGAAATATTGAGAGATATTATTATGTCTGTAAACATGACTGACACTTAATAATGATTACTATGCCGCACTGGCAATCAAGGGTCTAGGATTCGATGCGAGGTAAAAATTGGAATGATGAGTTTCAATTTCTGTTCTTGGTCTGAGTATTTATATTCATATCTTTTGCGAGTACACATGGTACCCATGACTTCTAGAAATTCTAGTGTGAGGCTGTGAGTGTGTTGCGTAATTTATTACCCAATTGACAACCCACGTGGCGTTATGGTTATAATGCCGGACTGCCGATCGGAGGGTCCCGGGTTCGATTCCCGGCGAAGCAGAAATTTGAATGATGAGTTTAAAATTTCTGTTCTCGGTCTGGGTGTTTGTGTTTCTGTCTTTGTGTATGTCCATGGCACCCACGACACAGGGTATATCTACCCTACTGTGGGGCTATGAGTGTGAAGCGTTATTTATTTATTTATTTATTTATTATTAACAATAATTTGCGAGTGTGCATTGTTTGTAAAGTAAAATGAATTTGTGTGAGTTGTGCCATTGCGCAAATAATGAAATGAATTTTTCTCCATTTGATCTAGACCCTTCGCACTTACCGGGGCTTTTTCTTCTTTGAATTTAAACTCACAGCTGAACTATATTTTTATTGTTTTTCCCGTAATAATTAGACTTAATGCCTGATGTTGTCTCTACCTGCCAAACCTTGGCTATAATAAGAAATTAAATCTAAATAAATTTTGCTACATTTAAAGAAGGTATTTTTATATAGTGCACTACAAATCGTAGTACACAGCGAAGAAAATCCACGGAAATTAACACTGGTATTACGGTATCGCGTTACGTAACGCACGCGCATCTTAGCGCGCGCAAGGTGCACAGAATTAGTGCAATGGATCTGGAAGTGACATTCTCAGTAGAAATAACCTGTTCAAATGATTCAATCAGCTTCTTTTCTTTCATCTGTTCGTAACCCTTTTTATGGTTCCGTACCCAAAGTGTAAAACGTGACCCTATTGCTAAGGCTATGCTATCTGTCCGTCTGTCACCAAGATGTAATCTCATGAACCATGATAGTTAGTTTGTTGAAATTCTCATTGCCTTACTTCTATTGCCGCTATAACAACAAATACTAAAAAGAGAATAAAATATATATTCAAAGCGGCTCCCATACGACTAACGTGATTTTTTTTCCGTTTTAATAACGAGTCTGACTCGCACTTGACCGATTTTTAGTACTTTACAGATCTACTGCTGGGCACAGGTCATGCTGGCCAAGTGCGACCAACATGTTCATTGTGTTGTATAAATTACTACATTGATTCACAAATGTACACAATTTAGGTGAAATCTATCGTCCCACTGCTGAGCACGGGTCTCTCCCCATTATTGGGGAGGCCTGGAGCTTACTCCACCAAGCTGCTCCAATGCGGGTTGGTGGAGATGCGGGTTAGTGGCCAACCCGCTATCGGATATTTTCAAACCGCCCATAATGCCTCCGACAAAGTTTAACGACTTTTATCTATCGACAAAAACCGGGACTTAACCTGCCCTCCGAAGCACGGAAACGCGCATGAAATTTTTTGCCACTAGCGGTCACCCATCTCACACCCGACCGCGCCCGTTTGGTTTAGTTGCATAGATCGTTTGCATTCTACGCTAACCGCCGGGTTCATGCGCGCATAAAATATGTTAACGCAATCAATTTATCACGACACTATATTTAAATGGATTATTTTAACCTCTTTTTTCTGTTCCACTGTTTTGTATAGTTGCTCTCGGAAGCGAGAAGGGTTAAGGCCGTAGTTAACCACACTGGCCAATCACGGTGATGTAAAACATCGTATTAAATATCACAACATTTTCTCTAACCGTGGAGCGGCAATAACTTCTGAATAAACTTTTATGTTGTATGTGTTACTTTTGAATAAACTAACGCAAAATGTAATCACGTGCATGTAATGCATGACGTAGCAACTTGCTATGAGTACGTTACTGCCTAGAGCGACGTTGGTAGTATTTTTTCAATAAAACGATATTGTTAACTGTAAAATATTGTTTAAATTGCAAAAATGTATGCTTAAGCACATTTTATCTACCCTGTACACCATCTCAATGTCCATTCTAGTACAAAACTAAAATTATATCCGCGTATATTTTTTTGACTGTCTGCGAGGTTTGCAAGGAGGTCAAGTTTACATCATATCATGTTTTATTTTTGTTATAATAGAGTAACTAACAAGCAGATCTCATCTTAAGTGGTCGCGACAGCTCATATAGTCATGTAATGGAACAAATATTGGTAGTGTATGATTTTATTAGTCGAATGGAGTAGCAGACGAACTTGCAGGCAGGCCATTGAATTGAATTGAATTTCCCTTCTTTTTCTTGACTATAAAAATTACCATTGCTTTTCTTTCGTATTAATTTCTCATTACCAAAGCCTACCCCACATTTTCATCATCACCCAGGGTTGAATGGAAGACAATGCCTATAGGCATTAGGTTTAACTATTTGTAACTCCTAGTTATAAAGGTGTTTGCAAAAATGAATAAATAAATACATACGCTACTATTCCAAAGACAGACAGATGGTTGCTTCATGTAAATCTGGCCGGTAACTGCACCTTTCCATCAAAACACACTATAATTTGCTTCAAGGCAGAAGTGGGTGCAGCGGTGGAACTTCCCCGGGCTAACTATTAAAATTCGACCACCTATTTTATCGATGAAACCTATTCTGAATGTCATTTCTGATCTTTTGTCCGATGTTACTTTACTAAATTATACCTTTAAGTCCTCTTTAGTACATCTATATTATGGGTATATAAAGAAATTTCTAAGGACTAAATTTTTAAGGACCGCGGAATGTTCCGAAACTAGTCGGGCGATCCCGAAAAACCGAGTGAGTAAAACCGTTTTTATATTACAATGAATAAAGACACTCACGACACCTTTAAGGACAAAATTTTTATATGATAACTTTTCGATAAATTTACAAGTTAATATTTTTTGGGATAGTGTTTTGATACGAGTATCAATAGATAGAAAAATATACAGGTTATTTTGTGACGTAAGACAGCCGTCTATCATATTTACGAGTATAATAAAGTTAATCTAAAGCTTCTTTCCGTATGTTGAATCTATTGTTTTAGTATTCTTTGTTTTCGTACCACTTTTGGCTGGTATATCTTACAGATCTTACTTTTTATCTAACGTTATTACAGTCGGCCGTCGTGGAGGATTTAGTGGTAGCGATGAGAAGTTTTGTCCATTGTTTTGATCGTTATGTAATGAAATGATATGCAAGAGTTAAATGTTGCTATCGAGGTTGTTATTTCATTATTTAACATGTTATAAAGAAGGCATAAATATCCCCCGTGATTGCAGTGACTCTATCGTAATAGCCTAAGCCTAAGGTCAATGTCCGAAGATGAAAATCTATGTATTTATTTATATAAAATTAATCCCTATTTTCCTTGGTCACGGCATCACGCCGGAACGGCTGGACCAAACTCCCTAATTCTTTTTTTGTTGTGTTTGTTTTTGTCAGGAAAAGGTTCTTATGAAAAAAATTAAGAATATTGCGCAGAAAATTAGATAATAAAAGAATATTTAACTACCAAATTAATTTTATTCATTTAAAATTCGAACATAATATTCATAGCTAAGACAAGACAACGTCTGTCCTAACTATAAATATTTATTATAACTTAAACAATGACGTTTCATTGAATATATTTTGAACCGAAACAACTTTTGATAGATTAATTTTACTATGGACAGTGTCAAACGGTACTTCTTATATTGAATGGACTATTCATGTATAGGGTTTTAGATTTATTAATTAACAAGCCACAAGTGAGACATAAGACCCCGTAATTAACCGTAAGTAACATAACAAAATTTAGTTTGCTTAGGAAAGTGCGGTTGCTGGCCAGACTTATATAAGACTACAATCGGTCTCGGAGGCCTAAACGCGAATATATACGACCTCCGGCAGATCCGAACTTGAGACCACGTGACCTGAGCCTTTAGTGTAATTTTGTTAACGCGCAAACGTTACTACTGCGTCCGAGTTAAAATTAGACAGATAGATCTTAACCTGAAAAGCATAAGGTCGATAATTAAATTCTTAACGCAAACGCGATGGTAACGTTTTCGCGTGTGCAGACTTACACTAAGGCCTCTGCTTGGTCGTCTGCTACCCAATTAGAACAAAAACGTTTAAAAAAAACGTATTTTGTGCATTACTTAGAACGACAACTCGAATCTTTTTGTACCACGAGTAATGATAAATGTCCGTATAAAACCTAAAAGCTAAATTTAATTCACATGATATAATCCGACATAGGAAGTGCCACGAGAACTAACAGCCCTAGGAAGTAAATCAATTATTTCTTTGCGAGAGTCAGGAAAAATGTCAGACACTCGTCTAGGCGAGACAATTTCCGGCACTGACTCTGGATGTTTCAATTATTCATTGCGATTACTTACAGCTACGTAAAAGTTTCTTTTGGACCGATTTCAAATTATATAACTTTTTAACAGAAAAAAAAACCGCCTTCAAACGGTAAAAATAATATTGTTCAGTACTTCGCATTTGATACTTTCCCTTGCCGATACCTTCCCATGGTAGTGGCTCTAAACTATTTTGGAGTTGGTGCCCATTCAGAGCGAAAGGTACTTCATTTTAGCAAGGGCTCTGATGCAGTTTTGTAGGTAACTCGAAAAGCCATTCGCATAGATTTTTATTCAACTACAAATTAGGCACTGTAATTAAATTGTATTGATAAAAATGCTGTCAAATTTTTGTCGATATAACTCAATTAAGTTTTTAACAAAAAAATAGAACCGACTTCAAACGGTAAAAAATAAAATTGTTCAGTACCTACTTCTTCTTGCTTATGGTAATGACTCTTAAAACTATTTTTGGAGTCGGGCCCCTACTAAAATGTCGTACCAATCCTTCTAAATGGGCACCGACAGTACAGACAGTGGGACGGTACCTACTTCTTTTTGCTTATGGTTATGACTGTTAAAACTATATTGGAGTTGGTGTCCATTCAGAACGAAAAGTACACTATATTTACAAAGACAGAACATTTTACTAAGGGCCCGACTCCAAAAATAGTTTTAAGAGTCATTACCATAAGCAAGAAGAAGTAGGTACTGAACAATTGTGCACAAATATCTCTTATGCTTCAGAAAGTATAAGAAAATCAATGTGTGTGCCTATAAAATTTGAGAGTTCCCCTCGATTTCCCTGGGATCCCATCATCAGATCCTGATTTGGTGACAATGGGACCACCTCGGGAGTATAAGCATACGAACAAAAAAAGAATTTTGAAAATCGGTCCACAAACGGCGGAGTAATCGGTGAACATATATAAAAAAAATACAGCCGAATACAGTACCTCCTCCTTTTGGAAGTCGGTAAAAATATAGTAATAAAAATTAAATTAAAAAATTTAAAAACTCCCCGACCAAAAAAATTAACTCTAAAAACTAACTAATAATATTTAAACCTATTATAATTATCATCGTCACATATATTATGTGAGTTCAAGTATTTTTATTTTCCAAGCGGCGCTAAGTGAGAAAAACAGGTGTAGTCACAGATTGCAACAAAAGAATTTACTCCGAAAAATTCGCTAAATCGACTCAACCGTTAACGTCGTCTGCCCTCACGTTTAGCGGTCCCTATAACTTCATTGCTCAGCACTATACATAGATATGCGCTTTGATTATAGATTACTGATAGTTAACATAGCGAACCGATCGATGTAGCTAGAAGATGTCGGAGAAAGCGACGCGGAAGTTGCTCCCGCTGGTACCACGTCGGTCCGATACGCGCGATGGTGTAAAGGACCTTTTATTTCTATAGATAAAACATACTAATATCAATCGGTTCGGCTTTGGAACGCTCTGCCTGCTGATATCAGGAAATCACAATCCAAGCTTTCCTTTAAAAACGATGTAAAACTTTCTCAAATAATATTTGTTACAAACCTACTTCTGTTCAATTTCATATTTATACATATGTATATATGTATTTATGGATATATGTGCTTATTGTTATGCAATATATGTTTACTTTGTCTATTTTATTTATCTGCATAAAAATTTATCACTTATATCTATTTCTCTTCTCTTGTCTCTTCCTTAACCGCCTTCAAATTTCTCTGCCCTCCCTTGGATAAGCTGGTAGAAAATGCCACTTGGCATTAAGCTCGCCTTTTGTACCACATTTTATGGGTTCAATAAAGTTTAAAAAAAATACTAAGATGAATATTCTTTAATGCATCAATATGGGTGTTTGATGATGGGTGGATGCTGTTGCTAGAAGTTCAATGTTTTTGGTGATTTCGATTTAGTCTGATCGATGTCCTTCATTTATCGTTTGGGAGAATCAAACCAGGATTTAATTTATGATTGATGATTAAAGTACATACATACAGATTTGTTATTGCGTTTCTTATTTATATTAATTTAATTTATTTCACCACCAGGTTTCCACGAAGCGATCGGCGAGGCGATAGCCCTATCCGTGGCCTCACCCCGCCACCTCCAGACCCTGGGGCTGGTGCAGAAGTCAGTGGACGACACGGCCCACGACATCAACTACCTCTTCACCCAGGCGATGGACAAGCTGGCCTTCCTGCCGTTCGCCCTAGTCATGGACAGGTGGCGATGGGATGTCTTCGCTGGGGATGTTAGAAAGGAGCAGTACAATTGTCACTGGTGGAGATTGAGGTTAGTTCAAGTATTTGTATAAAGTGGAAGTATAGCGTCAGTGGCTGAACAAGGTACCAGGCTTTACCCACGATTAAATTTGGGTAAGTTCGACTACTTTGATAGGGTTTTAAATAAAAAAAGTGGAATGTAAAATTACCAGAATTATATTTTAAACCAGTGGACCCCGCAGACCTTGTCCTACCTTAAAAGTATTAAAAGAGGATTATTTTCTGTATCATTTTAAAGAGTATTTATGTTACTGTCAAATAAAAAATATAAAACGAATAATGACAGATGAATTGTTATTCAGACTATGTCAAACTTCTGCACGATGGCCCGAAGAACCAATGTTTGACAGTTACTAACAGTTTGTATTGGAAAATAAAATAAGTTGTTTTACTTTTAATTTTTCGCAATTTTTCTATATTTTCTCATCGTTTAAACCTTCCCTGGACTTCTACTAATATTTCAAGACCAAAATTAGCCACATTGGTTCAGCCTTTCTTGACTTTTAGCGAGACTAAAGAATAGCAATTCATTTTTATATATAGAAGATTATTATTACTTTAGAAACGATTTTTAAAGATTTATTGGTATAGTTTAACTTAAAAAAGAAAGACTTCTAAAAAAATTTTATTTAAAAATTAAATATCTTATCATTTTTTTATTTGTTACTGTTACGGCTGAAACTGTGTAATCTACAGATTGAGATGGATAATTTTGTTATTTCACTATTCTGAAGAAGAAATTTTACATTTCTTAACAAAAAAAACTATCTATACTTTTCTACACTGTCTCTATCTCTTAGCAACAACAAAATTTAAACGTTCCCGTGAGGCTAACCGCGGCCTCTGATTATGAATATTCTAGAAGCTAATTGCCCAGAGGAATGGAGTCACGCTGACCTAGCGCGGCGCCGGAGCGTTGCGTTGCATTATAATTGCAGTTGTCTAATATATTAGCGTATCCATTTTGGTAATACACCGCTTTCTGGGTAGACCTGTCTGGCTACTGTGATATAGTTGCTATTGTTTATGACGAAACAACAGAGGTGCTCTAGTTGACGTGTATTTTGGTTGTTTATTCACGCATAACTTTTTATTGAGTAGGCCGATTTTGATAATTCTGTATTTTTTTAGATAGAGTATGTCCCAAAGGTGATCCGAAAGAAATGAAACCACTATGGGACCAAAACAAATATTTCAAGTTGCAAATATTTTTTGCATCACTAAAACAATGTAAATACCATCATCTACACCGTCTCACCTCGCCATCTGCCTTTCAGACCTTCATGCTGATGTAATTCAAATTATGAAGCGCGGGTTAACAGACGTCCTTGACTTACCCGTAGCAAGTCAAAACGAAAGCAAAGTTTTTAAAACAAAGCCCTTAGATTTTTTATAGTTATGCTATATGCAAGACTTATCCTTGTTTAAGTTTGTGTGTAGATGTCCATGGGCTGTAGCGACCACTTAACACCAGCCTGCATACTCGTCTGCTACTCCATTGAACAAAAAATCTATTCCACTCTTTCTACGTAGCTTCGGGATTAAGAATAGAGCTACGGTATCCCCTGCCTAAGAGCAACGATGGCCGAGTGGTAAAAAACCGAGGTCTTCCACGCGACTGATCCCGGGTTTAAAATCCTCGGCGCACACCTCTGACACACAAATTTTTAATGTGCGCATTTATCGCTGCTCCACGATGATCGAAAATATCATGATATTTAATTGATTACGATGTATTCCATCGCCGTGCATGCTTGTGAGAATTCATAATTTCTCGAAAGTATGTCGTCCACCAATCCGCACTTTGCCAGCGTGGTGGACTATGGCCTAAATCCCTCTCACGCGTGAGAGGAGACATGTGCCCAGCAGTGGGATTTAAAAAAATCCCCTGCCTGATTGTAAGAGGCGACTAAAAGGGGGCTTCCAGGGTTGGACGTGGTGTGTGCGTAACCGCATGCTGCATGCTGCTGTAAGCATCGGAAGGTGCAGGAGAGCATATCTGCTCTCCCGAAGATGGACCCATTCTGGGCGCCGCGCGTAGAGGTGACCGGTGCGTTCCACTGGAGATCCCGGAGTCCTCCCCAAGCGCAGAGGCCACTGAGGGGTTTTAGTGCGGTTAAATCCCACATAACCCGGTATCCTCCCCAAGGTGCCGGGTATCTTTTAAAGGTTCCCCCTCCCCAATAACAAAAAAGAAGATCTAGTTCTCAGAAATTGGAAAAAGATACAATCGTCTAATATTTGTCACTCATTCACATCGATCTAGTTCAGATACAAAGTGCGACTTAACATACGGCCTTGACTTACCCGTAGCGAGTCTAAAGAAAGCAAAAGTTGCGAGTGCACAGCGAGTGTATCCACTCCACTCTCACTACTCTAGAGTAGCCTTAACTTGGGAAAAACTGCAAAAGTTTTTGTTGTTTTACTTTGATAACTAGGTTTTTTAATTTGAAACATAATTTCGAAGTACCGTATTTTCCGCAAGCAGCCGCTCGCAACTTCTTCTGCGTGGACTTTAGTTGTAGATTTTTTCTGAAATAAAAGTAACTTAAGTTACTCCTCATTACATTAGCTACCTGTCAGTGAAAGTCCCGTCCAAATCGGTCCAGCCGTTTCAGAGATTAGCCGGAACAAACAGACAGACAGACCGACAGACAGACTGATAGACAGGCAAAAATTGTAAAAAAAAATAAGTTAAGTATTTTGGTATATGTACCGTATATACATTCATATGGATGGAGTAAAAAGCGTTTATTTTATTATTACAAACAGACAATCCAATTTTATTTATTTGTATAGATTTTTACGTGTACGTATATTTTTAAACAAATTCTAGTAAGCCCGAGCGTTGCTGGAGACTGGTGATAGCTTTAAGTCAGGCAAAAATGCAGGTTTCCACACAAACAAAACAGAATTAGGGTAGAAATAAGCTGTGCGTTCCAGTCGCATCATCAAAGTTATTCTCGTACCACCATACCCAAAAACCTCATCATTCACCTTTTACGCTCTATGATAATAACTCTAGTTAAGATACGAAGCGCATGTTAAGACCTGGCCTTGACTTATTGGAAAGTAAAAGTTGTGAGTAAAGTTAAAGCACTCGTAGTAAGAGTAAAGTAAAGGAAAGTTCAAGAAATAAAGTAGTTTTCGTATGCGCGTTATTCAGACGCTTTTAGGGATCCATAAAAAAAACTCTCTGATGTTAAATACACTTAAAACGATAACCAGTGTGGCGCAATGATTACCATGCTGGACTGCCAATCGATGGTCCCGGGTTCGATTCCCGGCGAAGTAGAGAGTGAAATGATGAGTTTTAGTTTCTGTTCTCGGTGTGGGTGTTTGTGTTCATGTCTTTATGTGTATCCATGATTCCTACGACACATGGGTACTGTCTGCATGAGATGGGTTAAACGATCATTACCATTTGAATTTATTCATTTTCATGACGGTTACAAACGTAGAAAACAAACGTTTTGATATGTACATTTGTCATGGTGATGAAAAGTGATGCTTCATCACAAACTAAAAAGGTGACAAATAATTATAACCCAACATGATAAAATTATTAGCTCAGGGTCGCTCAGCGGGCGATGGAGAGGGCTATGCTTGGTATTTCTCTATGCGACAGAATCCGTAACGATGAAATCCGTAGAAGAACAAAGGTTACCGACATAGCTTTCAAAATCTGCAAGCTGAAGTGGCAATGGGTAGACCATATAGTAAGGAGGACCGACAACCGATGGAGAAGAAAGATACTCGAATGGCGACCACGTCTCGGTCAAAGGAATACAGGCCGCCCTCCAACCAGGTGGACCTGAAGATGACAGCACGTAGTCGCTGGATTCAGAAGGCCCAGGACCGGGAGGAGTGGCGAACGTAAGGAGAGGCCTATGGGCTATAAAAGGCTGATGGATGGATGGATGGACAAAATTATTCATATCTATTGAAAGAAACGACTAACGATAGGATCAATGAACATTATTCAATGAAACGGAGCTTGAATGGTCAATCAAGTTCAATAACGTTTTTTTAGGACGTCGCTACTTACTCGGTTCATTTAGTATCCAAAAAATAAATATTCAATTAGATCAGGTACATTAAAAATGTATGTATGTGTAAGCGACCGTGTAAACGATTCTCACGGAAATCCTTGCTTATGAATATGGATTCAGCTGCTGAAATTGCTGTTTTTATCAGGGTTGACGATCAAGGAGAAACAAGATTTTCCGATTTGAAATATTCGAACAAATATTAAGATTTGTTTGGCTGCAACCCTTTTTGGGTCCCACTGCTGGGCACGGGTCTCTGCCTATTATTGGGGAGGCCTGGAGATTACTCCACCACGCTGCTTCAATGCGGGTTGGTGGAGATGCAGGTTAGTAGCCAACCCGCTGTCGGATGTTTTTAAACCGCCTATAAGGCCTCCGACAAAATTTAACGACTGTTATCTATCGACAACAACCGGGACGCACGGGAAGCACAGAAACGCGCATGAAATTTATTGCCACTTGCGGTCACCCATCTCACACCCGCCCAAAGGTACCCTACATAATAAATCATGTACATAATGTTTTATTTAAAATAGCTTATTTTTATTAGCTTATTTTTTTATTACTTGCTGTGCCTTGCTGTTCCACTAGCGCCAACGTTAGAAAAGACTTAATATTATTATAATGAACCTTCCCATGGAAATGAGAGGTTTAACCATGGTAAAAATTGGCCTCTGTCACTATTCACGCACAAAAGTCATTCCATAAGATCCATCGTGACGTGAAAGAAAATAAAAAAATAAACAAACGGAGGTTCGATTTTATAATATTTTGGGAATAGTAGTGGTTTAGCAGATCTCTTCTTGAAAACCCAAAGTAAAAATGACAGCGCGTTTTTTAAACACGCGTATATTAGCTTCGGTCGTGTGTAACGGAAAATTTGAACGTGATTTTGACCGGCTTTGAAACGTCGGATTAATTTGAAGCTTTATATACTCATCAAGTACCGATAGCAATGCAATAATATATTACGTAAATAAAATCCAACAAAAAAATTAAAAATACATAATGTAGGTCAAAAAAAGTAAAAAACACGCTTTTGTGAAAAAACTAACTAAAAAGTAAAACATAAGAAGAAAAGATATTATTTTACTGTAAAAAAAGCGTAGGGTAGGGTAGGGTGCTTTTTGACATATCAAAATGATAATACTTCTACGATTATATAACTATTGAAACCATGCATCTCACGCTTTTTAAAATAGGTACTTACATTTTGTTCTTATTTTTTCAAGGTTTTTATTTAACTTGCAATGTATGTTAGTTCAGGTTCAATTTTGAAACAGATATCTTCAACTGATTGAGCTGAAATTTTGTATACGTTTAAGGTAGTTTGAATGACAATACACGAACACCCAACATTTTTGGATCTATGATTTATGAAGCTTTTATGATCATATAAATTGTGTATAATAAGGAAAAAAATTGACAGTGGCATTGTCAACAGCTGTATTTATAATTAATTTACTTTTTCATGTTTGCATGAATTTCTGCTAACTTTCTATGGTTTGTTTCGATTCAGCTTCAATCGTTTAATAAGTACGGGTGTGGGCAGCACCAAGTGATACAGTTTTAAATCTTGAAGAAAATACCTACGTATAATGTATTTTAGTGATAGTTTATTCATAATTATATTGTAACGTATCAATTAGTTTTATAATACTTAAATTATTTATAAGCATCTTCTTAATTTTAGACGGTCTTTTTTTTCTTTACTTAAGTTCCATGTCGCAGTTGCCTTCAACATCGGGAGCTTGCAATCAATTCCATAACGATACTTTTGCAGCGCTTGTCCAATGTCCTCAATGTCCGCTACCACGCTACTTTAAAGGACAAAGAGGTCTAAGAATCCACATAGGGAAAACACACAGTATAAATCAAAACAATCAAAATTCAACGTCATTTTCTTCTCAAAACCTTTCTTCTTCACAAGTTAATGTCTCTAATTTGGACACTCATGAACCTTTCTGGAAATATTTGCACCGATTAAAATTGTCCATTCCAATAGTTAAACGCATACCTAAAGGTGCTAGATTAAGCATTGCGTCAAAATTATCGGAATGTATCAAGAAATTACTCAAAGAAAATACTGCCAGCTCTTGGAAACAATTTTTTACTTTCTCCTTTAATATTCTACATGCCTCATTGGATCATAATAATTCATTATCTTTAACCCAAAAACTTAAATCTAATTGTTTAAAAACTTTTGATTCCTTTGGAAATTTTAGCGAATGCAATTCATTCCAAAAAAATAATCATTCAGTTTTTCGTCTTGTTGAAAAAAAAAATTAGCGATGGTGACATTAAAGGCGCTGCAAATCTATTATTTTCTAATGATGTCATTGCTCCTGATTCTGCAGATACTGTTACAGCTCTAAGGTCCAAGCACCCTCCACCTTCGGAACCACCTACGCCTACTTCTAATAACTGCAGTATTTTAAAATGTAACAGTAAAGATGTTTATGCTGCGATAATGTCGTTTAAGAATGGCTCTGCAGGTGGCCTAGATGGATTATCTCCACAACATTTAAAAGACCTGACTTGTGGTGCCACGGGAGAAGTGGGCAGAACCTTGTTAAACGACATTACCAGTCTCATTAACCTAATGTTATCAGGAAAGGTTAACTTGGAAATAACCGATATACTCTATGGTGCAAATCTCTGTGCCCTAAAGAAAAAAGACGGCGGAATACGGCCAATTGCTGTTGGCAACACCATTAGGCGAATAGCTTCTAAGATTTGCTGTCGACACATCCTGCCTCAATTACAAAATGAATTTCAACCTGTCCAATTAGGTTTTGGTTCTAAAGGAGGATGTGAAGCTGCGGTTCATAGTCTTAGAAGCTATTTGCTTAATGTTACAAATGAGGTGGTTCTAAAGGTGGACGTCAAAAATGCTTTCAATTCCGTACATCGCAATGCTTTTTTATGTGAAGCTAATAAACTGGTCCCAGATATATTTCCTTACTTATGGCAATGTTACAGCAGACCATCAAATTTATTGTATCGCAATAATTTAATACTCTCTGCGGCTGGCTGCCAACAAGGTGACCCTCTTGGGCCTGCCATTTTCAGTTTAGCTATACATCCCATTATTTCTGCTTTGAAATCAAAATTAAACATGTGGTACTTAGATGACGGCACTCTTGGTGGCGAAGCTTCTCTAGTTTATCAAGATTTACAAAATTTAATCAATAGTTTCCAACAAGTAGGCTTAGAATTAAATTTCTCTAAATGTGAATTATACATTCCAGAAACAATTTCAGATTCAGGAAAAAATGATATAATAAATAAATTTAACACTATTGCTCCAAATATTCAAGTTTTGAACAAAGAGTCTCTTCGCCTTCTAGGTTCGCCTGTTTTAGATGAATCCATTCCTACATTTTTAGACGACTAAATCTCTAAATTTGAAGACTATTCAGAGAAGCTTTCTAAAATTAATGCCCATATGGCTTACCATATTATTCAATCGTGTTTATTTGTCCCTAAATTCACTTATTTTTTGAGATGTAGTCCTATTTGGAAACATAAAAATTTACTTCTTTCGATTGATTCATTAGTTCAAGATTGTTTGGCCAAAATTCTAAATTGTTCGTTAAATATCAAATCTTGGACTCAAGCGTGTTTACCATTACGTTTTGGAGGAATTGGTATCAGACAAATTTCTTCAGTATCATTGCCTGCATTTCTGTCCTCAGTACATTCAACAAAATTATTATTCAAAAAAATTACAAATTCTTTTCATATCTCCAATATTACTTATTGTGAAGAGGCCATAGATGCCTGGTTGACAGCTTGCCCAGGTGTAACACTTCCCCAAACATTAACGTCTCAAAGACTTTGGGACGAGCCGCTCTGCAAAATTGTTTATACGAACTTACTAAATAATTGCGTAAACTCTGCAGAGCGGGCTCGCCTTCTGGCAGTATCTGTACCAGAATCGGGTTATTGGTTGCAAGCTCTCCCTTCAACTAAAATCGGAACTCTTCTTGACAATGTGTCTTTTTCAATAGCTGTTGGTTTGCGACTTGGATCAAATCTCAACCATCCTCATTGCTGTCCTTGTGGGACCCAGGTCGACCGTTTGGGGCACCATGGTCTTTCTTGTTTTCGCAGTGCCGGTCGCTTCTCTCGTCACGCTGCTTTGAATGATATTATCCGGAGGGCTCTTGTCACCGTCAACGTACCGGCTCAACTTGAGCCGAATGGTATTGTGCGTAGCGATGGCAAGCGACCAGATGGTTTATCTTTAATACCCTGGATGAATGGAAGGTGCCTTGTGTGGGATGCTACTTGCGTCGACACTTTGGCGCCTTCCCATCTCCACATGTCATCCAGGGTGGCTGGCTTGGTAGCGACCGACGCTGAGATACGCAAAGTTCAGAAATATGCAGCTCTAGCTGAGGACTACATATTTCTGCCCTTTGGCGTTGAAACGATCGGACCATGGGGCTCAGATGCTAAAGTTTTTATTAAGCATTTATCCAGACGATTGATCCAGGCAACAGGTGACCAGAAGGCTGGCACTTACCTCGGTCAAAGAATAGCTTTGGCTATTCAAAGAGGTAATGTTGCCAGCATTCTGGGCACACACCCTCAGGACAGTAATTTGGATGCGGTTTTTTACGTTAATTAGTTTATACTTTTATTTTTAGTTATAGCTTATTATTATTTAGTACTAGTTTATTTATAATTTTTAAATGTTCATTTTTTTATTTTTAATGTTCATTAAATAAATGTTTTTGTTTATAATAAGGTTATAAGTTAATAGTTAAAATTTTAAAGGGAATTTTCATTTTTTACCGACTTCCAAAAGGAGGAGGTACTGTATTCGGCTGTATGTATTTTTTTTTTTTTATATGTTCACCGATTACTCCGCCGTTTGTGGACCGATTTTCGAAATTCTTTTTTTGTTCGTATGCTTATACTCCCGAGGTGGTCCCATTGTCACCAAATCAGGATCTGATGATGGGATCCCAGGGAAATCGAGGGGAACTCTCAAATTTTATAGGCACACACATTGATTTTCTTATACTTTCTGAAGCATAAGAGATATTTGTGCATAGTAATCATCATCTCATGTTGCTGAGCTGATGATGGAAGGTACTGCAACAGTGAGGAGTTGAAAGCAAATTCTTTCAATAAATAGTTTTTTATTCCAAATCTTACATTCCTGAGGTGATCCAACTGTCACCAAGTCAAAGTCTGATGAGGGGATCCCGGAGAAATCGAAGGGAACATTCAAATTTTATAGCACAACAAATGATTTTCATATTTTTACTAAAGCAAAACAGGCATTTTTGTATAATTATCATCATATCATGTTGCTCAGCTGATGATGGAAGGTACTACGAAGGTTAGGAGTTGAGAGAAAATTCTTTCAATAAATGGTCTTTTGTTCGATTTATTACATTCCTGAGGTGGTCCAACTGTCACCAAGTCAAAGTCTGATGATGGGATCCCAGAGAAATCGAAGGGAACATTCAAATTTTAAAGCACAACAAATGATTTTCATATTTTTACTAAAGCAAAACAGGTATTTGTGTTTAATTATCATCATATCATGTTACTGAGCTGATGATGGAAGGTACTATGATGGTTAGGAGTTGAGAGCAAACTCTTTCAGTAAATGTTTTTTTGTTGGAAATCTTACATTCCTGAGATGGTCCAACTGTCACCATGGCAAAATCTGATGATGTGATACTAGGGAAATCGAGGGAAACACTGAAACTTAATAGGCACACACATTCTTTTAGTCATATGTTTTAACATAATACAAATATTTATGTCCGGTAATTATCACCTCATGTTGCTAAGCTGATGATTGAAGGTACAACTCCTCAACGGTTAGGAGCTGAGAGCAAATTCTTTCATTAATTTATACGTTCAAGTGGACTGATAGTAGTATTCTTTCAGACTATAAGATGGCTATTAGATAAACATGATTATAAAAAGTATCTCTTTAAAATTTAGAAGTTAAGTGAAAAAATTCCAATTATGCTTATATGTACATATGTGCATTACAATTTATAATTAATAAAATTATTAAAATTACTAAAAAGAGTGAAATAAATAAAGTTTTTAACAAAAAAATAGAACCGACTTCAAACGGTAAAAAATAAAATTGATCAGTACCTACTTCTTCTTGCTTATGGTAATGACTCTTAAAACTATTTTTGGAGTCGGGCCCTTAGTAATATCAAAAATATCCTGTCTTAGTAAATATAGGTAGTGTATCTTTCGTTCTGAATGGGCACCGACTCCAATATAGTTTTAGCAGTCATTACCATAAGCAAGAAGAAGTAGGTAATTTCCCACTGGCTGTACTGTCGGTGCCCATTTAGAACGAATAGTACGACATTTTAGTAAGGGCCCGACTCCAAAGATAGTTTTAAGAGTCATTACCATAAGCAAGAAGAAGTAGGTACTGATCAATTTTATTTTTTACCGTTTGAAGTCGGTTCTATTTTTTTGTTAAAAACTTTTTTTCTTCTTTTTAGAGCATTTAAAAAAAGCTTTATATTAAAAAGTTTTTTTTCGCTTTTAATTAATAACAAGTTTTTGCATTTAAAGAAGTTTATTTTAGAAAAAAATAGAATATTGTTAGTCTTTCTTTTACTTTTATAAATTTTTGACAGCAATTAAGTTTTACAGTCATATTTTTTAAATTTTGCATGAAAATTTTAACTTCTTCCGTGTCAACCCTAATCCTAATGTTTGTATTTCTCGCGTCTGCATCCATTTTACCGTATAAGAGCGTGTGGTGCGTATTTAAATTGTTCAAATCGTTACGTAAGTCAAAATCGAGTGGCAATTGACCAATCGCCCCGATTTCGAGTTCATATGTACATGCGAAATTACTTTACTGTTACAAACAACTACGATTTATGATTGGATTAGAATATTTCGGAAGTGCTTATGTCGCTTGTAACCTTGTTTCAGATTTTGCTTTTTCAATATTCAAAGGCTGACTGATGCAGGTTGTTTTGAATGAATGTATGATAAGCAATCATGTTAGAATTTGTGAATGAAATGCTTAATGAAGGATTGTATACTATTTAACCGCAAGTTTGAATTGATTAAAAAAATAACTCTTGACAAAGACAGGACATAAGTACGTAGAACAGAAATATAAATTCATTTTTTTTTTGCCTCGCCGGGAATCAAACTCGATACCCTCAATGCACAGACTAGTCATAGTTGTACCTCGCGATTTTTCTCGCGTCATAGCGTGATGTATGTAGCCTCAAACCTTCCTGGAAAAATGGACTATCCAACACAAACTTTTTTTTTCAACTGGAATCAGTAATTTCCGAGGTTTTTAAATGAACTTTTAAATGAACAAGCTCATCAGCTTTATAATATTAAGAAAATACTGTGTGATTAATAAATAAATAGTTTTCTTTTCATGTAAATGCCGATTGAAAGTTACCATTTGTCCACAGGGAACAGTACCAAGGAATAAAGCCTCCAGTGCTTCGTTCGGAGCTGGACTTCGACCCTGGCTCCAAGTACCACGTGCCGGCCAACATTCCATACATAAGGTGAGTTTTATCTTTAAGGTCTAAGGTATCAATATGAAAGGAAGACATCTTTAAGATATGGGAGACGTTTGAATGAAATCCACAATTTCCACCTGAGATCTAGGACTCCTCTTCCGTGATTTCTTTTTTAGCTGAGACTTAAGATGTCGGGAAATGTCAAGTGGCTGCGATTTCCCGGCGGGACCACTTCTTTTCCGTTATTGACTTTCTTTTGTCAGATGAAATTCTAGGGGCAACAGCAAACAAAAGAAATAAAAACCTTTAAGACGGTACAAAAAGTTCTTACCTTTTTTATTAAAAGCAGGTTTAAAACAAGGATCTGTTGATGTACAGATTTTTGCAGAATTTAAGTAGAAATTCTTATGCATTATATTATGCAATGCCTGGAAGCAGAACTTTATTTCTTCACTCCAATGGTAATTAAAAAGATATGCTTTGTTATTTATATTTTTTACATATTTTATACACAAAAAAAATGTATATTATACACAAAAGATTTTATAGAAAAGTACTATTAATTTAATTTGGTTAAAAAGTTGCTCTATTTTATGACTTGACTAAAACTTAAATTGACTTTATTAATTATTAGGTACTTGTAATATAATTTCAATGCAAAAAAAAAACTGTTTAAATTTTTCTATTGTAGATATAATAATATCGAAAATAGTATTCACGAATAAATTAAGGATACCGTTACAATATAACAAGTTTGGGAATTACTTTCGATTTCGATCCAGGTGAATAGGATCTTGATTGGAATTCCTTGCGTTGTTTTACCAAGACAACGATACATAGTATTATGTAAGCTATCAAACTGGAACTTCCACACCGGTTCTACCAACTAAGAGCATGGAAGTAATTCGCCAGCCCGTTAAAATACATAGGATCAAGCTGAGCCGGTTAATGTAACCAAATCGCGTATTTCTCGCTAACCACCTCTCGGTATCTAGTTTATAACATATTACGTAAAGTTTATGTAAGCGTTATACAGATTTCAAAACGGCTTCGCAATGTATAATGTATGATTAATAAGTGCTGGCTGTTTATGAGTTTATGTCAGGTAATTGGGCAAAAAGTGAAGTGAATTATGCGTGAGCAATCAGGACGGATGAACCGATTCACTATAGTGAGTTTGATGTATTACTGATGCTTGTAGGTTGCAAAAAATGGTGTTCTCATTATGAAGTTACGCTTACTCCCTTAAGTAAGCGAGAACAATGCTAAGGTACCTATATTGCATAACGGTGAAGTCTAACAGAACGGAGTCATATTAAATTGGAGATTTAGATGAGAATTAGTTGGGTTTGCTTTAAGTTCTAACTCTATATCTCCCTTATTTTAAGATAAGTAAGATATTTCCTTTTGACAAAAATCTCCTTGATACAATTTATAAATTTAATAACATAATAAAATTACTCAAGAAAATGCAGTAACTACACTTTATAAAGATTTCGTAATATGCACAGATAAATACGTCCGCATATTTCAACCGCAAGTCGACGACCTAGTTATTAAATAAATATTTTAGTTACGTTTTATATGACTTAATCAGTTAATTGTTAATTATCACTGAATTTCATGTTATTATACCTGGTTATTATGCAAATAGCCTAGCTTAGTTATGTAGGAATTTTATCTCCATTTTAATTTTAAAAATTGAATATCACAATTATTGCGCTTTACATTTGTTATTTACAAGTGAGCGATTGCATACTTTTTGTTTTTTAATTAACTTTGTATTTAAAACAATACTATTTAATATTGTTGGTAACGATAGCTTAGCTTAACGTATAGTATTAAGTGTAACGAGTATCAATAAAAACTTTCTGATTATGTATTGAAAGCGCAAATCGCGGCTTATTATATCTGGCGCGAGTATTATGGAGAAATTGGAATTCACCAGTTACGTCCACATTCATGCTTTTTCGTTTTCAATTTTCAATTCAATTGCGCTATGAAAATGTCTCAAAATAACTCACGCGCTAATAATGACGCAAGATATATAAAAAAGTTAAGAACGAAAGCGCACAAATAGATATGCAAGCAAAACATGTAAATGAAAAGAAACATTAATTTATAAAATTTGTATATTTTAATACTTTCGGTATTATCTATATTTTATTTTAACGATTGCAGTCGTAAAAATAAAACAATACTTATACGAGAACTATACACGAGACAACATTTAAAGCTAAAAAAGAAAACAAGAGATCAGTACTTAGTGGTGGATTTCGTGGCCTTCAAAGCCACCTTGGCTCTCCAGGCCTCCGTGGCCTTCGAAGCTTCCTTGGCTCTCGAAGCCTCCGTGGCTTTCAAACCCGCCGTGGCTCTCGAAGCCTCCATGTTGTCCTCCAAAACCTTCCGAACCTTCGAAACCTCCGTGAGAGATTTCATGTTTCTCCTCGTGGACTATCGGGACTGGTACCTTGACTGGGTAGGGTACATGTTTCTCCACTGGGTAGGGCACATGCTTCTCAATATGTACTGGCACTGGTCTGTCAACGGGAATCTTCACGGGATAAGGTACCTTCTTCTCCACCGGGTAAGGGATGACCTTCTCCACGGGGTAAGGCGCTGGGTAGGGGACCTTGACTGGGTAGGGCACTGGCTTCTCAACGTGCACTGGTACTGGGTTGTCGACATGCACCTTCACGGGGTATGGCACGGGTTTTTCCACTGGGTACGGCACTGGTTTCTCAACGTGTACTGGGACGGGCTTCTCTACGTGGACTGGTACGGGGTTGTCGTAGGGCACCTTCACTGGATAGTGGATGGTCTTCTCGACAGGGTAAGGAACGTGCACTTTCACGGGGACTTTGACGGGGAAGTGTACGGTCTTCTCCACGGGGTACGGGTGAGGTACGTGCACCTTGACTGGGTAGGGAACATGCTTCTCCACTGGGTAGGGCACTTTCTCGTAAACCTTGACTGGGACGGGCCTGTCGACGTGCACTTTTACGGGTACGGGTACCTCCTTCTCGACCGGGTACGGCTTGGGGATGTATTCAGGCACTTTAATGGTCTCCTTCACTGGGAAGTGCACGGTCTTCACGACGGGGTAGGGTTGCGGGACGTGCACTTTGACGGGGTAAGGAACGTGCTTCTCCACCGGTACGGGGATGTGTTTCTCCACTGGGTAGGGCACATGGACATTCTTCACTACTGTGATGGTCTTCTCGTGCACCTCGTGGTGTCCGTGGCCATGGTCCTCGTAGCCTCCGAAGTCCCCGCCGAAGCTGCCGTGTCCCTCGAAACCTCCGTGGTGTCCGTAGAATTCGGAGAGTCCCCTCTTGTCTTGTTTTTTAGATTCTTCTACAGGTTTTTCTTCAGCCTTTGTGTCCTTCTCAGCCTTTTCCTCTGCCGTGGCCAGGCTTATAGCCACGGCCAGGAGTAAGGACGACCTCTGTAATTAAAAAAGTAACACTGTAAATTTGATCGCTAGCCCATAATATCAGTTAGTTAGGATTTTAATTATTAAGCCTTCGAATCAATTAGACAATGGAATATTAGAGTGAATTTAAAATAGAAATTGAAATGAATAGCTAATTGGATTATGAATTTTTTTCGAACTTAATTTCGATTGTTTTCTTTTCACTTTACAAAAACAACTAACCAATAATTTCATGTTCGCCTTGCTTGGTTTAGCGACGACAGCGAAGTGTGCATACCCCTGTGGACCGCTCGGTTTTATACCGAATGTGGTTTCATAGATAAGTTGATACTTTCGCTCGCTCTCGATACAGTGTGTTAATATGTTATATATTTTTTTTATTCCACAAAAAGATGCGCCTTGCTCAAGCAAAGCCGATTGGAGATCAATTAATTTGTCTTGTAATTGGTATGGTTAATGTTGCGGGAACTCTGTCGGTTCACGAAGTCATAATCAAGTTTTAGACGTAAGGAATTATTTTATTTATGGTTATTCGTATTTATTGATCTTGTATTTTATTGCTGGATGAAATAATCTGTGTAAATTTTGGCAGTAAATCCGTTTATTCAGATTTAACACGTATGCTTTCTTAAAGTACTTACCTATATTTCTTTTATTGGAATGCTTATGGTTAATAACGATAATAATATAATTGTCTGTTAATGTCGATAGTCCCTTTAAACATTGTTCATTATGACAATAAATATGAGGACCAACTTGTTACGGTAACTTTCTAGCCTATGATCGGAAGTAAACTTAACTTAAAACCTAAACTTTCAAAATTATTGGATTACACTAAATTTACAAAACTCATTTGTTTTAAATAACGTTATTGTTTCCCTAAAATCATCAAGTGTGATGCGTCAAAACCTTCATGATAAAGCATTACGTCAAATCTCAAGATAATATGTAATTAAGGATGTGAGATAAAAAACTAAAAGGATCGTTAGAGGAAACCAGGTTGAATGGATAACAAGGTTACATTGTGAATTACATTAAACTGTAAACTTAAACAATCATCAGCTTTGACAACCTTCAGAGACGAAGCCGATGGAGTTCTCTTAATTTAACAGAACATTCTTGAAAACTTTTGTTTTTAATTCAAATGGAGAAGCACACTAACATGCATTTCATTACTGTAGCCCATTGATCTTAGTCTTGCCTCAGGTCATGTGCAGTTACGCTGGTACTTCAATAGCTGATGGACGCATCATGTAACTCCGACCAGCAACTGGCTGCAACCCTTTTTGCGTCCCACTGCTGGGCACGGGTCTCTCCCCATTATTGGGGAGGCCTGGAGCTTACTCCACCACGCTGCTCCAATGCGGGTTGGTGGAGATGCGGGTTAGTGGCCAACCCGCTGTCGGATGTTTTCAAACCGCCCATAAGGCCTTCGACTAGGTTTAACGACTGTTATTTATCGACAACAACCGGGACCGACGGCTTAACGTGCCCTCCGAAGCACGGAAACGCGCATGAAATTTTTTGCCACTAGCGGTCACCCATCTCACACCCGACCGCGCCCGTTTGGCTCAGCTGCATAGATCGCTTGCGTTCTACGCTAGCCGCCAGGCCATGCGCGCTTCAACTGTACCATTACAACGAAACATAATAGAAAATGCTTCATGGCAAGATTAAGTGCAGCAGTGGTACTTCTCCGGTCGAAATTATGCTCTTCATAATAAATAATCATAATAATACCATTGTAGGTGGTAGAACTATTATGGTTCGCCCGGGGAAGTACCACCGCTGCACCCACTTCTGCCGTGAACCAATTCTATTGTGTTTCGGTGGAAAGGTGCAGTTGCCGGCCACACTTACATGAGGCGACCACCAGCTTCCGGAGTAGCAGCGCAACTGCATACGACCTCAGACAAGACTTACCTATGCTTGCTTGAGGTTGTATGTAGATGTCCATGGGCTGCAGCGACCACTTAACACCACGTGGCCTGCATGCTCGTCTGCTACTCCATTCAAATAACGGCGGCTAGCGTAGAACGCAAGCGGTCTAAGCAGCTAAGCCAAACGGGCAGTCCCAGCTGTTGTCGATAGATAACAGTAGTTAAGCCTTTTCGGAGCTCTTATGGGCGGTTTCAAAATATCCAACAACGGATTGGCCACTAATCCGCATCTCCACCAACCCGCATTGGAGCAGCGTGGTGGAGTACGCTACAGGCCTCCCCAATAATGGGGAAAGACCCGTGCCCAGCAGTGGGACGCAAAAAGGGTTGCAGCCATATGAATACTTGGCTGCAGCTCTTTTTTGAGATTTAGCACGGGTTCTACCCATTATTGGGGAGGCCAGGAGCTTAGTTCACCAAGCTCTTCCAATACGGGTTGATGGAGAAGCGGTTTAGTGGCTTACTTACTCTTCCACTATCTCAAATGTGTATGGACTCTGACATGATGGAGTGTTCTGTCCATGTAGTGTATCGATAACAGCAGGGATCGACGACATACCATGCAAGCACGGAAACGAACATGAAAGTTTTATCACAAGCAGTCAACCATCTCACATCCGACCAGCGCCAGCTGGTGGCCCTCACTATGCTCGCCTATATATGTATATTATTTTAATATTTACTGCCATTATTATAGAGACATACAATAAGTGGCCTTGGATTAGTCTCTAAATTTTATTCATCTCTCCATTATCACGTAATATCGTAAATCAAGTTTATTCGCGGCGCTAAAATGACTTACATATGTTAAAATTTTAAATTAAACTATGATTTGCATGAAATATTACTTATCACGATAACCAGCCAATGACAAAGCTGCGAGAAGTTGTCTCTAGAATTCTCGCCTTTCCGCGATAACCGCGCAATATCTTGGCGTTATGCTAACGTTATAAATATTCAGATATTTTGCCGATATTGTAATTACGTAGGAAGTTGCGTAGTTGTATTACACACTGGAGCTTTAAGCTCAAGAAAATCTTCTTTCCAACAGCTTTATGTAAGAAGTGAACGCATACATTTAGCTTGAACCTGTTTGATGCTGAATTGTTTTCAAAATCAGTTCAAAGGATTTTGTTACCCCTTTTAATATCCCACTGCTGGATACAGGTTTCGGAGGCGCGAGGAATTTAAGTCAAGTGTAGACTTGGGCAGAGTTGTGGACTATGGCTTGGACTTGATGGAAATCAAAGGATTTATAAGTAGAACTTACTAGAGCAGTGATTGCCGAGTGGTTGAGACACCGGTCTTTTGACTTAGGTTATATGCGTCTTTATCGTTGCTCCAACGAACACTGGCCAATGTGTTGGGCTACCGTCTAAATCAACTCTAATTGTCCTGAGAGGATACCTGTATTCGCACGTAACTATCGAGGAAGAACCACTGCTGTAAGCATTTCTGTCGTGTAGAAATTCTTTGTATTTTTAAGTACCATGAAAAGGTAGGGTTGTACACTACAATGGTTAAAATAACGTATAGGAATGTCGTATACGACTACAAACAAGTATAGATACTTCAACTCAGTTGTGCGCGCGGCGCTATGTGTGGGTAAACCTGTATATACACAGTGACTTTGTGTGCGTGACAAGAGGTACAGTGAAGTTGCTCGGACGATCACGGCCGCGTCACTGTCACACAAATTAAAGCTGCATAATTACTAGCCCACGCACACATAGCGCCGCGCGCACAACTGAGTTGAAGTATCTGTACCGATCTTGCTAGAAGTTAGGTGTAGACGGGCTGCACAGGGTGGCCTGTTTGTGACCGAGTCACCCATGCATTCGATGGGGTTATATGTACATATAGCTGCATGGGCGTACCCAGGTTTTTGGTCAGAAGGGAGGGGAAGTACTTAGTCAGGGGGGGCAAGTACTTAGTCGGGGGGGGGGGGCAAGTACTTGGTCAAGGGGGGGGTTCAGTTCTTACAAAGGATACAAAGGAAACAGCAGGAGGTAGCATATCTAGCTTATTCTTTATAGGTTTCTTTTTTCGTTCAGGAGATCTTTTGGGATTTTTGAATCCCTGAAACTGGATCTTGATCCAGGGAGGGGCAGCTGCCCCCCCTGCCCCCCCTCAGTACGCCCATGTATAGCTGTACAGCTGTATTCTGTTGATAACAACGACGGCTTAACATAACGTCTGAAGCACACGCATGAAATTTGTGTCTACCGGTCACTCATCCTTTTCCCGACTACGCCCGACATTGCAATCTTGCGTATATTGCTTGTGTTTTCCAGGCGCGATCACGTGCTTTATTTAAAAAATTTGATTGTTGGGTGAATGTAAATCAAAAATGAAATACGATCAGGAACAGAATTTACTTACATTACTTAAAACTCGATTCGCTGTGATATACTGCTCAGTCCAGTTTTCGAACAACGTAATATTGTAATCAAGCGTTCAAGTAATAAGTCAATCGTTGCATCTAGCGACACGCTGGTCGTATTGATCTTTTATATGTTACGATACGATGCACAAAGACGACTAAAACTGTTATTTGTCCATGATCCAAATTTACAAAACTGTTAAGCAAGTCCTATGCCGCAAGGCCTATTATGAAACCAAGGACTATTTAAATGATAAAAAGGCTTGGGATTAAACTTAACTCACATAAGGCTTTTTCTATATACCATGTAATCATTTTAACATTTTTAAATTTTGTGAGCGGATGGCAGTGTGATAGCATTGACACACACGATAGCTGTCTCGTGTGCTCCTTGTCGCCCCACAGTCATGCTGCATAATAAATACCCATTGTACCTGAACATTTATTTAAAACAGGGCTGGAGTTTTTTTCCGCCCGCTTTTTTCTCCTAGCCCATATAAGCCGTAGCGGAAGCGGATGACGGTCAGCTGATGACCGTAGAACAATGACAAACATCAAGTGTATATTATTACCCAGGATGTTAATAAACTGTTTCATTTCATTTCAAACTATTTCATTTCATTTCATTTGACGTTTATCCACAATCGAAGGTCGTATGCCGTTGTACTATTCCGTAGGCACCATTCGATAGTCATCATGTAATTGGAACCTATGGTTGCACCTTTCAATCGAAACATAGCTGTTGATAATGCTTTACGGCAGAAATGGGGCAGCGGTGGTACATCCGTGATCAAGCCACCGAGGCTGTGTAGTTTTGCCAAATCTTCAAAGTTTCATTCTCACAAACTTTAATTGAAGTTTAAACAAAAACGACCTATTTATAGCCTTCGTTAGCCATAGACCTTCTGAAGGTACCCGGAATCCCGGGAGAGATACCGAGTTTACGTGGCATTTTTACCGCATTAAAAACCCCATGATGGCCTATCTCAGCGCTCCGGGAGGACCCGGGATCTCTAGTGGAACCCACCGGTGTCCTGTGCTTATCCCAAAATGGGCTCATCATTCGGAGAGCAAAGGTGCAAGACCTTTCAGTGCTTGCGCGACCATACACATGCCGCAATCCATTACGGGGCCAGTGGCTGAACACAACTCTGGAAGCCCCGTTTCAGTTACCTCATACGATTAGGCACGAGATACTGTAGCTCATATCTGAATGCATTGCTGTTTATTGTCTATACATGCGTAAAGAAAACATCGGGTTCAAGCCTTAAGTAGGCAAGTTGCGTTTTTATATTTTTTGTGACAATTTTTTTAAATTGGGAGATAGGTATTTCAAAAGGCTTTGTTAAGTAACACTAAGACAATGAATTTTTTGCTTAAAAATAAACCAAGAAAATCAATTGTTTTTATCCGAGCATCGCTCGGGCGCCCAGGTACTAATAATAAATAACGTTACACACTCATAGCCCCTTAGTAGGGTAGATATACCCCGTGACGTGGGTACAACGGACATACACAAAGACAAAAACACAAACACCCAGACTGAGAACAGAAAAAACTCATCGTTCTTTCTGCTTCGCTGGGCTTGAACCCAGGACCCTTCCATTAGCAGTCCAGCATAGTAACTATTGCGCCATGCGCGTCACATAGATTTAATAGTAATGTTAGGTTTTTTACAGACGTATAGAATTGAAATGCAGAAGAGAATGGAATTGTGGTGGAGTTCTGGCTACAGTTTATGGGCCATACAAATCGCAACTTATAAACTGTCACAGAAGTTTAATGACGTCTAGTTTAAAACACATCAAAAGAAAATTATTGCCTGCAGTAAAACACTTATGTAAGAGTTTAACGACCTCCATTCGTTCGCATTCCGAGATTATGTTTATGCATCTAATGCATCTAATACGTGCAACTGACCCATATTTTATTACGCATCAGATCAAGGTAATATGAAGCAAAAATGAAGAAAGACTTCTCTCACAGATAGATGGTTTCTGGGTCGTGCTTGAAACAAATTTTTAAAGCAGGTCTTATTTTTGAGAAACTTGTAATCAATATGCGGTTGCCATAGAGCATCAAAGTTACTGACTCACATGATTTCATGATTACACCACCAGGCGAAGGTTAAAGTTCCACCGGCACCATCTGGACCCGTGGTGGTCCTCCACAGTCCTTTTTGTACGTTCATTTTTACCAGGGACGTGTAAGTTATAGGACGAGCTTCCAGCTGAGGCATTCCCAGTGGACTAAGACATAGGGTTCTTCAAGAAAGCTGCAAAAAAAGCTCTCCTCCAAAGCCGGCAATACCCCCTGGGGTTGCCAGTGTCCATAGGCGACGGTGATCGCTTAACACCACGCGGTCCGTCTGCCTTTTTGTTCGGTTCATAAAAAAAAAGAAATAAAAGCCCGAATAATAAAACTAAGTTTTATGTATTAGTGGCAGCCAATTAACAAGTTCAACTTTTTGAGCTTCATAGGCCTACAATAGCCTACACCCTTTTAATTCGTTGCCTGAAAATATTATTTTTAATAGAAGATTATATATTTATGATTATATTATATAAGATTTAAGTTATTATATATATAATTATTATTGCTCCACCAACCCGCATTGGAGCAGCGTGGTGGAGTAAGCTCCAGGCCTCCCCAATAATGGGGAGAGACCCGTGCCCAGCAGTGGGACGTAAAAAGGGTTGCAGCCATATATAATTATTATATATTAGATAACTAGAAGATTTATTATTATTAATAATTCCCTACATCTTTCTGAGAAAAAAAATTTGTAGAAACAGACAATCAGTCAGACAGACAGCAAAATAAAAGTGTAATTGTTCATTGTTACTTACGGAAGACTAAAAATAGCATACGATTTTGCATACAACGTGTTTAACCAATGCATAATAATTAGTTCTATACTCTACGATAGTTCATGTCGCATTACTATCAAAACAGTCTGTTTCAGTTCATCTCATTAGCACTCAAAGTTACGTGAACAAAAATTTGCATGCATCTCGTTATGAATATTAACAGATTTGATAACATCTACGGTTATTGAAAATCTTGCGTATTTGTAACTCTTAATAGATAGTGGGAGATGTTACTCTTTATGAATATGGTTATTTTCGCAGCGATATTTGCTACAGCCTGTTCAAAAACATAATAGGCACGGTTTCGACATTTCATATGGCGATTGGTTCTAGCCACGTTATTTTCTTGGGATTGATTCTTCACAGTTATTTTTTTCATGTATAATGTTCGCGGCAATTTCTTAGATTAACATTTTTATCTGATTTTAATATTCCCTTCGTTGAAGTTGGTGTACTTAGTATAAGTAGCTGATTTTCGCACAAGTGCTAGCAAAGCAAAGTAATGGTAAAATTAATTAAAAATGATAATTTTCAGCTTAAATATGTTCTATCTAGTAAAATAAATATCTTCACTTGATAGCATTCAGACACATGCTAATTCCTGCCCAGTTTTCAATGAAACTTAAATCCCATTGCATATATTATTTTGATATTATTCCTTTTTAAACAGCAGCGACTTGAGTATACATCAAATTGATTACTCTGTTATGTCCTCTATAAAAAAAAATACAGTCGTACAGTTCACTCTGCGTCGCAAGAAAGTCATGTAGACATAATCCTTAGAGCTATTGAGTTAATAAACATAATTTATTTCGACTTCAGTATTTTATATTAAAGGCTTTCCGTATTTGCAAGGAAGTGTGAAGTCAATAGCTTTGACTTTCTGGGTAGGCCTAGGGCGCTTTTTAAAACTGCCGGGTGGTTATATCTACGCCACATAATAAGGATTACGTATTATTAGGAAGACATTTGTACTCGTATGGCTGGCTGCAACCCTTTTTGCGTCCCACTGCTGGGCCAACTCCACCACGCTGCTCCAATGCGGGTTGGCGAAGATGCGGGTTAGCGGCCAACCCGCTATCGGATTTTCTCAAACCGTCCATAAGGCCTCCAACAAGGTTTAACGACTGTTATCTATTGACATGGGATATGGGACTGACGGCTTTACGTGCCCTCCGAAGCACGGAAACGCGCATGAATTTTTTTGCTACTAGCGGTCACCCATCTCACACCCGACCGCGCCCGTTTGGCTTAGCTGCATAGACTGCTTGCGTTATATGCTAGGTGCCGAGCCATGCGCGCTTCATGTACTTCATGTTTATGTACTCGTATATTAAGTTGAAAATTGACAAGTGATTTTGGTTAACAACCTTTTTACATTAGGAACATTTCCACTGCTCGATAAAAATAAAATACCCTCTTAGAACTGCAAAATGTGGGCAAAAGCTACTCTACGCTGGCCCAGTATGACCGCTAGTAGTAAAATTTCATGCGTATTTTTTGTGCTTCGTAGAGCAAATTAACCGTCGGTTCTGGTTGTAGTTAACAGATATCTTGTCGGAGGCCTTATGGGCAGTTCGAAAATATCCAACTGCGGGTTAGCCTCTAACTCGCATGTCCAGAAACCCACGTGGGGTTAACGAGGTGGTGGTCCAGGTCATCCAAATACTATTTCACATTCATAGCCCCACAGTAGGGTAGATATACATTGTGTCGTGGGTACCATGGGCACACACAGAGACAGAAACACAAACACCCAGACCGAGAACAGTAATTTAAACTCATCATTAAAATTTCTGCTTCGCCGGGAATCGAATCCAGGACCCTTCGATTGGCAGTCCGGCATGGTAACCATTACGCCACGCGGGTCGCCAAATAATAGGGAAACTGACTTTCTCACGGGCCCACCAGTAGGACGCAAAAAGGAGTGCAAACAAATATTCAAGGGATCTACTATTTTTTTGTAATTTTAATCTCTACATAAAATTTTATTCTATTTGTGTTTCGGCCATACTCCAGTAACATCAAGCACGTGTCTTTCCGCCACTTACACGTACATTTGACGACCGAATAAAAGCAGTGACAGTGTTTTTGCGCGGAAGTGAGGTGAGATTAGAATTTTAAAATGCTACTGACTTAGTTTAATGTCACTAGACTGGTTTACCTAGTCGATGGATAATGCCAAATAGTAATGTTCGTTGTATGGAAGTGTCTTTTGAATCGTAACAGTTTTCTTAAGGCTGAAACCCTTTTTACGGTCCCCTGCTGGGCGCAGGTTTCTGTTGAGACCCGGGAGAGACGGCAATGTATTCATGGCTGCAAGCCGCCGTGAACACCTGAAGGTGCAGGAGAGCACATCTGCTCGCCCGAAGATGGGCCCGTTCTGCAATCACGCCGCGCGTGGAGGACTGACGACAGAGGACGGCTGAACGTGCCTTTCGAAGCACAGAAACACGCATGAAATTTTTGCCGCTGGCGGTCACCCTTTTCACACATGGTCGCGCCCGTTTGACTTAGCTGCGTAGATGGCTTACTTTCCACGCCAATCGCCGGCAATGGGTGCTTCAACAGTTTTCATAGATATATGATGAATATTATGAATATTATTAAATAATAATTAAATATTATATTTGTGATTCCTCGTATTTCCTACTGGAACGTTATTTCGTGGTTATTTCGGTTATTTTCAACCCTTATTGGTCCCACTGACAAGCACAATTCAGAGGGAATCTCGATGATGAAATGCCGGTTGTTGTGCTTTTTACAATTTTTAATGTAAGTCTCAGGCATGTACATGTTGTTATTTGCAAAAACTTCATAAATTCCTATGGTTATTTTGAGCTAACTTCAAGATCACTAACCAATTTTTTTCTGATATTGAAAATAATAAACGAAAAGGCCCAAACTGTAAATAAAATTCATTCCCGCACAAAGAAAAAAAGAACTATAACTAGGCATTAACTTTACAGAAGACGTACCACAGAAATCTTATTTTGGCGCGGAAGCAACGTGAGTTTGGAATTTCAAACGAGATGCTTCTAAAAATTCGCATCACCACTTGCCCCACATAACGTAACTATCATTGAATTAATTGAATTGTTTTTCTTCCAGTCAGCGAAAACTTTGTCTAAGAAATGGAATAAAATAGTAGTACCTGGACGACCGAGCGTTGTTTGGATAAAAACAATATTTTTTCTTGGTTTAATTTATTTATTTACTATTATTTGTTTACTTAACAACGCCATTTGAAATAGCTACCAATAAAAAAAACACAAAAAATAAAAGCAATAATATGGTTTTGATTGAGGTTTGAACATGGGTATCTAGATCCGCAGTCAGCCCACGTAAAAATTCGGCCAAGGAAGCTTTAATTATTATTCAATAAACGAATTTTTTATAGAGCTCTTTCAAATCGACATTGTCACTTCTTTGAACATCGGATTAGCGGATGGCATTTGAGGGCGTTCTACGCCACAATAGTATTTAATACTCTCCAATAGATGTCAGGAACAGTCGTATATTTCAGTTTATATTTAAGTTGATTATCAGGAAAATATTTTTTATAATTTAAAATTTCTAAAAATAAAACCTAGCTGGATCTATTTATCACCCCCGAAACCAGGGTACTAAATTTCATCAAAATCGTTGGAGCCGTTTCCGAGATTCAAAAAATATATTTAGGTAAATACAGGAATTGCTGGCTTAAAGGTATTAGATAGAAACGAAAGGTTTAGATCCTGTAGTAATTATCCCATAGTGTTTTTTTATTTTAACGAAGTAGGTGACAAACACTCGAGCTACGTGGAGTTAAGTGATCGCTGTAGTCCATGGACACCTACGTGCAACCTCACACATAACTGAGATCGTATCCAGTTGCGTTGCAAATCTGGAGGCTGATGCTAATCTGGAGGCAACCTCAATCTTGTATTTCAAATGTATTCTGATATAAACATAGGAATGCCTATAGCAAATATAGCAATTATATTATCTAAAGCAAATAAAAATAAAAGTGCTTCGCTCTTCACTATTAATCAGAACTTAAAAGCTTCAGAGGATAGACAACCCACCTGAGTTTGTACAACCATTTATTGATTGATTTTTTCTAACATTTTTTATGTCCCACTGCTAGGCACAGGTCTCCTCTAACAAGTGAGAGGGATTTAGGCCATAGTCCACCACGCCTACCACCTAGCCTAGCACGGTTTGGTGGACATCATATCTTCGAGAAATTATGAGTTCCTCTCAAGCATGCACGGCGATGGAAAACATCGTGATGGATTAATTTTACAATATTTTCCATCACCGTGGAGCAGCGATGAAATGCGCACATTACAAATTTCTTCTGTCAGAGGTGCGCGCTGAGGATTTAAACCTGATCTCCCGCGTCGGAGACTGCGGTCCTTACCACTCGCCCATCGCTATTTGTTGCTTGATAAATTTACGATTACTGGAATAATATCCTTGTCGTGTAGATAAGTTGCGGCTACAACCAAGCCACCTTATTCCTGTAGTTATATAACGACGAAGTAGCCCCCCACTCAGCCTGCAAACCAATTCCATCCATCCACTCTTTACTCTGACCTACATTGTCGCGGATTTTAATCCCTTATGTCACTTTCTTGTTTCATAAGATCAATACCAGTGAATATACCTAATGTATTTAATTAGCTTTTTAAATTTGGTAAGTTAAGATTCGAAGGTTATTCAATAATCATTAAAATTAATTTTAAGTATGAACAGGGGCTGTAAAACTTATGTTTTTTAGTTTCCTTTCAATTAATTAATTTCGGCCAAATATGTTTCTTGTTGATATTGTCAGAGTTTTATAAACTTTACCTGTATTATATTATTTTTCTATGAGCTTACAATCTGTAAACTTCAATATTTTAACTTCAAGATGTCGAAATCATTTGAGAACAGATGACAATACAATAATGTTACATAAGTTATAGTTTCTTTATGTATATGTATATTTGAGTCTACCTATCTGTTATATATTAAATTATTTAAGTATATTCATGGATGTAAAATCAACAAAAAATTGAATACCTAAGAACTTATGGCATATTTAAACGATACCAATGCTTGAGGCGTTTTGACTTCTAGATGAGCAATTTATTCGCTTTGGATTACAGCAAGTAGACGACATTCCAACGTCATTATAATTACTAAATAATAAATCCCACGTCATTATAATTCCTAAATAATAATATAAATAATAAACCACACGTTTATTAAAATTAAATACTCAAAGATAGTGCCTGCGGAGAATATTCTCGAATGCGGAATAGCGTTGGGCAAGTACGGCTATTACTATGCAAAGGATTGTTTTAACAACTTGCTATAATATTAAAATCAGATCATTTAGTTGTGTCTGTGATATATCTGTGAAGCTTTTTTACTTGGCTGCAACTCTATTTCTGATTCCTAGGCTAGGACCCAAATGCTCAAATGAGGGTTGATGGCCATCCAGATGTCGAATGTTTTCAAACCACCAATAAGGTCATCGACACGGTTTCGGTACTATTATCTATCTGGTCGGCCAGCGACCGGTTAGAACGTGCCCTCAGGTACTCCGAAGCACGGAAACACGAATTTAATTTGCTACTAGCGGACTTAACAACTCTTCGCGTTGAGTGCGAGGAGTCGTGGAGTGCGGGAGTTTTCTTCTGCGATGAAGTGATGTGACAGGAGGAAGCTGCGGAGAGGGAGCCGGAAATAGCAACTGACCTTCTTATTCTCAGCAGAAGAGCGTGGGATCTACCAAGTCCTCCTCCAACCTCCATGATTGAGGTTAAGGCTTTGGACGCAAAGGCATCGACCTGATATGAAGACCTCAAGGTCTTCATATGTTCACGTTTTCGTGCGACCCTAAAAGATGACGGATGGCGAAGCTCCAAAAGATTAAGGGGTCTTACGAGACTAACGCAGTTGAGGTCGCGGAAAAATACGAGAGCGTACCCGTAAGCCTCACAAAAAGCCGGTCGGAGTCCCGCATAACCACTCTGTTGCCCTCGTAACGGAGCGGAGGGGTATTCACCACGTATACGTATAGAATTATCGAGTACATGATTCTTTTAAATATTTACTACGAGTATATAAAGAAGATATAATATTTCTCTATCTCGTCTCTTGTACTGTAACACAGGCCTTTGCTCTATATTCATTTTATCGGCTGCTTGAGCAAATCGCTAATGTGAGAGCACTGAGACCATTAAATTTATGAAATCGCGACACTCCGACATTATGCCACGCCATGCTATCATTTTCTTGGCCGATAGTGTAATGGTTAGTGATGTAATAGTATTTAATTATATCGATAATTATCTTTCGCTAGACTGTAAGTAAACAAGAGTAAGTTATACTTTACTAGGGCATTAGGTCTTATGCGCTTAAAACATTCATATGTTCATACTGATGTAGATATTATTTTAAATGGAAATGACAACTTTTCTTGATATGAAATCTGTAGAAATTGCCTTATCTGTAAAATTACCAACTAAACCAGCTTCAACACCAAAAATGTATGTTCATCTTTCCGCCTGGAACAAGATTATATTTTTGACTTGGAGGTTGGAAAAAAGGTTTTGTAACTGTATTGTATGTTAAGTAAGGTAAACGTTCATATTATCGTCAGTTTTTGGCAGTGTCCCGGTGCTCGAACTAGTACTCTGTCGACATTATGAACGCTTATATCAAAAATAGGCTTGTTTCAAACTCTGTATAGAAAATACGCCGCATCCGTAAACGTCTCATAATACTTTGGCAAAGGGAGATCTCCCGCCGGGCGAGGTGGTCATGCCCGGGGAGCGGCCGCGTTCCGACTGGCTCGATTCGAAGGTTATATATATGGTCGGATATTCAGAAAACTTCGATAGCGTGATTCAGGAATAACCGTGGCGCCATCTCTTGATGAGTAGTGGCGTAGAAGGTCGCTACAATACCATTGGTTGCTTCTCTTTCCGTCCTTATCGTTGGAAAAGTGGTAAATTATAAACAAATATAACTCACAATACTGTCTAGATTATCAAACAAATTTTATGTTATGCACACCTGTTACTCAATAAAATTATCATGCAAAACGATTATTACAATAACACCTCTCAATTTATGCTAATGGGTGTAAGTCAATTAAACTGCGATGGCCGAGTAACACCTGATACGATCTATTTTCGTTTCAGCGGCTGTAACCGTTACCGAACAAACAAGTACAATATACTATGCTTCCCTCATCAACTGGTATTTTGCATAACTGACAGGCCGTGGTTCTATTGAAAGCGAGATGTGTGAATAATATAAAAAAAGATTATTTTTAATTATTAATTATTATATGGCGTGGAGGGAGCAGCGATGGTCGAGCGGTAAAACCCGCGGTCTCCAACACGGAGATACCGAGTTCAATTCCACGGCGCGCACCTTTGAAAAAAAAGTTGAGTGAAGGAAAATGTTGTGATATTTAATTAATTACGACGTTTTTCATCACAGTGCGTGCCTGAGAGAATAATTTCTCAAAGGCATGATATCCACTAACTTCTTTCTTTCTTTATTTTCCTTGTGTCCATAAGTGGGAGAAATAAAGGTTGAAAAAAAAATTAAGTACCTACTCAGTAGGCACTTGAATGACTCGACCTGCGATGTATCTAGTTTTATGCCATAAAACAAATCTGTTGTCATTCTGTGAAGTGCATCGGCCCTGCTACTCCGGAGGCCGATGAAATTGCGATTTATGCAACTGCTGTAACAGTATGCAACTGCATACGATATCCAAATCGACTCCCTTTAAAGTTGCGTGTTATTTTTTGCTGCAGTGATCACATAAAGTCACCACCATATGCAATCCACATGCTTATTTAATATACAAGCATAGTAAGGGTAAGCTGTATGGGCCTTGTACAATATATCCTGCAGTTTCCGCTTGATATGACTTAGAAAAATAGTTCGCTTTTACTATTGACTTTTAGGAAAAAATAACCTCACATAGGAATTGGGTTCTGTTAGGTCTTATCAGAACTAAATTATGATTTATCTATCTCCATTGTTACTTTAGTCACCTTCTCAAAAAAAAAACAGGCCAATTGCGAGTCGTCCTCGCGCACCGAGGGTTAAAAATTTACGGTTTTCGCCATTTTTCATTTATCTGTGCTAAAAGTCGTTGCTACGTACCTTTCAAGATTCTGAGTACACACGAAGTACCCTGTAAGTTTTGATTCCCTTGCTAGTGTCGAAACTTTGCGCAAAATTGCGGCATAAACGGCTGTATCTTTCGATTGCGCTGGCTAAGAAATTCGATTTCTTCACGGCTTTAAGGGACAGTAGATATAAGTATTTGCTACAAATTACAGCTTAATACCTCCACGCATTCCTGAGAAAAAGGGTCTTGACAGACTGACAGACAGACAACAAAGTGATCCTTATAGGATCATTGGATGATTCAATTTTTCCTTTCGATGTACGGAACCCTAAAAAGATATATTAGTTTGTCGTTTACCTGCTGCCCACTGTTACCGAGTCTCATGATACAGTTACCATACGAAGAACATTCTGGTTTGCATAACACCACACAAACCATCGTCAGTCGACACTCAAGGCCATGGCATTAGATTGCTCTTAGGTTTGACTGTTCGTTAATTGTAACATGACTATAGTACCTAGTTTAAATGTTCGTTAAAGTTTGGTGTTGGTCAGTGTGAATTTAAAACAGTTTAGGTATCGTAATGGGCAGGCTAAAAATAATAGTCAAAATCAGTCAAGTCATTAGTAATTAGCCAGTAATGTCAGTTGGATATCTAAGTAAATCGCTGACTACTTTCACATAACGTATTTGAAGGCAAATCGCAAAGCTCTCTCCTTGTTATTTTAATGCATACTCGGACTCTGTGAATTCCCTATTCCGAACTATCCGAACTAAGTATTATACTTGTATATTGAACGAAAAAACTTTTATCAACTATTTGACCTTTTTTTTGGAATTACGGCATTGCAAACTTTGTGCATACTGCCAGCGTCAAGTATAATTTTTGCATCAATTTATCAGAACAAACACAAACACGAACAAATTCAGTAAGAAAGTCGTCAGTAATCAGTCAGTCCAGTCAGTCCAACATTCAAGTAAAGCGATGGCTACTTTACTAGAACGTGTCCGATGGCATATTTTAGCACTGTTATTCTATTTCACAAACACTCGTGCACTGTAATTAACCTATATCAAACAAAATGCCATCAACTTTATCCGATATAACTCAAAAATACACAAAGAAAATGAAAATAAAACAAAAGCACAATATGTATTTTTCGACTTCCCAAAAACCGAACTATTTGATCTTACTTTAAAATACTCTTGATTTATTTGAAAATAAAACAAAACCGCGACATATCTTATAAATTCCCGCTACACTTTTTATACGGAGTTTTGACAGGAAATTTTAAGATTTAAGTTGTGCTCTTGTTTAATTTTCATAAACCATGTTTTTTTTCAGTGGCTCCCAAAACTCAATAACACATGTTCCATTACGAATTACGAATTTCGGATTTTATCTATCACTACTTCGTCCAGTTTCAAAAAACTGGCAAAAAAGATGCCATTATCGAAAAAAAGCTCTTTACAGGTAGTTTCTAAACGTTAGGCATTGGTTTACTTGCGAACTTATGATGCGGTATGTTTGCGTGTGATCTTTACAAATAAACATATCCAACCGTATGGTAATACCTGACATTCCTCGATTCGATATCAAATCGGTAAAACAATGCTACAATTGACCACGTGATAACGATCACCATCGTTAGGCTGTGTTTCTCCATAATAAAACAGAATTGAATTCCTGTTCCCTTTGTATGTCGTAACCAGTGATTCAATTCAGTCGTAATTTACTAGTGAAGTTTATAAACTCCACTAGTATAGCTATAGCTAGAACAATTTTCTAGTAAAATGACCTAGTTAAGGACGCATACAAATGATTCTATTTATTCTTAGATAATGTTGGCTGTAATTCTTTTTTGCAACCCACTCTGAGGCACCGGTCCCATTATAGGGGACGCCTGGAGCTTATTGAACCATGCTGCTCTAATGTGGGTTGGTGGAGATGCGGGTTAGTAGTCACCCCGCTGTTAGATGTTTTAAAACTGCCCATAAAGTTTTCGATAAGGTTAAACGACTGCTATACATCGATTACAGCTATGACCGCTGTCGCTTAACGCCACTAGCGGTCACCCATATCACACCCAATCACGCCCGTTTCGCTGAACAGCATACATCTCTTGCGTTCTACGCTAGCCGCTGGGTCAACAGTCATAAAATTGATTTAAAAAAGCACTTGGCAATAGAACCAACCTACTTGGTCTTATTGTCAGTCAGTCCTCTTCGTGTTGAATATTTGCATACTAAAGTATCTCACAACCATAACATTGGATCTGCTCATATGAGACGATAACAGAACGTTACATTCACTGAATCTAACCTGCATAAAAAGCAGTAATCACCCACTTACGTCAAAACGATTATCGTGAATGTTCCACATCTAAGCATTAATTATCAGAAACAATGTAAGAAACATAAACATTCGTTACCCATTTCCTTATAAGCAGACAATAGATCAGTAATACCACAGATAGTACAAGAACTTGTGCATCTCGTTCAATAGTACGTAATCTAGAGTGATGTACCAGTTTTGTGCTTATTGTCGATAAGTATGCAGTAATGACGCAAAATAAATTATCGATAGTCTTCGTCGATATGAAACGTCGGTCACAAAATACTTTGTTAAAATTGTATCGCGATTTCATATTAACGCATATAATTGTTATTGTAACATCTTGTACACTGAGAGGAAAAAAAACCGGGGAGAAAAAGATGTAATAAGAAAAATAAAAATAAAATCTGAATTAATTAATTAAATAACTATTTTACTCATATTAAGAATTGTGTTTCGTAAAGACGCTCCAGAATTTTAATACAAATTATGTGACAGGAAAAGGCAATAATTTATTAACTAAACCATTGATTTCTTCTGGACAATAAAAATAACTAAAGAAAAGAAACTCCGTATGGTTTTGCAATGCTATACATTATTGTAATTTTAACATTTGCATATCAAAGTACGTAATATCAAGAAATGCTATTTTTAGTTTTATATAGTGACGAAAGTCCATCACATGACCAAGAAGAAATAAAAAGCGTCATCAATTTATTAATTTATACGCATGAGTTCCAATTTTATCTCATACCTATTCATTATTAATGGATATAGTTTCGATATGTTATAAGATTATAACACTCTTATGAATATAACTTGTAATTGGTCAAGGTCAAGTTAAAATTGATTTAAAGTTTAGTTCAATGAGAGCATAATATCGCTTAACTGAATTTGTATTAAATTAATAGAATCAGGCGTTACTTTACGGAACTCCATTGGTATAAAGTTAGGTAAAAACTGGCTGCAACCCTTTTTGCGTCCCACTGCTAGGCACGGGTCTCTCCCCAATATTGGGGAGGCCTGGTAAGGTAAAAACTACTTTGCAAGAATCCGCAATCAAAGCGTAAAATGTGACTTTGCGAGTGACCATCGTAGAGTCAATAAACCTGATGATGCTCTGTTTTGGGGTGAACCACGTGTTGGTGTTGGTACGTATGTTGGTGTATATTTTTTAATGTTGCATGTGCATGTGCCCGATGTGGGAGGGAGGGAGGTGTTATTGCATGAAAAAAATATACACCATCTGCAAAGTAGTTAGTTATACCGAACTTTATGATTTGTATTAAAATGAGACATTTTTGTTGCTTTATTTATGTGTGTGTATAACATGACAATAAATATGACTTACCTTAAAGTGATGGAGTCTTCACATAAAAGAACTACTGAAATCAATATTTTTTAAATTAAATAGTAGTTTACCTTTTTTCCAACCCATTTTATATCCCACTGCTAGGCACAGATCTTTATTTAGGCCATAGTCCACCACGGTGAAAAGGTGCGGGTTGATAGACTACCTACTAAGGTTTATTTCCGTAACTTTAATTTAATAAATCTTAAAGTCTTATTTTTATCGATAAAATTGATAGAAAAGGGGGAACATCACTAGAGTTGCGCAATGTGATCCAACGGTGTGATCGCACGCGCTTTCTTCCGTTAAATTTAATTGCTCAGCACTAGTTTGTATTAACAGGTACACATAATATGGAGGAATGTTCTAGTAATATATATCTTAAATATATCTTTAATAATAATAGTACTCGTATTTGGGCAAAAGCTCTTTTCCTTGTTTGTTCACCATTTTTTGTCCCACTTTGGTATTTAAATTAAAAATAATTTATGATTTTTTTTTAAATTTTAATTGACGAAAATGTAGGGCACGTCATGTCACGAAAAACTTTAAAAAGTTGTTTTGTTAATAGTAATGGCAAATTATAAAAAGCAAGAAATATACTAGCTGATCCTGCGAACTCCGTACCGCGTTTAAAAGTTTGGAGTGGGCCACCCTTATCACATAGGGGAAAAAATAGATAACAACATTTTCTCAGACCTACTAAGTGTGAATATAAATTTCATTAAAAACGGTCAAGCCGTTTCGGAGGAGTATAAATACTAAAACTGTGACAGAAGAATTATATATATATTGGAAGATACAGATTAATACAATACAAATACAAATACAGATTAATGCTGCTAAGTTCAAAATTCAAAATTTGAAAGTAACCTTGTTTCTTAGCAAACTTAGTATAATTAAAATTTATATCATATTACAATGAACAACCGTAACAAAATTATATTATGGATACCTATTATTGTATTGCATGCAACGATACAAATTTCAACATTTACTCTTAATCCAACTTACAAACTAATGTGACTATTGTGAAATGCGCCACAGTATTTTAAACGTGCTCAGTTAAATTAACACGACACGACTGAAAGGTACCAAGTTGCTCTAACCATTTTTTAGATAAGGGCAGATATTATAATGTATGACTTTGTTACGGATCGACTTTGTTATTTTTTAAAGAATATTAATATATTACCTACTATAAAACGTCCCGTGAGGATACCTAAACATGTTTATAAAATCCCAGCTTATCTCGCGGATTACTTCGGGGGCGCCCGACATGTTTCGGACCGTACCGAGGTCCTTCATCATGAGCCATCGCGTGCACCCCCGAAGTAATACGCGAGGTAAGCCGGGACTTTATAAACAATATTAATATAGATTACAATTTTTATTTATTTATTGAATAGTGTATCAGACAAGCATACAGGTCACGTGGTGTTAAGTGGTCGCTGCAGCCCATGGACTACCTCAAGCAAGCATAGGTATGTCCCGTCTAAGGTAGTATTCGGTATCGTTCCTACTTTTAGGGTTCCTTACCTAAAAAGGAAAAAGGGATCTTATAAAATCACTTATCAGTCCGCCCATTCGTGTTCTATCGACTTTAACAGCCGTTTTCAAAAAGCAGGCAACGCTATTATATATAATACGTAATATAATAACTAAAGCCATAATATAATAACATGTATTAAATAACAAAAATAAATCAATAATATTATTATTCTGCGGAACTGGTATGACATAACATAGCATAAAAATTTCAATCAATAAATACCTGTGCTGCAATTTTTTTCAATAAATAACTAAAAAAATAATACAGATACACGTATTGAACACCCACATTTTAATCCAAGGGCACTTTCTGCTATATATTGGAACATTTCGTTAGCGAACATCCAGTAATACATAATCGCTCGTATGGATAAGCCGTTGGATTTAATAGTTCCTTTTAGTATTTAATATAAATACTACATACATTCTCAACTATTGTAGACGTTTACAATTTTTTCAGTTGTGTCACAGCTGGTTAAGATACTTGATAGGCCGGGGGACGAGGTTCAAATCCTAACATGTGTCTCTGACAAAATAAATTTGTTATGTTATATCTATATCATCCATCCATCAGCCTTTTATAGTCCACTGCTGGACATAGGCCTCTCCTAACGTTCGCCACTCCTCCCGGTCCTGGGCCTTCTGAATCCAGCGGTTCCCCGCTGTCTTCTTTAGGTCATTAGTCCACCTGGTTGTAGGGCGGCATATACTCCTTTAGCCGAGACGTGGTCGCCATTCGAGAACCTTTCTTCCCCATCGGTTGTCGGTTCTTCTAACTATATGGCCTGCCCATTACCACTTCCGCTTGCATATTTTGAGAGCTATGTCGGTAACTTTCGTTCGTCTACGGATTTCATCGTTACGAATTCTATCGCGTATATTATTAGTGGCTTAATCTTAAGTGCTTCCTCACGATGTTTTGTGTACTATTGCGATATTTTTTTCAGTGTGCTTGTTGCAGAAAAATGTCAATGATATTTTCATGACCTATGGTGGATCACATAAACAATTGGTCTGAGTTCTAAGAGGAGACTTACGAGTATGCCTAGTAGTGAGACAAAAACTAAATGATTTGGAAATAATTCACAACTAACTAACTATGACTCATTGGATATTTTGACTGAAAATTTATTACTGAAAAGAGAAAAATAATTTTGTTTTTATATACACATCTGCACCAACCCGCATTGGAGCATCGTGATGAAGTAAGCTCCAGGCGGCTTCAATAATAGAGAGAGACTCGTGGTCAGTAGTGGGACGCAAAGAGGGTTGCGACCATACCTAATCATAAAGCATTTTTGGAGCCTGTGCCAAAGTAGATGACACTGTGTTATAACTGTCAGGGTTCAACCGGGGTAATACCACCGCTGTACATTTCATGAAACAATTCTGTTGTGATTATGGTGAGGTTGACGGCCATACCATGAGGCGTGATGGCCATCAGCCTCGGGAGTAGCAAAACATTATGTTGTGTGTACGTATGTTCATGGGTTACAGCGACCTGCTGTCTGCTACTCCATTACATAAAATCTGCATGGAGCTTATAACACCCCCTTTTTCGTCAGGAGTGTAGTGACGCGATACCAACAGTAATATGAGCGCGCGCCTCACATGAAATGCTGACCACGTTAGATGACGCAAGCAGCAAATACAGTAAACAATAGAATACCAACGTCACACTAAACTGGCCAATCAGAATACGTATCCTGAATCACGCTATTAAAGTTTTCTTAAATCTCAGCATAAATGGTCCGAAATTTTCATTCGGACCTCGGTCCGCAGGCAGTGACATCGAATGGTATTTCTCCTTTTTTCCTCCACAGGGCCTTTAAATTTTAGGTTATTTAGAATAAAAAAATTATTTTATTTTTAGAAAATAAGATCTGTACATATATGAATACAGTAAACGTCTATAAACAAAGGAAACGCGTTGACGCCGATAGCGATACGACGACGAAATTATCCAATTACTTTTATTTATGACAGATTATTAATTTGATTTAATATTTTTAACAATAAAACAAAGGGGTTATTGGCGGGAAGTCTGAAGGGACAAGTTGTGCTCTTGTTTTATTTTCATTTTCTTGGTGTATTTTTGGGTTAATATCGGATAAAGTTGATGGCATTTTGTTCAATATAGGTTAAAGACAGTGCACGAGTGTTGTGAAATAAAATAACAGTGCGAAAACATGTTTTTTCGGTTTGCCTCCAAAACTCTATCGGACACGTTCTGGTAAAGTAGCCATCGCTTTACTTGAACATTTGACTGTCTGTCCTGACTGATACCTGATGACTACTGATTATTTCTATAACTACTAAGTGATGCAAAAATAATACATGACGCTGGCAATATGCACAGAATTTGCGATGCCATTATTAAAAAATATTAAACAAAGTAGATTAAAAATTATTGTTTTAGAGATACTCGTATGTATAAACGTTCGGATTTGAATGACGAATAAAGGCACATTTAATTTCGATGTTTGATATTTTAGTTATTTTAAAACAATTTTATACAATGGGAAATAACATTTTTACAAAAATAAGCTACCTAATCGTTTATACGAATTACGTGTCACAGGGTTAAGAGATAGGGAAGGCTGAAAAGGCAAGTATCATACCGATACGTTAAATAGATGAGAACTCCATGAGGGCCCAGGTCAAATCCCATTCAATCCGATGTATTTCCAAAAATTTCCCCTTTCCTTTAAAGCTTTTTCCTCCGTAACAGGAATTTAATATTTTATACATTGTGTATCCGGGTATAATATATAGTACTATCCACATTACATTCATGTAATGTCTCCATATTTACCTAAAATCTTCAATTACTACAGCTGTCGGTCCTGGTTGCTATCGACAGATAACCATAAGCGGAATGTAAACGTCCGACAGCAATTAGCCACTGTATCTACACTAACCAGCATTGGAGCAGCGTTGTGGAGTAAGTTCTAGGCCATACCAATAATAAAGAGAAGCTCGTGCCCAGAAATGGGTCGCAAAGTTACAACCAATCTTCATTTACTTAATGTCCCACTGCGATCAAAGCTATAACGTTTCGTTTCACACTCATATTACCACAGTAGGGTAGTTATACCCTGTGTCGTGGGTGCCATGGACACACACAAAGACAGAATCACAAACACCCAGACCGAGAACAGAAATTTAAACCCATCATTCAATTTTCTGCTTCGCCGGGAATCGAACCTGGGACCCTCCGATAGGCGGTCCGGCATGGTAAACATTGCGCTACGTAGGTCGTCAATATACAGTACATCTTTTGAGAGTAAGACGCTTAACAAAAAAAATATACTGTGGGAAAAAAACATAATTATTTAACCTCAAATGAATTAAATAACAATAACACTTGATGTAATAGTAGCAAAAACAATGATCACTCAAGTGAAACAAAACAAGGCAAAGCAATAAGTGCCACTTCCAATGAAAAGTTTGACAGAAGGAAATTAAAATGGATTCTAAGATCCATATAATGATGTCGGCAACACATCATTAAATACACTAACTACTATAAAGGAGCAATTAGGTCTATCGATCAAAACCTGCTTTAATACTTACACAATTAACTTTGTACTGAAAAATAACAAATTGTTGCGGTTATGCAATAATTCCTAGCAGTTTGTTTATGTTGTACTAGAGCCGCCCGCGGCTTTGTCCGCGTGGACTTTTTGTTTAAAAAAAATCTAAAATAAAAGTAGTCTAAGTTACTCCTTATTATATCAGCTCTATTATCATTAAAGTCCCGTCAAAATCGGTTCAACCGTTTCAGAGATTATTCGGAACAAACAAACAAACAGACAGACAGACAGGCAGACAAAAATGATTAAAAAGTGTTATTTTGGTATAGGTTCCGTATATATATATTCATATGCATGGAGTAAAAAGCGGTTATTTTAACATTACAAACATACATTCCAATTTTATTTATTTGTGTAGAGTATAGATGGAATAGAGTTTACGGATATAGACATTATTTTTGACTTACTCAAAACAAATGGTAAGTCGTTGGCCTTAAATTAAGTAAGTTCTATTCTCACATTCTCACTTTATTTGACTACCATTGCACTTGTTTATTCGTATTTCGTTAAAAAAAGTGACTCCTTAGACGGCCCCTGTGGCGTAATGGTTACCATGCCGGACTGCCGATCAGAAGGTCCCGGGTTCGATTCCAGGCGAAGCAGAAAGTTGAATGACGAGTAAAAATTTCTGTTCTCAGTCTGGGTGTTTTTGTTTTGTTTATTTTATTATTGATTTTTTAGTTAAAATATTTGTTTATTTTTTATTTTTAGTGAATTTGAAGTACACTTAATTGTTTGAATATGGGTAGACCTACTAAATGTGCTGCTCATATGAGACAGCGACATTTAAATGAAACAGTAAAAAATTCTGCCACAGATCGCACCCTTACTGTAAGCCGTTATGGAGTTTCATTGGTCATGATATTCAACTACGACAATTACTTGGTCATAACGCCGTTAGGGTAGATGACTCAAATACCCGGATACCCTATTTTATGCACTAGGCTTAGAGTATTATCATTATTGCACACGAAACTACTTGATGCTGTATATAAGTCTTAAAATAATGTTATCAATGTAAATTATATGGATCCGTTTCCGTAAATTATGTCCATCTACATTAAAACTCCTTTTTTCCAAATTGAAAAAAATAACTTCATCTAAGCTGTAATCACAATTTTGCTAGGTATTGCTTAAGTTTTCCGAAAAAGATGCTTTCACAAGTCAATCCGCTCAATAATGCAATTTATTAGAATGAGTATTGTCTGCAAAGTTAATTTTCTTTGTATAGAATTGCGTAGCGCACGAAACAGACCGAGTCATCATGCTATGTGCTCATATGAATCTTATGTTGTGTTGTGTGATGAGTAGTGATGACCATTGGTGGTATTAACATAAGGAAATGTTTAGTATTTTGAAACACATCTCGCGAATTTAATATATATATTGCTTGTGTGTGTATGACACCGAACTCCTCATAAACGACTGGACGGATTTTATGATGAAACTTTTTGTGTGTGTTCTAGGAGAATTAAGAATGGTTTAGATTCGCAATTAGGTCCACTGGATTTTTTTAAAGTAGTTTTCCCATATATATTGCTCCTACCTGTCAAACATTTTTATTTCTTGCCGTGTCATTCTAAACTTTGACACAATCAGAATAACAGGACAGTTTGTATGTCATGATTTGTTTTATATATTCGTTTGACAGTAACATGAAATCTCTTTAAGATAATAAATAAACAAATCCACTTTTAATACTTTTAAGGCAGGACGGCGTGTGCACTGGACGAGACCACTAGTTACTCTACAGATACAAGATATTGATATTATTGCTGCTATATTCGTAATAAGTGCGCGCCGAGGATTTGAACCCGGTATGTTCGCGTCGAAGTCGTCGTCTTTACTACTCGGCCATCGGTGCTCATGTCAAATATAATAGCTTAGAAATCAAAGGTCGTCCCATGTAAGTAACATGTAGGACAAGAGATCGTCCCAATGTATTGAGAAGAAGAACTACGGCGGTAGCTCGGGATCAAAAAATAGAGCTGCGGTATCACGTAAATGATCGTAAGAGGCGATTTAACTTATCTCTTAGTCCCAGTAGCTTGGAATAAGGAACATGACAATAAAGTGGCCGTTGAGCTAAGTAGAAAATTTCTACAAAGTGTTGTAGTTTTTGGCTGCAAGAAGGCTGAGTGCAGTCCTTTTTCTTCAAATAGACTACAAAAATGCTATATTTTCTTGTTTATGATCTATTTGATATTTTGTATGAATTTATATGTTTTTTTTTATTTTAAAGAAAAAACACGTATTTTGATATTCTATTATCGGGTCGTCTAGTGTGGCGTAATAGTTACCATGCCTTACTGCCAATCGAAGGGTCCTGATTAGATTTCCGGCGAAGCAGAAATTTGAATGATAAGTTTAAATTTCTGTTCTCGGTCTGGGTGTTTGTGTTTCTGTCTTTGTATGTGTCCATGGTACACTCGACACACAGTGGGGTGTGGGGCAATGAGTGTGAAATGTTATTTATTCTAAGTCTAATAATTAAGGCACTAATGAAGGCTTCACTACTTTAAGTACTAGGTCAGCCACACTCCCAACATATACAATTATTTTGGCTTATTATTTTCAGCTTAGATATCCAGGCTATGGTATACGCATATCATTATAGATCATTGCACTATAATGTATTGAAATATTTACGTCATCTATAACTGCATAGCTGTTCATTGTCCCGAAGGCATCATTATAGATTTATTACACTGACTTTCTCAGTTCTGGTCTTATCTGTCTACGTCGAAAATTACTGCTAATGTAGGTTAGGCAAAATAAGTAAAGTAATACGAATGTAGGTTAAATTATTATAATAATGTGATTGCTGTTTAGAATGGTGAATTTAAATTACTTTACATAATCTGAATTTAATCATTGTAGGAATGTGATAATTTCATGTTTTTTTATTTCTAGGTAAGTTCGTTTTCCTGTAAGTAGGTGAAATGGTAAGTTACAAGTACTTCTTTGATTTAGAAGATTAATTGGAGTGTCAAAAAATTTCGCATAATAATTCGCATGTCTTTTGTGGTAAGTGGTAAATGCTCAGTGCTGCCATCACATGCAGCGGACAATGATAGAACTAAACAGCGGACGTTGATGGAACTACGACAGCTATCAAACATACATGAGTTGAAACTCCTTTCACTTTTATTTTTTTATCTTTGGTGCACACATGATAATACAATGGATTCTTGCTAGATGGCGTTATTTTCATTTAGCAGGCTTACAGTTTGTAAACTACTGGGCTGTTATGGTGTTGGCACAAAATCATAATATTTACTACGTCATTATTTTAATTCGATTTTTTTCGTGGCGTTGTTTAGTTGTTGATTTGCATCTTTAGAGTTTTTAAAGGGAATGTCTTAAAAAATTAAATAAAGGGATGAAATTTTCTGTTTTAAACATTAAGAGTTAAATTGGTAAATATTAATACAGCGAGATATTAACTACCTAATCAGATTTTTTCACTTGATCTTGTGACTTGTATGACATTATTTTTTATTACTTGTATCAGATTAACAGTTAGCGCCATGACTTGAAAATGTTAATTTCCCTCATAAATTAGTATTACAGAGAAACATTATTCCAGTAAAAGTACGGTAACTAACTTCTTACACATTCTGCTACGGCGTAGCGTTAATGCTACGAGTTGTCTACGGTTGTGCTAATTTCGAGACAACCTTTTTGCATTCCACTGCAGGGCACAAGTCCAATATAGAGGAAGCCTGCAGCTAACGCCACCACGCTTCTTCAATACGCGTTGGTAGAACAAAACCAGAAGTATATTGTTCTTAAATACATTACTTTTTTCCCTAATCTATTTCAATCACTACACAGTTTAGCTCAGTGTTAATGTCGTGCAACGGATAACAAAACAAGTGGCCAAATAGTTTTAAACCATTGTTATTAGGAGAGAACAATACCAGAAGTATTTTGTGCTAAAAAACATTACTTTCTTTCCTAATCTGTTTCAATCGCTAAACAGTTGGGCGCAGTGTTAATGTCGTGTGATGCATAACAAAACAAGTGGCCAAATAGTTTTAAACCATTGTTATTAGGAGTGAACAAAACCAGAAGTATTTTGTAATAAAATACATTATTTTCTTTCCTAATCTATTTCTATCGCTAAACATTCAATGTTAATGTCGCGCGACGAATAACAAAACAAGTGGCCAAATAGCTTTAAACCACTGTCGTTAGGAGATTCAGTGGGTCGTGACAAACTGTGAAGACGCTCAGTTACAGTGATTGGATAATAGCATTCTTATAATATAAACAACATTCCGATGCTAGTCACCCACTAACCTCGTTCACGTACGCGTTAGGCGGTTGTCGGATGTGGCGACAAAAACGCGTGTTTTCGCTTATTATAATAAAAAAATACTTTTAATTTTTTAAGCCATGATTTTGAGTGATATACGTTTAAAATGATAATAAGATGTAGCCTCTTATGCTAGAAACTTTCTCAGACAATGGCTTTTTCAGGCTTGCTTGATCACCGAAAATTCTTGAGTATATTAAGAAACAAAATTAAAGTCTATAATTAAATTTTACAACTCATGACATTGTATGTTCTGGAAATATGTAAACAACTTACGAATTAAAAAACATGGTCAGCAAATGTTAAATTAATAAAAATTTGTCCTGGAGAAAAATAAAGTATTACATTTATAAAAATTTCAAACGATTTTGCTGCTGATACAACATTTATGCCCCATTTTTAAGTTATGTGATTAAATAATATTTATTACTTAATATCTTGTTCTTTGTATAAACTGACATAAATAAAAATATGCAAGCAAGTGATAGGTATATAATTGAGACGAGTTTTGTACGTTAAGTTGTATTTAAGCGTGTTTTATACGTTCAAGCTCCTTGTGAGTAAACGCCTTACGCGTACAACGGAACAGGTATAACGAAAGTAAGATTAACTGAACCACCGCAACAAAAACGACAGTGGTTGATATCGAAAGTGAAGTGATAGCGAGAGTGGAATGACGCAGAATGACGCTGAATGGGATGACGTAGATTCAAGTATGAAAGTGAATCAATTCGTGAATCTTTAAGAGAAAAAGTTGGCAGTCTTTTCTCCACGTTACCGCTCTCTTCTATTTCCTCCCTGGCTTATGCCATTAGACCAATCACAAACGTAACACACTCACAGCCCCACAGTAAGGTAATTAATACCCTGTGTCTTGGGTATCATACAAAGACAGGAATAAACACCCAGACCGAGAACAGAAATTTAAACTCATCATTCAAATTTCTGTTTCGACGCGATCGAACCCGGGACCCCTCGATTGTCAGTCCGGCATGGTAACCATTGCGCCACGTGGGTTGTCAAAAGAGAAATTATCTATTTCTATGCCTTTGCGCTCACCTATGCTATTTTTAAAGCCTTAATAAAGATGTTCGAAATTGGTCTTTAAGGCGTTATCTATGAATGTATGTTGTACAAATTTCACGTTTTTATTTCTATAGAGTAGCAGACGAGCTCGTGGTCACCACCACGAGGTGTTTATCAATCGTTGCAGCCCGTGTACATCTATATACACACAACTTCAAGCAAGCCTGGGTTTTATCTCAGAGGGTTCAAAGATGGACAGTGCATGTATAGAAAACAATGCTTCGAATTTTATTGCTTCTTTATCTAATGTAAAGAATAGTAATGGGTGTGGGTTAGAGTTAAGCAAATAATATTTTAGATAAAATTATTTATTAAACTCTTCATAATGAAGTGAGTGGCCAATGCAACATTTAAAATAAGTACAAAAACTGCATTCGAAATTGCATTACGGCTACATTTTTACTTTCATTTAATTCATTATATTCAAGTGAAGAATCTCGGAAATTTCAAAATAAATAAATTAAAACACTAATATTATGCGCAGACACCTTCTCTCGTTTTACAAATAGAGCTAATTTTACTTATGCATATTTTTGAAGTGAAAACTTCTTTAGCGGCGTTGTGCACTTTTTTTGGGTAAAAAATGTTAAACTCGCGTCAGGACACGTGGCCTGATCGAATATTCGTAAGACGGAGGCACAATACAAGAAGCGCCTGCCTACGGAGGGGTGACTGCTGATGGCTCGACTGTCAGTATACTTGTAAAATTCGTGTATATCAAGTGTTTAAAATATGGAAATTGAACAAAGTGCATCTATTAATGAAAAAAGTGACGAAGAATGAATGAAAATGAGTGAGTACTTTATAAAAATACTAGATGTAAACCTACTGAATATACTGGATGAAAAATAATACTGATAATAAAAGCAACTCGTGCGAAATTATTCCCTAACCATTCCAAAATATCAAAAATGCACAACGTTATTATTTTCACTTCTGCCGGCACTCCCGGAATGCAACCCGTTGTTTTTTCACTAGTGATCCAGCCCCGCTTCGCTTGGGTGATTTGTTTATATCATTACACTATTCTATTCGACGAGTTCAATACATTTTTCGGGGAGAAAAAACTATCCTACGTCGTTTCCCAAGGTCCACTCTAGCTGTCTATGTCTGTACCATATTTCATTCAAATTAGTTCCGTAGCTTAGGTGTGTGTATGTGTGAAAACGTGAAAGGCACACACACAGACATTGTTCAGACAGACAATTATATTCATATTCATTCTATTAGTATGAAAGCAAGGATTTAGCAAACAAGCCATTTGGTGTTTAGTGGTCCTTGTAGCCCATAGACGTTTCCACCTAACCTCGGACGAAAGATAATATATCTGACGTCCAAGGTGTGCAGTTTTATTTTTGGATCAAATTCGTGTTGCGAAAAATTCTATGTATAAGTTTCACTCACATTTAACCGGTTTTATCGTTAATAGGTATTTAAAAATATACAAATACAAATGCCGTCAGAATAGACGCAATGCACATAAAATATATTTATAGAAAAAATCTTAATTCAATCGGAATTCAATTAATTAAAAATCATTAGCTCGACGCTACTAAGAATTAACATACCATTTGAATAACTCGTCGTCTTTTTACTATTTCTTCATTCATGCTGTTAGAAGTGCACTGAATTAAGTAGTTAGTTGTAATTGTGTCATTAGCGTAGAAAACTAGGTGGCTTCTACTACTACGAATCTAGTTTAGACCAAACTGAATCTAGTTTGGGTTAACTCAAGATTGCTTAAGTGAAAATTTCATCGCTTGCTATACGATGAATTTTGCATGGTAATAATCTCTTCTTGCCTGAGAGGTACCCAAAATTTCTGAAGGTACTTTTTCTCATTAGTCATTTGATTCTGCTCCTGTAACCAGCTCTGAAGTAATCCTCAAGTGACGTTATCCTATTGAATGATTGAGGGGGTTAAGTGCGATACAAATCTCAAATAATCCCGACTCCGGAGTAACCCTGCAACTGAATATGACCTCGGGCAAAACTCAGTCTTGATTTATTTTGTGTGTTAATGTCCATGGGCTGCAGCGACCTTTTATAATAAAGACGTCTTCTACATCATTAACAAAAAAGGGATCAGTAGAAAAAAATATTATTAAAGTACTATCTTGCAATAATTAATTCCAACAATAGTGCTCGTTTAACTATTGCGGCTTTGCAAAGGCGACAGGTCATCGACCCGCATAGGTGAAGGTCGGACGATTATGAAAGTACATACTTGATTCGGTGCAGTAACCTTCTGTTTGTCTATGCATAGATATGAAGTCTTTTAGGTAGATTTAAGGCTTTTCATAAGCAAGGAATCCCACACTCTCCCCCAAGGTGCCGGGTACCTAATAAAGGTCTTCTTTTTATTTGAATGGAGTAGCAGAGGAGCTTGCAGGCCACGTGGTGTTAAGTGGTCACTGCAGCCCATGGACATCTGCACACAACCTCAAGCAAGCATAGGTAAGTCTTGTCTGAGGTCGTATGCAGTTGCGCTGCTACTCCGGAGGCTGGTGGCCGGCAACTGCACCTTTACACCGAAACACAATAGAATTGGTTCACGGCAGAAGTGGGTGCAGCGGTGGTACTTCCCCGGGCGAACCATAATAGTTCTACCACCTACCATATCCAAGAAAGATAATGTCAAAAAGCTGAAGTACTCAAAAAATTTGTTGACCGACCGCATTGTCTTCAGCATCGAAGTAGGTACTCGTCCTTACGTATAAAAGCAACTTTTTGGACAAAAAGTATATGTTTTTTTCGAAATTGTAGATACTGTAACTGTAATACGATGTATTTTGTCGTCTACATGTCTATATCCTAAGAGCGATTTCAGATCAGCATATTTTTCTGCACAAATACGATAATTTTTCTTTTTGTAACTATAAATTACCATTTGTTGTGTTACTTAAGCCAGCGTCACAAAACCATCACCGTCTTCAGGTCTATTCAGCAAAACAACGTTATAAAAATCGAAAAGTGGCTCATTTAATAGTTTATTATTGAAATGATCAGTTATATTGTGCAATAAATATTATAGAAATACTGTCTTTTAACTGCTAAATTTCATGTGTAAAATCAGCTAAATCAAAATTTCGTATACGGCCTCTTAACACTTGAACTGATGTAGGAGTGACATCTATCGCGGATAACCTGTACGCTCGTATAACACACTGTCATATGTTTGAAACCGCTTTAATACTTATAAAAGCACTTTTGCAAGGATAGACCAAATTATTCTGGCATGCGACCTCAAGAAGGTCGCACTCACTAGCCCCGGAGTCACACGCCGATGCCGAACTGTTACGGACGTAGTGTTGACACAAAGACGCCGTGGGGCAATCTTGCTGTTATCAGATTAAACTCAGTACAGTCAGTTTTTACGCCCAAAACAAACGTATTATTAAACTGTTTTATTATCCGACTTAATAAAATAGGAGGTTCTGAATTCGACTCTTTTTATCTATGTTACCTTATACCTTTTAGTAGGTATACCCGCTATCTGTAATCATCCATCCATTTATCAACCTTTCTTAGTCCACTACTGGACATAGGCCCGCTCCATTCGGTCCTACACCTCTTGAAGCCTCGGCTTTTCTCGTCTTTATGTCGTCAGTCCATCTGGTTGGAGGACGGCCTTTGCTCCTTTTGCCGAGACGTGGTCCTTCAAACACATTTCTTTCCCATCGGTAGCCGGCCTTCCTAACTACCTATTCATCGCCTGCCTATTGCTACTTCATCTTGCAATTTTCGAGAATTGTGTCGGTAACTTAGAGCATCAAGGCATGACAGGTATGACAGCCGTCAGAGAGGAGTGGCCTTTACGGGCGAAAACCTCGTCCCAACGTCCATGCACAATGTGCCTTCTAGTTATACAACTAGTGTGTCTATGTGTGTCAGTGTTGACGGTGCATAGAAAATTGTTGTTATAGTGAGTTGAGCATAGAAAGTTGTTGTTAATTGAAATTGACATATTTAGAAATGTATGCGTCTGTAGCGATGAAAGAATATTTGTGAATGTGTGACAAAATTAAAATGTGTGCGTTCTTCCCCCGCACCAGATTTGGCACAAAAATTATCTATCGACATTTTGTATGTAGCGAGGCGCTATGCCATCTACTGAAAGGTTAGTGATCTCGTCTCGTCGTCTCGTCCTGTCTATAGTTACCTATTGAAAATACAGAATGCACATGCAAATGCTGCCAAATAAAGAATTGTATGAGTTGAAAATCTCAAATGGCTTCTTGCATCATTAACATTTAGAGATATCGATCATTCGTACGCGTTCTAGCTTTGATGGATCGTCCAACGATGTACAGTCGCCTCTCACTACAACTGCCCTATTACTAAACGTTGTAAATTAATTAGAATACTTTATTTTACGACTAGCGATTGCACCCGCGTTAGATAGGAAATTAGATGTTTTGTCGCAGTCAAAATTAGTCTATATAACTCTCCAGCCTCCTAACTAACTTATGAATTAAAAAAACAACGGGTTGCACTCCGGTAGTGCCAGCAGAAGTGAAAACTTGAACATTAACGTCGTGCACTTTTGATATTTTGGAATGGTTAGGGAATAATTTCGCACGAATTGCTTACTTTTCATCTAGTATTTTCAGTAGGTTTTCATCTAGTATTTTTATTTTATAAAGTACTCACTCATTTTCTTTCACTATTTCTTCGTCACTTTTTTCATTAATAGATGCATTTTGTTCAATGCCAATATTTTAAATATTTGATATAAAAAAAAATCAAGTATAAATAGTCGAGCCGTCATCAGCTGTCACCCCTCCGTCTTACGAATTTTCGATCAGGCCACGTGTCCTGAAGCGAGTTTAACATTTTTACCCATCCCAAAAAAAGAGCACAACGCCGCTAAAGAAGTTTTCACTTCAAAAATACCATAAGATCATTCCGTTGCGACGTGAATGAAGTACAAACAAACAAATATTCTTAAGAAAAACATTAGGACGGATTTGATACCACTAATTTGAAAATGTTTCATCTTAAACGTTCTTATGTTACACGCGTCAACTTTGAAAGTGACGGAATCTTACTTTCAAAAAACTTCGGTTTAAACTTAAGAAATAGCAACCCGGCTAGTTTTCAAAACAAAACGATGTTTCCTCAAATACTTAGTAATTTTGAACCACAACGTCATTAATCATGATAATTATGATCGACTGCAGGTTTCAAAACGAACCACAATTTTAAAGCAAACAATCTGTCACTGAAACAGAAATAAAAGAACATAAGACTAAACTTACATATACTCGGATGTAAATGTCTATCGACTGCAGTCATAAACTGGCACCTATGCCTACCTCCTTAATATTTTTAGTTAAATTAACGAGAAAACTTGACAAATACTTCCTATGGGACCAGCTGAACGCATGAAGAGGATGTTTTTCAACGTTTTTAAATTTTTAGTAGTATTGTCAAATCAAGCAAACATAGTACTATGTGCCTACTTAAGTTCCAGACTAAGATATTATTAATGCGCGCTGTTATTATTATGATGAGGAGTATTACTGGAATATTGGCATGCCTGAAGGTAATACAACACTTCTTTAAAGCACGTCATGTCTACTAACCCGCTGCCTGCGTATAATGGCCAAATTTCGATAGGAGATTATGCTCAGCAGAAGGTTAAAAAAATTGTATGTATCAAAATGTAATGAAAAACTTTACATACTTTGACAACCCGTGTGACGCAATGGTTACCATGCCGGACCGCCAGTCGAAGGGTCCCGGGTTAGATTCCCGGCGAAACAGAAATTTGAATGACGCGTTTACATTTCTGTTCTTGGTCTGGGTGTTTTTGTTTCTGTCTTTGTATGTGTCCATGCTTGCCAGCTTCGAGAGAGAGGTAACTCGTAGAATCCAACTCGGCTGGGCAGCGTTCGGGAAATTACAAAGTGTCTTCTTGTCCACAATACCTCAGTGCCTGAAGTCGAAAGTTTTCGAGCAGTGTGTGTTGCCAGTGATGACCTACGGCGCTGAGACGTGGTCTTTTACAGTTAGCCTTTTCCATAAGCTCAGGGTCGCCCAGCGAGCGATGGAGAGGGCTATGCTTGGTATTTCTCTACGCGACAGAATTCGTAATGATGAAATCCGTAGAAGAACTAAGGTTACCGACATAGCTCTCAAAATCTGCAAGCTGAAGTGGCAATGGGCAGGCCATATAGTTAGGAGGACCGACAACCGATGGGGAACAGAGGTCCTTGAATGGAGACCACGTCTCGGCAAAAGGAGTACAGGCCGCCCTCCAACCAGGTGGACTGACGACCTGAAGAAGACAGCGGGTAGTCGCTGGATTCAGAAGGCCCAGGACCGGGAGGAGTGGCGAACGTTAGGGGAGGCCTATGTCCAGCAGTGGACAGTAAAAGGCTGATGGATGGATGGATGGATGTGTCCATGGTACCCACGACACAGGGTATACACGTATATCCTACTGTGAGGTTATGAGTGTGAAGCGTTTTACATAGTTACAGACAAGTATACCAATGATAATTGTATGTTTTAAACCCTAGATCCACTACCAGGTCATAATTGATTGATAGCACGAATATCGTGATTAATTCGCACAACAATAATATTACTTAGTTAAATTAAGAACGAGTAATTCTTGTCCGTTATGTAATCCTACTGTTACAAAGCTTGTTCACAAAATGGTAACGGGTGCTCGCGAAGACATTTTGCAATGTTTGACTTGTGTGTCATGAAATGTGCATGTTTAAGTATTATAATGGTATCCGTTTAGATAATAATTATGAGCTTTGCTAGAGTAACAGATTGTTGCAGAGACATTTGCTTAGTTTAGTTATAAGAACTAACCTTTGTTTTAATAGAATATGGTAATATGATTATGACTATAAAATTAAATGATTATTAATTTTATAGTTACTTAGTAGAACTTTCATAGTTCGAACGGGGATGTACCACTACTGCACCCATTTGTACAATGAAGCAATTCTTGTGTGTTGCCGTGAGAAGGTATTGTTGCCAGCTAGACTTAAGTGCAAGCGTTGAAGCGCACATGGCTCGGCGGCTCGCGTAGAACGCAAGCGGTCTATGCAGCTAAGCCAAATGGACGCGGTCGGGTGTGAGATGGGTGACCGCTAGTGGCAAAAAAATTCATGCGCGTTTCCGCGGTTCGGAGGGCAAGATCGGCCGTCGGGCCGTAGGTCCCGGTTGTTGTCGATAGATAACAGTCGTTAAACCTTGTCGGAGGCCTTATGGGCGGTTTGAAAACATCCGACAGCGGGTTGGCCACTAACCCGCATCTCCACCAACCCGCATTGGAGCAGCGTGATAGAGTAAGCTCCAGGCCTCCCCAACGATGGGGAAAGACCCGTGCCCAGCACTGGGACGCAAAAAGGGTAGCAGCCAAACTTACGTGAGGCGACTTTACTTGCTCTCTTGAGGTTGTGTGAAGCGACCAGTAAAGACCACGTGGCCTGCACGCTCGACTTTAATTCCATTCAAATAAACATATAATAATGTAAAATTTTATAAGAATCACAATTGGGTATTTAATACTACATATGTGCATAACCAGCGGCCGCCCGTGACTTCATCCGCATCGCGATTACATAGCCTATAGCCTTCTTCAATGAATGGACCATTCAACACATTTTTTTTCGATTCAAACTTGTAGTTCCTCAGATTAGTGCATTCAAACAAACAAATTAGATTATAGATAATATAAAAATCTATAAATGAGATAGCTTAGGCATAAGCAGTCAGCTTAGCTTTAATACTTAAAACAACAATATCATTTGGAAATTTAATCTTAATCTGTATTTTTATGGTACAATAGCAGCCATTATATGACGTCATACGACTATGTAAACAAAACTGTGAAGTCAACATAAATATCAGTGTATTTGTTTACATGACTGAGTGACGTCACAGAATAAAAATTATATCAAAAATTTTCGTCAAACTACGCGAGGACAAACCTCGCATGTAAAATGTAAAATTTTAATGCAATTTATTGTCCCTTATCTATTAAATTTTCTATTTTTTTAGTTTTATATTAGCATCTTATGATTGAATTGAAACACTTTCGAAAAACCGGCCAAGTGCGAACTCGCGTACGATGGCTTCCGTACCATAATCTATAAAAAACGGCTAAATATCATATTTGTTGTATAGCTTAAATACGAGTATATAATTTATTTTACTCCTTTAACTACTGTTTTTAGTATTTGTTAGTATAGCGGCAATAGAAATACATCAGCTGTACCCATTTCAACTATTTAACTATCACGGTCCATGACATACAGCCTGGTAATAGACAGACAGACAGACGGAAGGACAGCGGAGTCTTAATAATGAGGCCCCGATTTAACCTTTATAATACTCTATTGACTATTGTATTAGAAAATCTGTCACCGATACACCGGCTTTACATCGTTGTGTAACGAAAGTAAACATCAACAATGACTAGCACTCGTCACTCATCACCCACCACTACCGTGTGCACGTTCGATGACACTTCTGCAACGATGTGACGGTATTACGGCATTAGCATGACTTATGTCGGTCAAGGTGACGTGTGCAATATTGGATCAGTGACCGGATCTTATTTTAATAACGTGTTGAAATTAAAGATCCTTGACGCTTTATTGACCTTATAACAATATGTAGAGATAGTATACCTACAATAATAATTTTAGCATAGTTACAGGTGGCATTTGTCCGTAAAATTCAATACTTTCGGAACCATTTTTAGCATATTCACATTGTTTTTTTTTTGAAGTGAAAACTTCTTTAGCGGCGTTGAGCACTTTTGTGAGATGGATAAAAACTGTGAAACTCGCGTCAGGTCACGTGTGCTGATCGAAAAACCATAATAACTATCACGGTCCATGACATACAGCCTGGTGATAGACATACAGACAGACGGTAGGACAGCGGAGTCTTAATAATAAGGCCCCGTTTTAACCTTTATAATACTCTATTATATTAGAAAATCTGTCACCGATACACCGACTTTACATCGTTGTTTAACGAAAGTAAACGTCAACAACTAATACTCGTCACTCATCACCCACCACTACCGTGTGCACGTTCGATGACACTTCTGCAACTACATGACGGCATTACGGCATTAGCATGACTTATGTCGGTCAAGGTGACGTGTGCAATATTGGATCAGTGACCGGATCTAATTTTAATAACGTGTTGAAATTGAAGATCCTTGACGCTTTATTGACCTTATAACAATATGTAGAGATAGTATACCTACAATAATAATTTTAGCATAGCTACAGGTGGCATTTGTCCGTAAAATTCAATACTTTCGGAACCATTTTTAGCATATTCACATTGTTTTTTTTATTTCACTACTTTAAATGATTAGCGTAGTCATTGTTGAAATGAAGCTAATCAATAAATAATATTGCTAAGATTTCTTCCGTTTTATCCAAACGGATGCTTATAGAGTAGACGTCGGATTGACGGATGGCGTTTGACGGCGTTCTGCGCCACAATATTATTAATACTCTGTAAAAGATATCAGGAATAATCGTACTTTTTAGTTTATATTTAAGTTGATTATCGCTAGAACTATTTTTTATAACTTAAATTTTCTAAAACTTAAAGCTAGCTGGATCGATTTATCACCCCCGAAGCCAGGGTATTAAATTTCATTAAAATCTTTGGAGCCGTTTCCGAGATTCAAAAAATATTATTTAGGTAGGTATGTACAAGAATTGCTCGTATAGAGGTATTGGATAGTGTATATCAGCGTGCAAGCGTCCTGCGACGTGCTTCAAACGCAAGCGATTTATGTAGCTAAACGAAATGGGTGCGGTCGGGTAAGACCGTGACCGCTACTAGCAAACTTTATGATAAACAAGCATGTCATTTGTACTTTGGAGGACACAATTCAATTTTAATGTTCTATAGGCAGAAAGCTTACGATCGGAAGGAAGCAGTCGTAATGAAGGTTACATCAGATCAGTGAGAAAATCAGCTAAAGTACTCGTAAATGTAGTCTCCACAGAGGTCGAGGCAGGGTAATTGAGATGAATCAGCTTATGTTCATTTTTACTGCGGACGTGTTAAGTGTAGGTCAGTCAGTTTTCCAATCTGTCACATTAGGGTTGTCGCTTTTCATCAAAGCTGGCAATGCAAAGATGATGCTTGTATCAATAATGATAATAATTACGAATTGTGGCTTAAGCAATTATTATGACATTTAACGTAAGTATATAATGTACGTATGAGAAAAGATCGTTACGTATGATATCATACCGCTAGGTGATTAGATTTATTTTTTCAAAAATAATAGTGATGTTCTTTTCTAATAAGAGTGATGCAGCGGGACATACTTAGTAATTACGTAATTAAATTGGAAATAGTGGTTAATAGGAAATGGAATAGCATAAATAGAATAATAGTAAAAAGGTATTTGTTTTTTTAGCACCTAAATAAAATAAACGCTAATAAAAATAAGTATAATAAACTTTCATAAAATTCATTCTCGTAGGTAAAAAACAATATGTGGATAAATTAATTATAATAAATCTTTAGCTCTCCACGCTTGTAAGCGATTTAAGCAAAGATTATACACTGATGACAAAAAATTGTCATGAACGTGCGGTAACGAATTATCATACAAATTACCTTTTTGTCAATATCAATAAAACTCAACTACGCGCAATCATTTTCGAGGAGACCTCCCAAAGGATTAAAATTCCCAAATTCAATTGTCATACTATGTAAGGCTCTGTATACACTACCCGTCGTTTCAACGCGCAATAAGAGAGTCATATATTAATCTTCATCGATCCATTTTTTCTATAAGTATGAGTCATTATTCTGTGGGACCGGATTTGGGCCCTAAAATATATATATTTATTACGAGGTTTACTACATGATTGTTTACGATATAACAAATTCATCAGGTATCGCTTTTTAAGTCTATGAACTTTGTCCTGCAAAGTTACTTGTATAAAAATTAAAGTTATCATAGAATATTAGTTCAAGGTACCCTTAAGATAATAAAAGTGTCTGCAGTCGTTTTTTAGTAGAAATGTCATAGACAAACATGAAAATCAGTAATTTTCACTCATTTTGCTCGGACAAATGAATTACTACGACTTGTCTTAACAGTTCCACCATATACTCATCATACATGTTTTTAATAAGTATATAAGAGTATGGTAGGTATATAATATATGATAAAATCAAATATCCACAAAAATATTATAATTTTTCATTACGGCCGACTCACCTTTAGTTTGGACCATTAACTTATTATATTAACGTTAGTGTAGTAAATTTATGGTTTGGCCTTTTCTTTGTCGTTTGATATTTCTAGGCGTATGTATAGCTACTTTATGTGAGACCTCCATTGCCACATGCATTGACTGATTACGGGGTCAACACATTAACGGCCGAAGTGAGTTTTTGTGGCCACTTGATGCACGCACTGCAATTACTGGGTGCTTACTGGATCTCGTTACTTCGGAAATGTGCAATACTCCTTCCTATATGATGTCCATAGAGTTGGTTAAAATTGGTTGCTGTAGCTTTTTATCTTTTTATTATTATTAATTATTATTAATCTTTTTATTATTATTTTTATCTTATTATTATCATCAAATCCCACGGAAAAACGAAATTAACCATTAAAATTCTGTGGGTTACACTTTTTCCCCCCAAAGGAATGATATATTTTACACGGATAAACGGAAAAGTTGCCTTTATCACTATCCAGTCCCTTAACTATAACACCGTTGTAACGTGGAAGAAGGACAAACAACCACACTTTCACATTTATAATATTAGTATGAACTTGCATGAATCCAAGACCAACTCCCGACTGAGAATGTAATTAAATTTCTTAGATACGTAGATCGTGTGGATTTTATATACTTAGACTAGTATACTGACATTTAGTGCGGTTTCAAAGTAGTGTAATTTTTAACTTTAACTTCGTGAGGGATTACGGGATTACGGAATTAAAAACCTGGGAGATTTTTTTTCCGCCGGCTTTTTTTCCTCTCAGTGTATAAAAACCCAGTGAATTGCCTCAAAGCCGATGACGCGGACGTCTTTTCGACGTTTCAGAAAACGCGCTTACACGCGCGCTTCTTTTTGTATCGGAAAATGTGAAATCTTGACGTCGTGGCTACACGCGCGTCAAAAAACAAACAATAGACACAGACGCACAAACGCACCGAAAAATACGCTGATTTTGAAACCGCTCTTACTTCTGGCTGTCATCCATTGTACATTGAACTTACTTTTAAAGTTCGATAAGTTATAAATTTTATATATAGGAAATCTTTCATAGTTCGACCAGGGATGTACCACCGTTGTACTCAATTCTACCGTGATACAAAATGTTTTGTTGTCGAAAGATGCCGTTGCCGGCTAACCTTACATGAGGCGGCAATCAATAGCTTACGGAGTATCTAGCAGCGTAATTGCTAATGACTTCATTCAAGACTCAGGCTTGCTTGAGGACTTATAATAACGCTTTACACTTATAGCCCCACAGTAGGGTATATATACCCTGTGTCATGGGTACCATGGACACACAAAAAGGCAGGGACATAAACACCCAGACCGAGAACAGAAATTTAAACTCATCATTCAAATTTCTGTTTCGCCGGAATCGAACCCGGGACCCCTCGATTGTCAGTCCGACATGGTAACCATTGTGCCACGCGGGTCGTCGTATGTATGTACATGTCTATGGGCTGCAGCGACCAATCTGCTACTTTGTTTTTATAAAACTAAGCAAAGTCGTAGGCTAGCGCTGGTTGTAGGTACTCGTACCACACGAGGAAGCAGCCCGCGAACTAGTTGTTGCCTCATTGCAAATTGATGGGTTGCAAACGCTATACTTTTTGTACACTTGCGTATTGCCGTTATTACTGCGTTGCAATAGATGAAGCCATTTTGTATTTTTGTTCCATTTTTAAACGGTTAAGTATGTGTAAGTAAGCCTTTGCAAATATAAGCTTAAGTATGAGTTTGGCAACTTAGAAGCAAAATGTTTGCGATGATTTTGTTTCTGTTATTGTATGAGTCCGTGGTACATGGTTCTCCATGGTATACAGGGAATCCTAGTTGAGCTATAAAAGCGAAGCATTATTTTTTACTTTTATTGTTTTAACAAAAATGTAGAGAAGCAGTACGATCCGTTTTTATTCAATTTGTGAAATAACATGTAAATGTGTTTCGGTTAGGAACAGTTGAGAATTGTTGACAATTGTTCTTGTTTGTTTAAACATTTTTAAGAAACACATTGTGAAGACTTAATTTTTTACTTGCTATTGTGACTCCATGATACAATTTCGAATATTTTTGTGAAACTAAATATTTACGCGGAAGAAACACATTGAAATAACAAGGCATATTAAATTAACCTACTGTTGTTACTCTATGGTATCATTTCGAATGTTTTTGTGAAACTAAATACTTTTGCGGAAGAGAATATCAAATTAACCAGACCGTTATACATATAAAATATAATGTAGTTTCTATGTATAATAAACTCATGTTATGCGCAGAATTGAAATAGTTTTTGGTGTTAACTTTTCCCTTTGAGGAAAAAACTTTAGAAACCTTTTTATTACTCACTTAAGTTACATAAGGTACTCACGTGCCAAAAAGCATGTCAGTCAGTCTTAAGAATTACAATAACTCCATATGAAATTACATGTGTCAGGTCTTAAGCTAATCATTGAGTAACAATGAACAAATGAACTCATTTCTATGTAATTTAACCCAGTGAACAGCATGCAAAAATTGTACTATCTAAGAACGAAACCGACAATAACTGTATGCAATATGTTTCTTAACATCCCCCGGATCTACTTCAATCATATTTGATAGTGATCGGAAACAAACATTACTTATAAATTTTAAGTTTTACTGCGCAATTAAATAGTTTATATTGCCTGTAAAGTTTTACAATGAAGATTTGACTAATGACCAAAGATATTTCCTTCTTAATTATTACTTTATTTTAATATCCGATTGTGTCTTCAATGTAGCATACTTTAGCAAAATATTCTTATAATAAAAGTGTTGGTATAGGTTACTATAATATACTACGAAAATTCTAATGTTTTAGAGATTCGTGCGTACGTACTTTTTGACGTTCAATTTGTCATGTATTTAAGGATCTATTAACATTTTCTTAGATCTTAGATCTTAGATGAATAAAGTATGAGGTACTATCTTTTCTGATCTTGGTTAAAAGATAGTCGAGTTTCTTGTTTAAATAATCTTCATCCAACGACTACAGTTTTACCAACAGTGTGCACGAAACTACTCGAAACATTTTCTAATAAAATGTTGGATTGAATAATTATGTCCAGGTTACGCAAAACAACGTGGTCTGTACTATATGTTTATTGTCAAACGCGAAGTTTCGACACGAGCTAAGTAGCGGCTATCCGAGTATTCGATGCGATACCAGATCTAGGCCGTATTATGTCTCATTTCACAACCACGAGCGATACCTAATTACCTTTAAAGACAACAAACGGATACACAGTAGGTGGTAAATAGGTTTATAAATGGTATTGGTATCGTTTGACCGTTGCATCAATTTCAGTAAAACAATTCTGTTTTTATGAGGCGAAAATTATGATCAATAGGCATAAATGACGGTGATTGCTTACGATCAGGCGGCTCGTTTGCCATTTTCTTTAGTTTATGAATAAAAAAACAAGTAGAAGAGCAACTAATATGATTTCAGTCAAGAAATGAGCTTGAGGTACAGTGTTGCTGTCCATGGGCTACAGTGACCATTAACACCAACCAGATTACTCATTTGCTTTATTTCAAACATAAAAAAACAATGACAATTCGGCTTCACGGTTTTTATTTCTTACAAATACAAACTGTCATACAGAGTTTCTCGTGGACACTTTTCGTACTACAATAACAGGTACATCAACTCAAAAATTCAAAAACGCAACATTCACCGGTCAGGTTTCACAAAATAAAAAAAAATCGTAACAAATAAAAACATACAAGTTTAAATCAGTGCGGGACGGGCATGGGTCGTGGGGTACGCGGTTCAGCATGGCTCTGACGGGGTACCCGACGGCCCCTGCCCGTGATTAGTGCTAAGCTTAAATTACATATCACATTCGAGGGTCTGCTTCCTGCAGCCATTAGTAGCTACCATGATGACCATACTCGTGGCCGTGGTGACTGACGACAACTGGTACTGGGACCTTGACGGGGTAAGGCACTGGCTTCTCGACGGGGTAAGGCACGTGTTTCTCGATGTGGACGGGGTAGGGCCTGTCGACGGGCACCTTAACGGGGTAAGGTACGTGCTTCTCTACTGGCACATGGATGTGCTTCTCGACGGGGTAGGGCGCTGGCACTGGTACCTTGACGGGGTAGGGCACGGGCTTCTCAACGTGGACTGGGTAGGGCCTGTCGACGGGGACCTTCACGGGGTATGGGACGGGCTTCTCGACGGGGTAAGGCACGGGTTTCTCTACTGGGTAAGGCACAGGTTTGGGTACATGCACGGGGTAGGGCCTGTCAACTGGGACCTTCACGGGGTAAGGCACTTCCTTGACGACGGGGTAGGGAGCGGGCACATGTACGGGCACCTTAACTGGGTAGGGAACCTTCTTCTCAACGGGGTACGGGGCGGGAACGTGCACTTTGACTGGCACGGGAACGTGTTTCTCTACGGGGTAGGGCTGGGGTACGTATACCTTGACGGGGACGGGCCTGTCGACTGGGACGTGGACGGGGTAAGGTACCTTCTTCTCAACGGGGTAGGGTTGGGGCACGTGAACTGGTACTTTGACTACCTCCTTGACGGGGTATGGGACGTGCTTCACGACGGGGTAAGGTTGAGGTACGTGCACCTTGACTGGATAGGGAACCTTCTTTTCGACAGGCACGTGAATGTGCTTCTCTACCGGGTAGGGAACTGGGACGTTCTTGACTACGGTAATGGTCTTGTGGGTTTCGTGGTGACCACCATAGCCGCCGTCGAAACCGCCTCCGTAACCGCCGCCATAACTACCGCCGTAACCACCTTCAAATCCTCCGTGTCCACCGTATCCGAGGTTGAAGAGGCCGCGCTTTTCGTGTTTCTTGTCATCGGCCGCCTTGTTGTCGGTCACTGCCACTTCCGTTTCTGCTTTCTTGGCCTCCTCAGCGTGAGCGTAGGCCAGGAGAGCCACCAGACTGGCGGCCACGAGCTGAAACCAAAAATCAATAGATCAAATGATTGTTAAACTTTCTAATGAAAGGATTAGTTGGGAATGTAAGTCTCTTGTTTTGAATAGGTTACTAAATCCGCTACGCTTATTGAACAGATTAATTTTCATTTGTAACTTGAGATAATCGAAAGTTTTGAAAAGGGAGCCTTTTAATGAGTGCCCATTGTAATTGCACATAAGGCGAATGCGTAATATTTCCGCTTTGCGCAACGCTACAACTAGGACAGGAGCGCTACGAAATCCAGGGTCTGAACTGATCACTGTCACATCACAAACACAAAGAAACACACCGTGAGCTTCATGATGCTGAGCTTGTTGGTTGCACTGAAGGCAGTGGAGTCCTGACTGCGAATGATGCGTGGTGGACTGCACCGTTGCTATATATATGCGGTATGAGCGGCCGAGCGAAGAAAAAAAATGGCGGCGTTCCGTAGGACGAAGTTATACTTTCGCTTTCGAGGGGGTATCATTTCAAGCGCATAGCCAAAATGCTCCATATTGGTGCTTTGCTCAGACCGGTTTGCTTACAGTCCGACTGTTCCTGAAATTACTTAATTATTGCAAAGCGGAATTATCAGATCGGATTTGTTTGGATTTGAAATTTGCGTTTAGTTAAGTTTATAACTCCAAACTAAGAAATCTATTGTAAAGCGTGCTGAATAATATTATTATTAAAGCAAAATAGATTAATATTAAATTGTCATTTTAACAGAAACAATACTATGTTTTTGTTATTAACTTAATCTAGACGAACAAGTTGCACTATAAACACTGTGATATAATTACAGCAATGTTTCAAGGTTACAAGTAAACGTTTTTAGCTGGGTGATGGCAATATTTCTAAATGAATACGCAAATTTACGTCATACGTTACTTAATTTGAAAAATATAATTTCGGCAATTTTTAAGGTAGTTTTTTTTCGCCGCTTTTTCTCTCAGCGTCAACATCTAGCCCAAACGGGCACCTAAGGCGCTGACCGGGAAAAAATGACATTCATTAAGCGAATATTTTGTATTTTTTTTAAACTCACTCATAGCCCCACACTAGGATTCCCTGTGTCGTGGGTGCCATGGACACACACAAAGACAGAAACACAAACACCCAGACCAAGTACAGAAATTAAAACTCATCATTTCAATTTCTGCCTTGCCGGGAATCGAACCCGGCACCCTCCGATCGGCAATCCAGCATGGTAACCATCGCGCCACACGGGTCGTCAATTCCTAACATGATATAAATATTTTTACTTTTTTTGTAATATATAATATTTTACAAATACTTTTCAAATATTAGGAATAATTTTTTGATTCAAATTATTTCCTTCGTGATTCATTCGGAAAACTGTTTTGATTTATTACTTCTTTCTTGTAAAATACCCGACAGCGGGTTGCCAACTATCCAGCATCTCCTCCACCAATCCGCATTGGAACAGCGTGATGGAGTAAGCTCCCATTAATTGAAAGATACCCGTGAAACATAAAAATAGTTACAGCCATTATCTTCGCACATAATTTTATGCATAAAAACGAAAAAAGAATAAAACACTCTTAAATAATAGATCCACGTCTATACGACAAACTACATAGAAAATATTCCATATCACCCACGGTTGGCTGGGAGAGAATGTCATTAGGCACTAAGCATACCCTTAAATCCTAAGAATAAGGTTATGCTTAAAATAAATAAATAAAAATTCTTATTTCAGTGTAGCTGACTGAACAGTTTCAATTTGGAGATTGGGATTTTATGTACTTAATATAATTTGTTTACAATTTATTAAAATTATTTATAAAGGCTATTTTTTCGTATATAGCGTATTTAAGCCAACACTATAGATTGTAATACAGATCTGTCCCATTTCCCATAAATTCTGCAGAAACCCAAAGTGGTGCAACATACAGCACAACACATAGCCAGTTGGTCAGTGGGCAACGCAATATTCAAATTAACTGCATTAATGCATTTCTTACGTCACCATTTCTATTGATAAATGGCCTTTAGAGCGGTCTCTGCTCTTGAGAATATCTGTTATTAATGTGATTAACATCTGCTTGTAGACAGTCGATATTAAAAGCTATTATGTTTTACATAATTCAAATTAGTGGAGCTAATTAATATTCTCTTTATTTTATTTCTCTATTTAGTTTATTTAATTTTTGATTCCAAAGTATTTTTTCTTTGAGGACAGTAGCTGCCATATCAAATATGAATATTAATGATGAATTTTATCGTCTTTACATAATCTGGGTATTTTTGTACTTGTGGTTGTGTGCGTAGAATTTACCCTCGACACAAGAAATCGTATGGGGCTATATAATATGTAGTTACGTATTTAATTACTAATACTATTTTAATTTTTAAATTTAATACAAATAGTACCCGCACGACCGAGCGTTGCTCGGATAGTAATAATAACAATAAATTTTTATTTCGGATACATGTCCATATTTTGTAAGTAACAATTTTCTTAAAATCTATGTTAGTAAGTTATAAAATTTATTCAATCATTTATCACATTAATGTCCATTATTCATATATAAAAGTAAATCAAAATCAATTAAATTAACAATTATTATTATATTATATATGGTGAGTCGTACTTGTTACATATAGTTTTCAGTTGGTAAAATAAAAACAGATGATTTTTTTTTTGGTTTGGCATGAAATTTGTTGAAATGAAAATTGTTGGAGCCATTTCCGAGATTCAAAATATATATACAGGTGTATACAAGAATTGCTCGTTTAAAGGTGTTAGATAATTAATTATATTTATCATATGTATCTATTGAACTTTATTTATTTATTCAAGACATTTGATTTCAAAGTATGTTTCCTTTCATGAACTGTAGTTGCCAGTCGCGGTCCCCGAGTTTGTTTCTAGAGAAGGGAATGGGAAATCTACAGCCTGACCTCACCTGAGAGAGTCTGGATATTATATTTGGTCTTTGTGTGAAAATTTATCTATTGTTTTATTTAACAAGGACTTCTGGTAAGGGGCTAAGAGTGTATATTTATTATTATTTATTTACATAAATAAACCGAACAAAAGGCAGACGGGCCGCGTGGCTTTAAGCGATCGCCTATGAACACGGGCAACCCCAGGAGAGCCATCCGAGCATTGCCGGCTTTGGCGGAGAGCTTTTTTTACAGCTCAAAGGGGTCTTGAAGAAACCCTTCTCGAACTATATCCCTATGTTATAGTCCACTGCAAATGCCTTAGCTGGAACGTTGTCCCATAACTTACACGTGCGTGGTAAAAAGGAGCGTGCAAAGCGGACTGTGGAGGACTGCCACGAGTCCAGATGGTGCCGGTGTAACATTAAACTTCGTCTTGTGGTATAGTAATGAAATGGTGACTTAGATTATTTATTACATGTTATAGGTTGTAATAGTTTATTGTCTTCTCTTATATAATATTAATAAGTTAAACAACATTTATTTTTGTACATAATTTAATAGATACTTATGCAGGATTAGTATTTTACTATTTATCATCATCTCATCGTAAATATTAAGGTACATGAATGTGTATGTAAATTTCAAATATAAGTTGATTAATTATCTTCAAGTTCAATCCAATTCTGGCTAATAAGTTTCAAAATATATCTATTAATGGTATGATTTTATTGATTGATACCTACCTACCTACCTTTTTTTTGGTATCGGGGGGTAAACCTTCAAAAGGTACCCGACACCTTGAGAGAGGACACCGGGTTATGTGCGATTTGACCGCATTAAAACCCCCTCGATGGCCTGCCTCTGCGTTTGTGAGGGCTCCGGGATCTCAATTGGAACACATCGGTGTCCTCCACGCGCAGTGCCCCAGAACGGGTCCATCTTCGGGAGAGCAGATGTGCTCTCCTGCACATTCAGATGTTCACGGCGGCATGCGGCCTCGCATACACCGCCGTCCCTTCCGGGGCTGCTGGCTGGACGTAATCCCCGGAAGCCCCCTTTTAGTTGCCTCTTACGATCAGGCAGGGGATACCGTAGCTCTATTCTTAATCCCGAAGCAACAGGGACTACCTACCTACCTACCTACGTTTAAAAATAACATTTTCTATATCCTACAAAACTGCAAGCGTAATTAGCATATAGTAGTAATCAAACATGTTTACTACAAGAATGTATTAAGCATGAAACGATTAATTACTACAATATTGTCACGCCGGCACGCATTCGTGGTAAAGATCGCGCGTTGATGTCTTTTAAGTCGGAGTCTTAAACCGGAACTTTTTTTGTATCGGGGGATACTTTTAATAGGTACCCGATATCTTGGGAGAGATACCGGGTTATGTGAGATTTTTACTGTACTAAATCCCCTCGCTGGCCCACCACAGTGCTTGAGAAGAACTCCGGAATCTCCAGTGGAACCCACCGGTGTCCTCCACACGTGGCGGTCTCAACAGACCCATCATTCGGAGACCGATAGTACTCTCCTGAACTTTCCTGTGCTTGCGAGACGGCCACCCACACACCACCACCCATCCCAAGGCCGCTAACTGGACGGTTAGAAGCTCCCACTCCCGCCACCCGTGACCCTGGAAGCCCGCTTTTAGTCACCTCTTACTATGCAGGCAGGGGATAGTAGCTCTATTTTAAATCCCAAAACTACAGAGACTATTAAACCGGAACTACGGAACTGAAACCGCGGACATTTTTAGCACAAATGTGCTAAATTTAGTGTTGCCCTTGAAGGGCGTGGGAAAAAGTTGATTGTATCGAAACAATTTAAATAGGAAGTGACTTTAAATTGAAATTTTTGAGTATTTAAAATCCATGTATTGTTTATTGTAGACCGTAATATTAGTATTATGTACAGCTAGCTTAAGATTTTTACCTGTTGTCAGACAGGTACAGGTACTGTTACATTACATTGCTCTGAATATATATAATTATATGTATAATAGGTAGGGTGCATGGTGTCAATACTATCTTAAAAACCACCCCACGCTTTTTTTACAGTAAAATACTTTTACTTCTTATTTTTTACTTTTTAGTTCATGATTTCACAAAAGCGTGTTTTTTAGTATTTTAAACTACATTATTTATTCGTAATAAATTGTACCCTATATCCTTTCCCAAGGTCCATTCTATCTGTGTATCAAATCTCATTAAAATTGGTTCAGAAGTTACGGCATAAAAAACACACACACAAACAGAGTTACTTTCGCATTTGTAATATTAATATAGGCTTAGTAACAGCATAATAATTTATCGATTTTAACATGTTGCGCTTTTCAGTGATGCTCGATAGTTTATTCAACTTTAACGATAAAATTAATACAGTAAGTACTTTAGAGTCATAACTTTGCTGTAAACTTTACGTCTTTTAATAGTTTTCAAATGTCAATTATAGAACCTTGAAACCAATTGAAATGTTGGAGTTATGAAAGTTCTGAAATATTTTGTAATTTTAAGTATATTAAATTCGAAAAATTTCTTAAATAAACTACACATTTTAAATATTACTCTTCTAAGTCATGAAAATAATCATTTTGCGAAACAAATTAAAATTAATTATTATAAGTGCTAAATTTAATTTTCATGGTTGGAATGAAATGGTTTTCAAAACGACTATAATGTACTCAACAAGATTTGACAACCATCGATCGATCGTTTTGTGGCTTATCGTACGCGTCTTCTGAAGCACGGAGAAAAGCATGAAATTGCTACCAGCGGTCTCCCATCTTACTCTTGACCGCGCCCCCTTCACTTAGCTGTGTAATCAGGTTTCGTTACAAAGGCCTCAGTCTTAGATCCATGCGTGGATAAAATACAAATTATTATGTTCCAAAAAACTCGGTTGAGATTTATTAAAGAAAATAATTGGTATAATAAATAATTTACAACTATATAAAAAAAGGAAAAATTATATACATATTTTACAAAATGTATATGCCATCCAAAAGGCCCGATTGCGGCATGGTCCCCAGAACGCTGGCAGCATTACCTCTTTGAATTAAAAGGCTGATTTTTTGTGCAAAATAACTGCCAGCCCTCTGGTCACCCGAAGCGAGGACAAGTCTGGTTGACATATCTTTGAAGGATTTTTTCATGTAAGCCGACCATGGACCCAACGTCTCCATTGCAAGCGCCGCAAATTCATAATTTTCCGTTATTGCACAATATTTGCGGCGCTTTAGAGACTGAGCGAAAAATTTAACATTTTTGCGAAAACATGCTTTTATTTTAATTACTGCATTAAAAAGACTACAATTTATTGTAGTGTATTGTATTATTCGATGAAATTTATTTGATACCCATAATATAATATAGGTCGTAATTTTTTCATTTATTATTTATGAACACAAAATATATATTTTTTTAACCTTTTGTATGTCCCATAGGCACAGGTCTCCTATAAATAATTGAGAGGGATTAAGGCCATAGTCCACCACGCTGGCCGTTTCGTTTATAACTACGTTAACTCATACATTATTAAGGCTATTTAACACTGAGCTTGAATAGTATGACCCAGCATCTCTGGCGTCAGAGCGATCACGGTCCTGACCACTCGGCCATCGCTGCTCAAAATAAATATAGGAGAAATTAAAAATATGCTCCAAGCAGCAGCCATTTTGTATTTACAAAAATATTGAGTATATTTATTTGCACTGTTATGCATACTAACGTGTGTAAAAAAAGACAAAGACAAATGATTTATTTGCACAAATATGGGTATTACAAAAGTTGTTTTATACATTTAATAGTCCGCCATTTTACCTCAGTAAGATATGCAAATATTATTAATAAATAAAAGTACTATCTATACCTCAGTAAGGTATGCAAATATTATTAATAAATAAAAGTACTGACTAAAATCTAACTTACAAATTTATTTAAGTATTAAATTTACCAATCATATTATTTATATTTATCCCATATTTGCGTTTTTCTTTTATTTCGTTGTTTTTGGTATTATTTATACGGTATTTTATCAGCATCATCGGCTTTGGGCACCCAATTTACTGGGTTTTTTATACACTGAGAGGAAAAAAAGCCGGCGGAAAAAAAACTCTGCAAATGCAATGCAATGCAAATGAAAATTTATTTAATTGTTTGCAAACATGTTCCATATGGGACTGCCATGTTAATTTATTATCTATTTTTTTAAACCTAAGAATTTAGTTGTGTCCGTTTCAGATACCGTCTTTCCTTTATAGTTTATATAAAAATAGCTTAATTTGTTGAAGATTATCTTCCTCCATAGATCTATCATATATATGTTATGCATAACTCTAAATCAGATTTAAAATTGAGTTGCAAGATTCCTCCCGAGCTAACATTGCAAGCAATAAAAAGCTTGTAAAAACAAGGTTATAATGTAACGACTTGTAACAATACCTAGTATGTCTTGAGTAAGTTGACATAATATCGAACAATCGTCAGGAAGAAAGGCGTTACTTCTAAGGTTTTCGCGACTTACGTGTCGTAATTAAAGCTGATATCCGGAGCGTTACATCAGGTATTAGTTACAAAGAAACCTAATCCGGTTCGTATGACTTTATGTAGGTTCGGTGACCTGTCTTAATTGGGTTTAGAAGAGAACGATTTGAATGTATCAGGGAACAGTTGTTCAAAATTTTTACATTTTAATGAAAAATATAATGATTTCCTATACTCGTACGTACGTATAAGCATGGATTTATAACAAATCATTGAGCATATTATTAATGCGGAAATGTGATTGTTTGTTCGTACCACGGGAGTCTACTTAAAACCAGGTGCTGTTTTGACTAGAAAAATATTATGATATTATTGCGAAATCCTATAAGTTGTCAGCATGTTGATTTGGAAGAGTAATCTATTAAAAAAATAGTTATACACTTCAACACAAGTTTTTTAAAAAATTAGTTTATTGACGTAGAATTTAATATTTTTACTGCAAACATTTTCGTCTTTATTTTTTTTAGGCACAAAACTTCTTGTGAAGAAAGGGAATGATTATCTAAATAAGGCTCACACTTACATTCATTTGGTGTAGATTTCTTCTCCACTTCTGTGATATCTTGCTTCATAAAACTCGAATTATCTCCTAAATAATCATTCTTGCCAATTACCTAATTCAACTTAGATAAGAAGCTGTAGCTGTCGAAAATTTATCACTAGTTTTATCTTGATTTATGTTCATCAGCAGTACCTTTAAACTTTTAATTCACAGTCTAACGTAATTTGTTTTTTTTCAACCTTTTTTTATGTCCCACTGCTGGGCACAGGTCTCTTACTCACAGGTGAGAGGGATTTAGGCCATAGTCCACCACGCTGGCCAAGTGCGGATTGGTGGACGTCATGCTTTCGAGAAATTATGAATTTCTCTCAGGCATGCACGGCGATGGGGAACATCGTAATCAATTTAATATCACGATATTTTCCATTACCGTGGAGCAGCGATAAATGCGCACATTACTATTTCTTTGTCAGAGGTGCGCGCCAAGAATTTGCACCCGGGATCGGTCGCGTCGATGACCGCGGTTTCTTACCACTCGGCCATCGCTGCTCTACTGCCATAATTTCGTTTATGACTACGTTAACTCATACATTATTAAGGCTATTTAACACTGAGCTTAAATAGTATTTTATGATTATGTCTACCCAAACCCTTTTCATGTAAAATGCCAAGACGAGTGTATATGGCTTACCCTGCAAAAAGATATTATATCTCAATTAGAGCTAAGCACCTGAATTCACACACCCTAACTCGCTACCAGCCCTAACTTCACGTCGATCTTCTCACGGTCATAGGATCTAAGTGCCTTTATAGGAGATGAGTTGGAATGTGATAATTCAAACACCACTCGTCACTTATGGATTAAATTTAAATGGGATTACATAAGAACTCAAAAAGAATCTACAAAATTAGAATATCATAGAAAAGTTATCACCCACACCCATAAAAATTATATTCAAATTTAAAATCTCCTCCTTTTCTTTAAAGTCAGTTAATAATTTGTAGCGTTGAGGTTTTCATAAAATACGTTCGTTTCCTTTGAAAGTAAAAGTGTACATTGTAGCTCACATTAGCGTTATATTAAATTATAATTCGTACACATGATGTAAGTTTTGGTAATGAATATTGCTTTTATCTCCATTTGACACTCGAAGTTAATTACAAGATGAGGTAACATTTTCGGGCAGTGCGTTAATAATTTCCGCGCGTTGTACAATAATATCTCCTTGTAACATATACAGAAAGTTGATCGGCCATTTTAGATCATTTCCACTGTACTGATGTACGGATAGTGTTTTCGTAATGTAGACGCTTTTCACACTAACGCTTTGGAAGTTGAGACCAAATCTTAAAATGAGCCTAGGTAATAATAATTTTAATTACAATTTTTTGGGGAATTAATTAAAATAGTAGGTAATAATAATGATGGTCCCTGTAGCTTCGGGATTAAGAATAGACCTACGGTATCCCCTGCCTGATCGTAAGAGGCGACTAAAACGGTGCTTCCGGGTTTGCGGACGGTGAGAGTGGGAGCTTGATTCGAGAGCGCATCTGCTCTCCCAAAGATGAGCCCGTTCTGGGGCGCCGCGCGTGGAGGTCACCGGTGCGTTCTAATGGAGATCCCGGAGTCCTCCCTAAGCGCAGAGTCAGGCCACCGAGGGGGTTTTAGTGCAGTACAAATGCCACATAGCCCGGTATCCTCTCCCAAGGTGCTGGGTACCTTTTGAAGGTTTCCCCCTGATACCAAAAAAAGGTAATAATGATGAAAGTAATCGATCTCGGATGAATAGTTTGGGAAAATGCCCATGCATCCATTATTTCTCTAAAAGAATCTATAATGATTTGGTAGAAAGGTGCAATTGTCGGCTACACTTAAATAATGATAAGAATAAGCCTCGGAGTACAAATGAAATGAAACTGCATACAACTTCTAGCAAGATTCGTTCTTGACGTAGTTTGTTTATAGATCACTGGAAAATGTGGACACGAGTTGGAGACGAGTTGCTGCTTCTTGTAAATTTCGTCGGCACAAATTAATCACTTTACGACAGAAAGTGGTGTATTGATGCCATAGTACAAGTTTATCGAAATTTACAAGTTTATCGAAATTTACAAGTTCTATTACGTTCAAAATACGTATTTTTCTTGACTTTTCAGTTTTATCTCTGCGAGTTAAATGAAGTCATTTAAAAATAAAATTGTAAAATTTAAAAAGTAACGTTTCACATTCATAGTCCCAAGAATACACATTCCCAGATGAAAAACAGAAATATAAACACATCATTCAAATTTCTGTCTCACCTAGAATCGAACTTGGGACTGCATCGGGACATCTGGGACAAATTAGCAGCACAACATGATGTTTATCTTTCATTTTAGCGTCCTTGCAGCGTACTTTAAACGCTAGTATAAAATCAAACACGAACCACCGCATTATTCTCGTTTCGTAAGTCGTTCATTCACTGAACACAAATTTTGCGACTCTATTGCCTTCAAGGTCCCTTTTGTTCTAAGATACGCAGTTTTTATTTTGTTTATAGAATAGGCGTTTTATAGCGTTTCGCCTTAAATTTGACCCACACGGATCGCTCTAAGATTGTTGCAAGTAAAATACAAAGAAGTGATTCGTTATGGTCACAATTCTAGATGGGCTAAGTTTTGCTTATTCGCGGTGTAAGAGTGACATCGAAGTATCTTAAGTAAAATTGAGAAAATCAATTTTACAGTAAACTTCCACAATACCTTCATCGCTTTAAATTTTACAAGGTTTATGGCACGGATAAAAATTTGCCAATACGACATAAATAGATAAATGTTGTTTTGGCTTTTCATAAGTATATAGACATACATGACGACCCACGTGGTGTAATGGTTACCATACCGGACTGCCGATCGGAGGGTCCCGAGTTCGATTCAAGCGAAGCAAAAATTTGAATGATGAGTTTAAAATTTCTGTTCTCGGTCTGGATGTTTGTATTTCTGTATTTGTGTGTGTCCATGGCACCCACGACACAGGGTGTATCTACCCTACTGTGGGGCTATGAGTGTGAAGCGTTATTTATTTTATTTATTTATAATTCTGTAAGAACTAAAACTTCAGTACAAATAAGTTAATATTTAATTTAAAACTTTCTACATCTAAAATTTTCAGTCAATATAAACAGACGATAATCTAAAATTAACTATGTTTTTTTTATATAAATACGCTCTTCTAGCTTTAGGTAAGAATTAGAATTGAGTAGATAAAATAGACTTAAATAGTAAGCAAATTGTTTTTTTATTTATTTCTTTTTAAAATGGTTTTTTAACTAGGTACTATTTCGGTTTTTTAATTTGTGATCAAATGCCAGTACCTCATTTTGGCTCTGGTATACGCTCTTTGTATTGTGTCATATAAGACTGATGTTAAGAAAAAAAAACTGTTTTTGAATTTGGTACATACGTCATCGTCTTCAAGTTGTTACACTGCAAATTGCACTATGCAATTCGTAAAGTACTAAACGAATATCTTGCAATAAAATTAAATCATACAGACGCTTAGGAATGTTATAGCCCAAATGTACTTGGGGGCTTCCGACTGAATTATAAGATATTATTACACTTTTTTGTTTAATGTAGCAAGGAAGTTATTATATTTCCTTTATATAAACTTATTTGTAACCCGTAATATTATAAAAAAATATTATAACTAAATCTCAAAATGGCTTTGAAAGTAAAATATGTACTACATAATACATACCTAATGCTTTGATTTGTTTATTATTATTCATTCATATTAATTTCAATTACTTTCATAAATAATATCGCTTGGAACTCCCGAAATGAAGACAAATCAATAGACGTGAAAATCATCAATATTGATGACACCCGAGAGTTTCTAAACCATCAAAAGAATCATTGAAGACTTATCGGGAATCGAACTCCTTGTCTATAGTTACCAAAACGCCACACGGGTCCTCAAAAGAAAGTTTTATGACATTACTAGTGACAAGTGAAATCAGACTAATCCCTATCCATTCTTCTTGCATAATTAGGCAACAAACATTCATCCAAACATACATAAAAACATTTGCATTAATAATATTAGTATAGATGACTGAAGACGGGCTGAATAAACACTAAAGCCTTTATAAAATCAATCACTAAATTTTCTGTATCAAACTTGCAGACTATTTACAGATCAAATTAAATGGCATGCAATTCAAACCAATTTTATTACAATGCCAATTGCATTTTATTGAGAATGCTGTGAGATAAAGCCATTATACTGTAATGTCGAGTTCCGGCTATGATTTGCAGATTTATAATAATGATTAGTGACCCAATGATTCAGTGTATTGATCGCTGTAGGTAATGCGTTGCAGGAAACACCGGCTTGACCCTAAATAGATTTTTGAATAAGGTAGCTTTATTTCCACTGTCATACACTATTAATAAATTAACTTTTAGCCTATTCGATGTTCAAAATTAAATATTATTGTTTTCTACGCGACTCTCTGAGGAGAAAGGTACCTACCGAAACTAGAAAAATGCGATTCATGGACGGATTTACATGATTTTTATCCATAAAGAAATTTCTTTTAAACCTTTTTTTATCTTCCACTGCTAGGAATAGGTCTGATATTGCCTTAGAGCATCACAGGTACTGACAGGTATGACACCCGTCAGAGGAGTGGCATTTACGGACGAACCCAACGTGCATGCACAATTTGCCTTGTATTTATATACAACTAGTGTGTGTGTGTCGGTGTCAGTGTTGTCGGTGCATAGAAAATGACGTTGTTAATTGAAATTGACATATTTAGAAATGTATGCGTCTGTAGCGATGAAAGAATATTTGTGAATGTGTGACAAAATTGAAATGTGTGCGTTTTTCCCCCCGCACCAGATTTCGCACAAAAACTATGAATCGAATCGAGGCGCAATGCCCTCTCCACTGAAGGGTGAGTCAGTAACTTTGATGCTTTAAAGCCGTCAATTCAAGGTCAGTTTAAGACAATAATTATTTGAGAAGCTGCAATCCTTTTTGTGTCCCACTGCTGGGCACGGGTCTCTCCCCGTTATTGGGGAGGCCTGGAACTTACTCCACCACGCTGCTCCAATGCGGGTTTGTAGAGAATGTAGAGATGCGGTTGAGTTGCCAACCCGCTGTCCGATGTTTACAAATTTTTAATTTCATAATTGTTTTCATATAATTTGAGTCATTTATTAAAACTCTCCAAGCACTATGATGGGATAATGTTACTGTTTAAAAATAAAAATAATTTATTTTTATAGTATTTTTTAACTTAGAGGTATCTTAAATACTCCGCTTACTCCACATACTTCGTAAAGGTAGGTACAAAATATAGCTTCTAACTCGTTAACGAAAATACTTTTTGGTTATTATAGATAGCGGACTTTAGTTAAAAAATCTTTATTTCTCATCAACATTTCTCACGTTTTTGTGAAACATGGAGAATCTTAGCACGCGTTTCTCCACGATATTTCCTTCAGCATTATTCATTATTTATTATGTTATAATTGAGTATGTGGCAAATTGAGTGTCGCAAATGGTAGGTGCCCTTAATTAAGTATGTCGTGTTAGGTCGTGTTGAAACAAGCGTATTTAGAGTTACGCATCAGATAGTGCGAGGCGGTTGTTGTATTGTGGTCGATGAACGAAAAAATATACCCGCATCGCGAGATGATAACATTCTGTTTTTGGTGTGGGTACTCGTATTCCTGCCATATCCATGATATACGACATAGGGTATCCTTATTTGTGGCTATGAGTGTGAACCGTCATTTCATTACTTGTTTATTTAATATGGCTCCTTACTATTATTTAATATGTGTCCTACTGGCAACGTAGATTTAATCCCGTCAACTTCATATAGGTTTTATTGTGGTTTTTTTTCACCAACTTAGAGCTAGTAAGAGGTACTATTAAAAATATTTTATTCAGAGCATGCACCCTTTAACTAAATAAGTAATTTAATTTTTGTAGCGAACGTCAGGGGATCCTTTATCCAGCAGGAGACCTGTAAGGCTGATACATAGATAGATGCGTGGAAACCAAAGCAGTAATTTACACATCAGAATCAGTCAGTCATCATTTATAAAATTAATTAGTAAGTTAAAAATTGAACACACAAAAGTTTTCGAAATTAGGGTGAGTTGCACCATGCAACTATAATGATAACTAAACTCAAACTACCCATTACTACTACTACCTCTGTTTAGCAACATTGTAATGTTGTAATGACGTCATAACATAACGGTAACGTTGACTGCTCAATTTTGACAGGTAAAAGCTAAATATTAAACCAACTGAGTATTAAATTCAGCGCCTATTAACTTTAACAATCAAGAAAAACGTGATGGTGAAACACACTATTGTTAAAAAACAACGGGTTGCACTCCGGTAGTGCCGGCAGAAGTGTAAACTTGAACATTAACGTTGTGCATTTTTGATATTTTGGAATGGTTAGGGAATAATTTCGCACGAATTGCTTTTATTATCAGTATTAATTTTAATCTAGTATTCTCAGTAGGTTTTCATCTAGTATTTTTATAAAGTACTCACTCATTTTCTTTCACTATTTCTTCGTCACTTTTTTCATTAATAGATGCACTTTGTTCAATGTCCATATTTTAAATACTTGATATAAACGAATTTTACAATTACAGTCGAGCCGTCATCAGCTGTCACCCATATTTCCGAATATTCGATCAGGTCACGTGTCCTGACGCGAGTTTAACATTTTTTACCCATCCCAAAAAAGTGCACAACGCCGCTAAAGAAGTTTTCACTTTAAAAACTATAGTCATCGTTAAAGTTACCGTTAAACAGTAGGTTATAGTTTTGACAGAAACTATAATCAGGCCCACGGTGCAAGTCATCCTCAATGTCGGACATTGTATAGCTTATCGTATATTTATGTTCGATGTAACATTTACATAAAATGCAAAATTACATAGTGTTAAAAGTTCATTAAAACCAAAGTTTTATTGTAGGTATAGTTAAATTAAGTAATTGGTATGTGTTATTTTTATAGCAGACGTTTCGAACGAACAAACTCTTCATCTTTATGTATAGATTAAAGGGCTAATATAAAAAATATGAATAAGCCAAAGACAATACTATACTTTATTAATCTATGAAATGAAATTAAGAAACATATTTTTTTTTCTTTTCTTTTAATGCCGTAAAACGAATTAAAAAAAATAAGAAACATAAAAGACAGACATGACAATTTTGATAACTGCGTCAAAATGTAAATAAACAAACGGAGTTTTGGCGGGAAGTCGAAGAAGACATATTGTGCTCTTGTTTTATTTTCATTTTCTTGGTGTATTTTTGAGTTATATCGGATAAAGTTGATGGCGTTTTGTTTGATATAGGTTAATTACAGTGCACGAGTGTTTGTGGAATGGAATAACAGTGCTAAAATGTGTTTTTTTCTGCTTGCCTCCAAAATTCCATCGGACACGTTCTAGTAAAGTAGCCATCTCTTAGCCGGACTTACTTACTGACTGTTATTACTTCGTACGTCCAGTTTCACTGAAACTGGCAAAAAATTGATGCAAAAATTATACTTGACGCTGGCAGTATGCACAGAGTTTGCAATGCCATAATTGAAAAAAAAAACAAACACAGAAAGTACCTAAATAATTTTGTAAAGAAATTAGAAAGGAAAAGCAAAGTATAAGAATAAAACAAAAGGATATAAGTTATTAAACATGATAATGAACGTAAATGAAGTAAGTAATAACATGTAGTGTATTTATAACACTACACGGCGCATTTAATTCATTTCATTTGCTTCCCGTGGGAATGAGATATTTTCCCGCGGTAAAAAGTAGCCTATGTCCTTTCTCAACGTCCTTTCTATGTTCGTGCCAAATTTCATTAAAATCAGTTTTATTGTGGTTTAAGTGTGAAAGAGTAGCAGACAGACAGACAGAGTTACTTTCAAATTTATAATATTAAAGTATTTAGTATTATTATAATGTGGAAGCGCGCATGGCCTGGCGGCTAGCGTAGAACGCAAGCGATTTATGCAGCTGAGCCAAACGGGAGCGGTCGGGTGTGAGATGGGTGACCGCTAGTGGCAAAAAATTTCATGCGCCTTTCCGTGCTTCGGAGGACACGTTGGAGCGGAGGGCGTGGTGGAGTAAGCTCCAGGCCTCCCCAATAAGGGGGAGAGACCCGTGCCCAGCAGTGGGACGCAAAAAGGGTTGCAGCCATTATTGTAATATATAGATATGCTGTGCTGGTGTTAACATTCTAGAGGATATGCCAGAGCATATCAAAGTTCTAGCATATTATTACGTAGGTCTGCAAACTAATGATAATAAAACTAATGATATACACCCCAAAAATGAAAGAAAAAATAACTAAATAAAGAAAGATCATAATCGATTACAAAACGAAATGCAATGCCAGTAAATTCATGATATCAGTTCTCATGTAGCCCCCGACTCTTAACTACACGCCCTTTCGCCTCCAACAAGACCTTCGAAATTCCAAAGACAAGCAATGCTAAAGACAATTAAAGCCCTAATTAATAAACAATGTGCGTGAAACGGTTCCATTGGCGTCCGTTTCGGAAGCTGGGAACGCGCGCGGCGGACCATTCTCATGCAAATGCGCCGGATTCAATATACACGTTTGTTCAGTTTGGAGTTTAGATGACGGACTGACAGTTCAATGTAGTTGTGACATGCGGCTATCTCATATTATATCACTTTTAAATAGGATAGTGCCTGGATAACCGAACATTGCTCGGATAAAAACGATTGATTTTCTTGGTCTTATCTCAAAAAGGAACTAAAGAGAAAAATATAATAGTCTGGTAGGACTCGAACTGGGGTCTTCTGATGATGGTGTCTCACTCGATCAGCTGTCACGTGTGATCATTATCAACCCATAGCCATTCTGTTATCTCAAATATATTATTATGACGTACTTTTTTTTAAAAAGAGCGCTGGAATTTTTTTTCGCCCCTTTTTTCTCTCAGCTCAACATCTAGCCCAAACTGGCACTTAAAGGCGATGACCGGGAAAAATGACATTCATTAAGCGAATATTTTGTATTCCTAAAATGAAAAAAATATTTTTTCTTTCTTTCTTTCTTTCATTTAGGGACCGCCCAATTTCCCTCCTGAGCTGTGTGTGAAATTTACCGTCGTATTCTAATGATACTGTAGCAGTTTTTTTATTGCCCGAAAACACAGATAAAACAACGTTTTCTAATAAATTAAGTTTTTAACAAAAAAATAGAATAAAAATAGAGGATTTTTTTTCACTTAACTTCTAAACGTTAAAGAGATACTTTTTATAATCATGTTTATCTAATAGCCATCTTATAGCCTGAAAGAATATACTATCAGTCCACTTGAACGTATAAATTAATGAAAGAATTTGCTCTCAGCTCCTAACCGTTGAGGAGTTGTACCTTTAATCATCAGCTTAGCAACATGAGGTGATAATTACCGGACATAAATATTTGTATTATGTTAAAAAATATGACTAAAAGAATGTGTGTGCCTATTAAGTTTCAGTGTTTCCCTCGATTACTAGGGAAAGTAACACATTATCAGATTTTGCCATGGTGACAGTTGGACCACCTCAGGAATGTAAGATTTCCAACAAAAAACCATTTATTGAAAGAATTTGCTCTCAACTCCTTACCGTCATAGTACCTTCCATCATCAGCTCAGCAACATGATATGATGATAATTATACACAAATACCTGTTTTGATTTAGTAAAAATCATTTGTTGTGCTATAAAATTTGAATGTTCCCTTCGATTTCTCTGGGATCCCCTCATCAGACTTTGACTTGGTGACAGTTGGACTACCTGAGGAATGTAAGATTTGGAATAAAAAACTATTTATTGAAAGAATTTGCTTTCAACTCCTCACTGTTGCAGTACCTTCCATCTTCAGCTCAGCAACATGAGATGATGATTACTATGCACAAATATCTCTTATACTTCAGAAAGTATAAGAAAATCAATTTGTGTGCCTATAAAATTTAAGAGTTCCCCTCGATTTCCCTGGGATCCCATCATCAGATCATGATTTGGTGGCAATGGGACCACCTCGGGAGTATAAGCATACGAACAAAAAAGAATTTTGAAAATCGGTCCACAAACGGCGGAGTAATCGGTGAACATATATAAAAAAAAATACATACAGCCGAATACAGTACCTCCTCCTTTTGGAAGTCGGTAAAAAGGAAATCTAGGTAAATAAACTTATCGCCCCCGAAACCACCAGCATTCTAAATTTCATACAGTCGTGGAAGCCATTTCCGAGATTTAAATTATATATCGATATATTTATACAATAATTGCTCGTTTAAAGAATAGAGGAGCGATGGCCAAACGATTAAGACACTGGTTTCCGACACAGGGATCCCCGGCTCAAACATCGGTGTTTCGCTGACTAACTTTGATATGTCCGTATTTATCGCTGCTTTGCGGGAAAAACGTTTTAATAGGTACTTACATCCACCCGCAGCTCCTGTTGCGTGGGCCACACGCTTTTTTACATGGGAATGAGATATTTTCCCCGTATAAAAAGTTACCTATCCACAAATTATCTCCATATAAAAATTCATCGTTGCGACGTGAAAAAGGGACAAATAAACACTTACATTTATAATTATTATGAATTTAATTTGAATTATTTACTTCATATTATACAAAATGCTCAAGCGAAGCGCGCATGGCCTGGCGGCTAGCGTAGAACGCAAGCGATCTATGCAGCTGAGCCAAACGGGCGCGGTCGGGTGTGAGATGGGTGACCGCTAGTGGCAAAAAAATTTCATGCGCGTTTCCGTGCTTCGGAGGGCACGTTAAGCCGTCGGTCCCGGTTGTTGTCGATAGATAACAGTCGTCAAACCTTGTCGGAGGCCTTATGGGCGGTTTGAAAACATCCGACAGCGGGTTGGTCACTAACCCGCATCTCCACCAACCCGCATTGGAGCAGCGTGGTGGAGTAAGCTCCAGGCTTCCCCAATAAGTGGGAGAGACCCGTGCCCAGCAGTGGGACGCAAAAAGGGTTGCAGCCATACAAAATGCTCAATTCGCTTCCATTAACATGCACTTGGCCTGCATGGGGCCTTGCCTGCAACCCTTTTTGCGTCCTAATGCCGGACACGGGTCTTCCCGCTTTATTGGGTAAGCCAATCTGCTCTCGTATATTTAAACCGCTCATAAGGCCTCTGACAAGGTTTATTGAAATGAAATGAAAATATTTTCATAATTCATATTCATAATAATAATTCATAATAATTTATTGCGTCATGCACTTCAAACACAAGATGGTACAGTTTGTATAGTAGTACTGCATGAACTCTGCTAGGGCGTTGCAATGTTAATGCTAAATGTCAAATGAAAATTAATGTCAATGTTAACACGTTTACTGCGAAGCTCAAAAACATAATATTCCACTCTGGTGCGGTACAGGACAATATTGCCATGTACTGTTAATTTTTCTAGTGCGAAACAAGACAAATGTGTCCGGTACACAATTCTTTTTAAAACTTTTTTTTTTTCATAAAATTTTTACTTTCTGGCAATTCTTTAACTTTTATCAATATCTAAAAACTTTGAACTATATACATTTCTTTTGGTTCTAGAATTGGACAAATATTTTTTTACTTATAGGTATAAACGTCTTACCGGACTCATATGTCATGTGGCGCACAAGAAGTGGTGAAAACGTTCAAATAGTCGATAAACAGTAGTGGTGTTATATAAGAAAACAAATATTTATCGATAATACTTTTATTTATAAAGCAAATTAGGCATTATTACCCGACTGCGTGAGAAGGAGGGTTATGTTTTTCGAGCGTATGTATGTATGTATGTATGTGGGTATGTATGTCCATTTCTTTGGCGCACCGCACAGCCCAAACGACTGGAAGTTTTAAACATATGAGGTGTCGTTAAATTTGTTAGGATTGTCATATTGACATAGGCTATATAAATTTTCAAAATGGCGTCCTCAAATTTGAAAAAAGGGGAGTGGGGTTTTTTTTTTCTAACCACAGCAATATGGGTATCAAATGCAAGCTAGTGAAAAAACTATTTCAAAAATATATATATCATATCACATTTCTACTATATTTTAAGAAAAATCTTCAAATAACTAAACAATTTGAAATTAAATTATTATTATAAAAACAAAAAAACCCGACTGCTTCAAAAATGAACTGAAAAGAGAGAAACAAGTATCGCAATGTATATTTAAATAAGTTAAACTAAATATTTTAAGGTACTGCACGCGGTGACAAACGATGTTTTGATAGATCTTTCTGTGCCAGTAGGTAACAAAGTAAGTACCTATTGTTTATAAATGTCGATACTGTTAACAAATATCGATAAACGATAATAACATCCGTTTCTCACTAATGCATACGTCCTAGCCAACAGTGCGATACCGGACATACACATACAAGTCGTATTCGTCCGGTAACGCATGGAATGTAAAAAATTTTCGTTCTGTGCGTACAGGTCAAATATGCCATGTACTTTTTTTCTATTGTAATAAGACCATCTGAAAGTAAGAAGCAATGATGTCTATTTGTCCCTTTTTAACTCACAGAATATCGTACCTAAAATGACGCCGCACCAGCGAGAAAAACTAGTTTTTGGCGCTGGCACCACGGGAGAGTTCATTACCGGCTATATACGTCCGGTAACGCAGTTAACGTGTTAACTACCTAATCGAGATTACAATAGTTATACATAATTTTTGAAATAATTAGACATACAATGAAATAAATCGATTTAGATAACAATAGCGACGACCCGCGTGGCGCAATGGTTACCATGTCGGACTGCCAATCGGAGGGTCCCGGGTTCGATTCCCGGCGAAACAGAAATTTGGATGATGAGTTTAAATTTCTGTTCTCGGTCTGTGTTTCTGTCTTTGTATGTGTCCATGGTACCCACGACACAGGGTATGTTCACCCTACTGTGGGGCTATGAGTGTGAATCGTTTATTATTATTATTCTTTATTTTCTTTTTACTCGAAATATTGAGGATATTTCGGTTTTCAGTGATATTCACGGGCTTAAGCCAAGTGCACATCACTGTCGGGTTCGTCTTCATTTAAAAAATTTCTGACAATACGACAAGTATTCAGAATAGCGGCTTTCTGCATGGTGATATAAGAGTTTTCTGGAAGATCTAATAGGTGAAGATAGTGAGTCAAGCTATTTGGTATTACACCAGTACTGGAGAGCACCAGCGGCACGATATGTACACGATTCATTTTCCAGATTCTAATGATTTCTTCTTTTAGTTCTACGTATTTGTGAAGTTTATCGGTAATAGTTTTCTATAAATTGTGGGTGTTTGGGATTGATATGTCTATTAAATATGCTATTTTGTTTATTTTATCTATAAGAGTTATATCTGGTCTATTATTGTGAACTGTTTTGTCGGTAAGTATAGCTCTATCAAAGTACATTCTATGACTGGCACTCTCCAATACTGGCTTTGGTATGTACTGGTAGTATGGTATTAATTTGTTTGAGATTAAATTGTGTTTGTTTGCAATTTTCTGGTGAACGTAGTAAGCAACTTGGTTATGGCGGTGGGTATAATCGTTTTGTGATAAACTTGGACAGGCGCTAGTGATATGCTGAATAGTTTCTGGTAGACGATGACATTTTCTACATTTATCATTTTGAACTTTGGGGTCTTTAAGGATATATTTTTTGTAGTTTTTCGTGTTTGTCACCTGATCTTGAATAGATATAAGAAATCCTTCGGTTTCCGGGAAAAGAGATCCTAATGTTAGCCATTTATTTGAGGCCTCTATATTTATGTGAGGTTGTTCTAAATCATGGATATGTCTACCGTGTAGTATTATTATTATTATTATTAATAGTATTATGAATATGTTAAAGAATAGAATAAAACATTAAATAAATTTAATTTATTTGCAATAGTATGGGTAAATAAGGTATAAGTACCTGGACGCCCGAGCGTTGCTCGGATAAAGACAATTTATTTACTTGGTTTATTTTTAAGCAAAGCATTCATTGACTTAGACAAATTCTTTTGAAATACCTAGCTCCCAATTAAAAAAAAATTGTCACAAAAAAATAAAAAACGCAACTTGCCTACTTGAGATTTGAACCCGGGTCTATAGCTACGTAGTCGGCTTTCGTAACCATTCGACCAAGAAAGCTCTAATTCCTTTGACGAAATTTTTATAGAGGTCTTTCATAATTATCGACATTGTCATTTGTTTGAAGGGTGGATTGTCAAATGTTGACCATTTTGATGGCTTTCTACGCCACAATATTATTTTTATTTTCCAATAGATGTCGGTAAGAGTAATTTTATATTTAACTGCATAAACATTTAAAAAAACGCCAAATTTTATCAATAAAAATTTGTGTATCGATTTATCATCCCCGCAACCAGTGTACTAAATTTCATCAAAATCTTTGGAGCCGTTTCCGAGATTCCAAAAATATATTTAGATACATACAAGAATTGCTCGTTTAAAAGTATTAGATAAATTTTAAAATTACATTTACAACGCCATATTTACCCCGTAGGGTGTACATATTTTGATTATCATATATATAAAATTCTCGTGTCACAATGTTAGTTACCACACTCCTCCGAAACAGCTTGACTGATTCTGATGAAATTTTGTGTGCATATCGGGTAAATCTGAGAATCGGCTATTTTTAATGCCCATAAGTGATAAAGGTATCCCACCCCAAATATTTAAACATGGTACGGTGTTCGCGGGGTCAGATAGTTATTTTTATAAGTATTACATTAACCATGAATTGGTGTGCAATTCGTACAATTGATTTTCTTATTAATCTAAACCATATTTGTATACAAAATACGATCGTTATCTATCGATTGTAACCGAGAGTTGTCTACTCGCATTTTCATCAACCTTAATGTTAATGCAACCTTAATAATGAGCAGCGATGGCCGAGTGGTAAGAAACCGCGATCATCGACGCGACCAATCCCGGTAATGTGCGCATTTATCCCTGCTCCGGTGATGGAAAATATCGTGATATTTAATTGATTACGATGTTCCCCATCGCCGTGCATGCCTGAGAGATCCGCACTTGGTCAGCATGGTGGACTATGGCCTAAATCCCTCTCACTTGTGAGTAGGAGACCTGTGCCCAGCAGTGGGACATAAAAAAGGTTGAAAAAAAAAATGTTAATAAGCCCCATCTTAACTATCAGTGAAATCCAGTTCTGCTCATCAGTGGCCCGCAAAAACTGTTACTGCCACGTAATGAAATCAATATCCCTAAGAACTAATGTTATATACTCGTATGAAAGGTTGAAAGGTTAGTACGCACATACGAATAAAGTAGGGCAACATTATTAATTAATTAATTATATAGGTACTCGTATTACGCAAAATTATAATCCATTAGATAATAATTACTGTAGGTATATTATTTTGTTTATTACTTCCCTTGATTTCCAATTGTTATTTACTTCAATTAATTAGGTACAATTGAGCTACCTACCTATAAACTTGCGAAATATTTGGAACTGTTTTAAGTAACCTGCATAGCGATGTGCCGGATTGGTAATAAAGTAGATCCACGGATACGGATCCGGATCTTAACTTCTTAATCAATCTAGTTTTCATGGCTCTATTCAGGGGTATTTTAAATTTAACGGAACCTTTTAGTTTCGTGTTATTAATATCATAAACAACGTTAGATGTGGAGACACATAGAAAACTAAAATAAAAATATTTTATATTGTCCATATAAATTAACGTTAGCTGATCAGTCTTATAGAAACATGGGGGTTGTTTATAGTTATGCTGACATGAACGAAATAATGTTTCATCTATCTTTTAATAAAAACTTTTTTTTATTTGAATAGAGTAGCAGACGAGCATGCAGGCCACGTGGTGTTAAGTGATCAGTACAGCGCATGGACATCTACATACAACCTCAAGCAAGCATAGGTAAGTCTTGTCTGAGGTCATATGCAGTTGCGCTGCTACTCCGGAGGCTGGTGGTCGCCTCATGTAAGTGTGGCCGGCAACTGCACCTTTCCACCGAAACACAATAGAGTTGGTTCACGGCAGAAGTGGGTGCAGCGGTGATATTTCACCAGGCGAACCATAATAGTTCTACCACCTACAATATGGTGACAGCTCCGTAAAAGATCCGTCAAAAGAGTCACGGATACGTATGTTTATTTTCATCACTGACTCTGCATTAGTTGTTTTAAAAAAAATCTTAAAAATTGATAATGTCATCATTTTTTACCTGCCTGTTTTTTTAACTTTTCGAAGTCCGACAATAGATTTCCTGCCAGATTCCAGAAGAAGCCGTAGTCTGTCATCATGCCAAGTCCAAGTTGGTGGACATAAATCATTCTTATTTTGAATATCTCCTTGGTAATTAAAAAAATCAACCTTGGTTTTGAATTTCGCGTGTAATTTTCGATCTAAAGTCCATCATCTCGATTTCTTCACATCTGCCTTGACTGGCAAAACGCGCACAAATTTTGCAATGTCGCCCATATAAGTAGATCGTATGTGGAGCAAGACGAACTGAATTCCAGGGTGTGGTTCAGATATAGGCGAAAAGCGGCTAAAAACAGATTTTATGGAATTTTTACTATCCTTCCGGGTACAACCGGAGAACGGGAGAACCGGCACCGGCACAAAAACAAGCGGATTTTGCTGTAAAGCAATCTGTTGTATGTACATTTAACTTTTTTATTTTATAGGTATATAGATTTATTTTATACATACTGTTACTGTTATACCTTTTAGTTGGGACGAATGTAAATGATTTATGAACCTAAGTATAGTATGAATAAGTAAGAATTTAGAGTTATTTATTACCTACATATCTTAAACGCGTTATACTATTGAAAGGACGCGGAAGACTTACATTTAATTGATGAAAATTCAAAGCTAACATAAAAAATCAGTGACAAATGAAATTCTGTTCTCCAAACCTGTTAGGTATATCTCATATCTGAAAATCTGCAAGCTAAAGTGGCCATATTGTTAGAACTAACGGTGGACAACCTAATTTATTTATTATTTTACTTTAATTAAAACGGTACTGAACCAATAACATTAACAGAACTTTCATACTTCACGCTCACAGAACTTCTGGCAAACTGACAATATATCGCTCCATTCATCCGCAAACAGATCACAGTCTGGGTATACATCCAGGAGAGCGTTAAGAGCAGCTAGAATTCGGGGAATAGGGGAGAAAGCGCGCGCGACTGTGCGCGCTGGTGGCACTGCAAATAATTTTTGGTTTCGGCACGCACGCATAGGGTATTTGTACGGCAAAAGAAACTTGCATAGCTCATCACTGAGATCAATAGCGTCAATCCTTCCATGGAATATTTTACATGCTATGGATATCTGATTAAATTTACATCTCACTTCCAGTGAGTTAAAATTTAAGGTCCCTAAGAGAAATCCAGTGGGATACATAAAAGGATAATATCCATAAGTACGCTTATAGAGGTACCGTAAAAATACCTTTTGTACCTTTTCTAAAAGAAGTGTGTAGGTAATTTCGTGCGGATTCCAAACACATGCACTGGTTTCGAGCTTGGATCGAACCAGCGCATAGTAGATTAAGCGAATAGCGTTGGCGCAACGAAGATCTTTGGCACTTCTAAGCACGAACCCAAGACGCTTGTGGGATTCTTTTGCCAAAGCAACTATGTGGTCGTGGAATGTTAGCTTTGGATCAAATAATACCCCTAGATCCTTGACCAAGGAAGACCTAGTAATCGTTTGGTTGCCAATTTTATAGTGGAACTTAATGGGTTGCCACATTCGACCAAATGTCATCATGTAGCATTTTTCAATGTTAAATTCCAGTTTGTTCGAAACACTCCATCTGACAATAGAATTGACGTCATTCTGAAGTGCTATACAGTCAGTCTCGGCCTTTATTTCTGTAAAGAGTTTTAAATCATCCGCGTATAGTAAGCATTTAGAATGCTTTATCACTTCAGGGAGGTCATTTATCATTATCAAAAATAGCAGTGGGCCAAGAATAGACCCCTGATTGACCCCAGAACGCGTTTGATAGGGCTTAGACTCCTATATACCAAGCCTAACATATTGCTGCCTGTTGTGGAGGTAATTTGCAATTAAACGCAGCAAATCAGGCGCAAATCCTATGGCTGAAAGTTTGGCAAGGAGTATGTCATTATTGACCCTATCAAACGCCTTCCGGAAGTCAAAGTACAGAACGTCGACTTGGCACTGCTTGTCTAGACGTTGAGAGATATAGTCCACCAACGATAACAAATTAGTATCAACAGATCTCTTGCGTCTGAAACCATGTTGTTCATTGCAAAGATATTTGTTGACCTGCGAATAAATATGTGCATGAAGAATATTTTCAAATATTTTGGCAGATGAACACAATATGGCAATTGGTCGATACCCTTCCACCACCTCTTTGTTAGTTCCTTTAGGTATTGGCGCTACCCTAGAGACTTTCCATTCTGAGGGATAAGTTGCAGTCTTTAACGAAAGGTTAAATATGTGACAAAGGGGAGTGCTTAAAGATCTCTTAGCACCTTTAATAATAAAAGATGGTAGGTTATCAGGGCCAACGCTACTACAAGGCTTGAGCTTATCTATTGCAGGTGTAACGTCTGTTGTAGTAACCTGGTTAAGGTTAATATAATTACTGACATTACGGGAGTCAAGGTTTAAGATATAATTTACGTTTAAATTGGGCGTGTCCGGTAAAAAAGCGCTGGCGAAGTAATTTGCAAAAGCCTCAGCGGCTTCTGGCCCCGAGAACGTGGTATTTTGGTACTTAATAGTTGGTTCAAAGCCACCTTTGGACCTCAAACTCTGTATATGCCGCCAGAAACTAGATGGATTGACTTTGATTTCGGTCTCAATGCCCTGTAAATAGCTAGAATACGCGGTATCAATACGATATTTAAGGTCTGCTCTGAGATCTGAAAAAGATTGGTAATCTTCATCAGAATTCGTACGCTTCCAAAGTTTGTGTAATTTTATTTTACGCTTGCAATCTTTAATAATTGAAAGAGTAAACCACACAGGATATCGCCTAAGGCACAATACAAGGAGCGCCTGCCTCCTAAGCGGAAGAAAGGCGACCTGTGTGGCGCAATATTTACCATGTCAGACTGCCGATCGGAGGGTTCGGGTTCGATTCCCGGTGATGCAGAAATTTGAAAGATGAGTTTAAATTTCTGTTTTCGGTCTGGGTGTTTGTGTTTCTATCTTTGTGTGTGTTGTGTGTACCCACGACACAGGGTATATCTACCCTACTATGGGGCTATGAGTGTTTAAAAAAAAGGTACTCGAATGGCTAACACAACTCTGCTTTTGCATAAGCCTCCCACCAACCAGGTGGACTGACGACCTGAAGAAGACAGCGGGAAGTCGCAGGATTCATACGGCTAGAACCGGACGGAGTGGCGATCATAAGGGTAGGCCAATATTCAGCAGTGGGCTTTTAAAGGTTGAAAGATGTTATGAATGGATGTACGAATGGGTGGAACCTATTAAAGCTGAGCTTTAGCTTAGCATCTTAGGGCCTCGTTCACCATCTCCAAGTAAAGTGTTGATTAGTTACGTCCCAAGTTAAGTTAATTGGCAGTAAAAGCTATGAGTGCGGGTCAGTTTATCGTATGATTAGTGCTACTCTAACATTGTGAAATTGAAATTGAAGTTACGGGTGGCTTTAACCGACAATTAGCGTACTTGTCACTTTACTTGAAGGTGGTGAAAGAAGCCCTTAGTATCTTAAGTTTGAGTCACAAATTTTGAAATTTAAATGGTAGGTCATATAAATTCGTGCTTTTTGGGCCATAGAATAACCCTTTAATTAATATTAATGAGAGATAAAAAGATCATCGCTTAACCCCAAATAGTAATGGAAATTTACTGTTCATATCGATAACTGCGTAGGTATATAAAAACATTATAGAATCTGTAAATTTCGAAATTTAAATGGTATGTCATTTAAATTAACTTCAAGCAACTTCATAACAAAAAAAACTTCATAATACGCTTTTCACTTCTATTTTAAAATCCATTCATCGGAACTTCCAAGATGTAATAAAACTTTAAATAATTTTCCAATTTGAAATTGAAATTTTTGTAAAAGGAATAAATGTATAATATTTATACCAAAACAATAATTTATGACTGATCAAAATATTGGGTCGATTCTGCATACAAATGTGTTTCTTCAAGTGAGTATTCAAGACCAAGGTTAATCGAGCATTATTAAAAACTAGTTTTTATATAACTAAGATACCATTTTAAGTGTTTTCAAACTAGTATCAGTTCTTTATTTTAGCAATAGATAGTAAAACTAAATATCGATCGTATTTTGACGTTATAAATCTTTTTGTATTGTGGGAAAGATTTTACCATACTTACCATATAGGAAGGCAGATGATAAAAAAGAGTTAAGATATTCTTTTCGTTTCCACTTTCTAATGTTCCATTGCAAATCCGAATTTAGATTATTCTTCTTTCCTTACACGATGGGACACATATAACAAATTTTACCGTTTTGATACTTTGCATGTGTCGAAACGATTGAGAAGAAACGTTTAGGAACCTCAATTTTTTAAGATTTACTATTGACAGGTGTAGGTGCACATACAAATTAGATAAGAAATTATACATGTAACAACAAAATATATTTGTATCAGATCCACGTGGGAATCGGAATAAACCGAACAAAAAGATGGGCTGCGTGGCGTTAAGCGAGCCTCTGGAATAACGCCTATCACAACTAGGGGAGTAACCAAATTATTCAATTTTTAAATTGTTGTACAAAAACCTACTAAAAACGGTTTACGGATACATCACCTACCGTATTTCAACGGTAAATTTTTCATAGTGTTGGTATAAAGTGACTGTGACAAATGGACGGACAGACAGACATACTCGTACATAGATGGTAAATTTATAAGGGTATTCAAAACGTGTTATAAATAATGAGCCAGTAGCTAATTAATTGCCTTTCCAATAGCACAGAGATGTTACACCATCCAAGGTCGACGAGTGAAAGACGTAAGAGCGGTTATGGCGAATGAACGGAAGTGGCCTTGACGTGGGCTTGTTTCGTCATAGTGAACCACTTTTCCCATATTCTGTTTTAAGTATATTATACTTATTTGCATGGCCCAGCGGCTAGCATAGAATGCAAGCGGTTTTAGCAGCTCAGTCAGCGGGCACAGTCGGGTATAAGATGGGTGACCGCTAGTGGCAAAAATATGTCATGCCCATTTCCGTTCTTTGGAGGACACGTTAAGCCGTCCTTGTTGCTACTGTTAGGTAACAATCGTTAAACCTTGTCGGAGGCCTTATTTGAAAACATCCGACAGCGAGTTGGCACTAACCCGCAACTGCACTAATCTTCTCCCCAATAAGTTAAATAAAAAGTATAATAATATATTACAAAATATAGCAATAATAATAACTTTTTAAATAGCTTTCCGAGTGTGCGCTTAGCCTATGTGCGTTACATGTTTTCCCCATAGGAATGAGATATTTTTGGTGTCTCACATGATCAGCTGTCACGTGTGCCCATTATCGACCCATAGCCTTCTGTAATGTCAAGTGTATAAATGTACTTTTTTTAAAAGATGCTGGGATCTTTTTTCCGCCGCCTTTTTTCTCTCAGCTAAACATCTAGCCCTAACGGGCACGTAAAGGCGATGACCGGGAAAAAATAACATTCGATAAGCGAATATTTTGTATTCTTAATATGAAAAAAATAATCTTTTCTTTCTTTCTATAAAATCTCTTAACTATCTCCGTACAAAATGCCAGGCCAATCCGTAGCAACATTTTCAAATGTAAAGTATTGGTACAAGAAAACAAATATATTATAAATTACAACAAAAGAAGAGAATATGTACAGGGTACTCCTTATTTCTAAAAGAAATTGCTTCCAGCAGCACCAGGAATGGATAGAAGATGTGTTAAAAGACAAAATTTTGTGTGTACAAAAATAGAAAGAATAATAGGTAATTAAATATACAGAAGTAAAAAAGCAATAATAATACATATATATATACATACATACATATGAGTAAATAAAAAGAATAATAAAGTACAACTAACCCAACATTAGGTCATCGACAAATAGTGCTCCTTAACTTTTCTTTTAAAGTAACAAAAATGTTTCTGACTGCCTACTGTAAGACTAACTTTAATATATATATTATAAAATGCATTATTTGTAATTCATTACGATAAATGTATTTTATAATATAGATATATTAAAGTTAGTCTTACACTACGAAAAGTTTCTATGTTTTACTGTTATAATTATCGAATCGATCATGCGATCAAATTGGAAGTAAACTCTACCGAATATAAAAAATATTCGGTAGAGTTTACTTCCAATTTGATCGCATGAAATTGTTGCACCGTTGATGATTCTCTAAACTGAGATAAAAAAGTGATTTGATAAATCGTTTACTGTAAGAAAGATTCATCAGATTAATATAAAAGGACATGAACCAATTTTATTTTCTGTCTGTTCAAATACGACACTTTATTACAAAAAATACGTTTATAATACAGAATAGTAATTCACATCAGATGTGTATCAACTATCAGTTTAATCGTTCCAGTAGATTCTGGGCAAAATGACTGACAGGTAGATAGATAATGAACGACGAACTGCTAGTAGGTTTCAACAGCTTCTGAATTCTTCGTCCAATAAAGAAATGACTTTATCCATCAGTATTCTTAAATTGTAAAATACTCTGGTTAGAATTACAATTTGTGCATGACCTTTCAAAATTTTAAAATACCAACGTTATAAAAAAGATGACGTGTTTCGTAGGTTACACAAAATTATTGCAAAATCTTTATAGACAGTTAGCCAAAATCTGATTTCGAAGATGAGGGTGCGGTTGAAAAATATTGTTATTATTTCATTTTAAAGTTCATGCATTACAATTCATTCGCTTATTTATGGTGCATCGTATATGCACTCAATATAATGATAACGTTTCACACTCAGTAGGCTATCCTTTTCCCACGACATCAACCAACCAACTATCAACACAGACCGAGAATAGAAATTTTAAACTCATCATTTAAATTTTTGCTTCGCCGGGAATCAATCCCGGGACCCTCCGATCTGCAGTCCGGCATGGTAAACATTACGCCACACGGGCCAAAATTATACAGCTTGTCAAAATGTTTATCTCTTAAACAAAAACTGTTAATTCTTTAGTTCTTAAATGTTTATTACCTATGTGAATGTTTAAGTGAATCTAAGGAGCAATAAATACTACACAAATACTCTGCTTATCCGTGTGTGGGAAATAGGTTACAGTCTATCCAGTTCGTCAAGTGAATACAGGCGAGATTCAGAGTTTACTTAGTTTTCTTTACCATACATAATCAATGACATTTATCACGTCCACTAAACTACATCACATACTTGCATTGGCGGCCGGCTGTAACCCTTTTTCTTGGCTTATTACTCGGCACGGGTCTTTCCTGTGGAGCGGTTTGGGGTACCTATTGCTGGCACGAAACATGTATTTTCGCGCCGACAATGGCCCGCACTCTCATCTCCAGGGGATCGCGCTCCTTCACGCTCGGCCTGACGGCAAGCAACTCCCACGGCTAGCTGAGTCCTCCGATGAGGAGGGCCGCTAGCCAAGTGCGGCCGGCGGATGACGGTCGTAATATTGACCAAACCTTGGCAAAAATGCCTACCGTGAAGGGTAAAGAGGTTGTTCCTCGCTCCCGTAGTCCCATACGTTTGAGTACTCAGTGTCTCGCGTAGGAAGTCCCTGTTGTTGTTGGGTCTTTCTTCAAAATTAGGGAGTTGTTGCGGGTTAATAAAATGTGAGTAGACTAAGATCTGAACTCTCTTCAATCCAGCAAGAAGACCCGTGTCCGTCAGTACGACAGTTAGATAATATTGAGGTAAATGATAGAAAACAAATGTAAAAAGTAGCAAAAGAGTTTAACGTGCACTATAATTCTAAGAATTACTTTTACCTACGAAGCGTGGGTGTGGAGCATCAAAACTGCAGGCTAAGTTCAGAGCGGCAATAATAATATAGTTTATGGTACAGTGGAATCAGATTGCACGCTAGTTGGATTTGGCATAATTACATCCTAATTAATTTATGGTAACTGTTAAGATGTGTCTATTACTGCAGAGATGTATCTTAAAGAGATCTGATAAGCGTTTCTATTAACATAGGTGTGAACTTTTGTAGGTTGTCTGCTCTTAAACGACCTCAAAACCAACTACTTTATTTTCGCATGTGTGTAAATGATTCTAACTTAATATATAAGATTTTGCGCACATGGCCCGGCGGTTAGCGTAGAACGCAAACGATCTATGCGACTAAGCCAAATCGACGCGGTCGGGTGTGAGATGGGTGACCGATAGTGGCACGTTAAGCCATCGGTCCCGGTTGTTGTCGATAGATAACAGTCGTTAAACCTTGTCGGAGGCCTTATGGGCGATTTGAATGCAGCGGGTTGGCCACTAACCCGCATCTCCACCAACCCGCATTGGAGCAGCGTGGTGGAGTAAGCTCCAGGCCTCCAAAAAAATGGGGAGAGACCCGTGCCCAGTAGTGGGACGCAAAAAGGGTTGCAGCCATACAAGATTTTTATAGGCGTAAGTTTGTTCACATTCTCCAAAACTATTTGCTGGTCTTAACCTATTGCTTTTTGTTGGTTTTGTTTTGTCCATAATTCTGTTCAGAATGTTTACGACATTATCAGTATTCCTAGTCCAATTTGATACCTAAATACATTGTATAGGTGGTAGAACTATCGTCGTTCGACTGGGAAAGCTCCATCGCAGCATCTATTTATGTATCGGAAAGCAATTCATTTATTTCGCAGAAATATGCGGTTGCCGGCCAGACTCATAAGAGACAAGCCTCCGATATACCAGTTCAACTGCGTCAATTTTTAGAATTGCCCATTGGAGATAGTATATGCATGGACTCCAGAAAAAAATTCGTTAATTTTTTTTCAACGCAACTGTTCTAAACCATCGTTAGGATTCTTGTTTGATTAATACGTATTCGGACTGCAATGACCATTTTATACCATGTATCATGCCCATTCTATTTGTTGCTAAATAAAAACATCATTGGTCATTAACAACGTGGTGCAAGTATCATCAACACTACTGGCTATTTATTTCACAACTGGTCCAAAGTATTTTGCTCGGGTTTAATGATATAGAAAGTAGAATACTACTTGTATGACTACTGGTCGACTTCGGTATGCTGACAAGTACGTAAAAATGTAATAATTTCGACATTTTTGTCGATAATAGGGTTAAGGGCGATAATATTGCAAAAAATATTTTTTAAGAAAAAGCATGAAATTTCAATTTTAATAAGATGCCTTGCCGGGTGACAGAATTTGTGTGGTTTGACAAGGATAACGTATAGCCGCTGCACCCATTTCTAAGTTAAGCATCTCCATAGTGTTTTTATAAAAATAGGACGTTTGCCGGTTTTTCAAAATTCAAAATGTTTTATTCATTTTTTGGAATACAGATATTCTCTTAATGATCGTCAATCTTTTCGCGGTCATCGGCCCGTATGGGCGATGAGTTGAGCTGAAAGAAAAGAGCCGGAGGAGAAAAACTCTCAGCAGAACCTATGGTCTAAGATCCCACTGCTCGATTCTGCAGCTATCTGTTTTTTCAATACAAATAATTTTAAATGAATGTTTATAAAGTACACAATGGATTAGGGATGGGTTGCCTATCAATTTGCCGCAATTACCTGCAATTAATTTTAGTATAGGTTTTTTAATGAATATTACCACGTTTGAAAGAAAATAATATCACTAATTTAAAACAAATTGTTCTCAGCCGCAACCTTAGGGTTGCCAGGTGTAAACAGGTATATATTTTTTAAATTTATCTATACTATTACGAAAATCCATGGTTTCCAGTTGGAAAGTGGCTGTAAACAGAGGTTAAAAGACTATTTTAGGCTTATGCGGTTACTATCAGCCTTCGCAGTAGCTATGTAAACTGCATAAGACTCAATATTGATATATTTTGAGGTTGGGTTCAGATATCCATAGTTGAACAGTAAAAATACTTTATCTTATCATAATAACTAAAAGTTAAAAAATTTATTCAAAATGATTTAATTGTAACATGATTTACTAAAACTAAGATTAAAATGTAAAGTAATAAGTTTAAAGTAAATAATGTTCTGATAGTTTACGTGTTGAGCAGCGACGGCCGAGTGGTAAGGACCGCGCTCTCCGACGCGGGAGATGCCGGGTTCAAATCCTCGGGCGCACAAGTTTGAAAAAAAAAATTATGTGTGGAAGTGGTCACAGCAGCCCATATTATCATCTATCTATACAAAATCTTTAAGAAGCCTTAGTCTTACCTGGAGTTGCCCTCTTTTTTTCGAAGGAAAAACAATAGAAAATTTCGCAAGTTTAGAAATGAGTACAATTATAAGGTGTTCGCTCACTTTATTGAAATCTAATAAATAAGATATAATTTTGTTGTAGTTAAGTATACTTTATCATAACCATTTTCACATACTTGACAGAACAATAGAATAACCGACAATGATTAATTTCCATCTATTTAGTTAAGTACTTGCTAACTAAATTGAGACTAATACGTTTCTTGATAATGTCAGGTGCATATTTAATATGCAGTTCTGATTCAAATCAAATTAACGACCCCCGTGGCGTAATGGTTATAATGCCAGGAATGCCGATCGAAGGATCCCGGGTTCGATTCCCGGCGAAGCAGAAATTTGAATGATGAGTTTAAAATTTCTGTTCTCGGTCTGGGTGCTTGTGTTTCTGTCTTTGTGTATGTCCATGGCACCCACGACACAGGGTATATCTACCCTACTGTGCTACTCCTGTGCTGTGGGGCTATGAGTGGGAAGCGTTATTAAATTACCATTCGTCTATCTTACCATAAAGTGTACCGAATGAAAGGTAGTAGGTAAGTACTGTTGAAGAAATATTGGGTAAGGCATAATAATTATTAGGTATATTTTACAACCGAAATACCTATTGAAACTGAAGTTTATGTGATTTCGATTTTACGAGAGTTGAACATTCTAAAATATTAAAAGTACTCTCTGCCTTTTTGCTAGGTTTTTGTGTAGAACAATCTATACATATAATAAATCTGTAACAAGTCGGTTTCTGTACATTGAAGATATTTGAAAAAAAATGTCACTAGGGCTATTTATTAGCGTAATAGAACCCAAAACAATGATTTTTAGAATTATTGTCTGTTTGTCTGTTTGTCTGTTTGTCTGTTTGTCTGTTTATCTGTTTGTCTGTTTATCTGTTCGTTTGTGCGCGCTAATCTCAGGAACGGCTTAACATAGAAGTATGCGGTTTTCACTGATGTATTGGTATTTTTTTGGATTAACATTTAGGGTTTGTTTTATTTAAATCGGTTAACAAACAAAAAAGTTACGTCAATTTCAAGAATTGAATTAAAGACTGAAGCGACCATTACCGATACAAACTAAATAGCTGCATCCTTTTAACGTCTCGCTCCTCTCCTGGGCTCCCCATTATTGGGGAGGCCTGGAGATTAGTTAACCACGCTGCTCCAATGCGGGTTTTTAAATTTAAGTGTGTAACTTTTGTAAGAGAATAAATTTAATGCGAGCGGTCACACCACAAGTTTCGATAATTACTAACATCTCTTAATATTCTGATAGCAAGTTTTCAATCACTTATGCTAGATTTCATCTCAAAATATTTAATAAAACAAACAAAAAAACATATTCAAAGAAATCCTCAATACAAAATTAATGTACAAAACCTTAACAAAACGAGGCTACTGCCGACATCTATGTTCATATTCAGAACTATTTAGTGATCTGTTGCAAATTCGGTATATCGACAATTTAGTTTACACGCTATACGATAGATGTCATTGTTACGCAATAACACTATTACAAAGTGGATTGGTGGAGATTATTTCAAATAATTAATTACGAGTATATTTACTTAATTTCCCCCAAATTTCTTAGTGACCCCCCACCAAAATTTCTTGGCGCCCCCCCCCCCCCCCCGATTGAAGGCTGCGACCGCGCCTGGACTCGCGTGGCGCAATGGTTACCATGCCGGACTGCCAATCGAAGGGTCTCGAGTTTGATTCCCGGTGAAGCAGAAATTTGAATGATGAGTTTAATTTTCTGTTCTCGGTTTAAGTGTTTGTATTTCTGTCTCTGTGTGTCTCATGGTACCCATTACACAGTGTATATTTACCGTACTCTGGGCTATCAGTGTGAAACGTAAAAAAATCAAAGTGTTCTACCGACTTTACTATGCTGAGTGATCTTTTCAAAATGATAGCTATGTCACCATATCATGATTACACCACCAGTCGAAGGTTAAAGTTCCACAGGCCGCTTTGCACGCTCCTTTTGATGTTTGAACGGATGTTTAAGTTATGGGACAACCTTCCAGCTGAGGCATTTCCAGTGGACTTTGACATAGGGTTCTTCAAGAAAGCTGTAAAGAAAGCTCTTCTTGAAAGCCGGCAGTGCTCGGGTGGCTCCGCTGGGGTTGCCCGTTTCCATAGGCGACAGTGATCGGTTAACCACGCGGCCTTTCTGCCTCTTTGTTCGGTTTACTTATAAAAAAAGTGATTTCGAATAAACGAATAACCAATTGCCGAGGCACTAATAAATTTTTTTATTGAAATGAGCAGACGTTTTCAGTGGTTAATTTAATAAGAGCTATTACATACATATGCAGTACTGGCACTGGTGTTACACTAATATGATAAAGCGTCACGGCAGCAGTACGGCATGGTGGTCACGCCCAGATTAATATTAGTAATCGATATATTTATTTCTGATGCTGTGTGAAGGGTTGTTAATAGAACTAATTGACTCTTAATCGCGTAAGGCCTGATCCTCTCACGCTGCTCCAATTCAGGTTGATGACGTCTTCATTGTTAGTGGCCTAACTGCTGTCGCAAGTTTTATTCGCTATCGCTCGAAAGACCTCCATTAAGTATGAACAACAGTATGTTAACGACAATTGCAACCAACGTGTAAGCAACCAAGAATTTGACTCCCAACTACTAACCACGCCTGACATAGCGTAGACATTTCACCACCTTTCTGCAATATATTTAAGTCACATAATGATAATGAATCTATGCATTATTTGCAGCACAAATTATTTAATTATAATGATACTTTCCGCGGGCACAGCAGTACTATCTAAACACTTTAAAAACATGCTATTATAATACGTTTAATTTATAAAGAGAAACTGATGATAACGATTGAAAAGTCGGTATTATAAGAGGAGTACAACTTAAGAATTGTAAGGACTCAGGAAGAATGTATCTACTCAACATAATAATATGAACTTTTGTATCATAAGTAATTTCATAAAAGGTAACAATAATCCAAGGGACAGTGGAGGGCAAGCGGTCACGAACGAAATTGCAACCTCATCAGCCACGACCACTCTGTCAAGAGTGAACGACTAAGGAGGAGGAGGAACAAATAATCCAAGCCTAATCAAGCCTTTTGTACAAGTCTATCTACGCGGACGACGTCGCGGGCACAGCTAGTATACAATCGTTTTATCTCTTAATATTCTCAGTAAAAGAAGATCCCAGTTAAAGTAAAATAATTTATTACGTATCTGAATAAGGATGTGTTTCGGGATTTGAATCCGGAACCCGGTAATGGAATATAATTATTCCTGAAGGTTTACTAATAGAACGCAGAGCAATTCATCTTTCGAAAAGTAAAGTTACCAGAGATCATTAAAAGACGTACCCTATATGTAACTAGTTGTCATCCTTGCAACATTAGAGTTTCTTAGCTATATATAGATTGGCTACAATCTCCTTTGTTAGGCAGATTTCAACGAGGCAAGTCTCATGTAGATTAGTAGCCAGTGATACATTCACCAAGATCAAGTTGCATAATGTTGTCAGGTGATGAATAAAATTTCCCAAATAATGATAGTAATTAAATTCTATTACTTTTACGACGAGATATTTTCAATTTTACAAGACGAAGCAAAATAAAGCTTAAAGATTAACGGTCCCTTAAACTTGTAAAACGACTGTAATGATTTTAAGCTAAATCGATTTGCCTTAATGTTGCAAAATTTAAGTCGACAATCTATCTCAAGCTAGCTTACATTATCAAATCTAATTTCAAATTATCCATATGATTATCTTCTATATTACATAAAATGAAATGCTGTTCGTTGGTTTGGCTTCAACTCTAGAATGGTTGGACCGACGTGGCTAATTTTGGTCTATATAAATACTTATTTGGATAAGTCTAGACCAAGTTTAAGGTTGGACAAATATTGAAAAATTGTGTAAAATAAGCAATTTTATCCACATAAACCGTAAGACTTATAATAACGTATTCTAAGTCTAAACTATTACTAAAAAAATATTTACTGTCAAAAATATATTCGTTGTTAGTTGTTCAAACCATCGTCAAAAATTTGACACAATGTATGAGTTCTTCTGACATTATTTGCTTAACACTTTTTTTAATAGCACTCAACGTAAACAATCTTTCAGATTTCAGTATTTTGATATTTTTGAGGCAGGACGACGTCGGCTAGGCCCACTAGTAAAGAATAATCGGAAAAAACTGAATGCTAAACGAAACTTAAAAGGATATAAAAATAGCATAGCAATTTAAAAAAATTGCTATGATTTATATTACAAAGTGCTTTCAGGCTTTAACATTTCTAGGTTCCGAATGCATGTTATATTTATATTAAATTTGATTGCAATATTTTATAATGGCATTTTTAATACCAAGTTTTTTTCTGCTCTGAACAGTCGAATTTCAAATTTTTAATTTAGTAATTATACACGTCAATTAAATCTCCCATCTCCTTCGGTAGACACCAACAGTTGGCAACCCTAATGGCATACGATACGTTTGCACAATGGTCTAAATGTGCTCTGCTTATTTTATTTTTTGTTCCACTCTAGTGTAATATGTTGATAATGCAATCAATGTGTGTAACTCTGTGAAGAAACAAACGGTGACCACTTACCATCAGGCTCCTGCTGCGTTCATAAAAGAAAGAATTGAAATTTAGGTTTACGTTGAGTAATGATTAAAGCTGACGCTAGTTACTTATTTGGCGTGTATTTGGTGTCAGTCAAAGCCTTACATTCTACTGTAGGCTCCGGATCTTTTTCAAAATTTACGAAGCCTGAAGGCCTGAGCTGGTGGTCAGATGATTTCTAACTGCCTATAATTTTATCTGGCAAGTTTTTATGCGTGGGATCAACAGTGTTTCTAATCCTGCGAAACACGTAAATGTATAGGTATGTACGTACACGTATTTTAACCACCAGTTCAATAACCATCTAACCAGCTGCTCAAAGTCGTCAGGCGTAGATCATTTAACTCGTATTCTATTCCCAACCTACAGGAAGTGTACTGTGAACTGTGAACTAAAGCTATACTATCCATATCCTTACTAATATTATAAAGTAACTCTGTCTGTCTGGTTTGTCTGTCTGATACGCTTTCCCGTTTAAACTACTGAACCAATTTCAAAAAAATTTTGAACACAAATAGAGTGGATCTTAGGAAAGGACATAGGATGGTTTTTATCCTACGCGTCCACGCGGGCGAATCCGCTGGCGAAAGGCTACCATGTGATAGCAATTTGGAAGCTGCTATTTATACAAATTAGTTTGTTCTTTTTATATATTTTATTTTACTTTTATAAACTTTACGGCACTGGCTAATTAGTATAAGGGTCCCTGTCCTCATCTATGGCGCCCGCAACATAGTATCTCAGAACTATCTTCGTATTAGGATCCTTATAAGAAAACGTTAAACATGATATTTTAAACAAAGAAAATTGAGTAATAGTCCAGGGTAGAAGCCTTTAAAAATAATGAAAAGTGAAAAAAAATTATAATAGAATGAAACCCATTAGAAAAGGAGGGAAATATGATAAAAATGAAAGGAAAAATAATTTACGGGCGATCTGAGGTTGGGAAGGGGATGGGGGTGAGTTTTTAAGGGTAAAAAACGGTTTTTCTCGATTTCCGGCAAAACTAAAAGTCCTATCGAAAAAAGTCAAATGGAAAAGTTGTAGATAATAAAAAGATCTAAAACTTTTGTATTTACACTTTTTTCACATAACCTCAAAATTTATGTGAAAAATTCAAAAAACCAAGTTTTTGGTTTTTTATTTTTATCTTTTACAAAAATTTTTTGTTTTTAACGAAATTTTGTGAAAACTTACCTTTTTATGTCCCAAATACGCTGTAATTTATTTAATTAAAAATATTTATTTTTTCACCTTATTTTGAATTAATATCGAAAAAACAGCCTAATTTTCAATCGAAAATTCACCCGTCAAAATATCAGCTTTTTTCAAAAAGTTGGTGTGGTTTCTGTTCGTTGGAATCTCTACTTTCCGATGGTAAAAAAAAATATATGTTACTATGGTAAATCTTCTCAGAAAATGCAAAAATTCAAAAATTTTTTTATTGCATACACTTGCTTATCATCTGCCTTATTGCAAATGATACAAACAGATTCATCCATACTGATAATCTGAAAAGACAAAATCGAATTAATAATGTCTTCACTATTTAATCGTGAATAAACTCCCATGAAAAAAAAAATATTAAAGAAATCAATGTCAAAATGTATAAATAATATATTATAAATCTATAAAAAAGTATAAAATATATATGAAAATCGGCCAAAAGTTTGTTTTATTAGAAATATATTTACGATATATATTTTATATATTTTTTATAGATTTTAAATATATTATTTATACATTTTGACATTGATTTCTTTAATATTTTTTTTTTCATGGGAGTTTATTCACGATTAAATAGTGAAGACATTATTAATTCGATTTTGTCTTTTCAGATTATCAGTATGGATGAATCTGTTTGTATCATTTGCAATAAGGCAGATGATAAGCAAGTGTATGCAATAAAAAAAAATTTGAATTTTTGCATTTTCTGAGAAGATTTACCATAGTAACATATATTTTTTTTTACCATCGGAAAGTAGAGATTCCAACGAACAGAAACCACACCAACTTTTTGAAAAAAGCTGATATTTTGACGGGTGAATTTTCGATTGAAAATTAGGCTGTTTTTTCGATATTAATTCAAAATAAGGTGAAAAAATAAATATTTTTAATTAAATAAATTACAGCGTATTTGGGACATAAAAAGGTAAGTTTTCACAAAATTTCGTTAAAAACAAAAAATTTTTGTAAAAGATAAAAATAAAAAACCAAAAACTTGGTTTTTTGAATTTTTCACATAAATTTTGAGGTTATGTGAAAAAAGTGTAAATACAAAAGTTTTAGATCTTTTTATTATCTACAACTTTTCCATTTGACTTTTTTCGATAGGACTTTTAGTTTTGCCGGAAATCGAGAAAACCCGTTTTTTACCCTTAAAAACTCACCCCCATCCCCTTCCCAACCTCAGATCGCCCGTAAATTATTTTTCCTTTCATTTTTATCATATTTCCCTCCTTTTCTAATGGGTTTCATCCTATTATGATTTTTTTTGGTTTTAAAAATTATCGACCCTGGACTATAATTAGATACAGATAGAATGACTAGAGTGTCATTTAGAATCTTTAGGACTTTGAAGACTTAGGAAAGCCTTGTTCCGCGGATTTAAGCGATACTCCTAAACAACTTCTAACTCTAAATATCCGCAACTTTTTGTGTTAAGTAAATCTTTATCGTAGAGTTTCCTCCAATTTTTTTTAACGGATACGTCTTCCAAATTTGCTAAAAAGCTGCCAATCTAAGCCCTCTATCGGCAGTTACAGGCAACACTAAGATACTATACATTCTAACAAAACATACCCGTTACAATCCACAAAGAACGTGCGATTGATTACCTACTTTACGCGTTAGTGGTGTAGATGGCGTCGTATTTTAAACGTGAACTTTGTTATTCAACTGCGCGGGAAAATAAAAAAATATTGTTTACTTTACTTTAGGAAATAAATTTGTTTTACGTATCATGCAAATTTATCACTATCCATCCGTCACACAATTTGTCGAGTTAGTGACGATAATCTTTTCATGTCACAATACTAGGACTTTCAGTGTTGTGGACGCCTTCGAATTCTTAAAACCTTTTTTTAATTTCCACTGCTGGCTGCAGGTCTCCTCTAGAATTGAAAAGTATTAAGACTACAGTTCTCTACCAACATTTGGGTGTGTGCCGTAATTGTATTTCGTTATAAGTGACTAACTTTATAGTATTTTCGAAGTTTTTTTTTCATCTGAAAGGTAATGCATTGGATCTACTAACATATTTTTATTCGTATACCTATTTCTTTTTTAAAAGGTTTTAAGTTTTGATATTTCAATGACAAAAATTAAATTGTTCAAACACGCCTTAAAAAATAAACTTAGTGTAATATGTACCTACTTGAATTCAGAATAAACTTAGATCCTATATTTTGTGTTAAATCATGACGGATAAAGTCTTTGAAATCCTAGCGGAAAATTCACAATCGTGACTGGAACATACCGGAACTGAAAAAGTACAATCGAAATAATTAATTAAAGTTTATATATGTATGTATTTACGTAATTTTGTATTATTAAGTACACTTTGTTTCTACCATTCGTAGCTCTTCTCCAGTCGCAGGTCTGCTGGAAGAGATTTCTTTAGAAATAAGCAGTACCTTTGTACAGACTTTTTCCTTAATATTAATTTATCCTGTATTTTTCCAGTGTGTACATGAACAATAAAATAAAATAAATAAATAAAGTGGATTTTTAGCAATGAAAATGGTATTAAATAAGAACTAATATCATTTTTAACCCACCCAAGGTCAAAAAAAGTTAAATATAGGATTTCTTAAAGAAAAGAAAGAAAAGAAAATAAAATATTTAATTAACAAATATAAGTCACAAATAAGGTTTTTAAAAGTATTAAGATCGCCATATTTACTCTCTAGGGTGTACAAGTTTTATTTTAAAAGTTATTTAACGTAAGTATTTCTTATTTTTGTTAATTGTTTATTATCTTTTTTCTTACCTATTTGGGCAAATCGAGCATTAGGATAATCTTTTTTTAATATAGAGAATAAATAGTCGATACTTGTTTTCCTTTTGTATAGTATCTGTACCATTGGCTACTTTAATTAAAGAAAAATAAAACTGTAATTATAATGTCTAGAGCACCTTATTTGATTAAATTGTCCGTAATTAAATATTGCAATATAAATAATAATTGAAATAAAATGTGATTGCATTTAAATTGTTGTATTCGTGGAAATGAAAAAATAATGAACGTTGCCAATACATAATTAAATTAAAAACTTTAATTAGGGGCATCATTCCATTATAATACCTGCCAAATTATAGGCATCCATGTATGTTCGTATGTAATTTTGCGTTATTACTTAAGAATTGCAATTACTATTGCGCATACTCTGATTTAAAAATAATAAACTTTGCCTAATTGAAATCGCAGACGAATATCAAATTTATCTTCCAAAAAACTGTAGCTAGTAACTGAGGATAGTGAAATGATTTATAAATAACTATTATTATAACCCTTTTAACTTTACGGCACAGGTCTCCTATAGAAACTGAAGAGGATTCAGGCCATAATTCACCACGTTGTCTAAGTTGGCGGATTGTCTTCGAGATTTTTTTGTGTAATCCTCAGGTAAACACTATGAAGAAATATTACAATGTCTCCCTTCGTCATATAGGAGCAATAAATGTAAACAGTAATAACTGTAACAACTTAGTATGATGGGCCTACTACAAGCTCTACTCGTCACCCAGGGTTTGCTGGTAGAGAATGCTATTAGGCATTAAGCATGCCCTTGTGCAGGGCCGAATTTAGAGGTCTGGAGGCCTCGGGGCAACAAAGGACTGGAGGTCCCTTGGCCCTCATATTCAAATAAAATGGACATTTTTTCAGTCAGTGATATGTATTTTGCTGATTGCCTGATTGGAGTGAACAAATATTGATCGATGATTTCTGTTAATATTTAATGTTATCATTTTTGTACAAGGTTCTGTAAAACGCGAAAAAAATATAAACGGAAAAGTTGTTTACTAGTCTGAATTTGAATTTTTTTTCGGAGTCTCTATTGTGGGGGCCCTTCTTTTGTGGAGGCCCCGGGCTGTAGCCCCGGTTGCCCTCCCCTAAATCCGGCGCTGCCCTTGTGTTCCTTATTTTAAGGTAATACTTTAAGATTAAATAAATAAATACATTAATTAATTTGCACACATATTTTTTTTGATTTGTTTTAAGTAAAGAACGTGGTGTAACTTGCGTAGCTGATCAGGAAAGTACAACCGCGGCGTTTATTTTTCTTTCAGACATATATTAGCTACGCTATTACTCGTGATAGTTCACATAAATACAAAAATACCAATCATTTCTTCACCTTCCACATGCAAACAGAAAACTGGCAACATTTCGAAACGAGAAAAGAGCAAATCAAACATTTTTCCCAAGAGTCCGCGAAAACGGTGTACACTGTCGAGCAAAATAAAGTGTAACGAGTCTACCGAAGCAGCATTGTTATCTCAGATAAAAAAGGGAAAAAAATGAAAAAAAATATTTTTAAAAATCGTGAAAAATTAAAGCTTTTATTACCTATAATCTATATCAAGATTTGATTTAAAATTTACATTTTTTACGTTGTAAAAAGTTGTTTAGTACTTAACTTTTAATTGAAAAATAAATTTATCTTATTAATGGTTACTTTTTTATTTTGGTTAAACTTTTGCATATATAATTATTCTACCCAAGTGTCGTTGGTTAAAATTTACTTTTACACGAACAAAAGCGAACTTAAAACAAAACTGCATTCAACCAAGCTTACGAATAATTACTATTATTATCTTTTAAAGATAAGGTAAACAATTCCAGAAACTTGGAAGGCTATTTAATTAGTAGTGACAATTACACCCATGTTTTTGTCCCGGAGTGTACACGAAATCGGTATATGCATGTGATTTTTCGAACAATAGGACAATACTCGCTTTGTTTTGCTTGTAGTAATAGATGTATAGTAGGTTTGTGGGTTATGAAGTTAGCTGGTGAAGAAGCGTTGCTTAAGAACTGATGCTGCAAAAGAAAGAAGTTCCTAAGTCCAATATCTTAAATATGAATCATAAATTTACATATTATTTTAAAATATATTTACGCCACTCATTTTATAAGGCTACAAAATTATGTCACTGTTGTATTACTTAGACCTTGCGTGGTTTTTTATTTTTATGGCTAAATTAAGAACCGTGTATTTTCACACCAGTTCTCATTGCATGTAGACAAGGTTAAATCATTTTAAAACGCTATTCTGGAGTGCTAACAGACGGTTAAATAATTATGTTTTACTGTTATTTATAAATAACAACAAATTATAAGAACCAAAGATAACAAAGACTCAGTTCTAAAGTCGTTTTAAATACCAGACGAATTGATCGTATGAATATTAAACAACTGTCAGTACTTATACTATTTGTAGTTTAAAAAATAAATTAGTTATAGCTGAATGCTTAAGATAATGGTCCACGACATGGGACAAGTTTTAAATCCTAACGTGCACCTATGACTAAGAAGAGTTTGAGGAAAGTTCAAAACTTTCACTTACTTACTTAGAATAACAGTAAATTTCCTTCTTCTTTCCTTCAGCCTTCTTAATTCTAAGAGCAGCTCTACACCCAGGAATGGTACAGCAAAGAAATAATAGTTTTAAAAACCAAAAAACATGCTTTTAATAAACGTCTAAATGTGTGAATAAAATAGTGTAAAAGTGCATTTTATTGTAAAAAAAAAGCGTGGGATGCCAGATCTGATTAGAAGGATAATTATTTTGGTAATATCGTAATAAGCACCCCACTTTTTTTTACAATAAAATGCATTTTACACTATTTTAATTCAAATTTATTTTCATTTTTTAGTTGGATTTCTTATAAAAGCGTGTTTTTTGGTTTTTTAAAACTATTACTTATTTTCTTCTTTTTAGTTTGGTTTATTTTTAAAAGAGTGTTTTTTAATTTTTTTAAACTGTTATTTTTAAATAAAATACATATTTTAATTATTTATACCATTATTAATTTATGCTCATGTCTTAAGATAATGGTTGGAAATAATTTTCAAAAATTCTATGAATTGACAAAAATCTTATTTTGCAAATTGAATAATGAAATAATTTTATCAAATTAGTGTGTTGTCATCGATCCTCGATAAATCTACAAAGTTTGAATGAAATCTGGCCGTTTAAAGTGGGTCAAAATCGCATCTGAAGGAGTCGGTTACAAACATACAAACATACATACAAGTGAAGCTAATATAAAGCGTGTAAAAAGGGCGTAGAAAATTCGGCCATTGACTAGGAACTGCAGTCAGATTATCTTCGCTACTTTATATGCGAAAGAAAACTTTTAATAGTATTAAATAGTTTTTTTTCAGCGGCATATTTATATTTTCTTAACCGGAAAAGATTGATTGATAAATAATAATTAGTCTTTTAGTTTTATATATATATCCTACATGGTGTATATCAAAATATTTTGTATTTTTATAACAAAATTGCTTTTCTCGCATTGCTAAAGATTACAACTTTAAATTAAGTTAAAGAAAATATTTATTTCTACTGCGGTTGCATACTTACAGGTAGAATTTACGAGGATCATAAAACATGAAAGTCTTCAATGTTGGGAAACAAGCCAATGACATTGAAACATTATTTGCTTGTCATCTGGTTATGTTAACCAGATAACCATTTCTACGGAGTCAATATTGCTTCACTCAGTAACCTTAACCAGGTTACGTAAAAAAGTTCACCGTTCATTCTGTGGACTACAGTATCTGTGGAGTTGAGACAATTTTTACTTGATACATTTTCCTATTGTCTTGAGAAGTAAACTGCAAATGTTAAGAATTTAAAAAAGTGTATCAATGAAGACTTTTATAAAGGTTTAGGTTTAATTCATTTATTCTCAATAAAATTATATAATTATAACATTGATAGTATTCATGTATAATTTATTAATTAAATTGATTTTTTATTTCAAGGTAAAAACGACATAAATTTGGTATAATTTATTCAAGACTTTGTTTTTATTTTAGTTATTTTAGTTAGAATTTCAAACAGCTAAGGTTATGTATAAGAAAAAGCAGCCATTTTGTAACAACATTATACTTTATATCTCAAGAAAATGTGCATATTTTTTATTATTTTTGTGTTAAAATTGGATAAAATTTAAAAATATCTTATTTTTGATTTATACTTATTCAACAAAAATGTTCAAAAAGTTTTCATTTACTCAAAAAAGATAGTATACTGAGTGTAAAATGTAACTCTACATTGATTTAATCGATCATTTAGTCCTCCTAAAATATTTTCTAGGTAGTAAATAAGTCCTTAAATGTGTGAGGAATTATTGCTACACGGTGGGTAAAGAAGTATTTGAATTCTCGTGGCTTAATATGCCGGCACAGTGTTGACAAATTGCCTCGGTTCTCATGAGAATATTATACCAGTTCGTCAATATTTATATATTGCGCTTAGCTAATTTATCATTAAAACCTTCGACACTTTGCCTAGAATCATGCAAGTTATAGGGCATGTTAGTAGATGATTTATGAATAAAATTATTGCTTGCGACAAAATTTTCTTTGCAACCTATATTTTTAGATTCATTTTTGTATTTATAACTATTGTGGTGCTATTCTTGCCATTGCAAATATATTTTGTTTATCGAAAATCAAAGCGATTTAAATATTTAACATCGATATTATTTTCGATATATGACAAGCTATTTACTTCAGTCTAGTAACGTTTTCATTTATGTTTGCGATTTTAAAATGATTCAAGGTCCGCAGTTTTCGTAGCCTCGTTGTTATGTGATTGTTGGATTTTGTTCGTGCAGATCAAAATATTTTATTACGCAGCTGACCACAACACGAACTAGCGTGAAGGTCAAAGATTGTGATCATTCCACCAGCCAATTTCCACGTTCATTTATTACTTGACCTTTTAAAACAATTTCCTAGGAAACAATAAAAAAACGACAACAATTTCCACATTATTCTTTTTTTATTTTCACATATTTTACAGTCGACTTAACCTAAAAATGGTAACTTTATATCACTACGAAGATATGTCTGTACACTTAAATGACATGACATCTTAAAATGACAGTATAAATATACAGTATGAGTTGAAAAGTATGATTTATCAATTTTGCTGGTGTCCCGGCCATGATACTTGGCGAGATATAAATAACGCTGAGATGTGACGGAATGAGACCCTAAAAAACTAAACTATAATACCCTAATGTTCGTAGTAGGAGCCTCCGTAGCTGAATCCACTGTCATGGCCATAGCCGTAACCGCTGTTTTGGCCGTAGCTCTCCTGGTGGTTTCCCACTAGGACGGGGACCTTGACTGGGTAGGGCACTGGCTTCTCGACGGGCACGGGCACGGGTTTCTCTACGTGCACGGGGTAGGGCCTGTCGACGGGGACCTTCACTGGGTAGGGCACGTGCTTCTCGACTTCATAGGGGATGTGCTTGTAGACGGGGTATGGCTCTGGCACGGGGACCTTGACGGGCACGGGCACGGGCTTCTCTACGTGCACGGGGTAAGGTCTGTCGACGGGCACCTTCACTGGGTAAGGCACGGGCTTCTCAACTGGGTAGGCAACGGGCACGGGCTTCTCCACTGGGTAAGGAGCGGGAACGTGCACGGGGTAGGGCCTGTCGACGGGGACCTTGACGGGGTAGCCGACGTGCTTAATGACGGGGTAGGGCTGCGGTACGGGCACCTTAACTTCAACGGGGTATGGCACGTGTTTCTCCACGGGGTAGGGCTGGGGCACCGGGACCTTAACGGGGTAAGGAACGTGCTTCTCGACGGGGTAGGGCTGGGGCACCAACACTTTGACGGGGTAAGGCCTGTCGACTGGAACGTGGACGGGGTAGGGCACCTTTTTCTCGACGGGGTAGGGAGCAGGCACGTGGACGGGGACCTTGACGTACTCCTTCACGTGAACAGGCACGTGTTTGACGACCTCATAGGGCTGTGGCACGGGCACCTTGACGGGGTAGGGCACGGGCTTCTCGACGGGGTATGGGATGTGCTTCTCGACGGGAACGGCGTATGGGACACCTTTGACGAGAGTGATGGTTCTGGTGACGTCGGTGTGTCCTCCGAGGTTGATGCCGTATCCGCTGTATCCGCCGTATCCGCCGTATCCGCCTTGGCTGTAGGCACCGTCGTCGATGTAGTTGTAGGCACCACCTAGGCCGTGTCCGTTGCCGATGTAGCCAACGTCAAGCCCGTGGATGCCGTAGCCATAGCCGAGGTTCAGGAGACCACGTTTGTCTAACTTCTTTTCTAGAGGCTCCGCTTTCTGCTCTGTCGACTTCTTCTCGCTGGCAGCTGCTGCTGCTATCAGCAGGAAAACTAGACAGGCCTGTAACAAAGGAAATCTACATTAGCTCCGTATTAAGAAATCTCAATACCTATTCTATTTGAATTTACAGTGACTTTGACTCAAACGATGTTATTTCATACAAAAGCATGAAGTCATAGATATAAGTATCAGGTTGCTACGGTTCGGGTCTAAATGAAATCGATAGGCCTCAAATTTCTCGCCTAATAGATGATCGTGTTGCTATTCATAATGACGTGTTTACGATCGGATAGCCATTTGCAGTGGTTTATTGTATTACAACATATAACGATAAAACGGCGATAATTACTTACGTAACAAAGAAGCTATCGATCATACAATTACTTAAGACTTAATGAACGAGTTGTGAGGAGTACCGGAATCGATTTGAATCAATGATGTGTGTAAATCGAATAATACATGATGAGCAATAAATTAGAGATGGTAACACATTGATAGTTACGTATTTGGCATTTTTTGTGTCAATTTTGTAATATTTGAGGCATGGTTGCACTTTGCGTCGAATACGCAATGATATTGGGCAATATTTTAAGGGAATAATATCTATTCCATAGTTATGCTAATAAGTTTTGAGAATACAATAATGAAAATAATATTTCACTACTTATTATTTAATTACGTATAAATTTATTTCCAACTATTTGTCTGCTTTTTACGATTTTCGAAAACTACAAATAAAATGTCAATAAATTCCTAATCATTTTCGCATGCTATTCCTAATTTGAATTATGACAGTAATTGTCATTAACGTAATGTTTCGGAGAAAACTTAATGACGAAGCATAATTTTTTGCCATGTCACAAAATGTGGTCATAAAATTTTCGTCATACGCGTATAGCATATCACACGAATGTCAATACGAGGTTAGCTAATAACCGTATCAATTCCCTCGATTACGTGACAAATATGCGGTGCAGTTGCAGAAATATTGCGCAATATGGCGCAACTAGGGAGGGTATTATGACCAATATGTCCCTTGCTTAGTATGGTGTAAGTATCAATCGAGAAATCGCAAAGTTATTGAGTGGGGTTGACATTTTCGAATTCGCAAACAAGTATGCTTATACGTGACATTTTTCACGTATTCATAAGTAAAACAGGGACGTACTTAATAATCAGATAGCATAGTACAAAGGTTTGGGAAGCTTTTCCGCGATAAAATATAAATGTAACAATGCCTGAGAGTTTTTTTTCTCTCATTGACCCAGCGGTGGGTAGGCATTAAAGCCGAAGATCCGTTAAAATTTAATTTAACGGATTCTTAAAACATTAAAATAAACTTAAAATTTAAATTAAGTTATAATTGTAATTAATTTAGTAAATAAATAACTGTAGGTAAATTTAGTGATTATTGGATGCCTGAATAAGGTAGACTGTTTAAACACTATTGTTAGACGCAAACACCTAATTTTTTGTAAACAGTCATCAATAAACGTTTTTCATTTCATTTCATTTCATTTCATAATTGCATTAAGTAATATCTGACTCATCTGGTAGTAAATTCGAAATTACTCCATCAAGTAAAGCACTTGATTTATTATTGACAAGTGACAAATATAGGCAGAATCTAACTTACCCTCTGGAGAAATTTCTTATAACTATCTCATGACTAATACACATTTTTTATTTAACTTTGAAAATTAATATGCATGTATAAATGCATATTTTTATACGAGCTATGAAAACAATCATAAACTGATTTTAATCGTGTATTCGAAGTTCATTGAAAATATTGATATATGCAGAATTAAATTCCGTTAACTGTTACTCTTTACGATTATGAATCACTTTGCACGAATAAACGGCCAACTATTACGCGCCGTTTTGTTTTTATGACCGCTTAGTGATTGGAATAAATTAGTTTCTTTTACAACGATTACCATGTAGCCTTGTTATTGTAAAGCTTGTTTTTTTATAAAAATATAGATAATAAGAAATCAGTTAATATTAAAAATTAGTCTCCTATTTTTTTTTGTAATATTTCCATATCATATCGTATCTAAATTAAGAATTTTTTTAACGTCCCGGAATTGAGAGGTATTACGCCAAGAATTGTATTTCTAATAATTGAAACTATGCTGACTATGTTTACCGACAACAAGCAAAACTATTCATAAAAAAAAAAACAAGAACAGTTCTAAATTTAAACGGATCTATTTAAAACGTGGAATAGTAGACAATCACGGCTCCATTCACTTTTAAAGTCTAATGAATGCTTCCGTGAAAACCTTCATTTGACAGTAAATACTTTTAATCGCTGATCGAGGTTAACTATCGGTTTACCCGTGGGATACATAAGTTTTGCAATCGTTTTATTTTAACTGGAAAATACGTTCTAGCGCGAATACTTAATCAATACTTGTGTTGGTTTGGTACCTATTTTTAACCGACTTCAAAAAGGAGGAGGTTACTCAATTCGACCGCATATATGCTTTTTTATGTTTTTTATGTTGAACTGGACAAAAAGATAGACTAACCGCGTGATGTTAAGCGATCACCGTCGCCTTAGAATACGGGAAACTCCAAGGTCTCTTATATTATGTCCCTAACATTTTTTTTTTGTTTTAAGAAATATACATAACTGTCGTACGCATATTTATATGAAAATTATATGAAATGCCTTCACATAAATATTAAATGCTACACTTTCAAATAACATTGTTAGCTTTTCGAGAATTTACGGCGATATCTTTTCATTTATAATCTTAAAAAACCTCTATTCTCATCTCTAATATTTAAATTATAAAAATAAATTTCTCACCAAAAATTCAAAATCATCCAAATCCGTAACGCACACGTAACCAAAACTGCCATATTCGGCGTGTCTCATCATACGAACTGTTGTAACGTACGCAACACTGGCTGCATAAAAACTACATGCATATTATGAATGGGTAATGACTCCAAACCTGGCACACTTCCGAAATTGATGTCGCAGTAACTTATCCTTACGACTGCAGTTTGCATTTGTACTTTTGTAACCGCTTTGCATTATCTATATGCATAAAAAATCTGGCATCAAGATGTATAAACTCAGATAAGTACTTGTTAATAGATTACATTAAATTTTGATAAAGCGTGTAATTCAGTTTATTATTTTATCAGTCACGGGAAAATAACTAGTCTACTTATAATTTGCTTTAACTGTATTATTTTACAAAAGTGGTAAAGAAAAGAAAAAAGTGGTAAAGAAGTGGTGGAGGCTTTATACATTTATTTGCTACTACTTCACCCGCGTGGACTTTAGTTTTAGAATTTCTCTACTAATAATAGTAGCCTAAGTTACTCCTTATTACATCCGCTACCTGCCAGTGAAAGTCCCGTCCAAATCGGTCTAGCCGTTTCAGAGATTAGCCGGAACAAAAAGAGAGACAGATAGAGAGACAGACAGACAGAAAGACAGATAAAAATTGTAAAAAATGTTATTTTGGTATATGTACCGTATGTAAATACATATGCATGTAGTAAAAAGCAGTTATTTGAATATTACAAACAGACACTCCAATTTTATTTATTTGTATAGATTGCAAATTTAACGAATTTTAGCATTTTTGTTGTGACAATGTTGATTATGATTAATCAATGTTATTACTCGTATTAATCTATTATGCTCTAAAAATGAATGTATGTACTTTGAAACGCAGAAAATCTTGACATTATAAGGCAAGAATGGATAGGTTATTTTATTTTTTTATTTTGAAACAAAAAACTGACAGTTTCCTAATGTTTCAAGATCAACAAATCATATTATATTGAAAAAGAGTCCGTTGTACGTTAAGTAAGTAAGAACGAATTATCGAACTGTAAGACAAAAGCTGCAAAGTCAAGTCGCAATCGCAAGCCGCAGTCGCAAGTCGCAGCCGCAATCGGATGCAGTTGGGTAACGCGACCTCGTTGCGCAAGCTATCCCAAGCTACCCGATAGCCTCGCGAATGATTAGCAGTGACTGTCAAACAACTGTGTTTATAGGGAAATACGGTGGTTTCGAGCTATGTGGTTGATAAAGTGTTTCTTGTTGAGGTAAACAGAACAGTAATCAAGGAGTATAGAATGTTAAAAAGATTGATACTTCGAAAGCTGTACTAGTGTTAAGTTAGGGATCCATCCGTAACTAAATTTTATGATTATATGAGACGTAAAAAGAAGTATTTTCAAGGAGTTTTGTTTTCAAACTTTGTTTCAAAAGAAAACAGATAGTAAACTGGGTGTACTATTTTTTTTTGCTATCCTCAAAATTGAGCAGCTATATTCTTTTTGAACAGACTCTAACAAAGCAAAGTGTATTAAACTCAAAAAAGGTAATACTCTTTCAGTTGTAACTATTATCTACTTATTTATTATTATTACTATATAAGCAATTAATTTATTACACCATACTACATTAAACCAGAATGTCAATGAAAAGACGATAAAAATGTAACTACTCTGTTAGTACGTAGTAACCCTTCCTTTTCAACTGTGTTGTAACCGCGTTAAAACTAGTATTGCAACTAAAAAAATATCCGTCCTAATCAACGAATCTGTGTCATCAGTTATTCAACCACCAGGGCTATAAAACTGCATTCCACCATTACATGTCAGTACCATCCTTGTTCTGAAGACCGGGTCGACTGGTTGTAGGCCTAATCGGCCAGGATATAGGATAATTGTACCTTCGCAATCGGACAGCTCTGATTGGTTGAGAAATCGCGCGTTTTAATTGGTTATCATATTTATAATGAAAACAGTGCGCGCTTTAATCATTGGGCAAATTAATTAGGCAAGTCGTAATTATACTGTTTGGGAATGTAATAATAATACCCTATTAAGGGAGTTGGGTAAAGTTATTGTTTAGTTTTATGGACAATTTCGTCAAATTTTTCGAGAATCAAGAATATTTAAAGCTATTTTTGTTGCTAAATACAACGTTGTTGACATTTATGTATTAATTTTTTTGCAATATTTTTATGATTAAGTCATTTAATTTTGTTTTCATTCACACATTTTTATAAAAATATTGGATTGAAACTTGCGAACTTAGAAGTAATTGAATTACGTTCTTAGAATTCACTATCACAATAAACAAATTTGGAAGGAAAATCAACAACTTCAAATAGGATACTAAATCTCCTAAAGGAAAATTTCTTTCAAGTTCTAATTAGTTTGCGTCAAATAAGATCAAGTAAAATACCTATTTCGTTTGGAAAAAAATATTGTATATTGATTTACAATCCTGTAGAGAATATTTTTATAATATCGAAATTTTGTTACCCACCAGCATGACATAATTAGCTCCTTTGATGTTTTAAAAGAGAAATATTAGATATGTTATTAAAAATTAATGGTTATAACATTTTTTTCTAGAATTTTGCTATTAAGAATCGCTGTTGGTATGTCTAACTGACCTTAAAGGTATATTCTTATTGCTGAAATAATTCTATTTTGGGGCTCTGACTATGTTGATATTTTCAGTTATATACTGAAATTAAATTTAAGTAATTTCGTGAAAGTCGCGGGCCGAACCGTAGGCGGAAGGCAAGGCATATAATTAATATATTTGCTTGAAATGTAAACACGACGCTAACCTCGGAAAAATACGCAAATTAATACTGAGGGACATTTCGAAAGGCATAATTCCAATAATAACACCTTAGATCGATTGGAAACACGTTTACGATCTAGTTATGACTTTGCGGTCTATTTAAAAAGTGACAGGAAATCGGTGCCGATCACCTTCTTTTCAGCGCATGATAGTGCTAATAATTAACGAAAACTGTATCTTTAAATTTTTTGCTGGTTGTTATAAATCGGTTTCATTATAAATGCACCCAAAGGGACTAAGCCCTTCGCAGCATTTATAGGTAACCTGTGATTTACCTAACGATCTCGAAGTGTAACTGAATCGGAGTAACGTTTTACGCAATGCGTAATACATTATTTGCGTAGGCAGCTGTTGCACAAACGGCGAGAAACTATTGCGTAGACAAGGAAAACTGCATGAAAATTGTTTTTTATTCTTTATTAAATAATTTATTTTTGCACATTCGCAGAGCATTAACAACGCCCATTTGGTACAGTTTTAAGCAAATGAGGTGGGATCAGTAATTAGCATATAAGTTTCAGTTCCTTGTGTTTTACGCATGAAATTCAGTCTTCGTATTTGTATGAATTATTTTTTAACTGAAACTGATTTGTCTCTTTACTTTATAGAAATAATTTCATATTATCATATATTTTAAACATTGCATGGTATCTTTTTATTCATTTTTATCGCTTCAACGGGAAAATTCCTCGCTCGTCGCTTAGTCGTCAACGGTGGTTTCCTAGGGGTCCTATTTCTTGATTCACGCAACTTCCTATTATATAATTAACTGGTATTATACTGGGATTAGCAACATTGGTGTATAGTTTCACGGTTCTTCCTAGTTTCTCCACACATTCCGTACAAGCACAAGAGTGATCTTTAACCTCAGGAATGATTAATGAATCTTGCATCTAGTTATAAAGTTTAGCGGAGTTAGTTGAGGAATTGAGATTATAGTTAATTCTTTTTTTATTATATTAAGTCAGTAATTTTGTAATTGTAAGTGGCTACTGAATTTAGCATAGATTAAATATTTTTGTAATAAAAACTCGTCTTTTTACAATTCTTTTAATTATGAGATTTTAAACGGTTTGAATTGGAATTCAACATTTTTTTACTGGGATCCAATCTGCGTGGAGATAGAAGAGATTAAGTTAAAAACTCTTGTTGATCAAAAAGCTTCCAGTAAGGTAAGTTTTAACATACTGTGAACTGAAACTAACATTTTTTATCAAATTTTTCACACTAAATATTCAGTACTCTGAAGTTATGAAGCTTACAATTCTCAGGGGTTATCCCGCGGGTATTCACTTTGAAACATTAATTTATTAATTATTATGACGACCCGCCTGGCGCAATGATGGAAATCGAGAGATCCCGGGTTCGATTCCCGGCGAAACAGAAATTTGAATGATGAGTTTAAATTTCTGTTCTCGGCCTGAGTGCTTGTGTTCCTGTCTTTATTTATTTATTTATTAAACTCTTTAATGTACACCACAATACAAAAATGAAATATTTACATGAATCAAATAAAAAGAGTACATATGGCGGCCTTATCGCTAAACAGCGACTATCTACTATCTGTAATACTGTCTATAATACTGTCTTTGTATGTGTCCATGGTATCCACGACACAGGGTATTAATTACCTTACTGTGGGACTATGAGTGTGTAACGTTTATTATTATTATTTCACTCACAATGCAATTAAATATACCAGACTGAATTGTTCTCAAATGCAGTTACAGTTACGATCTACTAATTTGCCAGCCGTTTGGATATATTTCACAATAGTCGATCCACTTCCTAGATGTAACCCGTCTTTCATGTAAAGTAGAGAAAAGGTATTGTGATGCAACCGACCGAGGGATCTCAGGTTTAAACCATTGTTTGTAATCATGTTATACTTTAAAACTGCATTTTTATATAATAGGTAGGTACTCTTTTGATAAAACTTATGCAATATTGTAGTCGTCTAAAATAATTTTCATTTTATTGTTCTCAACTCTTATGATTTTTGTCTGTATTGTTTTTGTTAATTTTAGGAATTAATACAAACCGTTAAACTCGTACCAATAACATATAAAGCGATCAATACTTAAACCGATAAGGAAATTGTAAATTGCATAGCAAATATTGTAATTAACGAAATAATAGGGCTAAATATTGAGGGACACTATCCTTGGTTCTGTAATTTGTTTCAAACATTTTGTCGTTGCTATTTTTGCCTCTCAATGCACGCAAGACGATTATACTCGTAAACTCCGGTACACTGCGCATTTCCAGCGGTTTTTTTGCTGCGTAGTATGCGTCTTTTTTATTTTAAATCAATCAATACTTAATTTTTGACGTGATAACGTCTTTAAAATCGTTTTAGTCGGGTGACATGTTCAGAAACTTGTGTCACACCAAAACCTCACGAGCGCGATCGCAGGTATAACGAGAGAGAGACGGACCGATCTCCCGTCTCATCTCGAGCGCTGCCATTCATTCCGTGAAACTTGTCACGCGGAATCCTCACGAGCGGAGGCTGGCATAGCGTTCGAGTGAGTGGACCGATCTTCCGTCTCTCTCACTCTAGCGGCATACAAACGAATGGAGATTTTCTCGTGCGGACGTTATCACGTAAACATCTCGATCGTAAACCTACTTTACAAACAATTTGCCGGTTTTTTTGTAAAATTAGTTGTTTTGTTAGAAAATCATTATGTATATATACAAAGTTTGTTTGACCTACTAAATTAGGCGTAAAAGGTAACATTAATTACAATAGTTTGCCTATGGTAGGTTGTTAATCGGCTATCTTTTCTAGAAGTTTTAGACCTAATTTTAAGCGCTCTACTAACCTCTACTTTAAAGAGAACATCGATTTTGTATATCGTTGATAACATTTGTAACTATAATGCTTTTGAGAAGTCATTACTATCTGATTTAATGCCTCTATTATAGCGCGTTAATCTTGGGTACGCCTGTAATTCGTTTTACGAGGTGCTATTTGTGCGCACTTAAGCATACTTTGTTTTCTATATTATCACGGATTGTATTGATAGTATGCTCCTGGCTTTACACGCCATTACATTTTTCAAAAGGCTCCCTGAATATAAATATTATTTCTCGAATTGTAGCATGCTTTTATTGGTATAACGTAGATTTGTAACCCTATTTATCAAATAGACTGAATTTGATTTTTAAACGGTTTTATTTAGCTCACCCCGTTTGTTTTATTTATTATTCTTGGGTCAAATTTAGTAATTCAAATTTCACCCTCTTCCTGTCAACCGATTAATCTGAATTTTTTTTGTTTTCAGGTAAGATTCGTTTTGCTGTCAGTGTTGGAGAAACGGCAAGTACTATTTTGATGTACATATATCTCAAAATAATGAATTATCTTTAATTTAATTATAGTAATATATAATAATAATCTGTATTCAATTTCTTTAAGAAGTTTTTAGTAATAATAACTAATTTAATTTTTAATTTTTACTTAGAATTTATTAAAAAGTAAATGTATCTATTTCATCAAATAGATTATTGTATAATGATAAAACACCTTATCATTACATTGCTTGATTATTAAACGACGGACAAATAAATAAACATCACAATTAATTTAATAATTATCAAATATTTTTTTCTTAATATTTGTTTTGTAGAGAATTATTCGTAAAGAAAATGAAGGAAACTAAAGGAAGAAAAAACTATTTTTTTATATTGTGATTTCATCTGATTGATGGTAGAGTTATCAAAATTACTTTGAACTCTGGATATAATTAGTTAAGTTGGTAATTGGAGCGCACTAAAAAAGTTAACGAAACTAAATTATTCCTTTGTTCTGCTAATTATTTGCAAATCTCGTTGAAATTGCACTCAAATTATCCGTCACAATCTTGTACAATATATCTTGCACAGATAACAAACACAGCGTTGACTTCAAAAAAGTGTGTCACATCCCGTACGAGATCGTTCACAGATAATGTGTAACTCGTTAGTAATTATAATCTGTATCACTTAGCACTGCACGGGACGCACTTGGTAATCACACTTTTTTGAAGTCACTTCACTGCACTACACTTAATTATTCCAACTCACCGTCTTTCTCATCTTGCCTCTTGAACGGTGGTTGGAGTCAGGGATCGAACTGGATGCTATTCGGCTGGTGTGTTGTGTTTTTATAGGTGGTTATTTGGAAGCACTTTCGCCACTGCCCCTCTAGATACTGGGACAGCTTGATTCGCGCCATATCCTTCGTATTTGACCGGACGGCGGGCGGGAAACAGACGCGCGACGTGTGTTTCGAATTTCGAACATAATTCATTCGTCGATTTTTTTAAACTCATCGTGACTCATTGTGATTACTATTTACGTTCCACTCGACACCAATTCAAAGTTCGAATTATAAACAAATTTAAGTGATCTTAAAAACCATAAATGAATTGCATTTTAGTTTTTCCAGCGTTTTCTCTAGTTTTGTGTTGAAACGTTGTAAACGGAACGGCGTATGTTATTTCTATATGATTTATAGTCAAACAAAGAAAACGAACTGTTTAACCTTGTGTAACTTTCGGTTTGTGATTAATACATACTAATGCGTAATTACACGCGGATATATTAGTTATTTAAAAATATTTTTTATTAATAGGCGTAATGACCTACTATGCAAAAAAATTATAAAACAATTTAGGTACAAGAACCATTGTAAGATTGATATGTACCTGATACAGTTGAAATTCTAGTACTAATAAAAGGATGGCGAGTTTTTCTAGTACAAAAAACAAACAGTAGGTAAAGCAAACTCTACAAAATATTTTCGATTGTCAATGACTATGGTGTTTCCTACTTTTTGACTTTAATAAATTATCTATGAGCCATAGAAATTGGTTTGAAATTGTGCGTAGAAACATAAAACGGTTATCTTACATAACTTTAATCAAATGTCAAGGTCAACATTTAGCGTTCTATTAACCTAGTTACTATAGTCACAGTACAAAGAGGTTCTTCTCTATAGTAGAGCCTTTATGACAAGGCTTATACTATTTTGGCTTATATTAATTTACTTCCAGACGTAAAGTAAGAATAAAGAATTGTAAAACTATTTAGTAGTAGTTTAGTAGAGATTTAATATAATTTTTTATTAATACAAAATAAATAGAAGCATATTTAACTTTGTGTTTTTCAAACTGAAATAAAAGCCTATATCTAAATTTTATGCTGAAAGCTGAAATTTGGCTGATGTAATATATATATAGAATGAATGATGGAATATACCTCATACATATTATCCTAACATATAAAATTGCCGTTCAGTATAAAAAAGTGAAACACGTTTTCTTTTTAATGAAAATATTATTTAATCAATCGAAGTATGTGCCGTTGTTATCGATACAATTCCGCCAGTTTATAGGCAGATCATTGATCCCTTTGGAAAAATAATCCTGGGAGCGAGAGTTAATGAACTGTTTGAAGGCGGTTTTGATTGCCTCATTAGATTTGAATTTTTTCCTTGTAAAAGGTTATCCAAATTTTGAAAAAAGTGGTAATCGGTTGGGGCAAAATCTGGAGAGTACGGTGGGTGACCCAGAGGTGCCAGTCGTAGCTTCTCTAACTTGGCGACGGTTTGATGTTCAGTGTGTGTTCTAGCGTTATCCTGAACGAGCAGTGGGCTAGAACAATTCACCAGTCTCGGTTGTTTAATTGCTAGCTTGCCATCATTGTTTGCAACTGTCGGCAATACAAGTCTGCAGTAATATTATTTCTGGCTTTATTTCGAAATAAATTAGAATTTGGAATTTCTAATCAAATGCAAGATACTTCATATTATTATGTAATAACCTCATACAATTTGAATAGTTTTTTGTAATATTAAGTGATATGATGAAAAGTTATAATTCTTCATAAGACTTACGGTTCGTGTTTGTGGGTTTGTTTGATTGTTATTGTTTCGTTTCTCGCCTAGTGAAAAATTAAGTTTAAAAGGATTTTTTTTATTGAAAAACTAAACATACATATTATTATTTAACATAAAATTGTCATAGTTATTTAAAATCGATCATTAATCTTATAGGCGGCGGCAGTTATCAGTCACTTAGTTAGTCAGATACTATATATAAGCTGTAAAAAAAGCTCTCCTCCAAAGCCGGCAATGCTCGGGCGGCTCCCCTGGGGTTGCCCGTGTCCATAGGCGACGGTGATCGCTTCACACCACGAGGCCCGTCTGCTTTATTGTTAGGTTTATTTATATAAAAAAAATCAAAGTAACAATGGCTACTTTACCATAGCATTAGATGCAAGCAGAAAAAGCTTGTTTTCGCACTGTTATTTATTTTACTTCACTTTTGCACTGCTTTTGAAAAAATCGAATAAAATTTTATAAATGTGGTCCAATATAATTCAAACATTAGGAACAACAATAAATGAAAATCGAACAAGTGACTATTTCACCTTCCCGCCAAAACTCCTAAATTGTTGTCGGTTGATTGATTCCATTAAAACAATTGGTGCTTCCATTTTCAAACTTAGTCAATCGTGTGCGTCCAGAAGAAAATAATACCATACCTTTTAACAAGTTAATTAGAACATGAGAAAATGCATACAGAGTTAATTGCGTATGCCATGTCGGTGTTATGTGTTTCGTTCTAGTTAATTCAATATTGAATAACCCAATCGACACCAAATATAGCGTTTAGCGATCATATGTGACATTACTAAACATTAGTAAACAGGGATTTTAACTTGAATTGTTTTCGTGACTAATTACATGTTATTGTGGTAGGTCAAGTAATTACTTTTACTCGTGAGGTCACTAAGCCGTTGTGCCAGTGAAGAGGACCTTTTTTGTGGCCTGCCTCAGTACTTGCGGAAGATTCCGGTTTCACCGGTGGCATACACCGGTGTCCTCTTTTTAACACGCTTTTATTAGCTTGACCTGTATGTATGTATGTATGAATGTATGTATGTAACGGAATCTTTTAACTTCATTTTCACTTACTTCTAGGAGTCTGATTAACTTGAAAATTTGCAAGGGTCAAGGGGCGATGACAATACAATAATCTCGTAACTTTATAATAAAGTCCTAACTAGGATCATCAGGATAAAAAATACGTATATACGAGGGGCGGCTGATAAGTTCGCGGCCTAAGGTACTTAATGAAACAAATACAAAGTTTTATATTTTTAACACGCTTGTATTAGCTTGACCTGTATGTATGTATGTAACGGAATCATTCTGTAATATGAAAAAAAAAACAACAAAAAAATTAAAAATAAATAATGTAGTTTAAAAAACTAAAAAACACGCTTTTGTGAAAATACGAACTAAAAAGTAAAAAATAAAATAAATGTATTTTACTGTAAAAAAAAGCGGGGGGTGGTTTTTAAGATACTATTGATACCATGCACCCCACGCTTTTTTACAGTAAAATACATTTTCTTTTTATTTTTTACTTTTTAGTTCGTATTTTCACAAAAGCGTGTTTTTTAGTTTTTTAAACTACATTATTTATTTTTTTATACTTATTTTTTGTACTTATAACATTATAAGAAACGAACTGTACATTATCAATAATGCACAACAATGCGCACATTTATTCGTAAAATAATTACTACCTACGCCTTATCATCTGACATTTAAAAACTAAAGGACCAACCCAACCGTTCTGTGAACGTTTGGATCAGGAAATAATCGATTTTCAGACAGCGGGCGCCACTCGAAAATATAGTCCTTGTACGAATACTGTAGATTAACATCGCCTACACGGAAACAGTAGAAATAATGTAGTATACTTAACCTATTACAATGGGTATTTTCTTAAAATTTTCTCAGTTACTAATGGCAAATTTGTTTGTTATCTTACAAAGTTTTGACAGATTTAATTTTTACAGATTTTTCGTATATTAAACATTGTGTTAATGTATGTACCGTTCAAAAAATATAGACGACGGTGAAATTAGTCCTTTTTTTGGTATCGGGGTGGGGGGACCTTCAAAAGGTACCCAGCACTTTGGGTGAGGATACCGGGTTATGTAGGAACTGTACCTCAATAAAACCTCCTCGGTGGCCTGCCTCTGCTTTTGTAGGACTCCAGGATCTCCAGTGGAACGCACCGGCCCTCCACACGCTACCGAAGCTACAGGGATTCAGCATCCGACGACCACAATACCGCAACATTTACCATGCTGGATTGTCAATCGGGAAAGAATTTCGATTCGTCCCGATTGTATTCGATTGATAATAGGCATTAACCCTTATCAGAGGCCTTATTTTGTTTTGAAACATTCAATAGCAATTTGCCCACAAACCGGTAATCTCTCCAACCCGCTTTGGAGCAGCATGATTGAGTAGCGTCTAGACTTTTCCAACTGTGGGAAGAGACCCACTCCCGGCAGTGAAACGCAAAAAGGGTTGCGGCTGTCACTTACGTAGGTGGTAGAACTATTATGGTTCGCCCGGTGAAGTACCACCGCTGCACCCACTTTTGCCGTGAGTAATTCTATTATGTTTCTGAGGAAAGGTGCAGTTGCCGGCCACACTTACATGAGGCGCGACCACGAGCCTCCGGAGTAGCAGCTTAACTGCGACCTCAGACAAGACTTACCTATGCCTGTTTGAGGTTGTATGTAGATGTCCATGGGCTGCAGCGACCACTTAACACCACGTGGCCTGTATGCTCGTCTGCTACTCCATTCAAATAAAAAAAGGTAGTGTTACAATTAGCAAGAATATAAACTATTACTAAATAGACTAGTTTCTGAGGAATAAAAGATTACAAAGACAAAGACAATGACAAAGACAAAGACAAAGACAAATGATTTATTTGCACAAATATGGGTATTACAAAAGTCGTTTTATACATTTAATAATCCGCCATATTTACCTCAGTAAGGTATACAAATATTATATTATATTATTAATAAATAAAAGTACTGACTAAAATCTAACTTAGAAATTTTAATTTATAAGTATTTAATTAACTAATCATATTATTGATTTATATTTATCCCATATTTGCGTTTTTTTTAAATTGTTTTTGGTAATTATTTATACGGTATTTTATCAGCGTATTTTATCAGCGTCGTCAAAAAAACCTCCCAGGTTTTTAATCCCGTATTCCCTCACGAAGATTGCCTTATTGAATTATATCTAAGTGCATCATTCATACCTGTCTGCCATAATACAAGGACTACCTTGCAGTAGAAACAGTAACTCATAACTCCAAAATATAGGTTGTGCTATTTCAATCCATTGTATTTGCGGGCTAGACACGCTACATAATGGGAGGCGTGGACCATATATCACATTACTTAAATGGATGTTTGAGAATGGATTTATGATCCGAATTAATTGCTTGGCTGCAACCCTTTTGCGTCCCACTGCTGGGCACGGGTCTCTCCCCTGTATTGGGGAGGCCTGGAGCTTACTCCACCACGCTGCTCCAATGCGGGTTGGTGGAGATGCGGGTTAGTGGCCAAACCGCTGTCGGATGTTTTCAAACCGGCCATAAGGCCTCCGACAAGGTTTAACGACTGTCATCTATCGACAACAACCGGCACCGACGGCTTAACGTGCCCTCCGAAGCACGGAAACAAGCATGAAATTTTTTGCCACTAGCGGTCACCCATCTCACAACCGACCGCGCCCGTTTGGCTTAGCTGCGTAGACCGTTTGCGTTCTACGCTAGCCGCCGAGCCATGCGCGCTTCTAAGAATATGAATTAATTGCTTATATGTTACGATATTATTTTAACTTTTTTTAATGTATCATACCTGCGATTAGTCCCTTATATGTTTAGGATTTCTTAGTATTTATATCATAGTTCAAGTTACGTAAGTAATTCGATCAGTTAGATCGATGAGTGAGTGTCACCATTGATGGTACAACTGATGCGAAGATCTATCACTTGGTACTAGCCAATGATACTACTGACACTAAGGGCCTCTTTCACCACCTTTAAGTAAAGTGAAAAGTACGCTAATTTTCGGTTAATGTCACCCGTAACTTCAATTTCAATTTCACAATGTTCGAGTAGCACTAATCATACGATAAACTGACCTGTACTCATAGATTTTACTTACCAAATAACTATACCTAGGACGTAACTAATCATAACATAATAACATAACTAACACACACACACACACCTAGGCCAGTAATAATGTATGTATTTATCTATAAACTTTTTTTTTCTTTCTCTTTTTTGTTTCTTTAATATAAGATATATTTTAATCTAAATTACAAACCATAACTGTAGCAACGAAAATGGGAGAAGACGCTGGTCTCTGAAACACAGTTTCAACTATCTCAGGGACCAGAGACTTCATAAGATATCATGTGCAAATATTATATGTATCAATAAAGATTATTATTATTTATTATTATAATCAACACTTTACTTGGAGATGGTGAACGAGGCTCTAAGCCTTGATTTATAAGTGCTGGTTGACTTAACATATTATTATGTAAGTTCATGAAATGTTACACAACTAAAATATCTTTTCCATACTGTTTAGCTTGGCTTGTTATAGAAGAGAACGAAAATACGCAGACAAAAACGAAGACTTTTATTTGCTCAAATATGGGTGTTTACAAAGGTTACTTTTATACATTTCCATGCATTATGTATTTTATTTATTTATTTAACATTCGTACCACCTTAAATTAAGGGCTACAGGGTTAAACTTAATGCCTAATGGCATTCTCTGCCAGTCAACCCTGGGTGATGGTGAGAGCTATGGGTAGGCACGACATAAATTATAAAAATGCTTATTATATAAAGAGAAAAAAAATATATAATTAAAACAAGTAATTGAATAAACAAGATTTATAAGTATTTATTAATAATAGGTATATATAGGAAATTACATATAAAAATGTACATAAATATACATACTGTTAACGAGGCTAACTCATATTATGTTATCTGTGGTGCATGTCTGGACGCGAAGACTTGTGGCGCCATCTAAAGAAGAGGTAGAGGAAGTAGGGAGCGTGTCGCCGTGACAGTATTCTCTCGAGCTTGAATAATTTGTGCAATTCAAATGAGTAAACCAGGAGATTTTCACATTGATTTGTCGTTTCAGAATGTTATTTTATATATCAGAAGTGAAATAATAAAATAAACCTACGTGTCCTTACGTTTTTCATAATAATCAACGTGGGAAGGTTGTGGTCGAGATCCTAACTCGAAAACGATATTATTGTGATAAATCGCGTGACAGATCATCGTCATCGATAAAAAAAATAGAAAGATCAGAAAATATTATTGACAAAATTGTAAATAAGTGATTATTCCTCTAGTAAATAGCGGTTGAAGTTAAAATTAAAGGCGCAAATCGGTATCGGTACAAATAATGATATATGCATTAATGATATAACGATAATAATGATATTATTTGTACCGATATTGCGCCTTTTTTCGGATCCGATCGGCGTCAGATTTGCATTTCAATTTTGAAGGCTTTTTGTACACTGAGAGGAAAAACTCGGCGGCAAAAACCCTCCCAGGTTTTTATGGAATTACTTTTTGAAAAATACAATGAAATATTGTAATGTTTTCCCATATCGATGCGCACCGGAATAGGAACTCGACTCGGCGGCGTATAAGACCTTGTTTTATCCTCCCGGCTATCACTGCATAATAGCATGATATAATTGTATCTAAAGCAATAATAATATCGTTTTGGTAGTCACTGAAAACATTGAAAAACTGTTATCTTACTTTATCAGGAGGTTAATGCATATAAAATGCACATTAATGTTGGACTTAAATTTTTGTCGATTTCGTAAAGAAACGGTGAAGTACACATAGTCTTGAAGCTGGTGTAGAACGTCAGCGATCTACGAAGATATGGAATATGTGATACCACTAGAAATTGAAAATGTTTAATTTCATAAGCGTTTCCGATGTTTAAAACACACTAAGTTATCAGTAAACTGTATTGTTATCAAACTCTGATTTGTTAATTTGATGACTCTATTTTGCTCTATTAATTTATTATTCTATTAATTTTTATTTATTTGAGATTCTTGTGTGAGTGATGACCATGTTTTTTTTGTAAAACTTGAGATATGTTCCTTTTAATTTAATTAATCATTTAATGTAATTTGAATTTAATATATCGTTAATTAATGATTATTTGAATGTAATAATTTCAATATTGTTTTTTACTATTTAATTTAATGTCTTCGTTTTTGTACGCCCATAGTGGCAGAATAAGAGGACTATCATAATTATGTTATTGTTATCCATCTATGTAAACACCTTATTCGACAAATAAATGATTATTCTATTCTATTCTACACTCATGTTATGTCCTACTGCTGGACATGAGTCTCATTACGAGCGACATTAGGGTTAGCTGGCTGCAACCCTTTTTGCGTCCCACTGCTGGGCATGGGTCTCTCCCTATTATTCTCCCCAGGAGGCCTGGAGCTTACTCCACCACGCTGCTCCAATGCGGGTTGAAAGAGATGCGGGTTAGGGGCCAACCCGCTGTGGGATGTTTTCAAGCCGCCCATAAGGCCTCCGACAAGGTTTAACGACTGTTATCTATCGACAACAACCGGGTCCGACAGCTTAACCTGCCCTCCGAAGCACGGAAACACGCATAAATTTTTTTGCCACTAGCGGTCACCCATCTTACAACCGACCCTATGTTGCACAGCTTACAAGTTTAAAGAGTAAAACTTACCGAAAATCCAATAATAACCAATAATAATTTAATGCACTTTGTATAAAAGCCGACCTTTGCTTTTCGCCTTGAATGTAACATTCTGCATAGTGGACCATTATAAACCACTAGAAATTATATATTGTGTTGCTATTCGAGTCGAGGGTCGACCCCTACCTTCAAGAATCTGGTTTTCCGCCAGTTGCCTTTTGACCTCTCCGAGTTAAACTTGAGGTCATTCACTTTAACGAAATGTCGAGATAGGGTAAGGACGATTGTGTGTAATCTATCAAGGGAATGTCCATCTCTTGATCTATATATATCTATATCTATATCGGCAGATTAGGCTAATTTGCCATGCTCAAAAGTAATAAAGGTTTGAAATCGTGTAAATTCGTAAGTCAAAGCAATTATATTTAACTTGTTTTTATACAAATTAATATTATATTACAAAGTTACTCTAACTGATAATTTTGTCTAAACAGTTCAAGATATATTTTACGCAAAAGCTCCCCAAACCATTTTTATTGCACATATCACGATGTCTTATCTTCAAAAAATCGTTTATATTGTAGAATGCTTATTTTATAAGCCATTGTTTTAGTTATTTTACTATAAAACGTCTCGCGAGGATAGGTAAATATGTTCATAAAGGACCTCGGTACGGTCCGAAACATGTCGGGCGCCCCCGCAGTAATCCGCGAGGTAAGCCGGGACTTTATGAACATATTGTTTTAGTTGTTTATTAAATTTAGTATTGGATAACTGTTTAATATTTCCTATTAGAATATATAATACTCGTAAGTTACCCATAGATTTATGAGTATTATATATTCTAATAGCAAATATGTACGTAGCAAATCTGTATGGTTCGATCGGTGAAGTGCCCCCGCTGTATCCATTTCTGCCGTGAACATCGGCCGTGAAGCAATTATATTGTGTTTCGGTGCAAAGATGCAGTAGCTGGCTAAACTTACAGGAAGAGACTATCACCCCGCAGCAGCAGAATACTTAAGTTTTCTTGAGCTTGTATGTAAATTTCCATGGACAGCAGTGAATACTTAACACCACGTGTCCTTAATACTCGTCTGCTACTCTACTTAAAAAACTCTATTTAAGTAAAATCTGTTACTCTATTTAAAAAAGTCTGTTACTCTATTTAAAAAAGTCTGTTACTCTATTTAAAAAAGTCTGTTACTCTATTTAAAAAAGTCTGTTACTCTATTTAAAAAAGTCTGTTACTCTATTTAAAAAAGTCTGTTACTCTATTTAAAAAAGTCTGTTACTCTATTTAAAAAAGTCTGTTACTCTATTTAAAAAAGTCTGTTACTCTATTTAAAAAAGTCTGTTACTCTATTTAAAAAAGTCTGTTACTCTATTTAAAAAAGTCTGTTACTCTATTTAAAAAAGTCTGTTACTCTATTTAAAAAAGTCTGTTACTCTATTTAAAAAAGTCTGTTACTCTATTTAAAAAAGTCTGTTACTCTATTTAAAAAAGTCTGTTACTCTATTTAAAAAAGTCTGTTACTCTATTTAAAAAAGTCTGTTACTCTATTTAAAAAAGTCTGTTACTCTATTTAAAAAAGTCTGTTACTCTATTTAAAAAAGTCTGTTACTCTATTTAAAAAAGTCTGTTACTCTATTTAAAAAAGTCTGTTACTCTATTTAAAAGTCTGTTACTCTATTTAAAAAAGTCTGTTACTCTATTTAAAAGTCTGTTACTCTATTTAAAAGTCTGTTACTCTATTTAAAAAAGTCTGTTACTCTATTTAAAAAAGTCTGTTACTCTATTTAAAAAAGTCTGTTACTCTATTTAAAAAAGTCTGTTACTCTATTTAAAAAAGTCTGTTACTCTATTTAAAAAAGTCTGTTACTCTATTTAAAAAAGTCTGTTACTCTATTTAAAAAAGTCTGTTACTCTATTTAAAAAAGTCTGTTACTCTATTTAAAAAAGTCTGTTACTCTATTTAAAAAAGTCTGTTACTCTATTTAAAAAAGTCTGTTACTCTATTTAAAAAAGTCTGTTACTCTATTTAAAAAAGTCTGTTACTCTATTTAAAAAAGTCTGTTACTCTATTTAAAAAAGTCTGTTACTCTATTTAAAAAAGTCTGTTACTCTATTTAAAAAAGTCTGTTACTCTATTTAAAAGTCTGTTACTCTATTTAAAAAAGTCTGTTACTCTATTTAAAAGTCTGTTACTCTATTTAAAAGTCTGTTACTCTATTTAAAAAAGTCTGTTACTCTATTTAAAAAAGTCTGTTACTCTATTTAAAAAAGTCTGTTACTCTATTTAAAAGTCTGTTACTCTATTTAAAAAAGTCTGTTACTCTATTTAAAAAAGTCTGTTACTCTATTTAAAAAAGTCTGTTACTCTATTTAAAAGTCTGTTACTCTATTTAAAAAAGTCTGTTACTCTATTTAAAAAAGTCTGTTACTCTATTTAAAAAAGTCTGTTACTCTATTTAAAAAAGTCTGTTACTCTATTTAAAAAAGTCTGTTACTCTATTTAAAAGTCTGTTACTCTATTTAAAAAAGTCTGTTACTCTATTTAAAAAAGTCTGTTACTCTATTTAAAAAAGTCTGTTACTCTATTTAAAAGTCTGTTACTCTATTTAAAAAAGTCTGTTACTCTATTTAAAAAAGTCTGTTACTCTATTTAAAAAAGTCTGTTACTCTATTTAAAAAAGTCTGTTACTCTATTTAAAAAAGTCTGTTACTCTATTTAAAAGTCTGTTACTCTATTTAAAAAAGTCTGTTACTCTAAAAAAGTCTGTTACTCTATTTAAAAAAGTCTGTTACTCTATTTAAAAAAGTCTGTTACTCTATTTAAAAGTCTGTTACTCTATTTAAAAAAGTCTGTTACTCTATTTAAAAAAGTCTGTTACTCTATTTAAAAAAGTCTGTTACTCTATTTAAAAAAGTCTGTTACTCTATTTAAAAAAGTCTGTTACTCTATTTAAAAAAGTCTGTTACTCTATTTAAAAGTCTGTTACTCTATTTAAAAAAGTCTGTTACTCTATTTAAAAAAGTCTGTTACTAAAGCTAGAAAGAAAAGCTCATACCCAAGGGTAGAACTCCCAAAAAAAACTTTTACAAAAACATTCCTTATCTATTCGTCTGAAATGCCTTCATGTTTGCGTTTACTTTTCGTATAAGCTTTGACGTTTTAAATAAGACTCATATAAGATTCAAATCTCGCTCGAGGTTTTCTCTAAACAATATGAGACTGGCATACAGATCTGGTGCTTTATTTAAAGCGGTTTCGCCCGCGTGGACCCGTTTATTGGGTCCCCGTAGGATGAAAAATAGCCTATATGCTACTCCAGGCTTCATTGCTATATTAAAATCATAGGCATTTAGCCAGTTGCTTCAACCGCGTTGACCTTATTACCCGTTTTCACGCAGGAATGAAGCATTTTCCCGCGGTAAAAAGTAACCTATGTTATGGTTAATGTAGCTTTCTAATGGTGAAAGAAATTTTGAAATCGGAACAGTAGTTTTTGAGTTTATTCATTACAAGCATATAAAAATACAAATCTTTCCTCTTTATAATATTAGTATAGATAAATTAAGTTTTTAACAAAAAAAATAGAACCGACTTCAAACGGTAAAAAATAAAATTGTTCAGTACCTACTTCTTGCTTATGGTAATGACTCTTAAAACTATTTTTGGAGTCGGGCCCTTAGTAAATGTCGTACCATTCCTTCTAAATGGGCACCGACAATACAGACAGTGGGACAGTACCTACATCTTTTTGCTTATGGTAATGACTGTTAAAACTATATTGGAGTTGGTGTCGATTCAGAACGAAAGGTACACTATATTTACTAAGACAGGACATTTTACTTAGGGCCCGACTCCAAAAATAGTTTTAAGAGTAATTACCATTAGCAAGAAGAAGTAGGTACTGAACAATTTTATTTTTTACCGTTTGAAGTCGGTTATATTTTTTTTGTTAAAAACTTAATTTATTTCACTCTTTTTAGTAATTTTAATAATTCTTCACATATGTATAAGCATAATTGGAATTTTTTTCACTTAACTTCTAAACGTTAAAGAGATACCTTTTATAATCATGTTTATCTAATAGCCATCTTATAGCCTGAAAGAATACTACTATCAGTCCACCTGAACGTATAAATTAATAAAGAATTTGCTCTCAGCTCCTAACCGTTGAGGAGTTGTACCTTCAATCATCAGCTTAGCAACATGAGGTGCAGATAATTACCGGACATAAATATTTGTATTATGTTAAAAAATATGACTAAAAGAATGTGTGTGCCTATTAAGTTTCAGTGTTTCCCTCGATTTCCCTAGTGTCACATCATACAATTTTGCCATTGTGACAGTTGGACCACCTCAGGAATGTAAGATTTCCAACAAAAAACCATTTATTGAAAGAATTTGCTCTCAACTCCTAACCGTCATAGTACCGTCCATCATCAGCTCAGCAACATGATATGATGATAATTATACACAAATACCTATTTTGCTTCAATAAAAATATGAAAATCACTTGTTGTGCTATAAAATTTGAATGTTCCCTCGATTTCTCTGGAATACCATCATCAGACTTTGACTTGGTGACAATTGGACCACCTCAGGAATGTAAGATTTCCAACAAAAAACCATTTATTGAAAGAATTTGCTCTCAACTCCTAACCTTCGTAGTACTTTCCATCATCAGCTCAGCAACATGATATGATGATATTTATACACAAATGCCTGTTTTGCTTTAGTAAAAATATGAAAATCATTTGTTGTACTGTAAAATTTGAATGTCCCCTTCGATTTCTCCGGGATCCCCTCATCAGACTTTGACTTGGTGACAGTTGGATCACCTCAGGAATGTAAGATTTGGAATAAAAAACCATTTATTGAAAAAATTTGCTTTCAACTCCTCACTGTTGCAGTACCTTCCATCATCAGCTCAGCAACATGAGATGATCATTACTATGCACAAATATCTCTTATGCTTCAGAAAGTATAAGAAAATCAATGTGTGTGCCTATAAAATTTGAGAGTTCCCCTCGATTTCCCTGGGATCCCATCATCAGATCCTGATTTGGTGACAATGGGACCACCTCGGGAGTATAAGCATACGAACAAAAAAAGAATTTTTAAAATCGGTCCACAAACGGCGGAGTAATCGGTGAACATATATAAAAAAAATACATACAGCCGAATACAGTACCTCCTCCTTTTGGAAGTCGGTAAAAAGCAGATTATATGTCAGATTATTACGCCCCTTGAATCAACCCCCAAGCTCTTGCTGTTCATAAACTTACGCAATTTTTACCTGCTTCCTTATTCCCAGAAGGTGCAGGTTCAATCCCAGCTAACATCACAAATTTTCAACGCTTTCTAGTTTTATCTATGGCTGCAAACCTTTTTGCGTCCTACTGCTGGGCACGGGTCTCTCCCTATTATTGGGGATATAGTTGTATCTATAGGTTAATTCAATAATCAGGAAATGCTCCTGTGGCTAAAGGTTATCTAGTATTTTAAGGTAATATCCGGATACTGATGTTAGTCATAAAAGAATGAAATTAGATTATTCATGAGCATGTTAAAGCAATAATGTCATGAAGTGTTCCTGGTTCTGGCAATGCGCCCTTTTATATGTAACACTATAATAAAATAAAATATGTATAATATAACGGGTAAAATAAAACTTTATTATGCGTCCATGGCCCGGCGGTTAGCGTAGAACGCAAGTGATCTATGCGACGAAGCCAAATGGGCGCGGTCGGATGTGAGATGGGTGACCGCTAGATCATTAGATAACAGTTAGAGATCGTTAGATAACAGTCGTTAAACCTTGTCGGAGGCCTTATGGGCGGTTTGAAATATCCGACAGCGGGTTGGCCACTAACACGCATCTCCACCAACCCGCATTGGAATAGCGTGGTGGAGTAAGCTCCAGGCCTCCCCAATAATGGGGAGAGACCCGTGCCCAGCAGTGGGACGTAAAAAGGAATGCAGCCAGCCAGCTAGCGTCCATACGTCCATAGCTATACGTCCATTAAATGTATTAGTTACATTTCAACGAATCCAGTTCCAGCTCTATATCAAACCATTACAAAATTGCATTCACAAGCAATGATCCATGCAATCATTAGTAACAATGTATCAACAATCAAATATGGTATTTAGGGCTGCGTGCTGAATTACTTCAACTATTTGCTTTATTACTAAATCATATGTCGTTATTTCATCACCTCATGTGTGTTCATGGGTTCTTAGTACTAGATTAAATTCGCAATAGAGCAATATGCATTATTAATTCTATATTAATTAAGTTCTGAAGGAGTCGTTTTCGTAGTGCCCATAATTCTGAATGCGGATTGACTCAAGCGTCATATGGAGCTTATGTTATGGTTTACCTCACATGCTCCCTATTTTTAGCGCTTCAAAATACCATACGCGCGTACACAGTTTTATTCCGTCGGTCGTCAAACTGGTAGGAACACGGTATCTGTCGCAGCTGACTTATAAGCGCGTCAATGTTTTTTTTTCATTTATTTATAACAAAAACTTTTTAACAATTTTTAATTCGCAAAAACTATGTCAGTTTGTCCGCATGCTGGTAGTCTCGTAATAAAACAAACATTATCGTACCCTAAGTTTTACAAATATACCGACTTACGTTATAAATGTCTATAACAAAAACTGTAAGTAACTAATTGACAAGCAAACAATCTTATGTACCTATCTTATTGTTAAAGTTTTTGTGAAGAAATAGCAAATTTCACAAAATATTGGTCAAGTTATTTAAATACATGCTCGTACGAATGTAACAAAAGCTCGCCGTTACGCGCCTACGCGTGCTTCATAAAACAAGCTCAAACACGCGTATAATACGCTAGGCTGACCGCTATAAATGTCGATATGTGTTGCGCAGTTTTGCAGATAAAAGTCGAAATGTCACCGGCCGAAATTGGAGCAAATTGGCCTGCTTGTCAGAACGCACCTTTAGATCCTCGAGATCGACCGTGCTACCTTGAACCCTTCGGTATACGCATCTTATGTAACTGAGAGTACTACTGAAATACTCCGCAAAATTAAGTATAGTTGAGGAAAAAAATTTACCGCTAAGGAGTGTAATTGCTTTCTTTTTGTGTAATCATAAAAATACAAATAAAGGCAATACTACAAATGACTTCTTAAGGTACTTTGGAGGCAAGAACAGGTTTATCAATTCCTGATTGTATTCGCAAAATTAATGAAGTGAATTGAAGTGTGTACGGTGTATCGTAATTTCTGCCAATTGTACATAATTTGGTCATAAATTAAGACTTTAAGTATTATAAAATCATTGTTAATGTATTATCTTGTTCTTAATGCTTTAACGGTTATATAAAGGGTACGAACCTTGTCTGAATTAACGTTTTTTTACCAATTACATTTTTATTGCAATTGTTCGTTGACGGCTACTTACTTAAATCTTCATTTTTTTAAAGCATGTTACGTCTATCAACCTGCTTTTAGTCACCGCGGTGGGCTATGGCTTCCTCTCGGTTCTTTGTAAAACCGGGCCCATTTCCATTGTAGTTTTAAAAAAACTGACTACGAACTTATGAAACATAAGTACATACAAGAGCACATATTTGAAAAAAATTGTGTTCTCGCTAAACTCAATAAGAAGTTATATTGTTTATTTATATATTATTTGTTTATATATTGAAACCTAGTGTTCTCTTGTTTTTCTTTTAGGTACTTTTTGGCAAAAATTATAATGCTAGGCCTTTGTAAACGGCAATCTGGGACTACAGTACTCAGCCAAAACATCTGGAGTATTCTGGAGTAAGCAAAACGTAGGTTAACGGAGCACATACAAATTTTCTTTTTTTTCGTGAACACTTGAGACCCAGAACTCTATACTTTTCTACAGAACTGCCATCGTTATACGATAAAGTCTGTTCGAAATGCACCACTGCAGCATCATACACTTAATTATATTTGAAGTGCGGATAACCGCAGCTGCAATACAACCGAGTCGCCACAAACGAGAAGTGCAACTTAAGTTGAATCAAATTACCTTTATAGTCTACTAGCTGTGCCCCGCGGTTTCATCCGCGTTAACTTTTTTTAAAGTATCCTTATTTTACTTCTGTTAACCCCAAGAATATATGTGCAAAATTTCATGATGATCGGTTGAGTAGTTTTCGCGTGAAAGAGTAACAAACAAACTTACTGTCGCATTTATAATATTATAGTCTAAGTCTATAGTTTAGACCACAAATCCCTACCCGAAGTCTAGGCTGCATAGACTTCAGAAGATGTCAAACTTCTGGATACCAAGCGCATGGTACTGTTCCTCACAACACAACTGCCGGCTGGGGAATAAGTGAGGTAATAAATGAGGAGTTTCGTTACAATAGATCATTCACGGGCCGCAGTGGCCTTATGGTTTCATTCTACTCTACCAAAATAAATAATAAAATCCATCAGTTCTACAACTTACTTACAAAGCATGTGTATTTGTTTTTCATAAAATCTACCCAAAGAATAAAAGACCCAAGCCACAACAGACAGCGAAGCTTACTCGATAGACTTTTAAATTTTTTATGAGTAATTAATCATGATATTTGAAATCGAAATTTCCATCTGAACTTTACTGTAACTTTAATGAAAAACTGCACTTTGTATGTTGGTTTTTAATGAAATTTTTAAATGTAAACGTACCAACATATTTCAAAGCTAAAAAAATAAAAGCATAGATTTTCTCTAATCATAATATTTGAAATCGAAATTTCCGTCTGAACTTTACTGTAACTTTAATATAAAAATGCACTTTGTCTGTCGGTTTTTAATAAAAATTTTAAATGTAAACGTTCCAACATATTTCAAAGGTAAAAAAAGCATAGATTTTCTTACTACATTCTTACAAAAACTTTTGAAGTCATATGAAATGCGCAACAATTATAATTACAATAAAATATCCTTGCTCTGTTTAAGCCTAACAACCTGTTACGAGCTGTTATGAAGCAAAACACGTTTTATAATAACAATTATTTCAACAAAATATTATGTTATAATTCATGCAAAATTATGTGTAACACTTGCATATAAAATGCTACCAGATTTCTTGCATAAAGAAATTTCTGCAAAATAATATAAATTTTAAAATAAGATTACGTCATAAATTAAATTATTGGTTTATATACATAAAATTGTTGTGTGAATTTTAAATTTAAGAAACTCCAAGCGGAAAAAGAGGAGGAAAGGTAGTCGAATGATCAAGATATCAGATCTCGCGCTGGGGACCTGGGTTCAACCCCGTTGCTTGCCTCAAAGTAAAGATGTTTGTCATGTTCATATTTATCACTGGCTTTATAGTGCAGGAAATGTTATACTCATATTCCGTTATAATATTTTCCTGCAATGTGAATGAGTTTAATTTATATTTAAAAAAAAAATCCTTGATGGATTATTGGATGGACGACGGACGTTATGCCGCTACGGTCTAAAGCTGTATCAGTTCTTCTTCAGTGAGACCTTAAAAATGCATAATATAAAAAGTAGGAAAAAACATTTCCTTGCATTAAAGTTAAGCGCGTTGAAATAATAGCGGTATAAACAGACCTATGTTATAATCCGGTGTTGGACTACCCAATCAATTGAAATACTTTTAAACTGTACTTTTTATATTGTCAAAACGTGACATCTTCATACATTTTATATGAGAAAATGGTTTGAGACGTCTCAACTGAACAGTTAACTAACTTTTTATTGATTTAAAAGGTAATAAAAATCATGTATATAAATAAGTAAATAATTGTCTAGCTTTCCTAACGTGTTTTAGTGCTCTCTTTTTAAGGTACCTATGCGTTCTGATTTTTTCTGTGAATAGTGTCCATGACCCTATTATTCAAATGAAATACTCGTAGTTTATTATCGTCCTGGGTCAATATACACTTGATGTTTGTCATTGTACGGTCATTGCCATTGTCATTACACGACCTGCGTGGCGCAATGGCGCCATGCCGGACTGCTAATCGAAGTGTCCCAGGTTCGATTTCCAGCGAAACAGACATTTGAATGGTGCACGACCTGCGTGGCGCAATGGTGCCATGCCGGACTGCCAATCGAAGTGTCCCAGGTTCGATTCCCGGCGAAACAGAAATTGGAATGATGAGTTTAAATTTCTGTTCTCGGTCCGGGTGTTGTTTCTGTCTTTATGTGTGTCCATGGTACCCACGAAACAATGATATATCTACCCTATTGGCTAATTTATGAGTGTGAAACGTTATTTATTTATTTATTGCCTGATCGATATGGTGCTTTAGGAGCGCTATATTGGTAGGCACACTCCGTGAAATAAAACAATAAAATAAACCGTGATAATAATACGTATGAAGGTACAAGTAAAGTAAAATTGAATCCGTTATAAAAACAAGTTTTTAGTCCCGATGTCCGTAACTGACCTCAAGAGAAAGGAACAGTTTTGCGTCAGAATATGTATATAAAACACATCTGCAATTACATAAAAGTGTAATACAAGTATTTGCGGATCAACCTTGACCGAGAATGCCGTTTGGCTTAGTCCACTTACATAATTGCAGACGTTACAGTCATTTTAAGTGAAGCAATGTTAATAGTTTTGAATTTTAGTCCGAGTATATTATATTTGGTAATAGAAAATGCTATTAAATGGGGGATTTACTGTTACATTGAAATAATAACCGGCCATTTTTTTCTCATTGCTGTGGAGTGACTATTCTCTAAAACAAAAAAAATGTACGAGATTAATCAAGTTTTTATTTCACATTTATATAAAGCGTGTGTGTTTGTTAGTTTTTTTATCCGCACAGTTCACGGATTGACCTGATTATATGGAGCCTACGCGGGTGGTACCACGGACCCAAAGCTAGTAGATTATATTATTTATACAATGGATATGTGTAAACTCAAGTATACTGTGTGTTTTATTGTGAAAGTATACCGGAGTTATCTGCAGGTTAACTTGGCTATATATAGGTGAAATTTTTAAGTGGACTTTTTAAATTGTATCGCACCTTCTCCTATGTCACAATACAAAGAACTCCTGTCTATGTCTTGCTTCAAAACTAAATCTGTATTTAATACTCAGAATAATGACAAACTATTTTTATTAACATTGTTCAATAACCGTCGTCTTTCCTTGAACCGTTACAAGTCTTTGTGACTCTTAGGCAGTGCAAGTTCAATTAAAATTTAATCACTTGTCTGATAATTAGCTAGTACCGGGATAACGAAGCTTCTAGGATAAAAACAACTGATATTATTGGTGTAACTTGAAAATATGACTTGATAAAAAAGGGAAAAAGGCTGGCAGTTGAAATTTTCTTTCGTAATATAATTATATTGATGCAGTTTTTCATTGCCTGAAAACACAAATAAAACGACATTTTCTAAATATGAAACCTAGCTGGATCAATTAATCAGCCCCGATATTCCCGGCATGGGTACTAAATTTCACGAATATCGTTGGAGCCGTTAAAAATCTAACTCTGTGCCAAATTTTATCCTGATCCGTTCAGTCATTCTTGAATGATTGGACAACAAACATTCAAGAACGGCTGAACATTCAAACATTCGCATTTTGGCAAAGGGAGTTAAGGGAGATCTCCCGCCGGGCGGGGTGTTCATGCCCGGTAAGCGGCCGCGCTCCATCTGACTCAATTCGGAGCTTCTATATATGGTAGGATATTTCGAAAACTTCAATAACATGATTCAGGAATACCCGTGGCGCCATCTCTTGATGAGTAGCGGAAGGTCACTACAGCATTTATAACATAAGCTTAGCTCAAAAACTTCAATAATATTGTAGTCTTATCAGCTCACTTGTTTGTGTGATAAAACCTGAACTTTATGCATAAGCTAGATTTTAACCTTCATTCATATTAGAAGCGCATGGCTCAGCGGCTAGCGTAGAACGCAAGCGGTCTATGCAGCTAAGCCAAACGGGCGTGATCGGGCGTGAGATGGGTGACTGCTAGTGGCGAAAAGATTTCATGCGCGTTTCCGTACTTCGGAGGGCACGTTAAGTCGTCGGTCCCGGTTGTTTTCGATAGATAACAGTCTTCAAACCTTGTCGGTGGCCTTATGGGCGATTTGAATACATCTGACAGCGTGTTGACCACTAACCCGCATCTCCACCAACCCGCATTGGAGCAGCGTGGTGGAGTAAGCTCCAGGCCTCCCCAATAATGGGGAGAGACCCGTGCCCAATAGTGGGACGCAAAAAGGCTGCAATCCTTTAAATCACGTGCTAGTGTTAAACCGATAAAAACTAATAGTACATAAAAAATCGAATTCTGGCAAATATCAAAACTTTCTTGTTAAGATATGACGGATGAAGGATTTTGTGTTATAAATATAAAGTGTAAAAGTATCATTTTCGAAAATAAAGTTCAATATGGTATTTATTTTTTATTCTACAATACAAGGTAAAGTAGTTGCTTTATTTGGGTATGTACTTACAACGAATGTAAAATGGCGTCTAGTAGAAAGAGACAAAAACTGGAGTGTTCTTAACAATATTAAAAATACCTACTGAAACTACTGAAATAATAAAAAAAGAATACACTTTTGTAATATCTTACAAACGAATGACCGAACTCAGGTTGTGCCTTTCAAAAATGACAAATTTAACGAGTTAGTCATTATTTTAATGATTTCCTACATTATTTACATTAACTTCCTTTCAGGTTAATTCAAAAAAATTATTCAACTACAACTTTTATACGAATGACTTTTGAGTAGGTAAAATAAACTTATCTTGTCTGACTAATAGCGCTGAGCGAATAAAAATACTGCAATTTTCTGTTAAATTGCAATATAGCTTTTAATATAATTGCTAGGATACGCATATAAAAAAGAAAAATCTGTGTTTTTTAGTACAACAGATTGAGTGATTTTAGAGTATGGACGCAAGGACGCAATGTATTTACTGTAAAAAAAAGCGTGGGGTGGTTTTTAAGATACCATTGACACCATGCACCCCACGCTTTTTTTACAGTAAAATACATTTTCTTCTTATTTTTTTACTTTTTAGTTCGTATTTTCACATAAGCGTGTTTTTAGTTTTTTTTAATTATTCTTTTTCTTCTGACCTTGACAGAGCGGTCGTAGTCGTCATGTCGTAAATAAGTTGCAGGTAAATAAAATTCGCCTGACAGCGTCCCGCCATCTCTTTCTGATACTGTCATACTGGTACAATCATTTATAGGGCCGCCTCTTTTATTAGGACTACTGGAAAGTTCGCGATAGTAAATGATGTCTGTTTGTCACTACAATGAAATAAAAATTAAGCCTCCTCTTTTATTAGGACTACTGAAAAGTTCGCTACAGTAAATTATCTGTCACTACAATGAAACAAAAACGAATAACATTTGGTGCAGCAATCGTAATATCGCTTTATTTTCCTCCAGCAAAGTGTAACAACTGCTTTAAAATAAGTTATAAAAACACGCGCCAAGGTTACGTTCAATCTACTTGAACTTGAACACAATCGGAATCGAATCTGAACCTTTCTAATCCAGCTACAAAAACTTGCAATGTTAAGAGTTCTAATTTGCTAACGATCTATTTTTGGTTGGTTTAAATGTAAATCAATGGGATTTTCGTGTTTTATTTTAAGCCATCATGTTCACATTAATACCCCGTATATTAAGCGAGATCAAAACCTCGGCGAGCACCTCTGAAAAAAAAATTCTAATGTGCGCATTCCATCGCTGCTCCACGGTGATGGAAAATATTGTGACATTCAATTGATTACGATGTTTCCCATTGCCGTGTATGCCTGAGAGAAACTCATAATTTCTCGAAGGTATGACGTCCACCAATCCGCACTAGGCCAGCGTGGTAGACAATGGTCTAAATCTCTCTCACTTGTTAGAAGAGACCTGTGCCCAACAAGCATAAAAAGGTTGAAAAAAATTGTGTGGTATATTATAGGTAGGAATTCTCTTAGAAATTTAATTGCTTAGGCCATAGTCTACTAGTCCCTGCAGCTTCGGGATTAACCCCTGCCTGATCGTAAGAGGCGACTAAAAGGGGGCTTTCGGGGATTTGAGCGGTGACAGTGGGAGCTCAATTCATCCAGCCAGCAGCCACGGGAAGCGGTATGTGCGTGGCCGCATGCCACCGTAAGCATCGGAAGGTGCAGGAAAGTACATCTGCTCTCCCGAGGATGAGCCCGTTCTGGGGCGCCGCGCGTGGAGGACACCGGAGCGTTTCACTGGAGGTCCCAGAGTCTTTCCCAAGCGCAGAAGCATGCTACCGAGGGATTTTTGGTGCGGTACAAATCACACATAATCCTCTCATAAGGTGCCGGGTACAGTTTGCCCCCGATAAAAAGGGCCATAGTCTTCTACAATAGTCAAGAGGGCGATTACACAAGATTGAAGAAAATGTACGCAACCTTCGGTATGATTTTATTGCGTAGAGAAAGAGACAAATTAGTGTATAATATTTTTTACTAAAAGTAAGGGCCTGGAAACCTATTTATAGTTTCTTTAAATATTATCAAATAACGCTTACTAATAGTCACACATTAGGATACCCTGGGTGGGTGCCATGAACACACACAACGTTAAGAACACAAACACTCATATCCGGAAAAAACTCAATTAAAGTTACTTAATTAAATATTTAGACATTTTTCCCGCTGGAAATCTAATACAATACCCATTGCACAGCACACCGACGTAATAACTACAGACACGCGGATCTTTTAATGTAGAAATTATATAGTCTTACTTTATTTAAAAATAATACTGTATCATTTAAAAAAAATCTTATGCATAACGTGTCGCACGTGTCGACCGTGAAATTAATAATTAAGGAGATTGTATGTACATAGGTAGGTATAATGCATTAATTTTTTACCGGTTCAACAATGATCAATAAAGCGGGTTTTACTTTTGAACTTAATATCTTTTACATTTTGTCTTACGTGATTTTAAATAAGGCGTTGCATGTACTATATTATTAGATGTAAATGCCTATGTGAATTATACAGTATAGCATACTGTATAATTATGACAGCTTAAAATCACGGGGGTATTATTATTATTATTTAAAACATATAAATAATCACTATTTATTAATTACGTTTAATTTAATAAAACAATTACCATTGTTCAATAAATGTATTTAAGATTTCTCTAATCAAACAGTCAAAATCATGCACCAAACCTTTCTTTTGATTGATGCACAAATCTTTTATTCTGTTATAGAAACGTCTATCAACGTTTGTAACCTTAGAGCATCACAGGTACCGACAGGTATGACACCTTTGTAACGTTCAAATTTATGATTTTCCTATTTTTCTTTTGATTAAGTACACAGCTTTTTGCTAAATTGAGTGGTTTTTGGGCAATTGGAAGAACCCTATGTATATGGTTGTTGATTTCCTAGTAAAATACAATATGGCTCTATCCTATTTACGTCCCACTTCTGAGCACGAATCTCTCCCATCAATTATAGAGGCCTGGGGTCTTACTTACTCTACCACGTTGCTTCAAGGTGGGTTGGTGAAATTGTGGATAAGCAGAATGACGGATAGCGCATGAAATTTTTCGCTAGTCTTGCATCATACAGTCGACCGCTACCGTTTCGCTTAGCTGTCTTAATCGCTTGAGTTCCAGACCAGTCACTGGGCCTTACGTGCTCAAAGACACACAAAACACAAACGAAAGAACGCTGAAATAATGTTAAGATACATTCTAAAAAAAATCAAATCAAAGTATTAAATTATATTGTAATTAATTATTTACATTTTTATAACAGAAGCTTACGCAAACGACCTTGTCGCAGTCATGTGAGAGTGAAGCAAGTGTAGGAAATATCACAGGCTCTAAAATCTTCGGCAATGCGTGCTGTTTGTACCAGGGCTGCCCCATATCAGTTTTGGCTTACGCAAAAATAGTGAGTGATTGCGAGACGTAAGGCAGATTTATACATCTATATCTTTTTGCACAGATGTTCTAAATATTACAGGAATTAATTTAATGTGAATCGATCATAAACAAAAATAAAAACAATTCTTCTAAGTTACATAAGTATAAGTTTGTACAAATTAATTTATATATATTATGTAGTTTTTACGTGTGTTCTCTTTATGAGCGATATTTTGCGAAGCGATGACGTTGGCTATAACTCTTTTTACGTCCTGCGTTGCTTTCTTGATTGATTATTGGGGAGACCTGGAACTTACTCCCCCACGCTGGTACAATGTGGGTTGCATAAATAATCATGCAAACCCTTTGGAGCAGCATTCATTAAGACAATTTTTTGTAGCAAAGTTCGGTATACTTATGCACTATATTACAATACAATAATACAATACAAACTCTTTATTGCACACCAATACAAGGAAAACATACATTACATAGATACATTAAAACGAAAGCAAAAAGCGGTCTTATTGCTACAAACAGCAATGTCTTCCAGAAGGAAATATATATAAGATAATTCGAAATTAGACAAAGACAAAGACTTTTATTTGCACAAATATGGGTGTTTACAAAAGGTGTTTTTATACATTTGGTTCGCCATATTTACCTTCATGAGGTATGCAAATATTACAATAATTAAAAACTTAACTAATTACAAATTACAAACATAAAAATGTACATTGAAATAGTGTCATTTATTTTATTATATGTATACTACATTTATCTTTGTTTGTACCCATATTGCGCCTTTTAATTTATTTATTTTATTTATTTTTATTTTCGGATCGGATCCGATCGTCGACTTTGGGTACCCATATTGCAGGGTTTTTGTACACTGAGAGGAAAAAAGCCGGCGGAAAAAATACCTCCCAGGTTTTTATGGAATTCCTGTATGCCGCTTTATCGTTCAGAAAATCAGTGACTGAGTAATATGCCTTTTCCAGTAAATACGTTTTAAGTTCCTTTTTAAACTCATTGCCCGCTTTTATTTTGAGGAATTCCGGTAGGTTATTGTATATTTTTGGTCCCATGCAAAAGACACTGTTATGATATTTTCTTGTTTTAGAAGCTATTGAACAAAGTTTATTGTTATGTCTTTTCGATTTAAGCGTTTCATATTTATTGATTTCAGCTGTGACCATTAAAGAGACCTCATAAATGTATAAAGAAGGTAGCGTCATTATTTTTAAATTTCGAAAGTGCTGCCTACAAGTATCCGTTTGTTGCAATTGACATATTGCGCGGATGCACTTTTTTTGGGCTTTAAATACAGTTTGAATTCCCGTCGCGTTACCCCAGAATATTAATCCGTATCTTAGATTTGCACCAACATAAGAATGGTAGGCATTTAAAACCGCCGTTTTACTGACAACCTTCGTTAATTTATATAGAGCAAATGAAAACTTATTTAATTGTTTACAAACATGTTCTTTGTGTGACTTAGAGAAATTACTTTTAATTTTTATCTAATTATGATGATTGTTCCCACTCTCGAATGAACTTAAGGTTTTAATTATTATTACCCTTTAAATAAAAAGAGTTACAGCCTGGAGTCACATATATTCTTAGTGCAACCCCTGAAGTTAATAGTTTTAATGTCAGCAATTTTAAATACTAGGCCATTTTTGTATAATAAATTAGAGTATTTAGTAACCCTGAATGAAGTTCTTAAGACGTCAACGTAGCCTATTTATTTTGGTCTATAAAATAATCTATCTTATAATATATCTAAATACCAATCGCATAAAAAAATATAGTGAGTACCCTATTGAAGGCCAGTTATTGCATTTTGAACCAGCGGCGATCTTTTTGTGAATGGTTATAGTAACCCAGATATTCGGTGTTAGCCAACGATTAATGGTACAGCAGAGGAGTAAAGCGAGCTATCACTAAAATAAGCAATGTATATAGTCCAAATAGCCGAATTTACCCCGTTAAAATTGGATTGAAATTCGCCGACCCAACTATTGTGTAGATACTATTAAAAAATTCAGATAACTGGAAAGTCTTCATTTTATTACCTACCGCATACAGGATATGTGATCCGTATCTAATCTTATAATATTATGTAGTTGTGTGTTATAAGTACTACATCTGTTGTTACTGATTTTCGACTTTGTACCACAGATTGCACCTGATCCCATAATTCTTAGAAAGAATTTTATAAGTATTTCTTATTAGAGTCTGTGAGTATGGAAATCAAAATAAGATAGTGAATATTGCGAAATTAATGGCACTACACTGATCATTAAATAGATTATGCGTTAAACATTATCTCTAACTTTACTTTTCTAGAAGGTAAGTTGCTCAACGGCAATAGTTTGAGCACTAAAGGTCACGCCATACGAACCGCAGCTAGCTTGTTTATATTATTTGTTGTGCTTATTATCGTACGTGCCGAGAATCTGAAAGGCATGTAAACAGTCAAGTGTGAATGGGTTCAGCGTACGAGTTTGTGAATGGGGATGAGCAATGTTTGTTTTTCGACTCATTGTTTTTATTTTGATAAGCACTCGGTTAAAGTGTAGTGTCTATTGACAGCAATTTAAGACTTGAAACGTTACGTTATTTGACTGTTATTCAAGCATCGTCGTCCTTAATAGAAATGTAATGAAATGAAATGGTGAAAATGGTTTATTAACATCCTGGGCAATAATTATATACTTGAAGTTTGTCTTTGTACGGTCATCGGCTGACCGTCATCCGCTTAGGTATGCTATAGCTAGGAGAAAAAAAGCGGGTTTTTATTAGTTTACAAAATATACTAGACATATTGTAATATATTGTAAGGATATGACTGAAAAACAGCTCTGCACAGGGTCTCGATCCTGTGGCAGCAAAGCTGAGTCATATCCTTTTGCCTTAATATATTTAAGTGGTATTATACCTCTTTTGTACTTTTTATGTTATTTTTAAGGCAATAAATGATTTATTATTATTATTATTATTATTATATACGGTTATATGTTATTTCTTGCTTGGTATTTTTCTACGCGACACAATCCGTAACGATGAAATCCGTAGACGAACGAAAGATATCGACATAGCTCTCAAAAGCAATCTGAGGTGGCAATGAGCAAGCCAGTTAGGAGAACAAAAAGAATATAGGCTGCCTTCCAACCAGGTGAACTGATGACCTAAGGAAGACTGCGGGAAGCCGCTGGATTCAGAAGGCGCAGGACCGGGAGGAGTGGCGAACGTTAAGGGAGGCCTACGTCCAGCAGTAGACTACGAAAGACTGAAAAGAAGAAGAAGATATGTTATTATATCGACGAAGCCAATTTACATTAGGAATAAGAGAGTCGCTGAGTAGTCGTCTTCGATCTTCACAATTTCAATAAATCTGTTTTCAATAAGGCTGTTTCCAACCATTTCTTCATGATGCAAATAAAACGTGGGCTGAATTACGCCGTAAATATTCACCGCGTCAGGTCTAATAGGCATACGTCGAAATTCATTTTTATTTATATTTATGTTTGTTTTCTTCATAGATTAGAGAGCTAGAGGACTTCAGGATACTTCATTCTCGTCCTTTAAACGTAACAACAATAAAAATTGGGTTAATTTAATTTCTTCGGAGGTCAAAAAACCTTATTGGTCAACATGCAACTCGTATCAACCTACCTTCGTAATAAAAGGCTTTAAATATTACCAATACTCAAAACATCTTACCAAACTTGCGAAGAGTATTTTGTAACAGTTACATTTGAAGCTCTTTCTTATGACTACTATCGGCTACAACTATAAATTTTATATGAAGCGTGCATACCCCTGAGGCTAATGAACAACGCCAGCGATCGACATAGTTAAGCAAAATGGGTGTAGTCGGTAGTAAGATGAGTCGCTGTTATAAATTTGCGCTTTTCCGAATTCCGGCAACCACGGTTCCGCCTATTATCGGTACATTCGTTAAAAATTGTCGAAGTCCTTATTTAGGGGCTGTTTCAAAACATCCGACCATTCGCCGGATAGTGAGAGTGATTGTATCGTTACAAAGATCTGAGGAATGTAATATTACTATTTTTGGATTTTCAATTTTGGGCCGGCGTAATATCCAAAGTTGCTGCTCCAAATTCCTGTTAAAATTATTATAGTATTAAAAGCAATTATTAAGATCGAAAATTTACTATAAGCTATAAATTTTAAAATATTATAATGGAAGTTAGTATCTAGTTTAGTTATAAAAAGAGTAATCTTGAGAATTTGTATTTACTTACCACTAATACCAATACTCGAAAAATCAACCTATTTTTTGGATGGTTTTTAGTTGTGAACCTAGAAATGAAATCTTTGGAGAGTATTCATTTTTTGGTAATGAGATATATATATAGATATAGATAACCATACTTTAACCACTGGGGGATCAGACGGGCACCGGTAGTTTTGAACGCTTGAATGGTTAAACGGAAGACGTCTAATGTTTTGTTAATATCTTGCTACTGTCTTTTATTTGAATGGAGTAGCAGACGAGCATGCAGGCCACAACCTCAAACAAGCATAGGTAAGTCTTGTCTGAGATCGTATGCAGTTGCACTGCAACTCCGTAGGCTGGTGGTCGCATCATGTAAGTGTGGCCGGCAACTGCACCTTTCCACCGAAACACAATAGAATCCGGTCTTGGACTACCAAGTCAATTGAGATACTTTTAATGAGCTGTCAAAACGTGACATCCCCATACATTTTGTATGAGAAAATGATAAGTGACGTCACTTATCATATATAGTCAATTGACCTCATTATTATTGATTTAAGCGGTAATAAAAATCATGTATGAGTCTATGAAAATCATCTATGAGTGTGTAACGTTTATTTATTATTTTATTTATTTATTTATGTATAAAAAAGAATTAACAATTATATTGCACTAATTAGTACCTTTTTAAGGTAAGGATTTTGAATTTTTTTGTGCATGGTGTCCAAGGCCCTATTGGTTCACGGCAGAAGTGGGTGCAGCGGTGGTACTTCCCCGGGCGAACCATAATAGTTCTACCACCTCACTAAACTACTTGTCGGTTCTACATACAACGTACACATTATTACATTTTATAAAACAAATTTTAAATAGGTTTGCACCGAATATCATGTAATTACTATGACACAATTGATTAGACATTTTTTCAGGATATTAATCCAAATACGTGTAAAACCGCAGGCAAAAGCTGTTCGAAACAATCAAAATCAAATGTGTTAAGATTCTATCTTATGTATGGAATTTATTACGTATGCTTGTGTGAGTAAGTGTATTGATTCGCAGGCCAGACTACTCATTTCATACATAGTTATAATTTATGGCGATGCGGTAGCTAGGTCAAGAGCGAGTCATCTCACGTTTTGAAATATTTGGGTACGAAACAGTAACCAGAAATGTTAAAATTGCGTGTTAGAATGGTTTAGTAAATGTAAAAAAAATTTTTTAGTGAAAACATTTTAGTGAAAAACATTTAGTATAAAATACGAAAGTAAATTACCCCGAAACAAAAAACATGCATAGTGCAAGGGAAAACATTGGAATTAAATATGATAGTATTTTCCCTCACCATGCAGCAACAACAAATACGCACGTCGTGTAACAAACTTTTTAAACAGAGGTGCGCGCTGTGTTTTGAACCGGGGATCACTCAGCAGCTGTCGATGCGTATTCAGCTATCTTCGCTTTCAAAACCAAATTCTAAATTAAAAAATGAAACGTTACATTTTCGATTAAAAAAACTAAACATATTCTACTCATACAGACAAAATTATAACAATTCTTTTTATTATGCAGAAAATCTTGTTTTTTTCGTCCTGACTTGCGTTAATTTCTGAAAACCTGTCAAAAAGTAGATACAATCTTATAATGCAATGGCGCCAAAACCACGTGAGATTTACTTACCAAATAAACAAAATCTAGAACGGCGACTGCTAGGAGGCTCTAACACATTAATTTGATTTATAATCGGCAATAAAGTTTCGAATCAGCTGATGCAACGTAGTAGCTTGAATGACTCATTAGCTGTTGGTAAATATTGGATACGTTCGTGTCAAAACAATCGTTTATTTTAAACACTTAGATGTAAAACAGGAAGCGCAAGCCTGGCGGCTAGTGTAGAATGCATGCGAGGCGCGGTTGCGTGTTAGATGGGTGACCGCTGGTGGCATATTTCATGCGTATTTCCGTGCTATGGAGGGCACGTTAAGCCGTCGGTTAAAGTCCTGGAGCTCTTATGGGCTGTTTAAAATGTTTAAATGATAAAAAGGAATGGTATTCAATTTATCTCAAATCAGGCAATTTCTTAATAAATACCATGTCATTGTATTATATTTTACATTTTTGAAATTGTGAGCGGATGGCTGCGTGAAAGCATTAAAATACACGACATCTGTTTCGTGTGCTCCTTGTCACAGTCATACTGTATATTAAATATCATTGTACCTGAAAATTTTGTGTAAATATTATTCCAGGATGTTAATAAAAGCGGGTTGGCCATAAGCAATGCCATCAAGCCGGGCCATGCGGGCTTCGTGAAATGTATGGTCTTATTTAATTGATTGAAAACATGCGGTTGGCAGTATTTATAAAATAATAAATCAAGAGCCACTAATATACCTAGACGTGAGAAAACCACAGAAGTATTCATGCAAGATGCTAATAAGGCAATAAAATTATAACGGCAAATATTGCCAATCATAAATTAATTGATTGGGCGTGGTAGGTCACGGACGAACAAAGAGATGAATAGGCCTAGGCAACCAACATGTTTGAATTAAATTGATTAAATGTGTATTAACCTTACCATTATGAAATAGAGTTTAAAATATACAAATTGAATGCTTAGTAAATTTTGTTGATAGTTCAATTTAATACAAAGCTTATTACGTCATAGAATTTGGGCTAAAATAATTTTATTGAAATATTCTGAGATAGACGACCTGCGTGACGCAATGGTTATCATGCCGGACTGCCAATCGGATGGTCCCGGGTTCGATCTCAGCGACACAGAGATTTGAATGATGAGTTTAAATTTCTGTCTCGGTCTGGGTGTTTGTGTTTCTGTCTATGTGTGTGTTCATGGTACCCATGACACAGGGTATATCTACCCTACTGTGGGGCTATGAGTCTGATGCGTTATACTCGTATTATTACACGGCAGTCACACATTTTGACTGAGGTGTAGATTTAGTAAATTTAGGATTGGTAGAGTTTGAGCATGTAGATTCAGGAGCATGGCTATTCTTGAGATTTGATATCTTTTTTACAGGGTAAAGCAATATTGCACTCGTCTTGGAAATATTTAGATGAAAATGTTTTGGTGGGATTTATTTTACATCGACATAATCTAATACCTTTTAACGAGCAAATCTTGTATATATGCGCGTAAAAGAAAGTAATAAAAGCATTCAGAAAAATAAAAAATCGTATCAAATCAATTTATTGTGGATTATGGGTACATTACAGTTTTTAAAGTTAAAATAATTGTTCATGCCAAATTCCTGCCACAAGTGAGCTTACAATAATTAAAAATAACATTATAAAAAATCCATTCATATATCTAATAAAATAATACATGCCTTTAATTACTATTAATAACATATTGTGCTAATTACTTATTATAAGATTAAGTTATTTTTACAATTTAAGTAATCAGTGAAAATTTAATTTAATTTAAATATTATATTATATAGAGAGAAAAAAGACTTAAAACTTTTAACATGTTGACTGAACATAAAAACTGTGCTGCAACAATGAAACGCGAATGGGATTTGGACTCAGCGTATACCCTGGAAAAAAAACGGCAAATTGTTTGTAAAGTAGGTTTACGATCGAGATGTTTACGTGATAACGTCCGCACGAGAAAATCTCCATTCGTTTGTATGCCGCTAGAGTGAGAGAGACGGAAGATCGGTCCACTCACTCGAACGCTATGCCACCCTCCGCTCGTGAGGATTCCGCGTGACAAGTTTCACGGAATGACTGGCAGCGCTCGAGATGAGACGGGAGATCGGTCCGTCTCTCTCTCGTTATACCTGCGATCGCGCTCGTGAGGTTTTGGTGTGACACAAGTTTCTGAACATGTCACCCGACTAAAACGATTTTAAAGACGTTATCACGTCAAAAAATGCTGGCTCTAACTAGCAAATGGTTTCAGTCCATCGGTTAAGGTCCACGTAATTTCCCGTGCCCGGCCATCAGCCCGTGTTCCACTTTCGGCCTGAGAAACTGCTCACAATACACAATCGAGCTTTTGTTCTGATGATAGCCCACACGAGCCGTGTGATTGATTGGTATTACGAAATTGCTTTTTGGTTTTAATTAAAAAAATGTAAAATACATACAGGACACATCATAAAGGCCACCTTTATTCTGGCTCCAGCGGCTCATATAGTGACCCGACCCGGCTTTGCACTTGTGATTTTAGTTTATGTGTTTATATTAATCTATCCCACGGAACTAGTATATTTTTCCGATATAAAAATAATCTGTGTGCTTTTCCAGACTATAATCTATCTCTGTGCCAAATTTCATCCCGATCCGTTCAGCTGTTTTTGCGTGATTGAGCAAGAAACGTACACAAACTCTCGCATTTATAATGTTAAGTATGGATATTTTTTTAGATTTGGCTAAACTTAGATTTCTGCTTGCAATTTACAACGTTGGTAAGTGATCAAAAATGAAAAATGAAGACCCTACACTTACTTACCTTCATACGAATACTTATCATGGTTCGTCAAGTTTCATTATTTTTCAATACGTCTGGCGTCTGGCTATTACAACTTTACAACTAAATTTAATTTAAATTACTCCAGTATCTTTACAGACATTTTTGCAAGATTTAGGGCCGATTTTTCTATCCCCAAATCCAATAAATTATTCGTCGAATAAATTTTAGCGCTGTCCTCATTATACTTATGTCATGACATAATATGAAAGGATAACGATATTATTAACTGACTTATTACTTTATCTGGAAATTTAAAATTCGGCATTTAAACGAATCGATTGACGCAAGAATCATCAAAGGACGCCCATGTGTATGGTTCCTGCTATATCATAGGAATAGACATAATTCCTTACATAAGCTGATAAGAACTTCTGTTTATTGTCAATTTAAGGTAAACCTCCGAATTGTCGTCAGTTTTTGTCAGTGTCCAAGTATTCGTCGTTCATAGAAACAGTATATCTTTTGACCCTTTCTCTATGAAATGACGAATACAAGTACACTGACGACATTATGGACGTTTACCTTATATATATGAAGCAAATGATATAAACTTAGAAAGAAGTGTGAATAAGGCATCTCAGGGTTTTAACGCAATTACATATGTACTGTAATGTATTATTGTTTATTTTTTCACAACTCAAAAGAATGGATTGCTCCATAAATGATTATAGAGTGTAGATGTTATAAATAATAAAGCATTGTTATTAATACTCATGTTACATTCGGCAACTTGAGTAACAACTTCTAACATTGCTCAAACAAAAACAGTTGTTAGAACAGGTGTAAACTATTGCTTTATCATTACGAGATCGGTGTAATTTCTGTTTAATTGTAATGATATGATCTGGATCTATGTTTGATATAGCGAATGATTTGTTTCATTAATTAGCTTAATCGTGGCATTGTTTGAGTTAGATTTAGTATGTAATGTACGTTTCATGTTAAGATTACTATTTGTGTAATGAAGCGGCAGTCCGTCCGTCCGTCAGTAGAACGCAATCGATCTACGCAGCCTACCCAAACGGATGCGGTCTATAATCTGTCAAGTCAATAATCTGGCTACGGGTACAAACAATCTTTATAGGTTGAAGTACCCTGGGCTGATACAGCCCGAGCCCCTTTATTCAAATAAAAAAATAAAAAAAACGGATGCGGTCAGTTTTGGGATGGGTGGCAAAAGCTTCATGCGTGTTTTTGTGCTCCAGAGGTCACGTTAATTTGTCACTTACTCTCACTGCACACAACCCCGAAACCTTTCGGAGGCCTGGTGGTCGGTTTGAAAACATCTGACAGCGGGTTGGCCAGTAATCCGATTCTCCCTCAACCTGCATTGAAGAAGCGTGATGGAGTAAGATCTAGGCCTCGCCAATACTGGGGAATACTTCACTACTCGCCAGCCATAATTACATTTAATAGTAATTTTCTTTACTGATTCGGATGAGCCATCCATTTCGCGTCAGAGGTGGTGAGGTATACTACGTGCCTGCTTCCCCTATTATCTGTGCCCAGCAGTGGAATGCAAAAAGGTTGCAGCTAATACAAGTGAAAACGCGAAACACCTCTTTGTTGTTGAAATGAACTATATTAAGACAAAGTTAGTCAATACTGTCTGTTCCAAACTAAGGAAACATCTTTTTTTTTTTTTTTGGTATCGGGGGGGAAACCTTCAAAAGGTACCCAGCACCTTGGGAGAGGACACCGGGTTATGTGGGATTTGAACCTCACTAAAACCCCCTCGGTGGCCTCCTCTGCGTTTGGGGAGGACTCCGGGATCTCCCATGGAACGCACCGGTGTCCTCCATACGCGACGCCCTGAAAAGGGCCCATCTTTGGGAGAGCAGATGTGATCTCCTGCACCTTCCGATGCTTACGGCGGCATGCGGCCACACACACCGCCGTCCTTCCCGGGGCTGCTGGCTGGACGGGTCGAGCTCCCACTCTCACCGCCCGCAGCCCCGGAAGCCCCCTTTTAGTCGCCTCTTACGATCAGGCAGGGGATACCGTAGCTCTATTCTTACTCCCGAAGCTACAGGGACTAGCGCCGGGGGACGTTATGTACGTCCGCCCCGGCGGCTCCTTCGCCGAGCGGGATCTGCACGCTCCCGAGCTCGCTCAGCTTCCTCCTTTGCGCACATGACAGTGTCGCAGAAGGAGGTCACTGAGTCCCACGCGTCCCTGGAGCGCACCATCGCTGCAACGACGGCCGCCGGGGACAAGTCTTGTCCTATGTTTTGGACCAGGATCCGCCGCTCAGACTCCCAAGCTGGGCAGTGTTCGAGCGTGTGCTGCGCGGAATCCTGGTCGTGTCCGCAGTGGTGACATTTGGCAGACACCTCTCGCCCTATGCGGTGCAGATACTCACCGAAGCAGCCATGTCCGGTGAGCATCTGAGTCAGTCGGTAGGTGACGCGACCTTTACTCATCATCCAGGCCCGGAAGTTGGGCAAAATGGCGCCGACGGTTCGTTGACACGCGTTCCGCGGCTCCCGCATTCTGTCGCGCCAGCGCGTCAGAGCCCACCATCTGGCTCTCCGACGGAACTCTCCGATCGTCACATCCGAGGGTTCAACCCCCTGGCGGATGTCGCGGATCTTGTGGAAGACTTTTGCGTCCATATCCGCCAGGATGTCCAGGGGCGGAAACCGCGCCAAGACATAAGCCGCCTCATACGATATCGTCCGATATCCTCGTGCTACTCTAATCGCGATCTTGCGCTGCACAGCGTGGAGTTTTGCCCCGCGACGCCGGCTGCCCGATAGCCTTTCCGACCAAACGGGTGCGCCGTAGAGCGCGATAGAGCGCACGACCCCTGCGTAGAGGCGGCGGACTTCTTCCCTTGGTCCCCCGAGATTCGGCAGCAGTCTGTGCAAAGCACCCGCCACCTTATGAATCCGGGGGGCCAGACGATCGAAGTGCTCGTCGAAGCTCCAGCGGCTGTCGAGCACCAGCCCAAGGTATTTCATGTACCGGCCCGGCTGTATCTCAGCGTCCCCTACTCGTACTGACAGCCTAGGGGGTTCCTTCCACCTTTTGAGGCCGTGGAACCATAGCGCCTCCGTCTTTTGAGGCGCTATCCGAAGCCCTAGCTCGTGAATCCTTGCCACTATTTGTGCCACCCCTAATTCGGCAAGTCTGCCGGTTGTCTGGAAGGACTCTCCTTCAGTTAGGACGAGGGTGTCGTCAGCATAGCAGACGACGCTCACACCTGGTGGAAGCGCCGTCCGCAACACCGCGTCGTATGCGATGTTCCACAGGAGCGGCCCTAAGACTGACCCCTGAGGAACCCCGCACACCACTTCTCTCTCCATAACACTCCCGTAGCGGCCCGGGTAGCAAATGCTCCTGTCCGACAGGTAGTTCGCCAGTACAGTATCGGTGGACAAGTCCAGTGAGATTGTCAGTGCATTAGTCACTAGAACGAAGCGAGGTCACTCATTTGAACATTGTTTTTGGTACTCTGGCTGTATCCGTTTAATAATATTCTATATCCGCTTTTAGGTAGACCACATCCTGAATCAGGAAAAAAACAACGGGTTGCACTCCGGTAGTGCCGGCAGAAGTGAAAACTTGAACATTAACGTTGTGCATTTTTGATATTTTGGAATGGTTAGGGAATAGTTTCGCACGAATTGCTTTTATTATCAGTATTATTTTTCATCTAGTATTTTTAGTAGGTTTTCATCTAGTATTTTTATAAAGTAGTCTCTCATTTTCTTTCACTATTTCTTCATCACTTTTTCATTAATAGATGCACTTTGTTCAATGTCCATGTTTTAAAAACTTGATATAAACGAATTTTACAAGTATAAATAGTCGAGCCATAAGCTGTCACCCCTCCGTCTTACGAATATTCGGTCAGGCCACGTGTCCTGACGCGAGTTTAATATTTTTTACCCATCCCAAAAAAGTGCACAACGCCGCTAAAGAAGTTTTCACTTCAAAAAAGACTTCAAATTGAATAAGGCTTCTAAATAAAACTTTGTTTTCTTAAAAATAATTCGTAATTTCGAATAGAAATATATTTAAGCTGCTTTATTAACATTGAAAAACGTCGGTTTCATGATCGCAATGTTTTAGAGCTTCATAATTTTATTAGTTTTGTATTCATAATAAATTGGACAAATAAGTAATCCAATTGAGCATTAAGGGCCTCTTTCACCACCTTCAAGTAAAGTGACAAGTACACTAATTCTCGATTAAAGTCACCCGTGACTTCAATTTCAATTTCACTAATTATATGATAGATTAACGGATAGAATTATATGAGTAGCACTAATCATGTGATAAACTGACACGTACTCATAGCTTTTACTTGCCAATTAACTTTACTTAAGACTTAAATTGTATGCAGTCTTTCTTAATCTAATGTTATCTAACCGTATTTAAAAGCGACTGTAGTGTCGGACTTCGCAACCTTTTTTGATTTCGTATTTTTATATGCCTATTTATATCAGCAATAAAAATAAACAATAAAATCCATCATCACCACCACAATCACCAATCATTTATATACCTAGTCATCGTTTATGTAGTTATATGTATATTTATCATAATATGGACCTATACACCAACTAAGACTCGTAGAAGCCATGCTTATAATAGCCATGGGATCTGGTTCTGGTGGATCTGGAAGGCTGCAACTATTTTTGCGTCCCACTGGTCTCTCCCTCCACTGATCACAGGTCTCTCCCTAATATTAGGGAGGCCTGGCCTATTCCATCACGCTGCTCCAATGCGGTGTTGATGGTGATGCGGGTTAGTGGTGCGGAACCCTAAATGTTACTAGAATTCAGTTATTTCTCCATTACGCTATTCTTAGTTAGGACAGCTGACTAAAGCCATAAGTGACACAGTAATAATTAAGACCATATAAGTATATACGTAATTATGGTGTATGATTTGTAACATATTGCAAATTATTAAATGATAGCAATTTGCGTAAAGGGATACTTTCAAGGTAACCAGACTTTCCGCATTCGCACGAGTATCAAAATGATATGAGCGGGAAATATGTAATACATGGTGTAGGGTTGTCACATGCTCGATATTGCCGTGCTTCTCTTAAAGGCTTCTGTTGAAAAAGGATTATAAAAAAACGTAACTACCCATTACCAAAACGCTACAAAACTGTTTCCTACATCGCTATTATATATGGTAGATAGAAGCATTCTTCTCGGGTCATTACGGGGGTTGCGGATGGCTTCAACCGTTTAGTTAGCGGCCCCGGGAAGAGCGGCGGTTTGTGACTGGCCGCATGCCGTCAAAAGTCCGGGGAATGGGTCCACCATAGCTCTCCGGATGATGGGTCCGTTTTGTTGCACCCCGCGTGAAGGTCACCGGTACGTTCCTCTGGAGATCCCGGAGTAATACCCAAGCGCTGTGGCAGGCCACTGAGGGTTTTAGTTTTAAAAACTCACAAAGCCCGGTATCTCTAGATGGTGGTATAATTTTCTTGTTATTGTGTCCTGCGTCCATTTCTGTCGTGAAGCAATTCTTTTGAGTTTCATTGAAAAGGTGCAGTTGTCAGCCAGTCTAATCTGAGATGACCATCATTCTCCAGAAACATATGAAAAACTCAGGATTGATTGAGTTTATCCGTAGATAACCAAGGGGTAGTCATAAAAATTGTCTTTTCCTACAATTTTCTTTGGCTACAGTTAACACTGTTTGGACTGCTACTGTATTTAAATAAAAAGTAAAATTCTAATTCTTTTCATTAATTATTCTTAAGGTGATCGAATGTCCCTAATACATCTTATATGTACGAGTATATTCTCAAATGCCTATAGAATATATTTATTGTATCGTAAAAATATTGTATGTGACTATTTTCTCCGTCTATTGACAGTATGCAGTAATATTTATTCCATACCGACAACCCTATATATGGACTATGTAAACACTTAAATAATTACATTCGTATGTATATTGAGCTAATTGTTTACTTAATAACTTATGATTCAGTATATGAATGAAGTTGCACCAAGTAAATGGACTTAAAGTAAATACACAAGTAGATTGTACAATCCCAATCATAATTAAAATAAGCTGTAAATAATTTGCAACCGACTGCAAGCCTTTGATGGTACCTACTAATAAAATCCGACCAAGTGCTATACGGACTCGCGCTCAATGGGTTCCGTACCATTATCTATAAAAAAACACGTTTATTGTATGGGAGCCCCCTTAAATATTTATTTTATTCTATTTTTAATAATATTTTTATAACAATAGCGGCAACAAAAATACATCATTGCATTTGATTATCCATTGAAATCATTGCATTAAGATTGAATGAAAGGTAAATTGTGGTTTACGATTTATGACATATTAAAAAAAACTACTTACTAGATCTCGTTCAAACTAATTTTCGGTGAAAGTTTGCATCGTAATGTACATTATATATTTTTTTTAGTTTTATAATTTTCTTATTTTAGAAGTTACAGGGGGGGGCACCAACATTTTACCACTTTGGAAGTGTCTCTCGCGCAAACTATTCAGTTTTGAAAAAAAAAAGGTACTAGAAACCTCAATATCATTTTTGAAGACCTATGGATATTTATTTTTTTAAATTAAGTTTCAGTTCCAAGTATGGGGAACCCTCAAAATTTATTGCTTTTTTTCTATTTTTGTGTGAAAATCTTAATGCGGTTCACAGAATACATCTACGTACCGAGTTTCAACAGTATAGTTCTTATAGTTTCGGAAAAAAGTGGCTGTGACATACGGACGGACAGACAGACAGACATCACGAATCCATAAGGGTTCCATTTTTTGCCATTTGGCTACGGAACCCTAAAAAATTACACCTGCACATTTCTGTAGTGTATCTATCGATGACTAATTGTTTAAGGTCAAACCTTGGCTGCAACCCTTTTTGCGTCCCACTGCTGGGAACGGGTTTATCCCAATTATTGGAGAGACCATGAGATCGGTGGAGATCGGATTAATGGCCAACCCACTGTCGGATGTTTTCAAACCGCCCATAAGGCCTCCGACTATGTTTAATCGATAACAACCGGGACCGACGGCTTAACGTGCCCTCCAAATCACGGAAACGCGCATGAATTTTTTGCCACTAGCGGTCACCCATCTCACACCTGACCGCGCGCGATTGGCTTAACTGCGTAGATCGCTTGCGTTCTACGGTCGCCGCCGGGCCATGCGGGCTTCGCGTGAAGCCTTGCTTGTTAATTAATGTTATACGACTCATATATAGAATTTCTAGCTGGGTTTTTAAAAAATGTAAAAGAGTGCGATCTACCATTTTTGTAGGTGGTAGAACTATTATGGTTCGCCCGGGGAAGTACCACCGCTGCAACCACTTCTGCCGTGAATCAATTCTATTGTGTTTCGGTGGAATGTTGCAGTTGCCGGCCACACTTACCTACATGAGTCGACCACCACCCTCCGGAGTAGCAACGCAACTGCATACGACCTTAGACAAGACTTACCTATGCTTGCTTGAGGTTGTATGTAGATGTCCATGGGCTGCCGCGACCACTTAACACCACGTGGCCTGCATGCTCGTCTGCTACTCCATTTAAATAAAAAAATCCAGGTGCGTTCCTGTGGTAAAGAAAATTTGTTATGTTGGTACCCGCCTATCACTTTCTCCATCACCTTCTCCTCCGTCCTCCATATAACATTATAAAGTATTGAAATGTCATCGTGTATGCCTAAGCGCATTTGGTCGGCATGTAGGACTGTAACCTAAACCTGTAACCTGTTATCAATATAAAAGGGATTGCTTTTTTTATCTGTAGTTGTATTAATAATTTGTATCTGTTATTAGTTATTACTGTTATTAGGTATCCAGCTTGCGCCTGAATCTTGGGATTAAAGTAGTATCTATCTAAAGAATAAGCACACACCATTTTGTATAGTTTTATAATTATTTAAAGTTTTATACGTAGGCTACAAAATCAACAACCTTTGTTCCATAATACGTATGTTATAATGACGACCCGCGTGGCGTAATGGTTACCATGCCGGACTGCCGATTGGAGGGTTCCGGGTTCGATTCCCGGCGAAGCATAAAATTTAATGATGAGTTTGAATTTCTGTTCTCGGTCTGGTTGTATGTGTTTCTGTCTTTGTGTGTGTCCATGGCACCCACGACACAGGGTATATCAACTCTACTGTTGGGCTGTGAGTGTGAAGCGTTATTATTATTAATCTCAAGCAAATGATTTATCTTTGCGATCAGTGGAGGCCCACCAAAGAAATTATAAGATTCGCTAATCGCAGTAAAAGTGAAGGACACGGGCCGGACGCTGCGCAACGACGGATCCGTGTGAACTAGTTCACTGATCCTATGGGGAGTTTAGCGTCGAGCCAATAGCCTAGTTCGCGCTTACATTATTTTGTTGTATAGGTGGTAGATACATGATTTAACTAGTATTATCGTTGCAACCATTAATGCCTAAGAGTCAAGCATTTATTTTGCGGTCGCAGCCTTCAATTTTGGTCGCCAAGAAATTCACCGGGTCACTAAGAAACTTGAGGGAACAGATGTCCCAAATGGCTTGTTTCGCCTTACGCGTGTATATGTATGGATTTTGGGGGGGGGTCATGTCCCCTGTGACCCCCCTGGGACCGCGCCTGACTTAAGTCTAACTTATGTTTAGCTATTTCGTTTGGTGCTAATTAATTTCTGACAAATACTTCATATATCTTCTTCATCCATTTTTTGTGATATCAAAGTGCAAGATGGGAATTTATTGCACCTAATTTGTAAGTGTCATGTGTAATACCAGCAGAATTACACACGATACTTACAAATTGGTGGTCTTAGATATATAGGCACAGAAAATTAGGAAATCAATAAACAGATAAAATATTACTTACTTATGCTGACAGATTCGCCTCATTTTTCATCACAGAGCTTTTTTAACTATTGAAACAAACCTTTATTCTTACTATTTATATCCTATAAGAGTTCCTTATTATATTTGAGGAACATAACTCAAAAAAATGTCAGGTTTCTTTCTGCTGTTATATCTGTACCATCTGCATCGTCATAAAGTCAATTTCATTGGAATATTGAGTCCGGATATCAGATAACAAAAGATTACCTATCACTAACAAATCTAAGCGATCTTTGACTATGTCAGTCCAGCACAATTTTAAACCTTATGGCCTTATAATAAAGACTATATATTAAGTGATGTTAAAAGTGCTACAAAACAGATACAGATTACCGTCGATTTGGCAACAGAAAGGAACGTTAACGGCTTCCTCAGGAGGTGTGTTTTTGGCCGTAGTATGCAATATTGGTAGAAGTGGCATTTTGTCGTAACGTCAAGAATTTGATGGAGATTTCCTCCCAAATCATCTTATGACCACTATGCCTTGGCATAGGCCATATTGCAACCAAATAGACTGACGAACTAAAGAAGATATAGCGTCCAGCCAGAGTGGTGGTGACACACTCACACCCTCCCTCCCCTGATTCCCAGTTTCGTGGGTACTATGAACACACAGAGAGATAGAAACACAAACACTCCGACTTTAAACTCACCATTAAAATTACTGCCTCGCCGGAAATCGAACCCGGGACCCTTCGATCGACAGTCCGGTGTGATATCCATTGCGCCGCATGGACCGTCAAACGATTATTACAACAGTAGTAGAAAAATTAAGGGAGGCCTGTGTCCAGCTCTTCCTTAAACCCATCGGTTATCATAGTTTCAATAATATAGTAGAGACCATATCTAAGTCCATTCAACCTATGGTTCTGTTTGGAAACGTTGGTGATTAACGACACGACGTCGATTAGCGGCACGCACTTGGCTCTGTCATTTGACAATTGTGACATTGCTGATGAGTGTACTTTGTACACCCATACCTAAATAGACTAAATATACCGGTTAAAATATCGCACTTCCATGCCAAGGACGGGGTTCCTAATACAGGGATGAACCTTAAAAAAATATGTATTACTTTTCCCCCCCGTTTAAGCCTGGTAGAGACATTCAGTTAAAACTGGCACTCATATCGTCAGATAAACTATTTCTCAGTTTGGTTTACACACGATATGACTAAACTGTACAGTTCGACTGTTCAGTTTAAATTGTGCAGGAAAAAATGAAGGTCTGTAGCGGGCATTAGACATACTCGTATGTTTATGGACACAATTCAGTACACAGATAACTTTCTGAGGTTTTTTTAGGAATGATTAGGTATTTAAATTATAGTCCCTGTAGCTTCGGGATTAAGAATAGAGCTACGGTATCCCCTGCCTGATCGTAAGAGGCGACTAAAAGGGGGCTTCCGGGGATGCGGACGGTAAGAGTGGGAGCTTGACCCGTCCAGCTAGCAGCCCCGGGAGGGACGGCGGTGTATGCGTGGCCGCATGCCGCCGTGAACACCTGAAGGTGCAGGAGAGCACATCTGCTCTCCCGAAGATGGGCCCGTTTTGGGGCGCCGCGCGTGGAGGACACCGGTGCGTTCCTATGGAGATCCCGGAGTCCTCACAAACGCAGAGGCAGGCCACCGAGGGGGTTTTAGTGCGGTCAAATCCCACATAACCCGGTATCCTCTCCCAAGGTGTCGGGTACGTTTTGAAGGTTTCCCCCCGATACCAAAAAAAAAGAAAGGTATTTAAATTATAAACTTTAGAGAATGATACCTGCGTAGGCAGTTTTGGAAATTAAATCCTTTAAGGCAGTAAAATACCAGATGAAAGTTTATGATAAAATTGGGTCACATGAAGTCTTTGGAGTGTATTTTCCATCAATCCATTCAATAGCCTTTACAATTCCACTTCTGGACTAGACCTCCTCTAATGTTCCGCTACATCCTCTAATGTCCGGTCCTGCGCCCTCCGGATCCAGATGCTCCTCGCTGTATGGATAGTGTTTTGACGTCCGCAAACTTATGTACGAATCCTCTGAAAGGAAAAAAAACTGGCCAAGAGTAAGACAGACTCGCGCACAAAGCGTACCGTACCATTATCTATAAATTACCACTATTTTCAACTGACAGAATTCTTACTTATTAAAAAAATGAATCAAAATAGAAAATAAAAATAACAAAAATCAATTGCATAAAATTAGTCAATACTTAGCTGTAAAATTTTATCTGTACCTAACCAAACTAGCTATAATAATAATATTCAGACCGGAATTAAACTAATGAAATTAATTTAAGTCCGGTCTTTTAGGTCTTATAGATTTTGCTGTATTTTACGAAATCAGCGGGCGCGGAATGGTCAATTTACATCTTCTTTCATAAACAAATTTTTTTTTTTTGAGATCCTCATAACGAGCCTTTTATATTTATATTTGAAATTATATAAATATATAGTATTTTTTTTTCATCACCGTGGAGCAGCGATAAATGCGCACATTACAAATTTCTTTGTCAGAGGTGCCGGTGATGGAAAAAATCGTGATATTTAATTGATTACGATGTTCTCCATCGCCGTGCATGCTTGAGAGGTATTCTTAATTTCTCGAAAGCATGACGTCCACCTATCCGCACTTGGCCAGCGTGGTGGACTATGGCCTAAATCCCTCTCACTAGTGAGAGGAGACCTGTGCCCAGCAGTGGGACATAAAAAAGGTTGAAAAAAAAAAAAGTATTTTATATATGACACAGTAAAGTTTGCAAAACTTTTTTTTAAATTTCCTTATTCGTCCCCCGAAAATGACCCTTATTTTTAATTGCAAATTTGGTTCAGTCGATTCCAAGCAAATTGGCTGTGACAGACAGACAGAGGTACTATAGTGATCCTTTAAGTGTTCCGTTTTTTTGTACGGAACCCAAAAAATCAATCTATAAACACATGCGCAATTCGAGTCTAAGATATTATATTTATTTATTTTAGCTGAACTACTTGGGAGTACATACAACGGTAAACACGCGACGGAGAGAGGCGTGCGCCCTTCGACCGACTCCGGTTGGAGGTTCCGGTAGCACAGATCTTAGAACTGCGATACGTCGGATGTGGCACTTATACCCATTTTCACTAACCATAGGATACGCCTAAATCAGATCCCTAAACATTTAGGAGTTGCCTAGAGGAAAAACACTTTTTACTACGACGTTAGACATAAACTAAAGTTACGACACGGATTTAGGATAGCCTAATGCTTACGTGCCCCTAAACTGACACATATGACAGTCGCTCAAATTGATAATGGATTGACGAACAAACCTATGGACAACTGTCAAAAAACTAGGCTACTAATAAAATAGGATCAACTATACATCGATTGGTGAAACAAAACTTTATGCTAAGCATTGCCCTAAATTAGGAGTTACTTAGTTAGGTGTTCCCTAGTTGGTCGTTAGTAAAAACGGGCATTTGTATCGCAGAAATGATATATTAAAATCAAAATAAAATAAAAACTGTCTATTTTAAAACACAATAGGAAGGTACGAACAAAACGTAATATTTATCCTAAATACAAATCATACTTAAAATATATAAAAAGTTTGTACAAAACATATTTTGTTAATTAAATATTTTGTTAAATATCGTGAAAACAAATCATAACACGTAATCAGTTGCTAGATATGAATTATAATCAGTCCAAAGTTATACAATAGGGGCTGCACCCATTTCTGCAGTGAAGTAATTTTATTGTATTTGGTGATAAATCTTAAGAATCCATGGGCTTCAGACACAACTCACCGTGTGGCGTGCATGCTCGTCTGCTTCCATTTAATTAATATAATCCAGCTGCTTACAACTAATTCTTGCAAACAAAACATGCTACAAATTTATTTCATTTATTTTTTTATTGTTAACTTATCTCGGGAAAAATGGTAAATCATTTCGTTCAACATTTAAAATAATCAGCTCTTAGATCATCAAGACTTAGATCATATAGACTATTGCTCGTTTTCACTAACGACGAATAAGGGAACGCCTTAACTTTACTAAGTAGGTATCTCCTATTTTAGGGCAATGCTTAGCACAAAGTTTCGTTTCACCCATCGATATATATAAAATAGGTTGGTGCTACCTTATGAGTAGCCTAGTTTTATGACAGTTGTCCATCATTTTGTCCGACAATCTATTATCAATTTGAGCGACAGTCACCTGTGTCAGTTTAGGGGCACCTAAGCACTACCTCACCCAATTCGGCCCAATTCGGTGTCTTAACTTTAGGTTATACCTAACGTCGTTAATCGTGACTTAAGGGTTAGTGAAACGGGATTTAGGCGTATTCTATAGCTAGTGAAAGTGGGTGTATGAGTCTTCTGTATTGCGTTGCATTTTTAACCTATATATCAAATTTAATTTGCTATCCATGAGCTCACTTGATTAATTAACTGCACCCTCCATTCCTATTGAGTTTCGTACATCAAAGCTGTATGACACATTGCTTTATGACATACCTATAGTAATTAAGCTCATTCATGTATATTATAGATTATCGGTACCGATACGGTACTCAATAATTTATTTAGTGACATTGGAAAAGAATATTTATTCGTGTTGAATACCTGCTTGGTCTGTGACCTTGAAAATACAAGTTATATAAACCGATTTAATAACTAACGATTAAACAAATTAAAACGCAATAGCTGTCTCTGTTTCCGGTTGCAAATCAAAAAGTTGATCAATCACTTTTAAGTCGTACCTACGAGTATTAAATTAAGTATTATGTGTATGTGTATGTGTAAAGTATTAAGTATTATGTGTATGTGTAAACGTTGCTTGGAAAAAAGCAATTTATTTTCTTGGTTTAATTTCAAACAAAACACTCTTTTGCTTAATGCGTTACTTAACAAAGAAATAGCTCCCAATTTTTAAAAAAACATAAAAAGTAAAAAAACATAATATGCTGTGAGTTTTGAACCCGGGCCTCTAGTTCCGCAGTCAGCCTACGAAACCATTCGGCCAAGAAAGCTTTTTAACGAGGAAAATTTTAAACAGGATTGGCAGATAACGTTTTACGGCGTTCTACGCCACAATATTATCAATACTCTCCAGATGTTAGGAAGAGTCATATTTTTCAGTTTATATTTAACGGATAAAATGGCAATTTCTAAAAATTACACCTATTGGATCGATTTATCACCCTCGAAACCAGGGTAGGTACTAAATTTCATGTAAATTGTTGGTGTCGTTTCCGAGATTCGAAATATATATATTATATTAAATATATTTAGGTATATACAAGATTTGCTCCTTTAAAGTTATTAGATAATATTTGTCACTGTCCCAAAAAAATCTGACACTTTATGGGAGAATAAATGATAACTGCATATACATATTATATGTACAGGATGATCTTATAATAGTAAGTTATTTGCAACTTTAAACAACTTTGTTAATCGATCGCATTTTTTTTTGTTTTTCATATTTTAATAAGTGCCATGTTTTCTAGTCTCGAAGGTAATATGTCTATTAATACGCGCTTGACCAGCATAGTGGAGTATGTTGTGAATCTCTCTCAATTTCAAACCAAGACCTGTGCAGAAAGGAGCTCTTTGTATTGTGCCTGTGCCCTGTCATAAGAAATTAGCTGCAACCCTTTTCCGTCCCACTGCTGGGCACTGTTCCTCTCCGTAATTAGGGAGGCCTGAAGATTACCCCACCACGCTCCAATGCGGGTAGGCAGAGATGCGGATGTTTTTAAACCGCCCATAAGGCCTCCGACATGGATTGACTGCAATATATCGATCAAAAACCGGGACCGACGGCTTATGTGCCCACCCAAGCACAGAAAATGTGCATGAAATTTGCCACTAGCTGTCGTCCATCTCACACAAGGACACAACCGTTTCACTTAGCTGCACAACTTGCGTTTCTCGCTAGCCACAGGGCCAAGTGCTTTTCCATCTACCATGGGCTACGTAAATAATATTAATAAGAGCCCTTTAACAATCACATTACTTTTTTAAAAGTAGGTACAGGACTAAAATCACGAAAGGACAGTGTTGGCCATATGTCAAGGTTTCCACGACACGCCTTCGTGAAATGTCACCGCCATGCTTTTACCCTTATTACCATTGTTTGGGGTCAATGCCCTGATATTTATGATTTGATCTGAGTTAAATTGAAATGGCAGCCGCGCTTATTGAAATCTCCAGTCACAATCAAACGTACTGCGTAATACAAAAATCGAGATTTCTCTTGGCTTGGCTGGCTGCAACCCTTTTTGTGTCCCACTGCTGGGCACGGGTCTCTCCCTCTTATTGGGGAGGCCTAGAGCTTACTACGCTTCACCACGCTGCTCCAATGTGGGTTGGTGGAGATGCAGGTTAGTGGCCAACCTGCTGTCGGATGTTTTCAAACCGCCCATAAGGCCGTCAATCTCACACCCGACCGCGCCCTTTTAGACCGCTTGCGTTCTACGCTAGCCGCCGAGCAATGAACGCTTCCGATTTCTTTTACTTAGAAGCAATATGATTAAATCCATTTCGGGATTCATGCACCTCACTTGGCATGCTCTTCTTACGTTTAACATTGTTATAAAATGCATAAATTTTTTGTCTCACTCTTTTTCTTTTGTGTAAGTGAAGAAGTGAAACCCTACTAGAAGAAGAATTAAGCTGGTTTGGTAAATGCATTTGTAGCAAACAGGTCTGGAATTATGTGGTCACAGCACCACATGATCAATGGTCATCTTATACTAACTTCCAAAAATTTGAAGTTCTATTTTTATTGTACCTATAGATCGGGAGCAGAAAAGATCCTAAATTATACATTATATCGTGCGGTCGTTAGGGTCCAGAGTTATTCCTTTAAGGCAAAAATATTTTCTAACTTTTTATTTTTATTTGAATGGAGTAGCAGACGAGCATGCAGGCCACAACCTACAGACCACAATCTACATACAACCTCAAGCAAGCATAGGTAAGTCTTGTCTGAGATCGTATGCAGTTGCGCTGCTACTCCGAAGGCTGGTGGTCTTTCCACGGAAACACAATAGAATGGTTCACGGCAGAAGTGGGTGCAGCGGTGGTACTTCCCCGGGCGAACGATAATAGTTCTACCACCTACAAAACAACAAAACTGGGACGAAAACAGAGGGGGGGAAAATTATAAACCATTGAAGTTTTCTTTATACGCCACACCATGGTTAATGTAATAAGCTTATCATAATCTATATTCTTCGTATTTTATTTCTATGACATCATCGCTTCTCTTCTTATCTCTTAGGCTGTTGCGGCATAATAAGGCATTTAGCAAAACTCGATTGTATCATAACAGTAAAATGAGGGGATTTATCACAAATGAATATTTATCGGCCGAGTTTCGTTGGCTGTGCAGAATATTTGCGAAATTTTGAGCGGTAAGTGAATTTGAGCAATGAGGTTAATCATATTTTATTCGGTTACTGGTTTTCTTCCTTTAAAATACGAGATTACATCCAAACGAAGGTGAACAGGAATAATAAAAATTTCCATTTTCAAAAGATCAAAACATTACTTACCACTCAGATTATTCGATAAATAAATTAATTACGACCAGAAATAAAACGGACAGAGCTTCTGCATTTTTTTATTAACAAGCAGAATGACACAGAATAATGGCTGGCAAAGGTTTAATTAGTGTTGATTAAAATTTGACATGTATGGTACATCTATTTGATTTCGATTTTACTAAGGGCCCGACTCAAAAATAGTTTTAAGCGTCACTACCATTAGCAAGAAAAGTATCAAATGCGAAGTACTGAACAATATTATTTTTTACCGTTTGAAGGCGGTTTTTTTTTTGTTAAAAATTTATATAATTTCACTGTTTTTAAAACCTTTAATTTAATAATTCTGTATTGTTTAAGCATAAATGGCGATATTTCCACATATTAGTGCCTATAAAATTTGAGAGTTCCCCTCGATTTCCCTCGGATCCCATCATCAGATCTTGATTTGGTGACGGTTGGACCATCTCGGGAGCATAAGTTTTTGAACAAATAAACATTTATCGAAAGAATTTTCTTTCAACTCCTAACATTCGTAGTACCTCCCATCATCAGCTCAGCAACATGATATGATAGTTACTATGCGCAAATATCAATTTTGGTTCAGAAAATATAAGAAAATCAATATGTGTGCCTATAAAATTTGAGAGTTCTTCTCGATTTCCCTGGGATCCCATCATCAGATCTTGACTTGTTGACAATGAGACCAACTTGGAAGTATAAGCTTTCAAACAAAAAAAGAATCATCAAAATCGGTTCATAAACGACGAAGTTATCTACAAACAAACATAAAAATATATACGGTCGAATTGAGTAACCTCCTCCTTTTTTTGAAGTCGGTTATAAATAATAAAAAATATATATTTAGATCAAAAAAATATTTATCGCAACTCCCACAGTTTTGTAATATACCTAGAGATATTTATTTTATTAAATACTAGCCTTCCGCCAGCGGCTTCGCTCGCGTGGGCCCGTTTAATGGGTCCCCGTAGGATAAAAAATAGCCTATGTGCTATTCCAGGCTTCATTGCTATATTAAAATCATAGGCGTTTAGCTAGTTGCTTCAACCGCGTTGACCCTATTACCCGTTTTTACGTAGGAATGAAGCATTTTCCCGCGGTAAAAAGTAGCCTATGTTACTCAAAGTGAATATAGCTTTTTAATGGTGAAAGAATTTTTGTAATCGGAACAGTAGTTTTTGATTTTATTCATTACAAACATACAAAAATACAAATCTTTCCTCTTTATAATATTAGTAAAGATATCACAACTTTTGCGCGTAATTTGGATGCATCTAATATTTAATTAACAATTAATTTAGATTATGCATGACATGAATTGGCGTTAGTGCACGATCTTCTTCACCTTTAACCGAACCGAGAGGTTAAATAATCATTATATAAGTTGTTGTTCATTCAATTGCGGCTTGAATCCTTATACTCGTATGTATTGTTAATGCAAATGTAAGTTAGTTTGTTTGTATGTTTCTTACTGTTTCACGTCTAGAGTCTGCAGGGACAGATTTGGACTATCCTAAGTAGATGATGATGATAGTCTGCAGTATTTTTATCTGTTTTTAATCTATCTATAATTTTGCATTCTAATAAAAATAGTCATTGGAAACCAGAATCTATAAGAAACGTAAGCCAGATATTGTCTTTCTGAAAAGATTTTGTAATCACTATTAAAATGATAGTCTTGAAAGTTAGTGAACAGCTGTATACCAATAGTTGAAACGCAATGCCAATGGCTGGCGTATGGTAAGCTAGATAGCGTATGGTAAGCTAGATAGCTTACCATACGCCAGCCATAGGCATTTATAATTGATAGGTGAACAACCTGCCAACAGTGGACTACGAAAGGCTGAACGATGGATCCATACACAGGCCTCTCCTAATGTTCGCCACATCTTCCGGGCCTAAGCTTTTTGAATTCAGCGGCTTCCCGCTCTCTTCTTTAGGTCGTCAGTCCACCTGGATGGAGGGTACCGCTAGTGACAAATTTCTTGGTTGTTGCCGTGCTTCGAGAGACACGTAAAATCGCCGGTCCTTATGAGTGTTTTGAAAAGATCCGATTGGTTGGCCACTAACCCTCATCTCCACCAATCTACATTAGAGCAGCTTGGTGGAGTAAATAAGCTCAAGGCCTGCCCAATTGAAGAAAGAGACTCGTGCCCAACACTGGGGTATAAATTTAACTGTAGTGAATTTTGGAATTTTAGTATGGAAGCATGAAGATTTTATGTCTATGCTTTTCCTTTGCAGTAGAGCAAATAAGTACTAATAAATAAGGACTTGAAGCGCGCATGGCCTGGCGGCTAGCGTAGAACGCAAGCGATCTATGCAGCTGAGCCAAACGGGCGCGGTCGGGTGTGAGATGGGTGACCGCTAGTGGCAAAAAAATTCATGCGCGTTTCCGTGCTTCGGAGGGCACGTTAAGCCGTCGGTCCCGGTTGTTGTCGACAGATAACAGTCGTTAAACCTAGTCGGAGGCCTTATGGGCGGTTTGAAAACATCCGACAGCGGGTTGGCCACTAACCCGCATCTCCACCAACCCGCATTGGAGCAGCGTGGTGGAGTAAGCTCCAGGCCTCCCCAATAATGGGGAGAGACCCGTGCCCAGCAGTGGGACGCAAAAAGGGTTGCAGCCAAATAAGGACTGGCTTCAAACTAAGATGAAATTAGGCAAACTTATCCGACTCATCCGATTAAATACTTATCCGAAATTTATTTGATTGATGTTATAGATTGATATTAAATTTTAATTTGGGAAGTAGTATAGTAACAGATTGCATTACATTTGTGTTATGGAATTCAAAGTGTAAAATTACATTAATTTGCATGCCGACAAGGTAGAATAAGTGGAAAGTATACTTACCTACTACTTTTAAGACCTTTATCGTAACCCTTATTCTGGCAAATAAAGATTATGAATTCTGAAAACAAAAAGTGAAACATAGCTAGAAATGGTCCGGAGATGTCACCTAAGTTATATATTAGTCTATGGCTATCTGTTGGTCTATAAAACTGAACTACATTATGTGTATTTCTATTAATTAATGTACAAAAATCGAGTAAATGTAAGTATGTATGTGCACATGTACAGCCCGAGTTCATACAGTTGTTCGTTCGTTCGTTAACGGATGGTGGCGTCGTTTATTTCAATTCATTTTTGTAATATAGGTACATAAAGATAATCTATTTAATATTATATTTTAACCACGAAAAATAGATTTAAATAATTGAATTTTTTACACGCAGTCGATATAGGCGGCACTTGAAAAAAATCACTGATTTTGACGGGTTGACAGATGTTCGCGATCGACCGTCGAGTGAAATTTGTGTCTAAGGGCATATACCATAGTATACAATCGTGTGAAGTCGAGCACGTTCCTTTATTGTAAATAGTTTTTGAGAAAAACTGAACTTATAGACTAATCAATTGTATTGACCAGTTCTGAAAGGGATATAAAGATATTAATGTGATGAAGGATCTCCTAAATAAAATCGTACTTATAACTTTACCATTTAAGTAACCACTATCTAACAAAAATTATAAACCTTGTCGGATGACGTTAACAGGTGTTAATCAAAAACAGATTTGGCTACCGATACGACATAATGAATTTGTTATGGAAATCAAGTTGATTAGTGAAAAGTAACTCGAACAGCAAGGTCAATATCTTGTAGGTACTTTTGTAAAACTTGTTTTTGACAACCTTGTCAATAACTTCTCTGTTCTGGAAATAACGAAACTACTGCACCTTTTATGCATAATTCAAAGATGACTTTATAAAATTAAATGGTAATTTGAAGACCCGTGTGGCGTAATGGTTACCATAAGGCCGTTTGTCCACCGCCGCCGTCATCGGCACGTCACCGAGAACGAGATGACGGCGCCGAAGTAGCGGTACATACATTTAATATGCCCGCTTGTCCACCACACGTCCGACACCCGAGCGCCGTCATCCCGGCCGCCGAAATTTCGAGCAGATCGGCGTGACCGCTAGAACGGGCCCGAGATCTTGACGGGCCGATGTGCCGGCAATACAAAACACATTTGAACTCGTCCACACACTGCCGTCGAACCGTCACTTTTAGCTCGGTTATTATTGTTACGACTTTGAGTACCTATATCTCGAGAACAAAGCGTCGTACAGCAAAACCCCAAAAACGCATAAACAGGTATTAGGTCTACTATCGAACAGTGAAGAAAGTTCTCGAAAAATAGGTCATAAGAAAAACATCGATTTCTACCAGTAAACAAATTACGTGAGTACGCGAGTACGTACCTATTTATAGCGTACATGTATAGGTTGTTTACATCGCGGGTCGCGGCTATTGTTTATGACTACATAAGCTGTACATAGGTGCGTAATAACATAAAGGAAGGTTCGGGACGGGTCTATTGTATTTGGTGGTTCGGGAAATTTCTAGAGAACCATGGGTGGCCGTATATAAGGCACGCGCCGAGCCGCGACTGGGCAGTTTATTTCCGGAAGTGAAAGCGAAGCGATCTCTACCAAGCGACAAGGAAGAATTATTTCGACGACTCAAGCTAAGATATTGGACTATAGTGATTGTGCATTGTGATTCGGACTCTGTTAAGTGGATTTTTGTGGAAGCTGACAATAAACGCCTTCTACGTTACCAACGGCATTTTCATTACCCATAGCGCGTAACAATTGGTGTCAGAAGCGGAATGCCGTTAGTACAACGAGACGAAGAGGGGCGCACTCCGAGGACCAGGAGACAGGTCGGTATGGATGCTGCGCGACAACTTGCGGCTGAAGGGGAGGATGAGACTGCTGCACCGGGGTCGTCATCAGGGGCAACCGCAGCACCGGCTCCGGCAATGGATATGACAGCGCTTCTTGCCGCTATGCAGGGGATGCAGGAAAGGATCCAGGCCAGTCAAGAGGCCAGCCTTCGACAGATGCAGGCCAATCTAGAAGCTAAGTTAGAAGCCAGCCAACGTGAACAGGAAGCCATCCGACGTGAACAGGAAGCCAGCCGCCGTGAACAGGAAGCCAGCGTTCGACAAATCCAGGATCAAATCCAGACCAGTCAAGAGGCCAGCCGTCGAGAGATCATAGAGAAAATCGACAGTGGACTTACTGGCCTTGGCGAGAAAGTTAAGGAAGTGGAGCATGAGGTTAAGGGAGTCACGCTAAGAACCGACCAATTGGAAGAGCGGGTGGAAGAGCTAAGCAAGGAGGTCGTAAAACTGAAGATCCGTGAACCGATTTCAGTACCTTCTGCGTCATCCGCGAGGCTCGACCTACCACACTTTGACGGAAGCTCTTCCTGGGCAGCTTTCCGGTACCAGTTCGAGACGCTTGCGAAAGCAAATGCTTGGGGACAGGATTACTCCTTTACCGCTTTAACCCTGGCCTTAAGAGGGGATGCCTTAATGACAATCGAAAACCGACCGAAGGAAGGCAGGACACTGGAAACTCTAATGGAAGCGTTAGAAACTCGCTATGGCGAGAAACACCTCGAGTATGTGTACCGAGCTCAGCTTCGAGAGAGAACACAGAAGCCCATCGAGAGCCTCCAGCAGTGGGCAACAGAGGTTGAAAGACTTGTAAGGCGTGCCTACTCTTCGACACCAGGGAATATAGAAGTGTACTTACTGCAGGCATTTGTCGACGGGATACGAGACCTAGAGGTCAGGGCTGCTGTGCGCCTGGGCCATCACCAGACTCTGAAGAGTGCTTTGGCCCATGCCCTGGAAGTCGAAGCCGTGAGACAAGATACAAGGTACCATAAAGTAAGGGAAGTGGTAATGGAACCGAAGAGGCCACGTTTTGTCCCCACTTGCTACGAATGCGGGGAAAAGGGGCATATTCGTTTGGAGTGTCCTAAGAAAGTTGCGAAGGGAAGATGGGTTCCTTACTATGGGACCCATGCTGAAAAGAAGGTACGCAAACCTGTCTTAGCAGATAAGGTGTTCGGTGCCGCCAAACCTGTGGCTACGGCGTCAAAGGACCGCGAGATAGAAGAGCGTTACCGAAAGCAGGCAGTTGGAGCCTGGCGCGAGACTGAGGGGAAAGAATGTTGGAGGTGCAGAAATGGCGACACCGGGGAACGATGTGGAGGCAAGGATTGCGGGAAGGACACTCGCAGTTACAGTAGGGATTGGCCTACGAGGAACCAGTATCTACGTCCAGTGACGCGAGAAGCTGCAGTTCAAACGGAAACTGCACATGAAGTATCCTTAAGTGGAAAATGGCAAAACAGCGCCGACTGTCAGAAACAAGAAACAACCGGACATGTGAAATTAATAAGGACGCAAAGTTGCGACGATGAATGGAAAAACGAAAACATGTAGACCGACTAGCAAAATACCACGGAAAGAATCATGCTCGGGACGAGCATGACTAAGGAGGGGGTAATGTTACGACTTTGAGTACCTATATCTCGAGAACAAAGCGTCGTACAGCAAAACCCCAAAAACGCATAAACAGGTATTAGGTCTACTATCGAACAGTGAAGAAAGTTCTCGAAAAATAGGTCATAAGAAAAACATCGATTTCTACCAGTAAACAAATTACGTGAGTACGCGAGTACGTACCTATTTATAGCGTACATGTATAGGTTGTTTACATCGCGGGTCGCGGCTATTGTTTATGACTACATAAGCTGTACATAGGTGCGTAATAACATAAAGGAAGGTTCGGGACGGGTCTATTGTATTTGGTGGTTCGGGAAATTTCTAGAGAACCATGGGTGGCCGTATATAAGGCACGCGCCGAGCCGCGACTGGGCAGTTTATTTCCGGAAGTGAAAGCGAAGCGATCTCTACCAAGCGACAAGGAAGAATTATTTCGACGACTCAAGCTAAGATATTGGACTATAGTGATTGTGCATTGTGATTCGGACTCTGTTAAGTGGATTTTTGTGGAAGCTGACAATAAACGCCTTCTACGTTACCAACGGCATTTTCATTACCCATAGCGCGTAACATTATTTTGTCAATCATCAAATGTCATATCATATCATAATATATAATATAATTGTAATAAAAATGGCCAAGAAATTTAACTAGGTACTATATTTATTCATTTATAAAACATGAAATTCCCCTGTACCTTTGCATCGCCTGCGCCTTCAAAGGTAGCTATTACTATTTCTTCGCGATAAAAACGCGCCTGCCACGCGTGATAACTCTGGAACAAACTAAACCACCGAGATCGGTTGCGGTGGACAAACTATCACCGTCGCGTCATCGTAAAATCGGTGCGAAATAAACTCGTTCTCGTTGACGGTCCGGTGACGGCGGCGGTGGACAAACGCTGTAACGGACTGCCGATCGTAGGGTCCCGGGTTCGATTCCCGTCGATGCAGAAATTTGAATGACGAGATTAAAATTTCTGTTTTCGGTCTGGGTGTTTGTGTTTATGTCTTTGTATGTGTCCATGGTACCCACGACACAGGGTATTTATTACAACACAGTAAGCTGTGGGGCTATGAAACTATTTGTCTACTTTCAATATCTTAAATTTACTTGATGTGTGTGTTTAATGATGATAGGGGTTTTAAGAAAGATAATTTGAATTTGAATTGATAATGTTTTTTGTCTTCTTTTTCTTTCTTTTCAATCAAATTCTAAATAAAATCACATTGACAATGATGTCATACAATTTTATATAAACGAATGACCATTTATATAAACTTTTATGCGTATGTAAAAATAATTGGTTTTAATTAGTAATATTTAGTATAATTGAAATGTGTTAGTATAACTGGCCAATGTTTCAAATGGTAATATTGATATGTTTAAGGGTTAGAAGTAGTATTTTATGTTGAACATATGTCTTATTAATTATATTAACAAGGTTTAAAACAACCAATAAATAACTCCTGATCGCGCTTGATTTGCTACGCTACATAGATCTCTTACATTATATAGGACACAGTGCTTTGTGGGCTATGGACTAAATGAATAGGACTATCTATAAATAGGGAAAAGCTCTGTCTAGTTTCTAGGTCCAGTTGACTTTCAAGGGAAGACTAAGGACTGGAAGCTCACAAATATTATAAATATTGTAAAAATTTCGCTCACAAAAATTGTAAATGTTAAAATAAAGTCGGAAACAACTGTAAATTATAACGACATGCCATTAACGCCATGACAATACCTTAAACGGCGTTAAAAACAAGTCGATTAACTTTCGAAGCGCCGGTTGTAAAATACTATTTCAAACAAGGCAGCGGACACCGAATTGGGCTTGTGTTGTAGTGACGACTATCATGTTTTTGGGTTTTTGTGATTTATACCAAATTTTTCGGTCAAGAAAAATTGCCTTTTTATTAACATGGAGTACGTACGTAACTAGTAGTAGACGAGTAAGCAGGCCACTTGGTGGTAAGTGGTCGATGACGCTCATGAAAATCTGAAAATCTACACACCACCTCACATAAATCTGAGTCTTGCCAGATGTAGTAGTATACAGAGCCCTTAGGGTGAGTTTGTAAACGCGCAAACGTTACTACTGCGTCCGAGTTAAAATTGGACAGATAGATCTTAACCTGAAAGGAATAAGGTCGATAGTTAAATTCTTAACGCAAACGCGATAGTAACGTTTTCGCGTGTTTAACGTTTACACTAAGGCCTCAGTATGCTACTATAAAAAAGGGAAAACGGAGAAAAATGTTATTTAAAAAAAATTGTTTTTAAATTTTTTAGGTCAAAAACTCTGAAAAATGTGTTTTGATTTTACTTTTATAAGGTGAGCTTATTTGTAGGTTATTGTGTTTTAATGGTTAAATCATTCATTGTTCCTTTTTTTTTACAAAAAAAATCACTGTGATCCATCATTTTCTTTAATCGTCAAACTAAAATTAGAAGAGCTCCATCTAATATGCACCGTGAGTGTTACCGGTTGTAAATAAATCAACCATCAAACTTTTGGAAGTAGTTTTCCGGCTTAGAGCATCAGGTATGACAGGTGTGACACTGAAGGGTGAGTCAGTAACTTTGATGCTCTAAGTTTTCCGGTAATCTTATCTGGTAATCTTGAAAAAAAATCCTTTCTTGTCAATAAATAAAAAAACAGACTTCATACATTTTTGCTTTATACTAATAGACATACATTTCAGTCATCAAATTCGTATGTAAAAATCTAGGCTTTAAGTTACAAGTTAAATACATAGTGACCGAACTTATTTCGACCGAAAACAAAATTTCGGTCCCTCACTACGCACTTTATTTAGACAATTTTGTAACAAGCAACTAAAGGCCGGGTTCCATCTTATATTTCGTAATGTAGGCCGAACATTTTTGGTTGACCTTCGCCTTAGAACTATTTGATTGCTTTAATTTATCATATTAACAAATTCTTGTGAAGAAATAAACGAAAACATTCGCGCGTCAACGAAATTGGGGTGTTTCTTTATATAGTACAGTGTGGACGACACGACAAATCGGATTCAGTGAAACGTAAGACAAAAGGATTGGTTGCAATCCTTTTTGCGTTCCACTGCTGGGCACGGGTCTCTCCCTCTTAGTGGGGAGGTCTAGAGATTACTCCACCACGCTGCTCCAATGCAGGTTGTTGGAGATACGGGTTAGTGGCCAACCCGCTGTCGGATATTTTCAAACTGTCGATAAGGCCTCCGACAATGTTTAACGACTGTCTATCGACAAGAACCGGGACCGACGGCTTAACGTGCCCTCCGAAGCACGGAAACGCGCATGATTTTTTATTTGCCACTAACGTTCACCCACGTTTGAAAACATCTGACAATGGGTTGACCACTTACCCGCATCGCCACCGACCCGCATTGGAGCAGCGTGGTGGAGTGAGCTCCAGGTCTCCCCAATAATGGGGAGAGACCCGTGCCCAGCAGTGGGACACAAAAAGGGTTATAGCCAAGTTTTTTTTAGAAGGGTATCTTAGGTCTTAGAGATCAGTCCCTGTAGCTCCGGGATTAAGAATAGAGCTACGGTATTCCCTGCCTGATCGGAAGAGGCGACTAAAAGGGGGCTTCCGGGATTGTGGGCGCTGAGAGTGGGAGCTCGAATCGTTCAGCCAGCGGCCCCGGGAAGGACGGCGGTGTGTGCGTGGCCGAATGCCGCCGTAATCTTCGGAGGGTGCAGGAGAGCACATCTGCTCTCCAGAGGATGGGCCCGTTCTAGGTCGCCGCGCGTGGAGGACACCGGTGGGTTCCACTGGAGATCCTGGAGTCCTCCCCAAAAGCAGAGGTAGGTCACCGAGGAGGTTTTAGTGCGGCAACAAATTCCACATAACCCGGTAACACCTCTCCCAAGGTGCCGGGTACCTTTTGAAGGTTACCCCAAGATACCTACAAAAAAAGGTCTTAGAGGTCAGTTTTTTTGTTATTTAGGGCCCCTGAATATGTTTATACTTAACAGCTTGTGTAACGTGTACAGTATAGTCGTAAACGTAAAGTATAAAAGTCGCCAGATGCGATAAAATTACATAAAAACGTTGATGAGCATTTTATTGAACTGCATTCCACGTGTGCACTGATGCAACTATAAGGCTGTGTAGGAAACGGTATTGTTATAATATATCTATATCATTTTTAAGATATTTTACTTAAATGCATTAATACAATGGGCGTTGCACTTGTAGAGCCATCGGGAAGATCCATAAAAAATATAACTATTTGGAGTATTAAACGTACAAGAACATTTTCATTTAAATGTACCTTTTTTTTGGGGGGGGGACTTTCAAAAGGCACCCAGTACCTTGGGAGAGGTTACCGGGTTATGTAGGATTTGACCGCACTGAAACCCCCACGGTGGCCTGCCTCTGCGCTTGTGAGGACTCCGGGATCTCCATAGGAACGCACCGGTGTCCTCCACGCGCGGCGCCCCAGAACGGGCCCATCTTCGGAAGAGCTGATGTGCTCTCCTGCACCTTCAGGTGTTTACGGCGGCATGCGGCCAAATGTACCTAGCATATAAATCCTCGAAACATACCAGAGTATTGTCAAATGTACAAAAAGTATATTATATTAGTATATTAAATTCGTTGACATTCAATGATGCAACATTAAAAAGATATTTTTATTACCATATATAGCTTCTATGTTTTGTCAAATGAAATATTGAAATATGACCTTTGTTTGTATCAAGTGATTATCAAATGCTTGCAATGTAGCAACACTTAATATGGGAAAAGAAAAAAAATGTTTTACTATTTTCCTCGCTATTTAAAATCTCCTTCCCCGCCGTTGAAACCTACTCCGGATTTCAGCTAAAAAAAATTGCTACATAGCTAAAACCGTTCTCAAATTTTAACGAGACTGTCGAACAGCAACTTACAACTTATTTTCAAATAAGATAATATAGGTAGATGATAATATAGATAGATAAATATCTTAATATGTACCTATGTATATTTCTTGTTGTCAAACGTTTGTATTACGTGCCGTGTCGTTCTAAACTTTGACACAATCAGAATAACAGGACAATTTGTATGTCATAATTGTATTATATTTTTGTTTGACAGTTACATGAAATCTCTTTAACATAATAAAAAAATCCTTTTTCAATACTTTTAAGGCAGGACAACGTCTGCAGAGCCCACTAGTCTCACTATAAATTAACAATAAAACAAACAAAGCTTTCCAAGGTTCATTTGTAAGTCAACATTATTTTCGCCCTAGTTTTAACATCTGTACTCGTATTACATTCATGCAAATTACATCTAGACTAGCAGAAACTTAAACTGTCACGCATGAACCTAGCGTGAACTTTGCAGTTTTTAATACGTACCGATTGCGATGAAATCAAAAAGTTTTGTCAAATCTAGTTTCACAAATTAGCAAATAAAAGTAAACGATAACCTAGTTTACTCAGAAGAACAAACATGAATTTTAGTTGAATCTTTGCAAATGGCCTTTATATGGTATTGGGGGTATCTCTTCGGAGAGGATATCGGGTTATGTGTGATTTGTACCGCACTAAATGTGAAACAGAAAATATAAAATTTTTAGGCTTGTATATTGATAATAAGCTCACATGGAGACTACACATGGAACATGTATGTAAAAAACTTAACAAATTCTCTTTCGCTCTTTACAAATTGTCAAAAATAGTAAATAAATCAGCGGTATTAGGTAAGTGCGTATCATGCGTATGTTGGTGCAACTCTTAGGTATGGTCTTGTATTTTGGGGTAATGCAACGGGTATTGAAACAGTTTTTAAAGCGCAAAAAAATGTATTCGGTCAATGTGTCAACTACGACAGACAGACACATGCAAGCCACACTACCAAAGTTTAAATATATTGACGCTCCCTTCGTTATATATCTATGAAATATGTGTAATGGTCAAAAACGACATTTCTAAATACAACACGTTAAACTCAAAAAGACATGAAAATAAACTATGCGCAATAGCCTCTAAAACTAAACAATATCACAATAGCGTCTTTTGCATGGGGCCAAAAATATATAATAATTTACCAGACTTTCTTAAAACCAAAAGTTATAACGAATTTAAAAGAGAACTCAAAACACATCTAATTAAAAAAACGTACTATTCGGTCACTGAGTTTATTAACGATAAATAAATAAATTAATAAAATATATATAAAATAACATAAATAAAATAAAATGACTAATAAATAATTTAGTCCGCGGCATAAAAACCTGGGAGGTTTTTTTTTCGCCAGCTTTTTTTCCTCTCAGTGTACAAAACCCATCCTGGTGGGTGCCAAAGCTGATGACGGCGAACCCCGTATGGTTCAAATAAAATAAATAATTATAAAAGCACAAAATTGGGTTTAAGTGTAATTAATTGAAACTGTAAAATTTAAAACTACTTTAATGTTTCTTATGTACCCTTCTGTAATAGTTATTTTAAGAATTTATGTTTACATTATGTTAAGTCATTAATAGACATCGGATAATATGCACTATCAAAATGCCAAAATAAGCATGCAAATATGCACTAAAAAAAGGCGAAATATGCATAAAATATGCACAATCAAAAAACGTTTACAATTAGAATTTACGTTTATTATTACTATCATTATCAAATTATAATTTAAAATTATTCATATTAATTATATAATATTTAATAATTTATTATTTTAGTTTATTAATAATAAACTATAAATTATTATTTTATTACATTAATAATAGACTTATTTATTATAATTCTTGAACAATAAACGATAATATATTTTTCCAGATTTTCTGCAGCAAACTTGTGACGTTTGTCACTTAATATCAATTTATAGGCTGAAAAAGACACTTCAACGTCAACTGACGTTACCGGACAGAACTTAAAATATGGCGCCATTTCTGCAGAGACCTCTTCAGGCAGAGTTTGTCCGGTGCCGTTATAAACGCCTCAGTTTTCTTTATGCTTTCAAAACCAGGTTGTTTATACAAAACTGCATTTAATTTGCCACGAACCTTTTGCGATAGAGAACTCGGAAGGGAGATACTCTGTTCAACCAACTTTTCTATTATTTCCAAGGACTGACGCAGAGGAAAGTTTAGAAAGAGTAGATTCTAATTTCTCAATTTCATCGGGTATATTGCTGAAATGTGTTGCAATAATAGCAATATATTTTTATTGAAGGATCCTTAAATGCCAGCTGGCTTGCATCAATTGCAATGGCGTCTGATCTTTCAGATTATCCAACTACTTCTTTTATAGCGTCGAAATTTTCAGCATAAAACAATACAGCAACCCATTGCGTTAATATTGGTTCTGGGGGTAGTGCTAAGTTTGGAAGTTGCTCTTCATCGGATTCATTCAGTGGGCAGACGTGTCGACTACATAATACAACATGCCAAATACGTATACCTAACTATTGAAATAAGCACTATCAATGAAAAAGTCTCAAAATATGCAAAAACGCTATAAAAATAGAATTATATGCATTTGCATATGCAAACATGCAAATGCATATAATCCGATGTCTAGTCATTAATATAATTATTTTATTTAATATAATAAAATTTGTACACCCTAAGGGGTAAATATGGAGCTCTAAATATTTTGTAAAACCTTTTTCACCCATATTTGTGCAAATAAAATATTTTCATTTCATTTCATTTAAAACCCCCTCGGTGGCCTGTCTCTGCGCTTGGTGAGGAATCCGGGATCTCCAGTGGAACGCACCGGTGACCTCCATGCGCGGCGCCCCAGAACGGCCCATCTTTGGAGAGCAGATGTGCTCTCCTGCACCTGGATGACCTATTGCCATGTCATGAAAATTTTCCATTTTTAGAAATCAGCATATTTCATTTGATATCCAAATTTATTTATTCACTACTTAAGGAACTTATAAAATATGTTTTTATCAACTTACAACATATAATAGTATTTTAATACCTACTGAATATTTCAATAGTAGAATTGTTCTTTTTTGTGTTTTGTTATCCTTATTATCCTCCCACGCAATATTAATAAAATGTGGGGCATGACATTCAAATGATAATAAAATCGTAATATCTTTAGTTCTTGCTAAACGTGAGAGAGTTTCAAATATATTTCATAACCTCAAACGAAATGCCTAAATGTACTAAATAGTAACTGCAGTACCTAGTACATCATACTGGAAAAGATTATTATTTATTTATTAAACTTACAGCTAACATTACTGTTGTGGACGACGAGCCCAGTGATTAGTTATAAGTTAAAAATACTTAGTTTGTACTTAGTTTGTAGGATAATGTGTTATATGTGTGTGTTTTTATTTAGATTTCATATTATTCTATTGTTCTTTCTAGATACTTCGTACTTTTATGTCGAGTTGTTGTAATAATACTTTAAGTACGTAAATTGTTATATGTAAGAGAGAGACAGACAATGAGCGAGATAGGGATACTGGCGATAAGCGGCTATCTCACAAAGACGCTCGGCCTTGAGGAAGTTTCTGGAGTGCGCGCTGATTGGTCGGCATGACGCTCGGCCTTGACGAGCTTTCTGGAGTGCGCGCTGATTGGTCCGCATGCTCGCACGTGATTGGTCGACCAATCAGCGGCCGGGAATTTTTTTATATAAAGATGGGGCCTGTAGCCGCTTGTCGTCAGTTCCAGCCCGGCTCTCTCCTAAAGAAGAAAATACGAAGAAATAAATCAAGAAAAAATCGAAGAAGCGTTTTATTCATACAGTCCACTTCAGTCTGGTCCATCGCTGCCGGATTAAGGAAAAAAGAAGCCTGCGCTACAGTAATCGCTGCCGGATGAAGAAAATGGTCGTGACAAGGAGTCAAGCCGACGCATCCGAACAACGGGAGGATATGCCGCGTCAAGAACAGGATGACCGCGAGCGGGAAAGGCGAGAATTTCTCATTCAGAAAGAACGTCAAATACAAAAAGAACGTCAAATTGATTTAGAAAGACAACGTAGATTCTCGCTAGACCCGCCAAGATCACCGAGTACATGTCAGGAAACATGGACTACGACCGACGCCGGCAGGGCCACTCCCGGCACGTCCTACACGGAGGCTACAGTCGACACGGCGGTTACTATGGAGAGAGCAGGGCAGACGGCCGTGAAAGCCGCCCGCGGCACACATGACGGAACTCCGGGCGGCACAACTCGCATAACGCGACCGGCGGCAACTGACGAGGCCGCCCGCGGCTCCCGCGACAGAACTCCGATCAAGGCGCTACCGATGGCTACCACCCGCGGCACCAACGATGGTACAACGATCGACGCGACACGGCAGGCGGCTACGAACGACGCCCCCCGAGCCTACCGCATGAGTACCACTATCGAGGCGACGCGACCGGTATGGCCAGCAGCCACGAGCGAGGCTGCCCGCACCTTAGGAGCTGGAGCTGCAGTCGACGAAATATCTATGGGGTTACCGACGTCTACGAGAGGAATGACTACGAGCGACTACGCGCGCTTCGTAGACGTCTGGCCAAAGACTACGAGCTTCGTAGCTTCGAACAACGAGATGCGTGGGGCGTGGCCAGCGGCTATGAACGACGCCCCCCGCGCCGCCCACTTCAGAACTACGACCGAAGAGGCATGTGAAGGATTACCGGCGGCTACGAACGACACCGCCTGCAACATCCGCTTCGGGACAATGATCGACGAGACTTATGTTGGGCTGCCGACGGTTACGAACGACACCGTCCGCACCACTCATCTGGGAGCTACCATCGAGTCACGTGGGGCGTGGTCAGCGGCTACGAACGACGCCGCTCGCGCCAACCGATGGGGAACCACGATCGACGGGGCACGTATGGCGTGGACAGCGGCTACGAACGAGGCCGCACGCGCCTCCTACGCTGAGGGTCATCGAGGGAACGCACGTGCCAGATCGCCGGCACGCTCGATGCGGTCAAATAGGAGTGCAACCGCAACCCGAATGCGCCTCGCCGAGATGGAAGCAGAGAAGAAGCTCGCCGAAATTAGGAAGAAGCAACTCGAAATCGAAGCCGAACTTGTGAAGAAAAATTTAGCGGCAGAACTCGCGGCGCTACGAGATGATGAACAAGAAAGCGACCACGAAGAAACTCCTTCGGAACACAACCGGAAGGTCGACGCATGGCTTCGTGCTCATCCCCTCAACCCACGGGGGGAGCCGCGCGTCAGGGAAGATAGACAACAATGTTTCCCAGTTGAAGAAAGGCCGTATCCAGTATCAGGAAGAACATTGGAAGCACTCACGGAGGCGATAGAAAAATTGAATACACCGAGGTCCAAGTGCCCGGACCTACCTGTCTTCTACGGGAACACCAACGACTGGCTCATCTTCAAGGCGATGTATCGGGACACCACGAAAATGTATAGACTGCTGCCAGCAGAGAACCTGCAGAGACTTAGAAGCTGCTTAAAGGGAGAAGCACGCGAGAACGTGGCTGCCTCGCTGCACTCAGCTACGGATCCGGAGATCATAATGAAGACCTTGGAGCAGTGCTACGGAAGACCGGATCTCATCATCAATCAAGCAATGGCCGAGCTGAGTAAACTGCCAAGATGTGGACCATCAGCTGTGGAGGTCAACCAATTCGCCGTCAAGCTGCAGAACACCGTGCACGTCATCAAGAGCGTCGGTCGTCACGCCTACCTCTACAATCCAATGCTGAAGCAAGAAGCGCTGAATAAGCTAAGCCCGCTTCTACAAGCAAGATGGAGCGACTACGCCAGGGACAACGATGGGTCGGAACCAGAAGTTGTTATGCTTTCGCGTTTTCTGATGCGCGAAGCCGACCAGATGATGCGATACAACTACACGGCACCCGCTACATCGACGACGAAGCGAGAGGTCAAGCCGGCACCAGCAGCTGTCTACAAGAAGAAAAGTAACGCCATCTATAACGTCGCCGAAGAAGAACGACCGGACGACCAATGCCCTAGCTGCAAGAAGAATCACAAGCTACCCGAGTGCCCCGCATACAAGGCACTATCGATCGATCAACGGTGGGACTTCGTGCGAAAAGAAAAGTTATGCTTCAAATGCCTAATGAAGAGACACCGCCGAAGCTACTGCAGAGCGAAGCCTTGTGGCGTGAACCAGTGTCGTCGCCCTCACCACTCCAGTCTACACTACGCGTACAAGGAAGGAAATCAGGAAGCTTCAAAGCCCTCACCGCCTACGAAGAACAACGGCGCCGAGTCGGTACTAGCATTAAATACTTCGAACACAACGGTGCTACTGAAGATGTGTCCTGTCACCGTCGTCGGTCCACGGGGGGAGGTGAAGACTTACGCACTACTGGATGAAGGGGCTACAATCACGCTGATCGACGAGGAAATAGCAAGGAGCATCGGCGCGAAGGGAACGCACTCACCGCTGCACATGCAAGGGGTTAGCACTATGCAGCAAGAAGAAGACAGCAGATTGGTCACGGTGCACGTGAAAGGGGAGGATGACTTCTACAAGATACGGGCGCACACCATCAAGGATATGAAGCTGCGACAACAATCGATTCCAAGCTCTCTGCTGAAGTACGAACACCTACGAGATTTACCCGAAGATCAGGTCTGCTACGGCTCCAGTAAACCCGGACTTCTGATTGGAGCGGACCATTGGGAATACATCGTATCGCAGGAGCTGAGGACCGGCAAGCCGAGCCTACCAGCCGCATCCCGAACACAACTGGGCTGGGTCATCCATGGGACAGTACCGCGCAGCATGATAAGGAACCGAGATAGTGTGCTGCATGTATACACCGCTCAACAAGGCGCAGACGAAGAGAAGCAGATGCAAAGCCTGCACAACCTGGTGGAATATCATTTTTGCATCGAAGCCTTGGGAATCGCACACAAGCCGCGAGTGAACGACGCAGATGAGCGCGCTATCAGGATCGTAGAGCGAACAGTGAAGAAAACAGAAAAGGGATATGAAGTTGGGTTGCCATGGAGAAACGACAATGTGAAACTGCCACCCAGCTACGACGCAGCACTACGACGCCTGACGAAGATCGAGCAGAAAATGGACGCCGATCCGAGCTTCGAACGAGAATACACGAAGCAGATTGAGAACTTACTGCAGAAAGGGTACGCCGAGCCTTGCGACGGGAGCGAGATAGCCAGTCCCGTCTGCTGGTACCTACCACACTTCGCAGTACAGAACCCGAACAAACCAGGGAAGCAGCGACTAGTATTCGACGCAGCAGCGAAGAATCGGGGAGTCAGCCTGAACGACTATCTGCTAGAGGGACCCGACCTGCTGATGTCTCTACCTGGGATCCTGTTCCGGTTCAGAGAGAAGCCAGTTGCAGTCACGGCTGACATACAAGAGATGTTTCTGCAGATAAAGATACGCAGAGAAGACCAGCCAGCACAACAGTTCCTGTGGAGGGGAGCCGATCGGAAGATACCACCGCGCCACTACAAGATGACGAGTATGATTTTCGGCGCCGCAAGCTCTCCCTTCATGGCGCACTTTGTGAGAGACTACAACGCGAGAAGACATGCTGACTCGCACCCTCTAGCCCTGGAAGCAATCACGCGGAACCACTACATGGACGACCTGGTGGCAAGCTATGAAGACGCGAACGAAGCCCGCCGCGCCGTGGAAGAGCTCCGCGAGGTACACACTGCAGCAGGATTCACACTCAGAGCATGGAGTACTAGCCACACCGACGTGCTGCAGGACGTACCTGAAGAATTGCGAACAACCACGCCGACACAGCTTGGAGGAGACAACGTCGAGAATAAGATACTGGGGCTTTACTGGAATCCCGAGAAGGACGAGCTGGGGTTCAACACGTCCATGAACAGGGTCCCGGCAGAAGTGCGCGCTCAGAGCCGAGCGCCGACGAAGAGAGAAGCACTAAGCGCCGTGATGTCCATCTACGACCCGCTTGGACTCCTCAGCCACTACACCATCAGAGCGAAGATAGTACTCCAAAGTCTGTGGCGACTGAAGATTTCGTGGGACGAGCCAATCCCGGAAGAAGAATACGAACTCTTCGCCTGCTGGATAAAACAGCTGTCTAGTATAGCTAACCTGCGACTGGAAAGAAGATACGCACTGCACGACTGCCAGAACTTGGAGCTTCACGTACTATGCGATGCCAGCGAACAAGCCTATGCAGCCGTGGCCTACTGGCGCATCGCCCGATCCGACGGAAGCTACGATCTGAGCCTCATAGCAGCCAAAGCAAAGGTGGCGCCGAAAAAGACTCAGACGATACCGCGCCTCGAACTACAGGCAGCAGTTATCGGTGCAAGACTCGCAGAAACAATTAAGAAAGAACATCGCGTCGAAGTCAAGAGAACAACATACTGGACGGACTCCATGACTGTGATACACTGGGTCCGACACGACGCGAAGAGATACACGCCGTTCATCGCGCATCGCCTGGGAGAAATATCGGAACTCACGCAGAAAGAAGACTGGCGTTGGGTCCCGACTCAAGAGAACGTAGCAGACGATGCCACGAGAATCGTGAACACACCCATAACGGCAGAAGATCGATGGTTTCGGGGGCCTGACTTTCTACGACTCCCCGAAGACCAATGGCCGGAAGAAAGAAATGGGTACGAAGACAAAGAAGAAGAGGTGGTGCTGCACGTCACAGAAGTCGCGAGAGAAGAGTGGCTACCCGATCCTAGCCGCTTCTCCAAGTATGAAACACTGGTGAGGACGACAGCGCGCGTATTAGCCTTCATCGACATATGCCGACGCCGAGCGACACGCCTGGAATGCCGACACGTGGAAGCAGCGGAAAAGGCACTCATCCGACGAGCACAGCGAGATAGCTTTCCAGATGAGATACAACGACTCGAGAAGATGAAGCCAATTCCGAAGACCAGTCGCCTGTTCCGGCTAGATCCAGTGCTAGAAGACTGCATACTGAGGGTTAGAGGTCGAATTGAAGAAGCTACAGCGCTCGCAGAGACGAAGCGACCCATCATATTGGACGGTCGCCACCGGGTCACCAGACTTCTAGTACTACGAGAACACTGCGCCGCGGGACACGCGAACCGAGAACGCGTGACGAACGACCTACGGCAGAAATACTGGATTATACACCTGAGGCCCACGGTACGCACAGTAGAAAAGGACTGTGCCATGTGCAAGAGAAGAAGAGCAAGACCGCAAGTACCGGCCACGGGAGATTTACCACGACAGAGATTGGAGCCTTTCAAGCGCCCCTTTAGTCACTGTGGGGTGGACTACTTTGGGCCCATGATAGTGAAGATCGGACGACGACGCGAGAAGAGATGGGGAGCACTCTTCACCTGCTTGACGACCCGCGCCGTGCACCTGGAGATAGTACCTTCACTCTCCTCGAGCTCAGCAATCATGGCACTACGACGGATGGCAGCGCGACGGGGGTGGCCACGAACAATGTATTCAGACAACGCCACCAACTTCCGTGGAGCCGATAAAGAACTGCGAGCTGCCTATGCTGAGTGGGCACCTGTGCTGCGAGACGAGGGACTGCTACATCGGATGGAGTGGCGCTACATAACTCCGGGTGCGCCGAATCAAGGGGGAGCGTGGGAAAGGCTGGTGCGCTCCGTCAAAGTCGCACTGTCCGCCACCCTGAACGAGAGAGAACCGACGGAAGAGGTCCTGTACACCTTGATGACCGAAGCGGAGTTCTCCATCAACGCGAGGCCTCTCACCCACGTCAGCGTCGATCCCAGAGATCCTGAAGCATTGACTCCAAATCACTTCCTACTGGGGTCATCGATGGGGTTGCCTCTCAACGGTGCGTGCGAAGAAACAGATCGAAGAACCTGGAGAGCTAGCCTAGCGCTCGCCGATCACTTTTGGCAGCGCTGGCTTCGAGAGTACCTACCCACACTGGTACCCAGAGGAGAGTCATCGGGCATCAAGCGACCACTACGAGTCGGAGACGTCGTGATCATCGTCGACCACACCTTGCCACGAAATGTGTGGCCAATGGGCATCGTCGAGCGCACCTTCCCGGGTCCAGACGGCGGAATACGAACGGCTGACGTCCGCACCCGAACTGGAGTCTTCAAGCGGCCTGTAAGGAAGCTCGTCGTGATGGAGACTACGCAGGCTGCGTCGGGGGGAGGAAATGTTGTGGACGACGAGCCCAGTGATTAGTTATAAGTTAAAAATACTTAGTTTGTACTTAGTTTGTAGGATAATGTGTTATATGTGTGTGTTTTTATTTAGATTTCATATTATTCTATTGTTCTTTCTAGATACTTCGTACTTTTATGTCGAGTTGTTGTAATAATACTTTAAGTACGTAAATTGTTATATGTAAGAGAGAGACAGACAATGAGCGAGATAGGGATACTGGCGATAAGCGGCTATCTCACAAAGACGCTCGGCCTTGAGGAAGTTTCTGGAGTGCGCGCTGATTGGTCGGCATGACGCTCGGCCTTGACGAGCTTTCTGGAGTGCGCGCTGATTGGTCCGCATGCTCGCACGTGATTGGTCGACCAATCAGCGGCCGGGAATTTTTTTATATAAAGATGGGGCCTGTAGCCGCTTGTCGTCAGTTCCAGCCCGGCTCTCTCCTAAAGAAGAAAATACGAAGAAATAAATCAAGAAAAAATCGAAGAAGCGTTTTATTCATACAGTCCACTTCAATTACAGTATAATACCAATGCGTTAGTGAAGTGATCCTTATGTAACAAAATCATTAATATTTGTAATTAACATTACCCGAATATTCATTAAATTCAATAAATTAATGTCAATTTAAAATAGATTGTAAAAAAATGTCACAAAAAAATGTCAAAATTATTAAATACCTAATTAAATTAATGTCATGTCAGAATATCTTGTTGTTTCATGTCATAATCAGATAAATTCAATTTAATAATACACATTTCACAATAGAAAAAATTAACAATATAAGATATCTTAACTTATAACTTATTTTCATGAATAGACGTGTTTTCTGTTATTTAATGTCACTATGGCACCCATTTTACTTTAATTATTTAGAAACTTTTTCTCTCAATGTACTTACGCAACGGTGCCACTTCGTAGGTCGAACCACAGTAAATAAACCAATTTCATTAGAAATCTGCCTCGACAGACATCGTTAGTGTCTAGATCATGTCTATGAAGTTAAATTGGATTTCATTATAACATCAAAAACAGGTTTAAGCTTCTTTATGAAAAGCGGCCTGGCTTAATCCTCTTAGGGTGCGTTTGTCATTAATCTGGCTTTTAAATCTATTTGAACGCTAGAGGACTCTTGAGGACTCTTGGACAGTGTAGAGGGTGCAGTTTCAGTTTTAGTGTCTTTCATGGCGTTTATCTTTATGATGTATAGTAAGGCCAAGGAGACAAGATAAAAAATGTAAAATTCAGGTAATGTAAGTTTCAGGAGTTCAAAACATTTTTGTTTGAATAAATTTTGTACATAGCATATACTAGCGACCCGGCCCAGCTTCGCTCGAGCCATATTAATTAAAATCTACTTTACAAAAACCCATTTAAGTACTAAAGACAAAAAATAGACGCACGATGAGAATGCGCGCCGGGGGATGTGATGATTTTTAAACAAAGTATCATCTTCTAAAGTATTTATTTGATTACATTTTGTACAATTTTAATTAATTAACGTTTTTATTTAGATTAGGATTAATACTGAACAGAATAAAACAGCTTCGAGATAACGTGATATTTTTCATTAACATTTTACACATAAAAGTAGTTATTGTAAGTCAACCGTAAGAGATAGAGTACACTAATGCGGACTTTTGTATAGCATATTTATACATAGATCTACAATTTTCTAGAACATCACTTTAATGTATCTTCGCTGGTTAACGCGGCGCAATAGAATATAACTCTCCCAGTAGGCAAGATTTGTGACAAAAATCGGTCTAGTTACATAAAAGCATAATCAATTATACACCTAAACCTTCCTCAGAAATTACTTTATCTATTTAAAAAAAACCGCTACAAAATCCGTTGGATAGTTTTAAAGAACTAAGCATACATTGGGACGCGGGAAAGCGGTGGGAAGCGAATTTGTTTTAAAATATGTAGTGATTTATTATTTATTACAACAGTTCTTCCAAATACCTACTTGAGAAAGTGACACCGCAATTCTAAAAATCATATTTTTGGAGCAGCGGAAAATACGCACATAACAAACTATTTTGCCAAAGGTGCTCGCCGAGGGTTTGAACTCGGTATTTCCGTGTCGGAAACCGCGGTCTTAACCGCTCCACAATCACTGCTCGAATGAATTGATTAGTTGTATGTTTATGAGTACGTGGCTTTATACCACTGCGTCTTCTAAATCCCAATTACAATTACTCAAAGATATACCAAGAACATGAAAATAAAACAACAACAATAACATATTGTCTTTTGCGACTTCCCGTCAAAACTCGACCAAATGTTGACAACTGCGGCACTGACTGCTTTCCTGTACCACGAAACAGCTGTCATCGACTAACTGACGCCATTACTGCGTGTGAATGATAAGGACAGAGATAATAATTGCTCGCTCTCGCAATAGTAACTTGGTAACGGTCCGTTTGTTTACATTCTTTATCTCGTCTCGTTGGCCTGACTATAGGTGCACACGCAACTTTCACAATCATTCTTATAAATGGGTTAAAACCCGCTAAAAGAGTGGTATGACCTCAGCCACACTAAAAAGCCTTTCAAAACATGTGTTGTCGAACCGTTCAATTCAAGTATCATTGATGATTTTTTTCAACCTTTTAATATATCACTGCTGGGTACAGGTTCCCTATCGGAAGTGAGATGCATTTAGGCCATAGTCCACCACGCTTTTTTTTTTGGATCGGGGGGAAAACCTTCAAAATGTACCCAGCACCTTGGGAGAGGACACCGGGTTATGTGGGATTTGACCTTACTAAAATCCCCTTGGTGACTTGCCTCTGCGCTTGGGGAGGACTCCGGGATCTCCCCTGGAACGGGCCCATCTTTGGAAGAGCAGATGTGCTCTCCTGCACCTTCCGATGCTTACGGCGGCATGCGGCCACGCACACACCGCCGTCCTTCCCGGTGCTGCTGGCTGGACGGGTTGAGCTCCCACTATCACCGCCCGCAGCCCCAGAAGCCCCCTTTTAGTCGTCTTACGATCAGGCAGGGGATACCGTAGCTCTATTCTTAATCCCGAAGCTACAGGGACTAGTCCACCACGCTTGCCAGGTCTGCGTTGGCGAACAGCATGAAACTCTCAGGCATGCACAGTGATGGAAAACATCGTAATGAAATTTTGAATTTGAAAAACAGTTTCACCGGAGTAGCGATAAATTTACACGTAACAGAGGTGGACCGATATTGAATTCGGGTTCGGCGCGCCTTATCGGAGAATGCTGCCTTTTCCGCACAGTTATTGTTGCTCATATCTATACAAATATTATAAAGAAAAAAGATTTGTATTTTTGTTCTTTTTTTGCATGTTTGTAATGAATAAACTCAAAAACTACTGTTCCGATTTCAAATATTCTTTCACCATTAGAAAGCTACATTCACTCTGAGTAACATAAGCTACTTTTTACCGCGGGAAAATGCTTCGTTCTTACTATGCTAAATGCCTATGATTTTAATATGGCAATGAAGCCTTGAATAGCACATAGGCTATTTTTTATCCTACGGGGACTCATTAAACGGGTCCACGCGGGCGAAGCCGCTGGCGGAAGGCTAGTTATAAATATAATAAATAAATGTAATATACACAAGATCCCTTAATTCACGCGACACCACGACGGCCGACGTGAAAGGGCCACAAGGTCGCCGTCCACTCCACTCGTCACCTTCGTGTCGATCGAACGAATTCCACTGAAAGGAATTATGTAAATTACCTAGTAGATGTCTTATACTGAGAAGTGATTTGGTCGTCACCGTACTCATCTATCTATATTAATATAGTACCCGGATGACCGAGCGTTGCTCAGATAAGAACAATTGATTTTCTCCAGAGACTCACAGGTGTTGTTTAACAACGCCATCTACTGAAGTAAGTTCCAATTAAAAGTAATAATAGTATTAACATAGATGTCAGGAAGAGTCATATTTTTCAGTTTAAGTCTAAGTTCATTATCGCTTAAAACACGGATAAAACGATATTTCTAAAAATGAAACCTAGCTAGATCGATTCATTTCCTCCGAAAACCCCTGCATGCTAAATTTCACGACAATCTGTAGAGCCGTTTCCGAGATTCCGAGATTATTTATACTCGTTTAAAGGTATTAGATTAATCGAAATGCTTGAATGTACTCGTATGTTTTGATGGATATTTGTTGCTCAATCACGCAAGAACGGTTGAATGAATCGGGACGAAATTTGACACACAGTTAGATAGTTTGGTATAGCATACAGCCTACAGGCTACTTTTTATCCCGAAAAATGTACTCCTGAGATAGATAATAAAATATTGATAGATAAATAATCATATAAACTCAAATCAGCCGGGAAAAGGCGGTCCGGGTAAATAGTCTATTATTTTATTGTAGGCCAGTTTTTTTACTCAAATCAAATGTTCCTGCATTTTGGGATTAATGTAAAATGTTAGGGTAAAAATTGCCCACTTTATACACTTTACACATAATTCAATTACATCAAAATATACCTTATACAATATACCTAGCTATAAATGTTTGTAATAAAATAACTAATATTATAAAGAAACCGAGTAGAGTAGCTTAAAAAAACCGGTCAAGTGCGAAACGGACTCGCGCATCGAGGATTCCGTAAAATACATAGGTATGTTTAATTTATGATGTAACAAAAAATTTACGGTTTTCGTAATTGTCGGCGACCAAGAAAAACATATGTGAGAATTGAGAATAACGTATGAACATTCCATATTAAAAGTTGCAAGGGCCGCTGAACGAAACGGCATCATCTATTCCCGTTTCACTTACACAGAAGAAGACAGAGACGGCAACGTCTATCCCCGTCTCACGCGCGGCGTCTAAAACGAGATGCAACGAGTGTTCCTGCTTCGCTCACACAGGGCGGTGTGACGAGTAGAATCGAGATTGGAATGCGGAAAATTTACGAAATTAGTATGGAAAATTAGATATCTAGATTTTCATGATTTTTCTTTATAATATGGTTAAGGATGATTAGTTATGTAGGATAACATAATTTTTATAAAGAAATCTGTATAGGTTACGTAGATATTTAAGGTTGAAGTTTTTTCTGTACTTAGGTAGTTTTTTGTTAATAAGATCGTATTTTTATATGTTTTTGGATGTTTTTAGGATTAATACGATAGGAAATAAGTTTGTCTACATGGATACATAGTTTTTATGAATATATTTTGTGAATTAGCTTAGTTATTTAGGTCATAAGGTTAGCAATTGGCGAAATTTGTTGGACTTTGTGTATATTTTCTTAAATAACTCTTTATGTATTTTACCTATGAAAATGGAACTTATATAGTCTAATAGGATAGTTTACGAGGAACAAAACTATGTATGATACATATGTATAAGTGAATAAGATCAATAAAAAGAACCCGAAAAACAGCCTTCACCGAAGCAAAAATTGTATCGAAATAAGGCCGCGATCGGGCTATTGCACGCGGCTGTCTTTCTCGTATTGCTTGGGGAGTACTTAAGCAAATTGGGGCCAAGGCAAAGCATTCCTCGGCGAGCTCAAAAGTAAGAAGAAAACAAGACTCTGAAGACTCTGAAGACTCAAGAAGACTAATAACAAGAAGATTAAAGAAGATCGAAGAATTTTGGAATATTTGAAGACTGAAGTTTGGAAGAAGACTTCAAGACCATACGAAGAAGCCTTGGCATAGGGAAATTAGGGTTCGGTTAGGGCTGGCTGGGTTCCTTATCAGGAACATAAGTGGTTTTATTCAAAGAACGTCACCCCCTCACCCCCCTCCTCTTCCCCGTGACAGACGACTGACGCAACTCCCCGACACCGACGTGGCGCCTCGCAGGTTGGGTTACCGGCGTCGGGTTTAACATCTCACACCCGATTTACACCCGCCACTCCCCTTTTGGCCTCGCTGGTGGCTACTACGATCCCACCACGCGTACTCCTAGGGCGAGTAGCGCGAACATACATACCGTATAGACGCGCCGCCCCCACAGCTGGTCCTTCGAGCCGGATCATCGTGCCATCGTCATCGTCGGGTTACTGCCGCCATCATGCCTGTCACACGAAGTCAACGAGGCGTCTCTCCACCGGAGCGACCAACTGCGCCCCAGTCATCGGATGAAGCACCGGGGACACTGGACACTTCGGTCACATATGGGACCACGACGGAGAGCCCGCCAACATCAAGAGTCACCAGGAGCGAAGCCACGGTTCAAGAAGCAGCACCACCAGGGGTTCCTGCGGCACCACGGAAGACTCACTCCACGAAGTCCACCAAGCAACGGGAATGGGAACTGAAGGTGGAAATGGCGCGGAGGCGAATGGAAGAGTCCAAGGCTGCTGCGGAATACACCAGAGCACAGTACGAACTGCTTCGAGCGGAGAATGAAGATTCCGGATCCGAAGTTGAAGATCCCGAAGAATGGAACACGAACATCCGTTCATGGGTACATCATGCATCGGTGGAGGGGATGCCCGAGGAGGAGCATCAGAGGCAGGTGTCCGGGGAGGGGCACCGATTGGGGGCGTCCGGGGAGGGGCGAACCAGTCAGCCACCTGTCACCACTGCAGTTCCGGAACACCGCACCGAACCCGGGACCAAGGAGCTCGCCGAGGCAATCATGAAGGCCATCTCGATTGCACCGAGGAATTTACCGCAACCGAGTTACATACACGACCTGCCCGACTTCGACGGAAGAAATGAAGAATGGATTGCCTTCAGGACGGTATACGAAGACACCGCACCGCTTTTTACGGGAATTCAGAACATGGCGCGGCTGCGGCGGTCACTCAAGGGCACAGCGCGGGAAGCAGTGAAGAGCCTCCTGTATTCAGAAAGCCCACCTGAAGAAGTTATGGAAACCCTCCGTCGAAGGTTTGGAAGACCCGAAGCCCTGATCCGGATGGAATTGGAAAAGGTGAAGAACCTACCCCGGATCCCGGATAAGCCGCGTGACATCTGCGTGTTTGCCAGTCAGGTGAACAACACCGTCGCGACAATAAGGGGGCTAAGAAAACCGGAATATCTGCACGCGCTGGAAATGGTAGCCAACATCGTGGAGAAGATGCCTCCGACGCTGCAGCATAGGTGGTACAGATTCGCCGCCAAGAAGAAAAACGAAGAACCTGATCTGGTGCTACTAACGAAGTTCCTCAATGAAGCAGCGGATGAATGTGGACCCTACGCGACGCCAGAGGCTATGCATCCAAGGCAGCCTCCCCGGCGTCAACTCACACACACCGCATCCGAACAATTGGAGGAAGAAAGGAAGACCTGCTGTCCACACTGCCAGTATGAACATCACCTCTACGAGTGCCGCAAGTTTCTACGATTGCCAACCAAGGAGAGATGGGAGGTCGCGAAGAAATCGAAGATGTGCTTCAAGTGTCTCCAGGGGCGACACCGGAAGGAAACCTGCCGACGTCCTCCATGCAAGGTGTGCAAGAGGTGGCATCACTTCGTGCTTCATGAAGACCAGGGGGATTGCCCGAAGCCCGAAGCGAAGAAAGAAACTGCGGACAGGGAGATCGCCAACAACGTCAGGCTCCCGGTGAACACTACGAGGACAGCAAGGGCCTACTTGAAGATGGTTCCAGTCGAGTTGTATGGACCAAGGGGGGCTGCCAGGATCCTAGCACTACTGGACGAGGGGTCAACCGTCACGCTTCTGGACTCATCGGTCGCGAGACAACTAGGCCTCAAGGGACCCGTGGAGGCGCTCACCCTAGAAACTGTGGGAGGCAGGACCATCACCAAGGGAGATTCTATGAAGATCAACATGAAGATCAAGGGGTTGCACCAGACCAGGAAGAGGAACATCTCTGGGGTACGCACGATCGACGACATCAACCTGACACCCCAGATGATTGAAAAGGGAAGAATTGAAGAATGCGCTCATCTCAAGCCGATGGTGAACCAGTTGTATTATGAAGAGGAATCACCGAAGCTACTCATCGGTCAAGACAACTGGGAGCTCATCGTGTCCAGAGCAACACGCAAAGGGAAAAGAGGTCAACCCGTAGCATCACTGACTTACCTAGGGTGGGTGCTACATGGGTCCGATGGAGGAGCGTCGAGGCCTGTGAACTTCGTAACCTGCGCGCACGTTACTTCTAAGGAAGAGGAATTGGAAAAGGTCATCAAGGAACATTTCGCCGTGGAATCGTTGGGAATCCATCCACGTCGACCGACCACAGATATAGAAGAACGGGCTCTGGCAATTCTGGAAGAAACTACGAGGAAATTGGACAATGGGCGCTACGAAACCGGCTTATTATGGAAGAATAAAGATACGAAGATGCCGGACAACTACAATCAAGCAGAGAATCGCCTGAAGAACATAGAGAAGAAGTTGGACAGGGATACGGCACTGAAGCAGGAATATGAAGATCAGATCAGGAATCTTCTCAACAGTGGCTACGCAGAAGAGGTCAAGCACGAGTCCACATCCGAGAAGAAATGGTACCTGCCTCACTTCGCCGTCACGCACCCTACCAAGAAGAAGATACGACTGGTGTTCGACGCTGCCGCGAAGTACCAGGGGAAGAGCCTCAATGATGAACTGTTGCCGGGACCAGATCTGTTGCAGTCACTGTTTGGAGTTTTACTGCGGTTCCGTCAGAGGCCTATCGCCGTGGTAGCTGATATCAAGGAAATGTTTCTTCAGGTGAAGATACGAGAAGAAGATCGGGACAGCCTTCGATTCTTATGGAGGGGAGGTCAACGCAGCGGGGCGCCGAGAGAGTATAGGATGACATCAGTTATATTCGGCGCCGCCTGTTCTCCGAGTGCTGCTATCTTCGTCAAGAACAAGAACGCGTCGGAACACAAAGAAGAGTACCCGGAAGCGGCAAGGGCAATTGAGCGCAATCACTATATGGACGACTACCTTCACAGCTTCGGGACTCCAGAAGACGCAATCAAGATAGCAAGCCAGGTGGACCTCATACACAAGAAGGCTGGGTTCCAGTTAAGGGGTTGGGCATCAAACAATGAGGAAGTGTTAAAGAAGCTCACTCCGGAGGGGAACAACATGGAAGTCGAACTGGGGACCAAAGAAGAAAAGACATTGGGACTAAGGTGGTTCACAGGGGGCGACGAAATAGGATTCAGAACGAGTCTTCGCAACCTGCAGGAAGAGGTAGCCGAAGGAAAGAGGACTCCAACCAAGAGAGAGGTCACAAGCGCCGTGATGTCGACATTCGATCCACTGGGGCTTGCATCGCCGGTGCTCATCCAGGGGAAGAAGCTGATCCAGAGCATATGGAGGAGCGGGGTCGGATGGGACGACAGCATCACCGATGAAGACAACAGGACCTGGGAGGAGTACCTAGAAGACCTGCAGTTGCTGAGGGATCTCCGGGTGCCAAGGTGTGTAGCGCAGTCCAACACCGAGGGGGAGCTCCACGTCTTCGTCGACGCGAGCGAAGAGGCCTACGCATGCGCCGTGTATCTGAGGCAGCGCGACGAAGAAGATGGCTACCGAGTGACACTACTGGCGGGCAAGGCAAGGGTGACCCCGCTGAAGCCAGTGTCCATCCCGAGGTTGGAGCTACAAGCGGCGCTACTGGGTGCCAGGATGGCGCGATCGGTGCAAGAAGAACTGGACGTCGAGATTGTGAAGAAAACTTATTGGAGCGACTCCAGCACCGTGCTCTCCTGGATCAAGACCGACCCAAGGACATTCAAGACCTTCGTAGCACACCGACTGGCGGAGATCGAAGACACGACGAAGCCTCAAGAATGGCGCTGGGTACCTACAGCACACAACCCGGCTGACGACGCAACGAGAGGTATACCCAAGGATTTCAACAGCGGACACCGATGGTTCAACGGACCTGCATTCCTGGCGCAAGATGAAGAGGATTGGCCGAAGCCGCGGACCTTCAAGGCGGAGCCCACGGGAGAAGAGAAGGAAAAGTCGACCGTGGGGGCGACTTTGCCCGTCGACAGGTATCCGACTCCGAACCCTGTCAAGTTCTCAAGCTGGACGCGACTGGTAAGGGCGACCGCGAGGGTACTGCAATTTATCGACCTGTGCCGGAAGAAGAAGCATGCAGTAAACGTGTCCCGTAAGTCCGAGCGTCGAGATCCCACATGGAGGCGAAACAAGAAGAAGGTCAGGAAGACGACCAAGCCCGTGAACAAGAAGACCCAAGAAAGAAGGTTCCTTCCCCTCAATCCCGATCACATCGAAGAAGCCGAGAAGATTTTATTACGAAAAAGCCAAGAAGAGAGCTTCCAGGAAGAAGTACGCTGCATCACGAAAAAGAAGCCATTTGAGAGGAATAGCCGGCTTAAGAAGTTGGACGTCGCCATTGAAGATGGATTACTGCGGCTCCAAGGAAGAATCGATGCAGCGCTACACACACGAATTGAGAAGAGACCGGTGGTGCTAGACAGTAAGCATCACATCACCAGGCTGCTCATCGCGCACTATCACAAGAAGTTCAACCACGGGAATCATGCGACGGTGATCAACGAGTTACGACAGCGCTTCTGGATCCTGGGACTGCGGTCTGCGGTGAAGACGACGGTTCATCGGTGCCAGTGGTGCAAGGTGCACCGCGGCACGCCACAGCTCCAGCCGTTTGGGAATCTCCCGCTGGAGAGACTGCGACATGGAGAACCACCGTTCACCTGCACTGCTGTGGACTACTTCGGCCCCATGACCATCACAGTGGGTCGACGCCATGAGAAGAGGTGGGGCGCCTTATTCACATGCCTCACCACCAGGGCAGTCCACGTCGAGCTAGCCGCATCCTTATCGACGGACTCCATGATCCTGGCGCTACGAAGGATGGCGGCGAGAAGGGGGATGCCAAAGACGATCTTCAGCGACAACGGCACCAACTTCGTGGGGGCAAACAAGGAACTGCAAGAAGCCCTCGCCAGCCTCAACCAGGAAGACATCATCACCGCGACGGAGAAGATGAGCATCAGGTGGAAATTTATACCGCCCGGGGCACCGAACATGGGGGGTGCATGGGAACGCCTGGTCCGATCCATCAAAACGGCCCTGGCAGTTACCCTCAAGGAAAGGCATCCCAAAGAAGAGGTCCTGCACACTCTGCTATTGGAAGCGGAGCACCTGGTGAATTCAAGACCACTGATTGACGTCGACGAAGACAACGAAGAAGGGGCCCTCACTCCCAATCACTTCTTAATTGGGAGATCCTGCGGAACGAGATTAGGGGCATTCACCGACGAAGACCTCACCGGCCGACGAACATGGAGGACAGCGCAGCGACTCGCCGACCACTTCTGGAGCAGATGGGTGAAAGAGTACCTACCGACTCTGATCCCTAGAAGAGTCGACGCACGAGCTACCACGAGGGACCTGCGGTGTGGGGACACGGTCCTCATCGTAGATTCTACGCTGCCAAGAGGAACATGGCCAAGGGGTGAGGTGGTCCGAACCTATCCAGGACCCGACGGCCGCACCAGAATTCTGGAGGTGCGCACGACGGGGGGCGTCCTGAAACGTCCCAGCTCCAAGGTGATCCTGTTGGTGCCGGCGCAACGCGACGAGGGGCGAGCAACCAGCGAGCCAGACTGCGGGGAGGCAGTCATCGCGTCGGACAACGAGCATCGGGTCGCCGGGCCAGGAGTTGGTGCTACGCACGAGGGGGAGGATGTCGGCGACCAAGAAAAACATATGTGAGAATTGAGAATAACGTATGAACATTCCATATTAAAAGTTGCAAGGGCCGCTGAACGAAACGGCATCATCTATTCCCGTTTCACTTACACAGAAGAAGACAGAGACGGCAACGTCTATCCCCGTCTCACGCGCGGCGTCTAAAACGAGATGCAACGAGTGTTCCTGCTTCGCTCACACAGGGCGGTGTGACGAGTAGAATCGAGATTGGAATGCGGAAAATTTACGAAATTAGTATGGAAAATTAGATATCTAGATTTTCATGATTTTTCTTTATAATATGGTTAAGGATGATTAGTTATGTAGGATAACATAATTTTTATAAAGAAATCTGTATAGGTTACGTAGATATTTAAGGTTGAAGTTTTTTCTGTACTTAGGTAGTTTTTTGTTAATAAGATCGTATTTTTATATGTTTTTGGATGTTTTTAGGATTAATACGATAGGAAATAAGTTTGTCTACATGGATACATAGTTTTTATGAATATATTTTGTGAATTAGCTTAGTTATTTAGGTCATAAGGTTAGCAATTGGCGAAATTTGTTGGACTTTGTGTATATTTTCTTAAATAACTCTTTATGTATTTTACCTATGAAAATGGAACTTATATAGTCTAATAGGATAGTTTACGAGGAACAAAACTATGTATGATACATATGTATAAGTGAATAAGATCAATAAAAAGAACCCGAAAAACAGCCTTCACCGAAGCAAAAATTGTATCGAAATAAGGCCGCGATCGGGCTATTGCACGCGGCTGTCTTTCTCGTATTGCTTGGGGAGTACTTAAGCAAATTGGGGCCAAGGCAAAGCATTCCTCGGCGAGCTCAAAAGTAAGAAGAAAACAAGACTCTGAAGACTCTGAAGACTCAAGAAGACTAATAACAAGAAGATTAAAGAAGATCGAAGAATTTTGGAATATTTGAAGACTGAAGTTTGGAAGAAGACTTCAAGACCATACGAAGAAGCCTTGGCATAGGGAAATTAGGGTTCGGTTAGGGCTGGCTGGGTTCCTTATCAGGAACATAAGTGGTTTTATTCAAAGAACGTCACCCCCTCACCCCCCTCCTCTTCCCCGTGACAGACGACTGACGCAACTCCCCGACACCGACGTGGCGCCTCGCAGGTTGGGTTACCGGCGTCGGGTTTAACATCTCACACCCGATTTACACCCGCCACTCCCCTTTTGGCCTCGCTGGTGGCTACTACGATCCCACCACGCGTACTCCTAGGGCGAGTAGCGCGAACATACATACCGTATAGACGCGCCGCCCCCACAGTAATTTTTCCTTTATCTATGCTGTAAAACTTTGCTTCGTACCAAATTTCAAGATTCTGAGTTCACAGGAATTACCCTGTAGGTTTTGATTACCTTGCGAGTGTCGAAAATTTGCTGAAATTTGCAGCTTAAAGGGCTATATCTTTTGATTGAGCTGGCTTAAAAGTTTGATTTTTTCACTATTCCAAGGGACAGTAGACTTGTTTGATATAAATTCTAGCTTGATACCTCCACGCGTTCCTGAGAAAAATAGTCTTGACAGACAGACGGACAGACAACAAAGTGATCCTATAAGGGTTCCGTTTTTTTCCTTTTGAGGTACGGAACCCAGAAAAGACTAAAATCGTAGCTAACGTTACTCTACTGCCCCACACACATACCGGACATTCAGGCTCATCTCGAATTCTGAACGCGTACCTAATCCGGTCCACCGCACGTGATAGTGACCCTTATTGCAACTATTACGTAAAAAATAAAATTCTTTACGACCTCTTAGCATTCCGCGAACGTATGAGATTCGCACGATAAATTTTAATGCAGTTCCCACATGCTTACTTAGGATGTTTATGTAATTGGGAAGTCCTGACGTCAGAGCACGTCATTCTAGATTAATTCTAAGGCTCTTGTTTTACATGAAGCTAAGAAGCTATGGTGATAGGAAGTCAATTCAAACCTTATCTTGATAAACATGAGGAACCAGTAAAGCGGTGCGTTAAATTGAATGCAAAATGTTCCAAACTGAATTCTAAAAGATAAAAAGGCATAGAGATAAATCTTGACGTACCTATACATAATATATGTTGCACCAAACTTATAATCAGAATTTCAAGGCATTTAAGGTATTTTTGTAAGTATTTAATAGAGCTATAACTACAACGAACAGCCGAGTAGTAAAACCCGCGGTCTCATGTTTCAAACCTCCGGCGCTCACCTCAAAGAAATTTGTTAAATATGTATTTATTGCTACTCCAAGGTTTACAATTATTACAATGTTTCCTACCACTGTGCATGCCTCAGAGAAATTATGAATTTCTCTGAATTGAGAAATTATGAAATTCATAATTTCTCGATGGTATGGTGTCAACCAATTCGCACTTTGCCGTCGTGGTGGACTAGTGCCTAAATTCCTCCGAGAGGAGACCTATGCCCAGCAGCACAACATAACAATGGTTGAAAAAAAGCAATGGTACCCGTATTTGAGCATGGTGGAGTAAGCTCCAAGCAAAAGGGTTGCAAGCTCATACCTACAATAATATAAACAGTTTTTTTGGTTTTAATACTTATGACTTATGACTAATACTATTGACATCGTAATAGAGTCATAAGCTAAAAAATATATTCGCCTGTAGTTCACCGCCTACAGAGCGACAGATCATACCAAAGTAGGTTAGTTGTACAGTAATAGAACTGGTTTTATTTATTTGGTCAAAACTGTCGAGACGATATGAGACCTAATCGTATTTTCTGCTTATCGACTTATCGACATTCACATAAAATTTAATTTATGTGAATGTCGATAAGAGATCACACTTTCCTCTTTTAACGTAAGATGCTTATGGTTTATTTTTTGGTTCTGTGCCTCAAAGTGTTAAAAGTAACCCTTATGAGGAAGACTCCGTTAATACATCCGTGTAATGTGTTATCAAAATAATATAAAAAAATTAAATATTGTTTGTAAAAAAAAAGAGGTGATATGATTTTTAAAGAGATTTTTGAGGACCTGCGTGGCGCAATGTTTACCATGCCGGACTGCTTATCGAAGGGTCCCGGGTTCGATGCCCGGCGAAACACAAATTTGAATGATGAGTTTAAATTTTTGTTCTCGGTCTGGATGTTTGTGTTTCTGCCTTTGTGTGTGTCCATGGTACCCACGACACAGGGTATATCTACCCTAATGTGAGACTATGAGTGTGAAGCGTTATTTGTTTTAAAAAGAAAGGTTTTCGAAAAGGAGCACATGCCGCCCTGCGACCAGGTGAACTGACGACCTGAAGAAGACAGCGGAAAGCGTCTGGGTTCAGAGGAGATAAGACCTGAGAGAGGCGATTATTAGGAGAGGCCAGCAGTCAACTTTTAAAGGCTGATGGATGGATGGATGTTAATCAGAACGAAAACACATCCATAAATTCAAAAATCATAAAAACTGGTCCAGTTGTGCTTGAGTTATAAATGGTGTAACTAATACAACTTTGTTTTATATATTAAAATTACATTAAAACACGCAAAACGAATATTAATAACCATTTTCTGTGTTAATAAAGGCATAAATCTCGCTATAATTAAGTAACATCAATTGGGGCATTCGGTCGCAGTGCGATTAAACGCAAGATTTACGCTTATTACGTGTTTCACCTAGGGTTGCCAACCCTACTATATAATATAGTATCCTACTATTTTAAGGGATCAAATACCATATTTCTAAAAAATATATATAGTAGGCGAAACTACTATATTTTCGCTGACTCCCGAGCTTCGCTAGCTCCCGAGCTCTCGAGCTGTCATCGAACATGTCGCGGTAGGCGTAGACGTAGGTCCTCTGTCTCTGTATGTGTGCGTTAGTTCAATTTTAACCACATACTATTTTTTTTTTTCATTTTTTTGCTATCTACTATTTTTTTATGTCAATAACTTCAAAAATACTATATTTGATAGAAAAAAGTTGGTAACCCTAGTTTCACCTGTAAATTTTCCGGCATTTTGTTTTGTAATAGCGCATCATTTCGATTATTTGCTTGTTTAAATAACACCTGTTGTGGTCCCTGATGAATGAATACTTTTTATCTTTATTTTTAATTTATTTGTCTATTTTTTACTTTCTTTCTTGTATGTCAAAACTGTCAATTTGTAATAATCAAAATTGTGTGCTAAAAGAATATGGATAATTTCTTAAAAACTACAATATTTATTATTAAAGCCACCTAAATGGTCCGCTAAAGATCATAATTTGTTTATGATCTTTAGTGGAACATGTGGAGGCTTCAACTAAACATTATTTTATAAAATTCACGATTAATTCGGTACACATTTCTAAAAAATATGTTGACAGTAAAAAGATATGAGATGACAATTTTGACACACTATAAAGAAAGTAAAAAATAGACAAATAAATTAAAAATAAAGATAAAAAAGTATTAATTCATCAGGGGCCACAACAACACCTTATAGCGTTAAGTGAATAAATTAACTAATGAGCATAAAAACGTAAGGTTTCAAACTTGCAAATGTTATTAACTTTTTTGTTTTAGGACCTATAATTCTTATAGGTAGCATTCAATTCCATAAAGCACAACATTTTGTGTTTTGTGTTTGTATGTTGCTTATTTTGCAGATATGTAATCAAAATACGCTGCCTGTTTATGTCTTTAGCCTGATATTAACTATTGCTAAAAATATTTTTATCCCTGCCAAATTATTTATCGGGTGCACTTTTTATGCTAACTAAATTTTTAAATACCATAAACATAAATAACATATAATATAATAACATTTCGTTGGAAGTTTGCATGGTAATGTACATCTTATTATTATATACTTTTTAGTTCTATCATTCTCTTATTTTAGAAGTAACAGAGGGGGACACACATTTTACGACTTTGGAATTGTATCTCTCTCAAACTATTTAGTTAAGTAAAAAATGATATTAGAAAACTCATTATCATTTTTGAAGACCTATTTATAGACACCCCATACAGTATGAGTTTGATAAAAAAAATTGAGTTTCAGTTCTAAGTATGTGGAAACACAAATTTATTATTATTTTTCTATTTTCGTGTGAAAATCTTAATGCGGTTCGCAGAATACATCTACTTACCATATTTCAACAGTATAGTTCTTATAGTTTTTAAAAAAAGTGGCTGTGACATACAGACAGGACGGACAGACAGATATGACGAATCTACAAAGGTTCCGTTTTTTGCCATTTGGCTACGAAACCCTAAAAAGCCGAGCTTTGTGAGGGCTCGCTTAGTTTTTCTACCTAATCGCTAGTCCTCATTTTCGTTTATAAAATAATATATCTTTCTCCATTCAACATTCTAAATATTAATATCAATTTAACTGACTATGTTAAAGCAAAAATATTTGATATATAATAGGAATATAAAATATATTTGAGATAGTTTTTCAGTAAAAATAGCACAAAAATACTCAGGTGGAACAGTGTTAGGGCTGGCTTCGATCGTCCTGATGATTACTTCTCATCAGACATCTATTTCTTTCTCTTCTTATTATCACCCACACCATGATTGAATGACATCGCATTTCACGTTACTGTACCAATCCATACTCAATGCTTACACGTAATATGATGCAATCGCAGGAGCCAATTAAATATAACTCCCAAGCGGAACTGACGTGTAGACGTCTAGACGATAAATGGGTTAAGTAACGGTTAATAACCCGTTGTTTTATGACTTTTATATACAATTAGCCTTCCGCCAGTGGCTTTGCCCGCTTGCACCCGTTTTAAAGGTTCCCCTGGGATAAAATCCATCCTATGTCCTTTCCCAAGGTCCACTCACAATAGTATATACTAGTATTTTTTGTTCATTATTATGTTTTTCTTTTAAAAAGGATTATTTTTACTTTTTTTAGTTTGGTGTGCTTCGAAAGCGTATTTTTTTGTTTTTTTAAACTTTTTTTTTTTTTTTTTAGTTCGATTCAATGTTAATAATATTTTTTTCCGTTCTCGGAATTAGATAAATTCATGAAATTATTGTATTGCCTCCGATTCTTGGTAAGTGTCAAAAGTTTGTATTAAATCAGTTAGTTGAAAGTGGGACAAAATCGTGTCCAAAGGAGAGTTACAAACAAGCTTACAAACTCACAAAGATACAGGTGACGCAAGATTAAGCGTGTTAAAAAAATGTGTTGCAGTAAAGTAATGAATGATGAGACATCGGAATTGAACCCATTAGTTGCATAAACGTATGACCAATAAGTATAATTGGCAAGTGAGCAGTAATATCAAAACTCGTCGTTCATTGACTCAATTGTTTGACAATTCAAAAAGCAACACATACATGATGCAATAGATAAAAAAAACCTTTTGTTGTTGCAAATTTTTAATCTAAATTCGCCAGTTAAGAAACCGGTTATCACCATGGAGGTCGCAGATTCAAATCCTCTGATGAAGGAATTCGTTACTGCATACTTAATGCAACTTCACGGTGATAGGAAAAGAAAGAAAAGAGAAAAAAAGAAAAGAAAAGAAAAGCAAAAGAAAAGAAAAGAAAAGAAAAGAAAAGAAAAGAACTGTCTCCGAAACTTCGTGAATTTTCGGGTATCTATCGGGTATTCTAGCAAAATTATTTATTTGGTAGCTTAATGTCGTCGAAGATTTCGCTAATCTATTTAATTCGTAAAAAACCGCCAAAAATCATTCCAAAAAATGTTTAAACTTAGGGATGGATGCGTACAAAGTAGACCTCCAGGATTATACTACTTATTATTATTATTTTATACTATTTGATTGAGGTTTCCATTGACGTTGATAATCTTATTAAAGCTACTATTCTTGCTAATTCTAATTTCTTCAATCTTCAATTGCTAATTCTTCTTTCTTGCTTCTTGCTAATGCTTCCACCAACCCGCATTGGAGCAGCGTGGTGGAGTAAGCTCCAGGCCTCCCCAATAATGGGGAGAGACCCGTGCATAGGTACACTAAGCTAAATTGACTATGACTAAAGTTACTCAAACACTGAATTAACAATAGGGTCTTGGACACTATGCACAAGAAAAATTCAAAAACCTTACCTTAAAAAGGTTGCACTAAATCACGCTTAGAAAGCAATATAATTGTAAATTCTTTTTTATACATGATTTTTATTACCGATTAAATCAATAATAATTAAGTCAATTGACTATATATGATAAGTGACGTCACTTATCATTTTCTAATACAAAATGTATGGGGATGTCACGTTTTGACAGCTCATTAAAAGTATCTCAATTGACTTTGTAGTCCAAGACCGGATTGTCTGACTGAATTGACATGCCAGGGTATTAATTGACCTGCTAAATAACAAGTTATAGCAATAGGGCAAGTAATAAAAATTTCTTTACTCCACTTACAATAATAATTACATGTTATGCCACAACATTCTTCTACTCGCATTGTGACATGCAAATAAGTGCACCATTTCAAGGATTTACTGTTGCTGATTTATATATGATATAATTGGTGTTCATCGATAAATCAGTAAGAAGCCCGCGTAACCACACTAACCACATTTCTGTCAGTCTTCAGTCAGTAAACAGTGTGAGACGAAGCACATTCTTTTGTACGCATGGTGTGTGGTACAAGTTAAAAATAAAATACTAAACTAGCCAAGAGTTAATTAATTTAATCACCCAAGACAAAATATATCGTTAGAAGATAATCCTTGTCGTCGATTTCTTAGCTAAGCACAAGATGAAATTATTTTCATGATATATAATACGAATTCAATAAAAAAATAAGGTTAGCTTGAAGACTAGCCGTGTCTTGCGGATTCAACATTCAGGATCATAACCATGAAATAATAAATAAACGTTACACACTCATAGCCCCACAGTAGGGCAGATATACCTTGTGTCGTTCCATGGATACACACAAAGACAGAAGCACAAACACCAAACAGAAATATTATCATAACTCAGCCAGCAGCTCCGATGCCAGCACCCAGCAGCCCGGGCAGGACGGTGGTGTGTGCGTCGGAGCATCAGAAGGTGCAGAAGAGCACATCTGCTCACCCAAAGATGGGCCCGTTCTAGGGCACCGCGCGTAGAAGACACCAGTGTTTTCCACTGGTGATCCCTAAGTCCTGCCCAAGCGCTGAAGCAGGCCACCGAGGGGGTTTAAGTGCGGTCAAATCCCACATAAACCGGTATCCTCTTCTCCCAAGGTGCCGGGTTTTGAAGATTTCCCTCCCCCCGATACAAAATGGTGTCTGTGTGTGTGTATGTGTGTGAGTGAGAGAAAGAGAGAAAGAGTTACTTTCTTATTTATGACATTATGTATGACTTGCACTTTATTACCGACTTCCAAAAGGAGGAGGTACTGTATTCGGCTGTATGTATTTTTTTTTATATATGTTCACCGATTACTCCGCCGTTTGTGGACCGATTTTCAAAATTCTTTTTTCGAGGGGAACTCTCAAATTTTATAGGCACATACATTGATTTTCTTATACTTTCTGAAGCATAAGAGATATTTGTGCATAGTAATCATCATCTCATGTTGCTGAGCTGATGATGGAAGGTACTGCAACAGTGAGGAGTTGAAAGCAAATTCTTTCAATAAATAGTTTTTTATTCCAAATCTTACATTCCTGAGGTGGTCCAACTGTCACCAAGTCAAAGTCTGATGAGGGGATCCCGGAGAAATCGAAGGGAACATTCAAATTTTACAGCACAACAAATGATTTTCATATTTTTTCTAAAGCAAAACAGGCATTTTTGTATAATTATCATCATATCATGTTGCTGGGCTGATGATAGAAGTTACTACGAAGGTTAGGAGTTGAGAGCAAATTCTTTCAATAAATGGTTTTTTGTTCGATATCTTACATTCCTGAGGTGGTCCAACTGTCACCAAGTCAAAGTCTGATGATGGTATCCCAGAGAAATCGAAGGGAACATTCAAATTTTATAGCACAACAAATGATTTTCATATTTTTACTAAAGCAAAATAAGTATTTGTGTATAATTATCATCATATCATGTTGCTGAGCTGATGATGGAAGGTACTATGACGGTTAGGAGTTGAGAGCAAATTCTTTCAATAAATGGTTTTTTGTTGGAAATCTTACATTTCTGAGGTGGTCCAACTGTCACCATGGCAAAATCTGATGATGTGATACTAGGGAAATCGAGGGAAACACTGAAACATAATAGGCACACACATCCTTTTAGTCATAGTTTTTAACATAATACAAATATTTATGTCCGGTAATTATCACCTCATGTTGCTAAGCTTATGATTGAAGGTACCTACAACTCCTCAACGGTTAGGAGCTGATAGCAAACTCTTTCATTTAGTAATACGTTCAGGTGGACTGATAGTAGTATTCTTTCAGGCTATAAGATGGCTATTAGATAAACATGATTATAACAGGTATCTCTTTAACGTTTAGAAGTTAAGTGAAAAAATTCCAATTATGCTTATACATATGTGAAGAATTATTAAAATTACTAAAAAGAGTGAAATAAATTAAGTTTTTAACAAAAAAATAGAACCGACTTCAAACGGTAAAAAATAAAATTGTTCAGTACCTACTTCTTCTTGCTTATGGTAATGACTCTTAAAACTATTTTTGGAGTCGGGCCCTTAGTAAAATGTCCTGTCTTAGTAAATATAGTGTACCTTTCGTACTGAATGGACAACTCCAATATAGTTTTAAGAGTCATTAGCATAAGCAAAAAGAAGTAGGTACTGTCCCACTGACTGTACTGTCGGTGCGCATTTAGGACGAATGGTACGACATTTTAGTAGGGGCCCGACTCCAAAAATAGTTTTAAGAGTCATTACCATAAGCAAGAAGAAGTAGGTACTGACAATTTTATTTTTTACCGTTTGAAGTCGGTTCTATTTTTTTGTGAAAAACTTAATTTATTTAATACTCAATCATTTCCTCACTTGCCAGAATTATTATATTGTGATGGGTCCGCTTATGCGCGCCCATCACAATATAATAATTGAAGCCATCACGCTCCGTCTATGCGTATGCTCCAAGCCCCAGTCATGTTATATGAATGGACTCTATGAATAATTACCAATACGCACTGATTACCAGGGCCATTGGATATTGCATAACTGCTGATTGATGGTTTCACGGTACATCGGTGGACTTCGGAACTGCTGGAAATATCCTAAATCAGTGCTATTTCATACGGAATTCAATCAAAGTGTTTTTGTGATTACGTTTGGTATTCTATTATGTATTGTGTTATATAGAGAGAAAGAAAAAATATATGTTTCATATTCGGAATACAAAATATTCACCCAATGATTAAAAAAGTGCCTATGACAATATGCACTTTACTGGTGTATTTTAATTGACATCTTTTAAATAGGAGTATTTTCTATAGGAGTGTTTTCTTGCTCGTGCTTTAAACGTTTGAAACAGATTCTAGTTGTCATGTCATCAATGAAAATGTATCAATTTGCCAGAACCGTTACGAGCTTTAAAAATATTCGTAACTTGAGAGACGAAATTTGCACTTTTTAATTGAAGACCCGCGTGGCACAATGGTTACCATGGCGGACTGCCAATCGATGGGTCCCGGGTTCGATTCACGGCGAAACAGTAATTTGAATGATGAGTATAAATTAATGTTCTCGGTCTGGGCGTTTGTGTACCTATCTTTGTATGTATTTATGGTGCCCACGACACAGGGTATTAATTAACTTACTGTGAACATTCAGGCTTTGAGGTATTGTGTGATAGCTGCAGCCGGGCAGCCCATGGATATCAAAACGGCACATCGATTAAAATAAAAGAAAATAAAGAAAAGAAGAGAAAAGAAAAGAAAAGAAGAGAAAAGAAAAGAAAAGAAAAGAAAAGAAAAGAAAAGAAAAGAAGAAAGAGAATACTTTATTGTTGACTGTTCACATACCTACATACAATTAGATGTTTAAAATTATTATAAGAATTTAAACAGTCTACCATGTTCTGGCATACATTATATTATTAATTTTAATTAATAATTTATATCATAAATTATTATAATTAATTATATTATTAAATTAAAGTTAACTAAAATAGTTTTATTTCAAGATCCGTTAAGAATACATGTTCTTAACGGATAATCGGCCTTTGATTCTACCCACTGCTAGGTCAATGTGAAAAATAAAGCCGACGGGAAAAAAAACTCTCAGGCAATGTTTAATGTTATATTTTTACGCGGCTGCTCCCCAAAACATTTTATCAAACCTGAGTCTTGAGAAGGCTGATAATCTAATGGCCTCATAAGTGTGGCCGACAATCGCACATTTCCACGGAAACACAATTTAATAAATTCTCATCAATCAACTTTTCATAGTCATCAATAAATATTGTTAATTTTTTCGTCGGAAATGGTTGCGCCGTTGTTATTTCCCTCGTTGAACCATGAAAGCTCTATCACCAATAGTTTTATAATAGTTAAGATTGTTACGGCAGCGCAGCAAGTTTACAAATAATCAGGCGTTTATAAATATGTAGTTATGCTTGTCGCCTGACTTCCTCAACAACTTGTCCCGCATGCCGGTAAACGGGACGTGAACATTGCCTCGTTTCAGAACCTTCTAGGTGTTAAACCATGTTGTAATGAAATTGACGAGAAAGTTACCCAGCTGTTTGATAATTTGTGCGTGAAATTTTGATGTGAGAGGCAAACTGGGAATTCGGTCATTTTGTAAGTGACCTCATAATTCATAGTAACTTTTCTATAGTTTTCCGCTGCTAAACTAGGATCTCTTCAAAAGTTTATATGATTTAGGCCAAATTCGACCATTGATCAGCGATGGCTCAAGTTATAGACTTGTGTCGAAACCTAAGAGTATGGTATATATTTTAGTAACGGGATCGTATATAGGAATGTGGTAATTTTGTAAGTGATTCGAGTGTTCTACTGCACACGGGTCACGGGTAAAGTAAAAAATATTTAGGTCACAGTCCGCCATACTGGTCGAATACGCAATTGTTGAGGATTGTTTAAATACATCGAGATACTTCTCATATATAGTTCGGTCCTTTACAGTTTTTTTTTAGTTTGGGGTTTATTTTAAGTATCTGTAGTACTCGTATTATCAATATTTGAACGCTGTTGAATACATACAACCTTTTCAAATTCTTCAGTATAGAGTATTGTAAATATTTTCTACGATGCATGGCTATAAAGGACAATGTTTGAGTGATGTATTTTTTTACAAACCTCAGATGCTTTAGAGCTTGCCTAATTCAAAAGTTTCTCTCCACCACAAGTTGCGTAATTTTAGCTTTGAAACATTATATCAGTAAAATCTCCATACATAGAGGTTACTCCTTTGTTATTTTCAAACGAGGCAAGTTATGAATACATTAGGAACGGAATATTACGTTCTTGCTGTAATATTTGGGTATTCAGGTGTAATAATTATTTTGTTTTGGGTTAGCGTTTAGTATTATGCAAGTTTTGCCATTCAACATTTACGAGATTAAATAATTTTATTATTTTATTTTATTTTATTTTATTCGGAAAACATACAGTGTTATAATAAAGGTAAATAACAAAAATACTTAAATACTACTACACCATTAAGCTGTTTTCGCATATTGCTACTAAATCGCACATTATTGTTTGCTCTTCTTTTGTGATGGATGACATAACGATAAAAAAATAATTATTAAATTAGAAAATAAAGTAGAAAATAATTACAAAAAAAAAGTAGTGAAAAAAAAAAATTTTTTTTTTTTAACGATTATAAGTTATATAAGGTTAATTGATTTTACCTACTTAGTTTCAAACCATTTCTTAGAAATTGCCGATTTATATACATTCGGAGTCGAGCTAAATAAATCTAGTTTAGGATAGTCGTCCAGTTTGTTAATGTATCTTGCAGATCTGATGAAAAATGAGTTTTTCCTGTATTTAGTCGCAGTGAGAGGTATCTGTAGAGAAATATGTGGCTGTCTCACAGACCTCATAGGTACTTTTAGGTTAATATTCCTAAGAAGATCTGGAGAATCAACCTTAGATTGTAATATTTTTAGTAAAAAACTTATATCAGCTATTTTTCGCCTCTCATGTAATGGTAGGATATGATGTCTCTTGCATCTAGCTTCATAGGTATTGTCATATTTTTGGCTCTTGTATTGGATATGTTTTAAAAATTTACGCTGTATGGATTCTAGCCTATTAATGTAGATGTAATATTGAGGATTCCAGATTTCAGAACAGTACTCAAGTATACTACGCACATAAGAACAGTATAATATCTTTATAAGCTTAATACTTCTAAATGCGTTACTTAATCTTAAAATAAATCCCAATAATTTGTTAGCCTTTTTAGCAATAAAGTCAATATGCTTTTCGTAAGTAAGTTTGGAATCGTGTATAACGCCTAAATCTTTTATTTCATCAACAAATTTAAGCTCCTGACTTTTTAGGGTGTATTTGTATTTAATGATATTGATTTTTCTTGTAAAGGTAATGGCTAAGCATTTCGAAACATTTAAATCTAATTTATTACGGCTACAATATTCTTCAAATCTTCGCAGGTCTTGTTGAAGTAGATGACAATCAGTTTCGGATTTAATTTGTTTATATATCTTCATATCATCGGCATACATCAAGAATTTAGAATGAAGAAAACAAACCAAATAATGTGAATAAATGACTAGATAATCTATATCAAAATTTGAATATTTTCAAAGGTCGTGAATTTTTAGTCGTTCTGGGGCACCGCGCATGGTGGACATGTGCGTTCCACTGGAGATCCCGGAGTCCTCCCCAAGTAAAGAGGTAGGCCACCGAGGGGGTCTTAGTGCGGTCAAATCCCACATAACACGGTATCCTCTTCTCCCAAGGTACCGGGTTTTGAAGGTTTCCCTCCCCCCGATAAAATAGATGTGTGTGTGTGTGTGTGTGAGAGAGAGAGAGAGAGAGAGACAGAAAGAGTTACAAATCCCAGATAACCTGGAATCATCTCCCAAGGTGCTGGGTACCTTTTGAAGGTTTCCCCCCCGATACCAAAAAAAGGAGTCATATAATAACGGATAATAACCGATCTGTGATCATCATCGACATAGTTATTTGTGAGCCATCTGCTTTGGGCTTTGGTTCTCTTCACAGAAAAGAATACAAATCATGACAAGTTGGTCATCAATACACTTTCTAATGAACATACAAAATAATTACTTTTTACCGTTAAGGTAAGAGTTACATGAGGCGACGATAAGCCTTCAGAGTAGCAGCGCAACTGCATACTGTAACTTTCATGAGGTTGTTTATGAATGTCCATGGGATGCAGCGACCACTTAATACCATGGCTGTATACACGTCTGCTACTCCATTAAAGCTCTACCATCTATCAATTAAAAAACTGTTATTTTTAACAAACAGCCACATTACGTAATTTTTTTTAATATGCAGTATTGTTTCTTTCGCATAAGCATTATAATCTGTCCAACCCAAATACCCGCTGCTCTATAACCGGGCCCACGGTACTTCCGTGACGCACTACATTATTGCAGTATTCAGAATAAATCGTCTGTCGATTAATATCACTCATGAACGCTCCGCCGATCAAGATTGCGGCCATTTCGTAATCTAAAGGCCTATATTTCAACAGCACCTGTTGGGCGGCTATCTAGCACTAGGCTATGATGGAGAAAGCCTAAATTGTATGTAAATGACCGTATTGACCATCGTGCCTTTGTCTAGTTTTGCTTGTGTTAATTTTATTTGGTTAGAAACTCTTTTTATCCCGTCCTTTTTTTGTTTTCGGGGGGAAACCTTCAATAGGTACCCGGCACTTTGGGAGAGGATACCGGGCTATGTGGAATTTGACCTCACTAAAACCCCCTCGGTGGCCTGCCTCTGCACCTTCCGATGTTTACGGCAGCATGCGGCCATGCACACACCACCGTCCTTTCCGGGGCTGCGGGCTGGACGGATCGAGCTCCCACTCTCCCTGCCCACAACCCCGGAAGCCCCCTTTTAGTAGCCTCTTACGATCAGGCAGGGGATACCGTAGCTCTATTCTTAATCCCGAAGCTACAGGGACAGAGCTTATTCCATCCACCACGCTGCTTAAGTAAGAGTTGATTGAACACACTGAATAACGGCCAACCCGTTGGATGTTTTGACCCAACTGCACCCATTTTGCTTAGCTACGTAGACCGTTTGCAATATGCGCCGATAAGTCACGTGGGCTTTTTAATTTTATTGACCAACTTCAAAAAAGTGGGCTTATTCTCGCGTCGGATTGCCGGAGGGCTGGCCGTGTTTTTGTTCAAAAAATCAGCTTACCTGCTCATGAAGTCAGCGTTTTATTTTTAGTACTATTTTAATATGGCAGCCTTACCTAACAACGAAGTAATCCGTCCACCAAAAAAATTGTCATGTATAATGAGGACAAGTGGTTTACCTCTAAAAAAATTTTAGAAAAGAAATCTACACGCCGTAACTCTACCAGCCCTAATTTCACCAACTCTACATAATACACAAAATATAACCTTCAGGTATAAGTATTTAGGTAAGTAAGAGGTATAAGTATGAGCAGCGATGGCCGAGTGGTAAAAGCCGCGGTCTTCTACGCGACCGATCTTGGGTTCAAATCCTCGGCGCGCACCTCTGACAAAGAAATTTGTAATGTGCGAATTTATCGCTGCTCCACGGTGATGGTGAATATCGTGATATTTCATTAATTACGATGTTCTCCATCGCCGTGCATGCCTGAGAGAAATTCATAATTTCTCGAAAGCATGACGTCCACCAATCCGCACTTGGCCAGTGTGGTGGACTATGGCCTAAATCCCTCTCACTTGTGAGAAGGAGACCTGTGCCCAGCAGTGGGACATAAAAAAGGTTGAAAAAAAAGTATTTACGTCCCACTGCTGGTCAAGTCATCTCTCAGAAGTGAGCGGGACTTAAGACTAGCAGTAGGACATAAAAAAGTTGAAAATTGATTTCGATTACAACTGAATTTAAACCCAAAACTTTTGACAAACCGTCTAACTTTAATAATTCTGTCCTGTTTAGTCATAAATTTATTCAAACATTAGTAAGATTGCTGTTGACACAGGTATTTAATTTGATAATTTATAACTTAGAAGACCATTCAACAACTCAGTAACAAAGGAACCGCCTCCAAATTGTATGGAAATGACATAACTTGATTTTATATCATTAATTCATCAAACAAACAAAACTGAAAAATGGCCTATTGAGTTAAATTGACGTATTGGTTGACTTAAATATTTTTTTGAATATAAATTACTAATTATACGAAAATGTTCAAAGAAGCCTCCATATCGCCGGATAGTCTTATAAACTTTGTAATTCCGAAATTGCAGCGTGACTAAATATAATCTCAAGCAATTCCAAGTCGTAGAAGGTTGTATGTAGATGTCCAGGGGCTACAGCAACAACTTAATACCTGGCCTTTATTCTCGCCTGGTGTTCCATTAAAATATATTGTTAGGTTCAATTTAAATGCATGCATGGTGCTTCTTCGAATAAATGAAACCAAATTGATTTATTTGGTCAAATACCCACATTTTAATGTATTAAATTATAACTGATATAGTTCGCAAAGTAGAACATTTCAAAATTAATTGAATCACTTTTAAAATTAATTTTCTACATATTTTCAATACAAATTAATAGCTAATTCTATAACAGTCAAACGACAAATTTTTCGAATGATACATGACGTCATAAATGTAGCAAGTGTAATATAATTTTGTTTTTGTAAACATAATATTATGTATGTATGTGTAACTAAAATTATCTGGGATCTTTTAGCTTATTTTAGCATAGTTTTCTATTATATAAATATTATTATATAATCATAAATGCGTGAGCAATTACTGATCAGATTCTAGGCTGATCAGATTTTTTTCTCATTAACTGTAATGGATTAGCATTTAAAACAGATTTTAGAATAATTAATGCATGCAGAACAAACTGATGGACAGATAAATAATCGGAAACATTAATAACAAGTAATTAATTATAAATGAGTACTCGAAATTAGTACACCTTCGTGGAATACCTAAAATGCTGCTTACCAATCCATATAATTGTAATGTTAAGAATAAACATTAAGGCCTGTATATATCTGTAAATGTACAAAATACATATGCCTGTTTTTTTATTACCTACATTTATTAGTTGAAGTAAACTTTAATGCTAAAATATGACCAATATTTTTAGCAAATACCTTTATATACCTATTTAAGTATCCATTATTATTTTATTTATTTATTTATTAAAATTACGTTAACTAATTATATTAAGTTGTAGTCTACTAGTCCGCACTTGGCCAGCTTGGTTTACTATGGTCTAAATCCCTCTCATTTCCGAGAGGAAACCTGAGCCCAGCTGAAGGCCATAAAAAAGATTAGAAATAAAAATGTTAACGTCAATGTATACTGTAATGTTTGTGGGCATTATTTATTATATGCAGCATTTTAACAGTATTCAATTTGATTCCAAATTATCGTCCATCGTAAAGCCTTGCATAATAATTACAGTTGCATTGCAACTTATATGATTAGGCTCTATATCCTTGCATTGAAATTTTCGCAAATATTTTTTTTTAAATTTGGATATGGAAATGTACATTTCAGGATTTTTTCAAAAAATGTAATATAGGTTGGTAACTCGTTGGGAGTTTTGGCAGGAAATCGAAAAAGACATATTGTGCACTTTTTTTTTACTTTCTTGGTGTATTTTTGAGTTATATTGGATAAATTTGATGGCATTTTGTTCGATATAGGTTAATTATAGTGCACGAGTGTTGTGAATTAAAATATCAAGTGAAAATATGTTTTTTCGGCTTGCCTCCAAAATTCCATTTGAATACTTTCCTTTTGAATTCCTTTTGAACTTCATTTTGAATACTTGAAAGTCTGCGATGCCATAATTGAAGAAAAAAAACCTGCTGCTAATCACATGTCATCTCGCGCTACTGAAAGGGGTTTAAGTTTAAATCTACTATGTGGAGTGCACTGGGCCAGCATGGTAGACGTTACATGTTTAGTATAGTTGCTATTTTTGCGTCTCACTGCTGGGCAGGAGTCTCTTTCTATACTTGTGGAAGCCATGTTTACTCGAGCACGCTGCTTAAAGCATGTTATACCTATTGTACAAGTTATTTATTAAGAATTTTATGAATTGTTTACTCAATTTGTAGGAATACCTAGCCCATTATGAAGATATTGTTTCATTTGATTACAACTTTTATTTTACCTACTCAGATAATATATTTTTTCAACCTTTTTTATGTCCCACTGCTGGGCACAGGTCTCCTCACAAGTGAGAGAAATTTAGGCCATAGTCCACCACGCTGGCCATGTGCGGATTGGTAGACGTCATGCTTTCGAGAAATTATGAATTTCTCTCAGGCATGCACAGCGATGGAGAACATCGTAATCAATTAAATATCACGATATTTTCCATCACCGTGGAGCAGCGATAAATCCGCACATTACCTTAGTAAGAGGTGCGCGCCGAGGATTTGAACCCCGGATCGGTCGCGTCGAAGACCACTGTTTTTTACCACTCGGCCATCGCTGCTCAGATAATAACATCGACATAATAATATTTGTACTGAACTTTGCTATTAAAACGAATCAATAAGATTCCACTTGACTAAAGAAAGACGGCGTATTCTAGGAAATTTATTATACTAATTTTGGTTTGGGGAAATAAAGATTAATAACCATTGCAAAGCAGAAACTAGTATCAATAAATAATACTAACGCTACCGACATTTTGATACCATTTCGTGAGGCTTAGTCACGACGGGCAGTGAATAAAAATCGTAAATACACAGAACTAGAACAGTTTTAATATGCCTCGCCTATAAACTGTATGGACATTTTTCTGATATTTATGGCTAATATTTTCATAATGATTAATGACCCGCTTAATGAAAAGCCTTCATATGCATTTGACTTCATAAACTCTTTGATCTTTGGCTTTTCAATTGATGTATTTATATACAAACGTTGGTCTCAACATCAGTGTAAACATTTACTGTAAATAAACTTCATAGAAGTATTTAACTATCTAATAGTATCAATATAAATAAATAAATAACGCTTCACACTCATAGCCCCACAGTAGGGTAGATATACCCTGTGTCGTGGGTGCCATGGACACACACAAAGACAGAAACACAAACACCCAGACAGAGAACACAAATTTAAACTCATCATTCAAATTTCTGCCTCGCCGGGAATCGAACCCGTCTCCGTATAGGTCGTCAATATTGTGTTACATATTGTGTTATCACTAAAGTGAGTAGACTGACTGATTCTGACGATTTACTGATTGTATCTATGACTACTAAGTGATGCAAAAATTATACTTGCCGCTGGCAAAATGCATAAAGTTTGCGATGTCATTATTGAAAAAAAACTACCAAAAGAGATAGACTACCAAAGATAAAAAAAATAAAAATATTATAATGGATAAAAAAATAAAGTTTATATTTAAAATATGTCCTGAAAATCAACAGTTATTATTACCCTATTCAAATTTTATGGGTAATGTGGATTCTTATTTCGTTACTATAAAAATACGACTTTCATTTTGCAAAGTTTTTAAAAAACATGCAATGGCCCTCTTTAGAGATCATTTTATACCTTTATTATTTTACGTACGATAAAGGCGTTATATAATTTTTTTATGCAAAGCTTTCCTCTTGATGGTTCTTTCTCATTAGTGTTGAAATATCATTTCAACTAGGTACTGTTTACATTTATTGCGACGCTAAGCCCTAACTGCAGATAAATTGTTGACTATATGGAGGCATTATTCAGTTCTGAGATGATACAAATGACCACAGAACTAATTGTTATATAAAACGTTTTTATTTATAAAATGACGTGGTCGGCCTTACACACTTTTGCATCCCACTGCTGGTCTGGAGCTTACTTCACCAGGCTGCTCTAATGCGGGTTGGCGGAGATGCAAGTGGGCAACCAGCTGTTGGACAACAACCCACCCATAAGTCCTAACGGCTATTATATAATATATATAATAAATTACCCATATATGTAAAACAATTATCAAATACTAAATTCAAAAGAAAACTAAAACAATGGCTTATAAAAAAGCATACTACAGTATAAAACATTTTTTTGAAGAAAAGACATCGTGATTCGTGCAATAAAAATGGTTTGGGGACCTACCGCGTAAAATATATAAAATATAACTCTAAACAATGCCTGAGAATTTTTTCTGTCGGCTTTTTTTCTCTCATTGACCCAGCGGTGGGTAGGCACTATTCTTAACGGATCTTAAAACAAAATATTTTTAGTTAATTTTTATTATACGTACTGTATGCTAGAATATAGTAGACTGTTTAAAACTCCAATTATAATTGTAAATATTTTATTCTATGTATGTAAACAGTCAAAAATAAAGTATTTTCATTTCATTATCTATCGATGCCGACTTTACGTGCCAGCTTTACGTGCTCTCCGAAGCACGGGAATTGGCATAAAATGGCGTAACTAGGTCTTTGCACTTTTTTTCTGAACCCAAATACAAACAACTTTTGGAGCTGTTTGAGGAAGCCGCACAAATATTTCTTCAATATATCATTCTTGGCGGTTTTATACAGCGATACATCTCAACAGTCACCGTTCATCAACTCGATACCATCTTGCTAGCAAGGATCACCTTTAATTTTGGTAGACTTGTTACAAAATATGTTTGAAAAGGAAATTAAGATATAAAAGTTAATCAATCTGTCGCTACTTTGGGCATTACGTCTTTATAATAGGATGTTTTTAAAATAATAGATTACAGAAATGCTGTCGTTTAGCATTAAAAAATGGATATACTAGTCTATCAATTTATTATGTGTTGAAACAGACTAAAAAATCCAAGAAAGTGACTTGATATTTAAGACTTTCGATTTGAGAGTTTCAGAACTTAAGCTTTAAGTATGAGAATAATTTTTTTTCAGCCTTTTTAATGTCCCACTGCTGGGCACAGGTATCCTTCTCACAAGTGAGAGGGATTTAGGCCATAGTCCACTACGCTGGCCAAGTGCGGATTGGTGGACGTCATGCTTTCGAAAAATAATGAATTTCTCACAGGCATGCACGGTGATGGAAAACATCGTAATCAATTAAATATCATGATATTTTCCATCATCGTGGAGCAGCAATAATATGCGCACATTACAAATTTCTTTGTCAGAGGTGCGCGCCGAGGATTTGATCCCGGGATCGGTCGCGTAGAAGCCGCGGCTTTTACCACTCAACCATCGCTGCTCACTCGGCCATCGCTGCTCCATCATCAATAAATAATAAGTAGCCTTAAAATAGATAGGCTCAGAGGATCTATTTATTTATCTTCTAAAGTCAATCGGAACAAATTATTTGCTTAAATAAAAATATGACTTTCCTATTAATTATTGATCAGAATTGTGGTTCAAATAGTTCCCCTTATTTTCCTCAAGCTCTATTGATTTCATGTTCATCTAATTCTCAAAGATTTTTGGTATAATGTTTGTTAAATTTTTAATCTTGTTCTCTATTAAGTACTGAGAACATTAATTTCTACTTTTGTGTCACTTTTTAAGAAACTTTCTCTTTTTTGGTAAAAGGTTGGTTTCTCGTGGGGAAAACCTTCAAAGGTACCCGGCACCTTGGGACAGGTGTTACCGGGTTATGTGGGATTTGTTACCGCACTAAAACCCCCTCGGTGGCTACCTCTGCGCTTGGGAATGACTCCGGGATCTCCAGTGGAACGCACCGGTGTCCTCTACGCGCGGAGCCCCAGAACGGGCCTGTCCTCTGGAGAGTAGATGTGCTCTCCTGCATCTCCGATGCTTACAGCGGCATGCGGCCATGCACACATCGCCGTCCTTCCCAGGGCCGCTGGCTGAACGGATCGAGGTCCCACTCTCACCGCCCACAACCCCGGAAGCCGCCTTTTACGATCAGGCAGGGGATACCGTAGCTCTATTCTTAATGCCGAAGCTACAGCTAAAAACAAGAGCCTAGAAATTTTAAACAGTATGTTTGTCGACAGTACTAAAACTATCGTTTGTCGAGGTATGAACTGCATTAATAGTGTGGTAAAACTCAAACCACATATCACCGCTGCACCCACTTCTGCTGTTAAGCAATTCTGTTGTGTTTCGGTGGAAAGTTGCAGTGATCAAAGGCAAGACTTAGGGTTGATTGAGGTTATGTTTTAATGACCATAGGCTGTAGCGAACATCTAACATCACGTAGACTGCATGCTGCAACTCCATTCAAATATTACCGGCCAAGTTCGAGTTGGACTCGCACACCGAGGGTTCCGTAAAATATTTTTAATGTATAATGTAACAAAAAATTTATGGTTTTCGCAATTTTTCCTTTATCTATGCTATAAGACGTTACTTCGTACCAAATTTCAAGATTCTGAGTTCACGGGAAGTACCCTGTAGGTTTTGTATTACCTTGCAAGTGTCGAACATTTGTGGAAATTTCGTTATAAACGGTTGTATCATTTAATTGCGCTGGCTTAGAAGTTTAAAATTTTCATAGCTCTAATGGACAGTAGGCCTGAGTATTTAATATAAATTCTAGCTTGATACCTCCACGTGTTCCTGAGAAAAAAGGTCTTGACAGACAGACAGACGGACGGACATCAAAGTGATCCTGATGATATAAGGGTTCCGTTTTTTCCTTTAAAGTTACGGAGCCCTAAAAAACCCATAAAAAACCTACTGACGTATAAATACTTTGTCCACAGATACTTCGTGAGCACCATCCTCCAGTTCCAAATCCACCGAGCCCTATGCGAGAGAACTGGCCAGTTCATCCCGGGAGATCCTTCCAGACCGCTGCATAAATGCGACATCTACAGAAACCCCGAAGCTGGGCGGATACTTACGTGAGTAACTACTAAAAAAACTAAACGTCAAAATAGTATGTACAATAGGTTATAAAAAATTGTTATTGTTTTTTTTACAACAACAATATTGAACCCAACTTCAAGAAACTCTCAAAATCAACCTTACCCTGTATTTGTAATACAGCTAAAGTGCTTCACTGCGTAAATACAGTTGGTATTGAAATGAAGAAATATCTCTTATTTTTCTTTTGTAGTGTTGTAGCCTATGTCATTTCCACAGCTAACGCTAGTTAACATACATTCATACTTACGCCTTTAACTATTTTGTTAAACGTACACACTCATAACCTCACAGGAAGGTAGATATACCCTGAGTTGTGGGTGCCATGGACACACACTGAGACAGAAACACAAACACCCTGACCGAGAACAGAAATTTTAAAATCACCATTCAAATTTCTGCTTCGCCGGGAATCGAACCCGGGATCCTCCGATCGGCAGTCGGGCATGGTAACCATTGCGCCACAGGATCGTTAAAAATCTTATTCATTAAACCATTTATTCGGGCTACAATCAACAATTTAAAAAGTAAAAAGTAGTCAGCTATAATCTGTAGTTCCATGCTTCTACCACGATTTTTTCATACTGTTCATAAACACTTTTGTTCGAAAAATTGAATAACATTTCTTCTGCTGCCATCAGTTGCATTTGTTGCGAGAGGAAACAACCACTTGGTAGGGCATGCGGCTGCTAATGTTGTTGTTAACCCGTCAGTCGGAGTTTATTTTGAACGGACGTCGCAATAATAGGGAACGGCGATTGGATAGTTAGAGAGGGTGATTTGACACTTAATGTTGAGTGTTCAAGTTTTATTTTATTTTTTTAAGATGTTGATATGTAAATTGTTGCGCCAGACCGTAATAAAGTGATTTAAAGAGTTATTTTTAGGGCGCATGTTTACATAAATTAATGTTTGGGCATTATCATACTATACTATACTATACTTTAATACGATATACGCGAAAGTTTGTAAGTATGGATGTTTGTTACTGTTTCACGTAAAAACTTCTAAATGGATTTTAATGAAACTAATAATAAACTTGTAATATAGTACAATTTATAAACATATTGTTTCAATTGTTCAAAATATGACGATATAAGTATCAAGTAAGTAGGAAAAAATCTACCATCTGCGAGCTATTCTGGCGTGTGCAGCCAAAACCGCTAGAGTTACACATTATATTATTGTAATGTATGATGGAAATGTTGACCTTAAATAGTCCTACAAAAAAGCCCACCACAATATATGTATATGTATATCTCAACTGTAAGCTATTATAGCCAAAATAGTGAACCATAATTACCATAATAATTGATAACCTGACCTTTTCTACGCGGGTGAAACCGGGGGGGGGGGGGGGCGCTCTTGTTAAAAATAGCGGATGGTGAAACGATAAGTGTTAGTTTAGTCTCAAATTGTGGGAGTGAAACGAACTATATACTTACTACCGAAAAATTTATTTAAGAATACCTTTTTTAATTTGTCGTTAGACAGCACCCGTTTCTGCCGTGAAGTAACGAGACGGGAATCTTGTTACTTGTGTGTGGGAACACATACTAGTACATGCAACCGATGACAGTAGAAAAAAGGTTCAAACAAAAATTTAAACCGATTTCTACAATTCATTCAATTTTACGCGGGTAAAAAGCAGCATATGTTTCTCTCCAGCCCCCCAACCATCTCCATAAAGAAAATTTTATTATTACTATTATTTTAAACTTTTAAGAATGGATGTGGCAAAAAGGCTATGATGTATCGTATTATTTGTAACTTGCAGGCAACTATATCACACTCATTTTTCGTTTTACTTCACACGTCCTGTCCCGCATGGCGTCCGTTTTCATTGACACGCTTAAGCATCAGCACAATATAAAGAGCTTCTTGTGGTATCAGATTGAATAACCATTTGCAATGTCAAATAGGTCCTATTGTGTTGTTAGAAATATATTTCTTATACGATATTTTCACGGTTCCGTACATTACTATGTCATAAAAAATCGTAAATAAATCACACAAGTTCGAAAAATTGAGACAAATACATAATTGAAACTGGGACAAGTACTATAACAAATTTCAAAACGATGTCTATCTGAAACATGCCTAAGAGTGTTTCTATCTGAAAGTAATAAAAAAATGTGTAAGATATTTTTTTAATAAATTAACCGAGCAAAAAGGCAGACGGGTCGCGTAGAGTTAAGCGATCACCGTCGCCTATGGACACGGGCAACCCTAGGGGAGCCACCCGAGCATTACCGGCTTTGAAGGAAAGCTTTTTTACAGCTTTCTTGAAGAACCCCATGTCATAGCCCACTGGAAATGCCTCAGCTGGAAGGTTGTCCTATTACACATCCGTGGTGGTATTACACAACCTATAGGTGTAATAGGTAAAAAGGAGCGTGCAAAGCGGAATGTGGAAGACCGCCACGAGTCCAGATGGTGTCGGTGGAATTTTATCCTTCGTTTGGTGGTATAATCATAAAATGGTGACGTAGGCATCTTTTTGAAAAGTTCCTCGGAGCACTCATCATAGTAAAGTCGGTGTAAGATGTGACAAATGCCCAGAAGTGGGACAATAAAATGGGTTGGAAAAATGTATGACTACTTTCTAAGACTGAAGATAAGTTGCAAACAAGTTCTTCTTCTTTCTTCTTCTTTTCAGCCTTTTGTAATCCACTGCTGGATGTAGGCCTTCCCTAACGTTCGCCACTCCTCCCGGTCTTGCGCCTTCTGAATCCAGCGGCTTCCCGCTGTCTTCTTTAGGTCATCAGTCCACCTGATTGAAGGGCGGCCTGTACTCCTTTTGCCAAGACGTGGTCGCCATTCGAGGACCTTTCCTCCCCATTGGTTGTCGGTTTTCCTAACTATATGGCCTGCTCGTTGAAATCAAGTTACCTAGTTACATAGTATAAATTATACAGACCTAGTTATACAAGTCTGTTTAATAAAGTATGTATTTATTTCGAAATGCAAATCTCCTGGCAATATCAAGTTTTATTATGCAATGTAGATCAAGTAGCAAAACACACGGTACAAGGAAGAAATAAATCCGTAATCAAATATCGTGTGGCGGTTTCAGATTTATTGTCTAGAATATGAAACTTCTTATGTGCCAATAAGCATAAAGTAGGTTGTCGGGGATTTGAGTAAAAGGGTCCACTTTACCTAACGTAGGTAACGTAAATACAAGCAATGCTCTATGGTGTGCTGAAACCAAGGTTGAAAAGAATCTAATATAAAGTGAATTTGTGACTCAGTTTTATTCCAACCAAATATTTTTCTTGTTTTTGTTTATTTATTTGACGACCCACGTGGCGTAATGGTTACCATGCCGGACTGCCGATCGGAGGGTCCCGGGTTCGATTCCCGGCGAAGCAGTTTAAATGATGAGTTTAAAATTTATGTTCTTGGTCTGGATGTCTGGGTGGTTTCTGTCTTTGTGTATGTCCATGGCAGCCACGACACATGGTATATCTACCCTACTTTGGGGCTATGAGTGTGAAGCGTTATTTATTTCATCCGATCAAGAAAATATAGAAAAAATCTTTAATATCGTTTGTAAAAGGCACCCCTTGTGAAAATTTAATATTTTTAGCTTCTATGAAAGAAGAAAGACTGATAAATTGATAATGAATAAGCAGTCAGTCAGGACAATTTATTTTATGTGTGAAAAATGCGACCCAATTTTATGTGTAGATACTGTTCCATAAATTTGAAAACCCTCATAATATATTAATAAAACATAACCGGACATTTGTGTACATTGAGAAACGACGATAAACATCCAACGGCGAATGTAGAAGTGGAAAATAGCACTTCGGTTAGTTTTTGTCTTATCTTAAATACATGTAGGTTCGAGTATCTGTTTCAAATAAAAGCATTAGCGCAAATATCATTGAATTTTACTATGCTATTATAACCTGATCAGCATATACAGACAACACAGACAAATTTAATAGATATAGGTTATTTACAGATCCTGGATGCAACCCTTTTTGCGTCCCACTGCTAGGCACGGGTCTCTTCCCATTATTGGGAGGTCTGGAGCTTACTTCACCACGCTGCTCCAATGCGGGTTGGTGGAGATGTGGGTTAGTAGCCAAACCGCTGTCGGATGTTTTCAAACCGCCCACAAGGCCTCCGAATCTTGAAAGCTGTGGGTCTCGTCTCGATTCGTCTACACTTTAAGCCACTGGAACTCAATATTTTTACATGGAATTTTCATATTTCAATAGGTGTACATATAACTTCTTGATTACAATGAAAAATGATCTGCGTAGGCAAAGATAAAGAAAGAAAAAGTAGCTTTATACATAATAATATAGTTAAGAGCGAGTTTCTATGGGACTCCTTTATTTCTAGATTTAAAAATATGACTGATCAGTCTTTAAAATTTGCCGGAATACATTTAAGAGAAGGGGGCTGTTTTTCTCACGGTCAGCTTTATGTGGCTTGCTCGCGGGTAACTGCACCAAATAGCTTGGTTGAACTTCAGCACCAGCTTCAAAACTGATAAAAAATGTTGTATGTACTGTAGTCGAAGTACTGTAGTAAACTGTTACCTACGGTCTACTGCAGTACTTCGCTATACACACATATACATGTCACATTATTATAACAGTGCTAAACAAATACGTATGCCCTTATAACTAAAGTACACGCGGAAGAAGTCGCGGACAAAAGCTAGTTCATAGTAAAATTTAGAATATTAAATACATTTTGGAATACAAAACTTCGCAATTTTTTCGCTCTTATGAAGCGTACAAAGCCCGACAGCTAGTGTAGTACGTATGCGATCTAAGCCAAACCGCTAGTGGCAAAAAAAATGATGCGCATTTCAGTACTTTGCACGGCATGTTAAGCCGTTGGTCTCGGTTGTTATCAATAGATAATAGTCGTTAAACCTTGTCAGATGCCTCATACGATATTAATAACATCCGACAGCGTGTTGGCCACCAACCCGAATCGGAGCAGCATTTTGGAGTAAGTCCCAGGGCTCTCCAATAATTGGGAGAGACCCGTTCCCAGCAGTGAGACACAAAAAGTAGTTTGGGAAAAATATTGGGTAATATTCACGTCTGAGAGAAAAACTCCCAGCAACACTTTATATCACAAATAACAGTAAAACTATTAGATCAGAAATAAATTTGTGATTGATTTCTTTGGATCCATTCCCAAGTTGCAGGATTTCCTTGTTAAGTTAGTGTGAATGTATAATATTGATTCCATTATTAAGGTCGTGCCATACTCGTGGCCTTGTGATCACTCTCAATCATGAGATCTATTAAGCTTATTATCTATGGGGTACCATTCTATTGACCACTATAGTTCACAATAATATCAAGGTTCGTAAATTGTGGCAGCTTAAATTACTTATCAAATTTCACTAATGTATGTTATAGTTAATGTGTAAAACTGTACCGTTTCTGTATCAAGTTGAGCCGAAACTTTAACTTTATCGTAGACATTTTGAGTGAAGTAAGATAATAGTGCAACATTTGAACACGTGTTAATTTAGTTGAAAAACTATTATTTAAGGCCTTCCTGTAGCTTCGGAATTAAGAATAGAGGTACGGTATCCTGCCTGATCGTAAGAGGCGACTAAAAGGGGGCTTCCAGGGTTGTGGACGGTGTGAGTGGGAGCTTGATCCGTCCAACCAGCAGCCCCGGGAAGGGCGGAGATGTGTGCGTGGCCGCATGTCTCCGTAAGCATCGGAAGGTGCAGGAGATCACATCTGCTCTCCCAAAGATGTGCGCACTCCAGGGCGCCGCGCGTGGATGACACCAGGGCGTTCCACTGGAGATCCCGGGGTCCTCCTCAAGCGCAGAGGCAGCCACCGAGGGGGTTTTAGTGCGGTCAAATCCCACATAACCCGGTACCCTCTCAAAAAGGTGCCAGGTACCTTTTGAAGGTTACCCCCGATAACAACAAAAAGAAGGTATATTTTGCGTCATAAAATTATTTTGGAATTATCTTCTATAACTATTATGAAATTCTCGTGTCACAGTGTTAGTTGCCATACTCTTCCGAAAGAGCTTGACACTTATCGTATTTTCTGACGCGAATGTCAGCCTCCAAAGTAAAAATTAGTGCAACATTGGTATTTTCCAGGTTGAACGATTCAAGTTCTACCACGTACAAACATACTCAAAAAACTTTTACCTTTCTTTTCCTAGTTTCAAAGGTTGCAATAATCTGATACAGATTGTGTCCACCAGACTTCCCAGTTGCAAGTAGAGCGGTGACGCATTCGATCTACTTCGACGGTGGTCGATACCTGACCGCTTTACACCGCTTACATAATTTTCTTCTTGTCGATTACATTGTTTAGTATTGTTTGTATCAACTTTTTTAGTCCTTTTTATTTTATAGCTCAAGTTACATCCTTACTTCATTCATAACTTGTTGAATCTTTGCACACTAGCGTGTTTGTGCGCTTATGAATTATTAAATATTTTCCGGAACCTTCATTTAACACTAGCTTTCCGCCCGCGGTTTTGCTCGCGTGGAATTCGGTTATCATTGCATCTTCTTTTTCTTCCCCATTTTTATAAGGATAAAAACCCATGTTAAATGTAGTCCTTCCTTCATTTGAAGTCACTTTGCAGTTGCATAAGTCTGATCTTTAGGTGTCCAAGCCAGAAAGCAGTTGTTTCTTACATAATGGTCTCCTTCTTGGATCGACACTAGCGCTTTTATGCACTTTTTTTATCAACAATCAATAAAATAATAATAAATAAATAAATAAGTTCCATAATAAAATACTAAAGTACCTAAATTTATCTAAGTATACGTGGCCATGTTTTATATCGATTTTCATTATAAGACACTATCAAAGTGCAATAATTGTTGCTGAATTCATGCTTCCGACTGCATACTTGGATAATCATAGGTCAAAAATTAGCATACAGTTTTTGTTATATTGGTATCCAAGAATTTCACCTATTAGTAAATAGTATCTGAAAAAATAAAATAATATATAAATAAATTTTAAACTACACTTCCTTTCGACTCCAAAATAATTTAAGAGTCATTATCAAAGTATTTTATCTTTTTTCAATTGCATGTTTAGTATGTTCAGTGAACTAAGAATCAGTGTGAATAAGAGAAGAATAAATTTGTTCTATCAACGTTGAAAATCGCCAGTGTGTTAATCAATTTGATTCATCGTGACTTCGGCGGCCCTAATTATATGCATACGGGTATAGGAAGCTGGTTGCCACACCACGCTGGCCCAGTATAGTTACTAGAGAATTATTGTAAAGCTTTGAGAAAATTCTAGACCATTTCGCAAAGTATTCGATTGCGTTAAACGTCGACATGTTTGTAGAGTTTTGGTTTACTTATTAATACCTCCGATTCTAACGTAACTTGCTATGTAAATAAATAATATACCTTCACACTCACAGCAGGGTATACATACCGCAGGGTATATAGCCTGTGTTGTGGGTACCATGGACACATACAAAGACAGAAACACAACACCCAGACCGAGAACAGAAATTTAAACTCATCATTAAAATTTCTGCTTTGCCGGGAATCGAACCCGAGACCCTTAGATTGGCAGTCCGGCATGGTAACCATTGCACCACACGGGTCGTCACGGGGTATATTGTAGGCATAGTAATAAAACTATTTTACTCCCAAAAATTATCTTAAAAGGCCTTGAATTCTGAAACCGTAATTAAAGCCCAAACCTTAATTCAGCTTATTAGCATTAGCTTAGGCAGTGAAGGGTTGCAACCATTTTATATGTCTTAGCACTGTGGATGATTTCCCCCGATAAACTATCTATTATAATATAACTGTTAAGGCAGAGCAGAGCAGCGATGGCCGAGAGGTAAGAAACCGCGGTCATCGACGCGACCGATCCCGGGTTCAAATCCTAGGCGCGCACCTCTGACAAAGAAATTTGTAATGTGCGCATTTATCGCTGCTCCACGGTGATGGAAAATATCGTGATATTTAATTGATTACGATGTTCTCCATCGCCATGCATGCCTGAGAGAAATTAATAATTTCTCAAAAGCATGACGTCCACCAATCCGCACTTGGCCAGCGTGGTGGAGTATGGCCTAACCAAAATTCTCCAAAAACCACCAAACTCTCCAAAAATACACTTCATTTATAAACAGCCCATACCTACTCTCTTGTCCATAAATAAAGTTATTAACAACTCACATCCATTCATCTTTCTACAAAGTTAAACACAAATCATAGATTTATATCGCTAGCACCATTTTATCTGCCCGCATTAGTCCAGCGTTTATCTAAATCTCGTTACCACGGTTACGCGAAAGATGCTGATCTGAGCTACAATCGATACCCTATACAGCTTCTGCGATCTGTTACACCCGTAGTCTAGTGGAGTTAGTTTATATCATGTATGAATTTAAAAGTCCACTATTCGCCACTCCATCCAGTCCTGCACCCTCTTAATTCAGCGGTTTGCGAGATATTCTCCCATCGGTTACCAATCCTCCCTTTGCGAGACCAGGCGCCGCTTTCGCGCCAAAACACGCGTAGACCAGGGGTCTAGAGATTTTTTGCCGCGATACGCACTACGAGTGTTATTTATGTTCCTGCGACCAGATGTTTACACTTACAACGACTCCAGTTACATTTCTCGGAAGGGAATGAAACAAGCTTACACCTTATAGCTATTACGTACTTCTACGATGTGTTTTGTTTTTATAATCATCGTTCAAAGCCAAACAAAGAGTCCGCATGTTTAGATTGTTGTTCCGCTTGGTATAAAACGAATGTAACATATAATCAAAGAAAAATGTGGCACATTTTATATATATATTCAGAATCTACATGAAAAGACCTTTCTAATAAGGTATAATACAAGTTTTTTTTTTTTGGGTTGAAGTTACGTAATTTTTTTTTCCGCGCGCCGTTATAAATTGCACATGACGGTGTTTAAAAAATTTAATTGCAATGATAGTATTAGGCGTATTCATTTAGTTATTCCTTTATTCTTTAGGTAAAGTATCTCAAAACGTTGTATATTTTTTTCAGGTTCATTGAATGAAAAATATACTTTGTAGAAGATGATAAACGAAAAGTCGGAAAAAAAATAGGAAAGAAATCGAGGTCACCTTAAAATTCATTTAACGAATTTTATAATTAATCTAATTAAAATCAAGGAGGACACCCATAAAGTATAAGAAATTGCCTTTCCTACAATATAATTTTTATTGACACTTTTCTAACAACAACTAGACGTAAAAATGCCAAGAAAAGTAATCACGGCTTATCAAAAATAGCTAACGTGAAGTGCCGCGGCCGCGACAGATTATCGATCATTGGTTTTTTTTTTTCAACCTTTTTTATGTCCCACTGCTGGGCACTGGTCTCCTTCTCACACAATTGAGAGGGATTTAGGCCATAGTCCACCACGCTGGCCAAGTGCGGATTGGTGGACGTCATGCTTTCGAGAAATTATGAATTTCTCTCAGGCATGCACGGCGATGGAGAACATCGTAATCAAGGAAATATCACGATATTTTCCATCACCGTGGAGCAGCGATAAATTCGCACATTACAAATTTCTTTGAACCTGGGATCGGTCGCGTCGAAGACCGTGGTTTTTTACCACTCGGCCATCGCTGCTCTTTTACCACTCGGCCATCGCTGCTCGTTTGGTATAACAATGATAAAATATAGCAATAGATACAGAAACGGATTCCTTATAAAATAACCTTTCTACATATGTATGGCAGTAATGGTTTTTAACCACTAAATTGTGTAATAATTGAGCTAAAACCAAAACAGCGCCTTGTTGTGGCCCCGCGCAATTCCACTTCATTTTGAAAACCTTTTTTACCAAAAATTATGACGCGCATCAAACTTCTGGATATTTGTTATTACTAAAAACACTATAAATGAAATAATTATAACACTTTACTTACGTTTTCAGTAGAAAAATCCACATAAATCAGGAAAAAACCGGCACTTGCACAAACTGTCACTGAGTATTACCAAGCAAATTTGACGACTGAAGGAGTGTTGATTTTGCAACAGAGATTTCTTTTTATTTCACTACCAACCTACAGATGTTAAATGACCGAATGAACGGAGAATTTATTCCTCTATGAATTTAAAAATACGCCAGACTAAATAGAAACTTATTTTTAAAACTATAGAGCCGAAAACAGCGCGAGGTCGAGACGACAACTTAAGTTGTCACTGGTCGTTGGCGGTAATTTTTATGACGTCACGTGACGACAACTTAAGTTGTCGCTGGTCATTGGTAGGTTAAGTATATGACCTGTCCATTAACACTTGAGCTTGCAGATTTTGAGATCTATGTAACCTTTGTTCATCTATAAAGTATAAAAAAGTAATTATTTTAATTTAGCGTTTTTACGTCTTTTGTGAAAAATCTATATCTTTGAGGCCTCCAACCAATTTCAATACAGGGCCCCTTCAAGGCAAGCTTGGGAAGAAAGATAATGTATCTTATGCACTCTCTGCGTGTTTTTCGCCATTATACCAGCCGACGAAGGTTTAAAATCCACGAGCACCATCTAGGCTCGAGGGGACCTCCAAGTCCGCTATGCATGCTTCTTTTGTCCAGAAAACGTCCTAAATTTGGGACAACTTTCCAGCTAAGGCATTTCTTCTCAACTATGACATGGGTCTCTTGAAGAAAGCCCATGTCTCCTTCATAGCCGCCAAACCTCACGTGATTTCCTTGGAGTTGCTACACCACTACATTTAAGCGTAGGTTAACAAGACAACCGTAACTAACATATACCAATTATCCCATCAGAAAGATTTAGCCACAGATTAAATTAGGTTTGTGCAACGAGAAAGCGTTCAAATCCAGTTTTATAGAATTATGCAAAGACTTTATCATTTACTGTGTTGTTAATTAATACTGGCATAAGGAAGTGGTGTAAATGAGAAAGGTTAGGTAAAATATTAATACGTCTTTTACATAATCTGGCATTGTCTTACTGAAGTTTATGTAACTATTGTAATGGGTTTGTCGTAAAAGGGATAGCTCTCAATTGAAGTTGTATAAATAGAATGCGGTTTTGTGTAGGTGGTAGGTGTCTGACTGCCAACAAGGAGCTATGAAAGATTTTTATACTTTTTAAAATAATTTGCGGTCCTATGCTGTTAAGTTGGTCAGTGGTGCATCCCATGAATGTACGAGCAACGAAGTCGCGCTGCTATTTTGGTAGTTGATATTCGCCTCACAAAAATGGTACTTTTCCATCGAAACAATACAACAATTGGGTGCATCTGTAGTTCTTGCTCGGTCGGACGAAAATTAATTTAAAGTAAATAAAATCTTACACAGAATCCTTTTTTTAAAGAAAGGACGTGGTGTGTGCGTTGCGACATGCCGCCGTAAGCATCGGAAGGTGCAGGAGAGCATATTTGCTCTCCCGAAGAGGGGCCAATTCTGGGCGGGGCGCGTGGTGGTCACCGGTGCGTTCCACTGGAGATCCCGGAGTCCTCCCCAAGCGCAGAGGCAGGCCACCGAGGGGATTTTAGTGCAGTCAATTCCCACATAACCCGGCTAATGTTCGGCTCATGTAGGTCTGGCCGGCAACTGCACATTTGCACCGAAACACATTATATTTTTTCATGCCTCCCACAACCTACACCTATAGTAAAAATGGCCCAAATGTGAGATTTCATTTACTCTATATTTTTGCGTCTGTATATTAGAAACTTAACCGACCGATCGACCGATCCCAGGTTCAAATCCTCGGCTCGCACCTCTGACAAAGAAATTTGTAATGTGCGAATTTATCGCTACTCCACGGTGATGGAAAATATCGTGATATTTCATTGATTACTTTCTTATTTCATTCATTATGTTCTCCATCGCCGTGCATGCCTGAGAGAATTTCATAATTTCTCGAAAGCATGACGTCCACCAATCCGCACTTGGCCAGCGTGGTGGACTATGGCCTAAATCCCTCTCAATTGTGTGAGAAGGAGACCTGTGCCCAGCAGTAAGACATAAAAAAGGTTGAAAAAAATATATTAGTAACTATATAAGAAAGAGAGAGAATGGAGAGAAATATAGAGCTAGACGTAGTCTGACGTTGCTTCACCACTAAACCATTCTGATTAAGGCAACATCATTATTTGGTCATAAGCCGTTGCACAGGACATCAGTATTCATTCATCACATAGTTTTTTAAACAGCAGTGGTAATTAATTGTTCAGGAAACTTAATTCTTTTATTATTTATTTATTTTCAAGCTGTCGTTTCTAAACTTGTTTGTACACTGTTGGTGTTGTACGATATCTTAATCTTATAAAATTGATTAATAACGTCAAGGATAATATTCTTTGTCCCCGTTTCATTACTAACTGACCTGCATTCTTCATACATAGGTACGCATTAAGCCGTTAAATCAAGCATTGTAATAGCACGGAACAAGTAATAATTAGCCTACTGTGAAATATATAAACATACCTCTTGTTCAATTACCCTGTACACACAAATGGACAATTTGCTACTTGTAATTGACAAGAGTTTTTATGGGAACGTACCTAGATGAGAAATTGCTAAATCAGCCTCCTTGAGTTTTTCGTGACCCACAAAATTATTCAGCGGATTTTTTTCTTCATAATAGTTAGCTAGTGATCTGGTGCGGCTTTGTGATTTAAGTTTATATGACAACCAACGGGAACAGTAGCTTTTTCGAGATGAAAACTATCCTATGGCCTTTCCCAAAGTCCACTCTATCTGTGTACCTAAAATTGGTTCAGTACTATAGACGTGAATACGCAATGCAAATCACTTTCATATTCATAATATTAGTATGGAATTATGATTATATAATAAATTATGGCCTTATGGAATGAGCGATATGGAATAGCTACCTATCAAAAAGAAACACAACAGTCAGGCATGTGTCTAAGAAATTTCGCAAATGATATAGGAGCACTATATACCTAGATTAAAGTTATTTCCATCTTTTTTTATTTGAATGGAGTAGCAGACGAGCATGCAGGCCACGCGGTGTTAAGAGGTCGCTGCAGCCCATAGACATCTACATACAACCTCAAGCAATAGGTAATTCTTGTCTGAGGTCGTATGCAGTTGCGCTGCTACTCCGGAGGCTGGTGGTCGCCTCATGTAAGTGTGGCCGGCAACTACACCTTTCCAACACAATAGAATTGGTTCACGGCAGAAGTAGCTGCAGCGGTGGTACTTCCCCGGGCGAACCATAATAGTTCTACCACCTACAATCACCTACCATCTCGAGAGTGAGTTACTTTTCACGGAGGATAAAATAATAGTGCTTATTTTCGTATTTACCTACTAATATATATGCATCAAATATTAACCTATCCATACCACGATGGAGAGTAATTTAATAAAATTTACATTTAACGCTGCTTAACGAAAAGGTCGCTATCGAATGTAATCGATGGATCAGTAATGGCAATTATTATGCACGTTTCCATTTTTCGGGGGACATATTAGGCCCGCCAGTTGCAGTTATTACCGATAGCTATAATAAGAAAGATAAAACGAAGGGCTTATAGGCGGTTTCAAAACATCAGACAACGGGTTGACCACCAATCCACATTTCCGCCAACCCGCATTTGAGCTGAGTAGTGGAGTAAGCTCCAGGCCTCCCAAATTATGGATGCGCGAAAAGGGTTACATTCAATCTGCGATAGATATTACGATTGTTTTAGATAAATTGGTTGAAAAGCACTTATAATATTATTAAGAAGTTATGACTGGCTTTTCTAGGTAATGCCTTGACAGCGTTTTTACATGACTTTCTAGATCTGCATGCCTAAAGGTCTATTTTGTCAATCCCCCGATAAAAGTATTCGTCGTATAAAAGTAAGCGCTATCGTCGTTACTCGTATGACATATGAAAAATATAGCGACTTATTAATTGACTAAGGACCAATTTTTCATCCCGAGATATAGTTATAAGTATTTTTATACGTCATTAGAGTAACGATGATACTGCTAACAATTATTCAACGAATAATTTTATCACAATACAAAGAGCTTGTTATGTCGTTCAAGTTTTGTGGTGTTGAAGCCAATTTCTAGTTTGGACTGTACTTTAATTTATTTTAGATTGTGTTTCAAGCTATAGAACACAGTTCTGATTTTTATACATAACTAGCTGACCCCGCGAACTCCGTACCGCCATTAAATGTTTAACCTTTATCAGTTTGGGGGGGGGGGTGAAAAATAGATGTTGGCCGATTCTCAGACCTACCCGTTATGCTCACAAAATTTTATGAGAATCGGTCGAGCCGTTTCGGAGGGGTATGGCAACGAAAACTGTGACACGAGAATTTTATATATTAGATTTATATTTTTTTCTTTTATATTCTAGGCGCATCATGGAGCGAGGATCATCGGCGCCTTGGATGCAGATCCTGCAGGAGACCATCGGAGAAGGCAGCCTCAACGGCCTGGCGCTGCGAGACTATTTCAAGCCCTTGGAGGACTGGCTGCGGAGCGAGAACCTCAGGACTGGAGAGTATCTGGGTTGGAGCTACGATGGCGATTATTGCAAGTTCAGGTACGTTTTTTGGGCTACGAGATAAGTTATCTGCCTGTACTCATAGTGAGAGGCAACTGAAAATGGTTTACGGGGTTGAGGGCAGTAGAACGAAGAGTTTAAAGTAGACAGCCCTGGGCTGCCCAGCTGTTTCATAAAAAAGCAAAGTAGATATCCATAGTTGATGATGATTATCCCTAGATGGGACTGAATAGGACGCCACCGGAGACCATAGGAAGCTTTAAAGAAATAAAAATCCCAAAAACCCATTCATGCTGGGCTACCTTTTAATAGTTTCCTAGATATCGTTGAAATGTTTTGGACTGTTAGAGTAAGCGGCGAAATTGGGATAAACAATTGAATTGAGAAGTGAAATAATTTAGCTTATCATTAAATGTGCATAAAACTACAGAAAAAGTAAGCCCGGAATTTTTTGTGCATTGAGCTTTTGTAAAAACATAATGAGGATCAGTAAAGTTATAGCAAATTCAAACAAACTACAATCCACTTTATTCTATATGACATAAGAATGATATATCTTTTTGAATTATCCAAATCGGTCCATAACTTACGAAGATATTAAGTAATAAAGTTGTGCCGTTCCTCTCGCTAAAAAGTACACGTGTGACGTCACAATTACCGAACTGAGCGTAGTCAGCATACGATTCAACGAGACGGATGTTTGAGATTCGAGTGTAAAGTAAAGTGTAGTTCGAATGTAATTTTGTAATAAAAATATTAAACTTACCTTAATACTTAATATTAGTGCTAATAAAGTAGAAGTTTTGTACAAGCTCAATCAGATAAACGTCCGAATATACCTATATAGGTAAGTACCTAGTACCTACCTACTCGTACATATTGTACTGATCTTTTAGGGAAATTCACGTTTTTTAGTGTTTTTAAAACTAGTTGAGACTTAAAATTACTCATCTCTTTTTTTATTTTGATTACCTACCCACGGAAGTTAGTGGAAATAAAACTTTATAAAAGAAACGAAAGCATTTTTATTTTAACACTTTTAGGCTAGATCGTAATAAAAATAAAGTATTACCTTGTACATAACAAAAAATCCTGTAAATTAACTAAACCACAGGCTATCGTTACAATATTATCCAAAAAATATTCATACATACCTCACACCTATATTTTTTTATCGAGACGAGACCCGTGACGGTGACGACCGACCCGTGTGGCGTAATGGAATGCCGATTGGAGGGCCCGGGGTACGATTCCCGGCGTGGCAGAAATTTTAATGATGAGTTTATATTTCTGTTCTCGGTTTGGGTGTTTGTTTTTCTGTCTTTGTATGTGTCTATGTGAAAACGACCTCTGCACCTGGCTACATACAACACCAGGACACTGAGGACCGACGAAAAGATACATGAGCTGGAAGCAGAGATAGATAAGTTACGCTGGAGTATCATAGGATTATCTGAATTTGGAGGACACGGTAATCCTTAAATCCGGTAACTTATTCTATCACCGGGAGGGCGAACATCTGTCCCAAGGTGGTGTCGGGTTTCTCGTCCACAGGTCCCTCATCAACAATGTGACGAAAGTCGAAAGTGTGTCAGCAAGGGTAGCGTATCTAATACTCAGAATATCAAAACGGTATTCGCTGAAGGTCATACAGGTATTTCACGGTGGTGTGGTGATGGGGGATTTCAATGCAAGACTGGACACGCGAGACGGCGACGAGCAGAAAGTAGGGCCCTTTGGATTTGGTCAACGGAACCACCGAGGCCACTTGCTTGCTAACTTCTTGGAGAAGGAGAATCTCTTCATAATGAAATCCTTCTTCAAGAAGAAGCCTCATCGCCAGTGGACTTGGATAAGTCCCAACGGTTCCACGAAAAGCGAGATAGCAGACAAACGGCACATATTTAATGATGTCTCCGTGATCAACAGGTTTAAAACCGGAAGTGATCACCGAATGGTACGAGGCACATTAAATATCAACATCAAGCTGGAACGGTCACGCCTAATGAAGTCTACGCTCCGACCAACACCTGTCCAAATCCAGGGTTCCGAGAACTTTCAGCTTGAGTTGTGAAATCGTTTCGCGGGCCTAGAAAAATGCGAGTCTGTGGACGAATACAACACCAGGATGGTACAAACCGTCCACGAGGTAGGGTCCAAGTTCTTTAAGGCACTCACCAGTAGTAGACCCCAAGTGCTCTCTGAACATACCCTCGGTCTTATAAAGGAAAGGCGTGAACTATGCGTTCGGTCCCCGTCTTCAATGTCGAAATCCAGGCGGCTCAACAAACAGATCTCTTGCTGCAGACGATGCGATCTGCGTGCTCATAACACACAGTGCGTCAAAAACACTATTGAGCGCAACCGTGAAGTGTTCTCAAGAGATCTGAGTGTAGGGCAAAGCCAGTTATTGAGATTGAGGACGGAGTCTGGCGCTGTAGTTTCGTCTAAGCCTGAAGTTCAGAGAGAAATTGAGAGGTACTACGGATAGTTGTACAGCTCCTCAAAAGCTCCCGTTACCGATGTGGTAAACGATAAGAGAGCCAAATTGACCCGACACTGTACCGAAGATATCACGGACGTCAGCCTGTACGAAATTAGAAGGGCCATTAACAACAAAGCACCTATTGATGACGGTATCACATCAGAGCTGCTGAAGGCTGGATGGAAACCCCTCCTAGTGGCGCTCCAAAAACTGTTCGATACCGTCATCAGTAGCGGAACTGTCCCGGAGGCGTGGAGCGAAAGCGTGGTGGTTTTGTTCTTCAAAAAGGGTGACAGCCCTTTTGAAGAACTATAGACCCATCGCGCTTCTGAGTCACGTCTATAAGCTGTTTTCAAGGGTTCTTACTAATCGTATTGCGCGCAGGCTAGACGACTTCCAGCCTCCCGAACAAGCCGGATTCCGAAAAGGCTATATTACCATGGACCACATACATACGCTGCGACAGGTTATACAAAAGACCGAGGAGTATAATCTGCCGCTATTGCGTATGTGGACTATGAGAAAGCCTTTGATTCTATCGAGACCTGGGCGGTGCTAGTCTCTCCAGCGATGCCAGATTGACTATCGGTACATCGAGGTGTTGAAGTGTTTGTACAAAGCTGCAACTATGACAGTCCGAGTCCACGACGGAAGCACTGGACCTATTCCACTGCAGCGCGGAGTACGACAAGGGGATGTTATATCCCCGAAGCTGTTTACCGCTGCACTGGAAGACGTGTTCAAGCTGATGGAGTGGAACGGGCTGGGTATTAACATCAATGGCGAACACCTCACACACCTTCGATTTGCCGATGATGCAGTAATCTTGGTGGAGAACCTGGAAGAGCTCAGCACTATGCTAGGTGACCTCCATAGCGCCTCACAAAGGGTGGGTCTTAACTGTCTTAAGATGAACATGGACAAGACGAAGATCATGCCTAACGTCCTATACCTATCGTTGTTGATGGCGCTACTCTCGAAGTTGTCGATGAGTACATATACCTAGGACAAGCGATCCGTATGGGTAAGTCCAGCTTCGAGAGAGAGGTAACTCGTAGAATTCAACTCGGTTAGGCAGCATTCGGGAAATTACAAAGTGTCTTCTCGTCCAGAATACCTCAGTGCCTGAAGTCGAAAGTTTTCGAGCAGTGTGTGAGTACAGGCCGCCCTCCAACCAGGTGGACTGATGACCTGAAGAAGACAGCGGGTAGTCGCTCGATTCAGAAGGCCCAGGACCGGGAGGAGTGGCGAACGTTAGGGGAGGCCTATGTCCAGCAGTGGATTATAAAAGGCTGATGGATGGATGGTATGTGTCCATGGTACCCACGATACACCCGACCGTTGATCGGCAGTCCGATGGTAACCAGTCTCATATAATACGTAGTTCCGAAGTCCATAAAGGGATCCACGGGGAGGGCCCAAGGTGGTTTCTCGTTCACAGATCTCATGAACACAACGTTACGCAAGTCGTAAGCGTAATGTATTTTTTATTCATAGTATCAAAACGGTATTCATTGACACTGATTCACTAGTTAGCCATATTTTTTTTTATTTAAACGGAGAAGCAGACGAGCATGCAGGCCACGTGGTGTTATGTGGTCGCTGCAGCTCATGGACATATACATACAACCTCTAGCAAGCATAGGTAAGTCTTGTCTGAGGTCGTATGCAGTTACGCTGCTACTCCGGAGGCTAGTGGTCGCCTCATGTAAGTGTAGCCGGCAACTGCACCTTTCCACTGAAAGTGACTGAAACACAATAGAGTTGGTTCACGGCAGAAGTGGGTGCAGCGGTGGTACTTCCCCGGGCGTACTTCCCCGGGCGAACCATAATAGTTCTACCACCGACAAATATATTTAGTGAGTACAATCTATGGGGAAGAAAGGTCATCGAATGGCGACCACGTCTCGGCAAAATGAGCACAAGCCGCCTTCCAAGCAGTTGGACTGACTACCTGAAGAAGACAGGGTGAAGCCGCTGGATTCAGAGGGCGCAGAACCGGTCGGACGTAGTGACGAATATTAAGAAGCCTATGTACAGCAGTGGGCTAAAGAACATTAAAATAATCTTTACAACAGTGTCTTGTAGTCTGGGTAGAGGCATAAGAATAAATAATTATTCTTATTATGGTAGAGGCTGTAGTTTTATCATCTCTTTTTACAACAGAAATAAATTTTTTACGAAATTTTGGGTCTCTCGGCACGTTAACAAATATTTTTCTGGCATTTTTAACGATCGTATTTTTAAACGTATTTTTAAATTTGACACTATATAATATTAATACATAGTTGAAAAGGTGAATTAGATACCAATCAGACACTTATTTGTTTTTAAAATCAAAATTAACCACACAAAACACTGCGCGCCTTACCGCTGCTAAAGCCTAACGGTAATTGTGACGTCACAGCTATCGCGGCGGCCCTTAATATATTTTCGTTAGTAATTTGGTCATAACTTCGTCAATTTTTGTCGTAGAACAAAAAAATTTGCACTGTACGTTAAGGATTTCATAGCTCTATAAATCTGCATTCTCAACTAAAAACGTTACTGATCCTCATTATAGCATCCGCTTTAAAAACCACATGTTTTACGGCGCACGTGTACAAAATTAACTTCCTTTGGAAGCATATTTGGGCTGTTCTGGAATTAACCTATTAATGGTTAATAAATATTTATTTCATATTAGCAATACAAAATAATCGCTTAATGAATGTCATTTTTTGCCATCTTTGTCTTTGGTTACCCGTTTTGGCTAGATATTGAGCTGAGAGAAAAAAGCCAGCGAAAAAATTACATGTACTTACGATATATTTGGGGTAACAAAATGGCTATGATACGAGTATAATCTCATCTCATAGATATCTCATCCATATATTATATGAATAAAATATTTAAGGAATATGTGGAATTTGTATCATCACCAAATCCCTGTCAGTCTCAATGTCCTGCCTCAGTGTTCACGGAAGAACTCGGGTATCTCCACTGAAACGCAACCGTATCCTTTATGCGCGGCTACCAAATATACGGTTATATTGGTAGAGCCATGTCTCGTCTAGAATTTCAGGTGCTTGCCGGGACCGCTGGCAGAATGATTTGATCTCCTACTCTCGCTGCCATAAACCCGAAAGCCCTCTTTTAGCCTCTTATGATCAGACAGGAGATAACGAAGCGTTATTTTTAACACGCTTTTATATTAACTTGACCTGTATGTATGTAACGGAATCTTTTAACTTCATTTTCACTCACTTCTAGGAGTCTGATTAACTTGAAAATTTGCACAGGGGTTAGGAGCTGATGACAATATATGAGAATAAAAATCCAACTAAAAAATTAAAAATAAGTAATGTAGTTTAAAAAACTTTAAAACACGCTTTTGTGAAAATACGAACTAGAAAGTACAAAAATAAGAAGAAAATGTATTTTACTGAAAAAAAAGCGTGGGGCGATTTTTTAAATACTATTGACACCATGCACCCCACGCTTTTTTTTACAGTAAAATACATTTTATTCTTATTTTTTTACTTTTTAGTTCGTATTTCCACAAAAGCGTGTTTTATAGTTTTTTAAACTACATTATTTATTTAATCCCTAGCTACAGGCACTTTCCATATTTAGTCGTAGTGATACAACTAAGTGATGTTAAATATATTTTTTATTCTATTGCAGTATTGAAACGGCGGGACTCCAGGTGTATGGTGGCTTCTACAACGCAGCAGTCAAGAACTATGATGTCACCAGCTTCCTCGTTCTTCTCATTACCTCTGCACTTACAACTGTTATTGGGCTACGTTGGCGATAATATTCTGTAATAAGGCTATTTTTACTTGCATGTATCAGCTGTTTTTGCCGCATAGAATCCATGGCATTAAAATTACTATTTTCTGGGTCTAATCTGCTTTTTCAGCGGTTTATAAACAAAAGATGAGTTTTAATTCTTTCAATTCAAACATTTATTTTATATTAATAATAATACTGACTTATTCTAAAACCTACGTATTTTCAACTCCCGAAGCAAAAATATTGTAGGTTCGAAATTTGAAAAAACGGAATATTCGTTGATGTTTAAATTTGTGATATATAAGTGTATAGTATTGATTTTATAATAACTTTTTTATTTTCTGTATCTATTAGTAAGTGATTATTAAAAAAAAATACCGCAGAAACAAGATGGTACCTAACTTATTTCTTTCATTAAGGTGCTTCGCATTGTACCTTACGCTATATTTTTAGGATCTCCAATATAATTTAAAAAGTAATTGACGGATGTAGGTTTTAAAAAAGCCTTTACTTTTTTACGAATAAAAATTAATTATTTTTGTAATGTTATCAGGGTAATATGTATAAACTATGACATTTTGTATTCAGAATATTTCTGTACTTGAGTAGATATTATATTGACTTATGTGTGAAACTGTCACATATGTAGTTATTTAAATAGTAGATAAGTTGTTTGTTACATAATACTGTACATAGTAACTAATTAAATACTAACAGGATAGAGAATTGTATTACAAATGTGATAACATCAATAAAAACTGATAATATTAACGTCTTTTTATTCTAAATATTCTTCGATGACTTCTTTGAACACGTTTTTTGCCTTCGGCCTGTGTCACAACACGAGAAAGAACATAGAAAATGTCATCTTCACATACGCGAGTTCTGTGGGTAATATTCATAATATACGAGCAGAACCTGCTTGAGACTTAACTTTCTCTCGACAAAAAAGTTCTCCCTGTGCCCTCCGCTTTTTAAATGAAAACACGAAGAACGTCTTCTAGCCACTGCCACTACTAGTCATAGGCTTGACTATGACTAGCAGTGGCATATAACTGGCTAGAAGGCTAGTGGCTAGTGGCTTTCTGAGGTTAAGCTGATACGGTTTTGATGGTATACCTTATTTAAGTGCAATCAGCAATCGTGCTTTTCCATTGAAATACAAAAGCGACTGATTTACGGCTGAAATAAATATCTTTCATAGTACATACTTAGTTCACAATGACGACCTGGTACCTACTTTACTATGCAAAATTCACCACCTACAAGTGAACTTGTTGGACTATCAATTTCAATCATCAAAAATCGATACGGGTCTGTCTAAACCAATAAATTAAAATGTACGAGTCACAAAGACAGACCCCCTCAAAATTCTGAATAGGATATGTTTGCCGAGACACATTATGCGGGTCAAGATGAAGTTATTACAATAAAAATGAATGAACGCGTGTCTGGGGTGGAGCGGGCCCACATTCCGCCTTAATTGAGGTAATGGACAAATTATGTCTTTATTGACGTGACGTAGTAAAAAGTTTCATTGAAGTTTAAGTAGGTTTAATGTTTAATAATATGAAGTTATCGCGACTTCTTCGCAGAGTGATTGGCGGAGTTTACTAAAATAATGGATGGTTTTTCCATTACAAGCCTTTGGAGTCAGAAGCACAATGAAATTACTTTTCGGCAAAAAACAGTGGCATCAACATGCACAACAAAAACAGTGAGTACCAATTCCTCTTGTACAGCAATGCACGGGTAGCTCATGTCGATAGGTAAATGACTTCTGTTTCAGCACTTCGGGAGAATTCCAGGAGCTCCAGAGGAACGCACCGGTGTCTTCCACGCACGGCTCTCCAAGACGGGTCCACTATCCAGGGAGTGATGGTGCTCTCTTGCAACTCTTGCAACTTGCTTGCGACGGCATGCAATCACGAACACATCGCCGTCCTTCCCGAAGCCGATAAGTGGACGATTGGAGATCCCACTCTCACTTCAGCAGCCCCAGAAGTCCTTTTCTAGCAGCCTCTTACGATCAGATAGAGGATACCGTAGATACCATAGCCCTATTCTTAAACCCAGAGCTACATGGACTGACCCTTACGTGGCTTATCTCCCTGTTTGACAGACATATAAAAATGCATCTGCATCTCTCTCTCTTCAACCCTTATTAGTCCATTGCTGGACATAGGCCTCTCGCAAGGCGCGTCATAGAGCCCACTTCGGCTCTACGCATCCAATTGCTCCCCGCTACCCGGCGTAGATCGTCGTGTCACCTCGCAGGGAGGCGTCTTATCAGCATCTACATAGTCAAACAAAATTGTGCGCTAATGTATTTATTTGAACGTCCAAAAACGACACAGTTTGACTTTTCAAGGCAAAAAATATATTTGTTTCGACAGCAATCCCAACAGTATCAAATGTTTGCATGCGGCCCTTTTTCACTGAAACAACAAACAGAGTTCCAGTTAAATGAATAAGTCGCAGTTGCCAAAACAAACCGCATTTTGTACACGACCTTCGCCTATTTGGGTTGGGCTATAAAATTAATAATCGATATTTCAGATTGTTTTACTTGAATACTATTTGCTACTATATAAATATTGGATCTCCTTTGCTTGTATCACAACGCCGTCTACATGTGATCAGCAGCTAACCGCTAAGCTATTGGTTTGGCTTGCCACTATTGGTCACCCATCATATTACAGATCGCACCTTTTTCTAAGCTGTAAAGCAGCAGTTGCACGCATCAGGATCTTATGATTGATCATGAGTGTGTCTTTGCGGGGCAACTCGGCACTCACTCGGCACTCGTCTCCTCTAAATAAACTGACAAGCTTTTGTGATAACTGTGGATTCATTCAACATAAAACATGCAAATTAAAATAAAATTACTCCCTTTATTGTTAAACAAGTAATAAAAATGATTCATGAAACTGCTCCAGCAGAATTTCCGAGAGAAGGCTTCGTAGGATTTCTTTATTACCCGAACAAATCACTTTTTCTTTTACAAGATTTTCCATAGATATTTAACATTTGACTAAGAACTACTTGTCACATTTTTTCCGCCCGTTTTTTTTTCTTCTAGCCCTGTTATTATAATTATAAGCCTTAGCGCACTCAAGACGGATGACGGTCAGCCGATTGCCGTAAATGCCGTACTAAAGATATTGGAACATTCGATTTCTATGTGCCGTACATACATACAACAATGACAAACATCAAGTGTATATTATTACCCAGGATGTTAATAAACTATTTCATTTCTTTGCGCTTTGGTATAACATCAATACATTTTGTATAGAACCTTCAAAACTTTTTCTCTCTTTATCCGTCATTGTATTGATAAAGGCCACCCAACCGAATAGCCGTCGTAACCACCTTTTGAATTTGCTGACCCCCGCACCCACAGCATATTATTAATAATATTTGTAGCGGACTTATAGCCCAACAAATAGCCGTCAAACCATCAGCCCCCGGGAAACAGTCCCCTGCTGATAACGTTACTGTTACGGTAAACATTTGCCGTCAACGTGACGCCAATCGTAAATCATTCCATCGCTCAATTGCATACTTTATTACATTTGAGATAAGGTTGATAATATTTTGTATTATCCGTCATATAAGCTTCCACTCGTTCATGCTGGCCTGGTACTTTTGCTCCGGTAGTTTGATGAATAATTTCACGGTAACAAAAAACAGTGGAATAAGTTTATTTATTTTGTCAAAGTAACTAAAACTTCATTTGTTATTTTGCTCAATACGAATGAATTTTATAATAAAATAAATTTTTAAGAGCATTTTAAGAGCAAGAAATTTTTCAATTGTCCTTGAGACGTGAAATAATAATTATTATAAGATAGTAAAATTAAGCTTATCAACACGCCCACGTTGAAAGTCTATATTTAAATTCATAACTTATGAATTAATTCATTGAGCCATATGACACCCACGCAGTGTACTTAAATAAATATCTAGAAGTTTCAAGTTCTTAGTATGCTATATATTCATAAACAATGGGTGGTAGAACTATTATGGTTCGCCCGGGGAAGTATCACCTCTGCACCCACTTCCGGCGTGAACCAATTCTATAGTGTTTGTTGTTTGTGTTGTATTGTGTGCAGTTGCCGGCCACACTTACATGAGGCGACCACCAGCCTCCGGAGTAGCAGCGCAACTGCATACGACCTCAGACAAGACTTACCTATGCTTGCTTGAGGTTGTATATAGATGTCCATGGGTTGCAGCGACCACCACGTGGCCTTTTTTTTTTTGGTATCGGGGGGAAACCTTCAAAAGGTACCCAGCACCTTGGGAGAGGACACAGGGTTATGTGGGATTTTAACCTCACTAAAACCCCCCCCTCGGTGGCCTTCCTCTGCGTTTGGGGAGGACTCCGGGATCTCCCATGGAACGCACCGGTGTCCTCCATACGCGACGCCCTGGAACGGACCCATCTTTGGGAGAGCAGATGTGATCTCCTGCACCTTCCGATGCTTGCGGCGGCATGCGGCCATGCACACACCGCCGTCCTTCCCGGGGCTGCTGGCTGGACGGGTCGAGCTCCCACTCATTAATATATACATTAATATATACAAATAAATAAAATTGGAGTGTCTGTTTGTAATAATATTGTAAAGATGCATACATTTTTTGAGTTTTTTATTTGTTTCCTCTTGTATTTTCCATACAATATAGCGAAGATTTTTTATTAATAAAAAAGTTATCAACTACATAACAATTTATAATACAGCTAAGTATATTATTTTTAATCTTTTTATATCTGGATGGAATTGTTATTCCATCCATTTCCACCCATAGCTGCTATTCTAACTCCTGACCTCAAGCAGATCAGAACCGCTTAGCTTTGAATCATTTTAGATACATTTTCTGAATAGGGTCTTGGACACTATGCACAAAAAAAATCTAAATTCTTACCTTAAAAAGGTTGCACTAAATCACGCTTGGAAAGCAATATAATTGTTAATTATTTTTTATACATGATTTTTATTACCGCTTAAATCAATAACAATGAAGTCGATTGAATTTATATGATAAGTGACGTCACTTATCATTTTCTCATACAAAATGTATGGGGATTCACGTTTTGACAGCACATTAAAAGTATTTCAATTGACTTGGTAGTCCAAGTCCGGATTATAAAACCTTTATAAACCATAATGTTGAAAATGTTGCTTCATAATGCCCCATCATACTGCTTTCCATTTATTTCACTGATATATTTCACTCGAAAAATTATAATTATAATATTTTTGAAACAATAGAGTATAGAGTATAGCAGATATTGTTTTTACTAATTTACAATTACATATTCTTAAAGTTACATAAAACTTTACACGTGTATCAAAAACTTCACAATTCATAAAAAGCAAAATAAAAAAAACATATTTGAAGATATTTTATCGCCCCTCCCAAAGGTTTTTTTTTAATTCTTTACGTCAGGGTTCTTAAAGTATTGTATCCTTTTTCAATTACAGAATCGTAGGTTTTTATCAAAGATTTTAATTTTGCTTTTTATTTTAAACCTTTTAAAGAGCATTACTTTATAAAAAATATATTATTAAAAATGGCACCTAAACCGCCTCTTACTTTTGGTTTTGCACAAATAAATGTTTACTGCAGCGCCCCCTGGTGTATTATCACCGTAACCAATCAAATCGATACACACCACTGAAAACGGCCTCATAATCGCACCAGGCATAATAAATAATGATAAATGGGAACATTTAATTGCACAATCATCCTCTCACCCCAATATACCATAATCGTACGATACATAATATAACATCTCCAGTATAAAACCGTACGTCACCGTCGTTTCCAAAGACAAGCAAAGCTCCGACCCGCGCCTTCTAAAAGGCGTTGCATCATTTGAGTAACATGGAAGTAGGTCTCCGAGTGATTCCTGAAGGATCACGGCACCAGGATCCTGAGTTTTAGGTCAACGAGACCCCCTTTCACTCGTCACTTCCTTTTGTTCGAGGTTCGGAAAGGTTCGTTTTGTAAAGGTTTTCGTAAAGTCTGAAAATGTTCTCAAAGGATAGTGCAACGTAGGTACATAAGTATATTTATAGGCGGTTTTATATATCGCTCTGGAATTTGGTGAACAGCAATCCAACCTATACGGATATACGAATAGGATAATTTTTGGCCGACTGTGCAATCCACAGTGTACTCCGTTCGTTTTTGATGATACTGAGTAAAGTTTTGAAGAAAATAAATGATTGTATTCATTGGCCATAAATGAAAATGAAATTATTCATTTCTACAAATATGGGTAAATAAGGTATAATAAAACATTTACAAAGCCATATCATAGTATAAATAGGGGCCATATTTACCCCGTGGGGTGTACAAAGTCATTATAATTTTATAAAAAATATCACATGAATTATTGTTGTGCAATTAGTAAAATTGAATATGACGCCTTATACTGCTATTAGCAATAACACTAAAATGCGTTAATGCAGCATGAAATATAATAATAAAGCTTTATTAAAATTGGTTCAGTGATTTAAACAGGAAAGCGTAGAAGACACAGAGTTACTTTCGAATTAGTAATATTAGTGAGGATTTGTCATTTTTTGTATTATAATAATTTTTATAAGTTGTATAAGTCAAGAAAAGTTGCGTTTCAAACAGCAAAATATAAAGAAAATGGAAATCATTGGAGGAGGCTTTTACCGGAATCTCATCTTATCTTTAATGATTATAAGAAATTTCACGTTTGACTTATATTACCTACTTATAATAATATAATCATTGACGTATTTTATATTGACAAAATTTGTAATCAGTATTATATAAATTTACATTTTAAATATTAAGTACTTAATCACCAATACATGAAATATACATACTTAGAATATGTACTATTATCAATAGTAATAATTTATTTATTTAAACTTTACGCCATACAAAAGTATTGGACAGAAGGCGGACTTAATGCTCAAAGCATTCTCTACCAGTCAACCTTAAGGTAGTGGGAGATCGATGAAGGCGGTGACAAAAGGGAAGGAAAAATTAATAAAGCAGCTGTAACGAGAGAAAGAAGAGTGACAGCGAACGTAACAGATACTAATGAAAAAAAAAATATTATTACATTTATAAAGTACAATAAATAAATGATACGATACATAAATATAAGTATAAATTACAATACATACAATAAATATATATAAAAATAGATAAATATATAAATATATATATATAAGTATTATATATATATATATAATACATAAATATATACAAAGAAGATGATGATGATATCATAAAAGCAGAACCTTAGACTAGACATAGCCTAAGGCGGAAGAGAAGTGCGCAACAATTTTGCGTTTAAAGGTGTGCTTGCTGGAGTGTTTTCTTATGTCGTCGGGCAATGTGTTCCAAAGTCGAGAGGCTTGGACAGCGAAGGAGTGCGAAATAAAACCTGAGCGATGAAGAGGGATAGAAAGTGATAGAGTGGCCGAAGAACGCAGTTGACGATCGTGAGTATCCCGAAGAAACTGAAACTTCCTTTTTAGGTAGCTGGGTGAAAGGTCATCAAAGAGGATGGAGAAGAGTGATAACAGTATCCTTACATGTCTTCGCTGGCGAATCGGAAGCCATTTAAGCTGAGCACGGAAAGAAGAAACATGATCGTATTTGCGAAGACAAAAGATGAATCGGATACAGCTGTTGAGAAGACGATCCAGCTTGTCAAGTAGTTCTTCACTAAGGTCAGGAGAACACACATCAGCATAATCAATTATGGGGAGAACAAGAGCCTGCACCAGAACTAATTTAACCTTGATAGGTAGGAAATTTTTGAAGCGGTTTAAAGCACATAATTTTCCAATAACTGAGCGGCTTATATGCTGGATTTGAGGTGTCCAGTTCAAGGTTGAATCTAAATATATTCCAAGATTTTTAACAGAACTGGAGAACGAAATTATGTGGCCACCAAGCGTTATAGGAGCGACGGAATCAAAATTAATTTTTACGAGCTGACGACTACTGCCAATTATGATAGCTTGACATTTACTGATATTAACTTGTATGCCATAATTAGAGGACCAGTTCAATAAGGCATGCAGGTCAGCGTTGATTTTATCGATGGCCACATTGATCATATCAGCATCTGCAACTGTGTAAATTTGCAAATCGTCAGCGTAAAAGTGGTAAGAGCAGCTAAGGCGTGAAGAGAGTGAGTTGATAAAGATTGAGAACAACAATGGAGATAGTATCCCACCCTGCGGTACCCCAGAAGATAGTTGACACCAGTCAGAGATTTTCCGACCCCAGCGTACTGCTTGCTGACGGCCACAGAGGTATGAGGAGAACCAGTTAAGCGTAGTAGATGAGAAGTTGAAGTGCCGAAGTATGGCAAGAAGAATATCATGGTCCACTAGGTTAAAGGCATTGGAGAAGTCAATTAGAACAAGCACGGTGACCATTCTATCCTCCATGCCATCTCTGATATCCTCCGTTACCTTAAGCAGCGCAGTAGTCGTGCTATGACCAGGACGGAAACCTGATTGATATGGAGAAATAAGTTCATTTCTATAAATAAATCGAGTTACTTGTTGGTGTACAATAGACTCAAGTATTTTCGACAAAAAAGGTAAAATAGAGATAGGTCTATAATTGTTAAGTTGAGAGGGGTTAGACACTTTAGGAAGTGGAATAATGTGCGCATTACGCCACGAAGCAGGAAAAGTCCCTGTCAACAAAGAAAAATTCAATATGTGAGTTAGTACAGGGAGAAAATGTTCGAAAACAGGTGAAATCATGGCACGACTTATATCGTCGCAGCCTATTGCCTTGGATTTTATGGACAAGAAGTATTTTCGAACATTATCAGCCGATACCGCAGAGAAGGAGAAAACAGAATTGATAGGTTTGGCCCAGGAAGATATTTCTGAGACGGTTCGAGTTTTAATATAAGAAGAAAGAAAAGGAGTAGCAGCAAAGTGCTGGTTCAAATCGTTTAAAGAGAAGTTAAAGTTTTGGTTGGTATTAGATTGTTTGCACAGTCCTAAGGACCGTAGAAACTTCCAGGTATGGGCCGGTGAAGAATTCATAATGTTATCATAGAAATAACGTCGCTTAGCTGCTCTTACCATTTGGTTGCAACGATTACGGGCAGCTTTATACAAGCACCAGTTCTCGTCACACCTATCACGCCTGAACTTCCGAAACGCTCTGTCACGTCGTGTCATTGCCATGCGCACTGCACGTGTTATCCAGGGAGCAGGAGCTCTTTTTACCCGTACTGCCCTAACCGGAGCATACCTGTCATACAGTGCTAGTAAAAGATTGTTAAATGCCGAGATTTTGGAGTCGACTGTTGACGCCACAAATACCGGTGAGAAGTCAGTACGCGCAGCATCCTTATGTAGTGCGTCTAAATCTAATCTCGCAAAGTTGCGCATAAAGATGACTTCTGGCTTTTTCTTTTTGTGCTTTAAATTGTAAGCAAGGTAAATTAGATCATGGCGCGAAAAACCGGGAGCCGACAACTGACCATGCTTAATAACAAGGTGAGGTGAGGATGTGATTATTAAATCCAACCAGGTGTCAGGGGAGAGTAGATTATGGTGCGTGGATGCGCTAGGGAGAACAGACAAATTAACAGAAGATAGGATATTTAGCAACTTAGTGCTTTGTAATGAAGTTTTGAGAAGGTCAGTGTTGAAGTCACCCATAATAATGTGATGTGTGTAATCTGAACAAAGTGATTCCAAGACGGGCTCCAGAGAGGAAAAGTAATCAACGGAAGGAGGACAGTAGACAACCCCAAGCACAACTTTGGAACACCCCGCCCGGACCTCCAGAAATAAATACTCAGCTGATGCAGAGTATTCGGACGGTGACGACGCTATTATGCTGTAAGTGATGTCGTGACGAAGATAGATAGCGACGCCACCTCCACCTTTACCAATCCTATCATTTCTTATTAAGACATAATTAGGCAGGTTATAAGAGTAGCTAGAGAGCTGGGGCTTAAGCCAGCTTTCAGAGATCAGGATTGCCTGTACATATGAAGAAGAGTTGGAGAAGGCATCAAGCAAATCTGGGTAATGCGAAGGAATACTTTGTGCATTCAGGTGGCAGACATTAAAGGAAGACAATGGGAGTGTGAAAGTATTTAGAAGTATGTTGCATAAGGTTTCCGGTTCCTCAAAGGAGTCGAGGCTTTCGGAAGAGTCACGAGCAGTATAAAATGAATCATCATCAGACATAATAAAAATGAATAATTATAAAATATATATACAATATATATATATATATATATATATATATATATATATATATATATATATATATATATATATATATATATATACAATAATGATAAACATAAATAAATAATAGTAAAAATAGTCAAAGTATGTATTTGTAAGTACGATTATACCAAACAAATTAAATTAAATTTTTATCGTGAAAAGATTCACAAGACATATTTTAACCCATATGTCAAATAAAAGTTAACTCCGAAGTTCTACAAACATTGACACCCATCCTTAATAGCGCATACCTACATCCGATATCACTTAACAAACAGTAAAATATCCACTATATCGTTGAATGAAGCTCATCATATTAAGTGGATGCACTTTTAAAGTAAACTCATATTGGATTCAGAAGCCGCGCCACTGAGTCGCCTCGGTTTATTGAATCTGTATTCTCCCCTATACCATTAATACCCTGCAAAGTTGAAATATAAACCTTAAATCTTCGAGATACAGTTGAAAGTTCCTGCTTAATGATGCACACAATTCGGATAAAATAACATTGTTTAATCTTCCTCTTGTAGTTGGTATCCTGGTACTTGCATGATGAAGTTTGTGTTTATGTTTTCTTCTCAACTCTACCGTATAACCCTAATTGAACAAGCAGTTGTTTGGCTTTCTATCTCAAGTTCTGTAAACGGTCCTATATCTACGATAGGTACCTCCAATGATCTGTTGATGCAACTGCAGGCGGACTTATTGGTATCCCTGTGTGTGAGTATTTGTAATTTTAGTAATATTGTATCATTTTAGCAGAACTGTTCCTATATCTACTACATTGAACTATATTACTACAGTAGTAGTACCTCAATGATCTACTAAGTACTGTAGAGGAAAAGTAACTTGAAAAAAGCTCTTTTTTCAAATCAAAATCACCATGGATTTAAAATACTATACTGATATTATTGTACTCAATAGGTTTGGTAAAAACGTTAATAATTAAATTGCGTAGGTACTTACTAACAAGCTTGGTCATGTTTATTTCAGTATACGTACCTACTCCGAGTTTTAAAAGAAAACGTCGTGTTCGTTACTAGCGCTTAACGAACTGAAAACGTCAATCACAAAGTACCTTTCAAAAGACGCTATACCTAACCTTAACGGTAAACAAAAATTAAAATGACGGATATTTTTATCCATACATACAATTTGGTACGATGAAAAATTCAAAGGCACCTTTCCAAACCATGATTAAATTAAATTTCGTACCGGAAATGTTCTATAGTGTCGCTTTAAACTCTATATTTTAACAAATTATATTTTTATTATAATTATATTTCTAGAGCAGCGATGGCCGAGTGGTAAAAGTCGCGGTCTTCTACGCGACCGATCCCGGGTTCAAATCCTCGGCGCGCACCTCTTACAAAGAAATTTGTAATGTGCGCATTTATCGCTGTTCCACGTTGATGGAAAATATCGTGATATTTAATTGATTACGATGTTCTCCATCGCCGTGCATGCCTGAGAGAAATTCATAATTTCTCGAAAGGAAATGAGCTTTGTTGATGAAGCTGTATTTCTTGGGTTAACTGTAGATTCTAGGCTTCAATGGGGACCCCATATCTCTCGGTTAGCGAATACACTAAGTTCTGCCGTCTTTGCAATAAAAAAAATAAGATCACTTACAAATGTCGATACAGCTACTGGTCTATTTTAGTTATTTCCATAGTATAATGTCGTATGGTATTTTACTGTGGGGAAATGCTGCTAATATCGACACAATATTTATTTTGCAGAAGAGGGCTATTCGCGCAATTTATAAATTAAATTCTAGAGAGTCTCTGAGAGAAAATTTTAAGGAAACGAATATACTAACATTTGCATCGCAATATATTTATGAAAATATAATGTATGTTCGTAAAAATAAACACGAATTTATGACTTTTTTGGATTTACATAGTTCGAACTGTGTTTCGACAAGGAATGGCCACAAACTTGCATTCCCCAAGTGTAGGCTCCGCAAAAAGAGCCACTCTTTTATCGGGATGTCGATCAGAATATATAATAAAATCCCGGAAAGTGTTCAATCCCTTCCTTTGCACAGATTTAAAAAGAAAGTCAAACAAGTCCTGTGCCGCAAGGCTTATTACGATCTTAAGGACTATTTAATTGATAAAAAAGCTTGGGATTGAGCTGTATTCCCACAAGGCTGTTTCTATAACTGATGTAATAGATTTAAATCAATCAAACTGCCAATGTTAACAGATGGCTGTGGGATGACATTGACACATGCGGTAGCTGTCACGTATGTTCCTTATCTGCCCCTAGCTACTCTGTAAGAAAGCTTATTATTGTATACCTCATATTTTAAAACAGGGCTGAAGTTTTTCTCCGTCTGCTCTTTTCTTCAGCTCACATTGCCTAAGCGCACCCAGAGCAGACAGAACTAAAAAAATAACGTTCACTAAGAGTTTGTAAATGAACCGTACAGTGAATAAAGAATATTTCATTTCATTTCATTTCAAAGCATGACGTCCACCAATCCGCACTAGGCCAGCGTGGTGGACTATGGCCTAAATCCCTCTCACTTATGAGAAGGAGACCTGTGCCCAGCAGTGGGACATAAAAAAAGGTTGAAAAAAATATATTTTAATGTAAAAGTTTATTCTCGATCTCAAAAGGAGTTAAAGTCAAAAAAATCCTTTGTGCCTGTTGGAACTTCCCCTTTAAAAATCCGCAATTATTAACGTCTTTAACTCTAGCAGACTTATTTATAAACATTATTTAAATTTTAATGTTTGCCTTTTTACGTCCCACTGCTGGGCACGAGTCTCTCCCCATTATTGGGGAGGCCTGGAGCTTACACCACCACGCTGCTTTAATGCGGGTTGGTGGAGATGCGGGTTAGTGGCCAACCCGCTGTCGGATGTTTTCAAACCGCCCATAAGGCCTCCGACAAGGTTTAACGACTGTTATCTAACGACAACAACCGGGACCGACGGCTTAACGTGCCCTCCGAAGCACTGAAACAGAAACGCGCATGAATTTTTTTGCCACTAGCCACTCAGCTATCTCACACCCGACCGCGCCCATTTGGCTTAGTCGCATAGATCGCTTGCGTTCTACGCTAACCGCCGGGCCATGCGCGCTTTTAATGTTTAAAATACTGAAATTTAAAAAAGTTGTTAGTGTTAACCATTAGTTTTTAATAACATTCAAATCAAACATCCTCAGATCCTTAACAACAATAATAAACAAACATATAATTAATTTATCTCCACTGTTGTGATTTATATCACGTCTATCTAAGACATTGTTAAATACTAAGTACTCTCCCTCTTTTTATTTCCCCATGAGAAACAGCACTTTTAATAGTTTATAGGTCGATATATAAGGGAAATTCTTGGTCACGTGAATGTGATTGGACTCTAGAAGAAAATATTCTATCTAATGTATCAAAGTAATCCACGGTCTTAATGTTTGTGGAACGACCCAAATCGTGGGATTATTACGTCCCCAAGGGATGGGTACGCGTCGAAATAACATTAATTATACTTTTTTATGTTTTTTGCCGTTGGATTTACCTTCTTCTTCAGAAATAAAGGTAGTCCTTAAAACGTTTTTGATGTAAGCTTATAAAATCCTTTTTGGTTGCTTTCTTCGGTATCTTTTAACGTTAATATCTCCAAATCTTAACTTATACAATGTACATACTTCTTCACCACCTCGTATTGGAGCAGTGTCGTGGCTTACTCCACGCCTCCCCAGTATTGATGAGATGCCCGTGCTACTAAGTTACTAAAAGTGATTGCAGCCACATACATTATTATAGTTATTTACTTTATGAAATCTGGCAGCAACTTCAAATGTGTGGTTATTTTAAACGTACTCTTAATTGTTTGAACTTATTTTACCTTATTAAAGTTATTATATTTCTATATGTTAAATATTTTTTACTGGAACTTACAAACGTTACGAATAGTCTATCGACATCTTCATCTACCTTTACCCTACAATCCTATGTCATCGTACAGTTCTCACCACTTGCAAGTATAGCTGGCAGCAAACATAATAATATAATCAAAATTAAAAAAATGACATTTAAATTTTACTATTAATCTCTATGGTTTGTTTTCTTCTTTCTTTTATCTCTGATGGACTGTGACATATTTGTACAATTTTACAATAAAATTGATAAAAATATTTGCTAAAAATATCAAGCAGTCTTACTCAAAAATCAATTTGCAAGCTAGAAATTCTGATAGGTATGCAACAATTTATAGAGTAGGTAATTATAATATTTTTCTGGTAAAAATAAGCTTTAAATGACTTTCAATAACTGTTTTAATGAACAGCAAACCAGCCAACCCTAACGCAAAGCTTAAAGTATGCCCCAAGGGTCGATGTGAGCCAAGGTGTTACGCAACTTGGCTTTGCCTGATTAGACATTGGAAGTGCCAATTGAACCCTCTTAATTTAAAACTTTTGCCATAAAATTATATCTGAGACTTAAAAAGATATTACTTCTATCTTGGTATTAAAGTTCTGCTAATGGTTTTTTTCTAGTAATTTTGAAAGGATATCTATCTCTCTAGGGTAAAGTCAAAAGATGACATTTTTATGCGACTTTAGGGTTTTATCTTTATTCTCCGTTTACGTTTTACGTACGGAGGAGTAGCTCTCATTTGAAGTAAAAAGTTTACGCGAAATTCAGGAGTACGTAAAGGAATCATCGCGATGAGTGTGGGCTAATTACTTCACTAGTAGAACACTTGGCCCCAGGATTCTTTTGGTAATTAAAAATCCCTTGAGATAATTCCACCACAATGTAAATAATACTTACTAAGCAGGAGCTTATATAACGTACCTTGTAGATGAGACTTTAATGTCAAAGCTATAAGACCCCTAGCTAATAAAACTTATCGTGCTTTATATGAGTAGGTACGACCTGACAGCCTAACGTGGGCGATCTTGATTGTTAATCACGACACATTATCATCATTACACGATGTGGGTAATGGTCCGTTCATTGTCCTCTAATTTCCACTAAATTATTGAGTCATCAAGATCTCAGTCACTGCCCGAGCAACAGGCAAATATTTGCGATAACTTGAATTCTTCTGCACGGAAGTTCATATGCAGTTACTTTACGTGTTTAAGGTTCAACTAGCAAGTTTATTTTTTCAGTCTCTTTATGTCCTACTGCTGGGCACAGGTCTCCTTCTCACAAGTGATTTAGATTTAGGCCATAGTCCACCACCATTTATAAGCAACGTCGGCACAAATTTTCGGTTATTATAACCAATATGTCATTATAAATGATGTCGTTGTAAGAGGTTTTAACTGTACTTAGCTTATGTTCCACTTTCTGAATCCTGGCCAAAACTCCGGTATCACTATTGCTATTAATGGGACATGTATGATAATATTTTTGCTGCGTACGTCAATATTGATAAAGAAATTTCTGATCATCACAAAGTTTATTTAATAACACTTCAAACTTTGTAGCACCCTGGCCCGTAGTTTCAACTTTTATGATCGATCAGTCAGACGGAGATAAGAGCCCGATAAATTTTGTATCAAAACTTTAACAACGAAATTTTCTGGTCAATGGCCGTAGGGATTGGGATTACTTTAGTCCAATTAGGTACTTGTACTTTTACTTTTAAATTTACTTGTAGATTTTTTATTTCTTTACTTATGTTAATAATATTAGGGATCTGTATCACCTAAAGCTGATACTGATTTCTAACAAGATTAGTTTTTTTGGACAATTCACTCAACGCTATCTGATTCCAAACTAAGCAGAGCTTGTACTATGGTAATCAGAAAGCTGATAAACGTACTTATATAATTCTAAATAATAATATATACTTAAATAGATAAATTATAACACCCAGACACAGAACAAATAGTCATGTTCATCACACAAATATTTGTCCTGGGTGGGAATCGAACCCACGACCTCCGCTTCGCAGTCGGCCGTCACCCACTACGCCACGGCGGCTGTCAAATAAATCTGCAATTTTACAAAGTTACAAAATAAATCTGCAATTTCTTCTAAGACTTGTTGTGAGATATCCAACTTCTCTTCTTTTGAATAAATAAATAATGTTTCACACTGAGAGCCCCCACACTGCCCCCGATAGTTAAAAAGACGTATCTAACAAAAAGTAAAAACGGAGAAATAAATGTTTTAACGAATGAAACGGGAAATCGTTTGCTGTCTTCGAGTGAATTAAAATATTTACATACTGGAAGTTGAAAATAATGCCCACAAAATAAGGCTTTAAATTGGTTTAGTAATAATATGAATTTATTAAATTATTATAATAAAAATAATGAAAAAACAGATTCATCTTAGCATAAAAAATAAAGAAAAATATTACATACTTAATTGAATAGGCGTAAATGGCTAGATGCGTCCTTTAAATTTCAAACACTTTTGGCTGTACTTTTATCTAGTATATGATTGTAACAGAAATGGGCGCATGTAGGTATATCCGCCTTTTTTCTTAAGAATTAGAAAGTATGTAGATAACCCTTGGCTTAGATAAAATGTTTTAAAATTATTTAATAATCCTTTTGTCTAAGGTAGTATATCTGAAATACAGTAGGTTCGTGGTTATCTTATTTTAATAAATTATTATTATTTGTAAATGAAACACTATTTGTTAAAGTAAAGTATTTATTTTAAAATCTTTTGACCCACATAAACAAAAATTAAAAAATTAAATTGACGACCCGTGTGACGCAAAGGTTACCATGCCAGACTGCTGATTGGAGGGTCCCGAGGTCGATTCCCGGCGAGGCAGAAATTGAAATGATGAGTTTTAATTTCTGTACTTGGTCTGGGTGTTTGTGTTTCTGTCTTTGTGTGTGTCCATGGTACCCACGACACAGGGAATCCTAGTGTAGGGCTATGAGTGTGTAGCGTTATTTTAAATTTCAAATTTTATTACTATCCATAGCACAGTAAATTATAATGAAAATCAGAACTATGTTATTATTAACTTGAGCAAAGTTCAGCTTAATCAGTCTTATTATATAGATATAGATCTGTTATAATTATCTCTTATATCTTTATTGTTACAAACCGTCTTAAAAAAATAACATTCTTTGACTAATAATCATATAAAACTCTCTTCTCTTCATGGCTTATTTGGTAAGGGTATTGGTCGATAATTAAGGGGCCGTATACGAAATTTTGCTGATTTCGTTGATTTACCTGATTTAACACATGAGATTTAGCAGTTAAATTACAGTATCTCCATAAGTTTTCTTGCACATTTCATTAATAATCGAATACATTAACCACTTTTTTAGCTTGCGTCAAGAATTATAATGCGAGATTTAGGTTATTTTAAAAGATTTTTAATGCCAAATTTTCATTATTAATTTGATTTATTTTTCAAAAAACGGATTGATTATGAACTATATAAATGTAAAATAAATTTTATGAAAGATTGTTTCAGTTATCTGAAATCAAATGCAATTTCAGACCCATTTTATCTCAAAATTGACTAAGTTCAATATTTATCAATAATATTTTATTTGTTTTTTAATAATATTTTTGTATGAGAGTGGCAAAAAGTGGCTCATACACTATGTATTTGATTTTTACAGCAATACATGGCGTTTTTTCCAGAAATATGTGATATTCTATACCTATTACAGTAAAATTTACAAAACTATCACCGGCTTCAGGTCTATTAAGCAAAATAACGAAATAAAAATTAAAAAGTGGCTCATTTAATAGTTTATTATTGAAATGATCAGTCATATTGTGCAATAAATTTTATGGAAATACTGTATTTTAACTGCAAAATCTCCTGTGTAAAATAGCTAAATCAGCGAAATCGGCAAAATTTCGTATACATACGGACTCTTAAGGGATACCGTGAAATTAGCTCCAGGTATTTTCTACAGCAGTACTATTTGTTCTTTCCGTACTTGTGGAAGCTAAAGCAAGCTTTTAGTAAGTAACTAAAGCATCGACCTTTTTCATTTTAGTTTTACCTGTAACAACAGTTAATAGTGTAAGAATGCACTAAAAAGCGTTATAAAGCACGTTAAGTGTTTGCAAGTGATATAACGTACATCAAACTTTACTTTTATTAAACGAAAATTAAATATGATCACAAAAAACACACACAATTCAATGATATTAACTCAATAAAAGCTTTTTTGCACACATAAACAACACACTTTTCAAATAAAATATACTTACTTTGTTACGACGAATCACGCTGCGAAAAATTGCGACTGCGACACGTCGGTGCTCCTACAACCTAATCGGGCGCAACTGACAGAAACTAGTCAGGTGCCGTACTAAACATCCCCCTTCCGACCCTCGCTTGATTCACAATTCTAGAAAAAAAGGACGTTTCTGCACACTTGCGCCTTTTCCATTAAGTATCAAATTGTATTTTTTTATTCAACGTGAAGTATTAAGACGCATAAGGCAAATGCGCCTATGCTAAAATAATTTTTCGAAGAAAATAGGGCGCAAGTGGTCAGATGTGGCCTTTATTTCTTAATGTGAAACCAGATTTTTAATAGCGCGTTAGACGCAAATGCTCATTTGCGTCTTATTAACTTCCACTTAGAAATAGGGACAAATATGCGCCTTTTATATTACTGAACTAACAAATAAACTATAAAGTATAAGGACATTATCTACGTAAATGCGACTTTTTAATTAAGTTTCACATAAATTCGTCTTTTCATCTTCAATCGGGTGTGAAAAAATTAACAGAAGCGCCCTATTTTGTTGTGCTAAAACCGGACTGGAGGAAGTTAGAAAAATATTAAAAATACATGCAGATGCGCCTTTTTTTTCTGATTCCGGCAATGTATATAACTCAAATTTGGAAAAAATGTTAGATACGTCTTTTTAACTATCGGGGGCAGCACAGTAGGGTAGAGGTATACGTGTCGTATGTCGTGGGTGCCATGGACACACACATAGACATTAACACAAACACCCAGACTTAGAATAGAACTTAAAACTCATCATATCAATCATTGCTTCGCCGGAAATTGAACCCGGGACCCCCGTTTGGCAGTCATGGTAACCGTTGTACCACACGGATCGTCGAGTCTCGTTCGGTCGACATTCTTTTTAACATTTCTTTATAACGAAGACCGACAACCTCATTTGCTAAATTACATGTTCCTCTACAAATACTTATAATAATAATACCATAAACATTTGACGACACGACACGTGTGATGCGTGAAATTTGAAAGATGAGTTTAAATTTCTGTTCTCGGTCTGGGGGTTTGTGTTTCTGTCTTTGTGTGTGTCCATGGTACCCACGACACATACAATGTGCCCATGGTACCCACGACACAGGGTATATTCACCCTACTGTGGGGCTATGAGTGTGAATCGTTTATTTTATAAACATTCATTTTTATCTTTTTAGGTAGGTACGGAATTCCAAAAATATTCGACGTTCTTACCTTTACTCCTACTCAATATGGCGCAGCGACTCAAAGTAGCTTGGGGAAACATAAGTATATATTTACTTGTAAAAATACAGCCGTATTTCTATAAGCTATATTAAGATTATCCTTGTCTGGGACGTTTAGATCAATGACCTTCATATCCTAGACAAAAATAAGTACTAACTTTTAGACCCAACACGGCGTTTTACCTTCACGCAAAATGTATACAATGTAAGTGTTTATTGAGATTTTTTATGTAGATATACTAATTACTCATAGTCAAAAATCCACTTACAGTACCCCATTAACAGTAGTAAAATTCCTAGGCAATTTTACAAGACTGTACTAAAGTCAAGTTACTAGACCCTTTTGTTTCACAGACAATAAAACGCTACAACGTTTTACACTTAGATCTAGTTAATTTCACTTATAGAAAATCTTTTTTTAAATTATATTTCAACCTTGTTAATAAAATAGGTATTGATTCTTATGAACAAATATAGTCGATGAGTATGCTATGATATTGATAATGCATCGAAGCAGAAGTAGACTAGGTATTTTTATGTACATTTATTGTACCTTAAATATCAAGAATAAAAAACTGTTCCACATAAAAAGTCGGTTCCTGCCGACTGCCGAGGCCCCGGACGTGAACAACATAAAGAAAAAAGGACTCACGTAAAAACTATTCATGCTTAACAAAACCAAAACTACCAGGGCACCATAGTCCTTAATAGTCGAAACCGGTTTTCAAATAAAAATAAACAAAGCCCATTCCCAACAAATGTTGTGCCGGGGTGGTTTTTAAATTCCGACAAGGCTATAGTAATAACGAAATAACAGGGACAATGTAATATAATAATCTTTTAGAATGTTTGTATTACCAATTACAGAATTTGATAACATTCTGAGTAATAGGGTTAATTTCGGTACGTCTATTTTAGATGAGTCGTAAATACTTATGTACAGTTAAAATAAAATAAAATAATTATTTTTTCTTTAAAGGTCCACGTAACTATTTACATGAAACATGGCAATCATAGAGTCTATACTGAATACAACGAAAATGATGTAAATGTTATATCCTCCGTGACTCTGAAAGAGTTAATTCAGTTTATAAGATGAGTTTTTGGCGGGAAGTCTGAAGGAACATGCTGTGCTCTTGTTTTGTTTACATTTTCTTGGTATATTTTTGAGTTATATCGGGTAAAGTTGGTGGCATTTTGTTCGATATAAGTTAATGAAAGTGCACGAGTGTTGTGAAATAAAAGAATAGTGCGAAAACATGTTTTTTTAGCTTGCCTCTTAACTCCTTCGGACAAGTTCTTGTAAAGAAGACGACTTACTGATACTAACTAACTAATAAGTGATGCAAATATTATACTTGACACTTGACAATATAGGTACACATGTAATTATACACACATTTGCGATGCCATTATTGAAAAATGAGTAATAAAATGTAAATCGTTCAAATAAATCTATACATATAATAAAACTGTAAGCAGGGTCAATTCTGTACATTGCATATAAATTTAAAAAAATACTTCTAGGTGTCTTTTTATAAGTAACAGAAGCTAAAAATATAAGTTTTGAAATTATTGTCTATCTGTCTGTTGTTAGCTTTTCACGCAAAAACTACTGGACGGATTTTGATGAAACTTTTTTTGTTTTATATATATTGGTCTTCGCTAACATTTAGGCTGTAGATAATTTTAAAAATCACCCTTTAAGGGTATGAAATGAGCGATGAAAATTTGTATGGAAAACTTGGATTTTTTCAATACATTTTCTTGAAATTTGGTATAAATATTTTCTAACCAAAATAAAAGAATACGTGTTTCAGCATTTCCCGAAATTCACCCTTTAAATGTCAATTTTCTTTGAAACTCTTTGAAAATTGAGTGTCGAAACTTGATGTACAGAATATTTTTGTGCAGAGTAATATACTTATAATTTTTTATTTGTAATCTTTACTAACATAGTAAGAATTCTATTTAAGCTTTTTTCAAAACTACCCCTCAATAGCAAATAAAATGGATTCGAAAGTTGGTATCTCAAGCGTACAATAATTATCCTTAACTTAATATTTCATTCTCAAATTCTTTTCCCTTCTTTGAATGATGTGTTTACTGATATATTGTTGAATGAATTTCCGTAACATTAGTGTGTATTTCATATCAATCGGGTGATAAACAAAAAAGTTATGTTCATTTACACAATACGCGACATAAACTTAAAAGGCACCTAGACTATAGGTACCTAATAAGCGCATCGCGAGCCTTACCGCCGCCGAACCTTACATCACAGGCTCCATTGAGTTAGTTGCTCAGCTTATTAGTCTTCTTTTGGGGTGGAAGATTATGAACAGGCTGCAGCTGAAACGATTATTATCGCTACATTACATCAAGCTGCAACCTTTTTAGCATTCCACTGCTGAGCATGCAGGAGCTCTCCCAATATTGAGGAGGCCTCTAGCTCCGATGAACCGAAATCCAAATCTTACAATCTCAATGCATCCAGCATTAAGGTTGTAAGATACGGAATCTAAACCTTCATACAGAATGCACAAAGCCTTAACAAAACGAGATTACTGCAGACATCTAGGTGACGAATAGTTAAACTTTTAGTGAACCAACTGTTAATCTCAATATCTACCTATTTGGTAATTTGACATTCGATTTATCAACCACAAAGTTTACATGTCATACGGTAGATGGCGTTATTGAGCAATATTCATTTCTTCACCAAAGTGATTCGATGGAGATAATTTCAAATAAAAGCCTTAAGTTTAATAAAAGTAAGTACATAGTGTAAAAAAATAAAAAATAACATTTCACACGTACAGCCTCACATTAGGGTAGATATACCCTGTGTCGTGGGTGCCATGAACACACATAGAGACAGAAACACAACCACCCAGACCGAGAACAGTTTAAACTCATCATTGAAATTTCTGCTTCGCCCGGATTCTAACCCGGGAGAGTTCGATTAGCAGTCCGGCATGGTAAACATTGCGCCACGCGGGTTGTCCCATCGTTGGGTAGGTATACGTATGATGCTGAACATTGTTAATTGGACCAATGATAACTTAAACTCATTTTTTGCGTCTCTTTATTGCGTACGGGCTGAGGGCTCATCCACACACGTTGATTGATGGAGATATTAAGGATTCTTTAAAGATTCTTTATAAAAATATTCTTTATTTCCAAATACAGATAGCACACTGTGTAGAGACCCTGCCTTCTGCTTTAGTTTTCACAATGTTATATGAGTTATGACCAAATTGCTGTCCGCAAGTTTTAAACCTATAGTTTATTAATTGACCTTACAATTATTTTTCCGATTGTTTAATCCTAAGCACGTGTATGTTTAGAAATTGTATCTCCCAACTACAAGTAGTTGTATAGTGCACCTCTTTTCTGCAGTAGGTTAAAGCTAAGTATATAGAATGAGTCTATACATTCTTTGCAGTATAAATTCACCCAATTTACTAAAGATAGGTACTATTTTTAACATAGATGAAGCCACGGGCACAGCAGTATCTCTTAACTTTAATAAACGAGGTACATATTTGTAAAGAGAGAAAAGCGAAACGTGATAAAAGTGGATAGTAAGATCAGTACAGTAAGCATTCCTTACTGTTTTAGGTTTGAAGGATTTAGAAAAAATACATTAGGTTTCTGCTGAACATATGAACATTGTATTATAAGTGATTTCACTATAATGTAAGAATAATCTACCTACTACTTATTCAATGCAAATAAATAATCTTTAATTTTTAATCAATCCATTTTATAAAAGTCTTTATACACGCGGACGACGTCGCGGGCACAGCTAGTATGTAATATAATTAAATGCACTATTTGCGTGGACATAATATAAAAAAGCTTTACTTCTTCTTGCTTCTACAAAAATACAAAAAACTAACAAAGTGAAAATCTTTACTTGCAGCTATTTAGGTAGAGACGCCGCCAGTGGATCTTTCTTTCCTGCATCTAATAGTTTTTCGATACTCGTTATCGTTCGATTTACTACTAACTTATGCATTAGCGACTATTATGTGCACTGGCATTGAATGGGTTATTTTAAACCGTTTGTTTGTGAGTAGATTCAAATTTATATCGTTAAGTTAATCTTGTTCACTATCAGAACATTGTTGTACTCGTAATGGTTACTTAATACCAAAACTAAAGAGCCACTATTGTTTAGCATTTACTATCTCATGAAGAAAAGTTGTATACCTATGTATTATACGACGAATAGTATTTCTGTGGTACATAATAGAAAAAGTAGAAAGTATAGATTTTAGTAAAATTAAATTCATTATAGAGTCCAGATGATATTATTTTTTCTAAATTGCATTCTTACCCATTTGACATTCATTTGATGACCCGTGTTGACAATGGTTACCATGCCGGACTGCCAATCGAGGGGTCCCGGGTTCGATTTGCGGCGAAACAGAAATTTGAATGATGAGTTTTTTCTGTTCTCGGTCTGGATGGTGCTCCTGTCTTTGTATGTGTCCATGGTACCTACAACACAGGGTATTAATTACCTTATTTTGGGGCTATGAGTGTGTAACGTTTATTACCGCATGAATAATAATATTACTCTACTAGCAGAATGTCCATTTTTAATTCTCTCTCATTTTAAGGTACCTATGTAGGTATTTATTTGGTAGCAAAAATAATATCTCTAAAATTGTTATTAATTTTTTCTCATCCTGTGGCGCATGTGGTATAAAAAAGAATACACAAAGTTTGTTTACAAACGTAATAGAAAGGCCCTTCATTGCATGATTCTTCCAAACCCAACTTAACCGCATACATTCTCCTTAATCCTGGTTAACTGAGACATCGGTACTAGGGTCGCAGAAATAAGTGTCACTTCTATTTCGTATCTAAGTGTAGGTACGCAGCTCCCGTTTTGAAACGCTGCCTCCGGAGCGATCCCAGTTGAGTCCCGTTCGCATTTGGATCCACACGCGCCTTGCCTCTGTTACCCTGGTAGTTTGTGTAACCCTTTGTGACTAAAAAGGTGTTATTTTGTGATGACTATGTGAATTTTTGAACTGTTTGAGTATTACTGAAACGTGGATGCGTTGATTTTTGCGGCTGCGAAGCATTGGGATCAAAGTAAGTTTGTTTGTTTTCGAGTTTTTGAACAGTTCGTAGTAAAATGATAATACCAATGAGTATCTCATAACTTGTTGCATTAAGTTATTATTGGATGAGATGTAAAAGCAGCAGTGATTAGGCCCAACTGTAAGTTCCGGTGTTGTGACAGACAAACAGATAACAATATCCGCTACAGGACAGCTGTGCAGAATTGGGATGTAGGGCCCACTGTTTCCGCTGAGAAATTTTGACTCTGATCTTTAGCTGATAATTTGATAACTTTTTTTAAGAATGACTCAACTTTGGCCTTTCTCGTACTTATTAAACTTTCATTCCATTGTTGTATTGGAATTTATTCGTACAATAAATACGTGATGTTTTGATTAAATCTCACAGCATTTGAATAAATCCATGTAAAAATAAACAAAAAATACTTACTAAATTCGTCATCTGTTTGTTCTGGTTAATCACCGAAAAGTCAAGACGGATTTTGACTTAACTCTATTTTTAAACCCCAATTAAATGTCCAGCATTTCGGCACAGACAATTGGACATAAGATGCATTTACGAAATTTTATACATTGTTTAGCATGCGTGTAGTGATAGAAACCCTTAAAAATGCCCTCGCAATATAACTGATAGGTATATAACTACGCAGGCCTTCCTAATAATGGGGAGAGACCCGTGGCCAGCAGAAGTGGGACACAAAATGGGTTGCAGCCAAGCCAAATACGCTATAACCTTGAATAATTACGTAAAGTAATTATTCTAAGGCTATAACAAAATATGTCTTAGTCAGTTCTGCACAAGATGAATATGAACGACTAGCGGCCGCCCGCGACTTTGTCCGCGTAGACTTTGGTACTAGTCATAGCATAATGTTATATAGCATATAGCCTTCCTCAATAAATGGACTGTTCAACAAAAACAGTTTTTTTTATTCGAATTACTAGATCCTGAGATTAACGCTTTTAAACAAACTATAGATTTTCCCATTTTTGCAACATTTTTCACTGATGCTTCGCTCCTAGGACTATTAGTCGCAGCGTTATGTTATATAGTCTAAAGCCTTCCTCGATAAATGGACTATCCAACACAAAAATATTTTTTTCAATTCGAACAAGTACATCCTGAGATTAGCGCATTCAAACAAACAAACTCTTCAGCTTTATATATGTACATATATTAGTATAGAAGTCTAAGCTACTCGGGTATCGCTGCATTACATTATATCTATTTTCCATTTATTACCATCAATATTTTAATAATATTGATTCAGCTTTCAAATTCTAAGCGTTTAGTAAACATGTCCAAACGGTTCACTGTAGCTATAAATGACAAGAGTGCAAAGTAAGGAGTAAGAATAATTTTGCGGTCTCTATATTATGTAACAACTCTTTCTATCTTATCAATGCTTGTATGTAGGTCGCGCTGGCAGGACAAAGTCAACAAAGTCTTTCATTTTCAATTAGTCCCAATGCAAAGCCTGGTCCAATCATTGTGAATGACCCCTGACCCCCTTTTTAATATGCCTGCTATCGAAGATTACTGTGGAGATACAACACTTCAATACAAATGAACACAAACAAACAAAAGAGTATCTTCTACTAGCCGAAACCAATATGCGATCCACAGTTCAGTAATTTTACCAATTCGTACACTTTTTAACATTTTATTTAACAGTCAAAGTATACAAAAATAATTAATGTTAACTTTAAATAAGTATTTTTTCTTTATCTACCGAGATAGGCGAAAACGTAAGTGATAGAATATTGGTTTCGGCTGTATGATGCTAAGTAATGTACATAATATCATATTTTTTACTATCCTACGTGAGTTATACATAGTGGGTACGTGACTTACGGAGGAACAAAATAATACAAGGGTTTCTTCGCTTAGAAATGAAGGCATACTGTAGAGTGGAAAGTGTACTAAGTAAACAACTTAAAAAACTGTTTAATAATGTTTTCATTTGTCTGTAACAGTCTCATATGCCTCAAACATTAACTTAAAAGCTATATAGGTTTGACGTACCCTGCATAATTTCTAATCACTCTTCTTTTGTCAGATAAACTGTACAGTTGCCAGTTTTACCTATACACGGTACGATTTAACTGTACAATTCAACTGTGCAGATAAAAAGAAGGTCAGCTGTGTAGCAGGCACAAGGAATGCGTTTTCGTGACTACTTAAATTTGGTTGCTGCTTTTTTTTTATTTGAATGGAGTAACAGACGAGCATGCAGGCCACGTGGTGTTAAGTGGTCGCTGTAGCCCATGGACATCTACATACAACCTCAAGCAAGCATATATAAGTCTTGTCTGAGGTCGTATGCAGTTGTGCTGCTACTCCGGAGGCTGGTGGTCGCCTCATGTAAGTGTGGCCTGCTGCTGTGCTGTAGATGGGTACCCAAAGCTGACGATCGGAACCGATCCGAAATATAAATAAATAATTATTTTTATTTTTATTTATAAAAGACGCAATATGGGACAAATAAAAATAATAGTAAAATAGATGTAAATGTACATTTCGTAATTGTATTATAGTTTAGTTTTTTCCTTTTATATTTTTATCATTGTATATTTGCATACCTCATGAAGGTAAATATGGCGAACTAAATATAATATAAACAACTTTGTAAACACCCATATTTGTGCAAATAAATGTCTTTGTCTTCTAAACCGCTGGTCGACGATGCTAAACTACATCTAATTTTAAACTACATTACGTATTTTAAATTATTAGTTGGTTTTTTTTTTTTTCATTGTTATTGCATTGTAATTGGCCCTTGACTTGGATTGAATCAGACGCTTAGAAGTAGGTGAAAATGAAGTTAAAAGATTCCGTTACATACATACATACACAGGTCAAGCTAATATAAGCGTGTTAATAAAAGAACTAGTATGGCATGGTCGTTAGTAATTATTATACTAATTATCAAGCATGATCAATCTTATTAAGGGACTACAGTAATAGATTTAACAGCAGTGGCGTAGCTATCATAGGGCCAGGTGGTGCAGTGCACCAGGGCCCCGGAGCTCAGGGGGCCCTCTAACCTCTCTTTTTCAGCTTTGGAAAAATAATAATAAAATAAAATTTAAAAAATTAAAAAAAAAACTTGTGGAGCCTCGAGTCTCGAGCCTGCTCACAAGATTTTCTTTTTTTTTTCAATCGGAGGAACATTTAACGTTAATTGTAATAGAAAATGAGGCGGCATCATACTCGGCGGTATTAAGCGCCTATCATGCGTATGTTGGCGCAACCTTAAGATACGGACTCATATTTTGGGGTAATTCAACGGAAATACAAACAGTTTTTAAAGCGCAAAAGAAATGCATACGGTCAATCTGTCAACTACGGCAGATGGATACATGTAAACCACACTTTCAAAATCTTAATATTATGACACTCCCTTCGCTATATATCTTTAAAATATCTGTAATGGTCAAATGCGACATCTCTAAGTATGACACCTTAAACTCTAAAAGACACAATAATAAGCTGTGCACAATATACCTTCCAAAACTAAACTATATCATAATAGTGTATTTTGCATAGAACCAAAAATCTATACATATAATAAAACTGTAAGCAGGGTCAATTCTGTACATTGCATATAAATTTAAAAAAATACTTCTAGGGGTATTTTTATAAGTAACAGAAGCTAAAAATATAAGTTTTGAAATTATTGTCTGTCTGTCTGTCTGTCTGTCTGTCTGTCTGTCTGTCTGTCTGTCTGTCTGTCTGTTGTTAGCTTTTCACGCAATAACTACTGGACGGATTTTGATGAAACTTTTTTTGTTTTATATATATTGGTCCTCGCTAACATTTAGGGTATAGATAATTTTAAAAATCACCCTTTAAGGGTGTGAAATGAGCGATGAAAATTTGTATGGAAAACTTGGATTTTTTCAATAGATTTTCTTGAAATTTGGTATAAATATTTTCTAACCAAAATAAAAGAATACGTGTTTCATCATTTCCCGAAATTCACCCTTTAAATGTCAATTTTCTTTGAAACTCTTTGAAAATTGAGTGTCGAAACTTGATGTACAGAATATTTTTGTGCAAAGTAATATACTTATAATTTTATATTTGTAATGTTTACTAACATAGTAAGAATTCTATTTAAGCTTTTTTCAAAACTACCCCTCAATAGCAAATAAAATGGATTCGAAAGTTGGTATCTCAAGCGTACAATAAATTAACCTTAACTTAATATTTCATTCTCAAATTCTTTTCCCTTCTTTGAATGATGTGTTTACTGATATATTGTTGAATGAATTTCCGTAACATTAGTGTGTATTTCATATCAATCGGGTGATAAACAAAAAAGTTATGTTCATTTACACAATACGCGACATAAACTTAAAAGGCACTTTGGGGAATTTGTATGAAAGTTTCGGTAACAGCCCATTCAAAACCATAAATAAAAGTTTAAATTTAAGTACCTATAATTATTTTGAACTTTCACTAATATTGTCGACTATATTAAATATACTTAGATCAGCTTACTGTATTTTCTTTCGTTGGCCGAGAATGGCTAGACTATAGGTACCTAATAAGTGCATCGCGAGCCTTACCGCCGCCGAACCTTACATCACAGGCTCCATTGAGTTAGTTGCTCAGCTTATTAGTCTTCTTTTGGGGTGGAAGATTATGAATAGGCTGCAGCTGAAACGATTATTATCGCTACATTATATCAAGCTGCAACCTTTTTAGCATTCCACTGCTGAGCATGGAGCTCTCCCAATATTGAGGAGGCCTCTAGCTCCGATGAACCGAAATCCAAATCTTACAATCTCAGTGCATCCAGCATTAAGGTTGTAAGATACGGAATCTAAACCTTCATACAGAATGTACAAAGCCTTAACAAAACGAGACTACTGCAGACATCTAGGTGACGAATAGTTAAACTTTTAGTGAACCAACTGTTATAATCTCAATATCTACCTATTTGGTAATTTGACATTCGATTTATCAACCACAAAGTTTACATGTCATACGGTAGATGGCGTTATTGAGCAATATTCATTTCTTCTCCAAAGTGATTCGATGGAGATAATTTCAAATAAAAGCCTTAAGTCTAATAAAAGTAAGTACATAGTGTAAAAAAAATAAAAAATAACATTTCACACGTATAGCCTCACATTAGGGTAGATATACCCTGTGTCATGGGTGCCATGAACACACATAGAGACAGAAACACAACCACCCAGACCGAGAACAGTTTAAACTCATCATTGAAATTTCTGCTTCGCCCGGATTCTAACCCGGGACAGTTCGATTAGCAGTCCGGCATGGTAAACATTGCGCCACGCGGGTTGTCCCATCGTTGGGTAGGTAAACGTATGATGCTGAACATTGTTAATTGGACCAATGATAACTCATTTTTTGCGTCTCTTTATTGCGTACGGGCTGAGGGCTCATCCACAAACGTTGATTGACGGAGATATTAAGGATTCTTTAAAGATTCTTTTTAAAAATATTCTTTATTTCCAAATACAGATAGCACACTGTGTAGAGACCCTGCCTTCTGCTTTAGTTTCCACTGTGTTATATGAGTTTTGACTTATGACCAAACTGCTGTCCGCAAGTTTTAAACCTATAGTTTATTAATTGACCTTACAATTATTTTTCCGATTGTTTAATCCTAAGCACGTGTATGTTTAGAAATTTTATCTCCCAACTACAAGTAGTTGTATAGTGCACCTCTTTTCTGCAGTAGGTTAAAGCTATGTATATAGAATGAGTCTATACATTCTTTGCAGTATAAATTCACCCAATTTACTAAAGATACTATTTTTAACATAGATGAAGCCACGGGCACAGCAATATCTCTTAACTTTAATAAACGAGGTACATATTTGTAAAGAGAATCTGATTGCGCGAGAAAAGCGAAACGTGAGAAAAGTGGATAGTAAGATCAGTACAGTAAGCATTCCTTACTGTTTTAGGTTTGAAGGATTTAGAAAAAATACATTAGGTTTCTTCTGAACATATGAACATTGTATTATAAGTGATTTCACTATAATGTAAGAATAATCTACCTACTACTTATTCAATGCAAATAAATAATCTTTAATTTTTAATCAGTCCATTTTATAAAAGTCTTTATACACGCGGACGACGTCGCGGGCACAGCTAGTATACAATAATCTACCAGACTCCCTAAAAACTAAAACTATTAATGAATTTAAAAAAGAACTTAAAATGTATTTACTTAAAAAAGCGTACTATTCGGTCACTGAGTTTCTAAACGATAAATAAAAATCTATACATATAAAAGAGGATGTTTGTATATGACATCGCAAAACTCAGAAACTATTCGACCGATTATTATGAAAATTGGTATGTATATGTATTTTTTCACGGAGAAGGTTTATATGCTATCCATTATTATTATTATTTAATATTTAAACGCGATACGGAGTTCGCGGGGTCAGCTAGTATGTAATAAAATAAATAACATACCTAAATAAGATATTTCGCGGGATAAAAACCTGGGAGGTTTTTTTTCGCCAGCTTTTTTTCTTCTCAGCGTACAAAAACCCATCAAGCTGATGACGGTGAACCACGTAGGGTTCAAATAAAAATAAAATATTTTTTTACAAAAAGCACATAATTGGGTTTAATTTAATTTAATTAACTAAAATGATATATAATGTAGAATTATTTAAGTCTACCCTATTTAAGTGCGTGCGTGCGTATTTAAGTGTTTATTGTAAATAAATAATTAGTCTATAATTTAAATTTAAACATATAACTTTTAATAACTTTTAAAATAAAATTTGTACACCCTAAAGGGTAAATATGGCGATCTTAATATTTTTGTAAAACCATTTTTGTTACCCATATTTGTGCAAATAAAATATTTTCTTTTCTTTTCTTTGGATTTGAGTGAAATTATAGACGAATTCGCAAAAATTAAGCGAGCAAGAGATTGTAAATTGGACGGGGAATCCTGTTAAAAATCGTTTTTTCTCTTAATTAATCTTATCTCTATAATAAATATTCTATATTGTCATGTGCGTCGTTGTTTATTTATTCTTTTTTTCTTCTATTAAACACATGGAGATTCTAATAGAGATGACGTATGGATTTAGCCTACTAGGGATAATTCAACTCACTGTTTCCTATTCTTATTCCTATCAATAATTTTAAAGACCATATAAGTTCAAACTACGCGAAAAGAGGGGAGGAGGGCCCGATTCTCTCCCTATGCACCAGGGCCCTTGTCCCCCTAGCTACGCCACTGTTTAACAGGTGTTCAACTTATGACTTTTGACTTGATTAATAAACTATCCGAGTTATGGGAATGGAATTCGTAGTAATTTTTTTCGCGAGTTTAACGAGTGGTTTAGACACCGGTTTCTAATGCAAGGGTCTCCCGTTATAACTCCGGCACGCACCTCTATAACACAGTATACAAAGATCTCATTGCAGTCATGACAAATGATATTCAATTAATTAACTATTTTGTTTTTCTAATGTGATTTTTTTCCTTTCCATTTCCATGTGAATAACTAAGTATCTATAACTGACATCGGTGTAAAATCATGGCGTAATATCTAGACATATTTTCTAGGTTTCTTAGAAAAGATGAATAAATTAAATCTAATTAATTTAATGATGAGAAACTATTTCATTTCAAAGCGGGCTTGTGAATTTTGTAAAATAGGTATTACACTAAATTGGTATTTCTCGGAGAACCCCCAGCTATGATACGAAAAAACAGCTTTCACAACATATTTCAGGTAAAATTGCTTAGTAAAAAGCTCATAAACAAAAGAAGCAGGTGAACTCATCCCTGTACGTTTTAATAGACAGTCTTCTGAAATCTGAAATGTTCATTTTGTAAACTTTTCCTAAATCATTTAAAAGTAATCAATATTAATTGATAAAATTAATTGTCGGAGTTTTGGCGGGAAGTCGAAAAAGACGTAATTTGGCGGGAAGTCGAAAAAGACGTAATGTGCTCTTACTCGTTCTTTATTTTCATTTTCTTTGTGTATTTTTAAGTTATATCGGATAAAGTTGATAGCATTTTGTTTGATATAGGTTGATTACAATGCGTGTTGTGAAATATAATGTTTTTTCTGCTTGCCTCCAAATTCCATCGGAAACGTTCTTGTAAAGTAACCATCCCTTGAATGTTGAATGACTTGACTGACTGATTAATGATTACTGACGATGTAGAGACAAAGACTAGGCAGAAAATAGACGAGATGGTTTCTAAGGAGAAAAGACCGCCATCAATTCCTTATAAGCGTCTCAACTAAATTATAACTTAGGGAGTTTTGGCGGGAAGTCGAAAGAGAAGTCGGGAAGAAGAAAAAGACGTATTGTGCTCTTATTTTATTTTCATTTTCTTGGTGTATTTTTTATTTATTAAAAAAAGATTAATTAATTAAAGAATTAATTAATTAAAAAAAGATATAATATACGAACTATCGAATAATTTGACATTGCAAGATACTAACGTGCAGTTACAAAATAACCTTGAATTAAAATAATCAAAACAGTCTCTTTTCTAATTAACATTATTTTGTATTACTTTTTATTAATAGAATAATAAGTAAGTACGTATTTATATGCTTACGTCTTTGTAAGCTTACAGTTCGGCCTTCCTGTTTAAAGCGAGTCCCTTCGCTTGGTTAAATTAACTGAGAAAGAGTTACTTTAAATAAATAGCTCCATATACTATGTTAAGAGTATGATTACTTATAAATGGTAAGTTATACAAGATTTAAAAACAGAACAAAAATAATAAAAAAAATATTTATAGGTTTTCGTAATCTTTATACTTATGGTAAATTCATTATCAATACCTAAATTTGCCTGATCATGTTAACTAACTAAATAAATACATAGGATATGTTTAGATCTTTAACTGGAGATCTATACTATTAATATCTAAAAATACATGAAACTAAAATAAGACTGAAGATTGAGTTGAGAACAAGGTAATTATTTCATTATTCATTCGTTATCGTCACTACTAGTATCTAAATTTCTGCAAAAATTTAACCAAGGCTGCATTTTGTCTGCTGCGACTACAGCTTCATAGCGACGATTGTTTTTGCGGGACACAAGTGTATCTTCTATAACGTACTATCGTTAGGGAGTTTTTTTTTTAGTACGCGATATGGACCCTGATATTTGACGACTAATTTTTGTGATTGCCCGTCATGGGGAACCTGCCGCTCTACGCGCACTAAATCACCCTCTGAATAATGTTTTGCAGGTTTCATGCGACTGTTAAACTTTTCAGTATCTTTGGCTTGTTTTGCTATTATTCTCTCCCTCGCTGTTTCTCTAACGTTGATGCCCCAGCAATACCGATTGGTTGATTGATCACATAGTCGTCTACAACATATAAATTGATAGTTTCTGTTATCCCTTGTACTTCAACAGAAACCGTGGCCATACCTACAGGAGGGATCAAGTTAGCGCCTATGCCACGGAGAACGGAGAAATCATATTTTATTAATTTTATTAGATTGTTTTATTATAACTTGAGAATTTGTTGTGACTTTTAGATAATTATTTTGACATGTATGTTATAATTTGTAAGTTAAAATGCCATTGTAATATTTTTTTAATCTAATATTGCACGCCTATGGGGCATAAACAGCGAAATTTTAAACACCTATCTTGTATTGTACCTGTTTTAAAGCAATAAATAATTACTGAATTACTGAACTGAACATGCAGGTCTTCTGGTACCGTTATGTTTAAGTTCTCTGGCCTTTGTCAATTTTATGAGTGAACATTGGCTCCCCAAGTCCAAATGACAATTTACTGCATTACCATTGATTTTGATGTAAATAATTTACTTAGCAGTCAATTTTGTTCAATTAATTGTGCTACTTGTTTTTCGTTTTTGTCTTTAATTTTAACCACATCCCTTTCGCGTTCTTTATTTCCTCTATTACGAAAGCAATGAGTAGACAGATGACCAGTTTGATTACATGTGGTACATTTCGCTGAGGGCTTATCACACTTGAAGCTTACATGTCCAGGCTGACCACAATTATAGCAAGTAATTTTTGTCGCGTCTGATTCGAAAGTACTGAGCTTAGTAGCGAAAGTGTTTTTACGATCATTCCGAAACCTATTAGGCGAATCATGTCCTTCGCGATTTTGTCCTACTTTGACAGTTCTAAAATATTTCAGTACTTGCTCCGGTTCTGCAAACTGAGCGGCTTGCGCTCCAACTTTAATAGCCCTATCTTCTACACCATATAACAGACAATCTACAGCCTGGCGTCCATAAATTTTGCACCTATTCAATAGATTAATTTTTATATAATAATAATGTTCCAAAGATTCTCCATATTTAACCTTTTTCGCCAACATTTCAGTTAAGAGCTCGGCGTAGTCCTCACGAAGTGGAAATGAATCAATCAGCTTCTTCTTCCATTCGACCCACGTAAACATCATGGTAGGTAGACTCTGATACCACGATTTTGCCACGCCAGTTAATTTCGGAAGAGCATAATGAATAATTTCTCTGTCTTCCCAACCGTAGATTTGTGCACATTCTTCGACTTTTGTCAACCACGTTAAAATCGTTTGTTCTTTAGACATTGGGTCAAATTCAGGAACAATATTGGTGTTCAAAGTTATTTTTGGCCTATCCGAACTCTTAACTGATTGTAAAATAGACAAAAACTTATCTAAAGCAATATCAATAGAATTTACACTTTTATGTCTCTTAACATTAGATGGCTGTGACTCACACGAATCTTGTGACGAACTCCGACTCCTCTTCCTTTTACACCTAGTGTCAGTTCTTGAACCTGTCTCATTTTTGCGTGAGGTCCGGTTCCTTTGCCCCATATCCTCATAACTTCTTCCGGCTCTAACGTCAGGCGAACGATGTTGTATTGATCGATCCGGCGTACAAAGAACTCTCTCCTTTGTTTTACTTAAACGCGTCACATTTCGCGTTTGACGCTCTCCGTCTCTAGCCTCGGTAACGCGCTCCCGCGCTACCCCTGGCTGCACTCCGTTTCTAGCCTCGGTAACGCGCTCCCGCGCTACCCCTGGCTGCCCTCCGTTTCTAGCCTCGGTAACGCGCTCCCGCGCTACCCCTGGCTGCACTCCGTTTCTAGCCTCGGTAACGCGCTCCCGCGCTACCCCTGGCTGCACTCCGTTTCTAGCCTCGGTAACGCGCTCCCGCTCTACCCCTGGCTGCACAGAATGATGTCTCGTCATCAGTCTGACCTGACCCTCACACTGAGGTTCTCCTGGCCAACTGTCATATCGCCTAGGGTTTAGCGTATCCTGACTCTGTCCCTCAACCCTGGGCTCCATTGAGTCTACACTAACCCTCTCATGGCTCATCACGGCACAATCTGAAACTGACACAATACAGCTTAGCAAACCATAAAATAACATGATGCTAAGTTTTTCTTTATTCTTATGCATAGTCACATACTACTCAATTCCTAGACTTATGCGGTCTTTTAAACACCATTAAAGAATCTAAATTTTCGAGTTTGCCTCTTTTTCTTTACCTTTAGTTTTAAAAATTACCTACACTTTTAAACTTTTATTATACCTATCATATATTTTGTATAGCGAGACAAAATGTTTACAGATATTCAAAACAATCAGAACAAAGCCGTTATAGAAACAAAACCACACACGTAAACGCTGCAATATTTTTATCGTGGTCTTTGTTTATCTAGCTTTGTCGGCATCTAGTTTCAAGCTCAGTCGAACTGAGCAATCTTAAATATAAACAAGCGCGCCATATAAACTATAATAATGCGCTGTGTGTGCGCCGCCCGGTAACACGATGCGCGCACAGGGCCCAGTATACCGAAGCAAGGCCAACCAAAACAACAATGTACATAATACTTATTTTCACGCCTGTATTCCCTTACGGGTAGGCAAAACGTCAACGGCTAATTATGACCGAACAACAAAACCTGCTAATGAATGAACAATATAATAATGTTATACTTCGTGCCTTAACAAAGCATCAGTTCATCTCGATTGTAAAATTATCCATATCCATACTAATATTATAAATTCGAAAGTAACTCTGTCTGTCTGTCTGTCTGCTACTCTTTCACGCTTAAACCACTGAACCGATTTTGATAAAATTTGGTATAAACATAGAAAGGACGTTGCGAAAGAACTTAGGCTACTTTTTGCCGCGTGAAAATATCTCATTCCCACGGGAAGCAAATGGAATGAATGAAATGCGCCGTGTACTTTTATAAATACACACTACATGTTATTACTTACTTCATTGACGTCTATTATCATATTTTATAACTTATATTCTGTTGTTTTATTCTTATACTTTACTTTTCCTTTATTATTTCTTTACAAAATTATTTAATTTCGGTGTTTATTTATATTTTCACGCACCTATCAAAATTGTCACGTCAGACTTTTATGTTACTTATTTTTTTAATTCATTTTAAGGCATTGTATAAAAATCCTTTTAGCCATTCAATATTAAATGAAAAGAAAATTTTTGTTTCTTATTTCATTTCATAGATTAATAAAGTATAGTATTGCCTTTGGTTTTTCATGTTTTTTTTTTATATTATAATTATTATAAATTGTTATTTTTAAATAATAAATGAATATAATGTTCTTCGAATCTTTATATATATATAAATGAATTGCTGTTCGTAAGTCTCGCTAAAACTCAAGAACGTCTGAACCGAAATGGCTAATTTTGGTCTTGAAATATTAGTAGAAGTCCAGGGAAGGTTTAAACGGTGAGAAAATTTGGGAGCATTGTGAAATTAATAGTAAAATAACTTATTTTATTTTCCTATATAAACAGTTAGTAACAGTAATTGTCAAACATTGGTTCTTCGCGCCATCGTCCAAAAGTTTGACATAGTCTGAATAACAGTTCATATGTCACTGTTCGTTTTTTATTTTTTTATTTGACAGTAACATAAAAAACCCTTTGAGATGATGAAGAAACTAATCCTCTTACAAAACTTTTAAGGCAGGACAACGTCTGTGGGATCCACTAGTAACTAAATAAATAAATAAATAAACAATAATCATTTCTCGGACAATTTACACAGCGCCATTTACATATTACTTAAATACATTTTTTATATGTACATATTATTAATACATAAACACCCAGACTCAACACAAATCTTTGTAAATCTTAGTTTCGAAAATTTGTGTTTGGTGGGGATCGAACCCACAACCTTCGGCTCAGAAGGCAGGATCGCTAACAACTGCGCTATTGGGCCAGTGAATCGCTTTTATGATAGTCATATTTAAGCAGTGCATCGTAAACATACAACACTAATGATTTCTAAATCCCACTGATGTCCTTTATTTGCGTGATAATTTAAAATAAATCTGTGGCATCTCGCACACAACAATTAGTTTTTAATTCCTTAATTTTAAAACTCAGAGAACAAAGAGAAAGAAAAAGAAAAAAAAATTACTTACGGTTTATAGGTGTAGGCGTAGATCGAAATAAGTATAATTAATTTCGATAAATCCCACTTCTGAAGTTAAAGACTTAACTTCAGGAAAGGGCTCTTCAAAATAAAATTCGCTAAGTTGATTTTATACTTCGGTATAATAAATGATTTTTCACAGTGTTGACAACGTCCGACACAAACGGCTGCTCGCGCTAGTATGTGTGATATGCGAGTATGAGAAGACAATCGTGGTTCTTAAAGTCTAGTACCTATTCAACACTTTAACAGATACATATATCATAATGCGAATTATAATACCATTAAATAAATTGGAAATAATCAAATTAGGTGTTAACATGTTTATATTAATTAATTAAAAAAAGATATAATATACGAACTATCGAATAATTTGACATTGCAAGATACTAACGTGCAGTTACAAAATAACCTTGAATTAAAATAATCAAAACAGTCTCTTTTCTAATTAACATTATTTTGTATTACTTTTTATTAATAGAATAATAAGTAAGTACGTATTTATATGCTTACGTCTTTGTAAGCTTACACTATGATCCAGTTGTAAATTATCTAATGTAACACCCGGTCCGATTTTAGATAGAAAGATATCTAATAATTAGTTCTTTTTTCTGAAAATACCCCGATTTAATAATATGATAAACTACACAAAATCATGTAAGATTGCTTATACAAAATATTTTATATTGGTTATGTTTTCTAAATAGACAATTAATAAATGGGAAAAAAAATTAATAGACGTTTCAATGGTTTTAATATAAAATACCAAAAAAAAATTTCTTAACATTTTTACTACATAGTTTGCAAATAATGTTAATAATTTATACATGAAAATTACTTTTCAAATAACCTAATTTTTTTTTCGTTTTTTGAGCTTTTAAAAAAATCGGAATATACAGTAATCATTTATATATTAATATTATAATTATTTGTCTATTGATAACCAAGGATTTTAATGCACCATCTGGAGTTAAAATACTCTATGATCTTTAGTTAGCCATCTGGTGTGAAGTTACTCTGTGAAAAAAAAATGAACTATGTGACAGTGCATGGTGCGCTCATCAAGACAATTAATGTTTTGAAACGGTGACCACTCACCACTTGCGAAACAGCTGGTTTTAGTATTACACTGTAGGAGGGAATAAACTACATGTACTTTATTCATACAATGTAAAGTTATTAATGCGCGCTCATGGCCGCTGGCGTAGAACGAAAAAAATCGCAGCTAAGCGAAACAGGCGCGGTAGGGTGTGAGATGAGTGACCGTAAGTTGCAAATCTCATGCGGTTGCTCCGGATGGCACGTAAAGCGTATAATACTTTTGTTAATTTTTTGACAGATAGTAGGTATTTCTTTAAACCTTGTCCTCCGACAAAGTTTAAGGCCTCCGCCTTATTGGTAGTTTGAAAACTTCCGACAATACCAAGATCTTCAAAAACCCGCATTGGTTTATTTATTTATCCCTTTTTTTTTAGGATAAAACGTGTACCAATAAACGAAAGATTGTTCAAAATCATTACTTCGATATAGTAACATTAGGTGTGTTTATAACTTGAGTAAGAAAATAACGCCTACTTCAATAATTCCTAATTAGAAGCTAAATTGAATGCCCCAAATAAAGTATTTTATACAACTTTATGAGCAACCCAAATAGGTACTCAAGTTACCGTTACTAGTGGATATTACCAATTTGTGAGTTCCGCTTCATATAAACATAACCCATTTGTAGCAACATGATCGCTTTAAAATATTTTACAGCCACTTCACAAATGGACGGAAGACGCTTATTTGGACCCCTCCATTAGATCTAGTTGAGGTTAACTGCGCTGACAAAACATAGGCCTATACGGTTAGGTTTGATTGATCGTGTTTTGAACGCAATATCTGCTTGAAGGAATAATCGATATTGAATTTATTTTGGATGCTGGGTTACGCCTTTACTGTTAGTGAATATGTAGATGCGACGGGATAATCATTCGTCTTAAACTGGTTGCTTAGCACTTTAAATCAAATATAAAAATAGTACATTGAACAGGCATTTAATTGATGGAAGAACGTATTACATATACCTATAGTTTGACTGGGGAGGTACCATCACTGCACCCTAGGGATATTCACATAACATCGATATATCGTATTTATTCGATGACGAAAACAATAGATGTTTTCTAGCGATATATTAGCGATTAACATCGATATGGGGATCCGATATTTTACATCGAATATAAATATCAATATTTTTTTTAATGGACACCCATTTTTGGTATCGGGGGAAATCTTCAAATGGTACCCAGAACCTTCGGAGAAGACACCGTGTAATGTGGGATTTGTACCGCACTAAAACCCATCGGTGGCCTACCTCTGCGGTTGGGGAGAACTCTGGGATCTCCAGTGGATCGCACCGGTGTCCTCCGCACGCGGCGCCTCATACAGGCTCATCTTCGGGAGAGCAAATGTTCTCTCCTACATCTTCAGATGCTTACGGCAGCATGCGGCCGCGCATAGACCGCCGTCCTTCCAGGGGCCGCTGGCTGGACGGATCGAGCTCCCACTCTCACCGCCCGCAACCCCGGAAGTACCCTTTTAGTCGCTTCTTACGATCAGGCAGGGTACCCTAGCTCTATTGTTAATCCCGAAGTTACAGGGACTTATAGACATCCTAATGCACCCATTTCTGCCGTGAAGTAATTCTGTTGTGTTTTGGTGAAAAGATACGGTTGCCGTTTCGGAATAATAGCACACTGCATACAACCTCAGATAAGACCCCAAACATCCTTTAAAAGTTACTTAAAATACTGCTTGTCTGCGATTTACTTTTCTTTAATAGGCAATTGGGTTATAAAACATAACCCAATACATAATGAAGGGTGAAAAATACAGTCGAAAAACTGTTTGCTAATTTAAAGAAACTCAATTACAATATTACCAAATAACTACGTACGAGCACGTAGGTAAGCATCAACTGTTTTCTGTGCCCCTCTGTCTTAGAGCATCAAAGTTACTGACTCACCCTTCAATAGAGACGGCATAGCGCCTCGCTTCGATACATATTTTTTGTGCCAAATCTGGTGCGGGGAAATAACACACACATTTTAATTTTGTCACACATTTACAAATATTCTTTCATCGCTACAGACGCATACATTTCTAAATATGTCAATTTCAACTAACAACGTCATTTTCTATGCACCGTCAACACTGACACCGACACACACGGACACACTAGTTCTATAACTAGTAGGCACATTGTGCATGGACGTTGGGACGAGGGGTTCGTCCGTAAAGGCAACTCCTCTCTGACGGGTCTCATACCTGTCATACCTTGATGCTCGAAGCCCTCTTAACATATCGCATCATGTGTCAGGGCGTGTAACACCGTTGGTTCGGGCTTTGACATTGGCTCAATGGTGTTCCGGAAGAAAATCCTGAGCTGGACATATTTCATTCAAAGCCTGCTGTATTTTATAGATTAGCAATCCGTTTATTACGAAAACGAATTGGATTTCTCAAAATCTGTCACGTTTATAAAACAATAAGTAATAAATAAATAAATATTCTGTCATATTCAGGCTAAGCAATTAATGACGTTAATATTTTTCGTGTTCTTTGAAGCTAATTAATTTCTACAACGTTACAAACAGACCAAACGGACAAAATTTTTTTTCGCACCAAATATTTTTAACTCCAAGGCGTCAAATAATTCGACCGTGACTTTAATTAGTGTTACTAAATTTAAATGTCAAAAGGTAATTAGGTACATTTCGAATTGTTAGTTCTGTTTTATCCAAATATATTTTAGGATTAAAAGAAATTGCTGTAAGTAGGTCCACTTTAAGGAAACTTAAAATAATACTAACCAAATATATCTAGTGAAATCGCTGATGAGTATGCAGCCCTCGAAGTGTTCGGTGATCGCTGCAGCCCTGGGATAACAAACAATAGATACGGAAGCCTTTTTTTCTTCTTTATTATTCTTATTCTCTTTTTTTTCTTTTTTTTTAAATAATAACGCTTCACACGCATAGCTCCACAGTAGGGTAGATATACCCTGTGTCGTGGGTACCATGGACACATACAAAGATAGAAACACAAACACCCAGACCGACAACAGAAATTTCAACTCATCATTCAAATTTCTATTTCACCGGGAATCGAACACGGAACCCTTCGATTGGTAGTCCGGCATGTTAACCATTGCGCCGCAGTTCGTCAAATGCCGCAAATTTCCTTTTAGCCTTGCCTTGTCTGAGGTGGTATTTCGTAGCTGCCTCTACCGCAGAAGTTGATAATCGACTTAACTTAGTGTACCCCGCAACCGAAAAAAGTGCAGTGGTAATGCGGCCGTGATCGATCCATGCAAGTTCTATGGTTCGATGGGCACTTGTTCGATTTCAAAGTAAAGCAACTTGAATGAAGAGTTTAAAGTGCTTGTTTTCTTTCTGTGTGTTTATGGTACCCACGATGTGGAAAGCACGGGCTACAATATGAGTGTCACGCAGAATTTGAATTAGAACGAGCAAAATAAAATAATTTTTTTTTAGCAAGACCGTCTTCATTCAAGATAATTTTATCAAGATAAGCAATTTTAGCACCATAATAAATCACAAATTACGAAAATAGGAAGCTGCTGGCCAATTCTGGGAAGACATTTACCTTTTAAAACACCTTGCGTCAGGCAGGAAGAAATAATCGTAAATTCCCTGATTTATCGCCATAATTTCCAATCGCTATTAAAACGGAAAATGTATGTCTGTGTTGATTTGTTACTAGATTTTTATACTAATTTAACATTATTTTGTTGCGTTGCGTAAACAATTACTTAATTATGTATATCCATTTTACAGTTATGTAGGAAAAACTTAGTAGGTTTGAATCACGGGATACTTACGACTATGTTTTATCTATTTAATGAACCAAAAAAAACACCGGAAAATGCCAGTATGAGAAGTTTAATCTACAAAAACCTCTAACTAACTACTCGTATAATGCACCTATGCATCTTTGTGAAAATTAATATTTAACAGTTAAATACAAAACTGTTAAAAATGCCGGATAATTTTTTTAGCCTTTTATTTTATTTTTGATAAAATAAAAGGCTAAAAAAATTATCGCGAAATAAGCGAAAACTTCTTTAGCGGCGTTGTGCACTTTTTTTCGATGGGTAAAAAATGTTAAACTCGCGTCAGGACACGTGGCCTGATCGAAAATTCGTAAAATAGTAGAGGAAACGTGGAAGATCAACCTTCATCGATGTGATAACTCGATGAGACATATATTTTATCAAATATAATTTATAAACATATAAGCTTATGATAACTTGCCTATCGAAAAGTGTTCATAGCTATTTTTAAATTAATTAATTTTCATCTATTTTCTTTCATATCACCTTCACTCTTGTGATAACCGAATGAGTTTTATTTCAATTGATTGTTTTTAACACTCAGAATTTGCTTAGGTAGGCTTGCTTACTTTTTATAGCGACCTTTATATATAAACATCATATAAATTCTAAGATTGAATCTAATACATCGTCAAAATGATGGATACAAACAGGCAGACGGTAGAAGTAAATAAGAAACGGAATTTTTATTTAAAATTTCATAACTTAAACTAAAGTAGAGTAAGCTCTCTTTAATAAGAAATATTACTAGTAACCTAAATAACTTAACCTAGAAATGTCTTTAGAACTTTACTTAGAAATTTCTTTTCATTTTTCTATCAACATCCAGTCTAACCTAATTGCGCAACTTCTTCAAACATTCACCAGGTTTCTCTGACCTAGATTTTACTCAATTTCAGTTAGAGTAAAACAAAAGGAATGGTAGGATAGTGTAAGGTCCCGAGGGACTTTCCTAACTGGTAATTGAACCTAAAAGCCTTTGTTTTCTACTTGAAGAGAACTCTTTGTCTTTGTCTGGAGTTTATGTGTTAAAACCTTTTCTCTGTTTATTTGTCTGGAACCCTTAGACTCGACGAGAAACTATTTCAACGTTATTTTTGCATCGTCTGTCAGCTGTTTTTGTAAAACTGTTTCTTCTCAATGTTTCTACACTTTTGGAACTTACTTAAGAAAACATGGCTGGCTACAAGCTGCAACCCTTTTTGCATGCCACTGCTGGACACGGGTCTATCCATTATTCTTCTTTCGATCATTAAATATTGTTGGGGAGTTTTTTTAACCCTTTTTATGTCCCACTGCTGGACACAGAGCCCTTAGTGTAAGTTTGCAAACGAGCAAACGTTACTACTGCGTCAGAGTTAATATTGAACTGATAGATCTTAACCTGAAAGGAATAAAGTCGATAATTAAATTCTTAACGCAAACGCGTTAGTAACGTTTTCGCGTGTGCAGACTTACACTAAGGCCTCAGGTCTTCTTTCGGATGTGGGATGGATGTAAGCCATAGTCCACTACGCTAACCAAATGCGGATTGGTGGACAGGGAGATTTTTAGGGATACATATTTAAGAAAAAAATGTGACTTTTATTTATTTTTGAACTCATTTTTAATACAATGACATGTCATACGTACGACGTAGTCAATGCACTTCCTTATAATCCATTTGAAAACTTCTTGAAACAACATTAAATAAAACATGTAAATATTTTTTTGTTTTTTGTGAGCAGTTTAAAATTGTTGTTTTTTTCATTATGAATGTTGTAGATATCTATATACTCATCGTAAGTGGTACTTTCTAGGGTAATTAGATAAATGCAATATTTAGTGTAAATATAAGTTAAAGAATTTTAATTTTTTGGAAGAGTCAGAATTCAAGTTAATTAAAAACCTATTTAAATAATATAAAAGCGAAATATTTAGGATTTTAAATAATTAATGACATAAGGTCCTCGTGGTCTCGCTACGTCGTGGAAATTTTGCTGTCTCTTTGGTAGAGGACACTTACAATTATTACTGCGACTCCACATGAATCAACCGAAAGAAAACTCTTCTATCGCCAATCTAATGGATCCCAAAGTGATACCATCGACAATAAAGAGGTCGACGATTGATAAAAACGTACTCCTGCGCATCCGCCCTCACAATTGTAGCGAGTGCATGCGAAACTTTGTACAAAAATTTATTAGTTAAATCTAGACTTTATTTACAAAGTGATAAGGTTTAATTTTTACTGATAGCAGTTTGAAAATTTAAAATTTAGAGATTAAGACCTTATGTTTCAAAGGATAGAATCAATTTCAGATTAACTGAATGACAAAACATGTGGGCTGTTTATTTACACTTTTTAACGTTTCACACTCAAAGCACTACAGTAGGGTAGGTATACCCTGTGTGGTATCTACCCCATGGTAGATCAAGTTCATATCAATGTGTGTGTCCATACACACACATAGATAAGAACACAAACACTCTTCTTATTAAACTTCTTCTTCTTCGTCGGGAATTGAACCCGGCCTGGAAACCGTTGCGGCATACGGGTCTTCAAGTGTTAGGACCTCGTTCACCATCTCCAAGTAAAGTGTTAATTAGTTACGTCCCAAGCAAAGTTAATTGGCAAGCTATGAGTACGGGTCAGTTTATCATATGATTAGTGCTACTCGAACATCGTGAAATTGAAATTAAAGTTACGGGTGACTTTACTTGAAGGTGGTGAAAGAGGCCCTTAGTGTGATAAAATGACGTACGAGGTACCTAATGACAGGTCGCTGTGGTCATAGCATACGACAACAAAACCAAGATAAGATACATAGAACTTAGAAACACTATATATGTACAGTACTGACAGGTACTGTACAAAATTTTAGTCTTAGAATAATTACAATTACATTATAGAAACCAAATTTGCGCGCCCAAATTGAAGCATTTTGATTCAATTGAAACACCGGGCCCCTCCGTAAGACTTAAGGTTAAATTTTATCACAAGACTTTTTAAAAACAAAAGAAATCTAATAAAATAACTTTTCACTGTGTTTTAAATATTTTGTAGTATTTTATAGTTAATTTGGTCAAAATAAAAATATTTTGTTTGTCAGATGTGACAGCTGTAGGAATATATTTAGTGCTTCAATTTTGACAGCGTGCTTGTATGAAGACTGACGTTCTTAACGTTATTATTCTAAGATTTTAAAATAGTTTTTATGTCACTGATACAATAGGCATGATGACACTATTAAACAATCAGAGAATAAACGGTGTTAAAGAAAAGCATATGCTAAAAAAGTTCTAAAATATGATCCCGTTTTAATATAAACATTAAGATTAATAAGATTTTCAATAAAATAATAGTATTAAATATAGCAATCGGCCATGTTATCTGGTATCTGAAACGCCAATCAAAAGGAATGACGTCACGTCTCAGTTAATGTCATCGTGTTGCTTGAAGTTTGACGAGCAAGCCGACGCCATGACACCTTCGAGCGTTTTCGCGCTTAATTCAAATTACATAGCAGAAAATACATTAATTTACGTTAAAAGTTGAGTTTATTGCTGAAATAAACTTTTTTTCGAAACTAGGAGACGTGTACCTACAATAAGGAAAGGTATTTAAAAATCTGTCATCATGCCCATTCATGCTACTTCAAAGTAATCAAATTATTTGAATTAAGTGCATGATACTACAAACATATTTAATTATATTTTAACTAGCTGACTTCTTCTCTTAACTATAAATATTGATTCGACTATATACAATGTATTTTATCTCAATACATAAACTCCGACCAAGGCATCTGTTTTAAACGATAGGTATTTAGTTTTTCTACATCCACTTTGACAATATTTGCAGCACTCACTCTGTGAATGTTATGTCAAACGCCATAAGTATATACACATGTTTAAAAGCTCGGCCACATTAGAAAATCAATTAAAAAATGGTGGTTAAGTAAGAAAATTTAAGAAAATTTTCTAATTTACCGCATAATTTTCTTGAATTTTTCTTTTACCTATATGAACTTTCTCCTTATATATATTTTAATTTTAATAAAACCCAACGCAATCAAACTCCCATAATAGTTACTTTGAATTATAATAAATTAAAATTAAAATCTTTAGTAACATCCAAATAAACTAAAAGTCTGATCGGGCCACTTTTAATTTTATAAACAACTAAAACTACCTTCGTTTTCAAAAGTTTTACGTAATAAAAATATAAAAATTAAATTATATTTTGCTGATGTCAGTTAATTGCGTAGTTTTATGCCCTTAACACAATAACATAATGTAGTTAGGTATTTTATGATAACAATAGGTTCGCCCGGTTTACACCCACCACTGCATCTATATCCAATGTAAAGTCACGCGTAACAATATTACCTCTGTATTACACGATTCAGAAGCGTTATCAATATTTTGAGATATACAATACGAGTCCATATACTACTTGGGTGAATTAACATAACACCTGTGTAAGATTTCCAAATCCCCAGTACTCTAATTCACCTCAAATTTATAAATAATTCATCTGTTAATTAAGTACAAGCAGTAAATTTTTGGTATGGTTTTAAAATTCTGTACAACCATGATGGCAAATACCTGCAAAGATCTCATGATGGCAAATACCTGCCAAGATCTTTTAAAATTTTGCGACCCGTTTGAAAGTTGTATGTTAAAAGGCGCTGGCTCATACAATAGTGCAGCCCTTATTATCCAAGAGGCAACAATCAAAAATTGCAAGAATTTTGCTATTTTGTATGCTTTTAATACAACGTCATAATGGTGGTGTAAAGGACTAGTTTTCCGTCAGTCTACATTTTTAAAGCTTGACGTGTGGACTTGATTTGTAGGTCATTTTAAAAATAAAATTATCTACCACGCAAAGACTTTAGTTCTAAACAATAATTTACATGCAGTACGGTACTAAAAAATATTGCAACTGTCCATATGTAAAAATAACACCAAACATAATAACTTAGCTTAAATCATGCATGAAGAACATGCATAAAATCCTTAATTTATTCCAAAAAAGACGAACGTTCACAGTATATGGATCGATTTATTTCAAACTAGCTAGCCCTCGGCACTGCCCCCATAGACTACACGATTTTTCTTATAGGAATAAGATATTAACCCTACGTAAAAAGTAGCTTTATCACGCTCCGGCCCCCAACTAGGTACATATCTCATTGCAAAAAATCAGGTCAATCTGTAACATCGTTGCGACGTGAAAGAAGGGCAAACAAACACAATTTGACATTTAATAATGTCAGTATGAATATATCTCACTTGAATAACTTACTTTTATTTTATATCCACTTCAAATATTCTTTAAGCCTTTCTCGCACTAACTGTTAAAGAATGCAGTTGTATATGGCGCATTAATTCTCAACCAAATATACTAATGTGTTAAAATTTCAATGTTCAGTTAATATTAAATGCTTGCAATTTTCGTTCGCTCGCCTCTCGCAAGGTTATAACGGCAAGGAAGCATCGCTAGGCTCAAGACAATGCATCCCTTGTATGTCAGCGCTTGTAAAGCACTGGATTACAAAGATAAGGTGTAATAAGCAAGTACTATAGGCAGGCGTATTTACAGAGAACTAGAATTCCTTGCATTTTGCTTTTAAGAAACCTAAAGAAACAAAACTTGGGTTGGGTATTTGTATTTGGAATTCATAAGGGACAAGTTCCGTTGTCACTTCGTTTACATTTTATACCCGACTGCGTCAGAAGGTGGGATTCTTCAAGCAATCGAATTTTCCCAAGTTCTACTTCCTTCTTTCTGGAATCCTTCTATTTTTTAAAGAATTTATGTTCTTTTTGTGTGTATCGTTAATGAAACTTTGTTTCTTTTAGTTTATATATATTCTTTTTTTCTTCAATTAGGGGTAATATTTTTTGCTACCTACCTCTATATATCAGGCCAGCATGGCAAATAATGGTCTGAATTCTCCTCATTTCTGACCTTTCTATACTCAGAAAAGGATTATTAAATGCGAAATCGAATACGTTCTCCGACTGCTTTTTTATTCACCTCAACATTGCCTAAGCAACCCAGCAGACAACCATTGAACTAATATTACTAGCGTACAGACAGCAGATAAAAATAACATTGACAAAGAGTTTGTAAAAGTCCGTGCACTGATGAAAACGGTTTTTTTCGTTTAGTTTTTGATTGATTTTAATTAATTGGTTTCTATGTCCCATAGACATGCCGATATCCAAATGGCAGAAAATGCCATTTGGATATCGATCAAAGGATGCAGTTAAATTGCGGATGCGGACAAATAGCGGTTTTCATATCGTTCAAATATTTCTACTACTACCACTAAAAATTAAAGCTACGACATTGGTCCCAACATTCCAAACTCACACGCGAACGAGGGGTCAACTAACTCGGCAGGATGGCGCGGAAAGGGGGCATCGGAATTAATTGTCAAGTGGCGGTCGTGTGATAGCGCCTTACTTGCGTAATAATCAGTAACTAGCATAAATTGACAGGACACGCTTACTTGTCTTACTGACGACGGTGGAATGTAAAACGATTTAAAAAATATATAATAAATATAAATAAATAAACGTTACTTACACACTTTTAGTCCCACAGTAAGGTATTAATACCATGTGTCGTGGGTACCATGGACACATACAAAGACAGAAACACAAACACCCAGACCGAGAACACAAATTTAAACTCATCAACCAAATTTCTGTTTCGCCAGAAATCGAACCCGGGACCTCTCGATTGGCAGTCTGGCATGGTAACCATTGCGCCACCCGGGTTGTTAAAAAAACACCGATTTTTTTTCTTTATTTTCAGAATGGCATCACCCAACTCGTTAATAGCTTTCTGTATAGTATGGCTGCAACCCTTTTTACGCCCAGCTGGGCACGGGTCTTTCCCCATCATTGGGGAGACCTGGAGAATGTTCCACCAAGGTGCTCCAATACGGGTTGGTGGAGATGCAGGTTAGTGGCCAACCCACTGTCGGACTATTTCAGACCGCCTAAGGCCTCCGAATAGATTTAAATACTGTTCTCTCTGAAGCACGGAACCGCGCATTTTTTTAAAATAAAAAGATATGACATTCATTTTAGTTAAGTTAAAATATGTATTTGTAATATTTTGAATAATTATAATTTTAATGGGCATTACGTTCGCACTTCAGTGTTTAATTTTATAGTACTAAAAGGCCGTTTTATAAAATATAAATCATATTTGTACACATAGCAGCACTAAATATAGAATACACGATTAATTTATAGGTACTCCCTTATAGTGAGACACATATTATTATGTATACAATGTAATTGCGCTTGCTCCTTGCTCCTCCAGCTATCAAAATATAGCTGTTGTTCTCGCTAATAGTTATAATAGTAGCATTATTTAATGTTGTGAACAGTATTTAGGTCAAGAATCTGGTCAGTAGACCATTGTTTTTATGATCAACTACCTACTTAATATATCTACTTTTTGATAAAATGTCGCCTGTTGAATTCAATAATAGTGGTGATTTTCTACACTAATCCCATGGTGAACCAAGAGACTACATTATACTTAGTCTTCTTAACATGAAAATAAAGGACACTGACCATTCCTGGCCCTGCGTAAACAGAATGCACAGATAAAAACAAGTATACCAAAAAATAACATTAATTTTTTAAGATAATTATGTCAAATATTTCGTACACAGTTTCAGATTTGAAATAGCCCTTTTATTCAAATATTTCAATGATACTATAACTTCCTTTTGTAGAATGAATCCGTCTGAGTTGTCAAATAATAGCATTTTTGTTCAAAAAACATAGAGACTTATTTAGGTATATACCTATTAAAAAGCTTTGTGAGGGCTCGCGTACTTAGGTAATAATAATAAATCTGGTAATAATTTAAAGGCTCCTTTTTAAACATCGCGAGATAGTTATGATCGATGTTACTAAATAATTATTTTGAAATCGAACTATCTGTTCGAATCGATGTCAATTCTTTAGATTTCTTGCAGATGGCATTAGTAGTACCATAATATTGACCTTAATCTAAGTGTTACAGTGTTAAACTTAATGCCTAATGGCATTTTCTGCCAGTCGACCCTGGGTGACGGTGAGAAACTTAAGGTAGGTAGGAAATCTACCAGAAAGTTAAAAAAAGAAAAATGAAAGTATATATCCATATTCCAACCATAATACATACATACATGACTAGATTAAGACACACGTCTTTAATACCAAAAGGTGGCGGACAGAAATCGCAATTACAGTGCCCAGTCCCCAAGCGCTGAGGCAGCCACCCAGGGGGTTTTAGTGCGGTCAAATCCCACATAACCCGGTACTCTCTCCCAAGGTGCCGGGTACCTTTTGAAGGTTTCCCCCCCCGATAACAAAAAATAGGTATAGCCTGAACATTAGCAATAGTTTTTTTATTTAAATGAGATGATTTCTATGTTAGGAAACTTATTACGTAGCTTTTGAAATATGGGTCCACTCATTTCTGCAAAGGAACATGTATAATAAAGACAAAGACTACTTTTCCTTTTCAGTTGACAGGTATTTGAAGTTATTAGTTTTTTTTTTCAGAAATCAAGAGCTGGGGCCGAAGCATGTAGCAGCATGTAGAAGATGGATTGGCGTTAGTGACCAAAATGACAGTTCCAAGTGAGAGGACTATAGAAACTCGGACATGGTGCGTTGTGAGTGTGGTGGTCGTGCTGGTGCTGGTGGAGGTGACCAGCTTGAACGGGCCCAACGTCTGCATGGTCAAGCAGAAGTAAGTATCATATATATATATGACGACCTGCGTGGCGCAATGCTTACCATGCAGGACTGCCAATTGAAGGGCCCTGGGTTCGATTCCCGTCGAAACAGAAATTTAAATGATGAGTTTAAATTTCTGTTCTCGATCTAGGTGTTTGTGTTTATGTCATTGTATGTGTCCATGGTACCCACGACACAGTTTGACGTTCATACTGTGGGGCTATAAGTGTAAAGTGTTATCATTATGAAAAAAAAGGATCAATTCATCCATCTATCAGGTTTTATAGGTTCATCGTTAGACATAGGCAGAGCTCCTCTAACATAAGCCACTCCGTCAGATCCTGCGTCCTCTGAATCCAGCTGCTTGACGCTATCTCCGCTAGTTCCTCCTGGTTGGATGGCGGCCTTGACGGCCTTTTTTTGGTATCGGGGGGAAACCTTCAAAAGGTAACCAGCACCTTAGGAGAGGATACCGGGTTATGTGGGATTTGTACCGCACTAAAACCCCCTCGGTGGCCTGCCTCTGCACTGAGGGAGGACTCCGGGATCTCCATTGGAACTCACCGGTGTCCTCCACGCGCGGCGTCCCAGAACGGGGCTGCTGGCTGGACGGGTTAAGCTCCCACTCTCACCGTCCGCAACACCAAAATCCCCCTTTTAGTCACCTCTTACAGGCAGGGGATACCGTAGCTCTATTCTTAATCCCGAAGCTACAGAGACTGGCCTTGGCGGTCTGTGCTGCTTTTGCCAAAACGAGGTTTCCATTCGAGAAACTTTCGCGTTCATCTAAGGATTTCATCGTTTCTGTTTTTTTTTTCTTTTAGTGCTATTGCCTGAGTAGGCGTTTTCCTATGGATCTGAAAAGTGTGCAAGGGTCCCACCTTTATTTATACATAAGTATTCTGATAACACACAAAGATTTGAACAATGCTGTGAAACCAAGCTCACCATTAGGTATCAACTCGCGCTAACTGTGCTTAATTTTGAATATTCAGTTATTGCTTCTCATTGTGCTCTCAAAATCAAATTACATCTAATAAACCGGGCTTTGACCTTCCACATCACTCTCAATAAAGACTCTTGGCTTGACGTGTCGCTTTAATCTTATTATTATTGGCAATATCGCCGGTTGTAAATCAAACTCAGAAGATTTTCACATCACAACTACAGGACCATATTAAGTTGGAACTCTAATTTAAGTAGTACTTTTTCTCTATTTTTCGACGAGACCTTTCTAAAATGCAGTTTAACGCAAGCGCATAGCGTATAAGCCAGTGATCGGAGTAGGTAGAGTGAAACCGGAAAATAACGTGTCAAGTATGTGTTAATATGGATAAGCCTCCGGAATTTCCGGATTTCAAAAATATTTAAAGTATGATTCTAGTTTGTAAGAGGATAAAATCAAAATATGCGAGCAAATATTACGTAGTATCTTTAAAAAGAAATTAGTACGGACATTACCGCGGGTTACCGAAACTTAGGATTTCGTAAACTTTTCACAGTTTGTCGGACTTAAGTTGCGAATTACTGCGTAGATTACTAGCTTACCGCCAGGATTTATTAAATATTAAATCACAAACAAAAGCAATTACGAAAAAAATCATGGTACTGCCGTATAAATAATATTAAATCAAATTAATTTATTTGCTACATCGGTTACAAAAATTAATTAAAAATAAAATCAGGTAATGTTAAAATTATATGACCAATGCCTCCAGGCATGTACTCGACGAAATTCAAATCATCAAATACCGCATATTTTAATTATCTTAAATTAAATTTAAATATACTATAAATTGTACTCATAATAATCTAATCTAATAAAGAACAGAATTTATTGTACTACTTTTATTTTATTTCATTGGTATTATATTCTTTCCTCTTTTTGTATGTAATTCAACATATTTTATTTATACAATAAGTAGCGTTTACTCCAATTATAAAGTCCCGAAATGTTCCGGATAGTTTTTCCGGATAAGGCATATCCATATTAAGATTTCGTGCACAAAATGTGACGCAAGTACATAAAATCACTCTACCTACCCCGATCACTGCGTATAACGCAAGCCATACGCAGCTAAGCGAAGTGCTGTCAGGTTTAAGATAGATGACCGCTAGAAAAATACATCACCCGCAGGGCAATGAAAGCTTTTATCATCAGAATGGCGCAAAATACTACAGAACCTACATAATAATAGACTTATAACGACTGATGGAGCTTTGATGGAGGGAAACTTGTTATTTGTATGAAGAAGTGCAATATTTATAGAATAGTATTTGTGTAAAGCATCATCATATGTCCATAAACAGTGTCCTCTTTAAAACTTTGTGTCAGAATTAAGTAAAATTTGAACGGTGGGCAGAGGGCAATGCTTTAATCTAATTGATCATTGCTCACCCTTATTGCCACCACTATCTAAGTGATCACCATTATTATCGATAATATGAGTACATTTGGCTGCAACCCTTTTTACGTCCCACTGCTGAGCACGGGTCACGAATGCGGGTTGGTGGAGATGCCGGTTAGTGGCCAACCCGCTGTCGGATATTTTCAAACCGGCCATAAGGCCTCCGACAAGGTTTAACGACTATTATCTATCGACAACAACCAGGACCGACGGCTAAATGTGCTCTCCGAAGCACGGAAACGCGCATAAATTTTATTGCCACTAGCGGTCACCCATCTCGCACCCGACCGCGCCCAATTGGCTTAGTCGCATAGATCGCTTGCGTTCTACGCTAACCGATGGGCCATGTGCGCTTCTCATCAGTCAACAAGGAATATGAGTACGTTTAGGAACCTACAAATCAGCTCATTCTATAGTGTCGTAGTAAGCCAATGCGTCAGCTTGACAAATTAAGGATTTGTCAAGCCAGTGAAACGTTGATTAATCCACCCCATCAGTCTACTTCGTTTATCTTTTGGCACCTTGCCTGGAAAACCCGAAAGGATGCCGTAAATCAATCAAATGTCTTCCTTATCTTTAGGGACTTTTATAAAGGTGGAAGAACTTGCGTGGTTCAGCCGGGAAAGTTCGTTCTATTCTTTAATGTTAAGGTTGAAGAATGTTAGTTTAGTCAACCTTAGCCTTTTGAGACTACTATCAGTCTCCGGAGTAACCTCCTCAGGCAAAACACTTGTTTAAGGTTGGTGTCTATGCACCGTAGTGACTATATACAAGATATAGAAATATAGAAAGAAAACTACTCTTATTATATATTGCAGTATATATTATTCATCTGGGTTATTACACCTTTATTGTATCGGGGGGGACACCTTCATAAGGCACCCGGCACCTTGGGAGAGAAAACCGGGTTATGTGGTATTTGACCGCACTAAAACCCCCTCGGTGGCCTGCCTCTGCGCTTGGGAAGGACTCCGGGATCTCCAGTAGCAAGGGATACCGTAGCTCTATTCTTAATCCCGAAGCCACAGGGACTTGGGTTAATACACCTAGATTTGTTTCAATTAATAATATTACATAATTATATGGATATTACATTTTTAAACTAATATTTATAATTGACGACGTATACACCACGCCTCAATGCAAGAAGTCCTGGGTTCGATTCCTATGCCTAAATGAAGAATTTTTTAGTATTTTTTTGGTTAACACTAACACCCGTTAGTATCTTTGTGTGTTTTGTTGTTGTTGTTTTTTTGTTTTTACTCGTAAATCCCTTTTTATTACTTCCAGATACAACATAACGAAACGCGTGAAGTACCGAGCGCCGATGTCGATCCGGACCTACGAGTGGTGCTTCTCCATGCCACCACGGTGCTCCAAGTGGAACACGGAAATGAGAGACCTTACTCGCTTAGAGGTAATCTTGATAGCACATCATCGATTTGATGATACCTGTCCCATATTTTCTTACCTTGGGACCACTGTGATCGCCCGTGATCTTCTGTTTTGGTAAAAAGGAGTGGTGCTTGACGTCACATGCCGGGATCAATCGTTTTCTGAACGCGAGGTAGGTTTATTACAGTGCAGATCTAATATCCATGAGCATCGGTCACTATTAAGTGGTCTAGATACTTATTGCTATTACATTCTATAACATATATCCTCTTGAATCTCTTAATTGAAAAAGACGATTGTCACTAGCCCTTGCAGGGAGACGCGCAAAAACGTAGATGTACAAAAGTGTAGGCAAAAGAACATACAACCATTCTGTATCTGGGTGTTAATTTATCTATATAAGTATGTATTAAATAATAAAAGTATGTTTATCAGCTTTCTCATTACCATAGCTCAAGCTCTGCTTAGTTTGGAATCAGATGGCGTTGTGTGAATTGTCCAAAGATATTTATTTATTTATTTATTGTAGCTCGAAAAATCGGGATTAACTTACATAGTTAACTAAACTAAATAAGTCGAATTACAGATAGAAAGGTATTGCAGTTCTATTATCAGTTCACATAACAAATTAAGTCACACAAAACAACTTTCAAGTTGCATATCCTGAGGAATGCACATTGCACCATCAAGCCAAGATGTAGATTATATTGAGATCGCTTTTCCGTGGAAATTATGACACAGTTACAAATCTTGTCAAAGTTGATATATAGTTTAACGATAGGTAGGTAGGTCTTAAGCAGAATTAGTGTTAAGACATAGACGTTTGATATTATTATCAAGAATTTCCGATTAACAAAGTACATAAGTGTTACATACTTGATGTCTCATAATCGAGGAGTTGTCTTTCATCATTAACACATTGACGTGCCATTCCCTTCTCTTCGAAATGAAAACATTGAGTAACCGTCGAATATTTTACTTTTATCTGAAAAAAGGGGTTAAGTAAAATGGTTAGTAGAGCCCATTTTGGTTTCTCATAGGAAACATTCAAAGGTTTCAGGTTTATTGACAAATCATGTTATGTTAATAAAACCCATTTCCTCTTTTGTCTCGTTGCACCGACCCCATATCCGACAGTCTATAATCTCCTGCTTCTAATGAAGCTTACGATAAGGGTATGAATCTTGACGGGTATTTATCTGAATCCACAGACTGAGGATTCTGGCTCCTCTGTTACCCAGGCTGTGAATACCGTCTTATTTTGTGATCCAAAGTTACGCAAATAATTCAGTTAAATAGCCTACATCAAACTTAGTTTCATGGTTTTCTTTATGATCATGTTTGTTCATTATGATAATTCATCTTATATTATAAATATTTTGAAATCCCTTTGAATGGAGTAGCAGACGACAAGCAGGCCACGTAGTGTTAAGTGGTCACTGCAGTCCATGGACAATCTACACACAACCACAAGCAAACATAGGCTCTTGTCTGAGATCGTATGCAATTACGCTGCTACTAGTGCACCACTCCACTGAAATACAACAAAATTGATTCACGGCATAAGTTGGTCCAGTGGTGGTACTTCCGCCGTGGAACAATGAAAGTTCTATAAAAGCTGTAAAAAGAGCTCTCCTCCAAAGCCGGCAATGCTCTGGAGGCTCCCCTGGGGTTGCCCGTGTCCATAGGCGACGGTGATCGCTTAACACCACGCGGCCCGTCTGCCTTTTTGTTCGGTTTACATATAAAAAAGAATTAACTATTAAATTCCAATAAAATCTAATTTTCAACTATTTTCAGACAGAGGAGCGCACAGCAGAAGTGGCCGTCTGCTGTCCAGGGTACAAAATGAGGGATGTCTCGTGTGTCCCTATCTGCCCCAACGGGAAGACGGGGCACGGTTGCTCTAAGGGTAATATTGGACAGAATTCTAAACCGTAAATAAACATTATTACTAACTTAGCTTCTCGCCAGCGCTTATCCAGGTTTTTCCACTGTCTTTCTTCCTTAAACTAAAAGTCTTTGATTATTTAATTTTATCTGAAGGTTAAGCCGAAAATTTACGTAACCAACATTTAAAAATACGACTTAGAACTTAAAATGTACGAAGTACTTTTTCACCTCTTAAGTGTCCTAGTCAGCTGGTCTAAAAGATTGCGTAATTTTTGCCATGTGGACCGCAAATGTATCCAGAATTGGACTTCCAAAGGCTGATGGTTTAATGGATGTATGAACATGAAGATAATTTTGATCCAATTGGCCTTTAATTAAAACTGAACTTTAAAAAAGAGTGGTGTTATATAAGCTGTTAACGGATCGTTATTTCAGACTGTCCTCCCAACAAATGGGGTCCAAACTGTGTCCATGACTGCCCCAGCTGTGACCACGGCACATGTTCGCCTGTTACCGGCGAGTGCCACTGCGAAGACGGATGGCAAGGTGAGAGGTGGGTTGCCTTCTTTTCAACTTAAGGTTTTACTGTAAATGATTAAAAGTAAGTAGGTACTTTTAATTTATCGCGTATTCTAAACAAAGTTTTCAAAATCACAAAGATGTACTGTAAGTGTGAGAGTACTTTCAAACCTTTTTTCAAACTCACAAAGTTCCACTGCGAGTGTGAGGGCACAAGTAATGCCTCTATTACTTGGCTGTCGCAGCAAACACATCATGAATTTGTGAGATACTCGTCTTTAACCCAGACGAACATGTTATCTTGCTAGACTGATTAACATCAGTTCTAAGCTAGGTCCAATGTATTTTTTAATACTAATTATAAAATAAAATCATTTGTTCTCTCTGTAACCGCCAGTAACGATACCGTATTGTTGAAAAATGATACAAAAAATTAGCTGTTTTAATAATATGAATATTAAATCAATATAATTCAAAGCCTTTTTTATGTTTCAGTTGTTCGGCCAGCATGCCTTCTACCACATCTTCGACCACCTTGGAAGAAGTACTAACAACTGCCAAACCTACTACTAAAACCACTCTTCAGACCACAACTAAACCAACTGAACCCACTACAAGGACAACGGTTACAGAGGTAACTGTACCGAGCACAACTCCTATGAAAGTCATTGTTGTATCTTCTACTACACCTCCTCCTACTACTACAACAGCGAGTACCATAAGAACAACAAAAGAAGTAACAATTGCAAACAATGCAGAGCTATTCAATCACACTATAACTCCACTGGAGACTATGCAAAGCAATGATATGATGAAGGTACCTAACAACATTATTATAACTTCGAATTATAATAGAACTGAAACACCCAATGAGTATACCCATACAAATAATAAAGCTTCCACAGACGTAATCACCACTAGCATGGTAAAAACTACAACGCCAACTACATTAACTGTTACAACAACTGAATTGGCACCTACGACTACTACAATTGCAACTACTGCTTTAGTCAAGCATTCAGTAAATGACACGGTGAAAAGCGAATTACAGAAGAAACAAGATACGACTACAAAAGTAACGACTATAAAGACGAAGCCTAAAGAGATTTGGATACGACCTACACAGAGAGGTGAATCTACGTTTATTGAAACTAAAATCAAAACCAATTTAGAACAATCTCATAGCAGGTTGAGAAGCGCTACTAAAAATGAGGAAGCATCAGAATTTACAACGCCGAGAACTATAATAGTGTCAATAATACCAACGTCTGTATCATATGTCACGTTTAAAAAAATTGCACTTACAACAGCGTCGTATATAAAAAACAATATTACTTCACTTCATAATGATGCAATGAATAATAAATCGGTACAAGCTGTTACAAAACCATTGCCTTTAGAGCAGTCATCAACTTCGTTGCCATTTACTATACGAATACTGTCTACGTTACTTCCGAAAACCATGATCTCAACTCAACATGTGACCGTTCCTCCTCTGTTACACAAAAATATTACCAAAGTCATAATACCAATACATGACGAAACTCCTATAGATACAACCAAGATCTCTTCCACGAGCAAAACAACTAATAGCATGCCGACTACCTTGAATGCGGCTAACAAGAATCTGAATTCTTCTAACATTTTAACATCTACTTTTTCTTCAACTAACCTCCGAACTACTCAAGGACTGAAAACCTACGGAACGACTCCTAAATTTTCTGCAACTACTTCATTTATTTACAAAACAACAACAGGACGAATTCCATCAAATAAAACGACTTCTAGATCTCCTACAACTACCACATCTTTGAGGAGTACGCTTCTGCTTTCTGCTATAAATATTACTAAATATCATAGCGAAAAAATTCAAAATGTTACAGTTAGACCGATGGAAATACCTTTAAAACATGGAGATGTATTGGCAAAAACAACCAAGTTATTTGCAATTAGACATTCTCTGAAGACTAATGATACTAAAAAGAATGCTAGTGAAGCCTTTAACACTAAACCTAACGTAATAACAACAGCAGGGCCTTTAGAGGATGAAACTTTTCATATTTTGACAGAACCGGAGCATATCACAGCTGTAATGACGGATAAGGGACGAGACCACTCCACAATCGATCTGATATCGGTGATAAGTATCGCAGGAGGCGTAATGATGGCAATAATCACAGTTGCAGTGATCATAGTGATGGTAGAAAGATGTAAGAGACCGAGGTACGAAGACGTGAGGAAAATAAACGACATCAGAATGCAAGTGATGATTGATAACAACGATATCCCACCGCCCTATGTTAGAAGCATCTTCCACACGCCGTTGCCAGGTAAATTTTAAATTCAGTTATTATGGTGAAAATGTAGCGCTTTTCTTCATGTTTATATTTCATTCTTAATGTCCAACAAGCACTCTCGCCTGTTTCCTTCCCTATTTAAAACACTAGATCAATAGTTTCTATAGCAGACCTACCCCTAGGTCCCCATGTATTTTTTTATAAGTCATTTTATAGTCTTAAGACATTTTAAAACCGTCTTTGGCTGCTGAGCTGACCTATGGGACTAGGATTATTTCAATTCTGATTCCATTGTGTGCTGTAGTATGCACTTGCGGAAGAACAGAATTGGGTACTTATTTATCTAAAAAAACTCTTTGCATACTGCCATAGGAGGGATTAGGAGTCAATCAAAAACCAGTTGTTTTTTTTTTTACTTCTTTACTCATAGTGTGATGTTTTACATTGTTTGTGTGATTCGGCGATTACATTTACGGAAAGATAATCTACTTATATTAAATAGTTACAAGGTATATTTCTATACGTAATTGCAAATTAAAAGTAACGAAAATTATAAATCCATACTATAAGAATTGAAGTATGTATACTTAAATAAACACAAATTAGCTAGAATAAAGTAATTAAGGAAAAAATATAACATATTAATAAGATTTTTACATGTTTACAATCGGTATTTTATAATTTTGTCTTTTGTACTTATTTGGACTAGTTAGAATAAACCTAACGGGTGTCATACCTGTCAATACCTTGATGCTCTACTATTAATAATAGGGATAAACATATTCTTACTGAGACCGTTTTTGTGTAAATAATACCCTTAGAGCATCAAAGGTACTGACGACCTGTCAATGTTGATGCTCTGAGATAATACCACACCGTTACCATACCATTGTACATTTAAAAATAAGTCGTAGATTTAGTTCTAAGAATTTAGTTAACGTTGCAACGGCCCATTAGCTCAGTTGGTTAGAGCGTCGTGCTAATAACGCGAAGGTCGCGGGTTCGATCCCCTCATGGGCCATGAATAACTTTTTTTATTTTTTTTCCAGAACCTCCAACAGAAAAATGTCACTATCAACCAATTTCAACTTTGGATCGAAATTTAAAACAATTCATGAGACCTGTTGTAGTACAAACAATTTCCCCTATCATGTTAGAAAATTTTAGAGGTTTGTTATTTAATTTTATCAATGTAAAAAAAAGTTATTATTTATGAAAACAATTTATGAGTAAGTATTTTTTAAACAAAATAAATAATGTTTCAGGTATTTTGGAGTGTCATTACGATCATTTGCCGCAAAGAAATTACGATTGTAGCACTCTTTCAACGCGCTGCTCAGTAACGCCATCTATGGCATGCACCGAAGAACTACGTGATGAGCGGGCGCTCTCAGTTACCGATTTCACGATAGAAGCATTGAAATGCGAAGCTAAACTAGAGGTCATTGATAACACTACTTCAGAACCTTTATACGCCGAAATACCCTGCTGGAGAGCACCTTCAGAACATGCGATTGAAGTTTTAAATTTAAATGGCGAAGCTGTTACAGAATTATGACCGAAATATCATTAAACTTACTGTGTTGAGAGTTAGTAGTGTTACTAATGAGTGTAGATGGCGCTGTTACAAATTTTTGTGTAGTTTATACATTGTATTAATTTTAATTAAAGTAATGATGATAACATTAATTTATGCCAAAGAAGATAAAGTATTGAATTGATTTAAGTTATAGGTATATGTGTCATGTTAGGATAATTAAAAAGGATTTTGTGTTATGAATAAAAAGAGATAATAGTAATATTCTTCTGGCTCTTATTCAAATGCTTGCTTGCTATACTTATTCATAACCCGATCCGACCCGGCTTTGCTCGGGTTATTTGAGTTTTATGATTATACTAATCTATCTTTGGGTTTCCTACCTACCTATGTATAAAGAGTAAAGGCCAAAGTTCAACATGTTAGTATGGTACAACAACAATAAAATTAAATACTCTTTATTTGTACATCACATACAGAGCAATAACAATAAAAACAAAAATAATATAATACCAGTGGTGACCAAAAGGCGGCGGTACCTAACTCAGACGAATTGGTCTGTGGTACCTAATTAGTAAAGATATTTCTCTTTATATTGTAATAAACCTCAACCTTTTTTATGTCCTACTGCTGGGCACAGGTCTCCTCTCACAAGTGAGAGGGATTTAGGCCATAGTCCACCACGCTGGCCTAGTGCGGAATGGTGGACGTCATGCTTTCGAGAAATTACGCATTTCTCTCAGTTTATAATAACTTGTGTAATAGGAATAAATAAATAAAATAATATAATAATAAATAAATAGTTTATAACAAACTTATCACACATAGCTCCACAGTAGGGTAGATACCCTGTGTCGTGGGTACCAAAGACATAAAACCAAGAACTGAAACAGGAACCCATCATTTCAATCTCTGCTTCGCCGGGAATCGAACACAAGACCCTCGATTAGCAATCTGGTATGGTAACCGTTGCTGAAAAACGCCTGAAAAATTATTATTTTCATGAAACTTGTGACATAGACCACAATAACTAGGTACTGACTATTGATAACGCTTGACCTGCGTGGGTTTTACACCACTGCTACAATACCTACATTTAGGGAGTTCTAATATTTATTATACGATATTATATACGTATTATATAAGTACTCGTAGAGAGCAGCGATGGCCTAGTGGTAAAATCCGCGGTCTTCGACACGACCGATCCCAGGTTCAAATCCTCGGCTCGCACCTCTGATAAAGAAATTTGTAATGTGCGAATTTATCGCTGCTCCACGGTGATGGAAAATATATCGTGATATTTCATTGATTACGATATTCTCCATCGCCGTGCATGCCTGAGAGAAATTAATAATTTCTCGAAAGCATGACGTCCACCAATCCGCACTTGGCCAGCGTGGTGGACTATGTCCTAAATCCTGCTCAATTGTGTGAGAAGGAGACCTGTGCCCAGCAGTGGGACATAAAAAGGTTGAAAAAAATATATACTCGTAGGTGTAATCAGTATTTTGCTTCGTTCATTAGATAAGCGTTTTACGACAATTATAACGATTTAGAATTATTCTTTTATTTCGTTTAAAGCAATTAAACTTTTAAGCCCCAATGAATTGCATTAGTAGCTCGAATACGTGAGAACCTGAACCAAAATTAATTTTGAACAAAAAGTTCGGAGGACGTCAAAAAGTAAATTTAATACAAATCCTGTGAATGGTGTCGGTGTAAAATGGCTTAAGATTCACTCTTTTTTTTCAACTAAGTAAACTTGTTTACTAGAAAGATGGGTAGAAAAAAGGAAAGAAAGACATTTTTTTTATCCATGTCACATTTCTGTTACGTATCCTTCGCTACGATTCTTTAACTTGCATTCCCCAAGTGTAGGCTCCGCAAAAAGAGCCACTGTTTTATCGGGATGTCGATCAGAATATACAATAAAATCCCGAAAAATGTTCAATCCCTCCCTTTTCACAGATTTAAAAAAAAAGTCAAACAAGTCCTGTGCCGCAAGGCTTATTACGATCTTAAGGACTATTTAATTGATAAAAAAGCATGGGATTGAGCTGTAGTCCCACAAGGCTGTTTCTATAACTGATGTAATAGACTTAAATGAATTAAACTGCCTATGTTAGCAGGTGGCTGTGGGACGACATTGACACATGCGGTAGCTGTCACGTATGTTCCTTATCGGCCCATAGCTACTCTGTAAGAAAGTTAGCTATTGTATACCCCATATTTTAAAACAGGGCTGAAGTTTTTCTCCGTCTGCTCTTTTCTTCAGCTCAGCATTGCCTAAGCGCACCCAGAGCAGACAGAACAAAAAAAAATAACGTTCACTAAGAGTTTGTAAAGGAACCGTACAGTGAATAAAGAATATTTCATTTCATTTCATTTCATTTAAAATGTTGTCAATAATTAAGAAAAAACAAATACCTTTAAAATAAAAATTTAAGCCAAATTTGCCGCCCCCCAAAGTCTGCCGCCCTTTTTTGTCATCGGGGGTGGGGGGGGGGAATCTTCAAAAGGTACGTGCCGGGTACCGAGAGGTACCGAGTAGGGTTGAGAGAGGGTACCGGGTTATGTGGGATTTGACTGCACTAAAACCCCCTCGGTGGCTGCCACTGCGCTTGGGGAAGACTCCGAGATCTCCGAATGTCTGCCGCCATAGGCTCCAATTAGCCCAATTAGTTAGGTTAATCTAGCACTGGGTGCTTTTGTCACACACACAAAGACAACTACTTAAACAGACAGACAGACCAGAAAACAAACCTAAATTCTTCGTTTAGGTATCTCCCGGAATCGAAGCCAGAATCTTTAGCACAGCACATCGACATAGCTTCCACTGTGCCATAAGACTTAAGAGGCGTTAATTACTACATATTTCAAAGCGCGTATATACCTGCAACTGGTGTAAAATGCGATCTACGCAGATGAACCAATCGAGTGCGATGGATGTCAGATGGATGACCGCTAGTGGCAAGTTCGCTGTAAACGCTAAAACGAGCGCTTATGGCCTAGCGAATGGCGTAAAACGCAAGCAATCTACGCAGATAAGCGAAACAGGCGCGGTCGGGTGTGAAATCAGTGGCCGCTAGTAGCAAACACTCCTTTTTCTATTTCTATGGGCAAGCCTCATGCGCGTTTCCGTGCTTCGAATGGCCCCGTAAGCCGTCGGACTCCGTTGTAATCAATAGACATAGTCGTTAAACCTTGTCGAAGATCTTATGGGCAGCTTGTAAACATCTCAGAGCAACCGCGTGTTGGAGACCTTTTTTTTTTTTTTTTTTTTTTTTTTTTTTTGGTTTCGCTGGGGGAAATGCGTTACGCATCCCCTCCCGCAGAGGGGTATGTGGGACTCCCCAGGGGCAATACCCCCTGGTATACCCACTAAAACCCCCAGCGGCACTCCGTCTTCGCCTCTTGGAGAGGGTCTGGGAATCCGGCAGAGCCTTTGCGTCCAGTCCCCCTCCGGCGAGCCCCGCCTTTATGGCGAGCCCTTCGCGCCCCTCCCTTATGATGGGTGGGGCAACGGGGACGGTCGATCGGAGTGCGCGATCGTCCCCGTATCCAGTGATGGTGAGCGGTGCAATGCGGGCGGAGGAGCCTCCGCATCCGTCGCCCGCTGCTCACCATCGGGAAGGTGAAGGCGGTCATACGCCCGCCTCCTCCGTCCCCTTCGCCGCTTCCGGAGCGCGGGCGCAAGAGGGTCTTCCTCTCGCGCGCGCTCCGCTGCCTCCTTCTGCGACATGACGGATTCGCAGAAGGAGGCAACCGCCGCCCACGCTCTCTCGCTCTCCAGCATTGCGCTCACAACGCGGGGGAGCGAGAGGTCCCGCCCGACCACCGCAACCAGACTGCGGCGCTGCTCGGACCACGACGGGCACACCTCGAGGGTGTGCTCCGCCGTGTCTTCCGCCGCGCCACAGTCGTGGCACGATGGGGCCTCCTCCCTACCGATTCGGTGCAAGTACGATCCGAAACAACCGTGTCCGGACAGTACCTGCACCAGGCGGAACGAGAGGAAGCCGTGCGCTCGTTCAAGCCAGTCCCTTAGGACCGGCCCGATGGCGTCCAGCGTCCGGCGGCCGAAGTGAGCGGCGGCGAGGTCCTCCGCCCAGTGAGCAATGACGGCATCGCGCGCCTGCTGTCGGACGGCCGCTTTCTCTTCCGGGGCCGGGCGCTCTCCAAGCGCCCTCCGCCCCGCCGTCCATTCGTACACCCTGGAAAGCACCTCCGCCTCGAGTTCCCAAGGCGGGGTGCCAGCCAGGGTGCACGCAGCCGCAAAGCTCACCGAGCGGTAAGCCCTGCCCACCCGCTGGGCGATGGCCCTCTGGGGCGCCCGAAGGGCGGCGGCGTTCTCCCTTCTACGAAGGGAGTCCACCCAAATAGGGGCCCCGTACGTGTTGGAGACCTATGTCAAGTAAAGTATACTCCACCGTAATTCGCCGTATGCAAAAACGGTTACTCCTTTTTTTAAATTAAGCATTACATTTTGTAATTCATGCGTCTCTTGGCGTCGCGTCAGCCGAGTCCGAGTTAGATTACCGGAATGCTTATTATTTTATTACACAGTTTGTTTTGTAGTAAGGTGACCAAATACTGAAATAAATTGAACAATGTGTGACCAAAGGTATGTATTTTCCTGCGAATAGCCAGTGTGGCCGTTGATGGTCAAATTCTTTACTGAAATCTGAGAGAAGTAGGACATAAACAGATATTACATACAAGGGTATAATTAAAAAACGTTACACACTCATAGGCCCACAGTAAAGTAATTAATACCCTGTGTCGAGGGTGCCATGGACACACACAAAGATAGAAACACAAATACCCAGACCGAGAACAGAAATTTTAAAACAAATTTTCTGCTTCGCCGGTAATCGAACCCGGGACACTCCAATCGTCAGTCCGGCATGGTAACCATTACGCCGCGTGGGTCGTCATGATAAAAATTGTTTTATAATGACCATTGGGTTGAGCTTGTCAAAAATGTTATAAGTACTAAAAAATAGCGCAAACATGATAATTATATTAAAATTAATTTGTTAATGCAAAACAAGATTGCATTATCTCATCGTTTCCGATGTATGATGACATTAGCTTGGGCGCTAACTGGAATTAGGGTTCCGTAGAACTCGATTAGAACACCATTACCACGAAATGTTTTTCTATAATACTTAGATACAGATTTGAGGAGGAAAAGTTCAACACAATTTACGCAATTCTTGCTTTCAGTACTTAGGTAAGGTACCATATTATAAAAATCGCAAACCACGTACTTATGGAGTTTTGGCGGGAAGTCGAAAAAACACATGTTTTGCTCTTGTTTATATCGGATAAAGTTGATGGCGTTTTGTTCGATATAGGTTAATAAAATATATATTTTATATATAATTTAAAAAAATAAGTAAATAAAATAAAAAGTTAAAAATAATCCTTAATATAAACTGAATATAATAATGAACAAAAAATACTAGTATTTTTGTGGTGACAAAAGTGTGGGTTGCTCGATATAAGAAAAATATGGCATAGAGCGCCCCACACTTTTTTCATAATAATACTGGTATTTTTGTTCATTATCATTTTCTGCTTTTATTAAGGACTAGCTTTCCGCCCGCGGCTTTGCCCGCGTGGAATTCGGTTATATCGTGCTTTTTAGATTTTCCCGTGGGAATGAGAAGTTCTCCAGCGGTAAAAAATTGCTTTTCCAGGACTCAAACTACCTCCATACCAAATTTCATCAAAATCCGTTCAGCCGTATAGACGTGAAAGAACAACAGACAGACGGAGTTACTTTCGCATTACCATAAATACCATAAGTATATACTTACCATTAATAAAGCACAACTACTTATAAGAAAACTTCTCATTCCCACGGGAAAATCTAAGAAGCGCGATATAACGCTGGATGCGATGAGTTGTTAAACCAAAATTGCATGGTAAACTATATTATATGTTTTACCTTGCTGAGCAAAAACATGCAGATTTTGGGCACTGGATACCCGGAAACATGCTACATAGAGCTGACCATGCGAAAAACAATGTTTTTCCAAGTGTACTCCAGCAACCCTTAGCTGCGCCAGTTAAAATAGTTGCTGTAATAATATTCCGCCCAAGCTGAGTGACACCCAGCCTGATACCATTACACAGTCTAGGGGCATCGAGATGAGAGAGAGATAAAATGAGTCGAAAAGTGCACCGAATAAGTGTAGGTAGCGTATGAGCTATAGGTTAAAGCGCGAGATATCATTCCACTTTATACGTATCTTAAAAAACACAACGTTACCACGTTTTAAAAAATACCCAGCGCCATCAATCGCATACCTCAAGAACTAAATAGTGTAACTACTACTTATACCAATTAGTAATTCGTTGACTTATGGTTATTTCAGTATTTGTTATCTCAATAGTCGCACACTCTTGACAGAGTGGTCGTGGCATTATGATGACAACTGGTTAATCGTCACAGGTGTTTTGTTCGACAGCAGCTCTCGCGATCCTTCGCCACCGGCTTCTATTGGTGGCATTACGGCAACACTGGGCAATGGAGCATCGTGTGGTAGATTTTATTAGGTCTGTCCAGCGTGTAGGGGATCTGCCACGTGACCTTTTTCCTTCCACCTGTCGCTGAACAGTATTTGTTATATGTGCACGTTATAATCTGTTTTGATAATTCATTACTTTTGCTAACCCTCTGGAACAGTCTATTATACCAGGATAAAGGGCAGGTATATAAGTACAGAAGTTTTTGCTTAGCTGCAGTAAAAAAAATACTAAGTACACAGGATAAGTAGATGTAAAAAACCAGTTTAGACGATAAACCAAATTGTAGGTCATCCCTCGGGAATTCCTCATTTTCGGGGATTAATTATTATCGTATCATTTAGCTTCTAAGTTTACATGTGCATATTCGTTTGCAATATATTACCCTGTTTTAAACGACACACAGCGCCATCTATCACCGAACTGGTATGAAGCTAACAATATTTTTGTTTTCCCTCGGGAATATCATTTTTTCCGGGATAGAAAGTACCCTATTATTTAATCCGGACTTCTAACTTTACGTCTGCAAAATTTCAAAGCAATCGATTCAGTAGTTACGGCGTGAAAGCGGATCAAACAAACAAACTCACTTTCCGATTTATAATATAAGTAAGGATAAGGAAGTAAGGAAGTAAGGATTATTTTTCACTTTTTTAGTTTGATGTGCTTCAAAAACGTGTTTTTTTAAGCTATATTTATTTTTAATTTTTTGGTTCAATTTATTGCTTAAAATATTTTTTTTCAAGTTCTGGAAACTAGATAACTCATGAATTTATTGTGTTGCCACCTATTCTTGATAACTGTCTAAAGTTTATCCGTTGAAAGTGGGTCAAAATCGAGGCCTAAGGAGACACAAACTTACGAACATACAGGTGAAGCTAATAAAAGCGTGTTAATTAATATACTACGGAACCTGCATCAAAAGTAGTTTCAAACTTGAGAGATTGGATAGGAATACAAATAATAATCTCAGTGTCATTCAGTGTGTGTCAGTGAGGACTCAACCACACTATCTGGAAATAGACCTTAGGTAAGTTTAAATTATGTCATCCATTATTTTAAATAGTTGTGGAAGAATTTTCCTTAATGTGTATCATCTCGATTCTCAATCAGTTGTGTTCCCTAGGACCCGCAAGAATAACTATTACCTAGGTATCTACAACCTGTATATTTTTTTATTATATTTTTAATAATTTAAATCAAAGGTTTTTTACTAGGACACCTAGTTATGTCAAAAAAAGTTGATTCTGTTGTACTTACCTGTTGTATACTATGCAAAAAATATTTAGATTTGCTATATTAAATTCCTTAAGCTATGGAAATATAAAAAAATATTGAGCTGCCTTATAATATTATGATTTTTTTATGGAAAACTACCAGATCCGGATCGGCGATTTGTGAGCTGTGTTTTGTGTTTATATGATAAGAAAGTACAGTACGTTTTTCCGGGATTAAACTATACTAATTTTGTCCTTTCGCAAGGTCCATTCGTTGTACCAAACATTAAAATAGTCGTGAGTGTCGCTTAGGCGTGAAAACGTAGACATATACACAGAATTACTTTTGCATTTATAATATTAAATATAGTATGGAATTAGTATGGATTTACAAGTCATAAATACTTATTTGTACACCAACCAGCACCACTATCAACTATTGTATTGGACCATGGCCTACATCCTTTCCTAATTTCGACAGAAGACCTGTGGTCTGAAAAAAATGATGACCCAGAAAGGGTTGAAAAAAAATATTAAGTTAATATCTTAATGATTAATTAAAAAAAATCTCGTAATCTGGATGTTTATTTCCTTGTAAATATTCGCATATTGCATATTTTCATACCACAAGGAATTCATAAAAAATTGGGGTTTAGAAGTCGCCTAAGGTGCAACTGTTATTGTTAAAAAACACAAAAAAATACCTAAAATGTTAACGTTCATATCGTCGTCAGCGCCCCAATACTAGCAGGCGCGGTCGCAGCCTTAAATTTGGGGGGGGGGGGTTGCCAAGAAATTTTGGGAGGTCACTAAGAAATTTGGGGGAAGAGGTGTCCCGAATTGGCTTATTTCGCCTTCCATCTACGCATGACTGAGATTTGGGTGGAGGGGGGGGGGGTCTGGGACCGCGCTGAGTACTAGTAATTTTGGTACAAGTTATACTTTTAGTTCTAAAGATGGGTACCTATAGTTAGGAATATCTGTGAATTGACGAGTACTAGAACGCTGACGACTATATGGACGTTTACCCTAATTGTCTTGTTTAACTTTTCTTTCAGTACATAATGTTTTTAGCGCTGCTTATAAGCGCGTTGGTGTGTGCGCATGCGCAGCACAGCGATGTCCAGCAGTACGTGAAGTCAGTTAAGGGCGGCGGTGGAGGGTGGCAGTACAACCCTTCTGTTAATTATGACCGGTAAGTTATTATCCGAAACTGTTCAATTATCTTATTAACCGACTTCAAAAAAGGAGGCTATCAAGTTGACCTGTATGTACATAATAATATGTAATATTGCAGATAGTAGATAATATTTGAGAATTATGATTTAATTTCGTTTTTGTAAGAAGGTATATATATTTGTAGAAACATGCAAACGTAGGCCGACAATTTTAGAGTCATGCCCTTAGTGAAATAGCGGTAGTGAAAACTCCAAAATAGTCGGCGTGTGTTTAATAAATATCTATATAACATTAAAATTTATTCCTTTCAGTTGACAGCCATTGTAGTCGGTTTACTTAATTTCTTACATTGCTTACTTTTTTTACTAGCTTTCGTCACAACTTATGTACGAGTAGATGCCTTCAAAATATATATGTAAACAGCGGTGTCAAGAATAAAATCAAAAGTGCCTCTGTCTGTCTGAGTAACGTTTGGCAAGAGGAAGCCGGTGGACCTGCAGGAATTTTTTGGAACCCTCTGTGACAGTATTGTGTATGAATGCTTTTCGTTGTAAGCTCCGATAGAAGTACGTGACCCGCCCATATCTTGTGCCAAAGGCTTTGTATAGGACGCTCGTACCGCCATACTTAAAAGTGATTTTGACGACCTGCGTGCACGGTAACCATGCCGGACTGTCAATCGAAGAATCCCGTGTTCGATTCCCGGCGAAATAGAAATATGAATGATGACTTAAAATTTCTGTTAGCGGTCTGGGTGTTTGTGTTTCCGTTTTTGTATACACAAAAATTGGACATACGTCCATGATATTCACGACACAGGGTATGTATACCCTACGTGGGACAATCAGTATAAAATGTTAAACGAAACGTGATGTAAAGGCATCCCATGTTTGTGCAGTTCATTAATATGCCTCATTACCAATTCAAATAAGTTTATAGAGTAGGAACCTACTTAAGCTTCAGTCATAGAGTACGTAATAGGTCAAGAGCATCCAGAAAAAAGAAATTAATGTTTACCACCAACAATACTCCATCACCACCATGAAGGAAACGTGGAAAGGACGTGTTTACGCCAGTTAAACTTACAATTATATAGCGAAAAACAGCTATTAAATGGTCTGAAGCCGAGGTCTATTAGATCGGATGAAGATGTCTGTGGACAATATCATCATTATCATCCGATCGTCATGCTATCTTGCATCTACAAACCTTATAACTGCCACTCAGTGCATTGGTCCTTATACCAATTTTAAAAATTTCTGGTTTTAATCCTGGTTCGAATTTATGGATTTGATTGATGACTTTGATTTCTACTCCCTTTTAATTGATTTCAGGTTTTACGGGCAGGGCTACAACATGCGGCAGAACGCGTCCCATGTGTACAACTGGGCCCAGAACACCACACAGTATGGATTTGGCGCTGGGGTCCACAACACCACGAGACACATCGATTATGAAGTTGGAGTCTGTTATATAGAAGTGCCGTGAGTATCACATATTTACGTGGGCTTTTAACGGAATTAGATTTGAATTTGTGGCTGTGGTTCATAACATTTCGAGATACATCGAGTATGAAGTTGGATTGAGTTTAAAGACAGTATTAAATTAACGATAAAGCCTCACCTGCGCTGAAATCTGATTTTATGTCTCTCAGCTATTCCCCACGTTAAGCGACTTTTAGCTTTCCATCCTTTTCGCTAAATATATCGGGATAAGTAAATTTGTCAAGTCTGTAGGTATATATCGCTAGTCCCTGTAGCTTCGGGATTTAGAATAGAGCTACGGTATCCCCTGCCTGATCTTAAGAAGCTACTAAAAGTGGGCTTACGGTGTAACGAATGGTGTGGAGTGGGAGCTCGATCCAGCCAGCAGCCCCGGGAAGGACAGCAGTGTGGGCGTGGCCGCATGCCGCATTTAATTATTTTTAGGTGGTTGTGGAAGATCAACCAGGAAAGTACCACCGCTGCACTCACTTCCGCCGTGAAACAATTATATTGTGTTTCGGTGAAAAGGTGCAGGTGCCGGCCACACTTACATGAGGTGAGCATCAGCCTTCGGAGTAGCAGCGCAACTACATACGACTACATGCAAGACTTAGACTTGCTTAAGGTTGTGTGTAGATGTCCATGGACTGCAACACTAATGTAATAGCAACTTGTATTACCTGAGTCGTAGTAGTAAGTCGTGGAGTTGTAACAAGAAATTTCTTTAACAGGACCGCCAGCCTGGCCCGGGACCCAAAGCATGTACCAGCTGGTAACGGGGTAAGAGTTCATTTCATTTTCAAGTACATTATAGTTTTGGTACTCAAAATAAGTAGTTAGCAATTAAAGGTACCTGCAACTTTTAAACGCAATCATAAACATATCCACAATTTCTCATTTCAGTCTCGACCTGACCTCAGCCGTATCAGAACATGCTGCCAAGGTTACATCAGAAATATCCACAACTTCAAAATCTGCGACCCAGTCTGCAGCCAGGACTGCGTGAACGCCCTTTGTTCTGCTCCAGAGACCTGCACGTGCTTCCCTGATCACGTGAAGAATCTGGGTGGCTTCTGCATTCCCACGTGCCCCATTGGCTGCCAGAACGGCCATTGCGCTGGTGGAGAATGCCTCTGTGAACAAGGGTATAAGCTGGATTCGGAGAGTCGATTCTGTATACCAGTTTGTAAGGAGAATTGCGGAGGAATCGGTGAGTTGTGATAGAATTTGTTAAGGCTCCTCATTTCTGTGTTCATACTTAGATTGAATTTATTCTTCTGCACGTCAGTTATACCAGGCCAACTTATATGAAGCAATTTAACTATTGAAGAATTGAAGCAATTCTACTGTATCGTTGCCCTTGCTTGATACAAAATTATACTACTCGTACCTCAGGAAAGAAGTGTTCTAAGTTTGAAGTTCTTGATCAAGTCATCACATATCTATATTGTGTCATCACTTAACGCTTTATGTCTTGTAAACTACTTCATTAGTCAGTAAAATTTTAATACTCGTTCAAATATAAAAGGAAAAATGGTAAATAACATGAGGGTGACGTATAAGCGGTTAAATACCTAATCCAGAATTATTTCAGGGAACTGCACATCACCAAACAAATGTGACTGTAAGCCCGGGTATCAGTCAACTCCAGAGGGATCATGCAAGCCTGTGTGTAACCGTTGCGATAACGGCGAATGTGTAGCGCCGAATGATTGTCGGTGTCTCAAGGGCTATGTGAAGAGCGATGCCGGCTGCAAGCCCGCGTGTGACCTCTGCAGGAATGGCGACTGCGTGGGGCCAAATACTTGTCGTTGCCATCCGGGATATGTGAACGAACAGCCTGGAACCTGCGTCCCTCAGTGCACTCCGTAAGTTTAACTATTTAGATATACTTTACATACTTAAAACACATAAAGGAGAATAGGCATGATGACAGATTTTTAAATACCTTTCCTTATTGTAGGTACATGTCTCCTAGTTTCGAAAAAAGGTTTATTTCAGCAATAAACTTAACTTTTAACGTAAATTAATGTATTTCTGCTATGTAATTTGAATTAAGCGCGAAAACGCTCGAAGGTGTCATGGCGTCGGCTTGCTCGTCAAACTTCAAGCAACACGATGACATTTCCTGAGACGTGACGTCATTCCTTTTGATTACATGGCCGATTGCTGTATTTAATACTTTTACTTTATTGAAAATCTTATTAATCTTAATGTTTATATTCAAACGGGATCACATTTTAGAACTTTTTTAGCATATATTTTTCTGTAAAACCATTTATTATCTGATTCTTTAATAGTGTCATCATGCCTATTGTCCTAACAATAATTAAAGCCGAATTTGAGTTAGAGAATTGCGCACCATTGTTGGTGTAACACTTTAAATATATTTTAATTTTTTTAAATAAAATTTGGCTCACAACGAGGGGCTTTGCGCACGTAGATATTTTTCTAAAGTTTCACTACAACAATAATTCTTTATTTTCGGTTAGAGATAGAGAAAAAGTTTGCTTAACTTGTTGTAGCTTGTTTGTTTTTTTTCCGCCGGCTTTTTTTCCTCTCAGTGTATAAAAACCCAGTAAATTGGGTGCCTAAAGCCGATGGCCCAGATAAAAATATAACTCGTATTAAACATAAACACCTTTTATAATTATAGTAGAATTGATAAAACATCGCAATAAAAACCGCAAAATATGGGTTAAAATAAAATCAACGTTGTCTTCAATTATAATAAATTTAGTTATAAGTAATTTTAGTTATACTGTTAATATACGTTTTAATTCTGTCCTCCAAATTTGCATACCTCGCTGAGGTAAATATGGCGAACTAATAAATGTACATAAAACAACTTTTGTAATACCCATATTTGTGCAAATAAATTATTTTCATTTTCATTTTCATTTTCATTAACCGTTCTGTAAGATCAAATGCAATTGGTGTATATTCACAACAGTATGAAAAGTTGTTTAATTTTACTTAAATATCGTAAAAATTATTTAGCCTTCAAACAATTTAAAGAGAGTTAGCCACTGCTCACTTTTTGCTAAAGAATAACAAAATTTGTAGAATCAAAAGAATATAATAGACGTGAGCGATACATTAATTAGCGAAATATTTTGAAATCCTAAAGAAGAATTATTTTTTTCAGGGGTTGCGGACCAAGCAGTCGATGCGTGGCTCCGAATGTCTGTGACCCTCCACTGACTACTAGTACTTCGACCACTCCTGCCACCCATATCACAGCTTTACCCTCTTACCCACTTTATCCCGGTAATCAAGTGCAACCTAACCCTTCATACCCAGGCTACCCCGGTAATCAGGGGCAGCCAAACCCTTCATACCCAGGCTATCCTGGTAATCAAGGACACCCAAAACCTTCTTATCCCGGCTATCCTGATAATCAGCAACAACCAAACCCTTCTTACCCAGGCTATCCCAGCAACCAGGGACATCCAAGCCCTGCTTACCCTGGTTATCAGCCAAATCCATCGAATCCGCTATATCCTGGAAACCAAGTTTACCCATCCCTCAATGCAACTGGACTCGCAGAGGAGATGTGCACCCAGCCCTGTATCAATGGAATCTGCGTGGGACTGAATACGTGTCGCTGTAAGCCAGGATACGATATGGACCCTACTGATCAAACAGGAACAAGGTACCTTATTTATTTTTGACACTTAAAATTAAGCGCAAGTGGTGTAGAATGCAAGCAATATACGGAGCTCAATAAAATGGGCACGGTCTGATGATCTTTAGTGGCATTTTCGCGCTTCTGAGTGGTTTTGGTTTGGGCTATTATCCTTATTAAAACCTTGTCGGAAGCCTTGTGGAAGATTTAATATCCTATACATTGAAGAAGCGTTGGAGAACTTACTCTTGGACTAAGGTCCAGGTCTCCCCAATTACTAGTTACCTATAGGTATAAAAATTCGATATAACTAGCATCTAAAAAATACTAATATCTAAAAACAATGGGTTGCATTCCGGGAGTGCGGGCAGAAGTGAAAACATTAACGTTGTGCATTTTTGATGTCTTGGAATCGTTAGGGAATAATTACGCACGAATTGCTTGAATTATCAGTAACTATTAATTTCTATCTAGTATTTTTACAAAGTACTCTCTCATTTTCTTTCACTATTTCTTCGTCACTTTTTTCATTAATAGATGCACTTTGTTCAATGTCCATATTTTAAATACTTAATATAAACGAATTTTAAGATAAAATTATACTTGACGCTGGCAATATGCAGAGTTTGCGATGCCATAATTGAAGAAAAAAGTATAGACAGCCGTCAGATGAGCCGTCATCAGCTGTCACCCCTCCGTCTTGGTCTAAGAGCCGGTGAAGATATTCACTCGTTCGGTTGTTACAAGAGTGAAGGTGATATGAAAGAAAATTGATTAAAATTAATTAAATTAAAATTAGCTATGAACACTTTTCGATAGTCAAGTTATCATAGGCGTATATGTTTATAAATTATATTTGGTAAACCATATGTCTCATCGAATTATCAGATCGGTGAAGGTCGATCTTCCTCGTCTCCTCTACTATCTTACGAAATTTTGCGATCAGCACACGTGACCTCGCGCGAGTTTCATAGTTTTTACCCATCCCACAAAAAGTGCTCAACGCCGCTAAAGAAGTTTTCACTTCAAAAATGTTAACCTCGGAGTTTTGGCGGAAACTTGAAAGAAGGTTCTCTCTCTCGGCTCTTCATAATAATTCGAGTATATTTTGACGTTGCGAACCATATGGTACTTACCGTCTTTGCTACATTTTACATGAAAATTCATGAAAAAACATGAGTTAAGCTCACTTTCGTGAAGAGAACCAAAATACAAGATACATCATTTACTTTTATTTTTTCAGATGTGTACCCCATTGCGCTGGAGGATGTGTCAATGGTGTGTGTTCGGCTCCCAACTTCTGTATCTGCAACATGGGCTATTACAAGGACACTAGCGTTAAAGGACGGCCTACATGCGTCAAGCGAATAAGGCGGTCTGCAGATGTGAGCACCGACGCCAAGAAACCTGTCAATGTTGCAGAGTTATTCATTTTCGAAATACCCTAAACCAATGACATAATAAAAAAATGTAGATATGTTATATTTGTTAAATTAATTTCAGTTCGAAGATTTTCCGTCATGTTTGATGTACAAATGTACAGACATCAAGTCATTGATACTTACTAGTAACACACATGAAAATGGTAAGAGAGAGATGCCGCATTTAAAATAAATGGCAAATGTCTCCGATTTCAAAGACCGTGTTTTGAAAGACACATATCTACAACAAAGTAACATATCTACAATTCTTTTCTATTATCATTGCCCTGATTTGTATGTTTATATATATAGTATATAGTATTCGAACATCGTCAAAATGTGTATTTTAAATGCATAATAAAGTAATGGCGTCTTTGTTTCACGGCTTTTTTTACATTTAGAGTAGTTCTTTTACTAACCTGCGAAAGAACTGACTGCAACCCTTTTTGCGTAGCACTGCTGGATGAATGTGGAATGGTAAAAAGAGTTTTAGTGGCCACGCCGTTGTCGGACGTTTTCCAATATATTTCTATATCGCTCATAAGGTCTCCGACAATGTTTTACAACTGTTATCTATTAAAAACATACGGCGGCCGACCACAAAACATATTAAAGAGGTTAGAATGGAACTGTGGGCGGGGCAGACACGCCAAGAATATGAGCAACGCTCATCTCATATCTCTACAGAAACACGCGATCGCGCTGCGATATGCATGCTTGTGCGCGTGCTTGGGTGCGATTCGTTCATTTGAAATCGCGTGATTGTGCGGCGCTAAGATTGGCTAGATTTGAAATAGCAAAAATGTGCGTAAGCTTCATATTTATTTAAATACAGATGTAGTGGTGCTGAAAGGTGGGGCTGGATCGACGACACCGGTTTTTATACGAACGGCGCATTATTGCCATTCTACCTCTTTAATATGTTCACTTCGCTTTGAAGTCCCACTCTGGCGCTCTAATAGTAGCCCTATTCTTGGTCCCGAAACTACAGGCACGCAACCGGTAGCCAGCCAACGCCTCACCCATTTTGCTGTAAAAAAATTCTTTTTTGCGTATAGCCAGCCTCCGGAGCAGCAGCGTAACTCCATATGCCCACAGATTAGAGAGAGAATTGCTTGATTGCATCTTCTAAACATTCGTGGGCATCATTCCCGTTGGCTACTCTGTTTAAATTTAATTCGAAAGCAATATTGCTGGTTGATTTTGTGAGGCGCATTTAAAGCAATACGGTGATCCCCAACATGTATTTATCCAGTTCAGATTTGATTAATTATTTTTCCCCCGCAATTATTTCAAATTTTCTCTCCGTGGAAAACTTTTAAAAAAACACCAAAGTTATTAATGTGTTCTTTAGTGAAATTAGTAAAAGTCTTGTATCAGATATAGGTAAGCATAAATTTTAATACATTGTCACAGACTAATTTAGATTTAGCAGTAAAATTTGGAACTTGTCTGTGTGTATTCCTTAAATAACTTTCACATTATTACCATGTTTATTAGTTAATAGTTAGTTAAAACTTTATACTTAGGGCCTCGTTCACCATCCCCAAGTAAAGTGTTGATTAGTTACGTCCCAAGTCAAGTTAATTAGCAGGTAAAAGCTATGAGTACAGATCAGTTTATCATATGATTAGTGCTACTCGAACATCGTGAAATTGAAAATGAAGTTACGGGTGACTTTAACCGACAATTAGCGTACTTGTCACTTCACTTGAAGGTGGTGAAAGAGGCCCTTATTAACATAAAAATTGCATGTATAAATAACTCTGGCTATAACCGCACCTTTCTGCCAAAGTACGTAGAATTGTTTCATAGCAGAATCGGATACAGTAGTGCTTCCCCGGATGAACCATAAAGTTCTATGCAAATAAAAATAAATATAAGGTATTTTAATAGAAAAAAAAATTAAACACTCGTAAAGATATTCTATTTCACGAAGTTCAATCGGCCTTGGTTGTAGTAGTTACACACTCATAGCCCCACAGTAAGGTAATTATAATACCTTGTGTCGTGGGTACCATGGACACATACAAAGACAGGAACACAAACACCCAGACCGAGAAGAGAAATTTAAACTCATCATTCAAATTTCTGTTTCGCCGGGAATGGAACCCGGGACCCCTCGATTGGCAGTCCGGTATGGTAACCATTGCGCCACGCAGGTCGTCGAGTAATGATGTGTACTGAAAAGCGCGCTTGTGTGTTTAAACTTTTAAAGCATTTTTTTTTTCAACATTTTTTATGTCCCACTACTGGGCACAGGTCTCCTCTCATAAGTGAGAGGGATTTTAGGCCATAGTCCACCACGCTGGCCCAGTGCGGATTGGTGGACGTCATGCTTTCGAGAAATTATGAACTTCTCTCAGGCATGCACGGCGATGGAGAACATCGTAATTAATTAAATATCACGATATTTCCCATCACCGCATTTATCGCTATAAATGCGCACATTACAAATTTCTTTGTCAGAGGTGCGCGCCGAGGATTTGAACCTGAGGTCGGTCGCGTCGAAGACCGCTGTTTTTTACCACTCGCTGCTCATTTTTTGAAGCATTAGTAAAGAAATCTGAGTAACAGAAATTGACATAAAGCTCATAAAAATATTACCTTACCACACAACTCTTTTATGTTAAGACACAGCATACATAATAGTACAGAGTTAAGGTGTTTTGCTAACGTTACTCACACTAACACTGTGAACAGTTACTGACACTGAGTGCTCTCGCGCTAAAATAATGCATGTGCATGCCTTAAAGCATCAAGGTATGACAGGTATGACACCCGTCAGAGGAGTGGCCTTTACGGGCGACCCCCTAGTCCCAACGTGCATGCACAATGTGCCTTCTAGTTATACAACTAGTGTCTGTGTGTGTCGGTGTCAGTGTTGATGGTGCATATAAAATTACGTTGTTAATTGAAATTGACATATTTAGAAATGTATGCGTCTGTAGCGATGAAAGAATATTTGAGAATGTGTGACAAAATTAAAATGTGTGCGCTCTTTCCTCGTACCAGATTTGGCACAAAAATTATGTATCGAAGCGAGGCGCTATGCCGTCTCTCCTGAAGGGTCAGTCAGTAACTTTGATGCTCTAAGGTGCATGCATCACAACATTCATAGCCGCGTTATTTTTTATTAAAGTATCCTATTTTACTTCTTATAACTCCAAGAATATATGTACAAAGTTTCATGATGATCGGTTGAGTAGTTTTCGCGTGAAAGAGTAACAAACAAACTTACTTTCGCATTCGTAATATTAGTAGGATAATCTACTACCTTTCGTAAAGCATGTGATAATAAGTTGGGGTGTTGAAAATTAAAAGCGTTTAAAACATTGATATACTATATATTATAGGCAATCATATTAATATTTAACGAACACAGTACACAATTACCAATAATGAAGCCTTTCCAAAGAAGTAAAAGTTATTTGCCTTCTGATTTTTTCAACATGTTTGAGTATTGATATTCAGTCATTTGATTTGACTCACATACATCCTTGCCATTGTTTTCTGAAAATAAATGTGATAAATATGTATATTAGTGTCAGTGATTTTAATGAAATTTTAATTGTGTATTTGGTAGGTCTGAAGTAATCCATTTTTCAAACCCTTAAGTTATAGGTTGGTCCACCCCAAACATCTTTTTTTATGGTGTCGTATTAAAAAATATACAACCCTTAATTTTCACCCTTCCATTACTAATTCCTATTTATAAGACACATATTAATATAATAAATAAAGAAAAATAAATAAAAATAAAAATAAAAAATATTAGCAATTAAACAATGAAAAAAGCACGGAGTTCGTCAGGACAGCTAGTATTTTTATAAAGTTATGTAGCGATTAACTTTACTTGTTTGCGATTCCATAATTATAACAAAACTAACAATAAATAAATATACTTAGGAATATTGTTCGTAATGCGACTACAATTCACATAGGAATGGCAACATTGTGTTAAGGTCAGGAAGTTTGGAATTTAAATTAAAATTAACTATCTAGTAGTGTAGATGCCCGTACTGAACGCTGACGACAATTCGTTGAAAAATATTTTTTTTGTATAAAATATTGATTTGTGCGGCGCAGAAGGCATTACGGATGTTAAACAGAATAAATAGGAATAACTTTTTTAATTTATAAGAAAATTGATGAAGAAAATTTAAAAATTTCATAAATATTTCAAAATATTTCATTATCATAAATAAATTTATAAAAAGATCGGTTCGCTCTCACTCTGTTGCAGTACCCTAATAGGGTTCATAATGTGTTCCTTTTTAACATTTGTAAACCTATTTCGTTCCGTTTCGTTCCTTCCGTTTCCGGTACAGTACGAAGAATACGTGTTTTTAGTTGCTCTTACTAATAAATGATAATAATAGTAAATACTGCAGTAAAGTTGTTCAAAAGTAGTGTTATAAATAGTCTAACCTCAGTGGTGTATGAACTGTAAACAAATACACAGAAACCCCTCCAAATTACAGTGATTGAAAGAAATTCCGTGAAACATCCATCACCGTTGCACTTCAAAATCACAGGAAAGTAATAATATTAATAAAACTTTTACATAATTATTGGTTGTGAAAATTGCAATAACTTAAAATTACATCAGCTGATTGGACAAATCGAATCTGATATTATTTGACATTGATACTAATGACAGTATTGCCAGCTTAAAAACACGCTAAACCATAGAGAAAGATAAGGACACAAGCACACTGTCAACAATCAATCAATATCATCAATCTTATCAGTACACTGTTTCTAAATATGGAACCATCTGATAACATTACTATAAGGCGTCCAAGAAAATCGTCCTCCTTATGCAATTTAAGCACTTTATCAAATGACCCATCACTTTTTGATACAACTATGAAAAGCGTACCAAATACCTCATTTAGTGAAATTTCCAACTTGGAGCTCTTGAACGAAATTGATAAATTGAAAAATGAACTATCTTCTGCGCACAATGAAATAGACAATCTAATTTTAGAAAACAAAGATTTAAAAAATGAAATATATAAATATCAAAAAATCGTCGCAAACTACAAAAAAGTTAGCTCAGAATGTATTACACCTAACTCTATTAAAAAAAAGAAAACAAAAAAAGAAACCTTAAAATGTGTTTTTGAACCACAGTCTCCGTTCTCCAGCAACTTGATATGCAGAGATATTGACGAACCAATAAATAAAACTGATGTTAACACAGAATTAAAACCGATACCCCAAATCCAAGAAGTAGTACCCATGTCTCCTCCGAAACAAATTCAAGATAAACATTTACAAACAATTACAGTTGAAGTAGAAATGCATCAACAGCCTTTAAAAACAGTACAAGTTCAACGTGATTTTTCTAATGAATTCTCTAGTACTTCAGACATCACTGAAAGAAAGAAACAAGTACTAATCTTAGCAGATCAACAAGGATATAATATAAGCAACATCTTACAACGATTAACAGGATCTGAATTCAGTGTATCCTCCTTTTGGAAATCAAATGCAAAATTAGAAGAAGTGTTAAAAACTGAAAAAAGAAACATAGAACATTTTACAAAACATGACTACATTATTGTTTTAGGTGGAATAAATGATGACAACCCTTATAACTTTATGACCAGTTTAGATAGATGGTTTAGGCGAAATTGTCACACAAACATCATCATAGCTGAAATACCTTTTAATAAACATCTAAATGAATTTAAACTTAACAACACATTACGGTTTATATGTAAAAAATATAAAAATGTCAACTATATAAACATGGACTACAGTAGATATAATTATAGGAAAAAATATTCTAGCTTAAATCTTTCCCGTTCCTTATTAAAAGAAATCTTACACATTAATTATAAAATCAATTTTGAAGATTACTTAGAGTTAAGGAAAACACAGATTCAAAATAACTATATTAAAAAACTTGTTGACAAAGAAACCCAGACTGTTAAAGATATCTCATCTGTTGATAACAATATATTAAATTACGATAATATATTAGTAGACAATTCACTTTTAAATTCAACTATAAATACTAATAGTCCAAACAAAGATGCTCTGGAGAATATGAATGGTGTAAATAATTTATTTCGTGTATAGTAATATATATATTCTACACCAAAATATAAATGGCTTACTAAGTAAATTAGATGTCTTAAGTGTGCACCTAGAAGATCTTAGAAAGTGTAACAAACCTATAGATGTTTTATGTATCTGTGAACATAATATGAACGAGTCTGACTATATTCATGTAAACTTGTTAAACTATAACCTTGCTACACACTTTTCAAGGTCTAAGAGAAACGGTGGATCGTGTATATTCGTTAGGAAAATACATCAATACAAAGTTAGAGATGACATAAAGAAGCTCAGTATATCAAATTTAATAGAATGTTCAGCCATTGAAATGTTGGAGCACAAAATCATAGTCCTATGCATATATAGAGTACCACAATTTAATAAAGAAGCTATAAGCACATTTTTCGAAACACTAGACTCTATTCTTTCGAAATTGATAGGTAGAAAATTTATAAAATTAGTACTTTGTGGGGACTTTAACATTGATCTTCGTAAAAAATCCCCATATTCGGTCGAATTTGAACAGCTTCTTACAAATTATAATCTACAAATTGGAACTCGAAATCCAACACGACTAGTCAGTAAAACCTGCATAGACAATATAATGTTTAATGTAAATTTAAGTAAGTGTGAAATTATTGATTTAGGTTTATCTGACCATACCGCTCAAATTTTAAAATGTCCAACAAAAACATCGTGTTGTATAAAGCATTGGTATTGCTACAAAAGAGACTACTGCCGAGACAATATCAAAAAATTTAAAGACTGCTTAAAAGCTCTACAGTTCTCAGAAGTATTTAACTCTCATGAGCCTAATGAAGCATTTAGTTTGTTCTATAATGACTTTAAGCTCTTTTATGATCTTTGCTTTCCTTATATAAAAGCAAAAAATAATGTTTACAAGAAGCCGAAATGGCTTTCGAAAGGTATAATAAATTGTTGCAAGCGTAAAAGAGAAATCTTATGGCGTTATAGATTGGATCCCAGCCATAAAAATAAACAATCCCTTACTGATTATACATACAGATTAAAACGTATAATTGTCTTAACAAAAAAAGCACAAAATAACTATTACATTAACACTGCAAAAAATAAAGTCAAAGCTACTTGGAATGTTATAAAATCTACAAAATCAATAAAACTAAAAGACGAGATTAAGTTAATTAAAATAAATAACAAAAAGGTCACAAATCCTAAAGAGATAGCTGAATTATTCAATAAGTATTTTATTAATCAATGTAATTCTATAAAATGTGTTAACAATACTAATATAATACAAAATAAAAATGTATATAATAATATAAATAATGACAACAATAATATGACATCTTTAAATATACCTAATATAAATAATTTTAATAATATTGACATTATTAATAACAATAATAATTATTTTAGTCGTAAATTTATTGACATTGATAAAAACAATCAATACGGGACATATTCACAATTATTTACAAATCATAATAAAAACCAATCAAAAATGACATATAAAATATCAAATTCCTTGTTCATGAACCCAACTCTGCCCAGTGACATAAACGAAATCATAAAAAACCTTAAAAACACACCGAGTACCGGCTTTGACGGTATTACTACCAAAATTGTCAAAGAAGTGTCAAAATATATATCACCTATATTAAGCCACATCATAAATTTATGCATTGAACACGGTGTATATCCAAGTGAACTAAAAGTTTCCATTATTAAACCTGTTTTTAAAAAAGGTGATAAATATGACATTAGCTGCTACAGACCAATAGCCCTTGTCCCAATATTCTCCAAGATTATAGAGAAAGTAATATATAAAAATCTTTATGAATATTTAGAAAAGTACAACCTTTTTGCAAAAGAGCAAAAAGGATTTAGAAGAAATAAAACGATTAATATGGCCATTTATGATCTTATACAAGTAATCTTTTTAAATACGAACAAAAAACTCCCTGTAGCAGCACTATACATGGATATGACAAAGGCTTTTGACCACGTAGACCACAAAATTCTACTTGAGAAGCTAGAAACTAATGGAGTACGCGGTCAAGCTCTTAACTTAATACAGTCCTACTTAAATAATAGAAAACAAGCAACTTCAATAAGTAGATTATGCTCAAAATCTTTTATTGAAAAAACATACACTTCCAGTTTCTCGACTCAAAAATATGGTGTACCACAGGGTAGCGTTTTGGGCCCACTACTATTTCTTATGTACATAAATGACCTCCCAAAAACAGTTCCACATCCTATGGTATTATTTGCTGACGATAGCACTGTTATTTTTGTGGGGAAGGAAAAAACTACATTCGAATCAGAAATAAATAATTCTCTGACAAATATCATACACTGGTTGACATCAAATAACTTAAAAATAAATCTTGACAAAACAAAAATAATACATTACAATAAAAAATTTGACTCCAATAATGTTAAAGTACATTATTTAGGGACAACTATACAAGAAGTTCAATGCACAAAATTTCTAGGACTTTGGATTGACAATGACATGTCTTGGAAAACGCAAACTAACTCAATCTGTAAGTTATTAAATCGTCATGCCTACGCTTTAAACAGATTAAAAAGCGTAGTCAATGATTCTACAGTTTTAACGGCATATCATGCATACGTTACGCCAACACTCACATATGGTATAATATTTTGGGGAAATTCTATCAATAAACAGAAAGTATTTATAAGCCAAAAAAAGTGCATACGAGCGATTTGTCAAATTCGAACACCTAATAGTTGCAAGCCTTTCTTTATTAAACTAAAGGTCCTCACAGTAACTTGTATATATATTTATGAAATATGCACTTTTGTAAGAAGAAACAAACATTTATTCGAGACTTTTAAGTCAAAGCGTCAAATAAATAAATTAAGTAAGTTCCCTTCAAAGTCCGCACTGTTTCGGAAAAATGTTCTAGGTATGGCTCCAAAAATCTATAATAAGTTACCGAATAGCATAACACAAATAGACGATCTATTGAGCTTCCAAATGAAATTAAAAGATCTTTTAGTAAAAAAAGCATTTTACACGATCCAGGAGTTTTTGGACTGTAATTTTCAATCTTAACTGCGTAAACAATTGTTAATTAATAAATTACTTTGACTTGTTCTATCATATTATATTGTATGCCATGTATGGCAGGATAGGGAGGTATGACATATCTTTATACAACATCTGTAATTGTACCCCTTTCCACAATAAATGACATTTGAATTTGAATTTTGAATTTGAATTTGAATATTTTAATGTACCATTATGATGCAATAAAATATTGAGTATTGAGTATTGAAATTTCACTCTTTCATCTCCGTCCAACATACAACCTACATTTTTTAAAGATATCTAAGGTAGGAATGGATTGAAGAGTACATAATCAGTCAGCAGAGAGATTAAAAAAAGTTATTGATGCTGATGACGATGGTCGTTGACGATTTATGATTTCTTAGATAAATAATCATACCTTCGACTATATAGCTGCCACCACTGAAACAGGCGATTAAACATTTCCGCTTGACGATCAATACAGTCAACAATATAGCCAGTGTAAGGCAGAGCACTAATGCGATAATCCAGTAATAATAACTGCTGAAAAAGGGAAATAGATATACAGCTATTCCTACAAACAGTTTATTATAAGTGATACAGAGTTCTATCTAATAACAAACTAAAATTATGTCATTCCATTACTGAAAAAAAATTGTAATAAAAAAACTGACTGCCTAAAACAGACCAAAATAAGTATGTTAAAATGGTAGTTATAGATTTATATATAGCAATTAAACCATAATATTATTCACTCGGGGGTAATTCAATTGTACTTAATAACAGCTGGAATGATTTTTCAAGTTTTATGTTTAAACTCTCTACTTCTTACCTTCAGGTATTGGCTAGGAACTACTAAATGGTTCAAATGGCTAAATCAACTTACTTGCCATTTCCTACTAGGCCAACATTATAATCATATTCTTCTTTTGTAGTAGACGTATAAATTACGTCTTCATAATCTTTAGTACTCTTCGTCTTTTCTTCATCATAGTATTCGTAGTAGTATTTTTCTTTATCGTATATTTTTCTGTCTTCCGAACTACCTTTTTCTGAGGTAACGATGTGTACCTGTTGAGTAACGGATATCCTAGTTTCGTCTGTAGAAGAAACTATATAATCATTATTAGTAGTGGTGTCTAAGTCTGCCGTATTTAGGACACAAGTCGTGACTTCACATTTCCTTGTTATATCTGAACAATTGTCACAATCACATATTTTCCCATCAATCGTTGATCTCAAACTTTCGTAAGGTGGATAGCAAGCGCACGTATTAGGTGCAATACAAGAACCATTGCAATTTTTACATTCCGGTACACATATAAATTCATTTATCGAATTAACATGGCTTAGAGATTTGTTAGTATATCCTGGATAGCAATCGCAAACGTCAGGAGCAATACAGGTTCCATTCCCACAAGTATTGGTGCAAACTGGGATACATTTATCATATTCTTCTTGATATCCGTAATCACATACGCAAGTTTCTGGACCTACACATTCGGCATTTTCACATCCTGTAGAACAATATGGCTCACATACGTTATTTGCCGTTAAATTATAACCAGAATTACATTCACAAACTTCAGGTGCAATGCAAGTACCATTCGTACAGGTTGGGGTACAAATTGGTACACAATTATTTGATAGATTTTTTTGATATCCTTGATAACATTCACAAGCTTCTGGTCTTATACATTTTCCATTATAACATCCATTGGAGCAGAATGGTTCACATACACCACTATTATTCAAATGGTAGCCTGTATAACATTCACAAGTATCAGTTGAAATGCAAGTGCCATTTCCACATGGTGGCGTACAAATAGGAATGCATTTATTGAATCCATCTAGTTCGTATCCTTCATCACACTGGCACATATCAGGTCTTACACATTTACCGTGATCACACGATGACTCACAAATGGGCTCACAATATTTATCTTCAGTCAAAGAATAGCCTGGATTACATACACAAACACCAGGTGCCACGCAGACGCCATTTTCACAAAATGGCTCGCAAATTGGAGAACATCTTTCGAGTTCTTCCCGCTGCTCTAACTTATAATCTTGGTCACATTCACACGTTTCTGGGCTAACGCAATAACCGTGATCACATCCTTGGGAACAGTATGGTTTGCATTTGTTGTTTTCTGAACTTCTATATCCCGTCCAACATACGCATGTGTCAGGCGCAATGCAGGTTCCGTTAACGCAGGGCTCGTTGCAAATTGGTTCACAAGTTTGGTTACGGTAAATGTACCCAAAGCTACATTCACAAGTGTTGGGAGCGGTGCATATGCCGTGCCCGCAGTCTTTTTGGCAAATCGGCACGCAGGCGTGTTTTTTCATGGGATCAGGAATATATCCGTCATGACATTCGCACACGCCGGGTTCGCTACAAATACTGTTTTTGCAAAATGGTATGCAAATAGGTGCACATGTAGGTCTGAAATAATGTTAGATACATAAAATTCATTCAAGAATATTAATCAGTAAAAATAATAATGTTACACAGAACTAAGTATATAATCTAATTTGAGCTCTTGTGATCTTTTTGAAATATCGTTCACAATACAATGTGAAGTACCTGTAGTTGTAATTTGTATATATTTATCTACTGAACAGTATTTATTTAAGGTAAGAGCTTGCGCATATGGATGTGATGATAATAACGATAGCATTATTATTTTGTATAATATATCAAGTATAGTGCAGAATTTCGGGTTAGAATTTACTGTTGATTGTTGGGAATTTATATCTATTTATCTAAACCAACCCGAATTGGAACAGCGTGCGTAATGGAGTGGGCCAACAATGGGGAGAGCCCATTAGTGGGACGCAAAAGTGAGATGCAGCCATTGCGAATTTATTATAAGTAGTCCATGACCTCCATTGCCATTGTTATTACTTAAGTAACTGACTTTGAGTTCAAAGAAAGCAGTATATACTCACGTATCCCCGTAAGAATCAATCTCAATGTAACCGTCACAGCATATCGCTTTTTGTTCGACTTGTCTCCTCTGTAAACCAAAATTAAAATTACTTTTTACACCACTTTAATTAGTTCATCGTTGATAACAATTTACTTCTTATCACTATTTCCTTATTATGAACCGAAAATAGTAAATTTAAAAAAAGCGAGGTTTTTTTTATTTGAATGGAGTAGCAGACGAGCATGCACGCCACGTGGTGTTAAGTGGTCGCTGCAGCCGATGGACATCTACATACATCCTCAAGCAAGCACAGGTAAGTCTTGTCTGAGGTCGTATGCAGTTGCGCTGCTACTCCAGAGGCTGGTGGTTGCCTCATGTAAGTGTAGCCGGCAACTGCACCTTTCCACGGAAACACAATAGAATTGGTTCACGGCAGAAGTAGTTCAGTGCAGCGGTGGTACTTCCCCGGGCGAACGATAATAGTTCTACCACCTACAAAACTACAAGGTTTTGTCTGGCGGTTTCATCTGCGTTAGACTTCGTGAAATGAATAAGCTTGGAAAAGTTTATAGAATTTAATTATTTGGCATGGAACACAGTAGAACTGCTCCATCGCAGATATGATCTGTCCTCATAAATGTTCGATCATCTACAAATCAATAAAAATATATTTATTTAAGTAATAAAGATTATTACCGGCACCATGTGACTGTCTAATACTCTTCTGAAGACTGCATTTGTACAAGTTTTAAGGCCATACCAGCATTTTCTTGTTTCTATAGCCATGTAAGTTCTGTAGTACGTTTCTGGAACAAAACGCGTGACCCTGAAAAAGAAAATTCTAATTTAGGTACATACATTTAGGCCGCTATACCACTGGCGTTTTATAAGCGTTGGCGTTTTTCTAACGTTGCCGTTGTGAAAACGCGACATTGACGTCGCGAAACTCTAACGACAACATCGCGTCAATGCGACATCCACGTTGCATTTTTTAAACCTTTTTTATGTCCCTTTGCTGGGCACAGGTCTCCTCTAATAAATGAGAGGGATTTAGGCCATAGTCCACCACGTTGGCCTGGTGCGGATTGGTGGACAACATATCTTCGAAAAATTCTGAGTTTCTCTCAGGCGTGTACGGCGATGGAAAACGTCGTAATCAATTAAATATCAAAATATTTCCCATCTCCGTGGAGCAACGATGAAGTGCGCACATTACAATTTTTTTGTCAGAGGTGCACGCCAAGGATTTGAACTCGGCATCTCCCACGTTGGAGACCACAGTCCTTACCACCGATCGCTGCTCTATACAATGCATTTTTAGAAAACTGTTACAATCACGCCATCCTACTTTGTCTGTATAAAGGGATTACGGCCAGCGCACTATGGAAAGCGGCCCTACTGTTGCTGATTTTAAATACATTTTTGAAATGTTTCGTTTCGCTTTTTTTTTTTTTGTTTTATTCTATTCTAGGAAAGTCGAACTCTTATTACCACTTCCATTTTTATAGGGTTACTATACATAAACACGAAGAAATTGACGTTATAAGACCACCATTGAAAAATACTGTGAAATTTTTACTCATCGTTCTAAATTTTCAAACTTAATATTTCAATATTTCAAGCAAAAGAAATAAAGGTTTTAGTTTATTTACAGCAGGTACATGTCTTTAAGATAAATAATCAGTTATTGAGATAAGCCTTGGAGGTAAAATAACAATAAAAGTATTTTTTTAATATCAATCTACAAAAAATGTACTTTTCCAACTTCTATGAGAGTTTTGACAGTTAGCTAAGCTTGCCTAAGTTGTAAATTTTACTTGATGTAGTGCACAAACTATCAATCTATTACATATGTAATAATCAGCTGCGATTATTTGCGATCTTGGAATTTATATGTTATCTTGTGGGAAGAGGTCAAAAATCAACCGACTTGAATAGATAAAAGTATTGAGATGGTATTTATCATTTATGCGATGCAGTTTTGCACTCAAATTATAACTGATAAGGTGTGGTTGTGCACACTACCCTCAAATTTCTATTTTTCTATAAATAGCTAGCTCAAACAAAAATTTTCTCACAGAAAAGGAAATATATAAACAACGGGAAATAACATAAACAATGAGTACTTTCAAGTGTTCAAAACGTGAAATATTACTTTTTTACATTGAAAACGGAAAAAACAGGTGTTGATAAAGAGCTAATACACCGATTATATATATATACTTTTACAAGCTATGTCATCGGGTATTACGGTCGATGCCCAAAAGTTTGTTATGCTTTGGAAACGGCGGAAATTTATGTAAGTAAGTACAACTGGTATTATATGCCATCATCATGCATCAGTACATAAAATATTGATTCATGGCGAAAGTATCATAAATCATTTTGCTGTAACACCCATTAGACAACTCTCCGAAAATGCTCAAGAGTTTCGAAATAAAGATTATCGAAAATTCAGACTAGGTACCTACATCACGCGAGAACATGTTGAGATCGGCTACGAATGAAAACGTGTTTCATGTGTAACTCACACATCAGATCCATACATTACAAGTATTCGTACCATACACTAAAAATGTTAAAGATCTGGACGAAGAAACATTGCTCCTCTTAAAAGTAAACGAACTAATATCGGATCCTGAACCTGAATGAGTTCGATACTACCATTTATTTTTATTTTTGTTATTAGAGTAATACTTATGTAAGCTTGTATATACTTAATAACTGTCGTAAGGACACTGTACCTTCATAGTTATATTTAATCTTAAAAAAAGAAAATAGAAATAAGATATACAAAAAAAAGAAACAAATCATCAATAAATATATTTTTATATCTTAAAATTTTCATTTTAACTTTTTGTATATACCGGATACCCATGTACGTAACGTAAAACAAGTAATTTAATTCTAGCTATTACATATAGCTAAAATAAAATACTTTTAATAGGTTTTAGACGAAATAATCAATTCAATCGCAAGTAAAACCGCGCACAACCACTATATTTTATTTAATGATAAGTTTGACAACTGCTCATACTATATACTATATGTATGCAAAGTTTCATTTATATATCTTAAGAAATAAAGAAAATATAGATTTTTAATCAGCAACAGGCCTGAATTTTCCATAGTGCAGCGCCCAAACGGAGTATGATTCGATTAGCATTGCGCTTATAACATGTACAACTGTAACGTTTAATAAGTAGTAAAGTGAAGAAGAATGCCAATGGAGTCGTTTCCAGGGTGTACAGGCTTCTGCTCAACTATTGTTTTGGATTTCTGTGTTTTTCCAACTTACTTGTTTATTTTTGTGGTTTTGTGGTGCGAAATTCGACCTTATTCAATGAATTCAAAAACCTTCACGAGACGCAACTGATGACGAGACATTAACTTTTTTCAAAGTACACAATAATCGCACAATAATGCACAATATCGTAATTTATTGCAAAAAATATTTGCCGTCACTAAAATTCATTGAGAGCTTGTCGATTGTTCAGAATAAAGAAAATTTGAATTATTCTTTTGTTCTAAGTTCTTCTCTTAAGTTCTAAGTACGGTTCTTACGGTTGGTTGTTACGACAAAGGTATTCCAGTGACGACTGGAACGACGACGACGACAAGTAGTTTGTGACGACAAACTACTCGTAACAACTACTGTTGGTCTAGATCAAGCAAGGATTTAAAATGCTTTCAAACACCAATGATAAGAAATAATAAAATAAACAGATTCTCACACGACTCTCTTATAACATAGTTTGGGATCATCTGATCTAACACACCACATACACAAACCAAGAATAATAAAATTATACACTATATTTGCTTTGACACACATTTTCAAGTGAAGAATTTTGCAACAAGTTCGAATAGCCGAATGAATGACCAAATAATCAATGGAAACAACTGAAACATACTAACGAAGGGTGACAATACAATCGTATTTTGCGATACAAATCAGGACACAACCTATCTGTGTATTATGACAAGCTTTTATTAGACGTGTTAGTTTGTTAGTGTCACTGTCAAGTCTTACAAGCAAAATTTGAGCCAATGCGTCCGATTTGGATAAAATTCGGAATATTCTTTGAAATTATAATGGGAATTTAATATTTTTATGATGAAAATTCGATATCATTTAATAACAGTATCCGATTGTTGTGGGATAAAATGACTAATAAATGAGAGCAAAAGTTTTTTGCGTGGCCTCAAAGACTTCGTGAACGATATGAAATGAAATAAAATATTCTTTATTCACTGTACGGTTCCTTTACAAACTCTTAGTGAACGTTATTTTTTGTTCTGTCTGCTCTGGGTGCGCTTAGGCAATGCTGAGCTGAAGAAAAGAGCAGACGGAGAAAAACTTCAGCCCTGTTTTAAAATATGGGGTATACAATAGCTAGCTTTCTTACAAAGTACTTAGATACTTGTTATGTTAAAGAAGCCATTGCTTTACTCGTATATATTTACAGGCAAATCACTGATTTATACTATTGTAATGTCTCCTGTTTTCGGCGAATCTGGCAATATGGACAGATCTTATGATTATATTATTGAAAGAAACAAAATATAAATTCGAAAAACTTTGTCCTGAAGGGATGGATAAATAGAGGCATTGTATACGAACTGAAATAACAATATATTTATATATGTATTGACTACTGATGACAAACCGATGTTTCCGCCGTATGTTGATATGTTTAGAACATAAAGTATTGTGTTAAACAAATGTGTTTTATCAGACTGGTGATTCACACCTATACAATAAAAGTTAAAGGTTATAGGAAATAACCATACACTGATACTATTAGATATTCCTAATACGAAAGTGGCAGCAAATATTCTCAAAACCTGAGAGGCAACATGTGCTCGTTTAGCCGAGACGTGGTCGCCATTGGATGACCATTCTTCCCCATAGGTTGTCCTCCTAACTATATGGCTGGCTAGTGAAAAGGCTATTAAGCGAATATCGTTTTGATATTATGGGTAAAAGGTACGCAACCCTTGCTGACACGCTTACGACTTGTGTCACGTTGTGTACGAGGCACTTGTAAACGAGAGACCCAAAACCACCTTGGGCTCTCCCGGTGTTAAAATAAGCTACCGGATTTAAAGATCACCATAGCCTCTCCATTTAAACATATTTTAAAAAAACTTAGGTAAGTAATGATATTATTATTAAACACGACGGCGTGTTGTTGCATTTGCAGAAAGAGAGACGCTGCTAGATAGTAGGTAAAATAGGTGATAAATTCCCATTGAAAGAAGCATAATATGGAAGTTGAGGGAAACAGACAGATCTCACGCAAGTCTCGATATTTCAAACATATATTTTTTGGATAATATTGTAACAATAGAATATTTGTTAATTTACAGGATTTTTTGTTATGTATAAAGTATAAAATAATACTTTATTTATTTACTAGCCTTCCGCCAGCGGCTTCTCTCGCGTGGACCCGTTTAACACTACTAGGATAAAAAAAATAGCCTATGTGCTATTCCAGGCTTAATTGCTATATTAAAATCATAGGCGTTAAGCCAGTTGCTTCAATCGCGTTGATCCTATTACCCGTTTTCACGTAGGAATGAAGCATTTTCTCGCAGTAAAAAGTAGCCTATGTTACTCAGGATGAATATAGCTTTGTAATTGTGAAAGAATTTTTGTAATCGGAACAGTAGTTTCTGAGTTTATTCATTACAAACATACAAAAATACAAATCTTTCCTCTTTATAATATTAGTATAGATTTATTCATTTATTGCACATAACATATAAATCTTACAGGTCTACATGTTGGGCATTGCAAATAGCTAGAGGGGCAGCTGTCTCATAAGATTATTTACACAGTTTTTTTGAAGTGAAAACTTCTTTAGTGGCGTTGAGCACTTTTGTGGGATGGGTAAAAACTGTGAAACTCGCGTCAGGTCACGTGTGCTGATCGAAAAACCGTAAGACGGGTGGAGAGTAGTGTTGTAACATCGAAATCGATTAATCGAACAATCGATTGTTTATTTTTTAATCAATTGTAAGGGTTTCGATTAATTAAAAATATCGATTTTTAAAAAATCTATTTTCATAAAAAATGGGTTAAAAAAATTTTTTTTTCAAAGTATGAAAAAAATTTGAAAAGAATTAGAAAATGAAATATAAATTGTAATGTTTGTGTACGATAGCGCAATAAATAAATATTGTATTCTACGACATAAATAATACTACTTTTATATTGATAATAAAAGCAATTCGTTCAAAATTATTCCCTAACTATTCCAATAAATCAAAAATGCACAACGTTAATAATCAAGTTTTCACTTCTGCCGGCACTCCCGGAGTGCAACCCGTAATTTTTTTTATTTATTTACATTGTGTTATTTCTAACATTACTATCGCATTAGACAGTTCGATAAATAACATTAAAAAACATGTCAAAGCTTGCGATTGCAATAAATTTATATATTTTGATTATTATTTTACTTTATTTTATTACGATCTAATCTAACCTAAAATAAAATAAAAATGCTTTCTTTGCTTTAAAAAAATTTCAGTTACAACAAAAACTAGGTTATTTAGCTAATACATACTCTATACACCTGACTAGATTTAATTTTAATTCGATTTTAAGAAAGATTTAATAGTCCTAACTCTATTGGGACTTTCGTGTGCAAAATATGCAGACCGAATTTTGAGTTCTAGTAAGTGATATTGGCATCCCAGGCTAACAATAAGACTGTTGTCTCCAGTAACTGTTGTGGTCAGGTCAACCCCCACCCCTTCCTTGTTTTCATTGTTAGTATAATTCAAAGGATTATGATGGATGATAATTCAATAGTATATTGTGTGGTAAGGGGTGAAACAAGACGATTTCTGACGAGGGCGAGAGTTGTCATCGCCCTGGTCTGAAATCGTCTTTGTTTCATCCCGTGCCACACACTGTATTTTTCATATCACATTTGACGTTTATTAAAAGTTATCATCATTTGACGTTTATTAAAAGAACATTTGTATTGCAAAAATGGAAAAAACATTTTTCATATCACATGTAATGAAACAACGAGTTTTGATTTCTGTAGCCAGTTGAAGTAAGACTATTTCAGACAAATAGCGCAGTAAGTAATATCTTATATTATTTTAATCATAGAATAATTCAGAAATCAGATAACAAAAGAACCAACGATTTGATGACAGCTGTCAGACGATTATGATTTTTCATATGATTCAAATTATGATATCACATGCATTCAAACAGCAAGTTTTAAATCTCCTTTTGTTTATTACAAATGAATGTGCCGGATAGAAACAACGTTGTTTCTCCCCTAGGGCAGAAACAACGTTGTTTCTGACTGACACATTCGCATTGGTTTGAAATTTCTTATTTCGACTGGCAAAACAGAAATCAAAACTCGTTGTTTCATTGCATGTGACATGAAAAATGTTTTTTCCATTTTTGCAATACAAATGTTCTTTTAATAAACGTCAATCTTTTCGCAGTCATCGGCTTTAGGTACCCTTATGGTTAATGAATTTTGCTGAGAGAAAAAATCCGGAGGAGAAATACTCTCAAATCTCAAATCAAATCGTTAATCGTTGCATTGCATTGCATTTTGTTGAATTTCCGATATCGTTCTCAATTATGCAAAATCATCTTAAATTGCACTATCAATTCGATCGATGGATCGTATTAAGTAATAATAAATTCTCAGAATAAATTGTATCTTTAACAACTTTAATATTTAATAGCCTTAAAATTCGAAACACTTACATTATATTGTTGCAACTGAGGCCATGTCAGCTGCAGCGGCCACGAATCACGGGACATACATACTCATCTAGTACTTAATTAAATAACAAACCTAAGCCTTAGATTTTTTTTATATAGATGTAGTAATCTATACGTTTGTCCTTACTTCACGTCGCAGTAATGCTTCGGATTAGGATGATTTTTGTAAGGAGATATATGGGAGTTTTGGCGGGAAGTCGAAAAAGACATATTGTGCTGTTGTTTTGTTTTCATTTTCTTGGTGTATTTTTGAGTTATATCGGATAAAGTTGATGGCATTTTGTTTGATATAGGTTAATTACAGTGCACGAGTGTTTGTGAAATAGAATAACAGTGCTAAAATATGTTTTTTCTGCTTGCCTCCAAAATTCCATTGGACACGTTCTATTAAAGTAGCCATCGCTTTACTTGAATGTTGGACTGACTTGACTGACTGATTACTGACGACTTACTTGCTGACTTTGATATTACTTCATCCGGTTTCATTGAAACTGGCGAGGGATTGATGCAGGGATTGTACTTGACGCTGGCAGTATGCACAGGGTTTGCGATGCCATAATTGAAAAAAGGAGATATATATGCATATAACTGCAGGGCTGGAAAGCGACACAGACTACTGGCCCGAGGAAAATATCTCATTCCTATGGAAAGTTGTAGCCCACGCGCGGGAGTTAGTATATGAATAAAACCAAGGTTTCTTCATGTTTTAATCTGTATTTTAACCGAAACATCGTCATAAAATTTACATGGGTACACGGAATAAAAAAAAATATTTTAAATTTATAAACTTGTACTCAAGAAAGAATAAGTACCTACTGCGAAACTTAATTGTATCATACCTTAATTTACGAAACTACATGTAATATAAATATTAACAAATTAAAATCTAATATACATATACAAAGTTAAACAACTCAGTTAAATTATTAACTAACCATTTAAGTTTGGTAATAATGTCAATACAGTGGTTTCACACTAGGGTATTTTTCGGCGCGTTCACGCGTCTCTTGTTTGTTTTTGTGTAGTGCGAAACAGCGAGATTTGACATTTTCCGTTACAAGGATAAGCGCGTATGTAAGCACATTTCACGAAACTACCGTATAAGCGCCGGCAAAAACGCTAGTTTGAAAACGCACTAAAAGTATTTGTGCGTTAAGAGAATCATCTTATGTTTTCGATGGAATATCAAAATAAATAACAATACAATTAGTAATTATAATAATAACAGTATTATTAGTATTTATAAGTAATGAAAAATAAACGATAATTTCCACAGATTAATAAGATTCTGATTCAAGTAAAGCGATATAACTTAGTATGTACGATTTGTCTCTAATGGCCAAGCCACACTAGATACGTTTCGGCTACGTTTTCACCAGAAATGTGCAAAGATGCGTAGCGAGGAATAGGTTTGTTAAGAACCATCATTTACATTAAATCAATGGATGAAGGGTAACTCGATTGGCTCTTAACAAAAACATTCCTGTCCATGCAGCCTCGCACATGTCTAATGGAAACGCAGCCTTAGCATCGGCGATTAGGGACACGATATTGAATCCGATACTTTACTCACATTTTACCTTTTGATTCGATACTAGTATTCAGAAATTCGATACTTCCTTTCGATACTTAGTACTAATGTCAGTACTTAGCATCAAGTATCGATTCCATAAAAAGAACTGTTTTTCCATTACTGTATAAACAGGTTCAGTAATAACTTCACTCACCTGCTACATCTGTACCCTCAGAGAAATTATTTTCGAAGGCAGGAGTAACAATAAGTAGAGCAAGGAACAGACTTGAAGGAAAAAGAGTTAATAAACTCTTGTTCCTCGGTGACTGCACTGAAGAAGAGTGGAATATTTAAGTGATTTTGTTTATCTCTTCTCCATAAAGTCTTTGCTAGAAATAAAACCTTTTTTTGTACTTAAGTCGTTTTTTTTTAATTTTCATTGTGGTCCATTAATAAATCACAATAGGTCACATCCATGGTGTGTGCGTCTCTGTTGTGGATGTGAATTAATTTAAAGTAATAGGGACTAACTCCTAACTCCAAATTTATTCAACTCTCACACTCACTACTCATATCGATACTTGAGTTTCGATGCTATTACTAATTTGATACTTTTGTTTCGATACCGATACTATATCGATATCGATACTTATGGTTGCGATATCGTGTCCCTATCGGCGATCTGCTATTATCGCGTGAGCATTACTGTGCATCGATGCTGTATCGCACTTTGGCAACATCGATTGCCGATAGCGGAATCGCAGGTTTTAGCGTTTTCAAGAGCACACGGTACAGCGTTCGGTCACTACGTTTAGCTTTTTAAATGCAACTATGTAAATCACTAATCGTCGATATCATATGTATGCTATTTTTTGAAATTTTTTGAAAAATTATATTGTATATTCTTATATTGTATGGTTACTATTTTGTATATTCGATTTTTAACTACTTTGTCCATGCTGTGTAGTGGAGCCTTTTTGTATATCGTGTGTTATAAAATTTATTATCAAAAATATACGTGAATTGCCATACCTTGATACAAATCACAATATAGGATGGATTCTGAATTGAGCGCCTTTAAGACTGGTATCTTGTAGATACTGCTAGAATATAATAATATATTTATGTATAACTTATCTTACTACACTAAACTTACACTTAATTAAATTACAAAATTGTTTGACCACTGCCATCTGTCGGTGAGTTGTGGCAAAATGTTAATTAACAAAATCATAACATCAATTACAAATAGAATTATTTAATGGCTATTGGAGAAACGGTTAAATAATATTTATAAAAATTTTAAAACAATACCTCCCACCCAAAATCACAGCACAATCAAAAAATGTTTTACACATTAAGTAACAAAAACATTCATGTAATGTTAAATTTGGAAATTTTTACCTGTATCCCTGTAAGTACTATTAATAATCTTAATAATGATCTTAATAGTAATTAAATAAAAAAAATACATACCAAATCAACATATTTTATACAGTTGTTTTGATTTCAGTTAAGTACCTATAAATGTCTTTTTTAAATAATATATCTTATCTTACTAAAAAATTTGAGTCTTTTATTTTAACATAAATATTATTGTATTTTTCTAGTCAATTAGACTGGTATTGGCACCGGCTTTCCTAAACTTAAACCAACTTATTAGTAAAATACATTACAGGTCGATTTTTCAATCCCCAGGTAAAGTTATTAGTCAGTTAATACCATCGCAATCGATGTCATACCTATGAGTACGTGGACAGCGCTAACTTTATTCGACGAAGTTTATCCGAAGTTAGAAGTTTTATCCGAGGATTGTAAAATCGACTCCATGTGTAGTGTAGACCTGGGACAGTTAATTCATTTTTGTTCCAGTATAATAAATTAAAAATAGAATTTTCTATACTAAACGCACTCCTATACTTTAAAATATGAAGCCGAGCGAGCTCGGGAGCGTGCACATTCCGCTCGGCTACGGAGCCGAACGTATATAACGTCACCCGGCGCAAATCCCTGTAGCTTCGGAATTAAGAATAAAGCTACAGTATCCCCTGCCTGATCGCAAGAGGCGACTAAAAGGAGGCTTCCGGGGTTGTGGGCGGTGAGAGTGAGAGCTTGACCCGTTCAGCCAGCAGCCTCGGGAAGGACGGCGGACTGTGCGTGCATTACATATACGCATGCCTGGTGCATGCATCGGATGGTGCAGGAGAGCACATCTGCTCGCCCAAAGATGGACCCGTTCCTTCCCAAGCGCAGAGGCAGGCCACCGAGGCGGTTTTAGTGCGGTACAAATCCCATATCCCCTCTCCTAAGGTGCCGGTAACCTTTTGAAGGTTTCCCCCGATACAAAAAAGGTACTCCTAGTAACTATCCATTCTGCTGGCATTTCCAGGCTGGCAACTCTTATTAGATCCCATGTCTGGGCACTTGGGCATTCTGGGGCTGAGACATTGGGTATCTTAAGCAAATAAATAGTTCTTGAAGTAACGAAACGGCCGAGCCACACACTTTAACTGAAATATGTAGCGTGATTTTTTTATTCGAATGGAGTAGCAGACGAGCACGCAGGCCACGTGGTGTTAAGTAGTCGCTGCAGCCCATTGACATCTACACAAAACCTCAAGCAAGCATGGGTAAGTCTTGTCTGAGGTCGTATGCAGTTGCGCTGCTACTCCGGAGACTGATGGTCGCCTCATGTAAGTGTGGCCGGAAACTGCACCTTTCCACCGAAACACAATAGAATTGCTTCACGGCAGAAGTGGGTGCAGCGATGGTACTTCCCCGGGCGAACGATAATAAATCTACCACACAATAATAGTTCTATCACATACAAAAGTTAAACGTAAATATTTTGACAAGTCTACACTGATTGTAACTTTTTTACTAATAAGGCGATTATAGTTTTGTTACGTTGTTTCATTGATTAAGCTTTTCTTGTATACGTTGTTCTGCATCAACTCCATCTCTCTCGCCGAGAAGGGTGTGAGAAGCTTCTTCCGGGTCTTCTTCTTCTTCTTCTTCTTCAAGAGCGTCAGCGTTCATGTCGTAGTTTCGTTGCATCAGCGTATCCGGCATAGTGAATACCACGCTGCCGTAAGCATTCGCTGAAACCATTCAGTATGAAATTGTAATATTTATTTTGCCTTATAGTACATTTTGTGGAGTCAACCTAAAATTCTTTTTTTTTTTCAACCTATTTTATGTCCCACTACTGGGCTATGTTTAGTGAAACTTTATAATTTTGTGGCAAATATTTATTCGTATAAATGCACCTTTACATTCATTTGTCTGCTATATAATATTTTGTGTAACAGAAACCGTATTATTTTGTTGTGTTTATTTTGTGTGATATACAATTTTATTCGTTTAATTATTTATTTATAATTTTATTCATAACGTTTTATTTTTGCTTAACCTATGCTTTTAAATATATTTGCAATCTAATTTTCTATGCGTGCATGCATTCTCTATCTACAAAAGTTAATTAGCATAAAGCTAGCAAAAATTATCTTATAAGCTCATATAAATATGATTTAAATAATAATACAAATGAGAATTTTGATTTTGAATAGCGATGGCCGAGTGGTAAAGACCACGGTCTCCAACACGGACACAAAGTAATTTGTAACGTGCGCAATTTTATCTGTGCTCCAGGGTGATGGAAAATATTGTGATATTTAATTGATAAGGTACGATGTTTGCCATCGCCGTGCATGCCTGAGAACTCATAATTTCTCGAAGGCATGATGTCCAGCAATCCGCACTTGGCCAGCGCGATGGACTATGGCCTTAATCTCTCTTAGTTGTGAGAGGAGACCTGTGCCCAGCAGTGGGATACAAAAAAGTTGAAAATTTTTAAATTACTTTAAATAGCTCATTCGTCTTTAAGTTCTCTGTAGCTTACAATAAATTTACCAGTGCTACTCCAATGTCGTAGTGATGTCAAGTTTTGAAAATCAACCTACCAGTATCGGTAGGTTTGGTGCCGTACTCCCGCCGCTTCCTCCAAATGTAGCTGATGAGGATGATGACGGCGGTCACCAGCAACAAGCCGGCGCCGCCTCCCAGCAGCCATAATAGTTGAAGACCAGCCATTCTGTAACAAACATGATAACACCAATAAGAGCCATCAACTGTTGATTGCGTAAAATGAAATGAAATGAAATGATTTTTTTTAACAAACTCTTAGTGAACGTTATTTTTTTTGTTTTGTCTGCTCTGGGTGCACTGCATGCATGGGTGAGAAAATCTTCAGCCTTCCGTAATTGCCTTGCTTTCAGTAATTAAATGAGATATTTATTGAGCTGTCAAAACACGACATTCAATTCGAAAATCTATGGTTGCTCACCGTTGCTTTATTACATAACACTCGGTCATAATGATCAACAAAAATGCCGTCAACACAAAGAAATTGAAAATAAAAGAAGATTATGACATGCGTCCTACAAGATAAGAACAAAACTCGAAACTTTATTTACTTAGATAAATCAAAACCTTCACCACTTACCCGGTAACCGTCGAAGCTTCTTGTTGCTCTTCCAGGAGAGGATAGGTACATGGTGTTCCGTCGTCGCACCAGCAACCCTCACCTGAGCAGTTGCCGTGACATTTGTGGCAGTTTTCTCTGTGAAAGAATAAAAAGGAGGAATTAGTATTTCCAAATGTTCTATTTAGAAATAAAATTGAAATAAATAACTAATATACTTAGCTAAGGTAGTTCTAAAGGGGAAGTTTATTAATAGAGTAGCTGACCAGCATGCAGGCTAAGCAGGTACAGGTGGTAACTGCAGCTCATGGATATCTACACACAACCTCAAGAATGTCGGAGTATAGGCATAGTTTGAGGGCTACTCCTAATACTGATTATCGCATGTACATAAGTCTTCAAAGACCTACATAAGCTGTATTGTACATCGGAATCGATGAGGACTATACGTAGTACATACTAAGGTTTTCGACTTACACACAGCCTTCGATGTACCAGGGCTGCTGTATATACCTTCAAATTGCTTGTGTAATATACGGTTCATGGCCATGGTCTGCTCTGCAACGACCACAAATGTAATTTTTGCGCAATATTAAAATAAAATACTTACGGTTCGACGCAGGATCCATTGAAGATTTCGTATCCCGGACGACATGTGCATATGCCCTCAATGTTACATATTCCATTATCACATAATCCAGGGCATGGCTTGTAACAAACTGACGGATCAGTAGAATTTTTCGTGTAACCAAATCTACATACACACTTCTCAGGAGAACGGCAATCTGCATTGATGCATGGAATCGAGCATTTTGGTGAACAGAGGAGAGATCCAGGCGTTTTTACATAACCTTCGTCACACTGACAGTTTTCTGGAGCAATACATACGCCGTGGTCGCAATTCGAGCAAGAGGGTACACAAACTGAACTGCTATGTCTCTTATACCCAGAGTTACAAGTACAAGTATCCGGAGAAGTACATGTAGAGTTGACACATCTTTCTCTGCAGACTGGTTGACATTTGCCTCCAACAACCATTTCGTATCCATCATTACACGTACATGTGTCCGGGGCTGAGCAGTAACCATAAAAGCAAGGTTCAGTACAAATCGGTGAGCAGACGTTATTTATTCTTGTGTACCGGTCGTGACATCTACATTGATTCGGTGCAATACATTCTCCGTGATCACAGTTGTCACATTTGGGCTTACATTCCCACGGACTGAGAGGCTCGAAGCCAAAATTACAAGTGCACTTATCGGGTTCAGTGCAGGTCGCATTGACGCACGACTTCTGGCATACAGGTTTACATAAAAACTTTAATTTTGTGTCTAAAACAAATCCAGTGTCGCACTCACAAGTATCGGGTTCTATGCATCTACCGTTTACACAAGGTTCACTGCAAGATGGAACGCATGTTTCATTATCCTTCACATATCCAGGGTTGCACATGCAAGTGTTTGGAGCTACACAAATGCCATTCGAGCAAGGATCGTCGCATTTAGGTTGACACTCCAACGTTTCAGGGTCATTGCTAAAACCGACCTGACATATTGGTGCACAGTGAGTCATATTAACTTTTACGAATCCTTCGATGCAGTCACACGTATCATCGTTTATACAATTTCCATTCACGCAGCCTGGGTTGCATTGTGGTGCTACGCAGACACCTTTGGTTTTAGGGATTAATAGTGGATCACAAACGCAAACATCAGGTTCTGTGCAGGTTCCTCCTATGCAACCCGAGTTACAAATTGGCTCGCATGCATTTTCACTTTTAGAAAACATATATCCTTTGCAACATACTGGCACCTTTTCGTTCACATACTTTTGCTGAAACAGACAAAAATTTACGTTTTAATTTTAAAAATAAACTGCTTCATTTTTATCTCTGGTGTGAATAAAATTAGAAAAAAATATGTCCTCTGCAAGTCTATAGATTTAAAATCTTTAGCAGGCTTTTCCGATTTTAAGCAGATTTTTGAACGTACTGGTAGATGAACAACCTAACAATTAAAAATCCTTAATGTATAAATCGACTCAAAATCTCTGTCTTAAAACGCAGTTTATTTAAAGATGTTCTATGTCATGAAGTCCATTTGGCTATGAATATTGTTAGGCATGTATATGCGTATTGTTTTAAAGGCCGTTTATAGTCCAGTAGACACTCTTACTTTATTGGGGTGACAACATGTTTGCAGCAAAAATGAGTATTCTGCGTCTTGGAAAGCGCAGGTAATTAAAATACTGTCAAAAAATCTTTGTGATATACTGCTTCATACGATATCTATGGCTTTCAGTAATAACGGTTACAGGAAAAGCTAATTTGAGAAAATAGATAAGTGATAGGCAGAGTTCTGCAAAAAGTGTCAAAAGAAAGCCTGTTTTCATTTGAAATTTTTGTCAAACTTGTTTTCTACACCAGAAGTGTGGTCACACGTCAATTTGCTACTAGTTACCGTCAATATTTTTTAAAGTTTTTATAACTTCTCAGATTTATTTGCTAACGTTTCAAAGGTTTAGGTATACAAGCGCGCTTGTCTGTACACATCACCACAACAATTAGAATCGATTGGACTTCGTGAAACAGAATATCTATACAGAGCCCTTAGTGTAAGTTTGTAAACGCGCAAACGTTACTACTGCGTAAGAGTTAAAATTGGACAGATAGATCTTAACCTGAAAGGAATAGGTCGATAATTAAATTCTTAACGCAAACGCTTTAGTAACGTTTTCGCGTGTGCAGACTTACACTAAGGCCTTAGACCATTATTATAAAGAAGAAAGATTAAAATCACTCACTCTCGTAAAACAACCTTTAGCATTGCATATCCTTCTTGTCCGTTGTACTGGCATACTGGAAATAAATACGTAGTAAATTCAAGTATCCTGTTTTAATGGATTTTTATGATGAAAGTTAATAAGAGCAGCGATGACCGAGTAAAAACCGCGGTCTTCGACGCGACCGATCCCCGGCTCAACTCCTCGGCGCGCACCTCTGACAAAGAAATTTGTAATGTGCGCATTTATCACTGCTCCACGGTGATGGAAAATATCGTGATATTGAAGTGATTACGATGTTCTCCATCGACGTGCATGTGATGCATGAAAGAGAGAAATTCAGAAAAAGAGAAATTCAGAATTTCTGGGAAGCTTGACGTCCACCAATCTGCACTTGGCCAGCGTGGTGGACTATGCCCTAAATCATTCTCTCCATCTTGTGAAAAATTTTAGTTAATTTATTAAATAAATAAATAAATATACCCTGTGTCGTGGATACCATGTACACATACAAATACAGAAACACAAACACCCAGACCGAGAACAGAAATTTAAACTCATCATTCAAATTTCTGTTTCACCGGGAATCGAACTCGGGATCCTTCGGTTGGCAGTCCGGCATGGTAAGCATTGCGCCACACGGATCGTCAAAGAATGAAATTAATACCTTTAATACCTAATATTGTCAGCTGAATTCAACAGAAGTACAAAAGTTAGAGTTAGTACACGGACGAGTAAAAAAAGTAAGTTAGTAATAAATTATTTTTCTAAATTAGTTATTCTTTACTTTATGCATTACAAACCACTCAATATTTCATAAACTGTAACAAGTAGTTTATGAACTATCCAGTTGTCCTGGATCCTGGACTCAGCTGGTGATATTTTCATTCCTCATAAACGGAAAAATAGGGAACTAAATCTATACAAATAGATAAAATTGAAGTGTCTGTTTGTAATACGAGTATTAAAATAACCGCTTTTTACTACGAATGTACACACAGACAAAGTTGCTTTCGTATTTATTCAGGGCCGGATTTAGGGGATGGCAACCGGGGCTACAGCCCCGGGGCCTCCACAAAAGAGGGGCCCCCACAATAAAGACTTCGCAAAAAAATATTCATATTCAGACTAGTACACACTAGTAAGTACCTAAACAACTTTTCTTTCTTGTTTCCGATTAGGTATATTTACATGTTTGTTAAATAATAAAATAACCAGTTGGTTCCACAATAAATTGTTGGTAATTTGAAAACACGAGTCACGACTGAAAAAAGTTGTCCATTTTATTTGGAAAATAATTTGGGGCCTCCACTCCTTTGTTGCCCCGAGGCCTCCAGACCTCTTAATCCGGCACTGTATTTATTATATTAGTATGGAAGTATTGATTATATGTAACACTGCATTTACTTTAAAGACTTTCAGGGATGTAAAATGAGTACATAGCAATCTGTACCTGGTATTCCAACAATTTTCATTCTATAGATTGGATGTACGCTTAATTTCATTTCATTTCATTTCATTTCAACTATCTATTTCAAAGATAATTTGAGATTCATCAAGTGTCGAACCGAATGTTTTTGGGGAGAGTCCTGTACATTCTAAATTCGCTATCGTTGGTATACAATAGGCATGATGACAGATTTTTAAAACTTATCACACGCAAACAAAAATAGAAGCAATAAAAACCACAAAAATACCTACTCCCGTAAACAAACATTAGGATCCCCCCTCTTCTGGGCCTGCACGTATAATAAGAACTCCAAAATAAACAAAGTCAATGCACAAAGGAAACGCACTTCCATTTTGAATTTTGAACACTGCCTTTATACAGCTTATACTGGTAGCTTCCACGATTCGCGATATATTATCACTTCCGTTGCGTTAATAAACAACCCAACTGTGGTTAATGCTTCCCACACTATGACCAACACGATCGTCTGTCTACAACATACGGATACGACTGAATATCGGCTCCCTGTGTTATTAAAAATTAACGATCTAATACAGGATGTTTTGTGTACGGAATAATTAAATCTGTTAAAGTAAAGGACTAAACCGCAATGCGACCGGGATTGAACTAACGTTATTCAAAAGTGCTAAAGCTTTTTACAAAGATTATTCATGACTCAGAATTGTCGGATATTTTGGTAACGAGTGTTGCGTCCTGCTGAAGTAAACAACGATTAGGGATACTAACTAATTAATTAATGGTTTACGATTTAACAAAAGATAAAGGTTGCTGGTAACAGTTGTAAATAATTACCAGTAAATGATTTTTAGCTAATAAGTTATATTTAATCGGTCGATTATTTCAAACTCTCTTTCTTACGTACGAATACTAAGCATACCGTTAAAATTCTTCTAAGTCAACCAACCGCAATTAGCCAGCGTGATGGACGGTGGCCCACATCCCTCTCAATGTGCCCAGCAGTGGGACATGTAAAGGGCTGTAAAAGGAAACTATTGAAGAGACTCAGAAACATACTCTACCACGCTTCTCCTATACATGCTCCACTCCCCGTGTTTTATTAGAAGTTCTACGGATTACTAGTCTAGTCTTACAATGCCCAATAAAAATTACTGCAACTTATTTCGCTCTCTCGTTATGAAAACTACGATATCAAAGAAATGTCCCTGATTTCAAATGACCTTAAAAATATAGTTGTCCCAAACTCGTCTGACATCATTGTCATATTACAGTAATAAATAAAACTCGCGTTGTATTTGATTTAGTTTATATTGTATATTTTACGCACAGAATATTGAAAAAAAACCGTGATTCTATACTTGAATATTATAATGTCATAAGGCAAACGATGGCAGGACGAACATTTATTGGACGATAATTTTATCAGGGGATGGAAAAATTGACCCTAAGGACATTAGAACAAATACTATAACTAAGAAAATATGTACCACAATAGCAAATATATACTTGCTCTACAGTAAAAAAGATATCGTGATGAAATCAGCATGCATAAGAGTTATCCAAATATTATTAAGGCCATGAAAAGTCCCTTGCTCTTGGACCGGCGTAGTAGGCCCAGCAGTGGATTATTAAAATGCTTGTAGATGATGATAACGAATCTATAGATCATTAATACGAAGTCGTAAAGTTTACGTAGTAGCGAAGACTACTTTATTTAGTACTTACGGGAGGAAACCTTCAAAAGGTACCCGGCATCTTGGGAGATGATACAGGGTTACGTGGGATTAGTATCGCACTAAACCCCCTCGGTGGTCTGCCTCTGCGCTTGGGGAGGACTCCGGGATCTCCAGTGGAACGCACCGGTGTCCTCCGCGCGCGGCGTCCCAGTAGGGGACCATTCTCGGAAGAGCAGCTGTCCTCTCCTGAACCTTCTGATGCTTACGGCGGCATGGGGCAACGCACACACCACCGTCCTTCCCGGAGCTGGTGGCTGGACGGATCGAACTCCCACTCTCACTGCCCACTACCCTGGAAACCCCCTTTTAGTCGCCTTTTACGATCAGGCATGGGAAACCGTAGCTCTATTCTTAATCCCGAAGCTAAGGGAATAGTGAAGACTACCTAGGTATTTACTTTCCTACTGTAAATAAAGCTAAATTATCCTTGTTACATTTTAATCTTCAACATTTCGGTCTGTCGTAAACACTATACTGAAGTTAAAGTGGCACTAAGGACCTCTTTCACCACCTTCAAGTAAAATGACAAGTACGCTAATTGTCGGTTAAAGTCACCCGTAACTTCAATTTCAATTTCACGATGTTCGAGTAGCACTAATCTAACTAAATATGATAAACTGACCCGTATCATACCTTTTACTTGCCAATTAACTTTACTTGGGACGTAACTAATCAACACTTTACTTGGAGATGGTAAACGAGGCCCTAAAGTACTTAACCCTAAGTACAATTTAACCTAATTAAAACTTATTCAATATTTGTTTATTAGCTTAAAACATATAGCTACTACAAAGATATCAACAACAGAACTTTGTTACATTATTATCATACATTGTAGCGCTTACTAAATTAATATCTTATCATTTTTTGTGTCTGTATGACTAACATTGCTTCATTCATGAAATTTTGACCTATGTTACGAGTATGACCTTATTATTAAGACCTTATTCATTGAATGTTTTTGAGCAGCGATAACTCAGTTCTTTGTTTTATCTACGAAATTTTGTTTATGAAAGAATACATTTTTTCCGTTTCATTTTGAATAACTAGCTTTTTTAAATTTTTTTTTTTTTACTTAATCACCTAGAGCCAATGACCGACCTAAAACATTAGCTTTTAAATATAAGACTTGAGTAAAATTATCTCAAGCTTTTAGAATAGCAGACTAAGTATCTATCGAGTGAATTTTTATAAAGACCGCATAAACCTTGTGTACCTACTGTATATATAGTATAGTATAGTGTATATAGTTGAAATACTGAGTATGCTTCTTGAGGTGAAAAGTTAATTAATTTAACTATCCTGATCCAATTACTTTAATCACTGATCGTTTTTAAACGACTAAGTGCCGAAATACTAAGTTTCATACCAGCGTACCTATTTTTCGGCGCGTTCGCGCGTCTTTTGTTTGTTTTTTGAAGCGATTTTTGAAGATTTGATATTCCGAAAAATGCGCTAATTTGAAACCGCACCTAATTATGATTATTATGATAATGTCAAAAAATGTGTTTCAGCAACAGGAATCCATTATTATTCCGTTTATATTATCTGTGTCATTCCATTTTCAAATTTTATCTAATACCTTTAAACGAGCATTTCTTGTATATATCTAAATTAGTACGTAAGTACATTATTCTTAGTCTAAGATCTAAATATATTTTTTAAATCTCGGAAACGGCTCCAAAGATTTTGATGAAATTTAGTACACTGGTTGCGGGGATTCATGCATCCACAAATTTTTATTGATAGAATTTGTCGTTTTTTTTAATGTTTATGCAGTTAAATATAAAATTACACTTACCGACATCTATTGGAAAATATTAATAATATTGTGGCGTAGAAAGTAGAAAGCCGTCAAATGGTCAACATTTGACAATCCACCCTTCAAACAAATGACAATGTCGATAATTATGAAAGACCTCTATAAAAATTTCGTCAAGGGAATTAAAGCTTTCTTCGTCGAATGGTTACGAAAGCCGACTACGGAGCTAGAGACCCGGGTTCAAATCTCAAGTAGGCAAGTTGCGTTTTTTATTTTTTTGTGACAATTTTCTTTTTAATTGGGAGCTAGGTATTTCAAAAGGATTTGTAAAGTAACACTAAATCAATGAATGATTTGCTTAAAAATAAACCAAGTAAATAAATTGTTTGTATCCGAGCAACGCTCGGGCGTCCAGGTACTTTATTCTTTATATTGGACGCTACTTTTCACTGACTTTTCAAGAACTTACCTTGTTTAATGTACATTATGGATTATTAATGGGCATAATTTTAACAATCACTCAACATTATTACATAACTGTATGGAGCTTTCTTTATAAAAATACCTCAAATCAGCTAAGTGGTAATCGAGCTCCAAATTCCTTTCAAATACAAACACACAGACGATAAATGTTTATACATTTTAAAAATTGCCATAGTTCAACTCAAAAACCGGCCAAGTGCAAGTCGGACTCGAATGGAGTAGCAGACGAGCATGCAGGCCACGTGGTGTTAAGTGGTCGCTGCAGCCCACCTACATCTACATACAGCCTCAAGCAAGAACAGGTAAGTCTTGTCTGAGGTCGTATGCAGTTGCGCTGCTACTCTCGAGGCTGGTGGTCGCCTCATGTAAGTGTGGCCGGTTTCATTTTATTTAAAAATCACGTTTATTGTATGGGAGCCTCCTTAACTATTTATTTTATATTATTTTTTGTATTAATTGTTATAGCGACAACAGAAATACATCACCTGTGAAAATTTCTAATGTCTAGCCAACACGGTTCATGAAATACAGTCTGATGTCAGACAGACGGATAGACGGACGGACAGCGGATGCTTAGTAATACGGTCTCGTTGGCACCATTCAGATACGAAAATAAAAATTATGCTATTAATGGTTAGCTCATCAAAATCAGCACCCATCAATATCCTGGCTGCGATTCCGGTTACTTTTTTATATGACAGCAATAGAGCATGCAGGCTATGTAGTAGGTACCTATTAGTGGTCGCTGCAATGCATAGGTATGTAATGTGTGTAAGACAACCTCAAGCTAGTGTGAGTTTTGATCTATTTTCCGAATTTTTATTTTTTGATATATTCTATTATATATATTATTATAGTTAATGGTCATTCCATGTAAGAACGGCTGACCACCCGCACCTTTTAACCGAAACACAATAGAAGTGCTTCTCGTCAGAAATAGGTGCAGCGGTTAGACTTCCGCGGTCCGTTCCTACCTTTTTATGTATCCTAGGGGAAATCTTCAAAGGGTACCCTGTGACCTTAGGGATAAAGGGTTATTTGGTATATTAGGGAAAACCGTTTCGGAGTGCCCTAGCGCTAGAAAAATACACCGGGGTCTCCATAAAAACGCAGGTATGTCCTCCACGCGTGGCGCCTCAAAAATATCTCCATCATTTGGAGAGTGCTGGTGCCCTCCTGCACCTTCCAGTGCTTGCGACGGCATGCGGACTGCCGGGGCTGCTAACTAAAAAAAAAACTTCTTAATCCCGAAACTACAGGAAGGGACTGATAGTTCTAACATCTACAAATCAATCCTACTTAACTTTGAAAATCGCTTACTTTCCACATAGTCAACTATAACTGATATGCCGTTAATACTACAGTCTAGACTATACATACTTTCATTTCCTTTATATATTCGTGTCATTAATAACTATGCCACGTGCGAACTTCCAAAAAGTAAGGGTCAAAATGAATTCGGCTTCGCAAATTAATTCTGGCGGTTTAAGTTGCAACTGCTGAGAATATGAATGTTTATAGAACGAACGAATATATTTACCACGAATAATTGTCACCTTTTTACTACGCCTTTTCAGCACCCTAAAAATGAGGGTCAAACACTAATTTGTGTATTACTAACTAGGTGGATACCAAAAGTGTGAAAAAACATAAAAATCAATTAAATTATGACGTAAATATTTGCGAAAATAGTAAGTGAACCGGCCTCCAATGCGGGAGTCCCCAATTTAAATCCCGGCGCGTACCTCTGATTCAGAGTTTTTATATGTTTTTAATGAACGAATTAGCGGGCCAGATAGCCAAGCTTGAATACTATTGCAAAAGTAGTTGAAACTTTTCGACATGATTGATTACACAAAGCGGTCCTTCCATAAAAATTATATTCTAAGAACCTGATATAGATAAGCAAAACATTAGATAACCGATTAAAGACGTTTGTATGCTGCTATTGTCCAGTCAATCAGATTTACTGGTAAGTGTCACATCCTTAATTTATTTTATTGCTGGCCGCAGTAAATTGCGCAGGTTTTTGGGCCAGTTGGTACTTGTGACATTACTAGTAAATTTCTGCGTGTTTACTTCTAGTTTTTAGATAAAATGATGTTTCACACTCATAGCCCCTCAGTAGGGTAGATATACCCTGTGTCGTCGGTACCATGGACACATAAAAAGACAGAAACACAAACATCCAGACCGATGGACAGAAATTTAAAGTCATCATTCAATTGGCAGTCCGGCATGGTAAACATGGGTCATCATAAATGATAAAATAGTACGGTATATGGTAAAATAATTTTCAGTAATAAAAAGTGAATGTATAGTTTCGCATTTGAGAATCCGAATCTAACCAATATCAATAAAAAAAACATCTCTCAGTACCTTTATAAAACAAAAGTATTACTTATAGGATCACTTAGTAATCCAGAGACAGGATCGACCGCACATCTGATAAAATCTAAACCTTCTTTCTCAGAATAGCGTGGATATATCAACTTTAATATAAAATGCTGGTCTGCTCCTACTTGTGAGTGTGAACCTTAGAGCATCTAACCTGCTCACCCGTCTTTTAATGGCTGGCTGGCTGCAACCCTTTTTGCGTCCCACTGCTGGGCACGGGTCTCTGCCTATTATTGGGGAGGCCTGGAGCTTACTCCACCACGCTGCTCCAATGCGGGTTGGTGGAGATGCGGATTAGTGGCCAACCCGCTGTCGGATGTTTTCAAACCGCCCATAAGGCCTCCGACAAGGTTTAACGACTGTTATCATCGACAACAACCGGGACCGACGGCTTAACGTGCCCTCCGAAGCACGGAAACGCGCATGAAATTTTTAGCCACTAGCGGTCACCCATCTCACACCCGACCGCACCCGTTTGGCTTAGTTGCATAGATCATTTGCGTTCTATGCTAACCGCCGGGCCATGCGCGCTTCGTTCTTTCAATAATAAGGATTTATAACGGTTAATTGCATAAAGTTTTTTTGTAGTGACTTGCTGTTTATTTAATTTGTCACTCACCGTACTTATCTATTTTTGATGCAACTTTCTCCGATGACAAAAGTGTCACTTTCAAAACAATAAAGATGTAATACTGATTTTGCAATTGAAACAAAATTCGAAAAACAAAGATGTACATTACTACTCGATTATATCACGCTAATTTATGCGAGTATGTAGTAATAAAATTGTCAGTCCGTGCGTCGGAACATTACATCTGTCATTGTTTAAAGCAGAAACAATTTATATTGCCTCGTCGTTTTATTTGTAAGATTCGCATAGCATTAAAGAACCTAACCTACTCAATAACTTCCAGGTTTACCTAAAACAATTTAGACCACACACGGTCCACGCTAAATAACTTTTTATGGCATCGCAAAGTCTGCATATTGCCAGCGTCAAGTATAATTTTTGCATCATGTTTTTGCCAGTTTCGGTGAAACTGAACGACGATTAATAATAGACCAGGTAAAGTCAGTAAGTCGTCATTAATCAGTCAGTCAAGTCATTCAAGTAATCAGACATTCAAGTAAAGTGGTGGCTTCTTTACCAAAACGTGACCAATGGAATTTTGGAGGCAAGCCGAAAAAACCTATTTTGCACTGTTATTTTAATTCACAACACTCGTGCACTATAATTAACCTATATCGAACAAAATGCCATCAAATTTATCCGTTATAACTCAAATATACTCCAAGAAAGTAAAAATAAAACAAGAGCAATATGTTTTTTCGACTTCCCGCCAAAACTCCTAAGTAACTTTACATCATCATTATTATATATATTTTATTAATGACTTTTAAAATGTCATTTTAAGGTGTCAACACCGACGTTAAGTTATTTAAATATTTTTTATTTTAAATTTTATAATTTTGTGTTTACACAAATCTTATTCGGACCAATATCGCTACCCTCCTTTTTGCTTGATTATAGTTTAATGTAGAGCAGTGATGGCAGAGTGGTAAGGACCGCGGTCTCCTACGCGAAGATACCGGGTTCAAATCCTCGGCGCCTACCTCTGAGAGAGATTTAATTTTATTTGCTGACATTCCTCAACCTGCCTGCCTAATTAATTAGATTATTAAGTTCTCCACTAAAGCAACCTAAAGATATTGATTACTTACAAATTGATTCCATGAAAACTCTTATTAAAGGTACCTAATAAAGGTAACAAATACTTACTTTCTATAATGTGTCATTAGGTAGGTACCTACTAAATGATCCTGGTAATGAATCATTTCATGTGCATTAGTGTTAGTATTCCGTGTTAGTGACAAGTAAATGCAAAATTATAATAATTGGGTAATTTGACAACGTTTTTAATTTATAGCTCTTATAGCAGGCTAACGACCTTCAGTTTTAACTATTAAAACTGTCACTCTTGTGTCGTGTCACTGTCACGATACGTTTTAATTGTACAGTTCGACACTATATATTCAGGTTGTTCGAGTGAGGGCAGAAAACGTAGTTATTAGAAAATGTACAATAAATTTATAGGCGGTTTGAAAACATCCGACAGCGTGTTGGCCACTAGCCCGCAACTTAAAATTATAATATAAAAAACATGTATCAGCCAAGACAATATTAAAATGTGTTTATCTATGAAATTAAATAAGAAACATAAATGACAGACAAGACAATTTTGATAGGTGTGTCAAAATAGGTAAACAAACATTGTATCAAAGTAATGAAGAAATAAGCAAGGAAAAGTAAAGATAATAATAGAACAAAAGGAATATGTTATAAAAAATGATAATGGAAGTGAATGAAGTAAGTAAGTAACATGTAGTGTATTAATAACACTACAGACTCCCCAATAAAGGCGAAAAATGTCCGGCAATGGGACGCTAAAAAGGTTGCAGCTAGCCACAGTTAAGCACAGTTAAATATAATGCCTTTAAGATTTTTCTTTCATTACAGATCAGGCCAGCAGTGAAATATTTGCGGTAAGCGGTAATTGAATGAATTTTGGTAGATAAAAATTATAAAAAAGTTTGGATAAATCTGGGCATTGCACCCATTATCGTTAGCACCGGAAAGCGCCAAAGGTTAAACTTTTGGATATCCCACGCAAAGAGGACATTCGTATACAGTTCCTCTGTAAACTCTGGGTTATTGAAATAAATAAAAAAAAACAGGTTGCACTAACTTAACGTTGTGCATTTTTGATATTTTATTGGAATGGTTAGGAAATAATTTCGCACGAATTGCTTTTATTATCAGTATTATTTCATCTAGTGTTTTCAGTAGGTTTTCATCTAGTATTATTTATAAAATACTCCCTCATTTTTTTTCACTATTTCTTTGTCACTTTTTTCATTAGGTAATGGATGTTCTTTGTTCAATGTCCATATTTTAAATATTTGATATAAACGAATTTTACAAGTATAGACAGTCGAGCCGTCATCAGCTGTCACCCCTCCGTCTTACGAATATTCGATCAGGCCACTGGCCACGTGTTCTGACGCGAGTTTAAAAATTTTTAACCATCCCAAAAAAAGTGCACAACGCCGCTAAAGAAGTTTTCACTTCAAAAACTGGTTACCTTTGCTAAGATGCCTATTTAAGAGGCCGTATAAGAAATTTTGACGATTTCACAGATTTACTTGATTTTACACATAAGATTTTGCAGTTAAAATATAGTATTTCCATAAGTTTAAAAAAAGTGGCTACTTTCATTTAAAGGGGCTTAATAAAGCATTAAAAGTACTGAGACCCGTCAGTGTTATACGTGATTCTCTAAAGCATAGATTTATTATGACTTTGAGTATAAAAATCAATGCTATAAGGGCTAAATACAATAAATATTTTCACGGTGCATCGTATCTTACAAATTAAATCAATGAGTGGTGGCGGCCATCGCAAAATTGAAATCCAATGATTTGAAATTATTTGTTGATACCCATAAAATTGCGGATTCTACAAAAATATCTTATCCATCATTATTGATTTATTTCAGCTCAATCGGTTAAGAATATCTGCTTCAAAACTCAGTTGCTAGATATCACGCGAACAAACATAAATTTCAAGCGTTTATAATCCCTACTTCCCTACTAATATTATAAATTCGAAAGTAACTCTGTCTGTCTGTCTTTAAATACTACTATAACTACTGAACTAATTTTAATGAAATTTGGAACACATATAGAGTGGACCTTGGGAAAGGACATAGGCTTAACGTATAAAACGGGTCCACGCCGGCGAAGCCGCTGGCGGAAGGCTAGTTACTTATATAAATGTAGTTAAACATTCTTAAATTAATATTTTATTTCAACTTCCCTATGAGCTGAAATTCCACATTTAAATATTTAAAATATATTATATCGTTATGAAAATATAACAAATTTTAATTATTAAAGCAACACGTTATCAATTTAATGTTTGTTTTCCTCATACAAGATTTTCCTCATACAGATTCGGGTTGCTTGGGAGCCACTAAAACCTGACGAATACTTAAAACTTTATAAGTTCGTTATACTTAAAGCGCACATAACCCAGCGGGTAGCGTAGAACGCAAGTGACCTCAGCTAAGCCAAACGAATGCGGTCGGGTGTGAAATGGGTGACCGCTAGTGGCAAAAAAAAACATGCGCGTTTCCCTGTGTCGGAGGGCACGTAAAGCCTTCGTTCCCGAATGTTGTCGCTAAACAGTCGTTATACCTAGTCGGAGGCCTTATGGGCGGTTTAAAAACATCTAACAGCGGGTTGCCCACTAAAACGCATCTCCACCAACCCGCATTGGAGCAGCGTGATGGAGTAGGTAAGCTCCAGCCCTCCTCGATGGAGAGAGACCCGTGCCCAGCAGTGGCGCGCAAAAAGGGTAGGAACCAATTCCATTGTTCTGACCGAAAAAAAATCCAACAGATGTATGTCAACGAGAAGTCGTTGCTAAATGCCGGTGTGTATGTGAACTGTGGTCATTAATTTCACAATAACACCGTATCAATACCTACATTAATGTAACCCATGGAATTTTCCTATTGATAACATTCATATTCATAATAATAATAAAGTACATTTATATGTATGATGAAACTATGTAGATATACGTACACAATCAATTAAAACGTATACAGTTAGAATTTAACTAGGTCTTCGCCGTGGAGCTGCCTGTAACTGCTATGACCTAATGTTAAAGAGAAGAAAATTATTTTAATCAAATAATTGACATCATAGAAATGTTATATTCCATATCATAGATTGAGTTCCAATGAACACAATTAAAATAATATTCTAAGCTGAAAAAAGTGTATAGTACATATTAGTATAGGGTTTTTTTTATACCACACAGTCCGTTTTTTTTTTTCAGAAATTTGATAATGTTTAAATATCATTAGGACACAATAAAATGTCAAAATATTGTGAATAAATTTTGTCGTATCATTCTATTTAAATACTGTTAGACTGTATTTTCGTTTATAAACGTTCCACACTCATAGCCCCACTTTAGGGTAGATATACGTGTCGAGGGTACCATGGATAAATGCAATGACAGAAACACAAAACACCCAGACCGAGAACAGTTTCAACTCATCATTCAAATTTCTGTTTCGCCGGGAATCGAACCCGGGACCCTTCGATTAGCAGTCCGGCATTTTGGCCACCATTGCGCCACGCAGGTCGTCAAACAATTAAATACTTTTTTTTTTGGACAATTCACACAACACCATCTGATTCCAAACTAAGCAGAGCTTGTACTATGGTAATCAGAATGCTGATAAACATACTTATATAATTCTAAATACATATTTTAAATAGATAATTGTCCTAGGTGGGAATCGAACCCACGACCTCACGTTTCGCAGTCGGCTCATCACCCACTACGCCACGGAGGCTGTCCGTGGCGTAGCGTAGCATTATAGCAAGCAAAAACAATTATACTATCAGAAGTAGTCATTATATAAACCATTCATATATAATGCATTTTTTTCAAATGAAGCGTAAAGGAAATAGGAAAAATCATAGACTTAGGTATAATATACTAGTGGACCCCGCAGACATTTTCCTGCCATAAATACATTGAAAGAGGATTAGTTTCTTTATCATCTCAAGTTTTTATGTTACTGCCAAATAAAAAATATACAACAAATAATGACTGATGTATTGTTATTCAGACAATGTCAAACTTCTTGACGATGGCGCGAAGAATCAATGTTTGACAGTTACTAACAGAGCGAATCCGGCTGACGTTGTCCTGCCTTAAAATGTCAGAAAGAAAATAATATTGCGACGATAAATTTGAGATGTAACCTATCCTATCTTTCAAGTTAGATGAAACTGCACACGGTGTGCAAATTTTATTAAAATCGGTTAAGTAGTTTAGGAGTCCATCGCAGACAAAAACGTGACACGTAATTTTATATACATATATTAAAATAAGATTAGTAATTTTTAAGTCTATGGGAAAATTGTGATTATTGTGTTTACAAGCGTACAGACACTTGTCTTGTTATATCCTAGCTTTAGAGATCTGTACATAGTCTAGTCGCGAAGCAGAGTCTAGAACAAACAAACGTCCTCAACCTAGGTAACTTCATTTATTTCCTTCAGTTATATAATGAATACCTAACAGGACAACTTATTTCACGTTAATGCGGTTTCACCGACCGTTATTATCTCACACCTACATATTTGTCCTATATTACAATAGGAGCTAGAAAGCATCATTCATTTCCTATGGTGGTAGAACAATTATGGTTCCCCCGGGGAGGTACCACCGCTGCACCCACTTCTGCCGTGAACCAATTCTATTGTGTTTCGGTGGAAAGGTGCAGTTGCCGGCCACACTGACATAAGGCGACCACTAGCCTCCGGAGTAGCAGCGCTACTGCATACGACCTCAGACAAGACTTAACTATGCTTGCTTGAGGTTGTGTGCAGATGTCCATGGGCTGCAGCGACCACTTAACACCACGTGGCCTGCATGCTCGTCTGCTACTCCATTCAAATAAAAAAAATCCATCAATACAACCATCCGCCCACTGCTGGACGTGACCCTCTCCTAACGTTCGCCACTTGAACCTAACCTAACGTTCGCGAGTGGCCATCGGCATTTGAACTCATGGCACCCGCGTGGGATTCCGGTATCTTAGCTGCTTGACCATAGCTGGTTCAAATTCGCTGAAGCCATTAAACTCAAGATATTTCGGACGCGGAAAGCAGTTTCACCCCAAATTTACCACTTTTACCCCCAAATGGACTGATTTAAACAACAAATTTCAATATACACCCGTGTGGCCCACCCGACAACCCGTGTAGCGTAATGGTTATTATGGCGGACTACCTAACGGAGAGTCCTGGGTTCGATTCCCGGCGAAACAGAAATTTGAATGACGAGTTTGTCAAAATACAATCTCTAAAATACAATCTATGTATATCTGCAAATTTACACTCGGACCCATTCTTGAGCCTTCTATTTTGCGAACAATTTATGATTTGTTTGTGTGTATCGCTTACTAAACTTATTTCTTTCTTTTTACTTTTTAATCTGCCGTCGGGCTTTTGGTTCTTTTATATTTTTTTATATTGTGTGGATTCTTTCATGCTCCGTTATTTCCTTTAAATAGATCACGGACACATCTCCTGATATTATTTCATGCATAACAGTAGGTAATTAAATTCCTGTGGCTTATGTATTTATCAATAAATAAATAGTTTATAAACAACACTAAACCTACGTCAGTCGCCCTTTTACTGCACCAATACATAGTTCTAGGGTCTTCTTGGTAATCTACATTTACCCACATATAAGGAAATGCAAGGGAAAAGCACTGCATAATAAACAATTGTTCTCATCGAAGCGCTATTAATATTCAGCTGGGGACTGTTCCAACAAGCGCCGACCGATAAACTTATAATACTAATAACTATTTTACATATAATTGGGTACCTATTTCGTGATTCGTGATCTATCTACTTAATAATAATAAGTTGTTTACGGATGAAGTGACAGCCTATTTGACAGGAAACTTAATATACTTAAATACTTACTCAGTTACAGTTTGTTTTTACTGTTATTTTGTATTTTTATTTTATTTTATGTCATAATGATTGTTGTGCATTACAAACAATAAAGAGTTTATCTATCTGTCAGTTATTAAAACTTTAGTGACCTTAGAAGCACCAACACTGCATCAATTTTTCCGTTTAGCAACTCTATCGTTTTTGGTAGAAAAAATCAAGTTGTCAGCCACATTAACATGAGGTGACCATCCACCTCCGAAATAGTAGCGCAACTGCGCAAGACCTCAGGCTGTTAGATTCTGTACAAAAGCTCACCTACTATTTGTTAAATAAACAAAAATTGCAACACTAAGTCCCTGTAGCTTCGGGATTAAGAATTGAGCTACGGTATCCCCGGCCTGATCGTAAGAGGCGACTAAAAGGGGGCTTCCGGGGTTGTAGGCGGTCAGAGTGGGAGCTCGCTCCGTTCAGCCAGCGGCCCCTGGAAGGACGGCGAGGGTGCTTGGCCGCATGCCGCCGTAAGCATCGGAGGGTGCAGCAGAGCACATCTGCTCTCCAGAGGATGGGCCCGTTCTGGGACGCCGCGCGTGGAGGACACCGGTGCGTTCCACTGGATATCCCGGAGTCCTCCCCAAAAAAAGGCCACTTAGTGCTATGTGGTTTCTGCAACTCAGCTCAAGTCTTGTCATAATAATATACTACGCTGACACTTCAAAAACTGACTATCACACCTCAAATGACTGTGGACTAAGAATACAGCCGCGAACATTTAATGATGAAACTGTGAGAAATATGTAGCGAAAAAATCTAAACCTATGAGAAATATTGCTATCGGTCCCATGTCTGTTTTCTTTCTGAAGTATTTCGATTTCGCTTAGTGAAATTTGTTAAACTCTTACTGACAACTCTACAGATTCTATTTAATGAGTCTGGGCTGGCTAAGAACTTCTGAATCCATGAGCGCAACGCAAAATATTGATATGTCTAATCTGAACCTTCTTAGAGGTACTAGAGACTACCTAGCTAGGTAGTCGCAGAAAAACAGGAAAAATTCTCTGATAGTTGAAGGGATCCAGAGGTACGGCAAGCGATCCATGACTCTTTCAAGACGTGCTAGGAGAGTAAACCACCAAGAAAAGTCGCGACAACACAAAAAAGTCCTTTAAAATTTATGCCTTCAAATTTTACAGTACACAGAAGATTAAGACCCAGAAGCTGTTGCCAAAGAAACAGCGTTCGCTCTTTAAAGGGTTGCAAACAATGAAAGCTGATTGACGCGCGGCTAGACAGTTTTCTCAATATGTCATCGACCTTCCATTGTGGTGATTCATGTCTTACAATCGCGTAGCCGATAAATAGCGAGATGGCATCAATCATTCCATTCGCGTCATTGGCAATGCAAATGTCCAGTCCATCCGTTTGACGCTATCTCGCTGATATTGCGCGTGACCTACATGCTTTTGTTCAAGCTATGTAACTAGTCGCTCGAAATAATAGTTGATAAAGTTATATTAAGACGCCGCCAGTACAAAGACAGTGAGTAAGAAAGTGAATCGGTGACGACAGTTATATTTAAGATTATGGCTGCAACCCTTTTTGCATCCTACTGCTGGGCACGGGTCTCTCCCCACTATGGGGAAGACCTGGAGCTTACTCCACCACACTGCTCCAATGCGGGTTGTTGGAGATGCGGGTTAGTGGCCAACCTGCAGTCGGATGTTTTCAAACCGCCCATAAGGCCTCCGACAAGGTTTAATGATTGTTATCTATCGACAACAATCGGGACCGACGGCTTAACGTGCCCTCCGAAGTACGGAAACCACTTTTTTGTCACTAGCGGTCACTCATCTCACACCCGACAACGCCCGTTTGCATAGATCGCTTCCGTTCTACGCAAACTGCCAGGTCATGCGCGCTTAGAATGGTCTAAATCCCGGCGCCTGTTTACAAAAAAAATGGTACGTGGGTGTCACTTACTGTACAGTAGAGACTGTAGAGTCTTGGACGCTATGCATAGAAAAATCTAAATGCATAACTTAAAAAGGTTTCACTAAACTTTTAAAAAGACTTGGAAAGCAGGATAATTGTTCATTTATTTTTATAGGTATGATTTTTAGTTCCTTCTAAATCAATTAAAATTTAATCAATTGACTATAACTACGAACGATTAATATTAAATAAATTCTCCACCAACCCGCATTGGAGCAGCGTGGTGGAGTAAGCTCCAGGCCTCCCCCAATAAGGGGAGAGACCCGTGTACAGCAGTGGGACGTAAAAAGGGTTGCAGCCACGAATGATTAGCGACGTCACAAATCATTTCCTCATACTAATGTATGAGGCATATGAGGACATCACGTCAAGTATCTTAATTGATTCGGTAGTCCAAGACCGGATTTAGGAAAGTTTTGTAATCAAAACTTGCTTGCCTGAGAGTTTCTCAGATTTCAAAGGTATGTCAAGTATTCCAACCCTCACTTGTCCAGCAATGTTTACTAACATCCAGACCTATCGTGGAATGAATGGTCATAATAATATCACGTAGCTTAATGGATCCGAGAATTTTGAGATAACAATATGAACTAAGTTTTTCAGTTGGTTGTAAATGTTGTAATCCCGCCATCCATATTGTGTTGAGTTAGTGCTTGCAATCTGTCGTAGATGGCGACTATTGCGGATGCTAAATAGAATTAATTGTCATGTTACCACCAAAAGATGGCGACATTTTGCACAATTATCCCTACCTGTATATAATAATATAAGAATCTACATTTAATCTTCCGTTTCATTTGTTATATCGATAAATGTTATAAATTTGCATTAGTTAACTTAAAATATAAAATGATCGAATCCAAGACTTCATCTCTTTTCCCATAATTAAATGTTTTTTCCTGACAACATACATGCAGTGACATCTAATGATAGGGGCTGTAACTTAGTTCAAATCCCGCTTACGACAGTTAAATTAAAGATTAGGTTAAAAGGTTAAGGATATTGTATCAAAATAAACTTGTGTGTCCTACTAACGCTCACTCAATGTATAAATCTTAATATATATATATATAAAGTAAAGGGTTTTCTTTGTACGTAAAGACACGGTTATCTCTATTATCTAACTATTAACTATATTAACTCTATTAACTAACTCCAATCAACTTCCCGTTGGGGTGGTAAATACCCCTTAGTACGTAGATGATAGTAAGGGAGTTTGATCGCGGTGGATGGAGTGGGGAGCTGATGATGGAAGGTAATGCGACGGTTAGGAGTTGAGAGCAAATTCTTTCAATAAATGGGGTTTTGTTCGAAATCTTACATTCCTGAGATGGTCCAACTGTCCCAAGTCAAAGTCTGATGATGGGATCCCAGAGAAATCGATGGGAACATACAAATTACAATAATTGATTTTCATATTCTTACTAAAGCAAAACAGGCATTTGTGTATAAATATCATCATATCATGTTGCTGAGCTGATGACTGAAGGTACAACTCCTCAACGGTTAGGAGCTGAGAGCAAATTCTTTCATTAATTTATACGTTTAGGTGGACTGACAGTAGTATTCTTTCAGGCTATAAGATGGCTATTAGAAAACATGATTATAAAAGGTAAATCTCTTTAAAGTTTAGATTAAACATGACGTATTTTAACCCGAGCAACGCCGGGTTTCGCAGCTAGTTATAAATAAATAATAAATGTTTTCACATCGCAACAATAAAAAGGCATACTCACAGTTTCATACATACGCCTCCACGCGCCTCCGCAACACAGGCCCCGCTGTCATCGAAGACACCTCCAGGACAAATCCGTACACATACTTGACTGGTTTCATTTTTCACGTGTCCATCACTACAAGTACAAACGTTAGGAACCGAACAGTATCCATTTACACACATATTACACTCTGGTTCACAAACACCATCGATTTTCTTATATCCGACATCACAATCACATTCGTTCGGTCCAACACATCGTCCAGTACACGATTCACATTTCGGTTCGCAGTTTGTTAAGTTGATTTTCGCATAGCCCTCAAAGCATTCGCATACATTCGGGGCCACGCATTTCGAATTGATACACCCTTCGCAGTAAGGTTGACATGTGCCGTTGATTTCTCTGTAGCCTTCGAAGCAGGTGCAAGTTTCGGGAGCGCTACAAACTGAGTTGACGCAAGGCGTGGTACAAATAGGGCTGCAGTTGAAATGGTCGTTGAGTTCGAAGCCAGGATCGCAATGGTAACAATGCGTGGTGTTGTACATAGTGAAGTTTTGGTAACAGACGCAAGTGTTATTGACGTGGCACTCAGCGTTGACGCAAAGGGGGTCGCAAGTTGGTCTGACACAGGTGTTGTTCTCGTTGAGGATGGCGGGAGCGTCGCAGGCGCAGACGTCGGGCGCGACGCAGCGGCCGCCGGTGCTACAGAGAGGCGAACAGGTGTCCGTCTCGCTTCTGTATTCGTAACCTTTGCAGCAGACTGCTTGTTTCTTTGTTACTGAGTATACCTGAAAAGGATAATGTTTAAACTTAATCAAAAGAAATCAACCTCAATATTTAAATTAAGGAAATAGATTCTTCGCGATTATTGTTATTTTTTCGGAGCAGCAGACGAGCATTAAGGCAACGAGTAAAGTGGTGACCAACCCATCATCATTCTATTCACATGGCTAACAGTCTCCGCATGTTCTTTTGCCAAGCCAAAGAACTGTGGTAGGACCACGAGTAAATAAAATGCTCGTGATTCTACTTTTATTTAGTTCGCCATATTTACCTTCTTGAGGTATGCAAATATTAGAATGATAAAAATATAAAAGGAAAAAACTTAACTAAGTATAACACAATGACGAATGACGACGTACATTAACATTTATTTTATTGTTATTTTTATTTGTCCCATATTGCGCCTTTAATAAATTAAAATATTTATTTATTTATATTTCGGATCGGTTCCGATCGTCAGCTTTGGGTGCCCAAATCACAGGGTGTTTGTACACTGAAAGGAAAAAAAGCCGGCGGAAAAAACCTCCCAGGTCTTTATGGAATTCCTTTATGCCGCTTCAATTCCGTTATCAAAATCAATCAAAATACAATTATTAACATAAATCTCACCTCGGTTTTTGTTCTTTTGGCTGTACACTTTTTTCTGCCACACATTTTCTTTAAGGTTACGATGTAGGGTTTTATTCTTGTCTTGCGTTGACTGTAAAGGATTACATTGATGTATATTAATTACGTGAATTAGTATGGAAAAAGAAGATGAAGAATTAGTTTTTAAGGAATTCAGCACAACTACAAAAACGTGGAAGAGATAGTTTGTCTAAAAAAACTAGTTGTAACGAGTAGGCACGCAGTAAAGCAATACAATTTAAGTACATATTGTAATGGCTGCAACCGTTTTTGTGTCCCACTGCGGCACGGGTCTCTCCCCATTATTGGGGAAGCCTGGAGCTTATTCCACCACGCTGCTCCAATGCGAGTTGGTGGGATGCGGGTTAGTGGCCAACCAGCTGTCGGATGTTTTCAAACCGCCCATAAGGCCTCCGACACGATTTAACGACTGTTATCTATCGACAACAACCGGGACCGACGGCTTAACGTGCCCTCCGAAGCACGGAAACGCGCATGAATTTTTTTGCCACTAGCGGTCACCCATCTCACACCCGACCGCGCCCGTTTGGCTTAGTTGCATATATCTTTTGCGTTCTACGCTAACCGCCGGGCCATGCGCGCTTCCATATTGTAATATACATATTTAAATACGGACACTTGATTTTACTTACACATATTTACTTGAATTACTTATAGTTTTTTTCTACTAAATATGTCAACTTAATCATGAAAAAACTGGATAGTTAGTTTTCGAGACCAGAGAGATAGAAAGTAGATGTCTATTTAAAAAATAATGTTCATTTTTTATGTAGTAATATATATATATTTATTTGTGAATTATAATTTTATAAGTAAATCTCCAAGAGCACAATGTTATTACAATTCATTTTTCTTACTTTAGCATAATGTCATATTATTCTTTTGAAGAATATCAATAAAGTATATATATATATGACGAGCAAGCGGTGATAAAAAACAATCGAATAAATTTAGGGCAATAATAATTTTCATTGTTTTCAAATAAGTTCTTTTCAGAACGAAAATTATTAAGCAAACTACGATTCGATTCACACTCATAGCCCCACAGTAGGGTACCTATACCCTGTGTCGTGGGTACCATGGACACACAAGGCTTAGACATAAAAACTATAGGTAATACCTGATCTTGGCTTCGCACACACCAGTATCGTTAATTTTTAATCCTTCAGAAATCAACAAAAAATAACACACAATTGTTAAAACACTCAACACCAGTTTTAAACCCATATTTAAAAAATATGGCTGATTCGTATCAATTCCGAATTCAAAAATACGCGCGCTTTACAAAAAGAGTCGATTACTTTTTTCTAATTTTGTTTCAAATTTAGAAGGCTACACTACCACATTATGAGAAGGACCAAAACAATGTGAGGGCCAAATCATTGGATACTTACGATTGGATTTTATATGCAACACATCCTTAGAACTGCTTCAAAAAGACCCTTATATGTATGCCCATAAAGTTCTCTAAAATACAATAGGATAAGGAACAAAATGTGTGGGAGAAATTATCTTTTGAGCGCATAGTCCCTTATTTGAATTAGGAACACCATTGTTTGATAAATACTTGTATCTTTTTAGAGCTCCGTAGCCAAATGGCAAAAAACGGAACCCTTATGGATTCGTGATGTCTGTCTGTCTGTCCGTCCGTATGTCACAGCCACTTTTTCCGAAACTATAAGAACTATACTGTTGAAACTCGGTTAGTAGATGTATTCTGTGAACCACATTAAGATTTTCATACAAAAATAGAAAAAAGCAATAAATTATGAGGGTTCCCCATACTTAGAACTGAAACTCATTTTTTTTAGGGTAGGGTACGTGTAGGGTATATATGGACAGGTCTTCAAAAATGATATTGAGGTTTCTAATATCATTTTTTTCTAAACTGAATAGTTTGTGCGAGAGACACTTCCAAAGTGGTAAAATGTATGTCCCCCCTGTAACTTCTAAAATAAGAGAATGATAAAACAAAAAAAAACTTCCACCGAAAATTTGTTTGAACGAGATCTAGTAAGTAGTTTTTTTTTAATACGTAATAAATCTTAAACCACAATTTACCTTTCATTCAATCTTAATGCAATGATTTCTATGGATAATCAAAGGCAATGATGTATTTCTGTTGCCGCTATTGTTATACAAATACCTACTAAAAATAAATATTTAAGGGGGCTCCCATACAATAAACCTTATTTTTTATAGATAATGGTACGGAACCCTTCGTGCGTGAGTCCGACTCGCACTTGGCCGGTTTTTACTACAGTATTCATGACCAAACATCGCCTCATTCTTCAAAACATCAGAAACATTTACCTACTATCATATTTCACCCTATTTTTATATGAGGTTTATATGATATAGATAAATAAAACGCCGCATTCTTAGGCTTAATTTTTCTGACAACAAAGAAAGGTACTTAAAGGTATTTAAATAAACGGATATTTTTTCATCTGCAGTTCTGTATCAGAATCGTAGTTTATTGATTGTACTTTTTTGGGGGTACTCCTTAGCTCTATTCTGACAAGCAAAAGTCTTGCATTCTAAAAATAGTTTTGTTTAATGTCACCGACTGACGGACAAATGGACACACAGAGCCTCTTTGTATGGAGATACCGAAAGCTTCGAATAGGGATCAATGACACACATTGTATATGTTCCGGATGTCGTACACTAGGCGTCAAAGGGATGCACATCCTAAAATGAACAACAGGCAATTATCAACGCTATTCTGAGAGCACTAAGGACTTTTAAAATAAGCAGAAATAAAGTAAGCAGATGGACTTGGACACTGTGACGTTGGCACAATTCCTTGGAAAGCATTTTTTATTTATGATATAAACCAAAATAAATAAATTATTTATAGAATGCAGAATGTGCACAAAATAATTAGAGATTGTATATATTTATGACTAGCTGTGCCCGCGACGTCGTCCGCGTGTATAAAGACTTTTATAAAATGGATTGATTAAAAATTAAAGATTATTTATTTGCATTGAATAAGTAGTTGGTAGATTATTCTTACATTATAGTGAAATCACTTATAATACAATGTTCATAATATGTTCAGAAGAAACCTAATGTATTTTTTCTAAATCCTTCAAACCTAAAACAGTAAGGAATGCTTACTGTACTGATCTTACTATCCACTTTTCTCGCGTTTCGCTTTTCTCGCGCAATCAGATTCTCTTTACAAATATGTACCTCGTTTATTAAAGTTAAGAGATACTGCTGTGCCCGTGGCTTCATCTATGTTAAAAATAGTATCTTTAGTAAATTGGGTGAATTTATACTGCAAAGAATGTATAGACTCATTCTATATACATAGCTTTAACCTACTGCAGAACTCTTTTCTGCACTATACAACTACTTGTAGTTAGGATTAAACAATCGGAAAAATAATTGTAAGGTCAATTAATAAACTATAGGTTTAAAACTTGCGGACAGCAGTTTGGTCATAAGTCATAACTCATAAGTATAACATTGTGAAAACTAAAGCAGAAGGCAGGGTCTCTACACAGTGTGCTATCTGTATTTGGAAATAAAGAATATTTTTATAAATAATCTTTAAAGAATCCTTAATATCTCCAACAATCAAGGTGTGTGGATAAGCCCTCAGCCCGTACGCAATAAAGAGACGCAAAAAATGAGTTAAGTTATCATTGGTCCAATTAACAATGTTCAGCATCATACGTATACCTACCCAACGATGGGACAACCCGCGTGGCGCAATGTTTACCATGCCGGACTGCTAATCGAACTGTCCCGGGTTAGAATCCGGGCGAAGCAGAAATTTCAATGATGAGTTTAAACTGTTCTCGGTCTGGGTGGTTGTGTTTATGTCTCTATGTGTGTTCATGGCACCCACGACACAGGGTATATCTACCCTAATGTGAGGCTATACGTGTGAAATGTTATTTTTTATTTTTTTACACTATGTACTTACTTTTATTAGACTTAAGGCTTTTATTTGAAATTATCTCCATCGAATCACTTTGGAGAAGAAATGAATATTGCTCAATAACGCCATCTACCGTATGACATGTAAACTTTGTGGTTGATAAATCGAATGTCAAATTACCAAATAGGTAGATATTGAGATTAACAGTTGGTTCACTAAAAGTTTAACTATTCGTCACCTAGATGTCTGCAGTAGTCTCGTTTTGTTAAGGCTTTGTACATTCTGTATGAAGGTTTAGATTCCGTATCTTACAACCTTAATGCTGGATGCATTGAGATTGTAAGATTAGGATTTCGGTTCATCGGAGCTAGAGGCCTCCTCAATATTGGGAGAGCTCCATGCTCAGCAGTGGAATGCTAAAAAGGTTGCAGCTTGATATAATGTAGCGATAATAATCGTTTCAGCTGCAGCCTGTTCATAATCTTCCACCCCAAAAGAAGACTAATAAGCTGAGCAACTAACTCAATGGAGCCTGTGATGTAAGGTTCGGCGGCGGTAAGGCTCGCGATGCGCTTATTAGGTACCTATAGTCTAGCCATTCTTGGCCAACGAAAGAAAATACAGTAAGCTGATCTAAGTATATTTAATATAGTCGACAATATTAGTGAGAGTTCAAAATAATTTTAGGTACTTAAATTTAGACTTTTATTTATGGTTTTGAATGGGCTGTTACCGAAACTTTCATACAAATTCCCCAAAGTGCCTTTTAAGTTTATGTCGTGTATTGTGTAAGTGAACATAACTTTTTTGTTTATCACCCGATTGATATGAAATACACACTAATGTTACGGAAATTCATTCAACAATATATCAGTAAACACATCATTCAAAGAAGGGAAAAGAATTTGAGAATGAAATATTAAGTTAAGGTTAATTATTGTACGCTTGAGATATCAACTTTCGAATCCATTTTATTTGCTATTGAGGGGTAGTTTTGAAAAAAGCTTAAATAGAATTCTTACTATGTTAGTAAAGATTACAAATACAAAATTATAAGTATATTACTCTGCACAAAAATATTCTGTACATCAAGTTTCGACACTCAATTTTCAAAGAGTTTCAAAGAAAATTGACATTTAAAGGGTGAATTTCGGGAAATGCTGAAACACGTATTCTTTTATTTTGGTTAGAAAATATTTATACCAAATTTCAAGAAAATCTATTGAAAAAATCCAAGTTTTCCATACAAATTTTCATCGCTCATTTCACACCCTTAAAGGCTGATTTTTAAAATTATCTATAGCCTAAATGTTAGCGAGGACCAATATATATAAAACAAAAAAAGTTTCATCTAAATCCGTCCAGTAGTTTTTGCGTGAAAAGCTAACAACAGACAGACAGACAGACAGACAGACAGACAGACAGACAGACAGACAGACAATAATTTCAAAACTTATATTTTTAGCTTCTGTTACTTATAAAAAGACCCCTAGAAGTATTTTTTTAAATTTATATGCAATGTACAGAATTGACCCTGCTTACAGTTTTATTATATGTATAGATTAAAAAATGTCATACCAATTTCTTCCAATTGTAAAATCTATCTCTACCTTACAACTTACAAATTACAACGTATAACGTTTCACACTTATAGCCCCACAGTAGGGTAGATATATACTCTGTGTCGTGGGTGCCATGGACACACACAGAGACAGAAACACAAACACCCAGACCAAGAACATAAATTTAAACTGATCATTAAAATTTCTGTTTCGTCAGGAATCGAACCCGGGACTCTCCTATCGGCAGTCCGGCATGTTAACCATTACACCACGCGGTTCGTCTAAAAAATAAAAATAAAATTAGACCTAAATAGTAGGATATTTAGCTAGACAGCGAAACTTTAAGTATGATAATGTAAATATTATGTAGGCATTCAACTGTTTTTTTTTTTAATAAACAATATTTTTGACGGTATTTTTGTTATTGGTGGGCAACCTTTAAAAGTAACCCGGCAGATTGGGCGAGGTATCGGGCTATGTGGGATTTGCACCGTACTAAAACTCCCTTGCTGACCTGCCTTAGCACTTGAGGAGTACTCGGTGTTCGCCAGTAAAACGCACCGGCATCCTAGCTAGAGGATACCGGTTCGTCCATGAACGGTACCCTTAACGGGCCCATCTTGGGAGGGCGATGTAGCCCTACACCCTCGGGTGCTTACGTCGGCGCGCAGCAACGCACACACTGCCGCGCCATCTTTCCCGGGGCCGCTCAATGGACGTTTCGAGCTCCCACTCTCGCCGCCCCAGAAGTCCCCTTTTAGTCGTCGCCTACGATCAGTCAGAGGATACCATAGCTCATATTCAACGTAGGACACCACCCCAGTAACAATTTAACGTCGTATAAAGGTTTAGTAAACGTTGTCTGAATACCATACATCGCAATAGTTAAGTCATACTAACGTTATAATAACGTTTACTAAACGCGAAAATGGCCCCAGTTATACGACCTCAATGGTCGTATAATGGTCATACAGAAGTCTCGAGCCAACTTCGTTAACGTCATTCAAAAGTCGTACAAATGTTATGGGATAACCATAACTTTCGTCGCTTTGTTGTATTGTGGTCGTACAGGTGTTACTGAGTGACTAAAACGTTTTATTTGAGTCAAGAGACAATACTTGTAAGACTTATTCGTATTCTTGTTCGTGGCAACGCGTGATTGTGGTTTCGTTTCAAGATTTTAGTGTAAAATAAATAATTACAAGGAAATAAATGCTAGCTGAGTTTATGTCATTTTCATATCTTACTTACTTTATCTGTCTCTTATACTATTGAGTTCGACTGGGGACTGAAGTTTTATGATAATATACCTATGTGAATACTATTAAGATTTTCATGCCCCCTCGTAATTTTGTGTTAAAATCAATAGATTTTTATTAATAAAAATAGGTTTTTTTCTAAAAATGTCCGACATGTTGCTTTTGTCGCAAACTTACCTCTGTACGACCCGATGATGATGATTATGGTCGCCATGACAGCTAGCTATTAGGGTTCCTCAAGAAACATAAAAAACCCTTTTCATATTGTGAATATTCACCAAAATTCTCGTTAATCTAAGTCTCGTTAACGTCTCTACGATTTTTTTGATTCCATTTCCGTAACAAAATTTCATCAAAAGTTCGTAAATATGGCCGCCTAGTCATTATAAAGTCAAAACCTGATTTAAATGCGACTGCAAGTTTGATTAAAGTCAGGACATGACATTAAACGGACATAATGAATTATAAAGGTTATATTTGAGTCGTCAATAAACAACCAAGTCATTTAAGAGTCTTTAATTGACCGCTATAAAACAAGATAGAGGTTGTTATATAAACGTCTCTGTGAAAACGTCTATACAATATGCACGTTATATAAATGTCATATAAAGGTTTTCCAAAGACATAATTAGGTCAGTTCAAAACGTTTATCGGACTATAACGTTAGTATGACTATTGCGTTGTCGTACAAACGTTTTAGCTAAGACGTAATATAACGTCATATAGTTAAGTCACCCCAACGTTGCTAAGACTAGTTTACTATGACATATTTGTCGCACGACTAATAAGTTACATTAAAAACGTCTAAAGGACCTGGTAGTCATATCATTACCATTGTAAGACTGTTATCCAACTTTAAGTCATACAAATCAAGACTTATACGACGTATTTGTTTGTTGGCACGCTTCGGCCATATTTGCAGTGTATCTCTTGATCCACTTCCACGCCCATTATATAACTTAGAACGGACGTTCCTTATAATGTTAGCAATTTTTTGAAAAAAAAATCAAAATAATCCAACTTTCTGAAAAACAAGATTAAAAAATTACATTGCATTTTTTCATAAAAAAATATTTTTTCGTATCATAAATGCAATTAAAAAGCTCATTAAAAAGTAATAAATACAGTTATTTAATTATTTTTATTTATAATATTATGACTTTGTAATCTGCTTTGTGCAGTACTTCAAAGCAGATTACCAAGTGAGCTCACCGGCTGGTCAAAATTTCATAGCCCTATAACTCTCTTACCAATCACTCTATCAAAAAAAATTGGTACACGTATCAAGGACATATTGTATAGTGTTAGAACATACTTCAATATTACTGAAATCGGAAACATCGACTTTTTCCGTTTTAATTTCAAAAAGGCGATGTACAGTTAGAGATTATTATAAGTACAATAACAATCGTTGGAGCCGTTACCGAGATTAAGATTATATATGTGTATGTATGAGTATATACATGGATTGCTCGTTTAATGGTATTATGTAGATGATCTCTTATTATTATATTAAACATTAAGCATTTATTACGTTCAAACAATTTATTACGTGCTCTCTTTTTATTTCGACACCCGAAAAATAAAAGACATTTTTACAAATGAAACTTTTATAAATAATCTTTTTCGACCTAGGACTTTTCAGTCAGACGAAGTTTGAATTTACACAATTAAATATACTTAAATATAATTAGTTGATTGTACAAAAGATGGATTATTTATAACTATTTCCGTAAATAACCATCGAGTACCTACCTATAGACATGTAATATTCGAAATTTTGACGCGCACTCTGGCCAGATACACACTTAATTGGAACTTTAAAATATGTAATTATTAAGATAGGAAGATCTTATGTCTATAAAATAAATACTTATTTAAAATTATCTGAAATCAATTCCGGAGATAGAACATACAACTTCAATATGCAAATTAAAGTTTTTTTTCTCTCATTGACCCAGCGGTGGGTAGGCATTAAAGCCGAAGATCCGTTAAAATTTATTTAACGGATTCTTAAAACTATAAAATAAACTTGAAATTTAAAATTTAAATTAAGTTATAATTGTAATTAATTTAGTAAATAAATAACTGTAGGTTAATTTAGTGATTATTGGATGCCTGAATAAGGTAGACTGTTTAAATACTATTGTTAGATGCAAACACCAAATTTTTTTTGTAAACAGTCATCAATAAACGTTTTTCATTTCATTTCATTTCAAAGTATTTTTTTTCGCATTGGGTTAAAAAATACTCTGATTCCAGTTACGTTCCACTGAAAATGCTTATACTAGAGAAAGCTATGGTTATTCCATTGTTACAGATTCATGTTGCCCCTATTTCTATTTTCTTATTATTTGTAGATATTTTATTACAAAGCCTTTTTTGAAACACATCGTCTTCGTCTTCATCGCCTTAGAATCATAAAAATTCTATTAAACTGCCGTGCAACGGCGAACACCGCGTACAGTTCGAGGTCAAATTTGGAGCTGTCAAACGTGTCAAACAATTTGATCTTGAGTGATTCCGCACAATTTCGCCGGCGAGGGCTATTATCACTTTTAAAAAATATTGTAAATAGCTACATACATACTCGTATTTACATTTACGTCGCTGTGCCGAGACGCCGCAAACTTCGCCACTGCCTTAGTGAATAGCCCGGCTATTCTTTACTTGTCTATTGTCAAAGTCCGTGATGTTGTTGCTATATGGATGACGTAAGAGGTAAACGGATCATAAATGTTACATTTCAATTATGAACAGGTCTTTAGTTTAAAAGAGAATATTCGTTTAAAAACATTACAAATGTCCCTAATAATTATAACCGTGTAAGTTTATTACTGTGTAAAACTGAGTGAAACTGCAGCTACATTAATGCTAATTTGGTTCTGCATTTACTGGTTAATTATGCCTAGTATTGCAAATATTGTTATAACAATTTACGGGGTAAGTTTTATAAGTTTAATTATTATATTATGAATAGCATAAGAACCAAAATATATTTCCAGCAGTATTTACCATAATTACCAAAGTTACCGTCATATTACCAACTTCAGACGGTAAAAGTTCTGTTTGAGACCCTTTTTGCGTTCCAATGCTGGGCACGTGGTCTCTGCAAAAAAGCTCAGTGATTCACGCTACTCCAATGCTGATTGGTGAATTTAGAGGTTAGTTTAGAGGTTCCCGGTCTATTTGTCGGTCAGAATTACATAAGGCGACGAACAGCCTTCGTTAGGCAAGATCACTTAACTCGTCTACTACTCCATTCAAATGAATAAAAATATGGCCTCCGACAAAATTTGACGCTTATAACAATAGGGACCGATGGCTTATCGTGTATTTTAAAGCAGGAAAACGTGCATGAAATTTGCAATGAGTGTTTACACGTTGTATACCTTTTTTTGTATCGGGGGAAACCTTCAAAAGGTACCTTATACCTTGGGAGAGGATACTGGGTTATTTGGGATTTGACAGCACTAAAACCCCTGCGGTGGCCTGCCCCTGCGCTTGAGGAGGACTCCGGGATCTCCAGTGGTCGATCGCATCGGTATCCTCCACGCGCAGTGCCCTGGAACGGGCCCATCTTTGGGAGAGGAAATGTGTTCTCCTACACCTTCCGATGCTTACAGCGGTATGCGCCCACGCACACATCGCCGTCCTTCCCGGAGCTGCTGGCTGGACGGAGCACTCTCACCGCCCACAACTCTGGAAGCCCCCTTTTAGTCGTCTCTTACGATCAGCCAGGGTATATCGTAGCTCTATTCTTAATCCCGAAGCTACGGGGACTACATGTTGTATACCTACTACACCCGACCGACATTTGTACGCCAACCGCAGGGTCATGCAATGCGCGCTTCTGTATAAAAAAATATTCTTTTTTGGAACACAAATATATGCTCCTAATTAACGTCAATCTTTTCGCGGTCTACATATTTGCGCAGCTATACATAGGTACCTATATAGGCGATGAATTGAGCTGAGAGAAAAGAGCCGAAGGAGAAAATCTCTCAGCAGTACTGACTCTTTTAAATGTCAGTTGTTACATTTAATTAGGGTGGTGAGCTTAATCCACCACGGTGATCCAATGTGGGTAGGTAGCGACTGTTATAGGGTAGACGATTATAAACTGTAAAAACCAGAAATAAAACGGACAGAGCTTCTGCATTTTTTATTGACAAGCAGAATGACCTAGAATAAAGGCTGGCAAAGGCTTATGTAGAGACGACTCCCTTCTTATTGGCTAGGGCTTGGCTTGGCTTAAGGGAGACGTCATGGCGGCATGGCTTCAATTGGCTAGCTGGCTGACACGTTCGTTACAAAACGAAGGATTTACTATTACTACAGTAGGGTAGATATACCCTGTGTCGTGGGTATCAGGCACACACACAAAGACAGAAACACAAACACCCCGACCGAGAACAGAAATTTAAACTCATCATTCAAATTTCTGCTTCGCCGGGAATCGAACACGGGACCCTCCGATCGGCAGTCCGGTATGGAAACCATTGCGCCACACGGGTCGTCAATTAAAGTTCTACCAGCATCAATATCACTAAGGGTCGAGATTGAACGTTGAAATTGTACCACCTATAAAACGAGGTTGCATGGTTATTACGACACGTGGCCAGCAGTGGGATTTTAAATCGATTTTAAATAGGTTATGCCTTTATTGTCATTCCAGATCGTCAGCCTCGTGCAGGCGGTTCAAGGCCATAGCTATGATGGCTTCTACCAAGATGAACATCAACTGCGCACCTATGAGTTCGAGATCGATACAAATCACATATGGGTGAAGAAGATAGAGGAATTGTAAGTCATAACGAACTATAGGCTGATTACGTGATGATGTGATTACACTAGTATTTTTATCAAAAGGTGGCGCTCTCACACTACACATCACTCCATGATGTATGCAAATATCATAAACAAAAACATGAGATGAAAATTAATCACTAATAACTATAAAATTTGCTTATTATATACTCAATACTCAACAATCATATAGCGCAAGCCGATTTTTGATTACGGGACGATAAATAATGTAAATTGTTACAGTAAAATTTCAACTATAACTGAAATCATTAAATACTATTTGACGTTGAAGTTTTCGTTTTAAAAGAGTTTCATCATTTCGGTGCCATATGTTAGTGACTTCATTGCAGTTTTCAATTAAGTAAAATCAAAACAAAACCTGACATAGGTTTCGATATTGCCATATAATATAAATAAATGCAAATGTTTCGCTAGGGATCCATTAGTCAGTAGGGATCCACTAGTCAACTTTTTATTGCGTCATAAGTCATAATAGTAAATTACAATGGTTTTACAATGATACGAGTAAAGAATCCTATTAGGGTATTGCAACAGAGTGAGAGCGGAACGATGGTTTTAAACCACATTGTGTTGAATTAATTTAATTCGTTCTAAGATATTAATCTAGCTAGATCATAGCAAACACTCAAACCTTTATTAGTGAAATTTAATACCATTCTTCATTTCCATTCCTTGTTTCATATTGCAGAGCTGCAAACAATACGTGTGGACAGAATGTGAACAGATATTACGAATTCTATATAATTATTAACAAAGACATCGAAACATGTAGTGCTGAAGGATTTTACAAAAGCTTCAACTCATTAAACCCGGTATCATCTCCCCAGTATTTACTTGAGAACGACGATAAACTAACCAGAACAGAATCAGACAACCAGATGATAAACCAGAATAATACTGGAGAAGAAAATAATATAAACCATACTAACGCTATTGTTATACTAGCAGCAGTGTTAGGAATTTTGGGAATCGGAATTGGAGGATACTATGGGGTCCATTACATAATAGGCTTACTACGGTCAGACACATATCGTGAGTACAATTGAATTATTTTGATTATCTTGAATCAGCATCATCTTTAACATATTTAATGTATCTCTTCTAAGCACTGGATTTTCTTTCATAACGCATCCTACTCATTGGTAGATCCACAGTGGTTTCCCTGTGTCGTGTGTACCGTGAACATGGTATTCAACACACAAGCACAAGAACACAAGAACGCAAACACTCAGACCAACTAAATGAATTTTAACATATCATAACCTACTAACTTATTGACACATCGACATGGATGCCAGCTGAAATAAAAGATTATTATTATTAAATGATTATTATAACAATTGCGACATGCAAGATCCGTGTGACGCCACAGAGTTCCAAATAACCCGCTGATGCAATGGTTAACATGCCGGACTGTCGATCCAAGGGTCTCGGGTTCGATTGCAGCGAGGCAGATATATGAATGATGAGTTTAAATTTCTGTTCTCGGTCTGGGTGTTTGTGTTTCTGTCTTTATATGTATCCATAGTACGCAAGACACAGGGTATATCTACCGTATGCCCCACAATAGGGTAGATATACCCTGTGTCTTGCGTAATTTGCGTATTAGTGCGTAACATTATTGAAACTGGTTCATCGTTGATACTATTGCGAACAAAATCGTAAGAAGGCGCTTCACGTTGATGTATAGAGTAATAATAATGCTTGTGTACTTGTCACATAAAAAACACAGAGTATATTAAAATTATTAACCGACTTCAAAGTCAAAAAAGGATGATATTACCAATTGACTGTATGTTTTTTATGTTTGTTGAAAGCTGATGCTTTCTGTGTGGTCCCATTTAAATTTGGTCCAGTCTGACAGTGGCAGCTATGAGAAAACTATATAAGTCATAAATTCGCATTAAGTAGCTGCGCGAACTGGGAAAACTGGGCGTTTCCAAAAATAAAAATAATTGTACCTACGTTATATGGTTAACACAGATCGTACCTACGTATGATGAGTAGAAAATTTAGGTTGACTATTAAATTGTAGAAGAATACACATTTTTTTATCTTTTAGTGCATATTAATATAATATAAAATTAATTCCAAAAAAAAATGTTTTGGAATAGTTTTCTTTTTTGAAGTCGGTTTTTTATTTTGTTATTTTTTTTGTTTTTTTACAGTAATTTTTGCACGGCTGTCCCTAATAATTCCTAAGTCCCTAATAGTCCGAGCTGTTTTTTTCAGATTTCTTTGCTATGGTTTCAAAAGTTTACGCACACAAACGCGTAACACATTACCACTACAACCAGAGCCGATCGGACTCTGTGCAATTAAATATCCATAAATGAACATTCCAAAATGACTTACAATATCCTTATTTTTATTTTCAGGTTTTCCTGATGTATAGGTTTGGATCAAATCCTACTCCGCGTTATCTCGCCTTGGACATCATTAATATAATGAATAAATGTACTAAGTAAATAAAATCTTATAATTATTTTAATAACTAAAAAACCAAAACAATTTACAATCTCATGTACCTATGTACTTTGTTTCTCATACCTAAACTCGGCGGTCGCGCTAGAATCGAGGTCCCACTCTCACCGCCCACAACCCCGAACGCTCCCTTTTAGTCACCTTTTACGATCAGGCATACCGTGCAGGGAACACAACTACACTCCCGAGGATAGGCCCGTTCTGGGGCGCCACGCGTGATGGACGCAACACTAATGTTTGCTCAATATTATATCAGTACCTAGAAAGATTTTGATTCTACTAAGAATTTATAACTGTTTTTAAAAATTTGACTTTTTCACCACTTAGCTATTGGTACCTCCACGCATTCCCGAGAATGCTGTTTTACCAACAATCCTATTAGGGTTTCTTTTTTCGTTTTAAGTTACAGAACCCAAAAAATGATAAGAACTTGTAGAACTTTAATAGTTTGATGTCTATGAGCTTCAGGTACCACTTAACACCACCTAGTCTTGTTCGTTTGTAACTCCATATAAATAAAAATAACTAAAAGGACATAATTTAATGTAGAGACTTATAATACCATCTACAATCCGTGGTAACTTCAGACAGGTTGGCGCTCGGAAATGCTCGGCGACGCTCGGGCGGCTCCGGCGTCGTAGACCCTTCGTAGCGGCTGTGGTAGCGGTTTTTCAGATTACAGAGACGGACTTTGCTATTAAGTATTAACCCGTATGTATAAAAGGGGACTTATTACATTCATTTTGACAAGTTCCATTTCGATTATAAGGTACTAATAAAGAAACGAAAAATACAAATTTTTATGCAATTGATAATTGACCTAAATGAGGTCTGTTTTTGCGTAAAAGAGAATATATTTTTTTATATAGAATATACCCGAAATCTACGAAAAACGAGAAATGTATATAATGTTATGCCTACTAACGTCTCAAAGAGCAAATTTTAATTTTAGTTGTTGATATTTCAACGCCTTTTTTACATATCCGTACGACGTCTTGTCCTGGTGGCTACTGTTCTAAGTGCAAAAAACAAATGACCGTATACGCGCAGATAAATACGCTGCCTGGTTTGAAACGGCTCTTACAATCCTATCAGCGGTCCGTGGCAACTTTGTTGGGGTTCGGAGCCGCTTGGCGACGGCGTCGTAGACCTTTCGTAGTGGTTTTTCAGGTGACAGAGACGGACTTTACTATTAACCACTACATGTAGATAATTGCATTTACTACATCTAAGTGGCATAGCTTATGTAGCTTGTATGTATGGATCGAACCAGCGCGCAGCCAACAGTACCTTTTTTTGTATCGGGGGAAAACCTTCAAAACGTATCCGGCACCTTGGGAGAGGATACCGGGTTATGTGATATTTTTACCACACTAAAACCCCCTCTGTGGCCTGCCTCTGCGCTTGGGGAGGACTCCGGAATATCCAGTGAAACGCAACGGTGTTCTTTGCGTGCGGCGCCCATCTTCGGGAAAGCCAAGTACTCTCTTGCACCTTCAGATGCTTACGGCGGCATGCGGCCACGCTCGCACAGGCGTTCTTCCCGGGGGCGCTGGCTGAACGGATCGAGCTTCCGTTCTCATCGCCTGCAACCCCGGAAACTTTAGTTGCCACTTACGATCAGGCAAAGGATACCGAAGCTCAGGATTAGGCCATCAGTGGATGATGGATAATAGTTAAAACCATACACCATTCATGAAATAATTTTAACAAAATTTGCATTTAAACGTCACAATGAAACAAAAATTATAAAAACTATCCAGTTGACTGCTGCAGCCCTCGTTGCAAAAGTTAATCTATTACTTTTGCACGTTTATATTCTTGTGTATTACAGTATTTTGTACATTAAAAATAATTAATATTAATTGTCATCTTGCTAAAAATTACAGCTTAGAAAAAACTTTTTTGGAAATTTTTAATTTTTATTACCTACTCCAAGTTCAAACATCAAGCCTTTTTTTGCGGTCGGCAAGTCTCCAACGTCAAACAGGAAGGTGTCATAAGCTAGTAGCGATTATCGAGTGAGTCGAGTCCAACCCCTGTCGAAGGGGAGCAACGTCCGCGCCGGCGCGAAGTGTCGCTCGCGACCCACCCGCGCGGCCGGCCGCTCCGCCACGCTCCCGACAAAAGAAACCTATTAAATTACCATCGAACACCTAAACTACACGAAAACACCCCACAAACATTAACTTTTATATACGAAATAATTTAAACTATAGTGCAGTGGTTACGTGATCCCAACTACGACTAATACCATCCCATAACGTGGTTCATACGTGCTCGCGATGTTTTTGTGACTATGCATGGATTGAAGACTGAACACCGCCTTGCGTAACTGGGATGGTATAAGGTAAGTCTCCTGATCCATTCGTCACGATATGACATAAGAACGCATGTACGCTACGCGACGTACTTTCTTATACTTACCTATATGATATTTGCCCTCGAAAATGACTCTTGAATTAAAACAATTTCAGGACCATATAACAAGTTGTGAGTACAAGTTTTACCCTATTAAAACCCAATGTCTGATAAAACATAATAATTATATTTCACCGAATTATTTGGCTCATGTACCTATAAACTGTATAATGATATACTTATTGCGGTTTTCCCTAGGACTTCACGTGCTGGTTTCCTTGTAGTCTTGCTACAAATTTTGTATTATTCTTAGATATTATGTCTGTTTTAATATTATCATTAATTTTAAAAAGCTGTGCTCGAAAATTCGGCCGCCATGAAATAATACTTTTGGAATAATTATTTAAGTCATCCCCTATTCTACCCTATTAGGGTTGTTATAGCAATGTCTTGATAAGGTAACGTAACCAAAGTCTAAATACCAGTTTCCTTAAAGACTCGCTTCAATATTTCAAGATTCTCAAATAAAAATACGCCCAAAGGTATTGGAAAAGACTAGACCCCATAGGCTTGGAATATTGAACCAGTAACAGTGCAGATTAATACGATATGACAGGTAACAACTAGGGCAATTGGTACTAACTGCCCTTTCATGGTTTTAGTTTCAGTAGTTTAGGCTCTGTTATAATGAGTCACCCAGTGAGTCAGTCAGAATTTCTACTTATATTTTTCAATTTTTTCTAATAGTTTTATGCTTATCCTTCATGGTTTTGAAATGTGCATATAGGTAAAGTAAATTATGCTGAATAAGAGTAAATTTGACATTTGCGTAATATTAATAACTAATGGTAACCAAACTTCAGGTATGTCGAATAGGTACCTATGGGTGTTAGAAATAAAACATTGGTTAAATCCAACGTGGTAGATGTTTGGCTATTTTTTTGCGTCCCAGTGGTGGGAACGGGCTTTTTCGTATTAAGGGTGGTCTGGAGCTTAATCCACCACGGTTATAGGGTAGACGATTATAAACGGAAAGATTTTTTTTATTTGAATGGAGAAGCACACGAGCATGCTGGCCACGTGGTGTTAAGTGGATGACTGCAACCCTTTTTGCATCCCACTGCTGGGCACGGATCTCTCCCCAATATTGGGAAGGCCTGTAGCTTACTCCACCACGCTGCTCCAATGCGGGTTGGTGGAGATGAGGGTTAGTGATCAACCCGCTGTCGGATGTTTTCAAACCGCCCATAAGGTCTCCCATCAAATATCATCATCATCAAATCTTTCTGTACTCCCTTAGGTAAGCTGGTAGATAATGCCATTAGGCATTAAGCTCGCCTATTGTACCACAAATTGTTATGGTTCAATAAAGTAATGTGCGCAAATATCGTTGCTCCACGACGGAAGATATCGTGATATTTAATTGCTTACGATGTTCTCCATCGACGTGTATGCCTGAAAGAAATTCATAATTTCTGGAAAGCATGACGTCCATCACGGAGTTCCAAATAACGCGCGCACTGGCCAGCGTAGTGGACTATGGCCTAAATCTCTCTCACTTGTGAGAGGAGACCCGTTTCCAACAGTAGGACATAAAAAAGTGGCCAAGTGCGAGTCGGACTCACCCATGAGGGGTTCCGTAGTAGCAAGCATTATTATTTTTCGTCAGCAAAAATAACTTTGTTTTTCATAGTTTTTATATGAACGATAAAGTTATATTTGCGGTTTTTAAAGAAAGAAAATTGGAACCCTTTCCTGAAAGCTGCAATTTTTAATTACATTACATTGATTATGTAGAGCGTGTTTTCCGTCAGTAATTACACTTATTAGTGTTTGGCGCGGACGAGACGTACCAGGCACCTTAGGAGAGGATACCAGCCTATGTGGGATTTGACCGCACTAAAACCCCCTCAGTGGCCTGCCTCTGCGCTTTGGAGAATTCTGGGATCTCCAGTGAAAAGCACCAGTGTCGTCCACGTTCGGCGCCCAGAATGGGCCCATCTTCGGGAGATCAGATGTATTCTCTCGCACCTTCCGATTCTTACGGCGGCATGCGGCCATCACACACCACCGTCCTTCCAAGGTCTGCTGGCTGGGCGGATCGAGCTCCCACTCACACCGTCCGCAACCCCGGAAGCCCCCTTTTAGTCACCTCTTACGATCAGGCAGGGGATACCGCAACTCTATTCTTAATCCCGAAGCTACAGGGACTTGCTTTAATCCACCTATTGGACAGGATTTAAAACAACTGCCTTTAGAAAATAGTTGCTAGTTTTGGTCGTCATCTCTCAAAATATTAACATAAATTAACAGTAAACCTGCTTAATTTACACCGAGATATTCCTGAAGGTTTAGCTAACTCTTACCTGTGATTTGAATGTGAATTATGCTAATTTAAAACGAATTGCCACTAGCTTTACCTATATGTACGTACTTTCGTTCGTACGTTTATGTATAAGTATAACTTAACTTAAACTTAGGTATCAGGAGTAAATACGAAAATTTGTTGAACACTGTACTATTAAAAAATGTCTTTAGTGGCCGCATGGCTTGCATACTTTTATACACACAGTGGCATTTATTATGATTAAAGCTAACATTGATATAAATAATTACAAATTTTGTTATAACAATAAAATTAATAATAATTTCTGGATTTCTGTCCAATATTTTCTTCAGTGACTTTCTGCTGTCGCCTTTAAATTGATTTAATTACTTACATTTAGGGTTACAACTTATTTTTAAATGATAATTCAGAGAGGCTGAGATGGTATTATTTCAATTATTTATGTTGACCAAATCAGACTTTTGTAGGTACTACCAACAAAAGTCTGATTTGTTTTTGATTATATATTATTATGTATATATTTATGTTAATATGTATGATTGATTTGATCTTTCATAGCCTTCCATAAGGCGACTGAAAAGCCGCCGAAACGTTTTAAAAACAAACGTGAATTGGAATTATTTTTGCGGTTCTTCATCATTAAGATAACCTTTAATTGACCACATATTTTACTGCTGTACCCTTAGAATAAATACGTATAGAATGAGTGTCTTCATACAAGCGCGCTGTCAAAATTGAAGCACTAAATAGATTCCTACAGCTGTCACATCTGACAAATATATTATATTTATTTTGACCAAATTAACTATAAAATATTACAAAATTTTGAAAACACTGTGGTAAGTAATATTTTATTCGATTTCGTTTGTTTTTAAAAAGTGTTGTGATAAAATTTAACCTTAGTCTTTCGGAGCGGCCCGGCGTTTGGTGCCATTAATGGCACCAATCAACATGCTTCAATTTGGGCGCTCGAACTTAGTATCTATAATGTAATTGTAATTATTCTAAGGCTGTACTTATTTTATTTAAATGTGGCTGTTTTTGATAAAATGCCTCATTACATAATAAAAAACGAAAAACAATGTTTTTATAATCCAGCTTATAAAACTGCTGCGAAATGCTGATCCCGCCAAAAATACTTTCGTGTATCAAAGACAAGTGTATCTTGGTTTACTCCGTAAAAAAGGTCGCGTTTACTTGTAATAGAGAGAATCTACGCGTCCTCAGTCAGCCCTAACTCAGTCAAAATAGGTTTCTTATTTTCATAATCCATTTGATTACTCTACACGTTTTTTTCGAAAGCTCTTATTGTTCAATAACCTATTTATAATAATAAACTAGTAAAATTCAATGCCTCTAAAACACAAGACACATTATTACCTTTTTATAACCTAAAAATAGGCACTTTTAAAGTTAGTTACAAAACACTGAAAAGATTCCAACTGCCTTCCGCGCCGTTTTGCCGGGCCTTTGTTTAAGACCGAGTCATATTATCGCACCATTCATTCTGTAATTAGAGCAGAAATAGCTTTGATTGGTCTTTCTTATTGCCCCAGCTTTGGCCGTGAACTTCTTTATCAATAACAAATGGCCTTCGAGAGTCTTTGCTTTATCTTCCGTTTTTAATAGTAGATACTTCAATTTGTATCATTTTTTTGTTTAGGCTTTAATGTTTTGACATCGGATATCCTTTCCAATTGAGAAAGCTCTTATCTTGTCTTATCTTAACGTGTCTTGTTCTAACTTGTTAACCAGTCATGCAGGCGATGTAGGTACACATAGTACCTATGTAAAGATGAAAGTAAATTAAAAGAAAAAAAATACGGATGACTGTTTACAGAAAACTTTATATTTAAATTTAAATACAGTTGTATTAAAGCAGTATTTAAGCATTCATCCATACTAATATTATAAATTCGAACGTAACTCTGTCTGTCTGTATGCTACGCTTTCCCGCCTAAACTACTGAACCGATTTTAATGAAATTTGGAACACAGATAGAGTGGATCTTAGGTAAGGATATAGGATGGTTTTCATCCTAAGGGAACCTTTAAAACAGGTCCACGCGGGCGAAGCCGCTGGCGGCAGACTAATATAGTATTAATTTAAACTTATAATGTTAATTTAAACTTTACATAAACAATTAAAACAATTATTTGGCAATGATTCCTACCCACCATTAAATCAATGAGAGATAAAAATGCGGGCGAAAAAAACTTTCAGACATGTTTAGTTCCATATTTAAACACAGTAAACTTAAGAAATAAGGTAAACGTCCGTATTATTGTCAGTTTTTGACAGCGTCCCAGTACTCATCATTAATACCTATAGAAAAACTTTCTTTTGGCACTTTTTCTATGACGTGAGTGACGAGTACTAGTACGCTGACAACATTATGGACATTTACCTTACATAATTTTGTTTATTTCATAATTAACCAAATAAGTAATTTAATCAAGAACACTCTTCATAAAATAAACATTAATAATAATTAATAAAATAAATTGACAGTAGGTACCTACCTTAAATTGTTTTGATTTGGCTGGCTGGCTGCAACCCTTTTTTACGTCCCACTGCTGGGCACGGGTCTCTCCCCATTATTGGGGACGCCTGGAGCTTACTCCACCACGCTGCTTCAATGCGGGTTGCTGGAGATGCGGGTTAATGGCAAACCCGCTGTCGGATGTTTTCAAACCGCCCTTAAGGCATCCGACAAGGTTTAACGACTGTTATCTATCGACAACAACCGGAACCGACGGCTTAACGTGCCCTCCACGGTAACGCACATGAGTTTTTTTGCCACTAGCGGTCACCCATCTAATATCCGACCGCGCCCGTTTGGCTTAGATGCATAGATCGCTTGTGTTCTACGCTAACCATGCGCGCTTCACTTTCTGGGCATCGTTTTGATTTAGTTTTATCGAAAACCAATGTTATAATTAATGAGTTTTCCTCAAGAGGCTCATAAGTATTTTTAAAAATGATGATACTTTATAAATACATTTCTCATTTTCTTGTCGGTCATGATACCCTCCACTGACAGATGATAAAAAGTACACTCTATCTACCGCACCGCACTTATGACGCATTGCCTCAGAAAGTTAAATAAAAAGTAAACTCTGTGCAACGCAACTAAATAAAGTTAAAGCTTAAACTCGTAAATATGGTTGGGGAATAAATTTAAAACAAAATATGTTGCTCCTCCTCTCTAAACAGAAATGGTATAAAATTATTTTAAACTTTATTTTTAAAATAATTACTTATTTAATGTGAACATAACGTATCAAAGTATCCATAAATAAATTAAATAAGTGCTGAATTGTGTTTGTTAGCTGCGTCACGTCACGTTATGTTCGGTTTTGGTTTAATAAAATATACTGACATGATACTGACGCTATAAGAAGTAAGATAAAATCTATATTAATCTATATATGTATATATAAATGAATGTTTGTCTGTATGTCCTTAATAGAATCGTAAACTATGCATTTGATTATGTCATGATCTTTAGCAAAGTGTTGTGCATGAGCCCACAAAGGTTTCTGAGTTGGTACAACCAAGTAGCGGGTACAGCTAGTATTATTTTAAATGCGAAAGTTTGGATGCAAGTTTGTTGATCAATCACGTAACAACGGCTGAAGGAAAGAATCTATCCTGCAAAAATGTACCCTTCCATATTATTATAATCATACTAGTGGGCCCTGCGGACGTTGTCGTGCGTTAAAAGTATTGAAAGAGGATTTCTTTTTTTATTATCTTAAAGAGATTTCATGTTACTCTCAAACAAAAATATAAAACAAATAATGACATACGAACTGTCCTGTTATTCTGACTGTGTCAAAGTTTAGAACCACACGGCATAGAGAAATTAAACACTACACGAAATACAAACGTTTACAGGTAGGAACAATTAATTATTTAAATTGGAAAACTAAATAAATAAAAAAAATTAAAAAAAACATTTTCCAGTGGACCGAATTGTGAATCTAAAGCATCCTCGAATCCACTTGAACTCACACAAAAAAAAAATCGGTCCAGCCGTTTAGGAGGAGTTCAAAACTTATAAGAATTGTGAATCTTATTGATTCTAAAAAATAGCTTGTACAGTTATCTATTCATTAGAACCTAAACGTAGTTTTATGTAATCACATATTATTTACAATTTTTACACTAAAACAAAAAACATATAAAATGAAAATTATAACTAACTATTGATTCTTGGAATCTGTCAAGCTGAGTCATTGCTGCCATCGATGCGTGGGTAACACCGTACATTTTTACGGCGTGGCACGGGTACTTTACTTCTAGTATTTCTGATTTCACATAATTATTGTATACGGGAAGGTTTTGGTCGAGTAATCCTCGGAACTGAAGTTTAGGGTAGTGTCGTCGACGGTAACGTGGGCCCCCCAGTATTCTTGTTTCGTCTCCGTGAAACTAGCAGAGCATTTGTTAGAAGAGCATAAATAAATTGGTGTTCTGATGGCAGGCACATGAGTTCCAGAGTTCCTTATAGTTTTCTTGAATAGTTCTGCCGTAAATACAAAGATATAGGCAGTATAAGATATTCATGAAATGCGCTGCTAACTTCCCATAGCCGTAGCAGAGCATTTTTAACGGATCCGAATGAAACTTGGGGTCCTGTTACATATCTATAAAACTGATAGTTCCTGATAGTTTTTTTAAAAAAAAACTGTTTTACAAAGCGAGAAAAAAATTATTGTGTTTTTTTTTTGCCTTATGTCTATAATTTGGATTCTGACGATGATAAATGCTGAAGAATTGCATGTAACTTCAAAAACTGATAAGGTAAGAAGAGACACACAGTTATACTATGAAACTAAAGCATAAAACATTTAAATTACTCTATCAAGGTACAAGTAACCCAATCTCAAATGTAAAATGACGTAAATATTGCGTCGCATCTAAAGAGAAATAATTTAAATACAACCTATTAAATCAAATAGAACTCTGCGGTTTCTGTTAGAGTAAAATGTATTGTAAAATAATAATAATAAACAAAACCTAGAACTATCACAGAACTCTCAGCAAAGCAGATTGAGTTCCGAATAATATCGAAGAAATGAATCAAAATTTAAAAAAATCTTAGTAACTTATACACAGCACCCACAAACTAGAACTAGGTATGCAGTTTCTTATATTGTGGAATGTATTGTATTAGAATAAAAATAAATAAAATCTAGAACTATCACGGATCTCTCAACAAAGCAGATTGAATGCGGAACAATATGAAGCAATTAATCAAAATTAAAAAAAAATCTCAGTAACACATACACAACACCAATCAAATAGAACTCTGCGGTTTCTGGTAGAGTAAAATGTATTGTAAAATATTAAAAATAAACAAAACCTAGAACTATCACATAACTCTCAGCAAACCAGATTGACTTCCAAATAATATTGGAGTAAGGAATCAAAAATTTTAAAAATCTAAGTAACTTATACAATGCACCCATAAACTAGAACTCTGCAGTTTCTTATATTTAAGAATGTATTGTATAAGAATAAAAATAAACAAAATCTAGAACTAACGCGGATCTCTCAACAAAGCAGATTGAATGCGAAACAATATGAAGATATTAATCAAAATTTAAAGAAATCTCAGTAACATGTAGACAACACCAATCAAATAGAACTCTGCGGTTTCTGTTAGAGTAAAATGTATTGTAAAATAATAAAAATAAACAAAACCTAGAACTATCACATAACTCTCAGCAAAGCAGATTGAGTTCCGAATAATATCGAAGAAATGAATCAAAATTTAAAAAAATCTTAGTAACTTATACACAGCACCCACAAACTAGAACTATGCAGTTTCTTATATTGTGGAATGTATTGTATTAGAATAAAAATAAATAAAATCTAGAACTATCACGGATCTCTCAACAAAGCAGATTGAATGCTGAAAAATATCGAAGAAATTAATCAAAATTGAAAAATTGACAGTAACATATAATACACAATACTAATAAACTAGAACCATACGGTTTCTGTTAGAATAAAATGTACTGTAAAATAATAAAATAAATAATACCTAGAACTATCACAGAACTCTCAGCAAAGCAGATTGAATGCCGAACAATATCGAAGAAATGAATCAAAAGTTAAAAAAATCTTAGTAACTTATACACAGCACCCACAAACTAGAACTATGCATTTTCTTATATTGTGGAATGTATTGTATAAGAATAAAAATAAAAAAAATCTAGAACTATCACGGATCTCTCAACAAAGCAGATTGAATGCGGAACAATATGAAGCAATTAATCAAAATTAAAAAAATCTCAGTAACACATACACAACACCAATCAAATAGAACTCTGCGGTTTCTGATAGAGTAAAATGTATTGTAAAATAATAAAAATAAACAAAACCTAGAACTATCACAGAACTCTCAGCAAAGCAGATTGAGTTTCGAATAATATCGAAAATTGGAATCAAAATTTAAAAAAATCTTAGTGACTTATACACAGCACCCATAAACTAGAACTATGCAGTTTCTTATATTGTAAAATGTATTGTATAAGAATAAAAATAAACGAAATCTAGAACTATCACAGAACTCTCAGCAAAGCAGATTAAGTTCCGAATAATATCGAAGAATGGAATCAAAATTTTAAAAAATCTTAGTAACTTATACACAGCACCCATAAACTAGAACTATGCAGTTTCTTATATTGTGAAATATATTGTATAAGAATAAAAATAAACGAAATCTAGAACTATCACGGATCTCTCAACAAAGCAGATTCGCATTCAATCAACAAAGCAGTTCCGCATTCAATCTGCTTTGTTGAGAGATCCGTGATAGTTCTGTATTTTGTTTATTTTTATTCTTATACAATACATTTCACAATATAAGAAACTGCATAGTTCTAGTTTATGGGTGCTGTGTATAAGTTACTTAGATTTTTTAAAATTTTGATTCCTTTCTCCGATATTATTTGGAAGTCAATCTGCTTTGCTGAGAGTTCTGAGATAGTTCTAGGTTTTGTTTATTTTTATTATTTTACAATATATTTCATTCTAACAGAAACCGCAGAGTTCTATTTGATTGGTGTTGTGTATGTGTTACTGAGATTTTTTTTTAAATTTTGATTTTTTTTTCAACCTTTTTTTTTATGTCCCACTGCTGGGCACAGGTCTCCTCTCACTAGTGAGAGGGATGTAGGCCATAGTCCACCACGCTGGCCAAATGCGGATTGGTGGACTGAAATTTTGATTAATTGCTTCATATTGTTCCGCATTCAATCTGCTTTGTTGAGAGATCCGTGATAGTTCTAGATTTTATTTATTTTTATTCTTATACAATACATTTTTAAATATAAGAAACTGTAGAGTTCTAGTTTATGGGTGCATTGTGTAAGTTACTTAGATTTTTTAAAATTTTGATTCCTTTCTCAGATATTATTTGGAAGTCAATCTGCTTTGCTGAGAGTTCTGTGATAGTTCTAGGTTTTGTTTATTTTTATTATTTTACAATACATTTTACTCTACCAGAAACCGCAGAGTTCTATTTGATTGGTGTTGTGTATGTGTTACTGAGATTTTTTTTTAATTTTGATTAATTGCTTCATATTGTTCCGCATTCAATCTGCTTTGTTGAGAGATCCGTGATAGTTCTAGATTTTATTTATTTTTATTCTAATACAATACATTCCACAATATAAGAAACTGCATAGTTTCAGTTTGTGGGTGCTGTGTATAAGTTACTAAGATTTTTTTTAAATTTTGATTCATTTCTTCGATATTATTCGAAACTCAATCTGCTTTGCTGAGAGTTATGTGATAGTTCTAGGTTTTGTTTATTTTTATTATTTTACAATACAATTTACTCTACCAGAAACCGCAGAGTTCTATTTGATTGGTGTTGTGTATGTGTTACTGAGATTTTTTTTAATTTTGATTAATTTCTTCATATTGTTTCGCATTCAATCTGCTTTGTTGAGACATCCGTGATAGTTCTAGACTTTATTTATTTTTATTCTTATACAATACATTCCACAATATAAGAAACTGCAGAGTTCTAGTTTGTGGGTGCTGTGTATAAGTTACTAAGATTTTTTAAAATTTTGATTCATTTCTTCGATATTATTCGGAACTCAATCTGCTTTGCTGAGAGTTATGTGATAGTTCTAGGTTTTGTTTATTTTTATTATTTTACAATACATTTTACTCTACCAGAAACCCCAGAGTTCTATTTGCTTGGTGTTGTGTATATGTTACTGAGATTTTTTTTAAATTTTGATTAATTGCCTCATATTGTTCCGCATTCAATCTGCTTTGTTGAGAGATCTGTGTTAGTTCTAGATTTTATTTATTTTTATTCTTATACAATACATTCTTAAATATAAGAATCTGCAGAGTTCTAGTTTATGGGTGCATTGTATAAGTTACTTAGATTTTTTTAAATTTTGATTCCTTTCTCCGATATTATTTGGAAGTCAATCTGCTTTGCTGAGAGTTCTGTGATAGTTCTAGGTTTTGTTTAATTTTATTATTTTACAATACATTTTACTCTACCAGAAACCGCAGAGTTCTATTTGATTGGTGTTGTGTATATGTTACTGAGATTTTTTTAAATTTTGATTAATTTCTTCATATTGTTCCGAATTCAATCTGCTTTGTTGAGAGATCCGTGATAGTTCTAGATTTTATTTATTTTTATTCTTATACAATACATTTTTAAATATAAGAAACTGTAGAGTTCTAGTTTATGGGTGCATTGTGTAAGTTACTTAGATTTTTTAAAATTTTGATTCCTTTCTCAGATATTATTTAGAAGTCAATCTGCTTTGCTGAGAGTTCTGTGATAGTTCTAGGTTTTGTTTATTTTTATTATTTTACAATACATTTTTTTCTACCAGAAACCGCAGAGTTCAATTTGATTGGTGTTGTGTATGTGCTACTGAGATTTTTAAAATTTTGATTAATTGCTTCATATTGTTCCGCATTCAATCTGCTTTGTTGAGAGATCCGCGTTAGTTCTAGATTTTGTTTATTTTTATTCTTATACAATACATTCTTTAATATAAGAAACTGCAGAGTTCTAGTTTATGGGTGCATTGTATAAGTTACTTAGATTTTTAAAAATTTTGATTCCTTACTCCGATGTTATTTGGAAGTCAATCTGCTTTGCTGAGAGTTCTGTGATAGTTCTAGGTTTTGTTTATTTTTATTATTTTACAATACATTTTACTCTACCAGAAACCTCAGAGTTCTATTTGCTTGGTGTTGTGTATATGTTACTGAGATTTTTTTTAAATTTTGATTAATTGCCTCATATTGTTCCGCATTCAATCTGCTTTGTTGAGAGATCCGCGTTAGTTCTAGATTTTGTTTATTTTTATTCTTATACAATACATTCTTAAATATAAGAATCTGCAGAGTTCTAGTTTATGGGTGCATTGTATAAGTTACTTAGATTTTTTAAAATTTTGATTCCTTTCTCCGATATTATTTGGAAGTCAATCTGCTTTGCTGAGAGTTCTGTGATAGTTCTAGGTTTTGTTTTTTTTTTTATTATTTTACAATACATTTTACTCTAACAGAAACCGCAAAGTTCTATTTGATTGGTGTTGTGTACGTGTTACTGAGATTTTTTTAATTTTGATTAATTGCCTCATATTGTTCCGCATTCAATCTGCTTTGTTGAGAGATCCGTGTTAGTTCTAGATTTTATTTATTTTTATTCTTATACAATACATTCCACAATATAAGAAAATGCATAGTTCTAGTTTGTGGGTGCTGTGTATAAGTTACTTTTTTAAAATTTTGATTCATTTCTTCGATATTATTCGGAACTCAATCTGCTTTGCTGAGAGTTATGTGATAGTTCTAGGTTTTGTTTATTTTTATTATTTTACAATACATTTTACTCTACCACAAACCTCAGAGTTCTATTTGCTTGGTGTTGTGTATATGTTACTGAGATTTCTTTAAATTTTGATTAATTTCTTCATATTGTTCCGCATTCAATCTGCTTTGTTGAGAGATCCGCGTTAGTTCTAGATTTTGTTTATTTTTATTCTTATACATTACATTCTTAAATATAAGAAACTGCAGAGTTCTAGTTTATGGGTGCATTGTATAAGTTACTTAGATTTTTAAAATTTTTGATTCCTTACTCCAATGTTATTTGGAAGTCAATCTGCTTTGCTGAGAGTTCTGTGATAGTTCTAGGTTTTAATTATTTTTATTATTTTACAATACATTTTGCTCTAACAGAAACCGCAAAGTTCTATTTGATTGGTGTTGTGTATGTGTTACTGAGATTTTTTTTAATTTTGATTATTTGCCTCATATTGTTCCGCATTCAATCTGCTTTGTTGAGAGATCCGTGTTAGTTCTAGATTTTATTTATTTTTATTCTTATACAATACATTCCACAATATAAGAAAATGCATAGTTCTAGTTTGTGGGTGCTGTGTATAAGTTACTAAGATTTTTTTAAATTTTGATTCATTTCTTCGATATTATTCGGAACTCAATCTGCTTTGCTGAGAGTTCTGTGATAGTTCTAGGTTTTGTTTATTATTATTATTTTACAATACATTTTACTCTAACAGAAACCGCAGAGTTCTATTTGATTTAATAGGTTGTATTTAAATTATTTCTTTTTAGATGCGACGCAATATTTACGTCATTTTACATTTGAGATTGGGTTACTTGTACCTTGATAGAGTAATTTAAATGTTTTATGCTTTAGTTTCATAGTATCACTGTGTGTCTCTTCTTACCTTATCAATTTTTGAAGTTACATGCAATTCTTCAGCATTTATCATCGTCAGAATCCAAATTATAGACATAAGGCAAAAAAAAACACAATATTTTTTTTCTCGCTTTGTAAAACAGTTTTTTTTTTAAAACTATCAGGAACTATCAGTTTTATAGATATGTAACAGGACCCCAAGTTTCATTCGGATCCGTTAAAAATGCTCTGCTACGGCTATGGGAAGTTAGCAGCGCATTTCATGAATATCTTATACTGCCTATATCTTTGTATTTACGGCAGAACTATTCAAGAAAACTATAAGGAACTCTGGAACTCATGCGCCTGCCATCAGAACACCAATTTATTTTTGCTCTTCTAACAAATGCTCTGCTAAGTTCACTGAGGCTCTTGTTTCCTACTTTATTTTGGGTTACTCAAACCCCTTTAAGCTATACCTACTGACTGACTGGTGACCGCTTTACTGCGCCTGTACTCTACTTTCTTCGGTAAGTAAGCTTACTCGTCAGTTCGATAACAATTTTGCATATTGTGTGTACATGTTCGTTTTTCTGGGCTTGTGTCGTCGGGCCGCCGTACCAACATTTTATGTACGCCATAACTATACTACTCTAATGCTAGCTTGCTGTACTTCCCTAGAGAACCCTTATTATTCCAAATCTTGTCCTAGGGGAATGAGAAATAGTTGAAGTCCTATTCTCAGCCCAGACATAAGAATGAACAGAATGAGATTGGCTACAAAAAATGAACTATGCAGTAATTGAAGCACTGTTGAAAACAGGTCGCTAATCTAAAATTCATAAGCGTATAATTTATAAACACACAAAGGTCTTACACGTAGTACATCACAGGACACAGGGGCACATAGGCACACTCACAGACACACACTCATAACACCGAAACTGTCACAAATTTAAATATTATGTATAAAATATGAAAAAAGTTCTGTCTAAATTTCTTTTATATGTAAAAATTTAATTAACTTAGAAAGCCTGACACAGGTATTATTTTACTTAAAAGAATGCCTTCACTGTGTCAACAAACTTGTAATTTAAATTTTGGCAAATAAACAAATTTTTCATTTTTTTACCTGCTGAATATGCACAAAATTTTAATAAGAAACGGTCAAGCCGTTTTTGGAAGAGTATGATGACTATCGCTGCGACACGAGAAATATATATTTATAGACGATTAACATCAGTTATTCTTAACCTGTAAGATAGATCAGCGCTGTACTTGTGCTACACTTATCAGTTGGTGTTTGGTTGGCGGCTGCCCAACATGCTGCTGATGGCGCAGAGCTGAGGCTGGGAACACTTGTAAACTATGAGCCTTTTAATATGAAACTTTAGCTTTTTCTAGTTTTAACCCTTTATCTTGATGAATATACTGTTCAACCTATCAGTTGCTTTAGGAATTCTGATGGGATGTAATCCCTAAAATTGTTAGGCTGGATTGTTGTATGTATTTGAAATGAAAGCCGACCCAAACTGAGTGTTAAAAAACAGTTTATGAGGTTTTTGAAAAACATCTAATAATTTGTAAGAACTACCTACGATTTGATAATAATTAATTGTTATTGAAGCACTGACCTTATCGACTCTTTGAACCATTAGAGTATGTGCATAGTGTACCTACCAAAAACATTCAACTCGGTTTTATATAATATTTTATGATGAATACAAGAACTTTATTCGCCTCCTTTTGTCACATCTCTATTAATAAATATATCGTAACATTATTAATTAACATAACATATTTGTACTCATTTAAATTGTTACTGTTACTTAACGTTCATTGATAGTGTCAAATCCATAGATTTTTATATACACCACGTATAGTAGTCAAAATAAAATATCTATGGTCAAATCAAACAATTTGGTAAGAGCCATTCACGCCTGTAATTGGCTTGCACACCTGCCTGTAAACTTACCTGTAAGATTTTTCTTTTCCAATGTATTGTGTGTCTGCTGTTGCGGTATAATAATAAATAAATAAATAAATAAATTTGAGATACTTTTCAAACTTTAATCACTGCTTTAACTGATTATTCAATCCTTATATATAAAAATGATAAGTACTATGAAATGGAATGCCTGGCTGAGCGGTCTAACGATGGCATCCAAAATATGAGGATTTCCCATAGACAAAGCATTTTGTAAAAGGCATCTCATTCGCGTGCTTTTTAAATATTAATATTTTGTATAATATATTATACTTATATGTCTTTCAACAGATTTACTTACATTTTAATTTAATCCGGTCTTGGACTACCAAGTCAATTGAGATACTTTTAATGAGCTGTCAAAACGTGACATCCCCATACATTTTGTATGAGAAAATGATAAGTGACGTCATTTATCATATATAGTCAATTGACTTCATTATTATTGATTTAAGCGGTAATAAAAATCATGTATAACAAAGAATTAACAATTATATTGCTTTCCAAGCGTGATTTAGTGCAACCTTTTTAAGGTAAGGATTTTGAGTTTATTTGTGCATAGTGTCCAAGACCCTATTGGGGCCACGGCATTGACGAGACCATAATATCAGTATGATGTTGTTATTTGGTAGCCCTGCGAGCCACCAACCCTAAAAAAATCATATTCCTGTTGACATCAGTATTCTGATTATATAATAGCCGTTTTACTTTTGTTAGAAATGATCAAATACTGATATATGTCCCTTTTGTTTAAACCCTTTAAGCCTATTTTTTGATAAAATAAATCTTATGTCATTTCCCAAGGTCCACTCTATCGTATACATGAATTTCATTAAAATTGGTTCAGTAGTTGACGTGAAAACATAACGGGCACGCACACATACGAGTACATGCACATAGACAGATAAAACTACTTTCGCATTTTTCAGATTAGTATGAATTAAGATGCAAGGCAAATTTAATCCGTAAAAGCAACGTACCTAAATTTTATTGTCCAGTCGAATAAACCATTGAGTCTATTAAGACTATCAGCACTAAATTCGACTAAAAGCTGTAACTGCATCTAAAAACTCCCTAAAGGCAGTTTAACAGAAGTTTAGAGTTTCGCGAAGTCCTAAACTACTCGAGTTAACGATAACGTGTGTTACTAGCTAGAATGTCCTTCACACGGATGCGACAATACTCGTATATTTACCTGACTGCGCCAGAAGGAGGTTTATAAATAATAAATAAATAAATAACGCTTCACACTCATAGCCCCACAGTAGGGTAGATATACCCTGTGTCGTGGGTACCATGGGCACACACAAAGACAGAAACACAAACACCCAGACCGAGAACAGAAATTTAAACTCATCATTCAAATTTCTGTTTCGCCGGGAATCGAACCCGGGACCCTTCGATTGGCAGTCCGGCATGGTAAACATTGCGCCACGCAGGTCGTCATTTATGTTTTTCGAGAGTATGTATGTATGTATAATTGTTTGGCACGCTCTGCAGCCTGAACGGCTTGATGGATTTTAGCTTGAGAGGTGTCGTTAGTCTCGTATAAATTTAGTGTAAGAGTGACACTGGGTATAACAAAATAATAAAAACAAAATGGCGAATTTATGGCGCCAAATTCAATTGCTTGGCACGCTCTGCGGCCTAAACGGCTCGATTGATTTTAGCTTGAATAGATCCCGAGTACTAAAATTTTTCTTGTATTTAAAAATATTGTTAAATTTACAATGAACTCTTGTTCTATAATTTACCTACCCCTATTAGTCGGTTTTTAAGTTAAGTGCAATCGGGTTTGACGACTTTCTTGTTTTAGGGTTTTAACATTTCCAAATTACACATAAACGCAGTGTTGAATAAAACAATTATTTATCTGTGATTAAATAATTTATCTATAATAAAATAGCCTTCCCACACATCACTAGTGCGTAAGCACATCCCTAAATTTTGTCTGTGGCTCTTTCCTTCCTTGTAAAAATTTGTGAATCACGGTGTCTCGCAGCGAAGTAATATTAAAACAAATCTTGCAAAAATTATCAGTTTTTTAATTATTACAACACGCAGTCAGGTTTTTTTATTATTTAATGACGTCTCTTTCATAAGTAAAAGATGCACTTCAGGTTTAAGTTTCAGATGCAAGGTAAATACTTTTGTAACTGTAGGTACTCGTATACTTACGCCAGTCTTTGATTAAAACTATACTACAATTATCTCTGCTTCGCCCAAAGGTAGACTGGTAGAGAATGCTTTTAGCATAAAGCCCGCCTTTTATACCATTTTATGTGGTGTAATAAAGTGTTAAATAAATAAATAAATTATATTTTGTGTGTAATGTTTTATTTTATTTTATTTGGTAACATAAACTACTTTATATGCTTTGATTAATGGTACTGCAGGTGTAGTTCAGATTTGAACTACACCTGCGTAGCTACGGGATTAAAAACAGAGCTACGGTATCCCCTGCCTGATCGTGAGGCGACTAAAAGGGGACTTCCGGGGATGCGGACGGGGAGAGTCGGAGCTCGATCCGTCCAGCCAGCAGCCCCGGGAAGGACGGCGGTGTGTGCGTATGGCCGCATGCCGCCGTAAACATCGGAAGGTGCAGGAGAGCACATCTAACCTCCGAAGATAGGCCCATTCTGGGCTTCGCGCGTAGAGAACACCGGTGCGTTCCTTAGGAGATCCCGGAGTCCTCCCCAAGCGCAGAGGCAGGCCACCGAGGGAATTTTTGTGTGGTCAAATGCCGGGTACCTTTTGAAGGTTCCCCCCCCCCCCCCCCCGACACCAAAAAAAAGATGTAGTTCAGATTTACGCAGTCAATTCTTTATTTACCAATTAATAAACATAAATAATAAAATAAATATTGTGTGTACACACCATCTGAATTTGGAAATTTCGTGCATTCGTAAACTACACAATTGAATGCTAACGTGTCAATGTAACTTACGTGTCCTTGACACGGATGCGACAATATCTTTTGACGATATGAAGGCAAACATGCAATTGCAGTTTTAACTCGCTTGTTAAAGAAATACGTTTTAAATTTTTGTTGCTATAATTTGCACAACTACTTTCTATAATATTTGTCATAGGTGGTAGAACTATTATGGTTCGCCCGGGGAAGTACCACCGCTGCACCAACTTCTGCCGTGAACCAATTCTGTTGTGTTTCGGTGGAAAGGTGCAGTTGCTGGCCACACTTACATGAGGCGACCACCAGCCTCCGGAGTAGCAGCGTAACTGCATACGACCTCAGGCAAGACTTACATTGCTTGCTTGAGGTGTTATGTAGATGTCCATGAGCTGCAGCGACTACTTAACACCACGTGACCTGCATGCTCGCCTATCAATAGTTTGTCTCCCTTGCTCCAGTCGACTAAATGAATTACAAGTATGAAGTATTAACCGTAACTTATTGCGCATTTTTTTCTACAGAACAACCGATCTGGTGCTCAAAAGCAGTCTTCGGTTAAAATATAATAGCAGAATGGTTGCAACGGTTCAAACCTCATATCACCTCTCGCTAAGCCGGCTTAAACCACTGCAGCAAGTAATGCGATAAAAGCCGACACGTACGCCGAAGAACAACATTGTAGTAGCGGAAACCATGAGGAGATTTTTGGAGTTTCTCGAGCGCGTTAGATTGAGATAGAAATGTCATGAAGCCTATTAAATTCTCCTAAAAAACGCTTTTATACAGTAACGTAATATTTTTTATGGTTGTCAAAATGGGCAGATTAGAATATTTCTTTACCGTTTGACGATTCCTTTTTGTATTAAATAGCTGTTCCCCGCGGTTTCATCTGCGTTAGAAAGGATTCGTATCATAAAGTAAATATTACAGAGGTTTCATGTGACCAATTTTTTATACAGTTTAGGTTACAATATAGAAGTTTTCATACGGATCCCAAACTTTCAGCCTTTGTTCATCAGGGAAACTATTAGATTCCAATGGTAAAAGATTTTTTCAAATCGGTCCAGCAGATTCGAAGCCTATTCAATGCAAACAAACTAACAATGAAATCATTTCTCCTTATTATATTAGTATATAAAAATAATAAACAATTTTAACCCGTCCGTATTTTTCCGAATTTGTACGAATTTTTGTTCATTTTTTTTATTTCGCAGTTGGGGCCATCCTCTCTTAAAGTAATTTATATTTAATCATTGGATTTTATTTACTTATTATAATTAGCATTAAATCCGTCTTACCTTAACTTGTCGAGCTTGCAAGATATTCAACCCGTCCTATTTTATAAAATATACCAACTCTTCTAGGCCGCTCTCCCCCGTGAAACTGTAACATCCTGTAACATTTTTATCTTCCTACTGCTCAATCTGTAAAATGTGCAAGATCCTCATGTCGCTTGAGTAAATTCACATTCAGCATCGTGGCCTACTACTGTGCATAATTCATGTGACTGAATGTGCGCGAAACGATGCCAGCGGCAGAAATGAAATGGAGACGATAATTTCCATTTAATGAAGTCATCGCATTTAGTAAGTACTTAGTTATCTTACAAACATCGTTTGTCGCATATTATGTAGCTTATTCATAGCATAGTACCTACTTACCTTCGATTACTCCGGTAATTAGGGTGACTGGCTAAATCCTAAGATTTAACCAGAAATATAAGATAACTTTGTACAGAGTGTTCTAATTTTGATAATTCTTTTTTTTATTGGAATGGGTATATCTTGAAGCATATCCCACAAAAATTTTGAAAACAAATTCTCACCTTGGGAAAATAGGAGTGAATTATTGTTGTCTGTTGTTGAATGATAAGCCATAAAAAATAAAGAAATTGAAAAGCAAAAAATTATAAAGTATTATAATACTTGGCATAATATGACATTTTTTCTTGCTAGTGGTAATGACTCTTAAAATTATTTTAGAGTCAGCCCTTAATAAAATGGCGTAACTTCTATTCTGAATCAATGGGCACCGACTCGAAAATAGTTTTAACAATCATTACCACTAGCAAGAAAAATTATCATACGAGTATGCTAAGTATTACATTATTTTATATGAGCAGCGATGGCCGTGTGGTGAAAAAACCGCGGTCTTTTCGATTAAACAAAATTAGATTAAACAAGTGCCTAGATTGCAAATCTGCTCTTTGTGAACACTGTATTCCGATTTTTATACCACAGCTCAAATAAGAAGTAATAGTAAATTAAAAGTTGTTTTTTTTTTGTTTTTTTTTCAACCTTTTTTTATGTCCCACTGCTGGGCACAGGTCTCCTCTCACAAGTGAAAGGATGGATGGTCGAGTGGTAAGAAATCTCGGTCTTCGACGCGAACGAACCCGGGTTGAAATCCTCGGCGCGCACCTCTGACAAAGAAATTTGTAATGTGCGCATTTATCGTTGCTCCACGGTGATGGAAAATATCGTAATATTTAATTGATTATGATGATCTCCAGCGCCGTGCATGGCTGAGAGAAATTCATAATTTCTCGAAACCATGACGTCCACCAATCCGCAGTTGGCCAGCGTGGTGGACTATGGCCTAAATCCCCTCATTTGTCCTTCTCACAAATCTGACCTATCCGACACCGACCATCCGACCTGTGCCCAACAACAGTGGGTATGTCCCAATAGGTTGTAAAAAAAACATTATTTTATAATTTTTTGCTTTTCAGTTTTTTAGCGTATTTAATTTATGGTTACAAAGTTTTGCGTCCCACTGCTGGTCTTACCCCATTATTGAGGATGGCTGGAACTTACTCGACCACACTGCTCCAATGCGGATTTACGGGTTGGTGGCCAACCCGCTGTCGGATGTTTTCAAATTGCCCATAACGCCACCGACAAGGTTTAACGACTGTTATCTGTCTGTCTGTTACATATCAACAAAACAATCAAAAGCACAGGAACGCGAATGTAATTTTTGCCTCTATAACGGTCATCACGGCTGAGCTGCGTAGATTGCTTGCGTTGTACGCTAGCCGACGGGCCATGTACGCTTCATTATATAACTAGCAATAATCATAATCATATTTAAATTAAACTTAAACTACTTTCACAAGTGAAAGGGATTAAGGCCATAGTCCACCACGCTGGCCAAGTGCGGATTGGTGAAAGTCATGCTTTCGAGAAATTATGAATTTCTCTCAGGCATGCACGTTGATGGAGATCATCGTAATCAATTAAATATCACGATATTTTCCATCACCGTGGAGCAGCGATAAATGCACACATTACAAATTTCTTTGTCAGAGGTGCGCGCCGAGGTTGAACCCAGGATCGTTCGCGTCGAAGGCCGAGATTTCTTACCACTCGACCATTCATCCTTTAACTTGTGAGAGGCGACCTGTGCAGTGGGACATAAAAAAGGTAGAAAAAAAAAACAAAAAAAAAACAACTTTTAATTTACTATTACTTCTTCTTTGAGCTGTGGTATAAAAATCGGAGTACAGTGTTCACAAAGAGCAGATTTGTAGTCTAGGCACTTGTTTAATCTAGTTTCGCATGCATCCACTGACCTTGTTTTTTTAATTTTATATAAGGATATTAACCCACTAGTTTGCGAATAAGTACGCAATAAATGTCTTTATACACTGCCATATTTATAGCTTGTGAAATACTGCTAGCTATAAACCCAGTGTCCCGGAATTATAAGAAGCTTTTTGGTTTATATAAACTGTCTGAACTCCCAATGATTCTGATGGTATTCGACTTTAATCAATCTTAGTTTATAATATAATGATTTCATTTCATAAAGGTGTTTTGACTTTTGTTGTATCTTTGTAGTTGTATCTTGAAAAATCAAAATTTCTTAAAGTATCCATGTATACCTAACACAATGGTTACATTTCACTCTATAAAAATCTAGGGTTACTAGGAACGAACTATCTAAAAGTGTAGCAATTTTTCTTGCTGGAGATGTGACAGGATTTGTACCCAACTCCCAAAGTGAAAATCCGTACTGCTGCTAAGCCATTCTCTGCCGTGAATCAATTCTATTGTTTTTTGGTGGAAAGGAGCAGTTGCCTGCCAGACTTATATAAGGCGACCAGGCTACCTTGAACTAAAAGCCTTCGAAGGAGCAACGCTACTGCATATGACCACAGGCAAGATAAGCTTGCTTGGGGTTGTGTGTATCGACCTTAGAATAATTAAAATTACATTATAGAAACCAAGTTCGCGCGACCAAATTGAAGCATTGCCATTAACGCACCAAACGCCGGGCCGCTCTGTAGACTTGAGGTTCAGTTTTATCAAAACACTTTTTAAAAACAAGAGAAATCTAATAAAATAACTTTTCACAGTGTTTTCAATATTTTTTAGTATTTTATAGTTAATTTGGTCAAAATAAGAATATTTTGTTTGTCAAATGTGACAGCTGTAGGAATCTACTTAGTGCTTCAATTTTGACAGCGCGCTTGTATCAGACACTCATTCTATACGTATTTATTCTAAGATATAGACATTATACATACAATATAATAATTATTATCTGTTCATTATTATTTTCTTCTTATATGTTAGATTGTTTTTAACTTTTATAGTTTGATGTGCCTCAAAACATGTTTTATTAGTTTTTTTTTATTATATTTATTTTTCATTTTTTTAGTTCGATTTATTGTTAAAAATAATTTTTTGAAAATCTCGGAAGTAGATGAATTCACGAAATTATTGTATTGCCACCGATTCTTGATAAGTATCTAAAGTTTGAATTAAATCTGTCTGTGGAAAGTGGGTCAAAATCGAGTCCAAAGGAGAGTTACAAACAAGCTCACAGACATACAGGTGAAGTTCCAGCAACCTTATTAATTTCCATCATTATCATTAGTACCTGGACGACCGAGCGTTGCTCGGATAAAAACGATTTGTTTTCTTGGCTTAATTTCAAACAAAACACTTACTTGCTTAAAAATATTTTCATAAAAAAAACGCTATATGGTTTTGGTTGAGGTTTGAACGCAGATCTCTAGTTCCGCAGTCAGCCTACGTAACCATTCAGCCAAGGAAGCTTTACTTCAATGAAGGAAATTTTTATAGAGCTCTTTCAAATCGACATTGTCATTTCTTTTACGTTATGTTTTACGCCACATTATTATTAATACTCTCCAATGGATGTCAGGAAGAGTCGTATTTTTCAGTTTGTATTTAAGTTGATTATCGTTAAAAATATTTTAAATGGTTTGAAATTTCTAGAAATAAAACCTAGCTGAATCGAATACTAAATCGAGTACTAAATTTCATCAATGTCGTTGGAGCCGTTTCCGAGATTCAATAAATATATTTACTATACAAGAATTGCTCGTTTAAAGGTATTAGATGAATATAAAACAAATGATGTTTTAACGACCTCATTATCTATATACGTTGCGTTATATCGTGAAATGCAGTCGAAGCGTGCAGCAAACACAATAAGGTTGGCGGGTAACGCCTTTGTCAACAGCAATTAAATTGAGTTTTCAGTTTGTTTACCTTCGTTTTGTTTCACTGTAGATAACCATGGAGCTGCGGTGTCACTATGCTCGTACGGTTTTGATTTACCTATTTGTTAAATATATAATATACTAGCTAACCCGGCAGACGTCCTGCCTTAAAGTATTAGAAATAAAATAATATTGCGACTATAAATTGAGATGTAAGCTACTCTATCTTCCAAGTTGGATCAAACTGCACACGGTCTGCAAATTTTATTAAAATCGGTTAAGTAGTTTAGGAGTCCATCGCGGACAAACAACGTGACACGTAATTTATATATATTAAGATAATAAAACAGAATATAAAATTAGTTCTACAAAAATAACAGAAAGATTTAAAAATGTATTTAGATGCATTTTTGTTAGTAACACAGTACTTTTTATCAGCGAGTAAGATTTTTAAAAGGATTTTTTTATTCACATCTACTTTTGAAAAGAAATCGGGTATAGAATTCCTTGAAGCTGTGAAATTTCAAACTTGTTAGGCAAACCAATCAAAGAAGACGGTTATTGATTTCTCATGTTTCAAAAAAATGTATGGAAATAAAAAGTTCAATAAAGTTCATAAAACACTTTCAATTGACATTATGATTTAATAGAATCATGAAGAGGAAAATTGGTATCTTAAAGCAAAAATGTGAAATATGATATCTATACTATGTGAAGATAATTTCAGACTTTCAATAAAAAAATAGGATTTCCAATAGCTTTTAACCTGTTATTATCATAGGTATACTAGTAAGACTCTTGCCATAAATATTTTCTTATAATAATTCTTAATCATAATGTCCGTCTACGAAAAAGACTACGACGACGTAGCCGCTACTCTGCGTGTGTAGAGCCTATCGTAGTGTAACATTGCAGTGCACTATAATACTTTTTTACAATATTTGAACTCGAACAGACTTGGCGTCCGTGCCTTTTTTGCGTTATGTTATTATGTTGGTTCTTTTTCATTATTTTTCTCTTTTTGTCACGGGAATATTCGTCACTTTAAAATTTAAATTATTTAAATTAAATACAATATTCAATGATTGAGAAAAAAATTAATAACAGATATTAAATATAAACTAAACACACCGGCACAATTAGCGGAACACAAAAAAGCAGGATTTTAAAATCTTTTACTTGAGGAACTGGCCAGTTATGATATTTTTTTAATTTATTGTCAAGTTTGAAAATAGAAAATTAGATGACATACACTTTTTCATTCATTTGTTTTATTATCCCGAACAATACGTTTTGTCAACTTGTTCGAGTAATAACTACGTAATTGTAATTTTTTTGAAAAATTGCACTTAATGATTTTTTCAAATTCAAATTCAAATTCAAATTCAAATTCAAATTCTTTATTTGCAAGAACACAGTGTTTTTGTAAAGATCTTAAATCTAATGATAGTTCAGTGCGTTCTACCACACAGGGTGTGCAAATTTTGACATTATAATTACAATTACATATAAAATACGTTACAAATTAATAGCATTGAAATTATTATAATTAATACATTGTTAAAATTATATTAAAACATTATTATTTTTTAAATGTCAGTTCGAGATACTTATTATTATTTAGTAAATGTCATTGAAATTAGTTATAACATAATAGTATATAAATAATAATATTAAATTTAATACAATGTCAATTATTATCCTTTTTGGCGTCAAAGTAATCATTAAAGCTGTAAAAATTATTGACAAGAAGCCATTCATTGAGTTTTTTCTTAAATCTAAGTATTGGCAAATCTTTTAAAGAGTCTGGTAAATTATTGTACACTTTAATAATGTTTACAGGGGCATTTCTTTTTAACATTTTCAGCCGGCAGCATGGTACATATAAATCATGTTTATTGGTATTGCGTCTTAATCGCTGAGTTAATACACTATTTTATAAATTTGTTATTCTATAGGTAATTTTGTTTATTAAAAGCTCTTTATTATGCCTGACTTAACATCACTGGAAATCATTAGGGCTGATGAAATGAGAAGAAATGGCCATTACCTACAGATCGATAGCCTCAAGGCTTCGTCGACCAGTATCAACGATTCATCGCAGCATCCAGCGGTACAGATCGTCTAATTCTCTTGTAAGGAGGAGGGGTCAAGGTGGAAAAAGATGTACATCGAGGCGAGATGACAGTTTTTTACAACTTGGAGTTCGTAGGAATACGCGATTAACGGCTGTACAAGCTCGAAATGAACTGGAAGACGTTCGAGGAGTACGAGTAAGTGAGCGTACAGTTCACAGGATACCTGCCAAAGGCCCAAAACTTGAGAGACGTCACCGCGTAAACCGATTAAGCTATGCGCGAGAACATCGTCATTGGGATTTGAACGAATGGCAGCAGGTTCTCTTTACTGATGAGTGCAGAGTTCTTTTAAAACGATGGGAGACAGCGAATATGGAACTATCTAAAAGTGTAGCAATTTTTCTTGCTGGAGATGTGACAGGATTTGTACCCAACTCCCAAAGTGAAAATCCGTACTGCTGCTAAGCCATTCTCTGCCGTGAATCAATTCTATTGTTTTTTGGTGGAAAGGAGCAGTTGCCTGCCAGACTTATATAAGGCGACCAGGCTACCTTGAACTAAAAGCCTTCGAAGGAGCAACGCTACTGCATATGACCACAGGCAAGATAAGCTTGCTTGGGGTTGTGTGTATCGACCTTAGAATAATTAAAATTACATTATAGAAACCAAGTTCGCGCGACCAAATTGAAGCATTGCCATTAACGCACCAAACGCCGGGCCGCTCTGTAGACTTGAGGTTCAGTTTTATCAAAACACTTTTTAAAAACAAGAGAAATCTAATAAAATAACTTTTCACAGTGTTTTCAATATTTTTTAGTATTTTATAGTTAATTTGGTCAAAATAAGAATATTTTGTTTGTCAAATGTGACAGCTGTAGGAATCTACTTAGTGCTTCAATTTTGACAGCGCGCTTGTATCAGACACTCATTCTATACGTATTTATTCTAAGATATAGACATTATACATACAATATAATAATTATTATCTGTTCATTATTATTTTCTTCTTATATGTTAGATTGTTTTTAACTTTTATAGTTTGATGTGCCTCAAAACATGTTTTATTAGTTTTTTTTTATTATATTTATTTTTCATTTTTTTAGTTCGATTTATTGTTAAAAATAATTTTTTGAAAATCTCGGAAGTAGATGAATTCACGAAATTATTGTATTGCCACCGATTCTTGATAAGTATCTAAAGTTTGAATTAAATCTGTCTGTGGAAAGTGGGTCAAAATCGAGTCCAAAGGAGAGTTACAAACAAGCTCACAGACATACAGGTGAAGTTCCAGCAACCTTATTAATTTCCATCATTATCATTAGTACCTGGACGACCGAGCGTTGCTCGGATAAAAACGATTTGTTTTCTTGGCTTAATTTCAAACAAAACACTTACTTGCTTAAAAATATTTTCATAAAAAAAACGCTATATGGTTTTGGTTGAGGTTTGAACGCAGATCTCTAGTTCCGCAGTCAGCCTACGTAACCATTCAGCCAAGGAAGCTTTACTTCAATGAAGGAAATTTTTATAGAGCTCTTTCAAATCGACATTGTCATTTCTTTTACGTTATGTTTTACGCCACATTATTATTAATACTCTCCAATGGATGTCAGGAAGAGTCGTATTTTTCAGTTTGTATTTAAGTTGATTATCGTTAAAAATATTTTAAATGGTTTGAAATTTCTAGAAATAAAACCTAGCTGAATCGAATACTAAATCGAGTACTAAATTTCATCAATGTCGTTGGAGCCGTTTCCGAGATTCAATAAATATATTTACTATACAAGAATTGCTCGTTTAAAGGTATTAGATGAATATAAAACAAATGATGTTTTAACGACCTCATTATCTATATACGTTGCGTTATATCGTGAAATGCAGTCGAAGCGTGCAGCAAACACAATAAGGTTGGCGGGTAACGCCTTTGTCAACAGCAATTAAATTGAGTTTTCAGTTTGTTTACCTTCGTTTTGTTTCACTGTAGATAACCATGGAGCTGCGGTGTCACTATGCTCGTACGGTTTTGATTTACCTATTTGTTAAATATATAATATACTAGCTAACCCGGCAGACGTCCTGCCTTAAAGTATTAGAAATAAAATAATATTGCGACTATAAATTGAGATGTAAGCTACTCTATCTTCCAAGTTGGATCAAACTGCACACGGTCTGCAAATTTTATTAAAATCGGTTAAGTAGTTTAGGAGTCCATCGCGGACAAACAACGTGACACGTAATTTATATATATTAAGATAATAAAACAGAATATAAAATTAGTTCTACAAAAATAACAGAAAGATTTAAAAATGTATTTAGATGCATTTTTGTTAGTAACACAGTACTTTTTATCAGCGAGTAAGATTTTTAAAAGGATTTTTTTATTCACATCTACTTTTGAAAAGAAATCGGGTATAGAATTCCTTGAAGCTGTGAAATTTCAAACTTGTTAGGCAAACCAATCAAAGAAGACGGTTATTGATTTCTCATGTTTCAAAAAAATGTATGGAAATAAAAAGTTCAATAAAGTTCATAAAACACTTTCAATTGACATTATGATTTAATAGAATCATGAAGAGGAAAATTGGTATCTTAAAGCAAAAATGTGAAATATGATATCTATACTATGTGAAGATAATTTCAGACTTTCAATAAAAAAATAGGATTTCCAATAGCTTTTAACCTGTTATTATCATAGGTATACTAGTAAGACTCTTGCCATAAATATTTTCTTATAATAATTCTTAATCATAATGTCCGTCTACGAAAAAGACTACGACGACGTAGCCGCTACTCTGCGTGTGTAGAGCCTATCGTAGTGTAACATTGCAGTGCACTATAATACTTTTTTACAATATTTGAACTCGAACAGACTTGGCGTCCGTGCCTTTTTTGCGTTATGTTATTATGTTGGTTCTTTTTCATTATTTTTCTCTTTTTGTCACGGGAATATTCGTCACTTTAAAATTTAAATTATTTAAATTAAATACAATATTCAATGATTGAGAAAAAAATTAATAACAGATATTAAATATAAACTAAACACACCGGCACAATTAGCGGAACACAAAAAAGCAGGATTTTAAAATCTTTTACTTGAGGAACTGGCCAGTTATGATATTTTTTTAATTTATTGTCAAGTTTGAAAATAGAAAATTAGATGACATACACTTTTTCATTCATTTGTTTTATTATCCCGAACAATACGTTTTGTCAACTTGTTCGAGTAATAACTACGTAATTGTAATTTTTTTGAAAAATTGCACTTAATGATTTTTTCAAATTCAAATTCAAATTCAAATTCAAATTCAAATTCTTTATTTGCAAGAACACAGTGTTTTTGTAAAGATCTTAAATCTAATGATAGTTCAGTGCGTTCTACCACACAGGGTGTGCAAATTTTGACATTATAATTACAATTACATATAAAATACGTTACAAATTAATAGCATTGAAATTATTATAATTAATACATTGTTAAAATTATATTAAAACATTATTATTTTTTAAATGTCAGTTCGAGATACTTATTATTATTTAGTAAATGTCATTGAAATTAGTTATAACATAATAGTATATAAATAATAATATTAAATTTAATACAATGTCAATTATTATCCTTTTTGGCGTCAAAGTAATCATTAAAGCTGTAAAAATTATTGACAAGAAGCCATTCATTGAGTTTTTTCTTAAATCTAAGTATTGGCAAATCTTTTAAAGAGTCTGGTAAATTATTGTACACTTTAATAATGTTTACAGGGGCATTTCTTTTTAACATTTTCAGCCGGCAGCATGGTACATATAAATCATGTTTATTGGTATTGCGTCTTAATCGCTGAGTTAATACACTATTTTATAAATTTGTTATTCTATAGGTAATTTTGTTTATTAAAAGCTCTTTATTATGCCTGACTTAACATCACTGGAAATCATTAGGGCTGATGAAATGAGAAGAAATGGCCATTACCTACAGATCGATAGCCTCAAGGCTTCGTCGACCAGTATCAACGATTCATCGCAGCATCCAGCGGTACAGATCGTCTAATTCTCTTGTAAGGAGGAGGGGTCAAGGTGGAAAAAGATGTACATCGAGGCGAGATGACAGTTTTTTACAACTTGGAGTTCGTAGGAATACGCGATTAACGGCTGTACAAGCTCGAAATGAACTGGAAGACGTTCGAGGAGTACGAGTAAGTGAGCGTACAGTTCACAGGATACCTGCCAAAGGCCCAAAACTTGAGAGACGTCACCGCGTAAACCGATTAAGCTATGCGCGAGAACATCGTCATTGGGATTTGAACGAATGGCAGCAGGTTCTCTTTACTGATGAGTGCAGAGTTCTTTTAAAACGATGGGAGACAGCGAATATGGAGACGCAAAGGAGAACGCCACATACAGTCTAATTTTGAACACACAGTGGCTTATGGTGGCGGCTCGATTATGGTTTGGGGAGGGGGATATGTTTGGGAGCTCACACGGAGTTAGTGATGTCACAGGAGGGACCATGACAGCAGATCGATACATCAGAGACATTTTAGAAGAACATGTTGTACCATTTGCCCCATTTATTGGTGACGACTTTATTCTAATGCAAGATAATGCTCGTGCTCATAGTGCACAATCGGTACAGGCATATCTGAGCCACGTAGGTATACCGGTGATGCAGTGGCCAGCAAATTCCCCCGATATGAATCCGATAGAGCATGTCTGGGACTTGCTAAAAAGAAGGGTTAAATCCAGAATGCCACCCCCCAACAATCTGAATGAACTTGGAAACGCATTACTTGAGGAGTGGGAGCGGTTGCCTCAAGAAATCATCGATAACATAATCTGTAGCATGCCCAGACGAATGGAAACCGTAATCAGAGCAAGAGGGGAAACACTCGTTATTAATTTTGCTTTAATTTTATTGTTAAATCATTTAATGCTTACTTTTTTTTATTTTTTGTGATGGTTCATAATCATCTAAAAAATTCACTTATTTCAAATTTCTTTATTTTTCAATAAAAAATAATGAAGACTTTTCAAAGTCGTTGTTAAAAGATGTTAATCAATTTGTTATTTTGTGTCTAATTACATTTTCGTCAAATATATGCGTTATTATCTCATAGTCTCACTTTTTTTTCTGTTCCGCTAATTGTGCCGGTGTGCATATTTGCAAAAAATCTATCGTATCTATTACAGACGTACAGAAATAAAATATACTAGATGTGGCCCGCAGTTTCGACCGCGTTAAAAAGTATCATTTCCAGGAAGTGAATACTCTCTGGAGACTTCATGGGACTCAACTTCCACACAAACTTTAATTCTTATTTTATCCCGTTGAGGGTGATTTTCCAAAAACCTGAAACTGGTGTCTGCGGACAATGAACAGGCTCACTAATGCAGCATAACTTTTAAATTGGACTTTAGTATCAAAAATTAAATTGACAGGGCTCTTCGTTGCGCTAATACGCATACTAGATACGTTACATTATTATATTTTGGTCGTTTTAGCATTGCTTTACTTGACATAACTAATAGAAAAAGAAATTTAAATTTTCGTTTTCTATTTATGTAAAATGTTTAATATCGGTCCAATGGTTTAGACGTGAAAACGTTTCAAGGAAACAAACTTAACTACGTATTTAAGGCATGTAGGCCATGCTGTTGGATGGTCGGCGCAGTTCGTACACATCAAGCCAATGTTAATCTTACTTGAAGTCGTATGCAGTTGCTTCAGGAATGTATCTAAAATCTGAGCAGATAGTCCATCGTGCTACGTTCGCGGTCGAAATCGGCAAGTATAACCACCTTCTTAGTATAAAGAACAGTCCATCCCTAACTCTATGTAGTTAGAAGGGCTCAACTCTTTATATAAAGCAGACAGCAATACAGTATTACGCAACCGTCGCGTGCATGCCCTCGTTATTTTTTATATGACGGGCTATGAGTATGTTAAACCTAGCAAATTGCACCAACTACGCAAAATATTTGAATATTATGCTATTTATTTCTCTAGCTGTGCCCCGCGGTTTCACGCGCGTTAGAAAAAAAATAGTAGCATGAAGTGAATATTCTCCATAGGTTTACTTACTTTACTTACGTATTTACTATTGCATATTTTAAGGCGAAAAAGTAGTAACGATATTAAGCGTAATAGCATAATATATAATCATAGGAATATGTTTTTCTTTGCTCTGTGCATTTGATATTGCAGAGATTTTTGCAGGTATTGATGTCGTCTTTAAAACTGTATTACATCACTTTGCTCTATTATCCATAATTTCCACAGCGTACGCGATATAGGTAAGGATTTATATTAGTATTTTTTAACACGTTGTTTTACAATATATATATATATAAACGTTTTCATAAGGTTCCCCGACATTTTTAAACGCGCGTTCAGAAATATCGAACCTTATGAAGAACTGATTGTACCACGGGTTTTTTCCCGATAAACCAACTCCTCGATCCCAGTTCGACAACTAAAATCGTTCTCAGTGGTAAAACTAAATAAAGTCGATCGTAAGAAAATATTCTATTGCCTATGTTTATCACGACTAATGTAGAATGGTAAAAGAATTTTTCAAATCGTTCCAGTAGTATCGGAGCCTATACAACACTAACAATGAAATATTTCCTCTTTGTAATATTATTAATATAGATTTCCTACTTAATAGCAGTACCCTGTACATATTTCTCTTCTGTTGTCGTGTCCCACAATTTCTTTGTGTACTAAATAAATGAAATAAAATAAATAAATAAAATAATTTGACTCATAAGGCACATAAAAAATTATCATAACCATGATCAGAAAAATGGATAGTATAAACATTGAAATTTGTTTGCTTTATTCTCTGTTCATAAAATTAAGGAAATCATTCTATTTCAATCATATAAGTACTCATAATATTCTTACGTTAGTACCTCAGAGCAACAAAGGTACTGACTCACCCTTCAGGAGAGACGGCACAGCGCCTCGTTTCGATACATAATTTTTGTGCCAAATCTGGTGCGGAGGAAGAACGCACACATTTTAATTTTGTTACACATTCATCAACAAGTATTATTTCATCGCTACAGACGCATATATTTTTAAATATGTCAATTTCAATTAATAACGTCATTTTCTATGCACCGACAACACTGACACCGACACACACAGACACACTAGTTGTATGACTAGAAGGCACATTGTGCATGGAAGTTGGGACGAGGGGTTCGCCCGTAAAGGCCACTCCTCTGTGTCCTAGGTGTCCTACCTGTCATACCTTGATGCTTTAAGTAAAAAATCCATTGCACTGTATCGTTCAAACAAATATTAATATGTACTCGCACATCAGCCAATTTTTGTTAGCAGCGAATGTTGTATAACTGGATATAGGTATAAATAAAGCATCAGCTCGCAATTTTAACAATATAGGAAGCAAATTTTATAGTTAAACTTTTTAATAGGTAACGTCGGTAATGCGGGTGAAGTAATACTTAAAAAGGCCCGCTTGACTAAGCGAAGCAGGCGCGGTCAGGTTTGATACGGGTGACCGCATGTAGTACATTTCATTCGCGTTTCCGTGCTTTGAAATTACATTTAGCCATCGTTTCTCACTGTTACTGACAGACAGTAGACGATAAACTTTGTCGAAGGCTTATTATAATAGTTAGTTTAATGAAATCGTTGTAGGATTTCTTCAACTCGTGCAACTAGGGCCGGCAACCTCAGCTTACACAGATACACTTTTACAAAGGAAATTACTTTACAGCAGAAATGTGTGCAGCGATGGTTTCCCGGATTCTATTAAAGATTTTTAGAATACCACTTACACGGAAAATCTCCATTATCAAACAAACTTCGGCCTACTTTAGAAAACACTAGCTGTGACCCGCGGTTTCACCCGCGTTAGAGAGTATCATTAGCATAAAGTGAAGTCCCTTCTGAAGTGCCGTGGACCGGTTTTTTTGTAGGACTATTTAAGATAAACATTTCCATCATACATTACGAATGTGTACGGTTTTTGCAGCACACGCCAGAATAGCTCGCAAATGGTAGATTTTTTCCTACTTACTTGACACTTATCGTCATATTTTGGACAATTCACACAATATCTTTATAAATTGTAGCCTATGTGTTATTCTGATGTATAAGCTATATTATTGTAAAGTTTCATTTAAATCCAGTAAGTATTCAGTAGTTTTTACGTGAAAGAGTAACAAACATCCATACTTACAAACTTTTGCGTTTATAATATTAGTAGGATTTTCCAGATCATTTGAGAAATTTCTGGAACTTTCTCGAACTTTCTCGAACATTCTCAATTAATTAAAACAGTTTGCAATTATTTTAAAAATCTTCAGATCATTCGATAAGTTTCTGGAACTTTCTCGAAAATTTGAATTAATTAAAAAAATTTGCAATTATTTTAAAAATCTCCAGATCATTCGAAAAAAGATTACAATTGTTTAAAAAAATTCAGATCATTTGAGAAGCTTTCTCGAATATTCTCAATTAATTAAAATTATTTAAAAATATCCAAATGATTCGAGAAGTTTCTGGAACTTTCTCGAACATTCTCAGTAAAATTAAAATTAAAATAGTTTGCTAGATCATCCCAGAAATTTTGAGATCCACCCAGAAGTCTCTATTGGTTAGAAAAGTACAAATATTATTTTTTTCAGATTTTTCCACCCACTTACACCCACCGCGATCAAACTCCCTTACTGTTATCTACGTACTAAGGGGTATTTATCACCCCAACGGGAAGTTGATTCGAGTTAATGACAATAGAGAAAACCGTGTCTTTACGTACAAAGAAAACCCTTTACTTTTTACATATATATTAAGATTAATCTTTCGAACTACCACAAAAAACAGTCATGTTTATATCAAACGCCTAATCATAAAAGTGTGACTTAATTTATTTCCGAAACAATTTAAACAGGCGGAAAAAATGTCGTTTGCAAAGGTCTCAAAGTTTTTACGTGAAAGAGTAACAAACATCCTTACTTACAAACTTTTGCGTTTATAATATTAGTAGGATTTTCCAGATCATTTGAGAAATTTCTGGAACTTTCTCGAACATTCTCAATTAATTAAAACAGTTTGCAATTATTTTAAAAATCTTCAGATCATTCGATAAGTTTCTGGAACTTTCTCGAAAATTTGAATTAATTAAAAAAATTAGCAATTATTTTAAAAATCTCCAGATCATTCGAAAAAAGATTACAATTGTTTAAAAAAATCCAGATCATATGAGAAGCTTTCTCGAATATTCTCAATTAATTAAAATTATTTAAAAATATCCAAATGATTTGAGAAGTTTCTGGAACTTTCTCGAACATTCTCAGTAAAATTAAAATTAAAATAGTTTGCTAGATCATCCCAGAAATTTTGAGATCCACCCAGAAGTCTCTATTGGTTAGAAAAGTACAAATATTATTTTTTTCAGATTTTTCCACCCACTTACACCCACCGCGATCAAACTCCCTTACTGTTATCTACGTACTAAGGGGTATATATCACCCCAACGGGAAGTTGATTCGAGTTAATGACAATAGAGAAAACCGTGTCTTTACGTACAAAGAAAACCCTTTACTTTTTACATATATATTAAGATTAATCTTTCGAACTACCACAAAAAAACAGTCATGTTTATATCAAACGCCTAATCATAAAAGTGTGACTTAATTTATTTCCGAAACAATTTAAACAGGCGGAAAAAATGTCGTTTGCAAAGGTCTCAAAGTAAGTTTCGGCCAACTGAAATTAAATTACCTTTGAAACGGTATTTGCCCCGTCCTTGGCGGGACAGCTCGCTTTGAACCTCGAATAAGCCCGTTTATTTCCGATGGGCTACAATTTAATGAAAATGAATAAATGAGTCTTAATTACTACAAATTTTATAAACGGTTACATTTAATAATAATGGGAGTTTAAGCTAAAAATAAAACTAAAATAAGAAGCGCGCATGGCCCGGCGGTTAGCGTAGAACGCAAGCGATCTATGCAACTAAGCCAAACGGGCGCTGTCGGGTGTGACCTGGGTGACCGCTAGTGGCAAAAAAATTCGTGGGCACGTTAAAGCCATCTGTCCCGGTTGTTGTCGACAGATAACAGTCGTTAAACCTTGTAGGAGGTCTTAAGAGGCCATATACGAAATTTTCCCGATTTCGCTGAATTAGCTGATTTTTTGCAGTTAAAATACAGTATTTCCATAAGTTTTATTGCACAATATGACTGATCATTTCAATAATAAACTATTAAATTAGCCACTTTTTAATTTTTATTTCGTTATTTTGCTTAATAAACCTGAAAGCTGGTGATAGTTTTGAATATTTTACTGTAATAGGTATAGAACATCACATATTTCTGGATCACTTTTGAAATCTAAACAGATCGAAAAAAATGCCATGTATTGCTGTAAAAATCACATACATAGCGTATGAGCCACTTTTTGCCACTCTCATACAAAAAATATTAGTAAAAAAACATTGAACTTAGTCATTTTTGAGAGAAAATGGGCCAGAAATTGCATTTGATTTCGGAAAATTCAAACAATCTTTCATAAAATTTATTTTACATAAATATACTTTAGTTCATAATCAACCCGTTTCCTGAAAAATAAATCAAATTAATAATGAAAATTTGGCATTAAAAATCTTTTAAAGTAACCTAAATCTCGCATTATAATTCTTGACGCAAGCTAAAAAAGTGGCTAATGTATTCGATTATTAATGAAATGATACTGTAATTTAACTGCAAAATCTCATGTGTTAAATCAGTGAAATCAGCAAAGTTTTGTATACCCTTAAGGGCGGTTTGAAAATATCCAACAGCGGGTTGGCCACTAACCCGCATCTCCACCAACCCGCATGGAGCAACGTGGTGGAGTAAGCTCCATGCCTCCTCAATAATTGGGAGAGACCCGTGCCCAGCAGTGGGACGCTAAAAATATGGAAGTATGTATTACCATCTTTATTCTCCGTGTTTATAATCGCAGCATTATAATACGCATGCGGCAGAAATCAGTGCGCATTTATAAGCGAAACACTTTAATTAATAACAGCCAATTACACTCACGTCATTACGTCATTATTTTCGACTGGTAACCCTCACAGATTAATACAATTCGCACATATTTATTATTATATTATTGTATTATGTTCGGTATGGGCACATGAAACGTAATGAAAATATATAATTTACTGTGACATTTTTACAAACTCTTAACGTTATTTTTACCGAAAGGAAGAGGTACAAACGTACTGTATTCGGCTGTATGCATTATTTTTTTAATTATATGTACCTATATCACCTATATGTTTACCAGTTACTCCGCCGTTCGGTGACCGATTTTCAAAATTACCAGCTGACCCCATGAATTCAGTACCACGTTTAAATGTTTGGGGTAGGCCACCTTTGTCACTTAGGGATATGAAAAATAGATAGTAGCAAATTCTCAGACCTACTGAATATGCATATGAAATTTCATAAAAATTGGTCGAGCCGTTTCGGAGGAGTGTGGTAACTAACATTGTGACACGAGAATTTTATATATAAGATTTTTTGTGCGTAAGATTATACTCCCGAGGAGGTCCCATTTCACAAAGTCAAGATCTGATGATGTTATCTCAGAAAAATCAAGGGGAATTCTCAAATTTGATATTGATTTTCTTATACTTTTTGAAGCGAAAGAGATATTTATGCATAGTAATCATCATTCTATGTTGCTGAGCTGATGATGGAAGGTATTACGACGGTATTACGATGATGGAAGGTATTTACGGTTAGGAGTCGAGAGCATAATTATTCTTTCAATAAATGTTTTTGTTCGATAACTTACTCTCCCGAGGTGGTCCAACTGTCCACCACGTCAAAATCTGATGATAGGTAATACATCAATAAAATTTATAGGCATACAGATTACTTTTCATATGCTTACTACAGCAAAACACATATTTCTGTATACTTATCATTTAAACAATTCATGAGCAGCGATGGCCGAGTGGTAAATAACCGCGGTCTTTAACATATTATAACATATCGTGATATTTAATTGATTACGATGTTCTACATCGCCGTGCATGCCTGAGAGAAATTCATAATTTCTCGAAAGCATGACGTACACCAATCCGCACTTGGCCAGCGTGGTGGACTATGGCCTAAATCCCTCTCACTTATGAGAGGAGACCTGTGCCCAGTAGTGGGACATAAAAGGTTGAAAAACAAACAATTCATATTCAGTAATACTTCTGTCGGTTCAGTTGAACCGATAGAAGTATTCTATCAGGCTGTGAGATTAACATGATTATAATAGGTAAATCTCTTAAGCGTTTAGAGTTTAGGTGGAAAATCTCGAATTACGCTAAAACATTGTTGGAAAAGTTGAAATGCAGGTTAGTTTGCCTATCGACAATAACCGAGACCGACGGCTTAACGTGCCCTCCGAAGCACGGAAACGCGCATGAAACTTTTTGCCACTAGCGGTCATCTCACACCCGACCACTGCTTAGCCGCATAGACCGCTTACGTTCTACGCTAACCCTCGAGCCTTTCGCTCTGTAATTAGTAAAACTTAATTTATAACTAAACAGTATCAAAACTATGTTGAAATCGCATTTATTTAGCTACTATAAAACAAAGCAGATACCTAAATTAGCAATCACGAAACGAATCGCATCAATAGGTGTCAGCAGTCAAATCGAAGGCAATTAAACACCTGCCATTACGAGCGGAAAGCTGTTTATTTGGATTTATGGTACGTTTCATCGATTTTGTATGTTTTTGTAATGAGATTTTCTCCATCGGAATATAAATAAGATAATATATCATTATCATCATTTATAGACAAGTCTTCCGCCAGCGGCTTTGCCCGCGTGGACTCGTTTTAAAGGTTACCGTAGAATAAAAACCGTCCTATGTCCTTTCCCAAGGTCCACTCTATCTATGTTCCATATTTCATTAAAATCGGTTCAGTAGTGTCAGCGGGAAAGCATAGCAGACAGACAGACAGAAAAAAATACTTTCAAATTTATAATATTAGTACAGATAGCTATGCCTAGTGAGTTCAGGATTCAGGATTTTTTCACAAACTTTTTTTTGTAACTGAATTTAAATGATTTTACCCACAGGAATGAGACTTTTCCCACGATAAAAGTAGAATATGTCCTTTCCAGGGACTCGCACTATTCTATTCCAAATTTCATTAAAATCGTTTCAGCCGTTTTGAAGAGATGACGTAACATACAGACAGACAGACTTGACATCGATAACTTCGATCGAATATGTATATATATATAATAGTGCTTTAGTAACTCGAATTGATTTTATAAGTCAAATATATTATTAATAGTTAAAGCAAAACACCCAACTGCAAAAAACAAAAATAAATATAAAAATGAAAATATTATAAATTTGAATGTGACTTTGTCTGTCTGTCTGCTACGCTTTCCCACTTAAACTACTGAACCGATTTTAATGAAATTTGGAACACAGATAGAGTGGACTTTGGGAAAGGACATAGGATGGATTTTATCCTACGGGAACCTTTAATACAGGTCCACGCGGGCAAAGCCGCTGGCGGAAGGCTAGTCGAAATATAAATTTATTTGCTGTATTCATCCGGCTATCCATATTTTTGCCTGTTTATAAAAAATACCTAAATTTTCTTTTTGGCCCGCTCAATTGTTCAAATATTCATGAGGTGCATATGTCTCGTAATCAGACCACGTTATAGCATGCACATTTAATGTGTTCTTGAAAAAATGGTACTAAATAAAAATTAGTGTATATACACATTTTCTTTGGTCGAATGATATTGAAAAAAAAAACGTCCGGGAGTGCCGGCAGAAGTGAAAACTTGAAAATAATGTTGTGCATTTTTGATATTTTGTAATGGTTAGGGAATAATTTCGCACACAATGAATTGCTTTAATTGTGAGTATTATTTTTCATATAGTATTTTCAATAGGTTTTCATCAAGTATTTTTATAAAATACTCACTCATTTTCTTTCACTACTTCTTAGTCACTTTTTTCATTAATAGATGCACTTTGTTCAATTTCGATATTTTAAACACGTGATATAAACGAATTTTACAAGTATACAGACAGTCGCCTAGTCGAGCCGTCAGCTGTCACCACTCCGTCTTACGAATATTCGATGAGGCCACGTGTCCTGACGCGAGTTTAACATTTTTACCCATCCCAAAAAAAGTGCACAACGCCGCTAAAGAAGTTTTCACTTCAAAAAAATTGTGGAACTTGCATTGTTGAATCAATAATGTCCCGCTACCACAGTGTTTTTTACCGTAAATTCGCAAGATACAGAAAGGTTATTGTATACTATTATGGACCACACTCAGAGTCGAAAAATGGCAATTGCAAACGAACTCAGACATGACTTTATGAATCTGATCTTTTTTTATTTGAATGGAGTAGCAGACGAGCATGCAGGCCACGTGGTGTTAAGTGGTCGCTGCAGCCCATGTACATCTACATACAACCTTAAGCAAGCATAGGGATGTCTTGTCTGAGGTCGTATGCAGTTGTGCTGCTACTCCGGAGGCTGGTGGTCGCCTCATTTAAGTGTGGCCGGCAACTGCACCTTTCCACCGAAACACAATAGAGTTGGTTCACGGCAGAAGTGGGTGCAGCGGTGGTACATCCCCGGGCGAACGATAATAGTTCTATCACCTACAAAGATACACTGTTCGTCAATATTGCTCAAAAACTTTCCTTAGACTAACCCCGAGATACACTGGCCGAGAAAGCACTTACAGATTCTCGAAAGCTGCCCAACCAATTTGGATATTTCACCGAGGAACAAAATTTTTAAATGGAACATTCATGTTACCCGTGAACTGCACATAAATCGTAGGCAAACTGCCGCGTGCCTGTTCCCATAATCGCACGGTAATTAGCGATGGTGTTTAGATAGGGCGTACGTTCACGCAATACGCTTGAACGTGGCATCGATGTTCGTGTTTTGTATAAACTCCCAAGTTCAATGACACGAAATTAAAGTTTTTTGGCAAAACGAGTGAACCTATGTCATGACAAAACGCATCCAATGTTGTAAAGTAATTATAGTGTGTGTTAGAGAATCAAAGCCAAAGACAGTATTGGTTTCAAACTTTTATTTATTTCCTTGCAGCAATACGATACACAATTTAATAATTTATAGTATATTACACTTATAACGGTACATCAGCGATCAGAAGGTCTATTTAGTTCTACGCTTCGACATCGAATGTCCCGTCCCGCACCCTCGACTTGAGCCATCCAAGATGGTTGGCCTTGCTTTAAGGGTGGGGTGAAAAGCGTTCCGTTTTACATAAGTTTATTTAGCGACAACAATCAATATCGATCAACTAACTTTATACATTATTTAAATAAATCAATGTTCATTTTAGAATTAATCAGGCCTTCATATAACAATAACTTAACAAGCTAGGACAAAACAGGTGTCAAGCGTCGGCCTTGCGGTGGCAACTCGATTTGTAGCAACCATTTGAAGGGCGACATTGATTTATCAGCTACTTTATGGTGAAGAAATGGTCACACCCGCCATTTGTAAGTTTTAGACGCTTTAAAACTATCTTAAGTTCATTATTCCAGCTAAGGGCGGATCCAGCCCTCGAGTTGGGTCTAGGATGGTAGATAGTTATTTTCGCTGGGTTTGTAGGCTTCGCTGATTTTATTACCAACTTCAATTCACAACCTTTCGCGTTGTAGTAACTTTTGTGTAACTACCATTGTTGATTTGTTTGTTAGTATGGGTCATATCCTACAGAATAAATTTTCAAGATGTATTCGTCAACCGTTAAATTTGGGTGATACTTAATGCATGCATGCAAATAAAAGTCTTTGTCTTTGTCTATGGTGTGCTAAGAGACGTCAATATAAATTCACTATGGAGTTTTGGCGGGAAGTCTGAAGAAACAAGTTGTGCTCTTGTTTTGTTTTCATTTTCTTAGTGTACGTTTGAGTTATATCGGATAAAGTAGATGGCATTTTGCTCGATATAGGTTAATGACAGTGCACGAGTGTTATGAAATAAAATAACAGTGCGAAAACATGTTTTTTCGGCTTGCCTCTAAAATTCCATCGGACATGTTCTGGTAAAGTAGCCATCACTTTACTTGAACATTTGACTGACTACTCTAACTAGACTGACTGATACCTGACGACTAACTGACTTTTTTCTGCGACTACAGTGATGCAAAAAGTTTACTTGACGCTGGCAATATGCACAAAGTGCGATGCCATTATTAAAAAAAAAAACACTATGACGGATACTCCAAATTGGCGGATCGGATATATTTTATGATTCCTCATCATAAAAGAAAAAAGTACAATTTTACACTTTTTAGGGTTCCGTAGCCAAAATGGCAAAAAAACGGAACCCTTATAGATTCGGCACGTCTGTCTGTCTGTCTGTCCGTCCGGATGTCACAGCCACTTCATTCCAAAACTATTAGGACTTCAAAGTTGAAACTTGGTAGGTAGATGTAATCTCTCAACCGCTTTACGATTTTTATACAAAAATAAATAAAAATATTAATAAGGGGGCAATCCATACATGGTACAACTCAACGAAAAAAAAAATTTCATCATACCACCTATTCGTGTAGGATGTCTGTAGATAGGTCTTTTAAAATGACATTGAGGTTCCTAAAATCATTTTTTCTCCAAGTTAATCGTTTGAAAGGTAGACACCTCCAAAGTGGTAAAATGTTGGTCCCCCTCCCCCTCTAACTTTTAAAGTAAGAAAGTGAAAAATCTATCAAAAAATATATGTTGTAGATCTCAATAAAAACTTTCAACGAAAATTGGTTCGAACGGGTATAGTACGCAGTTTTTGAGACATAGTAAATTTTTAAAAACCGCAAATATAACTTTGTCGTTCATACAAACACTATGAAAAACAAAGTTATTTTTGCTGACAAAAAATAATAATGCTTGCTACTACGAAATCCTTCATGGGCGAGTCCGACTCGCACTTGGCCACTTTTTTCATTTAATTTTTCTTCAAATCATAGTTTTCTTCGATTTATACATTTAAATAAAATTTTATTGAGTCCTGAATTGAAGCAGCTGAAAATTAAAAAGTGTTGAAGAATAAGAAGGTTACACTTTTAAAGTGCTTTTCACCAATTTCAGAACGGCCCCGATGCAGGCCTTTCTTCAATTACTCGGTTAAGATTTATTCAGTTTAAGTAAATAGCGACTTTATTCCTGAAGTGTTAAGGTCGTTTTGAAAACGCGAGTGCTGCACTGCGGTGGCTTGCGCAATGCATCAGAGGCAATACTAGGATTTGTTAATGGGTCACTTATTTATATACGGATTTTGTTAATATATTTACTCGGGTGAACGTGGTTTTTAATATGCATTACCTACTTATTAGGGAAAACCAAAATGTTTGTGTTTTAAATATAAACAATATAAACAGTAACAGTCAAATATAAACAGTTTAAGAAGCCTGAAACGCTGCTTCGTTACTATTCGATGAAGACACACAGAAATTTGGAGACACCGGTAATCACCGGTTAGTGGCCAACATAGTGTCGGTTATCCACAAATAACATTTTCGAGAAGCTATAACAATCGAGAATCTATTGGTAACAATTGTGACCAAAAGCTCAATCATATGACAGTCACCCATCTTACTCTTGACTGCACCCATTCCGCTTACCTACACAAACAAATATATCTGCCACTGGGAATCGAATTAGCGTATACGTATACCTTTCTTGTACTGGAGGGGGGAGGGTGACCTTCAAAAGGTACCCAGCACCTTGGGAGAGGATACCGGGTTATGTAGGATTTGTACCGCACTAAAACTCCTCAATGGCCTGCGTTTGTGCTTGGGGAGGACTCCGGGATCTAAACCTAGTCACCACTGAGCCATATTCAAACCAAATTGAGAATTAATTGGATTGTTAACTAGTACTTTAAGGTTGCTTACTTCAATCAACTTACAGTAAATACGGAGATAGACAAGCAAATCACGTTGCACCTTATACTTTTGAGGCGCCGGCGCCGGAACTATTAGATACAACCTTCATGGCGGCTCTTCCTCATCAAATTATTATGTGTAACCTTAGAGCATCAAGGTATGACAGGTATGACATCCGTCAGAGGAGTGGCCTTTACGGGCGAACCTCTCGTCCCAACGTCCATGCACAATGTGTCTTCTAGTTAGGGTTGCCAGGTCGACAAACCAAATAGCCGGACAGACCAGCTAGTTTGGCCGGACATTTGGGTAGAAAGGCCGGATATCCTACATTATTGAGGATTTTGTGTCTATGTATTAATAGGTACGACAACAAAACTGCGGCACTACGGCCTGCGAGAGCGACCGACAGTCGACTCGCCTGCGCTCGGCCATGCCCGGCGCACGCTCGTTTGCGAAATGTAATAAGCCTAACAAAAGCCGAACAAGCCGGACACCGTTTATTTTGGCCGGACACGCAATCAAAAAGCCTACTTATGTCCGGCTTTATCCGGACGCCTGGCAACCCTACTTCTAGTTATACAACTAGTGTGTCTGTGTGTGTCGGTGTCAGTGTTGACGGTGCATAGAAAATGTCGTCGTTAATTGAAATTGACATATGCGTCTGTAGCGTTGAAAGAATATTTGTGAATGTGTGACATTATTAAATTGTGTGCGTTCTTTCCCCGCACCAGATTTGGCACAAAAATTATGTATCTAAGCGAGGCGCTATGCTGTCTCTACTAAAGGGTGAGTCAGTAACTTTGATGCTCTAAGTGTGTAACAGTTAAGGAAAGGAAAGTCATTCATATAGGTTCTTAGTGGTACTTATGATGCATGTGAATACGTACAACTTCTTGTATGATCCGATCTAAACGATTTCATTTAAATTTACTGTAGGTATGATTTTTTAGAAGTCTCTAAGGGTGTAAACATTTTTTAATTGGTTCAATCACGGAGTTCCAAAGAACGCGCGCACCCTTCAATAGTAGCATTTTTTCTATTAGAATACAAAAATGAAATTTTTAATAACTTTAAAATATGCATGAAATTACAGTACAAATTAGACGTTTTGCTATAAAAGTATCTTAACGGCCAAGTCACAATAGCTACTTTTAACATCGGTAAAAACTCGTGATTTCGATGCCTCATCCAAGTGCCAAATAGCAATACAATTGTTTTTTTTTTTTGCTTTTTTTTAAATCAGGGGTAACCTTCAATGTACCGCACTAAAACCCTCTCGGTGGCCTGCCTCTGCACTTGGGGATGACTCCGGGATCTCCAGTGTATCGCCGATGCCAAAAGTAGCTAGCGTGCCCTCGCCGTAAAATAATGTTTAACATGATTTAAATTTATGCGACTGTAGGAAAATGATATTTTTACTTTATTTATAAATACCATTAACTCAATATCAGTCAACTACCCAATCCTGGAAACAGACCCGTGGCCCGGCAGTAACAAATTAAAAAGTACCTACAAATTCTGACACCCATTTCTATTGTTAGTACTAATCCTGGAAATACCAATTTGCTCCACTTCTCAGGATAAAACCGTGTAGGATATATTAAGCCTACAGATTAGAGGTATTAATTTTACCGTGCGACAAGGTCTGTAATTGGACAAATAAACGTTACACACTCATAGCCCCACGTAAGGTAATTAAGTAAGGTAATTAATACCCTGTGTCGTGGGTACTTGGGGTGGGTAAATTTAAACTCATCATGCAAATTTCTGTTTCGCCGGGAATCGAACCCGGTAATCCATGATTGCCAGTCTGGCATGGTAACCATTGCGCCACGCGGGTCGTTAAAGAAAGCTAAACGTTTAATTAAGTGGTCACCATAGCCCTTAGAAAACACTCAAGCCTTATGTCTCGTGCAAATAGTTAAACGAAAGCGTTCTACGCAGCTAAGTCAAGACGGGAACGGTCGGGTGTGAGATGGGTGACCGCTAGTGGCAAAAGTTTCATAAGCGTTTCCGTGCTTTCCATACTTTGCGTTCCGGTTGTTATCGATAGACAACAGTCGTTCAACCTGGTCGGAGGCCATATGGTTTGAAAACATCCGACAGCAGGTTGGCCACTAACTTGCATCTCCATTGGAGCAGCGAGGTGAAGTTAGTTCCAGCCACCCATGCCCAGCAGTGAGACGGAAAGAAAAAGGTATAAATCACTGCATAAAACGTTACAAACATCACATTTCAAAAACTCTACAATATTTAGTTTACAAACTGTACACAAGTACTGTAGAGTACTGTAGTGTAGGGAACAAATTAAACAAACCGTATGAAAAATCACACAGCATCAACTAACAACCTTTTTTGTTAACCACACAACGTAGTTGCATCGTACAGTTTTCTCCCGACAGTAACATTGCTACTGAAATAGCACACCACTAGTGTAGCTGCCACAGATCCAATAAAGAGTAGAGATGACAAAGTGTGGTGACTCGTCAAGATCACTGGTATTCTGAATCAAAGTTTTCAAAGATCTATTTGAAAAACCCTGATCGAATCAATCTTATTCATATTCGACCATTAACGAAGCAATTAAATTTATTTTGCAACAATCGTATCTGTACCTACATAAAGCATTATTTCTTTTTTAGCCAAGCCTTTTATATAATCCGCATTCGTCCAATTCGACCCTTAATAAAAAGTAAAAATCTAAAATCAATGCAGCCAGGGGGTGGTTCTCTTTGTCGTTTTTTTGAGGTTGGGTTGTCATTTTTGCGTCCCATGGCTGGGCACGTGTCTCTCTCTCTGTTAAAATTGGGCATATTGTGGAGCTTACATCAACACTCTGCTTTAATCTCTAATGCGGGGAGATGCGGGTTAGTGCCCAAACCGCTATCGGAAGTTTTCAAACCATCCATAACGACTCCAACAAGGTTGAAATAACAACCATCCCGACAGCTTTTAACATGCCTTTAGAAGCACGAAAATGTGCATGAAATTTTAATACTAGCGGTCACCCATCTCACATCACACCTGAACGCACCGTCTTCGCTTGGATGCGCAGATCGCTTGCATTCAACGCCCGCGCTTGCCATTTCTATTAGACAGAAACTCTGTTTTTCAGTATACTCACCAACTTGTTGCTCCATTATAAATTCAGGGTTGCAACAACAAAATAAAATTTTATGCTGTGTTTACACAGTAACAAAACTAAACGCCATCGCGTGAGAGACTTAACACATTATTTAAATGATTTAGTAGCCAGTAGCTCAAAAAATAATTAAACTAATGACCTACAAAAGTACAATTTGTTTTATGACTATTACTCGTATATTTGTTACGGTGGAAGAAATTTATTTTTATAAATTTTATTTTTAACTAATGACCGATGAGTTTTGGCGGGAAGTCGAAAAAGACATATTGTGCTCTTGTTTTATTTTCATTTTCTTGGTGTATTTTTGAGTTATATCGGATAAAGTTGATGGCATTTTGTTTGATATAGGTTCATTACAGTGCACGAGTGTTTGTGAAATAGAATAACAGTGCTAAAATATGTTTTTTCTGCTTGCCTCCAAAATTCCATCGGACACGTTCTAGTAAAGTAGCCAGCGCTTTACTTGAATGTTGGACTGACTAGACTGACTGATTACTGACGACTTACTTACTGACTTTGTTATGATTTCGTCTAATTTTATTGAAACTGGCAAAAAATTGATGCAAAAATTATACTTGACGCTGGCAGTGTGTACGGAGTTTGCGATGCCATAATTGAAAAAAAAAACTAATGACCGCATACCGCATATTTTCATTTTATTTTGCAGAAACATCTGTCAACATCATTACAAATGTTTTAAAGTCCTTAGCGCTCTACCCCAATATCTTGTGTCCTGCTTGGTGATACCGTGGGGAATAAGAAATTACCACCGTACCACTGTTGGCCAGTGGTACGGCCAGTGTTACGGTGGAGAATGAATGGTTTTAAAAATTTCACGTAGTGACCCATTTATAGGTATATCTGTGTTGTTTCATAATAATTACTATTTGGCATGCCCTGCGAAAACTGTTGCATCAATCATCGTCATCAATGCACGTTAATAAAATAAAACTCTAACACTAATATTTCGTCAAAACAAATAAAACTCCAATACCACGACGGTCTTTTCGTACTTTTCTATAAATATCTTGGTTACCAAAGAAAATCTATACCTGTTACCTCACGATACAATGCCCACCGCTATAAGACGCGTCAACGAGTGGGACGAAGACGTAATATGAAATCTATAAGCCATTTTTATACAGATTGAAAGAATGATTGTTGTATATTTTTGACGGTATGCACTAAAGTATTACGTTTAACATCTGGTTTGCATAATTGACTTTTGTTTGCTACTCGAGAAAAATGGATAGGATATTTGCCACGGTAGAATGTTAATTTGTATTCGTTGCCTCCACAAATGAAACAACGTAAGGTTTTAACTTGATAGGTTTCATGGCGCCTTTTTTACACTTAGGTATAACGTAAGGGTATCAAGTTAATGATGTGTTTCTACGAGTAAAAAAGGAGGAAATTATATGAAAACTAGCTGACCCCGCGAACTCCGTACCGCGTTCAATTGTTTGGGGTGGGCCACCCTTATCACTTAGGGGGATGAAAAATAGATGTTGGCCGATTCTCAGACCTACTCAATATGCTCACAAAATTTCATGAGAATCGGTCAAGCCGTTTCGGAGGAGTACGGGAACGAACATTGTGACACGAGAATTTTATATATAAGATTAAGAAAATCTCCAGTTGCGTCAAGCGTTTTATAATGTACACGATGTAAGATTAAAAATAAAAGCTGATTTCAAAAAAAATAAAACTTAATATAGTGGTATTTCTTGCTAATAAACTACTGATCACGTAATTTGCGATCAGCATTTATAACGATTCACCTCTATCCTAGGGCATGATATTTAGTATACTTTTTAATTACCATACTTTTTAATTTTAACTTTAATTACGTTTATAAATTTTAAGTTTACGTACGACATCAGATAATTTCAAATGCATTAATATCATAACCTGATAAATAATTGATTATCACCTACCCACCTTCCAACTGCAATGCTTACCTACTCATCTTTTACAACATATTTACAACATTTGTACATAATATTTGTGATTTCGCTAACAATAGAAGGCGAAAATTCATATGAATGGATTTTAAAAATAATCTGTATTCGATATTTCATAGGCCTATTTATCAGGAGTGGGAAAAAGATAAATTCTTAACAGATTAAACACCGATACTGGTGCTTTGTTCACTCTCTGAGAGGGCTGAGCGTTGAAGTAGAACAGCCATCATCGCTTCTTTTCAACATACAGTCGGTTTTTATTTTATTCTTGTCGATTGTTTATTGTGAGAGTTTTACAGTTATTCAAAACTACAAGATATTTCAGTGGGGGATTAAGCTTGTTGTTTATTTCACAACTAAACCACGTTTATTTTTATGTCAACAATAATAGTAAAGTAAGAAGTTGTAAAAGAACATGTACACCATCAGGGCTTTTTATAATTAACCCGTTTCAATGTACCTCTATTGAGAATAAATCTCATAAATCAAAATTCAGGCCCTAAGGTCCACTAAGCTGGCCAAGTGCGGATTGGCGGACATACCTTCGAGATTTTTTTTTGTGTAACTTTCAGGCCTGCACTGTATCGTAATAAAATGTTACCCAAAGAATTTTCTTGTCGTAAATGAAATGAAATCAAATAGTTTATTAACATCCTGGGTAATAATATACACTTGATGTTTGTCATTGTTCTACGGTCATCAGCTGACCGTCATCCGCTTTGGGTGCGCTAAGGTCTATATGGGCTAGGAGAAAAAAGCGGGCGGAAAAAAACTCCAACTCCAGCCCTGTTTTGTTTTAGCGTAGGTACACGCTTACGCGTATAGAAGTCTTTAATCCTTCGCTCATCTCCCACTGATAGAACAAATGCTCAGTAAAGTGTCTGTGACCAAATCAACGCCGATACTTGAAACAAAAACGAATCGAGTTGAGGAATACAAGTGACACTCGCCCTTTGCCCTCCTGTCCTCTCCATTCCTCTTTTCTTATTTCCTTTTACCAGATTTGTTTTCTCTGTTAAACGGCTAACGCTTTCTCCTTCTCTTTCCTTCATTTTTCAAGCTCTATCCCCTTAAGCAAATAACAGCCTTTACCTTTCATCATCTGAACAATTCCTAATTGGAAGCATCTTACCAAATTAAGTGCAAAATAAAAAAGGTCCGTCCTAAATCATGAAACAGTTCGTCCATATCCATCCAGTCCAGTCCATCGACGCGTTCACGAATACAAATGAGATTCGCCCCCTACTCTCTCAACGTCTTCTTTGAATATTTTTTCCCCTTGGGAGAGGGGATACCGGGTTATGTGGGATTTTTGCCGCACTAAAACTCCTTCGGTGGCCTGCCTCTGCACTTGGGGAGGACTCCGGGATCTCCAGTGGAAGGCACCGGTGTCCTCCGAGCGCGGTGCCCCATACGGGCGGGAATTTTCCTCGCTTATCGCTCAACGTTACAACAAGTCCATAATAAGCTTGCGACCGAATAAAGCCCGACACTTAAAATAAAAACGAATAGCAGCCAGTCCGCCCAAATAGACGCATTGAGGAATACAAATGAGTTGAAATAAGACGCGCCCCTGCCCTTTTGATATCTTCCCTTCATCCTTTACCTTGTCGGCTTACCTTTGGTTTTATTAATTCGCTTGACCAGTTCAGTTTTCTCTCTCTGTTCATCGACACTAATAAAGTGACAACTAATCAAATAGTTTATTAACATCCTGGGTAATAATATACACTTGATGTTTGTCATTGTTCTACGGTCATCAGCTGACCGTCATCCGCTTTGGGTGCGCTAAGGTCTATATGGGCTAGGAGAAAAAAGCGGGCGGAAAAAAACTCCAACTCCAGCCCTGTTTTGTTTTAGCGTAGGTACACGCTTACGCGTATAGAAGTCTTTAATCCTTCGCTCATCTCCCACTGATAGAACAAATGCTCAGTAAAGTGTCTGTGACCAAATCAACGCCGATACTTGAAACAAAAACGAATCGAGTTGAGGAATACAAGTGACACTCGCCCTTTGCCCTCCTGTCCTCTCCATTCCTCTTTTCTTATTTCCTTTTACCAGATTTGTTTTCTCTGTTAAACGGCTAACGCTTTCTCCTTCTCTTTCCTTCATTTTTCAAGCTCTATCCCCTTAAGCAAATAACAGCCTTTACCTTTCATCATCTGAACAATTCCTAATTGGAAGCATCTTACCAAATTAAGTGCAAAATAAAAAAGGTCCGTCCTAAATCATGAAACAGTTCGTCCATATCCATCCAGTCCAGTCCATCGACGCGTTCACGAATACAAATGAGATTCGCCCCCTACTCTCTCAACGTCTTCTTTGAATATTTTTTCCCCTTGGGAGAGGGGATACCGGGTTATGTGGGATTTTTGCCGCACTAAAACTCCTTCGGTGGCCTGCCTCTGCACTTGGGGAGGACTCCGGGATCTCCAGTGGAAGGCACCGGTGTCCTCCGAGCGCGGTGCCCCATACGGGCGGGAATTTTCCTCGCTTATCGCTCAACGTTACAACAAGTCCATAATAAGCTTGCGACCGAATAAAGCCCGACACTTAAAATAAAAACGAATAGCAGCCAGTCCGCCCAAATAGACGCATTGAGGAATACAAATGAGTTGAAATAAGACGCGCCCCTGCCCTTTTGATATCTTCCCTTCATCCTTTACCTTGTCGGCTTACCTTTGGTTTTATTAATTCGCTTGACCAGTTCAGTTTTCTCTCTCTGTTCATCGACACTAATAAAGTGACAACTAGAATGTTGTATCACCAACAATTTTTATGTATGCAGTTGCTATGTTACGGAGGCCGATGTCCACCTCGTGTAACTATGGTTTGTAACCACACATTTGCGACTTTACTATAGTTCTCTCCAATTTATGTTCGTAAGTTCGTTATTTTCAACAGTGCCTTAAGTCAATACTACAACGTTATTTTAATAAGGGTATACAGCCGTTGCCTAGTGTAGTTTTAAGTCTTTGAAGAGTCGAGCCTATTGTAATGACATAACAACCTTGAAGAGGACTCCGGGATTTCCAGCCAAACGCACTGTAGATCGCGGTGGAGATCTACAGTGCGTTTGGCTGTAATCGGCCCACAGACCACCCAGCCTACAGTAGTAGGCTATAGTAGGCTGGGTGGTCTGTGAATCGGCCTATCTTGGAACAGGGATTTAGCTCTCATACAATATAAAATGCTTACGACTCGCTATCCCTCTCAGCGCTGCTGGGTGGACGATTTAATCTCCTACTTTCACCGTTCACAACCCTGGAGACACCTCTTACTATCAGGCAGGGGATGCCGTTACACATATTCTCAATCCCGAGCTAAGAGAAAATCCTTCTTCTTCTATAAAATCGATCTATACTGTATACACTTCATTGATTACACCGTGTGAGTTCTAAAATGTTTGTACATTTCAGCGCGTCTGCGGCGCGGTGATGTCGGCATGGAGGTGGTCGCGCTGGTGGTGTGCGCGCTCGCCGTGAGCGCCGCGCCGAACGCGCCTCAACGCCGCCTCGATGCGCACGACGCCCACGAGACGCCCGACCACGAACTGCTGGACGACGATGACGAGTTATCCCGCAACTACGACTACTACGATGAGCAGCGCCTCAATATATCCGGTAAGTGCTGTGTGGTATTGCTTATAGTTTCAGAAGTGACGGTAGCCGAGTTCAGTAAAGAAATGTTTTATATTTTCTGCACTTCTTGAAGGTTAGCTGGTAGAAAATGCCAACAGGCATTAAGCTCGCATTTTGTTCAAATTGTAAAATTTGGTCAATAAAAAAATAATAAATAAATAAAATAAATGTCGGTCTCTAACGCCGATCTCTGCTTTAGAAAATTACGGTTTAAATATATGTGTCTAGTGCATAGGTATCAATCAAGTACAAATGCGCGCGCATTTATGACCAAAGTGTCTCAGTTTGTAACGTTGCGTTGTACCATTTGACCCGTATTGGAGGAGCGTGGGGAGCAATCTCCAGGCTATCTCAATAATAGGAAGAGGCTTGTGCCCAGCCCGCAAAAAGGGATTGCATACAGTATCCGATTATTATCTTTTCCACCACCGTCACGGTGCTGGCACAGTGCATGCCTGAAGGAGACATAAAATCAAGAGCATCATCCACCAATTCCTGATTCTGAGAAGAGCAAGGCATATCCTTGCAATCGTTGGTGGAGATGGGGGTTAGTAGCCAACCCGTTGTCGGATGTTTTCAATAATCAAACCGCCAATAAGGCTACCGCCAAGGTTTATCGACCGCAATCTTTCGATAACAACTGAGACTGACGGCGCACGGAAACGCGCATAAAACTTGCCACTAGCAGTCACCCATCATACGCGCGACCGTGCCCTTTTAGCTCAGCTGTGTAGATCGTTTGCGAAATTCCATTATAAAGGTAGGTTAAAACTTTACCATAATCTGCAATGCATACGTAGGTATATACTTTTTATGCAATAGAACATGGTCATGCAAATGCAATACATTAAAATAATTCTATTGTAAAATATCTGAGCACAAAATGTTTTTCAACGCATACACATACGTATAAAGAGTACTTTCTTTTGAACAAAAATGAAGCAAACTAATTTTTGTATTCGAATTGTGAATAATTATGCTAATACGTAAGTGAAATTTTCTTCTTAACAACCATTTAATATGAAATACCTACATTGTGCAGTAGGATATCATTGTAATATCAATAACACTTGTCTCCCATACTCTTATTTCTCTTTATAAGGGGAGAGAGGTGATTTTTTTTCATTTTATTTAAACAACACTATTATTAAAAACTACAATTACACTCAAATGCAACCCTAATGTAATAATTTCTAATATCACTAGAATATATCGCAATTGCATATTCTAGTATTTTAAAGAAGTCTGTAAAAATACTTACGATAGCAAGAAAACGTAGGCGAACTACTCTCGTAGTCTTCTTATATTAACTACGAAAGCAGGCGTCATAGGCTGTTGCATTTAAATACGAAGCTCACAACGCTATTTAAATACATAGTTTGTTCGTTTCATTTAGGCTCTACACAAACAATATTACTTTGTGCAATTTAATGTACTTTCCTGCTTTTAGATTACAGAAAAAATGTAGTTGCAAAAAATAACAAGAATATTGGGGGAGATGCCGGTTTGTGACTATTTTATTAGTGACTAGCTGACCCGACAGACGTTTTCTTGTCTTAACTATGGATATTAAAATCGAATTTGTAAAAAAAATATATTAATTATCAATTATCTTAATTTTTTTCATTGATAAGAACCTTCTCACGAACTTCTCACAAACACAACAAAAAACAATAACGAAATCGGTCTAACCGTTCACGCGTGAGGCCGAGACCAAGGGAAATAGGAATTCAGTTTTATACATATAGAGTTAGAGAAATGTTTTGCCCGCGACTTCTTCCGCGTGTACTTTAGTTATCAGGACACAGTTTAAATTAACCCCGTTATAATTGTGTCACACGTATCTCTTCTGCGTCTGCAAGTAGGTACTGCTATAAAAGATAGGTAACAGGTTACTACAGTACCTACTTCGTTTTGAAGCTGGTGTTATGACCAAGTTATTTGATGCACTAACCCGCTAGCAAGCCTCATAAACCAGACCGTGAGAAAAACAGCACCTATTTTAAATTAGTCCAACGAAATATAAAGGACGAAATATAAATTTACTTAACCCTTCCCCCGCCTTTTTACCCTTTTAGGCGGAAGTTTATCCATTTCACCTGCACAAATCATTTTAAATTGTAATCAATCACATACTCGTATGTATATTACCTACTCTACTTATTAGAAGTATAAGTATAGTAGGTATATATATATATATAGAGTAGGTCCAGAAATGAGAATTCCATGTAAACTTCACTCTCCTATTTCACTCTCGTAGGAGTTAGTTTACTTTTTAAAGGCTCAAAAATATTTTGAGTAAATCTAGTATCGGGTTGCAGAGCCAGCTCCTGATTTACCTAATAACTTTATTCAACAATTAATTATTTTCACTTAAATCTACCTTCTTACGGTATCTGAGGCTACGCCCGAGAGAGACAGCGAGTTAATTATTTAACATTTCAACCACACTAAAACCCACTGAATAGGATTTCAGATTGAAAAGTGATACCGGGTTATGTGGGATTTATACAGCACTAAAACCTCCTCAGTGGCCTGCTAAACACTCGTTCAGAGGACTCCATGCGCGGTGCTCCAAATCGCCGCCCACAACTCCAGAAGTTCACATTTATTCGCCTCTTACGATTAGGTAGCTGATCTGTTCTTACTGTATCTAGTCTTATTGTAGCTCATATTCATAACTTCCACCTACGGAGAGCAATCCCGAGCTAGCCAGTTTAGCTTCTTGAAGAAACTACCTACATTGTACAGAAACCTACAACAAATGTATGAAGAGTATTTTTTAAGTATTCATATTATATTATCTATGAAGTTTTTAAGTTACTGTCCAATAAACTGTCATGGAAGAAAATAAAATAATGACAGATCTCGTTTTAACGTTTGATTCCGAGAGCTATTTCGAGAGGAAGCGACAAAAAAGTACAAATATTTTCAAATAGCAATTTTTTTATATTCCGTCAAATTGGTGGAGCATAGAAATATTTTTGTCAGTCAGCAGGATTTCTTAACGTTTAGCGTAGAAGGTACTTACCTCAATTTAAAAATAAATATTCACTGCAGTAACTTTTCTAAAACCATAAAAAATAAGAAGAAGCAAGCAGTCAATTAATGATAAGTTTCACAGTGTTCAGTCATGCAAAACTTGTAACGTATCACGTATGAAAGTCGATAAAAATAGTAACTAACATTTTGCAAGTTCAAGAGTTTTCATATAAAAAATCAAAATCTTTTCCATAACTGATGATCAACTCGTAATTTTTTAATACCGTGCAACAGTTCATCATGGATTTCAATCACTAAGAAATTTAGCTGATGTGACGTAATTAAAACAAAATATTAGAAAATGGTTGCAAGTTTTCATTGCTTAGCTCTCTGAATATTTCATGTGAGTCACATTTTTGAAGGACGCTGTCTTGTCTTAAATGTTAATGTTGCATTCGAATTGGAAAATAGTTTGTAAATTTTCTAAGTTTTCGTGATATTTCCTTAATGTTTTATTACATAAGTACCTTCTTCTGCCAATTACAAACACAACAAAAGAAGAATTAGCGAAATCGGTCCAGCCGTTCACGCGTGATGTCGTGACCAAGGGAAAATGGGATTCATTTTTATATATACAGATGTCATACACACATTCTCCCCTCCCCCCTCCCATTTTCGCGCTTGTGAAGGGCGCCAGGCTTAAAGCATCAAGGTATGACAGGTATGACACCCTTCAGAGGAGTGGCCTTTACGGGCGAACCCCTCGTCCGAACGTCGATGCACAATGTGCCTTCTAGTTATACAACTATTGTGTCAGTGTGTGTCGGTGTCAGTGTTGACGGTGCATAGAAAATGACGTTGTTAATTGGAATTGACATATTTAGAAATGTATGCGTCTGTAGCGATGAAAGGATATTTGGGAATGTGTGACAAAATAAAAATGTGTGCGTTCTTTCCCTGCACCAGATTTGGCACAAAAATTATGTATCGAAGCGAGGCGCTATGCCGTCTCTCCTGAAGGGTGTGTCAGTAACTTTGATGCTCTAAGGCGCAAAAATCTTATTGATGCCCCCTGAAATCTTATACGGCACCATCTGACCCGCCTGGAACAAAGACTCCTTACAATTGCATCTTAGGAAGAGAATTCGTTTAGTCTGAGTGAACTCCTGAGTATCTCTACTACCTCTATAGGTGACAAATCTATAGTTGTCTCAATTTTACTACTCTATTTACATCAAAATTTAACGACAGCTAACGATAGCAACCAGTTAATGAAATCTCAAAATCCCTTTGAAGCCTAAAACACGCACAAAAATAAAAACATACAAATACAAATTCAAACAATACCATAAGCTCTTAACCTTAAACTAACGACAGCTCTTTACAATGCCTGGCCTTGCAGATCTTTCACGACCTATTCTAACCTCGTTTTTGTGTGCAAATGTGCAGTGTGTGAACATTAAGTGACTACGGTGCAAAGCTATGTAGATCATTGTAGATATTCTTACCTCATAGCATTGGGAGTAAGACGCTCAAGCACTTAAGATGTCGCATATCCCATTATGTTTACTTATAAGGATTCGCAACTGCGCTTCATAACGGCTTTATTCTCTAAGACACATTAATTAAATCAAACTTGCTTGCCTACGCACGATGTCTAAGGTTCCTGTGATTTAATTATTTTTTTTCACAAGATATTCCCCACTCCTATTCCATATTTTCAAGTAAGAATAAATAACTATGATTTGCTGACTTTGAAGAAGTTTACCGATAAAGATATGTACTGTTTTTCTCAGAGACAAAACACATAATATACCATTCACAAGGGGGCAACCATGATTCTCTCTCCGAGTCATTTAATTTTGTATGCTTGTGTTAAAACTCAGCCCGCAGTGGTAGTTCCGTAAAAGGTCCTACTTAGATCTGCGCTCTTGGCAGCAGTCACATCATCAGCATCATATATTATTACCTACCACAGCTTCACACCAACGCCATGGGTTGACTGCCAGAGAATGCCATTAGGCATTAAGTCCGCCCTTTGTACTTTTCGTTAATGAGTGCAATAAAGTATAAATAAATAAACAAATAAATATATTATACATAATGGTCTGTTCATTATGACGACAACTGGTTAGTCGTCACAGTTGTCCTGTATAGCAGCTCTTAAAATCCTTCTCCACCGCCTTCTATTGCTGAATGTCAGAACATTGAGATTTTGTTAGTTCGCTGTGTGGAAGGTCTGCAAAGTGACCTCCTTTCTTTTACTTGTCTTTGAATTACAAGATGTACCATAGCGTTTTTTAGCTGCGGCCCTGAAACAGGCGTAGTTTAGTTAAGTTTCGTTTACATAAATTGTTGTTTTCTGGATTGTTAAATACTTTCTGAGGGCCCACTCTGCACTCCCGTATCCGAAACTAAGTGAATTTTCGGGCTTTATTTTTGTATTAGATTGAAGAAATTCTAGCAATATTATTCCTTCAATAGCTTAATGTCATCAATGACAACGCTTATCTTATTAATTCATGAAAAAGAAGCGATCTGAGTATGCTAAAAATGATTCCGAAAGTGTTAGAATTTACGGACGGATGCTTACAGAGTGGGCCGTCTGGTACGTGATGAAAAACAATCCCTATTAAGATTTTGTTCTTATGTCAGCTGTCGATATTTGTTCTCTCTTGCTCTTTAACTTTCCCATATACTTAGTTGTTTACTCGCTATACGTAATAATTAAAGCACTTATTTTTACGTGTTGTAAAAGTGTTGTGTTCAAATCTTTAAATTTTTTCTTAAGGTTTGGCTAAATTCTCTTACCCCCCTGCCATATTTATGTTTTTCTGTGTTCAAATATTATAACCAACAATCGAACAAGATTTTATAGTGCCTCAAACTGTAAAAAAGCTCTCCTTCAAAGCCGCCAACGCTCGGGTGGCTCCCATGGGGTTGCCCGTATCCAAAGGCGACGGTGATCGCTTAACACCACGCGGCCCGCATGCCCTTTTGTTGGTTTATTACTTTAAAAAAACACTTCTAGAAAAATTTCTACAACCTCTCAAAGGATAACAAAGCAATGTATTGTCGAACAAATGAAAAAAAAACCAAAAAGCGTTTTTTTGTTCTCATTATTATTAATATTTTGCAATGTCCTAACAATGAGCACGGGTCTCATTGAAAATAATTTAGATCGGAGTTTACCACGTGGCCAAATTATTCTATAAGAAAGTAAGTAATAATACTTTACTACTATAAAGCAAATCTACGACTATTAGTACCTATACCGCTTGCACAGGAGACAGGAGTCACTTTTTTTTCATTTTATTTAAAGCTACTATTGATTCACCTATTAGCAGAAAAAATATTTTGTTGTCTGTGACACTAATAAAGACGACAAGAAAGATTCTATTTAATCAATCGTTCGCTGGCTCGAAGCCAACAGACTGGACAAACACCCCGACATCGTTTTTTACGAAATCGCAATTGAAAATAATTTTATAAAGCTTTAGGTGCAATTTAATACAGTTTTGATGAAATTATTTTTATGGGATATGCATTTATTTATTTATTTGCCCAAGTTTTATTAAGTACGTCAATAAAACGTAAAAATGGTCATAAATGTTGGGATATTTACTGAGATTTTAAAAATTAAGGTTTTTCTTTTTCTAGCTTAACAGCTGCACTTAGGGGCCATCCAGAAAGTACGTCACATGTTGAGGGGAGGCCCCTCCCTCTCCAACGAACAAGTGTGGCTTTGTGTAAATTCGTGACATCACATTTGAAAATAGATATAAAATGATTTCTTTAACTTAATTGATTTTTCTTTAATTTAATAATTTCTAGATGTAAAATGAATAAGATGAATGTGTGATGTCACACTGGGTAGGGTAGTTGATGAGGTTGATGATTGGGGGTTGGATTGTGACCAACTGTGTAAGGACGGGAGACGGGCCGAATAATCACGATATTCGTGTGACGCAATTTATAGATGACCTATTTTACTTTAAGAAATTTTACAGAACTGTCAAGCATGCATGGTTAAGGGAAACGTCATCTATATCTATACTAATATAATAAAAGTGAAAGTGTTTTGTTTGTCCTTCTTTCACGTCCCAACCGTACTACGGTGATTGCTGTGCTGGTGCAGATACTGAAGAGTGACACAGCGACACAGGCTACTGTTTACCCGGGTAAAATATATTATTTCTATGGAAAAAACGTGTAGACTAGCTAGAAGGCTAGTATTAGAATATAAGAAGGCTTTCCTGTTACGTGAAGCAATTGATATAGAAGCAAATAAAACTTCACAGATCAGAATCACATATCTTGACAACAGCTCGATTTGCTTGAGATTTGAATTGAATCCCCCAACCTGGGAGTCCTGTGTCTGCCAAACGGCAATCAGTACCTTCTATAAAAAATACTGCTGTGTATATAATTATTTTGTAATAATAATAATTTACTTTAAATTTCATTAAGAGCAACAAAGCTAAATGTTTTATCTTCTCCAAGGACGAATTTTCAGAAGCCTAAGGCCTGTAATTAGCCTTCACAAAACCTTGATCAAACACTTGAAGCATTTAAATATTTAATTTGGTTAGCATTGCCGACCCTAATTTTAACCGACTTCAAAAAGGATCCGAGGTTTTCCTTCGACAGTATTTTTTTATTTATTTTTCCTCTGTCGGTTAAAGTATACCTTCCAATGCATCATGGGCGTACCCAGGGGGGGGCGGGGGGGGCAGCTGCCCCCCCCTGGATCAAGGTCCAGATTCAGGGATTCAAAAATCCCAAAAGATCTCCTAAACGAAAAAAGAAACCTATAAAGAGTACGCTAGATAATATGTTACCTCCTGTTGTTTACATTGTATATTTAATATTTTGTATGCGTGTCTTCGTATAATAGACCAGGGTCGATAATTTTGAAAATGGTAAAAAGTGAAAAAAAATTATAGTAAGATGAAAGCCATTGGAAAAGGTAGAGAATATAACAAAAATTAAAGGAAAAATTTTACGAAACACATAAGTATAAATAACATAAAATCTTATGTTTTTCGAGTAATTTAAGTATAAATTTTAATAAATTGCCCAAAATTGTATATATATAATGAATAATGATTCAAAAGAAATTCGGATTCGAGTTTTCATTATTTGTATTTTCTGAGAACATTTACTGTAGTATTGTATATTTTTATACCATCAGAAAGTAGAGATTTCATCGAACAAAAAGCACACCGACACCTTCTAAATTAAAAAACTAAAAAACACGCTTTTTGAAAATATGAACTAAAAAGTTAAAAAATAAGAAGAAAATGTATTTTACTGTAAAAAAGCGTGGGGTGGGTTTTTAAGATATTATGGACACCATGCACCCCACGCTTTTTTTACAGTAAAATACATTTTCTTCTTATTTTTTACTTTTTAGTTCGTATTTTCACAAATGCGTGTTTTTTTTAGTTTTTTTAAGTACATTATTTATTTTTAATGTTTTACTTGGATTTTTCTTCATATTATTGCATTGTCATCGGCCCTTGATTCCGATTCCGAAAAGATTCCGTTACATACATACATACAGGTCAAGCTAATAAAAGCGTGTTAAAAAAGCATATAATTTGACGTGACAATTTTCCATTGAAAACTAGGGTGATTTTTCAAAATGAGGTGAAAAAAATAAATATTTTAAACCGAAAAAATTACTGTGGGTTCATAAAAAGGTAGGTTATTACCAAATTTTGTGAAAAAATATTTATTTTATATATTTCTATATTTAGCAAAAGAAAAAAATCAAAAATCAAAAACTTAGTTATTTGAATATTTCATATAAATTTTGAAGTTATTTGAAAAAAGTGTAAATACAAAAGTTGTAAGTAGATCTTTTTATTACCTACAACTTTGCCATTTAACTTTTTTTAATAGAACTTGTAGTTTTTCCGGAAATCGACATAAACCGTTATTTACCCTTAAAATCTCACCCCCTCCCCCTTTCCGAAACTCAGATTGCGCGTAAAAAAATTCCTTTTACATATTCTCTACCTTTTTCAATGGGTTTCATCCTACTATAATTTTTTTTTGGTCTCAAAAATTATCGACACTGGTCTATAACGTGAAAGGCAAATATACGCGCGGTACCCAGCTTGATAAAATTTGCCCCCCCCCCTAACCAACAACCTAATAATCCCCCCCCCCGACCAAAATTTTGTCCCCTCCTGGCCAAGACTTTGCCCCCCCTGGCCAAGACTTTGCCCCCCCCTAGCCAAGACTTTGCCCCCCCCTGGCCAAGAACCTGGGTACGCCCATGAATGCATATTTTTATGCTTGACAAGTCACAGCTATTTTGTTTAAGAACCAATTTTGGTTTTTCGAATTTATGCAAATTTAGACTCAGTCTAAAAAGTCGTAATGTGATATAATAATCTTGGGATTTTTAAACAAAACTCCAGCTCCTGAGGACCTGCGTAGCTCAATGGTCACCATACCGAACTGCCAATCGAGGGGTCCCGGATTCGATTCCCGGCGACACACAAATTTGAATAATGAGTTTAAATTTCTGTTCTCGGTCTGGTTGTTGTGTTCCTGTCTTTGTATGGTACCCACGACACAGGGTATTAATTACCTTACGTGGGGCTATGAGTGTGTAACGTTTATTATTATTTATTATTATTTATTATTATGAGGATAAATTCTTTTGTGGTTAAATAATTTCTTAGACTGCCTATGAAATATTTTCAACGATTTTTTTCTCGATAAAGTCAATTTTAAGATACATAGATAGCGTCATTGACACACATAAGGTGCAGTCGGTTCAACTGTTATTTGAAGAATTGCATAATCCGTGAAATTATTCAAATCTGCTGTCTTAAGTTATCAACCTCTGGTATTTTATCCACTACCTTGGCTAGACTTACCTTGGCCGGCAACAAAACGATAGATCACATCCAGTTATATAATGACCTGGCCTGAAGCCAAGACACGAAAAACAACCGCCTAATAATTCCTGATGAAAACTGAAAACAATCGGCATTCTTAAACTTTGGACTTTATATATATATATATATATATTGTTTTATTTAAGCAAAGTAAATTTAACACTAAGTTAGGAGTAATATATAGAAGATCGAGGATGCGAACTTTAAAATAATAGCTAAATTAAAACGCTCATGATTTTATTCTTCAAAAAACTCGTGGCGACCGTGCCCATTTGGCTTTGCTGGCCGCCCGGCCACGCGTTTTTCATATAATAAAATAGATACATTATGTAACACATGGATACTAGCTAATCAGTAATAGCTTAAGAGATAAAACCTCAGACGCCGTTTCAATGCAAAAATTGTTACGACGCCATGAGGCAGCTCTTATAAACAACGCTCATGAATCATATTAGTCATATCATTTGACATTCTGTTCTATAATAACGTCCGAAACATACGATCTAGCTAGACTAAACTCAATAACCAATAATATCTATGTACGATATATACTAGTATGTATTGTTTGTCCTTATCTATGTGTTGATCAGAGCAGTCACTGATACAGCATCGGATTGCTGCCAATCTCAAACTATTGGTAGCATATTTTGATTGAAATATCCGAAACTTAAGCTTAGTTCTCCCTTTTACGATAAGAGGTTTAACCGATGACCTTTTCATAAAGCAAATGCTAATTGGTGGACGCTACAAACAAACTTTACGAGCCGAGTGGTAAGGACCGCGGTCCCCGACACTAAGATACTGGACTTGGTTCAAATCCTCAGAAAGTATTGTGATATTTAATTTACGATGTTTTCTATCGTCGTGCATGCTGAGAGAAATCCGCACCCCGTGACTCCCTGGCCAGCGTGGTGAACTATGGACTAAATCCCTCACTTGAGAGAGGAAACCTGAACCAGTAGTGGCACATAAAAATGTTAAAAAACCTTAGAAACTGTCCGCACAGGCGACTACCTTTTGTCAATTTGTTAGCGAAGTTTTTCTATAACTTAACACTAAATTAAACACGTCAGTTGTATATTATTTGTTTTAAATATGAATACTATGCGTACTACCATCTTAATTAGGATTGGATTTTATAGAGCACGAAACAACGGAGTTTTTCTCATCTCTTGGTAAATATGGACAATTCTTCGCACAATTCTAATTTGACAGAGAAAAGGACAATTCAAAACCGAGGCGGGCCCGAAGTTTCTCATCAAAGGTAACTAATTACACGCATGAATATTACGTTGACCTTTATAAATGTTTGTGGTCACCAACTCCGATTTAGGAATGTTAAAGTTGGGTAAAGGATACGATCTACCTACTTGCTAAGTTCTCACTAGTTAAGCTTTTACATAATGCCTAAGCAAGCTTACTATCCACGATGAAGGAATATCTTCATGAAATACCTATACCAGGCGCGGTCGCAGCCTTCAATTTTGGGGGAGGGTCACCAAGAAATTTTGGGGAGGTCACTAAGAAATTTGGGGGAAAGGGCGTCCCAAATTGGCTTGTTTCGCCTTCCATCTACGCATGACTGTTGGTTTTTGGGGGGGGTCACGTCCCATGTCCCCCCCCCCCCTCTGGGACCGCGCCTGACCTATAAATTGTAAATAGGATTCAAAATTATCAAAACAAGACGAGTTTACATCGACTTTTTACTAATCTGAATTACAAGATTTTTGCAAGCGAAATCAATACACCACCATCGTGTTTTTCTATTATTCGCGTTCACTCTAGCGCATTTGTGTGCGTTAAAAAGCCGTGATAGATAGTAGCACCTATCGGTGTTAGATATGTGCTACTATCTATCACGGTTTTTTGTGTGCGTTAAAAAAATACGATAGGTGCTACTATCTATCACGGCTTTTTGTGTGCGTTAAAAAAATACGATAGGTACTACTATCTATCACGGCTTTTTGTGTGCGTTAAAAAAATACGATAGGTGCTACTATCTATCACGGCTTTTTGTGTGCGTTAAAAAAATACGATAGGTGCTACTATCTATCACGGCTTTTTGTGTGCGTTAAAAAAATACGATAGGTGCTACTATCTATCACGGCTTTTTGTGTGCGTTAAAAAAATACGATAGGTGCTACTATCTATCACGGCTTTTTGTGTGCGTTAAAAAAATACGATAGGTACTACTATCTATCACGGCTTTTTGTGTGCGTTAAAAAAATACGATAGGTGCTACTATCTATCACGGCTTTTTGTGTGCGTTAAAAAATACGATAAGTGCTACTATCTATCACGGCTTTTTAACGCACACAAATGCGATGTTTCCTTTAACAGTACCACAGAATACTAACTATATACATAAGAATATATATATGTATACAGTAGTACTTATGTACTAATAATGTTTTCCTCAACGTAAACCGAATTGATAAAAACGTTGTTTACAATTATTATTCAGATGTTGTTATTATTTATGAGATAATATTAAAAACGTTAACATTTTATTATTTTCATTTTATATGTAGACACACAGGAAAATATAAAGTGACACTGATCCTCTTTACCTTTTTAATACTAATCCAGGTTTTTCATCTAAATCCAATTTGCAATAAAACACACTTTTTACGATATAGGTACATTCTCTGTAATAAAAGTCGTATACTTAGTAGAAATACACTCTTAGTAATGAAATCTGTTATCTCTATGTAGGTACCTATGTTGTAACGTCGAACAGTACAAGTTCAGGCAACGACAAAAGCTTACTTGGTATTGGTAAATTGCTAAGCCACTGCAAAATTTTTAGGGTTCCGTACCCAACCCTATTACTAAGGCTTCGCTGTCCGTCCATTTCTCTGTCTGTCTATATATCTCACCCTAGCCTGTACCTTATGAACCGTGACAGCTAAACAGTTGAAATTTTCACAAATGATGTATTTCTGTTGCCGCGATAACAAATAAATTCTAAAAACAGAATTAAATAAATATTTAAGGGGGTTTTCTTCTCAATCTTAATAACGACAAAGTTGTTGTGACTACTTGTGACATGTGCCCTAACAGACAGATAGACATGACGAATATATAAGGGTTCCGTTTGCGCGGCGATGCGCAAATCGCGTGGTGCCATATTGAAAAATAAGGGTTCCGTTTTTGCCAACCGGCTACGGAACCCAAAAATATCAAATACCAACTCACGTTCGCATGTGTTATACTTAGTGGACACAGGCAATTCGGGTTAACTCGAAGTGACAGTAATATAATAAGATACGTCCCAAGATATCCTGAAAATTCGGTTATGTGCGAATCAAATCTCATACATACAAAGAGATTTCCCTACTACTTTTAAACATTGAATGTGAAGAAGAAAACGTGAGAATAGTCGGAATATTACAGGAATATTAAAAAACAAATGCAAAAACAAAATTAATATTTGTAAATAATGTTGACTCAATGTGTTCCATATAGATATAATACATCGGCCATATCTTTTGGTTGGTTGCATGACTTTATACAATTTTTCATTTTATCTCCACAAATTCCTGATTCCTGACAGACAGACAAAATGTAAGATGCCATCGCTGCTCAATAGTAATCTATTGCCGTGCGATCTCCGACACGGATATACAGAGATCAAACTCCCGGCGCGCACCTCTGACAAAGAAATTTGTTAAGTGCACTTCTTACTGCTGCACGCTGAGGGAAAATATTGTGATATTTAAATAAATACCTACAATGCTCTCAATCACCGTGCTTGCCCGAGAGAAGCTCATATCTCGAAAGACATGATTTTGATGGAGTTAAGGTGGATACCAATCTACCTACTACCTACCTGTTACTTCCGAGATGAAACCTATGCACAGTAATAGAGATAAAAAGGTTGCAACAAAAAAGTTTTATACTACGAAATCCTAAGACAAAAATAATAGTTTAAAAAACCAAAAAACACGCTTTTATAAGAAATCCAACTAAAAAAATGAAAATAAATTTGAATTAAAATAGTGTAAAAATGCATTTTATTGTAAAAAAGCGTGAGATGCCAGATTTGACAGATATGATTAGAAGGATAATTATTTTGGTAATATCTTAAAAAGCACCCCACGCTTTTTTACAATAAAATGCATTTTTACACTATTTTAATTCAAATTTATTTTCATTTTTTTAGTTGGATTTCTTATAAAAGCGTGTTTTTTGGTTTTTTAAACTATTATTTATTTTCTTCTTTTAAGTTTGGTTTATTTTTAAAGGAGTTTTTTATTTTATTTTTTTAAACTGTTATTTTTAAATAAAATACATATTTTAATTATTTATACCATTATTAATTTATGCTTATGCCTTAAGATAATGGTTGGAAATAATTCTCAAAAATTCTATAAATTTACAAAAATCTTATTTTGCAAATTGAATAATGAAATAATCTTATTAAATTAGTGTGTTGTCATCGGTCCTCGATAAATCTACAAAGTTTGAATGAAATCTGGCCATTTAAAGTGGGTCAAAATCGCATCTGAAGGAGTCGGTTACAAACATACAAGTGAAGCTAATATAAAGCGTGTAAAAAAGAAATCTATGGGAATTTTTCATATAGCGCGTCTTGGTTATCAGGCACGGGTCTTATCGCGTAAGCCCAGTGGGTGGCTGCTTCCTACAATTTATCGGAGGATTTCTGGTAAACCCGGTCACGATTGTTATTCAGGCAACGCCGGACAGGATGCGAAAATGGTGTGCGTGGACCACTGAAATACCTGACGAAATGCCACAGAATTAGATGTTATTAGCTTTAATTTCACATCACTAAAGATGAAGCGCGCATGGCCCGGCGGTTAGCGTAGAACGCAAACGTTCTATGCAACTAAGCCAAACGGGCGCGGTCGGGTGTGAGGTGGGTGACCGCTAGTGGCAAAAATATTCATGCGCGTTCCCGTGCTTCGGAGAGCACCGGCGCGGCGTCGGTCCCGGTTGTTGTCGATAGATAACAGTCGTTAAACCTTGTCGGAGGCCTTATTATGGGCGGTTTGAAAACATACGACAGCGGGTTGGCCACTAACCAAGTATATATAAGTAAGCTCCAGGCCTCCCCAATAATGGGGAGAGACCCATGCCCAGCAGTGGGACGCAAAAATGGTTGCAGCCAAAGATTTTTTAGAGCTGCAATGGCCGAGCGATAGTGGTCTCTGATACTTCAGTACTCGGACAAACATATCTAACGCTTATATTTTATTACACCAAAAATATTTTGATGAATTAAAATAGTTATTCGACACTTCAAGAAACGGTAGCCCTTGCGTTTCGCTTGGCTTGCCTTTGCAGAAGCACTGCCTTGCCCTAATTAAAATTGAATATCAAATTTTACTTAAAAGGTCTTAAAGTAGAAATTATTTTTTAAATAGAAACCCGGCAAAAAAGTTCGTTTTAATAGAACTTTTTATGAAGTAAAACCAAAGCTAAAATTAGAGAAAATTACCCTTCTGTTACCACCCACGTATCGACTCTTTGACTAGGAAAGCCACAATTACAGTATTTCACTTCTTTTCTCGCTTTTTTGTACTTTGGTACTTTTTCTTCATTAGCTGAGACATTGATACAATTCAAAGATTTTCTGGTAAGAAAGGTTAGGGCTTTCTGTGTGTAGTGGACATAATAATATATGTGAAGAAGTGTAATGTGTTATGGTTCATCTCTGTATGTATTATGTAAGAGTATTTGCGAATTTGTGGAGTGGATCATACTCGTATATCCCCGTTACATGAAAAATACCTGAACGTAGTTGGATTTATTGTGTTAAAATTTAAACTTTTAAAAGGTATAACTTTCATGAGGGGTAGAACATTGAAGCGCAGCGACCCACCGGCTATAGAAAAACGAGCGCAAAACGTTCATGCGCGTTTCCGTGCTTGGGATCCCTCCAATCAGTGGGACCCAATATATGAATGTGAAGCAATTGTTTTGTGTTTTGGTTGTCGACTGATATCAGCCTCTGGTGTAACATACGAATTCAGGCAAGGCTCAGGCTTGGTGCCCTAATGCAACTCAGTATCAATTAGGATTAGGAGCGAACTCGCTGTCAGATGTTTTCAACCGCGCATAAGGTCTCCGACTGCTGCTTGCAGACGAGGTCACAGCCTTCAATTTGGGTCAGCAATAAATTTTAGGGGGTCACTAAGAAATTTGGGAGAAGAGGAGTCCCAAATTGGCTTGTGTCGCCTTCCATCTACGCATGACTGATGGATTTTCGGGGGGTCATGTCCCCTGTGACCCCCCCGCCCATGGGACCGCGCCTGTCGATAACAACTGGTCAGCAGTGCTGTAAATTCCAAATAAAAGGCAGCCTTGCTACGCCTTCACGATAAATAAAATATTAAAAAAAATACTGTTATCTTTTCAAGATTTCTTTTAAAGAAATATTAAATTGCAATTTGAAAAAGTCTGGCGACGGAATAACAAAGCATTCCGTGAATTCCAGACCTTTGATGCCAGAAAATTTCAGTAGTTGCGGTAAATTGATAAAGTTAAAAGAGTACTCGAAATTATAAAGTTTTTTGTTTAAAATCACGTTACATAGGTACTAAATAAAAATTATAATGCTATTTTTTTACTAGTTCAGAGGGGCTGTCAGCGTTCTGGGCACAATGCCACAAGCACAATTATTACTAGATGGAATTTTCTTTTTATAATTAACTTTATATATTTAATTTTTAATTATTGTTAAATTATTTACGTATTTAATTTTATCTGTAATTACAGTCATATAATTTAATGCTTATTGATATCTATAATTCGTTGTTGAAAGTAATATATAATTACAATACGGCGTACCTAATAAAAGAAGTTATATGAATTCTATAAATATGTTTAAACCCTAATTAAAGTATTATTTAAGTAAGTAAGTGAAGTAAAGTTTCACGCTCATTGCCTCACAGTCACATCTACCTACGTCACGTCATTTTAACCTAGATGTGACGTGGGTACTATAAACACTCACGAAGACATGAACAGAAACGCCAAGACTGAGAACAGAAATTAAAACTCATCATTTCAATCTCTGCCTCGCCGGGAATCGAACACGGGACCCGATTAGCAGTCCCGCATGATAACCATTGCGCCACACTGGTTGTCATAATTAATCATTCGTCATCATAATTATCATTTACTTATTATGTATATTTCTATAAATGATTATATAGAGATTTAAGTACTTTGTTAAATCTCTACTAATTTATGTACACGTACAATATATGTTTAATGTACAAGACTCTATTCATTTTACACACTAAACTACATATAACGTTTCACACACTTATAGCCCCACAGTAGGGTAGTTATACCCTGTGTCGTCGGTGTCATGGACACACACAAAGAGAGAAACACAAACACCCAGACCGAGAACAGAAATTTTAAATTCATCATTCAAATTTCTGCTTCGCCGGGAATCGAACCCGGGACCATCCGATCGAAAGTTTGGCATGGTATCCATTACGCCACGCGGTCTTACCCTTTGATAGAACTTTGAAATTTACCGGTAATTGGCCCTTTTTTTTTGGTACCCGGCACCTTGGGAGATGGTACCGGGTTATGTGGGATTTGAACGCACTAAAACCCCTACGGTGGCTGCCACTGCGCTTGGGGAGGACTCCGGGATCTCCGGCGGAACGCACCGGTGTCCTCCACGCGCGACGCCCCAGAACGGGCCCATCTTCGGGAGAGCAGATGTGCTCTCCTGCACCTTCCGATGTTTACGGCGACATGCGGCCACGCACACATCGCCGCCCTTCCCGGGGCTGCTGGTTGAACGGATCGAGCTCCCACTCACACCGTCCACAACTCCGGAAGCCCCCTTTTAGTCGCCTCTTACGATCAGGCAGGGGATACCGTAGCTCTATTCTTAATCTCGAAGCTACAGGGACTACAGGTAATTGGCCCTATCAACTAAGTAATCCGATTGCCTATCAGTAAATTGATAGGTTACTGTTTATGTTATTTACTGTTACCAGCTGTCAGCAATTAGATTCAAAGCCCTTTTTAACCCAGCTTCCTACTTTCCTACGTTGAACAGCAACACTGTAATATCTTGTCAAGCGGCAAGGGGGAAATTAACTCACTCCCCTATACCGAAACGTCCTATCTTCGCCTTCTCTACCAAATAAATTTGCACCCTATCGCACTGAAATACAGTACATTCGATCTTGTTACAGTTTAAACCATCTTCACGCTTCTTCGGAGTTATTTGTTGAATCGTTTTTGAAACGGGGTATGAAGGTGTTTCTTTATTAGAACAACGCCGTTAATAAGTTTCATATTCCAATGACAGTTCTCTAATGTCATTAAAATTTTAATAAGAGCCCTCTGGTTCTCCTTTATAAGAGGCAATGCGGGTTTGATACTGTTCAGAACTAGGTTAGTAAATATTTGAAAAACACAATCCCTCTGAAAGCGCTCGGATGCCTTAAGGACAATACAGATTACCAAAGTAATAACGCTATACTAATATACTATATAGTAAGTAGTACTATATAGTAAGCGTGCATGGCCCGGCGGTTAGCGTAGAACGCAAGCGATCTATGCGACTAAGCCAAACGGGCACGGTTGGGTGTGAGATGGGTGACCGCTAGTGGCATAAAATTTCATGCGCGTTTCCGTGCTTCGGAGGGCACGTTAAGTCGTCGGTCCCGGTTGTTGACAATAGATAACAGTGGTTAAACCTTGTCGGAGGCCTTATGGGCGGTTTGAAAACATCCGACAGCGGGTTGGCCACTAACCCGCATCTCCACTAACCCGCATTGGAGCAGCGTGGTGGAGTAAGCTCCAGGCCTCCCAAACAATGGGGAGAGATCCGTGTCCAGCAGTGGAACGTAAAAAGGGTTGCAGCCCTATATACTATAGTTATTTTTTTACTATTAGTGGAGACAGTTAATAGATCGCTCGCTGCAACCCTTTCTGCGTCCCACTGCTGGGCCCCTAATATTCGGTAGTCCTTGAGCTTCCTGTAGTAGATACAGTTAAATAGATCGCTCGCTGCCACCCTTTTTGCGTCCCACTGCTGGGAAAGGGTCTATCCACATAGCATGAGACCTGCCCCTAATATTCGGTAGTCCTGGAGCTTGCTGTAGTGGAGACAGTTAATAGATCGCTCGCTGCAACCCTTTATGCGTCCCACTGCTAGGATAGGGTCTCTTCACATAGCAAAGGAGGCCTGGAGCTTTATGCCACCACACTGTTCTACTTATTTTTGTTAGGTTAGGTTGGTTAATGGATGTTATTGAATAAATTCTTTATCGAAGATATTGTTTGCCTGGAGGCCCGTAGCTGTCTATTAACAGCTTGTGGGTATCTAAGCTAAAGACCGTCGGATAACTTGATCCCATAACATACTCGTACCGTTCTATTAATAGATATCCAGTATACAAATCTATTTGTGAAAGTCACGCACGATGAATGGGTCAAAAGAAAATCTATTATTTGTCGGAATATAGAAACTATGTACTATGTTTTTTTAAATGGTGAAAGAGGCGGATATGCAGGTCCTTCGTTAAAGAAAAAATATGTACTTCATATTAGGAATACAAAATATTCAATTAATTAAAGTATTTTTCCTGTTCATCGCCTGTAAGTGCTCTTTGGGCTAAATGTTGAGCTGAGGAAATAAGGCAGCAGCAAAAATTCCCGCCAGCACTCTTAAGTATATAATTGAGATAACATGAGGACTATGGCATATAGCATATAGGTCGATCGGTCGAGCAACGTGTTACTCACACATCAGTGACACCTGATGTGTGAGTAACACGTTGCTGCAGCCTGCATCCTATGCACATAATGCACATATTATTATACACACAATAATGAAGCAGTATTTGGGTCTTTTCTAAGATTGTACGCAGATACGCTATTCCGAATATCATGTATCGATAAAATATAGCTGTCGGAATTTTCCGATGAATTTCATGATGCTGATATCTAATGAAAATCTGAGAATATATGCTGATGGAAGTTATCAATAAGTTTTTTATTTGTCTATATTATTTAATTTATAATATTTTACCTATTTTAATGCAATAAAGAATAATAATAAAGACCTGTAAGCGTTTCTGTGTGTAGTTCTTATTACGATGTATTACGCACAATCAATTTTCAGTGCGCGCAATAATATTATAAGGGAGCCTCCCCTATGCGTGCTGCACAAAACTCATAAAAACTTTTTCTATCAACCATTGCTGCTTCGAGTCAAAATTAACAATCCAAAGAAAACAATTTTTTACAAAGCAAACGGAAGCCCTGGATATGCGGATTATTTGAACCAGGACAAAACTTTACAATGTAGAGCGAGTCTCTAAGCCTCTAAGCAAATCCGTCAAGAGGTAAAAAATACCAAACTATAAGTACCTGTGTATTATTTGCGCCCTCCCTAAAACTGCCGCCCGGAACAAGTTCCTCAGCTTGCCCTAGATTACCTGCAAAAGGAGAGAAGGGAGAGGGAGAAGGTCTTAGAAAACTTACTTATTTTTAAACTTCTTGGGCGCCTTGTAAATACTTGAAGCAATGTTACTTTAATACGTTTGTTACGTGAAATTTCTAATAGGCAGGTACTTATAGTTTGAGGAAACATACAGAAGTATATTATACCTACAGAAGGTACATAACATTCAGACTTGCACTTTTGACTATGTTATATTCTTTATTATTTATCATATAATATTATTATATTTACAACAGCGATGGTCGAGTGGTAAGAAACCCCGGTCTTCGACGCGAAAGATCCTGGGTTCAAATCCTCGGCGCGCACCTCTGACAAAGAAATTTGTAATGTGCGCATTTATCGTGAAAATATCGTGATATAGGTATAATTGATAACGATGTTCTCCATCGCCGTGCATGCCTGAGAGAAATCCATAATTTCTCAAAAGCATGACGTCCACCAATCCGCATAAAACCCTCGCACTTGTGAGAGGAGACCTGTGCCTAGTAGTAGGACATAAAAAAGGTGGGAAAAAAAATATTACATTACTATTTCAACGGCGCGTGCTTGATTTGAGTGCGTAACTAGGTCGTGGACTAATTTCTCATTTGCAAAAAATAATCGTGAATTGTCAAATTCGAAGATATCAATATCCAACACAGAATTTGCTTGAAAAAGCAAATTTAGGCAGACGCATCAAAATCAGATCATTCACCTCAGTATCGAGGCTCAGCTAGTACAGGTGCGTGATAAAGCTCAATAAATCATTTTCCACTTGACCTGACACCTCAATGTCAATCTAGGCCATTCCAGGCTTATCTATAGCAATAAGTATAGTACTCCCCCATTCATCTTTTACTATGTATTATATACCTACTTACTATTACATACTTTAATATAAAGAAATAAAAGAAAACAAAAATGATTTATTTGCGCAAATATGTGTATTATTTTATTACAAAAGTTGTTTTATGCATTTAACAGTCCGCCGTATTATTATTTTGTACCTCGGTAAGGTATGCAAATATTGTTCAAAGAATAAACTCGAAAGTAACTCTTTCTGTCTGTCACGCTTTCCCACTTAAACTACTCAATTAATTTTACCGTTGAAACACATATAGAGTAGACCTTGAGAAAGGACATAGGCTATTTTTATCATACGGGGACCCATAAAACGGGTTCAGGCGGGCGAAGCCGCTGGCGGAAGGCTAGTTATAAATAAAAAGGCTTATTAATTCTATAAAAGCTCTAAAAAGTGCGTGTATGAGACGACGTGCGCATTTTTCACGAGCTGCAACCAAATCAATTGCACGGGACGCAAAAAAACCGGCCAAGTGCGAGTCGGACTCACGCACGAAGGGTTCCGTACCATTATCTATAATAAACACGTTTACTATATAAAACCCCTTAAAAATTTATTTTATCATATATTTAGTATTTTTTGTTAAATCGGCAACAGAAATACATCATCTCTGAAAATTTCTAATGTCTGTCCATCACGGTTCATGAGATACAGCCTGATGATAGACAAATGGATGGACAGCGGAGGCTTAGTAATAGGGTCACGTTGGCACCGTTCGGGTACGGAACCCTTAACCCTTAACTTGGCAGGAATTTTATTTTTACAAAATATATTTTTTATCCTTATTTTAGGGTTCTTTGGGGTACAAGAGGTTAGGGAAAAATAACAAAAAAAATATGTGTATTCTATTTTTGGTGTAATTCAATGTATCTATAAATATACACTGCCAAATCAATAACAATCAACATTTTAATGTGAGTGTATCCCAGAAGATACACTGCCATGAACATAGAGTTTTAAAATAGTAATTCTGTAGTGAATAAATAAAAAAAACCATGAAACTTCTTCGTAAAATCAGTCAAAACAATATAAAAATAACAAAAATAATCAACAGTCTTCCGACAAAGTATAAACAAACTAAAATTATTATGTTCCAAAATAATCAAACAAACAACCTTCCTAGGGTCCACTTACAGCAAAAAATATAAATCAAATGAGATCAGCTGTTAAGCTAATATGTAGTCTTTACTTCGTATGATATGCCAAGTAACAATTACGATCCTCTACCAAACACAGCCTTATTTTACATTTGTTACAATAAAACTTGGTCTGCCCCTGGGTGCAAAGTTTACACCTTCCTTTGGAAGTAAATGTTGGAATATTAACAACTTGGTCGTACCGTATAGTATCTGGTGGTCTTTCAGTAGCTGGTTTCTTCATAAGGTGAGTAGGGTGAGTTATATCTTTGTTTTCGGAAACCGTTCTGTCGTATCGAAGAAGGTTTTTGTAAATTTCGTATCGGAATAGCTTCAATTTTATTTTGGAGTCATCATTTTTCAGGTTACGTCGATACAAAAGCCATGCATTATTGACACAAATATCCAACATTTGAGAAAAGACAGGAAGGTACCAGCGGTGTCCACGTAATCCAGTGCGATACAGAGCAACAAGCATGTCCAAATCTACACCCCCATATTAGCATTATATTCTTTAATCAAGTGGGGGCATGGAACTGGCAGTTTTCTTTTTTTCATCCTTATTATATCTAATTACATTTTCTAATGGATAAGAATCTAAATATGTACTTGCTACTGTTACACATTTATTGTCATACCATTTAGCAACGACAATATTATATTTGTTACAAACAACTTGCGCGTGAGATCCTCTTCCCTTTTTCTTAAAATTTTTGTCCGTAGGAAGTTTTTCTTGTGCTCCTCGAAGTCTATTTTGCCTAATGCCATGTCATTGTTAGTCTCTTGGGTTTTACTAACTTTTTTTGTTACGACTAATATTTTGCTCTTTTGGATCGTGTAGCTGTTGACGGAGATGCTGGCGAATGGAGCTGATAAGAGTCTCGATACTTTCGATGTACTAGCTATTGGAGATACTGGCAAAATGCTTTGAGGTGAAAATGACGTATATTGTGACAAAATCGACGGAAAACTAACACCAGTACTTGATGGGGATGCTTGTGCTTGTAGAAATGGTTGTAAAGGCGAAGCAGTATTTATCACTTCAACAAGTTCATTTTCACTATCGATTAATATATGTAGATTCTAAGTGAAGATGGCAAGGATGGATGCGGTGAACTACTAAAGGAGTGTCTGAGAGGAATATTGTTCTCTAACTCATCTTCAGAAGATTCACTGTCATCTATTTCCGATCTGGCTCCTGACTTCGGTACAAGTGCAACAATATTACGGGCCCTCTGTTTTTGTTGCAATTTTAATTGTGACATCTGAAAAATCATCTAATATTAAATAATCTCTTCAAATAATGTATTTTCTGTCAAATCACTCAAATGCTTATATATAATTTAAAGAAAAATATAATATACGGAACAACACCGTGAAGCTGGCTATGTGCATTTAAAGATACATATCAATGTAAATGTTCATTTCGTTACAGCGGGCAGTGTGCATTTAAAGATACATACATAAAAAACGGTGTTTTCCATATTGTTACAATGCATTCAGAACTCAATTTCATGTTGTATATCACAGTTGGTATTGTAACTAATAAATAACAATCATTAAATAGTTGATTTGTCAGAAGAATAACAATAAAACATATTTTTTTACCTTGTTATGCGTAGACGCACGCACGCGGTCTGCCATCTTGCGTTCTACTGTCAACTTGGTGTTGCCAGATGTCAGACAATAATTTTATACCACATATGGGGAACATTTCCTAGCATTATATATAAAAAATACATGTTTAATGCATTAGGTTCGTATGCAAATTTTTAAGAAGTGCAATGTGCATAAGAATGCACACTGCCAAGTAAAGGGTTAAAACGAATATGTTGAGCTTGTAGCGACCTTCCGCTACTCATCAAGAGATGGCAACACGTGTATTCCTGAATCACGCTATCGAAGTTTTCTGAATATCCGAGCATATATACAAGCTCCAAATTGAGTCAGTTGGAGCATAGCCGCTCCCCGGGCATGACCACCTCGCCCGGCGGGAGGTCTCCCTTTGCCAAAAGCTTACCACCACATTGTTCTAATGCAAGTGCAAGACGACCTGCGTGGCGTAATGGTTACCATGCCGGACTGCCAATGGAGGGGTCCTGGGTTCGATTCCCGGCGACATAGAAATTTGAATGATGAGTTTAAAATTTCTGTTCTTTGTCTGGGTGTATGTTACTGTCTTTGTATGTGTCCATGGTACCCACGACACAGGGTATTAATTACCTTACTGTGGGGCTATGAGTGTGTATCGATTTTTTTAAGTTGATAGCGTATTAGTAGCCAAGCCGCTGTATAACCCGCCAATAAGGCCTCTAAAGTGGTTTAACAACTGCTACCTTTGGATAACAACAGGGAGTGACTGCCCTTAAGTGCCCTCCAAAACACGAAAACGCACATGAAATTGGCTACTGGCGATTACTCATCTTACACTCGTCCGCGCAAGGTCGCTTGTTTAGTTGCTGTTAGCTGAAGAAAAATGTCATGAAAGGTGTAAATCTATCTGTACATATGTATGTTCGAAAGCCGTATGTAAGACCGCGAGCCTGCACTTGGTCAGTGAGGCATAGTTATTAACTAAATTCTTCTCATTTCCGAGAGGATTCCGATGGCCAACAGTGTGACTTTAAAACATTTGAAGCTTGGTGATTAACGACAATAATATTAGGTAAATGAAAGGTTGTGTTCTCATAGCAAACTCTCCAAAAGTACTTTTATGTTAACACTGTACGGCTATCTGCGAAACATGGTTACTGCTTGTAACTTCAGTTGTTGTATTATTTTGTTTCATAAAAAACTGTTGGAAACTTTTGCTTTCTATCTCCATCTAATAAAAACCAACTTATAAAGTATAACAAAGGAAAATATTCGTCTGTCTTGGAGGTCGGTTTATAAATATTTATTTTACATAAATTAGACAACAAGATATTCGAAGTTTTCGGATAATCTTATTTCTTTTTTATTACCATTTAAATTCCATCTTGATACCTCTACGCTTGCAAGAAAAAAGGAATCGACAGAATGATTTAAAAATAGAAATTAACGCTTCACACTCCACCCGTATTCATAAACAATACTAAATACATCTAAACGAATTCATACATACTCGTAGATGATACTTAAGTGAAACTCGGTACTAGGCGTTAGTCACAAATCGTCATGAATCGATGGCTTGACAACGCACGTCAAAATAGAGCCAGTGTTTCCACAATGATGGGAAATTTCCCTTTTGAGGGGAAATTAGAATCCAGAGGGGAAAAAAGGGGAAATCGTGGATAAAGCCTAACCTAGTAGATATTGCGGAAACGGAACTAATTTTTGTATGTGTTACTAGTGTTACCGCATTAAAGATATATTTTATTGTATTTATTTATATGTATACCATATTTTTATTCTGTACTGTGGTACCTATGCTAGGTGATTTTATTAAGTACTTTATAATCACTGTTGAGCAGATTTTTACTACTAGGGTAAAAATGCAGAATAATTTTTGAGGGGAAAAAAGTCCTGAGAAGGGGAAATCTCAATTGAGACGTGGGGAAAGGAAATCATTAAAGTGGAAACGCTGAATAGCGCTCTTTGCATAGCGTTGAATGCTTACTAAATTTTTTATTAAACATTAGGTAAGTGCTTACTCTTTAAGTAAAATCAACATCGCAATCCTACCACTAATGCACAAAAAACCTAAATAGGAAATAAAACGCCAGATACTCGTATCTGTTTACAAAACCAATAGAATGAATAAAAGGTTTTGCTCGACCCAATGAAAAAGGAAAAAGTCAGATTTCCAGCGGTCAAACTTTTCTCCAACTGTTCTGCATTGGTCTTGTTCTGTATTTTGAGTTTCAGTTGTTTTCAGGGAAATATGACAATAGTCCCAGAAATGTTCATAATAATTTTACGGGCTATAAAATAATCTGACAAGATATCTACTATAGCACAGGAACTCCTGTGACTATATACATAAAAATTAAGTTAAACTGCATACGTCCTTGTTTGACTTTCTTTATCAATATAGTAATCGCCTTATGAAACAAGATTTTGTTTTATGTACACAAAAAAATGAAGGGCGCATGGCCCTGCGGTTAGCGTAGAACGCAAGCGATCTATGCAACTAAGTCAAACAGGCGCGGTCGGGTGTGAGTTGGGTAACTGGAGTAATCGCTAGTGGCAAAAAACTTCATGCGTGATTCCGTGCTTCAGAGGACACGTTAAGCCGTCGGTCCCAGTTGTAGATAGATAACAGTCGTTAAACCTTGTCGGCTTATGGGCGGTTTGAAAACATACGACAGCGGGTTGGCCACTAACCCGCATCTCCACCAACCCACAATGGAGCATCGTGGTGGAGTAAGCTGCAGGCCTTCCCAATAATGGGGAGAGACCCGTGCCCAGCAGTGGGACGTGAAAAGGGTTGCAGCCATATAAAAAATAACATTTGTGTTTATGATCGATTGGTTTCATATTGTATTTGTGCTTAAGACAAAAACTGCTTTACGTAGGTATATTCATACATCGAATAGACGGGTTAGATCACTGCTCGATTTTCGGCATGGCGTGATGTCTTATCAAACTGCTAATACAGCCCACGTAACATTATCGTTAGCATAATTCTGAAACCTCTGTAGCGCCGTGTATATAAAGACGACCCATGTACCGCACCGAACAGCCAAATTACGAGTCCCGGGTTCAATAATTATTTATTGGCGAAGCTGAGATTGCAATGATGAGTTTAAATTTCGGGTCTCGGTCTGGGTGTTTGTGTTCATTACTTTGTGAGTGACCGTGGTGCCCACGACAATGGGTATACTTAATACTTATCTATCTACCCTACCGTGGAGTTAGAAACTAGGAGTGTGAAAGGGTCTTTATTTATTTTATTTAAAGAGAGCGCTTTCGTGATAGAAATATAGAATCTTTATATTTATTTTACCAGTTTTATGTGTGACTAGCGGCCGCCCGCGACTTCGTCCGATTGGACTTGGTATTAGTCATAGCACGATGTTATATAGTCTAAAGCCTTCCTCGATAAATGGACTATCCAACACAAGAATTTTTCAATTCGAACCAGTAAAGATAAAGACATTTATTTGCACAAATATGGGTGTTTACAAAGTTGTTTATATATATTTAGTTCGCCATATTTACCTTCATGAGGTATGCAAATATACAATGATATAAATATAAAAGGAAAAAACTAAACTATAATACAATTACGAAATGTACATTACATCTATTTTACTATTATTTTTATTTGTCCCATATTGCGCCTTTTATAAATAAAAATAAAAATATTTATTTATTTATATTTCGGATCGGTTCCGATCGTCAGCTTTGGGTACCCATATCACAGGGTGTTTGTACACTGAGAGGGAAAAAAGCCGGCGGAAAAAAAACCTCCCAGGTTTTTATAAGTAGGTAGTTTCTGAGATTAGCTGTAGTTTCTGAGATTCCCTGTGTCGTGGGTACCATGGACATACACAAAGACAGAAACAAAAACACCCAGACCAAGTACAGAAAATAAAAATCATCATTTCAATTTCTGCCTCGCCGGGAATCGAACCCAGGACCCTCCGATCGGCAGTCCGGCATGGTAACCATTGCACCACACGGGTCATCACGTTTATTTACTTTTAGTAACTACCATTTAATCCATATTTGATGTCTGTGCGATATACATATTATTATATTAAATTGTAAGTTGCTATTTACCTACCAGTTAAAATGCTCAGAACAAATACCCAAAAAGTAAATGTATTTGGTATTATGCAGATGTCGAAAGCAACGTATACACATTATACTCCAACTCACTCAGTCTCAATTTCCAAGGTTAGATGAAATTGCAAATTCAACAAATAAATAATTCAAGACCATCGGTATAGACACTGCACTGAGAGGTTTGCGCAACGAAAACAAGTCCCCAGTAAGAAATTTATAAAAAAAAAGTATTTTTACGTTGATACGTTTACGACTACGCTACTCAAAATAGCCAAGATTTTCATGAAATTAATACTTGATTGTCACAAAAGCTGTTATAAAATTTATTGCTAAACACTGCTGGGCTCGGGAGCAATCTCCCGTGACGGGAGGTTTGACAGCCTCCGTGGCGTAGTGGGTGATGAGCCGACGAAGCGAAGCGAAGCGTGAGGGTTCGATTCCCACCCAGGACAAATATTTGATGAACATGACTATTTGTTCTGTGTCTGGGTGTAAATTTATCTATTTAAGTATGTATTTAAAATTATATAACTATGTTTATCAGCTTTCTAATCTGATTAGTTTGGAATCAGATGGTGATGTGTGAATTGTCCAAAGATATTTATTTATTTATATTTATAGAGGTGGGACCTAGAGCTTTCTTTACAACGCTGCTCCAATACGGGTCGGAAATAGGGGCTGGCCGGATGATTTTGCACGAGTACAATCTTAGTACAATCTCATCAAAAACATAGTAACGATTGAAATATTGTAATGTTTTTCCTAGTCGTGGCAATCCGTAGGTATGGTCCGGAGAAGTACCACCGCTGCATCCAATTCTGGCGTGAAGCAATTCTATTGTGTTCCAGTGGAAAGGTGGAGTGGACGGTCAGACTTACATAGCCTCCTAAGTAGCAGCGCAACTACATTCGTCCTCATTCAGGCAAAGGCTTATTTTAGGTTATATGTGTTTTTTTCCATGGGCTGCAGCGACCACTTCAAAACACGTGACCTTGCGTGGCTACTCCATTCAAATAAAAAAACCATGGAGCAGCATTAAATATACTTACACATAACTAATTTCTGAGTCAGAAACACGAGCCGGTGTTTAAACTTGGGACCATCGTTTCGGATCGGTATCCAAACCATAACATGCATTAAAATGGTTTGAGGAGCTTCCGCGTAAAATATTAATACTAAACAATGCCTGAGAGTTTCTTTTCCGCCGGCTTTTTTTCTGTCATTGACCCAGTGGTGGGTAGGCATCAAAAGCCGATGATCCGTTAAGAATATTCTTAGCGGATCTTAAAATAAAACTATTTTACTACTACTTAGCTACTTTATTTTAATTAGTAATATAATATTGTATGCCAGAGCATGATAGACTGTTTAAACTCTTATAATAATTTTAAACATCTAACTGTATGTATGTAAACAGTCAACAATAAAGTATTTTCATTTCATTTCATTTCATAACTGCTCTAAGTTTACCTTACCATTACAAGACAAGTCCATTATCTTGTAAATAATTTGATAACAAGCCTTGCCAGACGCTGCAGTAAATCTTACTGCAGCATCTGGTGAGATGCGCTGGACCACGTTCCCCGCAACTAGAATACGGAATTAAACCTTCGCTTTTGTCTTGATAAGTCTGTCGTTTATCTCCTATGCTCCAGTGCCAGGCTTTTACATTTACGTGGTATCCATCTAATTAATTATGTATATCTGACTTTACTTTGCGGAACTCCATTGTTAGAATGCAAGGTTAAAATTAGGTAGGTACCTACTTCTCTAGAATCGCAAAGATTTTGCGATTAACTATCGTAGATTCTATAAACATAATTACTTACACCTTATTATGGGGCAAAAGACGTCTTGGTACGTTGGTGTATATTTTATATTGTTGCATGTGTAAAGTGTATGATAAAGAATAGGTACCCCATAATGATACCTTTTTTACAACGTATTGTTAAAAAGCGGTAGGTACCTATCTTCTATAGTCCCTGTAGCTTCGGGAGTAAGAATAGAGCTACGGTATCCCCTGCCTGATCGTAAGAGGCGACTAAAAGGGGGCTTCCGGGGCTGCGGGCGGTGAGAGTGGGAGCTCGACCCGTCCAGCCAGCAGCCCCGGGAAGGACGGCGGTGTGTGCGTGGCCGCATGCCGCCGTAAGCATCGGAAGGTACAGGAGATCACATCTGCTCTCCCAAAGATGGGCCCGTTCCAGGGCGTCGCGTATGGAGGACACCGGTGCATTCCATGGGAGATCCCGGAGTCCTCCCCAAATGCAGAGGAAGGCCACCGAGGGGGTTTTAGTGAGGTTCAAATCCCACATAACCCGGTTTCCTCTCCCAAGGTGCTGGGTACCTTTTGAAGGTTTCCCCCCCCCCCCGATACCAAAAAAAAGGTACCTATCTTCTGTTATTATGTCTATATTTTTATTTTCTTTTTTGGGTCACTGCCGGCTACAATTCAGGATTCCAAGAAAATACTTCTACTGTTTTATATACTGATGTTACAATAAAAGTTTTTGATTTCTGTTCATGAAAAATCAACTACAACCAAGTTTGTTTGTTTGTTTGTTTGAACGCGCTAATCTCAGGAACTACTGTTTCGAATTGTTTTTTTTGTATTGGATAGTCCATTTATAGGGGAAGGCTTTAGTCTATGTAAAATCATGCTATGACTAATACCAAAGCGGACACAGTCGCGGGCAGCCGCTAGTGTATTATAACCTAGGTGTACTTAGAAACAGCTAGTTATAATACATAAATATTTAAGAGAAAAAGTTTATTGGCTGTACTTGATTTTTCATGAACAAAAAGCAAATTTATACATTATATACGAAATGTCCACCAATCCGCACTTGGCCAGCGTGGTGGACTATGGCCTAAATCCCTCTCGCTTGTTGGAAGGAGACCTGTGCCCAGCAGTGGGGCATAAAAAAGGTTGGAAAAAAAATACATTACTTAAGTATATGGGTGCGCAGTTCATAAAAATCAAATTTTTTGGTAGAAGTAAATAATCTGGTGTACTTAGAAATACCTAGTCACATCTGTCATAATATGAAGATATCTAAATAACAGATTAATAAATAAATGTTTTTTCTTAAGGAATATTAATAACACACGTAAGAAATAACAAGAAGATTGTCTTAATTAATCTATCATATCGTTAGAAGCAGTTCATCAAAATGTGTAAAAGATAAAAATTGTTATCAGTCATTTTTGCATACCAAAGTAAATATTCATATTATCGGTCCGTTAAGGTCCGACAAGGTTTAACGACTGTTATCTATCGACAACCGACCGACGTCTTAACGTGCCCTCCGAAGCACGGAAACGCGCATGATATTTTTTGCCACTAGTGCAATAGTGGTCACCCAGCTCACACCCGAACGCGCCCGTTTGGCTTAGTTGCATAGATCGTTTGCGTTCTACGCATATAAATTGTACATACTACCGCCGGGCTATGCGCGATCAAAATTAAAATGTACAATTTTAACCCGATGAATACGATTTGCCTTTCACAAAGCAATTTTGGCTGGGTCCTGTCAAAATTTATTTAGTACTTACAAAATCGACTCTCACAAGCTTCTAATTATGAAAAATAGAATTGTACGAGTAACAACAGACAATTAAACTTGAACATCAAAAATTCATATAATAGTTTAATCGTCTTAAGGCCTTATTTTACCTGAGTCGTAATCGCATTAGGCTAAAACTAACAGTACCTAGTAGAAGTAGGTAACTATATTACTTAAAGAAAAATTTAAGTTTGAGCTAGGAGCCGTTTTTCAGGCTGACCTTGGCCTGCATGACCGCAAATTCAAACCACCCCCTGACCTCTGAACATAACCCTGGCAGTTATCGTTAGCAGCCTTGCCAGGGGCCTTTCGATGATTGAGTCAAACGCTAAAATTGCTGGTTTGTTAGGGCTACCGACCGAATTGGCAAGGACAAAGACAAAAGGCCCAGTATTTTGCTAACAAAAGTAAGGTCTCGTCTCTTAAGAAAAAAATTAAGATGATAGAACAGGAAGTTCGAATGCAGTGATAATCCCTAGTAGGATGACAAAATGATTTCTTTTTGCTATGGTTCAAACATCGTAATTATCATTGTCTTAAATTTTAGACGTTCCTTCCTCATGATTTACTGATATTTGTCAAAGCGTGATTGCAAATGTTTGTGCTACTTGATCTTGATTGAATAGAGGTTTTCAATATTTTGAAAACATCAACCCTGTTTAATAAAAAAATAATTAAGTTAAACCCTTACAAGGGCCTCTTTCATCACCTTCAAGTAAGTGACAAGTACGCTAATTGTCGGTCAAAGTCACCCGTAACTTCAATTTCATTTTCACGATGTTCGAGTAGCACTAATCATATGATAAACTGACCCGTACTCATAGCTTTTACTCAAGTAAGCTTGGGACGTAACTAATCAACACTTTACTTGAAAATAATGAATGAGGCCCTTAGACTTCAAGTTCGACCAGCTCTATTTCAGTTACATATCGCACTGCTAGATTAAAACTGTATCAACTCAAAAATCGCGCCTTTTGAGATAAACAAATTTTCAAGTCCCTGATTCGATTATCTATACTGCTATAAAAATGTAGTAACTGTATTTTCACTCACGTCGCATAGATGTCGCTAGAAGACGGTTTACGTGAATGGCCCTGCTCGATGCGCCACCGACAAAACCGCGGCATTAACAGTTGCGCAGTGACTAGCGAGCAAAGATCACGTTTCTAAAGTGTTCTATTTTGAGTTTATACAGTTTTCGTGGTTAGATTCGAAAAAAATCAAGTATTAATTAGAGTTGATACAGTTTTAATGGTGTCATCGGGAGTTGACCGACAAGCTTTTTTGAAATATTTTGTGTTATAACAGTTTTAATAGCCAAGGTAAGTATTATTTTTGAATTAATTTGTTTTACTACAGTTTTAACGCATTATTTTCTAAATTTCGATTTGTATCAGTTTTAATGGTAGATTATTTAAACAATATTATACACTTAATTTCTTGATATAAATACTTGTTCATTATTACCACATAATATAAATTGATAATTTTATAATATTTGTTAATTATTTAGAGAAATTGTAAGTTATGTCGCTAGTAGAATGTTTTTTTTAGTTAATTCACTTTTGATGGTCTGATGAAATTAACATTTTTATTTCAGTAACATTATGAGCCGCGGACGTTTATTTGTGGATATGGCAGTATGTATTAACAAGGAAAACCCACCTACTAACATAAAATCTTATAATGATCAAATAAAAGAAAATAATCCACCAAATGACTCTATTAAGGACACTTTACTGAGTTCCATAACAGGAAAGTCAGATATTTCTACTTTACAAAGCACAGTTGTTAACACTACAGTTCAGTCTCATATGTCTGAAGAGATCCCTTCTTCAATCTCTAATAAAATCAGCAATCCTTTCGATATTGCTATCCAAATTTGCTGAAATTAGACAAAAAGAAATAAATTATTACATTTCGCCCACACACAGTGACAAGAGTGACATCGATGATTCTGATGCTGATCCACATTTTAATGAAACGTCTACACCGAACAAGTCCAATTCTTGTCTTCCAGGAGCAGTAGGTAGTAGTTCATCTTCTTCTAGTTCCGACAGTCCATCTGAGATGGACCAAAATAACGATATTGTAGCTCAAAATCAGGAGGTACAAGAAATAAAAAAGGCAAGAAAAGAACAAGGAAACCCGAAACATGGAAAGTAAATGTCGCAAAAAGACTTAGATATTCTGGTAAGCCTTATGTGTCCATATCGAAACTGAAGAAACAAGTGTCAGGGAAAGAAGTCTGCCCATCTTGTAGAGAAAACTGTCGCCTTAAATGCAATCCAAAAATAAATGGAGCTACAAGATAATGCTACAAGACATGCTATTTAATAAATTTAATCATTATTGGGAGTCTGAAAATTTGTAGACACAGAGAGTGTTTTTTTACGGCAGACACAAGAGATTAAACCTAAGTGTAGGTACTCAAATACGCAAATCTTTCGTGGTCTTAATACAGCGTTTTATATCAACAATTGATTCCGACATAAGAGACAGCGTTAAATTTTTTATCAATAGTATACCACGTATTGAATCGCATTATCTTCGTGCGCAAACTTCACGTGAGTACATACAAAGTGATAAATGTCTAGCCGATTTGTATAGAGACTATAAAGAAATAAATAGTTAAATAGGTACTTATTAACAAATATTTTGTGATTTGTAATTCATGAGCAAAGGTTTTTTTTCATTATCATTAAAATATTTTATTAAATTTGTTTAAAAAAGATTTATTACTAGGTGTTGAATTCATAAGTACACCGTTACAAAGTCTAATTAATTTGTTGGTATTCCATTAAGTGATTTATAAAATATTTTGTGTTTTTTATTTCATAAGCAAAGGTTTTTATTAATATTATTGAAATAGTTAATTAGGTTAAAACAAGTCAAATAGAACCTACCTCGAGATTCATTATTTATATTTAGTACATTTATTACTTATTTCCTTTTTTGTAATATGTACAAGATTTGGTTTTAGTACGTGCAATACAAAACTATTATTACTTTCTTTTTGTAACATATACACGATTTGACTTTAGTATGTGCAATACAATACTATATTTCACCAAACAATGTTTTTTTATGTCCTGGTTTCATAAATTAAAGAGCTGAATGCAGTTTATCTAAATCATCACGTCAATATTTAATCAATATAAAAGCGTCATAACTCAAAATTTACTGTACAAAACGGATTCAAGTCAAAATGCTCAGTTTTTTTTTAATTCTTGACAAACCAAAACTGTCGTATGTCAAAATTCCTGATTTTTTCAGCTCACTATGCAAAACATTGTATATGGCCTATGCCGTAAAATATAAAAACATCTTATCTTATATAATCTCTTTGTAGAAATTCGATATCTTATGTAAATTACCAGATATCAGTTTTTCTTGAATTGTGAAAAAAGTGCTTTTTTGAGTTAAGACAGTTTTAATCTAGGGGTGCGATATCCTGAATAACATTAGGTAGAACTTAGTTATACTGAACTCGTTTAAATTCGAATAAAAATTGTTTCAAAAATGTAAACCATATCAATTCAAGCGGAATTGAACAATCATCTTCTATAAAAAAAGGCCCCAAGCCAATTGAACATAATTCCTTAAATCCCATCAGGATACTTCTATATTTCATGTTATAATTTTAAAATTACAATAATTTCATAATGGTAGTGGGATAACAAAGACACACGCGATATTTCTCACAAGTGCTCATTATTAGCATACTGCATTTAAAGAAGAAAACCATTTCACCAATTTTTACCGACTTCCAAAAGAAGGAGGTACTGTATTCGGCTGTATGTATTTTTTTTTTATATATGTTCACCGATTACTCCGCCGTTTGTGGACCGATTTTCAAAATTCTTTTTTTGTTCGTATGCTTATACTCCCGAGGTGGTCCCATTGTCACCAAATCAGGATCTGATGATGGGATCCCAGGGAAATTGAGGGGAACTCTCAAATTTTATAGGCACACACATTGATTTTCTTATAGTTTCTGAAGCATAAGAGACATTTACGCATAGAAATCATCATCTCATGTTGCTGAGCTGATGATGGAAGGTACTGCGACAGTGAGGAGTTGAGAGCAAATTCTTTCAATAAATAGTTTTTTATTCGAAATCTTACATTCCCGAGATGGTCCAACTGTCACCAAGTCAAAGTCTGATGAGGGGATCCCAGAGAAATCGAAGGGAACATTCAAATTTTATAGCACAACAAATGATTTTCATATTTTTACAAAGCAAAACAGATATTTGTGTATAATTATCGTCATATCATGTTGCTGAACTGATGATGGAAGGTACTACGACGGTTAGGAGTTGAGAGCAAATTCTTTCAATAAATGGTTTTTTGTTCGAAATCTTACATTCCTGAGGTGGTCCAACTGTCACCATGTCAAAATCTGATGATGTGATATTAGGGAAATCGAGGGAAACACTGAAACTTAATAGGCACACACATGCTTTTAGTCATATTTTTAACATAATACAAATATTTATGTCTGGTAATTATCACCTGCTGTTGCTTAACTGATGATTGAAGGTACAACTCCTCAACGTTTAGGAGCTGAGAGCAAATTCTTTCTTTAATTTATACGTTCAGGTGGACTGATAGTAGGTATGTCTTTCAGACTTTTAGATGACTATTAGATAAACATGATTATAAAAGGTAAATCTGTTTAAAGTTTAGAAGTTAAGTGAAATTTTTTCCAATTATGCTAATACATACAGAATTATTAAAATTACTAAAAAGAGTGAAATAAATTAAGTTTTTAACAAAAAAATAGAACCGACTTCAAACGGTAAAAAATAAAAATTGTTCAGTACCTACTTCTTCTTGCTTATGGTAATGACTCTTAAAACTATTTTTGAAGTCGGGCCCTTAGTGAAATGTCCTGTCTTAGTAAATATAGTGTACCTTTCGTTCTGAATGGGCACCGACTCCAATATAGTTTTAACAGTCATAAGTAGGTACTGTCCCACTGTCTGTACTGTCGGTGCCAATTTAGAACGAATGGTACGACATTTACTAAGGGCCCGACTCCAGAAATAGTTTTAAGAGTCATTACCATAAGCAAGAAGAAGTAGGTACTGAACAATTTTATTTTTTACCGTTTGAAGTCGGTTCTATTTTTTTGTTAAAAACTTAATTTATTCACAATATTTGAATTAATTTTTGTGTTGTATTTTTAAATATATAAAGTCATTGATGTTTATAGTGTGCTTCGAGCTTTTGAATTTAGAAAATTTTCCTTGTTATTTTGAGAAATAAAATAATATTTTAAGTTTTAGGTAGCAATTTAATTTTCTCTTGATTTCCTTTAAAGCTTTACATAAAACATATAACAATTTTTTTTTGACTAATAGTTCACCTGTCCACATTTAAGTATATTTCAAATACATATTCAAAAGTATCGTATTTGCACAAATCTCCTGAAGAGTTCATTTATAATAATTGACATAGAACGTATAATGCTGTTTAAAAGACGCGTTTATCTATGTATAATAAATTAATAATGCATATTTTTAATATAAAACATGTTAGAATTGGCAAAAAAATTATATTTTTTTTCAAGCGGCTCTCCTGTAAAAATATTTAAGTAGCGGTATTTATTTAAATACAAATCACATTAAACGTACTTTCTAAGATTGAGGCTGTAGAAACCTAACTTTAGCTAGTATCCACAGCATATCCAGAACGCAGAGATAACAGTGTTTGCACAGCGGTTAGGTCATTGTTATTGTCCTTGCGTAAGTATCTAGAAACAGATTGTCGTGACGTGCTATTGGTTCTTTGAATTTATTGCCTTCATGATCGATATAAAGATACGAGTAATAATATTTTCTTCTGTGAAGCAATGATAGCGTGGTAAATGAGCCCTCATGCTCTTACCTCCAACACACTGAACTCCCAGAAGCTTATGTATCGAGGAATGCCTTCTACAAGCAAGATTTTGAAAGCACCTTTCTAAATAGGTTTATCAAATTCTTGCTTTGAAATATAACTGTATAATGTTTAAATCAAAATAAAATGAAACACAGTTTTAAACATAGAAACCATAAGATGTAGCTAGAATTGATAGCAGAACGCAGATATAATATATATCAAAAAATTGGTCACCACAATAAAATAATTATTGTTGATATTGTGTTACGAATACATGAGAGCAGTATGAAATACAGATGGAAAAACTCCAAGCGGGATTTTTTTTTATAAAGATAAACGCTGTCTTGGCAGCGGAAGAATGTTAAATCATGAAAAGAACACCATGATTTAGTTTATTAGTGATGTTTTGGTTACTCTTGTTAATAATCCGGCATATCTCCTCTGTTGGGTGACCGCTAGTAGCAAAAAATTCATGCGCATCGTTCCCGGTTCTTGTCGATATATCCATCCATCAGCCTTTTATAGTCCACTGCTGGACATAGGCCTCCCCTAACATTCGCCACTCCTCCCGGTCATGGGTCTTCTGACTTCTGAATCCAGCGACTAACCGCTGTCTTCTTCAGGTCATCAGTCCATCTGGTTGGAGGGCGGCCTGTACTCCTTTGTAATACTTTTGTTGATATATAACAGTGGTTAAACCTTGTTGGAGACCTTATGGGCGATTTGAGAACACCCGACAGCGGGTTGGCCACTAACCCGCATCTCCACCAACCCGCATTGGAGCAGCGTGGTGGAGTAAGCTTCAGGCCTTCCCACTAAGGGGGAGACACGTGCCCAGCAGTGGGAAGCAAAAAGGGCTGCAGCCATATATTCTCTATAACCCTTTCACTGAGAGGAAACAACCATGGATTTTACACGTTTTAAATATCATTGGAGCAGCGTGGTGGAATAAGCTCCAGGCCTCTCCAATAATGGAGAGAGCCCCGTGCCCAGCAGTGGGACGCAAAAAGGGTTGTAGACAAATATTTATATTTATTTCATTCTTTAGAATAAAGGAAGATTAGTTAGTTATTCAATCTAGAATCAAATAGATCGGTTTCGAATGTCCCAAAACCTTGACATGTATGTTATAGATAGCTGTATTTATACAGCTGCGGATATATTGCTAGTATTTCTGAGTCCTTGCGTAGCTGGAACTGCTACTTACGGAGTTTTTTGCCTTTTAGAACTTTGTTAGTTTTTACGTAAACCTAAATAATAATAAATTAAAGTACCTAAAAAGGGAACATTTTGTTAGAATTGTTTTTGCCGCAAAATTGCTATTCCTCAGACAAGAGTTGATCTTGCTTCAGATTGGATGTGGACGGATTACAGGAGAACATTTAATCCTATTATCTACACTAATATTATAAAGAGGAAACATTTGTATTTTTGTATGTTTGTAATGAATAAACTCAAAAACTACTGTTCCGATTTCAAAAATTCTTTCACCATTAGAAAGCTACATTCACCCTGAGCAATATAGGCTACTTTTTACCGCGGGAAAATCTTTCATTCCTACGTGAAAACCCTATGATTTTAATATGGCAATGAAGCCTGGAATAGCACATACGCTATTTATTTTCCTACAGAGACCCATTAAACGGTTTCACGCGGGCGAAAGGCTATCATTAATAACCGTGAAGAAAAACAAGGAGATTTTGGTTTTAACTCATTGAAAGCCCAGTTCTCTCTCTCTCTCTCTCTCTCGTAACTCTCTTAAACAAGACTTTATGGAAGTCTGAGAACATAATCTTTCTATATATTATGATGATAGATCACATACACCACTTACAAGGTAGGTTATTATCAAATGATTAGAAAAAAAATGAACCTCAGCAGGAATACGTGTGGCTGGTGAAATTTCTCAATCAAAGAATTTCTAGTATTTCCAGCCAAGTCAGTCAGTTAACAGAACAGAAGACAATAAGTTCCAGCTTGCACCAGTCGTGGTCACTGCAGCCGACTGCCGAATAGCGTCAGCCTGCAATTCCCAGTATATTGTGTGAAGCGCCAGTTTGCAGGTATATTATGTGAAGACTAATTGTGCAGTGTCGCAACGAGGTCCCACGGCGAGATTGCTCCGAGCCCTCACCTTGGGTACAATTTAATTGCTCTGCAATTAAGTGTCGCCGGATTTGAGATGTTAAGGCTTAACCGTTTAAATTTGATTTGTTTCTATGCTAAACTCAAGACTTGTATATATGAGTTGCTGAGAACTACAGAACATTGTCTTGATGAAAATTTTGTGAAGCAAGGAATATTTTATAGAGTATTTTAAGTTCTTACAACTAAAATGTTAACTATTTACAAGTAACAATGGAAAAGATGGAGTTTTTGATGATATGAAGGTGCCTGAATTACAAAATTACACAGCTTAGGCCTTAATTTCATTTTTAAATCCGTGTTAGAAGAGAACGTACATAAGTATACCAAAACGATATCGCAATGAATGGTGTGATACTCGATTTCTATCTATATATATCTAATCTAACGAATCTACGTTATAGCTAATGTTAGAATGTCTCAAAGATAAGCAAACAATGGAAAATTTTAATTTTTTATTATTTATTTATTCTATCAGATCCATAATTGCCAGTAAACTTTTATCTGTATCCTTTTCACTTCTAACGTTATTATATTAAGCAGCTATTTGGAGAACAAATGTCAAACAGAAATAGAAAATTCCACACATACGTACATATATACATACGCAGGTACCTATGTGTGAATTTATGATGTGAAACATCTATAGGCGCGGGTAAACCGGATTGTTGGTGTGGCAACGTGGCGACGCTTGCCGTAGCGACGGTCAGTTGAAGCAACTTGAGATTTATAATGAATATTTGTATTAATTGAAAATAAATGTTTGTTAAATAAATAGTCGTCATCCGCACCAGATGTGGTTGAATGGCCACCCATCCTACTTTTGACATCCATTTGACTTTTGACTCGACATTGCTTAGCTTTATTGACACCCATCCTTGTTATGACCACAACAGATGTAGCTGAATGGCCACCCATCGTACATTTGACCGCACTCGACATAGATTAGCTTTATTAACACCCATCCTTTTCATTGCGCCGTGTTTAGTTCCTGTCGTAATTATGTCTTTTATGCATATTACTTGTACGAACACGATGTTTAACTTCTACCAGGCGTCCCATGGCGGCTCATGTTTTTTTTTATGTGTGTATATTTCACTTGTAATGCAGTTGTAATGTCATTAATTGCAATGTTACTTCGCTTTGTGAATTGCCTACCAGTATTTACATACTATTGTTAATAGAGTTATTGTAATATGCATGGTTCACTAACCATCTCAGTCGCTGTATATATTATTGTTATGTTCACTATCAGCTCAACACCACGCAATTAATACAGTGCTTAACAAAACATATTACGTAATTAAATTGATCAGTAGCTATATACTTAGTAACATAACACAACAGAGACTTGATAATCAAACGAACTTGTGAAGTTCGATGACAATTGGACCTATTTATGCAAACCGGAACCAACCCACACATGATGATGATGATGATAGTTTTAAGAAAAAGCTGTTTAATGTATTAGACAACTGATGTTTTGTGGATTGGTAAACATGTCATGAAAATGTTTTGTTCTGTCAAAATTTTCAGATCATTTTGATCTTTACAGGGTCGATAGAAGGTGCAATTTTAAGCTTTTTGTGTACTTAACTCAATTTCGGCATGTGTGTGGATTGGTTCCGGTTTGCGTAAATAGGTCCAATTATGTGAACAGCTTCATTCGAAGCGATTTATTGTTTACATGTTGTAGAAGTGCCCCCACGCACTAGCCTTGCACGGTATTTTAGAGGGTAATCCTCTTTTTTTTTTTTTGCGGGTATTTTTGATTAAAAAGATAACCGTCTACCCCCTCATTCATTTTCCTAAGCGGTTCGGTGTGCGATTTAGTCTCATTTTGTTAAGAGCTATTAATTTATTTCACATTTTGTTTTTAAAGGGTTGGGTTTCTAAAAAATTTAAAGTAAAATAATAAATATTGAGATGTCTGAGGAGGGTTTGCATAAATCGCTTCGAATGAAGCTGTTCACATAATTGTCATCGAACTTCACAAGTTCGTTTGATTATCAATTATGTTTCACAGCTTCATTCTTTGCGATTTATTGTTTACATGTTGTAGATGTTCAGAGATAAAATGTGAAATTAAACAAGGCGGAAATTAAACAAGTAAGTAATCAAAAAATATGTTTATATTTGTATTTGTAATACAATAAACTATGTATGTTTGTGATAATATGTCTTTATTTGTTACAGATTACAATCACCCGAGAGAATTGTTGTTGCAAATTGATTTGGATCAGTAATAACCTCTTTGTTATAAAATTTTGCGAAGACGGAAGAGGACTCTGTCCATCCTGCAGTCTTCCTTATGAGATCAATGTTGACTCCAAGTCTGTTGGCTGAAGATGTGGCTGCGTGACGAGTACTATGTGCGCTAAATATGGATATGTCAATACCGCTACTTAGAAGTGTATCTTTAATCCAACGGCTAAGAGTTTGTGAAGAAACTTTTGAGTGTGGTGTTCTATGACTAATAAATAAAAAATTGTTTTTTCGAAGTGTTTTCGTTTTATTTATATATGTCTGTAAACATGTAGCGGGACAAATTTGTGGCCGACTGTTGAAAAAAGGTAATCGTAATATTGGATTTACAGAATTAGGCTTTGACGTTTTTATCAAGTCTGGTATTGAAACAGTAATGTTAATTGGGTAGTTTTCTGTTATATTATTTAATTTAATTAATGCGAAAGTCTGCACACGATGCGCCGTAACTAAAGCCAACAGAGTTATAGTCTTTTTGGAAAGAGTTTCCAGATCGAGGTTATCATTAGGCCATTTTTGTGCTAAATAACTTAAAACGGTATTTGGATCCCACGAGAAGTTATACTTAGGAGTAACGGGCCTCAATCTGTATACTCCTTTCATAAAGCGTTTAATTCTCTCGTCATTAAGTAAATTTCCTAAAATAAGAGATAATGCTGATTTATACGAATTAATAGTACTATATTTGACACCTTTATCAAAAATTGTTGTAAGAAAATGAATAACTATAGGAATTGAAACTGAAAAATAATCGTAATTGTGTGTATTACAATAATCAATCCAAGATCTAATACAATTATCATATTGTTTATAAGTCGAATCAGATAGAGAAGATAACATGATGTCGACAGATCTGGGAGATAAACATTTCTTTAGTAGCGTTTTCCTGAAAGCTTCGCGGCAACCAATCTGAGCGTCTTGTGCAGATTGTGGGCGGTTCTGAAAGGAGACGTTAGTAAATTTATATTTGGTTCGAAATAAATTGGATTACAACAAACTAACTTTTGAAAGACTGGAAACCAGGGCTGTGTAGGCCAATATGGTACTACTACAATACCTTCTGTTTTTTCACTTATTATTTTTTGCAAAACCTTTGTGATCATTGAAAATGGTGGAAACGCATAAAATAACAATTTTTTCCAAGATATAGTAAACGCATCAATGGCCCATGCGTCAGGATCATTTCTCCAAGAAACATATTTTGTACATTTGGTATTACACCTACTTGCAAACAGGTCTATATCTGGCTGGCCAAAGTTACCAGTTATCTTTGTGAAAGCATTATAATTCAATTCCCATTCAGTATCTTGAAATTTCTTACGCGATAAGCAGTCTGCTTCATAGTTGTCCTTGGTATTTATGTATGAAGCAAATATTGTTATTTTACGTTTTTCACACCATTTCCAAATATCCCTTGTAACATCGTTTAAATGATCGTATTGTACACTTCCCATTCTGTTGATACAGGATATTGCGGTTACATTATCAATTCTTAACAATATTTTTGAAGAATGTAAACTACTGGCAAAGCATTTCAATCCAAGAAAAGCTGCTTTCAATTCCAACTCGTTTATATGTAATAATTTTTCACTGTCTTTCCAGTAACCGAAAGAATCACCTTCGACACAATAAGCTCCCCAACCTGAGGCTGATGCGTCAGAAAAGATTTCTAAATCATATTGTTTGTAACTCAAGGGAGAAAATCCGTGATCAATATGATCTAACCACCAAAGCATATCACTCTTTAAGTCGCTTGGGAGTTGTACGACTTGTTCGTAGCTAGGATTTTTAAGTAAACACAAATATTTAAAACGTTCAAATAGTTTAGTATATACCCAGGCGTACTGGATTGCAGGGCAAGCAGAAACTAACAAACCAATGAAACGAGCAAATTCGCGAAGTTTGCATTGATTTATATTTAGAAATTTATTAATATGTTCTTTTATTTTCTCTTTCTTGCCATCAGGTAATTTTAACAGCATATTATGAGAATCGAATTCAAAGCCTAAAAATTTGCAACGAGACTGGGGTTGTAAGCAGCTTTTTTCGGTATTTATAACAAATCCTAAGCTCTTGAGAGTATTTACAGTCAGTTCAACATTATTTTTACATTCCGAAATGGTTCTACCCACGCAAAATATATCGTCCAAATAAATGACCGATATCAAACCACCTGTTCTAAGGAATTGAATTACAGGTTTTAGTAATTTCGTGAAAACGTATGGGGCTGTGCATAAACCAAACGGTAGGCAGTTAAATTCGTAAAGAACGTTACTGTATTTGAATCTGAGAAATTTTCTGTGGTCTTTATATACCGGAATTAAGAAATAGGCATCTTTTAAATCAATTGATGCCATATAGCAATTCTTTGTTATAAGTTTTGATGCTGTGCGATAATCTTCCATCTTAAAATGTTTTGTTTCAATAAATTTGTTTAGACATTTAAGATTTAGTATAAATCTTTGACCACCGTTTGGTTTTGGCACTAAAAACACAGTCGACAAAAATTCGCCGACTTCATGATTACAACGAGATATAGCATTAATATGTAATAATTTTTTAATACAAGTCTCAAAATCTTTTGCCTCTTGGCAAGTTTTAGGATGAACACTAGGGCTATCAGTACGATATGGCGTACATTTAAAGGGTATTTGATAACCTTTCACCCAAGAAAGAACAGAAATGTCATCAGTTATTTTTGACCATTCATCATAAAATAACTGAAGTCTTCCAGCATATCGTACCTGATCTATCTCCGCACTGTCGACCTCGGTGGAGACGTCCGGCGTGAGCCGACACCGGCATGCTGTGCTCGAGGTGCTGGTCGAGCTGCTCGCCTCGGGTCCCTCGTGTCGCTCAGCTTGTTGTCCGTCTTGCGGTGCTGAGGAATGAAGTTTAAACGGCCCCTGTTTGGTTTTGAGACAATAGTAGTTCTATTGACCTTCGGTCTTGGAGTGTTTTTTAAGGCATCGCCAGACTGTTGAATATTTTTTGCAGCTTTAAGCTTATCTGCAACGTTTTCACCAAACAAAAACTTGTCCCTTTGGTTTTCCAATAAGGCATCTTTGAGTTTATTATTAATTGAAGAGATAACAAAATTTCTTCTAGTTTTGGTTTCTAAAAAATGGCTGTCACACAGGATACGACAGGCGTCACTGATAGGTTTTAAAAGTTTTGTTTGGGAAGTTTCATTAGAAAGTATGAGCTTGATGGCTGTCGCCAAAGCTGATAAAGCAATACCTAATTGCTTTTGCTTGTACATAAGAGATGAATCTCTTTTCACCATGGTATCCTGCAGTGCTGCTTTTACCTCCGGGTTGAGAGCTGGTGTTAGCAATAGGTCGCAATTACCGGGTACTAGGTAACTTTTCAAAAGATTTTCTTTTGAGTCTTTTGAGAGACCTTTTGAGAGTATATCTTGCCACCTATTAGCAATATCCTTATGGATAGGCGGACCCAATGGGGTGTCCGTCGTAGGGGCATCGCCAAGCAGTTCTAAGATTTCCTCATTCAGATCTTTCTCTTCAGGGGTATCCGGTTGTACTTCTACTGATGTACCAGGTATCGGCGACTGTGGTCTTTCTGATGTAGACCGCTGTGGTTGCAAAGGTGACTCGGGGCGTAAAGAACAATGTGTTGAAATATCACATGGCGAGGGTAATTCTCGCTGATCCCCATCAATGTCAACCAAAATGGCGGATTCCGCATACGGTGACTCGGCACGCGGTGAACCTGTGTTTTCACACGGTGATTCGGCATGCGGTGAACCTGCAATAAATGGTTCATTTTAGAACACATTTTAAGCTGACACTAAGTCCAGGTCTAGCAATATTATAGTAACATGACAGAGGTAACCCAAAAAACAGTACCCTCGCATCATTTTTTTTTTTTGACAGTATCTGCCCAGGTATAGCAGTACGCATCATAATTTACGTGACAGAGGTAACCCAGGTATGGTATCTCGCATCACTAATTAAATGCACTAATGCACATAACTAGATCAGTACGTGACAGTAACAGCCCAAATTTAGCAGTACGCATCACTTCGATCTAAAACACGTAGATACGTGTTGTATGAATAAAGTACTTACTGGATACCGATCTGTTTAAAATCAGACTTGTCCGTTTCTGCAGCTTTTCCTCCAATTTCTTTATTTTTCGCCGTATTTCCTCTTCACTTTGTTCGTGCTTCCTTTTCTTTCCCATACTTGCGTCGAGAACAAATATACGAGTATTCGCGGAACAGTTTAGAAGGCGTGCGAAGGCTTGAGCACGGAAACACAGAATGAGACTAAATCGCACACCGAACCGCTTAGGAAAATGAATGAGGGGGTAGACGGTTATCTTTTTAATCAAAAATACCCGCAAAAAAAAAAAAAAAGAGGATTACCCTCTAAAATACCGTGCAAGGCTAGTGCGTGGGGGCACTTCTACAACATGTAAACAATAAATCGCAAAGAATGAAGCTGTGAAACATAATACACAATAGGTACCCTAAGTTCAAGATAGCCTCACAGTTTTTTATATTAAAGTGTTAAGTGCCCTCCAACTTATCGACTTATTGTAGGTCTATGACACAAAGAGATTGAACTGGAACCATCGAGATATCAGAATAGATACTAGTATCAAAAGAGTGAATTCAATAGACTTGAAACAATGCCTGAGTTAAAAGGGTACCTTTCTTGGGGTCGCGAAAACTTAACAATAAAAGGCAGATATAGGCTACCTATTTTCATTGCATCTATCCGATCTAGCAGCTTTGTCTTGGGCCACTCTCGTGCGTTCACCACTAAAAACTGAACAAAACATTCAATACTATCTCATATGCCTACTTTCATCAAGAATTCGGCATAGTCTTACGAAATCTACACGTTTTTCTGTTATAGTAGCAGTTGTAAACCATGTTGAACACCTTATGAGCTATTTAAAAATATCATCCCACCAACCCATATCTTCACCAACCCACAATGAACGAGCGTAGGTAGTAGCAGTACAGTGAGCCCAACTTTTGAAAAAGATCCGTGCCTTTTAGAGTTCTATTTCCAGACTCAGAAGACGTAACTCTTCAGTCATACCTTTAACTTTTGCCTTTATGAATTTTCAGACCGTGCACTGTATATTAACCTACTGTATCGTTTGTGTTCTTTGCTGATGCACATTGGAAGTGAAAAGCGAAAGACAAATTTTATAATGAGTCTATTAGTTGACAATCAATCACTAAGTTTTATCTATATCTTATATCATAAAGCAGAAAATTTACTTGTTTCTTTGCCGCTAATCTCTGAAACTATTAAACATCACAGCATACCTGTTAATTAGTATAAACTATACATAATCTGTAATGTAATGTAATTTGTTTATAGCACTCTGTGCACTGTCCACTTTATGCGGTCTGTCATATTTTTGTTCTCTTTCCGGTGTCTCTGTCACTCTCTGTTCGCTGTATTTCGTGTTCACGTACTAATTAATAAATCTTACTGTATCTCGGTAACTTTTGTTTGCTTTGTCCCCATAAATCCTTCAATACCGTTGGTCTTTCTTCTCTATCTTCTCTTAATCTTTAATATCTCTATTGCAATCCTACATCTGATATATTATTTTATTCGTTTCCCTTGTCAAATTTAACAAAGCCGAATTCCTCTTACTTAACTACATAATATATCCCATTGGCGAACATTCCAACGATGAGATTGTCTCTCGAGTAGGGTTGACAGTTCGCCAAACCTAATGGCTGGACAGACCAGCCAGTTTGGCCGGACATTTGGGTAGAAAGACAGGACACCCTACATTATTAAGGATTTTGTGTCACAGCATTAATAGGTACGACAAAAAAACTGCGGTACTGCGGCTTGCGGGAGCGACCGACAGTCGACTCGCCTGCGCTTGGCCACGCTCGGCGCTCGTTCGTTTGCAAAATGTAAAAAGCCTAACTAAAGCTGGACATCGTTTATTTTGGCCGGACACGCAATCAAAAAGCCTACCTATGTCCGGCTTTATCCGGACACCTGGTAACACTGCCCCCGAGTCTGCACCTGTAGCAAATTTGGAGCATTAGCTTTTTTAAGCTTTACTTCCAACGATACTTATTAAATGGCTTCGATATATCAGAATTGGCGGACGGCTGACGTAACAAAACATCTAAAAAATACAGTCAAATGGTAAACATATTTTTAACCCATCTAAAAACGGAGATTCTTTAGTAATAGACAGCGCCGTAGGTCACCACTACTGCAATTGTACTTGAAAATTTTTGGCTTCTGGTTGTCTATTATAAAATTTCAGAAGTAATCCTTGCAGGCAGGGATATTTCACTTTGCGAGATATTTTCCCTTTTTTCTTTTTCTCAGTCGACAACGTGTTATAATGGTTATAATATAACTCCATTATCGCCAGTTAAAACGTGTGTATTGCACGTGTTATATAAGTAATACGTATTCCAACAAGTTCAGCAATTTTAAAATACTATTAAACGAATTACGTCACAATACTTCATACTCGGATTAAGATTTAGATTTTGTCACGCGGTAGATTTCTGGTTAGTTGACAGTTTTTCATAGTTTTGCCTGACACATAGCCAGTTTTTGAAACGCAGTTTCATAATGAATCCTAGTTAAGTATCTTTCTATCACTGTCACCTGATTATAATTAAGTGGTGTTGTAATGAACTAAAGAACAATGTAGTACTCGTAAGTATGTAAGGTAACAATAAATTTCATTGCTGATTGCGTTTCTGAATTTATATCAGTAACGTACTCGTAGATTATGCTAACATATATTTGGCATAATGTACTACAAACATAATTTTATATAAAACGAGAATTTCTTAAGAAACTTAGAAGAATCTGTTAGGAAACCTTATAGTCTAAGCAATGATTTAAAAATAGTGAAAAATAGAAATACTGCTCAGCGTAAATAATAGCTAGAGTTCCGGAAGACGGGAGTAATTTTTTTAAGAAGCCTTTATAAGAATCTTTTTTTTTATTATAAAAAATTAAATATTTAATAGTTTCGGAGTTATTAACTATCGTTGATAAATATACAAGTTCTAGTACGATAACTAAACAGGTTTATATTTTTGTAGATATCTATACTAAATTCTAGCTAAATATTCCACACCTAAAAAAGGTTTCACTTCTTTTAATATAATAAAATAAAAACTAACAAGACTGCAAAACGTTGTAATAAAATGCAGTTTCATTAAAATACTCGTGCTAAAGTATGAAACTATGAACTTATGTAATTTATACAAAGACTCGTATAAACACAAGGTCGTACGAGTCAAATGCCTACGTGTGCTCGATGCCTGGATTAGCATTTCAAAGTTTCGCCCATGAGCACTCCGGTAAGTTGAAACTTCAGAATTGGCCAGAAAATAGACGTTTCTATATTCCTTAACTACAATTCCCTAACCTTATTATGTCCGCTTCACACGTTGGCCAACATTGTGGCGAAGATTCCACACTATGGGCCACAATCTTCGCCACAATGTTCGCCAACGTGTGGAGGCGCCTTTCACGAATAATAACTTCTTTCCAACATAATCGGTGTAATTTTGACATGTATTACATACTTACATTTTTGAAGTTCGACTTTGAGCAGGTAAAGTGCATGATATAAGTTTTTTTACATGTTGATTTGTTACAACACCCTGTCCGATTTTGAAACGAAAAATTTATGTACGTAGTTTGAAAAATAAATTCGTAGTAAAAAAATTAAAAAAAGGAGCAGTATTTTCTGTGTGGTTTATAATTTTTCTTTAAAATCGAGGTACCTAATTATTTTCAGAAAAAGTGCAAATTATCAAATAAAATAAAAAATAATGCTCACGCTTCACACTCATAGCCCCACAGTAGGGTAGATATAGCCTGTGTCGTGGGTACCATAGACAAACACAAAGACGGAAACACAAACACCCAGACCGAGAACAAAAATTTAAAGTCATCATTCAAATTTCTGTTTCGCCGGGAATCGAACCCGGGACCCTTCGATTGGCAGTCCGGCATGGTAACGGCGTCGTCAAATATCTCTGAAAATACTGAAAATCGCACAGGGTGTTACTTGACTTATTACCTACACAGCAAATGGTCCATACTTTCACCTCTTAAAAGGAATTACACTTGTTACAAATCACACTGTACAAAATATTACAGTAGACCCGCGGTAATCCGACAAACGTTTTGCAGAGCAATTTTGGATTACTTATCGAATTTGTCGGATTATAGTGAACTGCCTAAAATCCTCTAATAGTCCGGATTCTTTTAATAAGAATTCCTTGTAATCCGACAATTCACAAATCCGACAGCAGGTTGGTCATTAATTCACATCTCTTCCAACCCGCACTAAAGCAGCACGGTAGAGTGAGCTCCAGGCCTCCAGGCCTCCCCACTTACATGGACAGACCAGACCCAGCGTCTCAGCGGCGTAAAAAATAATAAGTTTTTGTTCTAAGTTTAAATGAGATACGTAAATAATATTCCAACTTATTAACTTTTTAAGCTAAGTATTAGTATTATACCTCCCTAAGCCGGTATTAAAGTCCCTATGCGTCAAAAAGTTTTAATAAGGATATTAAACGTTCATTAAAATTCTGCGGTGGACGTGATGGCGTAGCATGTAAATTGCGAAAAAACAAGTCATGCTAAAGCCCGTAACAAGCTCAATATTTCCCTTGAGCTACCTGTTCTACGATTTCAAATTAGTACCGATTGTTTTTTTTTATTATTTGAATGGAGTGGCAGACGTGCATGCAGGACACGTGATGTTAAGTGGTCGCTGCAGCCCAGGGACATCTACACACAACCTCAAGCAAACATAAGTCTTGCCTGTGCTCGTATGCAGTTGCGCTGCTATTTTGAAGGCTGGTCTGGCCGCCAACTGCACCTTTCCATCGAAACACAATACAATTGTTTCACGGCAGAAGTGGACGGTGTTTTGGTCCCTGTGGGCTTCCCTGATCGAACCACTCCACCACCTAGAATTTCATAACTTCAATGGATTAGAAAGACATTCCAATTAAAATACATTTAGTTAAGACAAGAACGTAAAAACGATGACCAGAAAAATTCGGGATTAAGAATAGAGCTACGGTATCCCCTGCCTAATCGAAAGAGGGCTTCCGGGGTTATGGACAATGTTAGTGGGAGTTCGATCCGCTCTGCCAGCCGCCTCGGGAGGGACGGCGGAGTGTGCGTGGCCGCATGCCGCAGTAAGCATCTGCATCGGAAGGTGCAGGAGAGCACATCTGCTCTCCCGAAGAGGGGCCCATTCTTTCCCTAAGGGTAAGAAATCCAAAAATCAGAACCAACTTCACTTAATACGTAAGTAACAACTGTTACTTACATACACGCGATGATACTTTTTTAAACAAAGAGCACAATAAAAAACAATCCATACTTAATAATATTATAAAAGAAAGTAACTCTGTCTGTCTGTCTGTCTGTCTGCTACTCTTTCACGCTTAAACCACTGAACCGATTTTGATGAAATTTGGCATAAACATAGAAAGGACGTTGAGAAAGTTCATAGGCTACTTTTTACCGCGGAAAAATATCTCATTCCCACGGGAAGCAAATGGAATGAATGAAATGCGCCGTGTAGTGTTATAAATACACTACATGTTATTACTTACTTCATTCACGTCCAATATCATATTTTATAACTTATATCCTTTTGTTTTATTCTTATACTTTGCTTTTCCTTTATTATTTCTTTACAAAATTATTTACTTTCTGTGTTTGTTTATTTACATTTTGACGCAGCTATCAAAATTGTCATGTCTGTCTTTTATGTTTTTTATATTTTTTGACGTGATAACGTCTTTAAAATCGTTTTAGTCGGGTGTAGGGTTGCCAGGTCACCAAACGTAATAGCCGGACGGATCAGCCAGTTTGGCCGGACATTTGGGTAGGAAGGCCGGACACATTATTGAGGGTTTTGTGTCTCAGCATTAATATGTACGACAAAAAAAATTGTACATAAAATCAAGCTTTTTTGATTATTGTCATAAATATTGTTAAATTCTAATGAAATAATAAATAAAGTTGAATGCCAAATTTTAAGTAGTCTTAAGTAGGTACTTTATTATTATTCAGTCATGTCATCAGTCAAAATTAAATTCTACATTAGCCACGTTTGGCGCTCGCTCCTTTGCGAAATGTAAAAAGCCTAACAAAAGCCGGACAAGCCGGACACCGTTTATTTTGGCCGGACACGCAATCAAAAAGCCTACCTATGTCCGGCCTTATCCGGACGCCTGGCAACGCTAGTCGGGTGACATGTTCAGAAACTTGTGTCACACCAAAACCTCACGAGCGCGATCGCAGGTATAACGAGAGAGAGACGGACCGATCTCCCGTCTCATCTCGAGCGCTGCCAGTCATTCCGTGAAACTTGTCACTCACTCTAGCGGCATACAAACGAATGGAGATTTTCTCGTGCGGACGTTATCACGTAAACATCTCGATCGTAAACCTACTTTACAAACAATTTGCCGTTTTTTAATTCGTTTTATGGCATTGTATAAAAATCCTTTTAGCCATTCAATATTAAAAGAAAAGATTAATTTTATGTTTCTTATTTCATTTCATAGATTAATAAAGTATAGTAGGTATTGTATTTGGCTTATTCATATTTTTTATATTAGCCCGTTAATCAATATTTTAATCTATACATAAAGATGAAGAGTTCGTTCGTTTGTTCGTTTGTATGTTTGTTTGAACGCACTAATCTCACGAACTACTGGTTCCAATTGAAAAAATCTTTTTGTGTTGGATAGTCTATTTATCGGGGAAGGCTTTTTTTAAAGGCAGACAGACGGGCCGCGTGGTGTTAAGCGATCACCGTCGCCTAAGGACACGGGCAACCCCAGGGGAGCCACCCGAGAGCTTTAGGCTATATAACATCATGCTATGACTAATACCAAAGCCCACGCGGACAACGTCGCGGGCGGCCACTAGTAAAATATAAATATTGAATCTTAATTAAATTTAATATGAAATACATACTTATTATTACATAAAAGTATGTCAATTACAAAATGCATATAAAATATTGTCATATATTACGCTTCTGCAACCGGGAATCTAATGTTATTAGAAAATACATTGATATGTTCATTAGGTGGATTATTATATTAATATTATTTCAGGTAAACTTGCTACAGTGCAACATACGGCACTTACTTTCATGTACGTTAACAATGTCATGAGCAAGTTTTCAATCGTTTCACTAACCTTCAATTTTCTACAATATTACCAACGACAACTCAATTTATTGCCAGGGAAATTACTCATAAATTTCATCAAATTCCTGTTCAAGGTAACTGACAAATTGCTTTATATAATAATGGATATCGTGCCCTCGCACAGTCCATATCAGATGAATATGGAATCATTCAGGTGTAGGTAGGAGTATGTATGTAACTGTATGAAATCAGATGTGATTTCGACTATCATGCAATATCACAAGTAAATCTGAATTCCTATCTGGATAGGTATCCTTAATGTAGCCGATATAATCCTATTATATAAAGAATAAAGAAAGAATTGAAGCGCGCATGGCTCGGCTGCTAGCGTAGAACGCAAGCGGTCTATGCAGCTAAGCCAAACGGGCGCTTGAGATGGGTGACCGCTAGTGACAAAAAAATTCATGCACGTTTCCGTGCTTCGGAGGGCACGTTAAGTCGTCGGTCCCGGTTGTTGTCGATAGATAACAATCATTAAACGGTCGGAGGCCTTATGGGCGGTTTGAAAACATCCGACAGCGGGCTGGCCACTAACTCGCATCTCCACCAACCCGCATTGGAGTAGCGTGGTGAAGTAAGCTCCAGGCCTCCCCACTAAGGGGGAGAGACCCGTGCCCAGCAGTGGGACGCAAAAAGGGTTGCAGCCATATAAAGAATATTGCGGTGCAACGTAAGCAACAGTGCTTCTATCAGCACAGTTATCTGTTACTGTATCAACTTTACATCTCCAGAATATACCTAGTGTAGACTTGAGCGTAGTCCCTGTAGCTTCGGGATTAAGAATAGAGCTACGGTATCCCCTGCCTGATCGTAAGAGGTGACGAGGGCTTCGGGGGTTGCGGCCGGTTAGAGTGGGAGCTCAATCCGTCCAGCCAGCGCGGCAGCAGCCCCGGGAAGGACGACGGTGTGTGCGTGGCTGCATGCCGCTGTAAGCATCTGAACGTGCAGGAAAGCACATTTGCTCTCCCGAAGATGGGACCGTTAGGCGCGCCGCGTGCGGAGGACACCGGTGCGATCCACTGGAGACCTCGTAGTCTTCCTCAAGCAAAGAGGCGAGCCACCACCGGGGGGGTTTTAGTGCGGTACAAATCCCACATTATCCGGTAACCTCTCCCAAGGTGCCGGGTACTTTATGAAGGTTTCTCCCTCCCCTCTGAATAAAAAAATGGTAGACTTGGGAGTGTAGATTCAGGAGTTAGGCTCTACACGAGATCTAGTATTTTTTACTATATTCTATCTATTTATCTACTATATCTATTCGATCTAGTATATTTTATAGTAAGTAGTATTTTTTACATAGTCAGCCATATGCACTCATCTTGACAACCTTTTACACTAAAATTATTTTTGGTGTGATATATATTTTCTATACATATTAAATTCATAAATCATTTCGAATGTTACAGCAGCTCTTGATGTTTTTTTTTTTTACAAATTAACACCGTTTCTTTCCTTCGCCATAAAAGCGCATATTTGTTGAATAAGAATAATAATGCTGCTATCGACATCATCTTATCTTACACATTGACGACCCGCGTGGCACAATGGTTACCATGCCGGGTTCGATTCCCGGCGAAGCAGAAATTGAAATGATGAGTTTAAATTTCTGTTCTCGGTCTGGGTGTTTGTGTTCCTGTCTTTGTCTGTGTCTATGGTACCTACGACACAGGGTATTAATTATCTTACTGTGGGACTATGAGTGTGTAACGTTCATTTATTTATTATTTATTTATTGACTATTTTATCGAATGATTATTATTCTAACAGTGCTGGACTTACCTATCTTTTTATTTTCCGACAGAGGAAGGCCTGCTAGGCCATCCGTAGGCATTACACTAAGTACACTCCATAGCTAAAAAAGCCTTGCAAGTAAATAGATTGATACTCAATTGTGTGAGCTTTCAATTTACATACTGAATACACGAATACACATTCAGGGGTTAACTAGGGTAACTACTGTACCTACCACCGTTAACACGTCTTTTAAGCTTCTATTGTAATGTTTTTATTATGTATGTTATACTAGCTTATACTTATGTTTATTAAACCTCACATGTGATCGAAGGACGGAGAACCTCGTATTGTTCAAATAAAATTAATTATTTATTATAAAAAGCACAAAATTGGGCATAAATTAAAACTATAAAAATTTAAAACTACTTTAATGTTTCTTATGTACACCCTTCTTTAATAGTCATTTTAAGAATTTAAGTTTAAATCAATTCATGAAAATTAATTAGTTTATTAAATGAAATAAAAATGTGTACACCCTAAAGGATAAATATTGAGTTCTAAATATTTCGTAAAACCTTTTTTTTCACCCATTTGTGCAAATAAAATATTTTCATTTCATTTCACTAAATGCAATAATTTATTTTTAATCTTTGCAATTTCCAGTGTGTACTTTAATCCATGGATTAACCATTCTACTATATAAATAAAAAAATCCGTAACAAAACAAAAAGCGACCGCAAACTTGAAGAACTCAAAGTGACTCGCGAGATATATCAAGGTGATCATTTTACCGCAACAACAATTAACAAGACGAACTTGAAACGTTTGAAATATCAATTAATGTTGACAGAGGTGAAAACGTGGCCTCCGCGGCGACCGTGAAACTTGGCGTCCTCGCGGAGAGTATCAATAACCGATACTTGGGCTGGCGGTGAAAATATCGGTAGTCTTTCGCGGATAAAAGTGTACGAGATAAAAAGTTTGCAAACTTTACAGGTTTTTTAGATTCGCAGCTTAAAATATCAAATTTCTTTTGAATTTTTAGCAGCGGCCCTTAATACCCTTACGAAAGTTTCAAGTTTTAATACCCAAATACTTCGTGGAAACTTTACAGTATCAATTAGTATCACTATGGTTCAGATGAGTAGTATTATATGAAAAAAAGGTTTAATTTAACAATCCTACTTGGTCTTATAAAACTTTTGAGGAGAGGTTAGTGGTTGAACAAATCATCTTTATCTTATACTAGCCTTCCGCCAGCGGCTTCGCCCGCGTAGATTTATTTAACATATGGGTCTCCGTAGGGTAAAAATAGCATATGTGTTATTCCAGGCTTTATCTCTTAATTTTCTTCCATCCATTCCATATATTCCATTTCATAAATTATAGGCGTTTAGCCAGCGGCTTCGACCGCTGGGACCGGTTTTATAGGTTCCTGTAGGATAAACAAAAACTATCCTACTCGTATGTCTTTCCCAAGGTCCACTCTGTGTTTCAAATTTCATTCGAATTGGTTCAGTACTTTAAACGGGAAAGCGTAACAGACAGATAGACAGAGTTACTTTCGAGTAAGTAATAATCACGAGTACCTACATAAGTATGGATTGTTTTTGAGAAAGGGTAAGTACAAAACAATCTTTTGTTGTTTTTTAGTGACTGTACGGGTACCTAGTAGATGCGATCCCTATCAAATTGTCTGTCTTAGGAACTTAAAACTTTAAAACCCTTTAGGATATCATCGATAATGTGGATCTAAATGCGGAACCGTCTCTATGGTTCCTAGCACAGTTCAGTGTTTGCAGAATCTTCGGACGAACTTTTAATTAACTGGAACAGTTTCCGCTTTTGTTCTTATAGAACGTCTAAGCTTTAATCCTTTTGCTGTATTAGTATAATCTGTAGTTCCCTTATCGAACTTTCTGCATTCGTTCTTTTTTTTACAGCACGGTACATCGATTACATGCTGAAAATCTCGTTAAGTTATCGCAGTGGATTATCTGGGATTTACTTTGGATTTGAACAGTTCTTGTTTTATTATTTTTTTAACGGAAAACACTAATCTCTAACATTTTTTTTTTCAAATAGTTAAAACCCAGTTTTAAAAAGTGAAGACAAACGGTGTATTCAAATTGCAAGAATCTAAAAACTCTGAAATAAATATTTTCTTCCCACCGTGGAAGAGCGATATGTATTATGCAGATAGCGATACCACGCCCGACAGCCGTTAGAAAGGTCCTGGAATCAGTTCCTAGCTACGAGGTAGAAAATTTGTTCTTTGTCTGGATGTTTGTGTCCTAGTCTACGTGTCTCGTAATGCTAATTTCAAAGTTGACCATCGCTAAACTTTTAAAATCTAATGTTGTTCAGCTGGAATAGCCCTGTTACTTGCCGAAAGCTCTTTCAGCTTCAAATATTTTGGACAATATTCTTGAACCAACATTATGACATTTTTGTAAAATACTGTTTATTTCCCTTCTCAGACCTCTCAGACCTCAGACGTAAAAAAAAGTTGGTAACCCTTACTACGAGTAACTGTTGACTCTCTTGTTTCAGAGAAGGGCATGTACCTGGGCTCCCCGTGTGAGTTCACGTGCAACCCGAACCTGGTGCATGTGTTCTGCGAGCCCACCACCAGCTCCTGCCAGTGCGACCCAAAGCACACTGTCGTGCTCGGCCCTGCTAAAGGATGTGCTAAACGTAAGTTTTTCAGAGAAGGAGCAAGTACCTGGGCGATTACCTTTACTTTTTTGCTATCGGAAGGAACACCTTCAGTACCGCACTAAAAGCGGCCTGCATAAGCGCTTGGGGAGGACTTCAGACTCCGGAGTCTCGAGCAGAACTCAACAGTATCCTTTAAGAGTTTAAGCTTGGCGCCCGAAACAATAGCTCATCTTCGAAGGAAAACGATAGTATTCTCTTGCATACAAGCTGACAGCGGCGTGCGATCCTCATCCCCGAAAGTCCCTTTTTAGGATTAGCGGATCCGGTAAACCCCAAAACCATTCGGGTTCACCGATGACAAACCTCAAATAATACGTATCGTGACTTTAGCTCCCCCTAAACAGGCGCCGTCCGAGAGCATGTGATGCATCATTCCCCCCCCCCACTCTCCCCCTCCCTTCCATCGGCAAATTTATAAACTAAAATCAAGCCCTCCCCTCCAAACTGAATACTAGATCCGCCACTGGCTTTTAGTCACCCCTCAAGAACTCAAGGTACTCCGTAGAAAGAGCTTACGTTAGCTTATATTATGGTCCCGAGTCTGACCCATGGCTGATCAAATATTTATGGGCTCAACATCCAAAGCAAGAGTGTGATTGGTTTTGAAGTCATTAGACAAACTTGGAAGACTCCATTATAAGGAACGGCTGGAAGCTTTCTCCTCACATTCACTTTAAGAATATCGTATTACGTTATAATCTAGCTTAGCGAATCCCAAGCTAGTGATAATACCTACTTTAAGGTATTAAGATCGTAACAATACAGTAGATTTTAAACAAGATTGCTAACGTAAATGTAATCTAAGTCTCCCTGTAGAGAGATTCCGATAAGTTTCAATTAATTATATGGGCTAGATTTAAAAATGAGTTCTTAAAAATACGTAAATGGGCTAGATTTAAAAATGAGTTCTTAAAAATACGTAAACTTGCTTTTCTACTGCCTTGAGCATAAATTAAGTTCAAGAAATTTTGCATCAAACTGAACCAGTGAAGGTTCTCGAGAATAAGTTCTCCGCCCACAAGCTATTTAGGTATTTATTTATTTACACTTTATTGTCACAACTTAACTATGTTGTACAAAGGGCGGACTTAATGCCGATAGGCATTCTGTACCAGTCAACCCTGACAACTTTTTTTGGGATGGGTAAAAAATGTTAAACTCGCGTCAGGACACGAGGCCTGATCGAATATTCGTAAGACGGAAGGGTGACAGCTGATGACGGCTCGACTGTCTATACTTGTGAAATTCGTTTATATCAAGTATTTAAAATATGGACATTGAACAAAGTGCATCTATTAATGAAAAAAGTGACGAAGTAATAGTGAAATAAAATGAGTGAGGATTTTATAAAAATACTAGATGAAAACCTACTGAAAATACTAGATGAAAAATAATACTGATAATAAAAGCAATTCGTGCGAAATTATTCCCTAACCATTCCAAAATATCAAAAATGCACAACGTTAATGTTCAAGTTTTCACTTCTAATCTGCCGGTACTACCGGAGTTCAACCCGTTGTTTTCTTTTTTACAGTGGGAACTAGTACGAACATAGTACCTATAAGAAAGTCTTGAATATCACCGTTTTCGCAAGCTTTAAGTGATAATATCCGCACGACGAACCTCTTCTCTTTATTATTTATTTCATATCATATATAAACATTACAGATTTTTAAAAACCCAATGCGTTTATATACATCGTTACAAACCTTTTATGTACCTGCTACAGTGTACCGTTGTATGTACCTGCCCGCTGCTCTACGAAATGCAGCCGGCGGAGTAAAAAATATGTCTAGGCTAGTGTCCTTGGCCAGGACACCATTGAGCAACGTCAGGGCTCGTACGAGCGGCGATTCTCTTAACAATACCAGCCTGCAGTGCGGAACTGCAAACAAGTTTTGTCGCCGAACATGAACGTTCCTAGGGACGCTCAGCGATATAAGTTCCAGCACAGAGGGGTTACAGATATTACCCTTAATTAATTGATAAAAATAATCTATCAATGCCATTACCTCGAGTATTCACGCAAGTATTCACGCCTTACCTCGAGGGAGTCATATCCCAACATACCCTGTAGGAAAAGACTCGGATATACATGCGGGTATCCGACATGGTAACCGAACTGCTTAAAATACAGCCATCTCAAAAAAATTCTTTGGAGTTTCTCCAACATGAGCTTATGTTTTGCATCATGTGGACTCCAGATAACTGCGTTGGTTTCTAACTGGCTCCTACCGAAGCAGTTATACAACTTTTTGGCCGCAGCAACACTTTCAAAGTCCTTTGACTGCCTTAAAACAAATCCTAATGACTTGTAGGCCTTTGTTGCTAGACCACAAATATGACTGGCGAAATTGAGATCCGGTCTCATTAAGACTCCTAGGTCCTTTACCGAAGTTGATCTATCTAACTCAATTCCAGCCAGCCGATATCTGTACTCTATTGGGTTATGCGCGAGGGCAAACGATATTACCGAGCACTTGGTTTCGTTGAACATCAGGCAATTTTTCCTACTCCACTCATACACACTTTTAATGTCCCTCTGTAAATGCTCACAGTCCGATGTACTTCCAATCCAATCCTCAAATACTATTTCAGATCATCTGCAAATAACAGACAACTATATATAACTAGGTACCTATATTAAGTTAAAGAACTAAATCCAATAACTCAAAAAGGCAAAAAGTATAAACAAAAAAATCTCTTCTTAAATTATTGTGCTGGATGGCCGTGTTCGACTACCAATTAACCGTAAAACTTGTGGACACTTAGAAATCTTTCAACTTTAAACAGAGATAACCTTTAAAACCAAGTCTTTTCAATATAAATTTTCATATCTATCGCAAGCTAACCATTTTAATTTTCAAATACAAAAAAATCTTTGTATCCATGAAAAATAGTATTTTTTGGATAATGTGTGAAAATATTTCTTCATTTTTCTTAATTAATTTGTAATTACTTTTTTACATTTTTATAAATAGTCTTTGAGGTCTTCTTCAATTACATTTTTAATAAGGGACTCTAAAAGCAAAGGACATATACTTTCAGGTATTATCTCATCATAAAAATAGACTAAGTTTTACGAGGATCATTTAAAATAAAGTTCCAATTAAGTATATGAGATAGGTTAAAAAATTTGCTGTTAGAAATATGCAAATTTGTATCTCCACTGTTTTGAGAATAAATCAGTTCAAAAATTTTGCATCAAGCTAAAACAGCTGGAAGGGAAGCTCCACAAAATAGTCTAAGTACGAACTTAATAAACGGACTTCAAAGTAGTCCTTATTTCAGCCGTTTTTGCCAACTGATTCAGCAAATGCGGTAAACGAATTCTAAGAAACAGAAACGATAGAACAACAAAAATCTTGTAGGAGGTAGAACTATTAGTCCCTGTAGCTTCGGGATTAAGAATAGAGCTACGGTATGCCCTGCCTGATCGTAATAGGCGACTAAAAGGGGGCTTCCGGGGCTGCGGGCGGTGAGAGTGGGAGCTCGACCCGTCCAGCCAGCAGCCCCGGGAAGGACGGCGGTGTGTGCGTGGCCGCATGCCGCCGTAAGCATCGGAAGGTGCAGGAGATCGCATCTGCTCTCCCAAAGATGGGCCCGTTCCAGGGCGTCGCGTATGGAGGACACCGGTGCGTTCCATGGGAGATCCCGGAGTCCTCCCCAAACGCAGAGGAAGGCCACCGAGGGGGTTTTAGTGAGGTTCAAATCCCACATAACCCGGTGCCCTCTCCCAAGGTGCTGGGTACCTTTTGAAGGTTTCACCCCCGATACAAAAAAAAAGGAGGTAGAACTATTATGGTAACGTTCGCCCGAGGAAGTACCACCGCTGCACCCACTTCTGCCGTGAACCAATTATATTGTTTTTCGGTGGAAAGGTGCAGTTGCCGGCCACACTTACATAGAGGCAACCACCAGCCTCCGGAGTAGCAGCGCAACTGCATACGACCTCAGACAAGACTTACCTATGCTTGCTTGAGGTTGTATGTAGATGGCCATGGGCTGCAGCGACCACTTAACACCACGTGGCCTGCATGCTCGTCTGCTACTCCATTCAAATAAAAAAAAATCTTCCTCCTCCAAACATACTCGTAGCATTACTGTAATACGTAATATTACAGTATCTAGCGGTCATTTTCATTATTAAATCAGGTAACAAAACAGCCTTTTTCATGTAAAAGTCTAAGACGACCAAAACGACATTTATTTCATACTGTTTACAGCTACCTTCAGGCTTGACATTGGCGTGGTTCCATAATTTACCAGTAATAATAAGGCCTATATCCCACTGGCGTTTCATAAGCTTTAACGACTCTCCAACGCTGTATTGCGCATGCTTGCTTTGAACACAACGTTAAGCATTGAAGCAAGCTCATGATGCGATTGAACCGGCCCCAACTTATAAGGATATAGTGGGATGGCGTCATTGTACCAGTTTACTAAAAAACGCAACGTCAACGTCGCGTTGACATCGTTTTCGTTGCGAAGTTGCAGCGTGAACGCTTGTAGCTAGTCTCACGTCAGCGTCGCGTTTGAGCAGCGACAACGTTGGATATTTATCCAACGTTGGCATTTGCCAACGCTCGATAAACCGCCGCTTTCGCCGCCGCCATCAACAGGCTTTTTGTGAGTAGGCGTCTCTCTCATCAAACATCATCCCACAACAAAAACCCTTTTTAAATATATGCTTATTTTAAACGGAAATTAGATACGGCTTAATTTTTCATTAATTTTCCTTTTTGTCGTAAATAAATTGCTCTAAAATAAAGTGGAAAGCTCCGGTTACGCGTACGAGACACAATAAACTATTTAGGATATGGAAATTTATGTCCAATGAAAGTCAATCAAAGTTACTACAAAAATGTATAGTTGTTTTGCATATTGTTTTAGTGTGTTACCTATATGAAGTTTTGTATCAGTCTATAGAGGTGTCGCAGGTTCGGATGTATTGAAAGGCGTGTTGACCGGTCAAAAGGTTTATTGATACTAACTAACATTACAAATCTAAGGCTAATATTAAAGGATTCTTAACTACGTAGCCTGCACACCACAAGTCATTATTACCAGGTTGTATTTACCAGCAGAATATTATTTTTTATTTTTTTGTGAAAATATTTTTTTATTGGCTAGCTATTTCAGATGGCGTTGTTAAGTAAGATAAAGCAAGTGAGTGTTTCGTTTGAAATGAAACCAAGAAAATAAATTGTTTTTATCCGAGCAACGCTTGGTCCATGTACTTAAATTATAAGGCGCGGATGTTCACGTAGTCTTGTCACTGGAGTCGAATGCAAGCTATCTGCCTGCACAACTAAACGAAGCTTAGTCGGAAGTAAAATTTATACAAACCACGACATTACATACTTCAAGCTTAGTATGGCTAATGAAATGAAATGAAATGAAATATTCTTTATTCGCTGTAAGGGTCCTTTACAAACTCTTAGTGAACGTTATTTTTTTGTTCTGTCTGCTCTGGGTGCGCTTAGGCAATGCTGAGCTGAAAAAAAGAGCAGACGGAGAAAAACGTCAGCCCTGTTTTAAAATATGGGCTATACAATAACTAGCTTTCTTACAGAGTGGCTATGGGCCGATAAGAAACATACGTGAAAATCATCAAAAAAAATTATTTCTCCGTAAAAATTCCGAAACGTTCCACACACCTGATCTCATTTTCAAGAAATTAGTCGCTGAAAGCGTCACGTCACCTAGTTCCCTCAAAAGCGATCAATTAGAGAGTCGCGGTCGCAGTCTCCGGGAGCATTTCGTTTGAGATTCGACCTACTTACATATATCGTTACGTTTATAGCCTTGTTGGAGGTTAGGGTCAGAAGATCTATTGAAAATTTTCTTTAGTACCCAAAAAATTGTATTATAAATCCACCACAACTAGTGACGTTAGAGCGTCTTACCCCTCATGCAATCCTGAAGGCCTAAATATTTTTATTTAAAGAACTTAAAACCGATAACGTATTTGCCCATCCACTCTGGTCAAGGCAATTTACAGTATAAGCAAATTTGTATCCAAATGAGTCATTATTCTTTATTATAAGCCAAAGCCGGCTATGTATATCAAGTTATCAACTTACAATCACAAGTTGTCGTTTAATTGTAAGTTGTGTTAGATCTTACATATTTATATAATGATAGGAACAGGTCATTAATACTGTTTGCTGCAACCCTTTTTGCGTCCACTGCTGGGCACGGGTCTCTCCCAATTATTGAGGAGGCCTAGACCTTACTCCACCACGCTGCTCCAATGCGGGTTGGTGGAGATGCGGGTTAGTGACCAACCCGCTGTCGGATATTTTCAAACCGCCCGTAAGGCCTCCGACAAGGTTTAACGACTGTTATCTATCGACAACAACCGTGACCGACAGCTTAACGTGCCCTCCGAAGCACGAAAACGCGCATGAAATTTATTGCCACTAGCGGTCACCCTTCTCACACCGGACCGCGCCCGTTTGGCTGTAAAATGTAAAATGTAAATCACTAAAAGTTTGTTCAGTCAAAACCTCCCAACGTTTTACAAGTCTTATTTCGTGCCCAACAAATTAATCGCCGAAAGCGTCACGCACGGCATCGCGGCACCTACGTCCCTCGAAAGTGACTCAATTATAGAGTTGCGGTCGCAGTCTCCGAGAGCACTTCGTTTTAGTTCTGACCTACATCTACTGTCACATTAACTATCTTGTCACTAGGTTCCGCAACCGTTTAAATTCTTCTTTGATACCTAACAATTTGTGTTGCAAATCCACGATATCATTTTGCTCATAGTGGTTCTGTACAGTTCATTTTACACGCTTGTTTCTAAAATGACATCACCATATCTCTGATTCAAATCCAGAGAATCAAAAGAACTCCTCCTTTTAAGGAGCCAGAAACTGGTAAAACCTGCGGTTGATGAGTGTATCTAAATGAGACTCAGTAATAGCCTTTATAAATGTTGGAGTAGCCATCTGAATATCAATAAGTACTATCAATATCTTAAATATCTTAGCATCACTATCAATCTCTACCACAGAATAAATAATAGTACAAGACTCTACTTAGATGTTTGTACAAATTTGTCTCACGTGTAACTTATCTTAGATTTTATTTTAACACCAGCAGAAAAACATCCTTACAACTCTGTTTGACAAAGTGTAAGTAGCTAGCTAATTAGAATTATTCCCTACTTAAAAACTGAAACGTTTCACGTCTTACAAAGTAAAACATTATGGAAACGTATAAAACCCTGTCTACCAAAACGTAATAAATCTCTAAAAATAATATCTCTTCTCTCTATATCATTTCCAACAAATTAGTAACTGAAAGTGTCATGACACCTAGTTCCCCCGAAAGCGACTCAATTAGAGAGTCGCGGTCGCAGTCTCCGGGAGCACTTCGTTTTGATTTCTGAGTCTGACCCACTTGCACTATGCACGATGCTCAGTGCCGGATAACCTACCTCATAAGCAAATTAAGCAATTCTCTGATGCTCAAACCCAACAATTTATCTTAAGTCATGGCGGTCCATTTCAGTTCATTTTCACGCTCTTTATAAAAGTTACGTCGAACAATCTTACCCATTCTTTGAATTCTAACCTTAAGATGAAAGTTAGAATTTTGTTGCTACCACGTTTACGATCATGTTGCTGAGATCAGTGCAGGCAGAAGTAACAATTAAGCAATTTCTTGCGTCTAGGACGAAGTGTCTAGGGACACTAGAAACCTACTCCACTTCGCCTTTTCCGTACGGTCTAATCTATTTCATTGTGTATAAATAATAGGTGTTTTTTTAAATTTATGCAAATTTAGTAGGATATTAATAGCTCACCGACTTGGCTTTTTTAGGGTTTATTGGATAAAAGTCTTAATCCGGCATTGGTTAAGGTCCGAACTGCTTAGCAAAACGCTAACGATTAAAAGATCGTAAAAGCATCACAGCGCCTACTTCAGTCGAAAGCGATTCAATTACGGACGGAGCCGTGGTCGCAGTCTCTGAAAGCATTTCGTGTGAGTTTTGACCTGTTTATACCACACCAACTGGTTTATTGCGCTTGTTTCTTAGGTGCCATTGACGAGTGCTTCATTTAGCTGTCGAATTTGCTTCGTGTCATAATTTCGTTTGTAATGAACGTGTCATGTGTGTTGCTTGTTACTTACGTTACTTCGGTTGAATTTTTTTAGGATTATTTAGAATCATAACGGCCTCCTACGCTTTATTTTGTACGCTGTTTTCTTTAACAAAAATTCATATGATGGGACATCCTCACCTCTGAAGCCATTTCCTGAGGTGGTGTTGCTGTTGTTGTTGGGTGTTATAAAAAATCAATGAATGCTATAGACTTAGGATTACGCTAGTATATTCTAAGTCTATGAGTAATGCAGAATATGACGAAGAGTAGAATAGGTCAATATATCTAATCCTCTTTTTGACTTTGACACAATAATGCGAATGAAATTTTCCTTCCAGTGAGACCGATATTTTAAGCCCAGTTTCACTTCAGAATTGTTCTGTTTATACTTGGCTGACCAAATTACTCTGACAACTCGACTCTCAACTCAACTCTCTGGTTTCTCTTAAATTTATTTTATAGAGCGCGGTTAGAAGCTAAGAAGTAAATGAAATTATTATGATTTCTCAATGGAAATTTTGATTCGTTTCACAAACCTTACCCAACAAATCGTCGCTGAAAGCGTCGCGGCGCCTAATTTCGTTTTCGTGGTCGCAACCATTGGGAACACTTTATTTTGAGTATTGTGTAACATTCATCGTCACTTTTACACCACAGATTTACATCCAAAGTCACGTTCGCTCCATATAGCGCTTTAATGCCCCTCACACCTTATAAACTAAAATTTATGCACACCGCCGTTTTCTTTATCTTTATCGACCTTCCAAGATTTTTTCTCTATGTATTTTCTGGAGTGATACTTTTAATCTTTTAAAGCCCTATCAATAGGTTGAAATCCCTCAAATTAATTCTGCTTTGCTATACCTTGCGTCGTGCAATTACTAGTTATCAGCGTAGTCAGTACCGGTACCAGTACAGGACTTATAAATATTGATCTCCCACTACCTTAAGTTCATCCAACAACATGGTTCTACAAATACCTGTACACTCTACATCCTTTTTCGATAAGTCCTTTACAATAACCGCTATACGTTTATGGAACTCTTTACCAGCGACCATACGTAAAGCTCCAAATCTAATTTCCTTCAAAAATATGGTCAAGGAGCACTACCTTGCTGCTGTGATGTAAATCTTTGTTCTTTTCCCGTCCATCTTTTTCTTTTTTTTTTCCATAAAATTGCATTTATATGTGTGTTTGAATATTTAAGGACTAAGAATTGTAAAACTTTTAATGTTGCTTGTTACACCATTACCTATATTTTCATATAGTTACACTGTTCATTTGGTTGTTAGGGTTGCCTGGAAGAAATCGCTTTTAAGCGATAAGGCCGCCCGTTGTTTGTTTTTTTCAGCTTTGTGTATGTTTTTTTTTCTCTTCTATTACTTATGGTGTTGTAAATTAACAAACAATAAAGAGTTTTAACTAACTAACTAACTAACTACCTTAAGGTTGACTGGTCGAGAATGCTCTAAGCATTAAGTCCGTCTTCTATCCGATGCTTTTGTACGGCAGAAAAGTTTAAATAAATAAAGATAAAAAGATACTTTATTTCCATAAAAACATGTAGCACCATTAAACAGTTATAAACCATTAAACAGCAGTTTGAACACAATCAAAAGTGGAATAATTTTATTGCCATCTATCAGCATCAATATGAGTCTCCGCAGTGCATAACTCAGTGCAATCCGACGCGGAACTCAATAAACTAAAAATTTTACGCTTCAAAAACCTGCTAAATCCATTCTGAAGGCCACTTACTCGACTCCCTTACATATGAAAGTGAGCACAAAATGGGTTCGGAAGTCGATTTATGGTGACAAGCGGATTTATTTTAAAGTCTATTACTGCAGCGGCATTAAAACGGGGACAGATACTAAAGTTATAGGATGCGCTTGCGAGTGCAGTGGATAGATTTGATATCTAACTTTTTAACCAACTTTTCGATTAGAAGCTAGAGATAAGGCAATGCAGTGGTAATGATAGTAACAAAGCGCACGTATCAAAGTGATCTTTTGTGAAAAATTTAAATTTAGTGGGAAAAAAGGCAAGGAACATATATTATTTTCTGTTGAAGTACCTCTTTGGTCATCACTATCTTCTTCTACTTCTTTTTCTCCTTCTATGTTATAACCACACTGATATGAGGTTATGATCACCTCATTCCCTTTCCACAAAAACATTAGAAAGCCTCTAGAGTGTCAGCAGAAATGCATACAATACTGAAATTATTATGTCTCGCCACTTCTTGCTTTAGAGCTTTTTAAAAGGCGTTATCTATTGCCAATCGTAGGTAAAGAAGACCCAATGGTCAGGGTCCATGGGCTCCAGCGACCACTTAAAATGACATGGCCAGACTGGTCTGCTACTTCATTTTATGAAAAAATACAAGAAATAAATACAATTAATAACTGGAAAATAGGTTTCTCTTTATAGATTGTGACTTTCAATATCTGCTGTGGAATAAATATTGTTCTGATCTCTGGGGTACACAGAACGAAATGGGATATTCTCGATAAACTTGAGTCAATCTATCCATATAACTAAAGACGCACTTTCATTGTTCCGCAGTGCAAGAACTTATAGTTTTCACAATCTTACATTATTACAAATATGGCTTAATGCTACTAGAAAGCACATAGTACCGTAACAACGAAAACATATAAAAAATATATAATATAACAAGCCTTCCGCTAGCGGCTTCGCCCGCGTGGACCCTTTTAGTATGTCTCCGTAGGATAAAAAATAGCATATGTGCTATTCCAGGCTTATAATAATAATAATAATAATTCCTTTATTTCAGGCATCGAGGCCCATACAATAATCCATCATTGCTATATTAAAATCAAAGGCGTTTAGCCAGTTGCTTCAACCGCGTTGACCCTATTACCCGTTTTCATGTAGGAATGAAACATTTTCCCGCAGTACAAAGTAGCCTATGTTACAGGGTGAATGTAGCTTTCTAATGGTGAAAGGATTTTTGAAATCGGAACTTAGTTTTTGAGTTTATTCATCACAAACATACAAAAAGACAAATCTTTCCTCTTTATAATATTAGTATAGATATAGATGAATGTAATTTTTTCCGATCATCTCCTATAGGAGCCTTGCTTACCTTACCACTATGAGTGGGTAGAATCATGATTGATTTTCAGATCGATTCTGATAAATCCCACGATGGCATTTAATCTAGAGGGGTTAAAGGTTAAATAAATAAGTCGGTATCACAGTAAGTCGGTATCACGGTAGCTATAGAAATATTTAAATTAAATTTAATCACTCCCACCCAATCGTATCAATTCAATCAGTGTACATAAGTTCAGGTTATGCTAGCAATAGTTTTGATTACTGAAATGCGTTGTAGATTTTCATTTCCTCCCTATCATGATTTAAATCAATGGTCCCTAACCTTTAGTATAAACATTGATATGAAATCAGAAATGCCGATGTTATTACCTTCATAATTAATCCTGATTTGGTTAATGTAGAATGTAAAAACTGTTGATTATTTATGTAACTGCTTATTCTGAATAATAACTTGTTATTTTGTATGTTTGTTCGAGATTGGTGATAACTTTAAATCTTGGCAGAATTTACTTTTTATTTGTACTATTTAAAATTATAAAGCTGAATCTCAGATCGCAGGAACCGTTGGTTTGAATAGAACGATTATTATATGTTGGATTATCATAGATATGTTATCATAGATATGTTGGATTGTCCATTTATCGAACAAAGTTTTAGGCATCGATGTAGTTATTATATCGATGGTTTTAGGATATATAGCATCACGCTATAACGCGGGTAAGGGCGCATCTAGTTGAAATATTTTACATATATAAATGACAAAAACAATACTGAAGATAAAAAGCAGTAATAATCTTGAGCACTAAGATCATAGCCCCAAAGTGTCTCGAACCAGAACCTACTAGTATTTGAACATGTTCAAGAAAATTCACATGCAATTTTTAAATGCCATATTATACTAGTCTTACCCGCAACTGAGTAATAGTACAACAAAACAATGCTCGTTTTAAAAATGATTTTTTTTGCAAATTTTCGCTAGCCTTTTTCGACCAGATCCAAAAGCCCCAGTAGTCATAAATTCCACCAAATCAAGCTGTCATTTTCATTAATTTTACCTGCCAAAACTTTTAACGCGTGAATATTGGATTGGACAGTTTATTTTTATTTTGTGGAACGAAGCTTTAAGAATAGGTATAAATAATCCCGTTTAATTTTCATTTCCATATCATTGTAAAAGTATCCTATAATATTTTTCGGCTGGAATAAATATTGTTTGATTATATTTGATTATATAGTTTATTATATAAATAAAAATAACGAAGACATGTCAGCAGTATGTTTTGCAGCATTTTATTTTAAGAATTGTCAAATATTGTATTCGACAAAACGTAAAGATGGTAAGGGACCTGGCGTGTTTAATATCAGGCAGGATTCGGGCTGCCATCGCCTAAATTGCCGACGCCGGATAAACACGGCAAAAATCCCGGACATTTTGGCGAAATGTGGTTTTTCCCCGGACATCTCTTGAAAATTTTTTTTGCAACAAAAATAAAAACATCGTTATAATTTTTTAATTCATTCGATCGTTGAATATTTTGCCGAGCCTTCTTGAATGCGGGTTATTGAGGATGAATTTTTAAATAAGATTCATTTTAATTTATCGCTTATCTATTTAAAAAATGGATTACCCCTGACAACAAAAGTTAGGTTACACCCGGACACTTTTAAAAAACCCCTGCCGGACCGCCCCCGGACGCCCTTCAAACTAGGACAAAACCGGGGAATTCCGGACGGATGGCAGCCCTAGGCAGGATGAATGTATTATAAAATGCCACATTTCAAGGGGAAATTTTTTGATGGATTATAACATACTCATTACATTATATTAGATTATAACATTTTCATTTCATTTTTTCATCTTCATTTTTCATTTCATTTCATTTTTCATACCTACTCGTTTTTAATAACATTGTACAAACAGACTCATGTTTCATGTGTTTCATGACTCTAGAACCTACCATGGCGACGTCTCTTGTCAAACTACTTTTACCAAAGCAGTTACATACTTAACGTGATTTAGACAGAAACCGATAAAGCGTCTTCTTTATATCTCTCGGATTCTCTCAATAAAAAGAAAATGAAAACGAGATTTCTCGACTTAACAGCTTTTATGTTTTTTTTGTTTTTTTTTTCAACCTTTTTACCTATTATATCCCGCTGCTGGGCATATTTCTCCGCTGCTCTTTTACATTACTTATTTATAATTAATTTTTAAAGAAACTTTTAATTATTTATTGTGTAGATTTTGTGTACTTGTGTGCTATGTAACTTTTTATATTCTTTGATAAAGCAAGAACGTAGAAGGTCGAGACTGAAAGTAGAAAATTAAATGTTGGAACGACAAATACCGAGATAGTGGAACAAATACTGAGGTAGCGGGGCGAATAATGCCACAAAGGCATTAGTTGCGCCGCCCGCCACACCATTGTATACAATGGAACTCGAATGAAAAATCTGATATTAGCCGCCACTTGCTAGAGGAAACTGTATTTCTAGTCTAGGCCTCGTTGGGATAGAAAAATTACAGTCTACAAAACATATTATGGTTCACTGATATTACAAATCAATAATATGCGTTTATGGGGGTTTTATATTATCATTGTGTTTGTGTCTATGATTTAGTTTAGGGGGTCGTCTTTCGTCATTTTTACAGTCTTGCACTTTTTTAACATAGGCTTTGGCGATGACTTTTCTGTCAATTTAAGCTTTAATTAAATTTATACAAATTACTCATTAAAAATATGTCCAGGAATCTTCCAACTTGGTACTTATCTTGATAATTGTCGAAAAAAATGTGAGCCGTCGCGGAATGGCTAGGAGATGTGAAACAATTGTGTGTTGCGGAGATAATCTGCATAAAAGGGTCGTTTTTGGTAGGGTAATGAATATGTATCAACCAAAAACAATAAATAGATTACCCATATCTTTTTGTTCATTTGACGTTTATTTTTTAATGACACCAGCAAAGTGCTGTACCGGTCTCTGAATTACGCTAACATTGTAAGTTAAGAAGTTATAGTTAAGAACAATCCAGGTGTTAGTCGCTACGCCGAAAGTCGATGTATTGCACCGCATCAGACGTTGCACATAAAAAATGTTTTTGAAACATTTAAAAATGCCGAAACGCAATAGTCATATTAACTTTTAAAGAAATTTATAAATTTGTAGCGTCATATAATATTAATAAAATAATTTATACTATCACCAGGTATAATTCATGCATGGACTGTAAGAACACCCTATACTTTCAAATCTATTTCAGGGATGAAGACGTTATAATTTAGCAGTGTATGAGTATGTCACAAGTGTTTCCGAACGGCCTTCCTCCCGGTTGCGGTTAACTGCAGAGTGCAGACTGCAATTAGATGAACATTATATTTAATATTACTTCTAGCATTTAACTTTAATAAAGGAACGCGCTGCTTATTGTATTTATTCTCTTACTTTTTAAAAAGCAATGCAAAATGAGAGTAGAAAAATTATAGTCTGATAATTTTGTCCTAATAGTTCATGACAGTACCTATATCTTGTTTTATTCACTGTTAGTATTGTATTCAATATCTTACCCTAAAGAAAACATAAAGATTTAAGATACGCATGCATATCTGAGGTAAATCATTTATTAACACGCTTTTATTAGCTTGACCTGTATGTGTGTATGTATGAATGTATTTATTTATGTAACGGAATCTTTTAACTTCATTTTCACCTAATTCTAAGTGTCTGATTAACTTGAAAATTTGCACAGGGGTCAAGGGCCGATGACAATGCAATAATATGAAAAAAAAACCAACTAAAAAATTAAAAATAAATAATGTAGTTTAAAAACACAGGCACAGGATCCAAAATAGTTTAATGTCATTAGCAAAAAAGAAAAAAGATGAAGCAAGCAAGCAAAGAAAAAGCATCATATACCTACTAAAAGTACATAACAATTTATTTTTAACCTTTTGAAGTCGGTTTTATTTTTTTTAAAACTTAATTGTAAAAAATAACTTAGTTTAAAAAACTAAAAAAACACGTTTTTACAGTTTTTTTTTTTTGACAATTCACACACCACCATCTGATTCCAAACTAAGCAGAGCATGTACTATGGTAATCAGAAAGCTGATAAACATACTTATATAATTCTAAATACATACTTAAATAGATAAATTTACACCCAGACACAGAACAAATAGTCATGTTCATCACACAAATATTTGTCCTGGGTGGGAATCGAACCTTCACGACTTCACGCTTCGCAGTCGGCTCATCACCCACTACGCCACGGAGGCTGTCAAGTACAGTACAGTAAAATAATTTATTCTTATTTTTTAATAGCACTTTCATACTCTAATAGACCAGTGCCGAGGCCTTTGACAAAGGTGAAAAGTGGAAAAAAATAATAGTATCATGAAACCTATTGGAAAAAAAGAGAATATAACAAAAAGGCAAGAAAAGTTAATTACGATCGATTTGTGGTGGAGAAGTGGCGAAGAGGGGAGGAAAGTTTCCAGAAAATTTCGTAAATAGACTTTTTCTTGTAAAAGATAAAAATAAAAAACCCAAAAACTTGGTTTGTGATGTGAAAAAAGTGTAAACACAAAAGTTGCAGATCTTTTTAGCTTCAACTTTGCCATTCAATATATTTCCATAGGAGTTGTAATTTTACCGAAAATCGAGTAAAAACGTTTTTTACCCTTAATACCCCCTTCCCCTTCCCCACTGCTCCATCTCAGATCGTCCATAATTTATTTTTTCTTGCCTTTTTGTTATATTCTTTTCCTTTTCCAATGGATTTCATACTACTATTATAATTTTTTTCCGTTTCAAAACTATCGACACTGGTCTATAAGGGTAAACTTAATAGCGCTTTAACCAACCTACGAAACTTAAGCGATCACAGTCTCCGAAGTGGAGGGCACTGCAACTGCAAGTGCTTCTCAGTACCATGTGGCAAGCGTACTCGTCTACTTCTCCATTTTATAAAAAGTCTCAGTCAGTTCCTGTTATATAGCACTTTTAAATGATAAAATGTCACAAAGTTTTTTCGAAGCGACAGTTCGTGCAGTTCGGACACTGCAGACGTTAGGTGTAGTCTGCAGCAAGGTAATCTTTAATATGGCTTTTAGCATAGCTTTAGCGAGGGTTACGTCTCTTCTTACTTTGTAAACGAGTACTTGATGAAGCCATTTTATTAAAAGTCTCTTCCTGTTATATATTGTTATATGTATTATTATTATAAAATGTCACAAAGTGTTTTCGAAGCGACAGTTCGTGCAGATAGGACACTGCAGACGTTAGGTGTAGTCTGCAGCAAGGTAATCTTTAATATGGCTTTTAGCATAGCTTTAGCGAGGGTTACGTCTCTTCTTAGTTTGTAAACGAGTGCTTGATGAAGTTATAAATGACATCTTACAGCAAGAAGTTTCAGATATCATATGATTCTATTCTGACGAAAGTAGGTAGTAAAAAGGATTTGAGGTATGCCAACGGAATAAACGATAGGTACCTAATGCACATGTAGTGATGTCTTTATATCTTGAGATTCCCAATAAGTTTTGGTGAGATGTAGTGGTATTTTTGAGATATTTTTAATAATTGACGGCGGTTCGAAAATTAATAGAATCAGGCGTTACTTTGCTGAACTCCATTGTTATAAAGTTAGGTAAAAACTACTTTGCAACAATCCGCAACCACAACGTATGATGGTGTATACCTTTTTCATGCAATAGCACCTCCCTCCCTCCCACATAGGACACATGTACATGCAACAACAAAAAGTATACACCAACACACGTACCACCACCAACACGTGTTTCGCCCCAAAACAGAGCATCATCAGGGTTATTGACTCTACGACGGTCACCCGCAAAGTGAGGCAATGGCCGATCCAGCCCCCTTATATACGTTTTCAACTCCCCTCCATCGGACTCGGTGAAGTGACGTTTGTGATACGTCAAAATGTATTATGTCAAATGTCAAGTTGATGTCACTCGAAACATTAAAAAGAATCGAGTGAGATCAACTGACCGATTGGTTGGTAACCAGTGACCGTCGTAGAGTCAATAACCCTGATGATGCTCTGTTTTGGGGCGAAACACGTGTTGTTGGTGGTACGTATGTTGGTGTATACTTTTTGTTGTTGCATGTGCATGTGTCCTATGTGGGAGGGAGGGAGGTGCTATTGCATGAAAAAGGTATACACCATCATACGTTGTGGTTACGGATTGTTGCAAAGTAGTTTTTACCTGGCGGTTCGAAAGAAAAAAAGCCCAGACAAAGATTGAGTCATGCTTGAGGTTATGTATTTTAACTCCTCCATTTTATAAAAGAAATTTCTTCCTTTTATACAGCAATCATTATATGATAAAATTTATGTCACAAAGTGTTTCCGAAGGGCGCACGGTGCGGTCGCGGTTAGCTGCAGTGCCTGCAGTCTGCTGTGTGGTTTATAATGGAACTGAAGTTAACGCTAATATGGCTTTTAGCTTAGCTTTAACGAGAGTTAAACTATATTTTGCAAAACGTGTGCTAAATGAAGTTATGATATGAATGATATCATACCTTCAAGTTTAAAGGATCTTATGCTTTATGATAAAACTTTTATGCTATACCTGTCGCTCACATATCGTATTGAGTCTCCTAAAGTGAGATACTTATACCCGTTTTCACCGACAAGCCCCTAAGCGTCACTTAGCTAGGTAGCCTCTAAACTAGGGTGTCCCCTTAAACAGTCCCTTACCTAAATTCAATTTCACCATGCTAGGTACTCCTTAAGAAAGGAGCCCCTAAGTAAGTGACAGTTATTTTTTTTTTAAATACGCTTGTTTCATCGATGTTTTATCGATAAAATAGTAAGTTATTATATCTTTTAAAAATGAAGAATAATAAACGTATAAAACTAAAATAGACAAATATGATATGTTTTTGCACATTTTGGACTATTATAGAAAGAGAGCTATAACAAAATGTACTTAAATGTCGGTAACACATCAACGTGACAATGCTGTTGCAACAATGTACATATTTAATAACGTTTTAGCCCCACAGTAGGATACCTTTTATGTATCGGGGGGGGGGGGGCTGTCGGTTACCTTCAAAAGGTAACCGGCACCTTGGGACCACATACCGGGTTATGTGGGTTTGTACAGCACTAAAACCTCCTCGGTGACCTGCCTCTGCGCTTGGGGAGGACTCCGGAATCGCCAGTGGAACGCACCGGTGTCTTCCACGCGCGGCGCCCCGGAACGGGTCCATCTTCGGGAGAACAGATGTGTTCTCCTACACCTTCCAATGCTTCTTACAGCGGCATACGGCCACGCACGCACCGCGCGCTGTCTTTCCCGGGGCTGCTGGCTGGACGGATCGAGCTCCCACTCTCACTGCCCACAACCCCGAAAGCTCCCTCTTACGATCAGGCAGGGGATACCGTAGCTCTATTCTTAATATCGAAGCTACAACCAGTATACCCTGTGTCGTGGGTATTATGGATACAAACATAGACATGAACACAAACATCCAGAACGAGAATAGAAACTCGAAACTCGAAACCGATTGACAGTCCGGCATGGTAACCGTTGCGCAACACCGGTCGTCAAGTTTGTATTGTCATACTTACTGAATTGACCTGTTTCAACGAGTTATAGAAAAAGCAGGTGAAACCGCAGGCCACAGATATATATGTACAAGCACGAATGCGGATAAGTATCACAAAGTTTTATGCCACACAGGGCGTACGCTGCGGTCGCGGTTAATGCAACTCCTATTAAGTGAACACTTCATGCTCGTATAACAAGTGTATATGCCTTTTAGCTTTCATAAAATTTATATACAACTATTTTACTCGTTGCAAACGCAAGCACCATGAAGCCATATATTAAAATGTAAAAAGCCTGATTCTTTAAGTGGATCAAAGCATGTGTAATTTTTATGTTATAAAAATCGTTCCCGAGATTCTTCTTGATGAAGCCGTATAATAACCAACTCTTCAACTCAAAGTTTCTAGATTATTTGTTGTTTAAATGGAGTAGCGGAGTTGTGGTGTTAAGTAGTCGCTGCAACACATGAACATCATACACAACCTCAGGCAAGCTTGACTCTTGCCTGAAGTCGTATGCAGTTGCGCTGCTAATCCGAAGACTGCTTCATATTTCCACCAATATAATAGAATCACATAAATCAAATTGTTACTAATAAATTTTAAACCTATAAAATATAGACGGCCCGCGTGGCGCAATGGTTATCATGCCGGACTGCCAATCGGAGGGTCCCGGGTTCGATTCCCGGCGAAACAGTAATTTGAGGTATGAGCATGTATGAGTTTAAATTTCTGTTCTCGGTCTGGGTGTTTGTGTTCCTGTCTTTGTATGTGTCCATGGTACCCACGACACAGGGTATTAATTACCTTACTGTAGGACTATGAGTGTGTAACGTTTATTTATTATTATTATGATTATAGATTTAAATCTATAGTATAAAGTCTTCAGTTTTCAGATGCTAGTTAGCGGAACTTTGATAGGAGGTAACCTCTATATTAAAGAGAGCAGCAATACTAACTCTACCATGTGATAACTGTATGTCAAAATAAAGTATAATAGTAACAGGAACATTTTTTTAAATATTACCTACTCATATAATAATAATAATAATAATAATAACAGAAGAAACAAATATAAGTCATCTTTTGTATATGGATGACATAAAAATATTTGCAAAATCTCCCAAAGAAATGAATAACCTTATCAAAATAACAACACAATTTAGTAACGACATTAATATGTCTTTTGGATTAGATAAGTGCAAGACTCTTAAACTTCATAAAGGTAAACATTGTAGCGATGAAGATAGTAGATATGATATTTTTGCATTAATGAATGAACACGATACGTATAAATACTTAGGTCTGCTAGAAGGTAGAAGCATAAATCACACAGTTCTTAAAAAACATCTTAGTAACGAATATTTCCGAAGGTTAAACCAGATCTGTAAAAAACAATTGATTTCCAAAAACATGTTTAAAGCTGTAAATACTTTTGCCATTCCCGTTCTAACGTATACATTTGGAATTATTAAATGGACAGCCACAGACATAAATAATCTTGAAATAAAAACTAGAACCACTTTAACAAAATATAAATATTTACATCCTAAATCTGCAATAGAGAGATTAACTATTAAAAGGTTGAATGGGGGAAGGGGTTTAATTGATTTAAAGAAATTATGGGAAGGGCAAATAATTAATTTTAGAAACTTTTTTTACACAAAATCGAATACTAGCATCATACACAAAGCAATCACAGATATAGATACAAACTACACTCCACTTAATTTAAGTAATAAAACTGTTCAATTTATATCTCCTACAGACTACGACAAACAAAAATTAGATAGATGGCGAGGTAAGGAACTACACGGTAGACATATCCATGATTTAGAACAACCTCACATAAATATAGAGGCCTCAAATAAATGGCTAACATTAGGATCTCTTTTCCCGGAAACCGAAGGATTCCTTATATCTATTCAAGATCAGGTAACAAACACGAAAAACTACAAAAAATATATCCTTAAAGACCCCAAAGTTCAAAATGATAAATGTAGAAAATGTCATCGCCTACCAGAAACTATTCAGCATATCACTAGCGCCTGTCCAAGTTTATCTCAAAACGATTATACCCACCGCCATAACCAAGTTGCTTATTACGTTCACCAGAAAATTGCAAACAAACACAATTTAATCTCAAATAAATTAATACCATACTACCAGTACATACCAAAGCCAGTATTGGAGAGTGTCAGTCATAGAATGTACTTTGATAGAGCTATACTTACCGACAAAACAGTTCACAATAATAGACCAGATATAACTCTTATAGATAAAATAAACAAAATAGCATATTTAATAGACATATCGATCCCAAACACCCACAATTTACAGAAAACTATTACCGATAAACTTCACAAATACGTAGAACTAAAAGAAGAAATCATTAGAATCTGGAAAATTAATCGTGTACATATCGTGCCGCTGGTGCTCTCCAGTACTGGTGTAATACCAAATAGCTTGACTCACTATCTTCACTTATTAGATCTTCCAGAAAACTCTTATATCACCATGCAGAAAGCCGCTATTCTGAATACTTGTCGTATTGTTAGAAAATTTTTAAATGAAGACGAACCCGACATTGATGTGCACATGGCTTAAGCCCGTGAATATCTCTGAAAACCGAAATATCCTCAATATTTCGAGTAAAACGAAAATAAAGAAAAATAATAATAATAAAAGCCTTTTTTTATTTCCTTAATAAGATTAATTTTACAATTCAATTTACAATAAATATATCATTTGAATAGCATGCAATTTAATTATTAATGGATTTTTTTAAACATTTTTGATAAATTTCATTTGCAATATATTTAATTTAATTACATTTTTAATTATTTAATTTAATTAATATTCAAATTTATTTTTATATCATTCACACACATAATAATATATACTATACTATACTAATAATATACATTTATATATATTTACTAGTGGTCCCGCCCAGCTCCGCCCGGGTGCAGACGTTGTTCAAAGAGGATTTGTTTTTTATTATCTTAAAGAGACTTCATGTTACTATCAAACAAAAATATAAAACAAATAATGACATACGAACTGTCTTGTTATTCTGAATGTGTCAAAGTTTAGAACGGCACGGCACGAAATACAAACGTTTGACAGATAGGAACAATTTATATGGGAAAACTACTTATAAATAAAAAAAATAATTAAAAAACATTTCCAGTGGCCCAAATTGTGAATCTAACGAACCATCCTCGAATCCATTTGAATACACACAAAAAAAATCATTAAAATCTGTCCAGCCGTTAAGGAGGAGTTCAGTGACATACACACTCACAGAAGAATTATATATATTATAAGATTTATTTGTTTATTAAGGACCTCTCTGTAGAGTAAAGGCCTCCTCCATTTTTCTCCACGTAGTTCTGTCTGTTGCTTTGTCAATCCAGTTTTTTCCTACTACTATACCGTACTACCTACTCATATACCGTATTTCAAAAATTTTCAACATAATTAAACGGTCCAAATATAAAATTGCCCAATTGAATTAGTACTGTTTCACACCAGTGTGTTTTTAATTGCGTATACGATCGTTTCGGAACACGCGCGCTTGTTTTTTTTTTCAACCTTTTTTTTATGTCCCACTGCTGGGCACAGGTCTCCTCACACTTGAGAGGGATTTAGGCTGGCCAAGTGCGGATTGGTGGACGTCATGCTTTCGAGAAATTATGAATTTCTCTCAGGCATGCACGGCGATGGGGAAAATCGTAATTAATGAAATATCACGATATTTTCCATCACCGTGGAGCAGCGATAAATTCGCACATTACAAATTTATTTGTCAGAGGTGCGAGCCGAGGATTTGAACCTGGGATCGGTGCGCTTGTTTTAGTACCGGAAAATGCCAAATCTAGACTTTTCGCGGCTACACCTTAGATCATCAAAGTTACTAACTCACCCTTCAGTAGAGACGGCAAATCTGGTGCGGGGGAAGAACGCACATATTTTAATTTTATCACACATTCACAAATATTCTTTCATCGCTACAGACGCATACATTTCTAAATTTGTCCATTTCAAACATCATTTTCTAAACACCGTCAACACTGACACCTACATACACAGACACAATAGTTGTATAACTAGTCTAGAAGGCACATTGGGCATGGACGTTGAGACGAGGGGTTCGCCTGTAATGGCCACTTCTCTCTGACGGGTGTCATACCTGTCATACCTTGATGCTCTAAGGGCTACACACTTTCAAAAATCAAACAAAAGACGCACGAACGCGCCGAAAAATACGCTGGTGTGAAATTGCACTTACGATTGCTTCAACATACGCTCGAAAATAAATAATTCATTATATCATTCCCCACAAAGAGTTTTATTGGTCAGCTCAGCACACAATATGACCCGATCGTTCATTCATGGAATTGTAACCATAAAAAACCCCGTTCCGGCATAAAACGGCCGGATTGTAGAGTGCAGGCATCAAATGTTGATATTTTTAAAAATTGTAGCCCATTCTATCAGTTTTTGGCTCGTGATCGTTAAAAATATTGCCCAATACCGCCGTTAGAAAACCGCGGGAAATTGGCCGTCCGCTCGTACGTACCGACGCAGTGCGACACTATTACATTTTCGCTAAAACTACATTATGCTTATAATCCCCTGATTAGGATCTAGTTTATTTGTTGACCTAACACCTATTATAAATGGGTAAAATTGCCTGGTAATTTTGTTTCTGTTTCTTTTGTACCTGGGAGGAATAAGATCAACCATTCCTACAGTTTCATGCTGTTTACTCGTTTAATTCGTTGTATGAAGTCCTTCTGGACATAGAATTTTCTACATGTTTTGAACTCCCGGTTAAAGGTTCTGAGGACCTGATACTGCTTAAATAATTTAAAGATCATCGTGTCGAAACGTATACATTAGAATATTATGATATTTTAGTATAATCCAACCAGAAGATCTTTTTATAGTTTGCTGAAACTAACTTTATCACACATGAGAGATCACTTAAACATTTATTTCCGGACGAGATGGTCCATCAGGGGGTCATCTGCGCAGTTAAGAAGTTGTCAAGATGCCAACTTGCCCGACACTGCAATAGAAGTGTTCGTAGTGCTTTATTTCACGTACAAGGCAATTAAACTTAAGTGCCGGCCAAACACGAGAAAGTAGTGTAATGATACTTATTTTAAGAGAAATAAAACTCATCAGGAGAAATAAAACTATTACTCATTAAGATAAATGAAAATAAGTCTAACCACTTTTTTTCAGTTTTAATGAGTTCAAGTAAGATTGTTAGTTGGATTTCTTCTGGAAACCGAATTTTCTCTCTTTTTGATCATCTACATAGTTATACTTAGAATATTCTGAGGACCTAAGATACTTCCAAAATATCCTTCTAGTCATCTACGGGTTGTTAAAATGCAGTCATTAGAAAATTAAGTAGGTAATATAATCCAACGAGAAGATCTTTTTACGGATTGACAACTTTCCCGGCATTGCAATAGAAGCCAGAAGACGTAGTGCTTTATTTCACGTGCGAAGCATTCATACTTTAGTAACAAACGAGAAATTAATGACTTTATTTCAGAGAGCTAACGACTTCACTTTATTCTGTTTTAATGAGTTCAACTTGAATAAAAATTGTTAGTTTGATTTCTTCTGAACTCCGAACTTTCTCCAACTTTAAAGCATGCTAAAATACATTTGTAGTCGTTTAACGACTGTCATCCACCAATCCGCAGTCCACCAATCCGCACTTGGCCATCGTGGTGGACTATGGCCTAAATCCCTCTCAACTGTGTGAGAAGGAGACCTGTGCCCAGTAGTGGGACATAAAAAAGGTTGAAAAAAAAAACGACTGTCAAACTGCGCACATGGGAATATTAGACTAACCCAACCAAAAGATCTTTTTATAGTTTGTTGAAACTATTTTTATCACACGCGAAAGATCACATAAAGTATTTATTTCCTGACGTATCATCAGGGGTCATCTCCGCAGTTAAGAAGTTGTCAAGATGCCAACTTACGGCGGCACTGCAATAGAAGTGTATGTAGCGCTTTACTTCCCATACGACGCAAAAAAACTTAAGTGCCGGTCACAAACGAGAAATAATGTATTTCTCCTAAACTCAGTTTCAGAGCGCTAACCACTTCGTTCATTTTCAATGAGTTCAACTTGCAGAAAGTTCGTTATGAATTATAAGAAATAAATAGAAATTTATTGTGTAAAGCATTTTGTGCATAACAGTACAACTGTTTGTAGTTTAAAGCATTTATTTCCGGACGTATGGTCCATCAGGGTTCATCTCCACAGTCCACAGTTAAGAAGTTGTCAAGATGCCAACTTACGGCGGCACTGCAACAGAAGTGTATGTCGCGCTTTGTTTCACGTACGAAGCAATTAAAGTTAAGTGTCGACAAACGAGAAATTAATATATTTCTCTTGAACTAAGTTTCAGAGCGGCTCGTAGCGCTAACCATTTTGTTCAGCTTTTATGAGTTCAACTAGCAGAAATGCTTTTTTCCTTTAACCTTGGTGTCGGTCTTTTCATTCTCGGTCGGACATTATTAATTTTACGTTTAAAAAATTTGATTATTTGACGAGGGGTTCACCTGTAATGGCCACTCCTCTCTGACATACCTTGTCATCATACCTGTCATACCTTGATGCTCTAAGGGCTACACACTTTCAAAAATCAAACAAAAAACGCGCCGAAAAATACGCTGGTGTGAAATTACACTTACGATTGCTTTAACATACGCTCGAAAATAAATAATTCATTATATCATTCCCCACAAAGAGTTTTATTGGTCAGCTCAGCACACAATATGACCCGATCGTTCATTCATGGAATTGTAACCATAAAAAACCCCGTTCCGGCATAAAACGGCCGGATTGTAGAGTGCAGGCATCAAATGTTGATATTTTTAAAAATTGTAGCCCATTCTATCAGTTTTTGGCTCGTGATCGTTAAAAATATTGCCCAATACCGCCGTTAGAAAACCGCGGGAAATTGGCCGTCCGCTCGTACCGACGCAGTGCGACACTATTACATTTTCGCTAAAACTACATTATGCTTATAATCCCCTGATTAGGATCTAGTTTATTTGTTGACCTAACACCTATTATAAATGGGTAAAATTGCCTGGTAATTTTGTTTCTGTTTCTTTTGTACCTGGGAGGAATAAGATCAACCATTCCTACAGTTTCATGCTGTTTACTCGTTTAATTCGTTGTATGAAGTCCTTCTGGACATAGAATTTTCTACATGTTTTGAACTCCCGGTTAAAGGTTCTGAGGACCTGATACTGCTTAAATAATTTAAAGATCATCGTGTCAAAACGTATACATTAGAATATTATGATATTTTAGTATAATCCAACCAGAAGATCTTTTTATAGTTTGCTGAAACTAACTTTATCACACATGAGAGATCACTTAAACATTTATTTCCGGACGATATGGTCCATCAGGGGGTCATCACCGCAGTTAAGAAGTTGTCAAGATGCCAACTTGCCCGACACTGCAATAGAAGTGTTCGTAGTGCTTTATTTCACGTACAAGGCAATTAAACTTAAGTGCCGGCCAAACACGAGAAAGTAGTGTAATGATACTTATTTTAAGAGAAATAAAACTCATCAGGAGAAATAAAACTATTACTCATTAAGATAAATGAAAATAAGTCTAACCACTTTTTTTCAGTTTTAATGAGTTCAAGTAAGATTGTTAGTTGGATTTCTTCTGGAAACCGAATTTTCTCTCTTTTTGATCATCTACATAGTTATACTTAGAATATTCTGAGGACCTAAGATACTTCCAAAATATCCTTCTAGTCATCTACGGGTTGTTAAAATGCAGTCATTAGAAAATTAAGTAGGTAATATAATCCAACGAGAAGATCTTTTTACGGATTGACAACTTTCCCGGCATTGCAATAGAAGCCAGAAGACGTAGTGCTTTATTTCACGTGCGAAGCATTCATACTTTAGTAACAAACGAGAAATTAATGACTTTATTTCAGAGAGCTAACGACTTCACTTTATTCTGTTTTAATGAGTTCAACTTGAATAAAAATTGTTAGTTTGATTTCTTCTGAACTCCGAACTTTCTCCAACTTTAAAGCATGCTAAAATACATTTGTAGTCGTTTAACGACTGTCATCCACCAATCCGCAGTCCACCAATCCGCACTTGGCCATCGTGGTGGACTATGGCCTAAATCCCTCTCAACTGTGTGAGAAGGAGACCTGTGCCCAGTAGTGGGACATAAAAAAGGTTGAAAAAAAAACGACTGTCAAACTGCGCACATGGGAATATTAGACTAACCCAACCAAAAGATCTTTTTATAGTTTGTTGAAACTATTTTTATCACACGCGAAAGATCACATAAAGTATTTATTTCCTGACGTATCATCAGGGGTCATCTCCGCAGTTAAGAAGTTGTCAAGATGCCAACTTACGGCGGCACTGCAATAGAAGTGTATGTAGCGCTTTACTTCCCATACGACGCAATTATACTTAAGTGCCGGTCACAAACGAGAAATAATGTATTTCTCCTAAACTCAGTTTCAGAGCGCTAACCACTTCGTTCATTTTCAATGAGTTCAACTTGCAGAAAGTTCGTTATGAATTATAAGAAATAAATAGAAATTTATTGTGTAAAGCATTTTGTGCATAACAGTACAACTGTTTGTAGTTTAAAGCATTTATTTCCGGACGTATGGTCCATCAGGGTTCATCTCCACAGTCCACAGTTAAGAAGTTGTCAAGATGCCAACTTACGGCGGCACTGCAACAGAAGTGTATGTCGCGCTTTGTTTCACGTACGAAGCAATTAAAGTTAAGTGTCGACAAACGAGAAATTAATATATTTCTCTTGAACTAAGTTTCAGAGCGGCTCGTAGCGCTAACCATTTTGTTCAGCTTTTATGAGTTCAACTAGCAGAAATGCTTTTTTCCTTTAACCTTGGTGTCGGTCTTTTCATTCTCGGTCGGACATTATTAATTTTACGTTTAAAAAATTTGATTATTTGACGAGGGGTTCACCTGTAATGGCCACTCCTCTCTGACATACCTTGTCATCATACCTGTCATACCTTGATGCTCTAAGGGCTACACACTTTCAAAAATCAAACAAAAAACGCGCCGAAAAATACGCTGGTGTGAAATTACACTTACGATTGCTTTAACATACGCTCGAAAATAAATAATTCATTATATCATTCCCCACAAAGAGTTTTATTGGTCAGCTCAGCACACAATATGACCCGATCGTTCATTCATGGAATTGTAACCATAAAAAACCCCGTTCCGGCATAAAACGGCCGGATTGTAGAGTGCAGGCATCAAATGTTGATATTTTTAAAAATTGTAGCCCATTCTATCAGTTTTTGGCTCGTGATCGTTAAAAATATTGCCCAATACCGCCGTTAGAAAACCGCGGGAAATTGGCCGTCCGCTCGTACCGACGCAGTGCGACACTATTACATTTTCGCTAAAACTACATTATGCTTATAATCCCCTGATTAGGATCTAGTTTATTTGTTGACCTAACACCTATTATAAATGGGTAAAATTGCCTGGTAATTTTGTTTCTGTTTCTTTTGTACCTGGGAGGAATAAGATCAACCATTCCTACAGTTTCATGCTGTTTACTCGTTTAATTCGTTGTATGAAGTCCTTCTGGACATAGAATTTTCTACATGTTTTGAACTCCCGGTTAAAGGTTCTGAGGACCTGATACTGCTTAAATAATTTAAAGATCATCGTGTCAAAACGTATACATTAGAATATTATGATATTTTAGTATAATCCAACCAGAAGATCTTTTTATAGTTTGCTGAAACTAACTTTATCACACATGAGAGATCACTTAAACATTTATTTCCGGACGATATGGTCCATCAGGGGGTCATCACCGCAGTTAAGAAGTTGTCAAGATGCCAACTTGCCCGACACTGCAATAGAAGTGTTCGTAGTGCTTTATTTCACGTACAAGGCAATTAAACTTAAGTGCCGGCCAAACACGAGAAAGTAGTGTAATGATACTTATTTTAAGAGAAATAAAACTCATCAGGAGAAATAAAACTATTACTCATTAAGATAAATGAAAATAAGTCTAACCACTTTTTTTCAGTTTTAATGAGTTCAAGTAAGATTGTTAGTTGGATTTCTTCTGGAAACCGAATTTTCTCTCTTTTTGATCATCTACATAGTTATACTTAGAATATTCTGAGGACCTAAGATACTTCCAAAATATCCTTCTAGTCATCTACGGGTTGTTAAAATGCAGTCATTAGAAAATTAAGTAGGTAATATAATCCAACGAGAAGATCTTTTTACGGATTGACAACTTTCCCGGCATTGCAATAGAAGCCAGAAGACGTAGTGCTTTATTTCACGTGCGAAGCATTCATACTTTAGTAACAAACGAGAAATTAATGACTTTATTTCAGAGAGCTAACAACTTCACTTTATTCTGTTTTAATGAGTTCAACTTGAATAAAAATTGTTAGTTTGATTTCTTCTGAACTCCGAACTTTCTCCAACTTTAAAGCATACTAAAATACATTTGTAGTCGTTTAACGACTGTCATCCACCAATCCGCAGTCCACCAATCCGCACTTGGCCATCGTGGTGGACTATGGCCTAAATCCCTCTCAACTGTGTGAGAAGGAGACCTGTGCCCAGTAGTGGGACATAAAAAAGGTTGAAAAAAAAACGACTGTCAAACTGCGCACATGGGAATATTAGACTAACCCAACCAAAAGATCTTTTTATAGTTTGTTGAAACTATTTTTATCACACGCGAAAGATCACATAAAGTATTTATTTCCTGACGTATCATCAGGGGTCATCTCCGCAGTTAAGAAGTTGTCAAGATGCCAACTTACGGCGGCACTGCAATAGAAGTGTATGTAGCGCTTTACTTCCCATACGACGCAATTATACTTAAGTGCCGGTCACAAACGAGAAATAATGTATTTCTCCTAAACTCAGTTTCAGAGCGCTAACCACTTCGTTCATTTTCAATGAGTTCAACTTGCAGAAAGTTCGTTATGAATTATAAGAAATAAATAGAAATTTATTGTGTAAAGCATTTTGTGCATAACAGTACAACTGTTTGTAGTTTAAAGCATTTATTTCCGGACGTATGGTCCATCAGGGTTCATCTCCACAGTCCACAGTTAAGAAGTTGTCAAGATGCCAACTTACGGCGGCACTGCAACAGAAGTGTATGTCGCGCTTTGTTTCACGTACGAAGCAATTAAAGTTAAGTGTCGACAAACGAGAAATTAATATATTTCTCTTGAACTAAGTTTCAGAGCGGCTCGTAGCGCTAACCATTTTGTTCAGCTTTTATGAGTTCAACTAGCAGAAATGCTTTTTTCCTTTAACCTTGGTGTCGGTCTTTTCATTCTCGGTCGGACATTATTAATTTTACGTTTAAAAAATTTGATTATTTGACGAGGGGTTCACCTGTAATGGCCACTCCTCTCTGACATACCTTGTCATCATACCTGTCATACCTTGATGCTCTAAGGGCTACACACTTTCAAAAATCAAACAAAAAACGCGCCGAAAAATACGCTGGTGTGAAATTACACTTACGATTGCTTTAACATACGCTCGAAAATAAATAATTCATTATATCATTCCCCACAAAGAGTTTTATTGGTCAGCTCAGCACACAATATGACCCGATCGTTCATTCATGGAATTGTAACCATAAAAAACCCCGTTCCGGCATAAAACGGCCGGATTGTAGAGTGCAGGCATCAAATGTTGATATTTTTAAAAATTGTAGCCCATTCTATCAGTTTTTGGCTCGTGATCGTTAAAAATATTGCCCAATACCGCCGTTAGAAAACCGCGGGAAATTGGCCGTCCGCTCGTACCGACGCAGTGCGACACTATTACATTTTCGCTAAAACTACATTATGCTTATAATCCCCTGATTAGGATCTAGTTTATTTGTTGACCTAACACCTATTATAAATGGGTAAAATTGCCTGGTAATTTTGTTTCTGTTTCTTTTGTACCTGGGAGGAATAAGATCAACCATTCCTACAGTTTCATGCTGTTTACTCGTTTAATTCGTTGTATGAAGTCCTTCTGGACATAGAATTTTCTACATGTTTTGAACTCCCGGTTAAAGGTTCTGAGGACCTGATACTGCTTAAATAATTTAAAGATCATCGTGTCAAAACGTATACATTAGAATATTATGATATTTTAGTATAATCCAACCAGAAGATCTTTTTATAGTTTGCTGAAACTAACTTTATCACACATGAGAGATCACTTAAACATTTATTTCCGGACGATATGGTCCATCAGGGGGTCATCACCGCAGTTAAGAAGTTGTCAAGATGCCAACTTGCCCGACACTGCAATAGAAGTGTTCGTAGTGCTTTATTTCACGTACAAGGCAATTAAACTTAAGTGCCGGCCAAACACGAGAAAGTAGTGTAATGATACTTATTTTAAGAGAAATAAAACTCATCAGGAGAAATAAAACTATTACTCATTAAGATAAATGAAAATAAGTCTAACCACTTTTTTTCAGTTTTAATGAGTTCAAGTAAGATTGTTAGTTGGATTTCTTCTGGAAACCGAATTTTCTCTCTTTTTGATCATCTACATAGTTATACTTAGAATATTCTGAGGACCTAAGATACTTCCAAAATATCCTTCTAGTCATCTACGGGTTGTTAAAATGCAGTCATTAGAAAATTAAGTAGGTAATATAATCCAACGAGAAGATCTTTTTACGGATTGACAACTTTCCCGGCATTGCAATAGAAGCCAGAAGACGTAGTGCTTTATTTCACGTGCGAAGCATTCATACTTTAGTAACAAACGAGAAATTAATGACTTTATTTCAGAGAGCTAACAACTTCACTTTATTCTGTTTTAATGAGTTCAACTTGAATAAAAATTGTTAGTTTGATTTCTTCTGAACTCCGAACTTTCTCCAACTTTAAAGCATACTAAAATACATTTGTAGTCGTTTAACGACTGTCATCCACCAATCCGCAGTCCACCAATCCGCACTTGGCCATCGTGGTGGACTATGGCCTAAATCCCTCTCAACTGTGTGAGAAGGAGACCTGTGCCCAGTAGTGGGACATAAAAAAGGTTGAAAAAAAAACGACTGTCAAACTGCGCACATGGGAATATTAGACTAACCCAACCAAAAGATCTTTTTATAGTTTGTTGAAACTATTTTTATCACACGCGAAAGATCACATAAAGTATTTATTTCCTGACGTATCATCAGGGGTCATCTCCGCAGTTAAGAAGTTGTCAAGATGCCAACTTACGGCGGCACTGCAATAGAAGTGTATGTAGCGCTTTACTTCCCATACGACGCAATTATACTTAAGTGCCGGTCACAAACGAGAAATAATGTATTTCTCCTAAACTCAGTTTCAGAGCGCTAACCACTTCGTTCATTTTCAATGAGTTCAACTTGCAGAAAGTTCGTTATGAATTATAAGAAATAAATAGAAATTTATTGTGTAAAGCATTTTGTGCATAACAGTACAACTGTTTGTAGTTTAAAGCATTTATTTCCGGACGTATGGTCCATCAGGGTTCATCTCCACAGTCCACAGTTAAGAAGTTGTCAAGATGCCAACTTACGGCGGCACTGCAACAGAAGTGTATGTCGCGCTTTGTTTCACGTACGAAGCAATTAAAGTTAAGTGTCGACAAACGAGAAATTAATATATTTCTCTTGAACTAAGTTTCAGAGCGGCTCGTAGCGCTAACCATTTTGTTCAGCTTTTATGAGTTCAACTAGCAGAAATGCTTTTTTCCTTTAACCTTGGTGTCGGTCTTTTCATTCTCGGTCGGACATTATTAATTTTACGTTTAAAAAATTTGATTATTTTCATGAACATCTTATTAACATCTAACTCATTAACAACAGTTCATTAACATCTCAATTAAAATAATTTTCAATAACTTTTAATAAATGTTCAACTGTTCATTGCTTAAACAACAATAGATCTGTGCGTATTAGCAGAGGCGGCGTAAGGCGTGGGCGACGTGGGCCACCGCCTACGGCCTCGCGGTCCAAGGGGCCTCGCGCCTCGAAGGCCCGCCAAAGCAAATATAGATATAATTACTTATCTAGCAATAAATAATAAAAAATAAATCACCTAGCAAGCATCTGACAATTCTAACCTACCACATTCGTTTTTTAAAGATCTAGTCTGGCAACATTTTCTGGCGTTGCGGGCGATGAATGACCCGGGGAATGCTCGCTTCGCCCGCTGGGGATTTCCTATTCTGTTTGCTCCGTCTACGTTCGCGGAATCCAGCGGTTTTCCGCTATCTTCTTCAGGTCGTCAGTCCACCTGCTTGGAGGGCCAACTGTGCTCCTTTTGCCTAGACCCATCGGTTGTCAGTCCTCCGCCCATTGCCATATCAGCTTGCAGATTTTGAGAGCTATGTCAGTAACCCTTATTCGTCGACGGACTTCATCGTTACAAAGAAATACTAAGCTTAGTTTTATCCATAGTTCATTGAGCGACCTTGAGTTTCTGGAATAGACTAATTGTAAAAGACCATGTCTCGCCTCAATGGCAACACACACACACACTTTGTAATTTCCCGAAGTCTGCCCAACAAAGTTGGATTCTACGAGTTACTTCACTCTCAAAGTTGGACTCACTCATACGGATCGCTTGTCCCAGATAGATCGTCGACAACTTCGAGAGTAGCGCCATCAACAAACGACCCGCGGTATGGGTGTGACATTGCTATTAGTAGTAATCTTAGTCTTGCTTGTCCATGTTCATCTGAAGACTCACCCGTTGTAAGGCGCTACGGAGGTCACCTAGCATAGTGCTTGCCGCTTGGTAAGTTTTTCCAGGGACTCCGCCAAGATGATTATATCTTCGGCGGTATTGCGGCATAATTGACTGGGAAAATCGAAGGTGTGTGAGGTGTTCGCTATTGTGATGTTAATACCTAGCTACCACTCCATCAGCTTAAACACATGCTCCATTGCAGTGGTAAACAGTTTCGGGGATATAACATCCTCTTGTCGTACTCCGCGCTGCAGTGGAATAGGTTCAGTGCTTCCATCGTGGATTCGGGACGGTCATTGGTGCGGCTTTGAATAAACACTTCAACACCTCGATGTACCTACCTGTAGTCAATCTGACACTCTTGGAGAGACTCTAGCACCATAGAGGTCTCTATGAGGAACTATGAGGAATCGAAAGCTTCCTCATAGTCGCAGGTTATACTTCTCCGACTTCTCGGTCTTTTGTATAACCTGTCGCATCGTATGTATGTAGTTATATTCTACTGTAGCCTTTTTGAAATCCAGCTTGATGGAAGGCTGGAAATCGTCTAGCCGTCACGCAATACAATTAGTAAGGACCCTCGATGACAGCTTATAGACGTGGCTCAGAAGCGCGATGCTCAAATCAACACGCTTCTCCTCCACTAGGTAGTTCTGTTGCTGATGACGGTATTAACCAACAGCGGTTTTTGTTTTGGAGCGCCGCTGTTTAGGACCGCAATGAAGAAGGCATTTTTATGAATAAAAATGAGAGTATCAAAATTATTTTTCCTAAACAAAATCCGTCGTCTAGCGGCATCCATCAGGGGGCCTCGCAAAATATATCTTGCCCACATCAAATTTAGGTCTTGCCCCGCCACTGCGTATTAGTATTATATAAATACGCTACATCACTACCTAAGTAGATTAGCTGCGATTTCCTATTAAATCTATAATCTGGTGTAAAGCCATGCAATTCTCCAACGCGCGCTGCAATGTCAAGGTTTTTTCCAGTAATGGACACCATTACACGACCTGTGCATTGCCAGGGTCAAGTTGCAATCAATATTGCCCCTTTTCTTCAAACGCAACCCTCGGGTATGTTTAGATATAAACATTATGGCTGGGTTCCAATTCATTAAGAAGATTTTAATGTATTTATTTAGGCTTTACCTCAATAACTAATATCTATATTTGTCCGATTTACAGCAAAGAAACTGGGCGAGCAATGCTTCTACAGGCAGACGTGCCAGGCGTTCGACCCGCATGCATCATGCGTGCAGGTCAACCACAACGCGTACTGTCAGTGCGAGCCAGGGTACCACAGCACCAGCCACTCGCGCCCCACCAACCGCATATTCTGCACTGAAGGTGAGCAGACTTTCATTAAAGGAACCTCGTCCATAGTGTCCACAATAACCTCAACGCATATTGCCATTACAATTTCAACTATCACAGTACCAGCCACTCGCATCCCAGCCGAATAACTCAAGGGGTGAAACGTCCTGTAAGAAAGTATCCATGTTCTAGGGATCATGATTATTCCAGCTACGAGTACATACTGCATACTGTGCATACCACCATTCAAATCCAGATATGCAAACCATATATTCTGCATCAAACGTTATGACTTATGATGACGCATCCAGCATGGGAACTTTCCCCATAAAGTGGCATGGACAGTTCAAGGAATGCAACCTCGTCCACGAAATATCCATAAAAATCACATTTACCTTACTGAAGGTTTTAATACCACTGAGGTAAACGTCCTTAATGTCGTCAGCGGCTCGTCATTCCATAGAAAAACGGCTAATAGCTGTACTTTTTCTAAGGATGACGAGTACCGGGAAACTGACTTAAATTGACGATAATACGGACGTTTCCCTTATGTCACCATTAGACGGATTATCCAGGGGTTGATAAAAATAAAAAAATACTTCAAAGAACTTGACTAATGTAAGTCCAAAACATTCCAGACCTGGTGGTGCTGACGGCGGACATGCCGACGCTGCTCGGCGTGGCGTCGGGCATCTTCGTGCTGGCCGGCCTGCTCTGCATGGTGCTGCACCTGTACACGCGCGCGCGGTACCACCCCGCGCACCTCGCCGACGCGCGCCTCACCCCGCCCTGCCTGTACTCGCTCAATGACACCGGTACTGGTATGCTCGGTTTGATGTATATGCACTGGTAGTTTCTTAAAGCTACAGCTATTCAGTTATTTCCAGGTATATGAAATTTGAACGAAACACGTATGCAGGAAGATCCTAGGGGTAACTTGAATTCATAAAATATTAAATATCCAACATTTATGAGGAAAATATACAACATACTGTACGTCCTATCTACAACACACCGTTATGTCATCTCTGATCCTTCAAAGATGCGGCAATGTAATTATTTTCTTGAAAAGTTTTTTAATGTTACAAGTGTACCTATTTAACTAAATTTTTATTACAGTAGAGTACAGCGTCGGTGCACTACGTCACATTGAACCTTAAATATTTCAACATTTTCTATCTTTTAGAATGTGCTAGCAGTGTATTTATTGCCTTTTAATGTATATTATCGTTTAAAAGTAAGCTAGCTAAAACCTAAAATTTACGATAATCGACGCTTGTGCCCATTGCCATTGTCACAAGGTAGTAGGTATCGTAATAAGGAATTGCAATGTGGTAAACCGGATACCACTCGAACCAATGTCAATATGCCAAATATCCATCCGTCCGTAATTTCAAAGAATAGAAATAGTAAATTAAGTCGATTAGATTTCATTAGACTTGACCAAGAGCCCGAAAATTAATATCGCATTCATGTCGCCCCACAGTCATGCATGTGATAGATAAATAAAATATATTGATATTTTATTTGTCTTCTACATGTAATAAAACTTGTAAATATCAGTGTATATTAAATAAGTTTTCAAAACCAACATTAACAGATGAAATATACAGAGTAAACACAGATAACAAAATACAGATAAAATAGTGTAGTCAATGGACAAGTGAGATGTGTAATATTCTGTTGATATAATTAATTAAAATGCACATGATTTCAGTAAGCGTTAAGCTAGTTTAGATTATATTTTATGTTTCTTATAATTCATATTATCTTACATGATTATTTCAAAATATCGGCACATTGTCACTTGTCTCATTGTCTTTGCCTGAGGATAGGATATAAAAAGGCGGTAGGAGCATATCTCATCCTCATTCGTCTGGAAAGATTCAAGAAAGATTTGTAATGTAATTAAAGTGTTACTCTGTTAGTCTGAGACGAAACTACTAAGGAAAGAACCTAGAATGTGAATAATCTGAGAAGGAAAGCCGTTGATAATTAAGGTACGATCATATCCTTATTATTTGTACTAAGTATAACCTATTATTGTAATATTGTGTGGTTTGGATATTATGCTGATATTGATGGGTCATATATTTTAAAACTTATTACTTTTTACTTTACATGTTAAGTTATTACGCCTCGCAGAGCAAACGATCATTAGGTAATCATTAAAAACAACTAAAATCATTAAAATACAAATAAATGAGTTTAAAACATCATGTGACCCTTTTATTTTACCTTTCCATTTCATATTAGCTATATTTTAGGACATTAGTTCTGAATTATCTTACAATTACATTGACAATTAATGTTTCAGTAATAATTTATACAATAGTTAAAATTCAATACATTATATTTGGTAGGTCATTAGCTAACAGTCAGTACACCCACTCTAGTTTACATTGTATTTAACATCAGAAGTGGGATCGGCCCTGACGACGGAAATACTAATACCAATTGTTTCGAGTTTCAGAATGGATCCTGCCACTTTAGAAGGTCTGGTCGCAATCTGCGAGTATGCAACAACCTTGCGGATTGCTGCTGGAACAGCTGAAAAAAATAATTTACGGAGGACGTTGGGACACTGACATTATACGAGCCAGCAACCGTTACGTGGTTATATTTGAAAAAGTCGGTGAGGCCCTAAGAGGCTATTCTTTTTAGTTGGACTGACACTTTATTGTTTAAATTTTACGATTTTACTAATTTCAATAGTTTTAAGTACCTATATAATTATAGTTTGAAGAGATATCCATATGGAATATGCTCAAGGTGAAAATTGGGTACCAGTAACACAATTCACAAATACCTGAAAAGTAAAAAAAGAATCTACCCTCGTTTCAACTAATTATAATTTTTTTATGCATATGGTCAAGGGTAAGTTGACAATTTTAAGTAAAAAGAAAATGCGAACTAAAACGTAATCGTGAATATTGTTATGAATACGGTCTTGGACTGAAACTTAAATCAATTGAGATACTTTAATGAACTGTCAAAACGTAACATACTCATAAATTTTGTGTGATAAAATGATTCGTGACATCGCAAAGGGTCTATGGATTTAATTAAGGGCGATAATTAAGTTATCCTGATTCCCAAGCGTAGTTTTGTGCGACCTTTTTAAGCTATAAATTAAAGTTTTTTTTTGGGCATAGTGTCCAAATATCTTGTTTGTTTTTTTCTTTCTATTTTTTTTTCTCGAATATTCATTTACTTTTATCCCTATCCATATTAATAGTAAAATACAAAATTGTGTCCAATATTACGACTTTATAAACATCAATACACACTTCGCTAATAGATGTACGTGATATTTTCTTAATTTATATTTTATTTTAAACAGGGATAAAACGGCGTTTTCTAAAAAGAAAACCTAGCTAGATCGATTTATGGCTTCCGAAATCATACTTACTAAATTTCATAGGGATCGTCGGAGGCGTTTTCGAGATTCAAATTCTATATATCGTATATATCTATTATACAAGAATTGCTCGTTTATTACATCTTATAATCTTAAAAACTTCTGCTTTTTCGGTTAGTATTTATTTGAAATTCCAAAATTCAAATTTATTACTTGATGACATAAAACCTAATTATTAATTATGTTATATTTTTAAGGTTGCATAACTACGATTTCAAACCATTAATTTATTTATCGACTTTTCCAATGGCCCCCTGTTCAGTTACCCTGCTTGAACCTATTGCATATTTATACAATTATTTGACTAATACTAAGACATATTTGTGTTGTATTTGCTGAAAATTCTATTGTCAGATTGGCCGAACGTTAATGAAATGGTAGATGTCATGTGTAGTATAGATACATGTGTATTTAATAAATTATTATTTTGATAATTTGAAACGGTGATAACCTAGTTTTCTCAATTATCATATCGAGTAATATATATTAATATTTCTTTTTATATTAAAAGTTACAAAGGGTCAAACCTCATGCTTAGAGGCATTGTCTTTCTGTCAACCCTGGGTGACTATGAAAATGTGTGGTAGGCTTTGTAATTAAAAAATAATAAGAAATAAAAGCAATTAAATTGTTTATAGTAAATAAAAAGAGGTGAAATTCAAAACAAGAACAGTGTTAGTTCGTATTATACGATAATTAAACTTCAGTCAGAATTGTTTTGCTAAAATAATCGCGATTAGTATTAAATTAAACAGTGCCTGAGAGTTTTTTTTCCCCCGGCTTTTTTTTCTCTCATTGACCCAGCGGTGGGTAGGCATCAAAAGCCGAAGATCCTTTAAGACCGCTCTTATCGGATTTTAAAAACTTAAAATATTTAAATATTAAAATTAAAATTATTGCATAAAATAAATAAACAACACAAAAAAAAAATATAAAAGTATAAAATTATTCATCGATCGATTGGTTTTATAATGATGGTTTCGTTCTGCTCTGCTTGGCTTAGGGTAGTTATGGCGTATTAAGAGAGAATGAAAGTTGAGGTGTTGACTCAGTGAATTATTCGATGAAAATTACTGATATTGTGATGTTGAATTATATTTATACACTAATTTGTCCTTGACAAGCTTTGATTATAATATATTATAATTCAATAATAAGCTAATGAAATAAATAATAATTATAATATAAAATATTTACTTACATTGACTTATGATCGTGTGAAATAAAAAAAATAAAGAAAAACAAAAGCAAAGTAACTTATGTCAAATAATTGACGTATGATTGTGTGAAATAAGAATTAAAAAAAAATAAAGAAAATAATAATAATAAAGTTAATTTTTAAGAAAAACCTTGTGTGAAATGAGAAATTACAGAAAAGTTGGCTTAGAAAATAAGTTACGATAGTATGAAAACAAAATTCAGTTGTGTCCGCTGGTCATTGAAGAACAATGGCAGATCGTCAAACCTAGAATTGTCTGTAATTAAATTGAATCATCGCGTCATAAAAAAATATGCATAAGATTCGGCGATAATACCGGAGTCTACAGGCTAGTTTATTTTTATTCGGGAAAGGCCGAAAAAAAAAGATATCGCAGTTTTCAATGTTATATTATCGTTTGACTCATTAATATAACGCATATGTTGCAGTTTCACACGGAGCAGTATTAATCATTCCATAAAAAGTCCAGATCGAGTAGAAATAAATAGAAAACCGAATACATGCCCAAAACATAACCGAAAGGATAAACGCAGGTTTTGTATTCGGCATTTTGCATAAATTACTGTCAAGTGTCAAGTCACTGCGGTCGATATTAGAACTGCGGCGTTAGACTAGTTTAATTTAAAATCGATACAACATTGAAACGATGCTTATCATAGCATTTTATTTTATTGAATTTAATTTATTCCATTTTATTGAATGTAATTTTTTATCACTTTACAGAATGATATCAGTTTATTAAAGATATCAAATAATTTACTACAAACAACCGCATTTTAAAAACACAACCAATGCCTAATTGTATCGATCATTCATTTCATATAATTTCATAATCGATACAAATAAATGACATTCATACAAAGTATTTGTCCTGTCACATCACTGTTAATAATTCTAGTTTATTGTACTAATTCTAAATTGGTTGATATGCTTTTTACATCATAAATAAACTCCGGTAAAAATCGTACAAAATAATTCAACTTGTTTAGTTTTTGTGATACTCGTATCTGCGGTCGCTAACATAAACCCAGTCAAAATTCTGCCTTTGTTCTTTGAATGAACGGTGCAGGTTTAAGCCACGCCAGCGGGTGGATCGAACTTGACACTGCAAAAAAAAAATCGTGTGAAAAGAAGGAGAAGTACAATAATGGTAGATAATTGGCCTAAATAATGAACACAGTATAATAAACACTGTTAGACTCGACATTTACAGAAATAAACACCACATCATCCTAAATGCTTGACTATCCATGCCAACGTTTTATATATGTATTTCTTACATACTTAAAATCTTGATGTCCTCTCTGTTATATTTTTCTTTTATTTTGCCTTCACTACACATTTTCAAAGATTTATTCCTTTATTTAATAAAACTTACAGCTAACATTACAGTTTGCGTTAGCGCCTTAAAATAATTTTGATCTTGAAAAAAAAAACTAGGGGTTTTGATCACATTTTCTAATTGTCACATACCTTAACTTCGTTAGATAAATTAAAAGTATTGATTCATGTCAATTTTAAATTTAAATAAAATGACAAAGGAACATAAAGTAATGTCAAAATTGTTAAATTATAACGTTTCACACTAATACTGTGGGTACCACGGACACACTCAGAGACAGAAACACAAACACAAACACCCAGACTGAGAACAGAAATTTAAACTCTCATTCAAATTTCTGCTTCGCCGGGAATCGAACCTGGGACCCTTCGATTGGCGGTCCGGCGTGGTAACCATTAGGTACGCCACGCGGGTCGTCCTCATAGGTCAAAACGAAAACACATTTTATTTTACTATTGACTAAATTTGTATGTCAAAAAAATACGAATATCATGTCAATTATAAAATGAAAATAAATGAAAATATATTTTTTTAAATAATTTAATTTAAACATTATTTGATGGCCATTGAAGTCGAATTGTTGTTGATTATCTCTTTTTGATCGTGTAATATAAAGCCAATTTATTCTCATCTTAACAATATTGTGTGAAAAATAAAATACAGATATGTTATAATTCTAAAAATAAGTGCCGCTGCGTGACCGTTCCCTGGGTGCAGGTCTATGTCACCGGCAGCGGGTGGACCGGGCCTAGCATGACTAGCACTTGGTAAATAAAATCCATAATGTAAAACGAAATATTTACAAGTTATAGCTTATTTATAATAAAGTAAATTTTGTCTTTTTTTAGATAAAATAAATAAACTGTTTTATGTACTTCGAGAACGCAGTACTTGTCAGTATGGCCGTGATAGATAAATAAAATATATTGATATTTTATTTGTCTTCTACATGTAATAAAACTTGTAAATATCAGTGTATATTAAATAAGTTTTCAAAACCAACATTAACAGATGAAATATACAGAGTAAACACAGATAACAAAATACAGATAAAATAGTGTAGTCAATGGACAAGTGAGATGTGTAATATTCTGTTGATATAATTAATTAAAATGCACATGATTTCAGTAAGCGTTAAGCTAGTTTAGATTATATTTTATGTTTCTTATAATTCATATTATCTTACATGATTATTTCAAAATATCGGCACATTGTCACTTGTCTCATTGTCTTTGCCTGAGGATAGGATATAAAAAGGCGGTAGGAGCATATCTCATCCTCATTCGTCTGGAAAGATTCAAGAAAGATTTGTAATGTAATTAAAGTGTTACTCTGTTAGTCTGAGACGAAACTACTAAGGAAAGAACCTAGAATGTGAATAATCTGAGAAGGAAAGCCGTTGATAATTAAGGTACGATCATATCCTTATTATTTGTACTAAGTATAACCTATTATTGTAATATTGTGTGGTTTGGATATTATGCTGATATTGATGGGTCATATATTTTAAAACTTATTACTTTTTACTTTACATGTTAAGTTATTACGCCTCGCAGAGCAAACGATCATTAGGTAATCATTAAAAACAACTAAAATCATTAAAATACAAATAAATGAGTTTAAAACATCATGTGACCCTTTTATTTTACCTTTCCATTTCATATTAGCTATATTTTAGGACATTAGTTCTGAATTATCTTACAATTACATTGACAATTAATGTTTCAGTAATAATTTATACAATAGTTAAAATTCAATACATTATATTTGGTAGGTCATTAGCTAACAGTCAGTACACCCACTCTAGTTTACATTGTATTTAACACATGCATTTTAAATACCATTGTACCTGAAAATTTATTTAAACAGGGTTGAAGTTTTTCCGCCCGCTCTTTTCTCCTAGCCCATATAAGCCTTAACGCACCCAAAGCGGATGACAGTTAGCCGATAGCCGTACAACAATCACTAACATCAAGTTAACTAGCTAACCCAGGATGTTAATTAACTATTTTATTTCATTTTAACTATTTCAAATATACGTTTTTGCTTAGAGTAAGGCTCAGGCGCCATATCTGTCAATGATTTGGTCCACCGGCGCGGCATCGGACATAATAATATCACCGTATTGCAATTCCTGCATATGCTCGTTGATTTTTACATGTTTTTCTATTAGAGCAACGACGGGTGTCACAACATCAAGAATTGTCCTTACCGACCTTAATTTTTTGCAAAATAATCATGGTAGACAAACCTGGACCGTTATAAAACTAGGTGCAATTGACAGTAATCAATTTGGGGGTAGGATGTCCATATACCTACCGAGAATGATGTATTTGTGATTTTTTGTAAAAATTACTCAAATTAGCAACTTTAACAAACGAAGTGTGAAAAAATTAAAATATATGTGTTCTTTCCAGCACTAAATTTTCCAGTAATATGTATGTAATAACAGTAATGAATCGAAACGTGGCGCATACGTGGCGTAAAGGCCATTGAAGGGTGTCAAGACTGTCAAGTAAATACAACGTCGTCGTCGATGCTCTAACGGTTCAGCAATTAAGTAGCTACTTTTAGCATCAGCGATCGGCGATTTAAGTAGTCGCTTTTCAGTCAGAAGCTGAACGCAATGACCGAACACTGTACCGTGCAAACTTAAGAACGCAAAAATGCGCGATTTCACTGCCGCGCGTTTGAATGTTATCATGCGATGCAGCATCCAAGCTGCGTTAACACCAGCGATGTGCGAGGATGCGTAGCGAGGAATATGCTTGTTAAGAACTATTAAAAACATTAGAAGCTGCACTGAGCGACTCTAGGTAAATGAAGAAATTCTATTGGTTCTTAACAAACACATTCCTCGCTACGCATCCTCGCCTATCTCTTGTGGAAACGCAGCCAATCGCTAAACGCGCTATTCCGGTGTCGCGTCCAAGTTACCAAAACTCAATGCAGAATCGTTGCACACGCAAAATCACGAATCGGTATTGCTAAAAGTAGCTGGTGTGGCTTGGCCGTAAAGTGTGTCCTTATTATTTTAATGGACGCTTCTCCCAAAACGCTAAACTAACCAACTCTCCTAACCATTAGGCCTCCCGCTAGTCTCACCCAGCATCTCGTTGCAGGAGGCACGCTAAGCGCGACGCGCGCGTCCTCCCGCGCGTCGTCCCGCAGCGGCTGCACGTCGGGCACGCTGGAGCTGGAGGGGCGGCGCGAGTCGCGGCGCGCGGCGTCGCGCGCAGGTGCGGCGCGCACGGCGGCCATCTTGCTAATCTCGCGCCACCTGAAGGCCGTAAGGGACGGCGGCGCGCACCCGCCCATGTGCGCCGCCAAAGGTGATACGGATGATGTATGCGGCCCCGTACTGCACGACTCGGTGTTCGAGCGGCGGTGGACGACCGGACCTCCTCTAGTGCCCGATAAATTGCTAATTGACAATCATGCTAATCGTGTTTTGAAACGGTTTTTGATTAAATCGAGACCGCCAGAAACAAGCTCAGGGCTTAAACCTTTATCTTCTTTTCTCTTTAATCTTACTGGACTGGTTGGGTTAGGATTGAACATACAAAAAGGCAGACGAACAGATAACGGGTGACTTTCTTTTGTGGTATGGAATCATAAAAAATAACTATTTACGCTCATTCTTGGATATACTGAACTTCCCTTTGTCATAAATATCATGGGCAAACACAGAGACTAGTATACAAACACCGAAACCGGAAAAAGACATCTAAAGTTGTCATTTTGATTTCCCCCTTCATCGGGCTCTTTCAGCATAATGACTACTTACTACTTAATTTACTTCAGGGTTAAAACTATGTTTCTGTGAAAACTTGATAGAAAAATCCTTAGTTGGCTATACATAAGTACACACTACATCAGATACGTTCTGATAAGTAGCCAGGTTTTCTGGGCTGACAGGCTTTACTAATTTTTATTATAATAATGTCGCTCACCGAACGGAACAGGACAACGAAACAGGCAAAAACCGGATTAAAATTATTTGATACTTTGACACAGATCGTGCAATTTCATTACTGAAAAAAATAATCTAGAGCTTACGGCGGTCCTCAGATTTAAAAGGAGTTGCTCATGAGCATAGACCAAGATCTTTCATATGGCCAGCATCACGGTCTACAGTATTCTCAAAGGGCATTCGAGGAGCGTCTGCTTGGGTTCGCATGTGTGTACCACGTCGCTCGTGTCCGTTAGATGTCGTTTTGGTGTTAGCGGCCACGGAGCGACGGTCTGCGACTGCTCAACGCGTGTTGTTCCATGTGTGCTATTGTGATTTTGTTTGCTAATTCTTTAATTAAACTGACGACGAAGCATAAGTTTTTGTTACAAGTGACACTATTTTTGCAACGAGTTTGGTGTTACATTAAAACTTTGAGAATTGATTAAACTCAGGCTCAGAGAAATCAGTAAATCCGTAGAATCAGTTTAGTCAGTATTTGTCTTGAAGGCTATTTAAGAAGCTTAAACTTCCCATTACACTTAATATATTTTTTTATACTTGGGAAAACGTCCCTTGCCTATGAGGTGATGAAAATTTATACAGCCTAAATTGCCGAAAACCAACTAATTTTTTCATATAAAATGTGTTGTATCTACTTTATCCATGAAGTTCTCAATGAAACATTTTTCATATTACTGGTGACTTAAAATTTAAGGATTGCAGAGCATAGAAGAGACCGAAAACTTAGAACTATTAAACCACGACTACTAACTGCAATACATAGCGCACTTGGACAAGACACCAAACCAAGTATACAATTGGCATCAGGTGATCCAAAATTTTAAGAAGGAACGATTACTGTGAGTTGTCAGTCGCAGGACAATATCCGCTCTTCTCGTGGCGCGAGCAAGATGGCCATGGTTGTTTGTTCCTTCCTTCTGTCTTTCAGGCTTTGTAATTGTTTAAGAAACTGAAGATCGCATTAACCTTACACGACATATTGATCCTTATTCAATGACTGAACAGGTACTTTTGTATTAACGCTTAAACCGAACGAAAAGCTTCGATTTCAATAGCAACGTTTCGATTTACGGTACTAAGGATGTTATTGAGAGGTATTGTACCAATGAAAGCATCTTCAACAGCGAATTTGTTTTCTATAATATGCCAAGTTGCTTTATCGAGCTTGATATTGTAAAGTAAGAGTTTGCTAAGGTGGGCCAGAGCTTCAGTTTCCGAGCTAAGCACGTTTGCTTCACGCTTCAGTAACTGTCACACGTTCCGTGTTGGTTGCATGTAACATTGTATCCAGTGTAACGTAATGTCCGTGATCGTTTGTGCAATAATTAATAACTTACATTAACATAAGTACTTTACATAATATTTGAACGTTATTGTATCTTGAGAATTTTCGATTGTAGCATGAATAGGATTATCTGGCTGATTAATGAATTGAGCTGCCCATTACAATTTTAAGAGCCTGGTAGTTATTTTTTTCTACGTTTGTGAAGGCATGAAGCCATGATTGTATCTACTTTTATATCTGTTTGTATAATTAAATACTTAATTTTGTCATCAATAAGGCTATTTCCATACTCAATATTATGATCTCAGTAAAAGATATTTTGGCGTTACTTGAATTCGCGATACATTAATAACAGCTTTAGCAAGCTTATACAACGATTGGTAGGCAAATTCATTAAAATTACGGTTGTCAATTACCTAATAGTAAGTATCAGTTTTGTCCTATGTATCTAAATGCAACAACAAAATAATGACTGTTAGGTAATTAAATTTGGCACTCATTGGTGCAAGATTGAAGTATTTAAGGCGGCCTTTCAATAAATTGACAATGCTTTTGTTAATGCTATTGCTATGCTATGCTATTCCCAAAACTTAAATAAGTGATTGATTACACCTTTTCAGAAATCTGTTCTCTAGTTAACAACATATTTTCTAATTAAAATTATTGTTTTGAAAACAGCGTCATATTTTGCAATTTATATAACTCCGCCTACATGGTGTCCATAAACTCGAATGGATAGACCGCGTTCAGTCAAGTCTGACATCGAGAAGTTTCGACTACGTAACTTCGATCAATCTGATGAGCATATCCTTTTAGGTTCGCGACGTCCAAGTCTAAGCTCGGTGCAGAGCAGCTCGTCGTCGATTCGTAGCTACAGTGCTAAGCGTTGGGAGCGGGAGCGCGAGCAGAAGGAGCGGCGGCAGATGTCGATGCGGCTGGCGCAGCTGCACGACAAGATGGCCGCCCGCGACGCGCCCAAGCACGCGCCCACGCCCTCCCCGCGCTCGCCCAACAACTCCACCGACGGGCTGCTGCCCGCCGTCTGCGAGATTAGAGAGGTATGTGCCGCGTGTGCTCTGTACTGTGTAATGGTACGTTTACACGCTTTCCGTGACTTGGCTAGCTTCCATAAGCTCCAAGCCTTTACAAACGCTTGAATGCTATTTACACGATTGGGAGTATGTTAGTCTGTTTCGGATAGGCAACCATGGCGCTCTAAGAATAGCATGAGATGATTCGCTATTAGGTAAAGGTACTTTAATGGCGAATAAATACATCTTGAACGTACATGTGGACTATGTACAAAATGAACATAGCCCACAGGCCGCTCTGCACCGGTAAAACGGAGTGGTGGTAGAGGAATTTTTGAATTCACAGAACGCGAAACAGGGCGGACGCAAAACGGTAAACCTCACAATATATCTGTGTTCAGGAGATATGCAGAGGAATTTTAAAGCTAGATTGATAATGAGATGAAATGAAATGAAATGAAATGAAATGAAATATTCTTTATTCACTGTACGGTTCCTTTACAAACTCTTAGTGAACGTTATTTTTTGTTCTGTCTGCTCTGGGTGCGCTTAGGCAATGCTGAGCTGAAGAAAAGAGCAGACGGAGAAAAACTTCAGCCCTGTTTTAAAATATGGGGTATACAATAGCTAACTTTCTTACAGAGTAGCTATGGGCCGATAAGGAACATACGTGACAGCTACCGCATGTGTCAATGTCGTCCCACAGCCATCTGCTAACATGGCAATTTAATTCATTTAAGTCTATTACATCAGTTATAGAAACAGCCTTGTGGGACTACACCTCAATCCCAAGCTTTTTTATCAATTAAATAGTCCTTAAGATCGTAAAAAGCCTTGCGGCACAGGACTTGTTTGACTTTTTTTTTAAATCTGTGAAAAGGAAGGGATTGAACATTTTCCGGGATTGTATTGTATATTCTGATCGACATCCCGATAAAAGAGTGGCTCTTTTTGCGGAGCCTACACTTGGGGAATGCAAGTTTGTGGCCATTCCTTGTCGAAACACAGTTCGAACTATGTAGATCCAAAAAGGTCATAAATTCGTGTTTGTTTTTACGAACATACATTATATTTTCATAAATATATTGCGATGCAAATGTTAGTATATTAGTCTCCTTAAATTTTTCTCTCAGTGATTCTCTAGAATTTAATTTATATATTGCGCGAATAGCCTTCTTCTGCAAAATAAATATTGTGTCGACATTAGCTGCATTTCCCCACAGTAAAATACCATACGACATTATACTATGGAAATAACTAAAATAGACCAATCTGGCTGTATCGACATCTGTAAGTGATCTTATTTTTTTAATCGCAAAGACGGCAGAACTTAGTCTATTCGCTAACCGAGAGATATGGGGTCCCCATTGAAGCCTAGAATCAACAGTTAATCCAAGAAATACAGCTTCTTCAACAAAGCTCATTTCCTCGCCATTCAATTGAGGTTTTACAACATTTTCTTTAACATTAGGTGGTGAAAACTTAATACAATTGGTCTTTTTGTTATTGAGTACTAAGTTATTTACATTAAACCAATTTACCACCTCAGAGAGAGCATTGTTCACATCGTCATAATCATCAGTTTGTCTATTAGTTTTGAAAATTAAGGAAGTATCATCTGCAAACAATACTATCTCGTGATTATTCTCCACCATATATGGCAGATCGTTAATATATATTAAAAAGAGGAACGGGCCGAGGATTGAGCCCTGTGGGACCCCCAAATGAACTACAGACCCGTTTGACATTTTACCGTTCACTTCAACCCTCTGGATCCTACCACTCAAATAAGACTCCAGAAGCTTGAGCGCGGTTTCTTTGATGCCATAGTGATTGAGTTTCCTGATTAATGTTTCATGGTGCACACAGTCAAATGCCTTAGATAGGTCACAAAAGACACCTAAAGCATCCCGTGACCCCTCCCAAGCATCTACTATGGTCTTAAAAAGCTCTACTCCGGCATCTGTGGTTGAGCGACCCCTCGTAAAACCGAATTGATTTTTATGAATAAGTCTATTATTTGTAAAGTGTTTTAGAAGTTGTTCTAAAATTATTTTCTCAAAGATTTTACTAATGGAGGGCAGAATTGAAATTGGTCTAAAGTTGGAGGGATCTGAAGTATTGCCCGACTTAAATAAAGGTATCACTTTACTATGTTTCATTAGATCAGGAAAGTCACCACTCTTAATACAGTTATTGAATATTATAGCTAAGTAGGGTGCTATTAAGTCAATTATTGAACTAAGTATTTTTACAGAGATACCCCAAAGATCAGTAGTGTTCTTAATTTCTAAGGTCTTAAATATCTTTACAATGTGTTTAGCGTCTACGGGCCTGAATATAAACTTACATTTGCATTCGCTTACATTTTTCTTAAGCAATGATTCGGCGGCTTCAGGGGAAGACCTAAGTGATTTAGTCGTCGATACTGGAATGTCAGCAAAGTATTTTTCAAATGTTTTTGCTACAAGTTCGTCTGATTCAATGACGGTACCGTCCATAATAAGTTTATAGACACGACAACGGTCATTGACTCTTCCAGTCTCGGCGTTAATAATGTTCCAAGTCGTTTTAATTTTATTCTTACTAGATTTAATTTGGTTACCAATATGCAATGACTTGGCCGCGATACATACTTGCTTAAACAATTTTGAATAATTTCTAACGTGTGCACAAAAGGACTCGTCTCGATTATACGATCTCTCTTCATAGAGATCATATAATTTTTGTCTACTTTTATGTATCCCTAAAGTCGCCCAATCACTGAATGATTTACAGTTTTTAGGAGAGATTGTTTTTGATGTAAAGACAGTCTTATATATTTTGTGTATATGAGAACATAATGCCCCATAATGTTTATTTACATTTTTATGGGCTGGAATACGAAACCCATTTTCAATAGCACATCTAAATCTCTCCATGCGTTTTTTAGTCACTGGAACGACCACCTTGCTCTTACTAACCTGTCTGTCCATCCTGTAATTAAAGCAAACTAATTGGCCACAATGATCAGAGCTTAAGTTGTTTATTATCATAGATTGCGCTGGTGACCCTTCTGTAAAAATATTATCTATACAAGTAGCTGTGGATTGTGTAATCCTAGTTGGTTGTGAAAACACGTTAGTAAGATTACAGCATTTTAAGACGGACAAAAACTTTTTGCTTATTGCTGAATCCTCCAATATATTTATATTAAAATCACCACAAACAACTATAACTATGTATTGCAAGCAAAGAAATATAATCTCTTATGCCAGATTATTACTATTTTTATTATGGCATATTCATTTTCACGCATTTTTTTTCCTTATTCCAGCTAGTAACAAATCCGGAGCAACAGTTGCAAGGAGTAGACGGGCCATGTTCTAGTACGTCGCTTTACTGACAGCAGGCGCGGTCTACTGACCTGCGGTCCATGGACTCCGTCTCCTCAGATGGCTCCCCTGCCATCGCCTGGATGTAGCCAGGAAACCTCCACGACTGATATCGGGAAAAGTAGATCTAGAACGACAAATTCCAAGGAGTGACTGAAAAACTTTTGATACTCGTTTAGAAATTGTGTAAGTCTCAGTGTGCGATCAAAAGTGATAAAATTAAAGGTTTCAGTAGCACTTCAAAAACCCCGAAAAAACACCGCGTCGAAATATTCGTAATAGGATAGAAATTAATTGTTTTGGGGATGGCATTTCAATCGTTCGTGTCTTTGTTCCTGTTCGTGTCCTGGTCCCTATTGCAGCTGTCTGCTGTACTACAACGATTTCACCAGTTTACGTATAAAATACCTACGCTGGTCTAAAACGGCTCTTACAGTTTACAGTACCTAGTTGTGCTCGTATTTAGGTGGGAAACAAATATAGCTGATGTTTGAAAAAGGAATCAGTCGGGTTATTTTAGATGAAGATGAATAATAATCAGATAATATTGCCTTGAATAATATTAAAAAGGACGGAACTATTGGAATGCCAGCCTTAATTCTTGCCGTAACCAATAGATATGGAAATCAAATAAAAAAAGCAAGCAAACAAGATAAGAAAAAGTAAGCAAAATGTGTGCTGTACTGTAATAAAATTGTTAAATTATTAAGGTTAGTAAGGAAGCGCTTATGCTTCTAGATAGATGCGCTGTGCTCATACCAAGAGAAACTAGCGTGAAAGTACATGTTATTATTATAGACTGTTTGTTAAAACGACGGAATATATTTATTTGTGTAAATTTATAGTTGTATTTAGAGTAAGTCGACGGAAATTGATTTGTTACATAAAAGTTTAATAAACTGTCAATGTATTAATTTATTTAATCATGTTAGATTAAGATGGAGCCAAAATTACGATTTTATTACTGTTTTGGTCTTTGTCATAGATTCATTTAAATTACTTTTAAAATGATTTTCCGTTTCTCGTGTAACATCGTTAACGTCGCTGTCTACAATTACCCTTATTTTGCATACGTCAAAATTATCACGTCGAATGAACAGTGACATAATATTGATATTAGGTATATATCGATTACATGGATGATACTAGGTATTAGATATTATAATATCTTTACCATTCTTACCAGTATTTTTGTATACCTGAAACATTATCTTATGTCAAAGCTATGTTATAACTTGTAGATAGTTCTTGTAATAAAATAATGTGTTATTTATTAGTAATGTAAGTTATTTTTCATCGTGTGAAAATATTAACCCTAAAATCTCTTACTGTTTATAAGTAAGTATGGAAATAGTGTTGAAAAGTCCAAACTTTCATTAATATCGACTGATGTACATATGGATAGTTTCCACGACTTTCCTCAGTCTTCTTCTTCTTCTTAGAAAATAGAATAGGTAAATCTATTTCTAGTAATTCCTGAAAAGAATTTCACTTTTTTAATTTAGCTATTTCTACAAAACCGGTTCACTTTGTTTTCAAATCACAATGCATGATCTTGATCTGAGAATAGAGTTATAATGATGAACATTAAAGTGCCTAATTTTTATTACTTAATTTAAATTTAGAAATTTCATTGCATCAGCTGTCTCTTTATTTCATTAGAACTCATTACTTTGACATTTGGTGTATTGATACAATTACGTCTGCTAGAAAAAAATTAGAAAGGATTTATACAGGCGTATTGCGTTTAATATACATATGTATATGTATACAAAAATGTTTCACAATCAATTAAACATTAGTAGCTTAATATGGTTTTACCCATGTTGATTATACTCTGCAGCCACAAAAGTGCAAAATTTCTGTCCCTTATAAATAGATTGACATGAACCTACTCTTAAAATAGACATACATACTTCTTCATTCTTACATGTTATTTACCTGTCATTGGACAAAAAGTATTATTACAGATTATAAATACTTATCGAGACTCATTTTTGTAAAACTTATTTTCGAATTCTATCATAATTCTTGATAAATTCAATACCTCATATATGTATATTATCATAACATATATTATTTATTTACTTGATCGTTCTGGTGGTTCTGGTTTTGTTTCATTAGAATGTTTCGTATATATTATATAGAAAATGTTTAGTTTGACATTAGTTTTTACGAATAGGTTAACTTTTCTAGTTTACTTATTAGGTACATTGCTGGTTTTTATTAATGTAAATCAACGAAAATATTTTGTTAATTAATTTATATCATTGAGTTCATTTTAGTAGTTTAATTGATTTCTTATTTAGGATAATAACTACCTATATTTTATTTAAGTCTGTGTTAAAAGCAATTTTTAATTAAATGAATTATAAAGTTAATGACCAAAGTCAAATAAATTAATACTTAAATCGTACGGCTGTTTCGTAGGAACGATATGGATAAATATAAATTACATAAATATATTTTTATTATTGTTGAATCTGTCTTGATTATAAAAACAAAATTCTGCTTTAAGTACATAACTTTATAAATTTGATATAAATAAATGAATGGGTTATGCTATTTCAATAAATTCGGAGAATATAAGACGCACACCAGGTATGCCAAATCAAATGTTATGTTTTTCTTCTAAACGGACTTCGTGAAATAGAACATCTATAAAATAAGACATCCTCCTTCGTCCTTACGAATTATGCCATAGCTAAGTTAGATGGTATGAGATATATGAATGAGCTCCCGCCCGCCTTATGATGATGATCACGTAGAAGATAGATGGTTTAGGAATCAAAATCATGCATTCCGTGACTTACCAAAATAATACAAATGGGTGTGCATGATTTTGACGAACATAAGAAAGCGAACGCGATGTTTGTAACGAGTTTTGTATGTGAAATGTAAATAATTATTTAAAAATAGTAAACTTAATAATACGTGTATGTCTATAGTTGAGTGTCATTTAAGACTTGTCCAAAACGCAACTAGAGTTGCAAAAGAAAAATATGCGTAACAAATAGAAACTAATTGTATACTATAATTCTTAGAAACCATGTTGCTATCATCACTTCTATTCTTCCTTGTAATAAGTATCTAATACTAGAAAGTACACTAAGGGTCGTTGAAATCTTTTACTCTTCTAGGAATTAATAGATTATTTTTTAATTGGAAACTCAACTATAGACATATACATATACGATGTCCGCTTGCTGAAAATATTATACTATTGGTTTTTTCATTACATTAGTACTAACTTGAAATTTTTCATGAAGATTCCATTGCTAACTTAGAATTATTTTTCTCACCATCGACAACGGAAAACTGAAAAATATTGCAGATCTAACTGAGGATTCACGAACTTAAACATAAACGTCAATAATTATTATTCAGTAATTTGACTTCATCTATTTATATCTGGTTGAAACTGCAGTAAAATTAACGATGACAATTAATTTTATTTATATTGAAATGAAACGTTACGTTTAAACACGAAATGTTTTTATCATAGCAACAATTCTGAAAAGACGATAAAGCGTATACATATGCAAATATTTGGAATTTCACAGTTCATGAAAATGAAAAGTTAAAACTAAAGTAATAAAGTCCAAGGCGTTAGCCGTATCGTGTCAAGTACCTACAATATCTAATATCTTAAGTACTCTTACTATGTCTCAGTATCTAATATTATTATTATTTTTTAAATCGGATATCTGTTACTTCTTTTAAGTCATCAACAATGTACCTATACGTAATATAATATAACATTAGTTCCTTACATATGAAATTGCCCTTCAGTAAAGAAAAGTGAAACAAGGTTTTTAATGAAATTATTATTTAATCAATCGAAGTATGCGCCGTTGTTATCGATACATACACTTTCGCCATCATTCATTTCTTTGGAAAAAAAATCCTGGGAGCGAGAGTCTATGAACTATTTGAAGGCGGTTTTGACTGCTTCATCAGTTTTGAATATTTTTCCTTGCAAAAATTATCCTAATTTTGAACAAAGTGGTAAGAAATCGGTTTGGGGTAAGATCTGGAGAGTGTGGTGGGTGACGCAGAAGTTTCAGGCGCAGCTGCTCTTACTTGGCGACCGTTTGATGTGCAGTGTGTGGTCTAGTGTTATACAGAGCAGTAGGCTAGAGCAATTTACAAATCTCAGTTGTTTAATGACGAGCTTTTCCATCATTGTTTGCAATTGTTGGCAATACAAGTCTGCAGTAATCGTCTGGCCTGATCTCAAGAAGCTGTGGAAGATAACACCAGCACTGGTCCACCAAACACTAACCAGAAACTTCTATTTGGTCGGTTTTCGCTTAGGGTAAAGTTTTGCCGGTTCTCCAGGGTTAAGCCATTGTGATGATAGCTTCCGATTGTCGTACGGATACATTTCTTATCACAAGTTAACGAGACGGTTCAAAATCCTCTCATTAAGTTGACGATTGAGAAAAAAAACACATCAAGCGAAGCATGTTAGTTGGCTTGCTTCAGACAATTCGTGCGGTACCCACTTTTCGAATTTTTTGACTTTTCCGATTTGGCGCAATGGGATGAGTACCGTTTTGTCACTTATGCCGAAGGGTGCTGCTAATTCAGAAGTGGTTTGAGATAGATCAGTTTCCACTGTCGCCTTCAATTCTTCGTTATTCACTTGAGTATCAGCTCGTCCACGAGGCTCATTGTATAAATCAAAATTCCCAGAACGGAAACATACAGTCGAGTCGTTTCTGCAGCACTGGTTCCACGGTGGAATACGTATTCGTAAACACAGCAATTTTCCATTTGTTCATATTTGTTGATAAAGCAATGTTGAAGCTCAAATAAATGGTGTGAAAACAAAAAATACGAATTTTTTTTTTCAATTATGGCATCGCAAACTGTGTGCATACTGCCAGCGTCAAGTATAATTTTTGCATCAATTTTTTGCCAGTTTCAATTAAACTGGACGAAGTAATAACAAAGTCAGTAAGTAAGTCGCTGGCAGTCTAGTCAGTCCAACATTCAAGTAAAGCGATGGCTACTTTACTAGAACGTGTCAAAAATACATCAAGAAAATGAAAATAAAACAAGAACAAAATATGTCTTTTTCGACTTCCCGCCAAAACCCCCGCTTCAATACGAATTTTAAAACATTATTTTTCTGGCTTTTATGTTGAATGTTTGAATTTGGAATTCCTAAACAAACGGAAGGGGGAGTTTTGGCGGGAAGTCGAAAAAGACATATTGTGCTCTTGTTTTATTTTCATTTTCTTGGTGTATTTTTGAGTTATATCGGATAAAGTTGATGGCATTTTGTTTGATATAGGTTAATTACAGTGCACGAGTGTTTGTGAAATAGAATAACAGTGCTAAAATATGTTTTTCTGCTTGCCTCCAAAATTCCATCGGACACATTCTAGTAAAGTAGCCATCGCTTTACTTGAATGTTGGACTGACTAGACTGACAACTTACTTACTGACTTTGTTATTACTTCGTCCAGTTTCATTGAAACTGGCAAAAAATTTATGCAAAAATTATACTTGACGCTGGCAGTATGCACAGAGTTTGCGATGCCATAATTGAAAAAAAAAAAAAAAACAAACGGAAGATATTTGATTTTAAAGTTGCCAGTATTGAGTATCGGCAATTTCATATAGTGACCTAATATATTATTTTGTTATTAAGAGTCTAGAAATTCTAATATATTTTTAATTTTTTTATTTCATATGGTATTTTTTTTCATTTCATATAGGAAAAATTCAGGTTGCTGACTAACGAAAGTAGTTTTAGCTCCATGTTATACTAGCCATAGTGCATACGTAAGTTTTGTAGGGTTTTAGACATTTTAATATTTCTATTGGATATTCAGTTTCGATAAATTTTTCGTAAGTATTACATACATAGAATCTCTCTAGTTATTATTAAATTTGATAAGTTCACATATCAACTTAAAATCCTCGAACATATCCTCTTGTGTTCTGTAGTAAAAATAAACTTTATAAAAAGTTTGTTAGCAACGATCATATATTTCAAAATTCGAAAAATTAGTAAAAAAGTTACACAGGAGTGTTATTGATTACAAACATATTGAGTTATATAATAATAATATGCAAATTATTATATACCGAATTCAACATTGAATTTTTCAGGACACTGATGGATTTGGGCACCTACTTTCGGTAAATAATAAATAATGGTAAAAGTAAAAAATATATACCTATATTATTACATAAATGAGCTATTCTTTCAGACCCAACGATGACAACGATTTCATGTATTATATGAATATGAATCCGAATACTAGGTAATTGGATTAGATTTAGGTAATAAGTATCAGATATCCGATATTCTCGTTCGATCTCGAGATCGATGTTCGATCTAGAGAGCAAGACGTAACCCCTATGACCCGATGATCATTTTTATAAAGCAGAGCCCTTACTGTAAGTTTGTAAACGCGCAAACGTTACTACTGCGTGAACTGCGTCCGAGTTAAAATTGAACAGATAGATCTTAACCTGAAAGGAATAAGGTCGATAATTAAATTCTTAACGTAAACGCGGTAGCAACGTTTCCGCGCGTGCAGATTTACACTAAGGCCTCCTCAGGTATTCATATGGCAAAATGAACATTGTACTTTTATCATGTAGGTACTTGCCACGACGCGGCTAACCGCTATCGTATATTATAAATTGTAATCGTGATAATAAATTATTGTAGATACATCGTATGTTTAAAATGTCCGTTGTTTTGTATAGCACAAAATTACGATACATTGATTTGGACGTCGATTCTGTTGTGTTATCGCCAATAAAATAAAAAGATGTGACTTGCTGTTTTATTTCTTCTTTTATCATTACTATCCAAAGTCTATGTCTACCAACCCGCATTGGAGCAGCGTGGAGAAGTAACCTCTAGGCCTCCCCAATAATGCGAAGTCTAGTTGATCGAACTAAAGAAAAGAAACTTATATGCAATGCATGACTCGACTGGGGTAGTACCCAGGCGCGGTCGCAGCCTTCATTTTTTGGGGGGGTCGCCAAGAAATTTTGGCGAAGAGGTATCATCTACACATGACTGATGGATTTGGGGCGGGGGTCATGTCCCCTGTGACCTCCCCCCCCCCCCTCCTGGGACCGCAACTGGTAGTACCGCCACTTCATCCATTTCGGCATTTCTTGTGAAAGCTGCTGTAATAAAGGTATAACTCGTTAAAAATGGTGGGTGTGATTCTCTCAGAATAGATATTACCTATGTACTTAAAACAAAAATACATTTCTGTTATTGGAACTTCTAATTTAAAACTAGGTAGGTATGTTTTTCGAAAACAAGTAAGTAACCGCAAATACCGAATTTTTTATAGGTAGGTTTATCTTCTATTTCTTGTTATGTAACCTACTTCCGTTAATCAACAGTATTTTAAGACATATCTGTTACTTTATAGTAATAATATTATGATTAATATACTATTACGCCCTATTAAATTACTTACTTCGCACCGGTTACTCCTGAACATATTATTATAATGAGAAAATCCTTTGGATGATTTAGGTACAATGTAAACACATCAACACTGTCTAGGGATATTTCGTTTAGAGTTCTTTAATTCAAAAAATACTGGCTGGATTATAAATCTTTTTTACAAGCATATTTTTTAGGCCATTTTGAATGATTCCAAATTTGAATTTACGAAAATTAATTTAAAACAAAAGATATTCGCGGCAAACCTAGTGCAAGAGTCGAAAGGTTAAATTTATTAATCATGGTTATTGATCATTTTTTGTGAAAAATTAAAGTTTTATCACAAAAAAGTGATTAATTTTAAATTTATTAGCACTGTATGCATAATGCAGCGCCGCCATTTGCCGAGAGACGAAATGTTAAGGGCAGTAGGCATGCTCCAAGCTGGAGCGACTCAACAGAGAACTGCTGATGAGATTAGGACAAAACAAAACGTCATATCGAGGTTGTGGTCACGATATTGTGCTACCGGTGAAGTGGCTGAAAGACACCCAGGCGGTAAGCGCAAGACCACCCAACGACAAGACCGATTTTTGCAAGTTGCTGCAAGAAGGCAACCAAATGTTATGGCCATGCAGTTGGTTCAAAGGCTTCAGTCTGAACACCAGTTGCTGGTGAGTTTTTTTTTTTTTTTTTTTTATATGTAAACCGAACAAAAAGGCAGACGGGCCGCGTGATGTTAAGCGATCACCGTCGCCTATGGACACGGGCAACCCCAGGGGAGCCACCCTAGCATTGCCGGCTTTGGAGGAGTGCTTTTTTTACAGCTTTCTTGAAGAACCCCATGTTATAGTCCACTGGGAATGCCTCAGCTGGAAGGTTGTCCCATAACCTACACGTCCGTGGTAAAAAGGAGCGTGCAAAGCGGACTGTGGAGGACCGCCACGAGTCCAGATGGTGCCTGTGGAACTTTAACCTTCGTCTGGTGGTATAATCATGAAATGGTGATGTAGGCATTAGTCTGAAAAGTTCCTCGGAGCACTCACCATAGTAAAGTCGGTAGAACACGCAGAGCGAGCCTATGTCTCTTCGCAAGCTGAGCGGTTCTAGCCTGTCAGTCAATCTTGGGTCGTTGACGATTCGGACTGCGCGCTTTTCAACAGAGTCAAATGGGTGTAGCTGGTATTTTGGTGCTCCTGCCCAGAGATGAGAGCAGTACTCCATATGGGGTCTGACCTGGGCTTTGTACAGCGTCAGGAGTTGCCCCGCAGTGAAGTACTGCCTCGCCCTATTGAGGACACCAAGCTTTTTGGACGCCAATTGGGCTTTGTGCTCCAAATGACTCCGGTACTGCACTTTACTCGTAATGTCAACTCCCAAGATACCGACACTTTCACCGACGGTGAGCGCGGTACCCTGGAACTTGGGCGCTATAACAAATGGGGTTTTTTTAGCGGTAAACGCGCAAACTTGTGTCTTCGTGAGGTTAAACTCGACAAGGTTAAGTCGACCCCATTCCGAGACCCGCTCCAGAGAGTTCTCGACTTCAGACACAAGTTTGATTCTACTTTCCTCCACTTGTGACCGAGAGGCATTGGCTCGACAGGTGTATAGTGCGTCTACCGTACTATCATCTGCATAGCAATGTATACTGCGTGATTGTTGCAGCATGTCATTGATATGCAGAATGAATAGTGTAGGAGACAGTACTGAGCCTTGGGGAACACCGGCATTAATGGGTTTCATATCTGAGCAGCATCCGTCAACAACGACCTTAATCTGCCGCTCAGACAGAAAGTTTGCCACCCAGTTGCATAGCCTCAGGGGAAGACCGTAAGATGGAAGCTTCGCTAGAAGGGCCCTGTGCCAGACCCGGTCAAAGGCCTTTGCGATATCCAGGCTGACTGCCAGAGCCTCCCCGTTGCCCTCGACGGCTTCAGCCCAGCGGTGTGTGAGGTATGCCAAGAGATCACCGGCCGACCGGCCCTGGCGAAAGCCATACTGACGATCGCTGATCAACCGGTGCTTCTCGAGGTACCTAAGGAGCTGCGTATTTATAACACGCTCCATCACCTTAGAGAGCAGGGAGGTTATCGCAATGGGCCTGTAGTTGGACGGGTCACTGCGGTCACCCTTTTTCGGGATTGGGTGTACTAGGGCTACCTTCCACGAAGACGGTACTATACTAGTGGTGTAGGAAAGCGAGAATAAGCGCGTTAAGACGGGAGCCAACTCGGGAGCGCACGTCTTTAATACGATCGCGGGGATATCATCCGGCCCGCTCGACTTCTTGACATCGAGGGCTAGCAGAGCTCGTCTGACGGCCTTTTGAGTGAAACGCACGTCCTTCATCGAGCTCTCACACTGCTTTATGGTCGGCGGTGTGGCACCTCCGTCGTCCAGAGTCGAGTTTGAGGCAAACAGGGTACCCAGGAGATCGGCTTTCCCTTTTGCCGTGTGAGCCAGAGTATCGTCCGGTTTGCGTAAAGATGGTAGAGACGACCGACAGAAGTTACCTTCGACAGCCTTGGCAAGCGACCAAAAAGCTCGACTCCCGCAAGGGTAGCTTGATAGACGCTGGCCAATTCTGCCGACGTGCCTAAACTTCGCCTTGGCTATTTGCTTCTTTGCCGAACGGGAGGCAGCGTTGAATTTTTTCCGAAGCTTAGACGTTTCGGGGTCCTTGCGCGTGTGCGCATCAGCCCAGGTTTTAAAAGCTTCTTGCTTAAGGCTAGAAGCCTTAGCGCAAAGTTTAAAAAGCTTAGTGATCAAATTGTGAGGAGAAGACTGCATGAAGCAAACCTTTATGCTCGCAGACCACTTCGTACTCCAACACTACGCCGAGGAAATCGCGGAATAAGATTGCAGTGGGCTCGTGAACATTTGTTGTGGGAAGATAACCAGTGGTCTGAAGTGCTGTTTACTGATGAGTCCAGATTCGGTTTCCATCCTGATTCACGAAGAGTACGCGTATGGTGAGTTCCTGGTCGTGAAAGCCGTCTGCAACACCCTCAGGAAGTCCATCCATACCATGGCGGCGCAATTATGGTCTGGGCGGGAATACTTGCTGGTGGACGCACGGATCTCGTTTGGATCAGAAACACCATGACGGCTGAAAAATACCGTGACCAGGTGCTAGCACCAATAATCTACCCCCATCGAGTGCAAATGGGCCAAGGATTCACGCTCATGCATGATAACGCCCGTCCGCACACAGCGCAAGTGGTGACCAGGTGGCTGCAGCAGCACGACATATCGGTTTTAGACTGGCCTGCGCAATCGTCGGACCTAAGCCCCATAGAGCATGTGTGGGGCATGCTCCAAAGAAGGGCTATGAAGAATTTTCCTGCAAACCTTGCTACTGAAGAACACCTTTTTTTGCATCTTAGCAGGACCTGGGACAATATCCCACAGCATGACGTTGACAACCTGATTCATATCATGAAAAACCGTTGCAGGACGGTTGTTAATGTCATGGGTGGTTTTACTGACTATTGATTTTTTTGCATAATTGCAAAAATAATGGAATTTTCTCCTTTATTTGCACTTTTTTTAAAAAAACACATTTATCGTTACTTTTGCTCTTAATTCACTTTTTGTATTTATATGAATAAAATTTTATTTTTACATAAAAAATATTTTTGTTGTATTCTAAACTATAGTCTGATAAATAGGCTTCATAAAAATATATATATGTTGCAGGCTATTCACAAAGAATTTTGATAAAATTGAGGAAATTCGGAATATCCCTAGACAGTGTTGATGTGTGTATTTATTCACTACTCGGTTGAGTCCACTCATGCTGCTGTAGTGTTCTGGATTTTAAATTTTAAAAGTTAGTCCGGTAAGCCGACCAGTCGTTTGTACCTGCCCACTATGAATTTGTCTCTTGCTCTAAGGAACTAAAAACAGGGTGGTGGATTCAATAAGATGTTTGCCTTCCTCAATCAGAGTTATAGGTAGGTATGTACCTAGTAGTACCCACTAGGTACATACTCGTACTTACATAATTTCTCAAACGCATGTCGCGTCTATTAAATTCCTTTCTCCTGTTGTCATGATATCCACACAAATCATAAAACGCTTAATATTTTTTCAAGGCACCTATATATAACATTTTATTTGCACACGAACCTCAAAGAATACCAGTTTAATTTAGCTAGATCTATTACACAAATTTGTGGTTAAAACGAGACTCCACGCGATGTTTGCAGACCAGACAGACGGTTATCATCAGGAGGATATTTTTATCACTTCCCAGAATTAAACATTCAAAAATAAAGCGAGTAGGACGAAATTAATGCGAGGCCGCAGTCTACTCTATCTTTACAGCCGAGGAATGAGAATGAACGGAGAACGCAGGTGTTTTAGGGGCCATCCAAACTACAAGGTCACAGCGTCACAGCAATACGATGAAGCGGAAGAAGTTTTAACCTTAGAGCATCAAAGGCTATACATATACATATTGCCAGGAATGCCAGGTTTAATGCTCTCAGGATTACACGTACTTATATGGTACGAATGTCACAAATGCGAGTGAAGACTACTCAAAACTCGTTATCAATGAATCCGTTTTTTTTTCTAGTTGATATATAGTTTTTGTTGATATCTTTGGAGTTGCTTTTGCACTTTTTTTGAGTAACCGGGAGTGACGTAAGGTCCGGGATGAGATTTTTATACCTAATATATCTATGCAGCCAATGGCAGGCCACAGAATCTTTCTCCACTCACAATTTTCCATGAACACATGCACATGTAGGTACATGTACATAAAGCCAAATAAATCGATACATTGAACGTTATGATAAAGGAAGACATACAAATAAAAGATATCTGGAACTAGGGTTGCCAAGCGTACTTTGTACTGCAAAGATTATACTAAGTATGGGGAGATGTATTTCGGGACTCCCGCCTCCGTACTACACTATTGAAAAAATATATAGTACGCGAAAATACTATATTTAAATAGATTCAATAGGTTTTATAAAAAAAATTACATAAGTGTTAGCTTTTATTTATTTATGAAGAATATTGTATTAGTTCATTCCATATTATTATGATATTTGGGTGGGGAGCGGTATTTGATTGTTCTGTTTCCGGCACCTTCGCCATCTTGGTTCCGTCAGTTTTTTTTTTTTTTTTTTTTTTTCAATTATGGCATCGCAAACTCTGTGCATACTGCCAGCGTCAAGTATAATTTTTGCATCAATTTTTTGCCAGTTTCAATGAAACTGGGCGAAGTAATAACAAAGTCAGTAAGTAAGTCGTCAGTAATCAGTCAGTCAAGTCAGTCCAACATTCAAGTAAAGCGATGGCTACTTTACTAGAACGTGTCCGATGGAATTTTGGAGGCAAGCAGAAAAAAACATTTTAGCACTGTTATTCTATTTCACAAACACTCGTGCACTGTAATTAACCTATATCAAACAAAATGCCATCAACTTTATCCGATATAACTCAAAAATACACCAAGAAAATGAAAATAAAACAAGAGCACAATATGTCTTTTTCGACTTCCCGCCAAAACTCCCGTTCCGTCAGTTTTATTTTTTCATAACCGACTTCCGGTCGCACGAATGGTCGTTATTTACTCTGATCAAGCGGCAAGCATTCGGTCGGATCGGAAACACTGAGGGATCGAGACGTGGCTAAGGTAAAGTATTAGAAAGTGTAAAATCGTAGATAATGAGATAGTGAAACAAGTACAGGATTAAAGGAATAATAATTAGAGTGTTAATACATATTATGTAAGTACTCCTTTTTGTTCCGGTGGTTGTTAATTAGTTCTTGAAATATTTAGGTATGTGATTCGTATGGGGTGGGTGCAACCCTTTTTTGCGTCGCACTGCTGGGCACGGGTCTCCCCCCATTATTGGGGAGGCCTGGAGCTTACTCCACCACGCTTGGTTGGGTTGGTGGAAAGTTGGTGTGATTCGTATACTGCATAATTATAAAATAAACGTGCAATTTGTAAAGTGTTTTATCTTTTATTTAACGAAAACCCGCATTCTGAGCTGTCAGCCAACATAAGTAGTCAACTTTTATTCTTCCCAAACAAAATACTATATTTTTTTGAAGCGTAAGTACTATGTTTTTTACAGTTTTTTTTTAAATACCTACTAAATTCAGACAAAAAATGTTGGCAGCCCTATCTATCTGGAACATACACATGAGTCTACATAATCTTTATTCTAGAAATCTGACTCATAGTTGTTATACATTACTTACATTCGTATTTAATTAACTTTCTACTACGTTGGAACAATCTATTCCATTACCAATGTCAACACAAGTTCTGTCGTCTGTCCAGTAATCTCAATATGCACCGTGAGTTTTTGAATGAGTCATTTGAACATCTGGCACTGCACTGATTCCTTTTATGTAGGGACAACCTTCGTTTCAACATTGAAAATGCTGAGTCTTAAGGTCTAACATCGTTTACAGCATTTGTAATACCTACTTCTATTTTATGTAATTGAGGCCGGTTTTGACAAAAAAATCTGAAGGGCTTCCCACTGTCGACTCCTATGGTTCCGCATAAAATACGAATACATAGGATTTTTTGCTTTTAGGTGTTGCTAAAGTGGTGGTGTTGCTAAAACATTCATTCATTTTGCAGGCTTATATTAGTTATAGAAGTTCTGGCTCAAGTTCTATAATGATGAAATGATGACCTCTAGTAGAATCTCTTTGAAGCAATGCGTGTCGTAGGTATATTAGGGAATATAGGTAAGTATGTATAATTAATATTGATTGCGTTTTACGATAATTATGTCCATATATAGGTACTTAGTGGTATGTATGCACGTACTTATGTTGATGCGGTAGAATGATTTTGCGAATTGAATCGTCCTGATATAAATCTTATATACCTATATAAAAATGTTATGTTGGTTTGTGTATGCTTCTTAGGGCCGGCGCACATATGGCGGAGCGCAGCGCAGATCATTTTTTCACTGTCAACCTATTATCGACATTGTGCTCATTGCAATAATACCTAAAATCAATCAACACAACAATTGGACCTATTTATGCAAACCGGAACCAACCCACACATGATGATGATGATGATAGTTTTGAGAAAAAGCTGTTTAATGTATTAGACAACTGATGTTTTGTGGATTGGTAAACATGTCATGAAAATGTTTTGTTCTGTCAAAATTTTCAGATCATTTTGATCTTTACAGGGTCGATAGAAGGTGCAATTTTAAGCTTTTTTGTGTACTTAACTAAATTTCGGCATGAGTGTGGATTGGTTCCGGTTTGCGTAAATAGGTCCAATTTTAGTCCTGAAGAGCAACGAAGCGACTACATGCGAAAGGTAGCGCACAGGAACGCGACTGCGCGCTACTCCGCGCGCTTGCGGTTGCCGGGCTCGCCGAAGTGACGTTTCTTTTTCTTCTTTTCTCCATAATCCTTCTCTTTTTTAATTCCTCTTCTTCAGTAATGTAATTAACAGCACGTCACAATCCATCACTTACTTCACGAATGTACACGTTTGATCTCTCGAAAAATTGCAAAACCAATGACGACGGTGTGTCGAGTGAGCAGTCTAGCGCATACTCGCGCATCCGCGCGGATGCACACTCGCCTTCTCAGGTAGAAATTCGCCTAATGTGTCACGCGTTTAGAAAACTTCGCGGCATGCTCTGCGCTGTGCTCCGCCATATGTGCGCCGGCCCTTAAACTGAAAAAGTTCTGCACCGATTGTGCTGAAAATTTAACATGATATAAGTATAATCCGCATAAAGGATTGTTTTTATCTATTTTTTGCATCAGCCACATATCCGCGACCGCGAAAAAACAGTCAATCACAATGTGCCACAGCGAAGCGTGGCAGGGTACAGTTAGTTGTACGTACATACATTGTATACCTACTATAGGTATAGGGAAATGCAGACAAGACACCTTTAGGTTAAATCCTAATATTATAAATTCGAAAGTAACTGTCTGCTACGCTTTCCCGCTTAACTACTGAACCAATTTTTGGAACACAGTGTGGACCAGGAAAGGACATAGGATGGTTATCCTACGGCGACCTATAAAACGGGTCCACGCGGGCGAAGCCGCTGGCAGTAGGATAAAACAGCATTTATATTGTTTCGTCTAGGTATGTTCTAGATACTATCCACAGTAGTACCATAAGAATAAATAATTATTTATTCTTATGGTAGTACCTTACCTACACACAGTATCCATCCCCGTGATGTAATTTATTATATTCGGTTTGGTACCACATGACTGTCCTGTCCCGACATTCCCGGATCTGTGGTGTTCCTACAGAAAAAAAGTGTCACGAGTGATTTGAGTGGAACGTATTAGTTCTCAATCAGTACATAAATGTGCGCCAAATTGTGTAATGAAACTAATGAAATAAAAATGAATACAATAAAAAAAGATAATTTTACATCAATGGATATTTGCAATCAATCTTTTTAAATGTGAATAACCGCGTAGATGAAATGAAACAAATCATAAATTAAATTAGTATATTTGGATTAAGTTGAGAGGCGTTCAACACCGACATAAATAGGTGGTGCGCTGTGGAATGTTTAGTCGACCTCCTCGATGGTGGGGCCGGCTCCGCCCGCGCCGGGGGCCGCGCCGCCCGCGCCGGGCGCTCCGCCGGGGAAGCCGGGCATGCCGCCGGGCATACCGCCCGGAGCGCCACCCGCTCCCTGGTACAGTTTGGTGATGATCGGGTTGCAGATGCCCTCCAGTTCCTTCTGCTTGTGCTCGTACTCCTCCTTGTCGGCCAGCTGGTTCGAGTCCAGCCATTTGATGGTGTCGTTGCACTTGTCCAGGATCGTCTGCTTGTCCGCGTCCGAGATCTTCTCCTTCAGCTTCTCGTCCTCCATGGTAGACTTCATGTTGAAGCAGTACGACTCCAGCGCGTTCTTGGCCTGGATGTTCTCCTTCTGCTTCTCATCCTCTGTCCTGTACTTCTCCGCCTCGTTGACCATGCGCTCGATCTCCTCCTTCGACAGGCGGCCCTTGTCGTTGGTGATCGTGATCTTGTTCTCCTTGTTGGTCGACTTCTCGACGGCCGACACGTTAAGGATGCCGTTAGCGTCGATGTCGAACGTCACCTCAATCTGGGGTACGCCGCGGGGCGCGGGGGGAATGCCCGTCAATTCAAATTTACCGAGGAGGTTGTTGTCCTTGGTCATGGCACGCTCACCCTCGAAGACTTGGATGAGTACACCTGGTTGGTTATCAGAATAGGTGGTGAAGGTCTGGGTCTGCTTGGTAGGAATGGTAGTGTTGCGCTTGATCAGAGTAGTCATGACTCCGCCGGCGGTCTCGATACCGAGCGACAGCGGGGTGACGTCCAGCAACAGCAGGTCCTGCACCTCCTCGGACTTGTCGCCGTGCAAGATGGCGGCCTGCACTGCAGCGCCATAGGCGACGGCCTCGTCAGGGTTAATGGATTTGTTTAGCTCCTTTCCATTGAAGAAATCTTGTAGGAGCTTCTGCACCTTGGGAATACGGGTGGATCCTCCAACGAGTACGATGTCGTTGATTTGAGATTTGTCCATCTTAGCGTCGCGAAGGGACTTCTCGACAGGTTCCATGGTTGATCTGAACAGATCTGCGTTCAGTTCCTCAAAGCGAGCCCTGGTGATGGATGTGTAGAAGTCAATACCCTCAAAGAGAGAATCGATTTCAATGCTGGCCTGGGTGGAAGAAGACAGGGTCCTCTTCGCCCTTTCACAGGCAGTTCTTAGTCGCCTCAGAGCTCTCTTGTTGGTGGTCAGATCTTTCTTGTATTTCCTCTTGAACTCTTGCACGAAGTGGTTGACCATTCTGTTGTCGAAGTCTTCGCCTCCCAAGTGCGTGTCGCCAGCAGTGGACTTTACTTCGAAAATACCATCCTCGATGGTCAGGATAGACACGTCGAAAGTACCACCGCCGAGATCGAAAATAAGGACGTTACGTTCTCCACCGCCCTTTTTGTCAAGGCCGTACGCAATCGCTGCTGCAGTCGGTTCGTTGATGATACGGAGAACGTTCAGGCCGGAGATGGTCCCTGCATCTTTGGTGGCCTGTCGTTGCGAGTCGTTAAAGTACGCCGGAACCGTGATGACTGCATTCTGCACAGTTTTGCCGAGGTAAGCCTCAGCTGTTTCCTTCATTTTTGTAAGCACCATGGAGCTCACTTCTTCAGGGAAGAAAGTCTTATCCTCTCCTTTGTATGAGACCTTGATTTTAGGTTTGCCTCCATCACTGACGACCTCGAAGGGCCAGTGCTTCATGTCGGCTTGTACAGTGGCATCCTCGAATTTGCGGCCAATTAGTCGTTTGGCATCTGAAACAATAGGAAAGGACAATATAGCTGATGCGCCTATTTTAAAACAATGGAAAATTTTAGGCAGTTTCTCAGATTATTTTTATCATTCAATATTTTCAGAGACTCTAGTCTAGTATATTGGTTATCATCATTAAAAGCACACCTTTGTATCCACTACTGTATAATTGCATGTTAATCTTAAACTTGAAATCTCAATGTCATAACCTTGAGAAAAAAAAAACATCTTACTTCATTTTAATAAATGTGGTGTTGGACTTATAGCTTATAACTAATGAGTTGGAATTGGCTTATTCCTGAAACTGCTGAACCAAATTTGATGAAAATTTTACAACTAAGGATTTTTTTAAGATATTAATAATTTAATGCTAAATATGAATAAACCTATACAAAAAAACACAGCAGCTGCATCGGAACATTTAAAAATCTAGAAAAAAATATACATAAAAGAGTTCAGCATCAGAGATCAAAGCCAGTTTTATGTAAATGAAACAATAGAAATGACTTTCCATTGTAATATTAACAATGAATCATTTGCATTCCACCCTGCATGTATCAGATTTAAGAGTCTATGAGATGAGTCAAGTAGGCCTTAAGCTGAGATCAGACAGCTGCACAGAAAGTCACAACTGCAGCTGACTGTGTAAAGTTAGCATCATGACTGCAAAAGTTAAATACTGAATGCAATTGAAATCTATGGACTATGTGCAGTTCCTGTGATGTCTTCCTGTTACTGCACAATGGTTGACTTACAATGATTAATTTTATGGACTTTTATTATCTCCTTCAGTAGAAAATTATGTTCCAGCCAATTCTATTATTTAAATGTCCATCTTTATATATTATGAAGTCAGTGCAAAAAATATGACTAAGTAGACACTCCAACCGACTTCAATGTTTAGTAAAAAATTGTAAACTTGTTGTTTAGAGTATATTATTATTATATTATGAACTCCATGTTTAGAAAAATATTGTAAACTTGAAGGTTAGAGTACATTATGAAGTCAGTGTTTTAGAGTACATATATATTATGAAGTCACGTGTTTAAGGTAAACTTGAAGTTGAGTATACAGGGTGTTTGTTTGGTAGAGGGTCCGAAAAACCAAGTGAGCGTGTTTGGGGACCCATTTGGAGAATACAAGTTGGCCAAAAAAATCCCTGACCCTCCATTTTTTGGTAATTTTTCGGTTTTTTTTTTAATCGGTTTTAGTCAATGTTTTTACTTTAGTTTAGTCTCAGATACATCTTTAGGCCACGCAAAGCATAATTTGATTAGAGCTAACTAACTGGTGTAGACATCATACAGCGAAAAATAAAAATAAATTTTACATTTAACATTGACAATGATTCAAAAAAACCTATGTTGGAGACCTATCTAGCAGTGGAAATTGGGTGTAATACTGTAATTAATTTAGCAAACCTAGCATTGAAAATCCAGTCTTGGACTACCAAGTCAATTGAGATACTTTTAATGATCTGTCAAAACATGACATCCCCATACATTTTGTATGAGAAGTTTTCCAAGCGTGATTTAATGCAACCTTTTTAAGGTAAGGATTTAGAATTTTTTTGGTGCATAGTGTCCAAGACCCTATTGTGATGAAATACTAACTAAAACCTTTCTTTCCGAGAGACATTTGCCTAACAGAGGAAAATTATTGGGATATTATTTAAAGTTGTCTAGCCTATCAATAGGTTGATCAATGGAGGTTATACTAACCGAAAATTGTGTTGTTTGGGTTCATTGCCACCTGGTTCTTAGCGGCATCGCCGATGAGACGCTCGGTGTCAGTGAATGCCACATACGAGGGCGTGGTCCTGTTGCCCTGGTCGTTGGCGATGATCTCTACCTTCCCGTGCTGGAACACGCCCACGCACGAGTAGGTGGTTCCCAAATCAATACCTACCGCTGGTGCTTTCGCCATCTGGAACAATTACGTCAAAAATTAAAACTCGCTCAAAAATACTACGGAACTACTAAGCACTTGACCGCGTCGCGATAGCGCGGAACTCGGCCGCCATTGTGGAAAATCAATAGGTACAACGCGCGAACATTCTGGAAGCGTCGTGATAACTGGTCTAAATTTAACTACTGTAAACTTAGAATTGTGTCTATAATAGGTAAATAGTTGATATAACTCTGAATCTGACCGGGGAAACGAAGTAACAGACCACGTGCTAAGATATGGGGCCCGCACCCGGACAAAGGAAATCTATTAACTACATCTAAATATTTACCGATCAGACTGGAATTTTAGTGGGAAGGTGAGTTATTAATCTTAAAAGTTTTAACTATCTATAATGATGACTAATCAAGAACGAAAAGTTCAAGGAACCACCTGGGAAGTACTAACGCGGTTATCATTATCATGGTTAAATTACAATAAAACTAGAAAACACGCGTTAAAATAAACAGTATAATTCAATTAATGAACAATCAAGAGTAAAATTACTTACTTTGAGTTAGTGTGATAATAAATGACTTCTGTAGACTTCTCGAGTAAAACGCTCAGCAAAGGTGCGCGATTGACGGCTTCTTTTCACGTAATAAAATGGCGCTCGATAGGAGCCAAGGAATTTATATGCAGGCGGTTAATGACCGACGTCACTAGCGCAATCTGGAATATTCCTTTTTAACAACCAATCCTCTGCAAGCGTTGTAAACGTCCTGCTCTCCTATTGGTCGAAACATTTGCCTCCAGCATACATTTTGCAGGGGTGATGCAGCTGTCGGATAATATAGTGATGCATGTTTGAGTTATCGACAAGGTAAAGTATTGATTTTATAAAATTTCCTTTGCCTTACACTCCTGTATTACATAATGATATATTGTAAACATTTAATTGCATCATACCTACAAATAAAAACGAAGGTTTTAGATTGGTATTAGTCAGTGTAATGATATTACAAATATTCCTTGATTTTAAATAGTCACATCACATTGTTAAAATTACAGTTTATTAACTTATGATAATATTTTGCTATTTGTCGTTCAGTGATCTTTCGGCGTCCGTTCAAACTGGGAATTTAAATAGTCAACTTTGCAGATTGAGTTTAGACAGTAATTTATATCAAATTTATTTTTCGTACACCATTAATGACCATTACATTAGCTTCATACTAAACTAGGGGATATATTACGTTTAAGGGAATGTTACTTTAAGTTGGGGTAAAATAATTTTTGTTCAATCAATTCTTAAGTCTATGTTTCTAAATAGACATGAAAAAAAAACAAAAAAATATCATAACTAACCTAACTAACTAACTACACTCTATTTATCTGTGCTTGGAGCCAATAATAAGCATTAGCAAATGCCTGTGGCAGGTGGCTCCACTCTTCCCATACTCTTAGGTGCAGTTACAATATTGTTAGTGTAAACTGATTCTAATTTACTTAATTACTTATAAACCTATAAACTTCATTCTAAAATTAAAGAAAGTTTTACATATAATAACAATAACTACAGCCAAGCTAATATACCTATATAAAATTAAGATAATTATTCATATCTGGTGTTTTTTTTATATAAGCTTAGAGTATATATGTATATATATATTACAGAAAATGTATGAAATCCGTCATTGTATACAATTCTTAGGAATTGTATATAATTCCGGGAAAGTGCCCAACCCGCTGTCGGGTGTTTTCGAAAAGCCCATAAGTCCTCCGACAAGGTAACGACTGTTATCTAACGACAACAACCGGGACCGACGGCTTAACGTGCCCTCCGAATTTTTTTGCCACTAGTGGTCACCCATCTTACACCCGACTTGCGTTCTATGCTAAACGCCGGGCCATGCATGGCACGGGCCTCTTACCATAGTTGGGGAAGACTGGAACTTATTTCACCACACTCTCTCTTGTCGGTTGGTGAAGTATAAAAAAAATCTACCTACTTTTTAGAATATTAATTTAAGTATTTCTGGTACCTTGTTGATTGCTATTAAAAAATAAGGCCACTTAAATAAATACGCTCGTTCAATTATATATAAATTATGGTCAATAACGTCATGTTCATTTATATAAACTTCAGTAAGTGGGCCATGCGATATCTTTACATATTATTATGTAGTATATTTTATGTACTAGAAAGAGACATTCCGCTCGGTTGTTTTGTATGTTTTATCATATGCCTGCTTGCAGAGAGAACATTACAATCAAATATACATTTCTTGTTAAGGATCAAAAATTTTTTGGTAATTCTTGTACTGTGTTTTTTGTTACTCGTTTACGTCATTCGTTTGATTTTTTCTCAGCTCTCCTCCAAAAATAAATTTATTGCCTTTATGATATTTTTGTGTCACAATCGAGCAAGCAACGAAAGAAAGTGTAAAATTTTGCAAGAATTACAACCTTGCATTTAAAGGAAAAGTTCCAACGCGATTAAAAATTATCGATAAATGAATATCGACGATGAACAACCCTTTTGAAAAGCCATCACAGACTACAAAGCCATTTCACTTACACAGATAAAAAGCCACATTTATCGTTTAACATATCAATACCGAACAAGTGGTAACTGTAATTTTTTAAGATTTGATTGTTAAAATTGTATACCCAATAATTTGTAATTAAAAATTTTCAAAAAACCCGTACGGTAAAATGCAAGTGAAAAAGAATAGAATAATTAAAAAACTCCGACTTAAAGAACTTACGAAGAAACCCGAGAAAATCCGTCCGGGCTGCCTTTAAATAATTAACAACTGTAGTTTTGTAGTAAAAACGCATGGGCGTAGCCAACCATGGGCTCAAGATGGGGCAGCAGTCTAAAATAATATGTAACTAGAAAAATTTCACCTGCGGTCTTACCCAGATTATTTTTTTCATACAAAATGGTACAAAAGTACAAAAACTACTTGGGTGCTAAAGGTACAAAAACCCTATAGCACCATGGCTGTGTGGATATAGTAATTATAAAGGTATATATAGTATATATAAATTAAAAGGTTTCCCGTTTTATAATAATAGTTGACCTTGACACAACCAAAAAAATACGGTTGGGGTTACTATACTATATTATGTAGTTTAGCTTTCTATAAATACAATAATTTGATGTTTTAATTTCTTAATACCACGAAATATAATAATATAGTAAATATACTAACCTTCTAGTAGTAGTAAGTCTATGTAAATTGAAAATTCAACTATTTTAGATGGTAGACAGAAGTACGTGGACTTTTTGTCACCAAAGTGTAACATAGAAACTTCAGCTATTTTCTTTTTTCTGTCGACTGTTGAATGTGCCTTTTCTTACGGATATTAAGTATTGTAGTTAGTGCCTAGATAATTTAGTTTTTAAGGTTTGGTTAGATATCTGACTGGTCAGAGCCAAGGTTGGGCAAGAGCCCCATCCTGCCCAGGCGGTGCCTGCCCTGCCCAACCTGCCCATGTATAAACGTCAATAATTTTGAGATATTCTATTGCTTTACTTATTTTTTATGTTGAAATTTAAATAGAGTGCAATATGAACTTTTTCTCGATATTAGGACGCGATTTTATTACGGTATATCCATAGAGCAATTGGACCTATTTACGCAAACCGGAACCAATCCACACTCATGCCGAAATTGAGTTAAGTACACAGAAAAACTTAAAATTGCACCTTCTATCGACCCTGTAAAGATCAAAATGATCTGACAATTTTGACAGAACAAAACATTTTCATGACATGTTTACCAATCCACAAAACATCAGTTGTCTAATACATTAAAAAGATTCATGCAGCATGATAACCTGACAATCTAAAAGAATATAAAAAGTTTTTTTTACATAAAGAACCACAGCATGTGGTTCCTTGTATTTTAAATTTTTTATCAATCACATAGAACCATGCAGGTTGGTTCTTGTTTGCATATTAAAAATGGAATAATGGTATGTGTTTACAAAGACTCACGTTACCTAAGTACATGGTTCTATCTTGTTATAACCTTGTCCTAACATATTATTATTATACTTACAAAATCAAGGAATCATGTTGTTTGAATCTTTGTTGTGTCATTTAGAAACGTACATATATTATTATATTATGTACAATATTCAAGTCAATAATGCCACATTAAGTATTTTAATTTACAAAATTATCTAAATCCTTTTTATTTATTCCTAAAATTTGACACATCGTGTCTGTGTACTTATTTTTAGTATATTTATTTATTTATTAATAGGTAGGTACCCAAATAATGGCACGTAAACAACACTGTGACACATAAACAAAAAGTTTGATTTGAAAAAGTAACTAATAGTTTGCATGAAGAAACGGCTTGCAAACAGTAGGCAGATGAAGCTGTAGGTACCTAATCCTAACTTTTCTGATACATTACTTAACGCCTTTGATGGACCTTCCCAGTGTTTTATGTCTTCTCAACTTCTGAATTCAACAAAAAAATAAATAAAGGAAGACATAGCTACTACCGTTTTGATTTGTAACGCTTATATTGAGGCTGCTGTTGAAAAAAAAGCATAGAAGCACCTCTATATTCACCACTGACCCCTCGTCCTGTCATTACTGAAAATGCCGAAACTTCAGGTGCTATATGTGAAAATACTAATTGTTTTTATAATACTTTACTAGCCTCCAAATGTAATAAATGTGACTACTCATGAGAAATTATTTAAAAAAATTGCTGAACAGTTTGCGGTACCTGGTTCATGGTCCTGGTCAGACCAGGCACCGCTAACGAACGAACGGTGAGTTTTTAGTTTCAACGTTTCCGTTCTGGAAATTTCGATTTACACAATGAGCCTCGTGGACGACCTTATATTCATTTGAATAACGAAGAATTGAACGCGATAGTGGAAGCAGATCAATCTCAAACCACTTCTGAATTAGCAGCAGCCTTCAGCGTAAATGACAAAATGATAGTTATCTATTTGCACCAAATCAGAAAAGTCAAAAACTCAAAAAGTGAGTACCGCACGAGTTGTCTGAAGCAAACGAAGAAACAGGCGTCGCTTGCTGCGTTTCTTTGCTCAATCGTCACAATAATGAGAGGATTTTATCGTTTAACCGTATCGTGACTTGTAATGAGAAAGAGATCCTGTATGACAATCGGAAACGATACCTAATCACAATGGCTTAAACCTGGTGAACCGGCAAAACTTTGCGCTAAGTGAAAACTGAACAAAAGAAGACAGTGGTTAGTGTTTGGTAGACCAGTGCTGGTGTTATCCACTACTGCTTCTTGAGATCAGGCCAGACAATTACTGCAGACTGGTATTGCCAATAATTGCAAACAATGATGGAAAAGCTCGACATAAACAACCGAGACTGGTGAATTGTTCTAGCCCACTGCTCATTCAGGATGTGGGAGCCGCTACACAGGACAACGCTAGACCACACACTGCACATCAAATGGTGGCCAAGTTATATAGAGGCGCTGCGGTTGCCCCAACCAATAACCACTTTTTTCAAAATTTGGATAACTCTTTCAAAGATAAAAATTCAAATCTGATGAGGCAGTCAAAACCGCCTTCAAAAAGTTTAACGACTCTCGCTCCCAGTATTTTTTTCCAAAGAGATCAATAATCTGCCTATAAAATGGCCGAAATGTATCGATAACAACGGCGAATACTTCGATTGAGTAAATAATAATTTTATTAAAAAAACTTGTTTCAGAACAACAGGCCTGTCCCTGAGGCCAAGCTGAATGACTTAAAACGTATGCTACGCCTTATTTATTTGAGGCTATGCCTGATACCGCAAGACACCAACTATTTTACAATAAACTTCTCGGAAACGCAGACAGATGATATTGACGGTTTTTCAGGACAGTCTGATTTTGAAATAGAATTTGATTTGAATTAAGTAATGTGTTTTGGTAATTGAGTGGTTTTGGTACTCCAAGAAATATTTTCGATTATTTATACATTTCCAAAAATATTATAATGATGATATTGATGATACTTTAAGTTAAATTTAATTTTTCAGTAAAATATTACACAAATAGTATGTGAATTTTAATGTTACGCCTAATGTAATTAAAATAACAAAGACCCAAGCCACACACAAACAGTTTTTGCAAAAAGGAACCATCATGTTTTTTTTAAATAAATTTATGAATTATAAACGATATTTATCAAAAGTATATATGAGTTGAAAGAACTAAGTAAGTTGTACAATATTTAAATATAAATATTTTTAAAATTGCAATCAATTTTATTGTATACAAAATTTACATAAAAACGGCTTTTTCTCAAAACTATCAATGTGTGGGTTGATTCCGGTTTGCATAAATAGGTCCAATTAAGAAAATACTCTAATAAACCTTCATGGGTATATCTGTCTCACTGTCTGAGGCCTGAGCCTTAGAGTATCGAAGGTATTGACTCCCGTCAAATCTGAGCGTTTGATATATAACGTTATAACAAATATCTAAATATTCCAATAACATTAACAATATAAACGTAAAAGTATCGGTACCTTTATTCTTATAAAAACACTGCCCTGGCATAAGTTATTCATAAGGACAGGTAACTAATATTTGATCTGTGGGACAGATGGCTGAGATGGTATGAGTATATGACACTGAAGGGTGAGCAGAGTACCTACCTAGAATAAGTAGGTATAGAAAATAGAAACGGTTGAGTCAGTAACTTTGATCACAGAGCACAATTGAAGGGTACAGGCAAAGAACAGGGAATGTCACAATTTTTTGTTTTTTAAATTTTGTACAGAAAGCATATCAGTGTCTATGTTATTACCATTCTCAATCACTAGTTTTTACCACGACTTGACAGATATCGCTAAAAATACGTTTTTGATTATGCCCAAAGTGCAAAGAACTGGGAATGTCCATGACATACCGGTTGAGAAGAAGGATTGTCCAAACCGATAGTTGTCATTTTGAAATTAAATTTTTTCGAGCTTGCGTTTTGTTATTTTGCGTATAAAACAAGTGATGGATTCTTGCTCAGAAAATGACGAGAATTCTCTTAATATTATTAATCATAAAACTACAAAGAAAAGAAAGAAGACTGGTAGAACCGAAGAAGCTTTCATCTCATGAACAAGGCGAATCATGTAACTGTTCAAGGTTCAAATGTTTCGAAATTATAAATTAAATTAATCAGAGAAACATAATAAAATATTTTAATTCATTGGGGAGTGTTAAGTACTGAGCAGAACTTAATTTATCGGGGCTTATAAGTGTACAACATTTAGCAGAAGAAGAAGAAGAAGCAGAAAGTTTGAAGTTAAAATTTGAATATAGATATAGATAAATAAAATTATATCTTAAAACTATGTAAAATACAAAGACTTGATGTATTTGATGCCATTTTGTTCTAGGGAAACACAAGTATTTTATGTATCACTTAAATACGATTCAAAAACTATAGATGTTGTGGATTGAATTGGACATTCCTTGTTTATGTTTGTTTTGTTTAGGACATTCCTTGTTTTTTACTTGCTGTAAGAGGGTTGAATTGCTATAATTTGACAATTACATATATTTCAATAATTAAAAAGTTTGATGATATGGATAATTATATTAAATAATAAGTATTGATTAGTTCTAAGTAAACAGAACTGCAAACTTCGATCTCAATAAAAAAAAAATGACTTCCAAACTTTAAAATGTGTTTTTCTAAAAATGAATTCATTAGGACATTCCCTATTCTTTGCCTGTACCCTTCAATTACTCTAACGAGACTTTGATGCTCTAAGCTCTGTTCCAAGTACTTAATGTTCATCCGATGAACATTATTTTGATGAACTTCTGATGAGCAGCATAAGGCGGCAGCCTTGCATTGCAAATAAAACTAATAATAAAGTCGTAAATATTTTATTAAAAACAGTCCATAACAATACAAAATAAATACGTAAGTAATAACAAATGCCTAAAAATCTACCAATCAAAAACTCAATATCCATTCACTTTTATTCATCATTTTTTATCACTTATCAGTGAGTCATAATGTATGACACCCACTTACGTACGAAATCTGGTGAAACCTTGGTGTAATCTTATGATTCATTATTAAGATTGCCTTTTACTTGTTTCTACATGGATCCCTTTGTAACATCAGAATCTGAACTTGACTGCTGAAAGGTTATGACGGTTATAGCTACGTACTTGTAATGCATTAATCAGCTATGTAGTTTTAAACAAGATCAAATTTAAAAGTAAAATAAACCAGTCACTTGGAGTGCAATTCATAAAATTATCTAAGTGCTTATTGCGCACCTACCTACATTTGGCCTATAGGTAATAACATTAAAAATCACAAAAATGTGCACTACCAACATGAAAGAAATTTTACAAATGCTAATAATAGTAAAAAAAATATTACATATAGTAGTTCTTATGAAGCATTTTTGATATTGCGAAGGTATTTATAGCATTGTTACATTATAATCCTATTATCGGTTTAAATATTAATTGTGCCCAGGTGACAATCCTTTATTTCCTTTTTAAGAAGTTACAATATAACAGTTAACAATATTTTTTATACACACAAGCTATATATTGCATTAACTAATAACTTGGTAGGTATGTATGTTTTTCCATATTTTACTGAATTACAGTTAAAAAAACACAAACTGCATGAAGATAGGTGTCACACATTTTTTAAATATCTGAATATTAATTCCAATAGCACACATACAAATGTACAACTACGTTCAACACACTCAAACCAAAAGAATGTACACTAAAGTGATTTTGGGATGGTTTAAAATTTAAATGGTACCCATGTACAGAATGAACACAACAAACAAAAATTAAATATATTGTGCTATTTTTAGAATATGTAGGTACGTTACTAATATACTTACCTACTTAATTTCTTCCCACCCTTTAACATACATGTACAAAAATTACATTTAGATGAACATAAACACGAAAATGAACGAAAGTTTGTAGTAGGGGCGGTCCCAGGGGAGGGGGACATGATCCCCCAAAATCCATCAGTCATGCGTAGGTGGAAGGCGAAATAAGCCAAAAATTTTCTTGGCGACCCCCCAAATTGAATGCTGCGACCGCGCCTACTTTGTAGCCACTTATTTGATAGTGGTATTTCAAACTATCGCCAAACACAAAAGTTAAGAGATTCGTTAATCAAAAGGATAAAGTACACTTAAACAGTAGTAGGTAGTGGCTTAAAAATAAATAATTAAAAATGCGTGTTAATAACAGAATCTGTGGGGATATGAAATTATATAGAATCCGTGATCAAATTGATCATATATTTTATCTAGAACAACATATATGGCACCAACTTAGAATAATTACAATTACATTATAGAAACCAAGTTCGCGTGCCCAAATTGAAGCATGTTGATTGGTGCCATTCATGGCATCAAACGTCGGGCCGCTCCGTAACCATACAAATGTATTCTCCTATTTTCTTCCTGGATAATGCTTCTAAAGGAATGATTTTTTGTGACAGTATCTAAGTCTGCTAAAGCTATGTCCCTATGTTTTGACTTTTTCAATAAAATAATTAGATCAGAAAAAATGACTTCAAAAATCGTAGAAAATACCTCTTTCATACAGCCCTAATACAACAACCGCAAAACAAATTTGAAAAGTTTTTACGACCAAATAAAAACATAGACTAAGGCATAGACTTATTCTATTTCTTGACATTTGTGAAAAAAATTATTTAATAAACTCAATTTTGAAGGAGAAAACCATCTGAGGAAACAGGAGAATACGAAACCTCGATTTTGTCAGAAAGTTTGTTGATATAATCGGTCTGAGCTGCATCTGTCCCTATCGCACGAGGCGGATAGCGCAGGGCGCAGAGCGATAACAATAGTTATTCCAAAATACCTATTTTTCAAATTCGGTTGAAGCCGCGTTTCCTCTAAAGGTTAAATTTTATCACAACACTTTTTAAAAACAAAAGAAGTCTAATAAAATAACTTTTCAGTGTTTTCAATATTTTGTAGTATTTTATAGTTAATTTGGTCAAAATAAAAATATTTTGTTTGTCAGATGTGACAGCTGTAGGAATCTATTTAGTGCTTCAATTTTATCAGCGCGCTTGTATGAAGACACTTATTCTATACGTATTTATTCTAAGGGCACTAATGCATAATGCAACAAAAAATGTCACTCTAACCTATGCCATGAATATAACGCCTATAAAGTAGGCTATATTATTCATAAACATGTTATTGGGAACAGGTTATTGGGAGATAATAGTTAAATTTAAAAAAAGTCAGCGGAAATTGATTTTAGTATTAATTGATCGCGATATCTTTTTCTTTGGTTTCTATTTAGTTTCTAATTAGAAATATTTTTTATACCTAGATATTGCAAATATAAGACGCATGAAATTGCTATAAAAAGCTAACTATATACATATGGTAGACCTGTAGGACATTTTAAAATAACAATTATATTTTACTTGAGCTTACTTATAAAATGTTTGTTCTTTTCTTGTACTCAAAATATTTTTTGGCAGTGCATGCAGTAACATTTTAATATACTTATTACTGAAAACATTATGTTTAGTAACAATAGGCATGATGACACTATTAAAGAATGAGAGAATAAATGGTTTTACAGAAAAATATATGCTAAAAACGTTCTAAAATATGACCCCGTTTTAATATAAACATTAAGATTAATAAGATTTACAATAAAATAAAAGTATTAAATACAGCAATCGGCCATGTTATTTGAAACGCCAATCAAAAGGAATGACGTCACGTCTCAGTAAAAGTCATCGTGTTGCTTGAAGTTTGACGAGCAAGCCGACGCCATGACACCTACGAGCGTTTTCGCGCTTAATTCAAATTACATAGCAGAAAATACATTAATTTACGTTAAATATTAAGTTTATTGCTGAAATAAACTTTTTTTCGAAACTAGGAGACGTGTACCTACAATAAGGAAAGGTATTTAAAAATCTGTCATCATGCCTCTTGGTTACAGTAATAATACACATTTGCTAAAAGTAGACCTATAATAGTCTGTAGAGAAAGAGAATAGGCGCAACCATATTCCGAACTAATGTAGAATTAATAAAAAGCAAACTATGAAACTATGAGAAATGTCAAAAAGTGCTGCCATTTTTGTTCTCTTTCTGAACAGACTTAACTTTAATGTCTATTTACATTGATCCAGCGCTGGAATGCACCGACGCTGCATTCCTGCGCTAGATCGGCACTGGATCAATGTAAACATGTTTCAATCCAATACAGCGTCCATTGTCCAGCGCTGGATCGGAATAGAATCGTTCCTTTTTCTTTTTTCAATCCAGTGCCCTCCCCCCACGCCGCGCAACCCGCGCCATTGTCACTGGAACCGTGTAAACCTGTGGTGTAAACGCAACGGGCCTTCCTCCCCGCGTACTCGTATAGTGACCACACTTCTGTTTGTCTGGTATACAATACTAGTCTGCCAAAAAAATCAAAACAGGGTCAGAGGGCCCAATCTGTACGCCCGTATCCGAATATAAGTGAATTTTTGGGCCTTATTTTTGGATTAGATTGAAGAAATACTAGCAATATTATTCATTCAATAGCTTAATGTCATCAATGACAACGCTCATCTTATTAATTCATGAAAAAGAAGCGATCTGAGTATGCTAAAAATGATTCCGAAAATGTTAGATCTTACGGACGGATGCTTACAGAGTGAGCTCTCTGTTTTGACATTTTTTGAAGAACTCTACCTATCACTTATCTATTTTCTCAAATTAGCCTTTCCTTTAACCATTCTTCCTCAAACAGTTCATTTGCATCGCTAAGCCATAGAATTAGATATTTTTCGCGTGAAGCAGTATGATACATAGATTTTTTGAGAGTGTTTCTGCTTGCGCTTTCCAAGACGCGGACTACTCATTTTTGCTGCAAACTTGTTGTCACCCTAATAAAGTAAGAATGTCTACTGGAATAAATATGTAAACTGCCTGATCCAGTAGCAATGCCGATCCATCGACGCTGGATCCAGTCATTGGATCAATGTAAATCAGCCCTAATAAAAGTTACAGACAAGCTTGTAGACAACATCCCACGGACATCTATACACAACCTCAAGCAAGATAAGTGCTTGAACGCTGATGCCACTTTATGTGTCTAGCCTGCATCAACACCTTCACTTCACTAATCACTTTCACAAATCTATACAAATAAATAAAAATGGAGTGTCTGTTTGTAATATTAAAATAACCGATTTTGACCACATGGATATGAAAGTATACACTGTATTTATATACCAATTTTTTTTTACCATTTTTCTCTATCTGTCTTTGTTCCGGCTAATGTCTGAAGCGGCTGGACCGATTTTGACGGTACTTTCTCTGGCAGGTAGCGGATGTAATAAGGAGTAACATAGAATTTCTAATACTAAATTCCACGCGGACGAAGGCGGCCGCAAGTACACAATAGAGTTGCTTCACGGATAAAATGGGCACAGCAGTGGTACTTCCGTCGTAGAATAGAACCATGACAGTTGATAGTACTACCACCTACAAAACTGTGTAAAATATTTTTTAACTTTAAAAATAAGTCTTTTATTTATTATTTCTTATGTTATGGATACCATAGGCCATAGAAACACTTAAAGTCAAGGACACAAACACCCATACCAGGAAAAGGTATCTAAGTTCATTATTTAGATTTCTCCCCTACTGTTAATCGAATATTAGCAGTTCAATTAATGTTTGGTAATCGATAATTGGACCTATTTACGCAAACCGGAACCAATCCACACTCATGCCGAAATTGAGTTAAGTACATAAAAAAGCTTAAAATTGCTCCTTCTATCGACCCTGTAAAGATCAAAATGATCTGAAAATTTTGACAGAACAAAACATTTTCATGACATGTTTACCAATCCACAAAACATCAGTTGTCTAATATATTAAACAGCTTTTTCTCAAAACTATCATCATCATCATGTGTGGATTGGTTCCGGTTTGCATAAATAGGTCCAATTAACAGTTACTCTTACTGCCTTATAGATTATCGTACAATGTAGCTGGCTCTCACAGGCTGGACGCAGCGTGTTCGTAGAGTGCAGCAGTAAGTGGGGCTGTAAGGCGGGGACACGCTCACGAGATGCGGAAGTAGGTCTGGTAGGCGGTGCCGAGCGCGGTGGCCAGGAACCACGCGAAGCAGCTCCACCACGTCGCGAAGCCCAGCACTCCGCGCCACACCGCCGGTGTGAACACCTGACATAAGTTTAATATTATTACGACTATGTATATCTCGAAAACAAAGCATCGTACAGCAAAACCCCAAAAACGCATAAATAAACAGGTATTAAGTCTGCTATTGAATAGTGAAGAAAGTTCTCGAAGTCAGTGATAAAAAACAACGATTTCTATACAGTTCGTGATCCGCGGCGAGAACGTATCTATATGTAGCGTACATTGTATAAAGGACGATTGCTTACATCCTACTGTTTATTACTATACATAACATATACATAACTATAAGTGCACAGTAAAGTAAGTAGAAGGTAAAGCTGCGTGTTAAGTGGTCGTAGCTGCCCATGGACTCAAGTCTGATACCTGAGGTAGTACGCAACAGTGTCACTATTATTCTTTACAAGTGGTGTTTCACTTAGGGCCTCGTTCACCATCTCCAAGTAAAATATTTATTAGTTACGTCCCAAGTAAAGTTAATTGGCAAGTAAAAGCTATGAGGACATGTCAATTTATCATGATTAGTGCTTCTCGAACATCATGAAATTGAAATTGCAGTTACGCATAACTTTAACCGACAATTATCGTAGGTACCTGTTACTTTACTCAACAGTGGTGAAAGAGGCCCTTAGTCTCACTTAGTCTCAATAAGTCTATCATGTCTTTTCATTCTTAATTGTTTAGATAAGTTTACAAAAACCTTACCATCTTCAAATTCTCCCAAGCAAGCTGGAACTGTTCTACCTCCTCCACATTCTCCTCCCCTGCACTTTCCAGCACAGTTCCCTGGGCAGCGACCACCTCAGGGGTCTCGTAGAACAGCGCAGACCATAAGTAGCCCCCAAGGGTTTTGTACATCAGCCCCAGGTAGAGGCACATCACGATTGGACAGATGTATTGCAGGGCCACCACGCATAGGTAGTAGAATACGGATGCTATCTGAAATAAAAATATTGTATTTATTAGGGACAGTTTCTGAAATACAATGGTAAATCAGAGTGCAGATTTTGACGTGACATCTAATAAATCGGTGAACGCCAGCTCCACGCACGATAAAGGATGACTCATTGTAACGCTACGCTCATTGTAACGTTACGCTTGTAACGTTACGTTGAGTCTTGAGCGTTCAGATTGCGCCGTTCGTCAACTGTTTATAAACTGAAGTGAATAGTTAATGTGGTTTTCATTGTTTTATTATGACGTTGTCATGTTAAACTATCGTCTGTAAACAGACTTTACAGACAACCAAAATTTTCGTAGCAAATCCGGTCTTGGACTACCAAGTCAATTGAGATACCTACTTTTAATGAGCTGTCAAAACGTGACATCCCCAAACATTTTGTATGAGAAAATGATAAGTAACGTCACTTATCATATATAGTCAAATGACTTCATTATTATTGATTTAAGCGGTAATAAAAATCATGTATAAAAAAGAATTAACAATTATATTACTTTCCAAGCGTGATTTAGTGCAACCTTTTTAAGGTAAGGGTTTTGATTTTTTTGTTCATAGTGTCCAAGACCCTATTGGGTCCAATCGTTTTTGTGTCCCACTGCGGGGTACGGGTCTCTCTCCACTGGCCTGGAACTTACCCAACCGCGCTACTCCAATACGGGATGTTGGAGAAAACTAGGATAGCGTGATTCAGGATTAGGATCAGTTTCAGAAGGTCACCAAAACTGCTTTGAATATTTCTTAACTGCCGTCCGAGGCAAATGGCTCGGCTTGCCCCATGAGACAATGACCTTGTCATTCTTCTTTATAGACACCTTACCTTCTTCTGCAGGTCGATGTTGGTGATCCGTCCCGCTTCCTTCTTCTGCGCATCTAGACGTCGCTGCGCCATGTCGAGGTAGGCCTGCAGCTGCCGCGGCATGAGCGCCACGCGCAGACCCACCGTCGCCACCAGCAGGACCAGTCGCATCGTGTCGAAGGCCTGCGGAGTCATTCTGGAAGAAGTTTTTAAATATCAATTACTGGCCTTGCAACCGCAAAGCTGCGCACCTAATCGAAATTGACGGGGATACCGCTTACGACGATTTTACAAAATGCACATTTCAATGACTTGGCACACCATCGTTGTGATGTCATGTCAACCAACGCTTGACTTACATGGTAATATAAAGGGAAAAACTGTGCCTCCGAAAGCTAGTTTAAAAAGAGTTTAATAAAAAAAACTGATCTTGGATTAACAAACCACCACAATAAAAAAAACGGGTTGCACACCGGTAGTGCCGGCAGAAGTGAAAACTTTAACATTAACGTTGTGCATTTTTGATATTTTGGAATGGTTAGGGAATAATTTCGCACGAGTTGCTTTTATTATCAGTATGTATTATTTTTCATCTAGTATTTTCAGTAGGTTTTCATCTAGCATTTTTATAAAGTGCTCAATCATTTTCTTAGACTATTTCTTCGTTACTTTTTTCATTAATAAATGCACTTTGTTCAATGTCCATAATATATTTTAATTACTTGATATGAACGAATTTTAGAAGTATAGACAGTCGAGCCGTCATCAGCTGTCACCCCCGGTTTTTCGATCAGCACACGTGACCTGACGCGAGTTTCACAGTTTTTACCCATCCCACAAAAGTGCTCAACGCCGCTAAAGAAGTTTCACTTCAAAAAATCTCAGACCAATGTACTTTTTTATTTAGGATCACTACATACAAAAAAAATCTCAGCCCAATGCACTTTTTTATTTAGGATCACTACATACATTTTTTTCAAAGAAATTAACTTGCTATGAATAAAGCCTTCTATTGGTAACTAAATTGATTAAATCGGTGTAGTGATTTAGACATGATAGCAATACAAACATACTCACTTTCGCATTAGTTAGAGAACTATTTATGTCCGGCATGGTAAGCATACAAGTATGGGACAACAGTTACCATGACGCTGGGCCATACATACATACGGCCTGATCGAATATGGAGTCGAAACTAAAATTTATGCCTTGTTCCATAACAAGAGGGTCTTTATGTATGTTTCATAGAGCTGTCGCCTGCGACTTCGTATGTGTGGACTTTGGAATCAGTCATAGCATTTAGTTATATAGCCAGCCTTGCCCAATAAATGGACTATTCAACACAAAAATATTTTTTCAATTCGACTCAGTAGTTCCCGATAAGCGCATTCAAACAAACAAACAAACTCTTCAGCTTTATATATTAGTATAGATAATTGTAGGTGGTAGGACTTTTATGGTTCGCTCAGGGAAGTACCACCGCTGCACCCACTTCTGCAGTGGAGCAATTTTATTGTGTTCCAGTGGTAAGATTAAATTACTGGCCAGACTTACATGAAGGGACAATGTAATGCTCATGTCTTACATCAGCCTCTGGTGTAACAGTGCTACTGCATACAACCTCAGAAAAGATTTATGTCTTCCTTTGCTTGCTTAAGGTTGTCTATATCCATGGGCAGCAGCGCGCACTTAACACCACGTGGCCTGCATGCTTCTCCGTTCATATAAATAAAGATGACCCACAACACCTTTTTTTGGGTATCAGGGGGAAACCTTCAAAAGGTACCCGGAATCTTGGGAGAGGATACCGGGTTACGTGGGATTTGACAGCACTAAAAGCCCCTCGGTGGCATTCCTCTGCACTTGGGAAGGAACGCACTGGTGTCCTTCACACGCGGCGCCCAGAATGGGCTCATCTTCGGGAGAGCACATGGGCTCTCTTACACCTTCCGAAGCTTACGGCGGCATGTGGCCACGCACACACCGCCGTCCTTCCCTGGACTGCTGTCTGGACAGATTAAGCTCCCACTCACACTGTCCACAACCACGGAAGCCCCCTTTTAGTTGTATCTTACGATCAGGCAGGGGATACCGTAGCTCTATTCTTAATCCCGAAGCTACAATGACTGACCCACAACACCTAATGTGGGGGAATCCTAGTGTGAGGTTATGAGTGTGAATTATTACTTATATAACAACAACTCACAATGGTTTCTGCATCCCACTGAACACTCTGACGGTGAGGTACTGCCGCGTCACGGGCCGCACCCACAGGAGCACTAGCACGAAAGGCATCGCAAAGTTCACGTTCAGTAGTAAGGTCTTCAGTTTGTTGTCACCATAATACCTGAAATTATATGAGATCTGTAAATTAATACTCAATGGGAGGATATTGATTATGATGATGAATGTTGTCATGTAAATCAAAAGAACTAAAATTATATTTATTAAAGATTTAAAGGGATTTTTATTTCTTTTAAAACATTGCCTGATGATAACATACTCAGAAAAACTTTATTACTGCTACTTCGCTTCCAGTAATTTATTCCTTCTAAACAATAGATGAAGCGCGCATTATCCGGCGGCTAGCGTAAAACGCAAGCGATCTATGTAGTTAAGCAAAACGGGCGCAGTAGGATGTGAGATGGGTGATCACTATCGCAAAATTTCATGCGCGGCTCCGTGCTTCGGAGGGCACGTTAAGCCGTCGGTCCCGGTTGTTATCGATGGATAGCAATCGTTAAACCTTGTCAGTGGCCTTAAAGGCAGTTTGAGAACATCCGAGAATGAATTGGCCACTAACCCGCCTCTCTGCAAACCTACATTGGAGTAGCATGGTGAAGTAAGCTCTAGGCCTATTGGGGAAGACAGTGCCTAGCGGAGGGATTCAAAAAGGTTGCAGATAAACAATAGATCTAATTTTTTGATATAGGCTAGAGCAATCAAATGAAAATCTTATTGCTTTTAAATGTTTGGGGTGGGCCACCCTTATCACTTAGAGGGATGAAAAATAGACAGTAGCCGATTCTCAGATCCACTGAATATACACACATAATTTCATAAAAATTGGTCGAGCCATTTCAGAGGAGTATGGTAACTAACATTGTGACAATTTTTTTATATAAGATAGATATTATAAATGTAAATCCATTCATATTATAATAAAATAAATTACCCATAGATATAAAACTGTTATCAAAAACTAAATTTAAAAAACAACTAAAACATTGGCTTATAAAAAAGCATATTACAATATAAACGAATTTTTTGAAGATAAGACATCGTGATACATGCAATAAAAATAGTTTGGGGAGCTTTCGCGTAAAATATATTATAAAATGAGTATAACTCTTAACAATGCCTGAGAGCTTTTCATTTTATTCATGATAGCCTAGCAGGAAGCCTTTGTTGGACTATTTTATTTATGCCACTGATTGTACTTAGATAGCTACCAACATACCTCAGAGAATCCCAGTGCATTCTAGCTACTCTGAGACCTGGGAATGTGAACAGAGTTCCAATGATGGCAGCCCACACAGCAAATGAAAACTTCAGGATTAACTTTGATGCTGGGCCTCTGGAACATGAGCGAATTTTGTAAGGTTAATACAAAAGAAATTTTACTTTCAACTTTTTAGTATTTAACCTTAAATTAGTGAAACCATAAAATAATGTAACAAAATTAGATTACTCAGTAAAAATTAGTCATTAATCATTGTGGTTGAAATTTAATGTCAGTATTTCTATGAGACCACCTTCACAGGATTTTTCCTTAGTGAAAGTTAAAACAAATGCCTCATACAATTAAACATACTTAAACAGATGTCAAGTTAAACATACTTACACAGATGTCAACCCTTGATTCTCCAAGAACTTGGAAGCATTCTCATAGAAACTGTCATATGCTGGATCCACGCCTACCTCCAGATTGGATTCGTCCACAATGAGCACCATCATGGCAATGAGCAGAAAGACACAGAATGCCACGATGCAGGTGGAACGCTCTCCCATTGACTCTTCACTAGTGAAGTACTGCTTCGTAAGTGATAAGAGGATTTTGCTGAACACTGAGTCAAGATAATTATTTACTCTGTAGTTATTGGTTTTATTTTAATCAATGATACTATATTACTTGGGAATCTGTTAAAATAGTGACTGTAATGTGAATGTGTAGTGTCTACAATGCTTTACAAACATAATACTAAACAAGTAGACCAATAGTATAATTTACAAAGATATTTAAGAAAAGGATACAAGGCAAATAATACAACCAAGAAACACCATACCATACTCAGGTTGAACTCATCTTTGAGAGGAAAAATTGATGTATATATCTGAAAGTAAATTTGTAGAATAAAATATAAATTACAGCTAAAGTTTACCCTTTCTAAAGATCTAAAAACAGTAACAATTTATGTTGTAATATATTCTGTTTAAATAGTACATAAAGCTCTGTTTATAAATATTTATGTAAAGTATTTCTTTTAACATTGAATCAAAGCCAAGAAGTTTTACAGAGAATTTTAATTAAAGTTTTTAAGCACTGTGGGCCTATAGGTTCATAATAACAAACTAATTTTTTTTAAATGGGTCCATCACTATAGCAATTTTTATATAAGATTTTTCTATTACTTGAGATATATGTAGTCATGATATACAGTAACCACTACAATCTTTGATTGTATTATATTAATATTGCAATTACTTACACTTCACGTTAAGAAATAATATGACTGATGACCAGACAATACTTACCTCTGACATAATATATACAACTGCAGTGTATAGTGAAAAATCAACAATCCACAAGTATTCTGTGTAAAACCTTAAGTGGACCACATCTAGTGCTGTGACAGGCGAAGTTTCTAGCTGGATATCCAAACTTCTAGGGACGTGGAACGTCTCCGGCTTGCCATTGGGCTCAGCCTTCCCGCCTTTCTTCCCCTTTGGTTTGTCTTTGGGCACCCTTGCTAAGTTCTTCAACTCACTGTTGTCGGGATACAAGTACCGGTACAGACCTTGAGAACAAAGCAACCACCTTGCGAACGAATAGCTGCCCAGTTTCTGTATAATTGATACCATGATAAGTGTTATAACCAGCTGAGCGCCGAGAAGTGCCTAAAAATACACAATTTTTCCATAAAATACCGCGCAATCCGTTTACAAAAATCTATCGCAGTCGCGTCCTATATATTACCATGGCAAGTATTTTTTCATTCACTATCCATTCGTATTCTAAATATAATAATTATATTTTATATTAGTCCGGGATCTAACCTCAATTGATTACACCCACACTCATCACTCATCATCACTCATTCATTCATAATAAGGGACTGTCTGTCAATCTGTCATGTCAATACACAGAGCATAGACATAAACCTATGGACCGGCCCTACCTACGAAATTTGCGTGCCTACCTAAAGTAATTAAAGTTGGAACATAAAATGGCTGCTTCTTAATAGGGTTGTGCGTTTCAGAACAACATGGGTAGCTGATATCGATATTTTTGTTTCGTATTATTCCTATAATAAGATTTTAAATTTATTTGCTATTGATATTGATTAATGAACAAGAATAAAACAAGTTTCTGAGTAGGTAACAATTTATATTTGTTCATTGCAGAAAAAAAAACTATTTTAGTATAATAGTTTCTATAAGAAATTTGTTTACTAAGTTTTTTGAATGCTGTTGGAATCGCAGATCAATATAGGCCTTAATAATTGACTTAATTACCATCAAACGATGATCAATATTGTGTGCCGTGTTGTGGAGCAAATACAAGATATTTTCGCACGATCATAATACTCAGTCATAAACCACAAAAAACATCGATATGGGGATCCGATATTTTACATTGAATATAAAATATCGATATATTTTTAATGGACACCCCTAGACAGCAGACCTACCACAACAAAACAAACGCACACATACAAAGAGTACACTTGTAAATACTGGGAACATAAAATGGCTGCCGTGGCACGATGGTGCCTTAACATGACGTTGTTGCCAAAATTAGTTACCAGTGTTACCACTAATATTTTATTATCTTTATTTTCTTATGCAGACATCCATTAGTTAAAACGAGACAGCATGATATTTGTCATGTTTGCGTCGATTAAACAGATATTTGTATAACGTGTTGTTGCTATAGTAGAACAGGGCCACTCAATGTTTTATTCCTACCTCTGTGACACAGAGTACATTTGTATGTCAATATTAAAATTGTCAAATTGACAATTGACAACGACGGGGAAGCCGTAAGACTAGCTTAAAAAGATAAGAATCCAATACCATATCGTCAAAAACAAAAACAAAAATGTACTTTATATTATAGAGTAATTATTAATTATACAAATTATTATATAGAGAAATTGAGCATATAAGAAGACTGATTGTTTACAACAAGAAATAATATATTAGGAAAAAAAATGAAAATAGTTTATGCTGGCAATATATTATTATTTTAATAATTGATAACACTAGCTGTGGCCCACGGTTTCACCCGGGTTGATTCCTACTTTATTACTATGGTGAGACCTACATGCATTATGAATCGCGTGGTGCTCATAGCTTCATAGCTAGAATAGCTAAGTGGTGTGGCATTGAAACAGTCTCTTGAGTACTATATAATTAATTTGGATAATTAATTATACACAAGAAAGAACAATGTGGGATAGTTAAAGCCGGCGTTACTATTGCATATTTTAACATGAAAAAGTTGTCATCGTGATATAACTGCAATAGTTATAATATAAGACTTATGACTATTAAGATATTATGGTATCAAAGACTGTTATTAGATACAAACAGACCAACTAGGCAACTGTTACTGTGACAGACGTGACAGTTAAACTTTTTATGCTGGTATCCCATATTATCTATCTACCAATCTACCATTCCACCATCTGTCATATGACGTATCGCGTTGCGCATGGATGTTGACTCCGCCCGGATAATATTGATTGATTTTTATTTTATTTCGGTTTCTTCGCCGTCTAGGTCTGTTGCACGTCGCAGACAAATGCGGCGGAGCCCCGTCGGGTAGTTTTATTTTGTGTGTAGTGAAAGAAAAACCAGCAAAATGGGGTCGTTGTTTAGAAGTGAGGAAATGAGTTTGTGCCAACTTTTTCTTCAAAGTGAGGCGGCGTATGCATGCGTGTCTGAGCTTGGAGAGTTGGGGCTTGTACAATTCCGCGACGTGAGTATTGGAAATGCCCTTTTTATTACGCCCTTACTTAATACTATTGGGAGCAGACACATAATGGCCAAAATGTATTGTAGGTATATTGATTGACCCAGATATCCAATCGATATTCTCTGCGGTTTATGCGTTGCCCTCAATTCACGGATATGACGGTTTCAAGATATCGTCTTTGATAGGCTCTACTATTTATAGTCTAATATCCTATTAATATATTACATGTATTGCAAAGGCCATTTACATATTGTTTAGCTGTACATCTCTGTACTTACCATGTATTTTCATGTATTACTTACAGACATACACATAATAATATCATATTATCATAATGTTATAAGTTACTTAGCAATATAATGTTATATGTTATTAAATATGGGTTCAATTAGTTAATTTTCCTTTATTAAATGCTATTGCTTAACATAAGATATTTAGAGATATTTTCCAGGGTGGTTCTGGACTCCAGTTGTCCCTCAGTTACAACACAAATGCAAATACAATGATCATTAAAAGAAAGATAATCTTAAATTATGCTTCGTCTGGATTTTGATTGTTGAAATTCTGTACATTTTTTTTTTTCAACTGTAATGGGAATTTTGTGTGGGGATGTTTAAAAGAAAAATAAAGTTAAAACAAACAAAGTTAGTGGCCGGAGCAGCCGCCGCGGTAGCCAGATGTTAGTGGCCCTGCTCTCAAATAAAGGAAAATAAAAAACACAAATAAACAAAGATTTCGGGCGCCAGAGAGCAGGTGCAAGTATTGCAGCGTACTCCACCAGATAGCTAAGAGTCGGATAGACCATTGGACTTCTAATCTCAATGAGGGTGTTCTGTGTGTGAGTAGTTGACAAAAGAAACAAAGATATTATTTTGTTAGGTACTATATTGTCTAAAATATAGATGGTACTTACAAAGAAAACCCTAACATTCTTGTAACTGCTTAAAGATTAAGTAATAGGTTTTAACTTACAGGTTATGGTAGTACTTAACAGATTTCTAAGTAATAATGCGGTTCCAGCCAAAGGTGAAGAATATCCCAAAAGAAAGGTGTAAAGCCAGTCCAGAGGAGACGTCACCCCATCACCTCCGTCGGCGTAAATAAATTCCCATCGTACTCATGGAGTAGATGTAAAGAATCATTTAAAAAAAAAATGTAATTTGGAGTTATAAATTGGATTTGGATATAGTTTACAATTTGGATTTTGGAGTTTAATTTGGAGCACAATTTGGATTAAAAGTTGGATTTGGAGCGCGTCATGGCGCGCTCCACAAAGAAAACAAATTGGGAATAAAATATCCCTTGATTTAAATAAATTAGATTGGGCACATTCTCCCTGTGGTTTTATTTACCCACTAAACTAATAATCGGGCCAGATTAGGCCGGATTAAAAAATATAAAAACCAAAATGCCACAAATAGATCTTCACATTATGAAGATATAAAGAAAAGTGAAGGTTGTCAAATCGTCTTTGACATCGCCAATTAAAGGATACGTTCGTAAATTAGCACTAGCAATCTGTTAAGTTGATTACCGTATGAAATTACAATTTACAAAAATTTATAGTTTTAATAAATAAACATTTCTAAAAATATGTTTTTGTTTTATTTTACGAATTCACCACAATTTAGAAAATAAGTTTTTAAAATTAATTAAATGTTATTACGTATGTAATTAGAAGTTAGGTTGGCATTACAAGATGCAATACCTTTTCCATTCACCTACAACCAACATTAGAAAAAACTAAGTGTCAAAATAAAATAGAAGAGAATAAGGTTATGATGAATTCCTATGTATGAAATGTAAATATTTGTCGAAAATAAACAATAAATTCGTAACGAGCGCAAGGACGAAAAAAGCACGTTACATTTCCCCCTTTTCTGGAGAAAAAAAAATTCAGAACTGAAGGTTCTGGATTTTTTTTTTATAGGTACGAAACCAATAAATATTATATAAACAAAATAAGTACCAAAACAAAAATATACAACTAAAGTTGTACGAACAAACACCTAACATCTTCCAACAACCAAACAAATAAATAAATAAATAACCAAGAAATACTCAGTACTACTACCATCAGGTCTGGTATGCAACCGGTACAATGGAAACACAAAGGAATCACATCGACGAACCATTCCCAATAATAGTAAGTATGTAAGTATAATACTGTTTAAGCATAAAATAATACTAACAAATTAGATTTAATCTAACTAAAGAGAACAAAATTGCTTGGCCAGTATGCACCTGATCGGAGCAATGGACTAAAAAGTCATGCAACGACGAACTAACCGAAGCAAAAAGTTGTGTTTTTCAAATGAAAGAACACACAAAACAAAACATCCTATGCAGGACAAAAATATAAGATTAGGTAATCTTACAACAAATATTGGGATATACCCAAACAAAACAAAATTTTCTGGCTTAGTATGCACCTGACTAACACAATGGGTGTAAAACCTTGTGTTAGCAAACTAAACTCAGAAAAGGCAAAAAGCTTGGTAGCAAGTACCACAAAAGAGTACTTACTGGCCTAGTATGCAACCGACTAATACAATAGGTATAAGAACCTTGTATAGCGAACTAGACTCAGCAAAAAAAACTTGCCAAAAAGTACAAAAAAAACAAGGTTTGCAACAAAGTACAAAAAAGTTGGTAACAAGTACCACAAAAGTTAGCAACAAAGTGCTAAAAAAAAAGTCCCAAAAGGAAAAAAAAAAATTACTGGTCCAGTATGCAACCGGCTAACACAAAAGCGGAAAGCTTTGTGAGAGCGAACTGAACGCAGTAAAAGAATTGGTTGAGCATCCAAAACAAAAAAAAAAGTGTGCAGAAAGCACCAAAAGTCACACTCAGCATGTAGAAATGCTGAGGTAAAAGAGTGTGCGCAAATGTCATGTCCAGGATCTTAAAATTATGATACCTAAACACAAAAAAAAACTCCTACTAACCAACTAACTAAAGTACGCACAACACAAAAAAACTAACAAACTATGCCCAACAAAGAACAAACAAAATGTACAAAGTACAACAAAAATATGTATGTCACACGAAAGTGTTCCACACAACAAAAAAAAACAAAAGAACACACCAAATATGGTATGCAAAAATAAAACAAGGGAGTCCTTATAATGTTGTTAGCTACCTATTTTTCTCACAAATTTTGATATTCCAAAAAAAATTGTGAGTATCCATGGCTAAGATTGTACACCATGAGTGTCATACAGAATTTATTTATTTACCAAGGCCCCTGTCATACATCATATCAGCATACATCATCTAACAAATGTGGTCCTTACATAAAACATCTGCATACATCATCATTCAAACCACAATTGACCTAGGAAAACAAAAATATAAACACTAACAAGAATACTCAATAATTTAGAAGTTGCCTAAAAATAAACCTAGATCTTAAGAATATCCTTAACATGGAATCTGCCAGAAGCATTTTTATTTAAATCTTTTAACAAGTAAACATTATCAGAAATTTTATCAACAATTTTACATTTAACAAATTTAGGTGCTAATTTAGCAGAGAAAAAATAAGGAGCGTTGGATTGTACGAAGTTTCTCCTCCATACTACATCTCCAACATTATAAGAAATGACTTTTCTTTTAGAATTATAATAAGAAGCATTTTTCTTATAAGACCTAGCTAAATTTGCAACAGTCTTAGCAAAAATATCCTCCAAATTAGAAAGAAGCTGGGAATATTCTGAACGACTACTAATAGCGATCTCTGATGGATCAGAAATAGAACTAAATTTATATAAGGAACCATCTAAATAAATCTCCCTACCAAACATAAGAAAATTAGGTGTGTAACCAGTAACTAAATTAACAGTGCCATTAATAGCAGCTTGAATATGAGGCAAAAACCTTGACCAAGTTCTATGATCTGTATCAACATAACATGCTATACAAGTCTCAATTGTCTTGTTGAACCTTTCTACTGGATTATTTTGAGGAGTATACAGAGTATTGTAAAATAATTTAGGAATATTATAATCTTTAATGAAATCTTTAAATATTTTAGATGTAAACTGTCTACCATTATCACAAATTATTATTTTAGGACAACCAAACTTTAAAAATATCTCCCTCTCTAGTAATTTTATAATTGCTTTTGTTGTTGCTTGATAAAGAGGAAATATCCAACAAAATTTTGTGAATACATCTACAACTGACAAAATATTAATATGGCCTGAATAAGATTTAGGTAAAGGTCCAATAATATCTATAGACAACATTGTCATTGGATAGTTAACTAATTTTGGATTAGTCATTAAACCAATAGGAGCAGAATTAGAATGTTTATAAGCTTTGCAAACATCACATTTATTAATATATTCTTTAACATCTTTAAACATTTTAGGCCAAAAATAATGTGTTTTTAATTTTTCAAGAGTTTTATGAATACCAAAATGAGAAGAATTTAAGTCATCATGATTATTTCTAATAGTATCTAAAACATGTTCCCTAGGAATAACTATTTTCCAAGCTAAGTTTCTATTTAATGAATATTTAGGTTTAACAAATTTATACAAAGTATCATTTTCTACTTTAAAAGTTTTAAATTTTGAAGGGTGTCTTTGACAATCCTCAAATATCTTTCTGTACCAAGAATCATAAATATCTTCAGGACACAAAGTAATAGCTGAGATTTCAACTCTAGATAAAGCATCTGGAACACTATGGACACTACCTTTCTTATGAACTACTTTAAATTTATATTGTGACAAACGTGCTGCCCATCTGGCTAATCTTCCAGAAGGATTAGTTAAATTCATTAACCATTTTAAACAAGAATGATCAGTAACAACAGTAAATTCAGTTCCTTCTACATATGGTCGAAAATGTTCTACAGATAATAAAACTGCTAATAACTCTCTTTCAGTAACACTATAATTTTGTTCAGCTTTAGATAATAATTTGGAAAAATAAGCAATAGGATGAGAATGACCTTCATCATCATCTTGCATCAAAACACTACCAACCGCAAAACCGCTGGCATCACAATGAATAGAAAATGGTTTATCAAAATTAGGACACTGCAATACAGGTGCTGTCATTAAAGCATGTTTAAGAAAATTAAAAGATTTTTCAGCGTCATCATTCCACTGAAATTTAATTTTAGCATTTCTTTTACCACTAGTCAATTTTGTCAAAGGAGCAACATGATCAGAGAAATTTGGAATAAATCTTCTATAATAAGAACACATACCAATAAACCTACGAACATTTTTTACAGATTTAGGTGTAGGAAAGTTTTTAATTACTTCTAATTTATCAGGATCTGTATGAAGACCATCTTTATCCACGACATAACCTAAGTATTTGAGTTTTTCTTTACAAAATTCCGATTTAGTTAAGTTAATAGTTAAGCCTGAATCCTTTAAACGTTTATAAACTTTTTCCAAAAGAGCTAAATGACTTTCAAAATCTTTAGAAATCAAAATAAGATCATCTAAGAAACAAAACAACTTATCGTCAAACTCTGGTCCAAATAATTTATCAGATAACCGTTGTAATTCCGCTGGAGCATTTGTCACACCAAATGGCATCCTTGTGAATTCAAATAGGCCTCTGCCTGGAACTACGAAAGCTGTCTTTTCTCTAGACGTTTCTTCTAACAAAATTTGGTAAAATGCTTTAGATAAATCAATAGATGAAAGATAACGAGCATCTCTAAGATTTCCTAATATTCGAGAAATATAAGGGAGTGGATAAGAATCTTTAACAGTAACCGAATTTAGCTTACGCGAGTCCAAACAAACACGAAGTGAACCATCCTTCTTCGTCACTAAAACAAGAGGACTACTCCATGGCGATTTAGAAGGTTGAATAATTCCCTCGGCTAACATTTTATCAATTTCCAAATTTAAATCTTTTAATCTAGCTGGACTCAATGGATAATAACGTTGTTTAATAGGTTCTCCAACTGTAACAATTTTATGTTGTACTAAATCCGTTTTTCCTAAACCTTTATGTTCATAAGAAATATTTTCAAACAAAGAAGTGATTTTATCTAAACGCTGGCGTTGATCGAATGATAATCCTGATGCAGGTACAATTGAAGCAATTTCGAAAGGTTTACCCTCAGAATTTACAAAAGAAATTTCCTTACTCAATTTAGAAAATATGTCAAAACTAATCCAAAAATCCATACCAAGAATAACATCAATGGTTACTGACGGTATTATATTAAATTTACATAACCTAACACGCTTAGCACATTTCACAGGTAATTCCATAAAACCAATAATTTGTTGCTGCTTACCATCAGCAGTTGTAGCAGTAGAAGCTAATTTATGAATTTCAAAACCCATAGACTCGAAAACATGATGAGAATTATTGCCTAAAACACAAATTTGAGCACCGCTGTCCAACAAACCTAAAAATTCACGACCTTTAACCGAAAATGACATATAGGGACGTCTATCTAAACTATGAAAAAGAGTAGCTACTTGAGCTTCAATACTACTATTACTTTCACTCAAATCCTGTTGATATCCCATTGTACACCTTACACTTTTATCAAGAAGCTGGTTACAACTTTCACAAGTCCTTGGAACTGTATTATCCAATAAAACTGCAACACTTTTACCAGGATTGCACTTCTTACAATTTTTAGTTAAAACATTAGGTTGACCGCAAGAAAAACATTTAATCCCTGAAAACTTCCTACATTCTTTATATGAATGACCAGGTAATTTACATTTCAAACAAACAATTTTATTACTTTTAGAAAAAGTAGAAGGTTCTTGTTTAACTATAGAGTTAATAAAATTTGAATTAATAGAATTAAGTTTGTATGATTCAATTTCCTTGCCTAACTGTATAAGCTCATTCAAAGAAATGATGCAACGACCAATAATATGAAAAGAATATTCCGGTAGCATATTATGTTTAACAATGTCCAACAAAGTAGATTCCAACAATGGAGTTCGCAATTTGGCTGAAAGATCCATAATTTCAATTATAAATTCCTGTAAAGTTTCACCAGGTTTCTGTTTTCTATTCCTAATAGTAGTTTCCAGCTGAAAATTGAAATCTCTAGGTGTAAAATAGTCCAAAAACTCAATCTTAAATTGTGACCAATTTAAAATAGTATCTCTCCTACCTCGGTACCATTTTAAAGCAATATCTGAAAGAAGAACTGGCAAAGCCAAAAAGCATTGATGATCATTATAACCTTTAACCGGTTTCAACTCTTCAAGTCTCCGCAGAAATTCAATGGGACAGGTACGCCCGTTAAAAGTTAAATTTAATTTGCAAAAATCAAAATGTTTTTGATAATAGTGGTTGTTGTTTATAACTGAACGGTTTAAGTTATTTTCACTAGAAGACAAAAGCTTATTTTCAAGTGACTGTGGTGTATTCGTTACATTGTCAACTTCTATTAAGTTCTCAAACACTATATCACTTTGTTTGTCAGATTGACTAATATCTTTAGTATTAACATCCATGACTACAAATTATTGTTATAACTGAAGCTATAAAACTAAACTTATTGTGTAAACGAAGTTACAAAATTAAGAAAAGTTATTGTTAATTCAAACAATAGAAAATCTTATGTAAAGTTAACATCAAAACAATGAATTCTAAAATACTCTAATTGTTAACTATCAAATATTAACAAAATTACTTTAACACATCTACTTTATACTTAAAAATGCAAATACTGAATATTAAACACTTTAAACATTACTTTATTATGTCTGTTAGTTTAACTTTACTGTTATAAATTTAATGATAATTACTTAATTCAAAAACAAATATTCTTTATTTATAGACAACCTCAACAATCTAAGTTCAAAACTTTGTATAGAAACTTTGTATTTATTACTTCTATGTGATACAAAACAAAAATTGCAAGTTTGCAAAAACAAAATAACCAAATAAACATAGAACAGGTCCAAACAAAAATAAGGGAAACAAAATAAAGTTACACAACCTATCAATATATTTGTTTTCTAAAAAAAATACAAAACCAGTTACAAGAATAAGTTTGTCAACTTATCACAAGCACAAGTCTAATTAAAAAATTAGCGCAGTACAAATTGGTCTGAGTGCAGACTCACAAAAAAAAACAATTAAATCCACACAGAACAAATCAGTCCCTGTTCTAGGGCCGCCAAATGTAGTGTAAATTTTGTGTGGGGATGTTTAAATGAAAAATAAAGGTAAACAAACAAAGTGAGTGGCCGGAGCAGCCGCCGCTGTAGCCAGATGTTAGTGGCCCTGCTCTCAAATAAAGAAAAATAAGAAAATACAAATAAAACAAAGATTTCGGGCGCCAGAGAGCAGATGCTAGTATTGCAGCGTACTCCACCAGATAGCTAAGAGTCGGAAAGACCATTGGACTTCTAATCTCAATGAGGGTGTTCTGTGTGAGTAGTTGACAAAAGAAACAAAGAAATTATTTTGTTAGGTACTATATTGTCCAAAATATAGATGGTACTTACAAAGAAAACCCTAACATTCTTGTAACTGCTTAGAGATTAAGTAATAGGTTTTAACTTACAGGTTATGGTAGTACTTAACAGATTTCTAAGTAATAATGCGGTTCCAGCCAAAGGTGAAGAATATCCCAAAAGAAAGGTGTAAAGCCAGTCCAGAGGAGACGTCACCCCATCACCTCCGTCGGCGTAAATAAATTCCCATCGTACTCATGGAGTAGATGTAAAGAATCATTTAAAAAAAAAATGTAATTTGGAGTTATAAATTGGATTTGGATATAGTTTACAATTTGGATTTTGGAGTTTAATTTGGAGCACAATTTGGATTAAAAGTTGGATTTGGAGCGCGTCATGGCGCGCTCCACAAAGAAAACAAATTGGGAATAAAATATCCCTTGATTTAAATAAATTAGATTGGGCACATTCTCCCTGTGGTTTTATTTACCCACTAAACTAATAATCGGGCCAGATTAGGCCGGATTAAAAAATATAAAAACCAAAATGCCACAAATAGATCTTCACATTATGAAGATATAAAGAAAAGTGAAGGTTGTCAAATCGTCTTTGACATCGCCAATTAAAGGATACGTTCGTAAATTAGCACTAGCAATCTGTTAAGTTGATTACCGTATGAAATTACAATTTACAAAATTTTATAGTTTTAATAAATAAACATTTCTAAAAATATGTTTTTGTTTTATTTTACGAATTCACCACAATTTAGAAAATAAGTTTTTAAAATTAATTAAATGTTATTACGTATGTAATTAGAAGTTAGGTTGGCATTACAAGATGCAATACCTTTTCCATTCACCTACAACCAACATTAGAAAAAACTAAGTGTCAAAATAAAATAGAAGAGAATAAGGTTATGATGAATTCCTATGTATGAAATGTAAATATTTGTCGAAAATAAACAATAAATTCGTAACGAGCGCAAGGACGAAAAAAGCACGTTACACAACCTTTTTATGTCCTACTACTGGGCACAGGTCTCCTCTCATAAGTGAGTGGGATTTAGGCCAAAGTCCACCACGCTGGCCAAGTGTGGATTGGTGGACGTCATGCTTTCGAGAAATTGTGAATTTCTCTCAGGCATGCACGGCGATGGAGAACATCGTAAATTAATTAAATATCACGATATTTTCCATTACCATGGAGCAGCGATAAATGTGCACATTACAAATTTCTTTGTCAGAGGTGCGCGCCGATGATTTGTACCTGGGGTTGGTTGCGTCGAAGACCGTGGTTTTTTACCACTCGGCCATCGCTGCTCATACATATGCTGTACATATTATGTTGTATCAATGTCTTTCTTCACTCCATTTTCCCTAGTCAAAGATCTTTCTACATCTCATAGTTGTTCATATTTAGACTAGCAAAAATTAAAAGTATATTTAGTGTTAGTTACATAACAGCTGCTACTTGTAATTCCATTATCCATTTTCATGGATTAACCAAAATCATGTGATTTACAAATCTACTTGACAAAAGTGTGATTGATAATTAATACACCTACATTGGTAGATAACATTTTCTACTAATTTTGATGATAACGACAGACTATCGATTGAGAATTAGTTATAAACATAGAGCATCAAAGCAGAGCAATAAAAAAATGTTATATAGATCTAAATTTATTTCAATTATACTTTTGAAATTGGATAAAACCTGTATTAAGCGAATTTCATAGAGTTGTCTGCTAGTTAATAAAGCCAATTTAATTTGTGAATTGGTTTTAATTACTAATTCTGTTATATATAAAGTACTATCAATTTGGCCTGACTTCACTCTGTTGACTTGATTTTATTTCATTATACTCATCTATCTCACTGGAACAGTACATTTTTCTGGGATAAAAGTAGACTGTGTGCCATTACGGACTATAATCTATGGCTATCTTCTTCCCAATCTGTTCAGCAGTTCTTGAGTTTTTAGCAACAAACATCCATCCAAACTTTCATATTTATAGTATTAGTATAACTAGACAGCAATGATAGAGTAACTCTAAGGTAACACTAAAGTAACTGCAGTGAAAGGCAGTGTATCTTGGCTTATAGTAGAATTATTTTCTCCGTGCAGTTTGGGTCATAAATCATAGCTCGGCCTCAGCCAGGCTAGGGCGGTGAGTATGTTGCGCGGGCGCACCGCCGTTATCGATAAAAACAAATGAGTCATCGAAGGCAGGTACACGGCGGGGTGCGGTATACAAAGGATAGTGCATAGTTCATTTTAAACTTAGATATAAGTTTTAGGTGAAAGTTTTATTTTAAATAAATGCGCTGTTTTATCTAATTTATTCTTTCTTTTTTAACTTTAACCCACTTAATGACAAAACTAAATACACTATCAATATCTCTTATCGACAACAATAATGCACGTCATTATGCCCGCCCATAAGGCCCGTGAGTGGGAGAGAGAGCGAAATACTTGCTTCACCGCTCTGATAATTTATGACCCAAACTGCACGGCGAAAATAATTCTACTATAGCTGCATAGATTGCATGTGTTCTATGCTAGCCCCCGGGCCATGCACACTTCACACTATCATATTGCTGCACATAAAAGTAAACTTTTTAAGACATAGCATTAAATAATTTTCTAGTGCAAGTGTGCAAGTAAATCTCAAGTGTCAATTACTCTAGTTTTCACTGGAATATTTCAGATATATAGGCATAATAGATATTTATGTCTATCTTTAAGTGTCACTTATCTCATTGAATAAGAAAAATTCAAGCACATTTCAAATTGGTTCCTGATTTGTTTAGAGATTTCAAAAAGATAACTGATAACAAAATTTATAGTACTACTTGGAACTGATGACATAACACTTTTGTTTTAATTAAGTAGTAGTTATTTAGCTATTCAAACTTTAATGAATCATACATATCTGAATTAAGGTATTAAAAACACAACATTTTAAAAATGCTTGGACTTTTAGTATCACACTAAATAGTACAGTTCTCTTTGCATAGTTAAGCTGGACTGAAGCTCAGTGCTCACACTGCTAATGTAGATAGGTGAATATGCAAGCTACTGACCAACCTGCATTCTGATCTTTTCAAACCAACAACACCGGGTCTAATGGCTTATCAAGCCCTCCGAAGCACATAAGTAGTAGTGTACTAACCTGACCAGATTCATTATTCCTTGTAGTTTGTAGTAATATTATTAATGCATGAAAATGAAAAAGATTATAGTCTACTATAGTATTTTTCATTATCAAGTGCGGAAAGGCTTTCATTGCAAGGAGTTCCGACAAATGTCTACCCGAGCCGAGGCGCAGCAGAAGGTGAGGGTTGACAGTCGGAACTCCTTCCAATGACGGTTCTGCACGTGTACTGAACAACTATTTTTAATACAGTTGCGAAAAAATGAAGCAATTGAATAAAATAATAAAAACTCGCAAAGAACATTTTTGAAAAATGGTGCCAACTGTAAAAGAATACCTATATGCAGAGATTTTCTTTGTTTTCTTCACCCATTCTGGGTAGGCAAAGGGAACTATGCATATACAGCCAAGTCTTCAGTAGAATTTTTTTATTGATATAAAATGAAAATGTTAATGAGATGAAATGAAATGAAATCTAACCTAACTCATTGAATCAAATCATTAAATCTGATATTGAAACAAATTAGCAGCTTCTTTTTAGAAATATTTGCATGAATCATAAAAACTTCTAAAACTTCGTGGTTGGTTTTTTTCTTTTTAATAGACATTATTTTGACAGTTGGGAAAGAGAACGCATGAGTGCGGAAAAGGTAAAGAGTAAGCACGAGTGTGTAATAGCCCACTTCCCGCACGCTATACGTCCCTGCAATACGTCATTTTTTGAGCAACTGTATTAAAAATTAATTTTTGATTTCATGAGTCCAATAAGCTACACATGCAACAAGGAAAAGTTCTTTGCAAAGCAACACATAAGAAATATATTTATGAGCCATTAAGGAAGTGTAAACAACATTATTATTTGTGAGGCTTTATTATATAAACCAGGCCTCTTATCTGTTTACATAGCTATTGTGAAAAAATAATAAGCATACAGCGACTAAGCATTGATACTTTTATTTGTTTATTGTAACCAAAAATTAAAGGATTAAAGTCAGTATAATGCCGGATAGATTTAAAAAAAAAATTAAAAATATTTTATTCTTTTTTAGAATACAAATATTCTCCTTATGAATGGCAACCATTGCACATTCATCGGCTATAGGTGCCCTTTGGGCGATGAGTTACGCTGAGACAAATGATTTGGAGGAAAAAAAATCTCAGCAGCACTCTTTTAAATGCCAGTTGCTCATAAAATTTTCATATACTAGCCTCCCGCCAGCGACTTCGCCCGCGTTGTCCCGTTTTATATGTTCCCGTAGGCTAAAAACCATCCTATGTCCTTTGCCAAGGTTCACTCTATCTGTGTTCCAAATTTCATGAAAAATGGTTCAGTAGATTAAGCGGGAAAGCGTAGCAGACAGACATAGTTACTTTCGAATTTATAATATTAAGTAGGGATATACAGTGAAAACATAATAATTCGTTTTCGACTAAAAAAATGACTGTCATTCTAAATCCAATATGGCGGAACATCCAAGATAGCGGATTAGTTATTTTTTATGCACTTCTGCAATATGGGTATCAAATGAAAGGGCTTGTCGAGATTAATTAAAATAACTCAAAAGTAAAAAATAAATTAAAAGCAAAAAAATCCTTTTAAAAAAGGTTTTATTTAAATGCTCTAAAAAGAAGAAAATAAATCTTTTTTTTTTATTATCATTTTATAACCTCATTAACTCATTATACACAATTTATATGATCATAAAAGGTTGTCGCGCAATTTCAGTTTAATCAGGTAAATACAGGTAGGTAGGTACTTATGCAAACCTCGCGACAAGCTTTTATGATCGAAGGAAAATTTTATTTTCTTCTTTTTTAGAGCATTTAAACAAAAGCTTTTTTATTCACAAGCTTATTTAATTATATTTTTTTGTGACAGTTAAATCCAGATGTCAACGCGTTCCAACGTAAATTTGTCAATGAGGTGCGTCGCTGCGATGAGATGGAGCGCAAGCTCAGGTACTTGGAGAAGGAGATCAGACGCGATGGCATCCCCATGCTGGAGATCCCCGGCGAGTGTCCTGAGGCACCCCAACCGAGAGAAATGATTGATTTAGAGGTAGGTACAAAAAACGACTAGGATAGAAAAAAAAACTTTGTGAAGCATGTATAATTAATCACTTAAAACCATAATGAATTTAATATTAATTCATTATTAATATTAATTCAAACAATTTTTTTTTCCAAAATATTATGGACTTTGTAAAAGCATTTGATACTAACAATTCAGATCTTGAATATTTTTCCATTTTGAATTTTGTAAAACATTAAAATATCATAGTTGAAATGTTTAAAAAAACAAGCGCAACTACATAATTATATAAGAATAAAATCAAAAGGGAAGCAATATCAAAATAAGGCGTTAAATGATTTCGATGCTTTTTTCAATGTACGAACAAAATTTAATGGATTCTCGCAGGCTACCTTTGAAAAGCTCGAAAATGAGCTACGTGAAGTAAACCAGAACGCCGAAGCACTGAAGAGGAACTACCTGGAGCTTACAGAGCTGAAACACATTCTTAGAAAGACACAAGTTTTCTTTGATGAGGTAAGTCTACACGATTATGCAATACAACTCAAATCGTCTTATTAACCAAATCACATGATTTTCTTTTTAAACCAATCAAATCAATTAAACATCAAAGATAATTCGTACGATATTTGTAATTAAGCTTACGAAAGCATATTCGTCGCCTGGTTCTATAAATCACAGATAAGATAATTACTACCGGCGTATCCTTGTGATGCTTGACGTAAAATTTGTAGGCAATTCATTATGATTGCATAGTTATTGTGTTTGTTCATTTACGTCAGAATAGTACGGATCGTATGTTGGATTAATTTTAAGTGATGCTATTCATTTATAAGACTGTTTAGTTACTTGTTGCTTATTTTATGAATGTTAAGTTAAAATATTTACTAGGGCATCAATACATCAAAAATGTAATACATCAAGGGAAATCGACATACTGGTGAATTTCCGCTTTAGTCATAACTGCTGTTGTAGCAAAAAACTAGCTCCAAGTCGATGAATTTTCCAGAAAAAATATAATATTTGACATTATTATTTTACCATCGTGATATTATTTTGTGTTTTCTTTATTTTTGATCAATGTATCCTAAAAGTTAATGATTTTTCAAAAAGACTTTTCGCAAATAGCACTTCTTTTATAGTAACAATACCACTGTATACCTACTAATTATTTAAAATTTGAACTATCATCACACTTTCCCTCTTTTACACTATTAATGGAGGTCGCGGGTCTTTTTGCAAAAATGCTTAAACACGTAATATATGGAATTTTATAAACAGACAATTATCTAATAATTTTTTTTCAACGCCAATGTCACATTGCTCTCGACTGATTCATTATAAAACACTGTTCATTTTATAGATCACATAGATAAGTATGAACAAGTAACAGGTTAACATTAAAAAGCCTCGTACACATTACAATTAAATTAATTTCAATTGATCACATGGCCGAGAGCATGACATTGACTTTGAACCTGTTATTGACCTTGGCGCCATTTCGGCGCTTGTGTGCACAAGATGGCGGACCCATCACGCGAAGAGGAACAAGTGACTTTACTGGGGGAAGAGGGACTCATGGCGGGAGGGCAAGCGCTCAAACTGGGGTATGCAGATTAATTTGAAATACTCTCAGGAGTGTTTTGACTATCATGATTTTCCTCAGCACTGGGTGAAATGATAGATAGTCAAGGCAAATCCAAAGAGCAATATTATTTTTGCAGCGCTTGTACTGTGACGCTGATACGGGAGTCTACCGCTCACCACTCAGGCAAGCATTGGAGACAGCCGGTTTATAGTATATTATCAGAATAACACATCTCTTTAACTTCTTGTGTGATGGAATGATAGCTTAGCGTAGCGAGCGACACGATCCTTCGATTGTCGATTCTAATATGAAGCTTAGAGGTCTAGTCCAGTCCCTACCCAGTGCTAATCAACTGCTGCCTGAGTGAGTTTTACAACTAACAAAGTTTTTCGAACATAATTTATTTTTGAAGTCCATCCATCATGTGGAACGTATACGGGTCAATATGAAACGTGTGATGTTGTATTTTGTTTGTTTTCATACCGTCATGCTTTCTGTATTTGTCATCTTTGCATGCCATTATGATTTATTTTCATGTTTGTAGTCTAGTTCACGTGAGATTTGATTTGTTTGAAGCAAAATTATATAGAATTCTTTTAGTCATAGGTATATCTACTACCGTCTACACTGTATTCTAAACACGAAGTAGATCTTAAAACTAACAATGCAAAATATGCTTATTGGAATTTTAGTAGCTAGGTAACCGCACTGAATTGAATTTTTGCAGACGCGTTGGCGCTACTTTTTTACTACAACAAGCACAAAAAGTTATCAGCCAATGGTGGATGTTCCCTGTGTAACGGTTTCCGCTTATGTCTTGTGGCGTTCTCTGGGCGATGTTTGTCTGTCTACATATTTGTTTGTCCGCTAGCACGAGGGTGGTGCCAGTACCACTGAATCCATGACGCGCGCGCTGATTTCCGACGACCCGAACAAACATATGGGACAGGTCCAACTAGGGTATGTATGCGTATGTACATACGGCACTAGTGTGGCACTGAACCACTAAGTTCTGTGTAAGGTTATAGCTGATCAGCAGTTGAAAAACGTTGTCACCGAATTAATTGACTGTACACGTTCTAGTTTACTTAAAACTCAGCGTGATGGTGATACTTACAAATTTAAGTCATGAATGCAACGATTCCCCTAAGTAATTTACTTTTAATTAGATTCATGATACTTTTAAATCATGCTTTAACTGCAGTGCACTTACCAACTGCTTCTCAACTATAAACATTGCAAGTTCAAATCGAGAAATTTGATTCCCCAACTTTCTGTTCTAATAATGAACGATTTTTAATATTCATACTAACGAAAGAAAGATCGTGAGCAAGACAATCCATCAAGTAGTTCACATAAACTTGACAGCTTTATTATTTGATACAATCAACATTTTCGGTGTAAATATTTGCTGTTTACTTATAGTGTTCTCTGTAACGCATTCACTATAGATCAATTATGTGAACTACTTCAAGGATCTCGCAATTCATCATATTTTGAAAAGTTCTTTGACTTAATCTAGTCAAAAATGTTAGGATATCGATTAATTTTAAAGATTTGCTATAACAACAGACACTGAAAAGAATTGCATGTTTAATACGAAGCAAATTTTACTAATAAAATCTGTGTGGCAGTCGACCGAATTGGACAATAGTACTTATTACTTTGAAATCGTCGGGCTTCCCGACCGTATGGAGATTAATTAAAATTTCAATGGGAAAAATTAAACTTATTGTTTTATTAATTATATTAATTTATATTATCATTGCTTCAATAAACTATTTTAAATTTGAAATTTTAATTATTCTGATACTTAACTCACTTTAAATATTTTGTAATGTGTAAATTTGCTAAAATGTTTTGCTTGATTTATTCCTAGTTTTCGGGATAAACAAGAGTCCTTGGAATTCCTGCCTTGGTTAGTAGTGTACAAAGTAACTTATTAGTAGTTGGGTTGGTGTGTTGTGGAGGATTTATAGTATTTGTTATTGTGTATGTTGAAAGTTACAATTTTATGTTCATCCTATTGATGTCATGGGGATTTAAATGAGCTCGTGTTAATACAACTTTTTAAATCCCGTATGACGTCACGTGAACGTCTCTATCATTAACACTGAAACTTTCACTCTTTGCTTACTAACACTCACTTTATCACACTATTACACCAGTGTATATCAAAAAGCATTATCAAAGGTAACTTGGACTTCAAGAATAGATGATGGACTAGGTGCGAAAATTGTAAATGCTAAAGAGTATTGACGTTATCGTAATCACAGTTTTTCCATAAGAGCTTTACAGTAAGTCAACATTATTTTACTATTCTGGTCCCCAAAAGGTCCCTTGTTAAACGACTTTACAAAAGCGTTTGATAAGGTAAGTCAACATTATTTTACTATTCTGGTCCCCAAAAGGTCCCTTGTTAAACGACTTTACAAAAGCGTTTGATAAGGTACGCACGCAATCTTAACCTACATGTATGTATATGCGTATGAGAAAATGCTGTGAATACGAATAATGATCACCTACTTTCATTTTCGAAATCGATTCTAACAGCGTCTTGGTACGAGTGCCTTAGTTATTAATGTCTATTTCTATTTATTTTGTTTCTTTTTCAGTTGCCTTGTGCTATTCGTTAAGAATGATATCGGTTGAAAAAATGTGCAGAATTTATAGGCATTTCTTAATGAATTTAAAGTTCTTTTAAATGATTCTTTCTCAACCTTGACTTAATCAAGTATGAAGTTAATGATAAATTTACTCGCTCTATTACCTTTTGTTTTCAAGTAACGTTTAGTAGGTACATTATTCAATTCCTTCGTGTTAACAAAGTAATGTACACGTTTAGCAAAGTAATCGATTCCTTCGTGTTAAGCACAGTACAGAACATATGGCTTAGCTAGAAAGAGAGATTTTGCATCACAAAGCCATAATGCCGTGCCGGATCATTGTGAAAAGTTATTTACAACCTATCACATTCGTCTTTGTCAGTTCTACAAGGAACCGCCTGAATTGTGATTAGATTCCATTGTTCTGTTCTCTATGTAGAATTTGAATCACAAAGTAAATTGTGAAATAACAAAGGAAATATGTAACCCTAAAAAAACGTTGTGCTACTTAAATCTAACTAACCAGTAATAGGGGAGTGTAAATATGGAAATATTGAACTTAGTACCATTAAATCATTTCCACGTTAACAATGTGCAAAGCAAACATGTAATTATCGATTCACGTCGACATTAATATGGTATCAAACTAAACAATATCAAAATGAATACTGACACGAATACACTAGAATATGAATCACACGTGTGAATGACAGTTGTAAATTTTTCGTAAATATTTTTGTTTATCTAGAAAAGAAAAGTTATACCAGAACACGAAACAAATTAGACGAAACATCTACGCTTTTAGAAAGAAAACTTTGTTTTCAACTGTTTCTTTGTATGAGGCTGTGTGTGGACAAAATGCACTCGTGAATATTAAACATGTGAAATATTTCGGTTCAAAGATCTTTATTTCTCATTAAGAGAAATATTTTCGAATTACAAATAAAAAAATGGGATTAACTAACACATTCGACGGCACATGGCATGTTACAAATAATAACTTTAACAAAAAATCTACTTATTATTCTGTTTTTTTATTAAAATAAAACGGTGGTGAAACGTGGTACGAAGTGTCGTGAACGGTTGACAAAAAGACGACGATTTGTTACGGACAGAACCAGCGAGCCTTCCTCGTGGTGACACTAAAACCATTTAAAAAATACAGTCCACTTTTGTCCATGGTACCACCACCACCCGGCTTAATTTGACCCACTGTGCTGGTCAGTTCAAGTTTTAATATTTTGTTAGGTATCATCTTTACCGTTAAAATGGTAGCGGTCAATCGCCTTTCCGTTCGTGACTCGTACATTGTCGCTGTCGTGAAAATTATCATAATTTGCTAACATTGTTCGACAACTTTCAATAATCGGCACCTATTAGCAACTCATTGCTCTTCGGATAACAGTAAATTCATATTCCACACTATCCTTAAAATATAACAACTTTTTGATGACCCTCATTCTCTAACGTCAACAAATTTGGTTTTATTAACATTATTAAAATTTATGGCCTATTGAATTTTCCTATAACTTAACAAGTTTCCAAGTTCATTACAAGAATTGAGGTTCAATTCAAATAATCTGCAAAAGTAATTGGTTTGAAAAAGTTATTTTAAACCAATAAAATGCTGTATAGGTCGATTAACTTAAGCTCGCACCTACCCACACATTCACATGATGGTGTGTGCAATATCTGTGAACCCTGTCCAGATAGCACACAAGCATAGAGACATATTGATTTGTATTATACTCGTATTTAGAAAATCGAAAACAATATGTCGAAATCTGTGCTCGAAATTGGACACTTTAAAATTGATCTCTTTTACAATTTAGGTAGGCACCTGTTGTAATTACTATTTCAGTCAGAGTAACATTAATAGTAAATAGTATTTTTATAATTTGTGTGTGTTTGTTCAAGACTACACATTCATACAGTATATTAACTAAATTTGTCAACTGACGTAACGCTCAACCGTTTTCTAACAGTAATCAATTTTAGCCATCGTAACGTTATCAGTTCATATCAGTTAAATCCATTAAAAGTTACTTGACCTATTAAGTGTCCTGAACCGACGAAGGTGTCGATTGTAACTTAAAATGGTTCGATTAAACCATTCATATACACAGTCGAATTCTTTCTACGACTAATAATTTTAGCGTACAACAAACTGTCTATGTCTGTTTATACTTTTCAAGATAAGTTCTTTCGTTTGTTATTCTACTTAAAATAATATTTTTGGAGCCTTAGTGATGCAATCATAAATACATAAGAATACACTTTTTGTTTATTTAGCGCAAAAAATGCATCTTCTTCAGGTACCCTTCCCGGAAACTCTCAATTATTTTAATCATTAAAAGTATTTTAAATCCTTTAAAACAATGTTATGCACAATATCCGCACGTGAACTCAGTGCATACTGCGTGATTTCGCTGTATCGTTATCGCTTATTATTTTACGGTTCATTCTCAATGAATAGCGCAATTTACAATGAGTACTACCTTAGAAGTACCACCCATCATTTAAATGGGTTGTACGTAATTGCAGTCGCGGTGAATACCATTAAGCTTTATAATAAGTTGGCATGTGCGAATGTGGAAAGTGAACAGTAAACGGTTTTCGTTTATATATTTATTTAAGGGTTAATTAAAGATCACGTCAAACGTACGTGTATAATTTTCCATTAGAAATCTGCAAATAATTTGGGCTTCTTATAAAATTACCACTAGATCTTCATCATCGGACTGTTGTTTGTCCTTATTCGCACCTGTCTTGATACGTTTACAGTGAAATCTTTTTGCTTCCGAACCGCAACGGGTATGAAGTCGGTTAAAAATCAATTACGATGTCAGCTTTAATATCATGTGATTGCAAATTTATTTGACCGTCAATTTGTCTCGAATCTAAAACTGGTTTCTCTGTAAATGTATCTTCTAACTGTTTGACTACGTCCGTACCGGTCAGTGCCTTGAACGAAGATTTACTCGTATCGTAATATTAAACGGTGTTTAAATTTGTTTACTGTTGTCAGAATAATTTTTATTGTTAGTATGAATTTTGTAAGTTATTTGTACAACTTGATCAAACTATCAAAAACCACGTTCAAAACAAAATCTATATTCGGAGACATTGATTGTATTTTTCCGTATTTGTATTAATAATAATTAATATGGATTTGTCATGTGATAAATGACTATAGATAGATATTTTACTAAAATCGTCGTTCGAATTGGAATGGCAAATGTTTTTAGTGTGTGTGAGACTGGTCAACAATTTTTCTTGTTCATGAGGAAAATGTTACTAAGTTGTATATTATTGATATTATACGAAACAGGTCTAGATGTCTGCCTTTTGTATTCCCTATAAATTAATAACCTAGAAGGCACGTAGGTGGAAGGAATAGGAAAATACAGCTATGTCATGTGCAGGCAGTAGAATGATGTATTTTTTAGACGTCATTAAAATTTTTAAGTTGTAAAAGAAATTGCTTAATACATTTTAATATTATACTACGCAATTAAGAAGACACATGTTTATGAACCGTAACAGTTAAGATTCATGTGAAAGTAACTGTAACATAAAAGTTATTTAATTACGTTCTAAGACGTTGTTTACGTATTATCGGCTTATTGTACACAAAAGTAAATTCCGAAGAAGCTCACATACACAGATCATTTGTCTTTCACCAGACTTGGCTCTCAGCCAAGGTGAGGCCTCTTACATCATTCCATCCAAAAAACCTAACGTACAAAATTGCGCTCAAACACTTGAATTCAAATTACATTTTTCAAGAACTACGATGATTTGACTGCAAACACAATTCAATTTATACTAAAATCAGATGTTAATAAAGTTTATTTCAAAATAGTTTAAGCGGCCGCATTTAAGGAAATCAGAAATAAATTGACGTACTGTAAATTGTTTTGAATAGAGTTGTACATTACCGGTTGTCGATAGACCAAAAATCGAGAGAAAATTCCGAAAATTCGAGAGAGAATTTACATAGTGAAAAATATATGATTATATTTTTGAAATCAGAAGAATTACATTTGATTTTTAATTTATGTTTTTTTTGTTTATAAATTAACTTCTATTCCATAAAAATTGTAAGTAGGTACCTTATTGCGGGTTATGCCATTTATTGTATCCCATTTTTTAAATGCTTTACAAATTTAATCAAAACCTGGGATATTGGGTCTTAGATACACACACAAATACCCTAACCCGTAAAAGAACCATAGATGTGGTGCCGGCCGTATAGACAAGTAGTAAATTATAAATAGGTATAAATTAATTATCTTTAATTTTACCACAGTGGTAATGTAACGTCATTCAGTAGTATAAAAGTCATGTGATTTTATAGCCTACGTTAAACCTTGAAATTTAGGTTGTCAGGTAAAACGTATTTTATCTGAATTAATTGTTATTTTATCATTCAAGAAGCATTACGTTGATAATATAGATTACTGAACAGCGATATACATAAGCGTACAATTGTGATGTGATGATTACGCCGATTTTTTGTATTATTGTATGGCTGCAACCCCTTTTACGTCCCACTGCTGGGCACGGGTCTCTTCCCATTATTGGGGAGGCCTGGAGTTTACTCCACCACGCTGCTCCAAAGCGGGCTGGTGTATCATTGTATGATGGCTCTTGCGTTTGACTTTCGGATAAGACACGGGATTTGGGATGTGTTTTCTTAAGTAAATTTTAGTTTTTATAAAGTTGTCTCTTTGGCCATTTACGGTGTACGCACAGCACAGGGAATGGGCCTGTTTAAGTAATCGAGTAGGTTCTATTAAAATTAATATTTAATTAAAAATTTAGGGCTGTATGTATTTTTAATGCCGCACCATAAAAAAATTACTTACCAAAATAAATTTGTCCAAAAAATGAAAAAAAAATTTGGCTGAGCCACCCTTAACACTTAATTTTAGGTTAATAAAAATTAGTTATAAACCTATTCTCATACCTACTGAATATACATATTAAATTTCATCAAAATCGGTCTTGCCGTTTCGGAGGAGTATAGACACTGTGACAGAGGAATTTTATATATTAGATTATGGACAGCCTCCGTGGCGTAGTGGGTGATGAGCCGACTGCGAAACGTGAGGTCGTGGGTTCGATTTCCACCCAGGACAAATATTTGTGTGATGAACATGACTATTTGTTCCGTGTCTGGGTGTTAATTATCTATTTAAGTATGTATTTAGAATTATATAAGTATGTTTATCAGCTTTCTGATTACCATAGTACAAGCTCTGCTTAGTTTGGAATCAGATGGTGTTGTGTGAATTGTCCAAAAATATTTATTTATATTATTATTGACTAGCGGCCGCCCGCGACTTCGTCCGCGTGAACTTTGGTATGAAATTTTTCCTGAATTTTCTTTACTATAAACCTCACGCAGCCCGAGACCTTTCCAACGAATGCAAAACCGTGGAAATCGGTTCGTGCGTTCTGGAGTTATAGCGTCAGGAAGGAAAACCCGACTTATTTTTGTATGGTAGATTATTTATAAGAGTTATAATATAGCAGAAAGTTACGGATAATGACTTTGTCATGATTCACTTATTTAGTTCTTAGTTCTTACTTACTTGAAACGGGGCTTAATAATAAGTTTAAAGAGAAATTCAAAACTATACAAGTATACATGGTCGGGAATGCCCCAGAGCGAACAATACTGGGAATAAACGTCCGTGACAATGCAGCTCTTACTCATTCTCACGTGACATCCTATAAAATCATAAAGGCACACTCAACTGTGCAACAGACAGAGACATTCAAACTGTTATCACCTCTAATTCAAACATAATTGTGCTTATAATAGAATGCACTGTCACCATAACGACAGATGGTAATGACTACACACTGTTCTATGTAAATTAATCTTCTTGACTGCCTGTAATGAGACTGTTGTATAACTTGACGGTACTTTTGAGTCTAATAGTAACAATAATCCATATTGAAAAAGGCAGTTGTTAATTGTGGTTAAAACAACTGGCGTGGAAGAGTCGCTAATTGTTAATTGAAAAGTTAATGGCCAGAAAAATAACAAAGCAATAATTAATGTACTTAAAGCAAATAGCGGAAACAGTAGCTCATGACAAATATATTTTGCTACCTGAATTTTTCGTATGTTATAATAATAATATCAATAAATAACGTTTCACACTCATGCAATCCCTACTATCCCTACTAATATTTTATATTATCAATTCAAAAGTAACTCTGTCTGTTTGTCTGTATGTCTGCTACGCTTTCACACTTAAACTACTGAACCAATTTTTAAGAAATTTGGAACACAGAGTGGACCTTGGGAAAGGACATAGGATGGTTTATATCCTACGGGAACCTAAAAACGGGCCCACGTGGGCAAAGCCGCTGGCGGAAGGCTAGTAATTAATAATATAACTTCGTGGAATTTTTGTTTTTTTTAGTATTTTTTTTTAAATTTGTAATGGTGAATTAAAAATTTATAAATACGCTCTGCTGATGTAAAAACTAGTTACTGTTGGTATCATAATAATATGGCGAGTTTTATAGTAGGATTTATCTCCATTCCACAACATCTACATTCCACATTCATGACACACTTTAAAAAGAATACTCTGATTTGCAAAGATATCATTTATCATGAACCGAAGCGGAATTCTAATTATTACATAATTAATTAACTATATAAATATTATCCGTTACAAAGAATTGCAAAATGTCTGTTAACAGATTTAAGAGTTCTTGTTAATCTGTTTGAAAAGCGTCGTATTGTACATATTAAGAATAACACGATTTGCAAATATTTACTGTTATCGGGTATAGCAGTGCAAAACCTTTGGCAATTCTCCAATATCATTTGAGGTCAGTTACTTTATTACGTACGCTACAGACGCCGCTTCAATGACGTTGGAAATGTTGTAAATACATCGCAGACTTTTCTTAGTTATTTCTCTTTTGACTTATATATTGGCGAGAGTCCATCTACTCGTAGACTAGTCTCGGTAAATGCCGCACAAACATTTTACATGTCCAAATTGTCTATTGTAGTTACATATTTATGAACCCAATCAGCAATATTTGAATATCAATATCATTACCATTTTTGATAGTAATGAAATACATCAAATATCCATACCTACCTACTATTTTTCATAGTAATTATATTATACAATCATAATACAGCCTCAAACCATTGATAGGGTTGTGATGTTTACTTTTGTTGTGTTGTATTAAAAATGTCGCGACAAAAAAGTAAGTCTTCCAAAACGACTCATATTCGTTTGTACCTATGATCCACTAACGTTTAACCAATTTTATTTAATTACAAATCTAGTCTAGTTTACTATTCTCATTCAGCATTCAGTTTTTAATTTAGAATCATCTTCAATATATCTGTAACCAAAACTACCTACTTCTGATTTGTCATAACGACCACTTAGCGTTCCCACTCACCCATTTAACTTAGCTACAGTGTTCTAACAAAGTCATTTAAGATTATTTCACGATTCTAAAATCACGAATACGTTGTTACCTACTTTGTTTGCAAGGTTATTAAATTTTATGGTTATTGCCATGGGCATAATCCTTGTACTAACTATATCTATGTGATAAGCCGTGGTACCGTTCAGGAACGAAGATTTATAAAGTTATTACTGGAAATACATGTTGGTTTTTTACTATAATATCAATTACTAGCACCAACTTGTAATTCATGAGTTGTTAGTCTGAATTATTTATTAGTACGCAGTTTTCATATCCACTGCAAGTTTTATTGCTTCTATATCTCTGCTTAAATTTTATTTGTCGTCGCGTTTTACTTTTTCTTTGAGGTTTAAGTTTAAGGTGTGTGTATTTACTATTTTTAAGCAATTGTAATAGATAAGGTGTAATCCGCAGTGCTCCGCAAAGAAACCCCGCAACCACATGCCGTCATCGGTTGCGAAACGTCCTAAACGAGTAATGATAATGGCATTACTATAAACGTATTTTTATCAGTGACAGGACACCCATTACAAATGTTTCACTCGTTATCAGTTGGATCTGTAGTGGAAAAAATCCTATTTACCGTAATGCGTCTCGATAAGACTGCTGCTTTCCTTCCTATGCGTCGTTGTGAAGGACATTTTGAGTTTCACTAGAAATTAAACAAATAGGAAATAATACAGATAAAGTTTAGTTACATTCTGTTATTAGATACGCAATATTTACCGTCGGAATTGCGAAACGCAACTTGCTGCAACGATACATCATTGCCAGTATTTCCTCTATACCATTAAACTCTGAAAAAACATTTAACGGTGTACATGACCAGTTTCACGGACATCTCCTTGTGTGTCAAATTTTACTTACTAATCGATGTCTCCCATATTTTATCATTTTGTAAATAAACTAGCAAAAGACACGCACGGTCCCAGCCGTGAATCGATTCAACGGTTTTTACAGCCGCGTACGTAACGTGACATCATCATGCAAAACGTGTATAGTTTCGCTTTGATCGATCGTTTAAAATAGCGAAAAAAAAGTAGCAGTGTTTAATTAATGTGCTGTAAATAGTTTTAAGCTATTAAATATACCTACATACGAGGCCAATAAAAGACAATTCTCGTCTGGTGTGGGAGTTGATTAAGTAACTACATAGGCATTCTTATTGACTAGTTACCATTGCCTTTGGTTTAATTCAGCACTAAATGATCATATATCTATTATTAATAATTATTGATTTTAACTACTTATTCAAACAATTTCTTTTCATTTGGATTATTGTACTTAATTGGTACGTTAGACCATGTAAATGCACTTTCATATCATAAAATCAAATGTTGCACGACCGTAAAAATTTTATTCAAATAATGGTAAGGCTTTACGATTATTTTTATTCCATTGAAAGCTATTTTTTAGGATCCATTTCTCAATCCCCGGATAAAACTATTCGTAGAATAAATGTTAGCGCTGTCAACGTTACATATTATTATGAAAATGATTATAAGATATTAATTCTTTTAGAACTGTTTGCCAATTGGCAAATGCCTTCTCCAACCTTTTCCACTCCGTTTTATCTTGGGACTCTCTGTTCCACATCAGTTCAGAGAGCGATAATATTAACTGACTAATAACTTTACCTGGAGATTGAAAAATTAGCGCTAAGTTATTTCTACAATTTCATGGGGAGAACCTGCGGCAAGACGAGACATTTTTTACGAAAGATCAAATGCCTTTTTATCTATTTTTTATACAATTGCCTTGCCACGCGTTCCTGGGTGTCAACATGTACGCATCCGTCCGTAAGGTTTTTGGAATCATTCGTAGCATATTCAGATTGTTTTTTATTTCATGATTTTTTTAGATCAGCGTAGTCTTTGAAGACGTGAAACTACTGAATTAATACTATAGCTGATATTTTTTCAGTCTTGTGCAAAAATTTGGCCAGAAAATTCACGAAGTTTCGGACGGATGCTTACACTTGACCCTCTGTAATCTTTGTAGTTAACGCCATACCGTTTTGGACGTATGTTAAAACCCTGTTTGTGTATAGTTTCGTGGCTGGAGTGATCTTGCGGGAAAGGATACCCGCCTTTGAGCGGATGCTGTGGCGCGCCTGTCGTGGAAACGTGTTCCTCAGGCAAGCGGAGATCGACACACCACTGGAAGACCCGTCATCGGTAAGTGAACACAGTTTACTGAAGACAATTAAATTAAATAACATACAAAAGACTATAGGATACCATTTGGTATATCTTTTATGGTTCGACCGGGGAAGTGCCATCTCTTCGCCTATTGCAGCCTTGAAGCAATTCTATTGTGTTTCGGGGTGAATGTGGGCTGACTTGCATGTGGCGAAGATCCGCCTTCGTTGTACCAGTGCAACTGCATTCGAAGTCGAGCAAAATTCGGTTGTGTGTCCATGTGCCACCACGTAGCTTGAATACTCGAATCGTCTGCTACACAATTTAAAGAAATTATAATTAACAACATTAGTGTCTCGAAAGGGCCTCTACGTGTTGGACCTATGTCTCCACGCAAGCCTTCCAAATGACCGGGGGGCTGATTTTGTAATTCTGAAAGAAATTATTTCATTTACTTTGATTGAAATAATTTCTTTCAGAATTAAAAATCAGCCAATTGTGGGCCCATGTTGTAATTCTGAAAGAAATTATTTCAATCAAAGTAAATGAAATAATTTCTTTCAGACTTACAAAATCAGCCCTCGGGTCAAACACCATCTTCGACCCGTGACATCTGAGGATGTGATTTATTTCGTTCTCACAATCAGGTGTTAAACTATTTTACATAGCAACAGAGGTAATATAATAATATAAATCTCAAACCTTACAGAGTGAGAACCTGTGTTACTGAATTAACTGGCTGCTGCAGCTAGAATTTTTTTCGCAGACTGTTTTAAGATGGCATAAATTGAGGCCATATGTTCAATGGCCATTCAAACTGATTTGACGGTTTTGTCGCGTAACTTACTTATTTTTTTGTTAGTATTTCTGGATTTGAAGATAAGTTCATTATAATGCTCTATGAATACGAGGTCAGTCGGGCCAGTTTACTTGATATTGAATACTGGGATGGTCTGGTCCATTGTAGTGTGACACCTAAACAGACACATCTCAAGGTTTCATGATGTTAATGGAATTGGACCTTTTTTGTAGTACTGTTTACTTACTTGCTACTTATTCTTGCAGTACTGAGACCAGTATACTGTTTTAGGTATCTTCAAGGTGCTAAAATATTGTGATTTACATTAGCAGTTACATACATAGTTCTATTTGAGGTCCAATATCAATGATCATAATTGGTGTACCAATATCATCATAATCACCATATAGGGACGCCATAACAGTGTGAATCTTAAAGATAAATGTGTAAATAATTTATTTTGATGTTTGTTTTGTCCCTTCCTTATTTGTGTCCATTGTACCCATGAAACCGAAATCATTATGGTGGGAAGCCACTGCAGTCAATGGAAATTTATACATGTAGGTATATCACAGTCCAGTAATGCAAGTCCTAGAGCCCTAGTATGGTTTAAAATTTTAAACAGTGTAGAAAAAAAAGGTTTTATAATACTAATATATGTATATCTATACTAATATATAAATCTAAAGATTTCGTTTGTTTGTTTGAACGGGATAATCTCAGGAACTACTGGTCTATTTATTGGGGAAGGCTATAGGCTATATAACATCATGCTCTCTCTTCGCCTGCTGAACTGATGATTATTTTAGGACGCCTCATGTAAATCTGGCTGACAACTGCACCTATCTACCGAATCACAATACCTAGAATTGCTTTACAGAAAATAGTGGGTGCAGCAGTGGTACTTACCTGGTAGAACCATAAAAGATTTGCTACTTATAAATTACTATAAATATATTGTTTTGTTTATTTATATCTCCAACAATGTAATGTAACATAACTCTCCCTTACAGTCGGACCAGGTGTACAAGTCTGTGTTCATCATCTTCTTCCAAGGCGACCAGCTGAAGACGCGCGTGAAGAAGATATGCGAGGGCTTCCGCGCCACGCTGTACCCGTGCCCCGAGGCGCCCGCCGACCGCCGCGAGATGGCCATGGGCGTCATGACCAGGATCGAGGACCTCAACACGGTAAATATGCTATTTGTGTTGATTTGAAACATCTTTAGTAACGGGAGATATCCTACGAAGAACGAAGTATTCGTGCCTCATTTCGAAGCTATAAACATGCTTCTTTTAACCTTTTGTTTACTTTTTACCTTACATCTCTGATTTCATCTTTTGTTTTCATTTGCCTGATGAGGCATTAAGTCCGCCTGTTGTGTAAATAATAAAGGGTAAATAAATAAATGCCTCTTATTTAGAATTTTTTTGATAGCGTGATTCAGGATATGCTACGTGTAGAGCACGGTGCCGAAAGTCGCGTGTTAATCGCCATCACTTGTCTTGATCAGTTGTGAAAAGTTCCCAAACATCTTTCTAATTTCTAACTGGCGGGTTACGAAGATATTCGGTTTCGCAACGTGTCTTCCCAACTACGAATGCAACCTACGCTGTAACATCGTTAGCGTGATTCAGAAACCGACACAACGCCAGCTGGTTTGACTTTAAAAAAAAAACAACCTGAACATGGTACATGGCAACGCTATCTACTTAGTAATATTAAAGAAAACAATGCTATGTTTTCAAAGTAGTTGGAAATGTGTATCAGTTTAAAACTTTGTTTGTAAAACATTATGTAGGATGTTTTGGCTTACTTTTCCCTGGAAGTGAATTCCAGTGTTACATTTTTTTTTCAACCTTTTTATGTCCCACTACTGGGCACAGGTCTCTTCTCACAAGTGAGAGGCCATAGTCCACCACGCTGGCCAAGTACGGATTGGTGGACATCATGCTTTCGAGAAATTATGTATTTCTCTCAGGCAGGCCATGATGGAGAACATCGTAACCAATTAAATTTTATGATATTTTTCATCACCGTGGAGCAGCGAAAAATGCGCACATTACAAATTTCTTTGTCAGAGGTGCGCGCCGAGTATTTTAACCGGATATCGGTCGTGCCGAAGACCACGGTTTCTTACCACTCGGCCATCGCTGCTCAGTGTTACATAACAATTTTAGAAGGGTGATGGTTAAGTACCCGCCTCCATCCTCCAATCTCCATCCACCATCCTCCATCTATCAGCCTATCACAGTCCACTGCTGGACATAGGCATCCCCTAACGTTCACTCCATCAGTCCTCCGCCCTTTGAATGTAGTAGCTTCCCGCTGTCTTCATTAGCTCGTCAGTCTACCAGGTTGGAGGGTGGACTAAACGAATACCACCTGCCTGTTTTATCCGATTATCGTTAGCAACGCTAACGCTATCACACAATTAAACATTCCTATACAATTTAGAGAGGCAAGGTCGTTTCCAAACAACGTATTATCACATTATACTGCAACGTTCATTGTCTGCTTGAAGCCTTCTATTGCATAACTGGACGAGGTCGCAGCAATGTCGATGGAAACCCTTTATACTTGCGTCAATGAATTACTAAAAAGCAGCCAAAAAAAGTTCGAGTACGTGTGTCATTGACTGTAAAGTACCAACGTTTAAAAAAGTGTCGCACAATAATATATTCGTTTTAGTAGTTATTATTCTCAATCTAATCTGGCCTTATTTTGAAAACAAGCGCTTCAAACTTACTCTGCATATATTCAACCAAATAAGTAATTAGGACCTACATTCCACCCACTCACTTTTTGCTCATGGCCATGGTTCGAGCCTTACAAAAGGCGCTCAGAAGAGACAGGAGTAGCTAGCTCATCTTCTCGAAGCGGAGAAATGTAAACTGGCTGCAGATTTCTGGTCGAGATACGGTCCCGTATCTTCTCCCTACTCCCTCACACTCTTTTTTCGGCTGAGCCTTCAAAGACCAGCTGATGAAGCTATAAATGACCAACAGCAAACAATCAACTTCCGAAAAAAAAAACTATCGGCCACCGCCAAATATTAATATTTTATAGTTACGAGAGAGAAACCTGTGTTTAATTATCATAGTATTTGCCAAAAGATGTTGTATAATCATAGCATATTTGCTGTGCCATTAACTATAGAGATACATACTTTATTACCACGGTCTCGGTATTATGTTATAATCCGCCGTTTAGAATCGGCCTTGACTCGCTAAATTGTTTACGTTTAATTAAAGGATATTGTAATTTGGTAGATGACAATACAACTGAATAGATTTTTTGCATACCCATGAGAATGTTTTTAATTTCTGTAAGATTGGATTTATAAAACGCTTTTGTCTTGGTAGGCTGGGAACTATTTTTTTAAGGGATGAAAAGTAAAGTTGGGTTAACATGTCAATACTAACGTTTACAGTTAAACGAAAATTAACCATAAAAAAGGTCAAATCCGTTTTCTTTAGCTTCAACAGTTCTATTTAAACTACTATCCTTTATATCAGTAACATTAATCTGTAGTGAGAAGGAAGAACGAAAGTAAAAAATTGCTATTTCAAGCCTCAATTTTACAGCACATTGAACGAAAGCCAAAGAGCAGCTTGAATTCAACTCCCAACTTAGGTGTACAAAGGCGGACTTAATGCTGAAATTATTCTCTGCCAACTCTCTCACTCTGTCAACCTTCAGGAAGTGAAAGAAGCAGCGAACGGTGTTTCAAATATGAAGAAAGAGAGAAATTAATGAGCATGTTTATCGTTCGGTATTGCGCTACACATGCTGCGTACTAAACAAGATAATTTCTTACTTAGGTCCTCGGCCAAACCCAAGACCATCGTCACCGCGTGTTGGTCGCTGCAGCGAAGAACATAAAGAACTGGTTCGTCAAAGTGCGCAAGATTAAGGCGATCTACCACACGCTGAACCTGTTCAACCTGGACGTGACACAAAAGTGCCTCATCGCGGAGTGCTGGGTGCCCGCGCTGGACATGGAGACTATCCAGCTGGCACTTAGAAGGGGAACGGTGAGTTTCAAAGACAAAGACAAAGACATTTATTTGCACAAATATGGGTGTTTACAAAGTTGTTTATATATATTTAGTTCGCCATATTCACCTTCATGAGGTATGCAAATATACAATGATAAAAATATAAAAGGAAAAAACTAAACTATAATACAATTACGAAATATACATTTACATCTATTTTACTATTATTTTTATTTGTCCCATATTGCGCCTTTTATAAATAAAAATAAAAATATTTATTTATTTATATTTCGGATCGGTTCCGATCGTCAGCTTTGGGTACCCATATCACAGGGTGTTTGTACACTGAGAGGAAAAAAAGCCGGCGGAAAAAAAACCTCCCAGGTTTTTATGGAATTCCTTTATGCCGTTTTATCGTTTATGAAATCAGTGACTGAGTAATACGCCTTTTTCAGTAAATACGTTTTAAGTCCTTTTTTAAATTCGTTGCCCGTTTTAATTTTGAGGAATTCCGGTAGACTGTTATATATTTTTGGTCCCATGCAAAAGACACTGTTATGATATTGTTTTGTTTTGGAAGCGATTGAACATAATTTACTGTTATGTCTTTTCGATTTAAGGGTTTCATATTTTGTGATTTCTGTTTTGACCATTAAAGAGATCTCGTAAATGTATAAGGAAGGGAGCGTCATTATTTTTAAATTTTGAAAATGTGGCCTACAAGTATCCGTTTGTTGTAATTGACATATTGCTCGAAAGAGTTACTGTATAACTTGGTCTGTATAACTTGGACTTTCTTAGTAGCGATGATCACCATATTATCATATCGACGTTGAGCTGGTGCAGGTCAAAGCAGTTTTTCTGGGGTAGAGATCAAGATATACTGAGGCCCACTCCTCACCCCTTGGCAAGTCTCTTAGTGTTATACTTCAAAAGGAACTGGTGTAAAATCAAAGCGATTTGCCACTCGCCTGAACCTCGGTCAGCACAACTCCTGGTTAATAAATCAAGATTAACCCTCGACTAGACTGCCAATACGTTGTATGAGAGGGTACCAGGTGAGTGTAGTCGGACCTCAACTTGTTTGTTAAGCCAGTGTCCCGAAAATTAATTCGAAAAGATTTTATAGTGATTTGCCTTGTTTGCTTCTTTTGGGTTAAAAAAATTTAAGTACTAAGTCGATTGGTTTATAGGCATTTACATATTTCTCGTGCACAATGAAGAGCTTCCAAATTACGCAAAGATTACAGAAAATTATTATTTGTCCCCAGGAACGGAGTGGGAGCTCAGTGCCACCCATCCTGAATCGTATGGAGACGATCGAGGATCCGCCTACATACAATCGCACCAACAAATTCACGTCGGCTTTTCAACATCTCATCTACGCGTACGGTGTCGCCACCTATCGGGAAGTTAATCCAGGTGAGTTAAAATACCTAAATTATTACCTCCTTAGTCCTTACTAATAAACTTGTGATAGTTTAAATTGACAAATGCCGAAGCATAAAACTTTTGTTCTAATAACATTGATTTTCATGGTTCTATTCTCTATTCTTAGACCCATACTCTTAATTGTGGCTATGCTTGAGTACACATCATTATTATTTATCTACACAAAATTCGCGTTTTTGTTCGCGACGAAGTTGAAAGAGTTTTTTTTTAACAGTTATTCTTATAGAAGGGTTCCCCAAGGCACTATTTTAGACCACTATTCTTAACTATTGTTGAGATTAAACATTTCCTACTTTTTTTTATCCGTAGCGCCGTACACAATCATCACGTTCCCGTTCCTGTTCGCGGTGATGTTCGGCGACCTGGGCCACGGGGCGCTCATGGCCGCCTTTGGCTTCTGGATGTGCTACAAGGAGAAACCGCTGCAGGCTAAGAAGATTGATAGTGAGGTACGATTTATTTACCATTTCATATACGAATCAGAACAAAATGTTTGAAATAAAAGAAGGCTATCGTAAATGATCGACCAACACATATGGTTTCTGTATAAAGCTTTATAAAGTTCAATGATCTTGGGATATTAATATTAGGTTTTCACTACAGGATTTTGAATTTTAGACTAAGAAGTACGTTTTTTATAGCTCTAAGGGACTATTAAATCGAGTATTGGATAAAAATTTAAAGTTGATACCTCTATGTTTACCAGAAACAATAATAAAAACTGCATATGTACAGCTAAATTAATATTTTATTTAACCATTATGGCACAATGATTACGATGTTGGACTGCCAACCAAAAAGTTCAATTTACAGTGAAGTAGATTTTTCAATAATTTAAAATTTCTTAACTTTTTGCTTAGCAAGCAAGGCACTTATAATCTTTATTTGTTTCTATAATTCCAGTCAAAAGTATAATAGGTTCTTGGACACTACTCGCAGAAAAAATTCAAAATGCATTCCTTAAAAAGGGGTCATGAAACCACGCTTGGAAAGCTGGATAATTGTTAATTTATGTTTATACATGATTTTTTTACCTTTTAAATAAAATAAAAATTAAATTGATTATAAATGAGTTTTGACGTCACAAACCATTTTCTCATATAAAATGTATGAGCATGTCACGTTTTGACAGCTCATTAAAAGTGTCTCAATTGAATTGATAGTCCAAGAGTAGATTAATTTTATAATGACGCTTACACTCAATCTTCCATTCAAAATAATTCCTCCCCAGATCTGGAACATATTCTTCGGCGGTCGCTACATCATCCTGCTCATGGGCCTGTTCTCCATGTATACGGGGCTGATCTACAACGACATCTTCTCCAAGAGTCTCAACATCTTCGGCTCCTCGTGGAGGAACAACTACAACGAGTCCACGCTCACCTCCAACAAACTCCTGCAGCTCAATCCGGATTCCATGGACTACAGCCAAACGCCGTATCCGTTCGGCATTGACCCCGTGTGGCAGGTGGGTCATTTACACGTTGTCCCTGTAGCTGACGACCAGAATACGAGCTAAGGTATCCTCTACCTGTCGTAACTAAAGGAGGTATTAGTGGTTGCGGGCGGTGAGAGCTCAAACCGTCCAGCTGCGGCCTCGGGAAGATACGACGGTACGTGCATTGGCGGCACTTCCTTAGAGTAGAAGAGCTCAAACTCATGCGCAAGAAGGGCACCGGTACGTTCTACTGGAGATGCCACCGAGGGTGTTTTACTCAGGTAAAAGTCCCCGTTTGAAGGTCCCTATCCCCCCTACCTCCCCCGTTACAGGAAAAGATCATTGACCTGTGTCCCTATAGACCGAGATTAAGAATGAGGCTACGGTATCAGTTTCGGCGCTTTGTGAAGAAACAACTACAAAGAGTCCACGCTCACTTCCAACTAGCTGCTGCAGCTGAATCCGGACTCTATGGACTATAGCCAGACGCCTTATCCATTCGGCATTGGCCCTGTGTGGCAGGTACGTCATTCCTCAAGCTAAAAGAAATAATTTTGTGGTATACGTAAAAAGGGGTGTGTTAAAATGTGGTAGATTTTATACCCTACTAGCTTTTAGCCCGTGGCTCTGCCTGTGTGGGCAATTTTTTTTTCCATAGGAACAAGATATTTCACTCAGGTATAATAAAGTAGCCTATATCTCTCTCCAGACCCCCACCTATCTCCATACAAATAAATAGATAAATCAGTAGCGTGGTTGTGATTTGTAAAAAAGACAAGCAAAACTTACAAACTCATTTTCACATCTATTATATTGATTAAATAAAAATATTTTTGTGGTGTATGTATGTGGTGGTGTATTTAAAAATAGTAGAATTTATACTCTATTAGCAGAGGAACAAAAAATAGAAGAGCACTTTATTCTCTCTCAAAACACAAATATCGCCAATGTAAAAATATATCAATATTTAAGTCCATTCCATGAAAAAGGACTGTAGTTGGTCATCTTGCAGCAAAACATTTTTTTTAAATTAATAAGTACCTTTTTTCCTGTATCCTTCATTACTAAACGAAACTTAGCATTACAATTTACAATTAATGTATTTATAAAGACAGGAATAAAGTGATAACATACCCTGAATTAACTGGGTATGACTACGTTTAGTTTCTTTGCTTCTCTGTAACTCCATTCATAAAATAAACTTTTTAATTAAACGAACGTTGACTTTGTCTAGTTGGCTGAATCAAACAAGATCATCTTCATGAATGCCTTCAAGATGAAGATCTCCATCATCATTGGCGTCTTCCACATGTTGTTCGGCGTCTGCCTGTCGCTCTGGAATCATTTGTAAGTATTATATTTTTGTTACGCGCTATAGGCTATAACTGTCGTTTGTAACGTAGAAGGCGTTTACTGTCTCCTTTTACAGAAAATCCAGTAGCCAAAATTGAATCGCAATATTTGCACTTCCATGCTTCGGAAGCACGTTAAGTTGTCAGTAGTTCTTTTAAGTATCAGTCGTTAAATCCTGTCGAAGACCAAATGGGCGGTTTCAAAACTTACGACAGCGGGTTTTCCACTAACCCGCAGTGGAGGAGCATGGTGGAGTAACCTCTAATCAAAAATGGGGCGATACCCATGCCTAGAGACGCTAAAAGGTTTGCAGCCAACTTATGAATGGCTCCTATACTCATTTCGTTCTAAGATGACATGGCTGACACTTCTCTTTTTCCGTGGCACGCATACTACTTTATAGTACCTGACTAAAAAGTTAAAAATAAACACGCAAAAGTAAACAATATAAGTATACAATTAATAAGTACAGTACTGTACAATATTTCTATATAAATTATTAATTACGAAATTTATTTATTTATTATTTTGATTGTAAACAAAGTCTGTAAATTAAATAAAAAAATATATTATCTTAAGTGTCTGAAGCATGGAATAGAACTTCTCTCAGAGAGATAGAGACAGAGAATAGAGATTGACACTACTGAATAAACAAAAAATCGATAAACTATGATACTACGTGTGTCTGTTTTGAGTTAGCGATTTGTGCTTGCGTCTCGTCAGATTTGCGAAGTCTTTCAGTTCCTTATAGTTATTTTTTGTTCAATATTTTAAACTAGTGGATCCCGCAGACGTTGTCCTGCCTTAAAAGTTTTGTAAGAGGATTAGTTTCTTTATCATCTCAAAGGGTTTTTATATTACTGTCAAATAAAAAATTAAAAACGAACAGATGAACTGTTATTCAGACTATGTCAAACTTTTGGACGATGGCGCGAAGACCCAATATTTGACAATTACTGTTACTAACTGTTTATATAGGAAAATAAAGTAAGTTATTTAGTAAAGTTAGTAGTTTAGTAAAATAGTTAATAGTAATTAATTTCACAATGCTCCCAAATTTTCTCACCGTTTAAACCTTCCCTGGACTTCTACTAATATTTCAAGACCAAAATTAGCCATATACACATATCATAGACATATCAGACTATATATATATTATAAAGATTCGAAGAACATTTTATTCATTTATTATTTAAAAATAACAATTTATAATAATTATAATATAAAAAACATGAATAAGCCAAAGACAATACTATACTTTATTAATCTATGAAATGAAATAAGAAACATAAAAAATTTCTTTTCATTTAATATTGAATGGCTAAAAGGATTTTTATACAAAGCCTTAAAATGAATTAAAAAAATAAGTAGGTAACATAAAAGTCTACTATCATCTACGAATCCATTGTTAGACCCATAATCACATACGGCTGCGTATGCTGGTACAGAAAGACAATGCAAACAACATGTATCAAGACACTAAACAGCGTCCAAGGATTGGCCTGTCGTATTATAACCGGGGCCTTACCATCAACGCCAATTGCAGCAATGGAAGCAATACTTAACATTTACCCTCTACACATTCATGTGCAGAAAGAGGCCAAATGTGCTATTCTCCGTGCTGCTGAAAAAGGCAAGGCTAACTGGAAATCACCTGTCATGAGGGAACTCTACAGTAACCTCATTGAATGCAAAATTATGGCGATGCCGAGTGACGTCATTAACAAACAATATAGTTTCAACAAACTATACAAAGTAATTATACCGTCTAGAGAAATGTGGGCGGATAAGGCATCTAACTCCCTCATAAATGGAGATATCATCTGGTTTACGGATGGATCGAAAAAGGAGGGACGCACAGGGGCAGGAGTATACGGTCGAAAACCTAGTTATAAATTTTACACCAACCTAGGCACCTATACAACTGTCTTCCAGGCAGAGATGTATGCGATAATTCAATGCGTTTATGAAAGCCTGGACAGGAATTATACTAAAAAACGTATAACGATTCTATCGGACAGTCAAGCTGCTCTTCGGGCATTACAGTCCACTGAAACTCAGTCAAAATTGACTTTAGAATGTATCCGTGCACTCAACAAACTGGGCGCACACAACAGTGTAACCCTCGGGTGGGTGCCGGGACATGTAGGTATTTGCGGTAATGAAGTCGCTGACAAGCTGGCCAAAAGAGGTGCTGCGATGCCCTTCATTGGCCCTGAGCCAACGCTGGGCATCGCAAAAACCGCTTCCCGAACCATGCTTCAAATCTGGTCTACGAACCAGGGCAAAGGCCTATGGGTGTCCGCACCAGGCATGACGCATGCAAGGGCGCTAGTGGCTGGCTACTCAAGCAAATACTCAAAGCAAGTGATCAATCTAGAACGCAATGAAATTCGTCTACTTGTAAGAATTCTTACTGGTCACTGTAAACTAAACAAGCACATGTTTAAACTAAACCTAAGTTCCACCACTACTTGCAGTTTCTGCAATGGTGAAGAGGAATCGGGTATCCACATCCTCTGCGACTGTGTCGCACTCGCACATAGCAGAAGTCGGATACTGGGCGGCAGCCTAGTCACATCGGAAGATGTCAGATCTCTAGATCCCAAGTGCATCGTACGGTTCCTAACAACCGTCGGCCTTGGGAATCAGATATAAACACGGGGCTAGGCTACAATAGATCATCAACTGGTCGCAGTGGCCTTAGGGTTATACCCTTCCCCATCTACTCAAATAATATAATAACATAAAAGTCAGACGTGACAATTTTGATAGCTGAGTGAAAATATAAATAAACAAACACCGAAATTAAATAATTTTGTAAAGAAATAATAAAGGAAAAGTAAAGTATAAGAATAAAACAACAGAATATAAGTTATAAAATATTATGATAATATTGATAATGGACGTGAATGAAATAACTAATAACATGTAGTGTATTTATAACAGTACACGGCGCATTTCATTCATTCCATTTGCTTCCCGTGGGAAAGAGATATTTTCACGCGGCAAAAAGTAGCCTATGTTCTTTCTCAACGTCTTTTCTATGTTTATGCCAAATTTCATCAAAATCGGTTCAGTGGTTTAAGCGTGAAAGAGTAGCAGACAGACAGACAGACAGAGTTACTTTCGAATTTATAATATTAATATTTTAAATTAATTGATTAAATTTCGTTAAGTTACATCACATTTGTCACTTCGATTGTCAGTTGTGAAATAGACATTCCAATTATGAAGGTGTCCGGGATATCATCTTATGCCGAAAGTATTGTAAACAATACATTGGTTGTTGGCAGGTACTTCAAGCGGCGCATCAGCATCTACGTGGAGTTCATCCCGCAGATCCTGTTCCTGACGCTGCTGTTCTTCTACATGGTGCTGCTCATGTTCATCAAGTGGACCAAGTACGGGCCCAGCCCGCCCTACTTCGGCAGCGATGATCCTGGTACGTTTCTTTTTCTTTAATAGCATTGCATATGTCAATGTCAAGGAAATATTTGAATCCAGTTTTTGAAATTAAATAATAATATAACAGTGACCGAAACTTATGTCTTAGAAGGGCACGGATATACACATACATTTTGCCGCTAACGGTTATCCAATTTAGCAAGCGATGGGCGCTTAAGATCTGCGTTCTGATCTGCGACGCGGCACCTTCGAGTAAGCTTACCTATACATACTTCTATACATAAAATACTGAATGAATAAAAAGAAATAGTTCTAAATAATAACACTTGTATTATAAAGTTATAAATATTAATGTACTATCTATCTACTAATGTGTCTTTAAAGCGCTAATCTCAGGGACTACTGGTTTATATTGAAAAATTACTATTTTCATAATACAATGAATACTTTATCTACAAGTCTCTATAACTTATGCCCGTTGGTGTATGCCTACCCTAGAGTAGCCCGGTTCCCTCCTTCCCCCAGCGCGTCAGCCGCCGTCAACTCGATATGATGATTATCACTTCTAAGAGACCGCTGGAGCCCAACCAATTTGTCTAGTTACCTACCTGGTCTCTCCTTGGAAGCACTGTGGTGCGATAAAGTCGGCTCTCCCTTGCAGAAATAATCCGAACGAGCGGGTACTGCGCGCCGTCGATCCTGATCACGTTCATCAACATGATGCTGTTCAAGACGGACGCCGCGCCGCGCCCGCCCTGCGACGACACCATGTTCGCCGGACAGATCGCCATACAGAAGGTCACTTTTTTTCTTTTTTTTGAAGTGAAAACTTCTTTAGCGGCGTTGTGCACTTTTTTTGGGATGGGTAAAAATGTTAAATTCGCGTCATGACCACGTACGTGGCCTGATCGAAAATTTGTAAGATAGTAGAGGAGACGTGGAAGATCGACCTTCACCAATCTGATAACTGGATGAGACATATTTTTATCAAATATAATTTATAAACATATAAATATTATTATATATGTATATAATATTATTATTATTATATTTATTTATATACAAGAGTGAGGTGATGAAAGAAAATTGATTATATTAAAAATATCTATGAACACTTTTCGATAGGCAAGTTATCATTGGCATGTATGTTTGTAAATTATATTTGATACAAAATATGTCTCATCGAGTTATCAGATCAGTGAAGGTCAATCTTCATCGGCTCTTAGACCAAGACGGAGGCGTGACAGCTGATGGCTCGACTGTCTATACTTGTAAAATTCGTTTATATCAAGTATTTAAAATATGGACATGGTGCAAGGTGCAAACTCCAGCTGAAAGAATAACTTGAAACTTGATTTCATTTTATTTATTTATTTATTTTCTTTAAAGTCCCACGCTTGGCCAGTTATATAGGGATGGTAGAACTTGAATTTCATTGCATATCTCCCATCAAACAATTATTGTGTTTGGAAACATTATGACATATTATTATGGTAGCACCAATGAGACCTTTGCACTCCAGAATAGCAACAAAACTGCTTGCGATCTCAACGACGACCTGTGCGGCGCAATGGTTACCATGCCGGACTGACAATGGAGGTTTCAATTTCTGTTCTCGGTCTAGGTGTTTATGTTTCTGTCTATGGTACGCACGACACAGGGTATACCTACCCTACTTATTACTATTATTAGTGACTGCTTAACACCACGTGGTCTGCATGCTCGGCTGCTACTATATTCATATATATATTGTTTATTTTGACGATTCGGCAACGGAAATTCGTAGCGATATAAAATAAAAAAAATATATAATTTGCAGATGTTCGTGATCTTTGCCCTGATGTGCGTGCCCGTGATGCTGTTCGGCAAGCCCTACTTCATCATGAAGGAACAGAAACAACGCGCTGTGAGTATACCGTCCTATTTTTAATATTTTATAATAGAATCTAAATTTTCTAAAAGAAATAAGTCAAATAACAACTCCCCCTATTGTATTATGGGTTATGCAGTAATAAAAATAAAAATCTTTGTCTTTGTCTCTGCAGTCAGGGATGTGTCCCGTAAAAAAGTCTTAAATATAATGTGACAATAAGGTCTTGGACACTATGAAAAAAATAAATTAAGTTTTTAACAAAAAAATAGAACCGACTTCAAACGGTAAAAAATAATATTGTTCAGAACCTACTTCTTCTTGCTTATGGTAATGACTCTTAAAACTATTTTTGGAGTCGGGCCCCTACTAAAATGTCGTACCATTCCTTCTAAATGGGCACGGACAGTACAGACAGTGGGATAGTACCTACTTCTTTTTGCTTATGGTAATGACTGTTAAAACTATATTGGAGTTGGTGTCCATTCAGAACGAAAGGTACACTATATTTACTAAGACAGGACATTTTACTAAGGGCCCGACTCCAAAAATAGTTTTAAGAGTCATTACCATAAGCAAGAAGAAGTAGGTACTGAACAATATTATTTTTTACCGTTTGAAGTCGGTTCTATTTTTTTGTTAAAAACTTAATTTATTTCAATCTTTTTAGTAATTTTAATAATTCTTCACATATGTATAAGCATAATTGGAAATTTTTTCACTTAACTTCTAAACGTTAAAGAGATATCTTTTATAATCATGTTTATCTAATAGCCATCTTATAGCCTGAAAGAATACTACTATCAGTCCACCTGAACGTATAAATTAATAAAAGAATTTGCTCTCAGCTCCTAACCGTTGAGGAGTTGTACCTTCAATCATCAGCTTAGCAACATGAGGTGATAATTACCGGACATAAATATTTGTATTATGTTAAAAAATATGACTAAAAGAATGTGTGTGCCTATTAAGTTTCAGTGTTTCCGTCGATTTCCCTAGTATCACATCATCAAATTTTGACATTGTGACAGTTGGACCACCTCAGGAATGTAAGATTTCCAACAAAAAACCATTTATTGAAAGAATTTGCTCTCAACTCCTAACCGTCATAGTATCGTCCATCATCAGCTCAGCAACATGATATGATGATAATTATACAAAAATGCCTCTTTTGCTTTAGTAAAAATATAAAAATCATTTGTTGTACTGTAAAATTTGAATGTTCCCTTCGATTTCTCCGGGATTCCCTCATCAGACTTTGACTTGGTGACAGTTGGACCACCTCAGGAATGTAAGATTTGGAATAAAAAACTATTTATTGAAAGAATTTGCTTTCAACTCCTCACTGTTGCAGTACCTTCCATCATCAGCTCAGCAACATGAGATGATGATTACTATGCACAAATATCTCTTATGCTTCAGAAAGTATAAGAAAATCAATGTGTGTGCCTATAAAATTTGAGAGTTCCCCTCGATTTCCCTGGGATCCCATCATCAGATCCTGATTTGGTGACAATGGGACCACCTCGGGAGTATAAGCATACGAACAAAAAAATAATTTTGAAAATCGGTCCACAAACGGCGGAGTAATCGGTGAACATATATATAAAAAAAAAATACATACAGCCGAATACAGTACCTCCTTCTTTTGGAAGTCGGTAAATAATTCAAAATGCATACAGACGAAATGCATGCATACAGGAAGCAGGATGATAAATTGTTAATTTATTTTTATGTATGATTTTTATTGCCTTTTAAATTAAGTAATAGTTCATCTAATAGGTAACTTTTGACGTTTCATATATTTTTGTATGGAAAAAAAATTATAGGTTAATTTTAGTATGGAAATGACAGTGTCAAACGGTTCTTTTTAAAAATAATTAGTGGCATCGCAAACTTTCTGCATACTGCCAGCGTCAAGTATAATTTTCTATTACTACACAGTGGTGTAGTAATAGAAAAAATCATAAGCCGTCAGTAATCAGTCAGTCTAGTTAATCAGATGTTCAAGTAAAGTGATGGCTACTTTACCAGAACTTATCTAATGAAGTTTTGGAGACAAGCTGAAAAAACATGTTTTCGCAATGTTATTTTATTTCACAAAATGTGCACTATCATTAACCTATTTCGTACATAATGCCACCAACTCCATCCGATATAACTCAATTCCCGCCAAAACTCTACTTCTTATATAAGATGGAGTTCGGTTCCATTGAATGTCAAAAGTAACGTTCCACCATCGTCAGCAGAGCCAGGGCCACCAGAGCGTCGAGGGCGCGGCGGAGAACGGCGCCGCGGGCGGCGCGCCCGTGCCCAGCGGGGCGCACCACGACGAGGACATCACTGAAGTCTTCATCCACCAGGTCAGCCATAACAATATCCCCTTAATCATTAACTATTGCAAAATATACACTTAGATTTATTATATTAAGGCAAAGGTTTCCATGACACGCAAAGCACCTCAGTTCATTATATAATATGCAACAAGCGTGAGATTCAAGTGAGTGCATTATAGAATATATATATAACAATAAAATTAGCTATCAAAGGACGAATTTTTGAAAATGCATATCACTGCACTGTTCCCTTAATTTGAATGTGACACTTACTCCGTCAAATAAAACGAGATTTTTATAGTGTTTCAAATGAATGTTTAAAATTACCTATATATTTTTTGCAGAATTTTATAATAACATTTATGGATAACACATACAAATATACAATTAATTCGGAAACCCTCGCTTTAACTCTAAAATTCAGGCGTAGTCTTTGAAATACGCTTTTAAGAAGCTCACTTCATACGCTAATTTATTATCTTTGAAGAAAAAATCTAATGTGCTAATGTACTGAATTGGGGAAATAAATACATTAGATTCTTATAACCACCATTCTCTTTTTCCACTGTATCCTTACTTTCTTATCCACTGCCAATCTAATGACTGCTGACCTATAGTCTGATTTACAATTAGGTGTCCAAAAAGTAGACAAAGGTGATCCTATAGTCTGATTTACAATTAGGTGTACAAAATGTAAACAAAGGGAATCTTATAGTCTGATTTACATTTAGGTGTCCAAAATGTAAACAAAGGGGATACCTGTGCAAAAAAATATGTTTTCAATTGTAGATTCTTATTTTTGACGATAATAAACTAATAGAACGGTAATAAAATACAAATCGTAATAAATAAACGTCAATAACTGTTACAAAGTTTATTGTTAATATAATAAATTAACAATAAACTGTTAATTTGTTAAAATATAATTGTTGTTTTTTGTTAACTACTTGTTACGTTTTTTTTATGAAAATGGAACCTCAGCCTGGGCCTTAAAAAGCAAAAAGCAGTCGCCTGTGTAAAAACGGCCCCGTAAAGATATTTTGTCATAATTGTGACATTCCAGTTTCGAAAATGAAACTACAAACAGCGAATAAACTTTTATGTTTATATGCCTGTATTATGATCAAATTTTTATTTAATACGTATTTTAGATATAGCTACTTGTTTATTTGTATTGTTGAAAGCATATAACTTTAAAACATGTTTTTTAATAAAGCTTTTTAATACTTTGAAAATTACATTTCTTGGATTACATTTTGGATACCTAATTATAATATGTATATAGACTTTACGCATCTAATGCTATGTTATTCACTACCAATGCGTATCCATTGCTCTCTTATTCACAGCCGCTTAAGTGACTACCGACGTACCCACTGCCAGACTAATTACTATCTACGTATTCAATGTTCTCTTTTCCACTGCATCTTTAATGACTACCGACGTATCCACTGCTCTCTTTTCCACTGCATCTTTAATGACTACCGACGTATCCACTGCTCTCTTTTCCACTGCATCTTTAATGACTACCGACATATCCACTGCTCTCTTTTCCACTGTATCTTTAATGACTACCGACGTATCCACTGCTCTCTTTTCCACTGCATCTTTAATGACTACCGACGTATCCACTGCTCTCTTTTCCACTGCATCTTTAATGACTACCGACTTATCCACTGCTCTCTTTTCCACTGCATCTTTAATGACTACCGACGTATCCACTGCTCTCTTTTCCACTGCATATTTAATGACTACCGACGTATCCACTGCTCTCTTTTCCACTGCATCTTTAATGACTACCGACGTATCCACTGCTCTCTTTTCCACTGCATATTTAATTACTACCTACGTATCAACTGCTCTTTTATCCACTGCCAATTTAATTACTACCTACGTATCAACTGCTCTCTTATCCACTGCCAATTTAATTACTACCTACGTATCTACTGCTCTCTTATCCACTGCCAATGTAATTACTACTTACGTATCCACTGCTCTCTTATCCACTGGCAATCTAATGATTACGTACCTATCCAATGCCCTGGTATCTATGGCTGACACGTCTCGTGTGTCGGCAGGCGATCCACACGATCGAGTACGTGCTGGGCAGCGTGTCGCACACGGCGTCGTACCTGCGGCTGTGGGCGCTGTCGCTGGCGCACGCGCAGCTCGCCGAGGTCGCCTGGAACATGCTGCTCAGGAAGGGTGAGTGTGTGGTGTGTGCTGTATATAGATACACTGTACGCGCTGGGCAGCGTGTCGCACACGGCGTCGTACCTGCGGCTGTGGGCGCTGTCGCTGGCGCACGCGCAGCTCGCCGAGGTCGCCTGGAACATGCTGCTCAGGAAGGGTGAGTGTGTGGTGTGTGCTGTATATAGATACACTGTACGCGCTGGGCAGCGTGTCGCACACGGCGTCGTACCTGCGGCTGTGGGCGCTGTCGCTGGCGCACGCGCAGCTCGCCGAGGTCGCCTGGAACATGCTGCTCAGGAAGGGTGAGTGTGTGGTGTGTGCTGTATATAGATACACTGTACGCGCTGGGCAGCGTGTCGCACACGGCGTCGTACCTGCGGCTGTGGGCGCTGTCGCTGGCGCACGCGCAGCTCGCCGAGGTCGCCTGGAACATGCTGCTCAGGAAGGGTGAGTGTGTGGTGTGTGCTGTATATAGATACACTGTACGCGCTGGGCAGCGTGTCGCACACGGCGTCGTACCTGCGGCTGTGGGCGCTGTCGCTGGCGCACGCGCAGCTCGCCGAGGTCGCCTGGAACATGCTGCTCAGGAAGGGTGAGTGTGTGGTGTGTGCTGTATATAGATACACTGTACGCGCTGGGCAGCGTGTCGCACACGGCGTCGTACCTGCGGCTGTGGGCGCTGTCGCTGGCGCACGCGCAGCTCGCCGAGGTCGCCTGGAACATGCTGCTCAGGAAGGGTGAGTGTGTGGTGTGTGCTGTATATAGATACACTGTACGCGCTGGGCAGCGTGTCGCACACGGCGTCGTACCTGCGGCTGTGGGCGCTGTCGCTGGCGCACGCGCAGCTCGCCGAGGTCGCCTGGAACATGCTGCTCAGGAAGGGTGAGTGTGTGGTGTGTGCTGTATATAGATACACTGTACGCGCTGGGCAGCGTGTCGCACACGGCGTCGTACCTGCGGCTGTGGGCGCTGTCGCTGGCGCACGCGCAGCTCGCCGAGGTCGCCTGGAACATGCTGCTCAGGAAGGGTGAGTGTGTGGTGTGTGCTGTATATAGATACACTGTACGCGCTGGGCAGCGTGTCGCACACGGCGTCGTACCTGCGGCTGTGGGCGCTGTCGCTGGCGCACGCGCAGCTCGCCGAGGTCGCCTGGAACATGCTGCTCAGGAAGGGTGAGTGTGTGGTGTGTGCTGTATATAGATACACTGTACGCGCTGGGCAGCGTGTCGCACACGGCGTCGTACCTGCGGCTGTGGGCGCTGTCGCTGGCGCACGCGCAGCTCGCCGAGGTCGCCTGGAACATGCTGCTCAGGAAGGGTGAGTCTTTGTACTCTTTGTTCGTGAGATGGTGGTGTGAAAAAAATTATGACTGATATTTGGTCCTTTGCATCTGATATAATTTACGATGTTAAAAAAATACGATCTACAAACATGTAGAGCAATCAATTAAATTCTTATTGATTATGTAATCTAAATTGCCTGTGTTGCTGAAAACCAGAATTTTTTATAAGCTACCTTTTATAACTTAACTACCTTTTATAACTTCCAATGTATGTTTGTTCAGGTTTTGAAATTTTATATACACGTTTAGTTTGGATGAAAATACACGATAATCTGTATGACGTCATTCTAAGTCTAAGATGGCGGATTATTTATATTTAATGCATTTCTACAATATAGGTATCTAATGAAGAGCTTGTTAAGAGTAACTCGAAAAATAATTTGACGTCATTCTAAATCCACAAGTGATTTTTTAAGCATTTCTGCAATATGGGTATCAAATGAAAGGGATTGCCGAGAATAATTAAAAATAATTAAAATGTAAAAATTAGATTATAAGCAAAAAAGATTTTAAAAAAGCATTTATTTAAATGCACTAAAAAGAAAACAAAATTTTCGTTTAAATTTTTAACTACATCTACGTATAACCTCATTTTATACACAATTAATAGGACCTTAAAGCTAGTCGCGCAAATACTTATAGGTACCTAAGTACTTACGTAAACCTCGTGATAAGTTGATAGGTAAATTTTTAAAGGATTTTTTTGCTTCTTTTTAGCGCCTTTAAATGAAAGCTTTTTTTTAAATTTTGCTTTTTTTACTGTAATTCAAAATTAGAGACATTTATACAAATAACTTGAATATTGCACTAATTATGATATATGGATTATATGTATGTTAATTTTTTTTATTAATTTAGTTTAGATCAAAGAAAATACCGAGTTATTTGTTTCATTCAAAATTAATATTGAAATCCTTTGCATCATTTATACGAAGCAATGCCGTTTTCCTTTCGCCGTGTTTAATAAAAAAAAAAAACAAAAAATTAACTATTTTTGTGTCAGGTCTGATGTCGCAGGACTACCAGGGCGGCATCTTCCTGTACGTGGTGTTCGCAGGCTGGGCCGCCATCTCCGTGTCCATCCTCGTGCTGATGGAGGGCCTCTCCGCCTTCCTGCACACGCTGCGTCTGCACTGGTAAGCTTTTATTATTTTATAACTATTAGATAACTTATAACAAGAGTCCTTGTCAACTTCGCACCAAAAACTTATCAAAGTGAAAAGAAACAATGAATATGTCGCAGCCATCTGGCCAACTCAGTCACTCAATTGAAAGGCTAACCCGTTAATTAAATTCCGGCATTCAATTTAATGCTGATTGATTTCGCGGAAGAATGCTAGAGTGTACCCGTGAGCCTCACAAAAAGTGTGCTGAGGATCACCGTGGGGTTTTTGGTCGGTTGGAGTACGGCATAACCTATCTGTTGCCCTCGTAACAGAGGGGTAGCCATGATAGATTTCCCTACAAAAAAGGCTGATAATTGATTGAACTAGCAGCACTCGACGTTCAACTAGTCTACTCATTGTAAGCTGCCCCTCTGAAGGCTGAAGTAAAATCAGGCAGGTGATTTAAATTTAGTTAATTTTTTTTCAATACGGCGCTGGACGTCACCAAAACAAATATGGCGTCGAATAGCTCGCAAAGCAAGCAATGTTTTTGTGTTTCTTGAATATTTAAAGAGTCATTATAAAAGAAAGTATGACAGCATGGATGTGTGTATTACGCCGCCGGCTACAAATTTTCAAGAATTTAAGAATTTATTCATATTATTTTTTAACGAAAGTTGATTTCTTCATTAAATAAAACGAGTCTTAAATAATTAGTTTCTGATGTCATGTAATTATTTATTTAATCATTCAAGTTGCGTACGGTCACGCTGGCCAAAAATTACAAAAACATCCTCTAGTCATTTAGCCACTTCATTAAATGCCGGTGTTTAATTAACGGGCTTTAAATTCAATTGAGTAGCTGATTCAACCAGATGGCTGCGACATATACATTGTTCCTTTTCATTTTCACGGTTCGAATAACCTAAAAATATTTTAGATAACGATTGTCTAACCTATGTAGCAAACTACCGTTACTCATTAAGAGATGGCGCCACGGGTATTCCTGAATCACGCTATCGAAGTTTTCTGAATATTCAACCATATATACAAACTCCGAATCGAGTCGAGTCAGTCGAAGCGCGGCCGCTCTCCGGGCAGGACCACCTCGCCCGGCGGGAGCTGTCCCTTTGTCGAACCTGAATAGTTCGCTTTATTACTATAGTTACATCCTGCTCATTTGAGTGCCTCGCGCCACATGGCCTTGGTTCTAGAAAAAGCAGGTACATTATAACAGAGAGACGCCCGTGTTGAGGCAGTCACGTTTGACGCCACCAACTCCGTACGTCTCTCACATTTTTTTTCGAAAGGTGAAAGCGCCCATTTTAATGATTTTTACTTTAAAAAGACAATTTATACATCGGCAGTAACCAATGAACCTTGATGATTCAGGTTTTGTAAAAATAATACCGGTCGGACGGCTCCTAAAGTCTCATTTTACTATAATGCAGGGGTTACCGTAACTCATATTCTTAATCGTACAGGGATATGCTATATTTTGAGTTGCTACAGTGGGTTAAATGACCTATTTTTATATTTTTTGACTTCTAGACGATGATATTTATTTGGCATAGAAGATAAAACTGCCAGTATACGATATTTAACACAAAGTGTAATCTTGTTTGAAACTAAGGAAAGTCAAAAACTTAACTGCGGTAACGCCGGCACTTTCGGCCGTACTATTTTGGCACATTATATGAGTAATTGACCGTCTCAGCGGAGGCAGTATTTTCATACCGACCCAACCACAGAACATTATTAAGAGAGGTAGAACGGCAATAATACGCCGTTTGTATGAAGACTGGTGTCGCCGATCAAGCCCCGCCTTTCACCTCCATTACATCTGTACTTAAATAAATACGAAGCTTACGCACATATTTGCAATTTCAAATCAAGCCAATCTTAGCGCCGCACAAGCACGCATATCGTAGCACGATCGCGTGTTTCTGTAGACATTTTGGAGTTTTGAGCGTTTGCTCAAAATTCCTTGGCGCGTCTGGTAAACGCCCGCCCATATTTCTATTCTACTCTTTTAATATGTTTTGTGGACCCAACAGTGCGACGTTTTTAACACTAAGATCTAAGATAGTCAAAGTTGACAGGGTATATTATAGCACTTACCGCATACTATCCACTTTATCATAATAATATGCTTATTTCCTTTCAGGGTGGAGTTCCAAAGCAAGTTCTACGCAGGCGAGGGCTACCTGTTCCAGCCCTTCTCCTTCGAGGTCATTCTCGACTCCGCAAGCCAGGGCGATGAGTAGAGGATATCTTAGTAGTCACCACTAGTGTACCCTGATGCGTATTCTATTAATCGATGCAGATAAAAAATTTAAAAAATCAAGATGTCTTCAATTCTTAGATGAAAATGTTAATTGTAGTTTCCATGTTTATCATTGATAAGTGTAATCAAATGTTTAACTCTGTAGAACTTTATATTCAGCACTTTTAACTTATTTGATGTGTTATACGCTACTCAGGTACATTATATTCAGTAGTTGTGTAAAGATTTTTATTTCCTTTTATATTATTGTATTACATTTTTTTATAAGTTCAAGAGTACTTAAATTAAAATCATTTTTATTCGATACAACCCGAAGCTCTCTTTTATTATAAAAATGCCGTGAAAATTGCAATTCTGTTTCTTTGTTCATTAATCGTCTATTAACGCAATTTAAATTAAAGCTTATTGAGAGTTGCAGTAGATACGATTGTCATTCCAGTAGTTGTTCCATGAATGCTTTATCAGCAAAGTGTTTTGCCGTAGCTTCAGGTGTTTATGAATAAATCAATACATTTTCGTAGCAGGATTTGTGTTTTATTTACATACAACATACACTAAACTTAATAAATTAAAAATACAAATATGATATATGTTCCTTTATAGCTTCTTTTTTAAATTTGTTTAATTTGCAGAACTTATAAACGATTACAATTTTTTGTAGTTTGCCACTCTGCGAGTGCAGTTTGAACTGTACATACATACATTTCGTTTTTCGCGCACACATTGGAAGTTACCATCAGAGATATTATTTTAAGTACATAATTGCTTCTAAAAATTCTTCTTATAATAAGTTTAGTGGTAACCTCCGATAAAATGTCAGTCTATTTGAAATGTCAGGCACGATGTATTTAAGAGTTCGTTTTCTAAAATAGTTTGAAGATGTGGACTTTATAAACTGAACTAAGATTCTTGCTAAAAATTTAGTCGTATTCTGCTCCAATAGTGATACTGATATCCCCGGGAAGAACGTTTGTCCTGTGGTACCAGCGGTTCGTGTCCACTACCACTGTAATAAAATAAGACATTTCAACTCTCGCCCTCGTCAGAAATAATCTTGTTTCACCCCTTGCCACACAATATACTATTTCATATCACATGTAATGAAACAACGATTTGTGATTTCTGTTTTGCCAGTCGAAATAAGACAATTTCAAACCAATGCGAATGTGCCAGTCAGTTCTACCCGGCACATTCATTTGTTATAAACAAAAGGAGATCAAAACTCGCTGTTTCAATCAATGAGTAACGAATCCCCTGTTTCAATGCATGTGATATGAAAATACAGTCCCTTTCCTTTGGAAATGTCATAAGCAGAAAGTAACAAAAATTACACACATGCTTCATTTGGAATAATTTGTTATTATCCCAAACTTTTTTTACACCAGAAACTCCTAAATGACACAAGAATCACATAGGCTGCTGCTGGTCGAGGTATATTCCGATAGAGTAGCAGTCGTTACAAGCTTGCCTGAGGCATTAATGGACGGTTTGAATTAATCTTGTTAGCCACTAACCCGCTTAATCAATCCGCATTAGAGATCCTAGGCCTCCGAAATTTTAGAGACAAGAACAGATTAGACCAGATCTTAGTGCTTAGCAGTGGGACAAAAAATAGGTTGCAACTAACTGCTGTAACCAACCCTAGGCCCCCGAAATTTTAGAGACAAGAACAGATTAGACCAGATCTTGTGCTCAGCAGTGAGACAAAAAATAGGTTGCAACTAACTGCTGCAACTTACGTATTTCCCCCGGGTTGACGGTGAACGTGATCCAGGAGCAGCGGAAGTAGCACTCGGGCGGCGGCGCCAGCTCCCAGCGCTTGCGGCCGCGCACCTGCGCCTGCCACGACACGTGCCGCACGGAGTCCACCTGTCACGAATAATAACTAGTACTACACTCAACTCAATGTCCGATATTCCGCAGCTGTCCAATATTTTGAGCACTATAAGGAATAATTAATTTTCCGATCCAAATGTGGGTCATCTCGTAATTCAAAACTATTCGAAAATGGTCGCCATTTTCCTAATTAAAATTACCTAAGTAGCAGACGATCGCATTGCGAAAGTTAGGTCTATAGATTGAAATACATAGTAGGAAAGTCTTCTGTTAAAAGCATTTTTACCTACCTACCTCAATCCTTGTTCTATCAATTTCATCGATAACTGCAAAGCAGACGAGCATGCAGGCCACAGTGTGTTAAGTGCATGGTCGCTGCAACTTATGGACATCTACATACAACCTCAAGCAAGCATAGGTAAGTATTGTCTGAGGTCGTATCCAGTTGTGCTGCTACTCCGTACTACCTCATGTAAGTGTGACCGGCAACTGCACCTTTTCACTGAAACAACAATGTTGGTTCACGGCAGAAGTTGGTGCAGCGGTGGTACTTCCCCGGGCGAAGCATAATAGTTCTACCACCTACAAGAGTATTAGGTAGGTACTGCCATGATCAGGCGCGGTCGTAGCCTTCAATTTTTCAATTTTTGGGTGAGCCACTAAAAAATTGGGAGTGGTCACTATTACGCAGGGGGGCGCCCCAAGTGATTTGTTTCGCCTTCATCTACACATATCTGGATGGATTTTGGGGGGGCATGTCCCCTGTGACACCCCCACTGGGACCGCGCCTGGTACTGGCCCTACGACTGGCCGGTTCAATCAGTAACATAATAATTCAAACGATTTAAAAGGCTCAATAAAATAATTCAAGGTTTTTTTCAAACCATTCTATTCTGGAATTTTGAAATATTGTGTTCTCAAATAACATTACCTACTTACCTACTGCTGAAAAATATGAGACACCATAAACTTATATAAATATACCCCCTCTAAAATGGCGACAATTTTTCAATCCCTACAATAAAACTATCCGGAATATATGTAGATAAGTGTGACAAACGATCTACTACTTTGAATGAGTACGTTTATTAAACATAACTTACGTGCATGTGCGCACCCTGTCCCGGCCCGCCCATGAAAATCCAGTCAACCATATCGCTTTCCGACGTTCGGGGCAAGAAGTATGGTCTGTTGTAATACTGCCTCAGCTTTCTGGTCTCCTCGTCGAAGCATGTGCTCCATCCAACGTACCAGGGGTCCCCCGACAGGTTGGCTCGCTTCTCGTCCATGTTGAAGACTTCGTTCAACGAGTTCAGTCCGGACTTGTAGGCGAAGTAGAAACAATCGTTTGTCTTTCGACCCATTTTGTGACTGCGATAGAAGTTCGCGAAGAAATTGAAGTTGAAGTGCTGTAAAAAGTGTGACAAGATGTGATAATGGAATAAAAAATAAATTGAGCTGCATTAACCGAGTGGTTAAGATAACGATCTTCAAAGCATACGTCCCTGGTACAAACCCTAGTGCGCATCTCGGACTCTAAGTATTGTTATGTGATGTATTAATTTATTGCTGCTGAGGTGAGGGAAAAATGTGGCTATGCGTTAAGATAAATAATCTTAACGTTTCCCCAAGGCATAATTAATGAATGCCATGACGACTATTCCTGCAATCCGTAGATACTTCCAGCGCGGTCTACATTCTTCATAATTTCGAGAGGAGACATATACCTACATTTTTTGTATCAGGGGGGGGGGACCTTCAAAAGGTACCCGGCACCTTGGGAGAAGATACCGGGTTATATTAGAATTGACCGCGGAACTTAAAGATATAAAATGTGTGTATGTGTCTCTCTGTCAATATAATATATTGAAATAATTTTAAGCACATAATATGTGCTTTAGAAAATAGTAAATAAGTATAACTCAGGGTAGGTACGTACTTCAAGAGCCTTCCAATTTTCTGTGGCGTCAGTAACAATGACGGGCACGGTGTTGTACGCGTACTTCTCTTCGAACTCTCGGTCGCTGACGTTGGCCAGCCTCACCACATGGTCGATGCCCTCACACATGGAACAGTGCTCCGGAGGTCGGAACAGCGCTTTGGACGACGCGGGTAACTCAAGATAACATCCCTTTAAAGCAATGAAAGTTTACAGATGGATCATGAATGTTGTTATTTTATTATTTAGGACGAAGTAAGAGACGCGACTGGCGGCGGGAGTAGAACGTAGCTACGGCTTTTCCGAGTAAATACTCAACCGATTTTCTCCTAAGGATGACATTTTTTAGAGAAAAGATTAATCTCACAAACAAAAATCCAAGAAAATCGGAAAATTTCAAAGCATACAAAATATGACGAAAGAGTTACCTATTAGAGAACAAATTTTAATAAGTGCTTTTACTCACCTTATACGAAGCCAATTCGAACCACCAAACTGCTAATGCTGCTAACAAAATGACAGAAATTGTGCAGATCCAAAAAAAAAGTTTAGATTTTCCCTCAAAAAACTTAATGTTCAACAATTTTTTACCCCCTGGCAGGTTTAAGCGGCAAATATGACTGTCATGAAGTTTTAAACTGTTGATTTTGTTAAGGATTTTCAAGACTCTAAGCTCGGCCCCTTTAATTTTTTTGTCACAAGTTTTGGTGCGACTTTGGTTCATATCGTAGTAACTACAGGAGTTCTTGTTCCTGAATGAAAAAGTATTAATCCCTACGAGAGCTTTTATACATACGTGGTAATCATATAGAGTGGCATTCCTTTGTCGCCACAATAATCAAAGTGTGCTTAGTTATCCGCGCAGCTGTTGCAGTGGAACATAAAATTTCTACAAAACTAAGCAAAGTCCGAGCTCAGTAGTGGGACGTAAAAAAGGTTGCAGCCAAGACGTGTAATGAGGATAAAATGGACCTATTTACGCAAACCGGAACCAATCCACACTCATGCCGAAATTAAGTTAAGTACACAGAATTGCACCATCTATCGACCCTGTAAAGATCAAAATGATCTGAAAATTTTGACAGAACAAAACATTTTCATGACATGTTTACCAATCCACAAAACATCAGTTGTCTAATACATTAGACAGTTTTTTCTCAAAACTATCATCATCATCATGTGTGGGTTGGTTCCGGTTTGCATAAATAGGTCCAAATGTGCCTTGCGACATTTATAAATATTTTACGCATATGACAAGGTACCTACCATGTTGCCCATGTCAGATCATATTATTAGTTACACATAACCCTATTCTAGTCAGATCATATTATTAGTTACACATAACCCTATTCTATTGATTGAACTAAGGATGCGGATGCGTAATGGTTTTTGTAATTCGTAACTTTAAATCGTAATTTATTGCTCCCCCTTGATATTTTAGGAATCACTCCAGGAATACCTACTTTTAGTTGTAGTGCCTAGTTTGTAGTTTAGCTAACGTTTTTGTAGTATGTTGTTCTAAATTTTAAGGAAAGGAAAACTTGTATGAATGACTTTTTTAATATTATGACTACATACAAATCCACATTTCACTGTGGTGAAAGAAAATATTTTTATGACAATGTTTTGTACCCTGTACCTGTTCCCTGAACCTTTCACCTTTCATTTTTGAAGATGAAGGCTGTGAAATACAATACGTTAAAAAATGAAAATATTCGAAACCAGCTCTGTGAATATCCCAAAGAAGCGCTAACAGGGTAAGTAGCCCGTGTGCGCGACACAAGCGCAACGGGTATGAAATTGAAATTCATTATCTCGCCGCGACACCGCAGCTGCGACTATTATACGCCTTGACGCTCCTCGGTTACACGCCAATTTGTTTTGTTAGCCTTTGAAGATTCTAACCTATTTGGGCATACGGTTTAGATTTGTCCTTTAGATTGATAACCATTCACGAAAATTAATTTTATAAACTATTTTATCGTCTATACTCATTTTGCGTCCCACTCTGGACACTGCTACTCTCCACATCCACAACGCTGTCCTAGCCTAGGAAGTCTAGGTGCATAGGTAGTTGGTGGCCAAGGCCCAAGTCCCTGTCTGATATTTTCAAACTGCTGCCGTTGTCATCACTATATTATAAGCCGGGTCGAAGGCTTTATGTGCCCTATCCTATGAAATTTTACTCTACTTCCGTGCCTTTTAATACTTAATAATAGTAAACGTGAGGAACCCACCGAAACACACCGGTGGAGAAGAAAAGTCCTCGATTGGCGACCACGTCTCGGCAAAAGGAGCACATGCCGCCCTCAGGGCCGCCCGGTGGATTCAGAGGGCGCAGGACCGGACGGAGTGGCGAACATTAGGGGAGGCCTATGTCCAGCAGTGGACTTTAAAAGGCTGATGGATGAATGGATGGATGGAATAGTACACATAGTTTAAAGCTTGCAGTGTATACATACATAATATATATTATATGTTAGTGTTGCATTACTAGGAACAACCTGAGAGTTTGATCGATGCTAAGAGCACAGTAACAAAGAAAATCTTTCCTCATTGTGTGCTTGCTTACATCATAAAATTAAGCCATTCCTCCATTCTTCTAAACCTGTGGTGACCTTTAACCCTCTTAATGTTCAAAATAGTCAAGTAGTGTTCAAGATTTTGGTCCAGGCCGTTAACGAAGTCTGTTCCTCGTATTTTGCTTACCTACTTATTTTTCATTCCCAAATTCCTAACTAGCAAAATTTTGTCTTCCAGATACCCTATTCTATCGAGCACAGCACCCCTTTGTATGTATTTGCTTTATGGAATTAATGTTCATGATGATGTTGAGGTTATGAAAAGTACTATTAATTGGTCATCAACTTATTACCTACTAAACTAGTCCGGATTGTTCTCAAACTTTTCAAACCGATTTAGAATAAAAAAAATCATGATACCTACTAGAGGCCTCCCGATATACATATTATATAGATCATAGACTTAGGATATACTTAAACGTAAGAAACGGAGTCAACGGAGTAAACGGAGTCGGAAACGTAAGAAGTGCGCATGGCCCGGCGGTTAGCATAGAACGTAAACGATCTATGCGACTAAGCCAAACGGGTGCGGTCGAGTGTAAGATGGGTGCCCGCTAGTGGTTAAAAATTTCATGCGCGTTTCCGTGCTTCGGAGGGCACGTTAAGCCGTCGGTCCCGGTTGATAACAGTCGTTAAACCTTGTCGGAGGCCTTATGGGCGGTTTGAAAACATTCGACTGCGGGTTGGCCACTAACCCGCATCTCCACCAACCCGCATTGGAGCAGCGTGGTGGAGTAAGCTCCAGGCTTCCCCAATAGGTAGGGAGAGACCCGTGCCCAGCAGTGGGACGTAAAGAGGGTTGTAGCCAAGAAACGGAGTCAGTCAGTTTTAGATTATAATTTATCATAGCCATGAAGCTACGTATGGGAGTCAATACCTTTGATACTATGGCTACGTGGCATAGCGGTGTCACTTATAGTGAAAAAATTCACACCTTCCTACCTTCTGGCGGATTGTAGGTGTAGTGACTACAACTATTATAACTACCTATATCCCCATAATATACCCAATTAGAGAGCGGCCGCTTCCCGGGCATGACCACTTCGTCGCCCAGCGGGAGAACTTCCTTTGCCATACTAGTGAACCTGGATAAGAATGCGTCACTTCTGACCTTCATCAGTCGCACCTTCACACTCTGGATGGATTGCAGCATCACTTCACCAGCTCTTAGGATCATCGCTGCGCACCATGTAAACGCTTCATATTCCTGATACAGCTGCTTCCAAGAACTTCATGGATGGCTTGAGTAGCCATTACTGGCCTCCAATACCGACTCGCCGTGGATAGAGGACACCATAGAAATCGAAAAATTTTCCAATATCTTTGGAGGACACCCAAAGACCTAGTATATAAATAACACAAGGTCTGCAACCTCAAATCTCGACTCACCGTAGATAGGAGGCATTCAAGGCGCTTGTACGCGAAGATTGCACTCACATTAGTTAAGTCATCGACCTCCGCTCCGATCTGTGCAGGTAGCGAATATAATACAAGCTCCAAATGAAGAATGAATGAGATCTCCCTTTGCCAAATAGGTTTTATACTCGAATATTGACTAACTTTACTGACTGACAACTTACTGGTTATGATGACTACGTTCAATAAATTGCGCTATTGAGTCGGTTTATTCACAATCTGTGGGTTTATTGAACGAAACGGACAAAGATTCAAATATTTTTACTTGACATTGGCAATATGTATAGATGCGATGTCATTATCGAAAGAAAAAAGTACCTGCTGATTGTCAATGTCATTTTTGCATTGTCAATAATTGTCATGTCGGAGTTTTGGCGGGAAGTCGAAAAAGACATATTGTGCTCTTGTTTTATTTTCATTTTCTTGGTGTATTTTTGAGTTATATATATCGGATAAAGTTGATGGCATTTTGTTTGATATAGGTTAATTACAGTGCACGAGTGTTTGTGAAATAGAATAACAGTGCTAAAATATGTTTTTTCTGCTTGCCTCCAAAATTCCATCGGACACGTTCTAGTAAAGTAGCCATCGCTTTACTTGAATGTTGGACTGACTAGACTGACTGATTACTGACGACTTACTTACTGACTTTGTTATTACTTCGTCCAGTTTCATTGCAACTGGCAAAAAGTTGATGCAAATATTATACTTGACGCTGGCAGTATGCACAGAGTTTGCGATGCCATAATTGAAAAAAAAAAAATTGTCATGTCACATCACGTTGACAGAACTGATCGATGATCGAAAATAAACAAAATAAAATAAATCCGGCGAAAGAAATACGAAATCAAATATTGTATTGTTTAGAGAAAAAGATAACATATCAGTTTACGTACTGAAGGCTACCTAAAGAAAGCATAATAACCTCAAGCTATAAGCTATTGTAAGAAACTATGGCAGCAATACTGGGCGGTGGACTGGGTGGTTTATCAACAGGTTATTATTTGTTGAAAAACAATGTCACTTCAAACAATAACTTAAAACTGTTTCTTCTGGAGGCTACGAATCACTGTGGGGGTTGGATAAAATCAATTCGAACGAATGATTATGTGTTCGAACAGGGACCTAGGACTATTAGACCAAAAGGTGTTGTGGGATTGAACACTTTGAATATGATGCAAGATTTGGGATTAAGTGAGCACATTGCACCAATAAAACCTGAGCATCCAGCGGCCAAAAACCGAATGATATATGTAAACAACACTCTACATCTATTACCTTCAAGTTTAAAAGGTATATTCCAGAGGAATGATCCATTTTCAAAGCCCTTAATTTATGCTGTTTTTAAAGACCTCAGGCAGCCACTCAAAGAAATGAAGGATGATTCTATTTACAATTTTGTAGAACGAAGGTTTGGCAAAGAAATTGCGGACTATGCAATCTCTCCAATGATATGTGGTATATGTGCAGGTGATGCTAAGGAAATAACAGTAAAATTTCTGATGAAAACTTTATTTGAATATGAACAGAATCATGGAAGTGTAATGAAAGGTCTATTCAAATCAATTTTTAAGACAAAAAATGGGCAGGAACAAGAATTAAGCGAGTTAGCGAGGAAGGCTAAGGATGAAAAATGGAATGTTTACACAATCAGAGGTGGGCTTGAAACTTTTCCTTTTACACTTCGTGAGCACCTTAAGGAGCACAATGTTCAAATTTGTCTCAATAGTAAAGTTGAAGAAATCGAGTTTGTAGACTCCAGTACTGTAAATCTAAAGAAGAGAGGTGGAGAAAATCTTACTGTAAACCATGTATACTCTTCTATTCCTTCACACGCATTGGCAAAGTTGGTGCACAAACAACATCCAGAACTAGCAAAAAGTCTAGAAGACATACCATTTGTAACTGTTGCAATTGTGAATTTTTATTTCGCTTCTGCCAAACCATTAATCACCCCTGCTTTTGGATTCTTAGTACCTCCGATAGAAAATTCTCCTATTCTTGGAGTTGTCTTTGATTCTTGCTGTATTCCTGACCAGAAGGGGACAGTTCTGACAGTAATGTTAGGTGGAAGATGGTTTGAGGAAAAGTTTGGAAACAACATTACAGAGGATAGGTTACTAGAAATAGCAACAAAAGAAGTAGGCTCTATTTTAAACATAAAAGAAAAACCCACAGCACACAATGTCAATATACTGAATAAGTGCATTCCTCAGTATACCATAGGTCACTATGATAGGGTAGATAAGATCAGAAATTACATACAGGATAAAAATTTACCAATTTCAGTGATAGGCTGCAGCTATGATGGAATAGGTGTAAATGATGTCATTTACTCAGCTAAAACTCAAGTGGAAGAAGACTGCACTAAGTGAATATAATATGGTTGAAAAGCTGGGTGTTTTACTATTTATGTACATTAAGGTATCTTCCAGTGGTAATAATGGAAAAATGGTATCTGAAGAACAATTTTCCTTTTAACTTTCTGCTTCTGTTAATGTTTGTCCATATACAGTGCTTCCTACTACTACATCTACTTTTACATTTTTGACATAATAATAAGATGAGAAGAGGGAAAAAAGTTAGATATAAAGTCTGAAAAAGGTTAGTTTTATGTTATAAAAGTACAAAAAATACTTTTTTTTTTTTTTGTTAAATATCAAAGATATGATTGTTTACTATATAAATATATTTATTACTTTTAAAACTGTGTTTATGTACCAATTATGTATGATAGAAATTTTCAAGACATAAAACTAATAAGTATTTCATTAAATAAGCCATGTTATTATTATCTGACATTGTTCATATTAATGTCTAATAATTATCGTATCTTAGGCTCGCCTTGGCACCCTACCTCTTTAACTTAATTTCTTTCCTTAACTCTATGGTAGTCTAGAAGGAAACACTGTTTAGCGATAAGACTGCCATTTGTACAGTATGTTGTAAAATATCTGTAATGCTCCCTCAAAGTTAAATGGTGTATAATCAAGTGTAAATATAAAAAAATAAAACACAAAAAGTAAGCACAAAATAATATATTTTCAGAATATTTGTATTGAATGTTAACATACATGTATCTCACTTATATAATAAAATATATTCTTAAGGTTTAGTATGAAAAAAAAATTGCAGAAATTACTCACTTCAATACTACTTAGGTAACATAATCTAAGTGCAACTTCGAGTACATGTTCATATATTATGCGTTTTGAAATTTAAATAGTAAATAAATAAAAAAACTGAACTTACTTCACTAAACTATAATATAATAAATGGAATACAATCTTCACCTTAGTTCATCCTACCTAACTCATGAATATTCTTATCTCAGTGCAAAAGCCAATGCAAAAGGCAAATGTATAAAAGTATTGGGCACCTTGTTTAAAACATTTTGATACCACTCCACTCTTATATTTAAATCTTTTAGACATAACTGGTATGTAAACTCCAACAATGTACTCGTAATATTGACTGACAAATGACTCGTAATATTGGCCTATTTTTCAATGAAGGCCAATATTACGAGTCAAACCTTACTGTAATTAATCGACTTATTCTGTTTACAAAAAAAAAATATTAAAATCTCTCATAGTTGTTTCTAAACATACTATTTCTATTTATTCCATAATAGAATATTACAAAAAACCCTTAATCATGTAAATAGTAAACTTATAGTCCACTTATCTCTGAAGCTGACAATTTACCAGCAGGTTACTATAGTTACTTGTTGGCAAATTGACAGTTTCTTAGGTAACAAACACAGAAATAATGTGCATATGCATACACTTGCACAATCTTGGTAAACGAACATTCCAGTCCAGTGAGAAAACCTGTATAATCCATAACAGCATTTTCAATCGATTTCATTTAGTTTACAGCAAGGCAAGCCAACAATGACCTGTATGCCTAAATGATATATTATGTAGCAATTACATGTAATATTTATAATCATGTTACGACGACGATGGTCTCAAGTTTTTTTAAAGATCTAACTAATAATATGCATCATAGTGTGCTACCACACAATAAATATCTTAAACTTACCATCTCTTCATCTATAAATTAAACTACATTTTAAAATACTTCATACAACTTTCAAAACCTTTCTCTTAAAGTTAGTTAAGCAAAATTTTAGGCACAATACTTTAAGCTTATATTCTCCTAACCGCATGTGTGATAGAGGCAGACCATTGCATTCGAATAAAAAAATATCTATAAATGTACAGTGGTAATATAAGCTCTGGGTGACTGACTGACTGCAACCTTTATTTGCGTCCTTGGGCTGGGCACAGTTCTCTTCTATTGTTGGAAGCCTACAGCTTACTCCACCATGCTGCTCCAAAGCGGATTGGAGCTCTACAATATATTTATTCTTAACCCACATGATATTTAACGAGACCGATTACTTAGAGATTATATTATTATGATTTATTTCAAATTAGTGTTTGCATTATTTCTAAATGTACTTTAGCATAATTTCTGTTAAATATGAACTATGTTTAGGGAAAGCTGCCCAATTGCAAGTTACTTTTGTCTGGTACATGCTTTTGTTTGGTAAATAAATAAACACCAATTCAGATTGCGATTTATAAGAATCACTCTGAAATTCGTGAATCTTGAGTAGGGACATGCAAAATAGGATTCACAACTAATAACAAACCAGATATAAACTAGTAAAACATCTGATATTTTTAGAGGTGAGTGTTCAAAAACTGTAACCATTTTCTTAAGGCTTATTATGGGTGTTCATTTCTTGCCCCTACATATTTTGATTGAGGAGAGTGGGGACTGTAGAGGGTTGTCCTCATGTGCTGAGCAATTTCGTATTATCATGCTACATAGAAAAAAATAAAACATGTTTTGGAAATAAATAGGTGTTTAGTGAAAGCAAGCAACTTAGCATGGAAATATTACTTCATATTTATTCCTTGTATTTTAATAGGACAGTTACAGTCCGCGCGCGAGCTCCTATGAATGATAAGGAATGTTGACGTAATGAGCTAGAGTTGTCTATAGTCCGGCCAACGAGACGAGATAAAGAATGTAAACAAACGGACCGTTACCAAGTTACTATTGCGAGAGCGAGCACTAATTATCTCTGTCCTTATCACACGTATGCAGTAATGGCGTCAGTTAGTCAACGACAGCTTTTGTTGCCTGTTTCGTGGTACAGGAAAGCAGTCAGTACCACAGTTGTCAACATTTGGTCGCGTTTTGACGGGGAGTCGAAAAAGACATTATGTTGTGCTCTTGTTTTATTTTCATGTTATTGGTATAATTTTGAGTAATATCGGATAAATTTGATGGCATTTGGTTCGATATAAGTTAATTACAGTGCATGAGTGTTGTGAAATAAAATAACAGTGCGAAAATATGTTTATACAGCTTGCCTCCAAAATTCCATTGGTCACGTTCTGGTAAAAAAGCCATCGCTTTACTTGAATTTGTGACTGACTTGACTGACTATTTACTGACTTTACCTATTATTACTCGTCCAGTTATAACGAAACTGGCAAAAACGTGATGTAAATATTGTTACGCCCTATGGGTAATAAAATACCGTTTGCAACGTAGAAGTTGTTTATTGTCTCCTTGGACAAAAATCCACTCAACAGAATCCAAATCACCAAGCACAATCACTATAGTCAAATATCTTCGCTGTAGTCGTCGAAATAATTCTTCCTTGTTGCTTGGAGTGATCGCTTTGATTTCATTTTCACTAAACTATGTCCTGTCGCGGCCCGTTGCGTGCCTTACATTCTTATATACGGCTACCCACGGTTCTCTAGAATTTTCCCAAAGTACCTAATACAATAGGCCCGTCCCGAACCTTCCTTTATGTTACTAACGCAATTATAGTTATGTACAGTCATAAATAATAGCCGCGGCCCGCGATGTAGACAACCTATACATGTACGCATGTATTAATCCTTATCTAAATAAAAACGTTAATTAGCTTCGTCAATTCAGATTAAAATTGTACAAAATGTAATCAAATAAATACTTTAGAAGATGATATTTTGTTTTACCATAAATCACAACATCCCCCGGCGCGCATTCTCATCGCGCATCTATTTTTTGCCTTTAGTATTTAAATGGGTTTTTGTAAAATAAATTTTAATGTATATCACTTAATCGCTCGAGCGAAGCTGGGCCGGGTCTCTAGTATATGCTATGTATATAATTTATTCAAATAAAAATGTTTTGAACCCCTGAAACTTTGTTTACATTTTTTATCACGTCTCGTTGGCCGGACTATAGTCGATATTGTGCTATCGATACTAACGCATCTTAAGCCTCCGCGCGAGTGTAAACTATGAAATAATTCTACAAGGGTAAATCACTTTTAATAAATAATTCTAAATAACCTATAAAACAACAACAACGCGTCAGTATTGCTCGAGCCGAACTGTAAGAATCCTTTGTAATAGGCAACAAATGTGTGGCACTGTTACTGATAAGCAGACTTTAGCCGGCAATGACGACACGGAATCGGTGCCAGCTTCTGATGTGATTAAAAACGATGCGCATCGATGACAAAATTTAACGAAAACCCATCTCTAGTACTGGGAGAGTGCGGGGTATGAAGCGACGGTCGCGGCACACACCCGCCCGCTTCCTCAGAGCTCGCGCGCGGACTATAGTAATGTGGTACATGGGTAGATGTAACTATGTATATAAGAAAAAATTATAACTAGAACGGAATCTAATTTGACCGGGTCACATATGCCAACATTTATATACCTACTTCCCCCTTCACCTCGTTACGTCCCCCTGTCGCCCAGGAATGTTGCCAGGGTTGTGAACTGTTAATAATGCTTATACAAGTTTTCCTTTAATTAAAAATAACTATTTTAATTTAGTATTACAAAATATGAGAATTATATTATAAACAATAAGTTTTTATAAGTAAAGTACCATATCAAATGAAGCCATTTAAGTAAGTATTACTTACTTACAAATATGAAACAAAATACATACAGGCTCACGTAAAAACTAGTAAATAAGTTATTTAGTGTTGGGTGAGCTTTGTTAATATACTGAGAGCTAAACTTCGTAATGGATTTGGAAAATGGCAAAGCGGTTAGGGCCTTGGGGAACTATAGTCTGAGAGCTAAAGACCATAATGAATATCTAGAGAAAATGAAATAGTCTCCGCGGACGAAGTCGCGGGTAAAAGGTAGCAGAATAAAACGAAATAAATAAAAAATATTCCCGCGACGATGGCGGCCGAGACAGCCCGACTGAGCATCCCGTCTAACTTGTAGGCTAATATCATGAACTTGAGCTCGTTCGAAGCGGGAGGTTCAGTTGTTTCGTTATTCCGTTGCTGTTATTTTATTATTTATTTTTATGGTAACTAGCTAGTATTACTGAGTAGTGTGTCGTATTGCACACTAACCACTTTGAGGGTTGGTGCTTACGGAGCAGGTAAGCACGAAATGGAATGGAACACAATTTTATACATGATTTTATTGTATAATAAATAGGTGTTTATTTGTTTGGTGTGTATTGGAAGCAATTTAGCGTGATAATAAGTTAATGCCCACTCCACATTTAACAAGAAATCGAATCGAACGCCCCTAGTTCCTCTACACGCCACCGATATCTGCGTCGATTGTCAAAAAAAGTCGAGGAGCACATATTATTGCATAAAGCGCACTTTGCGTGAAACGCACTGCCGAACTGAGCGAGCGATCGATTTAATGAAATTGATCTGTGTAGAGAAATCGCAACGTGTATCGGCGGGCATAAGATTGGTGGTGGCGGGCACTGAGTGGTTCGAGGTCCGGCAGATCACAGAGCGGGCAGAGCTGGCAGGGGCGGCAGGTGCAGCAGCAGGGAAGCATACAGCGTGTGGTCCTGCGGCGCGGCGGGTGCGGCGGGTGCGGCGGCCACCGTGTTGCGGTACGAGTAGCGCAGCGCCAGCGCCACCGTGGCGTCCTCGGCCGCGCCCTCGGGCGTGCTCACCTGCAGCCGCAGCGCCAGCTTGTTCGACTTGCGCCAGACGATTATGCTGGAACACAAAAGTATAATTTATTTACGGCCATACCGAATATTCTTTGTGTTTTTAAAACGCTTATGTTTGCCTCATCTGTAAGTTTGTGAGCTCGCTTGTAACTCTCCTTCGGACTCGATTTTGATCCACATTGAACTGATAGATTTAATTCAAACTTTGGAGTCTTATCAAGAATTGGTGGCAATACAATAATTTCATGAATTTATCTAATTCTGATAGCAACAAATCAAACTAAAAATGAAAAATAAATATAGTTAAAAAAGCACATCAACCTAAAAAAAAGTGTAAAATAATTCTTAATAATAAATTCCATCCAATCGATGTGTGGTCCTTTAAAAACACTTGATCCCTATACCCATAGGATCGATTGACAGAATAAATAAAAATCCTTCGAGTTCCCTATTCTGGAGCCTACTCTATCTACCACGCTGCTCACTAACGGAACCAAGGGGGAGACAAGCTACGGGGCACCACGTTCAGCCGGTTGAGCCACGACAGTCTCGGACAGGCAAGGTAGCTCGACTCACTCGCTGGCGTCGTGCGGCGCGTCGTCGTCGTACTCGGCGGCGTCGTCGCGCTGCGCCAGCGTCAGCGCCGCGCCCGGCGTGGCCAGCGCGCTGGACCCGCGCACCTCCGTCCGCCGCTCCAGCGTCTTCACCCACGACATGTCCTGCACGGACAAACACGCCTTATTTTACTACGCTAATACATTATAGTAGGACTGTTGATAAAATATCGAAATATCGATATTATTATTTCCAAATATCGATATTTATTACTAATATTTTTGTGGACGATATATCGATAGTTCGATATTGAAATGTCGATATTTTTTTAAATAAATTTTTATTTTTAACATTTTTTCGTAATTTATTTAATCTACAAAATCATCGTAAACTTAATCTACCGTATTATATTTATGAAAATTAAGTTAACTGACATTCAATAATTTTTGATGTTTTTTATTAGGTAATTAAAAATTTAAATTAAAAACTATTTTAGAAAAATTCCAGGTATAATTTTTAAAATTTTCTACTCTAATTTAATTTGTTTAATAAATATACTGGACTATAAATTGTATAATCATTTTTGAGCTGACTTACGATTTTTTTTTAAATATTTTAAAGCCAATATATCGATATTTTTTTTCGATATAATTATCGAACTCCGATATTGATTATATTTAAAAATATCGATATATCGAATATCCGATATTTTAAAAAATATCAACAGTCCTACATTATAGTATACATAATACAGTTCTTTTAACTCCTTTACCTTTAACTATCTATCTCATTAACTCAAAGATGACGCGTGGATTAACCACACATGCCAGGTTTGAGTAAAAAAATGGATTTATACTATGTTTCTGAGGATGTATGCATATCATATCATATCATATCATGTACAGCCCTTTGTCAAGTGCGTTAACTTAGAAATTGTCACGCAGTAACACTTTAGCAAGGTTACTATAATAGTCTGCTCGTAACTATAGTAACGTGCTGGTTACGTGTCGTGGTACGTGATAAGGTACGTGGTAAGTGATAAATGATTGATAGATTTAAACGCACACACACACACAAATTAAAAATGTCCTCAAATTAACTTATTTTAAAATCATCATACATAACATTTCGTAGGATCTAAAAATCTTTCTAACAGATCAAACAAAACAAATCAAAATATACAATATAGATTATATATTGTACAAGTTGTGTATATTGTAGCATATGACTAGCTGCAATGCTTGTTGCGTCCCATATTCTAATAGTTCTAAAACAAGTTGGTTTCAATCTGAAAAGTAATAATATGACTGACCTTTTCCAAGTTCAAAGACTTCTCCAAAGAGCGCTCAATGCTCTTGGGCTCCTCCCGTTCCTGCGGCTCCGGGATGTCCTCTGGCTGCATCAGTTGTATCTGCATCTCGTGTCCAGTAGGATTTGTTAGCTTCAAGAGGAGAGACGTGGTCTCCCCTGGCTTCACTGGCTCGTACGAGATTATCTTCACCTCTGGTACATGGTAGCTGTTGAAATGAAACAGATTCAAAAGTTTCAAAACATTATTAATGTAAGGAATCATTTAATCATTCTTTATTGCATCATGCTTCATCTACATTACATGGCTGTTAGGTACATTTCATTGAGTCAGTCACAGCATGAAACCCTGTAAGGGCGCAGCAATATTTTTATTACAACAACGAGGTGAGATAAACTACTTTTGCTTTAAACAGAAATGAATTCATACTCATTTCTGTTTAAAGCTATTCGAAGTAATGCAAAAAGGGAACATTATATTGATTTACTTACGCATATGCGGGTAAAATGGAAATGGATCAATTTAATTCCTTTTATAAATAAAACGGAGGATTTTCTTTACAAGATGTTCAACTTCACTGTAATTTGTGATAAGATTTGATTAAGAACGCCGGCGCAAATGCAAGAGTGTACAAGCTTACATGAGCGAGCGTCTGTTCCTTTATCATAAGCTTTCGAAATAGCAGCGCGACGGCATACAACCTTAGACAATACTTACGTGTACTTATCTTATACACAATGCACGTACTATGGTTGTGCAGATTCGTCTATGAGCTGCATAAACCTGTACCTGTGGCCTAGTCAACTGTCGGATCTCTACATTAGTGGACTGTGATTGTTACTGGTTAAACACAGCAAACGAAGAGTCATTTTAACCGCTCGCATTTTTTTGCGGCTGGTGTAAAATATAAGGTATATACGCAGATAAGTGATGGTTGGGGTAACAGATATCAGTTATTAATGGTACTGGCAAATTTCATGTGCGTTTTCATGCTTTGGAGGACACGTTAAGTCGCTTGTTATTCTATAGCACGTTGGCCACTATCACAATCTTCACCAGCCTGCATTAGAGCAGTCAGCTTCAGTCCTCTCTAATTATGGGTACGACCTGTGCACTGCAAACATTCGCACAAGACCGCATTGAACTCGATGGAGCTGGGGTTGTACTTGTGCGTGGGACAGTTGTGACCACTCTGACTCTTGCTCATGCTAAACACTGTTATTTACGCTGCTGGTCTAGCAGCTCGATCTTGAGCTCAATGGAGCCAGGGCTGTGCGCTGGCATGGTGCGTTTATGAGCACATTGAGTATTGCCTACGCTGAACAGAGCTACTCACAAGGCCAGCAGCTCGATCTTGAACTTGATGGAGCCGGGGTTGTACTCGGGCTTGGTGAGGTTGTGGTCGCAGGCGCGGCAGCGCTGGCTCCGCTTGACGCTGAGCGGGCGCGCGAGCGGGTGCAGGCGCGCCACCAGGCTGGGCTGCCACTCCGGGGACGCCAGCCGCTGCGCCATTGTTGTTACTGGGGACAATAACAGACAAAGTATTGCATAGACACATTGCTGGCTAAATTAGTACTTCATTCTATCCTGTATCATATTTTTCTGTACTGTGGAAGGAATCCAAGAAATCCAATGTTTATTATTATTAACTTGGCTGCAACCCTTTTTGCGTTCCACTGCTGGGCACTGGTCTCTCCCAATTATTAGGGAGGCATGGAGCTTACTCCACCACGCTGCTCCAATGCGGGTTGGTGGATATGCGAGTTAGTGGCCAACCCACTGTCGGATGTTTTCAAACCGCCCATAAGGCTTCCGACAAGGTTTAGCGACTGTTATCTATCGACAACAACTGGGACCGACGGCTTAACGTGCCCTCCGAAACATGGAAACGCGTATGAATTTTTGCCACTAGCGGTCACCCATCTCACACCCGACCGTGCCCGTTTGGCTTAGTTGCGTAGATTAGAACGCAAGCGTTCTACGCTAACTTACTCTGCTTCAAATTGACCTCCTTAGTGTAGTAATCTTCAGAGAGCGGCTCCACCTCTTCAGTAGCCTGACTAGGCACGAAGTTGGAGATGGCAGAGGATGTGGTCTCACTGGAGGGCAGCCCTGCTATATTGCGGGCCATAGCACCCGTGAGACCGGTCTTGTCCTGAAATTCATTTATTTATGTTATTAAAAATCTAAACAACATTGTGGTACATAGTTTTTACTTGTTTCCCAACTGCATCAAACGGAGGAAAATGTTTTTCGAGTTTACACACAGTCTAAAGGCTTAATGGCTTTTGACGTATTAAGTTTCATTGAATTTGTCAGAATGCATGTGACAAGTAGTTGCTGCAGCTCATGGCAGTTTACACACAACTTAAAGTCTGAATCTTGTTGGATGTTGTAATGTAGTATTCATGTAAGTCATCTTTCAACCAAAACACAACCAAATTGCTTTAGAAATACTTTTCATATAACATTTTTTAAAATTTCAATAAAAAGACATGTAACTGTGTAATAAACTGAGAGTATACCAAATTTTTTCAGTGGTTACATTCAATTATGGCTGTGTTATATGTGAAGAGGCCTTTTACTTACAGTAAGAGTGATGTATTTGCCTCTAATAGGGAACTTCTTCCTCTCTCTATCAAGCCGCTCCTGCTTCTCTTGCTGCGCAATCGCCTTGTAGTATTCGAGGAGTTGGTTGATTCGAGCTGCGTGGGGGTTTGTCCTCTCCGGCCAACCCCCAGAAGCTGTAAGGAGATATTTTTTTATTTATTTATTTGTTATGTGTCCACTAACATATGTATATTATTACTAGTGGACCCGCAGACGTTGTCCTGCCTTAAAAGTAATAAAAGAGGATTTGTTTTCTTATTATCTTAAAGAGACTTCATGTTACTATCAAACAAAAATATAAAACAAATAATGACATACGAACTGTCCAGTTATTCTGACTGTGTCAAAGTTTAGCACGACACTGCACGAAATACAAAACGTTTGACAGGCAGGAACAATTTATATGGGAAAACTAAATAAGTAAAAAAGTAATTAAAAAACATTTCCAGTGGCCCAAATTGTGAATCTAAACCATCCTCGAATCCATTTGAATACACACAAAAAAATTCATTAAAATCTGTCCAGCCGTTAAGGAGGAGTTCAGTGACATACACACTCACAGAAGAATTATATATATTAAGATATGTTTCAATTGTGAGAGATGAACTGTCTGTGAGACATTAAAATGGATTGATGTGGATGAAATATCACAGCCACAGTCAGCCATATTATAACATAGATGACAGAATTTTTTTTTGTTTGTTTGTACCAAAGAGGCAACAAAGGTACTGAGCCTATTTCTACCATTTTTTTATGAATAGAAAGCAAATTTGGAAATCAAAAGCGAAAAATAGAAGAAAGACAGAATTTGTTGACTTTTCACTTGTTGTCACCAATTCTATCTGGTGGCGACCAGTGTGGTGCTATGGTTACCATGCCAGACTGCCAATCAGAGGGTCCCGGGTTTGATTCTCGGCGAAGCAGGAATTTGAATGAGTTTAACTGTTCTCGGTCTGGGTGTTTGTGTTTCTGTCTTTGAGTGTGTCTATTCTGGAGCTATGATTGTGAAACGTTATCTCTGAAGTTTCTATCTGCGCTTCAAATAAATAGATATATTATTTTAAATTCTGTTGCAGTTTATCTGGTACATTCATGTTTAGATACTGGTTTATATATTTTGTACTTGTGGTTGACCACAAGGTACCTTGGCGCCGCGGTTTCACACCTAGCGTGGATTGAGGATATTCAATAGGTATATTAGTAACTTTCAATGATCTGATGTAAATGTATGCTAATGATGACATAATAATAGTACAAACAACGCAACATTTTTCGTGTCTAAACTTCAAATAAGTAATGGTAAATTTAAAGTAGAACAAATATATATAAAATAAATAAATATATATATAAATAATATATATAGCTTTATTATATGAGTTTTCAAGTGCTATGTGTATTTAATAACAACTTATCCCAACTTATAGATGTGACTCTTAAGAGTGAGTCTTTTAAACTAAAAAATGTTGTTCAATAGTCAACCAGAACTAAAATCTCAATAAGGCCTCTCGTATTTTTGCCTTTAATCGAGAACCCATTGAACTCCTGACCAGGCATACCATATCCACAATCTGCCTATGCTGCAATTTGCCAAAAATTTGATATTGTGGGGTTTGTATTAGTGTGAGAGTGATGACACATGCAAAATGCAGTTGTGTATTTGATGTATGTATGCTATAGGTTCGTATATAAGTAAATTGTGATGTTTTAATAAACAGTTGGTAGCTAATATTTCATTTCACTGGTTGCTCCCTACATACCAAAACGATATACACAACATGTTCAACAGTATGTTTAAATACATGTTTAAACATAAAATAAAATAAGTAATGCCCATCTTAACAATTAACATAAGTAAGAGTTTATCTTACCTACAGGTTGATCCGGGATCCCCACATCCCTAGATGTCCATCTGCAGTTAAAACAAGAGAGGTAGTACATTTTCTTTGCCTGTTTATTCTCCACTTTTGAATCACCTGCAGCCGGGTCTGGCCGGGGTTGGGCCAGGGTGGCTCGAGTAGACAGAGTGTGAAAGCAACTAGGACAGTCAAAACAACTGCTACACCTGTTCTTTTTTAGTCTGGCTTCAGAAGAAGGCATGTTCTCTAGGCAATTTGCGCAGTAGTGCGAGTCAACCTAAACAGAACAACACACAAATGATGAGTATTTAATTTAAATATGTATAATAACCCCACAGGAATGCTTACTTAAAAGGTGAATTGACTCAAGCACCATTTGGACAACTTTACAGGAGAGTGACTTGAAAATTTAAAATTACAAAAAAAAAACACTGATTCAAAGGTTCTAGAACCAAGTGTAACTTTTTATGATATAGACAATAATAATGTATGATAGTAGTATTATAGATTTAGATACTTGTTGTTAAAGACATATAAATGCATTACTTATTAATCAAAGCAAATTGCTTTAAGGGGCTCAGGTAACATAATTAGATTAAAGTAAAATGTGTGTCAAGCCTTATTTTATTAAAAGTTACTGAAGGCTTAATGATTTAAATTAAATCAAACAAGTTGCTTTTGAATATTAAGTATAAAAAGCCTAAGTATGCCATAATACTTGGCTGCAACCCTTTTATGCGTCCCACTGCTGGGCAAGGGGCTCTCTCCCTTATTGGGGAGGCCTGGAGCTTACTCCACCTCGCTGCTCCAATGCGGGTTGGTGGAGATATGCTTAGAGATTGATTATTCTGTATAACAAATTATACTCTCTTCTTAATAATTACGTGTAACAAATCAGACTTATGATTAAATGGCATAAGTGCCATTTAATTTAGTATTAAAAATAAAGCTTTAAGCAAATTTTTTTATCATTAAGATGTAAAATGTCTCAAGCAACTAAGCTATGAATATTGTTTGAACTAAAATCTGTCAATGTACAAGAATATTTAAAACAGATTTTGTAAAATCGAATGAAAATTCCATGCTTTGAAAAAATATAAAGAGAAAAACTTGTATAAATTGCACATTTGTGATGTTGTTACTTACTGAGTATTGTTATAACAAATAGATGTATATGAGTTAGCAAATGCTTACAACATACATTGGATACATGACTAGGTTTCAGGAGGAACCCAATGATAAAAAGTTGCTTGGTTGAAGTCAATATTATTCAACCAACCCACTTATAAACTATAAAATTTACCTCATGACATATGCAGAACCCGCAGCGTATTTTTAAACAGTGCCGACAAAAGTACAGGCTGGTTATCGGCTTTAATTGTCCACAAGAACATACATATTTCACGTAGTCCGGCTGAGTAAGATAAGCCATGGCTTATAAGTATTTTTACTTAGAACTTTAGAATTTCTAAATACAGTAAAAATGCAGTTGACTCAGAAATCTGTCTGTCTGTTTCGTTAATCGTTCGTGTTCTGTAAATGTCATATGAATGTCATAGACATAACAAACCTATGGACCGGCCCTACCTACGAAATTTGCGTGACTACCTAAAGTAATTAAAGTTGGAATATAAAATGGCTGCTTCTTAATAGGGTTGTGCGTTTCAGAACAACACATGTAGCTAATATCGATATTTTTGTTTCGTATTATTAAAGGATGCATTTATTTAGGTTTTTTATAAAAACTGAAAAATAAAATTTAAAATCATGTGTAAACTTTAAATTGGTGTCAAAGAAAATATGAATACTACAAATTTTATTTTGTACTATCATACCTCTACTTTTCCAATTTTTTTAATGAATCATATCTTTTTTTATTTAATTCACACAGTTTTTCAATTCCTGTATTTAAATGCCGAAGCTGACAAACCTGATGATGATATTATAATACTGAACAGAACAAACAATCATAAATACCTACATACATACATCCTCACATACTTTCGAATTTATAATAGAAGTATGTATATAGATTTTAAGTTTATTTGCTATTGATATTGATTAATTAACGAGAATAAAACAAGTTTCTGAGTAACAATTTTTATTTGTTCATTGCAGAAAAAAAACTAGTTTATTATAAAAGTTTCTATAAGAAATTTGTTCACTAAGTTTTTTGAATGCTGTCGGAGTTGCAGATCTTAATAATTGACTTAATTACCATCAAACGATGATCAGTATTGTGTTCCGTGTTGTGGAGCAAATACAAGATATTTTCGCACTCATAATACTCAGTCATAAACCTGAAAAAACACCGATATGGGGATCCGATATTTTACATTGAATATAAATATCGATATATTTTTTAATGGACACCCCTAGACAGCAGACCTACCACAACAAAACAAACGCACACATACACAGAGTACACTCGTAAATACTGGGAACATAAAATGGCTGCCGTGGCACGATGGTGCCTTAACATGACGTTGTTGCCAAAATTAGTTACCACTAATCTTTTATTATCTTTATATTCTTATGCAACCATCCATTAGTTAAAAAGAGACAGCATGATATTTGTCATGTTTGTGTCGATTAAACAGATATTTGTATAACCTGCTGTTCCTATAGTAGAATAGGGCCCCTCTACGTTTTTATTCCTACCTCTATGGTAAATGTGACAGTATGGTGACAGACACTTTAAAAAACAAATTTGACTTTGACGTCTCACCTATTTTTTTTTCATATTGGCAAACTCTGTGCATTTTGCCAGCATCAAGTATAATTTTATCATCACTCAGCAGTCATAGAAAAAATCAGTATGTCGTCAGTAATCAGTCAGTCTAGTTAGTCTAGTCAGTCAAGTAAAGCGATCCTACTTTATCAGAACGATACTTAGCATCACTGTATCTGTGCCGTGTCCTTATTGTATTTGTGCCGTGTATTACCTGTGTTCCTATTATTATTATTATTTGATAATACTATTTGTAAATTTTAAAATGTAGGCGACAATTATGTTTTTTTTTCTTCTTAACTATTATCATTATTATTTTGTAATTTAAATTAATTAGTGTAATTGGTTGTGAGCCGTGCTAATTAATTAAATAAAAAAATAAATAAAAAATAATGACTGCTAAAGTTATGGCATAAAGCGCGAACGGTCCAGCTGCTAGCATCATCGATATAGTATAGTAGGCTATTATAGATGATAGAACGCAATAGATCTACGCAGCTGAGCAAAAATGGCGCAGTCGGGTGTGACATGGTTTACTGTTTGTGGCGAAATTAATGCGCATGCCGAAGCACAGACTTCAGAGGGCACATAAATCCGTCAGTATCCTTGACAGAGGTCTTATGGGTGGTTTGAAAACATCCGATAGAGGGTCTGCCACTAACCCACATCTTCAGGAACCCGCATTGAACTAGCGTGGTGGAGTAAGTAAGGCTTCTCCAATAATGAGGAGAGACCCATGCCCAGTCGTGGGATTCAAAAAGTTATGGTGTCCAACCAAGTAGATAATTGGGGAAAAAATCAACGTCTTGTTTTGAGAAAAATGAAAATGGTCACGTTAGGTGTGTGTTCAAACCACGAAGCCGTCGAAAGCTAGATGAAAAGATGTTAATCGAAATTTTGTTGAAAATTGTGATATGTGTCAAGGTATTGCATGGAGCATTGATATTGATGTCTCCTGAACTCAATAGCAACTCTAAGTTTTTAGGCGTAACCTTATTTAAGCAATATTGCAATCCTTAGCGATGAAAACCGCGTCACAAATCACGCACGACCTACTTCTGTCAAGTGATTTCCGAACATAATGAATGTCGAGATTCTTCACACGCAAGGTTGTGGCGGGAATTTAAATGTTCTTGGTTTTGATCGGGTTCTTTTAAAGGCATGCCAACAGGAACCTACGTGGACAGTTTCAGCTTTCTAATGGCGTAATATATTGCGAAACTGATTGAGGGATCCACTTATGTCACCCGTATTAATTACTCAGCACACTTTTGATACAAGTTTACGAGTCGTTTAGATCGAAGTGGGAGTGTTCGCGGTTGAACGGAATGTAGTGGTGACGATTTGCACTGATTGGGGGCAGAACGGATACTTTATTTTTTTATACAAAGAAGCAATAAACATGAACATGAACAAGGGTCTTGTTGTGTTAAGTGGTTACTAAAGCCATTGAGAATCTAGAATCAAATTCAGGCAAGTTCGAACTAAAATTTTGTCTGCGAATGTGCTGTTGCTGCTAAGTATAACGAGTTCTCAGAAGTGCCATCCAATTTTTTTTAAATCAATTTGTACAAATAATAATTCACAATAAGCTCTCATATCTCAAACAATTCAATCATCTATCTATTCTTCTTTTTTTTTCTTCAATTATGGCATCGCAAACTCAGTGCATACTGCCAGCGTCAAGTATAATTTTTGCATCAATTTTTTGCCAGTTAACGACCCGCGTGGCGCAATGGTTACCATGCCGGACTGCTAATCGAAGGGTCCCGGGTTCGATTCCCGGCGAAACAGAAATTTGAATGATGAGTTTAAATTTCTGCTTTCGGTCTGGGTGTTTGTGTTTCTATCTTTGTATGTGTCCATGGTATCCACGACACAGGATATATACCCTACTGTGGGGCTATGAGTGTGAAACGTTTTTTTTTTCGTGTTGGTGGTGTCGGGGGAAATCTTTAAAATGTTGTAAGTGTATACTAAAATCCCCTCCCCTCGGTGGCCTCGTCAAAATTTTTATAGTCTCCGGGATCGTGGTCGTCGGAACGCTCCGTTGGCTTGGCCTCCTTTGATCATGCATCCCATATGAATCCAAAGGAAGAATCTGCGTAAGTATTTAAACTTAGATTTAAACTGAGATAAACAAGTAATTTATAAAAAAAGTATTTATTTATATTTTTAAAATTAAAACCAGAAATTCTGAATTTGCTCATGAAGGTGTGTAAATAGTGAATTGTAATTAATTATTTTACAATTTACAAATTAGGTGTGTTACGTACTTAATTATTCATTTACTTTGAAATTACGGTTATGACGCGATTTTGGCAAAATCCTTTTTTTTTAAAAAACGATTAAAAAGTTTAGAAACATGTAAACTATAATAATCTGGCCAAGTGTGAGTCGGACTCACGCACGTAGGGTACCGTACCATTATCTATAAAAATCACGTGTATTGAGTATTGAGTCTCATCATTTACAGCGTTGGCGACACTTGCCTCTTAAATTGCTGCGACTGGTTACTTCATTAGCAGTTCTTCGTCTCCTAACCATGCACTTGTCCAAAAATATTTAAATAAATTCCGCGACAGACTTTTTGACGATAACCTTCCTACGCTTTCACTTATTCATAGCACACCTAATGCTAATTTTATTGTATTTCTTGCTTCGTTAGGTTTTTTATATTCAGACATTAATTAATTACTAAGATGCTCTACTTCAACATTAAAGAAACCGCGAATGAAAACTTGAAGACAAAAACGCCTACTACATTGAAAACGATCATTGAGGACGATGAAAGCTTTGGATTTGTTGTATTTTAAATTTTGATAATTATTATTATGAATACTATCAAGTATGTAATAGATAGGTAGTTGTTATGTGTGCTTACAAATTTAGTTCACAAAATTTCAATTTTGCCATTGCAGACTCATTTGTGTTATTGAGACAGTCTCGAAATGCTGTCGCAAGAGGACAGCATTTTGAGACAGCATTTTCGTCTCATTTTTAGGCTCAAGAGCGTCTCTTTCAGTTTGGTGTTGCCAAGATGAATCCGTTATCTACATATGCTGCTTCTGAACTCCTTAAAGTATGGTTGCATATTTCAAACATTAAGTAATTTTATTTGACTGAGTAAGTACTTACTATGTATGTTACGAACCAAAATAAGTAGGTTTTTTTACAAGTCAAGTGTACAGAATATAGCCTTCCGGCGTCACTAGTAAATGTCTACTATACATAAGTACCTATTTGTTATGTACATACTTACTTACCTTTTTACAATATCATCAAGTTTAAAGTAATGTTTTACAACTAAAGGTGTTGATTATATACAATGTATTTAGTGCCGCGCAATCATGCAAGCACCTAATATACTAAAATAAATTTAAATACCTAAAATACCATTATCCACCATCGATCATAATGTTATCCAAGGACAGAAGTTACATGTCAATGTAGGTTGAATTTCATCTATCAAACAGACTTAGGAAATGAATAAAACATTGGTAAAATCGTATATTAGCATACGAGTAGTGACGAGTACGTCTACTTCCCACATCTTGATAGGAAAAGGAGAATAAATAATGCATTGGTACGTACGCTGAGGCCAATAAATAATTTTAGTTTCAGCGACTTACAGCTGGTTCCGTTCATTCAGAAATTCTAATTCAGTACGGCCCTCGGCTACAGGCAAATCGCACGGCCGCACGCCCGCCACATGCTCAATAAAGTATTGAACAAATTAAAACTATTTGTCGTTTCATTTTAGTACAATATTTAACTATAGCAAAATAAGTGAGTTCCTAAGAGATGAAATAAATTAGCAGTAACCTTAATAAAACTTATCTGAAATCTGCACCGATGATTTGAAAACGGGGTAATAATTTTCGAGGACGTTTTCCGCGATCGGAGTATTGTTGTGACCCACTGCGGCTGCGCGAAGGAAACAGAAGAGAGTATAGGTAGGTTGGTTTTAAAGTACGTAGAACCCGGGTGGTGTTTTGTGCAATAGGTGCGCAATTGCGCGTACTGGTGATTTATTGAACCGGTGCGGGGCGGAGCATCAAAAAGCTTGAGATTGTTCCGCGATTGTGTCGGTCGACAGGTACATTTCGACACGTGGCTAGTGCTGTGTTACTAACAAAGCAAAAAATGAACTGTAGCAACATTCAAGAATCGTTATTGTTAAATCCGATAGACCTTACGAGTCCGTGTACGAAAGTGATTTGTACATTTCTTCCTACTAACCACCTGTTGGCATATTAGTGTTCGTGAATGGCTATTCGGCAAGCTTCAAGTACAAGGACGATTTCGAGATTATTTAGCAGGTTGCTATGTCGGTACCGTGCGTCAGTGAGGAAAAGAACCTCGGATCCACCGATGATCCGATTTTGAAGCGGTTGAACGATCGATTGATAGCCAGCGAGAAACAAAACAAGCGACTGAAGGACCTCCTCGTATATAATTTGGACCTGATCCAGCAACAAAACGATCTTATCAGTAGAAACGAAAAGTTGTACCAAGTTCTACGTGAAGAAAATGAATCTATGAAAAATAAACTGAACAGAAGACATGGGTTGAATTTGCCTCCTCCGTCGCCGCCACCATCATCAGAGATGATTCCGACTTCCGCGCCCTCCATTTCTATGAAGACAGACGAAAGTGACATACTTTTTAGCAGTTTCAATGAGTTGTTAATGCCAGATAATAGTTCTAATTCATTTTTGTTCGATAGTGACCTCATCAAATCTGAAGAAATTGAAAGGGGTACTTTAGACTTTCCAAGCGCAATTAGCCCTTTCGTCTCAGATATGAAGCCGTCCTTAGCACGCGACACAAAAACACCATCTATTATGGAGTCGACCAAATCAAAGTATTCAAAAATCGAATACGAAGATTTCAAATCAGTTTGTGACAAACGTTCATTAACTAAAAAAGAGGAACCACAGGTTGTAGTTTCGACGTGTGTTAATTCTTTAATGGATAAAGTAAAAAAGGATAAAAGAAAAAATACGACTGGGGCATTAAATTTTAATTACTCACCAGATAATTCGGCGGTGACTAACAAACCTTCAGAGCTTAGCAATGCTTTGCAGGAATACGATTACTTTGGGATAAACAGAAAGAGCAAAGCGCTAAATACTTATAGCAAGATGAGAACTGCCACGACCACTTGCACGATTACAAGTACCACTAACACATCAAGTACGTCTAAACGTTCTATGTTCGGATCACTATCAGACCGGCTCCAACTTATTGACACAACGCCGACGGGAGAAGATCCGTACTTACTAGGGGAGGCTGATTTGACACAATCGCCAATCCCCAAGCTTATGCTGCAGAAAACTAACCATGGTCGCTTGAAAGTCTTGGATCAGCCTACTCGCAGAATTTACGATCCTGATTCATCTATGAGGAATACTTTTAAGGCTCGAACCAATCGTTTGTTGTCGAGCTCCTGTACAACCGACCAAAAAAAAGAAGCAGAAACTTCGATAATTCAGGAACCAGGTTTACATTTGGTCCAGTCAGTACCAAATGTAGAGTGGCAGTCCTGTCAACTTTCAAGCAAAACGAACCCAGAGACAGGCACAAGTGCTGTCACCTCTGTCTCCATGAATGAGTTATCTTTATGCATCCAATCCAGTGTCGCTTCGAATGTTTCAATTAACCCTCACGAACTCCAAAACATTTTAACTTCCAGTTCCGCTACAAATACCGGAGAATTGACTGTTACCAGTAGTATCAGTACTATTTTAAAAATTAGTACTGAAAGATCAAATAAGCAGGCGACACGTACTGTAGGCTGCAGCTCATCTCTATTAGATTTTTTAGAAAATACCACTGATATCAAGTTGGAGGATCAACCACTTCCTCAGACGACGAAGCAAAATAAACACCGTAGGAAGAGACAGCGATCTTCATTTAGTAAAGGTGGAAAGGGTGGAAAAGGAAGTAAAGGTGGCAAAGGGGCCAAGACTCCAACTAAACGTAGACCGAGAAGAAAAGCTGAAGTTTCTAACAAGAAGATACCTTTCCCGGAAAAGACAACTAAAATAGAATATCACACTTATGTCGGAGATCCTGATCTGTCTTGGTATTTTGGTTTAGATACCGAAATCAAAGTGGATGACATCGATCGGTTCGCAATGAAAAGGTCGATTGTCGAGGTGCCGAGATGGCGTGAAAATGTCTGCACTAATATTGACACATCCGAAGGTACTGAAAACTTGGATGATAAGATGTTTGAAAAGAGACATCAGAAATTTGAGGCTGAGGAGCGGCGGCAGCTACGGTGGCACATGCGTCGTATCCGCGAGCAACGCCATCTTGAGAAGCTGAAGCAAAGACAACTAGACACTTGGTCCACGACGGTGGCTACTCCACCAGTGTATACAGTGTGGCCGCGACCGCAGAAGGACATCCAGTTTATTGAGATCACTGATACTCTTCCAGTCATGGCTTTCGGGGAACCCATTCCAGATTTACCGGACGAGGATTTTATACTGCCTTGGGTGCGGACGTCCGAAGCATTGAAGAGATCAAAAAGATCTAAGACACTTTACTAGAAATTTTGTAGACAATGTATGAAAGAAATTTTAAATTATTATAATATAATTATTGATGTTAGTCCAGAGATTTAAATCCCTGTGTGAGCCCACACGATTCCTTCGTTCAAATGATATTTTATAAAATAGATACGTACCTATACCAGATATCTATGTAGTAAAAAGGCTCAATGCTTTTACTTAATACCTATGTAAAACTTTTTTTCGTGTGTCAAGTCAACTACGTATAACAACATTTTCTTCGTGTTCATGTGTATACTAATAAATCTAATTCTCTTTAGTTCGTAATGAATGAATGACACATTGCCAGTACATACCTAATGTAAAAATGGAAATTAAAAATGACGAACTATGAAATTCTAGTCAACGATGCACTATACATTCAGATTTTTATTGAAAAAATAATACAGAGTGTATAAAATTGCGTACACATTGACATACTTTCCTAATATTTCTTTACAATAAATACCATAATAATATAATATTATGTAGTTACATTCTGGTACATCCTTGAAGGTGTTTAAAAGCTATAATGAATATAATTGTAAATTACATTTAATTTATGTGACTAGTCAAATGGTATTATTAGTCTAAAAGACTGTACCTATATAGATTTACTCTGTAATTTAAAATAAACGCCATTACTTTACTGTTATTGAATTATTTATTTCTAATTAGGATTACCTATTCATTCCACTAGTTTATTTCTTTTTATAGCACAATACAAAATTTTGATAAAAATTGGCAACATCAACAACGTAAATTGATTTTCCAACCCTAGTCTAAGGCCCCGAAAAAATAAACCTACCAACTGTGTTAAAATAACTTAAATAACTAACATTTAATATCACTGACTTTAAACAAAAACTGAAAAGAAGCAAACAATTTCAATTCAGAATCGTAGAAAGTGACTGATATTTCAGAGTAACCAACAACTAACTAAACTAACGACTAACAAATGAAATCATAAACTTATAACTTATTACAAAATATAGGTTCAAAGTTTCTATGAGATTTTCCATTAGCTGCTATAATATATAAGAAATACATCCGAAAAAAATATGAAAAAAGAAATACAATAAAATATTATGCTATCACTTTCGCTACTGCAGTAACTGTATCGAACGTCTTCATGACTGTAGCGAAATGGCGAAGACACACATTTTGTTCTGATGTAGAGTTAGGCTTAGGGCACTTAGGGCGTGTACAAGTTGGAGTCGATGATCTTACTTTATTTTGATTATAGTTCGAAATAAGATGTATGCGATAATTGCTGTAAAATTCCATTGAATGTAATAATACCCATTAATAAAGTTCAGAAAGTAACGAACCATTAATTACGTCATAAAGGTACCATACAACAACTCCAGCAACTTTTTACCTGTTTTCCCTTTGTGTCTGGATTTATAAACCACTTTCGATTTTACACTTGCGAGTAAACGGTGAAATTGTAATGTCCTCATTGGAAAAAAATATTTAATTTTGCCCATCGAGAACGTATGCGATCGGGTTGTTATGCTTACTAGCTTAAATCGTGTATATATTCGTAAGTTAAGGTAATATGAATCTGCATAGGTACCTTTTTTGTATCGATGGAAGGGGGGGGGGGACAAGACTTACCTATGCATGCTTGAGGTTGTATGTAGATGTCCATGGGCTGCAGCGACCACTTAACACCACGTGGCCTGCATGCTCGTCTGCTACTCCATTCAAATAAAAAAAAACAATTCAATTTTTCAATTTATTTATTCGCGGAATAAGGTATAAAATTACAAAGTTGGTCAATATGACAACAGTACATCTTATTCAAATCCATAAGGATATGCGAATTATGTCAAGTATACATTACAAACGATTATAAATATTAAATATAGTTAACACTTAATTAGAGAGAGGGAGTATTGCCCGGCGGCTGGCGCAGCACTGAAGCTATCTACGATGTTAAACCAAAAGGGCGCGTTTGGGTGTTAGATGGGAGACCGCTAGTGCAAAAATTTCAAGCGCGTTTCCATGCTTTGCATGTTTGCTTCGGAGGGCATTGTTCACTTGTTAGCAGTCAGTCCGGTCCACAGACCAGTTATATAGGTGATCTGTGGTCCGGTCAGTCAGATTTATTTATTTATTTATTTATTTATTTATTTAATTAATTAGCACGGCTTATAACCAATTACACTAATTAATTCAATTACAACAACTACAAAACAATGGCAATAATTATACATTAAAAATCATCAAATTATAGGTAAGTACTAATACATTTAAAAATTGCAAATTATAAAGTAATTCAATAAATTAAGAAATACGAAATCAATAAAAACCAATAAAGTCAAATTGAGGCATACAGTTACCATTAAAATTCGAAAATGTCAAATAATTTGATATATAATAAAAAAAGAATAAAAAAAAAATCAAGTCAAGTAATACAATAAATAAAAATGTCAACTCAAATGTCTTTAAAAATGTCACGTACTGAAATAATAATAAAAATTTAATGTCACTACAATTATACATCACGCATTCAATTCACAATAGCGCTGGCATTCAGACAAAATCACCTTCCAATCGTCCACAAACAGATCACAGTGCGGCGCGGCGTCCAGGAGAGCGTTGAGCGCCGAGAGCGTGCGCGGCACGGGGGAGCGCGCGCGAGCGACCGTGCGGCATCTGGGCACCACGAGGAGTTTGTGCTTTCTGCTGCGGCGGTACTTGTCCGGAACAAAAAGTTTGCACAACTCAGTGTGTAGATCCGGAGCATCTACGATACCTCTAATAATTTTACACATGATACCCAACTGATCTTTGGCTCTTCGTGTTTCCAAGGAGTTATATCCGAGGCAGCCCAGGAGAAATTTAGTTGGGTACATGTACGGGTAGTATCCGTAGCAGCGTTTATAGAGGTATCTTAAAAATGCCTTTTGCACTTTTTCTAAAATAAGTGTATATGTGGTCTCGTACGGATGCCATACACACGAGCTGGCTTCTAACTTGCTTCGAACCAGGGCATTAAATAAAACCTTTATTACTTCGATCCTCGTAAAATCATTCGAGTTACGAAGAACGAAGCCAAGACGCTGAAAAGACTCCTTCGCTATTGTCAATATGTGGTCATGGAAGGTTAGCTTCTGGTCAAATGTGACACCCAAGTCTTTTACGGTGATCTGCCTTGATATTATGTCACGGTCAAGTTTATACTTAAATTTGATCGGATCTCGCATCCGCCCAAAAGTCATCACTGTACATTTTGTCGGGTTAAAAGCCATTTTATTTTCAACACCCCACTGAAACACTGCATCAACATCACGTTGAAGCATTGTACAGTCTGCCTCCGATTTAATCTCCATGTACAATTTTAAGTCATCAGCATAAAGAAGACATTGTGCATGCTTGATGACCTTGGGAAGGTCGTTAATCATTAAAATAAATAAGAGAGGGCCAATTATCGATCCTTGGCTGACTCCAGAACGCGTATGATAGGGCTGAGACTCATAAAGACCGAGTCGAACATACTGCTGTCGATCGCGTAGGTAATCTGCTGTGAGCTTTAAGAGGCCGGGACTAAAGCCTAAGGCACTGAGCTTTTCCATCAGTATGTCATTGTCAACCCTATCAAAAGCCTTCCGGAAGTCAAAGTACAAGACATCTACTTGCCTTCCCTGGTCGAGTCTGGCGGAAATGTAATCTACAACTGTCAAAAGGTTAGTATTAACTGACCTCTTCCTCCTAAAACCATGTTGTTCATTGCAGATATATGGTTCGATTTGTCTATAAATTTTGGCGTGAAGAATATGTTCAAATATTTTCGCCAGTGTAGGTAGTATGGCTATAGGTCGATATTCTTCAGCACAGATCTTATTGGAAGTTTTAGGTATGGGAGTAACCCTAGACAGTTTCCATTCGGAAGGATAAGAGCCCGATTTAAGAACAATATTAAATAAGTGGCATAAGGGTTTGATAAGATACTTTTCACCTTGTTTTAAAAACCATGGAGGGATACTGTCAGGCCCAATAGAACTACCCGATTTTAGTCTTCTAATACCTATAGCTACATCATTGCAGGTTATCTCGCGAATGTGAATGTGAACATACGTTGAACAGGGATCTGGAGACCGTTGAGTTACATTGGACCAGTCAAGTCTCGGCACATCGGGTAAAAATACCCCACAAAAGAATTCTGCGAAAGCATCTGCAGCTTGTGGTCCGCTTAAAGATTCCCCTTTGTATTCAATCATGGGTTCGAAACCGCCTTTGGATCGGAGGCTTGAGATGTGACTCCAGAATTTATGTGGGTTGATAGTTAGGTTTCTTTCAGCCTCTTCTACGTATGATTTATATGCAATGGAGGTACGAACTTTTAGCTCAGACCTTAAGGTCGAAAAGGAGAGATACGTGTCAGTACATTTGTCTTTTTTCCACTTGCGGTGCAACTTTAATTTTAGCTTGGTATCTTTAATAATGTCACTTGTAAACCAAACTGGATAACTCATAGAAGTTGAAGACTTCCGTCGTTTTTTGGGAGCACATGCATCAAAAAGAGAGTAAATCGTGTCATAAAAATACTTCACACTTAACTGGACGCTTTCAATTTGTAAAAACTTTTGCCAAGATATGTTAGAAAGCATGTCAAATAGTAAGTCTACATTAACTTTATTGAAATTCCAATCTCTTACCGAGTCAATATTACTTGGATCAACACGATGCGAGATACGTAAACCATTAAATACTATGTCAATGTCAAGAGGGGGGTGATAACTGTCAGGCGGCACTATTCCTTCTGTAGCTGTGACTACCACGTCTCCTATGGAGGCGCTCTCCCGTACAAGCACAACATCTAACATACCACCTTTCGTATTCATCACAACATTCTTGTGTAATAAATTACAATATGTCAAAAAACAATGATAATAATTATTAATACTAATCGACGCACTATTTAAATTAAGGTCACCAATATATTACAATAATTCCTTTTAAACTATTTACAAAACTTTCAATTTTACAAAACCAAGTCATGTAATCACTATCTTTTGAGCTGGGCTTAATATACACCACGCACACATAAATGCAATAGCCGCACCACTTAAAGCTTGCCCACAAGTCCTCGCCGTTGTCAGTCTCTAGTTCCCGTCGCCGGCGCAGCGCGATAGGAGCGCGCGCGGCTAACAGGACGCCTCCGCACGGTGTACTTCTGTCGCGGCGTAGAACGCTCCAGTCTACCGGTGCAAGCTCCGAGTCCTCCACCGAGGCGTCGAGGAATGTCTCAGTGGCTGCAACTATATGGTGCTCTAAAGTTGCCAGATTGTTGCGCCATATGTGAAGCTTAGTTTTAAGTCCCCGTACATTTTGATAGAGGGTTTGGATACACGCTTTATTGCGTTCACCTTGACCCACGAAAGGGCAGATGAGTCCTCGCATCAGAGACGACACTTCCAGGTGGCTTTTGATGTTTTCTATAATTAATCCAAGCCTTAATCCGAGCATTAACAGGCCAAACATCAGTAGAAAAGCACTTATCATAATCAGCCACTGGAATTCCTATCTTATATGATTTGTAATTACCTTTAGGGCTCAGCTCCTCTATGGTACATGAGCCACCACTGGGACATAGTTGTTTTAAATACCCAAGGACTTCTTCTTTGCCGGATGCCATATTCCACAGGTGCATATATTTAATAGGTTCCATTGCCTTGAGAGTAGTAGTCGTAGGGCCAGCAGTGCCACACATTGAGGAAGGCCCACGGCTTTTTCGTTTCTTTACCTCGGACCATTGACTGGCACTTTCACTGGAGCCTTCGCGCGATATATGCGCGGATTCGAAGACATTCCCAAGTCCGGTTGTTACATCCCTTAATACGGTGGAAGTAGACGAAGACAAAGGAGGGGCTGTAGTCTCAGAAGGTTTCTGATTTCCAGGAATGACAATGGCAGGCTTGTCTTGTTGATTTTTTTCTACATGCGCTACATTTTTACTTTTTTTGGTTTGGTTACTGACCGTCGGCGTGTTATTGGAAACAATGGTCTCGAGGGTCTGGGTAGCGCTGTTCTGGCTTTTGGTTGCTAGCCTCTTATTCAATTGAGCTACCTGCATAGCGTAATAGTCGAGCTTGGTTTCGTAAGTTTCAATAAGTCCGACTGCCTTATTGAGCTGGTCTCTGAGTGTAGCCATCTCCGATCGTAGGTGACGCATCTCCGTGGCGAGATCATTACCAGAGCTATTATATCCCTCGCGTTCGCTTATTTCTTTATCACTTTTTTTCCTGTGCGTTACGTTAGGGTCCCGGACCTTTTTTGACAACGCAACAGGGGTGTGGCTGTTATCACCCCCAGTTTTGGTTGCGCAGCAACATTCGGGGCAGATCCAAGATGCTTTTTCATCATTTGTTGGATGAAATACACCACTACATGGTACGTGATAAGTTTTACTACAACTCATCCGTGTACAGCACAAATATTCCTCCTTGTCAGCGATAGCGAAGAGACAGGCAGCACAATTCATATTGCAATTATGCGCTGTGCAGAAACAAATAGAAAAAAAATGAGTCATATTTTCTGATCTAATTAGTTGATTGAACATAGGGGCATAGCTTTAGCAGACTTAGATATTGTCACAAAAAATCATTACTCGAGAAGCATTATCCAGGGAGGAAATAGGAGAATGCGTTTGTATGGGAATACGGCGCTAGCGTTTCCTCTTAATACTAAATTATATTAAGCACTCTTTGCTCTTTCCATTTATTATTATCTGTAAATATAAAATCCACTTAAAGTAATTTGCGTTTATTAACGCCATCAAACATTTTAATAACGAACGTTCATTAAGACTCATATAATAGGCCATAAAAAGTTGTTACCCAGGCTTTCTTATGTGTAGAGCTTACAGATAGGGCGAACAATGATTAGTGTGGGGACTGCAGTGTTATGTATTCATTCTCCTTTCAACTGCTGCCCCATAAAAATAAGCCGGCTTTTGTATCTCTAATTCTCTAATTTATATAATATTAAGTATATAGCACTGAAGATAGAATCTTTTCACAAAGGGAATGCGCACAAAACAAATCCATCGCTTTACTCGGATATCTTATTCCCCGTATGCCGTATTCCCATACAAACGCATTCTCCTATTTCCTCCCTGGATAATGCTTCTAGAGTAATGATTTTTTGTGACAATATCTAAGTCTGCTAAAGCTATGCCCCTATGTTCAATCAACTAATTAGATCAGAAAATATGACTCATCAAAAATCGTAGAAAATGCCTCTTTCATACAGCCCTAAATTAGGGCTGTATGAAAGAGGCAGTTGCTGGATTAGGGCCCCTAATCCAGCAACTGCCAAACAAATTTAAAAGGTTTTTACGACCAAATAAAAACATAGGGGCATAGACTTATTCTATTTCTTGATATTTGTGAAAAAATATATTTAATAAACTCAGTATTGAAGGAGGGAAGAGGCGAATACGAAACCTCGATTTAGTAAGAAAGTTTGTAGGTATAATCGGTCTGAGCTGCATCTGTCCCTATCGCACGCGGCGGATAGCGCAGGGCGCAGCGCGATAGCAATAGTTATTCCAAAATACCTATTTTTTAAATTCGGCTGAACGGCTCTCTTTTTCACATGTGTGTTCATGGGTATTGCATTGTAAATATTTTGACCATACCTGTAGGATTGTAGGAGATGATCCATCAACCTCCAGAGTTTTAGTTTTACAGTAGATAACTATTGCCGTCCGCCAAATGGTGTCTACCATTTGGAACCGCGTAGGTACCTGTCTCCTCTTAAAACTTTCTAAAGTAGAATTTTTTAGTGAATGTAGGTGGTACCTAATTACTAAATTCATGGTTATTATTGTAAGGAGTACCGAGGAAGTTGTGTACTGAGGAACAAACAGATCTCAGTAGCCCTTCTGTCTAGCGTGTCATTTAATGATCATAGGGTGCTATCCAACAAGGTAATGCTTTAGTACAAACGTGCAGACGAACAAAGATTAGCAAAAGCAAAAGTGTTTTGTTGAAACTTTCTGTTAAAAAGTTTTTGTTAAAATGTATCTTTTTATTTTTTCATCTGATATCTACATTTATTCTCAGAACTAAACTACCAGTCTATCGAACTATCAGTACCAGACATACAATTTAAATGTATCATTTTAAATACCTAGCTGTAAGTTTCCCAAAAACGTTAAAAATAAAATTAAAATTAAAACTTATTTTAACCTTAGTTTTCATGAGCAAAGATAAGAGTGATAGAACTCTAGCAATCTATGTATGTATATACGAGTAGCTAAGCAAGATGGGTGCAGTTGAAATGCCCGTGTTAAATCTTGTTGTAAGCCTCAGATAATTTATTTATTTACCTAAATTGAAAGCCTAAAAGGTAACGGCGAGTTGGCGACTAACTTTTATCTCCGCTACACGCTTTGGAGGTAGAGTTTATCTAAAACGAAAAAGTACGCCAAAATTAAAAAGCTCTAAATTTGTAGGTAGATGCATCTACATTGCAAAATTCAAACAGCTGTTTTATCCATCTTAAGAAATCCATATAGAAGCTTTAAAACTTCGAAGCCTGATTCATAGTAGGGCCCGTCGAATTAGTTATTTACAGTTTGCTGTTGCTGCCTTAAAAGGAGACGAGAATTGTATCGGTTATTATAACAATTGAGTTAAAATATCCATCGTAGCTTTTGTTACAATATTCAATCGGAACTTATATAAATACGGGAACCCAACAGGCGATTTTTGGATTTATTCGAGGGCGTCAGATTAAGATATGGGGTACACCTTGCATGCAGTTGAAAGGAGAATGAATACATAACACTGCAGTGCCCACACTAACCATTGTTCGCCCTATCTATAAGCTCTACACATAAGAAAGCCTGGGTAACAACTTTTTATGGCCTATTATATGAGTTTTAATGAACGTTCGTTATTAAAATGTTTGATGGCGTTAATAAACGCAAAATACTTCAAGTGGATTTTATATTTACAGATAATAATAATTGGAAAGAGCAAAGAGTGCTTAATATAATTTAGTATTAAGTAAAATATTTTATAATTTTAACTAATTTGAAATCTTTTTCACATGTGTGGGCATTGCATTGTAAATATTTTGACCATACCTGTAGGATTGTAGGAGATGATCCATCAACCTTCAGAGTTTTAGTTTTACAGTAGATAACCATTGCTGTAGACACCATTTGGAACCGCGTACCTGTCTCCTCTTAAAACTTTCTAAAGCAGAAATTTTTAGTGAATGTAGGTGGTACCTAATTACTAAATTCATGGTTATTATTGTAAGGAGTACTGAGGAAGTTGTGTACTGAGGAACAAACAGATCTCAGTAGCCCTTCTGTCTAGCGTGTCATTTAATGATCATAGGGTGCTATCCAACAAGGTGAATGCTTTAGTACAAACGTGCAGATGAACAAAGATTAGCAAAAGCAAAAGTGTTTTGTTAAAACTTTCTGTTAAAAAGTTTTTGTTAAAATTTATCTTTTTATTTTTTCATCTGATATCTATATTTATTCTCAGAACTAAACTACCAGTCTATTGAACTATCAGTATCAGACATACAATTTAAATGTATCATTTTAAATACCTAGCTGTAAGTTTCCCAAAAACGTTAAAAATAAAATTAAAATAAAAACTTATTTTAACCTTAGTTTTCATGAGCAAAGATAAGAGTGATAGAACTCTAGCAATCTATGTATGTATATACGAGTAGCTAAGCAAGATGGGTGCAGTTGAAATGCCCGTGTTAAATCTTGTTGTAAGCCTCAGATAATTTATTTATTTACCTAAATCGTAAGCCTAAAAGGCAACGGCGAGTTGGCGACTAACTTTTATCTCCGCTACACGCTTTGGAGGTAGAGTTTATCTAAAACGAAAAAGTACGCCAAAATTAAAAAGCTCTAAGGTTGTAGGTAGATGCATCTACATTGCAAAATTCAAACAGCTGTTTTATCCATATTAAGAAATCCATACAGAGATTTTAAAACTTCGAAGCCGGATTCATAGTAGGGCCCGTCGAATTAGTTATTTACAGTTTGCTGTTGCTGCCTTAAAAGGAGACGAGAATTGTATCGGTTATTACAATAATTGAGTTAAAATATCCATCGTAGCTTTTGTTACAATATTCAATCAGAACTTATATAAATACGGGAGCCCAAGAGGCGATTTTTGGATTTATTCGAGGGCGTCAGATTAAGATATGGGGTACACCTTCCTTGCATCCTGTTGAGTACTGCCACGATTAAAAAAGCGGGTTGCACTCCGCTAGTGCCGGCAGAAGTGAAAACTTGAACATTTAGGTACGTTGTGCATTTTTGATATTTTGGAATGGTTAGTGAATAATTTCGCACGAATTGCTTTTATTATCAGTATTATTTTTCATCTAGTATTTTCAGAAGGTTTTCATCCAGTATTTTTATAAAGTACTCATTTTCTTTCACTATATCTTCGTCACTTTTTTAACATGCTATTAGCTTGACCTGTATGTATGTATGTATGTATGTGTGTAACGGAATCTTTTAACTTCATTTTCACCTACTTCTAGGAGTTTGATTAACTTGAAAATTTGCAAGGGCAAAAAATAAAGCAATAAAGCTTAAAAAACTGAAAAACACGCTTTTGTGACAATACGAACTAAAAAGTATATAATAAGAAGAAAATGTATTTTACTGTAAAAAAGCGTGGGGTGGTTTTTAAGATACTATTATTTTTATTACTACTATTGACATCATGCAACCCACGCTTTTTTTTACAGTAAAATACATTTTCTTATTTTTTACTTTTTAGTTCGTATTTTCACAAAAGCGTGTTTTTTAGTTTTTAAACTACATTATTTATTCATTTATAGATGCACTTTGTTCAATGTCCATATTTTAAATACTTGATATAAACGAATTTTACAAGTATAGACAGTCGAGCCGCTATCAGCTGTCACCCCTCCGTCTTACGAATATTCGATCAGGCCACGTGTCCTGACGCGAGTTTAACATTTTTTATCCATCCCAAAAAAGTGCACAACGCCGCTAAAGAAGTTTTCACTTCAAAAAATAATAGAATTCGAACTCTGCCGCGATTGCCAAAATGCCGTTTTTTATTTTATTTATTTATTTATTTATTCTTTATGTACCTACCTTAAACTAGGTGTACAAAGGTGGACTTAATGCTATGAGCATTCTCTGCCAGTCAACCTTTAGGTAGTGAGAAAAGCAGCGAATGGTGGTTTATTTCAGTATAAGAAAAAAACAGCAAACAAAAGACGAATAACTATGTATATAATGGATATACACTGTACATACATACATAATAAATAAATATATACATATATAAATACATATATAATATATAAATATATAAGTATATATAATAATATAGATACAACTATACAAAACATGTATAATTTCAGAAAGCTGCATATTATTAAGACATGTAAAGATAAGAATTAGATGATAAAAGAAAGTAAAAAAAAAAGAAAGAGGAAAAAGAATTAGGTAAGAAAAAAAAATCTTTATACAGTTTAGCTATTATGTCCCTGGCTGCTTTAGAAGAAACAAATGTTTGCGTACATTATTTTTAAATGTCAATTTGCTAGCTGGTTTTCGAAGATCATCAGGAAGCGCATTCCAAAGTCGGGCAGCTTGAATAGTAAAAGAATATGAAAGGGAACCGGAGTGGTGAAGAGGAATAGAAAGACAATGATCACAGATTATTTCGCTGTTTTGTATACATCTCACCCTCTAATTTATACTAAAGTTATCAGATCAATGAAATATGACTTAACATGCATATAATGAATTATATTATTGGTCGATATTTATCAATATTTTACCTGTACGTTACGCATAAAATTTTTGAAAACCTGTAGGCGCTCTCCCCTCCGGTGAATTGAAAAACGTCATGTAACATTTTAATGTTCCTACCACCCAATCTATAAAGTGCACAAGGTCCTGATGACGCTCGCGAAAATTCACAATTAGCTTCGTGAGCTCCACTAATAGGGAGCTTACAAGCATCATAAAGTTATATAATAAACTTCTAAATGTTGTAAGAACATTATTATTATTATTCTTCTTATAAGTATTGTACCCATAGATTTTTTATATATATTACATAGTCAAAGTCATAATAAATCTATGATTGTACCCAATATCTTCTCTCAACTAACATATGTAAATACGTATATCATATTAGCTTAGTGACTACTGTAATAAAATGATTACAACTAGTAAGTTTAGTTTATTAATTGTAAACAGTGAAGCCGATCATAATCAAAAAGCGGAAATAAGAAAAAAAAAATAACACTGGCCTAAGTATTAAGTACACAAAAACATCAATACTTAAAAAAAAAGTCTAGAAAGAATCCTTATTACATAAACATAACCGAATACACAAATCCGTTTCAAATTTTTGGAACAGATTGGACCATATAAACTGTAGAGATCCAATGAGAACTGTTCTATTGAAAACCTCACCGGCTGATGCCGTATTCCTTTGCTTCCTTAGTTTTTTGATTTTAATGCTCGACAGTTCGTTGAATGGAAAGTGGAAATCAGTGTTAAAAATTTCAATATTTTTTTTACAACGGATCAGTAATTCCTGCAGATTTTGGAAATGTTTTCTGATATTTTAGTCAAAATCAATTTTTCGAATATCGCAGAACGCTTGATGACTGCCGAGTCGCGTATTAAAAGCTCGTTGAAAAGATCTTAGAAACTGCAATGTTAGTATCATGATATTGTTTCGATACCTCAGCAGGATGTAAAGTAACGTAGGCCCTGGAAAACCCAACAGCAATTGGCAGATAAAAAACCCTGGTTACAACAGCGTCCTGGTCATAATCTTGTACAACATTTTGCAACACGGATTCATGAAGATTGAGGTGCGAATGTTTTCGAAATGTTGTGACCACAAATTAAAGTTAGTGTAAAAAGTCGTCATGAAGAATTCATTTTAAAAGGTAAATTTATCATTTCTAAGTGGTGGCGAGAACTTCTGAATTTCTTTTCTTTAACTTTCTACATGATGGAGCTAGAATAGCACTCATTTAAAGGTACTTTGGTAGCTATGTGCTCCGTGATTTGTTAAGATATGGTTGTAGTAAATAATTTTGGCATTTCATTTTACTGAAATATAAAAAATCAATTAACATTAAAAAAAGAAAGTAAGCTTCAGTATTAAATGAAAAATTGTCCTAAAAACAATCTTTTACATTTTATACAGTGACAGGGACAGTGAGGTCCTGATATACTATTCAGAAATTCATCGCAAAATAATTCATGCCCACATAATGCTTGATGACATGATAGGTACGATTATGAATATTTGAATACTAAAGTATTTTTAAATCCATTCGAATGTTTAGTGAGTGTCAACCCTAGGCCGAGTCCCTCTAATCCGAACCCTCTATTGATTGATTGATTGTGTGTCACTAATTAGACAACAGGTAGCTGATAAGCGGGGATACGTGTGGTCACGCAGGTCCATGAAGAGTTGATAGTTTGATACGACGTCGGCGTCGCTGCGTTGAGCAACGGACCGCGCGCCGCGCACCCGCGCGCATGCGCCGGCATTATCGCACCAAACGCGTAAGCTCTCGCGCGTAAAAAGAAACAATAACATCGAAAAACGTTCGATACATGAACTTTGAAAGTGACAGATTTTTCCGCGTTAATTTTGTTGATGACAGATTATAATTGCCTGAATTTACCTAATATTTTTTATTTTATTTTAATTAAATAGGAATATTCATAAATAATTTAAAGGAAGTAAATAATTTGTCCAAATTTAATATTACTCTCAAATATTAGTAAATTAATTAAATCTGTCATCGAAAAAGTGCGCACATTTTTTTAAACAAGTAATACAACAAAATTGTAATGCCATCAGAGTTTCGGTGATATGGAATCGTTTTGAAAATATCAGTTTTGTACTACTTGTGCGGTGTGTGGCGTGATGTGGTCACCATGTGGGTTGCCAGTGGACTCTTGCTGCTGCTGAGCGAGATCCTCGCTACCAACATCAGCTTTGTCAGTTTCAGAAATGTGGTAAGTAAACAGGCCATTAATACCGCAAGCATGGTTGCAGCCCTTGCTGGGCACGAAGCTCTTCCCATAATCGAGGGGGCTGGAGCTTGCTCTACCATGCTGCGCTTGTGCAGATTCGTGGAGATGCGGTATAGTGGCCAACCCACAGTCGGATATTTTGAAACCGCTAATATGGCCTCCGACAAAGTTTATCAAATGCTATCTTAAGATAACAGCCAGTATTGAAACTTCTAAAAGTGCTCTCCGAAGCACGGAAACGCGTATGATATCTTACAACTATATAAATAAAGAAAAGACGAAATTTTGCGAAGCGTCACACATCGCCCACTTTCTATACTTAATCTGAACACTTATTTAAAAACATTAAATTATTCGTCACTTTATACGAGTAGTATACAGTCACAAAACGGTATAAAATAATCAGAGGCAAAATGATTCAAAATTATGTTCTGAATTAGTTAAAACGAATGAAAATAAAAGTTCATAAGATTTTAATCGTTCATCAAACGTAGTCGTAGAGGTAGAGTTCTAACGAATGTATTCTACATTGAACGTTGAAGTCAAAATCGTTTTTCGTGGACACAAAATGTCCGTTTTTAGGGAAACGTACCCGAAGGGTGCCAATGGGACCTCTGTGAAACGAACTCACGTTTCGCACTTGGCCGGTTTATTTTCCTCTGCTGTGGACAGCTCTGTAATAAAAATGGAAGTATTTAAATTGTGTTTGATATACAACATACATTTGCATAAATAAATAGGAAGTTTGCTATCAATTGCACCAGTTTGCTCGGCTTGTCAGTCTCCAAATTTCACGTCATTTTATTACCGATCCGGTTTATTTATCTCTCGTTTGCATAAAAACACACTTTACCGAATAATTCCACCTAGGAAGTTACAACATACCGGCCACATTATACATAACATTCCATTTTTATGGGCTTCAAAAACACTCTTTATAGTATCACGGACGGCCTATTCAACGTGGTTCCATAAATTCATAAGAGAAATAATGTTACAATGTTGAAGTATGTGTGAGTTGTAAAGATGTCTTCGGTATATTTTATTGGTTACTATCGACCGCCCGCGACTTTGTGGACTTGCTTGAACTCGTAGTCGTAGTTAGTAGCACGATGTTATCTATATAGCCTATAGCCTACCTTAATAAATGCATTATTCAACATAAAGAATTTTTCAATTCGAAGCAGTAGTTCCTTAAATTAGCGTGTTCCAACAAATATTAAAATAGTATAAATTTTCCCCGTTTTTGCAACATTTTTCACTGATGCTTCGGTCCTATTGGTGTCAGCGTAATGTTATATAGTCTAAAGCCTTTCTCGATAAATGGACTATCCAACACAAAAATACTTTTTCAATTCAAACCAGTAGTTCCTGAGATTAGCGCGTTCAAACAAACAAACTCTTCAGCTTTATATACAAGTATTAGTACTATCTTGTATCAATAGGGTGTTTTATTATAATTTGGATGTTCAATGGGAAATTCGTATATATAGGAAACTCAGAAATCATGGTGGCCCCTACGCCCCCGCTTCATGGTTGATCATCGACCAGTGATAGATGATTAGGGTTGCCATCCGTCCGGGTTCCCCGGATTTGTCCTCGATTACAGGGTATCTGGGGCTTCATTTGTAGTCCGGGTTTAAAAAAATAAAGTCTTGGGCCGGCCGCAACATACGCACACCGCGATCAACCGACGAACCGACTCGCTAAATTCACCGTTCCCCCGCTGTTGACATGTCCGGGTTCTGGGCTCTAAAATCCGGGGTTTTTACGCGCCTTGTCCTGGTTGACAAATTTTAGAGACGGCAAATGATTCCTTCGGATTCCGTCGGAGAAAAAATCTTAAACAATTTACAATAGTATGACCACAATAATATTTAATTTTCTGTTCTGTATCTCTATGCTACTCTACTCGCAAGCCCAGGATCTAAAAACTATCGGCTATTCGCTTCAAGCAGAAGCTTTTCGACGGATCAACCGTGACATCAATTATTAACGTAACAGACGATTACATATGTAAACATAAATTGACGCATAGTTTCTATGTTAGAATTGAAATCCATAAAATTGAGAAAGGCGAGATATGAGGTAATCTTCCACGACATTTTAGCGATCCACCGAACACTGAGGCACTAACTAGCATTAACGGTAACGACGTAAGCACTTCACGCGGATTCGATCTCTGGATAATTTTTTAAATGACGATTTAGCAAGTGAGTAGGCGCTTGCTTGCTTTGCAGTTTGATCCAAATATAGATCACATTACTTTGTTGATTGTAACTTATGCACTTAAAATTCATAGAAAAATAATTTCTTCGTAATAATTCATAAATAATAATAATAAATTTTCATTTTGACTTTACGAGAGCAACCCATATTTCCATACTTATGGGACAATGGGAAGTAGGTAATCATCGCTAGTCCCGAAGCTGATTAAGAATAGAGCTACGGTATCCCCTGCCTGATCGTAAGAGGCGACTAAAAGGGGGCTTCCGGGGTTGTGAGTGGTGAGAGTGGGAGCTCGATCCGTTTAACCAGCGGCCCCGGGAAGCCGGAAGCCGTAAGCGCCGGAGGGTGCAGGAGAGCATATCTGCTCTCCCGAGGATGGGCCCGTTCTGCGCCGCCACGCGTGGAGGACATCAGTGCGTTCCACTGGAGATCTCGGAGGCCTCCCAAAGAGCAGAGGCAGGCCACCAAGGGGGTTTTAGTACGGTACAAATCCCACATAACCCGCTATCCTCTCCCAAGGTGCTGAGTACATTTTGAAGGTTTCCCCCGATACCAAAAAAAGGTTTGTTTGGGTAACGTAAAATAAATTCAATATAGACTAGACTACAAACTTATTTTATGTCGCTAAAAGTTTCACGAACATTATAATTTCTGGATAGTTACATAACATTTTTGCACAGAATGAACTTCTTCATTTTCTTTTCACAATACACTTACCGTACTAGTAACAACAATGGAGTATTTATTTTTGTTTAACTTCGATAAATTCCTATCCATTGTCTAGCTTTCTGCAGAACAAAAACTAGATTTTGTTTAGATTTTGAACTGTAACCTTTACAATACCTACCCGTCTTATGACTTGTTACTTTTTAAATAAAAGAATCATTTTTAGGTTTTCACATATTGTACCTATATGTTGCTTTCTCTATTGCCTTGATGCAGGGTTAAATTAAACTACAGCTCTCATATGAATAACAAATTCGGATCACGTAATTATTTAGATCCGACCGCGAGACATTACAACGCTAAATACATTTTCGTGGCATGTATTGCGTACGATATAGAGTTTACATAAATGTTTATTCACGCACCCTGTATTCTTGACCTGGATATTCACGATTGTGGTGCACAAAAGAAACAGAAATTTACTTAGGAGCAGCGATGGCCCAGCAGTAAAGGTCGCGGTCTCCGACACGGATATACCGTGTTCAAATTTTCGGCACGCAACTCTGACATGACAACTGCTCCACGGTGATGGAAAATATTGTGATATTTAGTTCATTACTATATTTTCCATCACAAGAAAATAATAATTTCTCGAAAGCTTGATGTCCACCAATCCGCACTTGGCCAGCGTGGTGGACATCTCTTTCACTTGTGGGAGGAGACCTGTGCTCGGCAATGGGGCATAAAAAGATTGAAAAAAAAACTAAAGTCTTAAAGATATTATGATACTTCTAAGGCATAAGTACCTATTTGTTGCAACCATAGCACTTCCAGACAAATTATTTAAAAAAACCTATAGTTTTTGGTGCATGCGCTAAATACGAAACAAATATACCTAATAGAATCGAAAATTTAAAGTCCTAGTTTTCCACCTTGCCATCTGTATTTTTTTAGGGTTCCGTACCCGAAGGGTGCCAACGGGACCCTATTACTAATCCTCCGCTGTCCGTCCGTATGTCCGTCTATCTGTCATCAGGCTGTATCTCAAGAACCATGATGGCTAGACATTAGAAATTTTCATAGATTATGTATTTCTGTTGCCGCTATAACAACAAGTACTAAAAACAGATTGCAATACATATTTAAGAGTACTCCCATACAATAAACGTGATTTTTTTTACAGATAATGGTACGGGACCCTTCGTGCGTCAGTCCGACTCGCACTTGGCCCGATTTTAAGAAACATAATAAAACTCTTTTTTATTTCGCTTTAATATAGCAGAACAGGAAAAAAGTGTAACGGAAATCTTGCCGTTCAGTTTCACTTTATTTTAAAGTTTTTGATAAGAGATTGTACAACTCATCTTATGTTATTAATTGGTGTTTGTTATCTAAAATGTATTTCTGTGTACTGTTTCTACTATACATGACATTTGTGTTTAATTTTAATTTCACTTTTTCTTCCGAATTTGTACGTTTCAGTACGATAGTACCTGGACGACCGAGCGTTGCTCGGATAAAAACAATAATTTATTTTCTTGGTTTAATTGCAATCAAAACACTCATTTGCTTAGTTTTACTTAACAGCGCCATCTGAAATAGCTCCCAATAAAAAAAATCACAAAAAATAAAAAAATAAACGCAATATGGTTTTGATTGAAGTTTGATCCGGGGCCTCTAGATCCGCAGATAGCCCACGTAACCATTCGGCCAAGGAAGCTATAAATCAATGAACGAAAGTTTTATAGAGCTCTCTTAATCGACATTGTCATATCTTTGAACGTCGGAGTAACGGATGGCGTTAATTGGCGTGTGACGGGGTTCGCCACAATATTATTTGTACTCGCCAATAGATGTCACGAAGAGTCGTATTCTTCAGTTTATATTTAAGTTGATTATCGCTGAAAATATTTTTTTATAATTTAAAATTTCTAAAAATAAAGCTTTGCTGGATCGATTTATCTCGATCGATCGATTAACCTCCGAAACCTACTACTAAAACTAAATTTCATCAAAATTTTTAGAGCCGTTTCCGAGATTAAAAAAATATATTTAGGTACCTATATACAAGAATTGTTTGTTTAAACGTATTAGATTTTTGTTTTTTAAGGCGACTTTAATTAATTGAGCTTACGATAGGATTAGATTTGGAGCTGTAAAGAGATAAAATATGAAATATGAAATATGAAAAATGAAATATGTACAAGTTTTTACTGTCAAAAATCCAACAAAAAAAGTAAAAAATAATAAGAAGAAAATGTATTTTACTGTAAAAAAAGCGTGGGGTGCATGGTGTCAATAATAGTATCTCAAAAAGCACCCCACGCTTTTTTAACTAGGTACATTTTTTTTATTTGTTCTTAGAGTACACAAAGACTGAACATTTCTTAAGCAATGTTAAAAAGAATTATATTTTAAAACTAGCTAACCCGACAGACGTTTTGCTGTCTTAACTATGGATATTAAAATCAAATTTGTAAAAAAAAATATATATTAATTATCAATTTTCTTAATTTTTTTCATTGATAAGAACCTTCTCCTGATAATAACAAACACAACAAAAAAGAATTATCGAAATCGGTCTAACCGTTCACGCGTGAGGCCGAGACCAAGGGAAATAGGAATTCAGTTTTATACATATATAGAGTTGGAGAAATGTTTTGCCCGCGACTTCTTCCGCGTGTACTTTAGTTATCAGGACACAGTTTAAATTAACCCCGTTATAATTGTGTCATACGTATCTGTTCTGCGTCTGCAAGTAGGTACTGCTATAAAAGATAGGTAACGGTTACTACAGTACCTAGGTACTTCGTTTTGAAGCTGGTGTTAAAATGACCAAGTTGCACTTGTGCACTAACCCGCTAGCCACATAAACCTGACCGTGAGAAAAACAGCCCCCTTTTTAAATTAGTCCGACGAAATATAAAGGTTGTCATAATTATATTTTTAAGAAATAAGAAAGTCAGGCCCTATATACCAATGTTTATACTGCTAAGTTCAGAAATGAGATGATAATTAATTTCTATACATTTTACTTAACCCTTCCCCCGCCTTTTTACCCTTTTAGGCGGAAGTTTATGCATTTCACCTGCACAAATCATTTTAAATTGTAATCAATCACATACTCGTATGTATATTACCTACTCTACTTATTAGAAGTATAAGTAGAGTAGGTATATATATATATATATATATATAGAGTAGGTCCAGAAATGAGAAAATTCCATGTAAACTTCACTCTCCTATTTCACTGTCGTAGGAGTTAGTTTACTTTTTAAAGGCTCAAAAATGTTTTGAGTAAATCTAGTATCGTGTTGCAGAGCCAGCTCCTGATTTACCTAATAACTTTATTCAACAATTAATTATTTTCACTTAAATCTACCTTCTTACGGTATCTGAGGCTACGCCCGAGAGAGACAGCGAGTTAATTATTTTACATTTCAACCACACTAAAACCCACTGAATAGGATTTTCAGCGAAACCTGCCAATGTCTTCCATACGCAGCGATGTACTCTGTGGCGCGGCATTACAAATGGGCTCTTGGGTGAGCAATGTAGGTAACTCTGCCAAGAGTCGTGCGGCCGAATACGCCGTCGTTTTACCCGTGGCTGTTGGTCCGACTCCCAGTATAGCCGTGAAAGCCTCTACTTAGTCGCTTTTTATGATTACGTGGAGGACACCATTATATTATATTGTTAATGCCGAGGTAACTTTTATGTTTTCGGGACGGAATCTTCGCAAGGTACGTGTCAGATTGAAAAGTGATACCGGGTTATGTGGGATTTATACAGCACTAAAACCTCCTCAGTGGCCTGCTGAACACTCGTTCAGAGGACTCCATGCGCGGTGCTCCAAATCGCCGCCCACAACTCCAGAAGTTCACATTTATTCGCCTCTTACGATTAGGTAGCTGATCTGTTCTTACTGTATCTAGTCTTATTGTAGCTCATATTCATAACTTCCACCTACGGAGAGCAATCCCGAGCTAGCCAGTTTAGCTTCTTGAAGAAACTACCTACATTGTACAGAATCCTACAACAAATGTATGAAGAGTATTTTTTAAGTATTCATATTATATTATCTATGAAGTTTTTAGTTTACTGTCCAATAAACTGTCATGGAAGAAAATAAAATAATGACATCTCGTTTTAACGTTTGATTCCGAGAGCTATTTCGAGAGAAAGCGACAAAAAAGTACAAATATTTTCAAACAGCAATTTTTTTATATTCCGTCAAATTGGTGGAGCATAGAAATATTTTTGTCACTCAGCAGGTTTTCTTAACGTTTGGCGTAGACGGTACTTACCTCAATTTAAAAATAAATATTCACTGCAGTAACTTTTCTAAAACCATAAAAAATAAGAAGAAGCAAGCAGTCAATTAATGATAAGTTTCACAGTGTTCAGTCATGCAAAACTTGTAACTCGGTGTTTCACGTATGAAAGTCGATAAAAATAGTAACTAACATTTTGCAAGTTCAAAAGTTTTCATATAAAAAATCAAAATCTTTTCCATAACTGATGATCAACGCTTAATTTTTTAATACCGTGCAACAGTTCATCATGGATTTCAAACACTAAGAAATTTAGCTGATGTGAAGTAATTAAAACAAAATATTAGAAAATGGTTGCAAGTTTTCATTGCTTAGCTCTCTGAATATTTTATGTGAGTCACATTTTTGAAGGACGCTGTCTTGTCTTAAATGTTAATGTTGCATTCGAATTGGAAAATAGTTTTTAATTTTCTAAGTTTTCGTGATATTTCCTTAATGTTTTATTACATAAGTACCTTCTTCTGCCAATTACAAACACAACAAAAGAAGAATTAGCGAAATCGGTCCAGCCGTTCACGCGTGATGTCGTGACCAAGGGAAAATGGGATTCATTTTTATATATACAGATATTGTCCTAAGTAATAATAGTTATTAGTCTTTGTTATTCAACATATTCGATGGCTGTTGATTTGATGACTGGTGTGAAAGCAATTACCTAACGCACTTCCTTGTGGTCAATTATAATTAGCAAAATAATGTTATTTTTCTCACTTTTACTCAGATCCGGCTTTTTATCTTTTTATACAGCCAGCTTTCGCACCTAACTTCATCCATCAGATAACATCGGTTGTTTATGTTACCAGTTCGCGTCGCAACAATACCTATTATATTTTTGGAAAAATCCCCTACAATGTTTTGGCAACAATGTCGTATAGGTGGGTAGTATGGGTTTATATTTTTCTCTTGGGGAAGTCCCCAAGAGCAATCGGGTTCCTGTTCCTCGTCTCTGGCAGGCGGAGTGATAACCCAGAGGAACATTGGCTTGCCTAAATTGACCGTCCAGAGAGGAGCTGAAAGTGTGGTTCTGGTGTTAGTCTACTGCTTATTTACTAGGCAGGTGTCCCATAGTTTCCCATAGCCCATTTACCAGTCACTCGTTATTTCACCCCCATGGACCCAACATTAGTTTGCCTTTTTCCTGCAATAGCTCCTGTGCATTAAAGTGCATTAAAGTGTCTTGAAAGGGCCTCTACGTGTTGGACCCATGTCCCCACGCAAGCCTTACAACTGGCCGGGTCAAACACCATCTTCGACCCGTGACATCTGAGGATGAGATACAATAATAATAAAATCATTTATTGACTTAAAATTACAACGGTGCAATAAGAATGACCTAGATAATTTAATAAGTAGGTAGTAAGGCAAAAGGATGTGACTCAGCCTTTGCTGAAACGGGATCCAGATCCCACGCAGCGCTGTTTTTCAGTCACACCCTTGTCCCAGGTGTTATGCGAGAGCAACCTAGTCTTTGCCGCCGATTACACTAAAACATAAAATCGAATAAATCTGATCAAATTAAGTAATAATTATTAATTGAACACAGAAAACAGAAAAAGGTAGAGGTATCGAGTACCTTTTGAAGGTTTTACTCCCGTTACAAAAATAGAAGGTACCGTATGTCCTAGAATCGAGCACCAGCTCCATTCCTCCCGTGGTGATCGTAAGAAGCGATCGAAGCTTCGACAGATGAGCCGCAGCATCCTGCCTGGAGATCAAAACTGCCAACTGCAATCAGTAATTATTTCCTATATATAATTTCACAGGGAAGATATAATTCTACAAAAGAATGTTCAAGCTTATATTTATGGATAAAATAATAATATAATTGTAAAAAGAACGGTTTGTAGCAACTATTCTCTTCAAATCAGGCTATTGTTTGTAATTTGTAATGTAAATAAAAGTAAACAAAACAATGTTATCTGTTCACCAAATGAAATAAGCACTGTAGTAACAAGTTGTATGACACGTGCCAAAATTGGCGATACCCTACCGCTGCTGCTGATTACGTGTCTGCCTTTCCCGATCATTTACACTGTTGTACCGTAAAAACTTTCATAAAGGTAATGGACGATTATAGAAACAATTTTAAAGGTTATGTATTTCTGAAGTTATTTATTTTAGTCCTTATTGAATATCTTTTTTTTTGCCGGCTTTTATGAGACGGCCGCGTTTGTAGGTTACCGAAAATTAAATTTTCTTAAGAGGAAACGCGGGTTCAGCCGAATTTGAAAAATAGGTACCTATTTTGGAATAACTATTGCTATCGCGCTGCGCCCTGCGCTATCCGCCGTATGCGATAGGGACAAATGCAGCTCAGACCGATTATACCTACAAACTTTCTTACTAAATCGAGGAAGGAAATCGAGGAGGAATACGAAAATTCTCCTCTTCCCTCCTTCAAAATTGAGTTTATTAAATATATTTTAATAAACTCAAATTATTTAATATATTTTTTCACAAATATCAAGAAATAGAATAAGAGCCAAGTTCGAATGATTAATATCGGTTTATATTATTATTAACTTGACTGTAGTTTAGATTTCAACTCTTTTTTTATGTACAAGTTATGTACAAGGCGGGTTTTGAAATTTTAATGAAGGAAAAAAGTCCAACTCTAAAACTTACCTCCGCAAGATTTGCTCTTTTCAGAAGTATTGGTGTAATGAAAACCCGCCAAGTTGGAATGGTTCATATCGGATCTGATTATTATTAACTTGGCTTGTTTAGATTTCAACTCTTTTTTTATATACAAGAACTTGGCCTACATTTTTACATTAATTTTTTTGGTGGGATTTCATTTCTTTTTGCTCAGTTTGCTTTATAGTACCTATCGCAACGTTGTTCATATTATATTATTATTATTAAAATGAAGTGTGTCTGGTCCACCAGATGTAATGATAGCTTTATGTAACAGGTAATAATTTAAACATTTATTTTAAACTGCAATACGCTACTGTGCACGACATCTTGGGATGAAATGGATTGTTTTGTTTATAGTTAATTTTAAAACGTAGTTAGGTATCTATTAAAATGAATTTTGAATATACTATTATTTCTTTTTTTTACGTTCTGATTTTTTTTCGTGTATTATAATTTCTTTTTGCACTTACCCATTTTCTATTTTCTAAAGTTTTCCTTTACTTCTATGCTAACGACTACCTCGATGCCAAATTTCAGATTTGTAGGTCTTAGAGAAGTATGACCAACATTTTTATACATCATAATGATAATGACTATAATCTGACTCGCACTTGACCAATTTCCAATTTTCGATGTTTTCTTTACTTTTTTAAATGTTAATGACTATCCCCATGGCAAATCCCAGATTTTTTATTCTTAAAGAGAAGTATTACTAACATTCATATACATAATTTTGACTAAAACCTGACTCGCACTTGACCAATTTCCAATATTCGAATTTTCCTATTACTTTTCCCCTGACGACTAGCTAAATGCCAAATTTCAGCTTTGTAGGTCTTCTAGAAGTGGTCAAATATTTTGATGAGCTGTCAGTGAATACGTGAGTCAGTGAGTACCAAATTTACAATTTTCTCGAGTCTATAACTTTTTTTCTGTAATAGCTACAATATTGAAACTTTTTATTCAAAGTATATTAAATGGTATTATTATATCCGTAAAGTTTCATCCAGATCTATTAATTAGGTAAGAAGATACAGGAGGGTCAAAAGTGGCTCGAAGCGGTTCGGGTAAATAGTGCACGGTGTGCGCGCGGCCTGTGCTTAGAACTTGGCCGGCGCTTTGATTGTGGCTAGGGCTTCCAATACCGGGATCCCGGTATCAGCCAATACCGGGATCCCGGACATTTTTTCGAGTTTTTTAATACCGGCATTGAAACGTTCAATACCGTGATCCCGGTATTGGTGATTTTATTTTAAGTTTAGTACAAAACACAAATTAATAAACTATCAATACCGCACATAGACATTTTTATCCATTTCTTTTATTTTGGATTCGGTATATCAACGATTGTTAGCCCAAAAACGAGATAGACTTCATCAATACGGACTACAAGCGGATATTTAAAGACATCTCTGTAATCAATAGGTTTAACACCGGTAGTGATCACAGACTAGTAACAGGCTCTTTAAATGTAGATCTTCAGCTCGAGAGACGCCGTATGTTGAAGTCTACGCTCTGACCAATACTCCTTCAAATGGAAACGGGATCTAATGAATTTCAGCTTGAACTGATAAATCGGTTTGATGCCTTGGAACTCACCGTGGATATTGACGAGGACTACGAGGTTTTGTCGGACGAAGCATAAGGGCCGGAAGTCTAAGCTTTCTGATAGGACTCTCATGCTTATGAAGCAAAGACGCGAAGACCGAAATGCCACCCCATCAGAACTCCGGTGTCGCACAAGATATATTCGAAAATGCATACGCAAAGACCTCCGGCGCTCCAACACACTTGTTATAAAACAGGCAATTGAGAACAACCGGAGTCTAAGGTATTCACGCATCATCTGGGTATAAGCCATCTTTCAAAACTTAAGACGCATGACGGCAAAACGGTTGCTTCTAAGCTGCAGATACTGTCCGAGGTTGAGGACTTCTACAGCCGATTATATGCTTCATGTATTCCGCAGCCTGAATACCAATCCACAGATCCCAGAACTACATTAACACACCACTAAACTGGCGAGCTTCCCGAAGTCAGTCTTGAGGAGATGGCGTTGGCCCTCAGACAACTTAAAATCGGAAAAGCCCCTGGTGAGGACGGAATAACAGTAAAGCTTATTAAAGCCGGCGGTACACCAATCTTTACACAATTAGCCCGAATTTTTAATTCCGTCTTGTAGACAGGAAGAACTCCGCAGGCATGGAATGGAAGGAGCATCCTCATTTTGTTCCATAAGAAGGGGGCAAAACACTGCTAAAAAAAATATCGCCCCATCTCGCTTCTGAGCCACATCTATAAGTTGTTTTCGAGGGTCATAACGAATCGACTCACTAGGCGACTAGATGAATTCCAGCCACCGGAACAGGCCGGTTTCCGCATTCTCACAGTGAGGCAGATAATACAGAAGACACATGATTACAATCAGCCCCTGTGCCTAGTGTTTGTGGACTATGAGAAAGCTTTTGACTCGATCGAGACCTGGGCTATTCTGGATTCCCCGCAGCGATGCCAAGTTGACTATCGATACATCGATGTGTTGAGATGTTTATAAAACTCAGCCATTATGTCCGTCCAAATCCAGAACTTCCAAACAAGACCTATTCAGCTGCACAGAGGCGTGAGACCAGGGGACATTCTGTCACCGAAACTGTTTACCTTTGTACTGGAAGATGTCTTCATGTTATTGGACTCGAAAGGACGTTGCATACGCATAGATGGCGAATACATCTCATATTAGCGTTTTGCCGATGCCTTATGGCAGAATCGCTGCAGGAGTTGCAGAAAATGCTGTCAAGCCTAAATGAAGCCTTCTGACGAGGGAACTAAAAATGAACTTGGACAAGACCAACGTCATGTTCAACGCACACATTATTCCTACCCCAATTAGCGTCGAAGGTACGACACTCGAAGAATATGTTTACCTTGGGCAGTTAACTTAACCGAAGTAAATAGATATAAAAATTATATTATTAAGAGTTCTTTTGTTGGCTAGATATTATCTGTTGATTACGGGGTATGTAAAAGTATTGATTTTCACTGTTGTTGTTGTCTATCTTAGATATTAAAACCCAAATTTTGTTGAGATTCTTATTATTTACAGAAATGTTGTTAGACAAGTCTTGTGAAATTCTATAATAATAAATATGATTAGTAATAATTTTGATAACGCGAATTATGGTAAAAAAGACGGATCTGACACTTAATATTATTGTAAAAAGATACTTTTACATATAAATAATAGATGATTTTACATTAAAACTTTGTTTATTAATATTACCTGAGAAAATACCTTCTAAATACGTATTTCCAAAAAAGAATTACAATTTTGAAAAAAATAAGCCTTCTTTTTTTTTCAATACCGATATCCCGGGATCCCGATATTGAGAAAAAAACATTCGGTATTAATACCGGTATTGAAAAAATCCGGTATTCGAAAGCCCTAATTGTGGCTTAGAACGCCGTCAAAGGACATCCGTCAATCCGACGTTCAAAGAGATATGACAATGTCGATTAGAAATAGTTCTATAAACAATTCGTTCATGGCAAGCTTCGCTGGCCGAATGGTTACGTGGGCTGACTGCGGAACTAGAGGCCCGGGTTCAAACCTCAGTTAAAACCATATGAGTTTACTTTTTAATTTTTGTGATTTTTTAATTGACAGCTATTTCAGATGGCGTTATTAAGTAACACTAAAGAAATGAGTGTTTCGATTGAAATTAAACTAAGAAAATAAATTGTTTTTATCCGAGCAACGCTCGGTCGTCCAGGTACATATAGCTTAAACGTAAAATAAAACGTCTGTTTCTTATACACATAATAAACTAGCATCACATCGCGTCGCATCGCTTTCAATAGGTACATCTGATTCTTTTTGACTACGTTAGTAAGTAATAGTATTCTTTGCTTTGACCAAGTATGGTAATCTCCACCAACCAGCATTGGACAGCTCCAATCACTCAGCACTAGCAGTGATGAAGTATTTCAGAAGAAACTCGCCTTCTACGCCTACCCGCCTGGGCAGCATTGGGATGAAAAAGGGTTGTAGCTAATTATCGTAAAACTATGTTTTGTGTTTTACCACAGGCTGCAGCGACCGTAAAAAAGCCTGCGTAAAGCGCTGAAAGCGCATGGCTTTTATACCAATAATTTTTACTGCTCTCCTTTTTTTAAATTGCTTTCGAATGCAGCTCCTATGAGACCTCATGACAGAAAAACCGGCCAACCGGCTTCGACTCACGCACGAAGGGTTTCGTACCATTATCTATAAAAAATCACGTTTATTGTATGGGAGCCCCCTTAAATATTTATTTTATTCTATTTTTAGTATTTGTATAACAATAGCGGCAACAGTAATTCATCATTGCCTTTGATAATCAAAGGACCAACCATATTGCATTAAGATTGAATGAAAGGTAAATTGTGGTTTACGATTTATGACGTATCAAAAAAAACTACTTACTAGATCTCGTTCAAACCAATTTTCGGTGGAAGTTTGCATCGTAATGTACATCATAGGTATATTTTGTTTAGTTTTATCATTCTCTTATTTTAGAAGTTACCCCTGTAACAGGTAAAGTTACAGGGGGAGGGGGGGGGCACACATTTTACCTCTTTGGAAGTGCCTCTCGCGCAAACTATTCAATTTAGAAAAAAATGATATTAGAAACCTCAATATTATTTTTGAAGATCTGTCCATAGATCCCACACGGGTTTGATGAAAACAAAATTTTGAGTTTCAGTTCTAAGTATGGGGAACCCTCAAAATTTATTGCTTTTTTCTATTTTTGTGTGAAAATCTTAATAATAATAATATTTTTATATTTTTATTTTTTTTATAAAGAAACCTAACAATAAGGCAGACGGGCCGCGTGATGTTAAGCGATCACCGTCGCCTATGGACACGGGCAACCCCAGGGGAGCCGCCCGAGCATTGCCGGCTTTGAAGGAGAGCTTTTTTTACAGCTTTCTTGAAGAACCCCATGTTATAGTCCACTGGGAATGCCTCAGCTGGAAGATTGTCCCATAACCTACACGTCCGTGGTAAAAAGGAGCGTGCAAAGCGGACTGTGGAGGACCGCCACGAGTCCAGCCAGATGGTGCCGGTGGAACTTTAACCTTCGTCTGGTCGTATAATCATGGAATGGTGATGTAGGCATCAATTTGAAGAGTTCCTCGGAGCACTCACCATAGTAAAGTCGGTAGAACACGCAGAGCGAGCCTATGTCTCTTCGCAAGCTAAGCGGTTCTAGCCTGTCAGTCAATCTTGGGTCGTTGACGATTCGGACTGCGCGCTTTTCAACGGAGTCAAATGGTTGTAGCTGGTATTTCGGTGCTCCTGCCCAGAGATGGGAGCAGTACTCCATGTGGGGTCTGACCTGGGCCTTATACAGCGTCAGGAGTTGCCCCGCAGTGAAGTACTGCCTCGCTCTGTTGAGGACACCAAGCTTTTTTGATGCCAATTTGGCTTTGTACTCCAAATGACTCCGGTACTGCACTTTACTCGTAATGTCAACTCCCAAGATACCGACACTTTCACCGATGGTGAGCGCGGTGCCCTTGAACTGGGGCGCTATAACAAATGGGGCTTTTTTAGCGGTAAACGCGCAAACTTGTGTCTTCGTGAGGTTAAACTCGACAAGGTTAAGTCGACCCCATTCCGAGACCCGCTCCAGAGAGTTCTCGACTTCAGACACAAGTTTGATTCTGCTTTCCTCCACTTGTGACCTAGAGGCATTGGCTCGACAGGTGTATAGTGCGTCCACCGTACTATCATCTGCATAGCAATGTATACTGCGTGATTGTTGCAGCATGTCATTGATATGCAGAATGAATAGTGTTGGGGACAGCACTGAGCCTTGGGGAACACCGGCGTTAATGGGCTTCATATCTGAGCAGCATCCGTCAACAACGACCTTAATCTGCCGCTCAGATAAAAAGCTTGCCACCCAGTTGCATAGCCTCAAGGGAAGACCGTAAGATGGAAGCTTCGCGAGAAGGGCCTTGTGCCAGACCCGGTCAAAGGCCTTTGCGATATCCAGGCTGACTGCCAAAGCCTCCCCGTTACCCTCGATGGCTTCAGCCCAGCGGTGTGTGAGGTACACCAAGAGATCACCGGCCGACCGGCCCTGGCGAAAGCCATACTGACGATCGCTGATCACTCTCCACTCTCCGATGTCTCTCGAGGTACCTAAGGAGCTGTGTGTTTATAACACGCTCCATCACCTTAGAGAGCAGGGAGGTTATCGCAATAGGCCTGTAATTGGACGGGTCACTGCGGTCACCCTTTTTCGGAATTGGGTGTACTAAGGCTACCTTCCACGAAGACGGTACTATACTAGTGGTGTAGGAAAGCGAGAATAAGCGCGTTAAGACGGGAGCCAACTCGGGAGCGCACGTCTTTAGTACGATCGCGGGGATATCATCCGGCCCGCTCGACTTCTTGACATCGAGGGCTTGCAGAGCTCGTCTGATGGCCTTTTGAGTGAAACGCACGTCCTTCATCGAGCTCTCACACTGCCTGATGGTCGGCGGTGCGGCACCTCCGTTGTCCAGAGTCGAGTTTGAGGCAAACAGGGTACCCAGGAGATCGGCCTTCCCTTTTGCCGTGTGAGCCAGAGTATCGTCCGGTTTCCGTAAAGATGGTAAAGACGACCGACAGAAGTTACCTTCGACAGCCTTGGCCAGCGACCAAAAAGCTCGACTCCCGCAAGGGTAGCTTGATAGACGCTGGCCAATTCTACCGATGTGCCTAAACTTCGCCTTGGCTGTTTGCTTCTTTGCCGAACGGGAGGCAGCGTTGAATTTTTTTCGAAGCTTAGACGTTTCGGGGTCGTTGCGCGCGTGCGCATCAGCCTAGGTTTTGAACGCTTCTTGCTTAAGGCTTGAAGCCCTAGCGCAAGACCCATTAAACCAGGGCTTGTTTCGCCCGCCGATGGATACTGAAGAGCTGGGAATAAAACCAAGCATGCCCTCTCGTATCACATCGGCTATCGATTCCGCACACGTGCTAGGATCACCCGAGGTGAAGCACAGCTGCCTCCAGGGGTAGGAAGCCAGGAATTCCCGGAGTCCATCCCAGTCCGCTGACCCGTAATGCCAGACGTGACGCTTCCCATTGGGTCGAGAACCTTCTGGGGGCGGCAAGGGTACGGCAGAACTTACCAGGCAATGGTCAGAAGTCCCAAGTGGGGCCCCAACCGTCACCAATAATAATAATTCTTTATTTCAACCACATAGGACCATATTAAATTGAAAACTTTAAAAAACATCATTAAAATAATAATGTGGTTCACAGAATACATCTACGTAACGTACCGAGTTTCAACAGTATAGTTCTTATAGTTTCGGAAAAAAGTAGCTGTGACATACGGACGGACAGACAGACATCACGAATACATAAAGGTTCCGTTTTTGCCATTTGGCTATGGAACCCTAAAAACCGGTGTAGAGAGTATCGAACGATAGCAACGAGTATCCATAATATAAGGTAAACATTCAATAATACTGCATTAAGCCGGCCTACAGAGAAAGGCGAAGTAATCGTTGAACTCAAGTCTATGCGGTTTTAAAAAATTAAAATATTTACTTACTTATTGAATTCGAAAACTGAAGCAGGTAACATTCCAGTGTTATGTTTTGAGTAGGTAGTAACTAGTAACTTATAACGTGAAGATGTTTATTAGGAAAATTTAATGTATCGCGCAGTTATCAATGTGTCTTTCAAAAATGTGAATATCATAAATTTCTGAAAGTGAGTGAACTTATTTCTTGTTGTGTGTATGCATTGAAACTATGTTACTTAAAAGAAAATAGAGATCCCCACAAAGTTTGATTCGTATGAGCATTATGCATATCCATACCTTTCTGTTTCAAACATGAAGGTAGGAAACTTCATGGTTTCAAAGCAAAATTAGTAAAGATGCCTAAATAAGTACTTAAAAATTACTCTTTCGTATTATTATAAAACATGGTACTTACTCAAGAACAATAAGTTAGGTACGTACCTGCTCCCCGTAGGTCTATAGCATTGCTGGATTTGAATTGAATTTGAAAAACAGGTTTTATTCAATTAGGTTTTGCATTTAGGATCGTCATTCACAGCATGTTGTTCAATCACAAAATACCAGACACATTCATTTAGCGAATCTATAACTGTACTTTACAGAGACAGAGTACGTCTCAAGTGGTCTGAAGCGGTTATACAATTCGCAGTGCCGTGAGGCCTGTGAGACATTCGACCGATTGGATTATTTAATTAATTGATGCTTTCCACTTATAGCCCAAAAAGACAAGGATGCAAACTCTGGGTGTTTGTATAAGAACAGAAATTTAATCTGCCTTGCTTGGATTTGAACTCAGGACTCCTCGAAATGGTGGCCATTACGAACCATCACAAGTCGTTATTTTTCCCGGGGCTGCTTTCATGACGGTTCGAGCTACCTACTCGAGCCGTCCGCAATTCAGATGTGTCAGAAGAACCCCTTGTAGTAACTTTTTAAAAGGTAGAGAAAACTAAATATAGTGTGGAGAGTGTGAGCTTACTTGCTTCTTTTTGACTATTCAAAGACCAGTATGTAATCCCAATCTTATTTCAATTTAATGTTTGTGTGGAGTTTCATCAAAAACTTGTTGGCAGTATCAAATCCTTAAGACCATTAATATTTCAAGCGGTATTTACAAACTTATGCAAGAGTACTTTCATTGTGGTTGTGACCAATGCCCGTTGGATCCTTGACTTTGTTGCTCAATATCTAAATCTTAGTGGAAATTTCCAGTCAAACGCGATTTATCATAATATATTCAGATGAATTTTGTAACACATCCTTTCTAAAATAGACTCTTGTTCGGTATAGTTACCACTAGACATTAATGCCAAAATAATCAATCTATGGGATTACTTATAAGAATTGTGAATCTTATTGAGGGTAGACTATTAGAATATGTCAAGCCGAGTCATCGCTGCCATTATTAGAGACGTAATTTAGCGCCGCGGCGAACGGACGTACTTGGAGCGTGGGTAACGCTAGCCGTAGTAGCACCGTGCATTTTTACGGCGGGGTGCGGGTGCTTTTTAATAGTATTTCTGATCGGTCCAAGTGCGGTTATAATAATATACATATTATTGTATAAGAAGTGTACGCGCCTTCACGGAAAGATTTCGGTCGCGTAATCCTTGGAACTGAAGGTTTAGTGGTGTAGTGACGTCGACGGTGACGTGGGCCCGGTGGCGACTGGCGACCATTACGTGCTAAGCGGTTTAGTAATATTCCAGTGGTAAATTGATTCGATCACGACAGTAGTTTATTTTCAAAAGATAAAATTCTATTACTATGGATGGAGCCACGCACAGTCTAAGAAAAAGAGAAAATACTGTGTAAAATATGTAAATGTGGTAATTTTTCCCAATTTCCCCAGCTATATGAGAATTAAAACAGAATTTATATTTATTTTGCGGATGTCAATTAAATATTTTAATGAATTGTTTCCTATAAAATTTTAATTGCTAAATTAGAGGTGAATGGTAAAAGAGGAACTGCATTAAATTGGATTAAATCTTATATTACCAAAAGAATACAATGTGTAGAAAATGCTAGGATTAGCTATAATAGTGAATATATATATACAGATCAGGGTATGAATATAATGAGTCTGGTGTAACTCAAGGTAGTGTCCTTGGTCCTCTGCTATATCTGCTCATTTGCATCGCAGTATACTATTTGCTGACGATGTATCAATAATTATGACATCTAATCAAAATACTAGTACATTTCCACTTGACATTAACAATACAATTACTTCTATAATAACTTGGTTGACGTACAATAATCTAAAAATAAATCTATCGAAAACAAATTACATTCAATTTAAGAAAAAAATAAACGTAGTCTAACACTAAATGTGAATTGCAATGGACAAAAAATAACCGAAGTAGACAAAATTACTTTCCTAGGAATAGATTTACACTCGTATTTAAGTTAGCAATATCACTGTGACAAAGTATGTGCCTAGTAAATGAAATAAATTTAGATATGTGTTGAAACAGCAATAACAATGGCGTATTATGGCTATGTTGAGTCTGTGTTAAAATATATTATGGCATCATTCTATAGGGCTCATCGAATCATATCAAAAGCGTATTCTTAACACAAAAAAAGTGTATAAGAGCATTTTTATAAAGTCCCGGCTTACCTCGCGGATTACTTCGGAGGCGCCCGACATGTTTCGGACCGTACCGAGGTTCTTCATCATGAGCCATCGCGTGCGGTCGCTAGGTGGCCTCGGCGAAGACTGATAACTATAAGATAAGACTTTATAAACATGTTTACGTATCCTCACGAGACGTTTTATAGTAAAATATAAGAGCATTATGCGGAGTAGCACCATTTGATTTGACCTTTATTTAAGAAGTTAAAACTACTGACGTTACCATCTCTTTATTCTTCTCCAACTCAATGCTTATGGAATGAGCATAAAATTTATAATAAATTGCGCGAACAAGTACAAAAACTGCCATTGCATAAATTTAAAATAAAAATAAAATATATGTTGCTTAAATTAAATATATATGATATGAAAGAATATTTAAATAATGAATTTATTAATTAATGTAAAATTAAATCTAAATTTTGTTGTACCTAATGACATAAATAATAATAGGTACTTTTGTGATAATAAATTTAACTGTAATGTATATAAATGTATTATGTTGAACAACACTTTAATGTTATTTGCATGCTAACTGTAAGTGGCTGAACAAGTTAAAACTTAAATGTAACACCTATTTATGCACTGTTCAAAGCAAATAAATAAGCTTTAATCTTTAATAATGGCCATCTAGCGTTGACAAAAAATAGAACTCTGACCTGTGCTCTGACAGAACATGCGTTCACTTTGACCGTCGCGGTCATGTGTGTAGGATTAGAAACCGCATACATTACACGCAGAACTCGGACCGCTTGACTGCCTGCAGTGGGGTCGACGCCTTAGGTTTTATTGTTTTTGTTCCCTACTTCATTTTGGGCCTTACAACGCTCTTTAACCTATACCTACTGACTGACTGGTCACCACTTCATTGCGCCAGTACTCTGCTTTCCGCGGTAATTAGTTAGTATCGGTTTTCTTTTTGAGCTTGTGGCGTCGAGCCGCCTAAACCCGTTGTACGCCACACTTTTTTTAAATAAGCAATTCTGTCTTTTACAATTACAACACTTACACTTACAACTTAGGTTTAATTTTTAAGCACAGGATCTACCGATTTTATGTTTCAGCAGCGATCATTTGGTTTGGGTTTTGGTAAATCGGTCTTAATAAATTTTTGTGCTAATTGGTACCTTATATTAACATCAGTGTTAATTCACGAGTCATTGTGACACGAATTCGTGAACTTTGTCTCATAAACACGTACATGACAGCTTACGCCTTGCGGGGTAAGCCTTCACGTAGCTCGCGTCACTAACTTATCTTAAAAATATTCAATTTATTTTTATATCAGTTATATATTTTTAAATAATGAAATGACTTCATAATTAAAGTAACTTTAGATAAGGGAACTTTAGCAAAAGAGGTCGACTCCAAAATTCAATAGCCAAAATATATGGATGGATGGATGATACCGTTAATAATACTAGAAAGGCAGGCGCTCCTTGTATTGTGAAGGTTACATTAAAAGTACAATTGTGGGTTACAATCATTGGATGGGCGGGCGCGTAATTATGACCCAAGCCCACTGTTGGGATAGTGGAACACTCCAATTACTACTGTAACCAACATAATATATATTCCAATCGTACTTACGGAATTCTTGAATCGAAACCACCTCTCCTATATCCAATCACAGGATCCTGGACGTTCTTCCAGACTGCAGTCTGCCGCTTCAAGGTTCCGCTTGTAGTTTTTGATGGGTTTTAGATTAGTACTTAAGAATATTCTCGAACATAGCCAAAGAACGCTAGTCGACGTAAGTACCGTTCGTATGCAACCGCCGCCATACTGGCAAGCGTAGATAATATTCTATTTTTATTTTTTTACTAATCATAGACAAAGATTATGGCCTATGATACTGTTCTCCTTCATCCAATATGAAAGGAGTTCGGTAAACTGCGAATCAGAAACCGATAAGCACTCCTGAAAACATTATGCTGGCAAGCTAGCAATAATTGAGAGTGTTTTATATAGATATTAAACCTATGAAAAATGAAAGTAACATGATAATAACAAATCGCCTAACCAATCATATTTGCCTTTTACTACTCTAGGCACGTGTCTATCTTCATAATAATCATAATTGACCCAAGACCCCCGACAATGTTAAACGACTGCTATTATTAAGATAGATTTTAATAACATTGTCGACGGATGAAATTATAGGATTCACTCAAGGTTCGCTATTGAGTCCTTTACTTGGTTTTTATCTCATATATTTATTTATGCTCTTTTGTAAGCCAAAATCAACAAAGTTAAGGACTTAATTTTCCCTAAACCTTTTCGTTCACATAAACAGACAAGTGCGCTCGAACCACATCCTTGCAATGTATTAAACAGGTTCCCGTAGCGGGCGTAGCCACAGGTTCTGCGTACTGCGTTCCACTTACCTACTCGTACAGGCAGCCTTACGTCACTCAGCCCTCGTAACTAACTAAGTTTGAAAAGATTGCGCTGCTAATAGTTTTGTTGCTTGATTCCTTGATTGCATCGTATCTGATACACTTGCACCGTTTAATAAGGCAGTTTCTGCGGGTAATGGGTTATTAAGTCGTAAGTCTTTACCATAATTTTAGTGCGCCCATAGTTTTAGTATAAATAGTGGTTTGTTTTAGTTGTAGTGTTGCAGGGAATGATGTTTAATTAAGCAATTGTGTTCAATTGATACTGACGTAGTAAAGTTTATACTTGTTGTTCTTAATGATTAATCGTTCGTTGGAATAGTTAACAAGATAGACAGAAACTTTAATCTATTCTATCTCATTGTAGATCCATGTTTCTTTGCGTCCTTGAATTTGTGTGAATATATGTATGTAAAACAAGCTCAACTTAGGATTACCCACATAATTTAAGCAGCCCAAACAGATGTAATGTTGCTTCATGTCATTTATGTGGATAGTCGTCTTGCTTAAGATCTGATATGTCTTAAGTTATGGCAATCGTAAAAAAATTCAAGTAATTTTGTTCATCTGCTGCTTCTTAAGCTGCTTTTTTTTGGATAAATATTTCTTATTTCTTTAACGTATTAAAATTAGTATATTCGTATGTACTTGTCGTGTTGTCTCTTAGCCTTATTGTTTAAAAAAAAAAAAAACAATCAACCACTTTTCAATATATTTTGGCCTGCTGAGTTTGCAGATATTTTATATGTTGAGCTGTTCCGGAACACGTAAGCGTAGACCCCAGGGCAAAACTCGTTTGTCGACAGTTATCAAGCCACCGTACGCATGGCATGGTGTAGTGACCGCATCTTAACATTTACAACCGGAACCGGCGGTTAACCTGCCCTTTGAACTTCCACAGTACTGTCCAGTAGTTATCGATTCAAGTGTCCATTAATTTCGGTTAGTCTTAAGTAACTCATACGTAAACATCGATATCGTTTTTGATGTACGGATACTTTATGCTTTTAAAGGTTGAAATGCTACAAGACGGAAATTGGTTGTTACAATAGATTTTGTCAAACTTACGTAAGTTCTAGTTCTAGAGCATAGATTTAAATCTATGTTCTATAGTGTGTTCTCTTTTAGAAGAGGCTCAATAAAATGCACTTAAGGGAGTTTTTGGTCTCTACGATCTTCTTTGTCTCTGAAATGCCTGTTAGGTATCTCGGCCTCGGAGAGTGATAGGACTGAGAGATAAGTTGCGAGATCTCTGCATGTTATTTTTTTTATTTGTAACTAATTATACAACCTGAAAGCTTAACCGCATGATGGAGTTGATATTATTATTAAACAATTCAGGTAGGTACTAATACTTTTTCGAAATAAACGTTTTATCATGATACTACCATGTACTACCTACTCAATTAACTAAAAACTATTGTGTTCGCAGTGCTGGCAACAGTATCAAAATATTTAAATTTATGAGCGAGATGATAATTAAATTATGCAATAGTTTACTTTTTAAATATTCAAAAGCCTACCTTGTGCCAGTCCAAACCGGATCATTTGATAATCTTGATGTTTGAAGATTGTGCATTTATATAGTCAAAATTTATTCTATAATAAAGGTGCTTTATTTAATTTGCAGTATTTATTTTGCAGTTTTCAATGTGCAATAAATTTTAATAATACTAAGTATGTGAATATAAAATTTACTTTAAATTAAATAAAACGATATAAAAAAATAAAACGACCGCTTTATGTTAATCTTTTGTTAGTTTTTACTTTTATTAAGTATCTCTTCTAAAGGTAATGTTTTATGTGCTTGCCTAATACTTTTTTCGCAAAAAAAAACGGGTTACACTCCGGGATTGCCGGCAGAAGTGCAAACATTAACGTTGTGCATTTTTGATGTCTTGGAATCGTTAGGGAATAATTCCGCACGAATTGTTTGAATTATTAGTACCTATTAATTTCTATCTAGTATTTTTATAAAGTACTCACTCATTTTCTTTCACTATTTCTTCGTCACTTTTTTCATTAATAGATGCACTTTGTTCAATGACCATATTTTAAATACTTGAAATAAACGAATTTTACAAGTATAGACAGTCGAGCAGTCATCAGCTGTCACCCTTCCGTCTTACGTTTTTTCGATCAGCACACGTGACCTGACGCGAGTTTCACAGTTTTTACCCATCCCACAAAAGTGCTCAACGCCGCTAAAGAAGTTTTCACTTCAAAAACCGGCCAAGTGCGAGTCGGACTCACGCACGAAGGGTTCCGTACCATTATCTATAAAAAATCACGTTTATTGTATGGGAGCCCCCTTAAATATTTATTTTATTCTATTTTTAGTATTTGTATAACAATAGCGGCAACAGAAATACATCATTGCCTTTGATTATCCATAGAAATCATTGCATTAAAATTGAATGAAAGGTAAATTGTGGTTTACGATTTATGACGCATTAAAAAAAATCGCATCGTAATGTATCATTTTTTTTTAGTTTTATCATTCTCTTATTTTAGAAATTACAGGGTTACATTTTACCACTTTGGAAGTGTCTCTCGCGCAAACTATTCAGTTTAGATAAAAAAGATATTAGAAACATCAATATCATTTTTGAAGACCTATCCATAGAACCCCACACGTGTGGGTTTGATGAAAAAAATGTTTTTGAGTTTCAGTTCTAAGTATGGGGAATTTATTGCTTTTTTCTATTTTTGTGTGAAAATCTTAATATGGTTCAAAGACACAGACAGACAGACATCACGAATCCATAAGGGTTCCGTTTTTTGCCATTTGGCTACGGAACCCTAAAAACGGAGTGAAGGCTAGGAAAAATAAACGGTAAAAACAAAAGAGGTGAACTGAAAGAGACTTTGATAATAAAGAGACACGTTGGTGACCGATAGAATTTAACATTTAACAAATTAGAAAAGTGTGGATGATATGAAATGAAATGAAATGAAAATATTTTATTTGCACAAATATGGGTGAAAAAAAAAGGTTTTACAAAATATTTAGAACTCCATATTTATCCCTTAGGGTATACAAATTTTAATTTAATTTGATAAACTTATTTAATGATTTAATTTAAACTTAAATTCTAAAATTACTATTAAAGAATACATAAGAAACATTAAAGTAGGTATGTAGTATTACATTTAATTTTGTATAGTTTTAATTAATTAGACGTAAACCCAATTTTGTGCTTTTTATAATGATTTATTTTATTTGAACCATACGAGGTTTGCCGTCATCAGCTTAGGGCACCCACCAGGACGGGTTTTTGTACACTGAGAGGAAAAATCTGGCGGAAAAAAACCTCTCAGGTTTTTATGCCGCGGACAAAATTATTTATTATGTAATTTTATTTTGTTTGGTTTATATTATTTTATGTTTTTTATTATTATTTATTTTATTTATCGTCTATAAACTCAGTGACAGAATAGTATGCTTTTTTAATTAAATATGTTTTGAGTTCTCTTTTGAATTCGTTAATAGTTTTTATTTTATGAAAGTCCGGTAGATTATTGTATATTTTTGGTCCCATGCAAAAGACGCTATTGTGATATTGTTTAGTTTTTTTTAGATGTGGTTTTAGATGCTATTGCACATAGTTTATTTTTATATCTTTTTGAGTTTAGCGTGTTGTATTTAGAAACGTCGTTTTTAACCATTACACATATTTCATAGATATATAACGAAGGGAGCGTCAATATCTTTAGAGTTTGGTAGTGTGGCTTGCATGTGTCTGTTTGCCGCAGTCGACACATTGACCGAATACATTTTTTTTGCATATCATACCCGATGCACTACCTCAAAATACAACACCATACCTTTTTTTTTTTTTTTTTTTTTTTTTTTTTTTTTTTTTGGTATCGGGGGGGAAACCTTCAAAAGGTACCCGACACCTTGGGAGAGGATACCGGGTTATGTGGGATTTGACCGCACTAAAACCCCCTCGGTGGCCTGCCTCTACGTTTGTGAGGACTCCGGGATCTCCATAGGAACGCACCGGTGTCCTCCACGCGCGGCGCCCCATAACGGGCCCATCTTCGGGAGAGCAGATGTGCTCTCCTGCACCTTCAGGTGTTCACGGCGGCATGCGGCCACGCATACACCGCCGTCCTTCCCGGGGCTGCTGGCTGGACGGGTCAAGCTCCCACTCTCACCGTCCGCATCCCCGGAAGCCCCCTTTTAGTCGCCTCTTACGATCAGGCAGGGGATACCGTAGCTCTATTCTTAATCCCGAAGCTACAGGGACTAGCGCCGGGGGACGTTATCTACGTCGGCCCCGGCGGCTCCTTCGCCGAGCGGGATCTGCACGCTCCCGAGCTCGCTCGGCTTCCTCCTTTGCGCACATGACATTGTCGCAGAAGGAGGTTACCGAGCCCCACGCGTCCCTGGAGCGCACCATCGCTTCGACGACGGCCGCCGGGGACAAATCATGTCCGATTGTTTGGACCAGGACCCGCCGCTCGGACTCCCAAGCTGGGCAGTGCTCAAGCGTGTGCTGCGCGGAATCCTGGTCATGTCCACAGTGATGACACCTGGCAGACCTCTCACGTCCAATGCGGTTCAGATACTCACCGAAGCAGCCATGTCCGGTGAGCATCTGAGTCAGTCGGTAGGTGACGCGACCCTCCCTTTTTAGCCAGGCCCTGAAGCTGGGCAGAATGGCGCCGACGGCTCTTTGACGCGCGTTCTGCGGCTCGCGCAGTCTGACGCGCCAGCGCGTCAGAGCCCGCCATCTGGCTCTCCGACGAAGCTCGAAGATCGTCTCGTTCGAAGGGTCAGCCCCCTGGCGGAGGACACGGATCTTATTGAAGACCTCTGCGTCCATATCCGCCAGGATGTCTAGGGGCGGAAACCGCGCCAAGACTGTGGCCGCCTCATAAGAAATCGTCCGATAACCTCGTACGACTCTGATCGCGATCATGCGCTGCGCGGCGTTAAGTTTCGCCGCGCGGCGCCGGCTACCCGATAGCCTTATAGACCATACGGGCGCGCCGTAGAGCGCGATAGAGCGCACGACGCCTGCGTAGAGGCGGCGGACTTCTTCCCTTGGTCCCCCGAGATTCGGCAGCAGTCTGTGCATAGCACCTGCCACCTTGTGAATCCGGGGAACGAGACGATTGAAGTGCTCGTCGAAGCTCCAGCGGCTGTCGAGCACCAGCCCAAGGTATTTCATGTACCGGCCCGGCTGTATATCTGCGTCACCTACTCGCACTGACACGCTAGGGGGTTCCTCACGCCGTTTGAGGCCGTGGAACCATAGCGCCTCGGTCTTTTGAGGCGCTATCCGGAGCCCTAACCCGCGAATTCTCGCCACTATACAGGCCACCCCCAATTCAGCAATCCTGCTGGTCCTCTCGAAGGACTCGCCCTCTGTAAGAACGAGGGTGTCGTCGGCGTAGCAGACAACGCTCACACCTGGTGGAAGCGACGTCCGCAACACCGCGTCGTATGCGAGGTTCCACAGGAGCGGCCCTAAGACTGAGCCCTGAGGAACCCCGCACACCACATCCTTCGTCTGTACGGTCCCGTAGCGGCTCGGGTAGCAAATGGACCTGTCCGACAGGTAGTCAACCAGCACATGTCGTAAGTAGGCAGGCACTCGATGGTAGTCGAGTGCCGCTCTTATCGCTTCCCAAGGCAGAGAATTAAAAGCGTTAACAATGTCAAGGTTAATAGCCAAGACAACTCTGCCCTGGGAGACGGCCTGCTCAGTGAGCTCTCGAACCCGAATGATAGCATCCAGGGTTGAGCGCTGCCGTCTGAAGCCGAACTGGCTGTCGGACAGGTCCGGGCCGCTATTTGCCAGGTGTCTGTTGAGACGAGTGGCTAAGATACGCTCGAAGAGCTTGCCCGCCTCGTTCAACAGACATATGGGTCTGTATGCACCTGGCGAGTCCTCCGGCCTTCCCACTTTGCGGAGGAGCACCAATTTGGCGGATTTCCACACCGTGGGGAACCGACCAAAACGAAGGCAGTCAGTGTAAAGACGCTGTAGTCTCACGCCCAGAACCGTAAGCGCCAGCACCCAGGCCCGTCCGGGGATTCCGTCGGGACCCGGGGCGGTATTGCGTTCGGCCAGGCGCTTGACCGCGCACTCCAACTCCGCCTCCGTGACGGCTAGCTCAACTGCCCAGTCTGCATGGCTCGGCGGCTGTGTAGAGCCGCTGGGGCCTCCTGAGACTCTGGGGAACAGCGTGCCCACCACTGTATCGACGAAGACGGGGGCCAAGGTCTCCGTTAGTGGGGGCACCCACGGTCGCAGCTTACCGAACACCATCTTGTAAGGCCGTCCCCAGGGGTCCCTGTCGAGTCCCTCCAGCAGCTCTTGCCACTTGCCTGCCTTGCTATCCGCAATTGCAGCCTGAAGCGCCATGGTCGCGCTCCTATACTCCCGGTACCTTTGCTCCCTCTCCTCGGCGCCGGCAGTCCGACGTCTGCGTGCGCGAGTAAACAGGCGCCGGGAGCGTAAACAGGTCGCTCGCAGCTGGGCAATGAGTTCCGACCACCAGTAGGCGGATCCACGGCGGCCGGGACTGGCCCGCGGCATGGCCGTTTCGCATATTGCCATCATTTCCGATTGCAATCTGGCAGCCTCCTCGTCCGGACATTGTTGAGTGGTCGACTCGGCAGGTCCGGTCCAATCTACGACGTGGGCAGCAGCGATGAGCAAATCGCGGTTTATTCGCTTTAGTGCCCAGCGTCGTAGGGGGCCGTCATTACGGTGACCTAGCTGGTTCGGCAGGTCAAAGGCCAAACGTATAATAATGTGACGGTGGTCGGATAGAGTAACCAATTCCTCCGCCACCCTCCAGCCAGTCACAAAGCGCTCGGCAGACGGAGTCGCCCATGAAAGGTCCACGATCGACTCCCCCTGCCAGCGTACACAGGTACTGACAGCCCCACGGTTTAAAAGCCGAAGGTCCAGACCTGCCGCCCACTCCAGGGTGCTATTGCCCCGCACGGTGTCGCGTTTGCCTCCCCAGGCCCGCGAGTGGGCGTTGAAATCGCCAAGCACTAGTATGGGGCGGGGAAGGCAACCGCGAACACAGCTACCCACTCTGTCCAGGTAGCCTTCAAATGCTGCCAGACTGCAGTTTGGGGAGACGTAGCAGCCCACGACTGCTAGGGGCCCCCACTCTACCACAACCACTCCAGGCTCCGCGTGTAGCCCGGTGCACGGGGGTTCCCCATTACTGCCTCCCCAATAAATGGCGACTGTCCGAGAAATGTCCCCAAACCAACGCGGATGGTCGGGGACATTGTAAGGTTCTGCAACCACCGCCATGGAGACAGAGCGCTCTGCAAGAGTCTGCAAGAGCAAATCCTGTGCAGCTCGGCAGTGGTTGAGGTTCCCCTGGATAATTTGAAATGATGGAGACCTATGCATGTTGTGTCTCCATCATTTCCTCTGGCGGGGGATGGGACGAAGTGCTGGCCGAAGCCAGCGCGGGCCCATCAACCCGGTTCGAGGCGGTGGTCACTCGCCCGCTCCTCTTCTGGCCTCTTTTTGGAGGCGTGCAACGCTTGCTGCCCAGCCGATGGTCAGATCTCCGGCCGAGCTCTGCGCATACGACGCATTTCGGCGTCTGTACTACGCAATGACGAGCCGTATGGTTAGGCTCGCCACAAACGTAGCACAGCGCGCTACGGTCCACCTTGCTCTTGCACTGGTGCCTGGCGTGTCCAAACTCTAGGCACCGGTAGCACTGCAGTGGCCGCGTCTCCAGAGCGACCACACGGGCAGACACCCACCCGATACGGACCCGACCTGCGGTGGCCAGCTTCCGGACTGCCGTCACAGGGCAACGCACCCATACTGTTCCCAGGGAGAAAGGCTGTCGCCGGATCTCACCCACTTTGACATCGCCGATGTCACACCCACCTGCATCGGCGATGGCAGCGGTGACATCCTGTTGGGTGACAGAGTCATCGAGATCTGTTACCCTCACCTCCCCGAGTTTTATGGGTCGCGCCACCCGCACGCCCAAGTCGCCGATGGCCTCCTGCAACCTTGTTGCCAGTGCGGCGGCTTTTTCAGCGCACTCCTGCCCTGCCACCTCGAGTAGAAGACCACCATTGAGAGCCCGCTTTTGCCTCACTTCGGTGATCCCTACCTCCGCCAGCTTTACTCTTTCCTTGGCAGCTGCCATAGCTTGAGCGTAGGTGACCTCACTGTTTTCTGGAACCGTGATGGTCACCGCCGCCGTCTTCGGCACTCTCGGGAGCCGCACCTTCTTTTTAATTGCCTTTTTATTAGGCCCTTTTCCTTTCGGCGCCGTACGGGCATTGGGCGCCCGGGAAGTCTGGGCTCCCGATGGCGCTTTTGACACCGGACGCCTGCTCGAGGCCGTTCTTGGTCGAGCCGGGACTGGTTGGGCGGCGGCTCTACGGGTTTTAGCCCTTGCCTTCCGGCTCACCACAGTGCTCCAGCTATCTTGCTGCACTCTGCGCGGCTCTGTAGCCTGTGGTGCGGTCGGAATTTTTGCCGGCTCTGAAAGCTGCCCCGTTTTTTTACCGCTTTTTCCCTGTCTGGGTGGGGCGGGGGAAACAAGGGTAGGCTTTTTCCCCAGAGGGGGCCTCAAAACCCTATCGGGGAACAACTCCGCCTTGAACGCGGCCAGCTTTCCCTCGATAAGGTTACCGAGCCTCTCCATGAGGACCACGTCCGAGCTCCGACTCTCTGATGATTCCGCGGTCGGTGGGCTAAGATCCACTCGGCGTTCAGCCCGAAGTGCTGCCAGCTCGGTTGTGAGGGCCTCCACTTTACTATTCAGCTCTGAGAGCCGGGAGCGGAGAAGGGCGTTTTCCTGCTCCAGGTTCGATGCAGACGCCCTCTGTACCATCTCTATTGATGCCGCCTGGATGTGGCGGACCGCCAACCTAAGGGCTCGCACGCCCTTTAAACGACCCGACTTGTCGGCCACCTTATCAATAGCTTCTAGGTTCTCGATTATACGAGAACCTAGTTCGCCTGTCGGCTGCTGTGCCATCTCTCGACCCAGTTCCTCTACACTGGGCAAAGAGGCCTTGGCGTGCGTCGTTGCCACTGGAACACTTGGGTCCAGGAACCCTTCGTCATCTCGTCCGCTTCGAGCAGGTTTGGCACTTTTACGTGTCGGCCTGTCGTCACTGCTTCCCCCGTGTGCGGGGAGCCTCTTTCTTGAGGCAACCGACGTGGCCCGACTGGCCGTGGACTGCCGGGATACAGCAGACATCAAAGAACAGTCCGAATCCTCATTTTCTGACGTTGCAGCGGACAAAAGCCCCGCCCTGCTTCTCGTCACTCTCTCCCGGGACGTCTCGTTTCCAGACTCCCTCTCCCTCGCCGTTTCTCCTCTCCCTCTTTCCATTCCTCCCGTCTCAACATCATTTTTTATTAAGTTAAAGTTTGATTTTTCCATTTTAATTCCCACGAGAATGGGATGCAAGTAGCAGTCCATCCGGGCAGTGGCCCCTTACCCGGATAAGCCTAAATTTGTCTCCCGACACTGGTGTCGGCTGGTACCAGTGCCGGGGGACGCACTAGCGACTGGAGGCACAAGGCCCTTTACCGCCAGCCATTCAGCCCCTCGCGGTGCGCCGCCACTTGAGCTTCGGGTAATTTTTTATAGAGGTTTTCTTCCTCGCGGTCAGGCCGGTTAAGGCGTGACCCTCGGTCCCGAGGCCGTGAGACATGTCCACGACACCCCAAGTGGGATTACGATATGTGACGGTGGCCGGGATATATCCCTGCCTGCCCGAAGGTAGGGTAAGTACACATCGGGCCCGTCCTAGCGTCTCTTCCACTGCGTCCCCTGCCAAGACAGAGGGACGCGCGAAATACGCCGCCCCGCAGGTTCTCTGCCACCGCTCAGTAACCTATCCACGGATAAAATCTACGTCGACGAAAGTTACTGAGCGGGCCCGGGGTGCACCACGTGAAGGTGACCTGCTCCGCACCCCACAACACCATACCTAAGGGTTGCACCAACATACGCATGATACGCGCTTAATACCGCTGATTTATTTACTATTTTTGACAACTTGTAAAGAGCGAAAGAGAATTTGTTAATTTTTACACGCTTTTTATTAGCTTCACCTGTATGTTTGTATGTTTGTAACCGACTTCTTTGGGCGCGATTTTGACCCACTTTAAACGGCCAGATTTCGTTCAAACTTTGTAGATTTATTGAGGACCGATGACAATACACTAATTTGATAAAATTATTCCATTTTTCAATTTGCAAAATATGATTTTTGTTCGATTGCGTTTATAGAGCTACAGCTATTATACGACTGTTATAGATCAAACGATCTAATAACGAGTATTTTAGCCACTTTAATTCAGCATCTGCTAAAAGGTGGAGTAAAAGTGCTAAAACATAGTGCTGTAAACGTTTATTCAACGTCCTTAAAGCACACATTAGCAAATATTGCCAAATAGTCGAGATAACCGCTATTACACGATAAATGGGTGTTTTAAGAACGGTTACTCGGATCTTATACGATTAAAGGCTGAGTAATCTAATTACTATTCGACTATTTTGCTGCTTGGGTTGCTCATATTTATGTAGGGGAGTAGACTATTGGTGCTCAGTAACCGAAAACGTGTATGAGATATATAAAGAATATAAATAATTTGTTAAGTCGTAAGACAGGTGAAATTTTATGAAAACGTAAAAATTAAAAAAATATGTAACCTTGTTATGTAACAAGCCTAATGATAGATAAAGATATTTTTGAAAGAAAGAAGAAGGTTCTCAGTAACCAGTCCATTGCTCGTGGAAACATCATGGAAAGAATAAATAATCCAAACTAAAAAGTAGAAAATAAATAATAGTTTAAAAAAACTAAAAAACACGCTTTTTATAGAAAACCGAACTAATCTATTTTTTAGTTCGGTTTGGTAGTGTGGCTTGCATGTGTCTGTTTGCCGCAGTCGACACATTGACCGAATACATTTTTTTTGCGCTTTAAAAACTGTTTGAATACCCGATGCACTACCTCAAAATACAACACCATACCTAAGGGTTGCACCAACATACGCATGATACGCGCTTAATACCGCTGATTTATTTACTATTTTTGACAACTTGTAAAGAGCGAAAGAGAATTTGTTAATTTTTACACGCTTTTTATTAGCTTCACCTGTATGTTTGTATGTTTGTAACCGACTTCTTTGGGCGCGATTTTGACCCACTTTAAACGGCCAGATTTCGTTCAAACTTTGTAGATTTATTGAGGACCGATGACAATACACTAATTTGATAAAATTATTCCATTTTTCAATTTGCAAAATATGATTTTTGTTCGATTGCGTTTATAGAGCTACAGCTATTATACGACTGTTATAGATCAAACGATCTAATAACGAGTATTTTAGCCACTTTAATTCAGCATCTGCTAAAAGGTGGAGTAAAAGTGCTAAAACATAGTGCTGTAAACGTTTATTCAACGTCCTTAAAGCACACATTAGCAAATATTGCCAAATAGTCGAGATAACCGCTATTACACGATAAATGGGTGTTTTAAGAACGGTTACTCGGATCTTATACGATTAAAGGCTGAGTAATCTAATTACTATTCGACTATTTTGCTGCTTGGGTTGCTCATATTTATGTAGGGGAGTAGACTATTGGTGCTCAGTAACCGAAAACGTGTATGAGATATATAAAGAATATAAATAATTTGTTAAGTCGTAAGACAGGTGAAATTTTATGAAAACGTAAAAATTAAAAAAATATGTAACCTTGTTATGTAACAAGCCTAATGATAGATAAAGATATTTTTGAAAGAAAGAAGAAGGTTCTCAGTAACCAGTCCATTGCTCGTGGAAACATCATGGAAAGAATAAATAATCCAAACTAAAAAGTAGAAAATAAATAATAGTTTAAAAAAACTAAAAAACACGCTTTTTATAGAAAACCGAACTAATCTATTTTTTAGTTCGGTTTGGTAGTGTGGCTTGCATGTGTCTGTTTGCCGCAGTCGACACATTGACCGAATACATTTTTTTTGCGCTTTAAAAACTGTTTGAATACCCGATGCACTACCTCAAAATACAACACCATACCTAAGGGTTGCACCAACATACGCATGATACGCGCTTAATACCGCTGATTTATTTACTATTTTTGACAACTTGTAAAGAGCGAAAGAGAATTTGTTAATTTTTACACGCTTTTTATTAGCTTCACCTGTATGTTTGTATGTTTGTATGTTTGTAACCGACTTCTTTGGGCGCGATTTTGACCCACTTTAAACGGCCAGATTTCGTTCAAACTTTGTAGATTTATTGAGGACCGATGACAATACACTAATTTGATAAAATTATTCCATTTTTCAATTTGCAAAATATGATTTTTGTTCGATTGCGTTTATAGAGCTACAGCTATTATACGACTGTTATAGATCAAACGATCTAATAACGAGTATTTTAGCCACTTTAATTCAGCATCTGCTAAAAGGTGGAGTAAAAGTGCTAAAACATAGTGCTGTAAACGTTTATTCAACGTCCTTAAAGCACACATTAGCAAATATTGCCAAATAGTCGAGATAACCGCTATTACACGATAAATGGGTGTTTTAAGAACGGTTACTCGGATCTTATACGATTAAAGGCTGAGTAATCTAATTACTATTCGACTATTTTGCTGCTTGGGTTGCTCATATTTATGTAGGGGAGTAGACTATTGGTGCTCAGTAACCGAAAACGTGTATGAGATATATAAAGAATATAAATAATTTGTTAAGTCGTAAGACAGGTGAAATTTTATGAAAACGTAAAAATTAAAAAAATATGTAACCTTGTTATGTAACAAGCCTAATGATAGATAAAGATATTTTTGAAAGAAAGAAGAAGGTTCTCAGTAACCAGTCCATTGCTCGTGGAAACATCATGGAAAGAATAATTAATAATCCAAACTAAAAAGTTGAAAATAAATAATAGTTTAAAAAAACTAAAAAACACGCTTTTTATAGAAAACCGAACTAATCTATTTTTTAGTTCGGTTTTCTATAAAAAGCGTGTTTTTTAGTTTTTTTAAACTATTATTTATTTTACATACATGTTCTATGTGTAATCTCCATGTGAGTTTATTATCAATATACAAGCCTAAAAATTTTATACTTTCTGTTTCGCATATGGTTTTACCTCTATAATTAATATTTACAGATCTCCCATAAGATACACGATTTTTAAATGTTATATTTGTTTTTTCAATGTTTATTTTAAGATTATTGTTATTTAACCAATCTACTAATGATAAGTAAATCGTTCTTCTATTCATAGTTAAAGTAAGGTCCATAGAAATTTGCAATACCTTTGGTAAGGTCTCTGGTATCTGTAAGATGCAAGGGAACATTGATCAGGCTACTTAAAATTTTTAGCACAGGTCCACAAAGTGTACACCAAATATTTTGTAAAGGCAAATGAATATGCGAGCATCCCTTATGTAATGTTCTTTCGCAACTGCTTAAACATTTATGATATTGACCGTATTAGTCCAGCAGCCCCCGAACATTTTTTTTAGTGATTAATAACAGGCTGAATCTTCGTGAGTTCGTTCAGTTCGACGAGACGCCCAAGTTTTTCCTGTTCCCAAATTCTGAAACAGGTATGTAATGAACTGCGCAGCTGTAAAACATGTCGATTTGGTAGGGTGTTAAAATTGTCTGACTAACAGTAAATTTTGGATTGAAATTTTGAGATAATATGATAATAAACTCGGAAAAACAGTTGTCCTACAAAATCGATGGTTTTAGTTGGAGCGTCCTCCACGCCGAATATGTCGAAATAACGAGATCATAAAACTTATTAATAACCAGCAGATTTTTTGTATGCAGCTTAGTAAATATTAGTATAATTGAATGGCCACAAAGTCCTACAAATATAGTGGTAGGTTTTCCTAGTCCTACGCTTGGAGTTTGTTGATTCCACGGTAACACTTTTTTCATTAATAACCGTAGGACAAAAAGACACATGCTCAGTTAGTGCATTCTTTGCCTAAATCAAACAGTGTCCTACCCAAAAATGGGTATGTATCGCTAGTCCTACAGAAATATTGAAAACAAAATTTTTTCGTAGTTGTAGATTTGGTAACTTGGGTTGGGACACATATATTTGTAAGCATAGTCAATATTTTAGGGTTCCGTAGCCAAATGGCAAAAAAACGGAACCCTTACAGATTCGTGATGTCTGTCTGTCTGTCCATCCGTATGTCACAGCCACTTTTTTCCGAAACTATAAGAACTAAAGTGTTGAAACTCGGTACGTAGATGTATTCTGTGAACCACATTAAGATTTTCACACAAAAATAGAAAAGAGCAATAAATTTTGAGGGTTCCCCATACTTAGAACTGAAACTCAAAATTTTTTTTTTCATCAAACCCAAACGTGTATCTATGGTCTTCAAAAATGGTATTGAGGTTTCTAATATCATTTTTTTCTAAACTGAATTGTTTGCGCGAGAGACACTACCAAAGTGGCAAAACGTGTCCCCCTGTAACTTCTAAAATAAGAGAATGATGAAACTTAAAAAAATGTACATTATGATGCAAACTTCCACCAAAAATTGGTTTAAATGAGATCTGGCAAGTAGTTTTTTTAATACGTCATAAATCGTAAACTACAATTTACCTTTCATTCAATCTTAATTCAATGATTTCTATGGATAATGAATTCACTAGTTTACAGTACATCTGTTGCCGAAGAAATTTCAGCTGTTGCTGACTACATATTATGATATGCTATTTAAAAAATATAATTAGTTTTTTTTTATCAGCTCTAGTTTCTGAGCTTCAGGTGTGTAGTTATAAAACAGAAAAAAACACGCATTTACTACGAAAAAATTTACTTAAAAAAATAATTAATAATTGAGTTGAAACTTCTTTTTAAAGCTCTTCTCTGATGTGTAGACTTTGGAAAATAACATATCAGAGACCTCTATTGTAGGTCTGACATCATATTCGTGTCCCAGAAACCCTGATAGCGGCTTTCCATGACGCGTAAGTCTTATGCATACGCTCCCTGCTCTTCGCTCATATCTCCTAAATTTTCCGGAAAACTGTCCAGGTGAATATGGAGGAAGTGGAGTTTTATGGTCATATTGCACCTCATATTTTTTATTTTACCGTTTTCTTCGGAAAAATAACGCCGTAATTCTTTATCTTTTTCACGATAAAATTTCTATCTGAGGAAACCATTTTTTTTTTCAATTTTGATGCTAACAATTCTGAAGCTTGTTTAGAAAGATTTAAATCTCTTAAAAGATCATATCAACTTATTTTGGGAAAAGCATTTTGGCTCATTTGACATACCTTCCAAATCACAGCATCATTTTGTGATGAGTTTGGTCCTTCAATGTCTTGTTCTAAGGGTTCAGATATATTTTAGGCACTGAAGAGTCAGATGAACGCTGCACTGGACGTTGAACACAACTAATACTTGGTTACTGCCATTTATTTGCTCGATTTTTAGTATTTAAACCGTTTACGTTCACGGTATAAAAAACAGTCTTCGAGATGATTTCGTGGTGTTTATTTGTGGTTATTAAATAGTCGGTGTTTCAAATTAAAGCCATTTCTTTTACCGCTTTTTCATAATCTTAAATATTCCACACAGACTTTACAAACACAATTGGGAGCCCAAGACTTCTCATTTTTATCCAAGCGCATCCCAAAATACTCAAAATATGTATTTTTTACCAACTCTAATATAACTTTTCTACAATCGTTAAGCACATATTGTCAGCATATGTAGGAAAAATGATCTGAATTATTCAAACAAAGTCTCCTTGAACTACTCATGACTCAAAAACTGCAGATACTAATCTTAACACAGTAAAATACGCCTGTTATCGATTAATATATACGCTTAAATGATAAAAATCAAAAACAAAGTAACTAGAGCTGCTCAAAAAAAAATGATGTTAGATTTGACAAAAACAAGTCATAAGTGAACATTATCAACCACCGAATTCGCGGCAACAGACAAAAAGTTAAATTTTGTAAACTAATAGAATCAAAGGCAATGATGTATTTCTGTTGCCGCTATTGTTATAAAAATACTAAAAATAGAATAAAATAAATATTTAAGGGGGCTCCCATACAATAAACGTGATTTTTTATAGATCCATCCATTCACCCACCAGCCTTTTAGAGTCCACTGCTGGACATAGGCCTCCCTTAATGTTCGCCACTCCGTCTGGTCCTGCGCCCTCTGAATCCAGTGGTTTCCCGCTATCTTCTTCAGGTCGTCGGTCCACCTGGTTGGAGGGCGGCCTGTGCTCCTTTTGCCGAGGGCCGAGACGTGGTCGCCATTCGAGGACCTTTCTTCCCCACCGGTTGTCAGTCCTCCTAACTATGTGGCCTGTCCATTGCCACTTCAGCTTGCAGATTTTGAGAGCTATGTCGACCTTCGTTCGTCTACGGATTTCATCGTTACGGATTCTGTCGCGTAGAGAAATACCAAGCATAGCCCTCTCCATCGCTCGCTGAGCGACCTTGAGCCTCTGGAAAAGGCTAACTGTATAGAAGACCATGTCTCAGCGCCGTAGGTCATCACTGGCAATACACACTGCTCGAAAACTTTCGACTTTAGGCACTGCGGTATTCTGGACGAGAAGACACTTTGTAATTTCCCGAACGCTGCCCAGCCGAGTTGGATTCTACGAGTTACCTCTCTTTCGAAGTTGGACTTACCCTGCTTACCCATACGGATCGCTTGACCCAGGTAAATATACTCGTCGACAACTTCGAGAGTAGCGCCATCAACAACGACCGGTATGGGTGTGACATGGACATTAGACATGATCTTCGTCTTGTCCATGTTCATCTTAAGACTCACCCGTTGGGAGGCGCTATGGAGGTCACCTAGCATTGTGTTGAGTTCTTCCAGGGACTCCGCCAAGATGACTATATCATCGGCAAATCGGAGGTGTGTGAGGTGTTCGCCATTGATGTTAATACCAAGCCCTTTCCACTCCATCAGCTTAAACACGTCTTCCAGTGCAGCGGTAAACAGTTTCGGGGATATAACATCCCCATGTCGTACTCCGTGCTACAAAGGAATAGGTTTAGTGCTTCCGTCGTGTACTGTCATGGTTGCGGCTTTGTATAAACATTTCAACACCTCGATGTACCGATAGTCTATCTGGCTTTCTCATAGTCCACATACGCAACACATAGCGGCAGATTATACTCCTCGGTCTTTTGTATAACCTGTCGCAGGGTATGTATGTGGTCTATGGTACTGTAGACTTTTCGTAGTCTGGCTTGTTCGGGAGGCTGGAAGTCGTCGAGCCTGCGCGCAATACGATTAGTAAGGACCCTTGAGAACAGCTTATAGACGTGGTTCAGAAGCGCGATGGGTCTATAGTTCTTCAAAAGGGCTCTGTCACCCTTCTTGAAGAACAGAACCACCACGCTGCACGCCTCCGGGATAGTTCCGTTTCTGATGACGGTATCGAACAGTCTTTGGAGCGCCACTAGGAGGGGTTTGCCTCCAGCCTTTAGTAGCTTTGATGTGATACCGTCATCTCCCGGTGCTTTGTTGTTTTTTAGCTGACTTAGGGCCCCTCTAATTTCGTACAGGTTGACGTCCGGGATATCTTCGGTATAGTGTCGGGTTAATTTGGCTCTTTTGTCGTTCGCCATATTAGGAACGGGAGCCTGTGAGGAGGTGTACAACCGTCCGTAGTAACTCTCAATTTCTCTCTGAACTTCAGGCTTAGACGTAACCATAGCGCCAGACTCCGTCTTCAATCTCGTCAACTGGCTTCGCCCAACAATCAGATCCCTTGCGAACACTTTGGAGCCTTGGTTCCGCTCAATTGTGTTCTTGACGCGCTTTGTGTTGTGAGCACGCAGATCGCGTCGTCTACTGCAAGAGATCTGTTTATTTAGCTGCCTGTATTTCGAAATTGAAGCCGGGGACCGGACACATAGTTCACGCCTTTCCTTCATGAGACCGAGGGTATGTTCAGAGAGCACTTGAGGTTTACTGGAGGCGGTCTTAAAGAACTTTGACCCTACCTCGTGGACGGTTTGTACCAACCTGGTGTTAATTTCGTCCACAGATTTGCATTCTTCTAGATTTGGACAGGTGTTGATCGGAGCGTAGACTTCATTAGGCGTGACCTTTCCAGCTTAATGTTGATATTTAATGTGCCTCGTACCATTCGGTGATCACTTCCGGTTTTCACCCTGTTGATCACGGAGACATCATTAAATATGTGCCGTTTGTCTGCCAAAATGAAGTCTATCTCGCTTTTCGTGGAACCATCCAAGTCCACTTGCGCTGTGGCTTCTTCTTGAAGAAGGAGTTCATCATGAAGAAGTTCTCCTTCTCCAAGAAGTTAGCGAGCAAGCGGCCTCGGTGGTTCCGTTGTCCAAACCCAAAGGGCCCTACTTTCTGCTCGTCGCCGTCTCGCGTGCCCAGTCTAGCGTTGAAATCCCCCATCACCACCATGAAATGAGTCTTAGAGGCATGTATGGCTCTACTGATGTCCTCATACATTGCCTCAACCTCATCGTCTGGGTGTGTCGCGGTCGGTGCGTATACCTGTGTAACCTTCAGCGAATACCGTTTAGATATTCTGAGTATAAGGTACGCTACCCTTGCTGACACACTTTCGACTTGTGTCACGTTGTTGACGAGAGACCTGTGTACGAGAAACCCGACACCACCTTGGGACAGATGTTCGCCCTCCCGGTGATAGAACAAGTTACTGGATTTGAGGATTACCGTGTCCTCTCCCTGTCTTCGGATACGGAACCCTTCGTGCGTGAGTCTGACTCGCACTTGGCCGGTTTTTTTAAACATAACTAACTAACTGTAACATAAATAACTGTAGTTGTACGAATTGTATTAAGTATATAATTGGCAAAAGTGAAACTAAAAAATACAATTATAAATATAATTATAGGTAAATACAATCTTAATCATCGTCGGATTCCAACGTCGACGTTTTATCAGTTTAGCGTTGAATATCAACAACTTTTTTGAGAAGATTGAATCGAGTCAATTATGCACATATTATTGACTTCATTAAAAATATTTAAAAAATGAGCAATTAATAATAATTATTAGTTAAAAGTATTCAATCTCTTCAATAATTTCATATTATCAACTATTCGTTTAATATTGTTGATTTTTAACCCCCGACGCAAAAAGAGGGTTATAAGTTTGACGTCGATGTCTGTCTGTCTGTGTGTGCGTCTGTCTGTGGCATCGTAACTCTCAAATGGACCGATGGACTCGAATGGACCGATTTCCCTGCGGTATTTTTTTTTATTTGAAAGCCAGTTTCCGCCCGGTGGTTCTTAGCCATGTTTGGTTAATATCGGTCCAGCAGTTTAAGAGTATCAGCGTTTTTTCAAAATGTTGGAAGGCATTTTTGGCGTACGATTACTCGATGTGCTTTTTGTGGCCAGTATCATCATTAAATGACAATTAATTGATAACTTCGACCTGATGCTGCAACCATCAGAGTCCTGGTCACCTGGCCTCTAGAGAACCCAACTATTCTAAAACTCACAGCAGACTTATCGTATTTGGGTTCAATATATTAGTTTCAATGAGTTGCAGAGACATTGCAGTTTAAGATCTTGCGATACGGTCACGTTGACCTAGTAACAAGCTGGATGGTCTTGAGAGAATCCAACTCCTCGAAAACTTACAGCAGACATATCGTGTTTGGATTCAGTGTATTACTTTTAAAGAGTAATTTTCTTGCAGTTTATGATCTTGCAACACGGTCACGTTGACCTGATGCTGCAGCCAGCCGCTGGAAGTACCTCCCAGCTTATGTCATCGTTATTTATCATACTGGCTTACGTTTCTATATTTATGTATTGCCTTATAGGTTAGTTCCGTTTAAAAAGCTTAAAATAAAAATTAAATAAAAATAAAAAAAACCCCGACCCAAAAAATAAACTCTAAAAACTAACAAATAATATTTTAATCCTATCATAATTATCATCGTCACATACAACATATATTATGTAAGTTCAAGTATTTTTATTTTCCAAGCGTCGTCGCGTTGGGGGACCGCTAAGTGAGAAAAAAGGTGTAGATTCCCGACGCGACGCCGCTTGGAAAATAAAAATACTTGAACTAACATAATATAATTATGGGACGATGATAATTATAATAGGTTTAATATATTATTTGTTAGTTTTTAGAGTTCATTTTTAGGGTCGGGGTTTTTTTTTTAATTTTAAATTTAATTTTTATTTAAACAATTTATTGGACACATTAAACGTAATGATTGGCTGCAACCCTTTTTGCGTTCCACTGGTGGACACGGGTCTCTCCCCATTATAGGGAGGCCTGGAGCTTACTTCACCACGCTGCTCCAATGCGGTTTAGTGGCCAACCCGCTGTCGGATGTTTTCAAACCGCCCATAAGACCTCCGGCAAGGTTTAATGACTTATCTATCGATAACCGGGACCGACGGCATAATGTGCCCTCCAAATACGGAAACGCGCATGTTTTGATTAATAAAAAATAATTAATAATTAACTAATGGTTCTTAATTTATTCAATACTTAAATAATATCAATTGTTCAAACATTATTAACAATTTATTTTCACCAGATGAAAAAATAAATTCGCTCCTCCGAGGGATCGAACACTGTGCCTCTGAGGTGAGAGCAGAGTACTTGCCTATCAGGGCCGCTTGATATACATATACTAACGACAATGTGATTTACTCGGGATTGTTTTTAGAATTTAACTCTGTATCGAAATGTAAAGTTGAATATGTGGACAAAATATATCAATTCCTGGAAATACATACCACTTTTGGTGTAGGACAGTGGTAAAATTGTGTTCTACCCTTTATTCCCGATAGGATAAACACAAATCTAGGTTGTTATTAAAGAAAAAAGTGTTACCGTGGAATCAACAAACTCCAAGCGTAGGACTAGGAAAACCTACCACTATATTTGTAGGACTTTGTGGCCATTCAATTATACTAATATTTACTAAGCTGCATACAAAAAATCTGCTGGTTATTAATAAGTTTTATGATCTCGTTATTTCGACATATTCGGCGTGGAGGACGCTCCAACTAAAACCATCGATTTTGTAGGACAACTGTTTTTCCGAGTTTATTATCATATTATCTCAAAATTTCAATCCAAAATTTACTGTTAGTCAGACAATTTTAACACCCTACCAAATCGACATGTTTTACACCTGCGCAGTTCATTACATACCTGTTTCAGAATTTGGGCACATGAAAAACTTGGGCGTCTCGTCGAACTGAACGAACTCACGAAGATTCAGCTTGTTATTAATCACTAAAAAAAATGTTCGGGGGCTGCTGGACTATATATCATTGTACCAAAAGTGCTTTAACTGTAGAGACCTTAACCTAAGAAGTTAATGAGTGATATGGATATTAAGGTAATGCATTTTGTAGTAACTAAGTAATGAATTATGTTACACACATTTGTACTTTTTTGAAGCGAGCCTAAAATTTACCTTATTTGCTAATTATTATTTGCAGTGTGACATAGAATTTTGTTCGTAATGCTTATCAACGTTTAACCAATATTTTCGTGAAACAATTCTAATAAGAAGAATCTCTTTAAATACCTGGACCAAATTTTACATATTATAATTTCGCTAAACAACACAAGCGCCAAAAAACCTAAAAGAAGTTTCACATATATTCTTAGAAATAGATGAGTATTTAAATTAAATAATCTTTGCTTTAAGTTACTACATGAATATGGCTGCAACCTTTTTTGCGTCCCACAGTTGGGCACGGGTCTCTCCCCATTATTGGGGAGGCCTGGAGCTTGCTCCACCACGCTGCACCAATGCGGGTTGGTGGATATGCGGGTTAGTGGCTAACCCGCTGTCGGATGTTTTCAAACCGCCCATAAGGCCTCTGACAAGGTTTAACGACTGTTATCTATCGACAACAACCGGGACCGACGGCTTAACGTGCCCTCCGAAGCACGGAAACGCGCATGAATTTTTTTACCACTAGCGGTCACCAATCTCACACCCGACCGCGCCCGTTTTGCTTAGTTGCATAGATCGTTAGCGTTCTACGCTAACTGCCGGGCCATGCGCGCCTCAGTACATGAATATACTTAATGAATATTTAAATATATTAAACTATTTGTATTTACTTGTAAGTTCCATCAAAATAAATTAACACAATTTAAATTTGAATGTAGTCGATTGGATTAGTTGTAGATAAAATTAAATATATACGTATGTGTCATGTAAATTAAGATATCATTGATTAAATGTGTTTAAATAAGGACTATTAATATATTAAGTATTATTATAACAATACTTTGGTATATGATGATTATATTATTATATTATATTATTATATATTATATGGCCTCTGTAAGATTTATAGCCAGAGCTTGTATGGTTCGACAGACAATGTTCATTACTATCGTGATGCTGTAACGCAGTCACAGTTTATCTACTCCTGTGACGCAGTTCTGTGGGCCTCGACAAGTGATCTAGACCGCATACGAATACATTTTCCATTCTATTTTACAAGTGTTTACGATAGTAGAATGCCACTTGTCTAATTGTTGTACCTATGTCGCCTAACTTTATATACCTACTTATGTCTAGCTGTCACATAAATATATGAGGCACGCGCAGCTTCCCTCACACCTACTCGTAAAGGGTAGCTATTACGAGTACATTCGTTGTAAATCGCTAAACACACACCGAGTTTATCCGAATCATAGTAGATCCTCACAATAGTCTGGAGTGACCAATAGGAACAACAGAAAACTATTCAACAAAAAAAAATCAACAGGAGCAGTAATAGCGCAATTGCAATAGGCATGATGACACTATTAAAGAATCAGAGAATAAATGGTTTTACCGAAAAATATATGCTAAAAAAGTTCTAAAATATGATCCCGTTTTAATATAAACATTAAGATTAATAAGATTTTCAATAAAATAAAAGTATTAAATACAGCAATCGGCCATGTTATCTAAAACGCAAATCAAAAGGAATGACGTCACGTCTCAGTAAATGTCATCGTATTGCTTGAAGTTTGACGAGCAAGCCGACGCCATGACACCTACGAGCGTTTTCGCGCTTAATTCAAATTACATAGCAGAAAATACATTAATTTACGTTAAAACTTAAGTTTATTGCTGAAATAAACTTTTTTTCGAAACTAGGAGACGTGTACCTTCAATAAGGAAAGGTATTTAAAAATCTGTAATCATGCCTATTGTACACGTCATCAGACAAGATTTGAGCTACTTGACGTTGAATGGATATCCAATAATATCCATACATAGGGTACAGTAACACCAAGCGATATGTATACTCGACTAATTCTTCATTTTTTAAAACCGGCCAAGTGTGAGTCGACTCGTAAAATAAGGGTTCCGTACTATTATCTATAACCCCCAAGCCTCTTGGTATTTTAGTATCGTCTGTAAAAAAAATTACTGTCTATCTTTCACGCAGGCGCGGTCCAAGGGGACATGACAGCCCCCATAATCCATCAGTCATGCGTAGATGGAAGGCGAAAGGCGAAACAAGCCTATTTGGGACACGCTCCTCCCCCCGCTTAATAACTTGACATATCGCACCTTCGGTGCAACAAAGTCACAATAGCACAATTTGTAATTTTACAGGAGAGCACTTTTACGATTTTTTTCGCATTTATGTCCAGATTACTGGAAGGATATCGGCTGTAGGTTAAAAATATTTAAACCATTAATTGTTTGTAGTTTTTACTACAGTTTCACGTTAAATGCTTATTTGAAATCATTTCGATATACTAATAAAATGCGTTACAAATAAAAAGGTGTTGAATTGTGACTTTGTTGATCCAGAATTTATTAGGTTTAACGAATAATGCCTTGTTATTAAAGATGAGGTTTTAAATGAAATAAAGTTCGTTAAACAAATAAATCGTATATGTTTTTCTCAAAATATCAACTACAAATAGAAAGGTAACTGTAAACAATTAAAATCAAAGTGATTGAGGAGAAACAAGTACCTCTACAAATTGTTCTACAAAGACACTTTATAAACTATAAGTTTTGTGACTTATACCGGAGTTGATCCTACTACTTTCTGTATACACACCACCACGTAAAAAGCAACCAAGGAAAGCACTTTTTATTCAGGAAGTAAATCGAGGAGTGACTCCTCGAGCTGAATTAGTAGCTAGAGAGTAGCGAGCTCGAGTAGTTTCAGCCAATCCACATCTAAAAGTAATTCAAAATTATCAGTTGTACGTAATACCCACATCGTTGAACTCCGTTACGATGACTATACCTATTAGCGGCAAATCGAAGGTGTGTGATGTGATCGCCATTGATGTCAATACATCAATTCTTTCACACTACAGTGGAAGTCCGTCCTTTCCACTCCATTAGCTTAAACACATGCTCTAGTGCCGTGCAGCTGTAAACAGTTTCAGGGATATAATATCGCCTTGTCGTACTTCGCGCTGCAGTGGAATAGGTTCAGTGCTTCCGTCGTGGACTCGGACTGTTATGGTAGCGGCTTTTTAACATTTCAAAACCTCGATGTACTACTGTAGTAGATCTGGCACCGCTGGAGAGACTCTAGCACCGACCACCGACCGATCTCGATAGAATCGAAAGGTTCCTAATAGTCCACAAACGCAACACTTAGCGGCAAATTATACTTCTCGGTCGTTTGTATAACTGGTATTGTAGCCTTTTCGAAATTTGGCTTGTTCGGGAGGCTGGAAGTAGTCTAGCCATCGCGCAATACGATAAGTAAGGACCCTCGAGAACAGCTTACTGACGTGGCTCAGAAGCGCGATAGGCAAGAGAACCACTACGATTCTACTCTACGCCTCCGGTATAGTTCCGTACGATGGTATAAAACAGATTTTGGAGCACCAATGGAAGGGGTTTCTCTCCAGTCTTCGGCAGCTCTGATGTGATACCGTCATCTCCCGGTGCTTTGTTGTTTTTTAACTGACTACAGGGTCCTCTAATTTCGTACAGGCTGACGTACGGGATATCTTCGGTATAGTGTCGGTTCACTTTGGCTCTCTTGTCATTCACCACATTGGGAACGGGAACTTTTGAGGAGGTATACTTTCTGTAGACCGCTCAATTTCTCTCAGAACTTTGGGTTGACGAAAAAAATAGTAAATAATTATGGAGTAACAAGTTAGTTACATTTATATTTATTTAAATATGGACCTAAATAGTCATAACTATTTTGTTATTCAACCACCACCACCACCACCACTACCACTATTTGGCCTCTGTGGTTCCAGAAGCTTAGTGGAAATGGAATACTATACTGGACCAAAAAAAAACACTTTTTAGTTAATGACTTTATAATTACAAATAAGGATAGTTGATTATAAATATTATTGGATCTACAAAGATACTTTTTTAGTTAGGACATAGTTGTCCCAATTAGTTTAGTTCAAAACAATAATGTTGGATCAACAAAACCGCTTTTCTTTTAATGCCTTTGTTGCTCCAAAATATTTGTAATTTACAAAAAATAATTGAAGTCTCAAATATAGATACGCTTTTTTAGCTCCAAATAAGTGACAAAAAAATGGCCATAAATATATTTGTGTGGCTGTAACTCCAGAATATCTGGAATACTCGCGGGAGCGGGGGCACTACTGGCCAATAATACTTTGTCGGCCCAGAGCTCACGAAAAAATCACTCATTTCCACAAAAGCACTCGTGCCATCTAGTGGAATTTCGTAATACTTTAGTGGGTGTCTTTGTCTCCCCAATTGAAAGCATGATTCATAGACAATTTGGCATACTTAACTCAATTTTGCATTTTTAGCTACTTGTGACTTTGTTGCACCGAAGGTGCGATATGTTATTACTGTATATATATATACCCCCCAATTTTTAGTGACTCTTCCATTTCCTACTGACCCCTGACCTCCCAAAATTAAAGACTGCGACCGCGCTTGCTTTCACGGTGACAGACGGAAAGATAGACAAAAAGACAGACGGATGGACAGCGGAGCCTTAGTAATCGGATTCTATTTTTCCCTTTGGATACGAAATCCTGAAAAGCATCATCATGATCTGACTTATCGTATACAGGGACGCGGAGGCTTAGACTAAATATGCCCATTTCAAGTTGCTTAGTACGGATGATTTTTAAGGCTATGTAGGTAACATTCACACTCATAAAGTTTCACACTCATAGCCCCACAGTACGGTAAGATATAGCCTGTGTCGTGGGTACCATGGTCACACATAGAGACAGAAACACAAATACCCAGACCGAGAACAGAAATTTAAACTCATCATTCAAATTTCTGCTTCCCCGGGAATCGAACCCGGGACCCTTCGATTGGTAGTCTGGCATGGTAACACTGTGCCACACGGGTCGTCTACTTAGTAATACTTAGGTTCTTACGCCTTTCGCTGAGTAGCTGCGTAATTTACAAAACCACAAAATGCTTACCAGCTACCAGATGTGGTGTGGTGAACTCCGCAGTTATAGAGTCGTAGATACTCGTGCTCGTACTACCTGTGTTGTACTATTTTATTCTTTATGCAGTGAACGCAAAACTAGACGGATATAAATAAAATCAAAGAAGTGCAATAATTAATTAAGTTTTTAACAAAAAAAATAGAACCGACTTCAAACGGTAAAAAATAAAATTGTTCAGTACCTATTGTTCTTGCTTATGGTAATTACTCTTCAAACTGTTTTTGGAGTCGGGCCCTTACTAAAATGTCGTACTCTGTACATAATATTATGTATAAGCATATTTGGAAAAATTTTCACTTAACTTCTAAATGTTAAAGAGATTTACCTTTTACAATCATGTTTATCTTATAGCCTGAAACTACTATCAGTCCACCTGAATCTTAAAATTAATAAAGAATTTGTTCTCAGCTCCTAACCTTTGAGGAGTTGTACCTTCAATCATCAGCTTAGCAACATCAGGTGATGATTACCGGACATAAATATGTGTATTATGTTAAAAAAATATGACTAAAAGAATGTGCGTGCCTATTCACTTTCAGTAATATCCTCGATTTCCCTAGTATTACATCATCAGATTTTGACATGGTGACAGTTGGACCACCTAAGACTAAGGAGTTAAGGTTTTGAACAAAAAAATACATACTGAAAGAATTTGCTCTTAACTCCTAACCGTCATAGTACCTTCCATCATCAGCTCAGCGACATGATATGATGATAATTATACACAAATGCCTGTTTTGCTTTAGTAAAAATATGAAAATCATTTTGTTGTGCTATAAAATTTGAATGTTCCCTTCGATTTCTCTGGGATCCCCTCATCAGACTTTGACTTCGTGACAGTTGGACCACCTCAGGAATGTGAGATTTCGAAAAAGAAACTATTTATTGAAAAAATTTGCTCTCAACTCCTTACTGTCGCAGTACCTCCCATCATCAGCTCAGCAACATGAGATGATGATTGCACAAATATATCTTATGCTTCAGAAAGTATAAGAAATTAAATGTGTGTACCTATAAAATTCGAGAGTTCCCCTCGATTTCCCTGGGATCCCATCATCAGATCCTGATTTGGTGATATAAATTGTATACATTAATTTCCACATTTGTGTTTGGTCAATGACTGTAAGCAAATTGTAGACTGAATAAATAAATAAATAAATAAATAAATAAATAAATAAATGGGACCACCTCGGTAGTATAAGCATACGAACAAAAAAATAATTTTGAAAATCGGTCGACTAACGGCGCCGGCTCGGCGGAGTAATCGGTGAACATATATGATATAAAAAAATACATACAGCCGAATACAGTATTTCCTCCTTTTGGAAGTCGGTAAAAATCATAATATTTTTTAAGATGCGACTACTTTATGTGTCATTGTGGTTGGGCGACCATTCTATAGAAAGCCTTTTAACTTATCAAGTTATGTACTTCAAACACAAAAAAGTCAAAATATTTATTTCATATTAGGAATAAAAAATATTCGCTTGATGAATGTAATTTTTTCCTGGTCATCGCCTTTAGGTGCCCGTTTGAGTTAGATAGAAATAAAAATTCCCAGCAGCACTTTTTAAAAAAAACCCGGCCAAGTGCGAGTCGGACTCACGCACGAAGGGTTCCGTACCATTATCTATAAAAAAATCACGTTTATTGTATGGGAACCCCCTTAAATATTTATTTTATTCTATTTTCAGTATTTGTATAACAATAGCGGCAACAGAAACACATCATTGCCGTTGATTATCCATAGAAATCATTGCATTAAGATTGAATGAAAGGTAAATTGTGGTTTACGATTTATGACGTATTAAAAAGATCTCGTTCAAACCAATTTTCAGTGGAAGTTTGCATCGTAATGTACATCATATATTTTTTTAGTTCTATCATTCTCTTATTTTAGAAGTTACAGGGGGGGGGGACACATTTTACCACTTTGGAAGTGTCTCTCGCGCAAACTTTTCAGTTTAGAAAAAAATGTTATTAAAAACCTCAATATCATTTTTGAAGATCTATCCATAGAACGTCTTACGTGTGGGGTACGTAGGGGTTTGATGGAAAAAAAATTGAGTTTCAGTTCCACGTATGGGGAACCCTCAAAATTTATTGCTTTTTTCTATTTTTAAATCTTAATGTGGTTCACAGAATACATCTACGTATCGAGTTTCAACAGTATAGTTCTTATAGTTTCGAAAAAAAGTGGCTGTGACATACGTACGGACAGACAGACAGACAGACATCACGAATCCATAAGGGTTCCGTATTTTGCTATTTGGCTACGGAACCTTAAAAAGTGTTTACTAACTTCGCATCTGGATGTATTTGTTATAAAATAAACAAGCCGAGTGTGCTTAAAATTTATCTAATTAATCGGCACTTTTTGAGCATAATTGGTTTGACACAGAAAGGTTTCTTATGTAATTATTGCTATTTACAACTTTAAGAGAAAAGCACAACATTCTATATTCCGAAGTCACTTGTATGTTGACAGAACATTTCGTTGTGCGATAAAATTAAGTGACGAATGTTTACGTTAGCTGGTAATGTTACGTGAGCTTCTTCATGTGATGTACATTGGATATTGTTGTAGAGCTGAATGGCTGTATCTAACTTCCTAAATAATATGCAACTATAGGTTTCTCGTCAATCATGGGGCAGCTCCGAAAATGGCCTGCTGTAAGACGCATTTATGTATCTGTAGATCCTAGAACTGTCCTGCACATGGAAGGTTGGAACTAAGGGCTCTTCTGTTGTATAAAGTCCTATTACCTATGTCGAATTCCTAATAATAATAAGTAAATTATTTTCTTTCTTCCACTTATAAGTTAGTTTCTACCGTGATTAAGTAGAAATCAAATGATACTATAACAGTATGTTACAATTAACGGACTTTTTAGAGACTTTCCCAACAATCCATTAAGGATATCCGTCGGCTTGTAATCCGATTAATTAGAAATCGAACAGTTCGTTGTAGTTATGATGCAAGCCTTAGTACCTAATTGATCTAGTCAACCGATAACTAATAGATTGTCGTTACAAATGTGCATCTACAAGGACCTACACCTACAGCTATGTCCTGTCGAGTAGACCATCATTATCGCCAACAACCAGCTTTTATCGTCATTTTTATGACCCGTATGGCGAAGTTATTTTATGAGTTATGAGTTAAAACTTCTGTTACCGACTAATTTGACTATTTGTGATCCTGTCTCTGTTTATGTTCGTATTAATTATGCTCGTAGGTGTTAGAACTATTATGGTTCGCCCGGGGAAGTACCACCGCTGCACCCACTTCCGCCGTGAACCAATTCTATGACTGATTCTATGAGCTGCAGCGACCACTTAACACCACGTGGCCTGCATGCTCGTCTGCTACTCCATTCAAATAAAAAAAGAAAAAAAAGTTCTACGATTGTGTCCCAGTAAAGCGTTATTTACACCAGGACAGTTGGGGACCCACAAAACCACGAATATATGTAACTTCCAAACAAGCCAAGAACATACAAATTTTTATTTTAGATTTCTTGTCTACTGTGAATTGAACCCTTCCTATGCGCGCTAAACATTGCGACAGTCTCAAATAGGAACGATTTAGGCCAGACTCAATGGTCAAGTGACGGTTAGTGGATATTACTAACCATAGTCGAAATAGCTGGCTTCGTGTGGGTTAGTGGACACGAAAAATATGTAGTTTCCTTCGCTGTGCACCAAGAGAATTTTCATCCGTTTTTTTTTTGAGCAGCGATGGCCGAGTGGTAGAAGCCGCGGTCTTCTACGCGACCGATCCCGGGTTCAAATCCTCGGCGCGCACCTCTGACAAAGAAATTTGTAATGTGCGAATTTATCGCTGCTCCACGGTGATGGAAAATATCGTCATATTTCATTGATTACGATGTTCTCCATCGCCGTGCATGCCTGAGAGAAATTTATAATTTACATGACGTCCACCAATCCGCACTTGGCCAGCGTGGTGGACTATGGCTTAAATCCCTCTCACTTGTGAGAAGGAGACCTATGCCCAGCAGTGGGACATAAAAAGGTTGAAGAAAAAAAAGCATCGTTTTTTTGAAAACTTACGATTGATTTTGATACACAAGTGGATTTTACCAGTTCCAAGTTCTTGCTTTATTTTTGTAAGGGACAACAAGATTTTCCCACTGTTCAGGAAACATAACATAGTTTTGATACGGCGATCAAGACAACACCACCTTTACGGATAAAATTCTTAAACGACCGGTTTTTATGCAACTTTAGACTTGTCATGTCTTTTCATAGACCTACGATTTCATAACTTTATGTACCACGTCATTATTGAGAGTAATTTCAAAACAGGGTTCTGAATCATTTCCGCAATAAAATTTGACTGCCATTTCCTACAGTATGAAAGAAAATAATCTAGTTATTTTAAGTTGTAGTTGTTATTTTTTAGATATACACCGTGTTCATGAGGATATACATTAATTTTACTGAATGCTTATAAAACTAATGGAAAACATAATCGTCAAAGAAAGTATTTGTTTTAAGAGCTTAGTTCTGAAGTTATTGGCCATTTACGTTTCATTTAGTTAATTGGTTTATGTAGCGTGAATTAAGCTTTATCTGTGAGATGTTGCCACTTTGCATAGTTGAAGTTTAATGTAGACTTGTTAAGGCACAGAATACATAATAGTACAGGGTTAATGTTACCGAAGTTGTTGTAAATAACATGTTACTTCATTGTTTAAATGACTTCCCAATTTGATAGAAATTTTGATCGATCGAAAGATAATGCAACGTTGGGAGTTTTGACGGGAAACGGAAAGGACATGTTTTGCTCTTGTTTTATTTTCAATTTCTTGCTGTATTTTTCCAAAACTTCCAAAAAAAAAACATCGGACACGTTAGAATGCCTGCACATGCCCATTTTAATGGTCTAAATAATATACCGAAGTTAATGTATATCCTTACGAAGACTTATATATAGACTAAGGGCTTATATTTACCGATAACTGTACGGTAGTGTCTGATCTTTAGTATTTATTGAGGATACCGCATACTGGACTGGTTTTTGGTGCACTAAATGGAAACCAAGGTTTTCATCCTTTTATTAGGGATAAAAATCTGGCCCGCATCTGTAACAAAGGAAATAATTTTGTTCGTAATATTCGTATTTATCATATTATGCTCTACTGTAAAGCAAAACATTGGAAAATGCCTAAGCGATATCTTAATTTTCTTAAACACTCAAGAAAAGCGACCATGGACGCTCGCTATGGTGCAGCCTGTTAGGCCCGGTCTACCTGTGGCCTAAAACCTTCTCACATGACGTGCAAAGAGCAGATTCGATTTAAAACTGATGGAAAATCTAAAACAATGGAATGAATTTATTGATCATAAGACACCTTCTAAAACCGGACCCTTTAACATAAGCCTCGTTGACGGTCACGCGTACAAGTTTAAAAGGTCACACACATACATAATCTCGCCCGCGTAATAATTGAGATGGGTTCCATCAGAACTTGTGTCGTAAACTCGAGCATGTGAATGTCGCAAACGAAGCTAAACGGGCATTACCGAAATATTTCGGAATACACAAATTTTATTGTCTATAATAGCCCAAGAGCGTTCGCGACCGGGTCAACATAATATTCAATCTTCACGCATGCCCACCACAAAGATTCGTTAATTATCATCAAAATCTTTACCTAAATTTATGCTTTGCCCAGTTGTAATAAAGGAGAATTTTGCGTATTGTAACTTTCAAGTTCATATGCAACTTATGATTCGCGTATACTAATGTCACAACGACCACGTAACGCTATTGCTAGGTTGCTAGACTTTTTGTCGAAAACAATCACCGTGAATAACTCTTTATGGGCTGAAGAGTGACCATCGCACGATTCGTAGATAATCCATCACAGAAAGGTTTAATATCCACAATTATGTAAACCAATTTGTCATGGATTACAAAGGTACAGAGGAAAATCAGTGAAACCTTTAAGTTTAGTGTATACTAATTTTTTAGTATTGGTAAGCTTCATTGCGGTAAATTGCATCCGAATGCAGTTCTGGATAGCGCTTAGCGATATATGTTATAAACATTTCAGGGTCTTACTATTTTTTAGAATAGATTACATAGAAAGGCTACATTTTGTCTTCTCGACGATCTTCCTTCTCGGACTTTATACTTTTATTGTGCTTTGTTACGCATCAAGTATCACAAACGTATTTAAGTACTCGTATGTATATCATTTCTTTTTGTTTCAGTCCTATACTAACACATTTATTTTTTTATTCACATGTTTAGATGGTAGATGCACATTTTAACGTAGTATTATTATCAAGGTACTTTGTATACCTAATAAAAATAATGTTCACAATATGGCATTCCAAGTTTAAAATTGAACCTCAAATTGTACAATTTACAATATAACTTCTTATTTGAATTTTAAAATTAAATAGGTATGCTTGGAGCCAATAAGATACATTATCTGGGTCTAATTAACATAAAAAGATTTTTTTACATATTATTATACTGACAAAAAAAGATCGGGGTTAAATATTTGTTTCGGCCATAGGTGTATGTTTGGTAAGTACTTAAATTTTCTACATAATTAATATTATAGAAAGTTTACGGGTCAGAATTTTTTTCTAAGTTCAAGACTTTTTTAAAGCCGTTAAGTAGTTATGTCACTTTCGGCAATACAAGATAAAGATCGATTCTCATAGTAATCGATAAAGTTGTTCGATTTAATCGATTAATAGCTATACATATTCATCACCGTGTACGAGCAATCACACCTATGATTAGTGATGGTTGCCATTGATTGGCCAGCGTTTTCTTTGAATATTAATGTAGAGGTAAAGAAACAACGCTTCTTTGGATTGGTTAATTAGAGAGTTTTTATACTCTGTGAAATTATGTTGTTTCCTAATTTGGAAATAATAAATTACATTACGTTATATGATGATATGGTAACAATAATGACTTTGATCTCTCAATAGTAGCGACACTTCGAACGACAATTTATCATCTAAATCTTATATTGTTTAACTTTACTTTTCTTCTATAGAGCACGAGACTACGAGCTACATGCTACGACACAAAATGCAGTCGAATAATTGAGAAGTTATTTATGACGAAAGATAAAAAGATGATTGACTTTTTAATAGCGGAAGTAAGGCAAAACATATAAATTTTCTTCCACTCAGGCATTTTCTGAAATTAGCGTCTGTTAACATAGAGAATAGAAATGGAAGATTCTTCTAATTCCATTTTTCAACGTTCACGAGATACTTACGTCTGATTTCGTTGAAAACTCTTTGTTTTAAATTCATGTTTAAATACGTTCGTTATTCCAGAAGCATTTTTATGCCTGAATGTTACAGGAATATGAACCACCTTGCACAATTTATTCATTGTTCGGTTAATTTCTGTTGGTTGCATTCAGCTTTTTTCATCCTAAACATTAGTTTTTCTTCTTTCAGACACGTGTGAACTATAAAAGCTTACCTATTGACAGCGGCATTAACTAATCATAACACAAATCACTTTTCTCGTGTGAAGTAGGCCAGCCAGATGGACTTTTTCCTACTAAATTGTACCTTTGAGTGTCAATTTTTAAACAATGATTAATTGTTCTAAACATGAGAGTCAAATGGTGTGAATTTGTGCTCACAAATCAAATCAACATGGGTAGTATGGGAAAATAAGTTGCCAAACATTTTCCATGATTTAGAACAAGATTTTGAATGAAATGTAAGCCTAAGTATAATAATAATAATAATAATAAGCTTTATTTAATTCCATACAATGTTAAGTGTTGCCTTATCATGTAATATATAGTATTTAATATTTTAATTTAACGAATAAAATTATTTCTATCAATTTTTAATTTTACAATTACAATTAATTATAAATAATGTTATAATGAAATTAATTAATAATTTGCATGCATGATTATTGATAAAAAAAATTAAGCTAGAATTACAAAAGTTATTTTTTAAGTATGGACCCCTTACGGGTAAAAGCCTCCTCCAAGGATTTCCATTTGTCTTTGTTCAAAGCTGTGGATAACCAATTTTGACCTGCTGTTGCCACTATTTCGTCTGCCTATCTAGCACACGGTCTGCCTCTCGGCCTTTTACCTCTTGGTCCGTGCCATTTTACAGATCTTATAGTCCATCTGTCGTCGTTATATCTAGCCACGTGACCTGCCCACTTCCATTTGAGTTGTAGAGAAAAATCTAGAGCATCTGTTATTTTAGTTCTTTCTCGAATATTTGTGTTACTGATCCTATCTTTTAGTTGTATGCCTAGATAGCTTCTCTCCATTTTTCTCTGGGTGGTTTCGATTTTACGTTGGGTTTTGTAATCAAATATCCATGTCTGGCAGCCATAAGTGAGGCATGGTAAAATCTCTGTATCCATTACTATTTTTTTATTGATAGCGGAAGATGTGATTTAAATATTTCTTTTCGTGCCCAGTACTTCTTCCAGGTGATCGCTATTCTTCTGTCTATTTCTTCTATGTTTCTGTCTTTTTGAAAAGAGATCTGCTTACCAAGATAAATGTAACTCTCTACAAACTCGAGGGGGCAATTATTTATTAATATAGGTGTCTTATGGTAGTTAGTCATCACTTTTGTCTTGTCTAGATTCATTTCCAAACCTATGCTTGAGCTTGCCTGTTGTAATTCATTTAACATTTCACTCAATTGTTGCGGAGTTTCTGAGAACAGGATGATGTCGTCAGCAAATCTGAGGTTGCTTAGATATTTCCCGTTGATATTGATACCTTTTTTGGACCATGGCAGACATTTCATAACATTCTGTTAGACAGCTATGAAGAGTTTTGGTGAGATTGGATCTCCTTGTCTCACGCCTCTGTTTATAAAGATTATTCTACCAGTTCTATCTAGCTTGACTCTACTTGAGCTGTTGGAATAGATGTTCCTCAATATATTTAGGTATTTTTCTTTTATATTTAGTGTTTTTAAAGCTTCCCATATGCTGTTATGTGATATAGAGTCAAAGGCCTTTTTGTAGTCGACAAAAGCAACATAGAGTGGTCTACGGAACTCTAAATATTTCTCTATAACCTGCTCGACAACTTGTATATGATCAACTGTGCTATACCCAACTCTAAATCCTGCTTGATCAATAGGCTGTTGTATGTCTATATCTGCGGATATTCTTTCTAACAGACAGGATGCAAATAATTTATATAGGACAGATATTAGGCTTATTGGACGGTAATTATCTATGTTCGCAGGGTCACCTTTTTTGTACATCAAAATGATTTCAGATTCTGTCCACGAAAGAGGAACAGTCTCATCTTTTAGTATTTTGTTCCATAGAAGTGTTATTGGTGTCAGAAGTAGAGTCCTGGCAACTTTTATGCATTCACTTGTTATCCCATCTGGACCCGGGCTTTTTTCAGATTTGAGCTTCATAATTTGTTTCAGGATTTCCTGCTCTGTAAATTCTTGAATTGGAGTTGGGTCATTGTGTTGATAAGTATTGACTAATTTATGGTTAGGATCTTGTAAGCTATAAAGATTTTCGTAAAAGTCTGTTGCTGTTTCTATAATCTGTAATCGTGACTCACATTTGGTAGAGCTAGGCTTAAGTGAGGGAATCCATTTTTTTGATTTGTTTAGTACCTTGTATGCTTTTTTCGATGATCTAGATTTCATAATATGTTCTTGAATTGTTTTTACTCTGTATGTATCATAGCATTGTCTTATTATTCTATTTGTAGTTTTATATAATTTTTTCAAGTCTTCTTTGTCAGCTTTGCTCAATTTCGGTTTATTAAGTAATTTGTTTCTTTCTTTCATGTACTTTAATGCCTCTTCTGACAAGATTTTGTGTCTTTCTTTCCTTTTGATGCCTTTTAAAGTTTCAAATATGTATTGCATGATTTTTTGACAGTATTCATTTACGTTATAATTTTTTTGTGTCTCTATTAGTTCTGGTACATACATTTTTAAGGTTTGTAAGTATATTTCCTGGTCTTCCGATGTTTTGAGTGTTCTTGAAGTATTAGAGAAAATGTGTCTACTCTTTTTTATAGATTTTAAGTTGAGTGTGGCTCTTAGCATTCTATGGTCTGATCCAAAAGGGACTGAAGATAGAACTTCATATTTGGTAAATATGAAATGAAGCCTAAGTATACTTTTATGAAATAATCATCGAATGTGCAGCTCTACGAATTTTAACATTAACATAAGTAAACATTGTTTAAACATTTGTTATAGGTAACTATCGTTTCCAACGCTATAAAATGTTGAAAGGGGACTGTCTCTGTACGATACCTCTTAAATTTCTCGTTTACTTTGATATTATCATTAAAAATGTCAACTAAGGTATCAAAATTTGCATCAAATAAAAGATAGTTTTAAATGAAATATTTTACTATGATCCTATGAGAGAAATGGAGGGCAATCCTGATATTTTATAGGTTTTATTTCTCATATAATTTTAAATACTCATCAATCATCATCTCATCTGATGTAGATTGGAAGCAAGAACTCCTCAACAGTTAGAAGTTGAAAGAAAATACAAAATTTTACATACACACGGACCGATGCCGATGGTTTCAGGTTCATTTAGTTTGACCTGAGCTGATAAATAGAAGATAAATTTCATTTCGTTTAGGACTAAGGTGAGAAATGTACATAAACAAAACTCGGTCGCTTTTTATGCAATAAACGTTACACACTCAAGCCCTACAGTAAGGTAATTAATACCCTGTGTCGTGGGTACCATGGACACATACAAAGACAGGAACACAAATACCCAGACCGAGAACAGAAAAAACTCATCATTCAAATTTCTGTTTCGCCGGGAATCGATCGGAGGACTCCTCGATTGGCAGTCCGGCATGGTAACCATTGCGCCACGCGGGTCGTTAAACAAAACAATATTATTACGAGTATTAACTGTTAGAGACTGCACATTCTAATGTCAACGAACAAAATATGCAAATTGCACAGATCTGAATGTGCAATATCGGTTTCCAATGCCAATGCGATGCGTACGCTTCCTTGTTACATCACTATTTCGTTAATTAGGGGATATTATGGTAATCGAATCTAATTTATAAGCGGATCACACGCGGTACAGTGCGTTGTAACACTTTCCCGTGTACCGGCCGCATCGCAATGAGACATTTGACACCGCGCACGTTTTGTTGCATTGTTTTAAAGTGTTTTTGCACTATATGCTTTGACATAGTTCTATTATTCGCACTCAATAAAAAAGTAGGTGAATGAGCGTAGAAAGGACATAAGATACCGTCATTCGCATATCACGGACATTTTTTCTAACAGCTTGCTCAATCCTAAAGGCTTTTGCAGCTTCTTAGCTTTATACTTACTTACTATACGTACTTAATTAATTAGTTAATACGTATTTCGATGAATTAGTAACCATACCACGCTCTGACAATAAATAGTTAATGGGAAAACAGTAATGTAGAACACTGTAATGGTTTTGTCAGCTGTACAAAGTCAAGGTCAACACTGTGTCCGAAGTATAAATATACAGTGTTCTTGAAATTAATATTTTGCCTAATGAAGGCACATTACATATATAGGATATTTTAATCATATTCATCATCAGTTCACATTAGTTCTTTGCTAGATATAGACCTCTCCTAAGGCGTGCCACTGAGCCTGATCTTCAGCTCTACGCAGTTACATACCGCCAAGTGACCAGATCATCAGACACCTCGCAGGATAGAATTTTCGTAAAGCATATCCTCTATCAACAGATCGTTTGATTTAATATAAGGTTTCAACGCATTGAGCCAAGCAGATTTTCTCCTACTCCCACGTTGAAATGGTGTTGCATTTACTAACCACCCGAAAATTCTGTATCTGTGTGTTCTTACAATAATTTCATCATAGGATAATAATAATAATAATAATAATCTTTATTTGCAAGAGTAAGGTTACATGTTGGTCTTAGTCTAAGTTGAGGATTCTCTCACTTTGCCAATTAGGCATGCAAACATTATAATAATACATTTTTAAACTAACATATTAATTAACTAAAATACTTAAAAAATCCAATCTCTATTAATACTTTTGGAAAGCGTGATATGGGAGATCAGATGATCCACAAGTGCTCTTATGCAGTGCGGTAACGCGTGTTCTACGCCTAATACATAGTTTAAGTTTGAGGTCGTTGTGAACTTCACCTATAACTTACGTTTGGTGTATTGAATAGATATTGCCGTGAATGTGGACCCGAAAATAAGTTGAATTTCAAATGCAAACAAATGGGTGACTTGAATTTTAATGATTAAGTATGTTAACAGTATCGCAAACGTTTTATTATGTTTTTATATCCAAACTTAGGAAGAATAAAATAATATTATTAATATTGTTAAAGTATAAAAAACGAATCTTTTTAAGTATCTTTCTTAATAGATTAATAGGTCAAGTCCTTAACACTCTACACAAGACTTCAACGCGTAGCAAACATACTTGTAACAGAAATTTTGTGTATCAATAGAAGATCAATCGTTATCTATCAATATTTGTGCTATTATGTTCTAGATTCGTGATGTCTGTCTGTCCGTCCGTATGTCACAGTCACTTTTTCCGAAACTATAAGAACTATACTGTTGAAACTCGGTACGTAGATGTATTCTGTGAACCACATAAAGATTTTCATACAAAAATAGAAAAAGGCAATAAATTTTGAGGGTTCCCCATACTTAGAACCTATGTCTATGTAGAATCTATGTCTTTAAAAATGATATTGAGGTTTTTACTGTAATTTTTTCGCGAGAGACACTTCCAAAGTGGTAAAATGTGTGTCCCCCCTGTAACTTCTAAAATAAGAGAATGATAATTCATAAATCGTAAACCACAATTTACCTTTCATTCAATCTTAATGCAATGATTTCTGTGGATAATCAAAGGCAATGATGTATTTCTGTTTATTTTATTTATCTATTTATTTATTTATAGACACACCAACAGCATAACATACGATATTACAATTCAAAAACTTACAACTAAATAAATGGACTGGTATGCATGCCAGTAACACGTGCGTACAGCATTCTTTAGAACGACATGTTACACAGGACAAATGAGTTTAACAATATAAAAAATAAAAATGAGAATTAAGTTTCAGAATTATCCAATGACTAAAAAATAAAAATAAATCATTTATTTGCAGAAATGTGCGGTTAGCTTCTTTCTCAAGCTTGCACCTGAGTCATGAAAAATGTCTATTTCGTCAATACATGCGGACAATCGATTGTACTCAGAACACATTCGTGGCAATGGAGAGTGCTTAAGAACATTTGTTCTACATACGGTTACATAAAAAATATTTTTAATAGCATGTCGAGGGTATCTGTATGGAACATTAATATTTATCTGATTTAATAACTCATTGCAGTCTATTTCGCCTGACAAAAGCTTTTTAAGAAATGTAACATCTGGCAATTTACGACGACTGTAGAGCGACATCATATTGTAATGTTTTAGCCGAAGATCGTACGGGGCTTTATCCGCTCGGTTGTACGAACGGCCTTGAACGCTATCCCTAGGGCGCCCCAACTTTTTTGTTGCAGCAGCCAATGGGCATCTACACACAATCTAAAACTAGCTGGAGTCTTGTTTAAAGTCGTATATGCAGTTTATATATAAAATACACTATGTGCTGCAATTTCAGAAGCTGATGGTCGCCATATATGTAAGTTTTTAGACGATGACCACACATTTGTACCGAAATATAAAAGAGTTGTTTATTATATTTATTATATTTCCGTTGACTTCGAAGTTGTATTTATTCACATTTTCTGACACGAATATTAATTATTTTAACTAGATATCACAAAGCGTTTTAATATTAGAAACAGATATTTATTGAAGGATTCTGTGAGGGATCCTATACGTTTTTAAAGTACGGAACAATAAGACACAATACGAGTAATAATAACAAGCAATGTGCTGAGACAATAAACAACTTCTTACGCCAATTACATCCACAATGAAGAGGAAGATTCAGCTATAATTGGCAAATGCGATTATCCAACAGTCATTGACATTCTCCGCGGGTAGAGTACATCGCAAACACTCGTGATGTCGCGCTGTGACGCGGCGCAATGCGACACTCGGACATTTCCAAATGCTTATCAAACAATACATAATTATATACCCTCATGTAACAGTATGGGCTCCCCGATTATGGGGAAAGATCCGTAAAGAAGTTGCAGCCTCTCCTTCTCCCCTATTGTTCTTTTTCTTATTTATTTATTTATTTTATTTTATTTAAAGATTTTTGTACACAGTAATGTTATAAGTAAGGAACATTAAATGAAATATGGTACAAAGGTACTGCTTATTCCAACAGAAATTTCTTCCAGCAGACCTGTAACTGGAGAGCTGGATTGCAGTGGTACAGTGTGTGTACGCAATCTAAATACTTAACCTAGAATATGGTATGAATAAGTACATATAATATAAATATATATTATAGAATACATAGATACAAATATATACATAGATACAAATATATACATAGATATATATATAATACAATACAATAATAATATAAATACAATACAATAAATACCAAACAAAAGTACATAAATTTTATACCATATAAACTGTAGTAAATATGACATTTTATGTCAAGGACAGATAGTGGTCTTTGACACGACGCTTGAATACAGATAAAGTTTTGGTTTGACGGATATTAGGTGGTAGTGAATTCCACAGTCTGACCGAGTGGACAGTGAAGGAGCGGGAGTAACAGTGAGTTCTAAAAGACGGATAGTTGAGGAGAGATTTAAGTGGGGCGCGGCAAGGAGCTATGGAAGTTCGTGTGAAGGAAAATCGCTCTCGCAAGTAAGGCGGAGCGGTAGGACTACGGAGTATATTAAAAAGTAAACATAGAATCCGAGTGTTTCGGCGAAAACGGATCGGGAGCCACTTGAGATCTTTGCGAAACTGGGAAATATGATCGAATTTACGAATTCCAAAAATGAATCGAATACAGACGTTTTGCAAGCGCTCAAGTTTGTTCAATAGCTCCTCAGTAGCATCCAAGTAGCAGGAGTCAGCGTAGTCAATTATAGGGCAGATAAGCGATTGAACAAGCGAGATTTTAGTTTTTAAAGGTAAAAAGCCTTGGAGACATCTCAGCGAATGCAGAGAGTGGTGAACCTTGCGGCTAACTTCATTTACATGCGCTTTCCAGGAAAGTTGTGTGTCTATTATAATGCCCAAATCCTTTACTGTATCAGTATAGGGGATTGGGACACCGTCAAGGCAAACCGACGATATGTTACGGTAGTCGATTTTATTGCGTGCATAGCGGCTGCCAATGATGATGGCCTGCGATTTAGTTGGATTGATTTGGAGACCATATGACTTAGCCCAGTCACTTATACGCCTCAAGTCGTCATTAACAGCAGCTATAGCTGCCTCTGTTTGAGCTAATGCAAAATGGCTGTAGATTTGTAAGTCGTCTGCGTAGAGATGGAAATTACTTGAAATTACCGATGTTATAGAATTAATAAACATCGAGAAAAGGAGCGGAGAGAGAACGCCACCCTGAGGCACACCCGTACATAGGTCACAAGAACGAGAAGAAGTTTCCTCGATACGGACCCGCTGCGAGCGACCTCGAAGATAGGAGTCAAACCACGTGATGGCCGTCGGAGAAATATTCATGGACTGCATAATTCCCTCCAAAATATCAAAATCGACAGAAGAGAAGGCGTTGCTGAAGTCAAGCAACACAAGTAAAGTAAGCTCCTTCTTTTCAATAGCCCAGCGAATGTCGTCAGTTACCTTCAAAAGAGCTGTGACAGTGCTATGACTCGGACGAAATCCTGACTGAAATGGATTTAGAAGAAGGTTGGAAGACAAGAAGGAGAAGACTTGGTTGTGGACAATATGCTCAAGAATTTTGGATAGAAAAGGTAATATGGAAATGGGACGAAAATGGGATGGTATAGAAGGGCTGGAAATTTTAGGCAGAGGAACTATAAGTGCATGTTTCCACGCTGATGGGAATGTGGAGGTGGTAAGAGAGTGGTTAAAGATATGAGTGAGAATGGGTAGAAAAGAGGGTAGTATCATCATGATCATTCGAGAGCATAAGTTGTCACAACCGACAGCAGAGGTGGTGGAGATGGACGCAATAGCCCTTTTTACAGTTTCAACAGAAACAGCTGAAAGTTCAAATGAAGCACATGATGGTTTGGGCAGCTGTGACAGCGCACGGAGAGTGTTAGATTTGACATGAGGATCAATGGTTACAGGAGAACGAGAATTTCTTATTTTAACCCTCCCCACCAGCCCCAGATAGAACGTGTAATAAACGTGTTTATCTTGCTAGACACATCTGTCGAACAAAGTACAGGTACATAAACAAAAATTTTAACAAAAAAAACTGACTTCAAAAGAAAACTATGTATTTCGAAATTAATATGCACTAAAAAGTAAAAAAAAATTGTGTATTCTTCTAGAATTTAATAGTCTACTTGACTAATTACAAACAATTCTAGAAGAATATACATTTTTGTTTTCATCAATATGTAGTTAAGATCTGTGTTTTAAATTTTTGGGGTCGTTTGGATTGTCAGAACTGGATCAAATTGAAATGGGACCACACGGAAAGTATCGGCTTTCAAATAAAACAAGAATCATCAAAATTTGTTCACCCAGTCAAAAGTTCTGAGGTAATTTCTTTACCAGAACGTGACCAATGGAATTTTAGAGGCAAGCTGAAAAAACATATTTTCGTACTGTTCTTTTAATTCACAACACTCGTGCACTGTAATTAACCTATATCGAACAAAATGCCATCAAATTTATCCGATATAACACAAAAATACACCAAGAAAATGAAAGTAAAACAAGAGCACAATATTATTATGTCTTTTTCGACTTCCCGCCAAAACTCCCGAATTCATTCATTAGACTTACTTTTTAAATGCGTAACTTTTTAAATCAGAGAATACTCCTTTAAATAAATATAGACCAATTAAAAATATCTTTCACGTAATGAATTACAAGTAAATACATATTATCATATAGATATACTGAAGTTAGTCTTACTCTTACACTACGTAGAGCTAATGTAGCGTTAATTAACACGCATGAAAGTAAACCCAGCGTGTTTTCAATGGTTGGAAAAACAACAATCATTTTACAAAAATCATCCATATTTGGACATCAGTTTCTTTGCTTCTCGCATCTCTACTATTTACGAGTACTTTTATTAAAACTGACTTATATAGAACTTTTTAATAGTATCTTGGCCTTTGTTTGCGTTGTTTGTGTGTTGTTTTACATTTAACTGAAACCATTCTGAGCACTTTTTGTAAAATCGCCGGATTTTTCACTAAAAGTCAAATGTAGTAATCCCTAGTGTCTTTCTAGTCCTAACAGACTGTTACTGATGGTGAAATGGGTGAAATCAAATGAAAAGAGAATTTTCTAAATTATGTTACATAAATAAGTAGATGATTATTTGCTACGAAATGGCTCCAACCCTTTTTGCGTCCCACTGCTGGGCACGGGTCTCTCCCCCTTATTGAAAAGGCCTGGAGCCTACTCCACCACGCTGCTCCAATGCGGGTTGGTGAAGAGGTGCTACGAAATAATATGTCAAAATGTTCTAACCTTGAAAGTAAATTTCGAATGTATGTTAACCGCAAACCTCATAACTCGCTCGAGCTAACGAATGAATCTAACAGTTGTTTGAGTATACGAGTAGAAGTTGATTGTTTATTGTCAATATTGTGATGTGTAAGGTTATGCAGAGTAAATAAGATTTTTTTAAGGTTTATTTGTAGTCTACAGATGTGTTATAGCGTATTATTGCGACAAAATGCACAATAGCATTCAAGGAAAGTAAATAATAAGAGGTCAAAAGATGTTGTAGACAGTATTGTTGTATACTCAAAAATTTCCACAATTGAATAAATTAATGAGCTCATACAGGACCAAAGATTGTTATTGCTTTATGAAATCAGATGACTTTAGGACTTTAGGACGAATTGCCAGTGTGAATAAACTTAATTTACTAAATAAACTTATTTGGCAAGAAGAAAAAAAACTTCTTTGGCAAGAAAGCTCAAATAACGAAACTTTAAAATATTATATATCGTATGACAATACGCCTACTCATATAGGTTATTCCAGTTAAGTCTTTTGACTTAAGAATTTGGAAATTACTAAACACGTCGGAAATTACTTAAGAGAATTTTCATTGACCCAGCATGGTGGGTGGGTATCAAGGTCAAAATCAGTTAAGAATGTTTTAAGTAAACTAAAATACACTAGAAACAAAAATAATAAATGAAAGCTGTGGTATGCCAGAATAGGATAGAAACAGTAATATTAACAAAAGAAAAACAGAACAGAAAAACATGTACCGATACGACTACTTTGTAAGTAGTAGAACTTGCATACTCGAAAATTTAGACCTCGGAATTACCATTACTGTGTTCGGCAGAATAATGCGGTTGCTGAGTAGAATGAAGTGAGGTCACTATCAGCTTCCAGAGTAGCGGCCCAACTGCACACAATCTTCAATCGGGCAAGACTGTAACCTTGCTAGAGGCTGTTTATAGATGTCCATGGACTGCAGTGACAACTAAACAGCACTTAATCTGCATGCTCGTATGTTTCTACAATAAAATAAAAAATAAGCATTGGGGCGCTGTTAAAACACGGGCGTCCCATATACTCGTAAAATAAGCGATAAACAATTAGAAGTAACAAATGTTACAACCATTACTCTACCATACAAAAGTTATTACTTGCCGCTTAATTTTACGTAAGCAAATACAAATAAAATTATCATATAACAAGTTTAGTTCTTTATTGAACGCCGACACCAGTGTTGCCACACAAGATGAATAGCGAGAGTCGTAGGGTCTTAAATCTTTTCTATTGCCCGTTGCAAGGTGTTTTGAACATCTTTATGTAATGAAGTCTTACTTCTCTTAGTATCGAGATTCATAAAGTGCATGTACTTTTACGACGCCGTAAAAGCAACTAATTCAATCTAGTTGCTTCATATGTAGAAGACGCAATCGCAGAACAGGAAATTGCTTATTTAAAAGTAAAAAGTTAATTAGCCCTTTTAGGTGATGTTGAACTCTGTGATATCACGAATGTTTCTGAGCATGATAGATACCTACGTAGTATAAATGGTTATTTAATACATGGGTTCAGTGTGTTCAGAAAGACAATAGGAATTTATAGGTAATGTTAGAAATTTCTCATAGTTCCGTCATTTGTTTTATATGGGTTTTTCATTCTCTTTCTCTTAGTCATAAAATATAAATCTATGTTAATGCAAATAAAGTTTCTAATTAAAATATGGAATCTCTTAAATTCATTATTAATTTAAGTCACACCCGAACATTGTTTCATATCTTATCGAAAGTTAGAAAAGATGGCTTCAATTATGCTAAAAAACCATGACCATCTAAATCCTGGGGGAGATGATAGATTTAGTTGAATGTTTTTCTTTTTTAAGAGATAATCGTTTCTCAAAGTTTGGATGTGATGAGGGACTCTTTTGGCTAAATAATCTTATTGATAGAGCATTAACCTTAGAAAAAAATTTAGAAAACAATAAGAGCGTTTGAGTGAAAAAGCCGCCTTAAGCCGGCTTAAGGCCGACGTCATTGAGATCTAGGGTACGATCTTAGGGTAGGGAACGTTCATATAGTTCGTGAAACTACTAAACAAAAACATATTTGTTTCCAGTGGGACGTCAACTACCCGTCGCGACGCTCTAATGTGCGTCGTCAGCGGGCCATCTCATCCGACACGCCGTTCCCCTGCGAGAGCACTATCCCCTGGGGCAAGAGTCGGCAGAAGCCCACCTCGGTCCACAAGCTGCGGCCGGGAGACATCGATGTGGTTGCCGCGATAGGGGACTCCTTGGTGGCAGGGAGTGGCGCCCTGGAGGAGTTCGCGCTTGGTGCCATCGTAGAGTATAGAGGAGTTTCTTGGTGTGCAGGTTGGTTGTGATTTGCCTTATGTCGTTACTATGGGAAGTGTAGAAGCTTAATTAGTTTACAAGTTAAGAGACATCGACGTTTTCGCCGCAATAGGGGACTCCTTGGTGGCAGGAAGCGGTGCCATGGAGGAGTTCGCGCTTGGTGCCATAGTAGTCAATGCCAAATTCTTGAGGTTCAGGTTTGTTATGTCTATAAGGTAAGTGCAAAGGATCTCATTAGTCTATGTAGTGAAGTACACGTATCCTTAATCCGTAATTTTACTGATTGAGTATAATTAATGCAAGTAGGCGAATTTAAGCTCGATGAATACGTTACATTTGTTTAATTTGTGAGATCGTGACAGCTTATACTAACAAGTAACTTTAGAACGTCGTGACCACTTTAAGTATGAATGCGTGAACCCCTGAGGACAGATGGGCTAAACCTAATTGCGCAAATTACTGTTTTTAACAATTGCGTTTTGATATTTTTCTCTTTCATACCCCATTGTAAGTCATAGACACAGTATTGCCCGTTTTTTATTAAATAGAAAGATGATGCCGACTGCAATTGTATGAATTAACCTCCGCACCTGATGAACAGTAACCTTTTAGCCCTCTAAATCCTCCAAACTTCGGGTGCATATTCGAGCATGCATTTCTGACTAATAAATTATATTCTCTTCGATGTAGAACATTGTAAAAATCCAGTAGGTATAGACTTTGGCACCAGCCTCCACTTTGGAAATATAGAGGATTCTAAACCAAATTATACTTAGTAAAAGCAACCTAACTGCACACGTGAGACCTTCGAAAGGAATCAATCTGACTTATTGTTGGATGCCTATGAGCCGTAGTGACCTCTTGAAATCACATGGTCCTTTTGCTCGTCTACCGCTGGATGTTATAGGTATAACATTACAAAAACGAATATTTGGTGACATGTGTGTTCCAGGTGGCGACAGCACCTGGCGGGAGTTCTTAACGCTGCCCAACATCCTGAAGGAGTACAACCCGAAGCTGCGCGGCTACTCCACCGGCACCGGCGAGTGGCTGGCCAAGAACTCGCGGCTCAACGTGGCCTTCCCCGTGGCCTCCGACCAGGACGCTTACAGGCAGGCTAAGGTATGTCAAGTTAGTACAACCACTAAAAGTCAAGTAGGCAAGTGAAAGTGGATCTTAACAGTATTAATATATTAAAAAAAGTTTAAAGTTAAAATATACATTATGTCAAAAGAGTGCTGTTGATAGTTTTCCTATCGGAAGTCTAGTATTAACTGTTGTGCCATTCGGGTTGTCATCAATCTTTATGAACACTTCAAAGACAATATACACATAACAGTTTTGCATTAAATGCTTGCACTGCATCGCAAAAAAATTAAGTATTTTTTTTATAATGTAGTAAGTACTTACTAACAAACGTGAAGATACCGAAGTAGAAACATTTTTTAACTTATATTTCGCATGCCTAATTAACAGAATTAGTGCCGGTTTGGTGCCCGCGTTTATTAATGTTGAAGCAAGTATGAAATCATCAAACAGTCATAGCCCAGTGGTTAAGACCTCAGATTCCACAACCGGTCCAACTGTAGCCCCGGGTCCACCACTTTTTATGGTAAAGGAAAATATTATGCTGAGATCTTGTAAATTGGGCTTCCTATCAGATGATAGATAGCCAAATCTCTTGAAAGCTAAAATCCACTTAAAAACTTTCGGATATTTCCATGCAGAATTCTTTCTTAACAAGTCACCGACATTACATCAACTGTTTTTGTAAAGATACGGCAGTCTTCACCGTGTCTTGTCCAGTTTCTCATACACGTTCACAAATTAACAACTGGTAAAGAGAAATAGAAATCGTCAATCTTACATGAAACAAAATATACTTAATGTAAGCGGTAGCAGGTAGCGTTTTCTTAACTATACTTTGATTTCCATATTTATAATTATTCGCAAATTCAGGTTCATTATACGAAATGCATTCAGTGGTAACGTAGACGTAAAAATATTCCAACTTTGTTTTGATAGTTCATTGCATTGTCGTAATACTCACTGACGACACACAGCCGAGTCAGTCACAATCCTATAGAACGTTTATTGGCAACGATCACGACACTGTTGGAAATAAATATTATGAGGTAGTGGAGTTAGTGTAGATTCAGGAAAAAAATGTCTACGATTTGAACAGCATGCCTCATGTTTTGTATTGTATTGTACGTTTTATATGTTGACTCAAATCTGAGTTTTTCCTGAGGTGCACTTGTCCTGCATACGACCTCATGCCTCCTATGGTGACATCTTGTAAGTCTGGTCGGCAGCCACGATTTTCAACCGAAACATAATTTAATCCCTTCAAAGTAATAAATTTTGCTTTTGCGCATTATTCATAGTGGTAGAATCAGAATCTCGTAGATTCTATTCGTAATTTATACTTTATTATATTTTTAATATTATAAATTCGAAAGTAATTCTGTCTGTCAGTCTTTCTGCTACGCTTTCCCGAAACTATTGAACTACTTTTAATAAAATTTGGAACACAGATAAAGCGCACCTTGGGAAAGGACATAGGATGGTTTTTATCCTACGGGAACTTATAAAACGGGTCCAAACGGTCAAAGCCGCTGGCCAAATGATTCTAAAATGGCAATATCGTCTTACGTTGTGTTTTAAATAATAAAACGGGTCCACGCTGGCGGAAGGCAATTATTTTATAATGCTAAAGAAAACCGAATATCCACATAATATCAGCATCGCAGTTCTATCCTAACACAGCACTTAATTTTCTCTTCAGTTTCAACTACAAAAAGTACTAAACTTCTTAAAACAATTTAATTTCACAAGTCGCAGTCGTGTCGTGCTTTATCAAATGCTTTCGGGTGAACCGTGACAAACCTTGTTTGGTTAATGTGTTTCTTCGTAATTGTTCAAGCGCGCTTTGTTAATGTTTTTGTCTTTACGGATTACTGTCTTGTCCTCAATGAATGACTCATTTCTTTGAGGTGCAGATTCAGAGATGCCGTGCTTTGGGAGAAATCACTGGATAAGCCACTTAAAATTTTAACTATAAACACTATTATGATAGTACATAATAGTTTATCTATCTATCTGATGCTATATCACATTCGATGGTTATAGAACTTGTATGGTTACTCGGATAAGAACTGCACGTATTGTTGCCCTAAAGTAAATGTTTTGTGTTTCGGTTGAGAAATGTTCGCCATGATTACAGTCATTATACCTCCAAAATGCTATTTTGCTGCATTCAAGCTAAGACAATATTCGAGCTTCAATTGAGGTTGGATGAAGGTCAGCTTTTCCATCCATAACTTGCAGCAAGCACTTATCATCACCTAACCCTGAATCCTCGTTTGTTTGCTGCATTTTATAAAGGTCAAAATTATTACCAATCCTTCAAATAATACTCAAATATTGTAATCTCATAGTCATATCCAATAACATATTGTTTGGTTCTCCAGCACTCAAACTTGCAACACGAACGAAAAAGCAACAAAAATAAATGCCGAAAATTTCCACTGCACCGTTCTTCAAGACCTTTTTACGAGTTACGACTGTCGCAACGCGACATCTTATACCTACGACTGCAATAACGTGTGAGTGAACCAGCTGATCTCACCGTTAAACGGTTGGTTAGATAATGAGTTGATTATATTCGACCTCGGGCGTGCTTTACGGAGCGTGGCGTATGTATCACAAATTTGGAAATTGAAACCGTTCGAAGAAACAATGTTGCAAACGTCCTATCCTTCGACACGAACACGGCTATCGCGAAATGCAAAGTTGCGATTTTATCATGATTTTTTGGGCTTTCTTGGTAGGATATCGCTGATACCACACTATATATTTCTATACTACCTCCAGTAGTATAATAAGATTCCTCAATCTTAATCGTTAATGTAGTAAATCAACTATTTCATTACAGGTTTGGATGAAATGTCAAGAGGGAATACAAAAAATATTTATATAGGTTTTTATTTTTAAGCCTTCTCTGATGAATTTGTAAAAAAACGGACTAATGAAATGTTGACTTTTAATACAGCCTTCACTATAGTTGATATTATGAAGTTAAGATTTAACTATTAGATAATTTACAGCAGAAGTTTAATAGGTAGGTAATTACCTAGAATTTAAGAGTTAGAGTTAAAGATAATATATTTCTGTTAATAATAGTATACAATATTGATATACTATGGACATCTTTACTGAATTGATTGTTAATAGTCTAGTCGGCTAGTCTAAATAAATCAAAGTTAGACATTTTCGTCGCTATTGCATTTGGGAATTTCCTCATGCTGCACTTTTTAATGACTTAGGAGTACATTATATTACAGTGCAAAACAACGAAATTTTATTACGATAGGCTAGATTGTCTAACCGTAATAAAATTTCGTTGCTCAAGTGTCCTTCACATTATCGAAATGTATCGCTGACGGTCGTTTGACGAAACGTGTATTTGTTTACAGATTCTAGTAGCCCGAATTCGCTCGTCGCCCGACATCGACGTGTTGCGCGACTGGAAGATGATCACGGTGTTCATCGGCGCCAACGACCTCTGTTCAGCTTCCTGTCTCTCCCCGGTGTCTTGGTCTCCTGCCGCACACGCCAGGAAACTGGCCAAGGCACTGGACTACTTCCATGAGCATCTTCCCAGAACGATCGTCAATCTCATTCCAGTATTAGGTAAGTTGCTGAAAAATCTATTTGATCGATAAACGTATCGGCGCTAACGAATTTTTTCTTTTTTATTGTTTTGCTTTATGTGTCTTTCCTGTGTCTAGATATCTACAAACTGGCCAAGGCTTAAACCGTTTTGAAGAGCATATACGCGAGTAAGAAAATGATATGTTACCCTTATATGTCCAATTTCTTGTACGATATCTACTGCTCCCATCTCTAGCTTGCCAATAAACAAAATAACGCGATGAATTACAATTACCTACTTCCGTGAAAATAGACTGGTAACCACTGTTAATAACCTAATTTAATTGATCTAACTTAACTGTGTTCATTGTCACCATAATTAATCCGGTCTCCTGGGTCCTGATCCTAAGTTACTCTTCCACTAGCCTTTCCCTAGAATCATCGTCAACCTTCAGATTTTGTACCAATGTTACCTCTTTATCGGTGGTGCCTCTTTATGTTTAAAATTATTATGTAATTTTTGCACATACCTAGTCATTATAAGACAAAGATTTTATAGACGTTTCGCAATTATAGGTTAAATAGGGTCGAATGATGGAATGTAATTTTACCTAAGCTGTTATTATTGCATACGCTGTGGTGAGCAATAAAAGGAAACATCACTTGCCTTATCTATTAATAACTTTCAAAATTCAAAGGAGATTGCAAATCTCTAGAGTTGCGTATAATATTGCTGACAAGAAATGACATCAGATATGAAATTCAGTCTTTCAGTTAGGAAGTTTTGGGCAAATTTTGAAAAAAAAAAAAAACATTTTGTGAAAGTAGATACTTGTAGGTTAAATGAATTAGATCCGCAAGCATGCAGGGTACGAGTAGGGTACGAATATGTAGTGGTGAGACTGGTGGGTGAGTGGACACTGCCTGCCAGAAACTTGCTGTAACTTTTACTAAAATAATCTTTGCAAATTTAACTCAATTATTCTCTATCTATGGTGAAGAATGGTTATTGAATGTCGACCACGTTTCGCAAAAATAGCTTTGCATATATAGCATAGGCCGCTCTCCAAGCAGGTGGTCTGTTGACTTGAAGTCGTTTCGTTGATAGGTATAGTCAGTGGGAAGCCGTTGGATTCAGAAGGCGCATATAGCCGCATATAAAGGAATTGCTTCACGGCTGAAATAATGATAATGATAATAATAATAATAAAGATTTATTCTTGAAAACTTAAAAATACATGATACAAGTACATGAGCTATGGTCCCACGCTAGGATTCCCTGTGTTGTTTTGTTAAATTAGTGATAGATAAATAAAACGATCTGACTTGATTGTGGTTTATAATTACGTACCCAAATTGCCAACCTACCCATAATACATTTCGTAGGTAAGACCAAAAGAAATATGGAAAGATAATGTTTTTTTAATATTGGCATCGTTCGATTTGTAAGTATTAAGTTTTTGTTTAGAGTTTTAGCGGGAAATCGAAAAAGACATAATGTGCTCTTGTTTTATTTTCATTTTCTTGGTGTATTTTTGAGTTATATCGTTTGTGAAACAGAATAACAGTGCTAAAATATGTTTTTTCTACTTCCCTCCAAAATTCCATCGGACACGTTCTGGTAAAGTAGCCATCACATTATTTGAATGTTTGACTAACTTGACTGACTGATTACTGACGACTTACTGACTTTATCTACTACTTATTCGTCCAGTTTCATTGAAACTGGTAAATAATTGATGCACTTGACCCTGGCAATATGCACAGAGTTTGCGATGCCATAATTGAAGAAAAAAAAGTTTTTGTTTAGGCAGTTTAAAGTATAATTACACTGTTAATCCATTTCCAAAATACACGGGCACTGCGTTTGACCTACATCGAATAAAATGCTATCCAAGTTTATTCGAATAAGATCAAAAAATTTCTAAAATGAAATTGCCTGTGAAAACTCGTAACGGCCTGCATAATGTTGATGACGCGTTGTTTCAGACGTGTCCGTATCGGTGCGGGTGCTGCGACCGCTGATGTGCCGGCTGATGCACCCGCTGTTCTGCACGTGCTTCCACCGCGGCGGCGGCGAGCTGCCCGACCTGGTGCGCCAGGCGCGCCTCTACCAGGCCGCAGAGGCCGCGCTCGTGAGTATACCATCTGCACTGTTGCCGGCTGATGCACCTGCTGTTCTGTTCTGCAACCTGTTGCTTTATTTAAGACTACCCCTCATTTTAGTTTTTCTTCGATGCCTATATGTCTGGTCATCATAATTGTAATATAAACAATCCGTTAAGTCTGTAGTCATCTACGGATTTCGTACGAAGACGTAGCTCTCAAAATCTGTAAGCTGAAGTGGCAATCGACAGGCTATATAGTTGTAGAAGGATTTTCAAACGAAAGGAGAGAAAAGACATCGGAATAGCGACCACATCTTGGCAAAAGGAACTCAGGCGCCCACCAACCAGACATACATGACCTAAAAAAAGACAACAAGAAACCGTCGTCGTCTCAAATTGCGCAGTACCGGAGAGAGTAGCACACATTAGGGGACGCCTATGTCCAGAAGTGGAATATGAAAGACTGACGATGATGCCATTACATCTGCCGGTTACAGTTTTGACACATGTTCAATATGTTGTACAGGTGGACAGCGGACGCTACGATACCCGGGACGACTTCACGGTGGTGATCCAGCCCTTCATGCGGCTGTTCAATGCGCCGCTGCCACCGCGCTACCCGCTGCCGCTGGTCATCCACCAGTCCTACATCACGCACGACTGCTTTCACTTCTCGCAGAAAGGACACGCCCTCGGTGAGTGTCCTATTGTCTCTTATCGTATCTTGGTGCAAAGATTGTCCGAGCTAGATGATCCAGCCCTGATTCCACTTTCTGCAGCAGGAACTACGCCCTCGATGAATAAACTTTTTACGAGTATCCTAAAGTTTAATCCACATTCGCTACCACCGCCGTATTCGTCGAAAGACTCTTAAATAAGATGTAACCATTCTGTTCATTCGTACTGATGACTAAAAATTTTTTAGTCCATGGTAAGTCTCGTATATATCTCGTCTCGCTTTTCGTAATGTTTTAAAAAGCGGTAACTGAAACTATCATATTATACATAAATCATAAGGCGCCGGAAACAAGGTCGGACCTTTCAAAATTAATTTTTAGCTCGCTTAATGAAGCGCACATGGCCCGGCGGTTAGCGTAGAACGCTAACGATCTATGAAACTAAGCCAAACGGGCACGGTCGGGTATGAGATGGGTGACCGCTAGTGGCAAAAAAAAAATCATGCGCGTTTCCGTGCTTCGGAGGGCACGTTAAGCCGTCGGTCCCGGTTGTTGTCGATAGATAACAGTCGTTAAACCTTGTCGGAGGCCTTATGGGCGGTTTGAAAACATCCGACAGCGGGTTGGCCACTAACCCGCATCTCCACCAACCCGCATTGGAGCAGCGTAGTGGAGTAAGTTCCAGGCCTCCCCAATAATGGGGAGAGACCCGTGCCCAACAGTGGGACGCAAAAAGGGTTGCAGTCAGCTCGCTTAATACGTCAGACTACTTCCTAAATAACATCATCTAGGCTTAACGAACAAAACATCTTACATTTATATAATTTTCAGCCTAACTTTAAAATCTGACCATTTACTTTCCAGCGGCAAACCTCCTATGGAACAACCTGCTGGAGCCGGTGGGCAACAAGTCGGACAACGTGCCGCCCGTGCTGATGAACTCCTTCCGCTGCCCTTCTAGAAATGCTCCCTTCATCTTCACCAAGAAGAACTCCAAGGTCTACCTGGAGACCGGCATGCAGGAAGGCGCTTTAGAGACGTGACGATAGCTTTTTCTGGTGATTTAGATCATCTGGTGATTTGGACTCCTTAAGAGTTTTTAAATAAATATTTGAGACTGTTTTACTAAGAGAGTGTAAATAAATCATTAAAATTGTTGTGATGAACTAGTAAGTAAGTTCTCGAAATGTGACCTTTATTCACCAAGATCTTTAAGGCCTACTTTGGAACGTGTAAGAGAGTATAAATAAATCTTCAAATTATGGTCATGAAGAACCAAAAAACCGATCCATGTTTCCACTATGGTAGTGATGATTTGCAGAAGAAGAGATATGATTAAGAAATGTGAATTCAGTACGCCTGTAAAAGGATTTGGAGTACTTTACTTTTCGCTGTGATGAAACTATTTGAAGATAATATCCACTTCATGGCAGAGATCGGGGCATCTGGAGTACGAGTCCCTGAAGATTCTCCAAAAGAGTGCATCTATGCTTTGATCGGGGTTTTTCTGTATTAGCCAAGAAGCTTGCGCTTTGCTGTGGACATTATTAGAATCAGTACTCTCGCAGAGTTTGACAAATTACATTCTGATGAATCTTGAGAAAAATCAAGAAAGTCGAAGAAATGATACAATATTGAGACAACCGTTGAGAAAAAGATTAGTAATATTTTGCACAGGAATTATTTGGGGAGGAGATAATAATATGCCTTCTAACACGTAGATAACATCTGTTACCTGGAGAACCGGTTCTCTTACTGTTACTGTTACTTTAAAGTAACAGGAGCTAATTTTACGACGAGAATCCGACAAGAGAGAGACGAGAGTCGAAGAAGTCGAACATATTTAGCCTTAAGTAGATATATAATTTATTGAAACACGTAGAGAAAGAGAACTTATCCTAGCTAACATGGACAAGAACAAAGTCTTTAAGAGCTTTCAACAGACCGGTCAACCGCATAAGGCTTTTGTTTCCTATGTAAGTGTATACTGGTATACACAAGGTTTGACATTGAAATGACAGCAGGCTGTTGATTGTACATAATCTATACTAATATATAAAGCTGAAGAGTTTGTTTGTTTGAACGCGCTAATCTCAGGAAAAGGATCAGGATTTGAAAACTTCTTTTTGTTTTGGATAGTCCATTTATCAAGGAAGGTTTTGAAACAAGAAGGCAGAGAAGGCTATATAACATATGCTATGACTAATACCAAAGTCCACGCGGACGAAGTCGCGGGCGGCCGCTAGTGATGTATAAGCAAAAATTCAAGTTTTTTGTTTAAGAAGAGTTATTACAGAAATTGCTCAAATATCAATTTGTTATTGAATAGTTAGTGATATTGTACATATTTATATTAACGTTAATTTTTAGTACAATATAATAAAGATGTCTGGTGCTTCTAAGGCATTGTATGGTTTTGCAGGCTATACTTTTATAAGTACGATGTTAACATTTAATAACAATTTAAAAGAAATGTAGTAAAAACTACTTTTATTTCACTTTTATTAGGTCTTTCATACATTGTAGTTGTTTTTATTTAATTTCTCATTGCATGTAAAATAAATAAATATTGGTCTGTTTTACCAGAAAGATGCTTAGAGGCACCAGATAATAAAATACTGAATACCTCATTTTGTTAGCATTAAGCAATCAATAATTTTGTTTTTTTAAGACTAAAAAGATTTTAGAATACTTTTTAGATAATTGTAGTTCAAATAAAAAAATAGTTCTTTTAAATTATAATTTAATCTGTTAACATTTTTATTAATGTTTCATGTAAATTTTTATCAAAAAATTCCTATTGTTGACCATAAAATGGTATTTTAGTGCCATTTTTATCTAGTGAAAGAACTTAAATCGAAAGATTTGTTAATTTTAACTTTATCGATACGCATAGAAATAAAGTCCTAAATAAATGTCTGTAATGTTGGTGCTAATGAAGTAAAAATCAAGTTATTAATATTGAATTATCCGATTGAAATAAAATCTTGTTCATATTATTATTTTATCGTTTGTTTTATTTTATTGGTTGTTTCTGCCCTAAATCCTACTGCCACTGGCCACAGCAGTCTCTTAAGCATGTAAACATGGCATCAAGCAGGTCTCAAGTCTAAGATCGTGTGTGGATGCGTTATTACTCTGGAAGCCGAAATTTTTGCAGTCCCCTGATTGTTAGAGGAACCGCACCTTTTTTGCCGAAACATAAATAAATTTATTCTAAAAGATGTAAGTAGTAATCTCAAAACAACATAAAAATATAGTGGACTTAAGAATCTCTGCAAAGTAGTTCATAATTTACAAGAGAACAGTAAGATTGAAAATAAATAAGAAATTACCGCAAAACTTACATGGCGCAAACTTGCTTTGTATAATAAATAAATAAATAACATCTACACTCATAGCCCCACAGTAGGGTAGATATACCCTGTGTCATGGGTACCATGGATACACACAGAGACAGAAAGACAAACACTCAGAGCGAGAACAGAAATTTAAACTCATCATTCAAATTTTTGTTTCGCCGGAAAACGAACCCGGGACCCTTCGATTGGCAGTCCGGCATGGTAACCATTACGCCACCTGGGTCGTCAAGTGTGTCGGTACCTGAATGAATTACCTACTATTATCATAAAAAATGATGACATATGCGCTATTTGCTTATTTTTAATCAAATAAGAGTAGAAGCACGATAGACATAGTAAGCTCTATGTATTGTGGTAGAAGTCATCAGTCAAGTTTAATTAAGAGACATAAGCTTTTCGAGTACGTACACATTGGCTACATCCCTTTTTGTGGCCCGCTGGGCACGGGTCTCTCTCCATTATTGGGGAGGCCTGCAGCTTACTCCACCACGCTGCTCCAATGCGGGTTGGCGGAGATGCGGATTAGTGGCCAACCCGCTGTCGAATGTTTTCAAACCGCTGATAAGGCCTCCGACAAGGTTTAACGACTGTTATCTATCGACAACAACCGGGACCGACGGCTTAACATGACCTCCGAAGCTCGGAAACACGCATGAATTTTTTTGCTTCTAGCGGTCACCTCACCCATCTCACACCCGACCGCGCCTGTTTGGCTTAGTTGCATAGATCGTTTTGAGTTCTACGCTAACCACCGGGCCATGCGCGCTTCACACATAGTCTTTGTTAGGATATACACTCACTATATCCTAAGTCTATGCAAGTAGGTACCTACATATATAATGCGCCTCACATTATTCTGAAATGTAAGTAGATTTGTTTGTGTCTGTAAAGAGTTTCTCAAACACAGTTTTAGCAGGCGCTTAATCAGCTTAAAGTTAGTCATTCTACTAAACGGCTACATTTCCAGTGAGAAATGAGGAACTGGTGTGATGCAATGGTTTCCATTCGGATTCGATTCCTGGGGAGGCAGAAATTGGAAAGAAATCCTACTATAGAGCTATAAGATGAGTGTGAAGCTTATTATATTTATTTATTTTTGCGTAGAAAACCACAATAAACATTATTATGCTACTATATAGTTATTATTCTACTAGTAGACATATAAACATTCCAATAGACAATGTGTTTGTAGTCGCTAGTGATTTCACGGCTCATTAGCAGCCCAACCTCAGTCTGGATTGTATCTACATCATCAAATTGACATTCGTAAGACCGGGAGTTGGTATTAAATAACTATTAATAAAAACGAGTGTGCTATTGGGTTAAAAAAATCCTTTTTATGTCCCTCTGCTGGGCACCACGCTGGCTAAGTGCGGATTGGTGGACATCATGAGAAATTATGAGTTTCTCTCAGGCATGCACGGTGAAGTAAAATATCATAATTAATTAAATATCGTTATATTTTCCCTCACCGTGAAGCAGCGATAAATTTTACACGCATTTAACAAAATTTGTTAGAGGATATATAAAATAGGTACCTAACTTTAATAAAACATGTTACAAGGCATTGACACGAAAACAAACTTCTGTAGCTTCGAGATTAAGAGTAGAGCTACGGTATTTTTACGGTAATTTTAAGTTTTCATTTGTGCAATCTTCGGACTGCACAGAAATCAACTTTGCATTATATGTGTACATGTGTCCGTTTTCTTATGGGCTCGTGGCATCAGGCCTTCTAATAAAGCCTAAAACGAGAGTGCTCAAGCCGTCAAAGTAACTACAATTTAATGACCAATGAATAAGAGCGTAGGTGGCGTGCATCGGCGAACATATGGCGCAGGCAGGACTAAGTGTCGTGAGCAGCCGATAGCCCATATGGTCTAGTAGCCACTGTGCAATGAGAATCAATTGGGTACAATTATGCTATACCTAGTACCTAATTTCGTAGAGTAAAATAAAAAAGTATGAGAGACATGCTGTGTATAGAGCCAAGCTCCTAAATCTACATTCCCTAGCCTACCAGCGCTACCTTTACCAACTACATCTCAAATCACCAATCATCAAAATGTTTAATTCTTTCAGAAACTAAATAATTGCATAACACAAAAGGACTTGCATAATAATAATTTGCATAGCACAAAATATCCACCAACCCGCATTGGAGAAGCGTGGTAAACCTAAACCCCTAACCCTCCCTCCCCTAAACATTGAAGCCATCCCCCCTCCGTTGACAAATTTTTTGATCTCCTCCATAATTTTCGCCCGCACCTGCCTCAATTTCTCAATTTCAAAATCAAGAACAACTGATATCCTAAATCCGCCAACTGCACCCATTATTTCGGTAATACAATTCAATTTATAAAGTTATTTAAAAACTACTTTGCAACAATCCCAAATCAGAACGTATGATGGTGTTTACTTTTTTTCATGCAACAATAAAAAATATACACCAACATACGTACCACCACCAACACGTGTTTCGCCCCAAAACAGAACATCATCAGAGTGTGTGTTATTTGGTAGAAATCAATATCGAACTGAATCCATAAAGTCTATTTTATATTCAAAATAGTTAAAATAGACGTCTCCCATCTTTAAAGGGATGCATAAACAAATACATTACCAGCTCCTAGACTATAACCGTTGCGATCCTAGACCAAATTATACTCGTACTTTTGTAAGTCAATATTGTTTTAAAATAAACATATTGTTCGACAGGAAAATTATATTTGGATTTTTGTTCAGAACTTCAGTAATACATTACGAATGTAAGTAAAGTAAAATTTACATTTTAACGACTTCAAAAAGGAGGTGATCAGAGGAACATGCAGGCCACGTGGTGTTAAGTGGTCGCTGCATTATATGATTATAATATGACATAGAACCTCGAGCAACCCTGTATGCAGTTTAGCTTTTTTTATTTGAATGGAGTAGCAGTCGAGCATGCACGCCACGTGGTGTTAAGTGGTCGCTGCAGCCCATGGACATCACATACAACCTCAAGCAAGCACAGGTAAGTCTTGTCTGAGGTCGTATGCAGTTGCGCTGCTACTCCGGAGGCTGGTGGTCGCCTCATGTAAGTGTGACCGGCAACTGCACCTTTCCACCGAAACACAACAGAGTTGGTTCACGGCAGAAGTGGGTGCAGCGGTGGTACTTCCCCGAGTTCTACCACCTACAAAGCTGCTGCTAATTATTGTTCCTTTCCACCGAAACACAATCACCATCAACATTATTGTCTACGTATTGATATTAGTGTTATTTGTAATTGGTAAAGAAAGGCTTCTACGGGTCTTAACCAACCCCGAAATAAACAATAACCTTGGAAAATATCGATATGCAATTCTCCCCTGTATGCCTACACAGCATCCCACCAAAACAATCCGTACACACGGTCAAGGTCACTCTGCGCGCCCTCCTCTCGCCAATTCTCCCCGCTCGCCCCAGTTCAACCCTTTATTAAGGGTGGCCATAACGAACTAATTACGATAACCTGGATAAGTTTGATTTTCTGCAACAAGCTTTATAAGTAATCTATGCTTTTTCTTTGTTGAAAATAATTTGTAGTTGATAATATTGGCACTATTTTGTTCAAATAAAACATAGCTACCAAAAAATAAACGAAAAGTATTTTAGTGCTAATAAATGACCGACCCGTGTTGCTCTAAGCCGCCCTAATTATGGGTAGAGACCCGTTTTCAGCGGTGGATAAAGGGTTGTAGCCTAATTACTATTTCTTCTCAAATTAAATAATTTATTTTCCAATTTTTTAAATTTATTCTTGAAATAAAGTAAGCAGCATTGTTTAATACAATATTCTCAAAAAAAATATTGCTGAAGTACCATATATAATATAGCATAAAATTTGTTTAAAACAATATAATAAATAAACAGAACTTTAAGATGACTAAAGTTCCTCAGCATTCTAACAACATTTCATACGAAAATAGAGCGTGATTCGCTCCGTCTTTAACTAATTCGCAAATAATTTCCTTTTGTCTCATTACTCAGCCCATGACAAAGTCCGATCCAAATTTTTATTTAAAAATACAGATTATACTTATTATATATTATACTTTGTATTCCAAGTAACTATTTGTGTCCTATTGAAAAATCTACTTTAGTTACCTAGGATTCTATGCTATTTGCGTAAGCCTCAGGTACACCTCAGTTTTAAAAGCATTTGATTGTATGAAAGTTTATTAGGTCCCTAACACTTCAAAAGGAAATATGAAAAACCCTTTAAATAGCATACCTTTTCAGAATATGTTGTCTTCATCTTATCTAGTAAGTGGCACAAAAGCTTTAACAACTTCTGAAACTTAGATCAAACTAAATAAAAGTTCATAAACAGGTTCCATAACGGAAGTGTACAAATTCAAGTGTCTAATCAGAAAGCTTTTTGAGATCGCCTCTACAGGATTTCATACTAATGTATCTACGAGCTACGAGTACGTTGGTATATCCAAAGTCTATGGTATCTATCAAGCCATTTGATTTGATAATAGGATTTTTATAGCTGTATTGTATAATTAAACAGTTGAAATATTGTTAACTTTTCTTTTAAAAGAAAAACCCCTTGAAACTGAAGTCCCAGAGCTATCCAGACTAAGGCATGCGCACACTAACCAGGCTCCCGTTAAAAACACTGGGTGCACAGTGCGCGGCACAGTCCGGCCCGGTGCGTTGCCTCGCGAACACGCTAAGCCACTCTTCCCAACGTTCCAACCAATCAACAAACTACCAAAATGGTGAGTACCACTTTTTGTTGTAGTCAGGAAAATTTTTGGAGAAAAATGCAAAATAAAAAAATAAATTTTTTTTTTCGGTTGCAACTATTATCTTAAAGTTCTTGAATATTAAAATTAAAGATGATTAACTTTAATATTAAAATTAAAGTTAATCTTCTTAAATATTATCGTAAAGTTTTTGTAATTTAGAAATTTAAAGTTTTCGAGTTGATTATATTCAGATTCTTTAAAAAAACTGAGTTCTCTTAAAATGATCAAAAGTTATAAAAATGTTTTCTTTTTCTATATCATTCGTTACCCAAATTATTTTAACTTGTGAAAAAAAACTGTTATGTGTACATATAGCTTAATGATATTACTTCCACTTTTCAATTATATTATATATATAAATTGATAATAACAAAAAAGTACATGGAAGCATGTGTTCAATGAATTAATTTATACGTCGTGTATTAAAAATGGAAATGCTATAACTAAAAACTTCTATAACATTTTTATATCTTTGAAACTCCATGATAATAATCCTAAAAACATGTACCGAATTACCTTCAATCGAACAACAATAGACTAGTTAGGAATAGAGATTTTAGCTGCTGCGAAAACTGAAAACCACTTCGGAAAATACAGACGAAAAAAGAGTATACTATTTCTCTCGTTATAAACTTTTCTAGTCTAATTCAAAAATACGTTAAATTGTTATTGTTATAATGTTACCAACAACATAATATAAGTCCGGCTCTATTATAACATGCATGATAATTATTTAAATGGTTTTCAATTCACTGCAAGTTGTAAAAAATAATAAGTATCTACTGGAATAAATAAATATGCGACTATAATATTATGCAGAGATATAATGCGCAGTGTAATATTTATATCCGCTTATTATAATACTCCATTTCTATATATGTAATGAAAATATATGTGCGGTTACTAACGCATAAAAACAATTAAGTTTATTCATACCGTTGCTTTCATTAAAATAAATAATATGTCTAGAGTCTTAATAATATCCTACCCAGAGGTAAAAAATTGTGGTGAAACAATAAAATTTTGCTGTACGATAATTGTTACGTTAATTAATTATAACCTGACTACGATACCGACTAAACCGGCCCATGTGTTTTTATAAACACTGCTTTAAATTTTCAAACTTCCATTAAGAAGTATTTATATGCTTTATATAAGGATCACATTATTATTACAAACTTTATAATGCAATATTTTAAAACTAATTTTGTTACTACAAAAAATACAGTCAATATTAAAAGATATACATGTACTAGCGCTTTTTTTAAACCTTCTAAGAAACTGCAAACTTTTAAACAACTCCCTCATACATAATTTTCACGTAACTATAACATCAGACTATAACAATTAACACAGCGTACGCAATGTAACTTCAGTAAAGTTATTAGTTTTTCCCGTTTGTGTAACATTTTCTTATAGCTTTTTACCCCCTGAGACGTTTAGAGAAAGTTATTGTAGTCGGTCCAATAATTTATGAATTCAGTCATTCACAAACACCTGAAAACACAATTCTTTCATCTTCATAATATGTCAGGATAAATGTTACAGATACATTTTTTTATTTCTTAATATTTAACATTGGAAATTGAAAGGGTTTCTATTGAGATAATTTTATTAACAGTTACCTAAAAGCTACTATTCTAGATACAATACATTATACACAATATTTTAAGTAAGATAATAACAAAAAATATATTTATTTTTGCAATCCTGTCACTATTGTTGTCGTTACTACGAAAATCCTGAGAAACCCATCGAGTTAAAGAATAATCCCGCCGCTATCAAATTCCTAGGCAAATAGTGCCGGCGTCACACATAATAAGTTTGCAGGATAGGATTTCAATATCATTATTCCCGTCAACATTGGTCGGGTTCCCGTGGGTAAACTATAAGACCGTTTTAGACGTAGACGTAGAAGGAGGCCTTTTTTGCCCCATAGCTGGTGCGGCCTGGAGCTTCTATCCAACGAAGTTGTAGCCCAAAAGCCCAAAATCTTTAGCAACCGGGACTAATGGCTTATCCTACCCTCCGAAGCAAATTTGTTACTAGAGGTCACCGATCTCACATTCAACTGTGCAATGTTCGATGCATAGCCAGGCATAGCATTAGATTAGAACAGAGCACACTATCGTAGCACTGGGTAAAAATCTATGTTTTACATTAATAAATCTTAATAATGTATTGACTGCTGCAGAAATAATCATAATTTCTTTCAGCAAATTTTTTTCTCATACTAAACCTATTTAAAGCATCGCTTCATTGCGCACACATTGTATACATACTTCTACTCTCATACAGGGTTTAGTAAATACACCGTTCTTTATAACTTCACAATATTTAAAAAAGACCACGCCTGACCAGCAAAGCACTCTTATTTAAAATCTTAAGAAGGTACTCTACTTTAGGAACTATGGTCACTCCAATGTTTCCTTTAAAGTATTTTAAGGGTCATTACCACGTGTGAACTGTGAATACTTATGACCGCTTTATTTATTTATTTATTGTTTTCATCTAAATCTTATTGTAACAATTCTAAAAATATTTATACAGTAAGAAACCTATTTAAAATACACTAAAGAGACATTTTTTCTACTCTCATAGTAAATTTAGTAGTAACACCCCCTTTTATACCTCCACAATATGTTCAACAACATTTATACCAGGCTTGACCAGCTTCCAGCTTCCTACTCTATTTATAATCTTAAGTACTCTAGCTTAGAACAGTAAATTAAAATCTTATGTACAGTCTTAAAGTGAAAAAAGGGTCATTAAAAATTAAAACACCTCGTGTAAATACGAATACGTATGACCGCTTTGATCAAAACCTCATTGTAACAATTCTAAAGGCGATAAATAAGAGTAGGGTAAGATTGAGCTAGTTTTTGCAACAAGTTATTACTTTAAACACTAGTTTTTAGGCCCGGCCTCTCTCGTAATGGCGTCGCTGGTGGTTGATTATCATCATTAAACAGGCTTAAGGGAATATAATGGCTGACCGCAAGAAGTTGTACGGGGTTGCTGTACGTCTATGTCTAAGGTGGTCTAGGAAATAGGTACCTACGTGGGAAGATACGATAGTATTCGTAATGACTTTCTTATTTATATTAATTTTTTACAAGCTTTGTTTCTGTCGTGTAATTTTGCTATACATCAACATTTGCTAATCAATAATACTGTACTTGGTGGCAATTCTTTTTTGCGTCCCACTGCTGGGCATGTGATCTCTTTCTGACACCACGCTGCTCTAATACAGGTGGATGGTTCGAACACCTAAAATTACACACTTACCTGTTAAAATGTTTGATTACAAAAACATTTTTCCTGCAAAGCTTGCAAGAGAATAAAATTTCTTCCAGAAAGGATATCGAGTGCATAAGCAAAGAAAGTTTCATTAAAATTCTACTACTCCTAGATTTATAGGTCAACTCTAAAACTTAAGGTTATATATCCATCTACCATCCACCACTTCGATCATGAATACCATCTTGTTCAATTAATTTATTCAAGAACTGACATCGCCTTTTCTTCACGAAATGTACCTACTTTATATGAAGCATAGGTTTATATCTACCTATACTATTACTTACTTATTTTAAAGGTATTCCTTTAAACGGGCAATTCTTGTATATACCTTAACATATTTTTTGGAATCTCAGAAACGGCTCCAAAGATTTTGATGAAATTTAGTACCCTGTTTTCGGGGGTGATAAACCGATTCAGCTAGTTTTTATTTTTAGAAATTTTAAATTATAAAAAATATTTTCAGAGCTAATCAACTTAAATATAAACTGAAAAATACGACTCTTCCTGACATCTACTGGCGAGTATTAAAAATATTGTGGCGTAGAACGCCGTCAAACGACATCAGTCAATGCTACGTTCAGTCAAAGAGATGACAATGTCGATTAGAAAGAGCTCTATAATTTCGTTCAATGTATTAAAGCTTTCTTGGCCGAATGGTTAGGTGGGCTGACTGCGGAACTAAAGGCCCAGCTTCAAACCTCAGTTCAAACCATAGGGGAGACCGAGGAGAGTTGAAACAGAGGAGAGTTGAAACAACGCTAATTTTAAGGAATACGAAACTCTTAGAGACATGTCAACATCGAACATAATCTACTCATCGTCATCCGCAGAACCCCCAGGGGCATCTGAGCCTATGTGAGATGCGGTTTGGCAGATCTAGCTCCCACGTCGAAAAAAATGTTAAAAGTAGATTTTTAACGTTTATTGTAGATACCAATATTTTGCCAAAGCGTTAGTATTTTGGCTTGAAACTTATACCTTTCAAAAGCTTATCAGTACCAGATTGTAATCACAACGCTAGTTCCGTTTATTACTTTGCTGTTTGATACTTTGTGCCAGTATTTGAAAAATTGGGAGGATTTTTTTCAGCGAGGAGAATTGAAACAGGTTGTTTCAACTCTCCTCATTTTGATTTCATATGACAAATTAACTTATTTTGGGAGGTGAGACTTATGATTATTTTCTGATTTTATTCCATTAAGCTCACTAATAGTGAAAAAAGTACTTAGTGCATGCAAGTCTCATTTGCATATATGGTTCCGTATTATCCCAAAATATTTACAAAATAGCAAGGTTTTGTCTACAAGCATACAATGCAATATAAATTTTAAACAAGATCGTTGGTTGGGTGTCCACATTAATTCTTAACATTTTTTTTATTTGATCTTATTGCGGTCATTATTAATATATTTTCTGATGTCTCTTCGTTGTGTGTGTTCAATATAAGGTTCAATATAAGGTGTTAAATACAAAAAATAACCAAGCTTCTACATGAAGTCCTCCTCCAATACTTTAAATTTTTTGCAACATTCATTAGAGTCTCCACAGAACCAATCATTTAGTTACTTAACCTACACCTTTAATTTTTTTTTTGGTTCAAGAGAAAGAGCTATGTGTTGGACGGATTCTCTACGTTATTAATCTTAGAATTTTCTCGGATTTTTATCAAATCGATGTGAAGAATATAAAATTTCATATCAAATTGTGTTGTTTTGATTAGCACATTTTTATTTAACTTCGATTTTTTGATTTATTAACTAGATTATGAATTGTTTCAACTTACCTCAACCTCTGTTTCAACTTACCTCAGTATGAGGGGAGTTGAAACAAAATTACTTCTTATGTTTAATTTGATATCTCGCCGTGAAATTAACATTTAGTTATCTTTTACCCTTGGTATTTTAAAGTATAGGAAATGAGCTATCGATTGAAACTAAACCCAAACAATTAATCATTATAATATTCTTTATATAAAGCAAAATGTAAAAATTGTTTCAACTCTCCTCGGTCTCCCCTACTGCGTATTTTTTTATTTTTTGTGATTTTTTTATTGGGAGCTATTTCAGATGGCGTTTGAGCAAATGAGTGTTTCATTTGAAATTATACCGAGAAAATTTTTTTTTCATCCGAGCAAAGCTCGGTCGTCCAGGTACTAAGTTATAAGCCCTTCTGACTAAGTTTCGTAGCAGATTTAAAATATTTATAAGTATAAATAAATACCTACCTATGTGAAAATAAGCATGTTTTTATTTTAAAAAAATTTCTGCTTTTAATTTTTTTCACACTGAAATACTGATACATAACATTTAATTAAAACATCATGTCTTGTTATAATGGTCGCTTTTCTTTCACAATAATTCGACATCTTATACATTCAATATCTAATACAAAAAATATAGCATGAGTTACAAAAATCTCGAAAATTAACCCATATATTGTGGGACGTAGTTCTCTCCCATAACTTCCCAAAACTGGGAAGGTCCACCGACATGTTTCGCTGCATTAGAATAGGTAGTGAAGTAAGAAGTAAACTCCGTGTAGAGTGGCATCGGCTTTGCATAACTGTAACATGCGTGAAGCTGTAAAGCGATCATAAAATGCAATCTTCCTAAAATCTGCAGCAATGACGCCAATGACACAGTTCTCCCAAAACCTTTAAATCGATCTTACCCCCAGTTAGTGCCCATATAAAAGTCCATTGAACGCCAAGCTATACAAAGCTTTACAAGTGTTTAATTTTTCATATGCAGTAATATGCAGCGCACAATGCTCGCATTGTCTGCATGCATGCATTGTGCGATGGGAGCGTGTTTAATTATTTATTATTATTCCACGATTCGCCCGTAGATCGATACTAGCCCGCGGGTTGACTAACAACTAACTACACGTTTTATGGATATCATGTTGAGTTATTTATATTTGAAGAAAGCATAAATATAATTCTAATTCACTCACTTTTCAAACTAACAAAAAAAAAAGAATTCACATAACAATGTCCAAACAAATACATTTAGTTACATAATATGTAAACTTCAAGCTTAACAAAATATTTTTTTTATAACATATTTTTTACTGTAAGACGCAATACTGTCAACTATGCTCATAGCCTGCTTAAGCTCTCTCCTTCCTCTACCAACTTCATTGTATTTCAAGAAAATTTGTGAACAATTTTTTTGTCCCATCTGCTCATTCCTAACTGTGCATAGATTAAATTTCATACAGCGACGAATGCCCTATAAAATCTAACTTCTAATCTTGATTAGATGCCATATTAAAAACATTAGACCTAAGCTAACCAAGTAACAGAGACACTAAAAATACGCAAAGTAACACGCACAGTGTGTTAAATTACTTAAATCGATTCAGAATAAAATAAAGTCCTGTAATAAAAAATTGGCAGGACGTCACGTCAGCCGGATTAAAAACACGTACCGGCCAAGTGAACCAGCGTTCATGTGCTAGGATTTATTTATTGATTCTGATTAATTCCTATGTGAAAATCTTATATTATTCACTTAAGTTTTATTATTCACTTAAGCTTTTTAAGTGAATAATAAAAATACACACAATTTCTTCACATAAATATATTTGCATTTTCATTGACTTTTATTATTCACTTAAGTATTAAAAAGCTTTTAATAAAATAAAATATTAAAAAGCTTTTAATATTTAAGTGAATAATAAAAGTCAATGAAAATGGAAATATGAAAATAATAAAATAATTAGGTTTGTGAAGAAATTTTGTGTATGTATTTTTAATTCACGAACTAAAGAAGAATAAAAAGTATGTAAGACTTTTAGCAAAATTAAATATTTTCTTTATATAGGTAGTTGCCTATAAAAAAACCAAAAATTCGAAACCAGAGCAAGAAGAAAAAAAATGAGAAGAAAATAATTAACATGTTATGGCAGGTTTTTGGTACCTATAGAAATTATTTATAAGAAATCATTTCGAAAGATATAAATATAACACATACTTAATCGGCTTTTTATTTAGGTACATGTTTAAATTTCTCTTAATTTTCATGTTTTTGAACAAACAACGCATGTGTACGAGTGATTTGTTTTTTAACTCTCGCTTAGAGCACTTTTGTATGTTTTTATATACTAATACGAAAAAAGTTTCATTTTAACGAATGACTTCGCATATTTTTTGCTGCCGTCACTCGAGCTGGTAACAAAAAACAGATCACTTACATAGTAGCAAGTATTGTGACTACCTAGCTACGTGTGGAAGTACTACAGACAGAGCCAACATAGAAGCCACGGCAAAATAGAAAATGCGGCCACAAAAAGCTATTTTTCCAAAGACTTCATCACGGCTTATGAATCTATGAACGAAAGCACACAAAAGTATTTTCATATATAACATAATATGTATCTCTTAGGGGCGTATTCTTGTATGGAATTAAAAAGATAAAATAGTGTAGTCAAAGGTTTTTAGTCTTGACATTACTTTATTATATAAACTAAAATATATGTTAAGTATGTTATGATGTACATAATTCCTTTAGTCTTTAGAGATTCAAGGTAACTATGATGTGACTTAAAGGAAAAGTTATATGATGATGCTTACTTACACGCGGTGCCCCTTACGGACCCATCTTCGGGAGAGCAAATGAGATGGATCGAGCTCCCACTCTCACCGCCCGCAACTTATTCTTATGCCGCAACCCTGGAAGCTCCCTAAGCTTTTAGTTGCCTCGACCAGGCAGAGGATACCGTAGCTCTATTTTTAATCCCGAAGAGACAATGATTACTTACACTATGAGTGCCTATAGTGAAACGGAAATACTTTAAGCAACTTTTCCAATTAAAGTTTTCTTGCTCAGATACAACAATTTTCCTTAATATGCTTTCTAAATTGGTTTTGCAAATGGTACAACGTGCATTCAGCATTGTACTGTTATTAATGGTATTAACTTATATTTTTTTTAAAGTTCTTAACAATAATTCAAATCAATATTCCTGAAGTCTATTGTTACCTATTTTCATCTAATAGGTACTCATTGACGTTTTGCATTGCATTAAAATTGAATTGAGAAGTAATTATTGTAAGGCACAATTCGATCTCATACACAGTAATGTGGAACGTCTGAAAATTACTATAAGGGTCAGCTGTTCGCGGTACATCCCGCTATAATCTTCGCAGATATAGATAATTATAATTTTGTAAATGCAAAGCGTATAAATTACTAAAATATATAACTATATTATAACTATATAAATTAAAATAACCCTGCACAAGATGTAACGGTAAAAGAATAGCATCCCTAAATGCTAGAAAGTACCTCGTACCGTAGGACGTAGGTATACAGTAATCCGTTCACAGCTCAAAAAAAGCCACCGTTTAGTTATAACGGTACGATAGTTGATTATAGTATTGCATTGTACTCACAGTGTACCTACAATTAAATTAATCTTTTTGTTGGCGTTTGTAATCGATATTTTCCGCGTGAAGCCGGTCGATACGAAATAAACTTTTTAGAAAACTTAAAGTTCAGCACACCTTGGTTTTTGGACAAAAATAGGAAAATGCAATAAGTCAAATTGCAAGTTGCAACTAAAATAAAGCAACTTGACCATTTAGTATAATAATACTGTGTACTTTTGTAATCAAGTTTAGATTCTTTCCAGTGCGCTGTGACTTTTTAAATATTCTTTCATTTCCAAACCTTCTCTATTGTTCCAATGCCGGTCTCTACTCGTAATGAACGTTGGCCAAGTGGGGTTGGTGGAATAACATACCTTTGATGAATTTATTTTTTCGTAACTCAGACACACTGACCGGAAACATCGTAATAAAGACTTGCAATACAAGTTACAAATGTGTGTAGCGAACTTAAATAAGTACGCACATTTTTACAAATTTTCAATTTTATACCTGTTTAAAAAAAAAGGTTCCTCATCAAACACCCGACGTATATTTCTAGTTATTAGTTTATTAAATTCATATTATGAACACAAAACTGTGGAGTACATTTTGGTTGGAACTAACACGCACATTATTACTAGAGGGAGACATGCATGGTGTGATCACGCCCTATGATAATTTTTTCTGTACACCCATTTATTTAATAACATAATTGATATTTCTGTTATCTTCACCTTTTCGTTATTAATTCGGTAATAGGTCTACCATGATCATACTCGTACTATCGTATGGGTACTTATTACTATGTCTGAAGAGGTGGTTTTCATTAGTATTAAACTTCATCTTTCGTCACAAGTTACAACCAATGTGTCTGAAAATATGAGATAAATATGTAAACTTAATTTAAAACGATTTTAAATCTTTTTTAAATAAATTTTACATATTTATTTTAAATCTTTTTTAAATTAAGTTTACATATTTATCTCAAATATACGATGATTTTATTTATTGCCATAGTTTACTGCGACAGTATTATTAAAGTTCACTGCAATGACCAAGTGGGACTTGTACCAAGTAGAAACTACTTTAAAACATGTATTTTTATACAGTAGGTAAAACTAGTACTCGTAATGAAAATTATGCCTGATTAAGTGTGAAATTAGTAGTTTAAGCACTTACGTTATACTAGTCTATCAGTAGAGCTTAAAATCTATAGGTAAGTCATAATCACAGAGCGATTGCTTTTCTATTTCTATGGTAATAATCCTAATCAACCGAAGAATTGTTTCTCTAGTGAATAGCCAAGGTTTGCCTACGCTTACCATCTTTCAAGCAACATATAAGTACTTAATAAATATTACACAGACCATTAAGCTCGTAAGAAACAAAGACAAACAGACAGTAATTTAGCATCACAATGGGTATTGTCATCCTGCAAATATCTATTCCTGTTGATAGTGTATTGAAGATCGATTATCTAAAGGTGAATCATTGTAAAACCGTAAATACATTAATGTACAATGACTGACAGATTATTGACAGATCCTTTTTCATTATGTTAAAAAAATTACCGACCCATAGCAATAGTATATAAAATATCCTCCGGCTCTTTTCCCTCAGCTCAACTCAACGCCCATAAGGGTACCTAGATCCGATGACCACGAAAAGATTGACGTTAATTAAGAAGAAGAATATTCGTATTCCAAAAATATTTTTATTATTATATTTATTATATTTTATTTATATATTTACTTATTCAGTAATGAAAAGAAAAGAAATGAAAATGAAAAAAATATTTATTTCATATTAGGAATACAAAATATTCGCTTAATGAATGTCATTTTTTACCGTTCATCGCCTTTAGGTGCCCGTTTGGGCTAGATATTGAGCTGAGAGAAAAAAGGCGGCGGAAATAACTCCCAGCAGCCCTCTTAAAAAAAGTACATTATATATTTGAGATAACAGAATGGCTATGCTAAGAAATTCACTTACCCATTTACACGTGCAATACATTATTGTTAATGCAGATTTTAAAGATTTTTGAAGCTCGCACGCGGTCAGCCGTGAGTGGGAGACCGCTAGAAGCTTGCTAGAAGCAAATTTCATGCGGGTTTCCGTACTTCGGAGGGCAAGTTATGCCGTCGTGGCGATCCCGGTTGTTATCAATTGATAGCAGTCGACAAACTTTGTCGGAGGTGTTATTGACGGTTTGCGAACCTCCGACACTGGGCTGGCTCTCCAGACCTCTCCAATAATGGAGAGAGAAACATGCCCGGCAGTGGAAAGAAAAAGAGTTGCAGTTCCAGCCAATGTAGATTTCAGGCCATCCATGAAACTAAAATTATAAAAGGCGATCTTTTTAATGCGTGCTTTAATAAGGGTAGTAGGTATTGTATATAACTTAGATTTAGAATTAAGGATCAAGAATAAAGCTACGGTATCCCCTGTCTGATCATAAGAGACGACTAAAAGGTGACTTTCGGTGTTGAGGTTAGAATGGGAGCTGGATCCGTCCAGCCTGCAGCCTTGGGAAGAACGGTGGTGTGTGCGTTGCCTGAATGTTCAGGAAAGGACATCTGCTCTCCCGAAGATGGGCACGGGCGCATCCCGCCTCACCGGGGGCGCCGCGCGTGGAGTACACTGGTACGTTCCACTGTAGATGCCAGAGTCCTCCCCAAGCGCAGAGGCAGGCCACCGAGGGGGTTTTAGTGCGGCACAAATCCCACATACTCGTAACCCGGTATCCTCTCCCAAGGTGCCGTTTACCTTTTGAAGGAGGTTGTATTTTATTACAGCATGAACTTACAATACATTCCTTCAGCAAATACCAAATCAGCTTTAAGTGGATAGCATACAATGAATCATGTTGGTAATTGGTCCGATAAGCTCGTCTGCCCACACAGCATTGTTCAAATTGCCGCGTACTATAAGCTAAACCTTTTAAGGGAGTAACACATGTAATGTTCGCTTTAATTGCTGTAACTAATTTAGCTTATGTTGTTCAAACATGCGTGCTGCACTCTGGGGATAATAGAAAAAGTTCGATAAGAAAATTTTGAATTTAGAAATTAGGTACATTTAAGTTGGCGAAGCGCATGGCCAGGCGGTTAGCGTAGAACGCAACGATCTATGCAACTAAGCTAAAACGGGCGCGGTCAGGTGTGAGATGGGTGACCTCTACTGGCAAAGAAAAATTCATGCGCGTTTCCGTGCTTCGGAGGGCACGTTAAGCCTTCGATCCCGGTTGTTGTCGTTAGATAACGGTCGTTAAACCTTGTCGGATGTCTTATGGGCGGTTTGAAAACATCCGACAGCGGTTTGGCATCTCCACCAACCCAACCAATGGTGCAGAGTGGTGGAGTAAGCTCCAGGCCTCCCTAATAATGGGGAGAGACCCGTGCCCAGCAGTGGGACGCAAAAAGGGTTGCAGCCAAGTTGGCGAAAAATGATAAAACTGTGAATAGTTACTTAATAGTTACTCTCTTTTAATCCACTACCTAATTAAGTTTAATAATTATTAAATAAGTTATTAAATTTATATCCACATTTACTCATAATGAATGCCTGTATAAAAAGCTTATGTTCCAGCCCTGTGTAAATAAAATTAAGGTAATCTAATTCGCATTTTCTTACATTACTTAATTAAAGAATTAACAAAATTACGCAAAACTAGGGCGCGTACCTACTGCTCTGCGTGTCGAACCCCAGCGAACATAATTAAGGTGTGTTTTGCGTACAATGTACTAACTCTCTGTCCGTAACTTACCGTCTCGTAAAGTTTCTATACAGGTCAAATATGAAATTGGCCCTGGGCGGCGGTTAGCGTAGAACGCAAACGATCTATGCAACTAAGCCAAACGCAGCGCAGTCGGGTGTGAAATGGGTGACCGCTAGTGGCAAAAAATTCATGCGCGTTTCCGTGCTTCGGAGGGAAGCCGTCAGTCCCGGTTGTTGTCGATAGATAACAGTCGTTAAACCTTGTCGGAGGTCTTATAGGCGGTTTGAAAACATCCGACAGCGGGCTGGCCACTAACCCGCATCTCCATCAACCCGCATTGGAGCAGCGTGGTGGAATAAGCTCCAGGCCTCCCCATTAATGGGGGAGACTCGTGCCCAGCAGTGGGACGAAAAAAGGGTTGCATCCAAACATGAAAATGTTCTAAAAATCCGTACAATACGTCTACTTGTTAAGACTTTGTTCAACATCGATCTTATTATGTTACGGTTTAAGTGATGAATAATTCCTACTTAAATAACATAAATTCCCCTTGATAATAGGTTCAGTGCAATCGTCCTATCATTTTAACGCTTGACTACAGAAATATAGGACAGGGTACAAGTTTCTAATAGAAACCTAAATTGGGTTTAGAGTTTGTTCAGAAAGAAAACAGGCGCGATTTAGTGAACTAGTAAAAATCTCATAAAGAACAAGAGACGAAACTATAGGTAACTAGACTTCCGCCTGCGGCTTCGCCCGCGTAAGTTGTGCGCTTTTCCATAGAATATAAGTTTTTCCCCGGATCAAAAACCCCCAATCTATATCCATATAAAAATCAGAGCAATCCGTAACACCACTGCGACGTGAAAGACAAACAAACTACCACATTTACCAATATTAGTATAGATACGATATGTTTAACAACGCCCTTAATTCCATGCATGTTATATTTCTGAACAGACAATAATAAAATCGTGATAACTCGATACCTATAATCAGATCAATATCAAGCAACAACAGTAAACGTAAATCTATTATAGCAGATACTTTATAAGGATAAGGTTTACTTTATCGTCTTAATTCGGCGTTCTTACTCTTTAAAAGGATTTGTTTATATTTTCTTATTTCTTGTTCTGTACTTATTTGAGATCAGCCAAAGTGATCGCGATTCGCGAAACAGTGATTCATTGCGCACAAAAACAGAATTTGATGAATAATGTAGTTCAAATTGTTCACCATCTGCGCCTAAATGATTCCGACTTCGAGACAAAGGGGTCATTCTAGTATTACGTAACAAGATTTCTTACAATTTTTAACCCCCTCCAACCCCTTGTCAGCAAAAGTCTGCAATCGCCGTCCTTTCCCCATGATTTCGTTATCATTGTTAAATGTAGTTTCAATCTTTTCCTGATTTCTGTACTAATTCAAGTTATTAATGTAGAAATTCAGAATTTTCTAGAATCGCGGATATTATTCAGCGGAAAATCTAAAAACGTATAAATATTGCTAGCGTAATTTCTATTAAGACGCCCTTCTCCTATGTCATCAAAAATAAGCAAAGAAAAGAGCCACCCATCCCCTTTTAGTGCTCATGTAACACTTGAATGGCCCCAAGCTTACGATTTTACTTACGAATAGTCATTGTCGAATTCAAATGTACTGAAAATTATTATTTACATTTATATCGATCGGTATTTCCTAACAATCCTTAAAATCATTGCGTTGCTACGGAACCAAAATAATAATAATAAACCCGACAACTCTTATGGCAATGGTTACCATGCCGGACTGCCGACTAACAGTCCCGGGTTGAATTCCCAAGGCAAGAATTCCCATTCTTAGTGTGACTGTTAATAATATAAATTCGAGAGTTACTCTGTCTGTCTGTTTACTACATATTCCAGCTTAAACTACTGAACCAATTTTAATGAAATTTAGAACACAGATAGAGTGAACTTTGGGAAAGGGCGTAGGACTGTTTTTATCCTATGGGAACCATATGGTTATATAAAACGGTTCCACGCGGTTGAAGGCTAGTAAATTATAAATCTACTTAACAAATACACAGGGTCATTTCTGAAAAAAATTACGAAGCTTCATCTCAATTAGTAAGTGGGTAGGGTGGGCGGTTAGGGTGACTAGGTTGAATGTATGAGCACAAAATGTAAGTCCCTAAGTAGGTACTAAGTACGCAGAAGTGTGAGTCAGCAGGAGGCACGCTGGTGACGTCACTGCCGACGACGACCCCTGAAATATGAGACGGGACGGGTTATATTACTCGTAGTACAACAAGTCATGTAACTTGTACTCATGTACAGCTTAATCTGCAAACAGCATAATTTTGTGGGTTGTTAGGGTTGGCAATTATTATGAAAACATGATAATGAAACAGTACTGTCATTTTTGTCTAACCGAATATGTTTAAATATCTTTGGACAATTCACACAAGACCATCTGATTCCAAACTAAGCTGAGTATGGTAATCAGAGCTTGTACAATGGTAATCAGAAAGCTGATAAACAATCTTATATAATTCTAAATACATACTTAAATAGATAAATTAACACCCAGACACAGAACAAATAGTCATGTTCATCACACAAATATTTGTCCTGAGTGGGAATCGAACCCACGACCTCACGCTTCGCAGTCGGCTCATCACCCACTACGCCACGGAGGCTGTCATGTACAGTAGTAATAAGTATTATTAGCACTATTCAATCTAAAACAGTTTCATCACGATGAATTTACAATGATTACTGTGTAAAAAGTATCAAATAAAAAAAATTACCATTGTGGTTGACTAAATTTATAGCAAGTAAAGAAATTGAATTGAATTAAATAAAAAAAATGCATTTTTTTTCTGTCTGGACACCCAATGCTTATTTAGAGACAGAACACAGTGCACACTGCACAGGCATGAAACTTGAAACATGAAAGTGGTTCTGTTAAAAATATCTTACAACTTGGTTTTATACTGTAGCGTTTTTATTTATTCATAAAATGTCATTTATATTACTTTGTTTTCTTTGTAAGCCAGTTTGTACTTTTTTACTGTTAGGAATCATCACAATGTAACTTTGGAAAAGCAAAATCTAAACATGAGACACCGCAGTCTACAGGACAGTGTTAGACATCCCTAAACACTGCAGTGATTTTCAGAGAGCCAGCGGCCTTTATCATGCGATCATAATAAAAGACCTCGAATCGTCGAAGCTTTTTCGGATACAGATATTTTGCTGGGAATAACGCAACGAACTGACTGAAAATAGCCGCATTAAAATGATGTCCCCTTTCTGTCAGTCACCGGTTCATATACATAACAATTATGTAGGTAAATATTTAAGCTCTGAAAGGAAAAGTTTCAATATTATGAGAAAAAAAACGGCAAATTGTTTGTAAAGTAGGTTTACGATCGAGATGTTTACGTGATAACGTCCGCACGAGAAAATCTCCATTCGTTTGTATGCCGCTAGAGTGAGAGAGACGGAAGATCGGTCCACTCACTCGAACGCTATGCCAGCCGCCGCTCGTGAGGATTCCGCGTGACAAGTTTCACGGAATGACTGGCAGCGCTCGAGATGAGACGGGAGATCGGTCCGTCTCTCTCTCGTTATACCTGCGATCGCGCTCGTGAGGTTTTGGTGTGACACAAGTTTCTGAACATGTCACCCGACTAAAACGAATTTAAAGACGTTATCACGTCAAAATGTTTTACTTGACACCTGCTATTTACCAAAGTTCAAATCTTGCGATGCCATTTCTAAGGTAATATAATAAAAAATGAATATTGACGACCCGTGTGGCGCAATGGTTACCATGCCGGACTGCCGATCGGAGGGTCCCGGGTTCGATTCCTGGCGAAGCAGTTTGAATGATGAGTTTAAAATATCTGTTCCCAGTCTGGGTGTTTGTTGCTATGAGTTAGAAACGTTATTTATTTTTAATTAATTAATTTATGTTTTAGTAATTACTCGCATCTGTGAGCAGGTGGAAGTGGGTTTATATAATCTCATACGATCAGCTGTCACATGTGCCCATTATGTTCATAGCCATACTGTTATCTCTATTATATATTATGTACTTTTTTTAAAAGAGTGCTGCTGGGAGTTTTTTTCCGCCACCTTTTTTCTCTCAGTTCAACATCTGGCCCAAACGTGCACCTAAAGGCGATGACCGGGGAAAAATGAATAATATGTATGAAATAAATATTTTTGATTTTGATTTTATTTATTTATATGCCTAAATGAATAAATGGAACCTAGTTAAATATTAAAACTGATTTCTGAGTCTATAATTTCACTCATTTCTATGAAACTATTGTGAGATGTACTCAACAAACAGACTGTTCTACGATGAATAAATTAAGTTACGTAAAGCTCTTCCAAGCAGAGATTTCATCTCGATCTGCAACCAAGTTGTATGGGCATGTTAACTTGAAAGCATAACAAGGAAGATTGTTTTGTTAATAATTAACACAGAGTCAATTTTCTTCAATAGGGCAAGAATGAACGTTTTATAAAAGTAAAAGAAGAATATGCATGTTTCAAAGTCTTTTGAACTCTAAAGCTTTCGTACGGAAATTATGACTGAAGCAAATAAAAGGTCAATGCAGCGCAAATGAGCGCAACGTAGCGCAGCTAAATAAAAATTAAATGCTTTTCTAAGCTTATAACGAGGTTAGGTTTAATTAAAGTACCTACTGCAGACGTATACTTTGTGCCAATGTATAATTTCTTAAAATAAGGAGATTTAAAAGCAATTAAATACGTAAAACAACAAAAATAACGTTTAATTAGGAGTGAAGGTTAGGAAATTAGAATTAATCCCGAACAAAAACTACTTACGGGATAATAATAATATGGTAGTCCAGAAATTTCATTAGTTGCGTAGTTGCAGTTAAGACTTTTCCTTAATTAAAATTAAACGACATCGAAAAGATCTGTGTATTAATAAATAATGGTCAAGGTGATATTATGTGTAATGGCTCAGAATACATAATTGGTAATGGTGATTATACAAAATCATTGTATGAACAGGGAGATACCTAATCAATGAGTTTCAAAACTTTCAAATAACGCATACCGCCCTAGTAGGTAGGATCACTATAGCTGTTTCGGTAAGTACAATTTAAATACAGTTTGAATCACTCTGTTTTGACAAAGACAAAGACAAAGACAAAGAACTTTATTTGCACAAATATGGGTGTTTGAGCTCGAGTAAATTCTTTGTTATGAATAACTTTTCATAATAAATAATTCACTTGCAAATTCTATGGGTAAAAAAAACGGCAAATTGTTTGTAAAGTAGGTTTACGATCGAGATGTTTACGTGATAACGTCCGCACGAGAAAATCTCCATTCGTTTGTATGCCGCTAGAGTGAGAGAGACGGAAGATCGGTCCACTCACTCGAACGCTATGCCAGCCGCCGCTCGTGAGGATTCCGCGTGACAAGTTTCACGGAATGACTGGCAGCGCTCGAGATGAGACGGGAGATCGGTCCGTCTCTCTCTCGTTATACCTGCGATCGCGCTCGTGAGGTTTTGGTGTGACACAAGTTTCTGAACATGTCACCCGACTAAAACGAATTTAAAGACGTTATCACGTCAAAATGTTTTACTTGACACCTGCTATTTACCAAAGTTCAAATCTTGCGATGCCATTTCTAAGGTAATATAATAAAAAATGAATATTGACGACCCGTGTGGCGCAATGGTTACCATGCCGGACTGCCGATCGGAGGGTCCCGGGTTCGATTCCTGGCGAAGTAGTTTGAATTATGAGTTTAAAATATCTGTTCCCAGTCTGGGTGTTTGTTGCTATGAGTTAGAAACGTTATTTATTTTTAATTAATTAATTTATGTTTTAGTAATTACTCGCATCTGTGAGCAGGTGGAAGTGGGTTTATATAATCTCATACGATCAGCTGTCACATGTGCCCATTATGTTCATAGCCATACTGTTATCTCTATTATATATTATGTACTTTTTTTAAAAGAGTGCTGCTGGGAGTTTTTTTCCGCCACCTTTTTTCTCTCAGTTCAACATCTGGCCCAAACGTGCACCTAAAGGCGATGACCGGGGAAAAATGAAATTCATTAAGCGAATAATATGTATGAAATAAATATTTTTGATTTTGATTTTATTTATTTATATGCCTAAATGAATAAATGGAACCTAGTTAAATATTAAAACTGATTTCTGAGTCTATAATTTCACTCATTTCTATGAAACTATTGTGAGATGTACTCAACAAACAGACTGTTCTACGATGAATAAATTAAGTTACGTAAAGCTCTTCCAAGCAGAGATTTCATCTCGATCTGCAACCAAGTTGTATGGGCATGTTAACTTGAAAGCATAACAAGGAAGATTGTTTTGTTAATAATTAACACAGAGTCAATTTTCTTCAATAGGGCAAGAATGAACGTTTTATAAAAGTAAAAGAAGAATATGCATGTTTCAAAGTCTTTTGAACTCAAAAGCTTTCGTACGGAAATTATGACTGAAGCGAATAAAAGGTCAATGCAGCGCAAATGAGCGCAACGCAGCTAAAGAGCGCAGCTAAATAAAAATTAAATACTTTTCTAAGCTTATAACGAGGTTAGGTTTAATTAAAGTACCTACGCAGACGTATACTTTATGCCAACGTATAATTTCTTAAAATAAGGAGATTTAAAAGCAATTAAATACGTAAAACAACAAAAATAACGTTTAATTAGGAGTGAAGGTTAGGAAATTAGAATTAATCCCGAACAAAAACTACTTACGGGATAATAATAATATGGTAGTCCAGAAATTTCATTAGTTGCGTAGTTGCAGTTAAGACTTTTCCTTAATTAAAATTAAACGACATCGAAAAGATCTGTGTATTAATAAATAATGGTCAAGGTGATATTATGTGTAATGGCTCAGAATACATAATTGGTAATGGTGATTATACAAAATCATTGTATGAACAGGGAGATACCTAATCAATGAGTTTCAAAACTTTCAAATAACGCATACCGCCCTAGTAGGTAGGATCACTATAGCTGTTTCGGTAAGTACAATTTAAATACAGTTTGAATCACTCTGTTTTGACAAAGACAAAGACAAAGAACTTTATTTGCACAAATATGGGTGTTTGAGCTCGAGTAAATTCTTTGTTATGAATAACTTTTCATAATAAATAATTCACTTGCAAATTCTATGGGTATAAAAAATCAATCCTTTAACTCTTCCTCTTCGTCGTTAGTAGTAACAAAAGCTTGATAAACTTAATAGGCAAATACTTATCTGATGAGCTGTATTGGGGGACCTGAGTTAGATTCCCAGAAAGCAAAAAATCAGAATGACTTGTTTAAATTTTTGTTCTTGGTCTGGGTTGTACATGCATGTCTTTGTGTGTCCATGGCACTCCATGGCACCCACGACCTAGTGTGAGGATATGAGAGTGAGGAGTGAGTGTGAATCGTTATTATTATTTTTAATACTTCTACAGTATCATGCTTGTAAAACATTAAAACCAAGGTGAATGTGGAATGTGGTAGGCTTAAAAGTTAGAAAGATCTAGATAGCCTAAATCACTGACCTCAGTGGCGCGTGGCACTACAGTATTTGTCAGGCGCTGTTAGGCTGCGTCCACAGTGGGAGCGGAAGCGGGAGTAACCGCGGTTCTGAGGAAATTCAGAAAGCTTTTCTTACTGAACTCATTTACACGGAATGTCAATTTATAGATCAAAAGTAGATGGAATCTACACAATCTCTTTGCGCTCAAACTGCCTTATGTTTTGAATTTTTCTCAGGAAAATGCTCACCTGATACAGATACTATTATGTTTAAGGGTGTATAATAGGCTTGACATTGACATAGAATGATATTAATGGAACGTCAATGGCAACAGCCTAATGGCATTGTTACCTAGTGATATCGCAGCAAAAGGAATTTCGGTCTAAGATGCCTTTGCAATAGCGCTTCTTGTACATGGTTCATCCTTGCTATCTCAGTAGAGAGCTAGAGTAACATTCCTATCAAGGGGGCTAGACAAAATGCATTCTACTATCGTAAACGCCATTCTATATTCGCTAACGAATGAAAATGTATGGGGTTGACACTTAAATAACGATCAAGATCACGTGACATTTTGTTAGCAAACGTCTGTCCCATACATTCTTCATTCTTTTCTCTAGTAGCATTTATGATTGCATTTAGTCAAGGGGGGCAAGACAGAAAAGTCATCGTGCCGTCCGCTTCCGCTCAATTCTGCATAACGGCTTAATCGATGCTAAGAGAACTTTTTGTTCAGTTTTTTGTTACTACCCAACCGTGGTGGAAATTAGTGAGGTTCAACAACCCTGGAATGACGACTCCTTGCAATCGCGTAATCATAGCCGTCAGATAGCCTGCGTCTAGCATTATTCTCGTTCTTCTCGGAATTATAAATGAATTAACATGATTCTCGTTGTAATTTTGGAGCTGATTTAAACATGACATTTCGTGATTGCTGTGTAGTGTTCAATAATTAATATAGGATCTCATGTTACAGATAACTAAGTGTCAGATGCTTTGATTGCATTTTCTTTGTCACATATATTGAAATAACTATTGTAACGTAATATACATGAGTTTAAGTATTTGATGACATTAATTGAACCATTACCTGTTAAGTTCTAGTATAAAGAACTGTAAGAATTTATTTGTTCTTTCCTTATCATTGCTATAAATATCCAATAATTATAATAAATATTATAAGGCATTTATCTTTATTTATTTAAGGCATAATTTTCTCAATCACTGTTGAAATTATTTAAACCTGGACCTCTGGCAAGATCTTAACTACTGGTATATCACCAGCTTACGTGATCAACTTGCAATATTGCGCTTTAAACCCCTCATTTCTAGACATCCGCTCTGACATAGAAGTGCTTGCGGAATTGCTAAGTTCCTGTTTTTTGCGAACACTGTCATTTGATACTTCCCTGCTTCCCTCCATTGCTAAGTGTACTTATGTGCTTTTCCGTTTTCACAACCCATACGATACCAGGTATTGTGGGAGGATTACACTATGTAAATTTCCATAATGCAAATCTAACTAAGAGTGATTGTTAACCTCTCTACTTTGTTTTATTGCTTGCCCCGGGCGTACAGGGGAGGGGGCTGTTAGCAGGCGGCAGCTGCCCCCCTGGATCAGACTCAGACGTCTCAGACTCAGACCAGATTCAGGGATTCAAAAATCCGTGCTACTATCCAGGCGCAGTCCGAGTACACGTAATGCGTCAGACCCCCCCCCTCGAGTCCACACTTACCCCAAACTAAAATCAAGCCCTCCCCAAACTGAAATCCTAGATTCGCCACTGCTGCCCTGTCAATGATACCCGGAGGTGATTGACTACGAAACCCCAAACCTGTATATAAATGAAACTTTGTTCGAAAGCTCGTAAGCTACGAGCAAAAAATACTTTAAACGTTTAAGGAATTAAGACTATTTGTCCAAAAAGATTTCAGGCTGATCTGTACAACTATTAACCTGTATAATTTATATTAATTAATTAATTTAATTTTTTTAATTTTTTTTTAATTTAATTAATAGTCTTTATTCCTTAAAATTTAAAAGTTCTTTTTGCTTGTAGCCTTTTAAAAAATGTTCCAGTTAGTCTATGATATTGATTAGTTCTTAACGGGGGTTTTATGCTTACATTCCAACTGGTAGATATACAAATACTTTAAGAAAAACTTGACATTATTATTTAGGTTTTGTAATTTCAAAAAGAATCAAGTTATTTAATTGATTAAAACTTCATGTATTTTTTCTTCAAAGAATTGAGAAGGTTGTTGGACATAATCTTTCTGATTCTGATTTTTATGGAAGCTACTATTTATAGCTCTTCAAAGAAAAACTATAAATGTAAATGGTTATACGGTAGTGCGGTACGGCCGTTTACCACTGAGTAACTTTTGGTAACAAAATAATAATTGTATAAAATTACAAATGAAACAAAGTTACTAAACCGTAATTATAAACGTATTATTATCATCACGTTTCAGAATTATTCCTTGTCGTGCTTATTTTGTAGATAGGTATTTTGTTAATGGACATAATTACCTTGACTTCGGTTTAATGTTTGACTGTAATCTTAGGTAAAGTAGATCTTTGATTTTTTCAAGGTTCAATCTTCCATATTAATCGCTGTACAACACTTTAAATTCAACAATAGCCATAAAATAATCTCCTTAGATACGACTAAAGAAACCAAACATAATAAAAGCCCTCCAAAATCCAATTATTAACCAGAAAGGGACCATGAAATCGCTACAACTACAAGTTAATGAACTTCTAATAGAAATCTGTTCACGTGACATTCGGGGCGAGTAAAAAATAGAGTCGGTACGGTGTGGTACGGTGGTAGCGATACCAGTGATGTAGTACAGCTCATCAATCAAACTTTATTATAGGGCTGATTGAGGCTCTATTCAGGCCTTCAGCCCCCTTCAGACTCTATTATGTATATTTCAATGCAGGCTTAATGTATAAATGTTGACAAAATTCTTTTGAAGATTTTAGGATAAGGGTAGTCAAATGTGTAGTTGTAGTTTTGGAAGGGCAATAATTTGTATTCGGGTGATTCGGGAGGTAGAGTCGTTAAAATTTTAATAAAGGGGTGATCTAACTGGGAGTAGGTATTTTAGGAAATAGGGTTTTACTTAAATAAAACATTATTTGGTTTTTAAAACTCCTCTTTAATGAAGAAAATAATCCATGCGCAGCAGTATTTCAGCGTAAAATGGATTCCAGGCATTCAGTTTACAATTTGCTTTACCTTATAGGTCTTGAATCGTTAACCGTTACCATGAAAATCCCATCTCATTATTCAAACTGGTCGAATCCTAAATAAATTGTAATCAAATAGTTAATTACATGCATTTAAAACCGAAATAGCGCTATAAATATTCCGTATAAGGCTATCGTGTAGGAGTTGTAAAACTAACTTGCAGTAATAGTTCACTTAAATTTTGACGCCCACGTTATTAGAAGTTACAATTGTCGCAATTTGGCTGTCTCGATGTTTACTGGTTTATCGTTGAAACAAATAGTTTTTTGGAGAAGCTCTTTAACGGATCACTGACGTTTTATTTTCTTTGTTCCAATTTTACACGAGTCGTGACGCATTTCTAATAATATAAAATCAAATTCTTTTTGGATAAATACGCTACGATACAATAGTAGACGATAATAGTAAATTCTGAGAAAAGATAAGGAAACAGCGGCATTAATGCACGATCAACCGTGAATTTCGTGCAGTCATTTCCAACTGTTATAATCTTGAGGCTCTAGACTAAGATTAAACAAAATAGGGTTGCCATTGCTGGACATAGCCATAAGCCTTCTCTATCCGGTCCTACACCCTTTCAATGCAGATGCTTCCCGCTGTCATCTTTAGGTCGTCTACTGTCCACCTGGAGAATGCAATGTATAGGAAACATAACTTAGAGTACAGTAACAAAGTTGAAAAAAAATCTTAGATACATGTTTCATGGTTTCTTGGGTATTGAAATTGACACAACGCAGCAGCAGTTGGTACAAATAACAAACATTTTTGCATTTATCTATACTAATATTATAAAGAGGAAAGATTTGTATTTTTGTATGTTTGTAATGAATAAACTCAAAAACTACTGTTCCGATTTCAAAAATTCTTTCACCATTAGAAAGCTACATTCACCCTAAGTAACATATGCTACTTTTTATCGCGGAAAAATGCTTCATTCCTACGTGAAAACGGGTAATAGGGTCAACGCGGTTGAAGCAACTGGCTAAACGCCTATGATTTTAATATAGAAATGAAGCCTGGAATAGCACATAGGCTAATTTTTATCCTACGGGGATTCATTTAACGGGTCCACGCGGGCGAAGCCGCTAGCGGAAGGCTAGTCGATGTTATAAAATGTTAATCGAATATTTCATACGTAATCTGCGAATAAAATTCCAGGTCTCCAGTTATTTAAGTTTATTGAATCATACAGTTGAAGTACCTACCTATGAAAACTGCATTTCAGTTCGTTTGCCTACACTCAACTCTACAAAAAAGACTAAATCCACATGGCTTAAACATAATAAAAAGAAACGAGTGTGAACAAACGTCGTTAGCTCGTCTCAATTGGATACAGGCTATGGATTCTTATCATAAATTTTGCATGGCAATTAAAGCTATACATGCTTATAGTCCATTTCGAATATCTGCAGTAGAATTTTACAGCCTACTTACCTACTGTTAACGAACAACGAAAATAGTCATATCTTGGAACTTAATTTTTTTGTTTTAACTTCTGGTTTATTTAAATATAATAGTATTTTATCTTTATCAGTATATGTTCCGGTGTCGTTTATATTATTTATGGCAATATCGGTATTACAACAACATGACTAAGCCAATTTCAAGGCGGCTGTAAGGCCTCCGATCATGTTTGACTTACGTTATCTGTCGGTAACAACCGGACCGATATGGCTGCGCATGAAATTAACCAGTAGCCACCTATCATACTTCCGGCCGCGCTCGACATTGCACAATCGCAACGCTAAATCTCTTGAGTTACACACAAGCCGGCAAACTATACGCTCAATACTTACTTGACGAGAAAACGACCAACATTCTCATAGAAATCTGTACAGAATTAGGCTGTTAGAAATACCAAAACAAGAAGCTATTGTTTAAACTTTAATCTTCCATCCTGACAAATGACCACCATTACCCCACTTACAGCTACTCACTAAACGGTGGTCGTTAGTCGTTCTGCACCGTCGCGGCGTCGGTGACACGTCGCCATTCAACCGTGATGTCAGATCACATCTGGTCTGAAGACGACTTTGTTTTGATTCAGTAGTCTCAATCGATCAAAGAATGATTGAAGAACCATATGGCGGAATGGTTGCCATCGAACTGCCGATCCACTTCGGGTTTGATTCGCAGCCAGGGAGAAATGTGAATGATGAGTTATCATTTCGGATTTTCGTATCTGTGGTTGTCTTTCATGTGTTTGTATGTGTCCATGGTACCCATGACACCGATAATCCTAGTGTGGGGACTTTAATGGAGTTTTTCAGAAATTTCTTAAGACCTGATCAATATTAATAAAAAAGTTATACAAAGTTATATAACTACATCGTTATGCGACTCTACGAGTACTCTTACTATACACACAAAATAAGGTTAGGCAAATTAATTAACAAATATGAATTTGAATCTGTTAAAAAGCGGATAGACACAATTTCACATTTTAAACTACAATATGAAGTATTCAAAAGCTTACAATGCCCACGATTAATCTACTTTTCTGACTGAGTCAAATAATCTAGATTTTTTTTTTTATGGTTAAAATAAGCGGTGTACCTACCTATGTAGGTAGCTATGTCCTGCGGATATCCCCATCCTGTCCCAGCCTCGCAAATATTCAGATGGATCGCTCTGATTACGAATCCAGAAGGAAACAGCAATTTTAACACAATACCCGAGAACACACCAACAGGTTTAAAAGGATATGATGACATGTAGTACTCGTACACCCTTGTTTGATGCAAGTCATAATCTATAAAAATATGTTATAGCTTATGTTCGCTTTTAATGAAATGTACATAAAGGTATAAACCGATCCGACTATACTCATATACAATAAAAGACAATATTTTTTGTATCCTTCTATTTTTTCGGTATATTAAAAAAATCTGTAAGGATTTTAACGTTACTTCCACTAGGTAACAGTCAGATAACTGACGCTATAATAGTAATTAAGTAAAACCGTACCGTAGGTCATAACTGTAGCTTCGGGATTAAGAATAGAGCTACGGCGTGGCCGCATGTTGCCGTGAACACCTGAAGGTGCAGGAGAGCACATCTGCTTTCCCGAAGATGGGCCCGTTCTGGGGCGCCGAGCGTGGAGGACACCGGTGCGTTCCAATGGAGATCCCGGAGTCCTCCCAAGCGCAGAGGCAGGCCACCGAGGGGGTTTTAGTGCGGTCAAATCCTACATAACCCGGTAACCTCTCCCAAGGTGCCGGGTACCTTTTGAAGGTTTCCCCCCGATACCAAAAAAAAGGTAATAGTTAGGTAACTGACGCTATAGTGGTAATTAATTAAAACCCGTACCGTGAGTCATAACATAACCGTATTTTAGACGAAACCGTATTTTCTCGCAAAAAGCCTGACTAAGGCGATAAATATGCCTACCGGTCCCTACACAAATATCAATTTTTTTATTTTTGTTTTTAGGAAGTTGATCCTGAATATGAAAATAAAAATACTCTTCAAATTTTATCAATGCGTGTATCTAATCCATAATATAACGATAATTAACTAACTCCAAAATAAAAGTCAAGTCATCCTGTAATAAAGGAATTTGATAGCGTGTCTATGGAATATCAATAAACATTTAAGGGCCCCCATTCCCATTGGACTCATGACATTGTCTGCGTGTCTATTTCAGGAAGAGTTTTAATGGACAATAATAATAATAACACAAAATGATATAATTTAATAATAATACAAATAATGACGACCCGCGTGGCACAATGATTTACCATGCTGGACTGCCATTCGAGGGGTCCCGGGTTCGATTCCCGGAGAACAGAAATTTGAATGATGAGTTTAAATTTCTGTTTTCGGTCTGGGTGTCTGTGTTTCTGTCTTTGTATGTGACCATGGTACCCACGCCACGACACAGGGTATTAATTACCTTACTGTGGGGGTATAAGTGTGTAACGATTATAAATACAACAAACATTATCTGAATATCTAAAACTTCAATTCCATTTCATCGTCATATGTATGACGATGGATGGGACTTTCCAATAGTTACGGCTTCTAAAGCGACGTCGATCTAAGCTCTCGAAGCTTTTATTATTTAGATAAATGTTAAAGCAACTTCTTCACACATTTGTAAAGTTCTATATAATTATTTTATTGCATTTGTTGATCTTTGGAATCTGCCTATAAGAATTGTTAAGAAACAATTTTATCTAATTTCATTCAGGATGTGTATTCAAGCTTATCATAATGAAATCGTTGTGTACAACATTTATCATTTGCCGCATGAATGAGTTAAGTACATTCATTCATGTACATATTATTATGTGACTACTACTCGTACAGATACTCGTGTAAACAGCAAGGAATTCCATCTCAATCGACATAAGAAAATGAAAATGCTTCTTTTGCATTACTGCAACTGATCAGCAGTCTGCAACATACTGGTCTACATAATACTACATCAGATTTACTTCCTCAATAGTAGCAAAGCTGATAGATTTCGCCAAACATTCTTCAGACATTTCAACGAAAAAATTATGAAACGTTGCGCCTAATTGGGCTAATATTAAACAAAATAATCAAACAAAAATAAAAAAAGAACTGAAACTAATTGCATAGCAACAAAACTTGTTTGTTATGTATGCACCGTCGTTTTGCTTCTCATCTCATGTATAATAAAATTCATAAGAAGTAGTTTTCACACCTAAGGAAGGAGTTAGCATTACTAATTAGCTAATAACTTCATCTGCACTCGTGAAGGAATCCAAGATATTCCACATGTTGTTGTTTGTGTATGCTTCAGTGACTTTTGTCATCTTTATGGGTACTCCCATGGTACTCCTCCTCAAACGAATATGATACATGAATGATAAGCTCATTTGTGTATGTAGAGCAAATCTATTATTTCTAATAATAGGTGAAGGCTCTTTTCTCGTTTCAGATGCTTAGTCTACGTTTTAAATGTATTTTTCATAGTTTAAAAAAATACTTACCAATGAAATTGAGAACTGGCACGCCACATGTGACAGGCTATAAAGCTAGCCTATATACATATTTATAATCGTTGCATACAAACGATTTATTAAAAAAACAATCAACCTGAAAGTACCTACAGACTACATGTGCTAGAAAAATTAAGTGATTAATGTGTATTCCATTTTTCTGTCAAAATTTTTAGTGAAATTTAGTAAAAAAAATATGCCCCTAAAATAGTTGCTGAATCATGTACCTATTGAGGAATTCCTTTAACCAATTTGGTTGTAAATTTGTTATAGGGTTTTGTCAATTTGATACAAATTGGCAAAGAAACACCGACTCAAGTTCTTTCATAGTTCAATGTTCTCTTTGAACTTCCTAACTGTTCTTTTCTTGCTGTTTTTGATTTTACACTCGAATGTATCAAATAGCAAAAGAGTATGTAAATGTTGCTCCCAAAGTATTATCAAAACAAAACTGTTACTTATAAGAAAAAAATCAAATCCTATTTGTTAACTTCCTAAATTAAAATTGTATTGCTCTACTTAACTAAAATTTTAGATTCTGCATTTTGTATTTATCCTTTTATATATTAAGCAATAACATGTCACTCGATTATATTATTAAGAAAATGTTGTACGTACCTATAATTGGCATGTATACCTGATAATATGCTTCTAATGTTCTTTAAAATGTTTTGTATACTATGCTGTTGGTATGTCTAAAATAAATAAATAAAATGTCAATACAGTGACACAATTATGTAAAATATATGATCAAACGAACTTCCCCGAAGTGAAGTTCGATCATTATTATATGAGTCGCTTTATTCGAAGATATGATAATATTACAAAGGTAGTTTCCCTATCCTACAAGGCAAGTTCGCACTATTTTAAAGAAACTTTTTTGTCTTTACAAAAAAGAAAAAACTCCCGGTGACATAATGACAGTACATCATGTTGACATTAGCTCATTTTTTTAGAGAAAGTAAAACTCATCTACAAAACTTTTCCACCTGGGTAGCCCTGGGTGGGTGGGAGATCATATCTTCGAATAAAGCGACTCATATAATAATGATCGAACTTCACTTCGGGGAAGTTCGTTTGATCATATATTATATTTCTTCGCTTTATTCTCGATATGATAATATTACAAAGGTAGATGTTAAGAGAGAAAAGTTTTGTATTAACAGAATAAAACAAGTATGTTAATTGTTTTCTTTTCACTATTTTTATGATGTTTTTAAGTTGTAAAACTTTAAGCCTAATAATAGTAAGTGTTGATTGAAATCATATTTAAAGTTTAAACATTAAATAATCAACAAAATAAACTATGTTTTATAATTTATTTGGTAAACAAACAGACCGCCAAAACGGTTCTGTTATATTATTTGGTATATACAAAAGTATGTAAAGAGTTTGTCCAACCTGCGGCCCTGTGTATGGTCTCAGCAGTTTGCAGCAGAAGTAGACGCGTGACGCGTACTGTGTGCAATAAATTGACTAATATCTGCTCTGCTATCCAATAAAACTTAGATTAACATCTAATTATGGGTTGGGTGGTGGCAGGTGGCTCTAGACAAGTCTTATATTTTTAGTTATAAAAATATAATCTGAAAAAGCTGTATCAGGACATATATTGTTATTTTCATTAAAAGTATCCGGCAGACCAATCGTTGCTCGGATAAAATAAATTTTCGAGTGAGTTTCTGAAGAAACTCTTTGGCTTAGTGTTGCTCAACGACGCCATCTACTGATATAGCTCGCAATTAAAATATATGTATTATATAATAGTATTACAACTAGCTAGCAAATGTCAGGAAAAATCATATTTTTCAGTTTATGTTTAAGTTAATTGTCCCTAAAAACACAAGTAAAATGATATGGCAAAAATAGAATTGGTTGCTCCCTACCGGGGGCGTTAGTTTTAACACATATAATATTAATCTTGATTCTACTCTTATGACAACTGAATATTTTCAATTTCTATAAGAGAAAACTTCAGCAATCTGCGTGCTGTGCAAATAGCTAAGAGAACAACTATTTTTCTCGTAATGTTTTCTAAATAGAACCATGTTCCAACTAGATTCAAAACTATTAGGGTTACAAGTACTAGAGTAATTTGGTCTTGGGATTTTTAATGCATATGTGGGGTACATAGACAGTAGACAGCACATAGTTAGGAAATGTTTCATATACCCACTTGAGCTAATAGCAATGAGAGTTTAAAGTGCCACATTAACAGCTGTTATTAAGCTGTTGCGATAAAAAAACTTAATATTAAGCTTTTACGTGGACAGAAAACTATTGAAGTGGTCTATTACTTCAAACTTACAAAAAAGTCCACCAAGTTTTTGGAGTATTATATTATAGCTCTATTAAAGAATGATGATAGCATCAGAGAAACTGAGTCAGAGGGGTCGCCGCGTCGAATACTTAATAGACTGCCGGAGAGCCCCGCAACACATAACGTAACTTCTTGAGAAGAGAGTGTATCCTGAAGTTATATCGAAGTCAATCTTTACTGGGTCTCAGAAACAGAACATCCAATACTTACTTGTGAGGTTTGTAAGACTGGAATCCAGGGCTATGAATTCTGGAAGCGGAATCAGTACTGTATATTTACATACGACGTAAATATCCAAGGAGAGCAATGTTCACAATTCCAGAGTTCTCGGTTAAATTATTAAGATGGGGTATTGAACACCTGCTATCGTAATATAACTTATAATAGTTGTATTATCGACACCAAGTTATATTGCACAATTAGTTAACTCGTTAACGAATGATTTTAGACTCAAAAATAAGCTAGTAACTCTAAATAATTAATGTGGCTCAAACTTTCATATTTTTACCGATCATTTTTACATACATTGCCCCATCCGGTTTGAGATGCGTCGGTGTAAATTTTGATCATAAATTTCAGATAAAGCTAAAATAATGTAATGGATGTTTGTTAACTAGCAGTTTAATTCTTTAAGGACTCCATACTTAGCTGCTGGACAGGCAGCTACTAAAACTGCTATAAGCTGTGCAAACTCTCAAATCGTGCACGTCGGTAGTTTAGCAAATTTCTTAACTTACATTGCAATTTTTCTATACGTTTTTCGATACATATGAACATAGCTATGTTTAAAGTGTTAATCGAATCCTTACATAAATGTATGTTGCGGCAAAATATTACTTTTGCTCAAATTGACTACAAAACCTAAGTATTGAGTTAATCTGTTCCTTACATATTTTTTTTAATAAAAATAACACTCAGACTGTCCTGTGTCATGGGTGCCATGGACACACACAAAGACAGAAACACAAACACTCAGACCAAGAACAGAAAATTTAAACTCATCATTCAAATTTCTACTTCGCTCGGAATCGAATCCGGGACTCCACGATCGGCAGTCTGGAAGTATTGTGTCTCTCTTCAATAAAAAGTATATTATATCATCATGACAGAAGAAGTAAGCTTCGTTATCGGAGATGAGATGTAGAGTATCGGAGACGATTTGTAAACACGCGAGGCGCTAAACGGAGAAAATAAGCCAAAGGGCACTGAATTTAACTGATAGTTGTTATTAATTTCACTGCCTCATTAGATTCAAATTGAAATCTTAAGTACTTGTGTTCTGATATCCGTATAGTCATGAGAAAAAAATACATTTTTCAAATGTATAGTGGCTAGATGATAGCCTGCTGGAGTAAACTATAATCTTGCATTTTAAAGTGTTTTATGAACTTATTAAAGGGCATCTAAGTTAAAACAAAGCGCTTACTGCCGTCAGGCTTGTTAATGAGAAAAAAATAGATATAAATTGTTTTCCTGTTTCATTATATTATTCAGAAATAGCACTTATACTGTTAAGTATACAAAAATCATAAATCATGTTGTAATTTTTTTATGAGCAAAAATGTTTGCGGATACATATGATTGTAAAGCTGGAGTATGGAAGGTTAACACACTCGAACCACAATACTGTTACTTTTAATAAATTAGACAATCGTAAAGTCGACCGGCATGTACCTGCTCTAGTGGTGTGCTGAAGCACGTGATTTGCAGCTCGCGACTGCGACTTTGTGAAACACTGCGACGCATTGTTTTTGCTGTCGTCGTCGTTACTGTTGGCCTCCTGTACACTCCGCGCCCCGCCCTGTTCACCGAGAACCGAGGAGGCGCCGACTAAAAAGTATATGTATATATTACATAATATATAACCTGAAAATAACCAGGACGAATGCGCCTCTAGGCTTTTTGTTGTTAAATTCTTTATTTGAAAGCCTCATTTTTCGATGGCTTCATCAGCTTTCGTGTTTCATCCCTGTCGGATTCTTGTATGACATTTAAAACAGATTTGACCAAATTTGTGTGGCTGCAATCCTTCTTGCGTCCTACTGCGGGCACGGGTCTCTCCCTATTATTGTGGAGGCTTGGAACTTACTCCACCTCGCTGCTCCAATGTGGATGGTGGAGAATAGATGATAGAATAGAGAGAATCTTAAAGTAAGCGATAGCCAGTACTGAAGTGCTTCATTGCATGTATTTTATCATTGCCTTTTAAAAAGATATCCATGCCTTTGTTATCAGCTGTAATAGCTATGACGATGTTACTGTGAAACAGCGCATATTTCATATCTGTTTTGTCACATATCTGGTACTGCAGCAAATATTTGTGCATTAAGCTTTGAGCTTTGTAATAAGCGGCTATTATTAGGTATAAGATATTACCTTCTTAAGTAATGGAAGCCATAACCGTGACATGAATAATATCACCGTAATCCGGAGTATCGGATGTGGACTCCCCGAGAACCAACAATTCCAGATTTACATGATCATCCGTATAAGTCGTGTCTTGATGACGGGACTCTGGCAATGCTTCACATCGTACGGGTTCCATCACGTCAGAAACGAAATTATTCGTCTTCATTTGAGTGTCATCAATAGAATCGGTGGTTGGTATGATACAATATATTATTCCTAAAAATATATGAGTATTATAGGACGTGAATATTTTTGTGGATACTTTTGAAGTAAAAATTAGGAAAACTATTTTTAGTTTTACGTTTAATAACCAGCAGCATTATGTGTAATCTGTTTTAGAATACATATTTTATTCTGCTAAATGTCATTGTTGAAGACCCGCAGTCAACCCCAATGCATATACGTTTAAGTTTAATAACCAGCAGCGGCAGCAGCATTATGTGTAATCTGTTTTAGAATACATATTTTATTCTGCTAAATGTCATTGTTGAAGACCCGCAGTCAACCCCAATGCATATACGTTTACGTTTAATAAACAGCAGCATTATGTGTAATTTGTTTTAAAAAACAAATTTTATTCTGTCAAATGTCATTGTTGAAGACCCGCAGTCAACCCCAATGCATATACGACAGTCATAGTTCTGGTATATGTCTAAGTTAGAAGCCCGCAGCTAATCCCAAAGCATTCCAGAACTATATTCCAAATAAAAATAGTAACACCTTGTTACTAAATCCATCCACGGTCTTCGTACCTTCATCTTCAGATAGCAAAAGTGGAGAAATAATTATCCGGCGGTATTATTCTCCTTCCAGTCCTTTTCATTTCCGTCTGTAATAGATTTGAACTTCTCCTTTTCGCTTCTTTTTAGCATAATACGGCGTTAGAGGGTGCGTTCTTTGCCTCGCACGAAAAAGGAATGAGCTAATGTCAACATGATGTACTGTCATTATGTCACCGGGAGTTTTTTCTTTTTTGTAAAGACAAAAAAGTTTCTTTAAAATAGTGCGAACTTGCCTTGTAGGATAGGGAAACTACCTTTGTAATATTATCATATCGAGAATAAAGCGAAGAAATATAATTGTGAGTGAAATAAATGTCCTCTTGAGGCTCAAAAATAATAATAATAATAAAATTTAATACTCTTTCCTTCAATAGGTAATGCCTTGGATGCTTAGAGCATTTAACCAACGGAGGACACGTAAACCACGCACTCGGCCAACCCCATGTCTGTATCATGGTTCAGTCAGGGACGAATTTCGATTGTGTTGTTCTTAAAAAAAACATGATTATTTTCAAAATAATAAACACTATCCTAATCCGAAACATATCGTCCACGTGGATAGACTTATAACTGTCATAAAGCTGAAGAGTATGTTTGAAATCGTTAATCTCAGGAACCACTGGTTCAAATTCAAAATTCCTTTTGTTTTGCGTAGTCCATTTATCGAGGAAGATTATAGGCTATAAATATTCATCATCATCCGACTAATAAAAATAGAGCTTAAATGAAAACTATTATTAAAACGGGTAAAATTTATTACATAAACAATAATAACGAAAAAAAATACGGCAATATTAAAACAGGGTGCCAATAATAGCCGATTCGCTAGTAATAAGAGTGACAATTAGATTTGCCCTTAAAATGTATGGATTCTAAAATATCATTACCCCAAATCGCAGTCAATGGCCAATAAATAATGAAAGATTCATCAATTCCGCTACCTATTAATGTTCTTTTGTATTACGATAGCTTGTTAGTTTACAAAAAGCTCAAAAGATTGCGTGAGTTCAAAATACACATCATTAATTAAGGAGTTGAAAGATTGGGTAGCACGTTGATTGATAGTCTCCTATGACTATTAACAGACTAGTTTTTATTAGGTACAATTAGATTCGAAAAAATAATTAATTATTTTTAAAACTTTTTTGATCGAAGTAAATATATATAGTATAGTATAAATTTGATCATACAAAATCTTTGAGACTGAAACGCCACCAGAGTAGCGAGCCCACAACTTTAGAAAAAGCTCGCGGAAGTTTTTGTGATATAAAAACATATGTTTAGGACTAGGTATATCCTAGTCATATTAACTCTTTCTCTGTTAATAAATGTTAAGTAATAGGTATTCGTATGTACATAATGTGTGAGTCGCTTCATAGTGGAAGCAGTGATACAGAACAGTAAATCTTAATATATATATATATATATATATATATATATATATATATATATATATATATATATATATATATATATAAAGTAAAGGGTTTTCTTTGTACGTAAAGACACGTTTTTCTCTATTATCATTAACTCCAATCAACTTCCCGTTCCCGGGTGGTAAATACCCCTTAGTACGTAGATGATCGTAAGGGAGTTTGATCGCGGTGGGTGGAAGTGGGTGGAAAAATCTGAAAAAAAAATATCTGTCCTTTTCTAACCAATAGGGACTTCTGGGTGGATCTCAAAATTTCTGGGATGATCTAGCAAACTATTTTAATTTTAATTTTATTGAGAATGTTCGAAAAAGTTCCATTAACTTCTCGAATCATTTGAATTTTTTTAAATAATTTTAATTAATTGAGAACATTTCATGAAAGATTCTCAAATGATCTGGATTTTTTAATAATTGTAATCTTTTTTCGAATGATCTGGAGATTTTTAAAATAATTGCAATTTTTTTTAATTAATTGAAAATATTCGAGAAAGTTCCAGAAACTTCTCGAATGATCTGAAGATTTTTAAAATAATTGCAAACTGTTTTTACCGACTTCCAAAAGAAGGAGGTACTGTATTCGGCTGTATGTATTTTTTTTTTTATATATGTTCACCGATTACTCCGCCGTTTGTGGACCGATTTTCAAAATTCTTTTTTTGTTCGTATGCTTATACTCCCGAGGTGGTCCCATTGTCACCAAATCAGGATCTGATGATGGGAACCCAGGGAAATCGAGGGGAACTCTCAAATTTTATAGGCACACACATTGATTTTCTTATAGTTTCTGAAGCATAAGAGATATTTACGCATAGAAATCATCATCTCATGTTGCTGAGCTGATGATGGAAGGTACTGCGACAGTGAGGAGTTGAGAGCAAATTCTTTCAATAAATAGTTTTTTATTCGAAATCTTACATTCCCCAGGTGGTCCAACTGTCACCAAGTCAAAGTCTGATGAGGGGATCCCAGAGAAATCGAAGGGATCATTAAAATTTTAAAGCACAACAAATGATTTTCATATTTTTACAAAGCAAAACAGACATTTGTGTATAATTATCGTCATATCATGTTGCTGAACTGATGATGGAAGGTACTACGACGGTTAGGAGTTGAGAGCAAATTCTTTCAATAAATGGTTTTTTGTTCGAAATCTTACATTCCTGAGGTGGTCCAACTGTCACCATGTCAAAATCTGATGATGTGATATTAGGGAAATCGAGGGAAACACTGAAACGTAATAGGCACACACATTCTTTTAGTCACATTTTTAACATAATACAAATATTTATGTCTGGTAATTATCACCTGCTGTTGCTTAACTGATGATTGAAGGTACAACTCCTCAACGGTTAGGAGCTGAGAGCAAATTCTTTCTTTAATTTATACGTTCAGGTGGACTGATAGTAGTTTTCTTTCAGACTTTTAAATGGCTATTAGATAAACATGATTATAAAAGGTAAATCTGTTTAAAGTTTAGAAGTTAAGTGAAAATTTTTCCAATTATGCAATACATACAGAATTATTAAAATTACTAAAAAGAGTGAAATAAATTAAGTTTTTAACAAAAAAATAGAACCGACTTCAAACGGTAAAAAATAAAATTGTTCAGTACCTACTTCTTCTTGCTTATGGTAATGACTCTTAAAACTATTTTTGAAGTCGGGCCCTTAGTGAAATGTCCTGTCTTAGTAAATATAGTGTACCTTTCGTTCTGAATGGGCACCGACTCCAATATAGTTTTAACATTCATTACCATAAGCAAGAAGAAGTAGGTACTGTCCCACTGTCTGTACTGTCGGTGCCAATTTAAAACGAATGGTACGACATTTACTAAGGGCCCGACTCCAGAAATAGTTTTAAGAGTCATTACCATAAGCAAGAAGAAGTAGGTACTGAACAATTTTATTTTTTACCGTTTGAAGTCGGTTCTATTTTTTTGTTAAAAACTTAATTTATAATTAATTGAAAATGTTCGAAAAAGTTCCAGAAACTTCTCAAATGATCTGGAAAATCCTAGGTACTAATATTATAAACCCAAAAGTTTGTGAGTATGGATGTTTGTTCCTCTTGCACGTAAAAACAACTGAATGGATTTAAATGAAACATTACAATAATACAACTTATACATCAGAATAAACATAGGCTACAATTTATAAAGATATTGTGTGAATTGTCCAAAATATGACGATAAGTGTCAAGTAAGTAGGAAAAAAATCTACCATCTGCGAGCTATTCTGGCGTGCGCTGCCAAAACCGCTAGAGTTACACATTCGTAATGTATGATATAAAGTCCTACAAAACAGCTAGCTAGTTTTACTATACATTTAAAAAGCATGTCTATTAAAGAACTTTATAAAAAATTAATCAATTGGATTTTTTATCTTTATCTTTTGATCGATGTATGCAAACATTGCTGACAATCTTACTTTTTCTCTTGTACACAAGATCTTCATCAATTTCATGAAACCAAAATTCTGCACTCGAAACAAAGTAGTTCAACCTCTACATGAGACCTCTAATAAACAATTCCTAAAACCCATTCTCTTCTTACAGAGGGAATGCATCTCAGTCCACATTGGCCAAGCCGGCGTTCAGATCGGGAACGCGTGCTGGGAGCTGTATTGCCTGGAGCACGGCATCCAGCCCGATGGCCAGATGCCCTCCGACAAGACGCTGGGCGGCGGCGACGACTCCTTCAACACCTTCTTCAGCGAGACCGGCGCCGGCAAGCATGTCCCCAGGGCTGTTTTTGTCGACCTCGAGCCAACTGTTGTAGGTAAGTGACACTCGTATTACTCGAATGAAACATCCATGGATACCAACGAATATTATAATTGCAAAAGTGTATTTGGTTGTTTGATTTAATTTTTTTTTTTGGTTGTATTGGATTTATTTTTGGTTGTTTGGTTTCACGATAGATTTATCTCATGGAATGGTTTTTGTGCGTGGAGATATTATGTAGTACGGAGACTGACATAGTATCAAATAATATGAAAAATAATAATTATTATTAGGGGATAGAGTGAGACTCTAAATTAAAATGACATCGATGTTCGCCTGAAAATCACTCGAGGTAATTTCAGTGAATTTTAATGCTGAACAAAATTCCACAAAAACGCGTGGTATGCGAGCACCTTTATAGCTGGGTAATGCTGTAGTCAAAAACAGTTACTGTAAGTACACTCCAGCATCGCAGCAAAATTATGTTCTATACCTACATGTAGCCCGAAACAAGTTCTTATCCGACACTGCACAATACGAAGCTCTTAAGTATACTATACACTTCGACCCCAAGATCAAGAGGTAATATTTATAGCAGAATAATACAGATTTCCCTGTCCTGACCACTTTTATGTTTGAAATTTTAAGAAAGAAAATGAGTCTCTTGACGGAGGCAAACAAACTGAAATAAAGTCTACGAACCTTACAGTAGCATGTACATATGGGTAATTTATTCTATTTCAGTAAGCTAGAAGTCCATGACCTACAGCACTCACTTATAATTTAGTTGGGCGCTACCACTTGGCGTTTCGTTTCAAAAATAGTCTGTTATTCTTATTCCAATTTGAAGTAGAGTAGAAACTAAATGTTGGTCTGGATATTACAAACATCGTTTGGCAGCAATCCTTTTTGCGTCCCACTGCTGCGCACGGGTCTCTCCCCATTATTGGGGAGGCCTGGAGCTTACTCCACCACGCTGCTCCAATGTGGGTTAGTGGCCAACCCACTGTCGGATGTTTTCAAACCGCCCATAAGGCCTCCGACAAGGTCGACTGTTATCTATCGACAACAACCGAGACCGATGGCTTAACGTGCCCTCCGAAGCACGGAAATTCACATGAATTTTTTTGCAACTAGCGGTCACCCATCTGATATTCGATCGCGCCCGTTTGGCTTAGTTGAATAGATCGTTTGCGTTCTACTCTAACCTCCGGGCCATGCGCGCATCATCAATCATCAAACATCATTTAATTATCAGTTACTGTTATTAGGAATATATCCTGATTTCTTTGTCAAAACTTTTGAAACGAAAGATTTACACAGGTATATCTGTACTAAAGTCTTGTAAACTAATTTCAAGCTATTAATTTTACATGACGGCTATTTCTTGTAAGTCATTTTCCGTCGTCTCAGTAGGTAATTTATCGCCCAATCAACTGCCTACTTGGCTCCGCTCCAATAGTACAATTCAAATTTAAACAGCATAAAACTAATTGAATCTGATAACAAAATAAATAAGTTCACCGTAATGAGCTCACGTATCAGATATTATCGCTTAATTTGATAAAACGTAATTACAAGAAGCTCGACTTGCAATATTATCTGCACAATTAACGATCGCAGTCCACTGAGGTACATTATACATAGTTCTATGTCGGAGTCACGAATAATCATACGCGTTAAGTACTCGTAGTAGATAAGCGTTCGGTTCCGCTTCTTATATATAGAACCTATTCAAACTTCGTCGGAGACATTGAAGGCAGCCGCTTACTGGAATGTTGGAAGGGTTGCAGTAAACTAGCAATTCTACTTATTTCAGCAGAGTTCACGAAAAAAGTGGTTAGCAGCTCCTTTATTTGGATTTGGATAGATTCCTTTTATTTAATTTTAATTCGCAGAAAATATATGAATGTTCAAAATCCCTAAATATTACAGGAAGAAACGTTTTTATTTATCATAATGTTGTTTATTATATCTTCTTATATTATTGAAGAACGTTCAATTGGATAATGGGACAAAAATAAGATCTACTTACTCTATTAGTTACCTACCCAAAAATCGACGAAGTGTAGGTTCACTTGGATAAAGAGTAAAGTAAGATAAAACCGCAACCTTTCTATTTTTCCTTTTCCTTTGTATTTCCAAATGAGGCATCTTATCCAAATCTCTGTTCAGATAACTAAAAGTGATTATCTATTAAGAAGCTATTTCTTCATAAAAAATCATCAACAAAATCATCTAACGTTACTGATATACATATATGTAGCTATAAAAAGCGGAGTCGTAAATAAAAGTCATTTGAGTGCATTTAGTTCAATCACCACATCATGGCGTTGTACCAGTTAGATTTGAGGTCAAATGAGGCGCATTACCGGGGTCGCGAACGTTTTCTGAAAAAACTACTTATGTACTCGTACATTAGCGCTTTCTTATTTAGGTTCGACTTTTTATTCAATGGCTATAAAATTTAAACTATAAATAAATAAATAAATAAAAATCACACTCATAGCAACACAGGAGTTACTATCAAAATACCCTCGTTGTAAAATGCCGATACTTTAGTATTTGTTGTGTCGTGAATATCATAAACACATGCAAAGACAAGTACATAAACATTGAAATTTATTCGACATTATTGAAATTTCATCCTCACCGGGAATTGAACCTAGGACAAAAAAGTTTTTACTTGCACTTCTTTGTAATGTGCCAGGCACCTCGATCTGAAGTTCCACATAGTAATATTTGATATGGATTGTTGAAACAAGAATATATTAACCACATTAGGCGTAAAATCCTTAAGAACAAACAGACTCACAGCAATCCTATGGTTATACGTACGTAGTTGAATTTGACTGCATTTACCTCAATCAGCATACAGCGGTCAGATTTGAGGTCAATGAGCATTGCCGGGATCGTTCGTGCCGTGGCCGTTTTGTGAAAAAAAATTGGTTCATTAGGTAGCACTCGGCGGCTTTCTACGTTTTACTTACTCCTTCATCTTAGTGCGAAAAAACAATAGGCAGAGCGAGAATAGGTCTGTCTGTCGCAGGCGATCTGCTCCGAATTTACTAGACCAAATATATCATTTCAGTCCCTGTAGCTTCGGGATTAAGAATAGAGCTACGGTATCCCCTGACTGATCGTAAGAGGTGACTAAAAGGGGGCTTCCAGGGTTGTGGACGGTGAGAGTGAGAGCTCGATCCTCGCAGCCAGCAGCCCCAAGAAGGGTGGCGGTGTGTGACTGGCCGCATGCCACCTCGTTAGCATCGGAAGGCGCAGGAGAGCATATCTGCTCTCTGAAAGATGCGTGGAGGACACCGGTGCGTTCCACTGAATATCCCGGAGTTCTCCCCAAGCGCAGAGGCAGCTACGCGAGGGGGTTTTAGTGCGGTCAAATCCCACATAACCCGGTATCCTCTCCCAAGGCGCCAGGTAACTTCTGAAGGTTGATACAAGGTCCGGATCAGGTTTTTTTTAAAAAATATATAAATTCACTTCGTACGCTCTTGTATGAATAGTCATAATTCAAGTTAATTTAACAAAGTCAAATTTTTGATGCGCAGGCTCACCAGGGTATTGAACCTGCGGCGTGCATGCCCGTTACCGCGTCAACGGGTCATTATGTCTAGCCCGCTAATAGCACCGAATTATATCTATTGGCTGTCCTAGCCTAACATTAGCCTTATCAGATGCCATAAAAGCCAAGGTCAATGAACTGTGATGTCAGTCACGCATGAGGGTAAAAGATAGGTATAATGCTTTTAGAATTCGTGACAAAAATTCTAGATGGGCGAGAGCAGTATGAAAGACTTTCCGACATTTTCAGAATATTTTATTTAAATGGAGTAAAAGAGGAGTAGTATGTGTAGGTACGCCCGCAGCACTACCAGTTGTAGAGAAAATTATTATTTCCGATTCCTTTGATAGGGGATAGCGGAACTCCTCGATACTGAATCTAGTAGAGCGAGCAAAAGCTCCTTGCTCCTAATAAGTTAAGTCCACGCCTTCCTTTTATTTCTTACTGTTTATTTATGTTTTTTTTTTATGAAATAATTAGTTGTTTGGCCTGGCTCAAAATTGTTTGTTTTATTCAAGACATCAGTATTCATCACGGGGCTTAAATTAGGCGTGACGAATTATAGGAGTCACACAAATTACCGCGATGAAACTTAAGATATTATAATGTTACAAAAACAACTAGGTATATTGTGTGGAAAATAAGCTGTTCACGCTTGGACGGTATTCACAGCCGCGAATATAACTTACATCTGTTCTAATACAGTAGAACCTCGATAAGTTAAAGTCCAAGGGAAACACAAAATATTTTAAGTTATAGAGGTTTTAAGTTATCAAGGGTCTATGTTAGGGATAGGTTAATATAGAGATAGGTATGTACATGTATGTATGTACCCTTGTTCCTATTTTTACTCGAATGCGTCAGAAGGATTGGTTCAATAAAATACAGAAATTTGAACTCATTTGAAGCCAGTTTTATCACATAGTAGGTAAAACGATGTTTCCAGGACAATGATCAAAAACTTATAATCCAAGTAAGCCGTTATCTTAAGGCTAACCGCCGCAAAGCTTTAAAGAATTTCGAAGAAGCAAACAATAGGTGACATATTATGTATTGTTTACGTTAACAATTTAACTAGTGAACACGTGCAAGCAATAAATACCGAAACCTTTAGTTTTGCACACTCTTTCAAAACGACTCATTGACAAACAATTTTATGTTATAGAGGTTGTGGAAACATTTCTTTAAGTTACTGAGGGCCAATACAGAGATTACTTATTTAAGTTATAGAGGTTGCGTATTTTAAGTTATAGAGGTTTTGGGCTCTGATGGGAAGGGAACATATTATTTTTTGAAGTTATAGAGGTTTTTAAGTTACCGAGGTTTGAGTTATCGAGGTTCTACTGTATTCTATATTCTCACAGATTTTTTCCGGGGAAGTAAGGGCGTGTTCACATTTAATTCATTATTCAGTTAGAATGGAAATTGTGTTAAAGTACCATTTCTCATTGAGGTAACGGTGGTGACTACTTAAGCGCCAGCCAGAACCTCAAATTTTTATTTAGATGGCTCCTGGATTCGATCCACAGCGAGAGGTATGTATCTAAAAAATAATTAAGATGTACTTCCCTCGTATAGGTATTTATGTCCTTGTAACAATTCATTTCATGGTCATAGGGAAAGCTAGTATGGAATGGGCTTGCTCTCTATATTTCTATCAATTTAGCATTACAATAAACGATTGTACTCGTGTAGTTGTAATTTCCTAATTTTATAGAGATTAAAATTAAATCAATTTCTATAAAAGTGCCACACCTGCAACCGTCAGTTTAAAAGATTAAATATTTTTAACAATTAAATATTTTTTCAGTTGTCATCAATCACTTTTTTGGTGTTTTTGGATAATAATGATGGTTCAACAAACAGATTGTCGTATTAAACAACAAGGCTTGTTGTTTAAGAAGACAAACGTATCGTTAGTGAAATAATGTACACAAAATATAATAATAACTATGGTAATTTGGAAGGCAGATACGGACGAATGTAATAAGTGTAATAACCAACCTACGAATAATAATATAATGTGTCTTACAAGCTTTAGTTTAGTTGTTATAGCGGACAAACCCTTACCGCACCTACAGCAATACATTGCAAGTCAATTGCATTCTCAGCTCATTGCAACCTCGAATTTGCATGCTTACGACAAGCGGAGAAACCCGAGCTGTTCTGCATGAGCTCGCGTCATGCGCCGCCGGACGCTCTGCATATGCGTATCTTGGTGAACTTAAAGGAAATAAGGGCAATGGGCTCGGCCTTCTGAGATCTCATTTATCTTAATCTGATGGATGTTTGTGATTACTGTTTCGTGCCGAAGTAAGCATTAATGTTAACCGATTGACGACCCGTATGGCGCAATGATTACCATGCATGCCGGACTACCAATCGAAGGGTTTGATTCCCAGCGAAACAGAAATTGGAATGATGAGTTTATGTTTCTGGTCTCGTCTGGTTGTTTGTATTTATGTCTTTGTGTTTATTTATGGCACCCACGACCCAGGGTATACCTTTTTGTAGGACTATGAGTATGAAACGTTATGATTCATATTCTAGTGATACTGATAAAGGAATTCCGTGCGAGAAAAGGAATTGAAATTGTTTCAGATTATATGTTAGCTAACAAGTTATATTTAAAATAAATAAAATAAATGCATGTTTAATTATTTCGAGCCATTTTAAAAATCATAAAGATTTGAATAGGTAGTTTTCAGTCATAAAGGTTTAAGGAGGCGTTCCCTAGTTTTTCTATTTGAATGTTTATATTTATATTTTTTGTTTATATTTGTTCCTCTATTTTTTAGTCTCTTAGTCTTGTACATAATAAAAACTACTTATTATCTGTATGTACCATCGTTAGAGCCAGAATACCCTCAGGGCACACTAGTCCTTCGCAGTCCGCGAAAAAATATACTTAGACGAAGTAAAAAAAACGAAATAATAGTTTCTGCGCTTAATTATGCCGTTTATTGTTTTTCGGTGGAAAAGTGTGGTTGTCGACCAGACTGATATAAGGGTATCAGCCTCCTGAGCAGCGGCGCAACTGTCCCTTACTCCTCGGGATCTGCACGCTTGTCTGCTACATCATCTAGGTATATTAATATATGAAGCTGAAGAGTTTTTTGTTTGAACGCATTAATCTCAGGAACTACTGGTTCGAATTGAAAAATTATTTTTGTGTTAGATAGTCCATTTATAGAGGAAGGCATTAGGCTATATAACATCTTGCTATGAATACTCAGTAGTGATGCAACGGATCTCTGTTTCTGTTTCCGCAAGTGCGGAAGTTCCGCGCGATTTTCAACATCCGTTTCTGCTTCTGTTTCCGCAACTTTTATAACGGAGATTTAAACGGAAGTTTACAACCGACGGCTGAGAGTTACGCATGCGCGGCACGAGGCGCGTGCGAGTCGCTGGACGGTTGAACGCGCGGGGGAGGGATCAGCCAGCGAGCTGCGCAGGCACTTGTCACATTTGTTTGTTTACGTACTTTTTTGTGAATGTAAGCGCGTAATATTTTCTGCTGCTGTTTGTGTCAATACTTTTGTGTCATGTGTGTAACAAAAAAAAGAAAAGACCTTTAAATTTTTATTATTTTTAATTATATTTTTTTATTATATTTAATTCTCTTGTGTGGTGGAAATTAAATTCACACAAATACCGCAATCTTTTGCCATTAGTGCGCCAATATTTGTCGGTACCCCCCAGCAGCGTCGCCAGTGAACAATTATTTAGCGGAGCTGGTCTTATATACAAAGAACACCGATTGTTAGGTGCAAAAGCGGCCAAATTACATATTTTTTATAAAATATAACTTGCCACTACTAAATTTTGAATATTAATAAAATGTTCAGTTGCAAAGTTGCAATATTGTTTTCTATAATAGATTTCTAATATATCTATTTCTAATCTAGATTTGGTGTATTTGATACTTAATAAAAATTATATTTGTAAATTTGTTTTTTTTCCATATTATTTACACTTCCGTTTCTGAATCCGTTTCCGTTTCCGTTTCTGCTAAAATTTACTTTAGACATCTGTTTCCGTTTCTGGTTCCGCTAAGACACTTCCGTTGCATCACTAATACTCAGTACCAAAGTCCACGCGGAACAAGTCGCGGGCGGCCGCATGTTTAAAAAATAAAAAATAAAACATAAACCGCAATGCACCTTGTTCAGAATCGTGCTTTTCGTTTTGCGGCTTACTGATTATGTGGAGTGGAGAAGAGCATCACTAACGGGAAGCGACTACTTCAACCACAAGATCATTGTAATCGAATCAAATTATGTCTTGTTTCTTGGTAGTTCCATGCTAGAAATTGTAATAGGACTTATAAGTAAGTAGCTTAGAGCATAATACTTTTGTAGTAATGGAAAGAAAGTGAAAAAGATAACAGGTAGATGATCTATTACATAGATGTGATCCTAAATCCTTACAACATACAGCAATTTCTACGAAAATTAGCGGTCTGTTCATAAAGAAAGGGCGTTACTAATGGTGCTCTGCTTAGCATTTGTAATAAGTACGTATTATTTTCTTTTGTATTATAATAGTATAGTTTTTTTTAAGTAGGTAGAATAGAAAATACATTTTCTTTTTGAACAAACTATTCAACTCGTTGGATGGCTACATTGACGTCGAAAACAATTTTGACAAAAAATAGAATATCTCATTCCTACTCATGACATCTACTTGTATCTTCCAAAGAATATCGGACTGCAACTATCACGTAGGTGCCTTTCTTCAATTATTCTTTTCCTTTACAGTCCTTTTGTCGTATCGTTTATCTCGTCTGTAAAAGTCTTTCTAATAATTTTCTTCCGTTCCGTCCGTTACTCGAGCTCGAGCGTTACCGTTCAAATAAATAGTCATAAAAATCGTTTTATATCCTCCCAATCAACTTCCAATTCCAATACAAACACAAATCTCGCGAATGAGCTGCTCTTAGCTCTTAAGATTACAGCTGGATGCAATAAAACCTGAATGGATCCAATTATACCATTCGCAACGCTGAGTGCATTTGCCTGGATAAAGCAATCCACTTGACTGCTTTCATTAATAAACTTCGTTTTAAGAAGACAGCCGAATGCAAACAAAGAAGATCTTACTAGTAGAACTTACAGGCTGGGGCAACTACCACCGCTGCTCAATTTCTGCCGTGAAATAGTTTTTTGTGTTTCACCAAAAAGATTAACATGAGGTAACCATCAGCCTCCAGAGTAGCGCATCTGCAAACGACCTCAATTTATTTATTTAATCAGAACGGGTAACCCAATAAGGAACCAGGCCGGAATAAACAGTATAGATCAACAGCCTGCGACCGACACTTAACACCACTTGGCCTGCATGCTATAGTCTGATACTCCACTACCATTTAAATAAAAAGGCCAACTACAACATTTATTCCGCAATTATAGTTTTGGTTAGTTTGTTTGATATTCAGACAATCGCTGAAGTTCAGACACGCATTAGTGTCAGACATTTAAGTTGAAGAAGGAATGCTGTAGTTTTTTTTTCACGTTGGTGCACTGACTCATCCGCTAAATTTGAAATTCGTCGAAATAAATGATGAGCGTGATATTGCGCACAACTAAAAAACTTAAGAGTATGCTGTGATGAAATTAAAGAAACTTACAAAAAAGCTTCTTAATTTAATTAAGGGGCATGCGGCATGCAGTGCCTAACGATCTTGGACATTTCACCTTTGTTCAACGTTTGTGGTCTACGGAATGCGGTAAAAGCATTAGGCAGCAGAACAGACGCGAAGCTTTTGCCTCTTTAACAAAAGCAATAGACATAAGAGAGGCGCCATATAAAAGAAATCCGTTTTAAAATATATTCTAAAGAAACTATTTTAAACTGCAGGATATATTTATTATCTTAGACAAAATAATCTCCAAGAATCTACCTAATATGATTTAATCCCGCCTGTTTCCGCTGACACAATCATTTATATTTCGGTGCTTAAGTTTGTCCGTGGACATTAATTAGCGAAGATATAGAGCCTTCAGCAATCACATAACACCTGGCCCGAAGGCTATTTAGTGAGCTACATCATTGACGCGTTTTAAACGGCTGGATTAATGTTATGTGTTCTACATACTTACGTACATATGTGTACTTTAAATGGATCTTTTATATCATGACACTTTCTGTTTCTTATGTATTGCGGCCCTCATTCCACAGACGAGGTCCGGACCGGCACATACCGTCAGCTCTTCCACCCTGAACAGCTGATCACGGGCAAGGAGGACGCCGCCAACAACTACGCGCGCGGCCACTACACCATCGGCAAAGAGATCGTAGATGTAGTGCTGGACAGGATCAGGAAACTCGCCGACCAATGCACTGGACTTCAGGTACGTCGCTTTAGAACGGTTATTCACCAATTGAGCGTTCCGCAAACTAACTCGTTAAGTGTACATGGGGGACATGGGTTAAACGTGTGCCGCAAACTTTTTTGCGTTTCACGGCCCGAGAGAGGCCTTAAAATAAAGAAACTTACTCCTCCAATAGCGGTTGGTAGAAAAATTAACACATGTCTCAAGACATCACCTCATTAGCTTTTGAAGTGAACTATGATTTTAAACTTATTGGTTTGTGTGGTTATAAATGAAAGAATGAAAGAAAGAAAAAAATATTTAGTTATAAAATAACACTTTATTGCCACACAACAGAAAGTAATCATAGAAATAAAACCATAAATACAAAATTTTAAACAACTTAAGTAATACAACAGAAAAAGATAAAATACAAATAAACACTTTTTGAGGGCAAAGGAAAATTCTCAGCTCCTGCCAGCTATCACCAGCAAACTCATGCAGCGCTGTTTTTCAGACTTTCCCTCTCCCTAAAGGCATCGTTTGGGAGGTACAAGACCAATCCTCTATTATCGATACAGTAGTATACAATACTAAAATAGATACCTAAATAATAAAATAGAAAATCAAAAAATTTAAAATTAATAGAAAAAGAAAAGTAATGCATATTAGGAACACAAAATATTCGCTTAAAGAATGTAATTTTTTCCTGGTCAGCGTCTTTAGGTGCCCTTTTGGGCTGTAGGTATGTTGCGCTGACATCAAGGGACGCATGTGGCAAAATTCCTCCTCAAGTTCAACATGTTAGGTACTCAATATCAGTCATAATCTTGTACAGTACAGCACTAAGCATGTTATGTACATTTTTAGAAAATTTGTTATTGCTAATGTTGTCAAAATTTTCTGACAGGGATTCCTGGTATTCCACTCGTTCGGAGGTGGTACTGGATCTGGTTTTACTTCCTTGCTGATGGAACGCCTTTCCGTCGACTACGGCAAGAAGTCCAAGCTCGAGTTCTCCATCTACCCTGCCCCTCAGGTAAAAACTTAAATATTTATTTATCTATATACATCACCTACAGTCTTAGACTAAGAATAATGTACTTACGTTACGCCTACAGTGTACCCTTATAACCATAAATGGGTGTATGAAAAAACTCATAGAGTAACTTATATATACGGAAAAAACTGTCATGACATGATAACTACCATCTGTTGATAGTGGCCATCTATGTAGCATTATGTATCAGAGGTAAAACAAATATAAATTGTAAGGGCTGCAATCCTTACGGGACAACCATTCCTCCTGTCGTACTCGTATAACGTAAAACATATGGTTTCTTAAGAAAGGCTGCGGTTGCCAGCCACATCACATCAAATGAGGCGAGGCGAGAAAAAATAGCAAATGCATCAGAAGAAACACTCGTAAAAATTGCAGTGTTCCTATTCAGTACACATTCCTCAACAACCTTCGAATCCCCATTCCAGGTGTCAACAGCAGTAGTGGAGCCGTACAACTCCATCCTCACCACGCACACCACGCTGGAGCACTCGGACTGCGCGTTCATGGTGGACAACGAGGCCATCTACGATATCTGCCGGCGGAACCTGGACATCGAGCGGCCCACGTACACCAACTTGAACAGGCTTATCGGCCAGGTATGGAGAACTAGAGAAGAATAATATTTCCGTTTCGAGACATTAAAAACACAAACGAAAAAAGAACCCTCTATAGAATAAGCTACATATGCTGCTGTTTACGCGCGGTAACTAGTTTCAAAAACTAATCATCGGTTCGCGCTGTTATTGCCACTGAACTATTATAGAATTAAAATGTATCAGAAAGTATTAACAATTACATATAATAGTATGAACCTATTAATTTCACTTTTTTTCCCCAGATCGTGTCATCTATCACTGCGTCACTCCGTTTCGACGGCGCGCTGAACGTGGATCTCACGGAGTTCCAGACTAACTTGGTGCCGTACCCGCGTATCCACTTCCCGCTGGCAACGTACGCGCCCGTCATCTCTGCTGAAAAGGCCTACCATGAACAGCTCACCGTCGCGGAAATCACTAATGCGTGCTTTGAGCCTGCAAACCAGGTAAAATATAGTTTCCTTAAATATCGCGGCGCCTGATTCTACTTGCTCCAAAGCAAGAAAACCTAGTACTAACAACTAACCGTTGTCAAAATCACGAATAACCCGCCATTACAACATGGCTGCAACACACTAGATCCACACTATACAAGAGCTACACAAGGACACCGAGAGAAAACTGACGTCAAAAGAGCTTTTTGAAGCCTCATGGAACAGTTCATCAGATCTTATCTAGTTTAAGTTTCTTACCAGTGATAGATGATATTATATTTTTAACCATTAAACGTTATTTCGTTACAGATGGTGAAATGTGATCCTCGTCACGGCAAATACATGGCTTGCTGCATGTTGTACAGGTAACATCATAGCCCTTATTATTTCATACAAAATTACGCGAAGCAAAGTAAATTTTATGATGTAGGTATGTTCTCTCAACACTTAATCACAATAAAGGGTTTTTTGATTTACAGAGGTGACGTTGTGCCAAAGGATGTTAACGCAGCTATTGCTACCATCAAGACCAAGAGGACCATTCAATTCGTGGACTGGTGTCCTACCGGTTTCAAGGTATGTTTACCACTAATAAGAAAATGTATCCTGTATTCAATCCACAACGATAAAGAACCGAAAGTAAGGCTAATTTGATTATCACTGGTACTCTTGCTACTTACCAGATTATATTGGTATGAGATTTAGAAAATTTTCTACCTTCTGAACTTCCACGGCACTTAAGGAAGAATTCCTGCTTGTGTGGATTTTGTATCGCAATAAAATCGCCTTCGTGGGCTGCTTCTGTGCTTGGCGAAAACTCAGAGATCTCCGGACTGCAGTGAAACGCACCAGTGTATTCCGTGCACGGTGTCCCAAATGGCGCATCATGGGATGTAACTTTGTAGCTCATTTGAACCCTCCAGTGCTTACGATGACGTACGACCACGCACACTGGCTGGATGGTACGAGCTCCTCTTTCGATCAAACAAGGTACTATGTTCTACTACTTACCACTAGAACCTTCTAGAACATCTAGCCGAAACGGGCACCTAAAGGCGATGACCGGGAAAAAATGACATTCATTAAGCGAATATTTTGTATTCCTGATATGAAATAATTTAGATTCTTATTTTGAACCGATGACGAAAAGACTTTCATTTAAAGAATATCAGTATTCCAAAACTGAATCAAATATTTTGAATTTTGATTTTATTTGAATTCTGATACCGTAGCTCGCGATAATCCCGAGTTATTAGGACATGTTGTTTTGGACGCTTACCTTATGTATGTTTTTTGTTGTTTGAATGACGTAACAAATTAGCAAGGTCTAATTTGTTACGTCAATTTCATCAGAATCCTTTTAATGGAGTAGTAGACGAGCATGCAGGCCACGTGGTGTTAAGTGGTCGCTGCAGCCCATGGACATCTACATACAACCTCAAGCAAGCATAGGTAAGTCTTGTCTGAGGTCGTATACAGTTGCGCTGCTACTCCGGGGGCTGGTGGTCGCCTCATGTAAGTGTGGCCGGCGACTGCACCTTTCCACCGAAACAATAGAATTGGTTCACGGCAGAAGTGGGTGCAGCGGTGGTACTTTCCCGGGCGAACGATAATAGTTCTACCACCTACAAAATCTATATACTATCCTATACAATATCCTAATACCTGATTTCCCACAGGTGGGCATCAACTACCAGCCGCCGACGGTGGTGCCGGGCGGCGACCTCGCCAAGGTGCAGCGCGCCGTCTGCATGCTGTCCAACACCACCGCCATCGCTGAGGCCTGGGCCAGGTAACTACTTCCTACCAACTACACCACGAAATTATATGATGAGTGTGGCCCTTCTACAGAAATCCTGTGTGTAGCAGATACTTATTTTGTAGGTATTTTGCCAGAATGTTATGTTGCTAAACGCACAAACGTAGGTACTTAAGTTATAGAATACAAAGTGAAGTCATAAGAAATCAGATCATGTAAAATAGGAGCACTTTTGTTTTGCGAAATAAAAGTATAATGAGAGCAAATCCTGGCTGCGACGGCTACATAAAAATATCCATATCAACTTTCTCAGATGTGATGCGGTACCGTACTTGGGCAATCTTCAGTGTAGCAATCATACAGGAGTTTACAGGACACGTGACTAAGATAGTAGTAGAGTAGATAGGATATATAATCTATACTAATTAATAGCGCAAACTCCTTGCCTTTTTTTATTTTAATGGAATGAAAGAGCAGACGAGCAATCAGGCCACGTGGTGTTAAGTGGTCACTGCAGCCCATACAAATCCACATACAACCTCAAGCAAGCCTGAGCCTTGCCTGTTACTCCGAAGGCTGATAGTTGCCTATGTAAGTCTGGCCGCTGCTACACTTTTCCGCCGAAACACAATAGAATTGCTTCACGGCTAAAGTGGGTGCAGCGGTGGTACATCCTCGGTCGGCACATTAAAGTGCTACCACCACAAGAATGCATTTTTGATCCACGCTGCCATATTTATTGCGATTAATCTAAGCATTAACATTTCTTTTATTCAGATTGGACCACAAGTTCGACTTGATGTACGCCAAGCGCGCGTTCGTGCACTGGTATGTGGGGGAGGGCATGGAGGAGGGAGAGTTCTCCGAGGCTCGTGAAGATCTGGCTGCCTTGGAGAAGGACTACGAGGAGGTGGGCGTCGACTCTACCGAGGGAGAGCTCGACGAGGAAAACGAATATTAAATACTCCACAAGCCGTCGCTCTACTGTTAGAACATTAACAACATTAATACTGTCAGTCAAACGTGTAGTGAAGATTCGTGTACTGTTTTCTAAATACGTAACTGCGCGGAAGTTCAAAATGGTTTAAAACGTAACGAACTTTTAGGTTGCCAGCTCATAAAAATCTACCAATTGGCAGGTTATGTTGAGTGCGTTACGGTTCCTACCATTTTTTTTAAAGATTCCAATTCATTATAACGCTATGAATGACTATTTTTAAGTTAACGAGTAACTAGTTTTAAGAAATTGTGAGCTTGACTGATTGAAACACAGTATACAAACTTTGAAAGATCTATTTTATCGGAATGAAATGTAAAGTTTGAATATTCTGTTTTGTATGAATTTATTTGCAATTGTCGCATTTATTAATTATAAAAATAAAAAAGTGATAATAAAATCTAATATTTGTGTATTGGTCGTAGATTTAGTATCTTTGTGTATTTTCTGTTATATAAGCTAACTTATTGAGAGTATTTATGTATTGTGCTTTGTTTCGAAATAATTATGTATGATCGTGAATAATTACTTTTAATGCACAATAAAATTTTAAACAATGAGCGTGTTTTGATTTTATACCAACCAGTTTATAAATAAAACAACATTTGTCTTTCTAACATATTTTAAAAATTATATTTACATCGTGTATACAATAAAAAAATAAAAATCCAAGTCTGAAAAGAAAGAAATATCTGAATAAAACCGAAGCAGAGTACCTGTACTTATAAGTTATCATAAAATTACATTTGGCTTAATATACATAAAAGGAGGTATCTTACATTATCCCTTAGGTTAACTGTCTTGTAGGAACAACAAATACATATCGAATAAAATTGAATATCATTAAATGTAGTATATTTTACACATAAAAAAATACATAATCGTAAAAATTCAACATATAAATATAAAATATAGTTACATAAAAGAGTTCTAAATATAATGTAGGTATCTTGCTAACAGTCGTGTCACAGACAATTAAAATTAATCATTGCTAATTTAAATTTAATTTAAAGGAACTGTCTTGACATTCTTGTCTTGGTTAAGCAATGTTAATATATTTCAATTTTCAATTGTATGTTAAAAAACGAAGACCCTTTTACTAGTATTTAATAGTTTGTGTCGTACGTTTACCTAAGAAGTAGTCGCTAGGTCACACCTGAGTGGCCAGTCAGGTTAAGTTACTATCAGGCAGAAAACTAAAGTAACTTTCTGGTATCTATAGTAACCCGCTGGGAACTATAGTAACTGAATACTAATGAACCGATTCTCAGGTACGGCAGGCCTGTCCCACTCCCCATGTAGGTATCAAAAATGTACCTACGCACAGCGGCCTATCCGAGACGGCTAGTCAGTTGCGGCCTCACGCGCGAGCTGTGAGTGACGTAGGTACGCGTAAGGTTTGTTCCGTTGTTTCATAAACATTAATTTTTAACATTTTCTTTCATACTATTTTTTTTTACGTTATTAACATTAAATGTTAAAAATTGTCTTTTTGTTAACGTCCACTAGTGTTATATACTCTTTTTTGATAATTTTCCATTAATTAATAACTTTGCTACAATACTTTTCTACTGTTTACTTATATAAAACGAATATTCCAAGAAAATTCTATAAGCATTCATAATCTAACTTTGTTATATAAGTAATCCAAAAATTTTAATCTTCTATCTCAATTTAGCAAGTTACATCAAGTTGTTAAGCTAAGTACATCAATAACATACGCCCATTTAGATTTTTTAAAAAGGATATGACAAAAAGAATCAAACTCAGTTTGTTTTAATATGATAATGTTTTAAAATTCGGATTTGTAAGAGATTATATGAGTAAAAATTATGCTACTCACTTAAGTAATACAAAATAGTACAAAATAACATATTGTATAACGTTACAGTTAAAATATGAATTAAAAAAACAAATCGATAGTTCATAAAGTGTCGAATTGTTTCATTATTGTATAAAACAAAAAAACTAATTTAGAACAATAATTTATTAATAATACAAAATGTCACAAATTCGACTTGTGTCACTGTTGAATTTAGCAGATGAACCACTAAAATTAAAAACTTGTTAGATTATTCAATTACAAATAATATGTCACCGGAAATATGTGTAAAAATAATTAATCACACTCGATCACAGAGTCGACGGGGTAAGTGCGGTTTCAAACTAGCGTATTTTTCGGCGCGTACACGGTCGTTTCGGAAAACGCGTGAGCGTAACGCGCTACTTTTGTACCGGAAAATATCCCTTCTCTCTGTTTCGACACGCGCTACAAAAAACAAACAAAAGACGCAAGCACGCGCCTAAATTACGTAAGTTTCAAACCGAACTTACCCCCGTCGAATTTCTCAAAATCCTAAGTTTTTGTGTAAAAAAATTGGCTACCAGCTACATATACATATTATTATGCTGTTAGTACGCGATATTTTACATCAAACATTTTTGTAACCACAAGTTGAACAAATAAATGAGTTGTATTGTAAACCATTCCCCAAAATTGTGACTCTCATACGTCAGGGGGGGAAGTTATTAGCCCCCCATTATCGCGACAGGGCTTACAATCCGAGTTCTAACAATAATGTATATTGATCAACCAGTGTGTTACACTTTTAAAGTATAATATTCACTCTCTGACTTAGCACTTACACTTTAGCACCGCTTACCTAAAATAAAATTAAAATTAAGTTAAGAAACTCCAAAAAATGCATCGTTTTTTGGAGCCCCATTGCTGGCATATTTGGAGAAGCTTACGCTTTTATACTACGGTTTATCAGCCTATTGCTGGTGAATTTCAAACCACCCATAAGGCTTCCGCGTAAGTTTTAACAACAGCTGAAACGGTGACAGTCGGTTCTACCTATTTAGGGGGCGATGCGTGTGACAAATGAATTAAATGCGAAGCGAAGCTACGCGGCGGCATCATCGCACCATTTCACTATTGCAACCGCTCAGTTTCTTTCGTTCTCGTTTCAATCTCATTTTGAGAAATAAAACAAATTATTATTATTATTAATCAAACACGGAAATCAAGTCACCGCACACGAAACACCAAATTAGCTAATCGCATTTTTTAAAATTCGAACTGCGCCATAATTAATTCGCCATTTTATCGCGTAACTCATTTCAATAGATTTTTTTAAATATAGATGAACGGTACAAAAATGGGCTGCGATTTTAAAGTAATCAGGATACGGGCAACTCTTGTATTTGCACTGTACTTTTAATGTCGCCTCAAGATCACTCACGTAGGACGCCTGGAGGCTAGACAAGTGACATTCGACTGCAACGATTGTAGAATAGAAAGAAAAGTATTGGATTGACATATCGTTAGCTTACGTTATTTCCATACATTTTGAGCGGTTTCAAAGCGGCGTACACGAGTATTTTGGCACGTTATCGTTTTTGTGGCGCGTGCACGCGAAACAGCGAGATCTGACATTTTCCAGTACAAAAAGAAGCGGGCATGTTCCGAAACAACCGTAAACGCGCCGAAAAATATGCTACTTTAAAATCGGTCTTTTCATTCTATTCTATATTGTCTAGGCCCTCTAATTTTGGACATGTAATATGTATTATGATTGTATGCTTATTTTTGACTTTGTGTAGTATTGATATGGTTATCATTTTTAATATCATTTGAATACATACTTAAGTGCAGTCAAAAATGATTTGATATAATTGTGCTGTAATCAGTGGCAGATTAAGAAATTTGCAGCCACTAGGCTATTTAACTCTTGCAACCCCTCCCCCCTCCCTTTACTGGCCTTTCAAATTCGATTCTATATTAATATTAGGAAGTTTTAACAAGAACATTTTGTCTTTTAATTTTGTCAAAAAAAAAATAGTTTTGGCCCAAATTTGCCACCCCCCAAAATCTGCCGCCCTAGGCCGCCTACTCAGCCTTTTGGTAAATCCAGGACTGGCTGTAATTTTGTATGCCAGTGATTGACAAGAACATAGGATTATATTTTACTGTAACACCTTTGAACAAGTCATTGTACTTTGGACAAATAAAGGAAAAAAATATAGGAGATATGTTCAGTCCCCCTTGCGGCGCGGGGCGGAGGGCACGGCGGAGGGCACGGCGGAGGGCACGGCGGAGGGCACGGCGGAGGGCACGGCAGCGGCGCGCGGGAACCAGCCGCGCGGCCCGCGCCCGCCCTCGCCCTCGCCCTCGCCGGGCCCTATAAGCTTCTCGCCGAACATCCAGTACCTGCAAATTATGTTTTGAGCTGTTAAGGGGCCGTATACGAGATACGTAATTTTGCCGATTTCGCTGATTTACCCGATTTAACACATAAGATTTTGCAGTTAAATTACAGTATTTCCATAAGTTTCATTGCACAATATAACTGATCATATCAATAATAATCTAACACAATAGCCACTTTTTTGGCCTGCGTCAAGAATTATAATGCGAGATTTAGATTATTTTAAAAGATTTTAATGCCAAATTTTCATTATTAATATCAAATTTTTTTTCAAAAAACGGATTGATTATGAAGAAATGTATTTATGTCATATAAATTTTATTAAAGATTATTCCAAGTTGCTAAAATCAAATGCAATTTCAAGACCATTTTCTCTCAAAATTGACTAAGTTCAATGTTTTTTTACTAATATTTTTTGTATTACAGAAAATTATTCACAAAACTACCACCGTCTTCAGGTCTATTAAGCAAAAGAACGTAATCAAAATGAAAAAGTGGCTCATTTATTAGTTCATTATTGAAATAATCAGTCATATTGTGCGATAAAACTTATGGAAATACTGTATTTTTTCTGCAAAATCTCCTATGTAAAATCAGCTAAATTAGCAAAATCTACAAAATTTCGTATACGGCCTCTTAACTAAAACCATTTATTGAGCAATCACTACAATATGATAGCTAACACTTTTATCTCACACGATTTTGTAAGTTTGTGCACGTGAACTTTGTTTCTGTGTCCTTTACCTAAACAGCTGTCAATCAGTCAGTCATATTGAGCAGACAGTCAGGTTACAATCGTTACCAGTACATAACTGTAGTAACTTGCTTTAAGCCTGGTAACTATAGTAACATATTGTAACAAAAGTAACTGATGAAATGAATCTTTTGGCGGCAACTGACTTGCCTCCAAAAGATTCATGTTGTGAACAAAGGAAATGTTGTGCTCTTGTTTTATTTTTATTTTATTGGTGTATTTTTCAGTTATATCGGATAAAATTGATAGCATTTTATTTAACGTAGGTAAATCTCAAGTGACACGAGTGTTGTGAAATAAAAAATAGTTCAAAAATATGTTTCTTCAGCTTGCCTCCAAAATTCCATTGGACATGTTCTGGTAAAGTAGCCATCGCTTTACTTGAATATCTGACTGACTCGCCTGACTGACGACTTACCGACTTTATTTATTGTTACTCGCCCAGTTTCAACGAAACTTACAAAAAAGTAATGCAAAACCTATACTTTTTGACGCTGGCAATATGCACAGTTTGCAATAACATAATTTAAAAAAATATGAAATGACCAATCGATTCCTTTGATTCCTTTTTAAATAACGTGCATGAAGAAAATGTGTATGTGCTTACGCCTCTACAACAATAGTAAACCTGCAGGCGTGACGTAAAAGTACTATAACTCAAACATTATTTATTTCTGTGTTTTCAACTCAACTTAAAGTTAGTTTAAACAGTTTACCACATTCACTAAGTACAAGTTGGTGAACTTTCTAAATATAGATCTTTTGTTGTCTTCTCGAGTCCCCACAAGGGGCCGGGGAACATGTTTCTTAACCTGAAATTCAATTGTTTTCCTGCCATTGTATTTTTTCGCGGGCCATGAAATGGTCCAAGTCATTAGGCGGGGGATCAGGTGGCCATAGTGGTCCTCTTCATTTATTGCAGGCCACTACGGGTTACTTCAGGAGGCTGATGTGGAGGAGTTTGCTGTGGCACATCGATGTAGTATAGTGGTGGTATACATATATGATATGACTAGTATATATGACCGATGTAGCGGTGCGATAACTACAGTAACATGGCGCCTCGTATGAAATGCTGACCATACCAGACGACGCAAACATTGTAAACAATAGAATACCTACGTTACACACGTCACACTGAACTGGCCAATCAGAAGATGTTTACCGAAACACGCTATCGAATCCTTGAATCATAGCATAGCATTCGGACCGCGGCAGTGTCATCGCCTGGCGGGTAATCTCCTCTTTTCCATAGATAACTTTGACATTTGTTTTATGTTTTTATCCAAATAATTATTGATTAAATTGTCATTAATTCCTCCACAAGCTTAGCTAAGATACCCAGCCTTACTTCCTCTGCCTGGTGACGCGCACGGAGTCCCCGGGCGCGAGCGGCAGGCGCGCCTCGTCCGTGCAGGGCGCCGCGCAGGCCGCGCGGGGCCACGCGCAGAGCGGCACCCGGTAGCCGCTGTAACTTGCCGCCGCGCTGTACACCCGCGACCGGCACCACTTGTCCGCCTTCTGCGCTATCTGCTCGCGCTGCAATCGACATATTCACTTATTTAATATTAGCGGACCTGTCAGACGTTATCCTGCCTTAAATTAAAAATATCAGTAATAATCAGGCTTGATCTTAAAACTTAAAAATATTTTTATAAGAAAATCAAGAATCGCGTTGAAAAATTATATACGTTAATTACTTAATTTAAACCGTTAGACATACCTATTAAGTATACACAAATGTGTGCCTTTAGAGTGGAATTAATGACAACCTGAACCTTTGACATTGTCAAAATCGTCAAAAGACCGAGACGCCATTCGAAAATAAAGTTTTGAAGTGTCGAAAACTTTTTTTAAGAATCGTCTGCGCTTCTTTAAATACTTTTCCGCTTTTAAATGAGGAAACGAACAACAAATGATTGACAGACTATTTATAGAGGATAATAAAATTATTATATTATTATTTTTTGACATATTTTAATACTTATTATCCTATTCCCGTCGAATGCAAACCCAAAAACACAAAAATGATAAAAAATAATCCAAACATTCTTGAGTTATAAATGGTGAAACATGTGTAACTCACACAACTTTCTTTTATACATAATAAATATATAGATCCTAGTGTACACCCTGTTAAATCATTAAATTAACAGAGTGAAACACACTACAAATACTTACTGCAAAAAACATATTCATAATTAATAATTACTCAATAAATGTCTATTCAGACAAAGACACACGCACACTTGCAAGCACACAGACACAAAGTCACGCAATAACACGCGCGCCGGTTCTACAGTTACATGAATACCCAGAGAAGGAAAAGAAATTTAATCTCAACAAAAGGCTACCTATGCTACTAAATGTAGTCAAACTTACCGTGAGATCATACTCATCGCAGTTGTCGGCCAGTGGCCACCTTATGCCATCGAAGTGTTGTCCATGCATGACCAATTTTAAGTTTTCCCGCCAGCCAAGGTCATACGGGAAAACAAAGGGCGGTAGGTTGTGCTCGGCTCGCCTCATCACAGCCTTATCCATGATATAGTCTTCGATTGTGGTGCGGTTGGTAAGGATGTTCTTTATCTGAAGAAAACGAAATGTTCAATGTCAGTTAAAGCATTTTACTCCATTTATTACCTGCTTTATTAGCGGTACATTGTAGGGGGAGCCCAACTAGTTTTGGAACTAAACAAGGGTTTCCTCAAGAGACGTCACAGTCAGTCTCTAGGAGATTACCCCGCAGACTTAAGAGAAAAGTACCGAGAGTAAAGCCACTTTTAAAAAGCATGGTTTTTAAATTGCTAACATAGAAACATATTTTAAGAAGTTTCATTCTTCCATGCTTCTACTATTATCTATGAGCCATACAGAGTCTCGGTAGGACATAGGCCAAGGGGCATAATGTATAATGAAGTAATGAATAGCAACCCCATCCTGTATGCTGCAAAAATTACCAAGCCGGAAAGACAATCAAGTGAGTGTTTATGTTTCTTCCTTTCTTTGGTACCACTTGGTACCCACCACACGATAGGCGAGTAGTGTGGTGGATGCAGTGTCGCGCGGTACATGCAAACTGGCAGACTGGTAGACTGGCAGACTGGCACCTGTATATAGAGTAAGGCGCCACACGCCAGCACGACGCCGATGGCCATGCCCAGCGCGAGCAGCGACAGCAGCAGCGTGGCCAGCGTCAGGAACACCAGCGGCTCGGAGCCCGTGCCGTGCCGCATGTAGTGCACGCGGTGGATCGCGTGGTATAAGCAGATCGATAGTACCTGCGGACATATATCATCACATCGTTTTATAGGTAGTATTACTTTTACGGTTTGAACGGGGGGGTTTGCGTTCAATGGTGGTGGTTTTCACCCAACATTGATATTGATTTCAATTTATGCAACTAGTTCACTGGAAAGAGAGTTAACCAGTCGGTCAGACTCATTTGAAACGATTATTGGCCTCCATAGTAGAAGCGTATCTTTATATGCAACCTCAGGCAGAAGTCAAGCTTGCCTGAGGTTGTGTTTAGATGTCCATGGTTGGCAGCAAATAATAAAAAAGAAAAAGTAACCAATATTAGTAGACCTTAAGGTTTACTGTATCATACACTATTAATAGTGTATAAAAACATTTTTATGACAAAGTGCTTAATAGGTAAATACACTATGTTAAAAGGATATATTGAATTTCTTACTATGCTAGCATGTAGACACCCAAACACCGCACAAATTAGGAACTTAGTGAAAGAGTAGTGGTTGTAGTGGCCCACACAAGTATTGATCCAGGGACAGTGGTGATCCATCTTCATTACGCAATTACCACCTAAAAACAAAAGGAATTCTACTATAATATTATCCTCTTTTTAAAATTTTCAGAACTTTAGTCCCAGCAGTATTTTCTAAAGTATTAAACAATTAGCTTGTCATACTGTAGCGACCTTCCGCTACTATTCAAGAGATGGCGCCACGGGTATTCCTGAATCACGCTATCGAAGTTTTCGGAATATCCTACCATATATACAAGCTCCAAATTGAGTCAGTGGGAGCGCAGATCACTTCGCCCGGCGGGAGATCTCCCTTTGCCAAAATACTACCATAGATAATGCTAACTGTATCGGAACGGAATATTACGCACATTTGCAGTAAAGCGTACAGGAACCTAGGATTTGATTTGAGAGATTTAGTTTCTATTATGTATGTACTAGGATAATTTTAATTTTATAGTTTATTATGATAAATTATTGTATTGTAGTAAGTTTAATAGTACCCAGTAATAGTAAATTTAGTAATATTTATTTTAAGAACCGCCCCCCTGTCGAATTGGGCTTCCTGTAAAGACAGAGTGGGAGATTTTATAAATAAATAAATAATAAATAAATAATAATAACAATAAATAACTCTACTAGGTGTTACATAACAGTCAAAAGCGAAGGATTTAAATAAATGTTATGTATTTAAAATGTAGAAGCATGCATTGTATTTGCTGAAGTAGAATCCAAGCAAGATTGCTACACCTGTATAGACATGCAGTTCAGGAAAAAGGTGAAACCGGATGTGAGATGGGACCACTACATAGTAGCAAATGCACTAAACATTAGATTTGATGACACGCATGACGTAATGCCATACCATTTCAATCTGGCATAGTATATAATCATATACCAAACCGGATTGCCAATTGGAGGGTCCCAGATTTGATTCCCCACAAAGCAGAAATTTAAATGATGAGTTTAAAATTTCTGTTGGCGGTCTGGGTGTTTGTGTTTCTGTCTTTGTGTGTCCATGGCCATACTGTGGGTAGGGTAGTTATATCCTGTGAGTGTGAAACGTTATTTATTGTTATTTATTTATTAAATACTTTGCTCAACCGTTTTGGTTTTGTTTAACTACTTCAATTCAATAACTCAAGTATTATGTATCAAAGTATGTACTTAGTTTTTACATTTCCGACAATGATGAGATCTTGGTGCCTTGTAGCCATTGCACACAAAACAAAACTGCAGGAACTTTGTGTCAGCTTCATTGTCCTGAAATGAAAAATTATAATATGTTTTGATATTATTGTCAATAAGACATCTATGACAAGTAAAAAATGAATACTTTAACAAATTCCCATAATAGTGATGTTACCATTATTTTAATAATATACACAATTACACACTGTACTTTAAAGAAATATAAATAGTATTAGATATTAATAGTAGTAAGATGCATTACCATGGCCATATTCATTACTTTATGGACATAATAAATATACCATTGGACCAATGTCTTTTTGTATTAGAATACAATGCTGCTGCAGTATTTCTGTTATTTGATTTTGAACCAAAACCAACAATTACCTGAGTAAAAGGTCAACTGTGCTGCCTATAGATTATTATTATTATTATTATGTATATTCTGTTTAATTTCTCTCCAAAGAGGTTTTTACTATTTACACGGGCCTTAGCCAAGTGTAAAAGGTTTTCCTAAATTAAGTCGATTTACTCTAAGTTTAAAAATTTTCGGACTATTCTACAAGTATTGAGGATGGCTGCTTTTTGTAATGTGTGTAAGGTGTGCGGGTGAATGTTTAATGTTTTTAAGCTACTTAATAATGTTTTTGGAATAACACCAGTAGTATATTACTACTGGGACTATATTAAATGTTTGTACCTGCCACTGTTTTCTTATTTCTATAGCTAAGTCTCTGTACTTCGTTAGCTTTTCTGAGATTGCAGATTGGAGGTTATGTGTATTCGGGACAGCTACGTCAATGAGGTAAGCAATTTTGTTTTGTTTGTCGTATAATGTGATATCTGGCCTATTGAAATGGATGGTTCTGTCCGTTAAAATAGTCCTGTCCCAGTATAATTTAAAATATTTATTTTCTGAATATTATTATAGAAGTTTACATGTAAATTCATGGATTTAAATAACCATCTAACTCACAACCAGTAACCACTATGAACAGCAATCATAATAAAAAAGGACTCACAGGTTTCCAGCCCTTGGGTACAAAACCAGGGCCTTCAAACAAGCTCATAAGGAAGTGGTACAGTGTAAAAGCAGACAGCAATAAGAACATTGTTGCGTGCAAGGACCCACTGAAGCTCTCACTGGGTGGCCACCACATGCCAATCAGGTGTATCATATCCCAAGTAATTAGTTTTATTATACCTGAAAAAGATTAAGAAATTTTTAAATCCACTAACGGTCTGGTTCCCTAAGATGGCAACACCATCATATAGTGATTGTAATATTACTGCAATTTTTACAGTTAAAAAATATGGAAAGTTCAATCACAGTTTTAAACAACCACCTATTTGAAACATATATGACTGAATTTGATATGCAAGACTAATGGGACTACTTTTGTTTAGGTTTAATAAATTTCTTAGATAACAAATTATCATCAGAAGAGGAAAATATGGAGGAAAATAATTTATTCAAACATGTGGGAAAGAAGTTAGAATTTGAATTAAAGCTGGAATTTTGTCATGCTTGCTGCTCTGGTTGTAGTTGGAACTTATTTTGTTGATTTCAAAACAATAAAATGGCTTCACCACTATAAAAAAAGTTTAACAACTCTCCAGCACCACACGAAAGAGCAGTTATGAAAAAAGCAGCACAGCTTTTTGAAGTTAAGGTTCTTCTTGGAAACCATGCTATTTTGTTCACATAGTCAACATTCTATAATGTCTGTTATATGATGGAGTATAAGTGGAGGCCTCTATTAGGTGTCTCTTGCTAGTATAAAGTAGCCAGTCAGGAGCGTAAAGACTGAGATCCAAATTGCTTTCTACTGGATAGTTTGGCGGGACGTTTGCATTATTTATGCATGTAAATATCTGAATAAACGATTTAAAATAAATAAAAACTTACAAAGAACGGCCAACGGCCCCCAGTGGCACAGTCTTCGAAAAGACATTTCGTTTGATTCCTTATTTCATTTATAATCTATTGTTATGGTAATTCTTAACATATTTAACATACATTTTGACTTAATAAACTATCACAGTTCTAGTTTTCATCCACCAAATTTTGTATTCTCCTGGCGCCCGGCAAGTTCCTTAGAAGTACCTCAAACTGTCTACCCAGAAGGAACATTCAAAATTCATATAAGTTATTGATTTCAAGCACTGAGATGATAATCCTTCGCAGGCCGCTCAGCTGTGATATGAATTTCAATATTTATTTTTAAAGTTTTCAATCATGATTTCCTTTTCCATTTTCCATGCATGAATCAATCAATAACGTAGTGTGTAGTGTTTAATTTCTCTATGCAATCAATTTTTTTTTTTTTAAATATTGTTTTACGGCATTGGATAAAAATCCTTTCAGCCATTCAATATTTACTTTTCAATTTTAATAATGGCGTCGCAAACTCTGTGCATATTGCCAGCTTCAAGTAATTTTTTTGCATTACTGTAGTCGTAGAAAAAAGTCAGTTAGTCGTCAGGTATCAGTCAGTCTAGTCAGTCAAATGTTCAAGTAAAGTGATGGCTACTTTACCAGAACATGTCCGATGGAATTTTGGAGGCAAGCCGAAAAAACATGTTTTCGCACTGTTATTTTATTTCACAACACTCGTGCACTATCATTAACCTATATCGAGCAAAATGCCATCAACTTTATCCGATATAACTCAAAAATACACTAAGAAAATGAAAATAAAACAAGAGCACAACTTGTTCCTTCAGACTTCCCGCCAAAACTCCTACATGACGTTACATATTGACACTTGGAGCTTTGGCGGGAAGTCGAAAAAGACAAATTGGAGTTTTGGCGGGAAGTCGAAAAAGACTTATTGGGCTCTTGTTTTATTGGCGAAAGAAAATCTACATATAAGGAGTTGATATCCTCATTATATTAATACATATATTGAGATAGTATCAAATATCTGCTTGTAACGGTTCCAACACTACAATTAAAAAACTTTTTTTGTATGGGGACCCCCCTATATTTTACTTTTTTTATTTTTAGATTTTTTCCTACGCTTACACACAATTACCGAGCTAGATTCCAAATAATTTCATCCTTCTAGGTCATCTGGAAGTAGGTTAGGTTTACGTACTATATGTCAGTCAGTGCTAAAATTTATGATTTTTTGACCTTCAAACTGTTTGAGCTAGCTTCATGAAATCTGGGTTTCTAGATGTCCTTATAGATATTATCAAACACACGTAGTTTTATGTGTTTACGTTAAATAGGTTTTGAGTTATAGAAGGGTCAAAAGTGGCACCAAGTGTAATATTACTCCCGGCGGCGCTGGCTAGCCATTTCCTTTGCTTGAACTTGGCTTGACACGCTACCGCGTGTCTAGGTACCTTGATGCTCCTCTAAGCCGTAGATAGAGAAACTAACTGGCAACACCATAGATTAATATTGTGGCAACACATTCAGGGTTAAGATAAGATATTTATTCTTATGGTTAAGTTAAATAAATACATAATAAAAATTGTTTCATAGGTTACAAATTCCAATCAGATTTTACATTTAAAGTATAGTCTTATTAAATTATTATATTGTTCATAAATTATGCATATAACACTTATTGAGTTTAAAAGAAGAACGTGACCGTTCTTAGCTTAGCCGGTCTTGGTCTTATTTCTTTGTATAAAAACTCGACAAAACATTTGGTATTCGTAGTATTATTTATTCATATGGTATTGGTATAATTTTCAAATTATTGAATGGTAACATCGTATACCACGTCACGCAGGCAGTTGTCACATCACATCACATCGCGATATTTTTGTGGCTCTTTTGGGTGTGTGCTTTCTTCATGTGTGTTGTGCTACTTATGTGGATTATTAGGTGATATTCTTCTTTTTACCGGGTAAGTTTTGATGTTCTACGTATTTTTCCATAATACCTGTATTTTACATAAAATATGCACTTTTATCACTGACTACGAAGACCTGCGTAAATTGTCACCCACCGGTGACTACAAAACTAGTGGCAATGCTTATGCTAAAGAATTTTATGAGAAAAATCCTAGAATGGCGCATAATAAAGCTATAATGTTAAGGTTTTTATGCGTTTAATCGGAGCTTCAGTCACTAATAATCTCGTAGTAAAGTAAATGTCACGCGGCTAGCGCTGAAGCGATGGTCGTCAAACGACAGTGGAAATTGTTTGCGAATGTTCCTTACACGTCGTTTTCTCGTTGCAGATAGAGATCCAAAGCCGCCAAGATGCCGAAATCGGTAAGTTAGTGATTGTTTATCTGCTATCACTTGCGTATCGTAAGGTTACATGAATGGCACGACATGGAGCGTAGCGTAGTTTGCGCTGCGTGTTTTTACTGATTTCACCATTGCAATGTGCTCAAGCAGCATACTCAATAGGCAAACATTGCATCTCAATTCTCAATGTGAGATGAGTGTAAAACATTAATACTTTTGGACTTGGCAAGACTAGTTGTATTGAGTGCTCTTGTTTGTATGATGCAGGTACATTAAAAGTAAAAGTGTTCAGGTATTGAGTTAACATGCTATGATAACACTATGTCGTAACATCAAAGAATTTTATTATTGGCTATCACTTTAGTAACATGATAAGATGATGATAATGGTAATAAGATATAGTTTTATTTATCAGTTTTTCTATTGAGTAACTTCTTAAAATTAAAATGCCCTCTGATTCTAATTGGACCTTTTAAAACTTCCATACTAGAAGTAAATTTCAGCAATAAGATGTAATGAGATATTGATTATGATAAAATTAAATGAATTTTGGAGTCATAATTTGCAAGGTTTGCATTAATTTAAACAACTATTGAAAGAAGTTAAATCATAATCATCATCAGCCCATATCAGCTCACTGCTGGACATAGACCTGTTCCAAGGCGTGCCACTGAGCCCGAACTTTGGCTCTAAAATATTGAAAAAATGACAACTAAATACAGTGAAATTCCAGTGTTATCAGGGTCCACAATGTTTATAAAACAGGTTTTGGCAATTTACCCATTGATAAAGTCTTTAATTATAAAGTATGCTTATCATCTGAAAAACAACTACCATTGATGCATAATGTTATGGTGACACATGTATTTTGTAGATAATATCAAGCTGTATGTTTATTGAACACATAATTTTTAGTAAAGTGTTAATGATAAGACTTTCATATTTTAATTAAACATTAATTGGAAATTAACTAAATATACCAGAATTTAATTTATAGCAAAAGTTTTTTTGGAAAAAATTATAACGATACCTTAATTGGCAAACCTGCTAACTCCATATGGACAAATTTTTCAGGAGACACTAAAAATGTTATTACTTTTCTTGTGAACAAATCATAAAAAAATCTAAAATACCATTGGTAGATATTATTGTAAGCTACTATTATTGATACCGTATAATCCTTTATATCTTTTCATTACAATAATACCGCATTTTTAGGAGTTGTTCATTTGTCCTTTCCTGTAAAAGTATGTGGTTTTGGAGTTAGCTGGTTTGCTGGATAGATTAATTTAACAAATAGATTTTATTTTGTATTTAAATAAAAGATTTTATTTTGTATTGAAATAAAAGATAATCACACTTATAATATAATCATTTAATGTATAAAAGACATCCATCCATCCGTCCATCAGCCTTTTGACGTCCACTGCTGGACATTGGCCTCTCTCAGTCGGTGCCAGTCCATCCGGTACTGTACCCTGTCGATCCAGCAGTTTCCCGCTATCTTCCTCAGGTCATCAGTCCACCTGGTCGAAGGGCGACCTGTGCTCCTTTTGCCAAGACGTGGTCGCCATTCGAGGACTTTTCTTCCCCATCGGTTGTGAGCCCTACGAACGATGTGGCCCGCCCATTGCCACTTCAGCGCACTTATTCTACTAGTTATGTTGGTGACTTTGTGAGAGCCAAATTGACCCGACACTATACAGAAGATATCCCGGACGAAATTAGGGGAGCCCTTAATCAGTTTAAAAACAACAAAGCACCGGGAGATGATGGTATCACATCAGAGCTGCTGAAGGCTGGAGGGAAACACCTCCTAGTGGCGCTTCAAACTGGTCGATACCGTCATCAGTAGCAGATCTGTCCCGGAGGCGTGGAGCAGAAACGTGGTGCTTTTGTTGTTCAAAAAAGGTGACAGAGCCCTTTTGAAGAACTATAGATTACTCTCTTCTTCTTCTTACTAATCGTATTGCGCGCAGGCTAGACGACTTCCAGCCTCCCGAACAAGCCGGATTCCAAAAAGGCTATAGTACCATGGACCACATACACACGTTGCGACAGATTATACAAAAGACCGAGGAGTATAATTTGCCGCTATGTATTGCGTTTGTGGACTTTGAGAAGCCTTCGATTCTATCGAGACCTGGGCTGTGCTAGAGTCTCTCCAGCGGTGCCGGATTGACTATCGGTACATCGAAGTATTCATGTGTTTATACAAAGCCGCAACCATGACAGTCCGAGTCCACGACGGAAGCACTGGACCTATTCCAATGCAGCGCGGAGTACGACAAGGGGATGTTATATCCCCGAAGCTGTTAACCGCTGCACTGGAAGACATGTTCAAGCTGATGGAGTGGAAAGGGCCGGGTATAAACATCAATAGTGAACACCTCACACATCTTCGATTTGCCGATGTTATAGTACTCCTGGCGGAGAACCTTGAAGAGCTCAGCACTATGCTAGGTGACCTCCATAGCGCCTTACAACGGGTGGGTCTTAAGATGAACATGGACAAGACGAAGATCATGTCTAACGTCCATGTCACACCTATAACGGTCGTTGTTGATGGCACTACTCTCGAAGTTCGACGTCGTTTACCTAGGACAAGCGATCCGTAAGTCCAGTTTCGAGAGAGAGGTAACTCGTAGAATCTAACTCGGTTGGGCAGCGTTCAGGAAATTACAAAGTGTCTTCTCGTCCAAATTTCCTTAGTGCCTGAAGTTGAAAGTTTTCGAGCAGTGTGTGTTGCCAGTGATAACGTACGGCGCTGAGACATGGTAATTTACAGTTAGCCTTTTCCATAAGCTCAAGGTCGCTCAGCGAGCGATGCAGAGATCTTTGCTTGGTATTTCTCTACTCGACAGAATCCGTATCGATAAAATCCGTAGATGAACGAAAGTTACCGACATAGCTCTCAAAATTTGCAAGCTGAAGTGGCAATGGGCAGGCCATACAGTAAGGAGAACCGAAATCTGATGGGGAAGAAAGGCTCGTCTCGAATGGCGACCACGTCTCGGCAAAAGTAGTACAGGCCGCCCTCCAACCAGGTGGGCTGATGACCTAAAGAAGACAGCGGGAAGCCGCTGGAAACAGAAGGCGCAGGACAGGGAGGAGTGGCAAACGTTAGGGGAGGCCTAAGTCCAGCAGTGGACTACGAAAGGCTTGACTTGTATTTACTTACAGGTGTTTTTAACACTTCTTCTCATTTTCGCGTTTTAATATTATGTTTCTTAAATAAAACGTGGAGCGATATCCTAACACGACTCGGACGCTACACAAAATGGCCGACTTAGTGGAGTTGACTGTCAAAATCGTAACATTCTGTTACACTTGGAGTTGGCTGATATTCGAATAGCGATTTATGAAAAAAATTGGGATTATATTGGAGTTGTCGTTTTAGCAAATCACGCCACGTTACTGTTGCGTACTATCTGAACAAAAAAAAATTTTTGGCCAAAAGTGGAGTTGACTGGTTTGCCAATTAAGGTATCGATAAGTTATTTTTTTTAAATCTGCTTTCTCTTATTAACTCACTAATGTTATAATTTGCCCTTGGCTCAGTAACATCCTGAATGACTAAGCATTCGACTGAGTGTCCTCAATTCTTATCTCTGGCAGGGTAAATTACAACTGCTGTTCTATTGCGAGCCTTAAATGAGCTATTAAAGTGACTAATTGCTTCTTAATACTATGTGGACAATCTTAGCATTTATTTTATACATCCAATTAACTGATGATAAACTAATTAATGAGATCAATGTGAACCTTTTCATTTTTATATCTATACACAGCAAAGGTGGTTAATCATTAGCTCTTGTCTCTATGCCCTAGTGATTTTGTACAATGTCCTAATATAAAAATGTTGTATAGTAGGTCATACCAAATTCCAAAGGTACTGTAACCTATGAAGATAAAAGTTTTAAAGTTTATTGGCTACATAAAAACAAAATGTTTTTTGAGCTTTATTGCAATATGTATAATATGGATTGTAGATATTAAATCATAACTAAACAAGTATATAATGAACTTCACTAAGCAAAACAGCTGGAGAGCTGTCACTTCAATGAACTGTTGGCGAGATGCCAGCTGTAGTAGAGAATGAAGCTTTTTTGAATGAGAGTCCTTACCCTCATTGTAACTGTTCCTTCTGTGATTCCTGTTAATTTAAAAATAGAAAATGTAATTTTTATTTACAAAGTATATCAACAAATAACATTGTTTTTACATGGTACTAACTTAAAATATTAGTATTTCTCTTACTATATTTAAAATCACTTTAGAACACTGTCTTTTACTACTGTGATACAACACTATTACATGAAGATAAGAACAGATGTTAAATGATGTATTGTTTGTAATTTTGTGAGATACTTTGACAACAGTCACAACATACAATCTAAGCAAGAGTATTACTGACTCTAAGACAGTTACTGGTCATTAGCCATTTAAATGTAAAATAATATAATAATAATGTATTTGGTATACCAAATAACTTAAGACTGTATTTCAAGCTAATTGTTAATTTGTTATTCATTTGATAAGAAAATAAAACAGAGGATTTGCTTTAACTCCATTTGCACTATATGATCTATTCAAATAAAGTAAAAATTAAATTAAAGGTCTATACTACAATACATTTATAATGCTAAACAATCTTAAAACTACTGAACTTTACTTTAATAGTTTTAAGTGTAACAGAAGCTAAGTAAGAATGAGAGACTAAAAATTCATCAATTGACTTATAACTGAATAATAACCTTATTTCTTTCATAACACTTTCAATATTTATTTTTCAGATTCTTGATTTTATAACTAACGTGCTTGACAAAAGCGCGGGCAATGCCTTGGTTAGTCATGGTTTGCTGACAAAATGTTTGTGTGATATGTTTTAGATTGCATTTGCCTGCAATGGTGCTTTTGCACATACATAGTTTTTTTTTCACATGCTAGTGATATTGTTTAAAGGCCTTTTGTACTGTTTAGAAAGGTACTGTTAGAATTATTTAAAAATTTGAAATTCAGGTCAACCTCTTATGAAGACAGAAAGATTTTTCTCATCAAAATTTAATCAAATACAGTATATTTTGAACTAGGACTACAAAGTGGGTAACCCTTAGACAACCATTAAGGATACACCTAAAACTGCACTAATAACCAAAGTGTGTATTTAATAACTTTGCTAAATCTATTAAAGAAATAACTTTCTTTACCAGTTAAAAAGGTATAGTTAGTATAAAAGGCCTATAAACATACAAATTGAATAGTTATGGTGGCTACTCATAATAAAATGTTTTATCAGCCCTTATCACATTTGTATGATAAGTGTGTTGTGTTGAAATACTGTGTGAGTAGTTTTGATCACACTGTTTTGGTTTGTTGTTATGTAAATAATTAGTTGTGAGTGAACATATAGCATACTTTAGTTTTATATATATATTTGAAAAGCTATCTTTTTGAGCAATATACAAACAACATAATAATATTAAACATAAATATAATATAATATTCAAACCCCATTACTGGGCTTAGGACTGTTCTGGTCTCTCGGAAATGAAAGGAATATTTGCCATTCCCATGGTCCACCACAGTGACCAAGTATGGGTTGATGGAAGTTAACTTTAACGTATTTATTTATTTACTTAACTTATATTATAAAAGTAAACATAATAGATATTTTATTATCCAATTCACTTACTTATTACACAATTTTTCTACGTAACCTTTTGCACTTTCTAGAAATACAGCAGGTTTGGAATAAAAAATGTCCAAACTAGGATTTTCAGCCAGTAAATCATTAAGCATTGTCAAGGCGCGAACGAGCGGTGATTCGCGCACCGACACCAACCTGCACGGGGAGGCACTGCAAAAAGTGGATGCCGTTGCCGGCGCGCTCGCACGTAGTTGTCCGAAACAAACAGTGATATTTGCTCGAGCACTGAGGGGTTGGAGATAGTACCTCTCACTAATTTATAAAAATACTCAAGTAATCGAACATCACGCCTAACTTGAAGGGAGTCATAACCGAGCATACCGTTAAGAAATAAGCTAGGGTAAATGTTCGGAAATCTTACAAAATAATTGTACTGCTTATAATACAGCTATTTCAAAAATATTCTTTGGAGTTTCTCCAACATGATTATATTTTTTTTCACACCATAAAGCAAAGATAAATATGCACAAAACAAATTTCTAAGTCAGAGGTGTGCATCTGATTTAGTAGCAGGGACCTCCCTATCGGAAACATGTAAGTTAACCACACTGCTAATGCTGCTTGATAAGTCTTATTATAGGTGATGGTTAACATGAGGAACCCTGCCTGCCTGACAGTCTTACGATAGAATTCAAAAGCATGTTCAATCTGCAGTACAATACTTCTTTGTAACAGAGGTTTTAGGCTAAACTAAACATTAATGACCTGATGCTTATGATTTGATTCGATGACGACGGCGACGTGTGGCGCAATGGTTACCATGCCGGACTGCCGATCGGAGTGTCCCGGGTTCAATTCTCGGCGAAGCAGAAAGTTGAATGATGAGTTTAAGTTTCTGTTCTCGGTCTGAGTGTTTGTGTTTTTATCTCTGTGTGTGTCCATGGCACCCACGACACAGGGTATATCAACCTTACTGTGGGGCTATGAGTGTGAAAAGTCATTTATTATTTATATAATATACAGGTAAGATTTTGAAATAAATTATCTCAGGTCATTTTTGCTCTACTAACTGATAAAGTTAGTGTGGACTGATGACTTCTTTCTACTTCTATGTATTTTTCGTGATCACTATACAGATACATATTAATGAACTAGCCTTCCGCCAGCGGCTTCGCCCTCGTGGACCCGTTTAATGGGTCTCCCTAGGATAAAAAATATCCTATGTGCTATTCCAGGATTCATTGCTATATTGAAATCATAGGCGTTTAGCCAGTTGCTTCAACCGTGTTGACCTTATTACCCGTTTTCACGTAGGAATGAAATATTTTCCTGCGGTAAAAAATAAATGCGGTAAATGCAGCTTTCTAATGGTGAAAGAATTTTTGAAATCGGAACAGTAGTTTTTGAGTTTATTCATTACAAACATACAAAAATACAAATCTTTCCTCTTTATAATATTAGTATAGATTACCGAGAATGCCATGTAGAAACTATACAAATGGTGATTGGTTCAATACCTGAATATTTATTTTATCAGCATACATTAAATTTTTTGTTATGTACAACCTCTTTTAGTTTCTTACTAATTTGTTTGCATTTTTGTTTGCGGTTTTGATTAAATAATGGCCTATTGTTTAATTTTGTTTTTCCGTATCTCATCTTGTAATCTTGTTTTGGGACTACCAGAGCCATGAATGTATCAGCATTGTTATGTTCATCATTTATATCATTCAAAAACTATTTTAAAATTGTTGAACCCGTTTTAGAGCATAACTATAAACAATGTAAAGTAAATTGATGGCTGCACACTTTTTTGCGTCCCACTGCTGGACACGTTCCTTTCACCATGATTGGGGAGCCATGTAGCTTAATATATGACGCTGCTGCAATGCGGTTTGGTGATGAGCCGCCTCTCCTCTGTCTTAGTGGCTAACCTGCATTCATTTCTTTTCTAGCCGCCCATAAAGCCTCCGACAAAATTTAACCTATAGCGAACAAACGGGGACCGACAGCAAAACGTGCCCTCCGAAGCACGAAAATGCAAATGAAATTTGCCACTAGTGCTCACTCATCTCACATCCAACCGCGCCCATTTAGCTTCATTGCGTCGATCGTTTGTGTTCTATGCTAGCTAGCCGCTGGGCGCTTCTTATTAAAACTTACAATAATAATTCTTCGGGCATCAACTCTGCAAGCCTAATCGGAATGCATGCAAGTGTCCAGAGAAAGTAAAATCGTTCTTATGTCATATTCATTCATCGCTTTCATATATTGAGACACCTTATAAGAAAATGCATGGCTTGCCGCTGCATTTGTCAGCTTCCCAATCACAACTCTGTTACAAATCTCAGATATGTTTGATTTTTCGATATGATGCGATTTACAAATTGAGTTATCACTTTCTTCGAATCGAAAGACAATGTTGACGTAATATAATGCTCTAATTTATGTTATACTAGCCTTCTGCCAGCGACTTCGCCCGCGTAGACCTGTTTTATAGGTTTCTCGTAGGATAAAAACCATCCTATGTTCTTTCCCAAGGTCCACTCTATCTGTGTTCCAAATTTCATTAAAATTGGTTCAGTAGTTTAAGCGGGAAAGCGTAGCAGACAGAGTTACTTTCGAATTTATAATATTATTATAGGGATTTTCACAATTGTGGAAGGCAAATCCCACTAAACTGTTGATGTTGTGTTTAGCAAACAAAGCTAAAGAATGGAGAAAAATATAGTTAAAAACTAAGGTGTCGCGCTCTCTCAGGACTAAAAAGTATAAGAAAATCAATGTGTGTGCCTAAAAAAATTGAGAGTTCCCCTCGATTTCTCTGGGATTCCATCATCAGATCTTAACGTGGTGACAATGAGACCACCTCGGAAGTACAAGCTTTCGAACAAAAATAATAATTTTGAATTTAGGTATTCAAACGACCTATCGGTGAACATATGTACATAAAAATACAAACAGGCGAACACAGTAACTCCTCTTTTTGGAAGTCGGTAAAAACTAGAAAATAATTTAATTAATCTAGATGCATTTTCCATAAGAGGCTGACGACGAAACACAGAAATAATGTTGAACGTCTACAAAGGTACCGCCAGTGAATTGGCCAATTCATTTGTGAATTTACAAAAAAAAAAGTTTTGCGATCGTTAATCAAATATTTTTGAAATCGACGTAATTATCGTACGTAAAAAAACAGCTTTAAAATGTTTTTCTCTCGTCTCTCGGAATACACATTACATAGTCCAACATAAAGTATATTTATTATAATATGTATACTTTACTCGACGAAGAGTTATTTCCGAGGCTACAGTGCTTGCTCCACTTGTCTCGTCGCGCTCGACCGAGTCCAATTCTCGTTTCCATCTATTAATATCAGGAAAACAATCAATAGTAAAATAACGATTCAATCCAACTTGTCTGAGCAAATGACAAGTGTTCCAATTTTGGTCTAGCGTGTCCTGGCTTCGTATCACTGACAACTTGCGCCAGTAATTCAATCAGCCGATTCTGTATGCTGCGACTCAAATCACAATTATCAAATTTGTTATCGTAAAATGGATCATCTTTTGTTTTCTATGACATTATTACGCGTATTCTGCGTATTATTCCAAAAGACGAGCGATCAAAAATTCCATTCCTAAAGGCGGATTACGCGAATTGATTAAGCAGGGGCCGAAACAGTTCAGTAAAATCAGTATAAGTCACTATTTTTCAACGTAGTCAGTAAAAGTCACCATTTTGAAAAATTAACATATTTTCAGTATTCCGGATTTCGAGTACAACTCACTAATTCTCGTATCATTAATGAATGTTTAGTAAAATTGTTTCGTAAACGAGAAAAGTCAAAGACTTCGTTTCATTTGTTATATTAATTAAAAAACCTATTCCTTTACGAGGATCTCAACTCCCTCTAACGAAGTTAGAGAATACTGACACTTTCTTAGCCTTAAAACTTATCTAACCGTTTACTTAATCCAATCTTTTAAAACTTGGCATAGAGTTCTCAAGGTAACATTCCTTCACTTATTTCCAATATCAATATTATTAGTATTGGCCATAACTAATTTGAGACTGAAAAATGTGCTTGACGATCTCTCAATAATTGGAAGTAGACAAAATAAGTTAATAAATGGCATTTTGAGTCCTTCAAAGCAGGAAGAGGCAAGGCATGGCGATTCCACTGATGATGCAATAGCCGTGTCCGGCTGAGATCGGTAGCTATCAGAAGCGTCAATGAGGTATTCAGTGGCAGAAGTTCCTAACCGGTAGAAGACCGATAGAACTTCAGAACAACAGAAGATGGAGGAACTAACTAACTACAGAAATGGCGACAAATCAAAGAAACAAACCAACTTTTGGCGTCTCTGTGCCTCAAAGCCTTTTAAGTTAAGATTAGTCACGCCAGTCTAGACATTAATAAGGCTTCCTATAAAAGCTGGTGGGTCAAGTTGAAAGCCTGAAATTGTCTTAGAGTTGAAGAACGCAGCGAGAACGACGAAATATCGTCCAAATAGTGTACTATCTGACACTCTAAGGACATTGCATAGCATTTCTGTAAACATCAAAAGCTACTGTCTGACACTCGAAAGACATTGCATAGCATTTCTGTAAATATAAAAGCATCAACGTCATCGGTCGCTCAGTTATATGACAAATGTTGTCATTCAATTGTGTAATGCGAAGGTACTAGTACATGGATGTTTGCAGTATGCCGCTCATGGCAGAGGAAGGAAACGAGAAAGTGGGCCACGCGTTATCTCGTTAGTGGACACTGCACCCATTGCGCACTTTTAGCTCCACTTACGTGCATACAAGTACATGCACATTCTACGTTCGTAGATACATACTTACTGGTCGTTTTGAATTGCCGGATATAGCCGCTTTGAATTTAAACCGATTTTCCTCAACTTTAGGGAGTGTTGCCACTTAGCACAATTAAAAATGCATTAACACAGGCGCGTGCAGTCCGCGAGAGCCTCGCGTGTAGTAAGTAAGAGTGTAGTTATCATCAAAATACCAAATTGTGTGACGTAAACGTTAGATAACACCTGTTGACTGTGTAATTGATATACGTACAATTCGAGTAACTTTGAACATTTTTTACGTTATTTTTATTATTAAAAATGATTTCAATTTATGACACCTTTATTTTATTGAATGAAAAGTGTCCTTTTGAGTTGGTTTTTTTTCTAACAAAATAAATTTACGGAAGAAACAACAGAACTACCCATAATTTCCCCTAAATCTCGAATTTTAATTTATCATTAATTTTGGGTAACTTTGAATTTTTTTTTTCAGAAAGTAAGAACCTTAATATTTTAAGGTTTAGGTAAAATAAAAAGAAGGTATAATTAAATTTAAAAACCTAATCTATAAAAATGACAACTACACTGACGTACATAAATAACAAATAGCTTGGTTTTGCCATATGAATCAAAGTGGACTACTTTACGATTCCAAATCAGAGCTTAAAAACTTCCAGCAACTTCACCACGGAAAAAGGCGGGAAATTTCAGAATTATGGCATTAACAGTTTATTTTTTTAATTTTCATTTGGTACAATAACATTTTAGCAATCCATTATATTACAGTTATTATATTGAAACATCAAAAGTTTCGATGTAATAAATTGTTAAATCTTTTTTCCAACTTTGTTCAAAGTTAAACGTCAATTCAAAGTTACCCGGAATGACTGTACCTAGTTTCTTTCGAAGTATTATCAAACGCATCAGTGATATCCAAATATGAAATACGTTCATAACATTAATATTCATATAAAGATGTAATGTCAGAAATTCTTAAAACTAAAGATGAAATAAAACTTATTGACAAGTACATATTTCATTACCTTAATAGGTAACGCGTAATCGTTACAATATGAAAAAGTGCGTCCCTTGAGGGAAGCGAGTAAAAATATAGCATTTTCAGGTTCATTTGCTTTATTTGTGTTGATACATAATTTTCTGTATCAACACTGCATGGACATTAACTCTCTACAACCCTGAGCGGACTTGTTCTAATTTGCTTGGAGTTTGTGTAGAGTTCATAGTGCATTTACATAAAAGTTGTAGATGAGTTATAAAAGGTATCATAATGCTATTTAGTCATCGATTGGATCACGATTCAATTTAGCGAAGAGCGGGGTAAAAAAAAGTAGCGGACGAAACCGTAGGCGGTCGTCTGAGGTGAGCGCGTCAGCCTTCGGCCTCGGGGCGCAGGCGCATCCCCGCGGCAACCGTTCGTTCAGTTCAAATTCTACCGCCGCGTCCGGCACACGCGGCTTCCGTGCCGCCCTCACCCCGTATTACCACTAAACCAGTGATTGTGACCGTGACATTTGTACCAGTGTGACCTCAAAACCCCAACACCATGGTTGCCGGCGGCAAACAGGTACATAGTTACGTAACGTTCAAAGGACGAAATCGTGCCGATTCCGAGTAATAGCCGCTCCGTGCAACGGATAATGTGGCGCTTAATAATTCGCTATTATTCGATTTGAATATTAACCGGCGTTTTATTAGACAACTCATCTAGCTAGTACTTGGACATTTCAACCCTTGGAATCGGTGTTTGGCCCTCATCTTCGTGATTGTAAAGCTATAATGGATGGCGATTATGTAATTTACTTCATTCACTTACCTACCTCACAATTTACCTAGCAACAGTTCTAGGCCACTGGATCGTCGAACGAATATTATATTAGCTGAACGGCATGATGTATGCTCAATTCATAAGTTGCGGTGATGTCATCACTAACGTAAACCCAAGATCCAAGACGGGGTCGGTTATAGTCTTATTTCATTATTTGTTTTGCCACCACGAACGGCTTTAACCGTCTTTTTATCCGCCATCCCTGTCTTCGCCTTTGGATCAAGCGAGACAGGAACGGTTTCCTGTTTCGCCAAAGCGCCCTCGCTCTCGATTTCATTGGAATAAAATTTCTGTTGTCGAGAAAACGGCGTACTCGTGATGGTGAATTAAAACATTGTGTTTCAATGTTGTTATCGCCTCAACCTCTTTTATGGCTATAATAACCATGTTATTAGATTCATATTGTTTTGTTCCTACATGGAAATTTGTGATGTCATGTTTCGTACAAATATGAGTATGACTGAAGCAATCATGACTATATTGTAATTTATCTAATCTACCAATGGCTGAAACTATATTTTTATTTTTCGGCTTTGTAGATATTACGTAGATACTTAGTAATAATAGTAATATAATAATAGATATCGTAATTATCTATCTTACACAAATTATGTACCGTTAAGGTCACAAACAGAGTAATATCATATAAAACAAAAGCCTATAAATCTTCCATTACGATTCGATGTTGGCTGCACAATGAGTTAAATTCATCGGTGTACTTGTACCGTCGGATGAATCTTCAAGGCTTTTCCTTATCTATCCAAAAGCTTGTTTACCATTTGTCTATGAACAATCATCACCTACTACATTACCTGCACTATAGAAATTTAACTTTATCCTTCTCTCAATTAAAATTTTACAAACCATAGCAACAAATTTCTTTAGCCTATCAAATCGTAAATAAAGTGTCATATTTTAAATATTTTAATTCAGTGGAATAATACAATTATAATTTACCGTTGCTATTAAAACTAGTGACTTTCACTTCAACTGAGAATATACTACATAATAAAACCATAAATTGTTCAGTATTATATTGTGAACTTTATTCTCTTACTAAGTAGGTATATGACAATATTTATGTCATTAGTTTGAAAAACTTAAGTATCTTCATTAGAATATAATATAATATACTATCTTCTTGGTGTTATTTTTTATTTCATTTGTCTTCCATCGTACTGTGTATGAATAATTTATGATTTTTTATATTATGATTCTAAGTTATGATTATCAAGATATTCCAGACCTTTTATTATTCCTTTCTGCATTCAGCGAGCTTAATGATCACTTGCAACGTCATTTATTCATTACGTTATCGTTGTACTTGAATTCAATTTGACGGTCGACATGCTCGCTGCCCATGTGGGGCTGTTTCACTCCGTTTCACTGGCTGCGATTTCTATACTCTCTACCGATTCTCACTTACGAGATTTGACACTTCTAAAGTCTCCACAAGGTATAACTTTTCATTGCACTTTTCTCGACATTTCCCGTCATTCGACTTACTACCTTACTAACTTACTACCTTATCCCCAAGTGGTGCATAGTCTACGTTAGAATTCATCGATTCGTCATTTTTATCTACAAGCAATGCCTGGCCTACGAAAGAATTCATCGGTTCCTCAATTTGATCCACAAGTAATGTCTAGTCTATGTTAGAATAGAACCCATCGGTTTTCAATTCGATTTCAATGAATTACTCTACGTTCTCCAACCTCTATCGTTACGATTATACTCGTAGCAAGAGATATTAATCGTGAACTTGCTGAAATAGTTTGTCCTTTATCGCTACTGATAACATCATAATAGCTTATATAAGTTATTTGCAATTTCATATTAAAGTCTGTTTTATTTCACGTACATGTTACTTCACGTATGATTTCTTTTCTCGGTGTTAGAAAAAAAAAATCAAATTAAATAAACTTGATAGCTAGCGAAATTTGCTAAATTTGGTGCTAAGAAATAAAATGTAGCCGTATACTGAAGTAAAAAATCCATATGAATCTTTGAGAAACGCCAACATAGTCATGTCCTAGAAAATATCATTAGTTACTACAAAACATGTTACAAATAACGTTTATGTTCCAAATAAGACTATTATGTAAAAAGCGTATCCACTATTATAGTAAAGGTGCACCATTTACCACGTGTCATACAAGTGCCACCTGCCAAATCACACCTGTTCACCACCCGCCTTTCAACCCCTGCACCCTCAGTGGATCGGTCGATCCTGTTTCTTCTCTTTCTCTTATGTTAGAAGAGAGTGAGACGCACTGTTCATATTAGCTTGAAAATAATGATCTAATCGGTTGTTTTTGGACCTTTTTAGATACTACAATATAATTTACCTACTTTACTACATACTTTTATTTTAGGAATCAAGATAATGATAAGTGTTGATAAAGGTGTTAATTTTATATATTTACGTAATAGCTTTGGATTTTTAATTTATAGTCTGAATTTATTTCAAAATATATAATTCAAGTATGATGACTATTAAACTAAAATACAACAAGCTAGTCGACCTAAATACTTCTGTCCTCAATAAACGGCTAAGGACAGGATTAAAAAGCGAGTAACGCTTGTAAATCACACTGCCAGCAGTACAGGGGACGATAATCTAATTAACAATCGACTGTACCAGTTACATGAGAATTACTTTCGTCACTTGTCTTTCTTACTTTAGTCATGTTATGTAGTAATTCATTTAACTATCATTTTAACAGAATGACAGACAGGCGTCTTAGCTGTTGTTTTTTTAATTACTAGTTGCCTACTATGTCCAGCAATCGTTTGTTTTTTAAAGTTATCGAATAGCCTATCATAACGTTTGCTAACTAAACTGCAATTCCGCTTTACCTGATTGGTGATCTGATGATATTCGAAGACTTAAATTAGTTTGTGTTTGAATAATTCCCAGCCCAGAACGGCTGATAAAACTGGAAACTCTTTTTGAAAATCATTCTATTATGATAACTATAGAAGCGAAAGTAATTGAGGGATAAACAAAAAAAGCGAGAGAGTCGTTTCGTACTTCATTATGACAGAGACTTTTTATATAAGGATTACGTATTTCATAAATTATTATTTTCATAATTGTGAAGAATTTTTTTATGCCTTGATTATAATTACACCGTTCGCCTTGAACGCTGTACATCTAACAGATACAGAAGTACTTCCCGTTAGTACAAAAAGTGATTTGTACGTTACGTGTGTTGCGACTCATGGCTGCGACGTGCGATTATTTGTCACTAATTTCAGCCATAGATGTCCAAGATTTGTCAAATTCAATTCTGTATATTGAATTGCTATTTTTATATATCTCTTCTGGGTGAGTAGATTCGTCAACAACTTCAGTCATAGATTCTATGTCCAGTCCATGTATTATCAAAGTTGTCCGTATTGAATTGCTATCTTTATATTTCTTGTAGATTCCTTTAATTGTCAACTTTGAACTCGAATTTTTAGATAGCAACACAATGATTTTTAAATCCCTTGTTATCTTGGTTTTGGAACCAAACTTAATAATTCATGGTGTCGTCAACCGTGAAATAATCCTATCAATGACGTAAGGCTGAACAAGTACTTTATAATATAATTCTTCACTTGTAATTTTTATATTTCTATACCCGGCATTAAGAATAATATAAGGCTTTTTAATTTTTTTAAAGTGGCTTGGAATTTAAATCAAGAATCATCTGTTCTGAGTACTGAATTAAGTATTGAGAACATGCTGACATGTCTATTTATGTCTCGGAAGACACACATGGGAGCCACTTGCTTTCAATTCTGTTCGCCATATCCATACATAGGGCAACAAATTATTACATCATCTTATAGATAGACTATAGTATAAAGTACACGCTAGTACAGCATTTTTTCCACACGCTTTAATCACTTTAAAAGTAAAACTTTTGCAGGTTATTTCAGCTTTTACGACTTTCAATATTTTGTGTTGTTTTTACAGACACTCTCAATAAAGGTAGAAAAAGTTGATATGGCTTCCGGACCGACATAAGCAAATCGCTCTAAAGCTATTCTGTGTGGCTTAAATATAAGGATTTATTATTAATTTAAATTTATAAAGAAATTGACTACAATGGTACTATAATATTCGACAAAATTAAGAAATATTTTAAAAAACGGTAAAAAAAGCAACGGGTTGCACTCCGCTAGTGCCGGCAGAAGTGAAAACTTGAACATTAACGTTGTGCATTTTTGATATTTTGGAATGGTTAGGGAATAATTTCGCACGAATTACTTTTATTTTATCTGTATTATTTTTCATCTAGTATTTTCAGTAAGTTTTCATCTAGTATTTTTATAAAGTACTCACTCATTTTCTTTCACTATTTCTTCGTCACTTTTTTCATTAATAGATGCACTTTGTTCAATGTCCATATTTTAAATACTTGATATAAACGAATTTTACAAGTATAGACAGTCGTGCAAAGGCAGGCGCTCCTTGTATTGTGGTCGTGCCGTCATCAGCTGTCACCCCTCCGTCTCACGAATATTCGACCAGGCCACGTGTCCTAACGCGAGCATTTTTTACCCATCCCAAAAAAAGTGCACAACGCCGCTAAAGAAGTTTTCACTTCAAAAATTAATTAAAAAATATTAAAATTTGGTAAAACTATATACGGCGTAAGTACTCGAGAGACAACAATGATGTCATCGTATATCTCCTCTGTTTGATTATCCGAGAATGCTGAGATGCACTTCTTCATACACTGGCGGTGACTATGTTATTTGTAAAGAGTTAATATTGTAAATTATACCTAGCTACATCATGCGTGCTTCATGCCATAACTTCGTTTATGGTAGCGGTTTTTTTATAATAAAGTTGAGGTAATTTACAGTACCATATTAAAGTCAAGGCTTTCCTCACTTACGTTTTAGGTTCAAAAATTATAAAGAAGCTTTAATTTCTAACATCTGACGCTACTTAGTTATTATAGTCTGTTGTCTGTTTGCCTGTTTTCTACTTCATCTTGAATTGATAATATTTTTGTTGAAATATTGTATTTCAGCTGTATCAGAAAACGACAACTTGTTAATTTAATGATAATGTAGCCAATTTACTAGAATTCATCGTTTTCAGTTGAAAAAATTCCGTAGCATTATAATCGGTCTTGCTCGCATGTCTTGGCCTTTGAGGTTCCCTTGACACATCTTGCCACGCGCACCGCTTGTAGTGATGTATATTGTATTTTTATGGGATCAACCTAATACAATTTTTTGTTGCTTCATTTTTAGAACATTCATTTGAGGTTCCCTTGACACATCTTGCCACGCGCACCGCTTGTAGTGATGTATATTGTATTTTTATGGGATCAACCTAATACAATTTTTTGTTGCTTCATTTTTAGAACATTCATTAAATACACCTCAGATTCAATAGTTACTTTTTACAAACTGTGTGCATTAATGTTATTCGTGTTAGTGCAGTAGCAATGCAGAATTCTATATTTAGCTATGGAAAAACTTAGTAACTAACCGTTTTACTGGTTTCATATTTAATGATGATTATATACACTTTATTTCTATGCGGTTAAAATTGCAAAATATAAATGTAGACTTGTTTAGACGCTACGAGTAGCGTCCATGACTTGAATAGGTCATAATGCATCTTAGTTGAGTTGTATTACGCCATACAATTTGTAACATGATGATTGTCTAATGAATATAATTTAAGAACGATTTGGCTGAATCCATCTAATTTCGCGAGGCGTGCGTAGTGAGCCAAGCAAATAGATGGTGCCTTGCATAAACATCCGCCGTTTACTCTACCGATAAGGCGCTAGATTGTCGCTAGCTCGGCACCGCGCACCGGTCGCTTATCTTCGGCCAACGTTCTATGTACTGAATCATCGCGTGCAAGATTAGCGGCCGCTTCATCGACTGGTTTCTCAGTATTGCCTTTCAATATGCTAATTAGTAGCAACATTTTACCTGCGCTGATGCCTCTGCATTGATATATTCGAATTCAATCTTGCATCGTTAATCTTTAGATACGTTGATTAGACAAACCAGCTACATAAAAGGTATATTTACTTGCTAATCCTGATGTTAATTTAACTAAACATTCTAAGATTTTTTTAAATCTGTTAACAGTCGTCGATTAGATTTATTGGCGCAATTGCTATGAAATTTTAAAGTGATTTGGAATAGTTGACTAAACTATTGTGGATTACGTTTTCTGATAAGTGTATGCGGGCTCAAATTATGCCGCTAATAATAGGGGAGGATACAAGGCTTATTGTTGACCTCGAAACAACATTCAGTGAACGAATGCAACGTAAAATGAAGTGCATTGTTGTCGGCATCAATCACATAACATCGCAGACTAGAGACTATTCTTAATAAATTTACGATCCATTTGTTCATCAACAGCTCTAGTATCTATGTATGATGACATTGATTACGTGATAAGGCTGAACAAAAATTGTCAGGTAAAAATTCGTAAATAAATATAAAATAACTCAATTCTAATACGTCGCCCATATCAATTTCTTAACAGCAATTAAAAAAATGTAACAGAGGGGCTGATACGCATAAAAATATAAGAGACGGGCCGTTCGTTATTAATTAAAGTTGTCGAGAGCCTATTCAAACTATTGAACCGCCTTTTAGAAGAACTGTCTTGGGGTCCAACTCACCTATTCCAAGATTTACCAAGTTGTTTAACAGATGTAGCGGGTTTGCAGATATAGATATTTTTGCTATGTCTCTGTATCAGTTCAAGAAATCTATCAGTCTAGTCCTATGTAAACTGTAGCATAATGGAACTCTGGGTACATAATTATTTTTACATTTATTGTAATAATTGTTTAGACTTTATCCTTAAAGGTAAATTAGGTTCTAAATTACTTGCGAGCCACTATTAATGCTACATTTTTTATATTTTTTAATTCAGTTCAGTTGTGCAGGAACTGATTTATGTTTTAATTAAATAAGGCATTAACTAAGTCTGCTGTAGTGTGCAAGTTGTGTTTGCCTATAAGTAGTTATAAATTTTTTGCAAGGTATATTATGTCAAATAAATAAACAAAGTGTTAGCGAAGCTTTTTAAATAAAAAAAAGCCACTCATATCAGCATTACCAGCTAGTGGAACTATTATTAGTATTTATTACATTCGCTTAACCATTTACATGGGTTTTATAGTACTGATATGGTTATCTTATCATAGCATTTGGTAATTGCTGGTACAAGGTATTTCTAGACATATTAAAAGAAATAAATGAACGTGTTCGAAGTGAAATTCAGATAAATACATTTACAAATAATTACAATCTTCCTAAATAAACAGACCGATGATTACGATTAGTTCATAATAAAAATACAACAGATTCTGTGTGGTCACGAGAGTTATACCTACTTAGGGGCTTTTTAAAATAATGATGTCACACTCACCCCCGGAAGAACACATCCGCTTGGCATCGGTTCAATGAAATCGTGTAAATTTAGCTCTAACGCAACAGATCCACTTCTCTATCTAATACTGTTGTTTTTGTTCTGTTTTCACTTTCTATTTATGGACTTCGAATGCTTTTTCATTTTGTCAGCTCAGGATGCACTTCGATGTGTATCTAATATTTATTATGTTAATGCTTCTGAAATATTATTGTCAATTTTGTTTCGTGTACTTACATCAAAAATTAGTGCCACGCATTATACTTAAGAATATTCTTGCAACTTTATACGATCGATAAAGTATTGTCTACAATGTACTTGTAAAGGCTGTCTATAATAATAACATAATAGATTCATAGCAAACCTATATTGTTGCCTACTCGACTATTAAATGCTATTTGTGTCCTAACGCAATTTTCAGCACCATATATGATTTGACACGTGAGGTCAAACACCATATATGATGTGACACGTAGGCTATTTCGTCGTGAAATTCAATTTCAATAACTAACTGATTCAAGACACATGACGTTTATGTAACATTTTATTTTAAGTAATATATAACTGTTGCTTGTTGTATGAGTAGCTAACTTACAATTAAAAGAATCAACTTCACTTTAATAAAATTGAAATTTAAAAAATTTCTCAAGTTTTGTAATCAATTTGTCTTTGCACTTAATAATAGAATGCAAAATAGTAGCAGCATGGTTATTAACTAAAGGTTCTCGCAACATTGGTTTGGAGTCTATGCGCATACATAATGACAGTCATGCTAATTTACTAATCATATTATTGACTGTTGCGCAAATAATATGAAAAGCGCAATATAATAATACCACGCTTTTTCAAGGTTTCATATCAACACATATAGGGATGAGTTTTGTACATAGTAAACACATATAGGGAAGATTAAATTTGTACATAGTAAAAATTTCTTGAATGGACCTGAGCATCGTAAATAAAATTTGCACCAATTACCATAGTAATGAGAATCATTTCTAAAATTACAATTTATATTGGCCGCATTGTATAAAATCTATTCATGCATCATATGCCTCTTGAAATACCAATCCGGCGCGGAGCTGTTGATAGGGATGTAATGGCGCTTGATAGCACCACACAGTGGGATTTTCGAAAAGCTGACTATCACGCTTTATACGACAGTTTATTAAATGCAAACTGGGACTCTATACTAAGTATTACTAATCCGGATGAAGCAGTCTCCGAATTTTACTCTGTAGTGAATAATTGTATAGATAGCTGTGTTCCTATTAAATCGCGTGTGTATGTACCCACTCGGTACTCTTACCCTGTGTGGTACACACCTCTTACAAGACGCTACATTAGATTCAAAGCGCATTTTCATCGTCTATACAAAAAAACCTTGCGAAGCAAATTCCGAATGAAGTTTTCGTATTACAGGGCGCTTGTTAAGTTAAGCATAAGAGCGGACTTTCAACTCCATGTAAAACTGATGGAGAATAATATTCGGCGGCAGCCCTTAACGTTTTGGAGTTATATTGCCTCAAAACGTAAAAAGGGTACTAATTTTCGGGCAATTCTTAGAAACGGGGAGGCTGTTCCGTATGACCAATCTGCACAAATATTGGCAGAGTTTTTTAGCTCAATTTATTATAAAAAGATACCCGATCTCGATGTGCAAAAGGCTGTGGAGCTTTCGGAGTGTTCTAGTAGAGTCATTAGTGTCGATTTCGTAACCATAGAAGACATGGAAAGAGCACTCAGAAATCTCAAGCCAAAAAAATCCGTTGGCCCTGATGGTATTCCGCCGTACATAATTCGCGACTGTCGCTCGGTCTTGGCGGCACCGCTACAGCATATTTTTAATTTGTGTCTCAAACACTGTAGTTACCCAGATCAATGGAAAATCTCTCGGGTAGTTCCGGTTCTAAAGAATAATCTCGGGTCAGAAGTAAGTGACTTTAGACCTGTGGCCGTGTTATCTGTGTTCGGCAAGTTGTTTGAGTCGGTGCTACACCATAGTATAGCGACTCAAGTTGAAAGTCAACTATCTGAACTATGTTGCGGCGATCAAAATGTTATACAACAGCTTCGTTAGAAGCAAGCTTGAAACTAACGCAGCTATCTGGAGTCCACATGATGCAAAACATAAACTCATGTTGGAGAAACTCCAGAAGAAATTTTTGAGGTGGCTGTACTTCAAACAGTTCGGATATAAAGTCGGATTTCCACATGTATATCCCAGTTTATTCCTCCAAGGTATGCTGGGGTATGACTCGCTGGAGGTAAGGCGTGATATGTCATTAATTGAATATTTTTATCAATTAATTAAGGGCAATATTAGTAACCCTTCTGTACTGGAACGTGTATCGCTGAACGTTCCTAAAAGCGTATATGTTCGGCGACAAAGCTTGTTTGCAGTTCCGCCCTGCAGATTGGTATTGGTGAGAGAATCACCGTTTGTACGTGCTTTGAAAATGCTCAACGGTGTTTTGGCTGCGGAACCTGGCCTAGATCTATTTCACTCGCCGCCTGCTGTATTTCGCAGAGCAGCGGGCAAGTACATACAAAATTTATAAATATGTAAACGCATTGGGTTTTAAACCTGTAATGTTTATATTATAAAGTGTCAATAAATAAATAAATAAATAAATAAATAAATAAATAATGTGATCAGCAAAAATATGTTGATAAAAATTTTAATTTTCAGATGAACGTCCGCGTGACGACGATGGACGCGGAGCTGGAGTTCGCGATCCAGCAGACGACCACCGGCAAGCAGCTGTTCGACCAGGTCGTCAAGACCATTGGCCTCCGTGAGGTCTGGTTCTTCGGCCTCCAGTACACCGACTCTAAGGGCGATCTCACCTGGATCAAGCTCTACAAGAAGGTTAGTGGAATATTTTTTTTCTATCATCGGTCAATGATTAAATGATTATATAAACTTACAGGAAATAAATCGTTACTATTCTATTAACATGATTAGAACTCATTATCTTGAAATGATCAATGATGGGGAAACAGATATTATCGAAATATATTAAATCAACAGGCGCCGGCTAGCTCGTAATTTACTAACAGAAATGATAATTGAATTAATTTTCTACTTGATGTTCATTACACTTGCACAAAGCTTGCACCATTTTAGAAAAAATAATTTCTAGAATATTTTTAACGAGCAATTTATAAAAACATTCCTCCTGAACGAATGAATTCTGATAAAAGGCGCACCAAGCCAGCCATCGCTGCTAATGTAACTAGATCTTGCAATACATGTTTTATCGTTTCTCTCCAATCTGTTGCTCTTTCTTGGGCGTCTATTATTTCAACGTGAGAATAACAAGTCTTTTTATTAACAGTCGTTTTTACTTCTCCCACTTCGATAGGATGTGAGTTATCTGTTGTTATATTCTTCATGCAGTTCGGACTACTTGTTTCAAGTATATGTTTGCGCGAAAAGCGGAGGCGGCTACTGCGGTATCGTGCGGATGACGGGAAGCGACGAACGTAACCATTATTTTTAGCGGAACCCATCAAGTTCAAGTTTGTTTACGCGCCAATTCGTTTCGCGGACCAAGCGTGCTCTAATTTATGAATTTTATTATCGAGTCTCTGTATGCGCTTGTTTCTGTGCCAAATGTGTTCCTAATTCACATTTGATTTATGATTTTATTGCTGTTGCATCGATAAAATGCGCGAGTACATTATCTATTCTCGGGTGTCATTACCGCGTCACATACTCTTTTTAAAAGTTTTAGCTTAGTCTGGATTTTTTTTGTATTTCAAAATCCAACATGGACGAGTAAAACCCATTGACTAACAATTAATTGTGATTCTATTCGTGCCGCGTTTCCGTCATCTTGTTTTCGCCCGTGTATTCCGTGAAATTATTTTCCTCGTGTTCGTATCCTCTGTCAACGACATTGACCCGATAAAGCAATGTCAGTTTGTAGGAACCACTTTACCGAATGTTAACATTGTTGAATTCAAGTACTTTATCAGTGAGGACAACGTGTTTTAAATTTTAAGCGGCGCGCGGCAGCTAATACATTTTCATGAATATTTAGGAAGGTTGTGCTTCGTTGATGACTTTCTAGACTTTCCACTTCGAAACAAATTTTACATTACAAGTTATTATTCTCGCTATGTGTTTTATTAACTTCAATGGAATACATAACATCATGCTATGAATATGACTAAATACCAAAGTCCACGAAGTCGCGGACGCTAGTACGAAATAACCAAATAAACCTTACTTATAAGAACGATAGTAAGTACAACGGTTTCTGGTCAAATTATGTAATTATTGACTGTTATGAATCTTTGGAAGTTTCGGTATTCCTTCTCACTACCAAATACCATGCTAGTCTTAGCGAATGGATAAACAGGTGTAGTGTTACCAAACCTGTTTTTGGTCGTCGGTTACGGTATTTCTGTTTATGAAAACGACTGTATAGGCGGTATCTTTTGCCTTGTAAATTGAAATAACTTGATTTTACCATAATTGTTACCCAATTTTACTCGTTCTTTTTAGGAATCCTCAAAAGGTTATTGCAAATAAGTAAATATATATACGGTTGCTGTTTAAGTATAGTATCTACAATGCTATTGTTGAATCCGGACTTAAGCGCTTTAGTTACCATAATACCGCATGAGCTTCATTGGTAGTTCTGACAAATTGTAGGTAGTGTTTTGTTTTCCTTGAGATAAATTAATTTGGTTTATTTCGTTTCCATTTAAAACTTGAATTTAAAAAATCTATATTTGAAATTTTAAGTTACTACCAACCAAATTCTATGTAAGATATTCGTAAAACAGCGTTTCAATGAACCAACAACAGTTATTCTACCATTTTACCAGGTTCTACTCCATAAATGTATTATAGTGAAAAACTGCACGCTTTGGTTGGTTTCTAATATCGCATGTATTGTCATCTGTTTTCCGACGCGATCATGTGAAAGTGGCAACGGATCCACGTGCCCAAATGCAAACATTTGTCGAGTTCATTGTTTGATAAACTTTCATTTAGCCGCTCGCAATATAATATGACCATTCAGAGATAAAAGTTAAAGTTGATATTAATAGTGAATCTGAGGCTCTTGATGAATTAAATTCTAGTTTTATATATAATACTAGTCTTCCGCCAGCGGCTTCGCTCGCGTGGACCTGTTTTAAAGGTTCCCGTAGCATGAAAACCATCATATTATGTCCTTTCCCAAGGTCCACTCTATCTGTGTTTCAAATTTCATTAAAATCGGTTTAGTAGTTTAAGCGGGAAAGCGTAGCAGACAGACGCTTATTAATTTATAATATTAGTATGAATTAGGAATTTTTAAAAAAAACTTCCTGTTCCACTTTCAGTTTGGAACAAAGGGCTGCGAAGCCTTGGGTTTTTCTGTAACGTTTTACGTACGTGTCTTCGAGCTAGGCCTTTCATCATGTGATAATTAAGAGATCACGCCACGCGTTCTATCATGTCTGGCAAGTGTTAACTGTCGCTAACCAAAACCTTTGGGTCTGTTAGGACGTGTACAAAGATTTTGTCTAAGAATATTACGATGTATTTCATATTATTCAATTTCAATTTCAATTTCTTTATTTGCCAGAACATAGTATTTACAATTTATTACAATGTAGGTGATATTACTTACTTACTATATGTCTATTTCGCCTTGAACTTGATTTATTTTTATTTTTCGCCTTGTCGTATATCTAGAGAACTTGAATTTATGCATGTAATTATAATTTCCTATTCATTCAGTTCAGTTTCAAAAATCATTAGTTTTCCTTATAAGTTATTAGATTAAGCAATGAATCGTACTCCCAATGTACTCATAGTATTGTTTAACGTTAGTCATATTAACATTTCAAATCATGAATTTGGTTTCAATCTTTAATTATGACTAATAAAGTAATAACTATTGTGACCTGTCCTCATTTGACTCTACCAGTACTGTCTTTAGACACCTTGATTATAGTTTTCTTGTTACTAATAAAATAACTTGTTTCATGACATCAGTTGGAATGTTTCCATTTATTAAAAGTCCTTCTAATGTTGCGGTGATAAGAGTCATGAGTCAGCTAGCTGTACGTGAGCCAACGGTTGCCATTTCTGTCAAGACTATGTTTTTTGTAGAGAAATGTAAACGTTTCACATTCAACGTGTTCAACAACCACATTAGTTTTCAATTATATTTTGTGGCCAATAAAAAAAAAACTCTTAAAGATTATTGCTTTAGCTCTAGATTGTGATTTCATCTTCCACCAGACGACCCACGTGGCGTAATGGTTACAATGCCGGACTGCCGATCGGAGGGTCCCGGATTCGATTCCCGGCGAAGCAGAAATTTGAATGATGAGTTTAAAATTTCTGTTCTCGGTCTGGGTGTTTGTGTGTCTGTCTTTGTGTGTATCCATGGCACCCACGACACAGGGTATATCTACCCTACTGTGGGGCTATGAGTGTGAAGCGTTATTTATTTATTTATTTATCTTCTTTTCGTTTCTATTCTAAACTACAGACTTGAGAGTCGTTTACTTGCCTTGCAATCATTATAAAGCGATTGGCGACGAAGCACGATTTTGAACCGTAGACCGGTTATGTGCAATCAGATGTAAAGCAAATTCCTACATTATTATTGTTGGTATTCGAGTGTCGTTAATCTAATGTGAACATGAGTCACGATCGGAACCCAGTCGCCGCTCGTCACAAAACTATAATGCCAATGATGGTACGAACTTAAATGTTTCAATCCGGTCAAATTATATTAATATTTATCGTCATCAACCATTATACCGTAGACTACGACTGACTGGCTAGCTTGATATGTGGATTGACTGTTACGGTTCTTCTCGAGTAGATACCAACAACTTTTGAGCTATCTTATATAATTCACATGTTATTGTAGATTATGCGATCTACTAAAGTCTTTCAATTTTTATGTTTTATGTGTGTGTCTTAAGTAATTAGTTGTTAACCCATGTAGGTCAAAGGAATTCGTCCTCTATTAGTACTTTATCACTTTATTCACCATCACCAACTCGAAAGTGACTATTTCACATTAGCATTCTTATCAAATGTTGCTGTAAACACATTTAGTTTGTTAGCAACTTTTGAATAATAGAAACCTCTTGTAAATGGAAGGCAGTGAAAAGAGGTACATAATTTATTACGTCTACGCCAACTGTGCATGATACACGACACCGCATAAGGGTTTCCGATGTATTACGTGGCAGCTCGGTCTCGCACGCTCCAAGATGTCGCGAGTGAGGAGCGATTACACTGCGTGTCTATGAATGAAATAAAAAATGTGCTTAGCTCGAACGGGGCTTGAAATAACGCTTTGAAACCTACTTTTCGAATCGTCATTAGATGTTAAAAATGTACATTTGTTTTTTACAAACACCGTTGACATTTACAAATATTATATTAAGTAGTTAGAACTAAGTACAAGATTAAGGATTAAGTACAGAAGCTAAATCTAATTGGAGGGATTTGAAGCGTTTCTAGGCAATTAAGTCTATAGGTTTAATGGTTGATTCATTCAATAGAAGGACGTTATCGTCGCATTTTTTATATTTCACTCGTTCTAGAATCTTTACCGTGAACTCAACACTAACTATTAACTATTACCTAAAATGTTTAAAAAAATAAAAAGTAGGGGACACTCTTATCACCTAAGGATATGAATATAATTTTCGCTATTCTTGTTATCTAAAACGTAGAAAATTTCATTAAACGGTTAAGACGTTTTGCTCCTCCAAAAACCGTGACACGAGTTTTTCCTATATCATATAATAACTATATAATATCATATTATTAGTCAAAACAGCCTTGTTCAGGCGGCGTCGTAGCTCTAAACGTTAACTAGTGTGTTCCAACTTGTTCAGTATTTAGTGCAGTAATTACATAATTGCTGACCATCTCATTAACAATTCAACGTCCGCCTGTCCAGTTTTCCGTGTGCTTTGACGATATTGTAAGAAGGTGGATGTAGTATGCGTTCCGTAGCGTCATCAATATAATATGTGTTATACCAGCGTTTATGGTGTATCGCACTTACGCAATCGCCACCTGAATACGGCCTCGCGACTCAAGTTATGATAATCGCAGTGTGGAAACTGGCAACCCCACCACCAAAGTAAACTTCACCAAAGGTATTGGTGAAGTTTACTTTGACGTTGATCAACCGTCAAACGAATTTAGGACTGCTTTGAAGAAGAAAGAGAAGATTGAAGAATAGATTTTGAATTTAGCAGCTTCCTTGTAGGTTAAATAGTAGAGAGGAATTTTTGATTACTTACTTCCGTTTTATCGATACGGATTCTGATTAATAATCGTAAACTTCTATTTAAGGTTTACCGTGAATTCCGAATGTTTGATTCATGTTTGCCAAGCTACTCGTATGTATGACTAAGGTTAATCATGCTGTAAACTTATAATATTCCGTTTTTGAGTATATACTACTCTGCCCTATAAAATTCTTTACACAGTCACACTGTAATGATACCTAGAACTCGGGCAATTATATCATCGTATGATACGCACCTGACACGTTGGTGCAATATTAATGCAAGTGTTGTTATTTCATTTTGATTTTATTTGATTGGTTCATGCAAAACGAAAGTATATTACCGGTTTTGATTATTTCCGTAAAATGGCAGCAGATCTCGTGTACACTCATGCACATCGTTCACCAAATTATTGGTAACGTCAGCTTTCAATCAATCATTTATTTGCTGTTTTTGTTTTGACCATTTCTGGGATGCAAATATAGGTAATTATTTTTTAACTTTGTTGTCTGGGTGTCTTAATTAGAGTTTGATGACAAAATAACAAATAGCTAAATGATTAAGTCCCCATTAGTTCCTATAACCTTTCTGATCCAAAACGTTTGAATTTTGACATTATAGTATCATTTTTTGTTCTAAATAATATATTATTATAGTCTCTTTGTGGGTGAACTGAGAACATGGTTAAAATACACTTAAAATATCAAAGTTATTTATAAATATTGTATCCCCCTGAGATTTCTCTTGAGAATAATTTATATGAACTTATAGTTAACCGCTAATAGGCAATGGAAGGCTATGCTGATTTGTTGGCACGATCTCACTTTTTCCTTAATGTTTAATGATTCCAATGATTTTCCTGGTGAAACATACTAGCGACTATTTGCATAAGTTGCAATGTTCTACATTCTTTTGGTTTTGCCTTATTTGTACCTATTATTTTTTAAGTATCCTAGAATGATGACTTCCCACGCATAAATATTACTTTTCTCTAACAATTTTTAATATCGTTTGGTAAAAAAAAATTTACAAAAGTGCCCTATATTTTTCTCTAAATAAATATTCTTGGTCCTTGCATTGCAGGTCTCAAAATGGAAGCTATGGAGTACCATACATTCTTCCCTTTAATTGCTTGCCAATAGTTTATTAGGCAATGTAGGTATGTTATTGTCGATCAAGTGATAATTCAGACAAACCCGATGCTAAACTTAATATCACCTATGAAGTCTCGTACTTTGTTTACCTGGTACAAAATACAATTTGTGGCAGTCTTTATTATTTTTCTCTCGTTTATGTTTTCTTTCGTTACCTATTGAACTATTTTTAAAATTTTAATTGCATATTAGAGAAGGGCGCTATTCTTTATTTAAATGTTTTCCCGCATTTTAATACGATGACTGATTTCATTACGATGGTTCACGTTTTGTGTCCGGTGAGATCATGCTTATGTACTCGTAGTGAGATTGTACCTCCATATGCATTGTTGCTTTCGGCTTGTATGCAAATTAGAATTAACATACATGTCTCAATTCCAAATAGCTAACTATAGGAACCAACTATTTTAATTTCTATGTTCGCAAACGTATGATATGTTCTTCATTTACCGTCTCTTAAGTTGTTGCTTTCGCCGATTTTTAAAGAGATAGTGAACTTGGCACTACAGAGTAGTGCAGAGCAATGTGAAATACATGAAAATTGTGAGTTCAGTGTATCGATTATATAGCAAGTAGCGTATCTAAATATCTTCAGTTTCGCAGTTCATTAAATTAAGAAGCAGTAGACGAGTTATTCGTATGAATAATGTAGTTGGAAACTACAGACGCAACGCCGACATGAGAACGACACATACATAGATGTTTACAATCTTTAAACTTGTAATGACATTGCGTCTATCTCGGGACGTCCCAAATGCGCATCCTATCTTTATTCGCTTTTTACTTTCTAATTATACCCCGAGGCAAGCATAAACAGTCTCATTCGGACTCCGTTATTATAATCGTTATTTTTATTTGACTACATTACTGTTATTTGCATGCAGACGTGCATTAAGTATATATTAAAGTATAATTGAAGCGATTGCCCATATAAATCTTGAGTTTACTCGATCGCTTCATCTCTCACATTTTTATTTTATTTTTTTATAAATGAACCGAACAAAAAGGGCTAAAAAAACAGACGGGCCGCATGGTGTTAGCGATCACCGTCGCCTATGGACACGGGCAACCCTAGGGGAGCCACCCGAGCATTGCCGGAGAGCTTTTTTTTACAGCTTTCCTGAAGAACCCCATGGTGAAAAGGTGAAATTAATGTAAACGCTCTCAAGAGTGAAATAACCTTTTTCGCCTTCCCTACCCCACCAATTAAAACAGGTTAATGTACCGTAGGATAGGTGTATAAATTTATATTAAATTCATTGTTATTTCTTTTACTAACGAAAATAAACATTACGAAAACAGTCATCATCGGTCATTTAAGGATTTTTTCTGATGACTTAATCTCTCAAAACGCTTTATTGTATGAGTTTAATATTATAGTATAATACAGTATGGTTCTTAGATCGGGCGTGCTCTGCTCGCGCTCTCGTTCCACGGCCCGCGGAATGCTGCTTTTTGTCGCCATCTATAATTGTGATAATCGTGGCATGTGAGACATGGCCGCAATAGAATGTGACGAGTGTCGACGCGTTGCATCACGGACCTGCCGTCTGAATATTACCTTCGGAGGTAGCAGCAAATTCAATAGATATCAGCCACATTTGATACCGCAGACGCCATCGTCAACGACTCAAACAGAATTGCTATTTGCTCTATATTTAATATTCCGTATGCAATCCGTAGATGAAATCATCCTTCAAAAAATCCTTCATCCTTCTTTTAAATTAATTTAGTTTCATTGTTTTACCATTATCTTTACAATTTCGTTTACGATAGTTGTGACTTTCTGGTCCTGCCTTTTTATTTCCCATTTTATCAATGCAACAAAAATGACAGGTTTGACTTTGTTCATCCTTTCTACTATGTCTTTACAAATTTGACTATCAGTAGACCGATTATAATTATCTTAGAGGAGAAGTTACTAGAATTACGTTTTACATTGTATGTCCTCTAATATCCTCGCTTGTCTGGCTTCGCCAAATCGGCACACACGATGCGCGGGCAGCGAAGCGAGACACTGCGTCCGCGTGACCCCGTTCCCACGCTGAGCCTCATCTCCACCAGGTGTCAAGAGGCCATCGCGACCTCTGACGGTCGCCACGCACAATGGACGCCATCCGTCATCGAACATCCGCGAGTGCTCACTCCCCAATTTTTCCTAAAATCCACAAAAGGTGTCAGAGGAATCAACGTTAGTTGTGCGTCATCAGCTCAATCCTCATCTTTTTTGGTTCAACAATAGAACGTTACTCTTCAAGTATCTATGTAATGAACGCAATGACGTTACATCGGCCGTTCGCTGTTCAATTTGTTTATGTTGAAGCGGCCGAGGCATTACCTTTTAATCGTGATATCCTTTCATTCACCTGTACGGTTGTAGGTCGGCGCGTAAAATTCAAGCAGATATGCCGTAATCGCTCTGCAGTGATGGAGGCGAGAGCCGCAGACGGCAGGTGAAAGTGCCGTGACGACGCACCCGGAGACGACCTTGCCTGCCACGCATATATACATAACAAACCACAATCGATTACCCTACATTTATCGCCTTAACATTTTGAATGAGGGTACCAATTAGAACTTAAATGATGCTTGCATTATCTTGTTTTCTTCTAATGAATCTAATTGTTCTTAACACTTAGAAGGGCCGAGCAAGGTGGCATGGCGTCGTCATCCAAGTGGGTTAAAGATGAATGAGACAGCGGACGATCGTCTCCGTCACACGCCACGGCAATTCACAGCGATCCGGTGCGCGTGCGAACGTATCGATGGTGAGGAGAAATGTCTCAAATGGTTAGCGAGTTTCACTTCCAATTCGAACTGATTCAATCACACACGCATCGGAATTTACGCACGTCTACTCGTTTCTCTGTGTTTTGTTATGACACTCTACCGAACTGAGAGGCGTCCGACTTGAAATGGCCGTTTCTTTAGGGAAGCTGTGTATGTATCCTTGATCAAATGCAGTCATCAAAGGAATGTTCGCACAAGAACAGCTGATTGTGCAGTGATCGCGGTCGCGAGGTCGTTGACCGTACTTTCGCCGCTCCCACGGCTCACTGCTGCCGTGCCGCGTTGCTCAATCTCATCGCGCCGCTAAAACTTTGCTAATTAACGTTCTACATCAATAGACAACTTGACGTTTGCACTATGCGAAAGCACGTCTTAGCGCTCCCGACTTCCTATGCCTTGTCAACCATCTTTCATAGGATTCCCTGTATAATTTAACGACGAATTCTCTTTAAGAAGACAATCGGGCACATTAGCTTCTTCCATGAAAATGCATGTAGGTTTAATCTTAATATTTTTATTGAACATTAAGATCCTTGAGTTAAAATCTTCAGGAATCAAATCGTTCCAAGAGTTATTGACGTGTTTGCATAATGTTGAGATACACATTTTACTTTTTCATACTTTAATGTTCGAAACAAACTTAACTAAAATTTAAATCGTTTATAATCTTTTTTTATAATTATCTCATATTTGACAAGCCGGATACCATAATGGACAAGACATCAAAATTTGTCACAACAACTGTCAAGAAACTGATGACTCCGGAGGAAGATGACGACGAGGCCGCTTACGATAGGGACGATGATTTGGTAAGGTGGTTGTAGTTTTACAGAGTATTGCTAAATTACTTCACGAGTTCGAATTGTAGAGCTACGATACGGATAACAGAAGCTCTGATTAGTGTTATCATAGTATCATTTGAATTGGATAGAACCGCTCATAGCGTTGTCATGACGTCACAAATACTGTATAAGGTTATTACGGCAAATATTAAGTAATGATCCAAATAGCTAGTTCTAGCTAACCAAATGAAAGAAAGATCCTAATGTAGATAAATTTGTGGAAAAATCCATATTAATTGCTGAGAGTGTATCATTAATTATGGACAAATTACGGTTTCCAAGTAAGAAAGTAAAAATATTCAGCTTCGTATTCCTACCGTAATAATTTTACTAAAGCTGGTAAATTTTATTGAATATGCTTGTTGGTTTTTCCTCTGTAGATGTCATCTTACTATCATAAAAATGTTCAGAATGTGTTCGACAATAGATACCTTAAAGATATGTGCTATTGTTCGTAAAACTATGAAATGATAAATATATTTTCATGTTGCATAAATTAATGTACAAACGATTCTTACCATAAAAGTCCGGCTGTGTGACAAAAGTCAGTGAAGTTTATTCCAGAGCTAAGCACATGAATTTGAGTACAACTAATTATTTAATAAGTATTTAAATAGATACAATAACGAATATATTTATCCAGCAAAAGTTGTGTTAAAAATAACAGCTCAGTGAAAGCCCTTAATAAACACATGGATATGGATTTTTGGGTATCCAAGTCTATATCCAGTTTAACTAATTTTAAAACGGGTTACCATTAAAACACAAAATATTTGGCGTGATGCAATGCAAGACCAGATATTCTTGAGATGAAACATATGTACTATAAAGTATTTTTAAAAACGTATTTTAAATTTCTGATTCATTTTAAGCACGTTTGTTTCATTCGTACCTATTAAGTTCATCGTAGTTAGTTCCATTAGTCTCGGTGATGTTATTATTTTAATGTGTAATTGTTTTCTTGTATTTAGGTCATTTGATTATTCGCTATACGGCGATTCTAATTATCCGTTTTAAGATTATGCAATTCAGTTAGGTGAAATACCTAACCTAATATGTAATATTTGTGCTGACACGTGACATTTGTTGTTTTAAAATGTAGCAGATTTTCCGCTTTTTCCACAGTAATCTCCTCTTAGTCGTATTCTATAATTAAAATTCATCTCAGCTCCGTAATCGGCCTTACTTATCTTATCGGAGGATCTTATGAGCACCGTTACGTTTGTAGCGATAACCGAACAGATATTTAATATATTGGTCATAATCATGATTGTAACCTGCAGTTTACTGCAAACGAATCATGCTATTTTTACAATAGTAAATACAAGTAATTCTTTCTTTAATTATCTGTTGTTCAGTAGTGGTAAGATGCCTATAATGTATGTTATATATAGATAATCTAGATAAATAAGAAAGAAAGAAAGAAATAGATAAATTTTATTTTGCTATTAAATCATATACATTTTTTATTCCATACAGCTGTGATAGTACATTTAACAACATTCCCATATACATATAAATATTCGTCTAAATTGTCTTATGTTTCTGTAAAAATGATTATGTTTTATGCACGTTATGAATGAAAGCTGTCGTATTGCCTCTTAAACATTTCATCTAGATTTGGAGCAGATTAGACATAAACAATACAAGCTAACTTTTAATAGAATAGAAGCATTATTGCATTAGAATATCTCAGCTCGTTTTGTGTCTGTTGCATATTGTCTCCGGGGTAATAAACCTATATAAGTTGTTGTCACGCAAGTTCTTAAAGTTAAAATAATAGTATTTGTAGATGTTATTTATAGCTGATGACATGCAATTGACTAAAAATAGTTTGGTTTTAAACGCCGCCCGATATATTTCTTATATAATCGCGGCAGTACCACTTGACCAGCATAATGTGACTAAATTTCAAATGCGAGAAGTGATTCATGCCCATAGAGCACATTAAAAAGAGATGAAAAACCTTGCATAACTGAACGTTTAATAGATAGATAACGCTGCAGACAAGCCAGATGAGCGCGGTGTGGATTCTACTTTTTGTAGAACAGCAAAGTGCGCTAGACTTCCTGAAGCTCGTAAGATGCCAGACGAGAAAAAAGTTATGTCCTCTCACTTTATTCCAATTGCACTGAACGTCCGCCATCCGAACTCAAGAACTGCAAAACTACGTATGAGCGCATAACATGTGGGTTGGCAACAGATGGACCTTCCACATAGATACTTTAATGTGCCTGAATGTTAATGAAATCAATAGACTTTGTTTCACAAAAACAAGTAATACAAATATTTGACACATTGGAATGAATAAAAAAGCAATTACGATTGAATCATAAATTCCATTGCTTAATTTCAAATCTTATTTCTATCACACATCACACACAATAAATCTAATACCGTTTTTCCTTATGTGTTTGCCTAATACACCTCATCTCTGATGCACGCAGAAAAGCAAAAACTATAGTGGCAAGTGTACCAGTAGCCTGTACGTTGGTAATTGGGCTCATCAATCTCGTTCAGCCGGTCAATTAAACGCGTTACAGTCTTCATTTTGATTGATTTTGTAAAACTATTTACTGCTCGATAACGAAGATTTCGTAGAAGCTAAAATAAAAACGTAACGTCACGTATTTCGTAAGCTACGTATTTTTAAACCGTTTTAGTGTCTTTAACTTCCGCTAGATATTTATGTAAACTATTGTTTTGTGTAATATTGCCTGAAAGTGGCGATGAATTATAATTAATTGTTGCCTTTTTAACGCTTTCCCTGGATCATCGGGCACGCAACGAAGTCAGGGTCGCTACCTTTCTCCAGATGGGTAAGATTCAGTGTGAGCCATGTATCTGTGCTATATATAATTCATAAATTTAGTAGATAACATAAAAATAGACTACATCGTATACTTTCACCATTATATAGTTTATCGTTGCATTATTTAGGATTGATTCAATCCTCAGATAAAGTTATTAGTCAGTTAATATTATCACTATCCTTTTCATATGTTATACGAGTGACACAGACAGTGTTAACATTTATTCTACAAATAGTTTTGTCTGGAGATGGAAAAATCAACCCTTCTGGACCCTAGAAATCCATCTCTATAGTCATCGATAGGAGTATTGTGTTTTATAAGTATTGTCAAATATAAATAGCCTATCTTTATCCGGCTCTTAATCATCAAGCATAATATTAATCAAAAAACAGGCCATATGTACGTATATGCTACATTGTAAATATTGAAGACACAGTTCCCTACAAAAGATACATACGTACGATAGCACCCGGGGTTAAGAAGAACGGCTATAAATTTCAATAAACATTTTGATGACTCAAGTATTTGTTACACAGCTGTGTTCAACAGAATTGTTATCCTCATGAGACATACGCTATAACGAGTTGGATGACGCCATCCAAAATTCAGTATTAGTTCAAAAGATCCTGCATTTTTTGTATCTCTAAGTTCTTGGCGTCTTCTGCCTAAATTTTTTTAATGTTCTGACGTCATGTGAGAATCATAATTCCGAGTTATAAGATTGTTATTATTTCTATTACATAGCCAAGATAATGGCGAAAGATCACACGAGTCTCGATAAATATTAGCATGTGGGCAGAAAACCTGTTTCCTCGAGGCGTTACTGCAGCATGCTCGAGTGATGCGTATATGTATTGAGAAATGATGGAATGAATTGAAATTATTGTACTGTACGTGTCCATTGTAATCATTCTTATATTGTCCTTTATTTTGTAGAAATTCTGTAGCAAAAGAACTTATTTGTAATAATAAAATTATTATATTATTAGATTTAATTTTAAGCAATAATAATAATTAAGAATCCTATGTTACTAGTACCACTCTTAACTAAATACCATTTGTACAACTTTTGAAATTATAACATTGAGTTAGTATTTCAGAAGGAGTATTTTATTCGAAAATCTTGTTATCAAACGATTAATACTACGAGTATAAGCTATATTAGACGAATTGGACATATTGTGATGATAACTTACCCGCTTGTTTTTCTTGCAGGTGATGCAACAGGATGTGAAGAAGGAGAATCCACTACAGTTCAAGTTCCGCGCCAAATTCTACCCAGAAGATGTTGCAGACGAGCTCATACAGGAGATCACACTCAAGCTCTTCTACCTTCAAGTAAGCAATAAAAACCGGCAGGAAGCCGATGAATTTCTGTGACTACTTTTTTATGCAGTGATTTTAGATTAATAAGAGAGATAATTCCCATTAAGATATATGTAACTTAGTTTTTTATCATGCTCTCTTTCTTTTCACAAAAACTTGGGAGAGGGATTTGTACCGCACTAAAACCCCGGGGAGGTCTCCGGGATCTCCATTGGAACGCACCAGTGTCCACGTGCGGCGCCCTCCTGCACCCTCAGGCGCTCACAGCGGCATGCGGCCACGCCCACACCGCCGTTCTTCCCGGGGCTGCTGCCTGGACGGGTCGAGCTCCCACTCTCACCGTCCGCACCCCCGGAATTCCCCCTTTTAGTCGCCTCTTACGATCAGGCAGGGGGATATTCTTAATCCCGAAGCTACAGGGACTTGATGATTAAGATTAAAGTTTTTTTAAATATTTATTTATCTGTTTACAACATAACTGTTGAAATTGAACACATCGTGCGCTATGTTCCATCCGCAGGTGAAGAACGCGATCCTCTCAGACGAGATCTACTGCCCGCCCGAGACGTCGGTGCTGCTGGCGTCGTACGCGGTGCAGGCGCGCCACGGCGACCACAACCCCGCGGCGCACGGGCCCGGCTTCCTCGCCAACGACCGCCTGCTGCCGCAGCGCGTCACCGACCAGCACAAGGTAACTAAAACTGCCTGCCTCAACTAGGGCTGCCAACCATACTGTTAAGAACAGTATTATACTGTTTTTCATTTCATTATACTTTATACAAAATACTGTTTTCAGTATTAACATATCGGACGAACACTTAGTGCAGCGCGGTCACAATCGAGCGTTTCAGAACGAATCTGTCAAATACTACCTAATATTAGGAGAAATATACAAAATACTGTTTTCAGTATTAACATATCGGACGAACACTTAGTGCAGCGCGGTCACAATCGAGCGTTTCAGAACGAATCTGTCAAATACTACCTAATATTAGCTTCAAATAATTTAATAAAAAATGAGCTCGTTATTTATTTTAATTAGTTTTGATTGTGGTAAGGCTTATTAAGCTTTTAAAAATGACTTAATTGATAAGTTGCGCGAGAAACACTAAAATATGTCTTTAAAATTTTAAATACTGTTCATTTTTGTAAAATACTGTTTATTTTCCTTCTCAGACCTTTACTTTAATTCTTGTAAAAAAGTTGGTAACCCTAGCCTCAACCATTGTTTAGATCCGGAGAGCCACCAGCCGAGAAGCCCTGCGTATGCTGAGAAGTGTCTTAAAACGATACACGCGTATACCGATGTGTGGACACGTCAGCTTAAGAACCGATTTTTCAATCCTCAGACAAAGTTATTAGTCAGTCATATGTCACATGAGTAACGATGACGGCCCTAAGGGTCTATTTTTAAGTGACTATTATTTTATTCCGCGATTCTATCGGCCCTTAATCTATAAAGTATTTGATAGTTTTCAAATTACAATGAGCAAACCAGAGGTAAAAACTTTACTAAGAATATAAACCGAGAGAAAAGAATTATCTCGTGCTCACTGCGTGGAATGGATAATAATATAATAAGTCATAATATTTGATTTTAGTACTCCTTGCATTGAATTAGATTTGATGCATTGTAACGCAAGCCAGACTTTAGTTCCATTCCGATACCAATCAACCTTTAATTAGCGATAATAATGTCAGGCGTCGATTTTATATCCTACGTAATATTTTATTTGTCGTAAACAAAATCTTGGCGCCATTTCTTATAAAAAGTTGTGTAATATACTGATGACTAGGCTATTCTAATTTTTCTCGTCTAATGATAACTCATTATTATAAAAATAATTGCTGACTTGTACATGGTGGCAATTAAAGGCACAATACTAGTCTGTGTAAATACATAAATTACTACTGTATAAAAATAAAAAATGCACAAGAAAATGAATTATTACAACTGTAACTTTAAAATTATGACAAGTTATTGCTTCCCATAAAAATTGTCACATTTTTTTTTTGTTAAAAATATCATAGTAATGGCAAAATCTGAAACTTATATATTGTTTGAATTTTCTAATAAAATGTCAGTTTTTTACCCAGAACCGATGACCGCGAATGGATAGACGTTCATTAACAGATTTTCTTTATGAATTTATGTTCCAAAAATGAATAAAACACATATTTCATTTTAACCCACACACAAATATTAAATTAACGTAATATGTAATAGACAACCAACCATAAACTAGATCTATGGATCTATAGATCTAGAACAATCATAATAGGATACTCACTCCATTTTATTATTAAGTACTACATACAGACATACAGCAATATAATAATGTATGTATTATACATAGCAGTCACCCATTCAGTAGCAGTTTTCACCCGTTTTGTTCAGTTAGTTACATGCATGATCGCTTGCGTTCTAAGCTTAAGAACAATGATTGCTATTTGTTAATTGTTAATTAATTGGCTGGCAGATGTCCCGAGAGGAATGGGAGCAGAGCATCACCAACTGGTGGCAGGAGCACCGCGGCATGCTGCGCGAGGACGCAATGATGGAGTACCTGAAGATCGCGCAGGACCTCGAGATGTACGGCGTCAACTACTTCGAGATCCGCAACAAGAAGAACACCGAGCTCTGGCTGGGCGTGGACGCGCTCGGACTCAATATATACGAGAAGGATGATAAGTGAGTCATTTTTTATTTGGCTGTAACCCTTGTATCGACTCAATTCTGCGGGTTTGCAGAGATGCGGGTAAGTGGTCAACCCGCTGGCAGATCGTGCTCAAGGACTTCAGGCAAAGTTTAAAGACAGTTATCTGTGTATCTACAGGGATCGACGGTTTATCGTGCCCTCCGAAGCACGGAAAGGTGCACGAAAATTTTGCCAATAGCGGTGACAGTTAGTGGCAGATTTTATGAGCCTGTTCGTGCTTCGTAGGACACGTTATGCAGTCGGTCCCGGTTGTTATCGATATTAGAAATCTTGAAAGCACTATGGGCGTTTTGAAAACATTCGACATGGGGTTGGACTATCAACCCGCATTGGAGCCTCCCCAAATATGAGGAAAAACCCAGTGGTAGTATGTCAAAAGGGTTGCAGTCATCACACTGTAACAGCTTATTGAACAGAAGACAAACATTCAAATTCTATTTACTATCACCGACAAAAATTAAATATTCGGTTTTACTATAGTTCGTAGATCAGCTGCTTTTAAGTGGCTAGTTAGCAAATTCCGCAAAGGATATTAATTGAATGAAATACTGATATGTTTTGATAAGATAATGTGTCTATCTGCACTATATCAATGGAATTTGTTACAATTAGATATTGATTACATCATTTGTTTGTGCCGAACAGGATTAGCTTATGCCTACAGTTTTATTTCATGGAGAATTTATGTATAATATATATTTTTTTTAAAGGAAAAATGAAAAGTGCATTTTATTTAAAAAAAAAAACAAAATAACATGCGTTTACAATTGATTTTACATGACCTTGTAATATTTAGTTAAAAAATCAATTTCGTTTTTAAATGTAAAATTGAAATTATTTTAAATAGTTTGCTTGTAAGTTAAAATTTATTTCTTTGATCAAAATTATGATACTGTTTTAACGTAACGAACATAAGTTCTTCTCATTTGATGACTGTGATAGTTACTTAATGAGTAAACTAAAATATCTACTTTAAGAGATGTCATATTATAAAATATTGTTGCCTTTTTTATATATAACTTGTTAAAAAAATGTTCTCTATAAAAAATAATGTTTGTTATTAAATGAACAATACATCAAAGTTATCAAAAACATACTCCCGCAGGCTGACCCCTAAGATCGGCTTCCCGTGGTCGGAGATTCGCAACATCTCGTTCAACGACCGCAAGTTCATAATCAAGCCGATCGACAAGAAGGCGCCGGACTTCGTGTTCTTCGCGCCTCGCGTCCGCGTCAACAAGAGGATCCTGGCTCTTTGTATGGGCAACCACGAGCTGTACATGCGGCGCCGCAAGCCCGACACCATCGACGTGCAGCAGATGAAGGCGCAGGCGAGGGAGGAGAAGCTGGCCAAGCAGGCACAGAGGTGACTTGTCCTCAGATACCGTTCTTGTTCCTGTTCCTCCTACAGGCAACAACCACGAGCTGTACATGCCTCGGCGCAAGCCCGACCATTTTACCAATTTCAAGTGAACACTTGCATTGAGTTTCCTGCCTATTTTCTTAAAAAGGGGCGATATAATAGTATTGAAAGTCAAATAAATCGTCAGTAAACAGTCTGTCAAGTCAGTCAGATATCCCAGTAAAATAATGCCTACTTTACCAGAACACATTTATCTCACTTCTCAACACTGGCACTGTAACTAACTTACATCAAACAAAATGCCATCAACTTTATCTGTTTAAATTATTGCACGTAACTACACACATGCACATTGTCTCTGATTGAGTTACATAACAAGCAACCAATCAATCAGTCACACCTAAGCTACCTGTTAAGTTACTATAGTTACCTGCTTCTAATAGTAACTAATGACTGATTGTTAACTACACACCACTTAGCCGGAATTTCATAGATAATCCAACATACATTAATAATTTTATAAGTTTAAGACAAAGACAAAGACAAAGACAAAGACAAATGATTTATTTGCACAAATATGGGTATTACAAAAGTTGTTTTATACATTTAATAATCCGCCATATTTACCTCAGTAAGGTATGCAAATATTATATTATATTATTAATAAATAAAAGTACTGACTAAAATCTAGCTTAGAAATTTTAATTTATTTTTTAGTTTATTATTTAGTTTTCTTTTCAGATTTGTGTCCAACCACGATAAATATGGTTCGATTGTAAAAAAAACATAACATTATTGTATTTCAGAGAGAAGCTACAGCTTGAGATAGCGGCTCGTGAGCGCGCAGAGAAGAAGCAACAAGAATACGAGGACCGCCTGCGTCACATGCAAGAGGAAATGGAACGCTCACAGGTACATTTTACTGAAATTGCATATTGTATTAATAACGATTAGTTATATTCATAGTGTAGAAAATCCTCAAAATATCAATGGATGGCACAAAGTAATTGATAAGGTAGCACTAAAAGACCAGAATATAATCTACGGTATCGTTTGCATGTCGTAAGAGGCGACTAAAAGCGGAGCTCATGGGGTAGTGGGTGGATAGAGTTGGGAGCTCGAACCATCCAACCAGTGGCCCGTGATGGACAGCGGTGTAGATGGCCATTACAGTGATAAGCTCGAGAGACAAAAAAGAGCCATGCCCACCATAATGGCTCCATATTTGGACGTTGAGCAAGGAGGTAATCGGCGCGTTCCTCAGAAGATCCCGGGTTCTTCCATAAGCACTGAAGAGGGTCACCGAGGGGGTTTTAGTGAGGTCAAATCCCTCATAACCCAGCGTCTCCCAAAATGCTCGGGTACTTTTTGAAGGTTTCCCCATCATTCTTATTTGGGATGTGCTGTGGATAATCAAGATCCGAATTTCAATTTTCTTGATTACACGTAACTTGTGTACATGTATCCCTGCAGTTTGTAAGGTAAATGTCGGTCTAACATACCCACTTAGGTCTGCTCTACTAGCAGCTACCCCTCTGGCCTCTCCTCAACTACAGACTTGAACATAGCTAATGCATTCCATATTTTTGCAGGGATCTTGTATCCTGACCGAAATGCACAAATATCCTGAGGGCTTATTAAATAAATAATGCTACACACAATGGGAATCGAACCGGGGATCCTTTCGATCGGCAGTCTTTATTTATTATTTTGTCTGGTCTTGAACGCCCCTTGCAAGATTTAAAATGTATTATATTCCAAGCAAGAACATCCCATTGGTGTCCATTTGCAAAATGTCCACATCACATTTTGATATCTCATATTTGATATAGGCATCGCAGGCTACAATATGACTGATGTTTGGTGCTTAACTTTGGCTGGTTTTGACTGAAATTCTTCCTTTTAACCAGTGTTTTTGATGTATCTATCTATGCAATGTTTCTGATACGCTATGTTTGTGTGCAGGCAAACCTGCTGGAGGCGCAGGACATGATCCGGCGGCTGGAGGAGCAGCTGCGGCAGCTGCAGGCCGCCAAGGAGGAGCTGGAGGTGCGCCAGAACGAGCTGCAGGCCATGATGCAACGCCTCGAGGAGACCAAGGTATGGCTTTGTACACAACTTCTCAGAGTATGTGTATCACCTTTCATCTCACGAATTACCAAGGTTATAGTAACAAGGTTATTTATTACACCCTAAGCATGGTGGTCAGTTAGATAACTATAGTAACCTTTTGATTTTGTGCGGTTTTTTGCAGAACATGGAAGCGGCGGAACGCGCCAAGCTGGAGGAGGAGATCCTGGCCAAGCAGGAGGAGGTGTCCCGTATCCAGCAGGAGGTGGAGCTGAAGGACGGCGAGACCCGGCGCCTGCAGGAGGAGGTGGAAGAGGCGCGCCGCAAACAGGTCAGTGTGCAGAAGAGTCTAGCCAGAGGGAGGTACCAGGCGTTTTTACGAAACAAAACTGTCTAGCAGGGGCGAACGAGGCGTGCGGGGGAGAGTGCGTCGGCCGTCGACCATTGTTTTGTGTCGCTCGGCTAAAGCTTACTCTATGTTACTATTTACTTACCAATAAACATGCAAACTGCTCACGCTGCATGCGTCCAAGATTAATGAATTTGCTGGATATTTATTTTAAATTTTAAGTACCTATTTTTTATATAATAAGAAGGAGCATTGATTAATCAGTGACCTCTTTCAATATGTCAAGTGTCCAACAACCGAAACGTATTGTTTATTTGTAATGTGATAGTTTGTACCACAGAGTTCCAAATAATCCGCCAAATTAGTACAGTACAGGGTACGTTGCAGGACGAGGCGGCGGCGCTGCTGGCGGCGGCCACGACCCCGCAGCACCACCACCTGGCGGAGCGCGGCGCGGGCGAGGCGGAGGCGGAGGGCGCGGAGGGCGAGGAGGGCGCGGAGGGCTCGGACGGCGCGTCCGACTCGGGCGGCGGCGAGCTGGCGCGCGGGCCCGACGACCTGGTGGACCCGCTGCACGAGCGCCGCACGCTGGCCGAGCGCAGCGAGCGCCTGCACAACCAGCTCAAGGTGCGTTGCGGTCCCCGTGTGTGTCCCTGATCCCCCTGATCCCCCTGACCCAGCGACACATTTTGTTCACCAATTTCCTTCCGACTGATATCTTGTGGAATGCTTCAGAGAGAGTACCATAAATCGTTGTTAACGTCAGCTACGGCTCCGAGGATATGTTAGGAGTAAGCGACCAAACGTGTATGTTTTTTTAAATCGTCTCCTTCTGATTGAAAATTTATCCAATTATAGCTAGCCTACTATATTAAAAAAAACAGTCAGCTGCTCATATGGTGGTAGATTATATGTCAGACTAAAAGTCAACTAGCTATATCTTGGTGGATTCCACATCAGCTGATGCCCTGAAAAGTGTAATTGACGAAATTTGACGCGTGAAAATTGACGCCTGGCTTATGAACCATATTACCAACGTTAGTAACTCCCAGGCTAATAGAGAATGTGCATGATTTTTTGTATATTATCAATTGATCCTATTTGAAATAAGAATCAAGTGTTCTTAAATGATCACATCGATTGGGGCACCCCGAAAGACAGAAATGTGAGCCAAAATGAAACCTTACTGGGTAGTGTGAAAACGACCCATACCAACGAGGCAAGACATATTAAGTCAAATATTATGAACACAATTTACACAGTACCAAATGCTATGAGAAAAACAAGCAATTTACAATTTTAACTGTTAAAAACTGTGTTTAAGCATATAGTTATCAGATTTTCATGGCGACAAAAATATAAAAAAATATATTTGATGAAATAAAAAGTATTAAAAAATTTCATATTTCGAGGGTTTACTGCGAAAACCTATTAAGTGCAGAGAAGTTAGTTTTGAGATATTGCATCATAAAGGTTTACACCTAAAAAAATCACTTAAATTTTAGTAGATCCTTAATAGCACCAAAGTCATACATAAGAATAGACGTTACAGATTACATTTTCTGTAGTTTCAGTAAATATATGTCATTATAATCTTGTAATAAGGATATTCATGAGTAGAGTCGAGCAGTTAGTCGGTTTTATATGTAAATTGCTAAAATGTATTTTAAACTACATTACTGCCAATTTTCAATATTCAATATTTACTTTTAGATAGTTGCTTAAAAATGTATTTGTTTTACGTGACAATATGATTTTAAAAGCTTAAACTTATTGTGTTATCTGTCAAAGAAAAAAAGTTAGTTGGTTTTACCTGATAACATTTATTAAGGGTTTAGAAAATAACAAAAATGTTAAATGCACAATAATATTTCTAAATAACTAGAAATCACTTATTAATCAGTTTTCTTTATTAAATTCTCCTTCTTCGTCTCCACTTTTATCAACATCTGGTTTAGGTAATTTATCTGTAAAATATTGGTCTGTTTTAAAATTTTCAAACCTTTGAATTTCTTCTGGAATAGTCCTTTTTTGCACAGATTTACAAATCTTTTTTTTTAGTTTCAATAACTTTCAGCTGCTCTTGATAGAGAGGTTTTAGTATGTCCGGAAATTGACGATTGATTGTTGAAATATTTTTAGTATATCGCTTCTTCTTTCGCGTTGAATAGGCGTGATTTAACTCAAAAAGGGATTGAGAAGTCAATGAATTTTCCCCAATCTCTATAACATTGAAATTGTCACTCATATTATACTTAAAAAATATCTTCCTGTACTCTCCTTTCACATACTTTATTCGCTTTATCTTCAGCCATTGCAATTGTTTTTTTACCTTGTCATCTTTCGTTCTGTTTTTCATGATCGTATTGGCAAGGTGCTCCAAGTCAAGAAAGTCGTGTACTTAAAATCTTTTACGATGTATGGTTCTTTTGTGATTTTTTCCCCTATCTACTATAATAATTTTCCTACTTCTAGCACGTTTGAATATTGATATACATGCCATCATGGAAAAAACAGAGGTATTTTTTTAGCAGATTCTATGATGCTAAGAATAGAATCTACTTCCATTTGGGTATGCCCTGATTCTAAAAAAAAAATGTTAAATCACTTTGAGGTGATCAATTTTTTGAACTACCCATAGGAGCAAGGAGGCCACAAATTGGTTTCGATTTTGACCACCACAAGTATCTGAAAATAAGCTTATTTCTGTGATATTATTAGGAACACAATTAAAAAGATAGTGTAATAGTATAGTTCCAATTTCAGAGCTACTTTTCTCTCATTTATCTCTAAAGTTTAACTAATGATCAACATTTAAAAATAAATAACTTGTAGTTTACCATTAATTAATGAATGTTGACGGAATCTCTTGAATATCTATAGGTAGGGCTTCCATTTAAAGTTGACTTTTAGAAATTGTATTAAAAGTTTATTAGAAAACAATACCTCTAAACGAAACTTACCTGTAAGTAACTAATTTATTATTTTCGATCACTAAAGAAACTAGTCTTTTTTCCTCTTGACATCATTTTCACAAATATATTGACGACCCGCGTGGCGTAATGGTTACTATGCTGGACGGTCGATCGAAGGGTCCCGGGTTCGATTCCCGGCGAAGCAGAAGTTTGATTAGGAGTTTAAATTTCTTTTCTCAGTCTGGATGTTTGTGTTTCTGTCTCTGTATGTGTCCATGGTTCCCATGACACAGGGTATATCTATCCTACTGTGGGGCTATGAGTGTGAAATGTTATAATATATTATTTACCACAAATAATACAGTACAAAACCATTTAAAAGTACACCGAAATAGTTCGCTGTTGACAGTGCTTATTAGTTTTTTCCACTAAGTCATGACCACAAATTCAGTCAACGTGTATTGAAAGTTTACTAGCTAAAAGCGTTTAATCGGTTTTACAGGATATCAAATCGCAGTAATTCTAACAATTATGTACATGTATTTTGGATAATAGTCATATAATAGGTTTTGTCTGTAAACTAATAAGGACAAAATGAACGAAGTAATTCTGCTAAATAGGATTAAACACTGTTAGTTTCCTTTAGCTGAATGTGTGTAAGAACATTTAATATAATAATATTTAAAATAAAAGGCGTTAAGAATGCATACAACTTTTTTCGTGCTACTATATTTAGGAAATTTATTAGTAAAGGGATATAAGTTATTTTTGCATTAAATTTTTGGACACTTTGCGATATTTATCTGGTTTTAGCATGAAATATCTTCGAAACGGCTAAACTTAGCGCTTAGCCTGTTTTACCAGTATAAAGATCTTAAAAAAATAAGTTAATAGAGGTGTTTATCCAATTTTTTCAGAAAATGTTATTTAGCAGGTTTTCGCAGTAAACCCTCGATTTCATATTTCCAAATTGGTACGTACGTTTTTTTTTTCAAACATGGCATCGCAAACTCTGTGCATACTGCCAGCATCAAGTATAATTTTTGCATCAATTTTTTACCAGTTTCAATGAAACTGAACGAAGTAATAACAAAGTCAGTGAGTAAGTCGTCAGTAATCAGTCAGTCTAGTCAGTCCAACATTCAAGTAAAGCGATGGCAACTTTACTAGAACGTGTCCAATGGAATTTTGGAGGCAAGCAGAAAAAACATATTTTAGCACTGTTATTCTATTTCACAAACACTTGTGCACTGTAATTAACCTATATCAAACAAAATGCCATCAACTTTATCCGATATAACTCAAAAATACACCAAGAAAGTAAAAATAAAACAAGAGCACAATATGTCTTTTTCGACTTCCCGCCAAAAACCCCGGTACGTACGTTGCATGATTTTTTTTTTATTGTATCAATCATTCTACTTGACATAGGGATCAAGTGTTCTTATAGGACCACACCGATTGGAGCACTCCAAAAGACAGAAAAATGAGCCAAAGTTAAACTTTAGTTAGTGTTGAAAACGGCCCATTCTAACGAAACGAAAGGTTTGACGTCACCGTCCGCAAACGCAGTACCAAATAATAATAATAGAACCTTTATTTCTGAATGACATAAGATATCTACATTTTACACAAAATTAAATAATAGTTAGCATTACAATTCACTTTACAGAATGTCTCTTTGTTCAGTGTGTCTTAAGGCATAGGCCTCCTCCAATGCCTGTTGCCACTCTTAGCCAACAGGACAGGTCCCGGTCATTTTCAGGTCGTCCTCCCATCTTCTTATTTTCCGTCCTGTGCTCCTAAAGCCATCCCTTGAGTACCAAACTGTTAACTGTTTGCTCCATTTTTATTCCTTGCAACGCAGCATATATCCAGTCCATCTCCATTTAAGTTGATCTATACGTGTTAGTGGGAGCAGCGATGGCCGAGTGGTAAAAGCCGCGGTCTTCTACGCGACCGATCCTAGGTTCAAATCATCGGCGCGCACCTCTGACAAAGAACTTTGTAATGTGCGCATTTATCGCTGCTCCACGGTGATGGAAAATATCGTGATATTTAATTGATTACAATGTTCTCCATCGCCGTGCATGCCTGAGAGAAATTCATAATTTCTCGAAAGCATGACGTTCACCAATCCGCACTTGGCCAGCGTGGTGGACTATGGCCTAAACCCCTCTCACTTGTGAGAAGGAGACATGTGCCCAGCAGTGGGACAAAAAAAAGGTTGAAAAAAAAAATGTGTTAGTATGTCAGTTAGCTTTGTTCTGTTTCTGATGTCTGAACTTCTTACTCTTTCCTTTAATGTCAGTCCTAGTATGCTCCTCTCCATGGATATCTGACATCTCGCAAGTTTTTCTCTATGGAATTGTGTTAAGGCCCAGGTTTCACATCCATATGTAATGCTTGGGAGAATGCATGTATCAAACGTCTTCTTCATGATCTTTATGCCTACTTCCTTGTTTTTCATAATTTCTTTCAATGTCCAGCTTTTTGCATCCTATGGCAATCCTTTTATCTATTTCTTTTGACATTTGATCACTAGGAGATATTATCTGGCCTAGATAGTATATATATATATATATATATATACATATATATATATATATACATATTCCTTAACATATTCAAGTTTATTTCCATTGAAAATTTCTTGTCTTGTCTTACTAGAGTTCATTTCTATGTGTTATGATAGTGACAGTGTATGATAGTGTCTCATACAATCAGCTGTCACGTGTGCCCATTATGGACCCATTGCCATACTGTTATCTCAATTATATATGTACTGTTTTTTTTAAAAGAGTGCTGGGAGTTTTTTTCCGCCGACTTTTTTCTCTCAGCTCAACATCTAGCCCAAACGGGCACTTAAAGGCGATGACCGGGAAAAAATGACATTCATTAAGCGAATATTTTGTATTCCTAATATGAAATAAATATTTTTTCTTTCTTTTCTTTCTTTCTTTTCTTTCTAAACCTATTTCTCTTTCGCTTTTGTCTTCCAGCATATGTACCATGCATTCTAGTAATTTTGTCCTCTTCCATTACAACCAGATCATCGGCAAATCTTAGGTGATTTAATCATGAACCGTTTATATTAAGCCCTAGGTGGTCCCATTCCAATTTCCTAAACGGTTTATCCAGCACTGCTGAAAACAGCGTAGGTGAGAGTGGATTACCTTGTCTTACTCCCCTGTTCATTGCAAAAGCTTCTCCTATAGACTCCAGCCTGATACTAGCTTTGTTATGGCTATAGATGCTACAGATTATGTTAACATAAATACTTAGGATCCCATGTTCTGTAAGACTTTGCCACACGATTCCTGTTTAAGACTGTCAAAAGCTTTGGAGTAGTCTATGAAACCCAGGTAGATGGGTTTATTATATTCATTGTATTTTTGTATGATCTGTTTAATTGTGTGTCTGTCATCAATTGTACTGCAGTTTTTCCTAAATCCCGCCTGTTCTACTGGTTGGTTTTCATTGACAATTGACAAGACTTTGTAGATATTCTGTCCAAAATAACTTTTGCAAAGACCTTATATACATTAGAAATGAAAGATATGGGTCTGTAGTTGGCAATATTATCCCTAGGACCTTTTTTGTATAAAAGTATAATGTGTGATTCACCTCATTTTTTGGGGATGCTTCTAGTAATTTAAACACTCATTGAATATCTGCTTTAGTATTGGACTTATTTTGTCTATTGTTCCACGTAGGAGTTCATTTGTGATTTTATCTGGACCCAGAGCTTTTCCATCTTTTGGCTTTTTATTTCGTTTTGTACTTCAGATGGCAATATTTCTGGTATATCATCCGTATCTGCTATTACATTCTCTTGAGTAGGTCCGTTAGAGGTTAACACTAATTTTGTTTGCTCTGTGTATAGCGAGCGATAGTAACTTGTTACAAAACCTAGAATTGTTCAGCGATTAAATTTTTTTTATCCATTCTTTACTTTGTTCTCGAAATTCCATGAATGATTTTCGTGCCCCTCCTGTTTTGTTTATATGGTTCGTTAGGATTTTAGTTCTTTTGTTTTTCCTATCCTTTCTCATGTTCTCTCTAATCTGTTTACTAAGGTTTGCCATTTCCTTTATGTTTTTTCGCTTAGGTAGGATTGTTTGCTATTGTTTGTTCTTATTATTGTTTGTTGTTTCAGTTCATCTTTTATCCTGCCATATTTATCATTTAGATTGATTCAGAAGTGACAACTTCCATCTGGTCAGTTGTAATGTTCTTTGAGGTCATCTTTTTGCTTCAAATTTCGCAGTATTTTCTTTGCATTAATTTTGGTCTAGACTTTTTTTGTACTATATTCAGACAGACCATGCGATGGTTAGTGTTGAAGCTAAGATTTTGTATTACAGATGTGTCACTAAACATATTTGCTTTGTTTATCAAATACATAGTCGATTTCATTTCTGACTGATCCATCTGGAGACATCCAAGTCCATTTAGACTTATGTTTTTTTTTATAGAATTTGGAATTGAGCAGTGTCAAGTTATGCACGAGCAGGAATTTTTTACCGCATCCATATCTTCCTATTATGTATTCCTATGTTTTCACTTTTTTATGCACCCACTATTAAAGTAAGGGCATTAAAGTCTCCCATAACTACAATATTGTTTTTGTAGTACTTACTGGTAACTTCAGTGAGATTGTCAATAAAAAATTGTATGTCTATTTTGGTAGCCTGTTCTATTGCTGAATACACTTGAATGACTATCCAATGTTTCTTATGCTCAAAAAAGTTGATATGAATCACTGCTATTCTGTCGGATATTCCTTCAAACTCAATGATTTGTTTTTTAGATTTGACTTTATTAGAAAGCCTACTCCACTTTGCCGCTGAACTTCACATTTATAGTGCAGGATATAATTATTTCTCTTCTATTCCTTCTCCTATTCTTCTCATCTCACTTATACCCAAGATGTCCCATTTGATAGTTTTGATACCTAGGTCTAGCTCATGCAAACTTTCTGGTATCCTTAAGGTTCGTGAGTTGAGTGTGTATAAACAGTTTCGTTTTTGCTTCACTGTATTCTTTTCATGTAGGTATATTTTTGGAGGGTGGTGTTCGACTGACCATCCGACCAGCCACGGCTTGGAGTGCAATTTATTAAAGTTGTTCTAGTGGTTGAATTTGTTTTAACTGAATGAAGTTTCCGGGTGGAGAAGGCTTTTACAGCTTTTTTTGGTATCTCTGTCATAGTCAGATCTTGTTCGCAATACATATACGAGTATGTTAGGTTGAATTACTTCTCTTGTTGTACTTGGAGATGGTTCCCTTGATACATTTTTGGCATGACTGGTGTTTGCCTTTCTAAGATAGATGGTGGTTGGTGCTTCTGCTTTTCTCTTTTCCTTTTTTTGTGGTTGGTTTCATTGGGCCTTTTAACAATAAGCTTGTCGTATTTTATATAAGTTCTTTTTCCATTCTGGCGTTCTGTTTCCATTTTGGGCTTTAGTTGTTTCCTTATTTTTGTATTTATTTGGGGAAGTCCTCGTTTACATAATAATATACATTTTGTTAAATGTTACGGTTTCTGTCGCAGTGGTGAAAGAAAGCACCGAAAAGTTATTAGGTAGCGATCTCAGCATATCTTATTGTGTCTCTGAAGCAATACTTTACACACACTTCCTCCGCAGGCCCTCAAACAAGACCTGGCGCAGTCGCGCGACGAGACCAAGGAGACGGCGATGGACAAGATCCACCGCGAGAACGTGCGCCAGGGCCGCGACAAGTACAAGACGCTGCGCGAGATCCGCAAGGGCAACACCAAGCGCCGCGTCGACCAGTTCGAGAACATGTAGGCGGGCGGCGGGCGGCGGCACCGGCAGCTAGCCTCTGCGCGCACCGGCTGCTCGTTGTTTGACAGCTCCTCAGAGATTGCCAACAGCTACGGACCTGTTGTACAGATAACTTCATAATTGTATGTCCCCTAAAGTTTTATTTTCAGTATCTAAAACATGTTAACAAATTGATTTTTTATAGTATTCTTGAGACAAAACTCTTATAAAAATATTAGTTTTATGCGCTAGAGCAATTAAATATAAGCCAGTAAAATAATAATAAAGCCCTTCTCTATTAGAAGTGAATGTTAAACATTTACAAGCTGTCAAAGTACGAATAACTTGGTGAGCGTAGTTTATGGTCACTCTCATCTCACTGCATTGAATATGAAAACTGTATAACCACTGTAATCGTGTCACAAATGCCGGTTGTGCCTTGCTGTCCACGCAACCACCTTCATATCTTAGCGTAGACAGAGTGAAATGATGGTGACTTGACACTAGTTACCGGAGCGACGTCATAATTTATTGATAAACGCGGTGTAATAACTTCCAATAAGACATTAAGGACCTTCCTAACCTTGATTACCGCTGTATATTCACATTTAAAAATTTGTATAAAAATCTGTACTGTTATATACATTTTTGGAACGTATTTTAAATATGGCTATTGAATGTCTATTTACATGTACCACGTGATTCGTAATCTTGTGAAATTCGATAGAAATGTGTAGTTTGTGATGCACAAAGCATATCTACTATGTTATAATTGAGTACTGCCTATAACCGCGCGTGGCGTGTTGGTGACTTGAGTCTGTGAATTGTTAATCAGAATCGATTTGAAAGGATGAGAATGTGCCTTGATATGACCACTTTTTACTAGCACTGAAGAACTTTTCGAGCGCCCGTGTTTAAACTGTAAATTTTGTGTTACAAACCATACCTTGTGTATACAATTTTCAAACAATTTATTATTGTTTTTTTAGATATAAGGCCAGTTTACATTCTCAGCTTTCAAATCGTCGTGTATGCGTGTGTGTGGCCCTATAGGTCTTCGACGGTCTTTTGAATGTTATTCGAGACAATGTAAGCTAAGGATAGTTTATACAATTGTAGTCTTTAATATGGGAAAAGGTTATAATTGTGAGATGTGGCGGCCGAACGCCGCGTCAAAGCGAGAATAGTGCCAAAACCAATCAGCAAAGTAAATCTTTTACTGTTTATTTTGAACGCGCACGTTGGGCCGCTGCGAACGGGCACGAAGTGATATATATTCATTAAATAGTAAACGACTTTTTCATATTTTTATACACCGTCCAGGCAATATTTTTCCTCCGTCGCGCCGAGATTATTATCTACAACAAACAGTTTAAAAGGATGAAATCAGAAGGGTGCTTGCATGTGTTAAGAACGATCGGATCCGTCGGGCGCCGTAGTCGGGACTATAAGTGTAAATATTGATTATTACTTAATAGTAATTTTATTTTAGACTATAATGTGCTATAATAACCGAATATGTATACATAGTACGTGGATATTCACGCCTCGAACCCGGCGAGGCACGCAGAATTGTTTTTATTACTATAATTATTTATAAGCTATTTTGGATTTTATTCGGTAACTCGTTACATTCGCGTCGGGAGCGCACCTCGCGAGTCATAACGCGGCGTGCTCGTATGATTGATTCGTTTTTTTTAATTCGTAGTAAGATCGTTATTATTGCAGTCGGCGTGTTGGTTGTTTGTGTCGGAGTCGTCGGTGTAGCGGTTTACGGACCGAGCCGGTCATAACGGTATTGTAGTTCGAAGGAGTGTCAAACACCAATATTTTTGGGTACGTTTAGGGATCGCGCGTCGCTCGGCGACGGGAGAGGGTGGGGGCGGCTCTTATTTATTTTTGTAACGTTTATACTTAGACGTAGAAGTCGAGTGGAGCGCGTGCGTGGCCGCGGCCCCTGACCACCTCGGAACCCCCCTCCTTAACAAAATTCTAAATAGCTACTAAAATATTTAATTGTATGCTTATAGGATGTGTATAATGTTAATTTTTAAGTGAGTAAAAGGCATTCCATAAGTTACAATGCGGTGGCGTTTACTTGGTTTCTTGAGAGAAAAATTGAGAAAATGAAAAAAATAGTTGCAATAATTTGTACGTGTTTGTTTAAACATAAGTGCCATCCGTCGCATGTCCCTCTGGGCGGCCGCGTACGGCGAGTGGTGGCGAGTGACGGCGTGTGGTGGCGAGTGGTGGCCAGTGCGACCCGCCGTACGCGGCCCAGCCCTCAGCAGTATTGAACTATTTATCTTGTCATTAATTTCTAAAATTATACAATACCATGTTGCCTTTCAATCTAGGATGAAATTTTTTTCCAATAAAATGTTTAAGTAAATAATAGATGAGTTTTATTTGCCAATAAAGGCCCTTTATAATATACTTTTCAGCGTTAATCATAGTTTAGTCATTTTTATATGAAGTTTTTATTAGTTGACGAAACAGCCACATTATCGTCAGATGCTGGATGTATGCTTTTACTAGTTGAAATATAGCCATGTTTCTCTACTATTTAATTATCGCCTACTTATATTAATCTATTAATTAATTTGTTGGCAAAGAAATAATTACAAAAGTAAATACAGTTACTTACATGAGAAACATATAGTACATATTACTTTATTTTGAGATTTTATTGCACTGGAAAGAACAGGTTAATAATTCCATAGAACACATTCAAATACACTAATAATACTAAAAGCTATGATAGAATAACTATAATACATAACACAATATACAATAGATTTTATGTACAAAGACACACTTCATAAAAGAAGACCTCCAGAATTCATAATATACAAAATAAGATCAACATTAGTTTCCATTCGATTCGAAGATCTAAAGGGGACTTCACAATTGGGATAGTTCATTTACATTCAAATTGAATAATTATTACTTTAAAAAGCAAAAAAAAAAACATTTACAAAACCTATTCAGTTTGGTAAATTAGAGCAACCTTTATGAGGTATGAGGCATTTTGGACTATTCGTCCTTAGTGTCAACATCCCAATTGATTTGGTAATCCAAGACAGGACTGAAATGCTTAACGCTTAAAAAAACACGTCGTCAGCTGTTAGGCTTGTTCCGGCGCATGTGGGCCCTCGCGTGCCGAACTAGCGAGCTCTTGTCGCAGAAGGTGCGCGGGCAGTCGTTGCAGAAGTAGTTCCTGCCTTCGTGCACCTTCATGTGCCGACTTAGACCTGTGCGATGGACGACCACTGTTATAGTAGGTATGAGGATGTAGTAGATAAAGGAATTAATAAAATGAGTACCTAGCTGTTACTTTTGTTGTATCCTGAGGATGTAGTAGATAAAGGAATTAATAAAATGAGTACCTAGCTGTTACTTTTGTTGTATCCTGAGGATGTAGTAGATAAAGGAATTAATAAAATGAGTACCTAGCTGTTACATTTGTTGTTTCTACTTCTGTTGTTCTACTTTTGTTGTATCCTGAGGATGTAGTAGATAAAGGAATTAATAAAATGAGTACCTAGCTGTTACTTTTGTTGTATCCTGAGGATGTAGTAGATAAAGGAATTAATAAAATGAGTACCTAGCGGTTACTTTTGTTGTATCCTGAGGATGTAGTAGATAAAGGAGTTAATAAAATGAGTACCTAGCTGTTACTTTTGTTGTATCCGATATTCGATCGGACTTGTGGAGATACGGGTTAGGGGCTAACCTGCTGTCGATATTTTAAAGTTTTTGAAACGCCTATAAGGCCTTGGCCTAAAGAGTGTTACCGACACCTAACTGAACCCGGGCTCAGGTCTCGGCTGGTTTCCTTTCATCGTGCTTGTCCAAACAAAATTGCAGTTGTCCAACGTCGTGGAAGTTCATGTACATTTCCATCACATATATCTAAAAACTTCATCACATATATCTATAAGAACACGTAGCACATTCACTTTTAGTTCAACTCTGTTAAGTTGTGCTATAGGTTCGTCGATAAAAAAAAGGCCTTTGAAATAAACACATACTGGAAACGCCTTAAAAGGGTGTTTATGTTTATAAAGTCCCGGCTTACGTCGCGGATCACTTCGGGGCGCCCGACTGGTTTCAGACCGTATCGAGGTCCTTCATCATGAGCCATCGCGTGCGGTCGCTAGGTGGCCTCGGCGAAGACTGGCCTTAAAAGGGATTCCTCATCCTGTACTTGTTCGAGCAGCGTGCTCAATGGAGCGGCATTACCGGAGGCGTGCAGGAAGGCCTTGGGGCAGCGCGGGCAGCGGCGCGCGGCGGGCGCGGCGGGCGCGTGGCGGCGCGCGTGCGCCTCGAGCGCGCCGCGCTGCGTGTACGCCTTCGGGCACTGCGCGCACGGGAACGGCCGCTCGTCTGCCGCGCCCACACACACCACGCTCGTGTTACTAATGCCGCTAACAACCTCTCTGTCGTTATCGTATCACAATCCTACTTTGTACTTTGTCTATCGATACTGTATTGCAACGCGTCGAAAACGAATATCTATTATTATCTATCAACAACAAAATTGACAACTTATTAAAAATTATAAAATAGTTTTAAATTGTTAAATTAGAAAATTACTTTTATCTTGTTAAAATTGTTACTCAATATCTTGAATATATAAATGCAGTTTAAAACATTATTTATAATTAAACTATTACTATAAATGTAAGTAAGTTTTTAAAGCACTACTGATAACCATAGTTAAATTGTTTAAAACACAATATAGCTGTGAATTTAAAATAAATACTCACAGCAATAGGTAAGTTTATACGAACATCAGTAACGATAACTTTCTAAATTGTACAAAAACATTTAATCTGTAAAATATTTGCACGCTATTGGTTACAAAATGGTTTAAAATGTGCAAATAATGAAATCCATGAATATTTCAATGCAGTCAAAAATATTTGGAATAAAATTGTTATTAAATTGGTATAAAGAGTAGAAAATGGTACATAATACTAAACTTAATCATTATGTTACACTCCTAGCAGATTATAAGTAGGTAAGTAAGAAGCGTGTTTCATGTTTTAAATGAATTTCTATCAGGTTATGATTGCCCAAGCGGTTCCATCCCTCCACCTAGAAAGTTTAGCGGAGCATTACTATCAAATTGATAAGAACCTAGGAGAGTTAGTAAGCTGATAAAGTCCTATTTTGTTTACTAGCACCTAGATATACTAGTCAAGCTATAGATACCAAACATCAAAGTTACGGCCACTAAGCGATAAGCTACATAATATGTTGAAAAAGAAAACGAATAAATAAGGATAACTAAGGAAAACACCACATAAAAACCTCAAATTGTCACTTTAGACTAAGAGCGGCTATATACTGGCGTATTTTTCGACGCATATACGGTCGTTTCGGAAAACACGTACGCTCGCGTTACTTTTTGTACCGGAACATGTCAAATCCCGGTATTTCGCGCGTTCAGGCGCTACAATAGTCAAACAAACGATCGTGTACTTTTACCACCACCTTAAACCACCTTAGCCTATTTGACACTGATTAGACTGCCACTGTTTAACCCAAGCGATACGCTAAAAATGTGCGAAAGTGTATTATATGTCAAGAAAAAGAAGCAAGCCTATATCCATTAATTTTTGGAATGCACATATTCCAAAAATTAATGGATATCGAATGGTTTAGCTATCGATAGCATCTAGGGTAACAACACTTAACATTTGAATCATGATACCGATTGGCATATTATTGGACACATTTTTTTTTTCAATACTGCTTTCATTAAGCCATCACATCTTTTTAGAGGTATATTGCAAAAAAAGATCTTTTTGTTACTTTATTGTTCAATACACTTTTGCTTTTTCTACGTATAAAATTATACGTAACCTTCAACAACTCGATAACACCGGCCTTCGATACTATCGATGAATCAGTCGATACTAGTTGTTTAATTACTAATCTAAACTAAGCTGATCTGAAACAACCCTTGCACTAACTTTAAGCAATAAATGCCCACTATTTTATTTATTTGCCGCGTACGTACCCGTGTGCAGCAGCTCGTGTCGCCGCAGCACCTCCCGCTGCGAGAAGGCGCGGCCGCACGTGCGGCACACGTACGGCCGCTCGCCGGAGTGCACGCGCAAGTGACGCACTAGCGCGCCGCGGGAGGAGAACCGCACGCCGCAGTGCGGGCAGCGCGTACTGGACGGACATACCGTCGTATAAATATATTATTATAAAGAAATAACACTACACACTCATAGCACCACAGTAGGATCCTCTGTGTCAGTCCCTGTAGCTTCGGGATTAAAAACAGAGCTACGGTATCCCGTGCCTGATCGTAAGAGGCGACTAAAAAGGGGCTTCCGGAGTTGCGGGCGGTGAGAGTGGGAGCTCGATCCGTCCAGCCAACAGCCCCGGGAAGGCCGGCGGCGAGTGCGTGGCCGCGTGCCGCCGTAAGCATCGGAAGGTGCAGGAGAGCACATCTGCTCTCCCGAAGATGGGCCCGTTCCAGGGCGCCGCGCGTAGAGGGCACCGGTGCGTTCCACTGGAGATCCCGGAGTCCTCCCCATGCGCAGAGGCAGGCCACCGAGGGGGTTTTAGTGTGGTCAAATCCCACATAACCCGGTATCCTCTCCCAAGGTGCTGGGTACATTTTGAAGGTATTCCCCCGATACAAAAAAAAGATCCTCTGTGTCGTCGGTGCCATGGATATGCACAAACATACGAACACAAACAACCAGACAATAAAAATATCTCCAAATCCATCATTTAGATATGCCCAGCCATATAGCACAGATGCACCTACAAGAGGGAATTTGGCGCTATCTTTTGGACGAGAGGGGTTCAAAAATAAACCCAAAACAAGCTCACTATCCATCCATCCAGCCATCCATCAGCCTTTTATTGTCCACTGCTGGACATAGGCCTCCCCTAACGTTCGCCAATCCTCCCGGTCCTGGGCCTTCTAAATCCAGCGACTACCCGCTGTCTTCTTCAGATCATCAGTCCACCGGGTTGGAGCAATAAAATAAATAAACAAATAAATAAACTAAGTTTCACACTCATAGCCCCGCAGTAAGGTAGATATACCCTATGTCGTGGGTTCCATGGACACATACAAAGACAGAAATATAAACACCGAGACCGAGAACAAAATTTAAACTCATCATTCAAACTGCTTTGCCGGGAATCGAACCCGGGGCGGAGGGTTCGGCAGTTCGGCATGGTAACCATTGCGCCACACGAAAATTCGTAGATTTTAAGATAGGGCCGTTGTTTACGCTGCCTTAATCCAAAAGCAGTTATTTATTTACCCTTTCTACTTTACGAAAGATCCCATTCGAATAATCGATAGTGTAATATTCATATTTTTCAACCCTTTTTGATATCTCACTAAGCCTAAGCATCTGTCGACAACCAGATTTAATAACATAAATATAAAATGAAAATCAATCCCCTCTTGGCATAAGTGATAGATTTACCAGCAGGCTGTGCTAGCACAAACATGGAAGACAGAAAATAGAGTCCCGAAAAAAAATTGTTGGACACAGGTGGCCATTATGAAATTTCGCTCTGATTAAATAATTTGCTCCTTCGAGGATGCACATGTCTCGTGAATCCCTTACTTTTTACAATTTTATACCTAAAGCGCGCATGGCCCGGCGGTTAGCGTAGAACGCAAACGACAAAAACGAGGTCGGGTTGTGAGATGGGTGACCGCTAGTGGCAAAAAAAAAATCATGCGCGTTTCCGTGCTTCGGAGTGCACGTTAAGCCGTCGGTCCCGGTTGTTGTCGATAGACAACAGTCGCTAAACCTTGCCGGAGGCCTTATGGGCGGTTTGAAAACATCCGCCAGCGGGTTGGCCACTAACCCGCATCTCCACCAACCCGCATTGGAGCAACGTGGTGGAGTAAGCTCCAGACCTTCCCAATAATGGGGAGAGACCCGTGCCCAGCAGTGGGACGCAAAAAGGGTTGCGGCCAATTTTATACCGCAGAACAAAGATCTAAGCTTCAGCAAGACAGTCTTTGGAAAAAATCTGAGTATTTTAAGTTATCGAATTTTTATCGCCTATTATTATTTTTATATCCGTGTAGGTCGAAATGTCAAAAACTCAAGTACAATTATTTATTTACTTTGTATCAAGTGTTTAAATAAAAAAATCTTGTTATTATGTTTGATGATGACAACACTTCACACACACAAAGAGAGAGAGAGGGGGGCTAGAGATACGAGTTACTCTCGCATATATTCATATGGATTATTGTACTTACTTTGATCCCTGTGAGTCGAGCAGCTTAGGTACTTTACATCCCTGCATAAATGACATCAAATTAATAGTGCTTTTACACATTTGCTTTATCCAAAGAAAATTATTTCGACAAAGTACACTATCAACAATTTTATTTATTATATCTTTTTATTATACTCCTTCATATTCACCAATCACCACCAACTGAAAACTGAAAAGCTCCTGAATAGTATAAAAATAGATCTCTACACACACGGCACACATGAAGCAAAACTCATAGCGATGTTGTGTATCAGTAAAGTTAGACAATCAAACATATACTACTATAAAAAAATACTTGAATCGAAATTATATACATTTACTTGTGTACCTTTGAATCATTGTTACTTGTGAACAAATTCGTTGGTACCATTATCTATTACTCTTTTGAGATACCTATTAATTTACCAGTGTAAGTTTGACTAAAATAAATACCCAGATATAAATACACCCTAAAATTATCTATTTGTTCAATATTATTACTTGATACAAAAGAGACAAATCTGTTATGAGAAAAGCACAGCAACAACAACAAGCCTCACCTCTGGCTCCTCTTCAACTAGTTCCATAATAACGGGGCTTCCATATGCTGTCATCAATTTAAACGTTTTAGTTTCCTGTGACAACACTTCTAAGCTGTCACCTCTCCTCGCTAAAACACCTTGTTCTACCAGAGCAGATACAACATATGAGGAGAAAACATCTGCTGAGTCTATTGTATTTTGTGTGTCACACTCCTGCAACAAAGTTTTAGGTGAACTAACATGTAAATCAATATTAAGTAATCATCCATCTATCTGTCAGTCAGTCCCCTGGTTGGAGGAAACCATGGTCACCATTCGAGGACCTTTCTTTCCCCATCAGGTGTCTTGTCAGTCATCCTAACTATATAGACTGCCCATTGCCCTTCAGTTTGCAGAATTTGAGAACTACATCAGTAACCTGTGTTTTTAAGCCTTATTATCATAGCTCTCTTTATATATACATAGTGTCATGTTGTATTGATGTGATTAACTGACAGAGTGCTTATTATAGCATTAGCACTTGACTAAATAAATACATAAAAATATAGTTTAAAAAAAACACGCTTTTGAAGCACATCAAACTAAAAAAGTTAAAAATTATTCTTAATATAAGCAGAAAATAATAATGAACAAAAGATACTAGTATAATTGTGAAAATTCACTTTAGTTTTTTAACCTATATTTATTTTACATTTTTTAGTTCAATTTATTATTAAAAAAAGTTTTTTCCAATTCTCGGAATTAGATAAACTCATGAGGTCTATTAATTGTATTGCCACCAATTCTTGATAAGTGTCCAAAGTTTGAATTAAATCTGTCCGTTTAAAGTGAGTCCAAATCTAGTCCAAGGGAGAGTTACAAACAAACTCACAAACTTACAGTTACAAACAAGCTCACAAACCAAAAACATACAGGTGAAGCTAATATAAGCATGTTAAGATTGAGAATAATCCCTTACCTCATCAACTACAACACAATTGTCAACATTCAAAGGACTATCAACAATCACATTTTCATCTTCCTTTACTTGTGATTCATAACTTTGGTTTGTAAGCACAACCTCTTCAGATTTTTCTTGCAATTGTACAGTTTGAGTTACATCAGCGGATTGCTCAAAAGTGACTTGAAACTGCAAATTTTTCTCTGTCACTGGTTTACTCTCATCCATACAAGCATTCAATTGATCTGTGGCCCCAATTTGAGTTAGAGGAATTTGAGGTTCTTGTGTTTCACTTGTGTGCAGTGTTATGAGACCTTCAATTGTTTCTTTAGGTTGGTTTTTTATCTGAGTTGCTTCAGATTTAGTATTAATATCAGATTTCACATTCTTGAAGCCAGTTACACTTGCCTTCAGCTTCCTAAATGTGGCTGCACAATTCTTTTTGAAATTGTAGAATCTATACAACTGATTATTGCAGTGCTGACAAATATGTTTAGGAAACTCATCATCTATTGATACCTATAAAATAAATAAAATGCTTGATATTTAGTCCAATACAAAGGTTATAGAAACAGCTATAGTTATTAGTTATATACCTGCATCTGGCTTTTGATGTACACTTTTTGTTTCATAAAAGATTATCAAATTTAATTAAAAAAAATTGTTATGATTATTTTAACATAGGGGTAATACCTAGTGGATTTAAGAAGCAATAAGAACAGATAGATGGGCTTCTATGACTACCTAACTTTTATCATCCCACTGTAAAGTTAATGGAATTCCTTGACTAAACGAAACATACATTAAGTAATCTACATGTGTTTTATGCACGTCTAAATGCCTATTAAATTAAACATACCTCCAGCCCAAGGCACGTCATAATCCTCATAGCTATAGTTGCAAAAATATCTCTCGTTTCCGCGCCGAAGATGGGGGTCATTTGCGCCGTCCTCCCGAGGCACAGCCGGCACAGGTCCCCCGATATCACCTGTGGGAGCGGCTTCTTGCGGCTGTACGTCCGCATTTTGTCCAAATTATTATCTGATCTGATAACCAATATGTTGCTCAGTTTCTTCAATGCATCAAATAAATCATGTTTTGGACAACCTTGTATGTTTAGGGTCTGCTATTATAACTGATCATATCATTACTTTTAGGTTTGTTGGTTGGGTACACCCCAACCAACAAACGGGCAATAAGGGCCAATGACTTAGTAATTTTATCAATGAATTTTTTTTTACAATTTCAAATGTTGGAGAAAATGGTATATAAAATGTGAATTATTGTGAATGTGAAAGAAAAACAAATTCACATTCAGCAATTCAGTGGATAATTTGGATTTTGAGTGGATTTTGACATTTTTGACAATGGAGGATGAATTGACAATATTGACATTACAGTACAGCAGTAACATTTTTTTTTTTCAATTTTGGCATCGCAAACTCTGTGCATACTGCCAGCGTCAAGTATAATATTTGCATCAAGCATCAAGTTTCTGCCAGTTTCGTTGAAACTGTAGGTAAAATCAGTAAGTCGCCAGTATTCAGACAGTCAAGTCAGTCAGACATTCAAGTAAAGCGATGGCTTCTTTACCAGAACGTGACCAATGGGAATTTTGGAAGCAAGCTGAAAAAACATATTTTCGCACTGTTATTTTATTTCACAACACTTGTGCACTGTAATTAACCTATATCGAACAAAATGCAATCAAATTTATCCGATGTAACTCAAAAATACACCCAGAAAATGAAAATAAAACGAGAGCACAATATGTCTTTTTCGACTGCCCGCCAAAACCCTCAGCACTCAGCAGTAAGTAACATAAACACACACCTAAGACACACACACACCATCACACTGACCTACTGACTCAACCTTCTAGACTGACACTGACTGTTTCTCTACCTACGATGAAACTGGACGAAGTAATAATATATAAAGTCAGTAAGTCGTCCGTCACTAATCAGTCAGTCAAGTCAGTCAAACATTCAAGTAAAGCGATGGCTACTTTTCCAGAACGTGTCAGATCGAATTTTGGAGGCAAGTCATCATTTTATATTTGTGTGTTAATTATATGATGTATATATGTATGTATATATATATGTAAACTAGTATTTATTTATTTATTTATTAAAAAGGTTTGCCAGTGGCTACTATAATAATTTGACAATTTTTACACTTAACCTAATTAAAAACTAAGTACATAACCTTTTAAGGCAAACACAGCATGCATAAATATTAAATAGTAAATACCTAATATAGTAATTGAATTTAAAATCTATGTGTTAGTGTGCTGTTCCAAGCTGTTCCAAAGTGATCGCTTTTTTAAAAGCATATAAAGTGAGATGATTTATATCTAATGACCCATGGCACGCATTCAACAGTTTACACAGACGTGGGATTGCAGAATTTGCTCCCAATACTGTCCTACGAATCTGGGCACAAAGTGGTTTCAAGCATTTTTTATAGAATTTCCGGGAACACTGAAATGGATTTTGTTTAAAAGGTTTGGGCAATCTATTTATTTGGTTTCTGAGTAATTTGTAAAGAAAAGTGAGATCTAATAAGAAATGACGATTTTCCAGCGTTAATATTTTAAAGTGATGAAGACTATCACGGTACGAAGGCAGCTCCTTAGACATTCCGACTGAAAAAGAAAGATGCCACAAAAACTTTTTTTGTACCCGTTCCATTCTTAAAATATGCGTTGCATAGTGGGGGCGCCACACTACCGAATTATATTCTAAGACACTGCGAACTAAAGCATTGTAAAGTACTATCTTGGTTTTTGGATATTTAAACGTTTTAGAATTTCGAATAACAAAACCTAACATTTTGTCTGCTTTTCCAATTATATTATTTAAATGTTCACAAAAAGTTAACTTGCTGTCTAACGTAACACCTAAATCATTTAATATGTTGACCTCTAAAATCTGGTTTCCATTTATAAAGTAATTTGTAGGTTCAATACGGACTTTACGCGTAAATTTAATATGCATGCACTTTGAAGGGTTGAGAGTCATGCCATTGCGGTCGCACCAACGCATCAGCCTATCTAAGTCTCTCTGCATAATTATTTGATCTACTTTTTATTTTATAACTCGTGTAAATTTTAAATCATCAGCATATAGATAAGGCGTAGAATTTTGAAAACATGTATGAATATAATTTTTATATATATTAAACAAAATGGGCCCCAAATGAGACCCCTGAGGGACTCCAGATGTCACCATTAAAGGATTAGAACAATAACCATCTACAACAACATAACAAGAACGTCTGGTTAAGTACGATTCTAGCCACTTTATTAATGATCCACCATAGCCGTATATACTAAGTTATTAGTATTATAATATGTAATCTTATATTTTATTTATGTATTATATTATGCATCATATTTACTTTCTCAATGTTAGTTCTTTAGATACAAGCTTACCACAGAAACAATTTTCCTTGTAGAAGTAGTGCTATTGTTGCCACCTACTTAAAATTCTTACCATCAGCCAGGGTTGACTGGTAGAGAATGCCTCACGGCATTAAGTCCGCCCTTTGTACAACATTTTTACGTTGTAACAATAAAGAATAAATAAATAAATAAAAACAAGTAGAAAAACATATTTAATTTTTAGCACTGTTATTCTATTCATTTCACAACCAACACTCGTGCACTGCTATTAACCTATACCTACCGAACAAAATGCCATCAACTTTATCCGAGGGAGTTTTGGCGGGAAGTCGAAAAAGTCATATTGTGCTCTTGTTTTATTTTTACTTTCTTGGTATATTTTTGAGTTATATCGGATAAATTCGATGGCATTTTATTCGATATAGGCTGATTATAGTGCACGAGTGTTGTGAATTAAAATAACAGTGCGAAAATGTGTTTTTCGGCTTGTCTCCAAAATTCCATTGGTCACGATCTGGTAAAGAAGCCATCGCTTTACTTGAATGTCTGACTGACTTAACTGACTGATAACTGACGACTAACTGACTTTACCTATTCCTATTTTACCTCGTCCAGTTTCACCGAAACTGGCAAAAACGTGATGCAAAAATTATACTTGACGCTGGTAATATGTAGAGTTTGCGATGCCATAATTGAAGAAAAAAAAAACTGAAAAATAGGGGAGTTTTGGCGGGAAGTCGAAAAAGACATATTATTATTGTGCTCTTGTTTTATTTTCATTTTCTTGGTGTATTTTTGAGTTATATTGGATAAAGTTGATGGCATTTTGTTTGATATAGGTTAATTACAGTACCTACACGAGTGTTTGTGAAATAGAATAACGGTGCTAAAGTATGTTTTTTCTGCTTGCCTCCAAAATTCCATCGGACACGTTCTAGTAAAGTAGCCATCGCTTTACTAGAATGTTGGACTGACTAGACTGACTGATTACTGACGACTTACTTACTGACTTTGTTATTACTTCGTCCAGTTTCATTGAAACTGGCAAAAAATTGATGCAAAAATTATACTTGACGCTGGCAGTATGCGATGTTTGCGATGCCATATTTGAAAAAAAATATGAAAATATAACATGACCATAATTAAGACTTTATCGATTTCGCCAAAACTCCATCTGTGAATTTTTAATAAACAATTTCACGACTGAACTCATAGACGCAGAATATACAATGGGCATGATGACAGATTTTTAAATACCTTTCCTTATTGTAGGCATACGTATCCTAGTTTCGAAAAAAAGTTTATTTCAAGAATAAACTTAAGTTTTAACGTAAATTAATGTATTTTCTGCTATGTAATTTGATTAAACTCGAAAACTCTCGTAGGTGTCATGGCGTCGGCTTACTCGTCAAACTTCAAGCAACACGATGACTTTTACTGAGACGTGACGTCATTCCTTTTGATTGGCGTTTCAGATAACATGGCCTATTGCTGTATTTAATACTTTTATTTTTGGCACTGGTGACTTGTAACACAGGTTTTCTTAACCCATAACAGGCACCAGTTTCTCACAAAGTAAGATCTAAATTTTACCTAGAATTTTACTAATTTGTATTAATCTGCCTTTGTGAGAGAAAATAAATGAGTTATTATTATTATTATTATTATTATTGAAAATCTAATTAATCTTTATGTTTATATTAAAACAGGATCATATTTTAGAACTTCTTTAGCATATATTTATCTTTAAAATCATTTATTTTATTCTCTGATTCTTTAATAGTGTCATCATGCCTATTATACTGTCCATGGAAATTCATGGAATAATAATTAATCTAGCTGGGCCTTGGATGCCATCCTATCAAATGCTCGATGCACAATAGTCAATACAACCGCTTGTGTATTCAAAAAGAGAATAGTTTTCATAATCTCAAAAGACTTTGTGATTATATACTTACGGCAAATCATTGAACGACGGAGGGAGGTTTACCTACCTTGGTATATTGCTGAGTTCTTCCAGTGACTCCGCCAAGATAATTATAATCGGCAAACAGAAGCCGTGTTAGGCAGGACCGCGCCGACTCCCCACAGCGCCTGTGTGCGAAACCTGTGAAGCGCCTCTTTTTTTCACGAATCTTTATGTTTCAACTTATTTTTACATAATACAATGACATAGTTTTATTGTTTACGAGGCCTTTGTTGCGCCTATTACTACTCTACTTACTTATCGATACTCCACTACAAAGAAATATGTTGTTCTGTAAGTGTAACAAAAATAATTTCGATAGCGGCGCCCCTATTGTCTTGGCGCCTGTGTGCGCCGCACACTTCGCACATAGGGGCGGCGCGGCCCTGGTGTTAGGTTTTGCAAGTTGTTGTCATGTTGAACCATGTTACCAAGTGGAAAGGGCTAGCTTAAAAACGTCTGCCAGAGCAGCGGTAAACAGTTGCAGCAGAATAGGTTCGACGCTTCTCTAGTCGTGGATTCTAACTCTCATGGTTGCGGTTTTGTATAAACACTTCAACACCTCGATGTACCAGTAGTCAATGTTCTCATAGTCCACATACGCAACATATAGCGGCCGATCCTCGGTCTTTTGTATAACCTGTCGCAGCGTAAGTATATGGTCCATAGTACTGAAACCTTTTCAGATTCCGGCTTTTAATAAGAACTCTCAAAAACAGCTTATAGACATGGCTCAAAAGCGCGATGGGTCTACAGTCAGGGCCGAGCCGCCCCTATGTGCGAAGTGTGCGGCGGCGGCCCACACAGGCGCCAAGACAATAGGGGCGCCGCTATAACTATGTATTATGTAAAAATAAGTTGAAACATAAAGATTCGTGAAAAAAGAGGCGCTTCAAAGGTTTCGCACACAGGTGATGTGGGGGGGTCGGCGCGGTCCTGTCTATAGTTCTTCAAAATGGCGCTGTCATCCTTCTTGAAGAACAAAACCACCACCCTTCTACTCCACGCCTCCAGGGTAGTTCCGTTACTGATGACGGTATGGAACAGTTTTAGGAGCGCCCCACTAGGATGGGTTTGTCTCCAGCTTTTAGCAACTCTGATGTGATACGGTCCGGTGCTTTGTTGTGTTTTAGTTGACTAAGGGCCTTCCTAATTTCGTACAGAGTGACGTCCGGGATATCTTAGTTATAGTGTCGGGTTATTTGACTCTTTTGTCGTTCACCACATTGGGAACGTTAGCTTTTGAGAAGGTATATCGTATAACCGCGTCCGTAGTATTTCTCCTGCTTCAATCTCTCTTTGTACTTCAGGTTTGTATAATAAGAACCGCAATATATAAACAAACAAATATACAAATATAGTAATATAATAGACAAATTTGTAATTACAAACACGAAAAATGTTTTAGTTAGATTTAATTTTATGAAGAGTCCACTAAATAATTCTAATCTAATAATAATAACGGTATAAAACGTTGCAATTATGTGTGTATTTCATATAAATTAACGGTGAAAGGGTAGAGAGACGAAAGTGTATAATTAAAACTTAGCGGACGATTCCACCAATTATGCCTACCATGATTTAGTAAAACGCACTCCATTATTATAGCGAAAATTTCAATTAATTAAAATTTATGTTCCAGGGTCGGATTTGCGACAGTAAGTATAAAGTATCTTGAGTAAATGAATAAGTAGGTTGGTAACATAATAAATGAGAAAAGCGAATCAAAAACTTCAAGCTTCCTAATAATAAACTACAATATATTTGGTATATGGTGTATAAGTAGGTGATCACAGGCTGTGTGTAGATACGGTGATCACTGGCAGGTATAATAGTTCGGCTGGAAAAGGCACCGAAGGTATTAGGATATGTCCATGGTCTGCAGTTACTTCTTATCACCATATGGCCCATTTGGCAATGGTAGATCTCAATAGCAGGATTTAGCAATACCCGTGGCGCCATCGGAAGGTCACTACATCACCACCTCTGCTCAGACGGGAGGTCGTCCAAGCTTGTGCAATCTTCGTTTACAAGCGCCTTGAATGCCCTCTATTAGCAGTGAGTCGAGATGTGAAGGTGAAGTGAGGTGTAGAAATGCCCGGTATCTTCAAGGAGCCGAGATGTGAGGGTAGATTGGAATGTAAAGCCGAGTAGAGTAGGTGCTCAACTCAAGCCGTCCAACTTAACTTTGGAGGGAGTCGTCAATAAAATGTGTCGGGTTATTACACGTTGGTTGGGGGGGTGGCCCAAGGTGGCTTGTTTAACAATAGTTTATGTGGCCTTCATCCATGGATTTTGGGGAGGGGGGGGGGGATAGTGTCCCCTGTGATGTTCGGACTAATCTTTTACAGAGCCAAATAGGGGTCCAGTCAAATGCCAAGAATGAAAGATATTAGAAGCACATTAGCTCCTCGGACTCCAACGACTGACATGCTCTGTGCTAAGAGCATTAAGCCAATTGATGCTCTAAGGCTCAAATAGCTTCAAAATTAGCAATTAGCAATTCAAGCTTCAAATATTAACAAACTCGAACCTATAAAAAGTTGGAACTAAAATCCGACCCTGGGTCATAAGACTCATAAGTCATTAATTCCAGTAAATCTTATTTAAAGCAATGATCTATGTCAAAATTTTGATTATAAAATTTACAATGGATCCATCAAGAACACTACTGGCTCCGAATAAAACCCAGGAGTTATTTTATAAAATTAATGACTACACCAGCTTCATGGGTAGACTGAATTTGTGGGACGCGGAAAGTCGTTTCCGCTTCCTGCCAGCTTTATCTAGGAATTATTATTATAAACTGTTTTACACCTTTATAAACATACTTGTGGTTGCGCTTATGTTACTGCAATTCAGCGCTATCTACAGGCGAGACGAGTTTGATGCGAAAAAAATGACTGACTGGATAATATTTACTTTTACGAATCCTCTATTGTTGTTTTTCCATTTTAATATTTTGTATTGTAAAAATGAAACGAAGGCTCTATTGCTCTGCCTAACTGTAATGCTGAAAAAGGTTTATAATGACAGAAAAGTAGAACGAGCAATGATAAAACACGCAAAGTTCTACATGGCTGCCTATCTCTTGCTATGCAGTCTTTCATTGCTTCTGTTTGGATTTGACGGTTTGCTTCAAGTTATACGTTCAGGTATGCTTTTAATATTCACCAATAATATTTAATGGTCCACATATCATAGTGGAAGCGGGTTCAAAAAATCTGTTTTATAAGAAAAATGCCTGCTATGGATAGTCGCGAGTGGTGTAGCAATATGGTCTAACTAACGGTTAAAATAAGTAAATTAAGTCATGCCTTAAAAACCCCCGCTCCTGGGTTGTAAATGTACACAAAAAAATAAAGTATGAGTAAACGGTCCTTATTTACCTAATATTTTATTAGATACAAGCTGACCCCGCGAACTCCATACCGCGTTTAAATGTTTGGGGTAGGCCACCCTTATCACTTAGGGGGATGAAAAAAAGATGTTTACCGATTCTCAGACCTACCCGATATGCACATAAAATTTCATGAGAATCGGTCGAGCCGTTTCGGAGGAGTATGGTAACTAACATTGTGACACGAGAATTTTATATATAAGATTATCTATCTGCACTTCTGCACACTGTAAAAAAAAGAAAAAAATAACAAAATCCTAAATTACAAACTTAATATAACGTACAACTTTATAAAAATCATGAAAACTCTTAACTGGCAGAAGGCCGTAGAAAATTTTGTTACCAACACAACAGAATTATTAAAATGTAGGTACAATGTAACATAAATTGTTATAATTTAACCAAAAAATATCTACGCTAATTGATTTAATTACAGGCAAAAATTTCATTACAATTATTACCGTATGGCCAGATGAACAAGACGAAAGCAAGCTAGCATCGATGGCGAGAATAATTTTTTATTTTATCTGGTGGATTATAATTTTTCGTGCATCCAACGGGTACATGCTGGCAATATCCTCTACGATATGTTTAAGCCATCAATTCAAGACTTTACACAGCTACTTCTACCGGCTTAATGAAATTTTCACCGAACAACATTCGCAAACTGAGAAGGAAGACAAGTATGAAAAAGCCTTCAAAGTTGGTATACAATTACATTCGGACACGTTGTGGTAAGAAATTACTTTTTTTATTAAAGTGAGAAGAGGCTCGGGCTGTATCAGTCCAGGGTACTTCAACCTATGTAGATAGTTTGAATAGATTGTACCCAAAGGAATATCTTACTATTATTTAATTAATTCTATTTTTTTTCCTTTTCATATCTACAATGTAAATAATTTTGTTTTCATTATAATTTATTAAATTAATTAAATTGAGGTATGTGATAATTTAATGAAACGAAACCCTGAATTATAATGTTTGTGTTAACTGTAAGGTTGTGTTTTCACTGACGCGGAACTGAACAGAGAGAAGCGGAGACGAGCGGTGAAAAGTGGTGAGTGTTTCCACTGAAGTGGAGCAGAGTGAAGTAGTGAAAGTGAGATATCCACACCCTAATGCCTGCTGTCTTCCGCTTCGCCTCGCTTCGCTGTATTTTTATGAATATCCGTTCCTCTCAGCTCTCTTTCCATTGAAGCAGAGCGGAGATTTCGAGCAAAGTGATTGGTCAATTCATGCACCGCTAAGTCCGCTCTAACTCTAAGCACCGCTCCGCCCAGCTGCGCGTCAATGGAAACCCAGACTAATGTTCACCTAAGTGTCAACTTACAGATGCATTTATTTATACATCTAATATGGTATTGTACCTATTGTTTGTTGGTTTGTTAAAAGGTGCACTAAACAGTGCCAAGCGGTATACGGCTTGGGCTACAGCAGCCAGACAACGATATCTCTAATGGGCTTAGTTGTCGTCATGTTTCAATTGGTGGTAAGTTTACGTTCTATAGATATTAATAGTGCACAACGTGACTACGTCCTGAAGTGGTTAGCAAAAATGACAAATAACAAGCAATCAAAGACAAAGACTTTTATTAGCACAAATATGGGTGTTTACAAAAGGTGTTTTAATACATTTGGTTCGCCATATTTACCTTCATGAGGTATGCAAATATTACAATGGTGCTTTTTGAGTTACTATCGACACCATGCACCCCACGCTTTTTTTTATAAAATACATTTTCTTCTTATTTTTTACTTTTAGTATTTTCACAAAAGCGCTTTTTTTTAAAACTACATGATTTATTTATATTACTACTTTAATCGTTATTTGTACCCATATTGCGCCTTTTAATTGATTAATTTTATTTATTTTTCGGATCGGATCCGATCGTCGGCTTTAGGTACCCTAAGGTACCCAATATTGCAGGGTTTTTGTACACTAAGAGGAAAAAGCCGGCGGAAAAAAAACCTCCCAGGTTTTTATGGATTTTTTTTATGCCGCATCATTCTATTTTGAAAAGGAAATAAAATAAGATTTTTGTTACTTATTGATGCCTACTTAATCATGGCTGGCATATAGCGACACGGGCCACAACAAAGCCAAGCTAAATTTAAGGGAATCTACTTTACTGTGGCATCACTGTCAAACATCATCAAAAACATCCTAAAAACTTCATAGATAAAATACTTAAAAAATACTCTTCATACATTTTGTATGTACAATGTAGGTAGTTTCTCCATGAAACTAAGCTCGAGATTGCCCTCCGTAGGTGGAAGTTGTGAATATGAGCTACAATAAGATTAGATACAATAAGAACAGATCAGCTACCTAATCGTAAGAGGCGAATAAATGTGAACTTCTGTGCAGGTGAAATGGATGAACTTCCGCCTAAAAGGGTTAAGTGTATAGAAATTTTCTCATTTCTGAACTTGTATAAACATTGGTATATAGGGCCTGACTATCTTATTTGTAGGCTTAAAAATATAATTATGACAACCTTTATATTTCGTCGGACTAAATTAATGGGGCTGTTTTTCTCTCGGTCAGGTAGGTTTATGTGGCTTGCTAGCGGGTTAGTGCACCGAATAACTTGGTCATTCTAGCACCAGCTTCAAAACGAAGTAGGTACTATAGTAACATCTTACCTATCGTTTATAGCAGTACTTGCAGAGGCAGAATAGATACGTATATCACAATTATAACGGCGGTTAATTAAAACTGTGCCCTGATAACTAAAGTACACACGGAAGAAGTCGCGGGCAAAACCTATCTCAATATCTATATGTATAAAACGGAATTCCTATTTCTCTTGGTCTCGGCATCACGCGTGAACGGTTAGACCGATTTCAATAATTCTTTTTGTTGTGTTTGTTATTATCAAGAGAAGGTTGCTAATTCTTATCAATGAAAAAATTAAGAAAATTGCGCGGAAAACTTAATATAATATTTAACGACCACAATATTTTTTTTACAAATTCGATTTCAATATTCATAGTTAAGATAAGACAGGAAAACGTCTGTCGGGTCAGCTAGTACTTGATATAAACGAATTGTACAAGTATAGACAGTCGAGCCGTCATCAGCTGTCACCCCTCCGTCTTGGTCTAAGAGCCGGTGAAGATCGACCTTCACCGATGTCATAACTCGATGAGACATATTTTTTATCAAATATAATTTATAAACATATATGCCTATGATAACTTGCCTATCGAAAAGTGTTCATAGCTATTTTTAATATAATTATATTTAATCAATTTTCTTTCATCACCTCACTCTTGTCATAACCGAATGAGTTTTATCTCAATTATTATTGATAGTTTTAACACACAAGGTTTCATATTGCACATGTATGATGAAAGATATCAATACTCCTATTTTCAAACAGAATTCGGAACGAACACTCCTCAACGCCCTGGCGTTAGTGGCCACTGCTTTCACGATTTTGGTGACTACCGGAATCTTCATGTGGAACGCAGGCGATGTCACCGTTGAGGTAAGTATTTATTTGGGTAAGAATTTATTTGGTTGGTAAGCAAGCTAAACACAACAATATTTTGTCTGTTTGCTGGTGGCCTGCCTTAGTGACCTTTACGGCTTCAACTGGTTTGGACTGTAATTATTTTTGCGATCATGCACTTGATATAAAGTTTGGGTTAGGTAGTAGTTCAAGACTATTTCTGCTAGCGGATGCTAGTCTAAGTGTGCTAGTCTAAGTGTGGAAAATATATGTGGCTGGCTGCAACCCTTTTTTGCGTTCCACTGCTGGGCACGGGTATCTCCCCTTTATTGTGGGGGAAGCCTGGAGCTTACTTCACCACGCTGCTCCAATGCGGTTTAGTGGCCAACCCGCCGTCGGATGTTCTCAAACCGCCCATAAAGCTTCCGATAAGTTTTAACGAGTGTTAAATTATCTATTGATAACAACCGGGCTTAACGTGCCCTCCGAAGCACGGAAACGCGCATGAAATTTTTCCCACATTCACGCATCCAGACGTGACCGCGCCCGTTTGGCTTAATTACGTAGATCGCTTGCGTTCTACGCTAGCCACCAACCCAAACGCGCTTCAAAATACATTTACTCGGAAAATATAAATAATTATAACGAAAGAATGAAAAAAAAAAGAAAAAAAATATATTTCATATTAGGAATACAAAATATTCGCTTATATTCATTTTTTTCGGTCATCGCCTTTAAGTGCCTGTTTGGGCTAGATGTTGAGCTGAGAGAAAAAAGGCGGCGCAAAAAAACTACCAGCAGCACCCTTTAAAAAAAATACATTATATATTTGAGATAACAGAATGGCTATGGGTCGATAATGGGCACACGTGACAGCTGATCGTTTGAGAAAGTAACCACTAACCAATCTTCCATTTTTGCAGTTATGAACTCGAATTGAATCATTACAACTTCAAGAATTATCTACCTCTAGGTATTATGGATAATTAGTCCCTGTACCTTCGGGATTAAGAAAAGAGCTACGGTATCCCCTGCCAGATCGTAAGAGGCGACAAAAAGGGGGCTTCCGGGGTTGTAGACGGTGTGAGTGGGAGCTCGATCCGCCCAGCCAGCAACCCCGGGAAGGGCGGCGATGCGTGCATGGCCGCATGTCGCCGTAAGCATTGGAAGGTGCAGGAGAGCTCATCTGCTCTCGCGAAGATGGGCCCGTTCTGGAGCGTCGCGCGTGGAGGACACCGGTGCGTTCCGCTGGAGATCCCGAATTCCTCCCCAAGCGCAGAGGCAGCCACTGAGGGGGTTTTAGTAGTGCGGTCAAATCCCACATAACCCACGATGCCGGGCACCTTTTGAAAGTTTCCCCCCAATACCAAAAAAATGAGGTATGGTAGTATGTATGTATTGCCTCATTGTAGAAGCATGGCCCGGCGGCGAGCGTAGAACGCTAACGGTCTACACAGTTAAGCCAAACGGGCGCTATGCTAGTCCGCTAGTCGCAAACATTTCATGTGTATTTCCGTGCTTCGGAGGGCACGTTTAGCCGTCGGTCCCGGTTTTTATCGATAGATAATAGTCGCTAAACCGAGTCTTAGGCCATAAGAGCGGTTTGAAAACATCCGACCGGTTGGCCACTAACGCGCATCTGGAGCAGCGTGGTGGAGTAAGCTCCAGGCCTTACAAACTTACTTTAAACATTTACAGGCTTCTGGGCTAGCGACTGCGATGTACTGCTCGGGGTGGGAAAATTGTGAAAGAGCATCGTCTATTCGTGTCCGGAAGCTTCTTGTGATTGCAATGACGCAGGCACAGGTAAGGCATCAAGTACAGATGCTTCCACTTACCTTGGTTACATTTGCGAAGTAGTACAACTTCTTAAAAAAATCACAGAACTGGGGCACTGTTTGACGCCTTCTGTTTTTATAAATAACCAGCTTTCCGCCCGAGTAGGAGTAAACGTTTATTCCCATAGGAGTGAGATATTTTTCCCGGGTAAAAAGTAGCCTTAGTCAGTGTCCAATCCCAAAACTATTTCTATACAAAAAACCGGCCAAGTGCGAGTCGGACTCGCGCACCGAGGGTTCCGTAAAAAAATTTAAATAGATAAAGTACTACAAATTTATGGTTTTCGCAATTTTCATTTATCTGTGCTATAAGACGTTGCTTCGTACCGAATTCCGAAGATTCCGAAGAATACCGAAGATTCTGAGTTCACGGGAAGTACCCTGTAGGTTTTGATAACCTAGCGATCGTCAAAAATTTGCTGCATAAACGGCTGTATCTTTTGATTGCGCTGGCTTAGAACTTCAATATTTTCACAGCTCCAAGGGACTTTAGTATAAATACCTTATAGATTAACATATATAACCTATTTATTATATCTAATAATATTTGCATAGATTTTCATTTGATTACAAATTAGGTTTCTGAATAAACTTCGGTATTATATAGCCTATTCAGCCTTCGTTGTTATATAGCCTAAAGCCCTCGGGTGGCTCCCCTGGGGTTGCCCGTGTCCATAGGCGACGGTGATCGCTTAACACCACGCGGCCCGTCTGCCTTTTTGTTCGGTTTATTTATAAAAAAAGCCTTCCCCGATAAATGGACTAACCAACAAAAAAAGCTTTTTTCAATTGGAACCAGTCTTAGACTAAGAATAATGTACTTAAACTATAGACAGAGGCCTATTTTCATTACGGCACGCTAAAGCGAGATCGAAATATACTTAAAGAACTTGTTAAAAAGAGATGGGAGCGAGATTTTCTGTCCTTTTCGGTGTAACCACATATTTTGACAGTGCCCTTTAATTATGTGGCAGGCAAACTGTGGAAGTCGGGGTGACAATGTGACATTGTTGTTTTATAATATTTATGTGTTAAAATCGATTCTCACAGCTGTAAATTGTGTTGTATTAAAAGCAAATAACATTTTTCTAGTTCCATAATATGGTGAGCTGCAGTATTTTAGGTTGTAAGAGCCGCAGTGAGCGTAAACAGGAAGGCTGCCGGAAGGTATTACATTTTACGCGTAAGTTAAATACTTCTCTTTAAAATGTACTAAATATGTATTGTTTATATATAGATATTTAATTACTTTTGTCTTATAACTAGTCATTCAACGTAAATATAGTGAAATTCGTGAAAATAAATGTGTTAATGTTTATTTCAAACATTGTCAAATTCGAAATTGTGTTGTCAGATCTCGAATCAAAATATCCTCCCCGTATTAGTAAAAAATTACCCATCTTATTTAAATATAATTATTTTTAACAAAAACAGTGACAATAATAATATCAAAGATTATGTGTTACCTCATTAGTAGTTAGTTACATTTCAAGCGGGACGCTCAAATACCCCCTGTTTATATATAACTATTTAAGTGGAGACCAGTAAAATGTTATAGGCTGGGTGCACCAGGCGCGGTCGCAGCCTTCAATTTTGGGGGGAGGGTCGCCAAGAAATTTGAGGGAAGAAGTGTCTCAAATTCGCTTGTTTTACCTTCCATGTACGCATGACTGACGGATTGGGGGGGGGGTCATGTCCTGTGACCCCCCCACCTGGGACCGCGCCTGGGGTGCACGTTATGAGCATTTTCCCGACATATTAAATTTCACTCACACAGACTATAAAAAGATACTCCATACATTTTGTATTAGACATTATGAGAAGTTTACCAGACGAATTTCATCTCATGTTGCTGTCATATTTTTTTCAGTTTTCCAACTGACGCTCTTGCCGAAAATAAATGGATTCAGGCCACTGGACGTATTGACTGGCAACCATCAATTTAATTCCGAAATTGTTCGGTCTATTTTGAAAGCCATTTATTGACCAAAAGGATAAAGAGAAGAAAAATAATAATAAAATTGATACAAATGTACATTTTTATATATTGCGTTATAACTAAGTGTTTACTTTTATCTTTGTAATATTTGCATAGCTCATTAAGGTAACTATGACGTACTAAATATGAATTAACAGCTTTTGTAAACACCCATATTGGTGCCATTAAAAATCTTTGTATTTGTCTTTTATTTTCTCCTATATGTATGTCCTGTAATTTGCTGACCCAATTAACTTTATGCCAGTCAACCAATCTAAACTCACAAACAACCAACCATAATGCACAAGCATATAAATCCTTTCACAGTTTGGTCTGCCAATGTTTATAGTTTACTTGCTTGATATTGTAGATTACCAAATTTGGGGGAAAATATGATAAGTGGGTAACACTGGCCGCGAAAAAGAGATGCCAACAAAGTGGTTACACCGACCCGCTGTCTTTAGGATTATTGGTCTTTGGAACCAGTAGTTCCTGAGATTAGTGCGTTCAAACAAACTTACAAACGAACGAACGAACAAACTTTTCAGCTTTGTGTATAGATCAAAATATTGATTAATTATTTGTCCACGTGTGGGAACTGTACAAAAAAGCGTGAACCCTATTTGGTACAGTTTACCATATTGTTGCCAGCTCATCTTATGTTGGTTTTTTTTTTCTATGTATTATGTTTTTTTTTTCATTTATAAGTTTCATGTTATCATTTAAGGGACTGTAAATTATAAAAGTTCAATACATTAACTGAAGTTTTCGATAAATCAACAACGATACTTTCAAACACTGATTGATAAATTCTTGAAATGGACGTAATTTTTTTATTTGCGAATCGATTTAAATAAAACAAACACTAAATGTTAATCAAAAAAATACCAATACATCAGTGAAAACCGCATCCTTCTACGTTAAGCCGTTCCTGAGATTAGCGCGCACAAACGAACAGACAAACAGATAAACAGACAATAATTCTAAAAATCATTGTTTTGGGTTCTATTACGCTAATAAATAGCCCCAGTGACAGTTTTTCTCACATATCTTCAATTTACAGAAACCGACTTGTTACAGATTTATTATATGTATAGATATAGATTCAATATGGTATACCAGATGAAAGTCCAAGCTCGAGCGCAACAGATAGTTTATGCATTAAAATCGATAATAGCTGGTTAAAGAATTGCAGAATTTAAAATCTGCCTCCTGGAGCAGTGCATTTAATAAAGCGGTTGAAATATTTCAGAAACCTGTAATCATACGAGCGTTTGGAGGCATCATGGATTTATCGTATGGCTCATACTTATCCGTAAGTACCTACATTTCAAAATTATTAAAGTATTGGCATTATTAAAACAATTAAATACCTAATGTTCTGTTTTGTTTCAGATTGTTAAATCGTCGTATTCTGTATTCTCTGTGGTTTACTAAAGTTGGTTGTTGTTTTGATACATACTTCATGAATTCATGATGCACGAAATAATATTTAGTTTTTATGAATAACTTGAAATAAGTAACAAGAACAGATATAAAAAATTTAGCTTTTTCCTAGCTATTTTCATTGGAATCTTAGCCAAACTACTACGACTACCATAAAATGAAAAATACTTATAAAAATTATAAAATAAAATTTTCAATTTCCTGGTACTTTTTCTTGCTGATAGTAATGTACGAGTAATGACTCTTAAAACTATTTTGGAGTCAGTGCCCATTGGAGGTACCCTATTTTGCTTAGGGTACGATACAAAAATCGCTCAAGCGTCAATAGTGTAAAGACAAAGACAAATACACTTATTTGCACAAATATGGGTGTTTACAAAGTTGTTTATATATATTTAGTTCGCCATATTTACCTTCATGAGGTATGCAAATATACAATGATAAAAATATAAAAGGAAAAAACTAAACTATAATACAATTACGAAATGTACATTTAAATCTATTTTACTATTATTTTTATTTGTCCCATATTGCGCCTTTTATAAATAAAAATAAAAATATTTATTTATTTATATTTCGGATCGGTTCCGATCGTCAGCTTTGGGTACCCATATCACAGGGTGTTTGTACACTGAGAGGAAAAAGCTAAATATTTTAAATTCGTTGCCCGTTTTAATTTTGAGGAATTCCGGTAGACCGTTATAGGTATATTTTTGGTCCCATGCAAAAGACACTGTTATGATATTGTTTTGTTTTGGAAGCGATTGAACATAATTTACTGTTATGTCTTTTTGATTTAAGGGTTTCATATTTTGTGATTTCTGTTTTGACCATTAAAGAGATCTCGTAAATGTATAAGGAAGGGAGCGTCATTATTTTTAAATTTGGAAAATGTGGCCTACAAGTATCCGTTTGTTGTAGGTAAATGACATATTGCTCGAATGCATTTTTTTTGAGCCTTAAACACGGTTTGAATTCCAGTCGCGTTTCCCCAGAATATTATACCGTATCTTAATCTTTAATATTATTTATCTTGTGTAAGTTTTCGTAAGTCGTTAGTGTAGTCTAATAATACCATTAGCAAGAAATAATGTAGTTTAAATAACGTTTTTAGTTCGTATTTTCACAAAAGCGTGTTTTTTAGTTTTTTACACTAAATTATTTATTTTTAACTTTTTAGAAGGATTTTTATTCTCATATTATTGCATTGTCGTCGGCCCTTGACCCCTGTGTAAATTTTCAAGTTAATCTGACGCTTAGACGTGTTAAAAATATAAAACTTTATATTTGTTTCATTAAGTACCTTAGACCACGAATTTATCAGCCGCCCGTCGTATATATTTTTTATCCTTAATTTACGACTTAAGTTACGACTTTAATATAAAGTTATGAGATTATTGTATTGTCATCGACCCTTGACCCCTGTGCAAATTTTTAAGTTAATCAGACTCCTAGAAGTAAGTGAAAATGATGTTCAAAGATTCCATTACATACATACATAGATACAGGTCAAGTTAATAAAAGCGTGTTAAATATTAAGGGAATTGAATTTTTTTTTCTTTTTTAGTTCTTCTACTTTTGTTCTATTTTTTTGTTTAAAATTAATTTATTCTGTACTAAATTCATTAAAATAAACATAATTAAAAACATTTTGAAAGTGATTGACAATCCGTGAAGCGCAACGTTTACTATGCCGGACTGACGGGGTCCCGGGTTCGATTCCCGGCGAAGCAGACATTGGAATGATGTCAATGATGCGTTTCAATTTCTATTCTCTGTCTGGGTGTTTGTGTTCATGTTTTTGTGTGTCATTGGTACCCGAAACACATGTTACACGTTACTATGGGGTTATGAGTGTGAAACATATTATGACTTTTTCGTCATGCATGTATTTTTATGTAGATGGAAATTTGTTTAATTAGGTTAGTTACAGTAGTGTAGTGAAATAAAATAAAATAATTATCCTTCTAGTCAGATCTCGCATCCCACGCTTTTTTTACAATAAAATGCATTTTTACACTATTTTAATTCAAATTTATTTTCATTTTTTAGTTGGATTTCTTATAAAAGCGTGTTTTTTGGCTTTTAAAACTATAATTTATTTAAGTTTAACATACCTTGATAAATACTTTGATCATGATATGTCAATTACAACAAACGGATACTTGTAGGCAGCACTTTCGAAAATTAAAAATAATGACGCTCCCTTCTTTATATAAGACATAACAATAAACTTTGTTCAATAGCTTCTAAAACAAGACAATATCATAACAGTTCTTTTGCATGGGACCAAAAATATACAATAACCTACCGGAATCCCTCAAAATAAAACGGGCAATGAATTTAAAAAGGAACCGGAAAAGGCGTATTACTAGGTCACTAACTTTCTAATCGATAAAGCGGCATAAAGGAATTCCATAAAAACCTCGTTTTTTTTCTGCCGGCTTTTTTTCCTCTCAGTGTCTAAAAACCTTGAAATATGGGTACCCAAAGCAGACCGATCCGAAAAGTAAAAATAAATAAAATTAATAAACTAAAAGGCGAAAAATGGGTACAAATTGGGTACAAATAAAGATAAATGTAGTATACATATAATAAAATAAATGACACTATTTCAATGTACATTTTATATTTGTAATTTGTAATTAGTTAAGTTTTTAATTATTTATTTATTTAATACTTTATTGATCACCTTAAACTAGGTTCACAATGGGCGGACTTAATGCCTAATGGCATTTTCTCCCAGTCAACCCATGGCGATGGTGAGATATTGTTGGTAGGTGTAAATAATTTGGCGTTTACCATTTCTTTAATTAAAAAAAAACTATACATCAAAATAGGTAAGAACATAATAATGGGGAAACAAATATATCTAGTATAGCAACAAGTATAAATACATATATAAAATATATAAACATGCATATATACACATATATACATACATACATACATACTAACATACATACATACATATATACATACATACATACATACGTGATATAAACTCTGATGATGCTAGCCTGTATCAGCTGTCTTTAAATAAAATTCTCGAACCATTTTCTTAAAACTGTGTTTAGTTTGGGCTTTTCTGATATCTACCGGCAGAGTGTTCCAGAGTGATGTAGCCTGAAACGTGAAAGATTTTTGATAGAAACATGGAATATCCATGATTAAGTTTTCAGAAGAACGAAGAACTCTATTCAGGACAGTGCCACGATAATTAAATTTTTCCTTAAGGTAGGATGGGGAGGATGGGTCATTCAGAATAGAGTACAATAAAGATAGCATTCTAGAATTACGCCTGTGACGAATAGACAGCTACTTAAGCTGCTGTCGGTACTGAGATATGTGGTCAAACTTGCGGAGACCGAAGATGTAACGGATACAGTTATTAAGTAGGCGTTCTAGTTAAGTCTAATTATTGTAATATTTGCATACCTCATGAAGGTAAATGTGGCGAACCAAATGGGCAAATATTATATTATATTGGGCAAATAAAAGTCTTTGTCTTTGTCTTTGATCATTCAAATTACAGCAAGTACCATAATCTTTAAAGTTTAGAGTCAAAAAATTTGAGTTCCTTATCATTAGGCAGCTTCTTGAAAAAGCTCTCTACATAGTCATCAGTTGCCTCTGTAAGGGTTTTAGGGTTCCACTTAGGGTCATTGTCCTTGTCGATGAGGAGAGCACGAACACCTATATGTACAGAATAATGTTACTATACTAGAAAAATATAGACAGATCTTGAAGAGTGAAATGAACAATTTTGTTATATAGTATTTAACACTATTCTTTATCACGTTCAGTAAGGTTGCTTCAGTGAGTCAATATTAATTATAAAAAGCTATAATGTGTGCTGTTAAAGCTGTAATGTGAAATATAAGTAAGTATACAGTACACCAGCGTAAGCTATTGCGTATAGCCGCGACTGTTAGCTATTCGCTATTGGGATACGACGACTGTATACATGTATATTCATATTAATCTATGACGACTGTACGGGCAGTTGCTTAATCTACTCTTACATAATACGTGCGTACAGTACACATGTTCCTGGTTCCTACAAACTCAGTAATCTTGATTGTAAGAAATAACTGGTTTACCATCATCCGCTTTAGGCTTACAGGCTGGAGAGCAGGACAAATAAAGACCAGCTCTAACTAAAATTAATTCTCAAGTACACAAGTTATTAAAATTCAGAATGACTATGAAATCAAATAATTCGGTTTTAAAAAAACTAAAGTGTTTAGTGATTCTGCAGATCAAGGACCTTAAATATAATATTTCTTACACACACTTCTGTGTGTGTGTAGCTGTGATATTTTCTGTCATTCTATACAGGTTATAGGTACCGTAAAGTCGAAAGGCTCTTACCTTCAGGAAAGTCGTGATTCTCGGTTGCGCGGCAGACTAGTCGGTACTCCATCTTCAGGCACTGCGGCAGCTCCAGCTGAGCCCCTCGTTGTAGCGCCCTCAAGGTTATCTTCAGGGAACCCGGGCACATTTGGTGTAAGGTCTGGTATAAGTATACAGAATAGAATAAGTATAAAAAATCTAGAAAAAGTTACAAGTAAGGGCAATCCCCTAAATTTACCAACTGTTTAGAAAAAATGCACGAGTCAAAGGACTTTGCTATTTAATAAGTGAGTAAGTTAGAATATGAACAGTTTCAAAACATCTGACAAACAGTTGGCCACAATACTGTAAATACCAATTCAGGTCAATTACATAATGTATCTTTAAGTACTCTACGTCTGACTAGAATTATTTAGTAGAGATGAATGGTTCATGTTAATTTACACTGCAACAACACCTTTCTATTAGAAAATAGAATATTATCATTGCATAATTTGGTACATTACTGATTGAAACACAAAATTCCTACCACCTATAGTACTCGTATGAGTCCAATATCTTACCTTTAAAGTTTTGACAGACCAATCATTCTGAACCTTCTCCAGCCTTTCAATAATTTCTTCAATAGTTGATGTAGCGAAGCAGTAGTTAATGTGTTTAATATTATCTGCCAGTGAGAACTCCTCGGGGGGTTCATTAAACTTATTCAATAGGGCCTGAATTTCACCTTCATTGGTGCATCGGGAGAGTAGCTTCTCTAACTCATAAAGACGTTTGCTTGGCACAAAGTGAGTACCAATTCCGGCCTTGACTACATCTTTGCCTTTTAGTCTTTCTCCTGAAAATAAGTACCAATTTTATAATCTTTTGTGTATAGTAATTATTATGCTACCAATTATAATAACAACGCAAGGAAACTGAAATTCCTATGTATGGCAATTATTATGACACCAATGAGGATCAGTCACGTTTTTAGTTGAGAATGCAGATTTGTAGAGCTATGAAATCCTTAACGTACAGTGCAAAATTTTTTGTTCTACGACAAAAATTGACGAAGTTATGACCAAATTACTAACGAAAATACATTGAGGGCCGCCGCGATAGCTGTGACGTCACAATTACCGTTAGCCTTTAGCAGCGGTTAGGCGCGCAGTGTTTTGTGTGGTTAATTTTGACTTTAAAAACAAATAAGTGTCCGATTGGTATCTAATTCACATTTTCAACTATGTATTAATATTGTATAGTGTCAAATTTAAAAATACGCTTGTTAAAATGCCAGAAAAATATTTGTTAACGTGCCGAGAGACCCAAAATTTCGTAAAAAAATTGTTTCTGTTGTAAAAAGAGATGATAAAACTACAGCCTCTACCCTAATAACAATAATTATTTATTCTTATGCCTCTACCCAGACTACAAGACACTGTTGTAAAGATTATTTTAATGTACTTTAGCCCACTGCTGTACATAGGCTTCTTAATATTCGTCACTACGTCCGACCGGTCCTGCGCCCTCTGAATCCAGCGGCTTCCCCCTGTCTTCTTCAGGTAGTCAGTCCAACTGCTTGGAAGGCGGCTTGTGCTCATTTTGCCGAGACGTGGTCGCCATTCGATGACCTTTCTTCCCCATAGATTATACTCACTAAATATATTTGTCGGTGGTAGAACTATTATGTTTCGGTGGAAAGGTGCAGTTGCCGGCTACACTTGCATGAGGCGACATCAGCCTCCGAAGTAGCAGCGTAACTGCATACGACCTCAGACAAGACTTACCTATGCTTGCTAGAGGTTGTATGTAGATGTCCATGAGCTGAAGCGACCACATAACACAACGTGGCCTGCATGCTCGTCTGCTACTCCATTCAAATAAAATAAAATATGGCTGTCTAGTGAATCAGTGTCAATGAATACCGTTTTGATATTATGAATAAAAAATACATTACGCTTACGACTTGCGTAACGTTGTGTTCATGAGATCTGTGAACGAGAAACCACCTTGGGCCCTCCCGGACACTCCCGGTGGATCCCTTTATGGACTTCGGAACTAGGTATTATATTAGACGACCCCGTGTGATGCAATGGTTACCATCGGACTGCCGATCAACGGTCGGGTGTATCGTGGGTACCATGGACACACCATCCATCCATCAGCCTCTTATAGTCCACTGCTGGACATAGGCCTCCCCTAATGTTCGCCACTCCTCCCGGTCCTGGGCCTTCTGAATCCAGCGACTACCCGATGTCTTCTTCAGGTCATCAGTCCACCTGGTTGGAGGGCGGCCTGTACTCACACACTGCTCCAGACACAGCGCCAGACTCCGTCCTCAATCACATTAACTGGCTTTGCCCTACACTCAGATCTCTTGTGAACACTTTTGTGCCTTGGTTGCGCTCAATAGTGTTTTTGACGCACTGTGTGTTGTGAGCACGCAGATCACGTCGTCTGCAGCAAGAGATCTGTTTGTTGAGCCCAGGGGGCTCAACTTCGACATTGAAGACGGGGACCGAACGCATAGTTCACGCCTTTCCTTTATAAGACCGAGAGTATGTTCAGAGAGCACTTGGGGTTTGCTACTGGAGGGTGCCTTAAAGAACTTGGACACTACCTCGTGGACGGTTTGTACCATACTGGTGTGGTATTCGTCCACAGACTCGCATTTTTCTAGGCCCGCGAAACGATTTCGCAAGTCAAGCTGAAAGTTCTCGGAACCCTGGATTTGGACAGGTGTTGGTCGGAGCGTAGACTTCATTAGGCATGACCGTTCCAGTTTGATGTTGATATTTAATGTGCCTCGTACCATACCTGTTGATCACGGAGACATTAAATATGTGCCGTTTGTCTGCTATCTCGCTTTTCGTGGAACCGTTGGGACTTATCCAAGTCCACTTGCGATGAGGATTCTTCTTGAAGAAGGAGTTCATCATGAAGAGGTTCTCCTTCTCCAAGAAGTTAGCAAGCAAGTGGCCTCGGTGGTTTCGTTGACCAAATCCAAAGAGCCCTACTTTCTACTCGTCGTCGTCTCGCGTGCCCAGTCTTGCATTGAAATCCATGGGGGACCACCACCGTGAAATGAATCTTAGAGGCATGTATGGCTCTACTTACGTCCTCATACATAGCCTCAACCTCATCGTCTGGGTGTGTCGCCGTCGGCGCATATACCTGTATGACCTTCAGCGAATACCGTTTTGATATTCTGAGTATAAGGTACCCTTGCTCTTGCAAACACATTCGACTTTCGTCACATTGTTGACGAGGGACCTGTGGACGAGAAACCCGACACCACCTTGGGACAGATGTTCGCCCTCCCGGTGATAGAATAAGTTACCGGATTTAAGGATTACCGTGTCCTCCCCCTCTCTTCGGACTTCAGATAATCCTATGATACTCCAGCGTAACTTATCTATCTCTGCTTCCAGCTCATGTATCTTTTCGTCGGTCCTCAGTGTCCTGGTGTTGTATGTAGCCAGGTGCAGAGGTCGTTTTCACATGGACACATACAAAGACAGAAAAACAAACACCCAAACCGAGAACAGAAATATAAACTCAACATTCAAATTTTTGCCACGCCGGGAATAGAACCCCAGGCTCTCCAATCGGTATGGTAACCATTACGCCACACGGATCGGTCGTCACCGTCACGGGTCTCGTCTCGATAAAAAAATATAGGTGTGAGGTATGTATGAATATTTTTTGGATAATATTGTAACGATAGCCTGTGGTTTAGTTAATTTACAGGATTTTTTGTTATGTATAAGGTAATACTTTATTTTTATTATGATCTAGCCTAAAAGTGTAAAAATAAAAATGCTTTCGTTTCTTTTATAAAGTTTTATTTCCACAACCTTCCGTGGGTAGGTAATCAAAATTAAAAAGAGATGAGTGATTTTAAGTCTCAACTAGTTTCAAAAACGCTAAAAATACGTGAATTTCTCTAAAAGATCAGTACAATATGTACGAGTAGGTAGGTACCTATATAGGTATTTCGGACGTTTATCTGATTGAGCTTGTACAAAACTTCTACTTTATTAGCACTAATATTAAGTATTAAGGTAAGTTTTATACTTTTATTACAAAATTACATTCGAACTACACTTTACACTCGAATCTCAAACATCCGTCTCGTCGAATCGTATGCCGACGGCGCTCGGTTCGGTAATTGTGACGTCACACGTGTACTTTTTAGCGAGAGGAACGGCACAACTTTATTACTTAATATCTTCGTAAGTTATGGACCGATTTTGATAATTCAAAAAGATATATCATTCTTATGTCATATAGAATAAAGTGTGTTGTAGTTTGATTGAATTTGCTATAACTTTACTGATCCTCATTATATTAATAAATTAAGGTACCATACAATAAAGTTTAATTTTAGCAGTTAGTACAGCTTTATAATAATAGGTCTCAGATTCACAAATCTAGTGAATTTTTATTGACATTTTGGTGATGCCAAAGGCATCATAGTGGTCTTTAACATTTCAGACATGTTCTTGTATCACTACAACTCACGCTAAAGAGGCTCAACAACAAGGACCATACTCTTAGTATTCTCTACCGAAACTCAACAGAAAGAAGAATAATTGAGAGTGGGGTAAGAGTTGTAATCAGATTACTTTACACAAACATTGAAATGAGACAAACATTTTACATACAAATTTATTTGCAACCAGTTGCAAAATAAATAATTATGTTTATCTAAGTTTGATTGAAGGTCAGTAGTCAGAGATGTTTGCGTTCTGATAAGGGTTATCTTTACATCTGCTGTATGTGGTATCAAAGTGCGTAAGTATTTATCTAACAATAATTATGCAACAACTAACAAAAGAGATTTTATTTGACAATAAAATATAATACCTTTAAACGAGGAATTCTTATATATACCTGAATATATTTTTTGAATCTCGGAAACGGCTTCAACGATTTTGATGAAATTTAGTGCCGCGGTTTTGGGGTTGATAAATCGATCTAGATAAATTTAATTTTTAAATTATAAATAATAAAAATATATTTTCAGCGATAATCAACTTAAATATAAACTGAAAAATACGAATCTTCCTGACATCTATTGGAGAGTAATATTAATAATATTGTGGCGTAGAACGCCGTCAAACGCCATCCGTCAATCAAACGAGCTCTAGCGACGAAAGAGCTCTATAAAAACTTCTTTCATTGAATTAAAGCTTCCTTGGCCGAATGGCTAAGTGGGCTGACTGCGGAACTAGTGACCCCGGTTCAAGCCTCAATCAAACCATATTGCGTTTTTAATTATTTTTGAAGTGAAAACTTCTTTAGCGGCGTTGTGCACTTTTTTTGGGATGGGTAAAAAATGCTCGCGTTAGGACACGTGGCCTGGTCGAATATTCGTAAGACGGAGGGGTGACAGCTGATGACGGCTCGACTGTCTATACTTGTAAAATTCGTTTATAACAAGTATTTAAAATATGGACATTGAACAAAGTGCATCTATTAATGAAAAAAGTGTCGAAGAAATAGTGAAAGAAAATGGGTGAGTACTGTTTAAAAATACTAGATGAAAACCTAGTGAAAATACTCGATGAAAAATAATACTGATAATAAAAGCAATTTGTGCGAAATTATTCCCTAACCATTCCAAAATATCAAAAACGCACAACGTTAATGTTCATGTTTTCACTTCTGCCGGCACTACCGGAGTGCAACCCGTTGTTTTTTTTTCTGTTATGATATTTTTTTATTGGGAACTATTTCAGATGGCGTTGTTCAATAACACTAATAAAATGAGTGTTTCGTTTGAAACTAAACCAAGAATAGTATATTGTGTAGCAAGGGGTGAAACAAGATCGTTTCTGACGAGGGCGAGTGTTGACAGCCCGAGCAAAACGAGGGCTGTCGTCGCCCTGGTCTGAAATCGTCTTTGTTTCATCCCGAGCCACACACTATATTTTTCATATCACATGTAATGAAACAACGAGTTTTAATTTCTGTAGCCAGTCGAAGTAAGACTATTTCAGACAAAATATAGCGCAGTAATATCTTTTGACAAAGATTTGACGACAGTTGTCAATGCGATTCTGACAGACTTGAAATAAAGACGTAAATAATAAACAATTGAAGGTGCTGCAGCTGGGTAGAAACAACGTTTTTTCTGACTGACACATTCGCATTGGTTTGAAATTGTCTTGTTTCGACTGGCAAAACAGAAATCAAAACTCGTTGCTTCATTACATGTGATATGAAAAATATATTATTAGTATCCGAGCAACGCTCGGTCGTCCAGGTACTTAATTAATTAACCAATGTTCATATCATTTCATTATTTAAAACTGAAATCAATTCTCCAAAATGTTTTATTAACCAGACTGCACCCCTTTTGGCATGCCACTGCTGCGCACAGGTCTTATTTATTTTACCACCCATCATGGAATCAACTTACATGTTTAGTATATTTTTATTTACAATAAATATGTTATTACATATATATACAAATAACTTAACATTAATCTTAAATATATATACATATATATATACAAAACTTAAAATTAACATAAAAAACATATAAAAAGGCTTATAAATAAAATATTTCATCTAAAAAGTCCGTGTGAGGCATGGTACCCAAGACACTGGCGGCATTGCCCCTTTGTATGGCTAGACTGAGCCATTGAGCAAAGTAACCGCCAGCCCTTAGGTCACCACAGGCAAGGATAAGTCTGGTCGACATTTCTGACATGAATTTCTTCATGTCAGAAGACCATGGTCCCATCGTCTCTACCGCTAGCGCCGCAAATAGATAATTATTCGACAAATTACTATATTTGCGGTGCTTGAGAGACTGTGCATGGTCGGCAGCGGACCCCACCCTCTCTGCAGTATCGCTTATCGCTTATCATGGAATTAATAATTATTTCAGTAATTTTTACTGTATAAATCTGGAAAAAGAAAACAAAACTTATACTCACCAGTTAAGCCCAAATACAGTCCTAGATTAACTTGGAGTCTGGGCAGGAAGTAAGAGCCACCCGCATCGGGGAACAATCCAATTTTAGTTTCTGGCATAGCTATCAATGTCTTCTCTGTGGCCACCCTGTACCTACCATGGACAGACAGGCCCAGACCTGCGCCCATTGTGATACCATTAATAAATGCAATGTATGGAATCTTGTATTTGCCTATAAGGTAGTTAATATTGTATACTGTGTGGATGAATCTTGGTCCTTCCACTCTGTCAATTGCTGCTTTAACGTCTCCTCCTGCACAGAATGCTTTGTCTCCTGCACCTTTCACTATGACCAGAGTCTTAGAGCTCTCCCATTCTCGTAGCTGCGGCAGTAACTTCTCCACCATTGAAGTGTTCAGGGAGTTCAGTGCCTTCGGTCTGTTTAGTGAGACTATTCCTGCATTGTTAAGAGTTTCAAACAATACATCAGGCTCCTGAGTGGACATCATGCACTTGACTACTCCTGATGTGTTTCTCGTTAAAGTAAAAGTTAGTTTAAACATCTGAAATGAATGTTGATTTGATATAAATATATGAAGTTGTTTAAATATGTTCTAACGGTTTCATATTAAATAAAATTGGCTTTAAGTATACAATTTAAAAAACATTTAAATCCCATAACCCACAACGTGTATGTCGCAGTCGGATTGCTCATTCCGGTGTTTTACATTATTGGTAGCCATTTCCTAAAACAAGGCTGTTTTGTAATGCGACGCATTCTCGTCCAGCCGGGTTGCATTTCACCTAAATTAACGTATGTTCGTCGCATCGTATGAGCAACTGGCGTTCGTCAAAGTGGCGTAAAAACGTGCTGCCCAAACGCCGAATACAAACGGGGTACATCGTCGATAAGCCACTTTGAAGGTATAATGCGTCTCAGAGATATTCCTTATACTTATCCCCTTGACCCATCCTACTTCTGACCGCATTCGACATTGCTTAGCTTTATTGGCACCCATTCTGCTTATGACCGCACTCAACATTGCTTAGCTTTGCTGACACCCATCCTTCTTATGACCGCACTAGATGATGCTGAATGGCCACTATTGGCCACCCATCCTACTCATGAACGCACTCGACATTGCTTAGTTTTATTGGCACCTATCCTGCTTATGGCTACACTAGATGTTGCTATCTAGTCATTGTAATAATCTTAAAATTAATCTCGATAAAACAAATATAATGACATTAAAAAACAGAGTATCATACGGTACAGCCAGTAAATATTAACTATAAAGGAAAGTAAATATTAACTATAAACAAAATTTTAAGGGCTATACATAGATAGCAAACTAACATGGCAGTGACACAAAGAACATGTTTGTAAACAATTAAATAAGTTTTAATTTGCTCTATATACATTAATTACTATCGTTCGCCCGGGGAAGTACCACCGCTGCACTCACTTCTGCCGTGAACCAATTCTATTGTGTTTCGGTGGAAAGGTGCAGTTGCAGGCCACACTTACATGAGGGGACACACTTACATCCGGAGTAGCAGCGCAACTGCATAGACCTGAAACAAGAGTTATCTATGCTTGCTTGAGGATGTAGATGTCCATGGGCTGCAGCGACCAGTCGGAGGGCGGCCTGTGCACCTTTTGCCGAGACGTAGTCGTCATTCGAGGTTCTTTCTCACACATCGGTTTTTCAGTCCTCCTAACTATGCTGAGCCTATGAAAAAGACTAACGGTAAAAGACCACATTTCAGCGCCACAGGTCAACACAAACTGCTTGAAAGGAAAAGTCGGACATCCATATGGATCACTCGTCCCAGATGTACTCTTCGATAACTTCAAGAGTTGCGCCGTCAATTGAGAACCTGGATATTAGACATAATCTTTGTCTTGTCCATGTTCACCTTTACTGACTCGTTATGAGGCGCTACAGAGGTCACTTAGCATAGTGCTGAGTTCTTCCAGGGACTATGATGATTATTAGCATCGGCAAATCGAAGGTGTAGGAGGCGTTTGCCATTGATGTTGATTCCTAGCTCTTGCCATCCTATAGATCAGCTTATACATGTGTTCTAGTGCAATTGTTAACTGTTTTGGCAACACCTCGATGTGGCGGTAGTCAATCTGACATCGCTGGAGAGACTCTTGCTCCATTCAGGTCTCGACAGAAATGAAGGTTTTTCATGATCCAGTTCCAAATCGAAAGGTTTTCCATGCAGTTGACTGTGTATAAAGTTAGACCTAATCAAAAGTCATTATGATTTAAATTTGTGCAACAAAAATAACGTCTGACTATTGGATTTATAAATCCATTAGTCGGCCTCTGATATGCACTTACGTTTATATGCGGCCGACTACTGGTAAAATGCACTTATTGTCTTAGAAGAGTTAAGCTCAATATATAGTAATGAGCAATATAGGGACTATTCGCTCCGTTAATATCAGCTAGATACAGTAAAAGCGCAAAAAAAACCTACTGGTTTTTCAGCCACTTGTGCCAACAGCCAACTGAGTATACTGGATTTGCCTTAAAAAATCAAAACCTAGTGTTCGGCCACCAAATTTTAAACGTAATAGGGTCAATCAACTTTTATTTGTCCTGTAAGTACTATGTTTTGTCCCAGACCAATAATCGCAGTTTTAAAGAAAATTAAGTGGTTAGTTGGCATATGTCGCATTTATATTTTCATTAAGTATACATACGAGTAAATTATTTTAAATAAATCACTATTATACTGGAATTTTAATGGTTGTCCGGGTGACAAAACATCAGATAAAGTGTTTTATTGTTTGTCCCTCAGTAGGTTAGTACAATGAAACATTACTTTCTACAAAAAAATCTGTATGGCAATTAATAACGTTTACGTACACATAATTATTTATTACAATGTCTATTATGATGCTAGCATTCTTATATATTTTTGTTTGCTTTATAATTTTAACGAGTTTTTTGCATATTCATTTAGGTCCCTATTATATTTTATTATCCTGACTTCCACCCGATAATAAATATGGCGTGATCAATGGCTTGACAACAAGTCGATTCATTTGGTGACAACACTCATCCAGCCGCGATTTTGATTTCATTTTTTACCTAATATAAATTAGATTGATATTTTGACCAATTTCAACTTTGTACTTCTTGGCGTCTTTTAGCTTACTTAACACATTTTTATAGTCTAATAGTTATCTATTCTAAATTATGTTTATTATTTTTAGATAATGGGTTTGACGGAAACAGAAAAATCAAGACGCTATACAGAAAAACTTAAAGCAGACCCGGAAAAACTAGCTGAGCGTAAGAGAAAAAAAGGGAAAGCTACAAAAAATATAATAAAACTGATAATTATTATCATATTGTTGTTTTTTTACATAAAAAGAACAATACAGGCTATTTCAATCCTAGTATCTCCTTTGGACTCCCGAGCATGTCCTACGGACAACCGTATATGTCCACTGGACAACCATTTTGTCCCTGTCTCCTAAAGACACATTATCGTAATAATTTCTTTAAAAAAACAGTAAGGTTTACAACATTTTACATGAATGTGTAATAATTAAAAGTGAATACATAAACTGTTAAATATCACACGACGTATTATTTATTATTTTACAAGTTAAATGAAAAGTTCGTTACATTTAAAGTTTGTCGTTATCCAGGAGACAATATTATTGGGAATAACTTATAAATTAAAAGTCGCGTCATTTATTTATGGAAGATAAATTAAAATCCATCCTACATTAAGTGAGAATAAAGTGAAGGTTTACAATTTGACTAAATTTTAAATGATTCAGAAGCCTATTTAGTTTAGTTAACCAAGGGACTATCTTAACTAGTCATGTGGGTTTCTGAGTCAAATTTACTATTTTATTTAAATGAATTGTTCTGCTCTATGTGAATTCTTAATATATAAATAATTATCTACAGAAAATGTGTTGAAATGTAAAAAATTCGAATAAAATAAAAAAAAAACAAAATTTATCATTGATGTACACTTAAAAAATGATAAACCCAATAAACAAATAAAATGCATCTGCTGCTTTATTTCACAAAGTAAACATTAAATTCCTTCTTTATATATTTATGAGATTTCTTTAATGGTCAAAACTGAAATCACTAAATATGAAACGTCTAAATCGAAAAGACATGACAATAAACTTTGTTCAATAGCTTCTAAAACAAGACAATATCATAACAGTGTCTTTTGCATGGGACCAAAAATATACAATAACCTACCGGAATTCCTCAAAATAAAAGCGGTCAATGAGTTTAAAAAGGTACTCAAAACGTATTTACTGGAAAAGGCGTATTACTCGGTCACTTATTTTCTAAACGATAAAGCGGCATAAAGGAATTCCATAAAAACCTGGGAGGTATTTTTCCGCCGGCTTTTTTCCTCTCAGTGTACAAAAACCTTGCAATATGGGTACCCAAAGTCGACGATCGGATCCGATCCAAAAAATAAAAATAAATAAAATGAATAAACTAAATGGCGCAATATGGTTACAAATAATGATAAAAGTAGTATACATATAATAAAATAAATAACACTATTTCAATGTACATTTTTATATTTGTGATTTGTAATTAGTTAAGTTTTTAATTATTGTAATATTTGCATACACCATGAAGGTAAATATGGCGAACCAAATGTATAAAAACACCTTTTGTAAACACCCATATTTGTGCAAATAAAAGTCTTTGTCTTTATACCGACATCTAGTTTTAATTGCCAGTATCACTGATGATTGCATATTGGGACTGGACTTCTTAAGGAAAGAACAGTGCGTTGTTGACGTACGGAAAGGAGTTTTAAGGTTCCCTGATCAAGAAGTATTTCTTAATGGATTTCAACCATGCAATCTTTACTGCTTGAACAATTGACCTTGACCCCTGTGCTTTTCAAGTTAATCAGACGCCTAGAACTAGGTGAAAATGAAGTTAAAAGATTCCGTTACATAAATACATACGTACATACATACATACATACATACATACATACAGGTCAAGCTAATTTAAGCGTGTTAGTAATATTGTTTTAGTGAATTACAAAAAGAAGTCATATCGTTTCTTATTGATACCGCTCTCGTAATCATTCATTCTGCTGATTAGATTACTCGCGTTCGTTGGCAGCCATCTTTACTACCCAAGATGGCTGCATACGAACCAAACGATCAGTACCTACTATATCAGTATTTCCTTATTTTTAAATAATGAGATGCGAGAAAATTAACCTTGAGAATTTGAACTAAAAATAAAGAGAAGTAGAGTATATTTAATTGTTATTTAACAATTAGTATTCAGTATTCAAATTCAGTATTTGGAATCGAATAAAACGTTGTTGTATGTTCTTTCGTTTATCACTCAGAAAAGCGATAGTGCCTTACACCTGCTTCTAATGTTTACTGAAAAGGTATCTTCTATTAAATAGAGTGAAGAAACGTGTAGATAAGAGATAATTCTAGCATTGGAAGAATATTCACTGCGAATCTTTTTTGCACATTACGAGCTTTGATCACATGCGGTTCAAATGTGGTTCAAATATTGTAATATTGATTACCTTAGAGTATCAAAATTGATAGGTATGACACCCAGTGAGTCAGTACCTTTGATGCTCTAAGTTTGATACAGAGCAAAATACACGAAGCGATTAAACCTATACTTACCTACCTAAATATATTAAGCATTGAGCTCGTTACATAATTACTTAGGTACATTGATCTTGAACCTGGTTAGTATAAGTAATAAATAAACATGAGTTTATTTAAAACTCGAAACAAACTAACGCTTTTTATTATTCAAGTAGTACAAAAGTCCTAAACCAAAACTTCGGCGAGGTGCCGGCTGGACTTTTTAGTTTTTACAACTTTACTCGAAACTCGAAACTACGTAGTTCATAATACCTTGATCTGTGGTCGAAACAAAAAGATAGCACAAACCATAGACTTAGCTAGTGTTCAAACAAGTAGGTATACATACAGTGCACTGACCTCTATTATACGTATATAGAGGTCAGGGTCGGTGGCCAAAACTGGAACTAATGCTATGCTCATACGTAAGTACATTATTCTTAGTCTATGGCTATGGTAATACCATAAGAATAAATAATACTACGTGTAATTAATAATACTACGTGTAATTATTATTTATTCTTATGGTAATGCCGCCATTTTAAAATGTCATTCTGTCTGTTGTCAGTGTTATCAGTGCTATCAGTCATGATAGTGACAGTTTTGTCGTTGGTACATTGCTTGGTGTTTTTTTACGTTGTTTTGTATTTGAAAACATAGAAATAATGCCGAAAGCATTAAAAAGCGATGCAAGAAACATTAGGTACTTTAAAAGTGTTATCTTTTATGCAAGAAGAGAAACGTCTTTGTATTATTTGTACGAACGAGTAGCTGCTGCGGCCTTAGGCTGCGGCAGGTTATTGCTACCAGTATCAACTGTTGTCAGATTGGGGGTTTTTTTCGCAATTTTGGGGGAAAAAATTACTCTAGAGGAAAAACTGGGGAAATAGAATCTTTGGGGAAAATTTTGGGGAAAATATTGCCACTGCTATTTTGAGTTTGCCATTTTCTAACACTGCAGTAGAACGGGCGTTTTCGATTATGAATAGCGTCAAAAATAAATTGCGAAACAGAATGCATACGAAAACTGCTGATCATATTATGAGAGTGAGAAGTGCCATACAACACCACGGCGCGGCACAAAATTTGAGCCAAGCTCTAGAATGTTAAGTTTATTTAAGTCCAAAAATGTCTATCAAACAGAAGATGAAGACAAAGTAAATGAAGTATTTGCTATTTTTAATGAAGAATAAAAAATTCAATGCTTGATTAAGTTTTTCATTCAAATTTCTTTCCTCCGTAAAATAAAAGCAGTTTTAATTTTACATTTATTTTTACTGGTGACAAAATGGGGGTTTTCTGGTTTAAATCGTATCATTTTGGGGAAAAATTAAAATCGATTTGGGGGATATCATAAAATTTCATCAGGGGCAGTATGTGTTTTTCGTCGTACATCCCATTCGACCTTTTACACTCGTTGAATCACCCTTTAGTACAACAATATGTGATTGTTCATCTTCATACAAACAATCAATACTTCTTTATGTTATAAACGACTGCTTTAATTAACATCGTTGATTAACAATAACACTGCTATTTTCTTATAAGACATGTGCTATAACGATTTTCCAAAACAAACACTACTTCTTTTAATATTTTTTCACAACTCTTGTTACGTCACAACTTTGTCCACTCAAATAGAAGTACTTCAATGTCATTTGTTTGCTTCTTGAGAACTTCCACGATCTTAGGATGGCCCGTCCTACGAACCGCAGAGTCTTTATTCTGAATACCCGAGTTTTCTAAACGTCTAACCTGTGTTCTCGTCATTACGGACACCGTTTTCATATGCATAGAATACCTTCGAATTATCTCAAACAATTCATTGCTGATTACTCAATTACATTACATACTTTCGTTAATAAAAACATCTATTTGCTAGCTTAATTATTTCCCGTACATAATTTTGTGTACTTATATGCAATACGTTTACGCCAGTAACTAGGTTGGCAATGACAACTCGTATTCGATTTTATTTATTATTTCATTAGAATTTAAAAAGATTTATGACAATAATCAAAAAAAGCTACATTTTATTTACAAATTTTTGTCGTGCCTATTAATACTGTGACACAAACTCCTCAATAATGTAGGGTGTCCGGCCTTTCTACCCAAATGTCCGGCCAAACTGGCTGGTCTGTCTGGCTATTAAGTTTGGCGACCTGGCAACCATGTGGACTCCACTGGACCAGTGGACATACCGTATGTCCATGGGCTACAGTTACTGTCGCCAAATACCCTTGCGTCAGGTACATGACGAATATCTGAATATGTATACATAATGATTACATAACTACATCAATACGAACACATAGTAATTATTTATCCGTATCAATACAGGGCTGGTTCAACCTGATTGATCTTGATAATTGCTTGGTACATAAAACTGATAGTACACTGAATCCACTACACTGATACTGAATATATGGGGCTGTTCCCCATGGCAACTGAATATATGGGGCTGTTCCCCATGGCAACTGAATATATGGGGCTGTTCCCCATGGCAACTAAATATATAGGGCTGTTCCCCATGGTTACAGGAATGGAGCTGTTCTCCATGTACAAGTGTGGGGGTGGTCCCCAATGTGGCCTCCATATCCTCCCCTACAGCCACCCCGAACCTCGCTTTAAACTGATCTGAATCTGTCACTGTTAACTGGTATCTGATTCTGCCTGATCAACGATTTATACACAAACATACCGACGCATCGGTCACTGGTACACAACAATGGTAATATTGCAATCTGATAATGCAAGCACTGATAAATAATAACTTATTCACTTACCGAACTGTTCACGGCAACGTCTCACCTGCGTATGCTAACTTGTACCCACTTATTTCAATACTAATTATCAACTTATTATTTTTCTACCCTCATTTTTCTTCGCATTTGCGACACTCCCGCCAGAGAAAAATGAAATAAAAATCTGATTTAATGGAACACCAATTTAATTAAATACTGGTTAGTGATTATAACAAATCTTAACAAATCACAAAGGCATAGATACTGTTACTAATTAAATAATCTGGTCATTAATTGTGCCGTCCACTCTTTCAGCTTCTGTCTAGCCTGAACTGCTGATGCCCGACATGGCCGCTTCATTCTTTCGGGTGCTACTGTCTCATCATGGACGATCGCATCAACATTTTCCACACCCTTGGAACTGTGACCATTTTCGAGTGGCTGTTCACTCGAGATTGGTGGAATAGTTCGAGGCTCCTCATAACCCTGAGCACGTCTAACTATAGACTCGTTTTGAGTAGCGTGCGGACCTGAATTTAGCTCGTCATCTACTTCAATTGGATAAAGATGACCTATAGACCGAGTCAATATTTCTCCAGTTGGCAATTTTACCTTTGCTACTCTGATCTGTCCATCTGAAATTCTGAACCTTTTATCAGTTCGACTATCTTTCCAACTTTCCAGTGTGCCCTACTACTGTCTGACTTTAACTGAACTATCTCTGAAACTTTTGGTGCTCTATCTACTACAATTCTTGGTTGTCGATGTTTGTCACGTCTTTCCCTGAGACTTGTTAAATATTGGTTGTTGAACATCTTCACAAATTCTGATAAAATTATCTGGCCACGTTTCCAACCATCAATCAAACTTGATTTAGTTAAAGTGGCTGATTCCAAAAAATCTAAATCTGATATCTGAGTTGTAACTGGTCCACCAACCTGTAAGAAATCTGATGGCTTTAATATGTGCTCTAACTCAGCGCCCACAGTTGTTAAGGGTCTAGTGTTCACGACAGCTTCAAGTTCTTTCATAACTGTACACAACTGATTATGATTTATCATATGTTTATCTAATGTACGTTTCAAACTGTTTTTGACAATTCCTATCAAACGTTCATAAAAGCCACCGAACCATGGCGCTAATTCTGGAATAAATTTCCAACGCAATTTATTTTGTATACAGTAGTCTGATGTCATTACACTTGCCGTCAATTTAAATTGCGTTGCATTGTCAGAAATGAATAATTGTGGCAGACTGCAATAAATCGTCTTATTGCCAATAAACACTCTTCAGCTGATAAATCCTTCACAACCTCCAAATGTATGGCTCTGACTGTCAAGCATGTAAATAAACAAACCCAGCGTTTTTCTTTTTCACCTTCATTAACGATAAAAGGACCGAAATAATCTAGACCCGAAAAAGTAAAAGGCAAACTAAGTTTAACTCTCTCTGCTGGTAAATCAGGCATTGATGGAAGTTTGAATGGACCTCCTCCATATTTTACACATTGTGGACATTTTTTAATCACCCTCTGTACTACTGATCTTCCCTGTGGAACCCAAAACTTCTCTCGCAATAAAGATAATGTATGTGAGACTCCAACATGATAATTTTTCTCATGCAATTCCTTTATAACTTTGTACGTAAATTCTGCATTCTTTTGGCAATAGTATAGGCTCTTTCTGATTGTTGGTTAAATCTGAATATCTGAATCTACCTTTACATCTTAATAACCCATCTTGATCTTTATACAGTTGAAGGGCTCTAGATAAATCAGTTTGTAATGACGCAACTTCTTTAGGAAAAAAATCTAATTGAATTTTTAATATCTGTTTAAGTTCTGAATTCTCATTATCTATTACCATTGCATTTGACCTAGCTAAATCTGAATCTAATATATCACTAGTAGCTAATGTGTTCGTAAGACCCTCCCCAAGCCGAGAAGTTAGTGATTGAATCGTGTACGAATCGTTAAAACGATTGACGGGCCAATAATGCGAACCTCTAGCTAAAAAAATTGGGCCTTTGATCCATACATTAAAAGAATCTACTCGCTCTGGTCTAGTACCTACATCCGCAGGATTAATTTCAGATGGAACATACCTGATTTGTAAATTTGCAATTTGTTTAATCTCGTTGATTCTCCGTGAAACAAATGGTGGAAGTAATTTCTCCGATCTGTACCAACTTAAGACTATTTGACTATCAGTCCACAAAAATTGAGCCTTAATGTCAAGCCGCAAAAATCTAGTGGCATACTTAATTAGCCTACAACCAATGAGAGCTGCCAGAAACTCTAATTTTGGAATTTGTAAATCACGCTGGTCCTTTAAGGGCACTAATCTGGATTTGCCAATAACAAAACTGACAATATTATTAGTATCCAAAGAACTGCGCAAATAAATTACTGCGGCATATGCTACCAAAGAAGCATCTGTAAAGCAATGCAACTCATATTGAGTTTCATTACTTATTTCTGCTCTCTTTACAGAATGAACAAAGTGACGGGGAATTTTAATTTCATTCAAATAACTAAATTTTGTTGCTATCTCACGCCATTCGATTAGTAAATTGTCATTTAACTTAGTATCCCATTTAATGTTCGTTTTCCATAAACATTGTAAATATTTCTTTGCTGGTAGTATTACTGGTACTGCAAGGCCACAAGGGTCATAAACTCAAGCGATAGTTCTTAAAACATCTCGTTTAGTCGTAACTGAATTTAAATTATCATTAAAATTGTATTTTAGAGCGAGTTGGTCACTATCAATGTCCCAAAGCATACCTAAAACCTTAACTTGCCTCTCGGTACTGTTAGCTCTAAATTGACTAGGAATAAATGAAATAAGTTCTTTAGCATTTGAATTCCACTCGCGTAAATTCATAGACAAGGAATCAAATGATTGTTTACATGCTACATATAACTTATGAGCTTCTAAGATAGTATTTGTACCCGTCACTATATTGTCTACATATATATCTTCCGCTATTTGTTTCAGAGGAGCGCTATTTGACTTAGTTAAATGAAACTTTATCGTAGCATTAAGCAAAAATGGACTGGATATAACGCCAAACGGAACTCGACAAAACCGCAAATGCAAAATATTGTCTGGTGAAACTCCAGATTGGATATCTTTTAACCAGAGAAACCGCGTCACGTCTCTGTCTGACTCTTGAAGACCTAATTGCAAAAATGCTTTCTCAATATCTGCAATTATACCTATGGAATGTTCTCGAAATTTTATCAGTAATCCTGTAAGATCTTCCAACATTAAAGGTCCACGATATAAACATTCGTTCAAACTTTGACCATCCTTGACTTTAGCTGAAGCATCAAAAACAATCCGTAACTTGTTAGGTTTATCTCGGCTACGCACGCTATGATGAGGAAGGTAATGAATAAGACCTGTGTTTGACACATTAGGGTTTGTTACTACTTCAACGATACCATTTTGCAACTGTTCCTGAATTACTTGGTCATATAATCCGATTTCCAAATTATCTAAACGTTTTATAAGACTATTGAGGCGACCACTAGCTAGACCGAAATTATTACATAGATTCGGTGGAAAATCAATCCAAGGCCATTTTACATGATACCTATTATCTTTGAATAAAATCGTTTCATTGAATAATTTGAGAGCCTCGTCATCGCGATTTGATTTTGGTGAATCCGTTATACCTATCGACTCAAGATCCCATAATACCTTAATATCATCAAATTTAAGAGGGAGATCGGGTTCATTAAAGTTGCTGTTGAATACTTCATTTGATTGAAACATGCTGTTGAATACTTCATTTGAAAAAAATTGAAAAAGTTAAAACGGTTAACTGATCTTTACTGTTTACAATTTTTTCAACTTTACCCGACCAAACCCAGCCAAAATCTGAATTAACTAAGAAAAGATTTTCCATGATCGCTATCTTTTCAAGTGACATAAAGGAATGTATGTATGGTTCAAATAAAATAAATTATTATAAAAAGCACAAAATTGGGTTTAAGTCTAATTAATTAAAACTGTAAAATATAAAACTACTTTAATGTTTCTTATGTACCCTTCTGTAATAGTTATTTTAAGAATTTATGTTTACATTATGTTAAGTCATTAAAATAATTATTTTATTTAATATAATAAAATTTGTACACCCTAAGGGGTAAATATGGAGCTCTAAATATTTTGTAAAACCTTTTTCACCCATATTTGTGCAAATAAAATATTTTCATTTCATTTCATTTCATTTCATTTCATTTCATTTCATTTCATTTCATTTCAATAATAATAGTCTTTACCTATCAAAATATCAATTCTATCACCACAAGAGCCGTCATCTGCAAATATTAAATTTTTATATCTACTATTATTCGCCATACTAACTGCTTCGTCAATAACGGGTGTTCCCATGTGTAATATAGGGAACTACGTTTGCGTGTACTTGCCGAATAATACCTGTTTTAGTACTTAGTGTAAAAGTTACAACTGGGCTCTCTAGTTGATGTGGTATTTTCGCACCAAATGCAAATATAGATAAATTAACATTCTCGGAAACACTTAAATTAAGAGATTTTGCAATAGTATCGGTTATGTATGTTCGTTGACTGCCACAATCTAACAATATTCTATACTTTAACTGTCTAGATACCGTTCTTGGATTGGAAACCATCGCAAGGCATGTTTGCAGTAATGTACAGCTAATACTGGATTTAGTCACTAAATTATTAGTTTGTATAGAGTTGGCTGATTGTACAAATTTGGTGGGACATAATGCTCTGTTATGAGTGCCGAATTTACTACAGTGCTTACACTTCCTCTTAGAACGACAATTACTAGCCCTATGTCCTTCCCCAAAACAATTAAAACAGCGGTTTCCTAGCTGAGACCTTCTTTCCTGGACTGTTCTATATATTGTACACTCATCATTAAAGTGATCTTGTCTACAAAATACACACTTAACGGATTTCTTTTTTGGTGGTTCTTCCGCCCTATCAGAAAATTCGTATGATCTTTTTCGAGGCTTAAATCGGTTATGTTGTTTGTTTTCAAACTTAGGTGTAACTTTTCTGTAATTTGTAAATCTACGTTGGATATGGTTTTTCGATTCTTCAGTCCTAACATGTAAAGAGCCTGAAGTAAAATTGTCTGTGCTGTTTTTGCCTTCTAATTTGGTATTGTTTATATTCTTCATATCTGTGGTATCTTTCTTTAGTCTGTTTGACGTTTCACGAGCCGATATTATATATTCTAAGTATTTCCTTATATTGTCTATGGAGTCATCTTCACCTGCCATCTTCATTCTTAATTCATAAATAAGATCTTCTGGAAATTTTTCCATAATCATTACTCTTAGATGGTTATGATTAACATTTTCTCCTAAAGAACTAAGTACTCTAAGATGTCTTTCAATTTCACTAAATATATGTCTTATGTTTTTAATTTCATTTGTTTCAGCTGTTTTTATTCTATACAAAGCCACATAATGAGCATCAATAATTGCGCTACTTTTGCCGTACCTTTCTTTCAAAGTATTGACAGCTATGCTATAATTCTTATTTGTTGTATCTAACCCCACAATAGCCTGTTTCGCTTCACCTTCAAGAACAGATTGAAGATATAGTAATTAGTCCACACCACTAATATTGCGACTGTCAACATTCGATGTAAACTGATCCCAAAATTGATACCACTTGAGCACATCACCATCAAATTTAGCTAATTCCATTCTTGGTAATTTACTAGAAACATTTACATTTTCGCTGTTGATTGAAATTTTATTAAGGTCTCGCTCCTTTTGCTTAATACTGACACCTATCTCTGATACCAATTCTTCTGCCTGAATTTGAGTAGACCTATATAAGCTAATTTCATCGACATTTGGTTCCGATACTGATTTAAAATAATTATGAATTTCTGTAACTAAACTACTATTGACACTCTTTAATTTAGCACCGATCAACTCCAATTCTTTCACTTTAGGTTCACTATAAGATTCTATTAAATCCTTAAGGGCACACTGGGCTGAATTGATGTGTGATATTACTGATTCATAAATTAACTTGATTCTTGTTCTGATTACAATCTCCATACTGAATATGATACAAATTCCTACAGGGTTATAAATAATAAACGTGAGCCTCGAATGTTACCGATGTAGCTGAATAACTTGCCAATAATCTAAAACAAAAGGGCTTTGTCAAACTCATATTGTTTACTATAAACTCCAAAAGAATATATCTCTTTTCAATTCGATATAAAATTGATGAAAAGTTAAAAATAATTAAAACATCATTTTACGTAAACAAAACATTTAACTCAAAATAATATTAATTTTATCAGGTAGAAGTATAAAAATCATTGTAAAAACAAATATTTTCTAAAAAGTAACAATAATTAAAATTAGTTAATTATTTAGTTACGAATAATAATTATTATGATATTGAAGGGTATTTCATAAACGTCACCGTAGTATGCAAACACCTAGGAGTAACACTCAGAACCCCGGAACAAACATATGTTACACAATGTATATACGTAACATAATAAGTATACATACTACTAGCCGGAATCGAACCCAGCACCGTCCGCTCGGCAGGCACCTTTTGTGTCACGAAGCCGTTCAAATCTCATCATAAAAAAAAATATTTCATTTTATCCCCATTTGTTTTGTTTTCCTTTTTTTTGTTTGTTAGACTAGAAATTCACATCAAAAAAAATATAACCATACTGTAATATTTACTCGGAACATATTATAACTGTTTCAATTCCATAATAAACATTCTGCCTCAAATCAAACTGTACGTTTCGGATATTTATAATCGGAACGCAATATGCCTGGGTATTGTAAGAAAATAACTAAATAAGAAGGTATGTAACACAATATTGATAACTACTTCTCAATCCCAGCATCTCCACCATGTCGCCAAATACCCTTGCGTCAGGTACATGACGAATATCTGAATATGTATACATAATGATTACATAACTACATCAATACGAACACATAGTAATTATTTATCCGTATCAATACAGGGCTGGTTCAACCTGATTGATCTTGTTAATTGCTTGGTACATAAAACTGATAGTACACTGAATCCACTACACTGATACTGAATATATGGGGCTGTTCCCCATGGCAACTGAATATATGGGGCTGTTCCCCATGGCAACTGAATATATGGGGCTGTTCCCCATGGCAACTAAATATATAGGGCTGTTCCCCATGGTTACAGGAATGGAGCTGTTCTCCATGTACAAGTGTGGGGGTGGTCCCCAATGTGGCCTCCATATCCTCCCCTACAGCCACCCCGAACCTCGCTTTAAACTGATCTTGGAGAATAATCACGAGATAGTATTGTTTGCAGATGATACTTCCTTAATTTTCAAAACTAACAGACAAACTGATGATTATGACGATGTGAACAATGCTCTCTCTGAGGTGGTAAATTGGTTTAATGTAAATAACTTACTACTCAATAATAAAAAGACCAATTGTATTAAGTTTTCACCACCTAATGTTAAAGAAATTATTGTAAAACCACAATTGAATGGCGAGGAAATGAGCTTTGTTGATGAAGCTGTATTTCTTGGGTTAACTGTAGATTCTAGGCTTCAATGGGGACCCCATATCTCTCGGTTAGCGAATAGACTAAATTCTGCCGTCTTTGCAATAAAAAAAATAAGATCACTTACAAATGTCGATACAGCTAGACTGGTCTATTTTAGTTATTTCCATAGTATAATGTCGTATGGTATTTTACTGTGGGGAAATGCTGCTAATATCGACACAATATTTATTTTGCAGAAGAGGGCTATTCGCGCAATTTATAAATTAAATTCTAGAGAGTCTCTGAGAGAAAAATTTAAGGAAACGAATATACTAACATTTGCATCGCAATATATTTATGAAAATATAATGTATATTCGTAAAAATAAACACGAATTTATGACTTTTTTGGATTTACATAGTTCGAACTGTGTTTCGACAAGGAATGGCCACAAACTTGCATTCCCTAAGTGTAGGCTCCGCAAAAAGAGCCACTCTTTTATCGGGATGTCGATCAGAATATATAATAAAATCCCGGAAAGTGTTCAATCCCTTCCTTTACACAGATTTAAAAAGAAAGTCAAACAAGTCCTGTGCCGCAAGGCTTATTACGATCTTAAGGACTATTTAATTGATAAAAAAGCTTGGGATTGAGCTGTATTCCCACAAGGCTGTTTCTATAACTGATGTAATAGATTTAAATCAATCAAACTGCCAATGTTAACAGATGGCTGTGGGACGACATTGACACATGCGGTAGCTGTCACGTATGTTCCTTATCTGCCCATAGCTACTCTGTAAGAAAGCTTATTATTGTATACCTCATATTTTAAAACAGGGCTGAAGTTTTTCTCCGTCTGCTCTTTTCTTCAGCTCAGCATTGCCTAAGCGCACCCAGAGCAGACAGAACAAAAAAAATAACGTTCACTAAGAGTTTGTAAATGAACCGTACAGTGAATAAAGAATATTTCATTTCATTTCATTTCATTTCTGAATCTGTCACTGTTAACTGGTATCTGATTCTGCCTGATCAACGATTTATACACAAACATACCGACGCATCGGTCACTGGTACACAACAATGGTAATATTGCAATCTGATAATGCAAGCACTGATAAATAATAACTTATTCACTTACCGAACTGTTCACGGCAACGTCTCACCTGCGTATGCTAACTTGTACCCACTTATTTCAATACTAATTATCAACTTATTATTTTTCTACCCTCATTTTTCGTCGCATTTGCGACAGTTACTTCTCATCACCCCGTTGTCCGCATGCTCGTTTTCTACTCAATTAAAAAAAAGAAAGCCTTGCCACTGATTTTATTATTATGAAACGATTTTAGGCAACGATCAAATCAATGGCCAATACTCGATTGTCAACATCAAATCTCTCGCGATAAATATAACGTAATAAAATAATTAAGACTAATTCAGTCGGTAGCAATATGAAATTGTACACGAAGGTAGTAATTAACACAGGTAATTAAATTACTTAAGGGCTACATGATTTCACCGATTAGACTATGAATTAATAAGTTACACAATAAACATATAGGTAGTTCTCATGTGAAAATTGGAGTTGAATTGAAATTTATATTACAGGGCCAGACTAAGTCCAGTGTACGACCATTGTATCAGAGGTTATCTTTCCCCTATATACTGACTATTTTCTCAAGCCAATAAGGTTCTGAAAGATAAAAACAGTTTCTTACCAGCTCCAGATTGCGATGGATCTCAATCTGGCTCAGGACTGGAGTCCAAGTTGTTAAAGCATATTAGCTTAGCACATAGTACGAGAATTGGTGTCGCATGTCGCCAAATCATATGCCTTTTATTATATAGGTACTTATCACGGCCAAATACGTAAATCAAATTCCTGATTTCTAAAATTTTATGATTTAAAATTTAATCATCAATAATCTCTTCTCTCTGATATATAAGTTACAGAAATATGGACTCAGAGGTAATGCATTAAACCTAATTAACTCCTACTTAACTGACAGACAACACATTACAGAAATAACAAAAATTAATGAAATCACAAATACTCAAGAAAAACACCTTTCTCACTCTAGGAAAGTACTGTATGGAGTGCCTCAAGGAAGTATTTTGGGCCCTTTGCTTTTCTTGATTTATATTAACGATTTTCCTAAAGTCATAAAACAACCTATGATACGGTTTGCTGATGATAGCACAGTTACATTTACAAAAGAAGACGTAGGTTCTTTCGAAAGTAATATAAATAACGCTCTTGAAGCACTAATAGACTGGCTAGATAGTAGCAATCTTAAAATTAATCTCGATAAAACTAATATAATGACATTCAAAAACAGAGTATCATATGGACAGCTAGTAAATGTTAACTATAAAGGAAAGTTAATATCTGAAATAGAAACAACAAAAATTTTAGGGCTATACATAGATAGCAAACTAACATGGAAGTCACACAAAGAACATGTTTGTAATCAATTAAATAGCGCGCAATAAGCGCAAATGAAAACTTTCATTTGCTCTATATAAATTAACGAAGGTTGTTAGTAAAACGGCCGTTTTAAATGCCTACCAACCATGCTTATGTTGGTGCAACTCTAAGATACGGATTAATATTCTGGGGTAACGCGGCCAAAAAAAGTGCATCCGCGCAATATGTCAATTACAACAAAAGGATACTAAACTTGTTGGCAGCACGCAGCACTTTCGAAATTTAAAAATAATGACGCTCCCTTCTTTATATATCTATGAAGAGATCCTTTATGGTCAAAGCTGAGATCACTAATTATGAAACGCTTAAATCGAAAAGACATAACAATAAACTTTGTTCAATAGCTTCTAAAACAAGACAATATCATAACAGTGTCTTTTGCATGGGACCAAAAATATACAATAACCTACCGGAATTCCTCAAAATAAAAGCAGCCAATGAGTTTATAAAGGAACTTAAAACGTATTTACTGGAAATTACTCAGTCACTGATTTTCTAAACGATAAAACGGCATAAAGGAATTCCATAAAAACCTGGGAGGTTTTTTTTCCGCCGGCTTTTTTTTCCTCTCAGTGTACAAAAACCCTGCAATATGGGTACCCAAAGCCGACGATCGGATCCGATCCGAAAATAAAAATACTTAAATAAACTAAAATGCGCAATATGGGTACAAACAAAGATAAATGTAGTATACATATAATAAAATAAATGACACTATTTCAATGTACATTTTTGTGTTTGTAATTTGTAATTAGTTCAGTTTTTAATTATTGTAATATTTGCATACCCCATGAAGGTAAATTTGGCGAACCAAATGTATAAAAACACCTTTTGTAAACACCCATATTTGTGCAAATAAGTCTTTGTCTTAGTCTTGGAAATATTGTTATCCAATGAACGTCATTATAACATTTATTATCAAACTAATAAAATAAATAATAAATAAAGTAAATGCCATTCGAATTCTTATAAATAAAAAAATATATGATAAAGATGTGTTTAAAATAATTTTATTTCAAATACGAACTTACTAAAAGTTAGAACTAAAATTCGGCCCTGAAGTCATTAATTCCCGTAAATCTTATTTAAAGCTATGTCAATGCCAAAATTTTGACTATTTACAATGGATCCACCAAGAACACAACTTGCTCCGAATAAAACCCAGGAGTTATTTTACAAAATTAATGATTACACCAGCTTGATGGGTAGATTGAATTTGTGGGACGCGGATAGTCGTTTCCGCTGCCTGCCAGCTTTATCTAGGAATTATTATTATAAACTGTTTTACACCTTTATTAACATACTTGTGGTTGCGTTTATGTTACTGCAATTCAGCGCTATCTACAGGCGAGACGAGTTTGATGCAAAAAAAATGACTGACTGGATAATATTTACTTTTTCGAATCCTCTATTGTTGTTTTTCCATTTTAATATTTTGTATCGTAAAAATGAAGCGAAGGCTCTATTACTCTGCCTAACTGTAATGCTGAAAAAGGTTTATAATGACAGAAAAGTAGAAGGAGCAATGATAAAACACGCAAAGTTCTACATGGCTGCTTATCTCTTGCTATGCAGTCTTTCATTGCTTCTGTATGGATTTGACGGTTTGCTTCAAGTTATACGTTCGGGTAGGTATGCTTTTGATATCCATCAAAATTTAATGGTCCACATATCATTTGCACAGGTGTAAGCAGATTTTAAAACGCCACAGAACATATTAAAAGAGGTAGAATGGTAATATGAAAACCGGTGTCGTCGATCCAGCCCCACCTTTCACCTCCACTACATCTGTACTTAAATAAATTACGCACATATTTGCAATTTCAAATCTAGACAATCTTAGCGCCGCACAATCACGCGGTTTCAAATGAACGAATCACACCCAAGCACTTGGCGCGTCTGCCTCGCCCACAACTCCATTACGCATATCGCATCGCGATCGCGTGTTTCAGTAGAGATATGAGCGTTGCTCATATCCTTGGCGCTTCTGCCCCGCCTACATTTCCATTATGTTCCGTGAAAAACGCTATATTTTATATGAAAAATATTTGCTATGGATCGCGACGCGAGTGGTGTAGCAATATGGTCTAACTAACGGTTAAATTAATATGACTTCATCCAAAAATCGAGTGGTTTTTTTGTTGCGCGGATAGAAAATAGTACTTACTGTGTTTCCATGTATTTAAAAATATCTACGCTAATAATGATTTACCCATATTACAGGCAAAAATTTCATTACAATTGTTACCGTATGGCCAGATGAACAAGACGAAAGTAAACTGGCATCGATGGCGAGAATAATTTTTTACTTTATCTGGTGGATTATAGTTTTTCGTGCATCCAACGGGTACATGCTGGCAATATCCTCTACGATATGTTTAAGCCATCAATTCAAGACTTTACACAGCTACTTCTACCGGCTTAATGAAATTTTCACCGAACAACATTTGACGCAAACTGAGAAGGAAGACAAGTATGAAAAAGCCTTCAAAGTTGGTATACAATTACATTCGGACACGTTGTGGTAAGAAATTACTTTTTTTTATTTGAGTGAGAAGAGGCTCGGGTATCAGCCCGACTTCAATACTTCAACCTATGTAGATTGTTTGTATCCATATTTTTTTTCTTTTCATATCTACAACGTAAATCATTTTGTTTTTATTACAATTTATTTAATTAATTTAAGTTAATAATAATAATAAAGATAATTTTATGTAACAAAACCCTGAATTAAAATGTTTTTATTATTTTTTGTATAATTTATGTTTATTTAATTTTGTTGAATATAAAATCTATTATGACTACGCTAACGCATTTTATTTATTTATTTATTAACTGCAAGTAACAACAATGTACAACATTATAATGATCGTAAACAGTGACTATAGTATAAACTGTGTCGCCACTGTTTACGCCCACCTCGGTATACGTTTTAAAGCAGGTATTGACAATTTAGTACAAGAACAATTTACATTTATAGTTGGTAAATAGAAATAGTTAACAGGATTACACATAAATAAGTAATAATCAAACAAAATACAAATAGGATGTGTGATGTGTGTGTGTATGTGTGTGTGTGTGTATGTGTATGTGTATGTGTGTGATTATGAATTCACAACAAGTTACTTAAAATAAGCAATTCAGTCTCATTATATGTTAAGTTTTGTAAATACTCAGTCAGCTTTGTTTTGCACTCATGAAAAGACAGGTGAAAAATATGTAGGGTTTTATTAATTCCATTGTATATAGTAGGAGCAAGAAATTCAAAATGACGCCTAGCTAGTGCCATATGACTTGCAGGGACTTCAAAAACTCTAACACGCCTGCGAGATTCATAGTTGATTTTTATGTAATTAGTCTTTAAATGTTGACGCAGTATAATCTGCCGTACAAACAACTGCCTCACTGATAGAACCCTGGCAATTGAATAGAGCTCAGTTGTGGGGAAACGAAGTGGTTTGTGATATATAACCTTTAGCACAGCTCGTTGTGCTCTCTCTAACTGGAGCAAGCAGGATTTACCAGTTCCACCCCAGGCTGATATACAGTAAGACAAAATAGACTGTGCCAAAGAATAATATACCATCTTAAGAGTTACATCATCAGTAATTCCCCTTAATCTTTTAAATATAGGTATAGATTAACTTTCGCGTCCTAGAGGTGACTAGCTCAATTTGTTCCTTCCACGACATAAATTGGTCTATCTGTACACCGAGATATTTAACAGACTGTGTATGGGTTAGCCTTGTACAAGAGCAAGAGACTTCATCACTTGGACAGCGGTGAGCAGTGATAGCATTGGTGATAAGTTAACTGTAAGGTTGGGTTTCCACTGACGCGGAGCTGAACGGAGATGAGCGGAGACGAGCGGAGCGGGGACGAGCGGTGAAAAGTGGTGTTTCCACTGAAGTGGAGCAGAGCGGAGTAGTGAAGGGGATATATCCGCACCCCAATGCCCGCTGTCCTCCGTTCCGCATCGCTTCGCTGTATTTTTATGAATATCCGTTCAGCTTTGCTCCACTCCGCTCGTGCTCTTTCCATTGAAGCGGAGCGGAGATTTCGAGCATAGTGATTGGTCAATTCATGCACCGCTAAGCACCGCGTCAATGGAAACCCAGCCTAATGTACACCTAAGTGTCAACATTTTTTTTTGTATCGGGGGGGGAATCCTTCCAAAGGTACCCAGCACCTTGGGAGAGGACACCGGGTCATGTGGGATTTGGCCTCACTAAAACCCCTCGGTGGCCTTCCTCTGCGCTTGGGGAGGACTCCGGGATCTCCAATGGAACGCACCGGTGTCCTCCACGCACGACGCTCTAGTACGGGCCCATCCTTGGGACAGCAGATGTGCTCTCCTGCACCTTCCGATGCTTACGGCGGCATGCACACACACCGCCGTCCTTCCCGGGGCTGCTGGCTGGACGGGTTGAGCTCCTATTCTCACCGCCCGCAACCCAGGAAGCCCCCTTTTAGTCGCCTCTTACGATCAGGCGGGGACACCGTAGCTCTATTCTTAATCCCGAAGCTAAGTGTCAACCTACAGATGCATTTATCTATACACATCTAATATGGTATTGTACCTATTGTTTGTTTGTTTGTTAAAAGGTGCACTAAACAGTGCCAAGCGGTATACGGCTTGGGCTACAGCGGCCAGACAACAATATCTCTAATGGGCTTAGTCGTCGTCATGTTTCAATTGGTGGTAAGTTTACATTCTATAGATATTAATGCACAACGTGACAATGTCCTGAAGTGGCCAGCAAAAATGCCAAATAACAAGCAATCAAAGACAAAGACTTTTATTTACACAAAATAAAGCGTGGGGTGCTTTTTAAATACTATTGACACCATGCACCCCACGCTTTTTTTACAGTAAAATAGATTTTCTTCTTATCTTCTTATTTTTTTACTTTTTATTTCGTATTTTCACAAAAGTGTGTTTTTTAGTTTTTTAAACTACATTATTTATTTATATTACTTTAATCGTTTTTTGAACCCATATTGCGCCTTTTAATTGATTAATTTTATTTATTTTTATTTTTCGGAACGGATCCGATTATCAGCTTTGGGTATTGCAGGGTTTTTGTACACTGAGAGGAATAAAAGCCGGCGGAAAAAAACCTCCCAGGTTTTTATGGAATTCCTTTATGCCGCTTCATTCTTTTGACGACCCGTGTGGCACAATGGTTACCATGCCGAACTGCGAATCAGAGGGTCCCGGGTTCGATTTCCGGCGAAACAGAAATTTGAATGATGAGTTTAAATTTCTGTTCTAGGTCTGGGTGTTTGTGTTTCTGTCTCTGTATGTGTCCATGGTACCCACGACACAGGGTATATCTACCCTACTGTGGGGCTGAGTGTGAAACGTTTATTATTATTATATTATGTTATTCTATTTTGAAAAGGAAATAAAATAAGATTTTTGTTACTTATTGGTGCCTACTTTAATCATGGCTGGCATATAGCGACACGGGCCACAACAAAGCCAAATCTACTTTACTGTGGCATCACTGTCGACGTTAGTATTGTGGCATCGTATACAATCATAGAGTACATTTATACATAGTGTATACAATATAGTTGGCGTCAATATTGCTAACAACACGCGTCATAATATGTAGTTAAATCGTTACTTTAAATAATCAATGGGCATGATGACAGATTTTTAAATACCTTTCCTTATTGTAGGCACACGTCTCCTAGTTTCGAAAAAAAGTTTATTTCAGCAATAAACTCAACTTTTAACGTAATTAATGTATTTTCTGCTATGTAATTTGAATTAAGCGCGAAAACGCTCGTAGGTGTCATGGCGTCGGCTTGCTCGTCAAACTTCAAGCAACACGATGACATTAACTGAGACGTGACGTCACTCCTTTTGATTGACGTTTCAGATAACATGACCGATTGCTGTATTTAATACTTTTATTTTATTGAAAATCTTATTAATCTTAATGTTTATATTAAAACGGGATCATATTTTAGAACTTTTTTAGCATATATTTTTCTGTAAAACCGTTTATTCTCTGATTCTTTAATAACCGCTCTCGTGTATCTAGGTACTTTTTATACCTAGCAATAAAACACAGTTGTTTGCCTGCAGGTATTAAAGTATCCCTATGCGACATCATGACAAAAATATATCTATCTTTCCTTAACGTATTGACTTTTCAACTCGCTGTTTATTTCTTTCTCTGCCTTACTAAATATCCCATCTATGACTCATTGACACTTTGCCTCTAACTTTGAACTGAAATTAGTTGTACCGGTGTTTTGTATGCGATGCTCACAGGTGACTTCATATCGGCAAAAGTTTTTGTTTTCGTGTTTGTTTATAATATTAAACCAATATTTACTACTGTAAATTAATATTTTTCTCTTTTATAATAGTTATTGAAGTGTTTTATAGTGTTTTCTTAATATATTTTTTTGTAAATAAATAGTAAAATTAGTGTAAACAGAAGACACTGTGTGAAAAAGTGTTAACAGTTTGTGTCATATTTTTTTTTAAATTGTGTTGAAAGCAAAATCTACTAGGTAAGTATTTTAAGATATTCTAGTTTTATTAAGTTATCAAATTCACATATAGGTTTTCAAAAATATTGGATGATTAATAAGGATTACGTTTTTAAAACTGCATGGTCCTTGTGTGATATAGGCGGGATATTTTTATACCTGAGGTCAAACGCCGTCTTTCTGCTAAAGGTTAATTCACAAATTATCCTTCAAGTATTTTTTTATTTAATGTAATTAAAATAAAAAAATTCTTAAGTTTGAATTTTTTTCAGTTAACATCTATTATTTGCTTATTCGATGTTAGTGAAATACTTAACTTAATCATGCGTTAATATTCGGTTGTTTGTTTTTATGTGATATTTTAATAAATCTACAAATATTGATAGAGCACTTTTTAACATTGACCGATTTTTAAAAAAGTGGAGTTTACGAGTTCTACTGTATTTTTTGTAATTTCACGATATATTCAGCTAATTAGCCTATTGCATTTTTTAAAAATAAAAGTCCTTTTTTATACTCAGGTATAAATTATATTGTATATAATTATACTCTGTGTGTTGTGAAGCGACCCTAATCAGAAAGACCTGATTGACTTTGGGTACAAATATATCCCCCAAGTTCCCGTTTGACCCCAGGTATAATTATATCCCGCAGTAACCTGACTAAAGATAAATCTTGTATTTTGTGATGTTTATCTTATATTTTTATCGAAAACTTAATTAAATTGCATAAATTAGTAATTTTTCTTCAAAAAAAAACCGAAAACCATATGTGTAGACTTGAAAAAATCTTAAAATAAATGCATTCAAAAACGTTCAAAGCAAACTGACAAATCTCAGCGTCAACTTTAAACACTTATTTCTCAAATAATATTCTTACCATGAGAATTAATTTTGTATAATTAGATTTAAAAGAAAGTATCTTTTGACTTGTACAAATATTTTTGTTATATTCTATACACAGTTGACGTAGAAAGCAATAAAATACGTTGCACAATTAAGAAGTTACCAACAAAATAATAACGACTTTTGTATCAAGATTATTTTTACTTTTTTCTTTGCAGCATCATAAAAATATGTTTTAGTTTCAGTAAATAACTATTCTTAAATTACAAAAAACATAAAACATTCACATGTCATCGATCTAAATTTCGTAATAACCGCAACAAACTGTAACAAGAACTCAAAATTTTTCGTATCGTTATTTGAAGTGCTTTAAACAAACAAACTATTCATTTTTAAGCAAAGTAAATTAAATTATAGCACTCTTGAGAATATTTTAAACAAAGTTTCTATACAATTCTAACAAAAATAACCATTCCTTATGGGTCTAAACCGCGTTAGAAGTGGCAGGGTCATAAATCAGCCGCGCGCGATAAAAGGCCGGTCAATCTAGGGTATTTTGTTAAGTTGGCGCGGGCGCGCGGGCACGAGAGCGGATAGTGCCATCATGCCTATACTGAGTTGTGAAATATCCATACTATCCATAGGTACTACTGCACATGCATAATGAAAGATATACTCCTATTTTCAAACAGAATTCGGAACGAACACTCCTCAACGCCCTGGCGTTAGTGGCCACTGCTTTCACGATTTTGGTGACTACCGGAATCTTCATGTGGAACGCAGGCGATGTCACCGTTGAGGTAACTATTTATTTGGGTAAGAATTTATTTGGTTGGTAAGCAAGCTAAACACGGCGAATGATTTTTAAATTTTTTGGCTATTTGCTGGTGGCCTGCCTTAGTAACCTTTACATACGATTTCAACTGGTTTGGACTGTAATTATCTTTGCCATCACGTACTCGATATAAAATTTGAGTTAGGTAGTAGTTCACCACCAAATCTGCTAGGGGTGATGCCTAGTCAAAGTGGGGAAAATATGTGGCTAGCTGCAACCCCGTTTTTGCGTCCCACTGCTGGGCACGGGTCTCTCCCATTTATTCAATGCGGGTTGGTGGAGATGCGGGTTAGTGGCCAACCAGCCAGGATGTTTTCAAACCGTCCATAAGGACTCCGACAAGGTTTAACGACTGTTATCTATCGATAATAATCGGGACCATGGGATTGAAGTGCTCTTCGAAGCACGGAAACGCGCATGAAATTTATCCCACTAGCGGTCACCCATCTCACACGTGAACGCGCCCGTTTGGTCGCTTGCGTTTTACGCTAGGGGCCGAGCCATACGCGCTTCAAAATAAGTATATGTAGGTAGGTACGTGGAAAATATAATGAAAATAACCAATCTTTCATTTTCGCAGTTACGGACTCTAATTAAATCACTGCAACCAAGAATTTTTGAGAGTCTACATCTAGGTATTATGTATAATTATATTGCCTCATTGTAGAAGCATGGCCCGTCGGCGAGCGTAGAACGCTAGCGGTCTACGCAGTTAAGGCAAACGGGCGCAGTCAGGTGTGAGATGTGTGACCGCTAGTTGCAAATATTTCATGTGTATTTCCGTGCTTCGGAGGGCACGTTTAGCCGTCGTTCCCGGTTTTTATCGATAGGTAACAGTCGCTAAACCTAGTCTTAGGCCCTATGGGCGGTTTGAAAACATCCGACCGGTTGGCCACTAACGAGCATCTCCACCAACCCGCATTGGAGCAGCGTGGTGGTGGTGGAGTAAGCTCCAGGCCTCCCCAATAATGGGAAGATTGCCCAGCAGTGGGCCTCAAACTTACTTAAAACATTTACAGGCTTCTGGGCTAGCGACTGCCATGTACTGCTCGGGGTGGGAAAATTGTGAAAGAGCATCGTCTATTCGTGTCCGGAAGCTTCTAGTGATTGCAATGACGCAGGCACAGGTAAGGCATTAGGTACAGATGCTTCCGCTTACCTTGGTTATATTTGCGAAGTAGTACAGCTTCTTCAGAAAGATACAAGGGGCGGCTGATACGTTCGCGGCCTATGGTACTTAACGATGACTAATCACCTCGCTACTGATAGCACTTATTCGGAAACTCGTTATTAGTATACCAAGTCTTTTTTATTTCGTTCATAAACACATTACCTTTGGAACCAAACATTAATAATGTCGACTGAAACTGCAACTTCGCGCAATTTGGAGCATCGCGCAGTGATTAAATTCCTTGTAAAAAAAAAAACACCGAAAGAAATTTTTGAAGAGACAAAGACAAAGACTTTTATTTGCACAAATATGGGTGTTTACAAAAGGTGTTTTTATACATTTGGTTCGCCATATTTACCTTTATGATGTATGCAAATATTACAATAATTAAAAACTTAACTAATTACAAATTACAAACATAAAATGTACATTAAAATAGTTTCATTTATTTTTACCGACTTCCAAAAGGAGGAGGTACTGTATTCGGCTGTAGGTATGTATTTTTTTTTATATATGTTCACCGATTACTCCGCCGTTTGTGGACCGATTTTCAAAATTCTTTTTTTGTTCGTATGCTTATACTCCCGAGGTGGTCCCATTGTCACCAAATTAGGATCTGATGATGGGATCCCAGAGAAATCGAGGGGAACTCTCAAATTTTATAGGCACACACATTGATTTTCTTATACTTTCTGAAGCATAAGAGATATTTGTGCATAGTAATCATCATCTCATGTTGCTGAGCTGATGATGGAAGGTACTGCAACAGTGAGGAGTTAAAAGCAAATTCTTTCAATAAATAGTTTTTTATTCCAAATCTTACATTCCTGAGGTGGTCCAACTGTCACCAAGTCAAAGTCTGATGAGGGGATCCCGGAGAAATCGAAGAGAACATTCAAATTTTACAGCACAACAAATGATTTTCATATTTTTACTAAAGTAAAACAGGCATTTTTGTATAATTATCATCATATCATGTTGCTGAGCTGATGACGGAAGGTACTATGACTGTTAGGAGTTGAGAGCAAATTCTTTCAATAAATGGTTTTTTGTTGGAAATCTTACATTCCTGAGGTGGTCCAACTGTCACCATGGCAAAATCTGATGATGTGATACTAGGGAAATCGAGGGAAACACTGAAACTTAATAGGCACACACATTCTTTTAGTCATATTTTTTAACATAATACAAATATTTATGTCCGGTAATTATCACCTCATGTTGCTAAGCTTATGATTGAAGGTACCTACAACTCCTCAACGGTTAGGAGCTGAGAGCAAATTCTTTCATTAATTTATACGTTCAGGTGGACTGATAGTAGTATTCTTTCAGGCTATAAGATGGCTATTAGATAAACATGATTATAACAGGTATCTTTTTAACGTTTAGAAGTTAAGTGAAAAAAAATCCAATTATGCTTATACATATGTGAAGAATTATTAAAATTACTAAAAAGAGTGAAATAAATTAAGTTTTTAACAAAAAAATAGAACCGACTTCAAACGGTAAAAAATAAAACTGTTCAGTACCTACTTCTTCTTGCTTATGGTAATGACTTTATGCTTATACATATGTGAAGAATTATTAAAATTACTAAAAAGAGTGAAATAAATTAAGTTTTTAACAAAAAAATAGAACCGACTTCAAACGGTAAAAAATAAAATTGTTCAGTACCTACTTCTTCTTGCTTATGGTAATGACTCTTAAAACTATTTTTGGAGTCGGGCCCTTAGTAAAATGTCCTGTCTTAGTAAATATAGTGTACCTTTCGTTCTGAATGGGCAACTCCAATATTGTTTTAACAGTCATTACCATAAGCAAGAAGTAGGTACTGTCCCACTGTCTGTACTGTCGATGCCCATTTAGAACGAATGGTACGACATTTTAGTAGGGGCCCGACTCCAAAAATAGTTTTAAGAGTCATTACCATAAGCAAGAAGAAGTAGGTACTGAACAATTTTATTTTTTACCGTTTGAAGTCGGTTCTATTTTTTTGTTAAAAACTTAATTTATATTATATGTATACTACATTTATCTTTGTTTGTACCCATATTGCGCCTTTTAATTAATTTATTATATTTTTTTTTTCGGATCGGATCCGATCGTCAGCTTTGGGTACCCATATTGCAGGGTTTTTGTACACTGAGAGGAAAAAAAGCCGGCGGAAAAAAAATCCTCCCAGGTTTTTATGGAATTCCTTTATGCCGCTTTATCGTTTAGAAAATCAGTGACTGAGTAATATGCCTTTTCCAGTAAATACGTTTTAAGTTAATTTTTTTTAAACTCATTGCCCGCTTTTATTTTGAGGAATTCCGGTAGGTTATTGTATATTTATGGTACCATGCAAAAGACACTGTTATGAAATTGTCTTGTTTTAGAAGCTATTGAACAAAGTTTATTGTTATGTCTTTTCGATTTAAGCGATTCATATTTAGTGATTTCAGCTTTGACCATTAAAGAGATCTCATAAATGTATAAAGAAGGGAGCGTCATTATTTTTAAATTTCGAAAGTGCTGCCTACAAGTATCCGTTTGTTGCAATTGACATATACATGTTGCAATTGTATATACGAGTCCCAACCCTATCATACGCGCTCCGGAGTAAGTCAGGGCTCAATTCTTGGTCCATTGTTATTTCTGTTGATGGTGAATGATCTACCAAATGTCATCAAACACTCCAAATGCTTACTATATGCAGACGACTTGAAGGTTTATCGTGAGATAAAGTCAGTGTCTGATTGCATTGATCTGCAAAGAGATGTCGACGCAGTTCACAAGTGGAGTGTCGACAACAAAATGGAATTTAACCACCAGAAATGTTCCGTGATGACATTTGGGCGGAAGAGGCATCCCATCAACTTCGATTATCAAATCGACAGTCAAATAATCAGTCGAACTAACTCCGTAAAGGATCTCGGGGTGATATTTGATCCCAAGCTGTCGTTTCACGACCACGTAATGACACTGGCTAAGGAGTCGCATAGACGACTAGGATTCGTCCTCCGGAGCATGAAAGATTTTCAACGCTCTGACGTCATTCGTGTGGTATTTAATGCTCTGGTTCGATCAAAACTAGAAACTAGCGCCTGCGTCTGGAACCCATACGAGAAAACATATGCGCTAATCCTTGAAAAAATTCAAAAAATATTTTTAAGGTATCTTTATAAAAGAGTGAATGGTTATTATCCATACCTTTACCCTACTAAATTCCTCTTAGGCTCTTTAGGTTACAATTCCTTGGAAGTCAGAAGGCAATACCAACAAATGGTCACAGCATGCAAAATTTTACATTCTAAGATCGACGCCTCAGACTTAAATGACGAGCTATGTCGCTTATTCGTACCAAATAATTATCGGCGGGGTCGCCGGCACAAATTGTTCGCTTTGCACCCTTCGCGAACGGTCGCGCGCTCTCATTCGCCGATTCCTCGTACGCTTAGAGCGTTTAACGCTCTCCTGGAGACTTACCCTGAGTGTGATTTATTTGCGGATGGATGGAAGGAAATATTGTCGGTATGCTTGAAGTTCTGTGAGCGAGAAGTATGATTGTGATGTCCTTTAATTAATGTAATTGGTTTGTACCGTATTAATTAAAGTAAAATAAATAAATAAAAAAAAAAAAAATAATGCGCGGATGCACTTTTTTTGGGCTTTAAATACAGTTTGAATTCCCGTCGCGTTACCCCAGAATATTAATCCGTATCTTAGAGTTGCACCAACATAAGCATGGCAAGCATTTAAAACCGCCGTTTTACTGACAACTTTCGTTAATTTATATAGAGCAAATGAAAACTTATTTAATTGTTTACAAACATGTTCTTTGTGTGACTGCCATGTAAGTTTGCTATCTATGTATAGTCCTAAAAATTTTGTTGTTTCTATTTCAGATATTAGCTTTCCTTTATAGTTAACATTTACTGGCTGTCCATATGATACTCTGTTTTTAAATGTCATTATATTAGTTTTATCGAGATTAATTTTAAGATTGTTACTATCTAGCCATTCTATTAGTGCTTCAAGAGCGTTATTTATATTACTTTCGAAAGAACCTACGTCTTCTTTTGTAAATATAACTGTACTATCATCAGCAAACAGTATCATAGGTTGTTTTATGACTTTAGGAAAATCGTTAATATAAATCAAGAAAAGCAAAGGGCCCAAAATACTTCCTTGAGGCACTCCATACAGTACTTTCCTAGAGGGAGAAAGGTGTTTTTATTGAGTATTTGTGATTTCATTAACAAAGTACTAACAAAGTTGTAAAATGAGACTAGATCTTGAAATAAATTATATTATTATTATTATATTATTATTAATTTTTGTAATTTCTGTAATGTGTTGTCTGTCAGTTAAGTAGGAGTTAATTAGGTTTAATGCATTACCTCTGACTCCATATTTCTCTAACTTATATATCAATAATTTATGATCTACATACTCGAATGCCCGTGTCATGTCCATATAGAGTCCGATCACCTGTTTCTTATTGTTTAAACTTGTCATTACTTTTTTGTAAAAAGTTATAAATTGCTGTTGATTGTGAAATTGATGTTACTTACAGTTCTTCAGGATTCTGCTCCTTCATAAACGATGGTAAAAAAATGGGCTCGACTATTTCAACTAGGTAGAGAGACCTGTGAAGATGACCCTCGCCCGGGCCGTCCAGTGACGGTCACGATCGAAGATAATGTCAAAAAAGTTGAAAAGTTAGTACTGGCTGATTGAAGAATAAAATTGTGGCAGATAGTAGAAGAGCTACAGATCAGTAAAGAGCGAGTCGCAGACATTTTTCATGAACATTTAAATATTATAAAAATTAGTGCGCGTTGGGTACCGCGAATGCTCACACCGCTTTATTTTTTTATAGTTGTGTCAGCCTGATTTGGATGAAATTTGAAAGCGTATTGTGACCGTTGATGAAACGTGGATCCGTCAGTACGATCCTGAGTCCAAACAAGAATCAATGCAATGGATAAAAAAGGGTGAAAAGCCACCAAAAAATTCAAAGTGGAAAAGTCGGCATCGAAGCTTATGGCTACCATTTTATGGTATAGCGAGGGAGTTTTACTAATTAATTATTTGCCTAAAGGAACTGCAATGAATGGCCAGTATTACACAAATTTACTAGGCCAGGCACGTGAGGCAGTCGTGCAGAAGAGACGAGGCAAGTTGGCACGCGGTGTGTTTTTCTTCAACACACTCGGGTTGCAAGGGATGCCCTAAAATCTACGGGATTTTCCAAAATTGACCACCCACCCTATAGTCCAGACCTGGCTCTAAGTGACTATTTTCTTTTTTCAAATTTATAAAAGGAGCTATGGGGACGAAGATTTTCGGATGACAATGAGATGAAGGCGGCCGTAGAAAGCCGTTTTGAAGAGAAAACTTCTGAATATTTTTTGGTGGAATCAAAGCGTTATTTTCACGATGTGAAAAGTGTATTTCACTTGAAGGAGAGTAGAATGAAAAAAAAAACTTTATATCAGCCGCCCCTCGTAATAGTCACAGAACTGGGGCACTGTTTGACGCCTTTTGTTTTTATAAATAACCAGCTTTCCGCCCGAGTAGGCTAAACGTTTGTTGCCACAGGAATGAGATATTTTTCCCGGGTAAAAAGTTGCCTATGTCAGTGTCCAATCCCAGAACTATTTCTATACATAAAAACCGGCCAAGTGCGAGTCGGACTCGCCCACCGCGGGTTCCGTAAAATATTATATTAGGAAAAAAATTACGGTTCTCGCAATTTTTCCGTTATCTGTGCTATAAGACGTTGCTTCGTACCACATTTCAAGATTCTGAGTTCACGGGACTCACTCTCACTCATTGAGCTACTACTACTACGTACTCTCACTGCAGCTTTTGATTACCTTGCGAGTGTCGAAAAACGGCTGTATATCTGATTGCTCTGGCTTCGAAGTTTGATACTTTCACAGCTCCAAGGGATTTGAGTATTTGATATAAATTCTAGCTTGATACCTCCACGCGTTCCTGAGAAAAAGGGTCTTGACAGACAGACAGACAGACAGACGGACGGACGGACGACAAAGTGATCCTATATGGGCTCTGTTTTTTCGTTTCGAGGTACGGAACCCTAAACATCAGGTCAGTCCGTAGCGCTGTTTTGAAGAAAGAAGAAGCAAACAAACATATAGTGTATTTAGATTTCTAATATTGCATTGATTTTCATTTGATTACAAATTAGTTTTCTTTTTCTGTATAGATTCAAATTCAAGTGCTGTCCATCCATCAGCCTTTTGAAGTAGGTACATTGCTTATACGCCTTCCGTTATGTTCATCACTCAGTCCGGCCCTGCATCCTCTGAATCATTGATTTTTTATGTTATATTCTTGACGTAGTCAAAGTCATAATAAATCTATTCTCTGAATACTATTATGTAATTCATACAATTTTACTTTTAATTCAATATGGTATACATACCAAATGAACGTCAAAACTCGAGCGTAACAAAAGTATTTGCATTAAAATCGATAATAGCTGGTTAAAGAATTGCAGAATTTAAAATCTGCCTCCTGGAGCAGTGCATTTAATAGAGCGGTTGAAATATTTCAGAAACCTGTAATCATACGAGCGTTTGGAGGCATCATGGATTTATCGTATGGCTCTTACTTATCCGTAAGTATATACATTTCAAAATTATCAAAGTATTTGGCATGATGAAAAACAATTTAATAATGTTCTGTTTTGTTTCAGATTGTTAAATCGTCGTATTCTGTATTCTCTGTGGTTTACTAGAGTGTCTAGAGTTGTAGTTTTGATACAGACTTCATGATACACGATATAGTACTTAGTTTTTATGAATAACTTGAAATAACTAACAAGAATAGATAAATAAAAAATATTATAACTTTTCCTAGCTATTTTGATTCGAATCTTAGCAGACTACCAAAAAATTAAAAATACTTCAAAAAGTAAAAAAATAATATTTTTACTTTTAGAAAATCTTCAAAAATAAAAATACTTTTTGAAGATTTTTTATTCATATTTTGGAGTCAGTGTCCATTCAGAATGAAAGGTACCCTATTTTGCTTAGGGTATGATACAAAAATAGCTCAAGAGTCAATACTGTCATTACCATTAGCAAGAAAAAGGATTACGGGAATTGAAAATTTAATTTTTTACTTTTTCGGTTTTTCTAATGGCTTAATCTTTTTCTAATATTTTATTTAACTAATTTCTTCTACTCTAAATTCATAAAAATAAACATTTGGAATGATGTCAATAATGCGTTTCAGTTTCATGTCTTTGTGTGTCCTTGGTACCCACACACAACACATGGTATACCCTACTATGGGGCTATGTATGAGTGTGAAACATTATATTGGGACTTTTTCATCATGTCATGTATTGTTAGTTATAGATTAAGTAGATGACATTTTGTTTATTGACGTTAATTACAGGAGTGTAGTGAAATGTAATAGCTTTGCGATAACATTTTTTTGTTACTTTGTCAATTTATATGACAGTATAGAAAAAAAGAGTAACTTTTTAATGAAAATTTATTAAATAATAAACTTGGCAGTTTAAAACATCAATACAAAATAATATATTCGGTACCATTACAAGTACCTACATAATATCTATAGCACTTTATAACAAACTGTATAACAATTTTATATAAAATATCTGTTAACAGCTACATAATGCTTAGAATGTTTCGATATTCATTTTTAACAGCATAGGCGCTTTAAAAATTAATACGTATTTTTTTTTACACAGCCAATAAAATATTAAAAGCAAGCTTAATAGCATTAAATACATTTTTTATAGGTCTAATATTTTTTTCGTTCAGCTAAACAATAAACTAACATCATATTTTTGTCTTATTTTTTTATTATTTTGAAATAATTTTTAGAAAAAATATTGAATGATATTGTTTTAAATTACTAAAACTTCTTACTTTAGTAAATACAAGCCTTATTAGTTATTATACATATTCTATACAACATGGTATGTGAAGTAAAAAATATATTTTAATGCTCTATATAATCACTATTTAGTCTGTCAGCTACTTAGTCTTATTGTTTACTTTAATGTAAAAAAGAATAAAAGAAATTGTACAACTGTATAGTTGTATTTATATACTATAGTTACTAAACCCAAAAAAACATTAAAAGAGATCTCTTTTAATGTCTTTGACTGCACCCTTATTCTGAATTTGATTATCTTTACTTTTTCCTATAAAATACACCTTACCTAATGTGTGATGGATGATGGATCCTCTTAAAAAGGTTTCCACTACAAAGTAGAAAATCACTAGATACTATTTTTAAGTCAATTAGAAATAATAATTAACTTAATTTGTTTTTACTATACATAGTTTGATCACATCGTACAATAGTTAGACTAATAACAATAATGTCAATAATCCAATTGTTTCTGAATCTTTTCTAGTTCTAGGTTGTTAGGAACAATATAAAAGATATGAGCTGCAGTATCACTGTTCCAATATACATATATAAAGTGTTCCTCATAAAATATGTTCATATAGGCACATAAATGCAGAACAATTTAAGTCTCATTTAAGTTTAACATACCTTGACATATGCTTTGATCATTCAAATTACAGTAAGTACCCTGGTCTCGTCTTAAAGTTTAGAGTCAAAAAACTTGAGTTCCTTATCATTAGGCAGCTTCTTGAAAAAGCTCTCTACATAGTCATCAGTTGCCTCTGTAAGGGTTTTAGGGTTCCACTTAGGGTTATTGTCCTTGTCGATGAGGAGAGCACGAACACCTATGGGTACAGAATACAGAATAATGTAACTATACTAGAAAAATATAGACAGATCTTGAAGAGTGAAATGAAATCAAAATCCCTAATAATAATAGTGCATAATAAATAATAATATAACAATAAAATTTAAAAAAATTACATCCTACATGTCACAAAATTTCTAAAATCCTTAATCTATAATTTTATTATGTCATGTGTGTCACTTATTTTATAGATATACCTAGTTGAAGGGCTCTTACCTTCAGGAAAGTCGTGATTCTCTGTGGCGCGGCAGGCTAGTCGGTACTCCATCTTCAGGCACTGCGGCAGCTCCAGCTGAGCCCCTCGTTGTAGCGCCCTCAAGGTTATCTTCAGGGAACCCGGGCACATTTGGTTTAGGGTCTGGTATATACAGGATAGAATAAGGATATATTTTTAAAAATAACTGCAACAGTCATATAAATAATTAAAACAGACCAAAAAGCACACTGTAATGAAAAGAGACAGTTCATACACTTTGTGAAAGGCCTTATGAGCAAACATCTGTCAGGTAATTGGCCACACAATCCTGTACCACCATTTCTCAAATTATATCCAAACTACAAGTTTCCTAGATGTAGTTACAAATATTGCCTTCATCCATGCATGACATGTATCATTTTGGGGGGTCATGTCCCCTGTGATCTTAATTGCTTCTCTACAAAAACAGTGCCTGTTGAACCACAAGTCCTACCATCTATAGAATATGTCCAAAAACTTACCTCTAAAGTTTTGACGGACCAATCATTCTGAACCTTCTCCAGCCTTTCAATAATTTCTTCAATAGTTGATGCAGCGAAGCAGTAGTTAATGTGTTTAATATTATCTGCCAGTGAGAACTCCTCGGGGGGTTCATTAAACTTATTCAATAGGGCCTGAATTTCACCTTCATTGGTGCATCGGGAGAGTAGCTTCTCTAACTCGTAAAGACGTTTGCTTGGCACAAAGTGAGTACCAATTCCAGCCTTGACTACATCTTTGCCTTTTAGTCTGTCTCCTGAAAATAAGTATCAATTATAAATATATTATTTTGTATATAGCAATTTTAATGCCACCAATTATAATAATAATGTAAGGACACTGAAATGTTTATGGCGGTTATTATGATACCAATTATATTAATAACTGAGGTACACATAATAATGATGGTAGCAGTTAATACAGCTTTATAATAATAGGTCTCAATATCACTAATCCAGGGAATTTTTATTGACATTTTGCTGATGCCATAATAGTCTACCATTTTTGACATGTTCTTGTAGTGGCTCAAAAGAAAGAAGAATTGAGAGTGGGGTAAGAGTTGTAATTAGATTTCTTTACACAAACATTGAAATTAGACAAACATTTTACATACAAATTTATTTGCAACCAGTTGCCAAATAAATAATTATGTCTATCTAAGTTTGATTGAAGGTCAGTAGTCAGAGATGTTTGCATTCTGATAAGGGTTATCGTTGAATCTGCTGTATGTGGTATCAAATTGCGTAAGTATTTATCTAATAATTATTATGTTACAAAAGAGATTTTATTTCACAATAAAATTAATTAACCAATGTTCATATGATATAATTATTTAAACCTGAAATCAGTTTTCAAAAATGTTTTATTAACCAGACTGCAACCCTTTTTGCATGCCACTGTTGCGCACAGGCCTTATTAATTTTACCACCCATCATGGAATTAGTAATTATTTCAATAATTACTGTATCAATCCGGAAAAAGAAAACGAAACTCAAACTCACCAGTTAAGCCCAAATACAGTCCTAGATTAACTTGCAGTCTGGGCAGGAAGTAAGAGCCACCCACATCAGGGAATAAGCCAATTTTAGTTTCTGGCATAGCAATCATTGTTTTCTCTGTGGCCACTCTGTACCTACCATGGACAGACAGGCCCAGACCTCCGCCCATTGTGATACCATTAATAAATGCAATGTATGGAATCTTGTATTTGCCTATAAGGTAGTTAACATTGTATTCAGTGTGGAAGAATCTTGGTCCTTCGACTTTGTCAATTGCTGCTTTGACGTCTCCTCCTGCACAGAATGCTTTGTCTCCTGCACCTTTCACTATGACCAGAGTCTTAGAGCTCTCCCATTCTCGTAGCTGCGGCAGTAACTTCTCCACCATTGAAGTGTTGAGGGAGTTCAGTGCTTTTGGTCTGTTTAGTGTGACTATTCCTGCATTGTTAAGAGTTTCAAACAATACATCAGGCTCCTGAGTGGACATCATGCGCTTGACTGCTCCTGATGTGTTTCTTGTAAAAGTTAGTTTAAACATCTGAAATTAATGTTGATTTGATTAAAAATGTATATTTGCTGTGGATTGATAAAATACGTTCCAAAAGTTTCATATCACAAAAATTGGGTTTCATTATACAATTTAAAAAACGTTTTGATCCCATCACCCAATTGTATAGGTCCCATAACTTAGATCATAGTCTAAGAAATGTAATAGCAAACAAACTGAACAAACATTGTTTGTTCAGTTTGCGTGAGGATGTTTGTCAAACAACCTCACTTTCACATATCCTTACCTTAAACCTATCTACTTGCCTGCTTCTAATGTAGGTCTTCTATTAAATATAGTGAAGAAACTTGTAGATAAGAGATAATTCTAGCCTCAGATTCTAGCTTAATAATATGAAGAATATTCACTACAAATCTTTGCCGGCATTTTTGCAAATTACGAACTTTGATCATTGATCACATGCGGTTCAAATATTGTATTATTTGTACAGAGCAAAATACACGTCGAAGTGATTAAACCTATAAATAATATTAAGCATTGCACTTGTTACATAATTACTTACATTGAACTTGAACCTGATTAATAAAAGTAATAAATAAACATGAATTTATTTAAAACTCGAAACAAACTAACGTACAGCGACGCAATCAAGGACCGTATTTTCTAATCTTTAGCTTTTAATTATTCAAGTATGTATTACAAAAGTCCTAAATATAAAACTCGGCGAGGGGCCGGCTGGATAACTTTTTTAACAACTTTCTTTTCTTTACTCGAACCGAATAATTTATTCCTCCTAAGCTCGCTCGACTCGAACGAAACAAAAGTCGAACGAAACTAAACGAAAAGTTTTTTTTTAATGATGGCATCGCAAACTCTGTGCATACTGCCAGCGTCAAGTACAAATTTATGCATCAATTTTTTGCCAGTTTCAATGAAACTGGACGAAGTAATAACAAAGTCAGTAAGTCGTCAGTAATCAGTCAGTCAGTCTAGTCAGTCCAACATTCAAGTAAAGCGATGGCTACTTTACTAGAACGTGTCCGATGGAATTTTAGAAGCAAGCAGAAAAAACATATTTTAGCACTGTTATTCTATTTCACAAACACTCGGGTACTGTAATTAACCTATATCAAACAAAATGCCTTCAACTTTATCCGATATAACTCAAAAATACACCAAGAAAATGAAAATAAAACAAGAGCACAATATGTCTTTTTCGACTTCCCGCCAAAACTCCAACGAAAAGTTAATAGCTAGCACACACACACAGACACACAATCTCTATGAGATATTTTTTTCCATTATGGCATCGCAAACTCTGTGCATACTGCTGGCTGATTTATTTTGATATAATATTTGATATATTTTGGCAGCACTGTTATTCTATTTCACAAACACTCGTGCACTGTAATTAGTGATGGGTAATCACCTGGGTTAAAACCCAGTTATCACCCATTTCAATCCACCCAAACTCACCCACTGACCGGGTGAAAACACTGTAATATTATAGTGATTTATTTATGACGTGTTCACTGTTAAATGTATTATTAACCACCCGGGTAAAAACCGCCTGAGGATTACGTTCATTTTAATTGATTCAACTCTTCAATTGACCGGGTAAAAACATATTGTTAACAAAGAGTAAGTAAATAAATAAAGTGAAAAATAAAAATATGGTAAGGAAAATGTAAATTTAGTTACCCATGTCTGCACTATAAAGAGTAAAATTTGATCAAGTTTATAATTTCTCCTTCTATGTTGGTCATTTCGAAATGTAAAAAAATAAAAAGTTTAAAGATATAGCAGTGCATGTGATCAAAGCTATTTATAAAAGTCAAGTTTTGACATCTCTGGACGACGGAGGTGCCACACCGCCGACCATCATCAGCAGAGAGATCAAGGACGTGCGCTTCACTCATAAGGCCGTCAGACGAGCTCTGCAAGCCCTCGATGTCAAGAAGTCGAGCGGGTCGGATGATATCCATGCGATAGTATTAAAGACGGGCGCTCCCGAGTTGGCTCCTGTCTTAACGCGCTTATTCTCGCTTTCCTACACCACAAGTAAAGTACCGTCTTCGTGGAAGGTAGCCCTAGTACACCCAACCCCGAAAAGACCCGTCCAATTACAGGCCCATTGCGATAACCTCCCAGCTCTCTTAGAGTGATGGAGCGTGTTATAAACATGTAGCTCCTTAGGTACCTCGAGAAGCACTGGTTGATCAGCGATAGTCAGTATGGCTTTCGCTAGGCTGACGCCGTCAAGGGCAAATACAAATCTAACGACACCTCGTTCAGGCTGTAGAGCGTGCCAAACAATTATACATATGTACAGACTCTCGAAAAACATAACCTCCTTCTGGCGCAGTCGTGTAACAAGACAAAATGTTGGTCTTAATGTCATGCCAGACTTGTCATAATATACATAGATCTCGCAATAATTATTGGAACTGAAGGTTTTTGTGGGAAAATCTAAATGAAATGAATGCAGTAAATTGGCGGGATTGCACGTCCACCTCTTTGAGCAAAGTGGTGGTTCGGATATTAACAGCACCGTGCACTAATAAGAATAGACTGACTGCTGAGAGAGCAGCCAAAATAATTTTTATTTCATATATAAAAGCAACAAAAAAATGTTCATGTGAATAGATGTGATCGGATGTTTGTGAATAGATGTTTGAAAACTCACAAAATTTTGAGTTTTATTTTATTTAACCCGAAAATAATTGTGCAGATGTAAGACCTGTTATTTGCAGCAAAAATATAGCTAGATTTAAGATTTTCAAATCATTTTACTGTACATAAATAGAAAAAATATTTCGAAATCAGTTAAAAATTTTGAGTTTTATTTTTTTTAACCCGAAAATAGTTGTGCAGATGTAAGATCTGTCATTTGAAGCAAAAATATAGCTAGATTTAAGATTTTCAAATCATTTTTCTGTACATAAATAGAAAAATAATTTGGAAAGCAGTTAAGTACTTATACTAAGAGATTTTGTTTGTAAAAATTACCTTAAAAATATTTTTAACATGTAAGCCGTTTTCACCCTTCAATTTGGGTGATAATGGGTTAAAATCGGGTTACTACCCAATTCACCCGGGTGGATTGAATGGGTTTTTACCTACCACCCATCACTAACTGTAATTAACCTATATCAAACAAAATTCCATCAACTTTATCCGATATAACATAACTCAAAAATACACCAAGAAAATGAAAATAAAACAAGAGCACAATATTTCTTTTTCGACTTCCCGCCAAAACTCCCCGACACATAAGTTTATAATGCCGGGGATTCGTTCCTCATTGAATCCCCTTCATAATGCCATTCTTATATTTTTCATTTATTGTCAATTACAGCTGTTTTCTGTCACTTGTCAAATTGAATAATATGTCAACATAAAAATATAACCTCTTTTTCTTTCATTTCTATTCAACGTTTTGTATAAAGCATAGACTAAAATATATATACTGGAAAGTATAAAGTCACTTAAATAGCTAATATTACAAAATGGGTGTTTTAAGAAAAACTCTAAACTGGTATGCTCGGTTGGCTCCTACGCGGGGCACAGCCGACCCTCCATTCGGGCACGTCGTTCAAATTGGAGACCCTACTCTCCGCATAGTGTCGCACCCGGTACCGCTAGAGAAGATAAAAAGTGAGGTGGTTCAAGAAATCATCGCCAAGTTACGTTATGTGCTGTTCAGGTACGGCAGTGTCGGCATGTCTGCGCCACAGATTGGCATAAATTTGAGGATCTTCGCCATGATCCATACACCCAAACAGATAGCTTCCGTTCCACCAGAAATTGCTAAAATGAGGGGCATGACTGAGGTTCCGTACACTGTGAGTGAGTAAACTTTTATTGTTAAGGATTGTATTGGTATTTTATATTATACTAGTTGTGCCCTGCGGTTTCACAATATACTCAGCAGATTTCATTAGAGATGTGCCGAGTCAGACTGACTGACTCGAGTACTGACTCGATACCTAGCAGGTACTCACGTACTCGAATAAATAAAATACGGTATTCGGATCCACATGATTCGAATTCAGGATTCGAGTACTTACGGTATTCGAATCCTAAGTCGTGTAATTTAATAGAAACCTTGTACTTTACGCGTACAGTCGAATTTTGAATGCCCCGTTCACTTTAAAGAGCATTGTGAAGTTACTCACGCAAGTGTTGATGAATCGTTGCAGGTTTCAACGTGTTTATGTTTTCTACCCGAACGGTCAGTTTAATTAGGTACGGTTTAACTGTTTCTTGAAAATTATAATTTTAATCTGTCAAACTGTCGATTATCAGTGAAATTGTGAAATTTAGTGTTAAGTTTAAGTGTTTTTAGCCAGTGACTGTGATAGGATCAAATAGGATGGCTCCAAAAAAAAATCGGAAGTATGGAACTTTTTCAACATTTTAGAAGGTAAAAAAGTGGAGTGCAAAGAGTGCAAAAAAACATTTGTTAATTTTGGGAACCCAACAAATTTACTTAAACATTTGAAAAAAAAATACATCCTTTAATATATATAGCGTCTACAGAAAAAATCAGTAAACAAAATGAAAATGAAAGCTTAGATGCTAGTTCTGATTTGGAGTCATTATTATTATTTGCTAGCTTTAATATGCCGTGCCATACTTTGACGATCTCCGTAGCTGAGAGGCGAGCGTGCCGGACTTGGCGTCGCTCCATCTCCGAGGTTTCGGGTTCGATTCCTGGCTGGGTCAATGTAGGAAATAAATTTTTCTATATTGTCTCGGGTCTGGGTGTTTGTGGTACCTTCGTTGTCTCTGATTACCAAAACACCAGTGCTATAAGCTACTTACCATGGAATCAGGGCAATGTATGTGATGTTGTTCCATAATTATCTGTTATTATTTACATTACCTACTTTCCTATCGTTCTTACATGATTTGTTATGAAATATTAGGATATGTCGTCAAAGTTCGATTCAAAAGGTTCTCGAGTCCACTAAAGTATTCGAATAGCTGTCCGAGTCTTCCAACTCGAGTCTTAATTCGAATCTTTTTTTAACAAATACCAAAATATTCGAATACTATAAATAGCCGACTCGGCACATCGCTAGATTTCATGTGTCAGAATTGAAACCTATACTTTTATTTCTTTTGAGTCAATCTTAAAATATAGACATAATACTGTCACAGACATTTTTTTAAATCATTTGAAGAGGAATAACTCTTTCATACACATTTTGTGGGTAACTTGATCCATTTATGCAGCACACGCAATGGAAGCCCTCAAATACGAATATTTTTCCCCTGATTTTTCACTGATAATGTTATATAGCATAGCCTTTCATGAATGTACTATCCAACACAAAAATATTTTTTCAACTCGAACCAGTATTTCCTGAGATTAGCAGTTGCATACAAACAAACAAAGAAACTCTACAACTTTACTAGTACTAGTTGACCCCGCGAACTCCGTACCGCGTTTAAATGTTTGGTGTGGGCCACCCTTATCACTTAGGGGAATGAAAAATAGATAGTTGCCGATTATCAGACCTACCAGATATGAACACAAAACTTCATGAGAATTATTGGTCGAGCCATTTCGGAGGAGTATGGTAACTAACATTGTGACACGAGAATTTTATATATAAGATATAATTTTTATTTATTAGCCTTTATTCTGACCTTTTACAATAATAATTATGCTAATAAAACTTATTACAGCTTATCCTAGTATTTGTGATTTGCTTGTTTTTTCAAGGTTTGTTTGCCAATCAGCAAAGGTCTTCTCCAACCTTCTCCATTCCTGTCTATCATTAGCCACTCTGTTTCATGTAAATCCAGCTACCTGTCTGATGTCATCATCCCATCTCTTCTGTGGTCTTCCTCTTTTCCTTTGCTCTTCTCTTGGGTACCAACTGGTCACTCTTTTACTCCATTTTTATTTGCCATGTATAATATGTCCTACCCATTGCCATTTGAGCCGCCGAGCCTTCTGATTTTGTATGTTACATCTTGTACTTTGGTCTTGTTCCTGATATTATGTATATTTATTCTGTCTGTTTTCTTTATATTTAGCATACTCCTCTCCTTTGCATAAAGACAAATTGCAAGTTTGTTGATACTGTAGTGTTAAAGCCCATGATTGGCTGCCATACATTAGAATGGGTAATATGCAGGAGTTGAATAATTTGCTTTTTTACATATGCACATGAATATTTTTGTCCTTCATTACCTCTTTAAGACCCCAGTAACTCTTCCAGCCATTGCTAATTCTTCTATCTACCTCTTTATTTATAGTCTTTTTGGGTTTTTAACTGTCCTAGGTAGATATATTCTTCTGTATATTCAATTTGTGTCATTCCAACCATTATAGTTTTTCTGTCCTTTTTTCTAATCCATTTATCATTATGTTCAATTGTTCTGATGTTTTGGCAAATGTCACTATATCATCAGCTAACCTCAGATGGGTTAATGAGTAGTACATTTTATTTTAATAGCAAGGGATAATGCCTCCAAAAGGAATAATAATTTATATCCAAAATATTCTAACTAACATAATATTAAACTATTAAGGTTCACTCTCCAGTTATGGGGAGAGACCCATATACAGAAGTGGGACATAAAATTGGGTTACAGCCTTATAGGAAAAGATGTGTCCTTGATATGAATTTTTTTATTTAATATTACTTGATTTGTTACAGGTTTTTGTCAACCCAGTTATGAAAGTAGTTGATTATCAAAAAATTATTCACACAGAGGGATGTGAAAGTGTTAGGTCATTTGCAGCTGATGTTGCAAGATATAAGTCTGTGGAGGTGACAGGTAAATCAACTACTTTAATTGCTAATAGTTATTACCTTATTAATATAATATAATGTAAAAAATCTGAAATATTTAGAAATAGGTTTCTTGTTAGGAGTTTTGGGACTGAATCACCATAATAAAAAAGGGAAAATGTATGAACATCAGTCTGAAAAGTGTCGAAAATGTTCTTTGAACTGTAGTTAAAACTACAAAGGTTAAACTTTAAACTGTAGTTAAAACTACAAACTACAAAATGTAATATTTTTATGGCTTCTATGCTAATATAAGTGCTGTTTTGGAAAACTGTGATATTTTGTCAACCAAAAGTAAAAATAGTTTGAAAATTAGTGTGAGTGAAATGACTCCATATGCCATTATGGAGTGATTTTATATTTGCATGTAGCATGTAAGATTATTTTTTTGTTAATATTAGAATCATAGTGAAGAGTATAAGTCAGTCTCTTGGAAAGTGGTCCCTATTAGTATTTTAATGACTTTAAAAATGTGGTTATTTTCTAGAGTAAATTAAACAATTGAAAATTTATAGTATTTTTTTACAGGATTTAATGAAGAGGGAGAGCCTCAAACTCAAGTATACAAGGGCTGGCCAGCAAGGATAGTCCAACATGAAATGGATCACTTGGATGGCAAACTCTACACTGACATAATGGACCGGAAAACTTTGCACTGCACTTGTTGGGATGAAGTCAACCTCTCCAAGGGAAAAGTAGCTATTCCATTTGCTCCTGAGTAGCCAGTGTAAATTGTCATTAGAATTAGAGAAATAAACATTTAGTCTGTATGTACTTAGTTTGGTTTATTTCTACCTATGTAGGTGTAAATTTTAAGTCCATTTGAAACAGCTTGAATTATGCAAATAAATAATACAACTACAATATGATATAAAAATGCTGATTTAAGTGTTCTGTGAAGTGTATTATTGTGTGGTCTAATTAGGTTAGATAGGACTGACATAACTGAATAACTCTGCTATGTATCTTTTATCTCGGATTGTGGTTAACTCTGGTTGTAACTGTGAATACACATTGTCTCTATGTTAGATAATGCATCTAAAAAAAGCTGTGAATCAGTTACTATACTTACTAGCTGGTCACTGTAGTCATCAGCAGGTAACAATAATATAATGGATGGATGACGCCATAATAACTTGAACGGCTGCTAGAGTTCACTGATTGACAGCTTCTCAGCCATGTGTGTTACCTGTAAAATGCTTGTGCGTATATTGGCATAAACACGGTAAAACAGCATTCATTAAACTAGAGAGCTATACTGTTACTCTATTCAATTGATCTTAAGGTTCTAGGTTTCTGACTGTAAAAGAAACAAAAACAATTTCCAATAAGCAAGATTTTATTTAGTTTCAACAATATAATGTATGTTTGCATAAACATAAGTACCTGCTCATATGCTTAACCTGTCTTTTAATAAATATATAGTTGCTTACAAGTTAGTTTATCAAAGAACTTACAATAACAGTATAATAATTAATTACATCTTTATAATCCACTTTCTATAAAGCTATAAGGGAATCAGCTGCTATTCATTGATAGTTTAGTGTTACAAAACATCTTGGATTAAATTATGAATTTAAAGACTTTTTTGTATCTACTAAATAGCTGTTTAAAAAATGTATTACAATATCTGTTATTCCTTAGAATTTATTTGTTTATCTTTTCTACTTTATAATGCTATGCAGTTGATATATTGCCACAAATTTTAGCACAATTGAAACTTTATTTTACTATGATCTTAATTTCTATCTAAATACCGTTTTAAATATTCATATTAGGGTCATCAAAGTTGCAAGGGATTAAAAAAATGTACACCTATAAAAATACATCTCATGATATTATCACTTTTACTTATACTCACTTCCTAATTAAGTATACCAATTTTTAGTAGTTTTAGGTGTATTGACAGAAACTGAAAAAGTAAAAAAAGTTTGTGCTATTTTTTTAAGTCATCTCAATTTGTCATGTTCTGTGTACTTATTAAAGTACCGCAATTTCCGGAATGCGAAAGTTCAGAATTTAATTCTTTTGAATATAAGTTTTCACAAACATTCAATACAAATCACAAAATATTTTCCGTGAATGTAATTCTCAGTTTAATTTTATCTGTGACAAGATAAAATTAAACTGAGTCTATTAAAACATATCAGTTATAATTTAGACTAATATAAGAGTCTCACACTATCACAAGACAGAGTGCATTTAAATACACTAAAAATTATTTTTTACCAGACTGGAGAAGCAAAAGGGTTATAATTTTAACCAGCAATTCATAGATTTTAACCAGAAATACATAGATGTATGTATTTCTATGAAGAGAATGATATACCTTTAATACTTTCTTCGTCACCAATTTAAATGCCAGAAAGTAGTTCCTCAGGGATACTGTAACACTATTTTCTCCCCTCTGATTCAATCCAAAAGTGGTTTCTGTGCAAGGTGCCTACCGCAGAGGATTGGAGGCGAGGGAAGACAGGCTGTTGAGCGAGGGCGGCCCGCTGGCCAGGCTGAGGCGGTCGGTCTCCTCGTCGGCCTGGTTGTTGCGTAGCTCCTGCAGCGTGTACACGAACTTGTTCCACTCGTCGTGCCGCGGCTGCCACACGTGCTGTGGAAACAATGTCAAAATTTATTAACGCTTCACAGCCAGTGTAGGATTTCTTGTGGGTGTGGACAAGGATTAATGATGTTATAAAAAGAAATATATATATTTTACTGTGCAAGTAATTTAAAAGAAAAAAGTAAATAAGCCCCATAATTTAGAATGGTATTAAAAGTAGATACCAAACGGATAATTCAATTACTATTTGGTAAAACCAACGAAATCCAGTAAAACTTAACCAAATTGTAACTAAAAAAAAATGGCAACTGTAGTTAAAAAGTCTCCCTGGCCATGATTATCTGTGACTCTCAATCTCATTGCTTAAACGACTATCCGTGACTTCCTCTCCTTGTTAAAATGTCTATAGTTTCACACTCATAGCTTCACAGTAGGTGTAGGTGTATACCCTATGTCGTGAGTACCATGGACACATACAAAGACAGAAACACAAAAACCCAGACCAAGAACAGAAATTTAAACTAATCATTCAAATTTCTGTTTCGCCAGGAATCGAACAGGATTGGCAGTCTGGCATGGCAACCATTGCACCACACGGGTCGTGACTGTGACTACTATCTGTGACTGGGGAAGACAAATTCTTTGCTAAAATGTTTTCTGTGACTACATCTCCTTGGTTTCTGTGACTACATCTCCTTGGTTAAATATCTATCCGTGAACTTCTGCTCCATAACTCGATGGGTGAATTCTGGCTTGTTTGGGGCACAACTTTTCAACATTATTGGTACTGGTAATACACACATCGCACACACACGCACACACACACACATTCAATTATTTATTATAGTTATACATTAAATTTGTTAAGTTGCAGATATCAATATCTATATCTTTTTGTATTTTTCTTTAAATTTCATGGTAGGTCTAGTTTTCATAACTTAGTTATAATTTTGTATTATAAATATAACATGAATCTACACATTTATATGTCAATCAATGATACTTGATGGGCTAATAGTAAAACAGGATCAATCCAGTGAGATGGAAACCTGTAATATGGACAACCAGGCCCATATTACAGGTTTCTGCTCAGTTTAGGCAACTGACGATGCATACTCTTGTAACTGTATTCCTCCTATTATGAGTACAATGTGAATATGTGTAAACCATTTTCTGTATATTTTATGGAAATAAATACATAATAATAATGATTACCTCGGCCAGCTCGTAGACGCAGATGCGGCCGGCGTCGTCCCCGGCCGTGAGGTGCGCGCCGGCCGGCGTCCACGACACGCGGTTGAACGCCGCGCCGCCCTCCGCCGCCACCGACGCCACCGGCACCTGCAACATTACGCGAAAATCTTCACTTTATAATCTCCCTCCCCCCGCCTCCTTGTCGCAGTTTGTCACAATTGAGACACCCCCCTCCCAAGTGTGACATCAAAGTTAAACATTCATCTATTTTACATCTAAAAATTATTAAATTAATTTACTTCATATTAATCTACATTCTTAAATTTTAAAATGTGACGTCACGAATTTAAAGACCTTTCCCACCCATCGTCACACAATGTCACACTTGTTTGACCCCCTACCTTCCCCTCAATACGTGACGTAATTTATTGATGGCCCCTAAATTGGATTCACTCGCACATGCAAATTTAAAATAAAATCTATTTAATTTATTATCATAATTGCAACAAATTGTTTGAATGCATGAAGTTATTAAAGCCAGTTTCACTCAAACAGCTCATTATTCACTATAGTTATTTATTAATAACTATATGTTGTGGTGGCTTACAGATAACTATAGTGACCTACGGCAACTAAAGTGATAAAACTGATAAACATCTTACGTAACATACCTAGACAGTGACAATGGTAAATACATCCCACAACCATAATAAAGAAGCATTCGTCACTATTTACGAAATAAAATAACTATAACAACAAATAACGTCACTAGCACAAACAATGGTGTCATAAAGTAACAAAGTGTTCATAAGCTGGATTATGACATGTGGTCCAACTAGGATTAGGAGCTTGTAACTGTACCACAGGCACATTTCTGACAATGATCCTACCGGTTGAACAAACTCCAATTACTTGTATCGCAAGCACTTTTTTGAGGTGCGCGCCGCAAGTTTGCAACAGGTGTCTCCGCTGGATTCACCGCTCGACCATCGCTCCTCATTTGCTATACACCTGTCCCTTTTTCGCTCCTTACATGTTAACACAGTTGGCCTACATTAGCAGGGGGAGACGTAGAGATATAGAGAGAGTGAGGTTACCTCGGTGTCACGGTTGAGGTTCCACAGGTCGAGGCGGCCGGCGGCGTCGGCGGCGGCGAAGAGCGCGGGGTGCGCGGGCGACCAGCGCACGTCCGCCACGTAGTCGCCGCTGTCCTCGAACGAGTACAGCGCTTTGTTCTCCTGCCAACACAAACAGATGTTAGTTAACAGGCTGCATGCCGCCGTAAGCATCTGAAGGTGCAGGAGAACATAAATAAATAATGCTTGACACTCATAGCCCCACAGTAGAGTAGATATACCCTGTGTCGTGGGTACTATGGAAACACACAAAGACAGAAACACAAACACCCAGACCGAGAACAGAAATTTAAACTCATCATTCAAATCTCTACTTCGCCGGGAATCGAACCCGGGACCCTTCGATTGGCAGTCCGGCATGGTAACCATTGCGTCACGCAGGTCGTCCAATATCGAGCATATTTGCTAAGATGGGCCCGTACTAGGCGCCGCGCGCGGAGGACACCGGTGCGTTGCACTGGAGATCCCGGAGTTCTCCACCAGTGCAGAGGCAGGCTACCGAGGGGGTTTTAGTGAGGTCAAATGCCACATAACTCGGTATCCTCTCCCAAGGTGCTGGGTATCTTATGAAGGTAAAAAAAGGCTGTATCAGTAGGGTTTACACAGCGGCACACTGACCTTAAGACTCCACAGCTTGACGCTCCAGTCCATGGAGGAGGTGAGGTAGAGGTGCGCCAGGTCGACGGGGCCGGGCGCCGCGTGGCACGACACGCCGGTGACGGGCCCGGCGTGCGCCTCCACGCACTCCGCCACGCCCGCGCGCTGCCCGTGCCGGCACCCTGCCGAACATTCATTGCTCTAAGACGTTTTGCCGATGCGTACCCCGGGCGAGGTGGTCATGCATACGCGGGGAGCGGCCGCGCATGCCTCATTTCGGAGCCTGTATAGGTCGGATATTCAGGAAACTTCGATATGATTCCATGTAACCGTGGCGCCATGTCTTGAGGCTAGAAGTGCGTCAACTAATTTCTATGGGAGCTTTTATTGAAAAGTCAATAATGCTAAAAGCGAGGTTAAGCATATCAGTGCAACTCGAGTAAAAAAATAATTGGGAACTTTTATGCTTAAAAGCTGAGCAAACGGGCTGAACGAACGGCCGCGTGATTACTGACAAGCAGCCTTAGCTTTAGCCTGTGAATTGCTAGTTTTAAGGCCTTTGAGCGAAAGCTTTTAATTTTTTTTTAAGTCATAGTTCATCAGGATGGTCCTACTGAAAGATTAGTCCATCATTTCTATTCATGACAGTAAATAAAATTTTTTTTGTAAAGAACCACTATAAGAACAGAGGACACTGGTGGAATTTGTACCTTTGCTGTGTGGCACGATGAAGATTGAGTAGATGAAAGTTCCAGAATTAAAACTTCTCCTGCGGCTGCGAGAGCATGTCCGGCGACTAGGAGCACATAAGCTCCAGAATACTGAATGTACTGACCGGTATAAATGTTGCCGTCCTCGCTGCCCAGCACAAAGTTGTTGACATCCCCGTGCGGGAAGCCCATGGAGGTGACCGCCACGGCCTTGCTCTGGCGATGCTGTAAGTCCAAGGTCTCCTGCGGCTGAGAGAGCATGTCCAGCGACCAGGAGCACATGCGTCCGTCCGTCGACACTGAGATTAGATTGTGTGCGTTCTGGCTGCCCACCACAGAGAGACAGTACACTGGGTGCTGGAACAAAAGATAGATATTTTTATTCCAACCTACTAGACTAGAAACTAAGGAAATGTAAAAGCAACGAAACGAAAAAAGTAGTTTGTTTGGGCCTATCTCTTGAGATAAGTGAATACGCGTCGCAAAAAGTCAAGAGTGATATGTTAGGGAAGAATCCTCAAATATCTTATTCTCTGAAAACTTACCGTGTGCGCGAGGGAAGACAATGGTGTTCGTTGTATAGGCGTACGTTTTTGTACGCGGTTGTCCCACAGTACAATTTGACCGGAGTATGTGCCACCCAGGATTAAATTGGGATGGAATCTGCATAAAAAGCATATTAACATTTAATTTAAAAAAATACATTAAATCAGTTACAAAAGAAAAGAAAAAAGTGAATGTATTCTCCTTTTGACGTGATAACGTCTTTAAAATCGTTTTAGTCGGGTGACATGTTCAGAAACTTGTGTCACACCAAAACCTCACGAGCGCGATCGCAGGTATAACGAGAGAGAGACGGACCGATCTCCCGTCTCATCTCGAGCGCTGCCAGTCATTCCGTGAAACTTGTCACGCGGAATCCTCACGAGCGGAGGCTGGCATAGCGTTCGAGTGAGTGGACCGATCTTCCGTCTCTCTCACTCTAGCGGCATACAAACGAATGGAGATTTTCTCGTGCGGACGTTATCACGTAAACATCTCGATCGTAAACCTACTTTACAAACAATTTTTTTAATAGAAGATTATTGTCAAAATCACTGAGAATTTAACCAAGCTAAGTTCATGAAGCCATGGAGGAAATCAATGAATTTATTTTTTACTCCAACAAATGAATATAAAATGAATCTATTTTATTTTTTACTTCAACAAATGAATATAAGAGAAAACAAAGTTCTTTTTTTTTTAAGTTTTCAAGGTTCAATCTATGGAACCTTTTCCTGCAGTTGGAGCAGTGTGTTGGCTAATCACCAAAAAGATTCAAATGTTGAAAAATTCAAAAGCTTCAAGAAATTGTTATGCAATATATATTTACTTTGTCTATTTTATTTATCTACATACAATTTTATCACTTATATCTATTTCTCTTCTCTTGTCTCTTCCTTAACCGCCTTTAAATTTCTCTGCACTCCCTTGGGTAAGCTGATATATAATGCCAGTTGGCATTAAGCTCGCCTATTATACATTTTATGGGTTCAATAAAGTTTTTAAATAAATAAATAAGAAAGCAAACCTAGCGAACGTCGCGCTCATGACAGGGCTCTGACAATGGAAGATGTCTTCCGGCGTGGACTTCTTGAACTTGGTGTTCCACACGAGGCAGACCCCGTCGGGGTCGTGGGGAGCGTCGTCGCTGTTGTGGTAGGAGGCCAGCATGAGCTCGGGGTGCGCGGCGGACCAGTCCAGGCACGTGACGCAGCGCCCGCGCGACCAGCGCTCGTCGTAGAACGTGCGCACCAGCGACAAGCGGGCGTCGGATTTGTCGTCCCTGGGGAAATTATGTTTTATTTAACATTGTTTTACTGATAGTTAGGATAAGGTAACATTCTGGAGTACTCTCCAAAGGTTGAGGTAAACCACAGTGTAAGTGTGTGATACAAATCCCACATAACTCAATTTCACGACCACAATGCTACCTATTGAATTATATTTTAAGAAAAAGAAATCTTTGAATATGAAAACATTCGGAGAAACATGTCTGCCTGCAGGCATGCCCCCAGACTTGACTACTATTACGTCTGATTATGAACCGTACACTGAATAAAGAATATTTCATTTCATTTCTGATTTATTCCCGGTCGTCCCCACCCTGTTGGGTACCCTACTGGGTACCTGGGGACGACCGGGATCATTTATCCCCAGTGGTGACAATAGGCATGATGACACTATTAAAGAATCAGAGAATAAACGGTTTTACAGAAAAATATATGCTAAAAAAGTTCTTAAATATGATCCCGTTTTAATATAAACATTAAGATTAATAAGATTTTCAGTAAAATAAAAGTATTAAATACAGCAATCGGCCATGTTATGTGAAACGCCAATCAAAAGGAACGACGTCACGTCTCAGTTAATGTCATCGTGTTGCTTGAAGTTTGACGAGCAAGCCGACGCCATGACACCTACGAGCGTTTTCGCGCTTAATTCAAATTACATAGAAGAAAATATATTAATTTACGTTAAAAGTTGAGTTTATTGCTGAAATAAACTTTTTTTCGAAACTAGGAGACGTGTACCTACAATAAGGAAAGGTATTTAAAAATCTGTCATCATGCCCATTGGAACTTTTTATTTCCCACTCGTTCCGCTATAAATCAAAAGTAAAAATGCAATAATCGCAACATTATAGTTAAAAATAATTAAGAAGGCTTAAGTTCTCTCTCTCTAACTCTCCGTCTATAACGGAACGAGTGGGAAATAAAAAGTTCCAATAGTCTCCACTGGAGACGAATGAAACTTTTTTTACCCACTGAAACCCAGTGGGGATGACCGAGAATAAATCTTACGTCTGTGATGTAATGTTTGAAAAGTGAAGGTCTATATTAGTGTGGGTAGACCAGTTGATAAACAGATTGAACAGTAGATGTGGGTGGACGGACTCTTAAAAACTCCTACAATACGTGACAAAGAACACTCACTGCGCATTCTCGCTGTCCCCCCCGCCCGTGTAGTCGGTGTAGATGTCGACGGACTCGGCCAGGGCGCGCTCGATCACGCGGCCGGCGCGGCTCATGAACTTCTGGAACTCCGCCGATAGGAGAATTGTCTGCTTTTCGTCGGTGCTCAGCTCGCGAACTAAGGACGATAATAAAGGGAATATGAATTGTTGAAAATGACATTTTAATTACTTTATTTGTAAGATTTTGGCAAGCTTGAGTGAATAATAGTACGGTGGCCAAAGAAGCCACATCCGAGAAGTACGATGTAAGCTGTTAGTGCTATTAATATCGATGAACGAGGTCAGAATCAATATTGTTTTTGTGAAACTCTCCTAAATATGTTAAAAACAGATTAAAAAGACTACAAATTTATTATAATAAGTCAAAACAGATTAACATTTTAGAAACGCTTACTGCTTCAAAATGATATCTACTTGAAACAAATCTAAAAGAACAACAGAATATAAAAAGAGCATAAACATAACTCATATAGACATGTCATCAATAATGAAACTGAACCCTGAGGAAATTGCAATACCTAAGTATTAAAAGGGCAATTTTCTATGCGATAAAACTATTATGGTTCCTCTAGGGACTCGCCGATGCACCCAATTCTGCTTGGAATCAATTTTATTGTGTTCCAGTGGAAAGGTGCAGTTGCCGGCCAGACTTTCATGAGGCGACCATCAGCCTCCGGAGTAGCAACGCCACTGTATACGACCTCAGACAAGAGTAAAAGACATGCTTGCTTGAGGTTCTGTGTAGCTGCAGCGAGCACTTAACACCATATAGCTTTAACGTTCCTCTTCTACTCCATTGAAAAAAATAAGGCAAGAGACTCACCCTTCTTCTCCTTCTCCTCTTCCTTCTTCTCCTGCGGCGCGGCGGTGACGGCGGGCTGCACCTCCTTGACGGTGGGCAGCCCGTGCGGCAGGATGCCGGGCGGCAGCTTGCCGTGGAACGCCGCCTCCTCTTCGTCGCCTTGCCGAGCGCCGTCCCCGTCGAATGTAAGCACTGGACGGTGAATAAGAATGGCCCTTGCCGCGCGCGCGGTCGCCGTATGTACGCACTACTGACTCTGACGCTTTTAGCGAATATGAACGTACTGTACGCTACGTACGTATCCGTTTGAGGTACAGATGGGACATTCGTTGCAAACTTTATGACGACTGCGAGGTGGTGTACTGCTCAATTCGCGAATGTAGTTTTCTAAATCATATAATAGCGTGAACTTTTAGGTAGTCACTGGATTGATACCGAATACTGAATACCACCACAAATTAGTTTTTAAATGTATAATTTTAAGTTTAAGAACGAAATCAATTACTACACACTCTTTTATTTGAGGATCAATATAAGCAAAATCAAGGCATTTTTTCGAATTTCTTTGTAATTTTAAAAAAATCAGCAGAAGTTTTTGTCTTAAGAAAATATAAATAGTATGGCCGAATAGAATTAACGAGGTATCATCCCGCCCCCTCTCTCAAAATAGCACTGTTACGCCTATGATAGTAAATATTCACTATGTATACAATAAATATTAACTTCTGAATCACCTTCGCAATTGACGTAAAGTTTAGACTTTATCATACCACACATTGGTATTGTAGTCATGGTTACTTAATGTCGGCGGAGCAATCAAGAAAACTAAATGTATGTTTTGTGAATTCTGGCACTAAAACGATGTAAACGAAATCAAGTTAATATGGTGATATACATTTCACTTCCAATCGTACTGCCTCGCCGACACGTATCCCGTATACCAATACTAAACCAATACCACGACATTACGGTAGTCAAAATTCAAATGTGCCATCATTGTACCCGATCTTTAAATTAGAATACATACCGCTCATCGTATGGATTTGAATGCTTCATTCTCCGATATTAAAATATTGTTTTTTTCGTCAGTCGTGCGTTTTAAAAGAACTTCATGAAGTTATGGTTTTCGCATTAATATAGGCGACTCGTTCGTGCACTAATATTGCTCTTAAAATTAATGTTGACAAACTGACAGAGAGTGCTTGCGTGTGCCGTAGTAAGAATATGGAAAGAATCTGGTTGCACTAATTTTATCAATATCAAGTCCATAGTAAGAAAAAATAAGGTACTAGTTCAGTTACTTGCCAAACATTCAAATTATAACTTCATGAAATTACTCTATCTATATAAATGTATGTAAAATTGTAATTGTCTAACTACTAGCGGTCTAAATGAATGTAAAGATCCTACGTTACTGAAAGTTATGCAATAAGCCCAACAAAATATAAGCGTCTGTTTTTAGTAGGTACCAATAATAATTTGAGTGAACCTTCCAATGTTGTTAAGTGCTCAAAACAATGTTTTGGCTGCAATATACACTTTTTCTGTGATGTATATATTTTCACTCTACCGGTTTGATACAATTTACCAGGTTAAAATATGTTCCTATGTTTAGTATAGTTAGCAGGCGCGGTCCCAGGGGGGTTCACAGGGGACATGACCCCCAAAATCCATCAGTCATGCGTTGACGGAAGGCGAAACAAGCCGATTTGGGACACCTCTTCCCCAAATTTCTTAGTGACCACCCCCAAAAATTTCTTGGCGACCAATAGTCCCAAAATTGAAGGCTGCGACCGCGCCTGATAGTCAGTCAACTATATAATAGAGTACCTTAGTAATAAAAGTTAAATAGTATACTAATATGTAGGTGAGGTAAAAATAGTGACACTAACACTTATTCATCTGAGTTAGATGTCAATTTTTTGTACTAAATACAAATTATAATTTTGATTTAAAGCTCAATAAACTTGTTGTAAGTTTTTGAGTACATTGGAAAAAACATTTATTAATTATTTTTAACGATTCCCTATGAAATATACACAACTACTTATATAGTGTTGGCTAATTGAATGAAACCTGGAATGTCCTGAAAAGAGTTACTAATGAAAGAATGAATGAATGAAAAAATTGTGACTTAAAATAAACTTTTTTGTGAATTAGCATTGTTTAACTAGTTGAAAGCATGTTTTACACACAGCCTACGCACAATTACTTCGATTTGCATGGTAAGTTTTAAACTAATCTGGGTATAGTGTTTCTGTAATGCTCTGTATTCAAGCGATTATATAGCTATAGCGTTTACAAACTGAATATTAATCTTCAACATGGAATTCGTTATTATTTGGATTCAGTAAGTGGTCATTGCATCGCTTGACAATATTTTATATGTGTTACACTGTAGCTATATGTTATCCTTCAGTCAGTTTCAGGTACTACTACAATTTATTTCAGATTTACAAGCCATATTTAAAAACTTAACTTTTTACAGAGAATTTTGAACTACCCATGAACAAGAAACTGACTGTTCAAAAATTGGGCATAATCAAAAGCAAAAAAAACTTAAATTAACTCGAGCTTTAGCTTATTCCGTTACCAGTAAAACTTCTTAAAACTCAAAATAAACACACAAAAAAGTTAAAAGCATTAAAATCGTGACAGAAAGCTAAAAATAAATCACTAAAGTAGGCAAAAATCTTCCTGAGCTCTCCACTAGAGAGATACATGTCTCAAAAATCGATAAAAAATATATAAAATAATAATACACCTATAATAAAATGATGACTCAATGTCATGCATACATATTTAAACATAAATATATATTTCTGTCACATGCAAATATACCTTTATTCGTAATTTGAAACTAATATTGGTTGACAAGCTAATTTGAGCGCATATAAAGTACATTGTAAGACAAAATATTCAACTTGCCACCAAATCGTAAATATATACAGGCTGCTCCTTTTCAGAAAGTAATAAAAGTGACATTTGTTGTTGAAACACAAACTCAAAATGCATACATTAAAAGCATATCACAAACCTGTATATATTTTCTGAAAGTTTCTAAATGTGTGCTCAATTATATGTTGTTGTTAGCGACTATACTGATAAATAGCGTTACGTATATGAAGAAAGGTAAGTTACGAAACAAAACATGCTAAGTGACAGTGGCACAGGCTCTACGAAGGGCAAATTTAGTTCAATGATTTGTTCTTATGATTCGGAGTTGAAACCTACCTGTAAACTCGTCCTCCCACTCTAAACCCGGGTTTAGATTGTACTCATCTTGAAAAAAGGGAGGAAAAACAAAAAATATGTCAGTATCTTTCGATCATTAATGTATAATTAAAAAATCAGTCTATACATATATTAGCGCATCAATAGTGCTTTGTAATTTACAGCATGGTTTGAGACTCCACTCGATATAACTACAAAACCGACAATTTTGTCTGCAAGTCTCAATCGCGAATTTGGAAGCCGATTACAAAATGGGTCTAGTTCTACAAGCCAAGGCTGACATCAGCAAGAACACGCCTACATGGCAACTGAGTAAATGATTAAATTTTCAATATTTGAAATCCTTTTTAAATTTTCCGAAGACAAATTAGTAAAAGGACACTCATGCGTTGTTTGCAGAACTAGGTCCAACGCGTTCTGTTCTTGTCAGTCTTTTAGTTTTATAAAATGGGTCCGAATGTTAAGACCTGTGCAGTGTGTGTTAGTCGAATTGGAAGGGTCAGTCAGCGTGAGATGATATGGCGATCCCCATACCACCACCATATTGATATACACATATTACTATAACTATATTTTTATATCTTTTCAACTATAAAATATTTGCGGCCGAAAGTGGCTTATAAACCACGTGGAGAACTCTGGAAGGCCACAATTTAAATATTCTTATTAATTGGTAATGGAATGTATTACCACATCATATGATGTGTTAGTCCCGAGATCATTCATTCCTATCTGAAGGTAATTTACCAGATTCCTTGATAAATTTGTTAGGTGAATAATACATTATGTGTCGTTACAATTCTATCGAGTAATCTGGCTCAACCGCGCCGAAGATGTTAGTAGGAAATATCTAGAAGCGTGATAGGAAGAATTTCACTATGTACAATCATGATGACCGAAGAATTTTATGATTTATAATACAACCGACACCAACTTATGTATGGAGAGGTGAAGAATTGTTAAGTAGAAACGATAGAAAGCGTCCGTGAGGAATAATGACTTACCGTAGTAATCGGTTGCGTGTGCTAAAAAAGGACAAAAAATTAAAAAAAAACTGTCAGTAAATATACATAGCAAAATTCTAGTATCATGTGTATTTGACTGTAATTAATGTACTAATCACCCCAAGGTTGACAGATTTATAACAAATCATATAAGCTCACATATTGAACAAAGTTTTATTGCAAATATCTTATAGAAATAGTGGAAATATTATTTTACTTCAAATTCTAAATGACTTAGTAGTCATTATTTAATGTATTAAAGTATCTTAAATCTATTTCACCCTTAAAATAAATAACAACAAAAACATGATATCCACAATGGTTTTGTTAATAATGTTATGAAACATGCGGAAATCCCCATGTTACACAAAACAGCACATGCTTCGTATTTATGGACCCCAAATTTATTATTGTAATTGTCCATGCAATTTGTCTTGTGTACGAAAAAACTATTTAATTTTGAAAAATTTTTTTTATGGAAAATGGAAAACTTAAACAAGACAACAGCTATTGAGGTTTCCACAAAAATAGTCAAAAAATATTTTATCAAAATGTGAACATGCTGTACATGTAAAGTAAATAATAAACTATGTTTGTGGAAAATGTGGTTTAAGTGAATGTTAATATGTAAAGTAAATAATAAACTATGTTTGTGGAAAATGTGGTTTAAGTGAATGTTAATAACAAATAGATTACCTTTGCGTGGCCGCCACCAGTCCTCCATGTATCCTGCAAGCGGTGATGTATTGGAAGAGCAGCCTTTTTTTATGGTAGCACAAACACAAACATTGCACCAAAGACTCATACAGTATTTACTTTTGCGTTTATCATTTAGAGCGAAACAACATGGACGGACGGACATGAGACGGACAGTACGTGGCAAGCGAAGAGAAACAAAATTTTGCGTGAAAATTATGCAGCTTGAATTTGTATTCATCAATTTCAACACTATTTAAAAAAATACTATATTACTACTCTCGAGTATTTAAGGCAGAAACACAAACAAAGTTATTTTATTGCTATTTTTTCAAGCCACAAAATGTAAGGCCAAAAACAAAATATGTGAAAAGTAAATACTGCTCAAATAGCTACAGATGTCATTGGTTATTGTGAAGGAATGGCTTCATTTGCAAATACTTCAATCTATTGCAATGGAAAAATATTAGGCTTATAGCAAATAATATTTTTATGATGATGACTAACCTAAAGTCTACTTTTTACTTTTTTATATGAAAAAATTAAATGCTTATATGTGTTATTTAAATGGATTCTATATTTCTGCATAATAATTAGTGTTTTCTCTATTTTATTGTTTTTAAAACTGAATGAAAACTGACTAAAATATTTACATATTATCTTGAAATTAAATGATGATAATGTAATGAACACTAATATTTGCAAATGAACCAGATAAAAACCATCACCCAGACATCACAGTTAAATGTTTAATATTAATATTCCATTCTAATCAAATTCTCAAACAACATACCTAAAAATGGGTCAACATATTGTTATATTCAAAATGAAAACGGAAAGAGAAGAACAATGAGCATTCGCTAGAAACAAGGATATTTGAGAATTTGTGTAATTGCCCATTCAAGTCAGAATCTTGGTTGAAATGCCGACTCAAATGAGCAAATATTAAATGCAATACACCACACTGTATAATGTGAGGTGACAGTTATAGAAATATTAATTTCTGAGTTAAGTAACTTGTACAGACAGGTAAAAATAAATATGTAACAAAATAATAACAAAAAACAAATACCCTAAAATTATGTAACTATACAAATGTTATGTTACAGAAATAAAATATATTTCTTTCTTCCAAATAACTAAAATTGCAGCTAATAACCATTTAAAAACATTCTTTGGACAGTTAAAAATATGTATCTGTTAAATATAGGTACAATTTTCATTCTAGACTGCCATTATAATTTTGGATGTAAGTAATTGTGTCAAAAACATAATATTTCATGATCATTAGTATTTTCTGCATATTTTAAAACAAACTCAAAACCATTTATGTTACATTACAGAGTTATGTCCAAGTAATAATTATTATGTAATGCAAGATTCTTCAAACACAAATCATCAGTCATTCTTGTTAGGTAGTTACAAAAGAGCAGACATAACTTACCATCGCGCAATTCGGTGACGCCTGAAGCAGTTGTTTGGGTCTGTTTGGCGTAGGTCACATTCTCCTTGGGAGGGATGTCGGTGGACTGTACTGATACCACCTGTAGTTGTGGAGGTTTCTTGGGACCTCTGTAATGACGCAATATTTATGTTTATAGATCAGCCAGCCCGACTTACATGAGGTAACCCCTTTGCAGTATCTACATACAACCACAGGCAAGAGTTAAGCTTGCTTGAGGTTGTGTGTAGATGTCCATGGGCTGCAGCAACCACTTAACACCACGGGGCCTGCATGCACGTCTGTTACTCTATTCAAATAAAAATATTATTTTCTGTATCAATCAACTAGAAGTTCATAGTCATGCACAACAGTTACTTCTGTTCCAAAAAGTGCCTTATTGGGTATTTATAGTTCTTTTCACTGTGATTACAAAATTGCATGTTTTATGTGGATCTAGACACAATAACAATGTATTGGATTGCAACCAACTTAAATCACTAAATTAAAAACGTGAGTACATTTAGAGAATCAATCTGTGCCTTCAGTCTTCAAACTTACCCATGCGGAGGTAAGCTGGATTTATCGGTGTGTGGTAAGCTAGCGTCCGGGGATGCGGTCTGCGGCGGCGTGAGTGACGTCATGGAGGACAGGGATGAGAGTACATCTTTGACAGGTGCCACGCCCAGAGAAGAGAGCATCTCGTCCAGGTCGCGCCGGCTGTCCAGGCTGGATGCTGCTGATGCTCTTTGCTACAATATAAATATAGTATATTTCATTACAAGTGCGGAAAGGCTGTCATTGCAAGGAGTTCCGACAAATGTCTACCCGAGCCGAGGCGCAGCCGAAGGTGAGGGTTGACAGTCGGAACTCCTTCCAATGACGGTTCCGCACGTGTACTGAACGACTATTTTGAATACAGTTGCGAAAAAATGAAGCAATTTAATAAAATAATAAAAACTCGCAAAGAACATTTTTGAAAAATGGCGCCAACCGTAAAATAATACCTATATGAAGAGATTTTTTTGTTTTCTTCACCCATTCTGGGTAGGCAAAGGGCACTATACCCATACAGCCAAGTCTTCAGTAGAATTTTTTTATTGATATGAAATGAAAATGTTAATGAGATGAAATGAAATAAAACCTAACCTAAGTCATTGAATCAAATCATTAAATCTGATATTGAAACAAATAAGTAGCTTCTTTTTAGAAATATTTGCATGAATCATAAAAACTTCTAACACTTCGTGGTTGGTTTTTTTCTTTTTAATAGACATTATTTTGACAATTGGGAAAGAGAACGCACGAGTGCGGAAAAGGTAAAGAAAAAGCACGAGTGTGTAATAGCCCACTTCCCGCACGCTAAACGTAGGGACGTTGCAGGGGCAATACGTCACTTTTTGAGCAACTGTATTAAAAAATAAATAATGCTACACCCTCATAGCCCCACACTAGGATTTCCCTGTGTTGTGGGTACCATGTATCCAGAAACACAGACACCCAGACTGATAAACAGAAATTCAAACTATTAATGAACAGATGAATTCTAATCAATGTAACTTCATAAAAGTTACTTTTATATATAGAGTTGAGGTTATAACATGCTCAGGGTTACAACTCAGTGATGTTGCAGTTTCAGGTTTTATACATATTTTGATCTATAAATATGGTATGGAAGTGTAGTCTAGCTAGAAATATCCCATATTTATTAGTGATTTTTTTTCCAATTGCATTTGTTTACCAGTGCCTCTTCAGCATCTTTCTGCTCCTTTTCTCTGCGGCGGCGATCTTTCTCCTCCCGGAGAGCCTGGAGCTTCGCCTTCTTACGTTCCAACTCCGCCTTGCGGTCTGACATGCTTGACATTTTCACTTCTGTAAAGTAACACATCAAAGAGAATATAATTAACACATTTTCAAGGCAGTTATCCCACCAGTGTATAGTGTTAATGGGAAAAAGGCCTGAAACCTTCATGCCTTTTTCTTATTCTTGTCTCAAGAATAAACTCTTATAAGCTTTACTACCGATTTCGTATTTAATTTATTTTTACACCACACAACAACCTTAAAGGTTATGGGCCCAGTACACAGTACCCAGTACTGAAGAAGACTTCCGTTGTACGTGGTGAAAAATTGAAATACGGCAAAAAGGCGAAAATGCAGAGTTCCAGTTTCCAAGTCGAAAAGTTGACAGGTATGGAAAATTATCGTGATTGGGCTTTACAAATGAAAAATTTTCTGATTCTTGAAAACCTATGGTGTTGCATTTCCAATGAGACAATCGCTGGTGAAAAACCCGACGAAAGGCTTCATCGAGAAGAAAAAGCGTTAGCGCGAATGTTTAGGAGTCGACAAAAGTTGTTATCCGCACATAATGGAACTAAAAACAGCAAAAGATGTCTGGGAAGCTTTGCAAAAAGCATTTATTGACAAAGGGCTTCATCGGAGGTTAAAGTTACTTCGTAAGTTATGTTCTATTAAGTTGAACGATTTTACCAGTATGGAGTCGTACGTGAATGAAATTCTTTCCTTGGCTGGTCAACTGAGGAGCATGGACAAACCTTTAGATAATGAGTTCCTGGCCGCTATTATGCTTCAAGGGTTACCACAAGAGTACGAACCCATGATAATGGCATTGGAAAATTCAGGTGTCACTGTCTCTACGGATATGGTCAAGGTAAAGCTTCTACAAGATAAGAGATGGATCTGCAACTCCAAAACTGACAATGACTGCTTGCTTACACGAAAACGTGTAGAAAGCAAGAATAGCAGTCGTCGTGTTAACTGGAATGCTCCAAATTTAGGCAGTTTCAAGCATTTGAGTTTTTGTAAGCAATTAGGACTTGTAGACTAAACTTATGTAGAATATAAGTGTTCTATGGTACCTGCGTTAAGTGGGGATGTTGAAGGTTTCATGTTCTTTGTTTTTAACGCAGGCCATACAGAACTTTATTTTCTAGTATTTTTAAATTTAGTCTATGTCACTTTTGTAAATATATTTTGTTGTCAAGAATAAACTCTTATAAGCTTTAATACCGATTTCATATTTAATTTATTTTTACACCACACAACAACCTTTAAAAAACAGTAATACAAAATGACTATAATATTACTGTTGTAAAAAATTGTTATTGTAGCTGAGAGTTTTTCTCGCTTGGAATTTTTCTCTCAGCTCAATATTTTGAATTTGAATTTTCACTCCATTCAATTTCATGCTAATAAAGTTTCACTGTTTTGGATGGAAGCTGAATAGTATTTTTTATTTTTATTTGAATGGAGCAGCAAACGAGCATACTGGGGAGTGTGTGTAGCTGACTCAATAGCGTATCTATGATTTCAGTTTGGATCCGTTGAGCTTACTGATTTGTCTCTTGTAGACAGAGAAACAAAGGCTGTATACAAAATTTGCTCAGTATATTTTTTTTTGTTTCAACCTTATTTATGTCCCACTGCTGAGCACAGGTCTCCTTCTCACAATTGAGAGGGATTTAGGCCATAGTCCACCACGCTGGCCAAGTGCGGATTGGTGGAAATCATATCTGAATTATTACTTAAAAAAAATGGTGGACGTCATGCTTTCGAGAAATTATTAATTTCTCTCAGGCATGCACGCTGATGGAGAACTTTGTAATCAATGAAATATCACCATCACTGTGGAGCAGCAATAAATTCGCACATTACAATCGTGATGTGACGTGTCGTGGACCACGGTTTTTTACCACTAGGCCATCGCTGCTCCTCAGTATAACAAAATTTATATATAACAAGTGGACCCTGCAGACGTCCTGCCTTAAATATATTGAAAGAGGATCTCAAAGAGTTTTTATGTTACTGCCAAAGAAAAAATATAAAACAAATAGTGACAGATGTATTGTTATTCAGACAATGTTAAACTTCTGGACGATGGGGGGAAGAATCAATGTTTGACAGTTACTAATAGAACCAATCCGGCAGACATTGTCCTGCTTTAAAATATTAGAAATAAAATAATATTGTGAATATAAATTGAGATGTAACCTATCCTATCTTTCAAGTTGGATCAAACTGCACACGGTGTGCAAATTTTATTAAAATCGGTTAAGTAGTTTAGGAGTCCATCGCGGACAAACACGTGACACGTAATTAATATATATTAAGATATCAGCAATTGACAATAATAGTTAGAACCAGAGAGAGAGAACCTAAAGAACTGAGGAAAAACTATTTTTAACTGCTTTGTCAATCAATTTTCAAACAAGAAAAAACTTTGCCTTTAAGCATAGCAATAGTATTAATATTAAAAAAATAAGTAAGCTAAAAAAATAACTAGATTTAGTGTTAATTACGGCAAGTATTGTACATACTTCATGTTTTAAGTTAATAAAAAAACGGCTGACTAATACACCTACCTACGCAAGGAAAATATTGATTTCAATATTTGCATTCAATTGGTACCTACATTGTACAGGGCGAAAGCGATTATTGAGATCATCACAGAATGAGTCATAGCAACAAACATCAACAAATTTCTCACCTTGCTTCTTTAGGATTAGTGAAAATTGATCATTTTTATCCAAGTAATTCAATAAATATGCCGACAAAACGTGGCAAAAGAAAATTATAGAAGCAAGTGTACGACGTAACGGGAATATTACTGCAATGCGGCTTTTACACGTTTAGCATTACTGTTTTTCACTTCACTATTAAACAAATACAATACAGTATCTAAACATAGGTCATTTTGTCATTTAATTATAATGATCCAATCCAATTAATTCGTAGACTGATTTATATGTTAGTAGATATTTCAGCATCCAATAGTTGAGAGTGGAACAGAAATTCAGTCAGAAATGTCAGAATCTTTGACAGATTATGTTGCTGTTCTCAGAAAAAAAAAAAACTTTATTTTGTAATATATTTTGGTAAAATAACACTGCATCTGGTGAGTTTTGGCGGGAAGTTTCGGTATATATAATAATAAAGTACTCTGTGGCGGGAAGTCTAAAAAGATATATTGTGCTCTTGCTTTAATTTTACTTTCTTAGTGTATTTTTTAGTTATATCGGATAAAGTTGATGGCATTTTGCTCGATATAGGTTAACCCTTAAATGCATGTTGTTGCCATTTGTCTACGTACCACAAAATGTCGATTTATTCGAGTTATGCTGTAAGTATGTGTATCCGAACGTAATAAAACCATAAACTGAAAACTCAACTGTCATAAAAATAATAGTCAAAAGTGACATGGCGGGTATTTTTTAAATAATTTGATATCTTGCTTTGAATGGTGGATAAAGTTTGCGTGATAACTGAAGGGAGTTTTTGATTTTTGTTTTCTTAGTGAAATCGTATAAGATTTGTTTTATAAAAATAGTTATTATACTGTAATAAAGGTAAGTTTTATAAATTGAAGGTTATTTTCTTGAATTTTGTTCCAAGTCTTCTATTTTTTTACCAAATATGAATGTTGCCAAATGTCTACGCTATGCGTTTACCGTTTATGAAATGACGGCTTGGGCGGTACTTAGTTGTGAGTTTTATTGCATGATTTTTAGCTTATTTTGCTTTATCTTTAGAATATCGCGATCAATGCGGGAAAGAGATATTGAGGCTATGCTTGCAGCGTTAAAAAATGGTGATATCTCAGAAGATGAGGAAGATATCGGTGACGAAAATGACATAGAAAGTTCATGAGTTGTCGCAAGAATTAAATGGTGAGCATGATGAAGAAAATTTGATTGAAGAAAATCCACCACTGCTAAAGAGGCAGAAATTTCAAATAGGGCACAGTCTTCGGAAACAGCAGCAGGTCATTCGCCTGGTCAGCCGTTGTCAAGTTGTATGGGTACAGCAGAGTGGAGGTCAAGAAACTGCGGTGTAGACATTTCAGTTACGTGTTGGAAAGACAACAAAGTAGTCACTTTGGCTTCGACATAATATGTTGGCTCTGAACCGGCAAGTTCAGTCACAAGATTTGACAAGAAACACAAACGTAAAATCGATATAAGCTGCCCAAAAATTATCAAAGATTACAACGCTCACATGGGTGGTGTTGACCTTATGGACAGCTTTTTGGGCAGGTATAAAATCAGGATCAAAAGCCGCAATTGGTACATACGCCTGTTCTATCACATGATTGATATGTCTGTAATAAACTCATGGGTTCTCTATAAAAAAAGAATCCAAACATCGCAAACATGACATTGGCTGATTACAGAGGAGAGATGGCAGAAGTATTGTGTAACTATAAAAAAATAGTTGAGAATAAAAGAGGGCGGCCCTCAAATTCAAATTTAGAAAAAGAGTTGAAAGCAAAAAGAAGCAGAGGAAATATGAAGCCTGTTCCATCAAAAGATGTAAGGACAGATGGTGTAGACCGTAATGAGTGAAGATGTGTGTCAAAAAATAGATGTAAACTCCCCGACTGCAAGGGATTTTTTGCACAGAATGTACGAAATACAAGGTGGCTTTATGTCACACAAAAGACAGAAATTGTTTCGCGACATTTCATGGCATAAAACCCTAATGTTCAAATACATTTCAGTAATAAATTATATCTGAGTCAACAATTTGTTTCACTTGTACACGCATGTTGTTGCCAAATGGCAACAAACAGTTTTTTTTCAATAAAAAAATAAAATAAAAAACTAGATTTTTTTCATTATTTTTCCCTTATTATATGATTTAAAAACTACCAGAAACAATTTTTTTCAAATTAAAATATAAAATCATGCATTTAAGGGTTAATGACAGTGCACGAGTGTTGTGAAATAAAATAACAGTGCAAAAACATGTTTTTTAGGCTTGCCTCCAAAATTCCATCGGACATGTTCTGGGGTAAAGTAGCCATCACTTTACTTGAACATTTGACTGACTAGACTGACTGATACCTGACGACTAACTGACTTTTTTCTACGACTACAGTGATGCAAATATTTTACTTGACGCTGGCAATATGCACAGAGTTTGCGACGCCATTATTAAAATTGAAAAGTAAATATTGAATGGCTGAAAGGATTTTTATCCAGTGCCGTAACACGAAATTATAAAAAAAAGATTGTCTGATTGGGTGGGTGTTGTCTGTGTTTGTCCGGCTTGTTGAGTTGATAACCGTACCTAAATAAGAATTAATGATCAAACAATTTTTCGTTATACTCAATAAAGCTCTTCGTTTTAGTACCACTCAAAGTTAATTCAAATATGATATTATGATGAGTGGTTTCGTGAATTATTTTGTTGTGTTGCTTTGTTACAGCATTACCAAATCACATGCAGGTGAGTAACGAAAGAATATCGTTATGAATCAATAAATTTGGAACCCGTTGTAACATTTTTATACATAACGAGAATTCATTTATGAGGTTTACATTATTGAAACGTTATTTCAGAGAATCGTGTTGTTTTTTAACCCTATTATTACATTTTTAGATTCATCCCGGTACTACTACGATTACGAATGCAACGAGCCCCTTGTGGAGACTGCTAAGTTGAGCGCTACATCCAGTTTAAGGGAAAGAGGTCCAGAAAATGCTAAATTATATGGTAAGACCGTAATTTAGAACTCACTAAGTTTGTTAAAAAACAATGTGTGTACATAGTATTTTTTAAAAGCCGCAACTATTGCTTCAAGTTTGTTTCTAAGAATTATTTTTGATTTCATGCGGTCAGTTTTGTAAGAAAGTTTTAATAGTCGCCAATTTTTTTTACTTACCTATTTTTATTTATTTTATGTATGAGTTGCATTTACATCTCACCAGCAATATTTGTGAATCAATCGTTTTTTATTTGTTATATGCATGGTACTTAAGAAAAGTAGAACAACCGTGTAATGTTTCTGCCAGTTTCCCCAACTACAACTTAGGTTTTTTTGAGTTCTAGGTCTGTTCGATTGGGTACAGTTTTTATTGTGCATGTGTGTGTGATTTATTTGTCAGTGTTAAGTGCTGGTTTATTTTGGTTGGAATAAGCTTAAACATAAAGAAATGTTCAATTATTAAGACCAAAATATATGTACCTGAAATAGGATTCATTCATCTGCAGGTCCACAATATTAAAAGTTATAAATTGGACCTGAAAAATAAAACAAGACTTTAAACGACTGAGCAAGTGGATCTAAATTAATCTGATATTCAAAGGACTGAGGAAAATAGGACATTTAAATTGAAAGGAGACTTGTAAAGTAAGAAAAAACAACATGGCTTCTAAAATGAGTGTTAGGTGGGCTTTCAACATCAGCAAGTGGATACCAACTGAAGATCAAATGCTACTTTTATCAAGCTTTATTCAAAGAGAGGAAATGGAAAGAATATCCAGATTTGTCTTTGCAGATGATGCCAAATCAACCTTAATTGGGCGTCTTCTGATAAGGAAGTTTGTGCACCTGTCAACTTCCATTCCTTACAATCAAATATTACTAGGTAGAGATGAGCGTGGGAAACCTTATTTACTTGGTGCTGGGGAGACACCAATAAGTTTTAATGTTTCTCATCATGGGGAGTATGTTGTGTTAGCTGGCAACACAGGGAGCAACATTGGAGTAGATGTGATGACCATTGAAAGTCCTAACAACAAAAACTTACCAGAATATTTTAGGCTCATGAAAAGACAGTTTTCTGGGCATGAATGGAATCAAATTCGCAGATTTCAATCGGAATATGATCAACTTGCGTGTTTCTACCGTCTATGGAGTCTCAAAGAGAGCTACGTAAAGAATTTAGGATTGGGTATCACAGTACCGCTTGAACAGATAAGTTTTGCAATCAAGTCACAACTAGGACCTGGATTAGTAGTCACAGATACTAAGCTATATGAAAGGGGTGTTTATAAGTATGATTGGATTTTTGAAGAAACTTTACTGGATGAAAGGCATACAGTGGCTGTAGCAATACAAGTAAAGGAGGGTGAACAATATGAGCCTCAGCAATACCAGTTCTTGCAATTCAAGGAGTTGATAAAGGAAGCACAGGCTATACATGAATGTGATCCCGGCTTTACAAGCAATTTCATGATGAAGGCACCTAAGCCACATTAAGCAGTTTTTATAATATACCTGGGTATGTAGAGCTATTATATTTGAGTAGTGGTGAGGAAATATTACAAATTTTTAACTGACTGCTAAAATATGGAAGGTGCTTAATTAAGTTGTATTTTCTAAATGTTAATTAAGGTGAATCTTGTGGTCAAATATCACTTCTCATTGGTAAATGATAGAGTTGCATTTTTAAGTGGCCTAAGATTTTGACAAATTTATCCAAAATGGTTTACAAAATTAAAGGAAGATATTTCATATTTTTCTTGTATTTTAATTTAATAGTTATATCTTCTATATACATATAAAAGAGGATGTTTGTACATATATATGACATCGCAAAACTCAGAAACTATTCGACCGATTATTATGAAAATTGGTATGTATATGTATTTTTTCACAGAGAAGGTTTATATGCTATCCATTATTATTATTATTTAATATTTAAACGCGATACGGAGTTCGCGGGGTCAGCTAGTTAAAATATAAGAAATAAAAATATAAGAATTTAACCAACCTATATGGGATTGGGAGCAGAGTGATGGAGTGAGCTTCAGCCTGTCTTTTTATAGGGGAGAAAAGAAATCAGTGTACTAATTTAATGTAAGAATAAACAAATAATGTAGTTTAAAAAACTAAAAAAACACGCTTTTGTGAAAATACGAACTAAAAAGTAAAAAATAAGAAGAAAATGTATTTTACTGTAAAAAAAAGCGTGGGGTGCATAGTGTCAATAGTATCTTAAAAACCACCCCACGCTTTTTTACAGTAAAATACATTTTCTTCTTATTTTTTAACACGCTTTTATTAGCTTGACCTGTATGTATGTATGTATGTAACAATCTTTTAACTTCATTTTCACTTCTAGGATTCTGATTAACTTGAAAATTTGCACAAGGGTCAAGGGCCGATGACAATACAATAATCTCATAACTTTATATTATAGGATCAAAATCATAACAAGTTAAGCTAATATAAGCGTGTTATAAAAGGGCCAATTTTTTATATTGTTTCATACATACTTCAAAATTTCATTCAAAAATATATTTTACATAATATTGTATAAATTCTGTTAGCCTAGAAATCTATTTTTTATGTAATTTATCTTAAACGCTTTCAAATTTATAGTACTGGGTCATAAAGAGCTAATTTCTTATATGTAGATTATGTGTTATAAGTTATAATGGTTTAGGATTGTTTTAATTTTTAATTTGTGTTAGGGATGTCATATTTTAGCAGAGCATAAAATGTGAACTTAATATAATATGAAATGTGAAACCTAGTGCATAAGTTATACACTTTTAAATAAAACATAACTTTACCTTATATGGTAGTGATGTATTTGACATATTTTGGATATTATTATGGCAGAGTAGAGTAATCAGACCTCATGAAATTAAATATTTTTTACTAGTAGACTATAATTACATAATAGATTATCTCTTTACTGATAAAATCTGTCCACTATCTTATTTTTTTAACATCTATAGCTTTTGTTACCCAATCTTACCTACCTGTTGTGGTCTGGTTAGTCTAATAATTATACAATATTCACCTTATATGAGAACTTATTTGATTAAATTTATTCTATAGGAAATATATAATAGATTATATAGTAATATGCCAATGTCACTGTATAACCAGAATAAAACATTTTATTATCATTATTTCTTTTATTAGCATCCCTTTAACACTCAAGAATTTACTAACAAGTCTCATGTCCTAGAGCATATAGTAAGATATGATTTCAATCAAAAAAGGTTTGAACGCGTGGACAGCATCTGAGAATGATTTCGACCAGCAGCTGGTTATAGACCTGGGCACAGTGAAGAATATAACAAGAGTGGCCACCCAGGGCCGAGCACATTCTCAAGAGTTTGTCCAGGAGTACCACATCAGCTATGGCTCCAATGGCCTTGACTATGTCGGGTATAAAGCCGCTGGAGGCGAAGTTAAGGTAATGATACGAAAAATGGTGAAAAATAGCAGAAAATACATTAACAGAAACATATAATCAGTTAACAGGGAATGGCATGGTTTAGTTGGCTTATTAGCACTTGTTTTCTTGTAGTTAGTTAGTGACATCTTTGGCTTGGTGATGGTGATCTGAGATACTCTTTATTTTTTTTACTGTTAATACTATACTGTAACTGTACTGTACTAACTGTAACAGTATACAAGCAGATAATATATCTGATAATTGAAACATTTTCTAATTATATTTAAAATAACAGAGGAAAGACATTGAGAAATATTCTTTTACTGTATTAACACTCATTTAACAAATATTACTAAATACTTATAAAACATTTTTTTACTTAATATATTTTCTAACTCCTAATCTATTGAACTGAAATTATGAAATAGGCATTGAAAATATACCAGTATTCACCTTTAGTGCTATGTGATTGACTATTACATAAATTCTTTCCTATATTTGCGTGAGTTGTGTTCAGCAATGGCACAATAAATTTATTGATGATAATCTAAAATGCTCAACCATGTCTTTCCTCTGTAACCTAACACACTGCTAACACCCTAACCAACTAAATCTAACACTGGTGAAGGCACATCCGCGTGGACGGCGCGCGAGAGCTCCTACTACCAGCACGTGACCATCAACCTGGTGGACCGCAAGGAATTACGAGCGATCGCCACCAGGGGCCGCTCCTCCACTAGTGAATATGTGTCCGAGTACATGGTACAGTATTCGGACGATGGGGAGAGCTGGAGGGCTGTGTCTTCAGCTGATGGGCTGACAAAGGTAAAGGATAAGATAGATGTGAAACAAACTTGCATGATTCGACCAGTGATGTACCACCTGCTGTAGATACTCTGTTGTAAAGCAATTCTTTAGTGTATTATACAAGACTCTAAACTTATTTTAGGTTGGGTGCCATTCTGAAATTAGGTTCAAGCACTCCACATATTTGCTTACATTAGTAATAATGTAGCTAATCTTAAATAAGGCATCAATCATTCCTGGATATCAACACTTGTTTATACAATAAAGAATTCTTGGGAGCATCAGAAACAAGGAAAATGAAAGAATTTTTTTAGAATATTATAAGTATAAAGCTGTAACAGATCTACTGTATTTATAAATAACAAATTCTTAAACATTCACAGTTTCCAAAAATATAAGTAATTCTTTGAAGTTAATCACTCATAACATATTGATTGTTTATGAAACAGTTCTTCTGTGTTTTGAAAATATTTTCTTATCAAATATTTAAACAGGATTTTGGTTGTGGCTTTTGATTCCATTCAGTTATTTTCATCCAAACATTTGTTGATTAAGAATAAGTTGCTTTGTTTTGACCTTACAGTTAATAATATTTGTGCAACTTTTATAAGTATTTTAAAATGTTCAAAAGGTTATCCAATAACATCCATCGACCTAGTTGCACAAAGTTATTTTAGTACCTACTACTTAAAAATGTTAACTTATAAATTAGATGCTGAGAAAAAAAAATACAGATAAGTAAATTATTAATCATCAAATTATAATAATGTATTATAAGAGCAAAATGCGATTTACAGATGTTCGAAGGTAACCAGGATGGCAACACCGTGGTGCGCAACGAGTTTGAAGTGCCCATCATAGCCCAGTATATACGTATCAACCCCATGCGGTGGCGCGACAAGATTTCCATGAGAGTTGAGCTATATGGTTGTGACTATGGTAAGGATTTTTTATCAGTAAAGCACTTCTATAAAAAAGTCTGTTTAATTTATTTTTCATATATAACTGAGGAAAACACATAAGCTAGTACAATATGTTCAATCAGTCTAGATCCAAGAGATGGATAACGATCTGCACTAAGTAATTGGTCTTTTGTTGAAATGATTCAACTAAAAACGCAGATTTTCATTGCATTTTTCCAACCTTGTCGCTGCGCAAACGCGACGTTGACGTCAGAGTTGTGGTTTTTGGCAACGGGCGAGGGCGGGGCTACCGCCAGCTTCCAATCGAGGAATGAGTTAGTTTGCGCTGTGCATGCTTTAATTTAAACGCAACAAGAACAACGTTAGATAAACGCCAAAGCTCGTAAATTTGTTTTAAAATCATGCTACGTTTCATTTTATTTTTTTGTTTTATTGTCACACCCACAATTTTTAAAAGTCATACTTTAATGTAATATTGGTATTCTTAATCATTTCTTCTTCCTGCAGTGGCCGACACATTATACTTCAATGGCTCATCCCTGGTAAAAGTAGACCTGCTCCGTGACCCAGTAGCCGCGTCTCGCGAGGTCATACGCTTCAGGTTCAAGACCAGCACTGCCTCAGGGGCCCTCATATACTCTCGCGGTACCCAGGGAGACTACATAGCTCTGCAGCTTAGGGACAATCGACTGGTGCTCAATATGGATCTGGGTAAGAAACAGAAAACAAGTTAACCTAGATTTTTATAATTTGGAATAATTTGATGTATAAAGTAAAAAAGACTCAGATTTCCTGTTTCATGGGTACTGTGGACAGACAGTACAAGTCCGAGATATGTCTCACAGCAATTATTTACTGTGATTTTGTAGGTGGTAGCACTTTAAGGGTTCAACTAGGGAAGTAACATTACTGCACCCTCTTCTGCACAGAAGCAAGGCAACACAATAGGTGTTTCGGTGGAAAAGTGCAGTGGTGCGAGGAGCAGCGCATCTGTGGTCTTATCCACAGACAAGATTTGCTTGATACTGTGTGTAGATGTCCATGGGCTGCAAGAATTAGTTTATCGTGACTTGCATGCTCGTCTGCTAATCCATTCAAATTTAAAAAAAGTACATACTAGTTTATCTCATAATGCGGTGGCGCGGCGCCTAGATAAAAATTAAATTCAAACTGAAATGAGTCAAATCTTTCTTATTCGACTGTTCGTCGTTTTCGAGTTAAATCTTTTTTTTTGATCATTCTCTTAATAAATTGAAGTAATTATACTCCATTCGCCCTTATATGCATGACACTTCTCATTTTCTGTGTCACACTTACTACTTTATAGTACTTGACTAAAAAATTAAAAATAAACACGCAAAGGAAAACAACATCAATACAATATTTAAAATTATGTAAATTAAATGAAAAATATATTATTTCAAAAGTTTCTGATACATGGAACGGAACTTCTGTCAATAGAGATTAACACTACTGAAGAAATAAAAAATCGATAAATCTGAGCGGCCAAACTTGTAATCGCGTTGGCGACTATAATTCGCGTCAGTACGATCATAGGTACGTCTGCGTGGTATGCGATTTGTGTTAACGTCACGTCAGCTTTGCGTATTTTGTTTGGTTTATTAAGTTAATGTTTTTGTTGAGTTTTCTTGTTATATTTTTCAGTTTGTTATAATAGTTTTTGTTCGAAATTATAAATCAATCGATTAAATTTAAGTTAGGTTACTTCACTATTTTCAATTATATTGACATTAATATTGTCAGTTATGAAGGTGTCAGGAATGTCATCTTACGGCGCAAGGACTATAATTATGTCTCTTCAGAATCAGATAAAACAAAATATTAATGACTGTAATGGATGTGTTTCTTAGGTTCCGGAATAGCAACATCACTGTCCGTGGGCAGCCTGTTGGATGACAATATTTGGCACGATGTTGTCATTTCCAGAAACCGTCGCGACATCATATTCTCTGTCGATCGAGTCATCGTTCAAGGAAGGATAAAAGGAGAGTTCTCCAAACTGAATCTGAATAGAGCTGTAAGTAATTTATTAATTTCATAATTGTCCGTTTAGTTCAGTAAATATTCCCAATCTGCCAAATTAAAATTTAATAATTTAAAAATAAAATTATTGTCGCATATATAAAATTTCCTCTTGTACTCACACTGACACAATGTGATCAACTCCACTCAAGGAAGTAAACCCCATACTACTCCAAATTGGACTTATTTGCTACATCATTTCATAAAAAATAGCTGGATATCATAATACTTTGCCTGTTAATAACCTAGCCTAGCTAATATCCTATAATAACGTAGCCTACCTCCTATCCTATCCTCCTGTTAACAGCCTAATAAGGAGACATAAAAATGTTACACCATAAAAATATCATGCTCAGTTTTCTTTCGGCTGATCTGGTCAGAGAAGCACAGCTGCCAATTACTGGTCAAAATGCTGCAGGATGTATTATAAGATAGAATATTCCTTTTGCAATATATTACTAACATCTCTACTATTGTGTTACCAAAACATTTACATTATTTTAGCTATACATTGGAGGAGTGCCCAACTTCCAAGAGGGTCTGTTAGTGAACCAGAACTTCACAGGCTGCATAGAGAACATGTACCTGAATGCGACCAACGTCATTCAGGACCTGAAGCAGGGCTACGAGACCGGCGCCGTCTTCAAGTACCAGAAAGTTAACACACTGTATGCTTGTCCTGTAAGTGTCAATAAAAACAATAATTTAATTTATAGTGACTAGAAATTGTAAGGAGAGGGTTTTATAATTTAATATGCTTTTGATAGCTCTGACATAGTTGCAGTTAAGTTTTGCAGATATAATTGTTTTAAAAAAATATGATGTATAGTTTTTTTAGCTAACAAATGTCGGTTTACCAAGGCTCAAACTTTACAAACTGCTATTCAGGGTATGCATGTTCAAAATGTCTCTGTGTGCGTCACCTATAAAGACATCAATCTGCCATCTGTTACTATAGTTACCAGAAGGTTACCATAGTAACTTAAATGTTTGCTAGATTATCATTGATAACATTTAGGCAACACACGCACACAGACAATGTCTTCAGTCTGCATCTACACTTCTATATTTTTTGGTTTGCCGGCAATCGCCTGAAAAGAGCGTTTATCTGTTTAAAATGAACACACGACGGTACGGACACTGTATTTTTCTTACAAAGAATTAAATTTCTTGTCAATCGAAATAATATAATCAGGTACTGCGTTTAATAAAAAATGTTTTTGAGAGTAATTTTTTCTATCTTTTCACACAGGAACCACCAGTAGTGCCTATAACGTTCCTAAAGGAGGGATCGTACGCCAAGCTGCGGGGGTACTCTGGCGGGAACACGCTCAACATTTCACTGGAGTTCAGAACGTACGAGATTCATGGACTTCTTATCTACCATAAGTTTAAGAGTGATGGATATGTTAAAGTAAGTGTGTTAGTTGTATGGAGTAAATAGATATACCTACCTCTCCACCCTCTCCTTCCGCCAGAGGAGATGTCATGAAGCTATTACTAGCTACTAACTATACATAGTACAGATTTCCTATTATACATTGCCTGTCTGACTGACGAATTAATAATGACCCTTGTGAATTTGATATAATTGTAATAACAATCTTTCTGATCTAATTTTAAGATACAATCTATACAAATAAAAAATAAAATTGGAGTATTATACAAAAAACCTACAGAAACATTTATTATTCTGGCTAATCTCTGAAACGGCTGGACCGATTTTGACGGGACTTTCACTGCTAGGTAGCTGATGTAAGGAATAACTTGGGCTACTTAGAAAAATTCAAAAAATAATTTCACGAGGACGAAGTCGCGGGCGGCCGTTAGTTTAAAATATTTTTGCTGAACCTGTGAGTACAAAGAGTATTGCAGGATTCTTCACTTAACTATCTTAAGAAGCTGTTTATCTGTGTGTTACATCTAAGCTACTTGTCAGGTTACTATACTTACGTCAGGTAACTATAGTAACACATGTGCTGATGATTGATTGACAGCTGCTAAGATAACATACAGACAGACAATGTGCACTTTCATATGGGGTGTACGTAAGAAACAATATTGGTCAACCCACAGGACATATTGAAAGATACCTCTTTTAACCTGCATTTATGATAATTGAACTATGCTAAGATCATAATATTACAGAATGTATATTTAAATTCTTATCTTATTTCAGGTATATATAGAAGATGGCAAAGTAAAGGTAGAGCTGTTCACAGAAGGATCGCCTAAAGTGAAACTAGACAACTATGCTGAGGAGTTCAACGACGGCCGCTGGCACTCTCTACTTCTTACTATGGCCATAGACAGCCTAACACTCGCTGTGAATTACAGACCTGTCAAGACCACTAAGAAACTGAGGTTCATAACAGGCAGCACATATTACATTGCTGGTAAGAACACAAATACTCCACCATTTATTTATTAAAAAGCAGGTTCAAGAAAGCTTGCCTATCATGGGGTGAGACCCTTACCCAACAGGAGAACACAAATGAAAGGGTTCCAGCTATACAAACACTCATAAAATCATTCAAATTAATAGGTTACTGTAGCTTTTATTTAAGGCACATTTCAGTTGGAGGATAAAAAGCCTTTTGAATTAAGTTTAGTACAATATTAATGACACTACCTTCTTAATTTTCAAGTCAAACCATATTGATTGCTATTCAACAATTAGGTTAAAATGTTCTGATGTGAATTTGATGTATCTACATATAAATTATGCTTCGTTTTTCTTGGCTGCTTTGCATAACTTTTTGATGAAATATGAATTAAATTGAAAAACAGCGCCGCACAGGATCCGGTCCTGTGTCAGCAAAGGCTGAGTGATATCCATTTGCCTTACTACTAATTATAATGTTTATTTCATTCCCTTGGCCCCATTGCAACTGTATGTTAATATAAATATTACGACTATACTCACGTACTTTTATTTGGCGATACCCGACTTTAATTTTATGGTTAAAGCAATAAATGATTATTAAAAAAATGAACAGTAAGCAAAAAAGATTAATTGATTTGTTATAGGAAAAAGTAGAGATATTTTAAAATGAAACCTTTGTCCAGGTGGCAAGGGCCCACCACGCGGCTTTATCGGCTGCATGCGCAAGATCGCGGTGGACGGCAACTACCGGCTGCCCACCGACTGGAAGAAGGAGGACTACTGCTGCCCCAACGAAGTTGTGTTCGACGCTTGCCAGATGATCGACCGGTGAGCGGAAGTAGTTGTTAAACCTTCTTATAGTACTTTGGGAGCAACTTGGCAGAAATGCCGGGCTATGTGGAGTTTGAACCACACTAACACCCTCTCGGACTCTAGGTCTTCAGGAGCTCCAGCAGAACGTATATTACTTTTCAATGACTTCTATACACTACTACACACCAAACAGGCCCAACTTTCGATGTAGCTTTTTAACGCCCCCAAATGTTAAAGGTAGATTCAAACCTATGCGGTGTTCGCTGACCGCTATGGTTACAAGTGTATACCGCGCGGTATTTTACCCACAAAGATAGCGAAATCCGCTCTGCTGTGAATAGTAATACTACCGCATACCCACTTTGCTTTCTCTACCGCAAGCAGCAGTGAATACCACTTAGGTCTGAAAAGGCCTTAACTAGACGTCGTGCGGCCACGCACATAACCGGCGGACGATAACTGGATGGTTCGAGCACCCTGTCTTTTTTTTATTTGAACGGAGTAGCAGACAGGCATGCAGGCCACGTGATGTTAAGTGGTCGCTGCAGCCCATGGACATCTACATGCAACCTCAAGCAAGCATAGGTAAGTCTTGTTAGAGGTCGTATGCAGTTGCGCTGCTACTCCGGAGGCTGGTGGTCGCCTCATGTAAGTGTGGCCGGCAACTGCACCTTTCCACCGAAGCACAATAGAATTGGTTCACGGCAGAAGTGGGTGCAGCGGTGGTACTTCCCCGGGCGAACCATAATAGTTCTACCACCTACTACTCCAGAAAGTCCTCTTTAAGACGGCTTATAATCAGGCAGACCGTAACTTGTAACATCGACGAATTACTTTAGTAGTAATTCGTGGTTGGTGATATGAATAGCATGAAAAATTTGCATGAGACAATTAATTTAAAATATGAACTTATGAATTTGTTATTAATTATCTACAGATGCAATCCAAATCCTTGTGAACACGGCGGAGTGTGTACTCAGACCGCGGAAGAATTTACTTGTGATTGTAGAGGAACTGGTTATGCTGGAGCTGTGTGTCATACCTGTAAGTATCATAGTTTACTCAGATTTCTTCGGCTACCTTCATTGACTGACTCATTTTGATTCACTGATTTCAGATATGTATTATAATATGTCGCTCAGTTTCAAAGAATCGGGCAGAATTTAGATTCAAGTGTTCTTTCTTGACATTGGCTGTGTGCAAAGCCATTATTTAAAAAAAATAAATGGGTTGCACTCCGGGAGTGCCGGCAGAAGTGAAAACATTAACGTTGTGCATTTTTGATGTCTTGGAATCGTTAGGGAATAAAACCGCACGAATTGCTTGAATTATCAGTACCTATTAATTTCTATCTAGTATTTTTACAAAGTACTCTCTCATTTTCTTTCACTATTTCTTCGTCACTTTTTTCATTAATAGATGCACTTTGTTCAATGTCCATATTTTAAATACTTGATATCAACGAATTTTAAGATAAAATTATACTTGACGCTGGCAATATGCAGAGTTTGCGATGCCATAATTGAAGAAAAAAAGTATAGACAGCCGTCAGATGAGCCGTCATCAGCTGTCACCCCTCCGTCTTGGTCTAAGAGCCGGTGAAGATATTCACTCGTTCGGTTGTTACAAGAGTGAAGGTGATATGAAAGAAAATTGATTAAAATTAATTAAATTAAAAATAGCTATGAACACTTTTCGATAGTCAAGTTATCATAGGCATATATGTTTATAAATTATATTTGGTAAACAATATGTCTCATCGAATTATCAGATCGGTGAAGGTCGATCTTCCTCGTCTCCTCTACTATCTTACGAAATTTTGCGATCAGCACACGTGACCTCGCGCGAGTTTCATAGTTTTTACCCATCCCACAAAAAGTGCTCAACGCCGCTAAAGAAGTTTTCACTTCAAAAATACGCTTACCTTACTCTAACAAATGAGGTGCATTTTGTAAGTTGTAAACTTGCTATACGTTAAATTATTTATGATCGAAATTATGATTATTGTTGCGTCTTCGTTCACAGCAACTCATCCGCTATCCTGCCAAGCGTACAAGAATGCGATGGGCGTGTCGCGCTCTGCAGATATTCACATTGACGTAGATGGTTCTGGTCCCCTGCCTGCTTTCCCAGTCACCTGTGAATTTTATTGTAAGTGAATTTGCTTTTATTAATTACTAGCTGTTCCACGCGGTTTTACCAGCGTTAACCTCGTAAGACCGCCGGTCCTTTTAAAAGGGCTATATATTTGTAGTCAGTAAGACCGGCGAATTTTAAAACTCAACTACGAAGTAACGCCGCCGGTCCTTCTAAGAGTACCAATTATTTGACGCTTCGTAATTTTAAAATTTCGCGCGTTCCGAAAAAGAACAGAGTATTGTCTATGACCTTATAAAATTAAGTTTTGTGTATAGGGGGTTTCATATAAAAAAAAAATATTGCTGCTTGTCAAATCAGACATTTTGTTCGTGAAGATGGTGCGCACACGTAGACGTGGTGAGTATTTTAATAAATTTTTATGACTTTTTTGAGTTTTTGTGCTAAAATCAAGATCTGGTCGTATACCTTTGAATAATGATCAACATTTGGGATAGTTATTTTGCTTATTTCGTATAGAATTTAAACGTAAATCGTATCAAAAGTTATTAGTCCCTTGCAAGGGACCGTTCGGCTTGCGTGTGCGATATTAATTCAAACTTTTTTGCAATATTATGAGTAATTCTTACGCGCTTTAAATTGTTCTTTACGCTCAATTTTTAAACAATAATTTTACAAATAGGAATGTCTTAATTCTATACTAATATTGCTTTGTCTTATTTTAAACTAATATTGCAATTTGATACCATGTTAACTTTTTAAAGCCGAAAGTACTTTTAAAGGGACTAAATATAAAATATGAAATAATTCCATTCATTTTAATAATTTTTCTAATATTTTAACGCTTTAATATAGGCACAATTAAGCTTAAAAACAACTTGCATAGTATATCCTGAAATTCATATTTGCGTTGATAAAATTTAAAAAAGAAAAAAATACTTTTTATAATCAATATGACCGAAAGTCCTTTTAAAAGAACTATAAAAAAAATTACTTTTATCCATATATCAAATCCATATACTCTAACATAATGCCCCAGTGAGTATGACACTCATAGGATTACTCTATCATATTCAAATATGGACTTGAAGTGTTCGGCGTTACTTAGTATAAAAAGTTAGTCCTTTTCAGAGGACCTTCGGTCAAATCTTCAACTTGCTTGCAATTACCGTTCGGTCTTACGAGGATAAAAAATACAAGTGGCCGCCCGCGTCGTCGTTCGCGTTGACTTTGGTATTAGTCATAGCATGATGTTATATAGCCTATAGCCTTCCTCAATAAACGGACTATCCAACACAAAAAGAATTTTTCACTTCGAACCAGTAGTTCCTCAAACAAACTCTTCAGCTTTTATTAGTACAGATATAGATTATTAGCATAAAGTGAAAGCCCTGTACCTCAGTGATGTCCGCATAAGGTGCTGCCTAGCTAGTAAGCAGCCTTTCTAGCAGCAACATGTAACAATTAAAATTTTAAAATGAAAGAACACTTATTGCGACATAAATACAATAGTTAGACATAATATGCTGACGCTACACATTTTATAAAATAATGATGTGTCATTACTTTATTCTATCGTCAATAGTTTGTGCAGCGCACGCGATGTAAAGAATATTAATTAAAGTATTATGTACTCCTTGGATTCGATTATTGGAGTTTATTTTTTACAAAATATAATAAAGCCTATGTCACCTGAGGATAGTCCTTATCAAATCAGTTCAGTAGTTTCGGAGCCTATTCAATACAAACAAACAAACAATCAAATAATTAAATCTTTCCTCTTTATTATACAATTTAGAATAGACTAAAATATTTATTTACTTATACAATAAATCTATCTACCACGGAATATTTCATTAATAATCCAGCAAGAATGGATTCCATCAATATATCTGGAAAATTACTATTTTCTGGAAGTCTGTGGAAGTATGGTTTAGGCTTATAATACTAGAGTACCTGGACGCCCGAGCGTTGCTCGGATATATACAATACAATACAAAAATACTTTATTGCACCAGATTTTATACAATGAGATAACATTAAATCGTTTATTTTCTAAAAAAATATTTTCTTGGTTTAGTTTAAACCGAAACAATCATTTGCTTCGTGTTACTTAACAAAGCCATCTGAAATAGCTCCTAATAAAAAAAGTTATTTTCATAAAAATAAAAAATAGACACAATATGGTTTCGATCGAGATTTGAACCCGGGTCTCTAGTTCCGCAGTCAGCTCACGCAACCATTCGACCACGGAAGCTTTAATTCAATGAACGAAATTTTCATAGAGGTCTTTCAAATCGACGTTGTCATTTCTTTGAACGTCGGATTGGCGGATGGTAGTAGCGGAGCCCAAGAGGGGCTTTTCGGATTTACTCGAGCGTGTCAGATTAAGATATGGGGTACACCTTGCATCCTAAAATAAAATAGCTAAATTTCTTGCCATTGAAATCGACTCAAACTTAAATTGGAAAAATCATGTAGAAATAGTAAGCCAAAGACTAAATAAATTCATATACGCATTACACCATCTTTCAAAAGTAGCAAATAAAAAACAGCATTGATGGCTTATCACGGATACGTGTGTTCGGTCCTAAGATACGGATTACTCTTATGGGGGAATTCAACTGACTTCAATAGAGCATTTATTATACAAAAGAAATGTGTTAGGGCCATTTAAGGTGCGGAACCTATGGACTCCTGTAAGCCAATATTTAAAAAAAAACTAAATCTCCCGCCATTGCCATCAATGTACATCTACGAAAGTCTGATATGTGTCAAAAATAATCAAAATCGATTTGATACCAAAGATGATACATTCTCCAATCGGCATCGGGGTCAATTGCATAGACTATTATCTTATACGGCATGCTATTCGAGAAACAGCTCTGTGATGTGCATCAAGATTTATAATTTGCTGCCATATCGGTTAAAAAAATCTAACATTAAATCGGTTCAACGGTTAATATCCTTAAATTAAAAAAAGTAAATTAATGATTTAACCTATAGATTAAGGATATACTGTTATCACTAAAGACACGATGACTTTATCTTATTTATTAATAAATATTTGCCCACCGACTAGGTCGGTAAGACAATGAACAATATTGTAAGATTTTTAACGTAAAATGTACCGCGTTTTATGCAAATAAATATTTCATTTTATTTCATTTCATTTCCTGTCGAGTACTGCCACGATTAATAAAAGTCCTTCTATATAGGTACAATAATTTTTTATCTTACTTCCGGATGTCAAAATAGTCAGATTAGAATACGCCGTTACCGTTGAACCATGAATTTTAAATAATAAAAATCTCTCTCCACTGGTTAAACGCAAAACGTCATAAAATATAATAATATTAAATAATATAATATTTTAAACTTCCTACCACCCAACCTATAAAAAGCACAAGGTCCTGATGACGCTTGAGGAAATCCACAATGAGCCTCGTGGGCTCCCCCGTTTGACAGCGTTTACGCCACAATATTATTAATACTCTCCAATAGATGTCAGGAAGAGTCGTAATTTTCAGTTTATATTTAAATTGATTATCATTGAAAATATTTTTATACAGTTAAAAATTTCCAACAATAAAAATTTTGTGGATCGATTTATCACCCCCGAAACCAGGGTACTATTTTTCATCAAAATATTTGGAGCCGTTTCCGAGATTCAAAAAATATATTTAGATACATACAAGAATTGCTCGTTTAAAGGTATTAGATTTCTATTAAGACAAACTAATGTTGACTGTGATGGTATTTTTAAATATATATTTATACATAACTACAAGCTCATATTCCCATATACAAGGTTTCCCAGTGATGTAGATGTAGCATTTATAACTAATTACAACATTATTACAACTATGCATTTTCGTCACTTTCTTTTCGTTATAAATTCGCAGCTATATTATAATAAATCAGTTAGCACCTAATCCTCGTAGTGTTTAGACAACGACATTACAAAACTTGGACTTAGGAACTGTGTGCCTGTACAGTTACGTGTGTGAATAAAAGTCGTATATTTTGTCTCTACAAAATCAACTTCTTATTTATTGACACCTGGGGAATCTTGACCGCCTCATAGCCTAACAGTACCATGCAGACACATAGAACACTCAAACTAAAAGAAATTTAATCTTTTAATTCAAATTTCTCCCTCGAATCACTCGCCACCCTTTATCGAATTATCGGTATGTTAACCACTATTACCTACAGTTTTAATTGAATACGCTTGTGCACTAAGCTTGTGCAAAATTTTTTTTTAGATACAAAGGGGACTAAAAGACGCTATACTTTCTGTTATTGACGATTTTTTTTTACAAAGACAAAGACATTTATTTGCACAAATATGGGTGTTTACAAAGTTGTTTATATATATTTAGTTCGCCATATTTACCTTCCATGAGGTATGCAAATATACAATGATAAAAATATAAAAGGAAAAAAAACTAAACTATAATACAATTACGAAATGTACATTTACATCTATTTTAATATTATTTTTATTTGTCCCATATTGCGCCTTTTATAAATAAAAATAAAAATATTTATTTATTTATATTTCGGATCGGTTCCGATCGTCAGCTTTGGGTACCCATATCACAGGGTGTTTGTACACTGAGAGTAAAAAACCGGCGGAAAAAAACCTCCCAGGTTTTTATGGAATTCCTTTATGCCGTTTTATCGTTTATGAAATCAGTGACTGAGTAATACGCCTTTTTCAGTAAATACGTTTTAAGAGGCCGTATACGATATTTTGCCGATTTCGCTGATTTAGCTCATTTTATACAGGAGATTTTGCAGTTAAAATACAGTATTTCCATAAGTTTTATTGCTCAATATGACTGATCATTTCAATAATAAACTAATAAATGAGCCACTTTTTAATTTTTATTTCGTTATTTTGCTTAATAGTCCTGAAGCCGGTGATAGTTTTGTAAATACTACTGTAATAGGTATAGAATATCACATATTTCTGGATCATTTTAAATTCTAAACAGATCGAAAAAAATGCCATGTATTGCTGTAAAAATCGCATACATAATGTATGAGCCACTTTTTGGCACTCTCATACAAAAAAAAAGTAAAAAAACATTGAACTTAGTCAATTTTGAGAGAAAATGGGCCAGAAATTGCATTTGATTTCTCCAAAATGGAATAATCTTTCGTAAAATTTATTTGACATAAATACTCTTCAGTTTATAATCAATCCGTTTCCTGAAAAAAAAATTCTTATTAATAATGATGATTCGGCATTAAACATCTTTTAAAGTAACCTAAATCTCGCATTATAATTCTTGACGCAAGCTATAAAAGTGTCTAATGTATTAGATTATGAATGAAATGAAAAGTTATATTGTGCAATGATACTTGTAGAAGTTCTGTAATTTATTTGCAAAATCTCATGTGTTAAATCGGGTAAATAAGCAAAATCGGCAAAATTTCGTATACGGCCCCTTAAGTCCTTTTTTAAATTCGTTGCCCGTTTTAATTTTGAGGAATTCCGGTAGACCGTTATATATTTTTGGTCCCATGCAAAAGACACTGTTATGATATTGTTTTGTTTTGGAAGCGATTGAACATAATTTACTGTTATGTCTTTTTGATTTAAGGGTTTCAAATTTTGTGATTTCTGTTTTGACCATTAAAGAGATCTCGTAAATGTATAAGGAAGGGAGCGTCATTATTTTTAAATTTTGAAAATGTGGCCTACAAGTATCCGTTTGTTGTAATTGACATATTGCTCGAATGCATTTTTTTGAGCCTTAAACACAGTTTGAATTCCAGTCGCGTTTCCCCAGAATATTATACCGTATCTTAATGTTGCACCTACGTACGCATGGTAGGCATTTAGAACCGCCGTTTTGCTTACAACTTTGCCCAATTTATATAAAGCAAAAGAAAACTTATTTAATTGTTTACAAACGTGTTCTTTGTGTGACTGCCACGTTAATCTGCTATCTATGTATAGTCCTAAAAATTTTGTTGTTTCTATTTCAGATATCAACTTTCCTTTATAGTTAATATTTACTGGTTGTCCGTATGATACTCTATTTTTAAATGTCATTATGTTTGTTTTATCAAGATTAATTTTAAGATTATTACTATTTAGCCACTCTATCAGTGATTCAAGACAATTATTTATATTACTTTCAAAGGAACCTGTGTTTTCATTTGTAAATATTACTGTACTATCATCAGCAAATAGTATCATCGGTTCTTTTACTGCTTGAGGAAAATCGTTAATATAAATTAAAAAAAGTAAAGGGCCTAAAATACTTCCTTGAGGCACTCCATACAGTACTTTCCTAGAGAGAGAATGGTGTTTCTCTTCAGTTTTTGTGATTTCATTAATTTTTGTTATTTCTGTTATGTGTTCTCTGTCAGTTAGGTAAGAGTTGATTAAGTTCAACGCATTGCCTCTGACTCCATATTTCTCTAACTTATTAATCAGCAATTAATGATCTACATACTCGAATGCTCTTGTCATGTCCATTTAGAGCCCGATTACCTGTTTCTTATCATTTAAACCTGTCATTACTTTTTGTAAAAAATTATAAATTGCTACGTTTATTGATTTGTTTTTCCTAAACCCTACCTGCTCATCAGCAAAGATAGAAAACTTTTCGAAGTAAAAATATAATCTGTCATGGAGTACTTTTTCAAATATTTTAGAAAAAATAGGTATTAATGCTATAGGTCTGTAACATCCCATGTTCTGTCTGTCCTGTTTCTTAAATATTGGTTTGATAATTGGGACTTTAAGTTTCTCTGGAAATATGCCAGTTTCAATACTTAAATTTATATTATAAGCTAGTATTGGTGCAATTATATTTGATACCCGTTTAACGATATTCGTACATATACCGTCATACCCCGTACTATTTGTATTATTTAGATTATTTATTATTTTTATAACTTCGTCGGGTGAGGTTGGTTTTAAGAAAAATGAGTGTTGACAGTTAAAACTAATTTTATGTATATCACTATTAATCTTTATATTACAGTTATCTTCAATTTGATTTAAGAAGAAGTCATTAAACTCTTTGGCGATAATTTGTGGGTCTGTTTCAATGTGGTTCCCCACTTTGATTTCATTAATATCTTGTTTAGGTATATTTATAGTGTTATTGTTAATTACTTTCCAGACAGCTTTCGATTTATTATTAGAGTTCTTAATAAAATAGTCATTTTGAGATTTTTGTGTACCGTTTTGTTTTGTAAACCGTTCTTTAAATTTTAATTTAAATGTTACTACCCTTAGCGGACGGGCGCATCCTAACATCGGTGGCGCTCACGGCGTCATCCCGCTCGCAGGTGGACGGCTACCAGGAGCCGGGCAGCTTTCGGCAGGACATCGGCTATGTAGCGTCGCGTGCGCAACTCGAAGCGCTGGTCAACCGCTCCAACTCCTGCAGCCAGCGCCTGGAGTACCGCTGTCGCCATTCTAGACTCCTCAATTCTCCCAGTGAGTATGCCTTTTGTTTTGGACACTAGAAACCTTCTAAAGATACCTCGGTGGCCTGCCACAAAGCTTGGGGAAAACCTCGGGATCTTCAGAGGAAGGCACCTGTATCCTCGAATTCCCACCTTCACCTCTTGCGACCATAAGTCTCATTTTAGTTGCCTTTTACGATCAGGCAGGAGATATCGTAGTCCTCATTTGTATTTTGCTAAAAAATGAGAAAAAGAAAGGAAAAAACATATTTATTTCATATTAGGAATACGAAATATTCGCTTAATGAATGTCATTTTTCCCGGTCATCGCCTTTGCACCCCGTTTGGGCTAGATGTTGAGCTGAGATAAAAAAATCCGGCGGAAAAAATCTCCCAGCAGCACTCTTACAAATTATCCTTTATATTTTCGAGATAACAGAATGGCTATGGGTTGATAATGGGCATATGTGACAGCTGATCGTGTGAGACACAGAGATGAAGAGAAGAGAGATAAAGAGATATCTCCATCATGGTGAAGAGAAAAGGTTATGGCTGGGTAGCGACCGTGCTCGATAGTCTTGAAAACTCTCGAACATGTCGCCAAAAATCGCAAGTGAAGTGTCATTGGTTATGAAAAGTTGGCACATCACCCTCTGCTTATTACTCTAATGATTACTGTTCTGGTGTTAGGGCGATATTGATAACTTGTTGACATAGTAGCTAAATGACTTAACATTTCAGGTGACGAAGCCAGCTTCCACCCGTTCGCGTGGTGGGTGTCGCGGTCGGGGCAGCGCATGGACTACTGGGCGGGCGCGCAGCCCGGCAGCCGCATGTGTGCGTGCGGCGTGTACGGCAACTGCCTCGACCCCACCAAGTGGTGCAACTGCGACGCCGAGTACTCGCCGCTGCGGCCCGACGGTAAGGCTTGCAGCTACGTGCCTCATGCCACATGCCACATGCCACCGTATGACTCCACCCCACACACCACCACATGACTACTGGGCGGGCGCGCAGCCCGGCAGCCGCATGTGTGCGTGCGGCGTGTACGGCAACTGCCTCGACCCCACCAAGTGGTGCAACTGCGACGCCGAGTACTCGCCGCTGCGGCCCGACGGTAAGGCTTGCAGCTACGTGCCTCATGCCACATGCCACATGCCACCGTATGACTCCACCCCACACACCACCACATGACTACTGGGCGGGCGCGCAGCCCGGCAGCCGCATGTGTGCGTGCGGCGTGTACGGCAACTGCCTCGACCCCACCAAGTGGTGCAACTGCGACGCCGAGTACTCGCCGCTGCGGCCCGACGGTAAGGCTTGCAGCTACGTGCCTCATGCCACATGCCACATGCCACCGTATGACTCCACCCCACACACCACCACATGACTACTGGGCGGGCGCGCAGCCCGGCAGCCGCATGTGTGCGTGCGGCGTGTACGGCAACTGCCTCGACCCCACCAAGTGGTGCAACTGCGACGCCGAGTACTCGCCGCTGCGGCCCGACGGTAAGGCTTGCAGCTACGTGCCTCATGCCACATGCCACATGCCACCGTATGACTCCACCCCACACACCACCACATGACTACTGGGCGGGCGCGCAGCCCGGCAGCCGCATGTGTGCGTGCGGCGTGTACGGCAACTGCCTCGACCCCACCAAGTGGTGCAACTGCGACGCCGAGTACTCGCCGCTGCGGCCCGACGGTAAGGCTTGCAGCTACGTGCCTCATGCCACATGCCACATGCCACCGTATGACTCCACCCCACACACCACCACATGACTACTGGGCGGGCGCGCAGCCCGGCAGCCGCATGTGTGCGTGCGGCGTGTACGGCAACTGCCTCGACCCCACCAAGTGGTGCAACTGCGACGCCGAGTACTCGCCGCTGCGGCCCGACGGTAAGGCTTGCAGCTACGTGCCTCATGCCACATGCCACATGCCACCGTATGACTCCACCCCACACACCACCACATGACTACTGGGCGGGCGCGCAGCCCGGCAGCCGCATGTGTGCGTGCGGCGTGTACGGCAACTGCCTCGACCCCACCAAGTGGTGCAACTGCGACGCCGAGTACTCGCCGCTGCGGCCCGACGGTAAGGCTTGCAGCTACGTGCCTCATGCCACATGCCACATGCCACCGTATGACTCCACCCCACACACCACCACATGACTACTGGGCGGGCGCGCAGCCCGGCAGCCGCATGTGTGCGTGCGGCGTGTACGGCAACTGCCTCGACCCCACCAAGTGGTGCAACTGCGACGCCGAGTACTCGCCGCTGCGGCCCGACGGTAAGGCTTGCAGCTACGTGCCTCATGCCACATGCCACATGCCACCGTATGACTCCACCCCACACACCACCACATGACTACTGGGCGGGCGCGCAGCCCGGCAGCCGCATGTGTGCGTGCGGCGTGTACGGCAACTGCCTCGACCCCACCAAGTGGTGCAACTGCGACGCCGAGTACTCGCCGCTGCGGCCCGACGGTAAGGCTTGCAGCTACGTGCCTCATGCCACATGCCACATGCCACCGTATGACTCCACCCCACACACCACCACATGACTACTGGGCGGGCGCGCAGCCCGGCAGCCGCATGTGTGCGTGCGGCGTGTACGGCAACTGCCTCGACCCCACCAAGTGGTGCAACTGCGACGCCGAGTACTCGCCGCTGCGGCCCGACGGTAAGGCTTGCAGCTACGTGCCTCATGCCACATGCCACATGCCACCGTATGACTCCACCCCACACACCACCACATGACTACTGGGCGGGCGCGCAGCCCGGCAGCCGCATGTGTGCGTGCGGCGTGTACGGCAACTGCCTCGACCCCACCAAGTGGTGCAACTGCGACGCCGAGTACTCGCCGCTGCGGCCCGACGGTAAGGCTTGCAGCTACGTGCCTCATGCCACATGCCACATGCCACCGTATGACTCCACCCCACACACCACCACATGACTACTGGGCGGGCGCGCAGCCCGGCAGCCGCATGTGTGCGTGCGGCGTGTACGGCAACTGCCTCGACCCCACCAAGTGGTGCAACTGCGACGCCGAGTACTCGCCGCTGCGGCCCGACGGTAAGGCTTGCAGCTACGTGCCTCATGCCACATCCCACATGCCACCCGTTCGCGTGGTGGGTTTCGCGGTCAGGGCAGTGCATGGTTTTCAGAAGCTTAGAAGATCTAGTTGCTCGATTGAGTTAAGGAAAGGAATGATTATTTGTAACCGGTCTTACCGAAAAGATGGACCTCGATTGTAGTCCGAAATTAATAGGGCTGCGACGAAAACATGCCATAAGTAAATCAGGCATTTTATAAAGATTAGCGAGTAAAAGTGCCCAAATAAAAACAAGCTAAAGTGATCCAGTTGGAAGTAAATAAGCTTGTATTCAATAAGAACAGCTCCTCCATCCACCCACCTTTACCACTTTCAGCTTTTCTGCTGCTAGACATAGGCCTCCTGAAACATTCTCTATTTCGTCTAGTCTTGTGATGTCATAAAGTCATAAATCATAATAAAGTCTTCTTTATCGTCAATTCACCTGATTAGAGGGCGGCCTATGCTTTTTTATCCGAGACTTGTGCCATTTGATCATGAATATAAGAACCTTTATATAAATTGTTTAAATACTCTTAACAGAATTCCAATCGGATGGAGGGGAGATAACGGAGAAGGAGTTCTTGCCAGTCAAGCAGTTGAGATTCGGCGACACTGGCAGTCATCTTGACGAGAAAGAGGGACAGTATTCACTCGGTCCTCTGCTGTGCGAGGGAGATGGTAAGTCCTTGACAATCTACTTATTCAAGCCGGATCGGAAGCACATCTGCTCTCCCGAACATGGGCCCATTCTGGGGGCCGTGAGTGGAGGGCACCGGTGCGTTCCACTGGAGATCCCGGAGAAAAATGGTATAATCATTTATTTTTTCAAAAAAAGTGAGAAAAATTTAGGCCATAGTCCACCACGCCAAGTGCTGATTGGTGGACATCATGCCTTCGAGTAATTTAATTTTCTCAAGGCTCACAGTGATTGGAAACATCATTATTAATTAAATTATCACAACTGAAGCAGCGATAAATACGCACTTAACAAATTCTTCGTAAGAGGTGCGTGAAGGAGGTTTGAACCCGGTATCTCCGTGATTGCCATACTGCATTAAATTTATTTATAATATTTTGTACATAATTCTCTTAATATTTCTTATAGATCTATTCGGAAACGCGGTAACTTTCCGTATAACGGACGCAGTAATCCAGATACCTATGTTCGATTTGGGTCACAGTGGCGACATCTACTTCGAGTTCCGCACCACCAAGGAGAATGCAGTCTTGTTGCATGCCAAGGTATTATACGTAATGATTTACAAATTCGTCACATAAGAAACTGTTAATGACTCATCAGTTACTTAAGTTACCAGCAGGTTTCTATAAATACCAGAAGATTATCACAGTTACTATAGTATAGCAACATACTATAGTACATAGTTGTTATTGTAATTGACTGCTTGACAACGTTTTTGGTATTTTATGCATATACATAGATATACTTCGCAGTGCATACACTCCCCGAACCTTGGTATACAGGCATCTGTGAAACAGAAGAGCTCTTTATTTGATTATAAACTGATTTGGAAAATGTGTGTTACTTACTCAATTAAATGTGTTACCAAATTTAGTCTTACGCCTGTTTAAACTACTCCCTTGTTGTATAGCTGAATTTGGTAAAATTGTAAGTAAATTAATTATAATTGGATACTTGTCGACAGGGCCCACAAGACTACATAAAACTATCGTTAATTGGCGGTGATCAACTCCAACTACAATTCGCTGTCGGCGATACGCCTCTGGGAGTTTCTGTCGAGACAAGCAATCGATTGGCGGACGACCGCTGGCACTCGGTCTCTATTGAGAGGAACAGGTCAGTGTAAAACTAAGTGCTTTATCGCGTAGGATTGGAAGGCGAGGCGGACGTGGCTATCCAAAGTGTTTGCGTGACTTTATTCTAGATATAAGGTTAAACTGCTTGAATTCCTCACGTCGCTAGCAAATCGCGCGCTCCGCTACTAGTTTGACGTAGACACGCAAAGACAATGTCAGAAAACAGTTTTCAGGCTGCCTCGAAAACTCCATCCATTCGTTCTGGTAAAGTATCTATTGTTTTGATCGAATCGGATCACGATTTGGGAATTACTTACTAAGATAGATGTACTTTGTTAACGACTTTTACTTTCATTGAACAGAAAAGAAGCTAGATTAGTAGTGGACGGAGCCCTAAAGAACGAGATCCGAACAGCCAAGGACCCGGTGCGAGCGCTACACCTGACATCGGGGCTGGTCATGGGCGCTTCGTTGGACCGGAAGGACGGCTTCGTCGGCTGCATGAGAGCGTTACTCATAAACGGCATCCCTGTCGATCTGAGGACGCACACTAGACGAGGTAAAGCTAAATCTGATCTTGAACTACCAAATCAATTGAGATACTTTTAGAACTGTCATGTGAAATTCTTATATATTTTACGTAAAAAAAATTTATTTGTGACGTCACAACTCATTTATAGTCAATTGACTATTTTTTTTATTTAAAAGGTAATAAAAATCTTCTGTAAAAATAAACTAGCAAATATCCTTCTTTCCAAATGTGGTTTAGTGCCACCTTTTTAAGGTATGCATTTTGAATTTTTCTGTGCATAAGAAAGAAAGAAAGAAAGAAAAAATATTTATTTCATATTAGGAATACAAAATATTCGCTTAATGAATGTCATTTTTTCCCGGTCATCGCCTTTAAGTGCCCGTTTGGGCTAGATGTTGAGCTGAGAGAAAAAAGGCGGCGGAAAAAAACTCCCAGCACTCTTTTAAAAAAACAGTACATAATAATATATTTGAGATAACAGAATGGCTATGGGTCGATAATGGTCACACGTGACAGCTGATCGTGTGAGACACCATCAACCCACTTCCACCTGCTCACAGATGCGAGTAATTACTAAAACTAATACAATCTATGAAGAAATAGCCTTGTGTAAGCGAGATTCATTCCCACGCTCCTTTATCATTAAGATAGTCCTTAGTGTTATAATAAGCCTTACGGCACAGGACTTGTTTGACTGCCTTCTTAAAAGGTTTTAAAGGCAGGGATTGAATCTTTATTGGGATTTTATTATATATCCTGATATACATCCCAATAAAAGAATTACTTTTTTTATGAAGCCGGCATTTCGGAAATGCCAGCTTGTGGCCGTTCCTAGTTGAAACACAATTAGGACTATACAAGTCCAATATAGTAGTGAATTTTTCTTTGTTTTTACGTACATATATGATGTTTTCGTAAATATATTGCGAAGCAAATGTTAGAATATCTATCTCTTTAAATTTTTCTCTGAGAGATTCTCTAGCACCTATGTTATAAATTGCGCGAATAGCCCTTTTCTGCAAAATAAAGATTGAATCAATATCAGCCGCATTACCCCACAGTAAAATGCCATATGACATTAAACTATGGAAATAACTGAAATAAAGTGTACAAGACCCTTTTTTATTGGTATTGGGGGGAAATTTTCAAGAGGTACCCGGGAGAGGAGGAGCACCCTCCGATGCTTATGGCGACATGCGGTTACGCACACAACACCGTTCTTCTCGGGGCCGGTGGCTGAACGGATCGAGCTCCCACTCTCACCGCTCACAACCCCGGAAGCCCCCTTTTAGTCGCCTCTTACGATCAGGCAGGGGATATCGTAGCTCTATTCTGAATCCCGAAGCTACAGGGACAGTGGTCCAAAACCCTGTTGCAGTTTGTTGAATCATACAGTATGCCTTGTCCACGTTATTAGAATTCAGAGAATAATTTATTTTTTATTTTTAGTTTTCAATCACTTAATGTAACTTTGTATATTTTTAATGAAATTTTTAATTTATGAATAACTCTTAAATACGTAAGTAGAAATAGACAGTTTGATCATTAAACCCATCTTATATTGAAAATAATTTTTACTGTAAGATTTCTTACCACAATTACCTGTAAAAACATCAGGGAATCAGTGTTTACTTGTCTTTTTATTGTATGTGTAGCCCTAAATATCCTGGGTGCAAACATTAGATTCTCATACCCTATCTCCTTCTATATTTCAGATTAGATATGTATTTAGTAAACTGTCACTAATAGTCCCATGATAATTTTATAGACACACTAGCCTTCCGCCAGTGGCATCACCTGCGTGGACTCGTTTTATGGGTCCTCTTAGGACTAAAATAATTGCCTGTGTGCTATTCCAGGCTATATCTCTAACTTTCTTTTTGAATTTGAAGCACGACGTAAGACAATATTGCCATTTTAAATTCATAGGCGTTTAGCTAGCAGCTTTGACCGCCTGGACCCGTTTTATAGGTTCCCATTGGATAAAAACCATCCTATGTCCTTTCCCAAGGTCCACTCTATCTGTGTTCTAAATTTCATTAAAATTGGTTTAGTAGTTTAAGCGGGAAAGCGTAGCAGACATGTATGTCGACAGACAGACATAGTTACTTTCGAATTCATAATATTGATATATGGATGTATATGGATGAAATGCAATGACAGAAAATTGGTTCATTTTTTAATATAAATTTAAGAATTAATTTTTCATCAATTTCAGTACATATTCTAGGTACATTTTATATTATTAATCTGTGTTACTCCTTAGGTCTGTACGGCATATCGGAGGGCTGCGTGGGCAAGTGCCACTCGTCGCCGTGTCTGAATAACGGTACCTGTCTAGAGGGATATGACTCTTACTCCTGCGATTGCCGCTGGACTGCATTCAAGGGACCAATTTGCGCTGATGGTAAGTGTGTTCCTGATGTTCCTATTGTGTATAACCTTAATTATAAATGATATTTGGCTACGAAGTTATTGTCTGTAACCCACTGCTGGACATGTGTGTCTCCATATCCTTAGGGAGGCATGGAGTCTATTTGATCAAAACAACCAATGCGGGTTGGGTGAGTTACAAAGGTATAAGGATAATTAAGCTCCATGGCTCTGTTTAAAATAAGGTTCTATAGTAAATACTTTAACTACCATCGAATGGGATATTTATCACATTTTTTTCCATTGATTGACACTTAAATTTTTAATTTAGTTTGGGTAACTTATTTTTTTTTAAAGAAGTTGGAATCAACTATACCTCCGTCGAATTAAAAGAAGAATAGGTGCCAATAATGTTACATAACAAATTGATAAGGGCCATGTTACAATAACCTTTTAGACTTCCGCGAGCTTACCCGAATTCTCTTCGCAGCGTGGCGGAGATAAAGTTACATAATATTAATTTTGTTGTACAGAAATTGGTGTGAACTTGCGCCCGAACTCGATGGTGAAGTACGACTTCCTGGGCTCGTGGCGGTCCACCATCAACGAGAAGATCCGCGTCGGCTTCACCACCACCAACCCCAAGGGATTCCTGCTGGGCTTTTACTCCAACATCTCCGGGGAATACTTGACTCTCATGGTTTCTAATTCCGGTTAGTAAAAGTAGTAAAAGACCTACCTATATGTGTGAATAAGAAAAAGGATTATGTGTGTAAGCAAATCAAACAGTTTAGTAGAATGTTACATTTAAAGCTGTTTAATTATCACATTTTATTCTTCTTGCAATTAACTTTTCGTAACTTTTCAAAAATGAATAATTTAATAGCTTAGCGGCTGATTTACATTGATCCAGAGGCTGGATCCAGCGTAGCTGCAATATAGCCACTGGAATAGCATTGCTATTGATCAGGAAGTTTACATTCAATCCAGTAGACACTCTTACTTTGCTAGGTTGACAACAAGTTTGCAGCAAAAATGAGTATTCCGCGTCTTGGAAAGCGCAGGCAGTTAAAATACTGTCAAAAAATCTTTGTATCATACTGCTACACGCGAAAAAAATCTATATCTATGCGAATGAATTATTTGAGGAAGAACAGTTAAAGGAAAAGCTAATTTTAGGAAATAAATTAGTTATAGGCAGAGTTCAGCAAAAAATGTGAAAACAGATCCTGTTTTGATTTCGATATTGGGAAACTTGTATTGTATAGCAGAGAAACAGAAATGTGGTCACTATGAGAGTACGCGGGGAGGCTGGCTCGTTGCGTTTACATGATCCCAGTGACTGGCGCAGGGTCGCGGCAAGCGGGGGAGGGCACTGGATTGAAAAATAGGAACGAGTGTATTCGGATCCAGCGCTGGATACGAGACGCAGCACTGTATTGGAACATGATCCAGTCGATGGTTTAATGTAAATCAGCAGTAACAGACACTTTCGATACATGGAGATGTCAAGTCTTTATAATAATACAGTATGTAGGCAGAGAGGGTACAGTGTACTGTCCCATTCGAACCATGAAAGTTCTGTCACACCTCTCGTAATGTGACTTTATAGATGAGTTAATTAATATAACTATAGTAATTAACACTAATTAATATAAAATAATTAACACAATTTGATGTAACAATTTTTCTATTTATTTTTCATTGTTACCAACCAAAGCTTTTTACCTTCAATTAAAAGTACAACAACAAAGGTTAAGATGTTGTTTCCATATTTAAGTAAATGGAAACTAGTCAATAAATTATTAGTTATATAATATATGTTACACAGGTCATCTTCGCGTTGTTTTCGACTTCGGTTTTGAAAGGCAGGAGATAATCTTCCAAGGAAAACATTTCGGCTTGGGGCAGTATCATGATATTAAGTTGTCGAGAAAGAACGGTGGAGCTACAATGGTGCTACAGGTAAGCGACATATGTTTTATAAAATTCATTGTACATGCCTTACGCAAATTGATGCTTGGTACTATACGAGTATCTTGAATGATGTGTGCAAAGAAGTTAATCAACATTCTCAAATACCTTTCCTTCAACGTTTCCATAATCTTAATGGATAATGAATGGTGCATAAAACTTTTTATTTTGACTGACTGACTAGACCTTGCCTAACCACTGTCTCATTTTATTTTAAAATGGCTCTCCTTGTTATTCTTCGCAAGAGGTTTCTATTGTGGGTTGTCGTTTCATTTACTTGGCTTTCTTCAGATACTTCATGTACCTGTGTTCATGTGTAGAACGCGCCTAATTACCGTACCGTATACCGCACGTAGTCGATATATTCAGCTGCATGCAACTTTACGGTGCACTTCGTTCAGTCATGATATCAACTTCACACGTGGAGTTGGACTACATTAACTGCTTTCATACATTTGACGACCCATGTGGCGCAATGGTAACCATGCCGGACTACTGATCGGAGGGTCCCGGGTTCGATTCCCGGCGAGGCAGAAATTTGAATGAGTTTAAATTTCTGTTCTCGATCTGGTTGTATATGTTTCTGTCTTTGTATATGTCCATGACACCCACGACACAGGGTATATCTATCCTACTGTGGGGCTTTGAGTGTGAATCGTTATTTATTTATTTATTTATATACAGTCGTGACTTCAACTTCTTGCAGTTGGCTAAGCAGTGTGTAGTCCGTCTGACATCAGCCTATCATGTAGATGATTTCTGCAATTAAAACTTAGGCGGCCCCTAGACCTACAATAACATTGTACAATATTTTTATTGTACAATAAGATTGAAAGGCGCTCTGCGTCCAAACGATCAATTATATTGCACAATAATACGAACTGGACAATGTTTTCGTGTTCAGTCGGAGAATAGGATTGAACCCGTGTGCACCGTGCGAAGCAACATGTCCGATTAAGGATTTTATAAATTTTGTGACATGTAGGATGTAATTTTTTTAAATGTTATTGTTATATTATTATGCACTACTATTATTAGGGATTTTGTTACATATTCATATTGTTCGGAATTTATTGTTAGTTAAAAGTATTCACAGATATTATGTCATAGCAATCAAGGACTCTGGTCATTCCAGAGGAGCTTTTGTAATACAAACAAATAAAAATCAAAATAAAAACATGTCCGAACAAGATTAAACTGCAGCTGTAGTTTTGTTGCTTGTAGCTAAACTTAAACATTCAAATTCAAAATAATTCAAATACATTGAAGTTAAAAAAATCTCTTATAAATTCACTTTCGTTTTCTTTTGGATTCTCTTTTGTACGTGTACTCCTCGTGACGACCAACCACAGAATGAAAAATATTGCGCAATACTGACCCTACACGATGCAATGAAAAAATATTGTGCAATAAAAATTAAACTCGCTCAAACTTTTGGTCAATCATTGCGTAGTCTTCAATATTAACCCTAAACGGTCAATTATATTGCACAATTCGCAATATTGTGCAATATAATTGACCGTCTAGGGGGCCGCTTATTAGTTCACTTTTTGTACCAATGACCCAGTTGATAAACATCCTTCATTGAATTTGATTGTCCCCCAGGTGGACAACTACGAAACGCAAGAGTACAACTTCAACATAAAGGAGTCGGCGGACGCGCAGTTCAACAACATCCAGTACATGTACATCGGCCGCAACGAGTCCATGAGCGAGGGCTTCGTCGGCTGCGTGTCCCGCGTGGAGTTCGACGACATCTACCCGCTCAAGCTGCTGTTCCAGCAGGACCCGCCGCCCAACGTGCGCAGCCTGGGAGGTCAGTACACTTGTGGATCCCCCCTCTAAATTCAGGTTGACCCTCTAATCCCTCTAATCCCTCAAAACCAAAATCACCCCCCCCCCCCCAAAACAGGCGCGGTCCGAGTACACGTCATGCATTAGCCTCCCTCCCCGTTGACAAAATTTCAGCCTGCACCTGCCCCAAACTAAAACCAAGCCCCCTCCCAAACTGAAATGCTAGATCCACCACTGAGTCAGTGTGTGCCCTCCGCACACTGGCACAGTTCGACGACATCTATCTGCTGCTGTTCCTGTGGAGCGATGAGAACGTAATTACTTTTCTAGAGACTTTGCAAACAGAGCCATGTTTTCTTCGCTCGGTAATGATAAAATATATTCATATTATAAAAATTTACACACATCAGATACAGAACAGCATTGTCTGTCTTGTATGAAATTCAAGGAATATTTATGAACGCCAAGCATGGACATTCAAGTTCCCATTTTTGTTCCCTCCCTTCCCATTTTTGGCGATGTATGTAGTTTACTGACATCATAACATGGTGCTTTAATGTAGTTTGGTGGAGATGCGGATTAATGGCCAACAACCTGCTGTCGGAGGTTTTGAAATTGTGCCAATTTAAATGCCATGAGGCATCCGACTAGGTTTCGATAACAGCTGGAACTGACGGTTCAGAGCACGAAAACGCGAATGAAATTTGCTATTTTTTTTAATTTGCGGTCACTTGTGCCTGTTTTGTTTAGTGGCGCCTGATCGCTTCTCTTTTACAACAGCCGCAGAACCGAACGCGTTTCTGGAATTGAAAAACTGAATGAATTCTATTAACAGAATGTTTTACATTGGCAAGTGTTAATAACTGAATGTTTTACATGGACAAGACAACAGTGGTTATCATGCCAGACTGTCGCTTGAAAGGTCTTAGGTTAGATTTTCGGCGAAGCGTCTCTGTGTGTGTCCATAGTGCCCACGACACAGGGTACCTTGCTATGGGGCTATGAGTGGGAAACGTTATTTACAGTTTACCACTATTAATTACAGGTATCCTACACGAGGACTTCTGCGGCGTGGAGCCGGTGACGCACCCGCCGGAGCCGATAGAGACCCGGCCGCCGCCTGACGTGGACCTGCAGTCCGAGATCGACTTCCACCGGACTGACGAGGCTATTCTGGGAAGTGAGTATTCGTGTGTCCCTTCTATATCATGTATGCCGGTATAACAAGTGGGGGTGAGCGGGGAGGGGGATACATCTGAACGTTCAGTCGGTTACTATAGTTTTTTTATGTTACTATAGTTATCGAGATATAACTATTACCGTGCCAGCAGTTTTGTCTTTTGCCGTGTGATTGCTGGCTTTGAAATCAGCGCTATTCCCATTCATCCCGTGGAGATCGTAAGAGGCTATCAATGTTCTTTAATATCAACTGTGGTCAACAACACGCATTGCCAAGGGCGGTGAATATGGCAAATGTCCCCAGAGGCTTACGACTGAAATATAATATAGGTTATCATTATGATTATAGTAGTAAGATAACTAATCGTTAATATTTTGTTTAACAAAAAAGCCAAAAAATGTTAATTTCTTTACAGCTGTGTTGGCGTTCATCTTCTTACTTCTAATCGTGGTCGCAATTGTACTTGTACGAGCGTTGTCACGACACAAGGGAGAATATCTAACTCAGGTAAATAGAGCGTTGATTAGTGCTTAATTTAAAGAAGTGTATAATTTACAGAAGTGAAGTGTACGTTCCTTAATATTGAAAGATTGAAAGCTTCCGTATTACTGCATGTATGCATAGGCGTAAGGAAGGGTGGGCAAGGGGGACAGGACAGGACCTGGATCAAGGTCTAGATTCACGGATTGAAGAATCCCAAAAGATCTCCCACACGAAAATGAAACCTATAAAGAATAAGCTAAATATGTTACCTCCTGCTGTTTCCTTTGTATATTTAATATTTTGAGCGGCGATGGCCGAGTGGTATAAATCCGCGGTCTTCGACGCGATCGATCCCGGGTTCAAATCCACGGCGCGCACCTCTGACAAAAAAAATTGTAATGTGCGCATTTATCGCTGCTCCACGGCGATGGAAAATATCGTAATATTTAATTGATTACGATGTTCTCCATCGCCGTGCATGCCTGAGAGGAATTCATAATTTCTCGAAAGCAACACGTCCACCAATCCGCACTTGGTCAGCGTGGTGGACTATGGCCTAAATCCCTCTCACTTGTGAGAGGAAACCTGTGCCCAGCAGTGGGACATAAAAAAGGTTGAAAAAAAAAATATTTTGTGTGCGTGTCTGCGTGTAATGTGGAAGGCAAATTTACGCACGGTGTTAGCTTGAAAAAAGTTTAAACCTAGGTACGCCCATGCATGTATCTATTAATGCTAGTATAAGAGCATCACGTGGCACTCGTACACTTAAGAAGTTGGTTATGTGCTTATTTATCGTTTATTACGGTGATCGGGAACATTGTTATGTTACATTAAAATGTTTTCCATCACGTATGCCTGAAAGTTACGAAAACATTTTCAAAGGCGTGTGACGTCCATTCACTTGCTCTTGATTAACTTGCTGCATTTTTATAATTATTTTATTTGAAGTAGCAGAGGAGCATGCAAGCCACGTGGTGTTAAGTGATCGCTGCAGCTCATTTACATCTACACACAATCTCAAGGAAGCACAGGTAAGTTTTATCTTAGATTGTATGCAGTTGCGCTGCTACACTGGATGGTTGTATCATGCAAGTGTGGCTGGCAATTCGTTCTTGAACTACTAAATCAAATGGGATACAATTAATCTGCTGTCAGAACGTGACATCCTCATACATTTTGTATGAGAAAATGATTAGTGTTGTCACTAATTAATTTAAGTCAATTGACTGCATTTTTATGCATTTAAAAGTCAATTAAAATCATGTATAAAAATGAATCAACAATTATTCTGCTTTCCAAGCGTAGTTTTGCACAACCTTTTTAAGGTATACATTTTGAGTTTTTTTTGCATAGTGTCCAAGATCCTACTGTACCTTTCCATTGGAACGGGTTTGGGCCTAGGCATGGTCTGTGCTCAGATGGGGCATTAAATCGGGTTGGTTTTTTTAAGAGAGTACTAGTGTAATTTTAGAATAATTACAAGTACATTATAGAAACCAAATTCGCGCGCTCAAATTGAAGCATGTTGACTGGTGCCTTTAATGGACCAAACGTTGGGCCGCTCCGTAAGACTTAAGGTTAAATTTTATCACACCACTTTTTAAAAACAAAAGAAGTCTAATAAAATATCTTTTTACAGTGTTTTTAATATTTTATAGTATTTCATAGTTAATTTGGTCAAAGTAAATAGTATATTTCATTACAAGTGCGGAAAGGCTGTCATTGCAAGGAGTTCCGACAAATGTCTACCCGAGCCGAGGCGCAGCCGAAGGTGAGGGTTGACAGTCGGAACTCCTTCCAATGACGGTTCCGCACGTGTACTGAACAACTTTTTTTAATACAGTTGCGAAAAAATGAAGCAATTTATAAAATAATAAAAACTCGCAAAGAACATTTTTGAAAAATGGCGCCAGCAGTAAAATTTTTTTTTAATTCATTTTACGGAATTGGATAAAATCCTTGCAGCCATTCAATATTTTCGTTTCAATATTTAATAATGGCATCGCGCTCTCGTGCATATTGCCAGTGTCAAGTATAATTTCTGCATCTATTATTCTATTTAAAACAGTAAAAATAAAAAAATAAATAAAACAAGAGCACAACTTCTCCCTTCAGACTTCCCGCCAAAACTCCAAGCCGTAAAAGAATACCTATATGCAGAGATTTTTTTTGGTTGTCTTTACCCATTCTGGGTAGGCAAAAGGGATCCATGCCCATACAGCCAAGTCATCAGTAGATTTTTTTTATTGATATGAAATGAAAATGTTAATGAGATGAAATGAAATAAAACCTAACCTAACTCATTGAATCAAATCATTAAATCTGATATTGAAACAAATTAGTAGCTTCTTTTTAGAAATATTTGCATGAATCATAGAAACTTCTAAAACTTCGTGGTTGTTTTTTTTTAATAGACATTATTTTGACAGTTGGGAAAGAGAACGCACGAGTGCGAAAAAGGTAAATAAAAAGCACGAGTGTGTAATAGCCCACTTCCCGCACGCTAAACGTCCATGCAATACGTCACTTTTTGAGCAACTGTATTAAAAAATATTTTGTTTGTCAGATGTGACAGCTGGAGGAATCTATTTAGTGATTAAATTTTGACAGCGCGCTTGCATGAGGACACTCATTCTATACGTATTTATTCTAAGAGTGTAGGGTAAATAGGAATAACATTGAAGGGTGTAGTAAGTACGTGATGTAAGCGAGGTGTCCGCTCGGCAGGAGGAGCGCGGCGCGGACGGCGCGGCCGACCCCGATGCGGCCGCGCTCGCCGCCGCCACCGGCCCGCGCGTCACCAAGCGCCGCGAGTTCTTCATATAGCGCGCCCGCACGCACACGCACACACACGCACGCACACACACACACACACACACACACACACACACACACACACACACACACACAGAGAGACACACACACAGAGACACACACACAGAGACACACACACACACAGACACACACAGACACACACACATACACACAGACATACACACAGACACGCACACACACACACACACAGACAGACACACAGACACCATATTGTGACTAACTGGTTTTCAGTTCAGTCAGGACATAGGGCAAGCCACAACACTGCGTTGCGACGTCGTATCGCAAAAACAACATCGTACAAAAATGCGATGAGATGTCGCAACACAAAAATTTCATCGGACACAACATCGTACCATAAAACGCTAATCAACGTTTGCCAATTAAAAAACACGCTAACCAAGTAAAAAACGCGTGAAGGTCGTTCAAAGTAAAGGGCAGTATAGGCACCGACTAAACTAAACGACAGCGCCTCACATAGCACTCGGTACAATTCTGTAAAATGTACAATACGCCGTCGTACCGAAAAGTTTCACGATGCTTTCTGCGGCGTTGTAGTTTTTTACAATGCGACGCCGCAACGCAGTGTTATGGCCTGGCCCATACTCTGTTACACACACATACACATAATACACAAACGTGCACACACACGGCACAACACCGTACACGTTTAAACCGATTACCAAAAAACCTGCACATGTAACACGCTCACGTATACCAGCTTTCGATAAATAATTAATCGGTCTACACATGCCGCACAGAACGCATAAAGCATGACATATCCTAAACACATTTAAAATTATACCATTTGTCACTATGCACAATATTTTATTACAAAAGTACCGCATAATGTCATGTTGTGTTGAATAAAATTGCGGAGATAAATTGCACGATCTAGTTATAACCAACACTCATATTAATACACGATAACACATACTTACATACACAAAACATTGTAACATTCTTTACATCACTCATATATATATTTGTTAACGACATACTTTTACATTTATTTTATTTATACAACAATTTCTCTTACTATTATATTGTTCTGATACTGCCATGAAACCCAAAAAGTTCTAAAACAATTAATTTTTTTTACTTATCCAATAAGTAAGTATTATTGAATGTTAGCATTTACAAAGTAATGAATGCCGAAATATGCACACATGTATGCATGTATCATATAAATATTTTTATATGAAACTATGTAGTTCAAATATAGTACAAGCTGAAAATGTTGCTTCGATATAGTCGTACACTAATGTGTACAATGTGAGCTTTAAATACGTGATTGCTAATGCAATCAGGTATTTAAGCTTCCAATCAAACAAAAGAAAATAAAACGTCAAAAAATAATTAATAAAAAGGAACCTACAACATCTATGCTTGCCTTTTATAAACACTGTTATAGGTTGATAACTAAAAGCTGACACCATGCAACACATTCATATTGCGCTTGTGTATTGTCTGTGAAGCGCAAATTAAACAACACACGTGCATTTAGTGTGATATAGTAGCTACACGAAAAAAAGGTGTTCTATTTACGAATAAAATTTTCGTCGATAATTACGCGATTAGATTTAACTTGTCTGTCGAAATACCGCCAGGACAGATAATAATTATCTACTATTAGTATCAAAATTCATATCATGACACACTTGCGTAATTCAGGTAAATGTACTAAAATACCAAATGTAGCCTTTTTCAAAAACTTTTCTAATTGTTTCTCCCGAAAGTGCCATTGGATACAAAATCTTTGTCTTTTACGATTTTTCTCATCTTATTAAATCGATGAGGTCACACAAAATGCTCCTTCTTCAGTATTACCTATATTATACCTACTGCAACATACTTTATACTAAACATACACATATGTACTTCGATATTATAAAATGAAGCATTATACACTCAACGAACACTTGCATTGAGCACATTTTATTTTGGATTTAGATTATTTTTATTTTCAATATGTAATATAAATATTTTTATTTTATGTACTGTAATAAAATTTAAGGATTTCAATATAATATTTCCTTGAAAAGATCTGACCGAAGTAAGAATCCTTTGTACAATATTTATTTGCCTTTAAATCAAATCATCCTTAAAAACGTCTGTATGTAAGTTTATGTTCATTAATATTAATTTAACTTTTCAACATTCTGATGAAGACTTACAAATACTATAGAGATATGCAATATTAACAAACAATATGATTTTTTATAATACTTTAAGATGTATTTTTATTTTTTATTACTGTGTCAAATTGCGCTTTTAACAAAAGTTCAAAAATGTATTACTTTTGTAAATGGTATTTGGACACCCGTATATAGAAGACATATTTAGGCTTAAGACTTTTGTGTACCTACTAAATTAATTTATATGCTTTTATTCGACTTTTCTTTGAATCTCTTTACAATTTAGTTTAGGCTGCAATTTTTTTAAGAAATAAGATTGACTAATTTAAACATTCGATGTTTTTCTTTATTTTTCCGTCCAAAATAACTCTGGGTGACTTAACATTTTATTTAGTTTTTTATTTGTGTTTATCGAAAATATTTCGTAGCATTTTTGTATATGATGTATTACAATAAATTAAGACAGACTGTAGAATATAGGGTTTAGTTTTGTATGTGTCGCCGTGCCAGCCAACCGAATGTAAACCTAATGATTAATGGCTTAAGGTGTGATTTAAAGATGTTCGATATCATGTCCATTTATGAGTAAGTAGAGTTTGTTGAGAGTATTGAAGTTAAAGACATAATGTAAGATTTTTACTGAACGCAGTTTCAAATTTGTAAAAGTTGTATTTTTTAAGTTTTACTTAGTTATGTCGATATCGATTTTTTATATATAAAAAAAACTCTTGGAAGTAATGAAGATTCAAAGATGAATTCAGAGTCTAAGCCTCGATCACTCCCGCACGAACTACTTCCATTGACATTTTTGCTGACTGCCAAAACGCAAAGATATTCGCAACTAGGTCAGTAGCAGCGATGATGGATGACACACGGCTAGTTAGCTAGCTTATAAGCCAGCACGCCAGCGAATGGCGAGTTTAGCCCGGCTCTCTATTTTACTCGCATCTTTTTTACAATCGGATAGTCAACTAGCAGATTGTAAAAAAGCCGATGACACGGGGCGAGTTTACAAGCTGAGCAAACTCGCTGGCTCGTAGCTCGTAAACTAGCTCCGTGTCATCGAGGCTTTACAAAGAAAATAATCGGTTTGCAATGGCCACGAAGGATATACCTTTTACAGGTCAAATTACGTTTATAAAAATGCGTTAAAACTAAGAAAATACAACTTATATACTGCGTTTGAGCGCTTCCACGTATAGAATTCCCTTTGCGTTAGTTTTGTTTCTTGTGAGCGTCAATGAGAATTGAATTGACATGAAACTTACTATGGGGGACTCAATAAAATATTGTAGGTAACCGCCTGAACTCGCATATTATTGTGTAATAACACTAATAACAACTTACATCAAGTTCTTATTTCTTGAATGGCTACAAACAATTGTTCAAATAATAATATTTTTTTGACACAAAAATTAACTTCTGCTCTCTATGAAAATTATACTATGACGTCATTCTCTCTCTTTTTAATGTAATTTTTTATATAATTCGGTCTCAGCAAGCGCATTTTCGTTTATGGTCTAATCCAAGTGTGGCTACCTATCTTATCTATACTTCACTGCAGAAAGGAATGCAACAGTGGCATATAAAAGTTTTACCCTCTTTTCAAGCTATATTTGTTTTTTTGTAGATAATTTTGACAAACATAGCCCACTTGTTGTGTCTATTAAATGGTATTTTAAACACCCGTTGATAGTTTTGACGGCAAGTCGAAAAACACATGTTGTGCTCTTGTTTTATTTACATTTTCATGGTGTATTTTTGAATTATATAGGACAAAGTTGATGGCATTTCTTTCGATATATATTATATATTTTTTAAATTAAATTAAAATTACGAGTGTTGTGAGATAAAATAACAGTGCGAAAACATGTTTTTTCTGCTTGCCGCCAAAACTCCATCGGACACGTTCTGCTTTACTTGAACATCTGACTGACTAGACGATCTGATTACTGACGACTTTCAGATTTTTTCTATGACTAAAGTTAAACTTGACGCTGGCAGGGTGCAGAGTTTGCAATGCCAATATTGAATAAATTAAAAATCCGTTTATTATAAATTGTTTGGATTCATAAAAAGTAATGCCAAGATTAAAAAAGTAGGACCACAAGTAAAAAGTGACGGAGCACCACAATATTGTATGGAGTCCCCCGCGAGTGGTACAGTAGTACAGTAGGTACGTGCCTTATCCGCGGCGCGGCGCTCGGCGGTCACGTAGCGAGTTAGTAGAGTTTTTTATTTTACTACTTGAGATCACGAATAAATTTTTCAAAATACACATACATACTTGTTTTATTTATTTACCTTTAAATATACCTAATACGAAAGTCTTATATGATATTCTGAGGGGGCCACTATTAGCGCATTGTCCGAGGAGTCGTATATATTGGAGCGATCATTTTGTAAAAGTTTTGAACTCTAAATATGCTACCAAAGTGCAGCTTTACAACAAAGATAAGCAGCCATGAATTGAAAGGAAAATCCTTTATTCGCATAAGGACAGATTCTATGCAACCATTTTTTTGACGTGACAGCGTCTAATAAATCGATGAACGCCGGCTGCACGCACAAAAAAGAATGACTCATTGTACGTTACGCTCATTGTATGTTACTATCGGCGCTTGCACGTAACGTTGAGGTTTGAGCGTTCGGCTTGCGCCGTTCGTCGACTGTTTATAAAATGAAGTGAAACTGAAAAGTTAATGTGGTTTTCATTGAATTGTTATGACGTTGTCACGTTAAACTTTTGTCCGTAAACCGACTTTACCGGCAACCAATTTTTTCCATGTAACCGCTCTTGTTTGTTTTTCTCCTTGTTGGTGACACGAGCAATTCTAACCCCCTAGGAGGCCCTGTGATTTTCTTTTTTAATAAAATATTTTTTTTTTAATTCCTTTTTCTGCATGCCACTCAAAATCTATCCCTTCGGTCTGTAGGTAATCTCCTCTTCCTTCCTTCCAAATATTCCTTCTCACTCTACTTCTTTTTTCCAAAACTCCTTTACTGCTGTTGCTGTCCGCCTACGGAATTCTCTTCCAAAACCCATCCGTCTTGCTACTTCACTCCACTCCTTTAAGTGCCAAGTTAAAGAGCATTACCTACTTGCAATCCTGACTTGATATCTCCTTTTCATCCACTTTCTCTCCTTCATATGTTAATCTGTCTATCTATCATTGTTCATACTCGACTTCCTTTACTTATTACTTTTTCTAGCCCTCGCCCCTTCAACATCTTTTCTATCTTTAACTCCTTTCCTGTAGTTGCCTGGAAGAAATCTTTGTTTAGCGCTAAGGCCGTCATATGTACTCTATTTGTTTATTTCATGTAAATATTTCATTTTTGTATTGTGGCGTACATTAAAGAGTTTAATAATAATAATATTTTTTATAGCCTGAAATAGATGTTTAAATTGAGAAATTTAGATCGATTTGTTCCAACAAAGGTCTAGTGAATTCTAGTGTACTAAGTTATAGGTGAAATCTTCAGAGCGTATTGACTTTCCTACACCATTTTACTTTTCTACAACATTGAAGATATAGTGCAAGTCTTTCTCATTCAGTAAGAAAAATATGTTTTAAATTGGTTTTGTTTTGGAGGGTGAAAAAACAGGATAAAGAGCCAGACATGGCATTTGCACTGGATATGGCACCCATGCTCCGTAGTATAGTATTCCTTATGAAACCTGAAAGCAAAGGGACGGATATATTTTTATACAATGTTTTCAAATGGGTCTTGACTACCGTTTTAACTCTTCGTTACCTATAGGCTTCTTCTGGCTGGAGCTTATTCCATCTCTAGATTCAAGTCATCTATTACATACCAACATTTGGCACCACAAATAATTTAACAATAACAAAAAGTCATAAAAATCAACAATATGCTCCATCTTACAGAACAGGGCAGGACCTAGTTCACGCCCTTGAAAAATTATGGATAGGAAGCTTTCCGATGCTTACGGCGGCACGCGGTCAAGCACTCACCGCCGTCCCTCCTGGGGCTGCTGGCTGGACGGATCGAGCACTCTCCCGCCTACAACCCTGTAGCCCCCTTTTAGTCACCTCTTATGATCATCGGTCGGGGGATACCGTGACTCTATTCTTAATCCCGAAGCTTTTTTTAACATAACTATACATTTATATGTTGTGAAGGACAAGTCGTTACGTCTTTATCTTAACAAACTCCTCAATACCTTCAACAATAACCCAGTAACGGTATAACGGGCAATCGTGGCGAGGACGCAACCTGGCCCCATGCCCCAGCGCTCACAGCGAGTGGTCGCGCGTGCTCGATGAACCACTCGCGATACACCTAGGGAGGGACCTAGTATCGATGCAAAAAATTACAAGGTTGGGCGGTTATTCCGTACTCTCTCTCCCAAGATGGCCTGGTTATCTAAAGTCTGCCTGACCTGAACTAGCTTAACTTCGCTATGATAATAATCGCTTCTAAGAGTTCTATGTCTAGATATAGATAATATCGATAATTGCTATGATTGTAAATAGAAATGTCTCAGACACGCAACAACTGTAGAGCAATCCAGTGTTGGTTTGTTTTACAGGAGATCCCGAAGCGCCCCTCCCCCATCCCATCCCCATCCCATATCAAGTGTTGAGGAAAGTCTCTGAGGTCCCAATAGGTAGATTGGAGGTATTGCTGCGATATGAATGAATGGAAGGGAATTGTACTAAGTACCTATTAGTATGTAATGAGTTCCTGTCGATTAAAATATAAGGACGAATTTGAAAGAAACCCTTTTATTAGGTTGCAACACTTTGTGTCCCACTGCTGAGCTTACTCCACCACGCTGCTCCAATTCGGGTTGGCGGAGATTTAATTTAATTACTTACAAAAAAATTATACCACATTGGAAAGAGAGTCAACCATCTACAGCCGAAAGTGTATGTTTATATTTACTGACCTAACATCGTATTAAATAAAACCCTCGTTCCAAAATATCGACACTATCAATCCCTAAGGCCCAGTTCCCACGTAAAAGAGGCAGATATCGACGTCAGCGTTTTGCAAACGGGTTAAGTGTCACAGGTGCTTAGCGGCCGATTCTCTCTAAACGGCTTACAATCGACCGTTTTGCCTCTGCAGAGCTTTAACAAAAGAACTTGAAGCCTAAGGTCGGGTGGTGATCGACACGGTTTTCAGCGCGGTTTTCACTACTGACCTAAAAATACCTATTGTTTCGAAGGTATAACGTGCTCTTCAGTTTTGCTTAGTAGACTACTCGTTAGTTTGTTATTCATAGAAGCACGAACGTTTATAGGCCACCTAACTTAGAGATACGTAAGTGGAAAGTGGAGTTGTTTTATTTTTTAGTTTAGTTTAATTAAGTTTGCATTCGACCGAGAAAATATTATGCCGTAAAAATGGTGCGGTAGCCGACTCGATTCATATAAGACATACATACATACCTCTGCCACGACTCAGTTAGTTCCATAGAGGCTGCAGCGACCAGTTAACATCACGTGGCCGGCATGCTCGGCTACTTCATTAAAACATTGTAGAGAGTATGGAGTATGGATCGTAACGAATAGCTTTAACATGTCCTTGTAACCTTTGATAGTAAGATGTCCTTGCATTATTATATCGTACTATTATTAGTTCATATTTATCATACGTATTATCACTCCAGAACATATGTATTGTAATCATCCGTTATGTTTCTGGTAGCTATATGAGTCCCAATTTTCTTAAAAGTTATTTTATTCTTAAATAGCTGTTGCCCGCGACTTCGTCCTTTTCTTCCCTGCTATGTGGTCTGCGTATACTTTAGTTATCAGGGCATATTTTTTAATTTACCCCCATTATAATTATGACGAGGCTGATGGAGTGGAACGGGCTGGGTATTAACATCAATGGCGAACACCTCACACACCTTCGATTTGCCGATGACATAGTAATCTTGGCGGAGAACCTGGAAGAGCTCAGCACTATGCTAGGTGACCTCCATAGCGCCTCACAAAGGGTGGGTCTTGAGATGAACATGGACAAGACGAAGATCATGTCTAACGTCCATGTCACACCTATACCGGTTGTTGTTGATAGCGCTACTCTCGAAGTTGTCGACGAGTACATCTACCTGGGACAAGCGATGCGTATGGGTAAGTCCAGCTTCGAGAGAGAGGTAACTCGTAGAATCCAACTCGGTTGGGCAGCGTTCGGGAAATTACAAAGTGTCTTCTCGTCCAGAATACCTCAGTGCCTGAAGTCGAAAGTTTTCGAGCAGTGTGTGTTGCCAGTGGTGACCTACGGCGCTGAGACGTGGTCTTTTACAGTTAGCCTTTTCCACAAGCTCAGGGTCGCCCAGCGAGCGATGGAGAGGGCTATGCTTGGTATTTCTCTACGCGACAGAATTCGTAATGATGAAATCCGTAGAAGAACTAAGGTTACCGACATAGCTCTCAAAATCTGCAAGCTGAAGTGGCAATGGGCAGGCTATATAGTTAGGAGGACCGACAGCCGATGGGGAAGAAAGGTCCTTGAATGGAGACCACGTCTCGGCAAAAGGAGTACAGGCCGCCCTCCAACCAGGTGAACTGATGACCTGAAGAAGACAGCGGGTAGTCGCTGGATTCAGAAGGCCCAGGACCGGGAGGAGTGGCGAACGTTAGGGGAGGCCTATGTCCAGCAGTGGACAGTAAAAGGCTATTGGATGGATGGATAATTATGACATGCGTATCTGTGTGTAAACCTACCGAAGAAATGCCGTAAACGATAGGTTACAGTTTACTAAGTACAGAACTTCCTTTGAAGCTGGTGTTAGAATAACCACGGAGTTCCAAATAACGTGTACCCCCCAAAGAATAACCAACCTATTTGGTAAATAAATAAATAAATAAACACCAACCCGCGACCAAGCCACATAAAGCTGACCGTGAGAAAAACAGCCCCGTTCTGCTAAATTTACCCCGGCGAATTTTATAATTCCTGTCATATGATCCTGTCATATGATCCTGTCATGTGATCCTATCATGTGATCCTATCATATTTTTAAGTCTAGAAATAATAATAATGACGCTTCACACTCATAGTCCCACAGTAGAGCAGATATACCCTGTGTCGTGGGAACCATTGATGTGTGTCAAAAAACACACGTGACAAACGTGACAAAGACAAACACAAACACCCAGACCGAGAATAAAAATTTAAACTCATTCAAATTTCTGTTTCGCCGGGAATCGAACCCGGGACCGTTCGATTGGCAGTCCGGCATGGTAACCATTGCGCCACACAGGTCGTCAATAAGGATCTACAATAGAGATTACACGACACAGATGATCACACGTGTAAACACATTTTTATTTGGAGCATTTCCCAGAACGACACTGAAACTGTCCTGAAATGTTTATTTAGCAAACAAAAGGCTCGCAAACAGCATCAAGACAAGCCCATAAACGCTTAGCGCCCTCTAGGGGAAGCAGGTGCGGCAGGTGAATCGCGCCAAATCAGTTTTACTTTCGCTGCCCTCTTGAGGGCTACTCATAGCTTTTATGGACATGAGGGTGAAATGGTTGTTTCATTCATGGAATGCTTTTTGAGATGAGTCCGTCGGATTTTAAATTTGTAGAGTTGGGACGAGTTTTCGAAAGGTGAAAGTGTAAGGACGTTTCGAATATGTTTGATTGTTGCGATTATAAACAGGATAGACTATAAAGATAAAATACATTATAACTCTTTGCGGTGACCACTGGCGGAGAGCTTTTTTGACACAATAATACCTGCTTACTATAAGTATGTTTCAATATTATTATAGTTATTCAAAAGAATTTTTGTCTTTTATGCAAGAGAGGTGCCTGTACTGTTATTTCTTAAATATGAGTCGCCAGTATTCGCTCAAGATTGTTTGGTTACAGAGATCTCCATTGTGTGTTCTGTCACTTTACGCAATGAGCATGCATGATTGTTATTTAGCTGATAAAAATCTTTTTACAAAACATGTACAGAAACCAAAAACATATCTAATTTATTGTATTGTTGAACCACTGAAAGTACCTATATTGTAAGGTCCACAAATACGCCCACAATGTCACCTTTAATTCAGCTTCCATTCAGCCGTTGCGTTGAAGTTGAAATAATAATGTGTGTGCAAACTGCTCCCCTGTAATCATCCCCTACCCCTTGATCACAGAGCAATACACCCACGTAACGCAATTATCGTGCGTTTTATTATTCATGGCATTGTTGAATGGAGTGATGAATGAAGGTGATTGAGGGATGTTCACTCATTACTTGAGATTTGATAATAATTATGTATATTATCACTGCAGCAGTGGGACGCAAAAGGGTTGCAGCCAGCCATGTATATGATTAACGTCGAATCAATGATAAACTTCACAATTTTGCGCTTTATTAATTAAATTAATGCAGAATAACAACATTGCATCTGTTTCTTAAATTAATTAAGTTCTGCCTAAGATTATTTGCAAAAGTCAGCCTTTTCGGTTCTATTCCGAAAATGTAGCTACTTAAACGGGCTGGGCACATTAAGTTGGCATATTATACTATTATACCTACCGTACTATGATTTAATTAAAATACAAACTTCGATATAGGTTATATCCTTCATGTATTAAAATTAAATAGGTAAGTACTCAGAAAATAAATAATGTAGTTAATCAGACGCTTAGACGTGTTAAAAATATAAAACTTTATATTTGTTTCATTAAGTACCGGAGGCCACGAACTTATCAGCCGCCCCTCGTATATTTTTTTATCCTGATGATCCTAGTTAGGACTATAATATAAAGTTATGAGATTATTGTATTGTCATCGGCCTTTGACCCCTGTGCAAATTTTCAAGTTAATCAGATTCCTAGAAGTAAGTGAAAATGAAGTTGAAAGATTCCGTTACATACATACATACAGGTCAAGTTAATAAAAGCGTGTTAAAAAGGCCACTTTGTTGGATAGTTTTTCATGTAATTTCGCCGCATACCTTCATACATGTCGTACCTATATGTATATTAAAACACCGATTGTTTCTTACTTCATTTTGCGTAACGTAGTTACGTTTGTTTTTCAAAAACTTGGAATAAGAATTTTATACTTAAGTATTCCGAAGGATACCAACCATTATGAATACCATTTATTAGTAGTCGTCACAGCATTTTAGCAGCCAGCAAGCCTATTATTTTACAAAATTATTCAGCATTTTCTTAAAAGCTTAAAACAGATTCGATGGCAGCAAATGCCTGTACAATATAATCGGCTCAGACAGGTGCGGTGCCGAAACGTCGCAACGAATTTTAATTCGCAACTAATTTGGCGCGCTTAAGAGTTAAAGCGGATTGCGAAGTTGATAATTACGGGAAGTTGGACGACTGCTTCGATTGCACCTAAACTGGAAATATTACATGTACTATATTGTTTAAATAATAATGTGATTAATTTGATAGTAAAATAAGTCATCGAGATAACGAGAACTAAAGAATGTCTCGACATTTGTCTCAAGAGACGTCAACTGTTATTCATTTCGAGAACATTTTTGGATATACAATTAGAAATCGTAAAAAAATCTTAATGATAGTGGAAATTGTCCTAATTTTTATTGAGATGAGGGCAGGGAGTAGACTGCTCAGCTTTGAAGAGCTTTAAGGAGCTTTCCCCATATGTATTAAAAGACGAAAAACAAATTATTAATCTTCCCAGATTTTTTTCATGTATCTGGTCTATGTTACCTTTATTACATATCGTGATGATCTTCAAACTCAGGGAGTCTCCCGTTTTTTCCTGATTCGAGTCGTAAGTACGTAGTTGCACTATTTATTTCTATACCTTCAAACATTACACTACTTCTAAACTTTCTCTGTGATTCTGTCATTAAATTTATAGTGATTATTACATAGCTTCGTCAAGACATAACAGAAATTTATTGATTTGTTCGGCTGATGGTGTCGGTACACGTCTAGCGCACCTCCGCTAAGACGCCAGGCGCTTGCTTCGGCACGAACACCTCGAGACCTGCCTGTTATCGATACTTGAATTGTTATTATTCGATATTATACGTAATAATAATACTCACTTATGTCTCGTAACATAAGTTTATTGAAGAAATTTCATACAAAATCTTACACCCTGTGTTAATTCAAATTACCAATCAACATATCTTTAAAGGTTATCGTAATTTTGGAGTTTACTTTGAAATAAATGAGTGCCATTCTGTCTATGAAGTATTATGTATAGATATTACTTATAATATCTGGGACCTAAATTGTTCTAAGGCTTATATTAGATATCTAAGAACCAAATAGCGCTCCTAATGATTTTTTTCATAAACGTAGCTCTGATTATTCTAGTTGAGCCTTACTATATTTGGAAAGCTTAACACTCTACCCAGGGATTCCTTGTACCGTAAACGTCCAAAGCCATTAATATAATTACACAGACCAAACGAATGGGAGTCAAACACAAAATACTTAACAAGACTGATCGGCAAATGAGACATTCAAGGTTCTCCAAAAGAATATTATAGGATAAGTAATAGTAATAAGTAAAACACTAAATATTGCACTCTCTATCCTTTATATTAAAGACAATAGAAAAATAATAAATTTAAGGCATGAGGAATGAGAAATTTCGATACGATACGGGGGTTGCTCTATCATCCCTAGAGCTTACACCTTCGAGAATATATTACTCCGTGCCACCGAATCTAATCACAATCTGACGGATTAATATCTGCTATCCGCCGTGTGTACCGGCCCTAAACGGCGGCCATTTCTCGCAATTACACTAATACCTTCGGCTATAACCCTCAACCATATCACATTGAAATACGGTTTAAATTGTCGTGATCTAATTGTTGCGTAAGTTGGTAGTTCAAAATATTGAGTGGGTGCCCGGAGCTATTCGGAAGATTTATTATAATACCTGAGTCCTGTTTAAACTGTTGTTTAATGTAGGGACTTGTCGGATTACTGCGAGCCGCTTAATGATGGAGTTATAGATGGATGTTATGTAATCAAATTAATGAACAGCCGTGGGATATTGATTTTGAGATTACTTGGCAAATTTAAGAAATTATGTTTGATTGGAGGAGTTTCTTGTTTCTTTGCTGCTTGTCCTGTTAGTGATTAAATTGGAGAGGTACCTACCTAACTCCCAGTATGAAACATCAAGTTTCGTATTAAATCAAATAAAACGATTGAAAACACAAAGATTAAACAGCTTTCAGTTTCCACGTCTCCAACCGTGTTATATGGTCCGGGTTATGTGGCCTGACTACCTACCTGAAGATGACAGCGGGGAGCTGCTGGATTCAGAGGACGTAGGTCCGGACGGAACAAACAAATTAATGCCCAAATAAACAACCAAAAAAATATTCTCCTTTCAGCAGACTTTCAGCAGTTTCTCTCAATGTCTCCGGGGGATTTTATTGCATCCTCGTCGCGCTGACCTCCGCAGTTCAAATTGTAACAGATATTACATTTTACAACTCCTCTGCAATGAACTTGAACTAGATTCCGCTACATTTTCTTTCAACTTTAAATTGAACTAGTGATCCAGCCCGGCTTCTTCCGACTTCAGCCATGAAGTGATTTGAAATTACGAATTAATACGAATACATGTGTATATTCTCTATCCCACCCAAACACTAATATACGGGTTAAAAAGCCTATGTGCCTTTTCAGACTTTTTCTATCTCTGTGCCAATGCAATCAGCCGTTCTTTTGTGATTGATAATAAAATAATAAATAAATTTATAATAAAACAATAGATAAATTAGATAATAGATTCCGCAGAAAGGGGGGGGGGGGGTATCCATTTGGGCCTGTTTCGCATTCATCTAGCTATGACTGATGGATTTTGGAGGGGGTCCTCCCTGGGACCGCGCGTGTTTTTAGTTTCACTTATTTAAAACAATAAAAGCTTAGAAGACTGATTGACACTCGGTAGCGCCATCTAGCTAGATATGACCGACAGAAAGGCGATTACCGGGAAAAAATGACATTCAGCGAATATTTTGTATTCCTAATATGAAATAAATATTTTTTCTTTTCTTTTCTTTCTTTCATATAATGTAGGTAAATAAAAGTGATAAAAATGTGTCATTTATCACCTTTTATATTTCATTATTCAACATTTAAAACATATTATTATAGCTCTAACTCTGTGTTTCATCAGTTATAAGCAACCATTATCCATCTTTCATAACAGTGTATCCGTCTCGAAACTTAGCTCATAAAAAAGATTTCGCGGAGCCAACAAAAGGTGGAAATTTTTATCCGAAACGAGCACCTGCTTCTCTCGACAACTCGAAACTTGGAAACTCCGTCCCAACTTCGGCCAAACTTCAGTAAACTTCGGTAAACTTCGCGCCGGATGCTGTTATCGGCCGGAAGCGCTTTAGGCGACTTCCTGTTTTGACGGACGTGAAAAAACGATACCTAATGTAGTTTTGAAAGACAGCTCGTTTAAAAAGTATTAATTGTGATAAGATTAAATTGTGTTTTATATAAGGTGTTTTTAACTAACATTTCCAAGATACAAGGACTTTTTTAGATATATATATGTATTTATAAATATTTTTGAAATAAACGTACCGACCGACTTTTTCAAGATTCAAAGGACTTTTTATGTATATTTTTAAGTAAATAAACGTACCGACCGATTTATAAACTATATCAATTATTGGAATAGTATACATTGACATGACTTTAGATAATAATTTTAAAGCGATAATAGGACTTGCATAATGGTCCTCAATAATCAAAAGCATTTTATTATTCATACCTTTTATGCTATATACTTTACTATCTTCTCTATTAAAAATAGCGCTCGTAGCCATAAACTAGGTTTTCTTGAGTTGTCTGTACCATAGATATACGCAAACACATGAACACAACTCTCAGATCAAGAACAGTATTGAATTTTAGTATTTGTTTTTTTGAAGCGCGCATGGCCTGGCGGCTAGCGTAGAACGCAAGCGATGTATGCAGCTGAGCCAAACGGGCGCGGTCGGGTGTGAGATGGGTGACCGCTAGTGGCAAAAAATTTCATGCGCGTTTCCGTGCTTCGGAGAGCACGTTAAGCCGTCGGTCCCTGTTGTTGTCGATAGATAACAGTCGTTAAACCTTGTCGGAGGCCTTATGGGCGGTTTGAAAACATCCGACAGTGGGCTGGCCACTAGCCCGCATCTCCACCAACCCGCATTGGAGCAGCGTGGTGGAGTAAGCTCCAGGCCTCCCCAATAAGGGGGAGAGAACCGTGCCCAGCAGTGGGACGCAAAAAAGGGTTGCAGCCATTTGTTTTTTTTTGTTTCGGAAGGGAAACCTTAAAAAGGTACCCGGCACCTTGGGCGAGGACATCGAGTTATGTGGGATTTGTACCGCACTAAAATCCCCTAGGTCGCCTGCTTCTGCGCTTGGGGAGGACTCGGGGATCTCCAGTGGAACGCACCGGTGTCCTCCACGCGCGGCGCCCCAGAACGGGCCCATCTTCGGGAGAACACAATATGTGCTCTCCTACACCTTCCGATGCTTACGCTCTCACTGCCCGCAACCCCGGGAGCCCCCTTTTAGTCGCCTCTTACGATCAGGCAGGGGATACCGTAGCTCTATTCTTAACTCCGAAGCGGGGGTAAGTACAGGGACTAACCTAAGTATTACTATTTCAGACAATTCCCTATTTCGCCGGGAATCGAACCCTTTATTAGCAGTCCAGCATGGGAAAAATAGAACCACATGTTTTGATATATGTACTTCTTAATTTTTTGGAAGTGCGCTGCGCAATATAAAACATTTTCATAGCGCACTTAAATCACCTTGAATATTCCTTCACAAGTTTCCCAACAAGGTGTCGCCATATTTCCCGTTCCCGCGGCGTCAGCACACGAGTTCAACAAGTTTATTATCCCCGGGAACACCTCGGAAAAAATTGCCCCTTCTCTGCTCGCCGTAAAACTTTTAAGTAATTTCCACTCTCTTTTACATTTTCTATTTATAGACGCCATTCGCGGAATGGAAATCAAATGAGGCATATTGTAGACAAGCGATGGAGTTTTATTGAGTTATTTGTCAGTTTCAGCACTTGTGTTTCTCACTATTTTTTTGTTTTTTTAAACCATTTTAAATGTAAACTGCTGTGCACATATATCCTTTCAAAAATTTCTGTTCACAAAACTCTGTCCACAATTTCGTGTGGGCAGCCCTGTTCTAATCGACCTGGTGGTCGATCCAGATCTGATTTGGGATTTGGGAAAATTCATTTATTCAACTGCATTCATAATTCAACTTTTACGTACTCACTTTTCAGTACACAGTAAGGTTAAAAGCAAGAAACTAAATGCAAAAGGAAGTGTAGTGTGTTGGGTAGAGACCATCGCCCTGCTTATGTATGAGTATCCAATCTAATGTCGACGATGGCGAAAAAGATAAAAAAACTATACTATAAATGCAATCATTAATGTGAAGACCAGCAAATTTTTAACCAATATAATATAAATTGAAACAGCTGACTCATAAAGTCGTTCCACGAAAAGCGAGTCTGAATTAAATTTGGCTAAAGGAAAATTACAGAAACTCAAGTGCAGTTGGTAAATTGTTCCGAATTCAAACAATGCTGCAAAAAACAACCGCCCCTTACAATTCCAAGAAGCATTCACACCTTGGAGGCACCTCGCAAACCTGTCACCCCCACGACTGACTCCAACCTCCTTACCAATTTAATCGTGCACTAATAACTTCGCTTATCACAACCGCGTAAAGTCTATTCTTGTTTGTGGATAACTGTAATATGTTGGTTATGGTATATTTAATTTTCGCTCCCAAGGAAATGCTTGTGACATTAAGTGAATGAGGAAATTAAGAAAACATTTCAGAAATGGACCCACCTGCTATGCAGAATATAATTTTTTATGATTATTTTAAGTTCTTATAAATATGTATTTATATTTTAATTTAACATATGGCCGAGGGTTGAAATGCACTAAGAAATACATATAGATCCGCTTGTATTAAACTATAAAGTTAAGCACCGTAGAAGTCCGTCGAGAAATACTTGGGTGATGTTTTGATATGACACTACCTTCGGCTCATTCGTTTTGGCGGCCTTCGGAGATCTTTAAATTTTATGACTTTTATGAGAGTATTAATGTGTGACTTGACGTTAGACTGCTGGGACTGGTTGACTATTCCAACTAAATATGGACGAAATACGAGGGATGCCTGCAAACGTTGACGGGTATCGATAACTTTGGTGCTTTCTAAGGAGATGCAAGCAAGGAATACACTTATATAGAGGTTTGGAATTATTACAGATAAAACTCACGCTAAAAAGTGTCATTGACCGTTGTGATTTAACATTTTGTTTGACCGTTGTGATTTAACATTTTGTTTTATCCCATGGTACTTTTGGCCCCCATTTCACCATAAAACTTACCATCAGACTGAGAAAGTAGTAGGCTACAGTTGGCTGCAACCCTTTTTGCGTCCCACTGCTGGGCACGGGTCTCTCCCACTTATTGGGGAAGCCTGGAGCTTACTCCACCACGCTGCTCCAATGCGGGTTGGTGGAGAAAGCTCCAGGCTCCTGGAGGCTATAGTTGACAGCTATAAATAGCTGAGTACAGGCAGGTGAACATGCTAATGAGAAATTTTGTAAACCTTCACACACACATACACACGATAAAGAAGCGTTATAGTAATGATCATTTTTTACATCGAAACAACTGATAATTACGGACACTTTTTCCTATCACTAAAGTAAACATTTTTAAAGCATGAATAATTATTGTTCAGCTGAAAAAGGGAGAAAATTAATTCCTTTCAAAACACTGAGCAAAGCTATCAACCTGTCGTTATAGCTTTTCAACGGGTCAACAGGAAGGGTGCGCTTATAAATACTGAACGATATCTGCATTTTTTTAAAGGCATCGTGCACTTATCTGGTAATGCCCGTCCAGTCCCACACGTATCAGTTTTATGCTAAGAGCATCACAGGTATTGAATCCTGACGGGTGAGTCAGCACCTTTTTGGATGCTCCTAGGTTTTATGCTATGTTTGTCCATCTTCCTACAGTGATAAATACCCACATTCCTGAGGCATTTTCGGGTTTGTCGTCTTATCTATTAGACTAGAATTTCTTTGTACATTGATTCGATAAAATGAGTACTAGTAATTTATAATATTACCAACCAATCCACACTGTTGAAGTGTGGTGGAGTCCTACCGGCCTCTCCTAAACAGTTCCTACATAATATTTACTCATAATACATAACACTTGTACTTAATACTTACATTACTTATACGGCCTATAGTACAAACTTAAGTAAAATAGAGGTTCATACTTGCTCGGGATCGGATCAAGTTCTAACCATGGACTTCTATATTGAAGCGCGCATGGCCCGGCGGTTAGCGTAGAACGCAAACGATCTATGCAACTAAGCCAAACGGGCGCGGTCGGGTGTGAGATGGGTGACCGCTAGTGGCAAAAAAATTCATGCGCGTTTCCGTGCTTCGGAGGGCACGTTAAGCCGTCGGTCCCGGTTGTTGTCGATAGATAACAGTCGTTAAATCTTGTCGGAGGCATTATGGGCGGTTGGAAAACATCCGACAGCGGGTTAGCCGCTAACCCGCATCTCCACCAACCCGCATTGGAACAGAGTGGTGGAGGAAGCTCCAGGCCTCCTCAATAAAGGGGAGAGACCCGTGCCCAACTGTGGGACGTAAAAACGGTTGCAGCCATATGATTCTAACATTACAGTACCTAGTCATATTATTATAGTAAAATGTGACTTGTTTCTATGCTTACTAGCTTTGTTTTCAAATTGACAATAGATTAAAGACACGCAAAAAGAGCATAACTGTTTAAAATGACTATCCTACGTTGTGTTCTCTCACCATTGTTACGTTTATTCTCAGCCCCTTATAAAAGATTCAACAATATCATCAGGCGGTTATTAACGAGTGCCGACACCTCCGCCGTGTCGAGGAAAACACTTTTAAAACTCCTACCACATTATTAATAGGTTTTCAAGTAGACGACAGCGTAGTGAAGGTAGCTTATTTTATCGGTAAATTAACATTGATCATTTGAAATTTACAACTTATGCTATCTAAAAGTACTACCTGAGTATTGTCCATGAAAACGTTGGTAGGCGTCAAATACTACATTTACTGGTTTGTGGACTCTATACGTGAACGCGTTTACCTCCAATGGCCATCGATTTTTCGGCCTACTTTGTACCAAGAGCTTTAGAGTCGACTAATTTATTTGAGCTATGTAGGTTTCTTTAGAAGTACGGAGAATCTTATACTTAGGCTTAGTATCCTTACTCATACCTCGGATTTCGATTTCGGTGTTCTGTATTCTAACTTTATAATCATGCAATTCCGTAAAGAAACGCCTGATTCAAGTAACAATAGGCGTTCTGCAATTTATGAATGTACCAATTTAGTACATGGAAGGAAAACAGGAGAAACTTGACTAAGCTTTTCAATATTTAGATTTGATTTCTATACGTATTGTTCAGGATTGAAATCAGTATTGTTCAGTCAAGTATAAGAATCTTTGAACTTTATCGATGCTTGAGATTTTCAAGTCATCGATATCGATAAACGATATAGGCCTTCCCGCAACCCGAATCACCTTGCAAAGATGTAAAAATTAAGAAAGAGAGATTTTTAAAAGTCAGAGGCGACGGCCGAGTTAGTGCCGCCACATTAATTCCCTGTCGATAGCTTCGCGTTTCAGAAGTTCGTAAAAACGTACCTGAAACTTACTAATGATCCGGTAATGACGGACCGCTTTTTGACGGTCTGTGGAAACAAAAATTAAGGCCAGTGACGATAGGTAGATAGGGATCTTGTTATTTTATACATACTCGTATTAGATTTAGAAAATACGAGTATGAAAAATATAACAATGAATGCAAAATTGTGCAATAGGCATGTTCATTTTACTCATACTATGATATTGACACCTTCAGAGTTTTCCTAGCTACAAACGAAATATCAAAATAATAGCAAGTATATTTACGATCAATATCAATCCATTGGTGAGTCGGAGCCGGGAGTTATTTAGTATTTATATCTAGTACTGTATAGTTAGTATTTCTTATGAACTGTATTAATTTTTAGAAAAAAAAAACAATAAATCACAATATATTTAAGCGCGATTTGTCTGTAAGAACTAAGTAAAAGATACAAAGAAAATTTTATGTGACCAAGAGACAGAAGGGAATTTCACACTTGAGATTTTCTTATAAAACTATTGCTACATATTATATTATTTTATTTGCTGAAAGATTGACAAATATAATAAGGTTTGTCTGCTCCATAGCCAAAAGCTACTGAGAATATTTAAAATTGCTTACTTAATTTTAGAAGAAAAAGGGTTGTAAAAATGAGTACAAACATGAGAAGCAATCAGCAAAGGAGTTTCAAAATATAAAGAAATATTAAATCAACAAGCGGGTTGCCCATAGATCTTCAACAATTCAACGTGACGTGATGCTTACCGTCGGCTGAGTTTTCAATTTGTACCGTTTCACCGTGAGAGTCTTTGTCAAGGAGTTACGAAGAAAACTATTCTTTATTATATTTTTATTTTAAAGAAGTTGCAGACGACGCCACTCAGTTCTGCCTAAAATCGTATGAAGGTGCGCTGCTATTACGGAGGCCGATGGTCGCATAAACTCGTAAGTCTAGCCGACGAGTGCAGTTTTTCACCAAAACACAAGATAGTACTTTACGGTAGAAATTGGTCCCGTAGATTGGTACGGTAGAAATCTTCAAGTTCTACCACATCTTATACAATAATTATTTTATTACCTATCTTAAATAAATGACATCTTCTAGTTATATCTTCGCAGATAATTTTGCTGTCGCTCTAAATTCAATATGGCGGACACCCCAAAATTTCGAATGTATGTAATATTTCATTAACATTTGAAAGTATTGAAAGAGGATTTGTTTTTTATTATCTAAAAGAGATTTCATGTTACTGACAAAAATATATAAAACTGTCCTATTATTTTGACTGTGTCAAAGTTTAGAACGACACGGCACGAAATACAAACGTTTGACAGGTAGGAACAATTTATATAAGAAAACAATTTGTAAATAAAAAAATAATTGAAAAAACATTTTCCACTGGACCACATTGTGAATCTATATCATTCTCAAATCCCCTTAAAGTCACACAAAAAATTCATCATAATCCGTCGAGGAGTTCAGAGACATACACACGCACACAAGTAATATACATTAAGATATTATATTAACTTGGGAATTAAAAATTCCATGGATGTACAAGAAGCTTGAGCTAAAGATTTTATTTCTTCTTAATGCCATATCCAAGTTTCTGTCCTCGTGGCCAGTGCATCGGAGTTGACTGTGTACACTAATGATAATTTATCGCATCGTCTACTGCGCCAGGACGCACGATCTAATGCATGAGTGTGGAAATAAACTAAAGTGTACCTGCGGAAATGCACTACTATACCGTTGTTTAAGTTTTTCCTTTTTGCAGTTGCAGAGAATAAAATTTCTGTATCAGTAAATACAATGTACGTAATTTATTTTGTATCCCTCTTCTCTAAAGAAAACCCGAAATTCTTACAGGTTCACTTTATAATCTTTCTGTCTGGATGGTAAAATGAAATCTTAAGCTGAATTTAATACAAAGCAAGAGTATTGGAGGCTAAAAAATAATGTAACAATTTAAGTAAAGATCATTGTTGAAAGTTAAGACTTGATTGTGAAGTTACCGGTTTACTCACGATTAATTTCGGGGAAGCCCTACTTCTTTAGTAAAGTACATTACTTTACCTTTTCTAGTTTAGTAGTGTAGTAAACGGAAACCATTTGGAACATTCACAATCATCATATTATTATATATGTGATCGTACTTTACGAGTATCTATAGCATAGACATTATAAATATTATTTTATAAATTCCCTTTTCTGTTGTAGATTTAAAGGTAGTTCTAATGTGTTAAATAAAAAATATTCAAATTACACATTGTTTCAAATTGCTCATAAGTATGTAGAGTTGAAACTCGGATCAATGTATGTAATGTATCATAACCAACGAAGATACATACTTATCCTTACTATCCTTACTAATATTATAAATCGGAAAGTGAGTTTGTTTGTTTGTTTGTTCCGCTTTCACGCCGTAACTACTGGACCGATTGCTTTGAAATTTTGCAGACGTAAAGATTGAAGTCCGGATTAAATAATAGGGTACTTTTTAATCCGGAGAAATTGATATTCCCGAGGCAAAACATAAATATTGTTAGCTTCATACCAGTTTGGTGATAGATGGCGCTGTGTGTCGTTTAAAACAAGGTAATATATTGCAAACGAATATGCACATGTAAACTTATAATCTAAATGATACGATAATCCCCGAAAATGAGGAATTCCCGAGGGATGACAATTTGGTTTATCGTCTAAACTGTTTTTTTACATCTACTTATCCTGTGTACTTAGTATTTTTTTACTGCAGCTAAGCAAACACTTCTGTACTTATTTACCTACCCTTTATCCTGGTATCCTATTTATCCTGAATTGTTCCAGAGGGTTAACAAAAGTTATGAATAATCAAAAATGAAATGAAATATGAATAATGAAAATATTTTGGATGAAGTTATGGGAGAAACTACCGAATATATATCTGTAGACACAGTGATAGAAACAGAACATAGTACCTCATATCCTGTAGAGTTCTTAAATTCTTTGAAATTATCTGGGGTGCCTTCTCATAAATTAAAATTAAAAGTAGGGGTTCCAGTGATGCTCATGCGTAATCTCGATGCCCCTAGACTGTGTAATGATACCAGGCTGCGTGTCACTCAGCTTGGGCGGAATATTATTACAGCAACTATTTTAACTGGCGCAGCAAAGGGTGAAAGTGTACTCATTCCTCGGATTCCGATTATTCCAACAGACCTCCCATTGCCATTTAAAATTCTTCAATTTCCTATAAGGGTTTCATTTGCAATGACCATTAATAAAGCACAAGGCCAAACTCTAAGGGTTGCTGGAGTACACTTGGAAAAACATTGTTTTTCGCATGGTCAGCTCTATGTAGCGTATTCCCGGGTATCCAGTGCTCAAAATCTGCATGTTTTTGCTCCCCAAGGTAAAACATATAATATAGTTTACCATTCAATTTTGGTTTAACAACTCATCGTATCCAGCGTTGTATCGCGCTTCTTAGATTTTCCCGTGGGAATGAGAAGTTTTCTTATAGTTGTGCTTTATTATTGTATATGGTATTTATGGTAATGCGAAAGTAACTCCGTCTGTCTGTTCACGCCTAAACGGCTGAAAGGATTTTGATGAAATTTGGTATGGAGGTAGTTTGAGTCCTGGAAAAGCAATGTTTTACCGCGGAAGAACTTCTTATTCCCACGGGAAAATCTATAAAGCGCGATATAACCGAATTCCACGCGGGCGAAGCCGCGGGCGGAAAGCTAGTAAGGTAAAGACAAAGACAAAGACAAAGACAAAGACAAATGATTTATTTGCACAAATATGGGTATTACAAAAGTTGTTTTATACATTTAATAATCCGCCATATTTACCTCAGTAAGGTATGCAAATATTATATTATAGGTATATTATTAATAAATAAAAGTACTGACTAAAATCTAACTTAGAAATTTTAATTTATTTAAGTATTTAATTAACTAATCATATTGATTTATATTTATCCCATATTTGCGTTTTTTTTAAATTGATTTTGGTAATTATTTATACGGTATTTTATCGGCGTCATCGGCTTTGGGCACCCAATTACCTGGGTTTTTATACACTGAGAGGAAAAAAAAGCCGGCGGAAAAAAAAACCTCCCAGGTTTTTAATCCCGTATTCCCTCACGAAGTTAAAGTTCATCGTTTAGAAATTCAGAAACCGAGTAGTACGCTTTTGTAAATAAGAACGTTTTAAGTGCTCGTTTAAAATCACAATTTGTTTTAGATTTGAGGGATTCAGGTAAATTATTATATATTTTTGGTCCCATGCAAAAGACGCTTTTATGGTATTGTTTTGTTTTTGACGCAATCGAACACAATTTTTTATTATATCTTTTTGATTTTAGGGTTTCATATTTATTTATATCTTTTTTTACCATTAAGGATATTTCATAAATGTACAGAGATGGGAGTGTCATTATTTTTAAATCTTGAAAGTGCGGTTTACAAGAATCTATCTGATTAAGTTGACACATAGAACGAATGCATTTCTTTTGAGCTTTAAAAACCGTTTGGATTCCCGTTGCGTTACCCCAGAATATGAGTCCGTATCTAAGAGTTGCACCCACATATGCATGATATGCACTAAGGACAGCTGTTTTGTTTACTATTTTTGATAATTTATATAATGCAAATGAAAATTTATTTAATTGTTTGCAAACATGTTCCATATGGGACTGCCATGTTAATTTATTATCTATGTATAGACCTAAGAATTTAGTTGTGTCCGTTTCAGATACCGTCTTTCCTTTATAGTTTATATTTATAGGTTGACCGTATGATACTCTATTTTTAAAAGTCATTATATTGGTTTTATCAAGATTAATTTTTAAATTGTTGTTATTAAGCCAGTCTATTAATGATTCTAGTGCATTGTTTATTTCGATTTCATAATTACTTGTGTTATTATTCGTAAATACAACTGTACAATCATCGGCAAAGAGTATCATCGGCTGTTTGATGACTTTAGGGAAATCATTAATGTAAATAAGAAAAAGTAATGGACCTAAAATGCTTCCCTGAGGCACACCATAAAGTACAGTCCTAGTATGAGAGTGGAATTTCTCCTGTGTGTTTGTTATATTATTGATTTTTGTAATTTCTGTGACTTGTTTTCTGTTAGTTAGGTAAGATTTTATTAATTTTAAAGCATTATCTCTCACTCCATATTTTTCTAATTTGTCAATTAATAGTTTATGGTCCACGAAATCAAATGCTTTTGTCATATCCATGTACAGTCCTACCACTTGTTTTTTATTATCTAAACTAGTCATTACTTTTTGCAAAAAGTTAAATACTGCTATATTAATTGATTTATTTTTCCTAAACCCTACCTGTTCATCTGCAAAAATAGAAAACTTTTCAAAATAGGAATACAAGTTATTGTGAAGTACTCTTTCAAATATTTTAGAAAATATTGGTATTAATGCAATCGGTCTATAGCATCCCATGTCCTGTTTGTCCTGTTTTTTAAAAATAGGCTTTATGATAGTTACTTTCAACTTGTCTGGATATGTACCTGTTTCAATACTTGAATTTATAATATAAGCCAATACAGGAGCTATTATTTTTGACACCTTTTTAATAATACTGGTACATATGCCATCATACCCCGTGCTGTTTGTATTATTTAAATTGTTTATAATTGTCGTTACTTCATCAGTGGATGTGGGTTTCAAAAATAGAGAGTTATAATGATTGTTACTAATTTGGTATTTTACATTATTAATATTAATGCTACAACTATTCTGAATTTGGTCAATAAAATATTTATTAAATTCTTGGGCAATTATTTGAGGGTCGCTTACTATAGAATCTCCTACTTTAATCTGTTCAATATCTTGTTTAGGAACGTTAATAGTGTTATCATTTATTATTTTTCATGTAGCTTTAGATTTATTATGAGCATTTTTAATGAAATAGTCATTTTGAGACTTTTGTGTTAACTTTATGATTGCTTTTAATTTTTTCGAATAAGTTTTAAATCTGTTTTTTGATACCGAGTTTCTAGATATTCTACATTTCCAAAGTAAAGATCTTTTTATTTTTGAACATTTTTTAATACCCTTTGAGACCCATTTAGGTCGTTTCTTAGTCGAAATTTTAACTTTTAATATAGGAAAACAAAGGTTATAAAATAATTGAAACGTTTCGTGAAATGTATTGAACGCAGTGTTAGTGTCTTTACTTAAATAAACATCTTTAAAGGTTAAATTTCGCAAACAATCGATGAATTTAATTACATTTTCAACACTATAGTCGCGCTTGTAAGCATACCAATGTGTAACGAGACAATTCCTTTTCACCGGGCACTGTAAGATCTGAGCTGTATGATCCGATAACGCAAGTTCTACTACAAATGATTTGCAATCTCTTATGTTGTGGGCAAAATTATCAATACATGTTTTACTACAAAGGCGTGTTGGTGTCTTTATGCATAGTTTAAGATTAAAATAATCAAACATTGCTTCAAATTCCGATGTTATTTTATTTCTTTTTAATATATCTATGTTAAAATCGCCACACACAACAACTTTTTTGTTTTTATAGCAGATCTTACTAAGTAAATTTTGCATACTATTGAAGAAGCAATCATAATCGGATATTTTATTTTTTGGCGCTCTATATACACAAATAATAATAATTTTATGTTCTATAAGTTCGATAGCACTACATTCTAATTTATTTATTATATTAAAAGCTTGTATTTCCTGTATGTTACGAAATTTGTGTCCATTGCGAATTAATATACATGATCCTCCGTTCCTATTATTTCGCAAACTGTACGATGCAAGAATATAGTTTGATATATTTAAAAAGCAAGTATCTGATTGGATCATGTTGTGTTCAGTAATGCAGAGAACATCAATTAAAATTCTTTTATCACTAAGATTGTTTAAGCAAACAGTCAACTCGTCCGATTTACTTATTAAGCCATTAATGTTTTGATGTAGTATGTTAATTTTTTTATACACGAAAAAAGTTTATACATCCGTCTGTTTGAGTTTGTTTTTCTTCTACGTTTGACCTTTCTGTTTGAGTACTTTTGTCTCTTTTTATGAGCTTCGTAACACTTTTTTTATTTTTCTGATTGAAGGTCAAAAACCTATTTTTGTAGTCTATATGTAATATTTGCCTCAAAAGTAATCTACAAATATTAAGTGTAAACTGTTTCCCTTTTGCAATAAATCGGTTGTAATCAAGATCTAAGTAATACGCGTGTTCAAGTTTCGTACATGCAAATTTTAAATCATAGTTTAATTTACGCTCATTTAAATATTTATTATACGGAACTTCACAAAAGATCACATTTGAGTTACTTTTGTCCTGGAGCCACTTGTTAACGCCAAGGCTAAATTTGTAGGGATTATTGTCATTTGTACCACCTATCACGATGACGTAATCATTTTTATTTAGGGACAACAACTCTTTGTTACAAGTATTTATTATTTCATGAATTGGAGCACCTGCCTTCCAAAAACAAGTCACCAAATATTTATCCCCAAGTAAACTCTGTAATAATTTTTGAATGCCGCGACCCTGCTGATCTGCTAAAATAATTACTTTATTTTTGTCATTATTTATAGTTTTGGGCTCAATATTTTTAGTGGAAACGGTTTTTCTTGTGGTATTATTATCATTTTGGTTTTTTAATGTAACTTTTTTTGGTGACATAATTATTTGTTTAGTTACTGGAGTAATGTGCAAAGGGGTAGCGTCCGACGGTGTACATGTATTATTTTTCATTTTATTTTGTAATGTCGATATTATAGGCGAATTTAGTCCTGATTTTGGAGATTTATTAATTTTTTTAGCTTCTGGGGTAACATGCAAATGATTGTCGTGAGAAGGGGACGCCTTTGAGGATGTACCTATATTGTTCTTTATTTTATTTTGTGTTCCTACATTTTTAGCGGAACTTATTCCTGTTTTGGGTGATAAATTTATTTTTTTAGGTTCTGGTGTAATATTAATTGGGGTTGTCAACGCGGAACTAAACACATCTTTTATGTCTTTTGCCATGGGACTGCTTTTAGAACTAGTCGTTTTTGGTTTTTTTCGTTTTCTTAACGAGAACGGTGTTTCGCAATCTTTTTCTTGACAAGCGCCAACTTTTTTATATATTTCGATAATTTTTTTAAGGCTTTCCATCTCTTTTTTTAAGCTAGAATTTTCCGAGTTTAAATTTTCAATTTCTAAGTGTGCACTTTGTAGTTCTTCGTTTAAATTTTCAATTTTGCTGGTCAGTTCCTGGGCATTAATTGGCTCATCTATGGACGTATTAGGTAAACTGATCATTGTTTCATTAAATAAATTTGTGTCTGACCTTGAAATATCGTGTAACGAACTAGACCTTTGTGGTTTTCTTACTGTAATATTTCCCGAATCCATCTTGATGAGAATTTAATTAATTTATAAATGTTTATCTATTCTTAAAGTTTTGTAATACTATTTTTGAACTACTGAGTTTATTGTTTCGATTTTATTTAAAAATATATATACTATAATATGAGGCGGCTTTTTATTTTATTTGTTGTTCTTAGATTATAGTTTAGTATGAAATATTACTATACAAATTATTAGCGACAAAATTTTACAAGCAATTTTATAAGCGATGATATTGCTTTGCTTTTCTTATAAGGCGTTATACGAAATATCGTTTATTTATTTACGCGGATCTATTTGGTTGCTCATTATTTTTCGCAGGCGCTTGAAGTTATGTTTTACCGTGTTTTGTTTACGTTGGCGGTTGGCGCTTACTCGTAGTTGACGTTTTTGAGGAATTTATTTTACTAACACCTTCACTTAAAAAATGTAAATTCTACAACAATAAATTAAACACAAAAGTATGTTATTGTTAACTCTGTTCACGAAAATCCGATAACACACACTATTTTATGAGTTCCTTGAAAATAGTAGGCACTTAATATAGGTGTTAAAGTTCAATATGTTGCACTTTAAAGTCACTTTGGAGTCCGCAATAAAAACACGAATTTTACTATTTATTACTTGATTGCCGCGCTAGATAACAATTGTCCGTTTAAATAAAGTCCTAATTATACTTTTAGTAATATATTTTATAACGAGCACTATCTATAAATAATAAAAATAAGTAAATAATTGCAGAGCTAATGTTACAACACTGACAGCTGTCAGCCTGCAGGTACATACATAACATCGGATAGCAGCAGTAAATTCAATTAAATCTAATCACAAATGATGCCCTAAACTCCATTAGATATAGTAACTGTGGCATCGAATAAAAAACGCTTTTTCAACGAATAAAGACGAAAGACCCTCATTTTCCATTTCCTGACGTAAAAATCCGGTAAAGAGCAAGTATCAATAACTTAATAAGAGCGAGGTGAATAGCAGTTTGATAATGTCGTAAAAGATCGTCGGCCATCTTGATATCGCGTAAACCTCTCAGGGGCTCCTCAATAATCCGGACAATAAAGAAAAATTCCAACCCCCTTTATGAAGAGGTAAGTCCTCGACAAATTGTGTCCAATGAGAGCTGTGGAGTAGCTGTTATCTTGTTTTTTTTTTGTTAAGTTATTATTATTTTAAGTACTGGACACTATTTCATTTCACAGTCTTCATGAGCTTATTACGTTTGGCTCTAAACATAATATCTGCATATTGTGTTTAGAATAAATATACGGACTATATAAAATGCAGCTGAAAACGTATTGTTACAATCCGCACTTGGCCAAACTATTCCTCCTTGTCACTTCCGTGAGGAGATCTGTATTCAGCAATAGGATACAAAAATGTTGAATAAAAAGTTTATATACTTTGGGGATATAGTGAACATACATGTTAAAGAAAGAGATTGGTTAAGCAAAGGAAGATTACCAAGTTCATTTTCTTTTTATTTGGATTGTCTTAGGAAACATTTATTGGTATTTACAAACTTTTGCTTTTCTATTTCCTAGAGGTACATTAACTTAGATGTTAAAGGTACCTAAGGTTTTGGTAGTTTATGTCGTATATTTCTAGCTTAACATGATGCCTGTATTAAAATCTACTATTTTATTTATTCGATCTACTAGAGAAAGAAATACCGCGATAGCATACATAAAAAAATTATTAAATGCGAATATTTTTAATTTTGTCATGTCATGTGAAACATCTGGTTTACATGCAAATATTTTGTTCTTTGCTTCCATACCATACCATCTCCACAACTTTCCCTGTTCTCCTTGAAGTTGCGCGTGTAACAGACGAGCGTGCAGGTAAGAACGCATAAGTGGATTGCCTTTCTGCTTTACATGCAAATATTTTGTGCAAACGTCCCGTTCACGTATCTTTATGCGCCCCATTTGAATTTCTGAAGCTGCGAGTATATTCGTATATATCTTTGATTTGCTTTTATGATTTATTTGTAGCTTTTATGATTTGTTAGGCGAATAACTTGACTACTTTTTAGAATAAAAAAAGACAAAAGAAAAAATGTAGTAATAATTAAGTAAGAATTTAAATACTTTTGTGAACTTTGGATTATGAACATATGAATTAGCCTTTAAGGCAAGCAATAATTTTGCGAAAACGAATTTAATTAAACGCCGGCATTCAATGAAGTGGCTAAATATTAATAGTTGGGAACTATTATTATTGGCTGCAACCCTTTTTGCGTCCCACTGCTGGGCACGAGTCTCTCCCCATTATTGGGGAGGCCTGGAGCTTACTCCACCACGCTGCTCCAATGCGGGTTGGTGGAGATGCGGGTTAGTGGCCAACCCGCTGTCGGATGTTTTCAAACCGCCCATAAGGCGTCTGACAAGGTTTAACGACTGTTATCTATCGACAACAACCGGGACCGACGGCTTAACGTGCTCTCCGAAGCACGGAAACGCGCATGAAATTTTTTGCCACTAGCGGTCACCCATCTCACACCCGACCGCGCCCGTTTGGCTTAGTTGCATAGATCGTTTGCGTTCTACGCAAACCGCCAGGCCATGCGCGCTTCGATTATTATTATTATTTTTAGGGAACTATTATTGGGGAAGCCTGGAGCTTACTCCACCACGTTGCTCCAATACGGGTTAGTGGAGATGCGGGTTAATACTAACCGCTGTCGGATGATTTGAAACCGGCCATAAATGTGAAAGTGTGTATGTTTGTTTGTCCTTCTTTTACGTCGTTGCTAGATTTTGTAAGATAATTTTAGGATATAATTAATTCTAATGAGAAAAAAGTTTAGCCCACGCGGACGCAACTATGGGCGTAAAGCTAATTTATAACAATTTAACTACCCGGATAACCAAGTGTTGCTCGGATAAAAATAATTGATTTTACAGCACCATCTGCTGAAGTAGCTCTCAATAAAAAAATGTAGTTTAAAAAATTAAAAAACGCGCTTTTGTGAAAATACGAACTAAAAAGTAAAAAAATAAGAAGAAAATGTATTTTACTGTAAAAAAAGCGTGGGGAGATTTTTGTTTTGTATATTATATATGTTTTTTAAACTACATTTTTTTATTGAGAGCTACTTCAGCAGATGGTGCTGTAAAATCAATTATTTTTATCCGAGCAACACTTGGTTATCCGGGTAGTTAAATTGTTATAAATTAGCTTTACGCCCATAGTTGCGTCCGCGTGGGCTAAACTTTTTTCTTATTAGAATTAATTATACCTAATAAATACATTTTTATTTTATTTTTTAGTTGGATTTTTATTCTCATATTATTGCATTGTCATCGGCCCTTGACCCCTATGCAAATTTTCAAGTTAACCAGACGCTTAGACGTGTTAAAAATATAAAACTTTATATTTGTTTCATTAAGTACCTTAGGCCACGAACTTATCAGCCGCCCCTCGTATATTTTATTTTATCCTGACGATCCTAGTTACGACTTTAATATAAAGTTATGAGATTATTGTATTGTCATCGGCCCTTGACCCCTGTGCAAATTTTCAAGTGAATCAGACTCCTAGAAGTAAGTGAAAATGAAGTTAAAAGATTCCGTTACATACATACGTCATACATACATACATACAGGTCAAGTTAATAAAAGCGTATTAAAAATAGTATTACATACTAGCCAATTGATGTCAGAAGAGTCATATTGAAACGAAGTTTTGGAACGAAGTTCCTTATCGCGCGTTGCGAAAGGGGGCTACACGGAAAAAACTCTTATGAAAAGTTGTCACGACATTATCTTACATATGTATAGTCTATGTATGATGGCTATACTGTGCCTAATGTATAGTCGAAGTGATGACTGTTATTACTATTATATGTTTTTATAAATTATTGTAAATAAAATAAAGGTGCTATGATAATTTTGTAAAGTAGTTTCTTTGCTATGTTGCTTAGTGGCCACTATTGGCCACCCATCCTACTTTTGACCGCACTCGACATTGTTTAGTTTAGTTTTTTATTTGTTAAGAATTTGTTAAGAAGCCGTGCGGCGTGCGCGTGTTGCTCTGCCTCTCTCTCTCTCTCTCTCTCTCTCTCATAGAAAGCAAGCCAGTTATTTTTGTTTCGTCTTTCTATTTCGCATTATAATAATAACAATAATGAATAATATAATATAATAAAATTTTCAATTCCTTCACTAATTAATCGAAAGGAACATCGTTCCATCCGGGTGTGACTCGACACATCTCAAGTTTTTTTAGTATAATATTTCAGTTTATTATTGCTGAAAATATGTTTTTTTAATGAAACCTAGCCACATCGATGTGTCTTCCCCGAAACCTCCTGCATACTAAATTTCATGAAAATATTTTGTCCTTAAACTTGTTGGGCAGTCCCGATAAACTAACTGAGTTAAACCGTTCCAAACTACTTATAACTATAACTTTATTGCGTAAGTTACTAAGTGTTACTCCATTAAATTAATATGTACTTAAAGTACGGAATGGATGCTCGTAATATAAACAGACATAGACCATCAATCGCCATAAGCACGGCAGAAACTGAATGACAATAATCCAGATATAAAAAGATCAGGCATTCAGCGGAGTGGATGATGGATCAACGGGATCCGCATCCGCTGGATCGCGCCATCCGTCAAGATTACGCGCCATTATACCTTTATTGAATACCTTGCTTGGAAGCAATTTTGGAACCCAACTACTTTCTATGCTTGATTATTTCCCACTTTATCGTTACTATTTATTTGAAGCGCGCATGGCCCGGCGGCTGGCGTAGAACGCAAGCGATCTACGCTGCTGAGCCAAATTGGCGAGGTCGGGTGTGAAATGGATGACCGCGAGTGGTTAAAATTCCTTCGGAGAGCACGTGAAGCCGTCGGACCCATTATCAATAGATAACAATCGTTAAACCTTGTTGGAGGCTTTCACATTTATACTATTAATAATATAAAGCTGAAGATTTTGTTTGTTTCAACGCGCTAATCTCAGGTACTACTGGTTTGAATTGAGAAATAATTTTTGTGCTGAGTAATCCATTTATCGAGAAAGGCTGTAGGGGCAAAAAACAAAAGTCCACGCGGACGAAGGCTCGGTCGGCCGCTGGCTGCAACCCTTTTTGCATTCCACTGCTGGGCACGGCTGGCCTGGAGCTTACTCCACCACGCTGCTCCAATGCTGGTTGGTGAAAATGTGGGTTAGTGGCCAACCCGCTGTCGGATATTTTCAAACCGCCCATAAGGCCTCCGACAAGGTTTAACGATTGTTATCTATTGACAACAACCGAGACCGACGGCTTAACGTGCCCTCCGAACGGACCGAACGGTTTCACACCCGACCGTGGCAGTTTGGCTTAGCTGCATAGACCGCTTGCGTTCTATGCTAGCCGCAGAGCCATGCGCGCTACTGCCGCCGAGCCATGCGCGCTTCTGCCGCCGAGCCATGCGCGCGGTCTCTATATTATACTCTGTTTTGATGGGCTTAAATGAAGCTTTCGTGTTTTATATTGTTACTAGCGGCCGCCCGTCTTCGTCCGAAGAGCGTCATGTTATATAGCTTATAGACTTCCTAAATAAATGGAATATTCAACAAAAAAAATTCGAACCAGTAGTTCCTGTGATTAGCGCGTTCAAATAAATAAACTTGAACTTTATACCTATATTATTAGTATATATTATAGCTTGGCTACTTAGAGCATCAAGGTATCGACTGGTATGACACCCCTTGGCGATGACGTATGCCGTGACGACGACACGTACCCGCATTAGAATTCATATGTTTAACATAAAATTTACACTTTTACAAAAAAATACACCTTTAATAATGACCAGACTAAGTCTTGTCTGCGGTCGCATGCAGTTGCGCTGCTACTACCAAGGTCGCCTCGTGTAACTCTGGCCGGCAACTGCAACTTTTCACCACCTGAATGTTATGAGGTGTGCACATGTACATTATTTTAGTGTGCGCACCATAGAGAGCGCTCAGTGTCAAGTATCAGTATGAGAGATTTATACAGATTTTTTTTAAATAGTTTTTTGTAATTGAAAGAGATGTTTAGATTCCTTTGCTAACGCTTCAAAAGCTTACTCAGATCAGAGCGCACTTCTTGAAATAGAATATCAACAGTAACTATGTATTGTGATAACTATTATTAGCCCGCACTCACAACTCAAAATAAAGAATAATAAAGCAAAAGCCTTCCGCAAATCTTGGCTAGGGCCTGCCGCCTTCATACAACGATCACCCACCCTCGGATGTAAGTCACCTGGATCCTCAACGCCCGCACGAGCTGCACGAGGCCTCAAACGGCTATAATAAGATTAGTTAAAGCCGTCCGTCTGGCCAAGATCCTTTAAGACGTTCGGCGCAACTAATAAACGCTAAGCGGGAGGCAAGATCATTATAATGTTATACGATTTACATTAAGTATTTTATCGGGATCACTTGACTAGATTCGGACCATTACATGGTCCTTCTTCAAAAGCTCTCACTGTCAAACAAAATTTTCATACCAATAAAAGTGTATTGGTATGAAAATTTTGTTTCACACGACCTTACTTAGTATTGTGTTAAAATTAAGACAGCATATTTGTATATGTAAGAAGCGAAAAAGAGCTAGTTATACGACCAAATTAATCATTGACTACATGTTAAGGTGACATTTTATAGAATCGAAAAACGCATCTGCTACTTTTTTTTTATACATCATCAGCTAAGACTATGAAACTCTAGAAACTACTATTACATTAATAAGGTCGTTTATAATCCCATTTGGTTTGCAAACCTCTAAAGTTACTTAAAAGCTAACCACTACACCAAGCTTAGCCTGTGGACGTATGCAGTTACTCCGAAGGTTGCCTCATGTATGTCTGGCTGGAACGAGTACACACTGTAACGGTAGAATCGGTGTGCAAATGTTTAAAATTGAAAGTTAAATTTACAGTTAATATAATATTGATTGACTTAAATTTATTTATCATAAATTGTATTATCTTAAATTAGTTACAGAATGTAAAAAATATAAGTTAACATAGTAATTAGCAGTTACTAGTATTTACAAATATTATAATTGTATAATGTCAAAATTTCAGTGTCAATATTAATAATGTCAATAATGATAATAAAAATAAAAAAACTGAACAAGGTAGAATTATATAACAATTGAAATTACAAATTACATCAACAAAAATCAGATTACATCATTCAAGAAATCATTTACATAATAATACTGCTTAGTCAATAACAATTCATATAATTCCTCTATGAATTTTTTAAAGCACAAATTGTTAAATCTTTATGGTAAATGAATAAATAGTCGTATTGCCATACAATATGCATTAATTTTAAAGATGGATGGATGGAATAATAATGTATGACAAATCATTAAATTACTGTCACAAGCATTAGTTGAGCCGCTAAAGTCTACATGTTGGGTCCAAACATTAAGGTGCACTCACACCGACGCTAGCTCGACGCGAGATTAGCCGCGAAGTAATGATGAGACTTTATTAGCACTGCGCCGCTTCTCCTAGAGCACGGGGCGGTTGTCCAATGGGCCGTGTTAAACGGTATGGGATATTTAGTGGAGTGTATTTGTAGGAAAATGAGTACTAGAAGTTCACCCAGGTCAGACAAATCCCCATAGAAAAGTCAGTACAACACAACTTTCGGTAATGATTCTGCACGGCAGATTTCCTCAGGATCCTCACTGAGAATTCCATGTAGATGAAGATTTACTGTACCGCACACAGTGCCCGAACTTCATTGGATGAAGGTCGATTACGAATCGATGTTGATAGCGGGCGCGCTCGTCCCCTGTAGCTTCGGGATTAAGAATAGAGCTACGGTATCCCCTGCCTGATCGTAAGAGACGACTTCCGGGGATGCGGACGGTAAGAGTGGGAGCTCGATCCGTCCAGCCAGCAGCCCCGGGAAGGACGGCGGTGTATGCGTGGCCGCATGCCGCCGTGAACACCTGAAGGTGCAGGAGAGCACATCTGCTCTCCCGAAGATGGGCCCGTTATGGGGCGCCGCGCGTGGAGGACACCGGTGCGTTCCTATGGAGATCCCGGAGTCCTCACAAACGTAGAGGCAGGCCACCGAGGGGGTTTTAGTGCGGTCAAATTCCACATAACCCGGTATCCTCTCCCAAGGTGTCGGGTACCTTTTGAAGGTTTCCCCCCCGATACCAAAAAAAAAAGGTCTTATATATAGGGTACTTACTCTACTACCATGTATCGGTTTATTAGTAGTCCCAATCGATAAAGAAATATCCAACCACGGGTTAGATACTTAAGAAAGGGTATCTAAAGAAATTACATTACTTTTCATGACAAATTTAAATCAACCTTTAAGTAACAATAATTTTTATAATTTTTTTGCGTCCATTTGCTGGGCACGGATCACTTTTCATATGAGGGAGGCCTGGAGCTTATTCCCCCAGGCAGGTTGGTATCGGGTCACAGTTAAATAAAATAAAAATAGCGAAGCGGACTTTACTGTAGGTTAATGCTCGGCAAATCCTAACATGGATACGGCGTCCACTTTTGACCACATTTTCATTATGAGCAGTTAGTTACTTTGAGTATAAGCAATAGCGTGTTACTCGCCAATCCACTGTTGGGCGTTTTTAAACCGTCTATAAGATTTCCGACTAGATGACCTTGATCGACAGCTAGCAAATAGGACAAAGCTTATATTGTTCCCCATGCGGCAACGCCCATACAATTTGCCAGCGGTCACCCATCTCAATCCCAATTGCGCCCCTTTAGTTTAGCTGTGTAGGTCACCTCCGTTATACACCAGCAGCAAGTATAAGAATGCGTATTTCATATTTGGTAAATCGTAGACATCGTAATGTTTTCTGTCGTGTGTCTCATACGATCAGCTGTCACGTGTGCCCATTATGGACCCATAGCCATACTGTTATCTTAATTATATATGTACTTTTTTTTTAAAAGAGTGCTGCTGGGAGTTTTTTTCCCGCCGCCTTTTTTCTCTCAGCTCAACATCTAGCCCAAACGGGCACCTAAAGGCGATGATCGGGAAAAAATGACATTCATTAAGCGAATATTTTGTATTCCTAATATGAAAAATAAATATTTTTGATTTTGATTTTGTCGGAACCACTGGACAACGACCGAGTGGTCTGCAGACGGCATGGTAGCTCACTTAAGACGCCGTTAAAGCCAGTTGGACAATTAAATCTACCTTCAATCGGAGGTAAGTGGCACGTGATATTGTGACCTCTAATGGCTCAGGACAGGACTGAGTCAAGGATTAGACTTGGTATTCACTTAGACGTGGTGCAAGTAATCTTAACTCCAAAGTTTAAGTGGATTTCTTTGTTAGTAGCAATTGATAACATTACGCTTGAACGTACACTGAAATGAAATGAAATGGGGTGTTAGTTGTGACAAGATGAATACTTTAGTTATAGGCATTATCACGAATACAATTTAATTAATATTAATAAATTATATTCCAGTCCACTATAATTTGTGTGCCAAGTGACAAAATGACAGTTACTTGAAAATGCGTTTCAAGTAACTGTCATTAAAACTGGCTCGGATAAAAACGATTGATTTTCTTGGTTTATTTTTAAGCAAAATATTCATTGGCTTAGTGTTACTTAACAAACATTTTGAAATACCTAGCTCCCAATAAAAAAAATTGTCACAAAAATAAAAAACGCAACATGCCTACTTGAGGTTTGAACCCGGGGCTCTAGCCCCGTAGTCAGCTTTCGTAACCATTTGACCAAGAAAGCTTTAATTTCATTGACGAAATTTTTATAGAGGTCTTTCATATCGACATTGTCATTTGTTTGAAGGGCGGATTGACGGTCGACATTTGATGGCTTTCTACGCCACAATATTATTAATATTCTCCAATAGATGTCAGTAAGAGTAATTTTATATTTAACGACATAAACATTAAATAAAACGACAAATTCTATGAATAAAAATTTGCTGGATCGATTTATCATCCCCGAAACCAGGGTACTAAATTTCATCAAAATCTTTGGAGCCGTTTCCGAGATTCAAAAAATATATTTAAGTAGATATATACAAGAATTGCTCGTTTAAAGGTATTAGATAGATACCATTGATTGTACACCATAAGGAAATATTATGTTGCATCCTTAAGAAAATTTTACGATATTTGATAAATATTAAAATTCAAACCCACAATACAATTAACCTTTTGCCCAATACAAACAGAATAAACAAAACACTTTTACGTAACATCTCTGACATCTACATAGATAGATCGGCTTCTCAGTAGTAATTAAGTCCTTATATGGCCATCCGAGTAATTTACAAGTGGCATTTCAGTATTGACAGAAGATTTAGAATTTAATTTAAAGATGCAAGAATCGCAAGACGGACTTCTATTATCGTAAAACGGATAACGTTTAACTTAAGTTTTGTGTAAAATCAGAATGGATTTAGGTAATTATATTTGTGTGTTATAGGTAATTATTGAAGCGCGCATGGCCTGGCGGTTAGCGTAGAACGCAATCGATCTATGCGACTAAGCCAAATGGACGCGGTCGGGTGTGAGATGGCTGACCGCTAGTGGCAAAAAATTTCATGCGCGTTTCCGTGCTTCGGAGGGCACGGTCCCATCGGTCCCGGTTGTTGTCGATAGATAACAGTCGTTAAACCTTGTCGGAGGCCTTATGGGCGGTGTGAAAACATCCAACAGTTGGCCACTAACCCGCATCTCCACCAATCCACATTGGAGCAGCGTGGTGGAGTAAGCTCCAGGCCTCCTCAATATTGGGGAGAGACCCGTGCCCAGCAGTGTAAAAAGGGTTGCAGCCAATTATATTTGTATATTTTGTAACTCCGTGCACCAACCCGCACTGGAGCAGCGTGGTGGAGTAAATTCCAGGCACGATTCTCAGTCGAGATTTAAACCCATTCGACGTTAAGAGTTCTGTAACGTCTACACACTACTAAACGGCAATGAACCGTAACACGGTATTAGTTAATTACTAGGCCAGTCATTATCGACACAAATAAAGGCAAACATCGCAAACGCGCATGTATCTACGAATCTTTTATATGTTGTTAGGTCCCCTAAGAGTAGTCTATATCAAAAATTGCAACCCTGAAAACCTTGTGCTGCCACCATGATGCTCGAAAAACTGCGAAATTTTGGCTCTTGTTTCAGTTTTTTTGAAAAAAGTACTTTAAGGAAGCGTTTTTCAGATATACTTGTCATATTATTTTATCAAGCTAACTAAATTTACTACAATTTAATCCCAACATGAGCTCTCTAGCTCTATTAGTTGCGGAGTTACAGCTGATCAAAGATGGGCATTTTTTTCCAAAACGTGGAAAATTGTCGGTAGGGGGGTTGTTTGCCAAGACATTTGCTGGCTAAACTAATGGTCCTAGAGTATAGCCATGAGAGAAAAAAATTATAAAAAAAATGAATTAGCTTTAATTTAATTCCAAAGTGGAGCCTCTAGGCCTCAACGTTTCAAAAATAATAAAAAAAACGGATTTCGGATAAATGATGAAAACGTTACTGAATGACGTGTGAGTATGTAGGTCTTTAAAAAACATGCAACATTAGTGGTGGTGAATTTGACATTTTAGATGTAACATGATGGCCTGGCCAAGATGAGTGAGACCCGGCCCGTCCAAAAGGGCCAAAGTCTAACCAGTCCTTGTGCTCAGTATTTTATTGTGATATTTTTCTATCTTTATTTGTTAAGTGTAATTTAATTCGAAACCATGTTACATCCAAAACGTCAAATTCACCACCACTAATGTTGAATGTTTTTAAAGAAATACATACCCACGTCATTCAGTAGAACGTTTTCATCATTTATCCGAAATCCAGTATTTTTATTTTTTTAATTATTTATGAAACGTTGAATCCTAATTCATTTTTTTATAAATTCTTCTCTCATGGCTTTACTCTAGGACCATTAGTTTAGCCAGCAAATGTCTTGACAAACAACCCTACCGACAATTTTTCACGTTTTGGAAAAAAAATGCCCATTTTTGACTAGCTGTACATCCGCAACTAATAGACCTAGAGAGCTCATGTTGGGCTTTAATTGTAGTAAATTTAGTTAGCTTGATAAAATAATATTACATGTATATCTAAAAAACGCTTCTTTAAGGTACTTTTTTCAAAAAAACTGAAACAAGAGCCAGAATTTCACAGTTTTTCGAGCACCATGGTGGAAGCACAAGGTTTTCAGGGTTGCAATTTTTGGTATAGACTACTCTTAGGGGACCTAACAACATATAAAAGAATCGTAGATACATGCGCGTTTACGATGTTTGATGTCGATAATGACTGGCCTATAATTGATATATTTATATTATATTACTAGCTAACCCGGCAGACGTTGTCCTGCCTTAAAGTATCAGTAATAAAATACCTAATATTGCGACTATAAATTGAGATGTAAGCTATTCTATCTTTCAAGTTGAATCAAACTGCACACGGTGTGCAAATTTTATTAAAAAATGTTAAGTACAATATATACAGGTACAGTAATGGCCGTTGTTGGCGGGAGCTCACAACACGTGTTTATTTACATGAGATCACTTAATTAACTGAGAGTTAAAGCTGTCTTTGTCGATTAATAAATTGTAAATAAATAATTATTTCACTGGAAATTAATGATAAATTTACGATGACAGATGAATTTTTTATATTCTAAGTCATGACAAAATAAAAATAAAAAGTTTTTAATTAATAAATAAAAAATAAGGGTTGATCATAGAGGGGTGAAAATTTAGGGTTGTATGTATTTTAGTATGATGTATCATAAAAAAATAAAAACAAAAAATTTTGTCCAAAAAAATAAAATAAAAATTTAAGGGTGGACCACCCTTAACATTTAGGGGGATGAAAAATAGATGTTGTCCGATTCTCCACCTTAGCCGATATCCTTGCAAAGATTCACGAAAATCGGTCGAGCCGTTTCGGAGGAGTTCAATTACGCACCCCGTGACACGAGAATTTTATATATTAGATCAGTGGTTCCCAAAGTTGTCTGAGTTACGACCCATCTAATATAAGTTTACCAACTCAGGACCCACTTCTAGGTAATTTTACCGTTACCAATATGAATAAATAGGACTTTTCAAATACCAAAGTTTTAATGCAATTTTTTTAATACTTAATTCAATAATTACATCAAAAACGTTATTTCAATGGTAAGGGTGACCATTTGGGTTTTGACATCAATTTCAACTCGAAATACTTTTATTCGCAGTGAGTTTGATAAGTCCAATTTATTTCGGTACTTAGTTCTAATGTTCACCATATTAGAAAATCCGGCTACACATAGGAATGAGGTAGGTAGTAAAGTCCTCCTCGACTTTTATGCTTCATTCAAATTGATGAACGGATGGCTCGGTCGGTTGGTGTGTCGTTCTACAGGCAAGGCCCACTCAATATTCGCTCGCGACCCACCAGTGGGTCGCGACCCATAGTTTGGGAAACCCTGTATTAGATTTTATTTGAATGGATTAGCAGGTGGCAAGGATAGGTAAGTCTTGTCTGAGGTCGTATGCAGTTGCGCTGCTACTCCGGAGGCTGATGGTCGCCTCATGTAAGTCTGGCCAGCAACTGCACCTTTCAACTGGGACACTATAAAATTGATTCACGGCACAAGTGGGTGAAGGTGGTACTTCCCCGGGCAGACCATATAAGTTCTACCATCTATATTTCTTAACACAACCACCATATTTCATTATTCCGTGACACAATATTAATAATAAAATTCTAAATTGTTTTGTTATAAGACTTATAAGGTAGCACCATCTACTTAATAAAATGGACTAAAAGAACCTTACTTACAGGTATCTTCCAACATTTTCCTCACATTTATTTTCCACCTGTTCCTACAAAGAAATAATTCAAGCGGCTATCCGATTTCTATAGAAGCGAGCTATTGTCGCTAGAAAAACGTGGCATTTCCCTCACAGAGGCCCATTGTCCACAGGTATTTGGGAAATTAACTCGGTCTAGACGTCGACGGTCACATCGTGCCGTCTTTAAAATACCTTGTAGAAGTAAGAGATAAAGTTTTTCTAAAAAGCTTATTGTTCTGTGTGAAAACAATTTGCTGATTATCTTTTCAAATTTAGAAGCACAAATAAGAGCTTTGTATGTATACAATGTATAGTATTTTAGAAAAATATAATGATCTAATTAACACGCTTTTATTTGTAGATGGTAGGTACTAGAATGGTTCGGAGCGATAAATATGACTGAATTTGTTTCTGCCTTAAATAATTATATTGTGTTTTAGTGGAAAGATCGCCTACCTATGTAAAGAAATTATCATTCAGAGCAACGTAGTGGTGGAACTTTTAGGTCGAAATTTACTTACATCTAAGTACAAAACTCAAGAGCATTCCTCTGTATAATCGTAAATCCAAGGTCACGATGTACGTTCAGGATAAAATCTGACGTTAAAGATCCAATTTTAGTCTAATTTCATAACTGTCTGTAATTCGGTCCAACCTAATATGAATAACAAAAGTATGTAACCTTTTTTGTAGTACCCATATTTGCGCAAATAAAATATTTTTCTTTCCTTCATTCTACTTAGTAGATTTCAGTCAATGATGCTTTAACGCGGGCAACGTCGAGGGAAATTATTCGGTTTCCATATTTTTCATACTAAACTAAATTTTACTCCTAAACTTACCATACATATTTAATTAAGTGTGAAATACGTAGTGTGGCGTATGCAGTTACGTTGAAATCTGTTTTAGAATAATTGTTATGAATGTAGTTTGGCGACTTCCTGACAATATGCGCCCCGTTGATTTGTTGAGTGCACTCGCACAGACTAAAGCAGCTCTACAGAGAATACGTTGTAAAATAAAAATGCGTGCAAGCCAGTTATCATAATTACGTAAATACGTAATTGAATCAGGCGTTATTTGCAGAAATCTATTATTATACAGTTTGCTTAAAAATACTTAGCAACAATCCGCAATCGAAACGTATGATAGTATATACTTGTTTATGCAGTATTACCTCCCTCCCTAGTATGACTCCCACTGCGTTCACACGGAGGTAAGTTTTGTCGGGTCTTATTTCTGTCTGATCTGAAAAAACCGAACGTTGTGTTCACACGGCGCTGTCGTATCTGACTGTCTCGGATCCGGGTGTCATCGGTGCCTGTGTGAACGCACGATTCGATTTTTTTGCAGAGCAGCGCTACGTCAGTCTCTGTCTTTTGGAAGCGATGGACGCGAACACTATTGCAATATTATATTGGTATTATCGCAGTCAGAGGCGTCATAGACTTCTTCTAGGTGGTGGTTAAACCCAATGGTAAAAAGACGATCAACGCTTGGTGCCTTTAAAACGCATGTATTAGAAATACTATGTCGCCAAATCGGATGTCAACTTGAGTAAGATTAGGGTTTTTTGTCGGATCTTAAAACCGAATGCTCGTGTGAACTCTAGCATTGAAATACTATTGCCACTGACCCGGATCCTACAAAAAATCAGTTTCGACAGAGTAAGACACGACTCCGTGTGAACGGGGCGTCCCTAGTATGACTCATACTAGATTCAGGCGTGCTTAGTTACTCGTAGATAAGACTTTGGCTGTAGATGTCACACTCAGCACCACGTAGTCTGCATAGTATCAATATCGTAGAGTATAACAGGTGTTGGTGGTAGTACGTATCTAGCTGTATATTTTAATGTTGCATGTACCTGTTTTCTTTGCTGTATAAGTTTAGGATAATGGTGGCCTCATGGAAACTGCACCTTTCCACCGAAACACTATTGAAGTGCTCTTTCGTCGAAGGTTGAAAATAATGTTCGTATCTAGTAGGGTTCGTATTGGGCGATGCAGGGAATATACCAATGTGTTACACACGATATCATCTCAATTCTGAGAAACAATACTAAGAGCATTTGTGAAGCACTTTAGCTTCATAGTACATCACAGAACTCACTCTTTTAAGATGCTCGGATACATTCAGGAGATTTCACCTGCGATGTAAAGAGCAGAGAACTGTGCCTGTATAGATATCCTCTGCACACGTAGACTCCAATTACCAAGCCGAAGTAGGCATCAAAATCACGTGTGGGTTTTTACAACTCTCCACAGTATATCCGGCAGTAAATAAGCGAAACAGGTCGTGTCATTAGTTGCTACTGCGAGGTCAACGGTTGCTTCATTTGTGTGATCAGCAACCGCACTTTTCAACTGAAAAGAATATAATTGTTTTAAATTCTTTTACGACACAAGTAGGCACTAAAGTATGTGTCGATTTTTAAAACTATGTTTAGTCTATGGCAGTGTGTCGCGCAGTAAATCAGCGAAACAGCTCGTGTCGGGTGTCGCACGCATGCTCCATGAATTAGTGCTTCCGCTGACCGGTGTTCTGTTTATCACCTTTTCGCTTTATTTACGCGTTTCGTGTCCGACTCCGCTTTGGTTGCATAATGCACGAATGATCGGCTTTTCATTCAAATTTCGGACCTTGGTGCCTGATTTATTGCTTTTTCATGCTAATAGATTGTTCTAAAGTTTGAAGAGGTTTTAATGGTTTTGTTTATATAATAACTGATGTATCAAGTTTTGGTATAGAGTTAAGGAAGTAATTTGTACATAGTTGGTTTTTTGTATTTATATGGTGGACAGATGAGTATGCAGGCCACGAGTTGTTTTAAGTGGTAAATGCAGCCCATGGACATTCTATACTTCAAGCAAGCCGGAGTCTTGCCTAAGGTCCTATGCAGATGAGCTGGTCCTCTGGGGGTTGATGGCCACTAGCCACCTGTTGTAAGTCTGGCCGATTTGAATAGTATGGAATATTATTAACACTCACATCAAAGAATCCTCTGGCATGGTACACGATACCTTATAATAATTCTAATTATACGACTAGTACATGTATTTAGAGAAGTAAGCTAGAAAAATTGCAACCATTTTGTAAGGTTTTTTTTTATCTTATGTCACATTATTGGAGTACCAAAAGAAATAACTTGCCATCCACTGGACTTCCATCGTCTAAAAATTTCAATGATTTTTGTAATTTTTGAAGCTGGAATATTGATTATAGCTGATATCAATTTCAAGCAATTTTTTGAGGAGTGCGTTCTTACACTAAACATTATTTCAAATTGACTGTTTATCAATTAACATGAGGTTTAAAAAACTAGTTAGCTATTCCACTGATGTACCGTAATATAAGAGAGTCATCCTTTGATAAATGATTTTTGATTTTTATTTCACTTCTGGGAATACAAGCAATACAATACGTTTATAACTTACGATACTTATGGATGAGCAGTTACTGTCCCAGTATCATAAAGCGGAAAGCAAAATAGAAACCGCAAATATAAACAGGTATCTAAGTTATACGAGTCCACATTTGGCTGTTTTCCAGGCCTAGGATGATGTCGCCAATAACAACCGTATTGCCTACGACATAAGGTCATCGACTATAAGCTATTAAATTATAGCACATACTCAACTAGCTAGAAATGATCATTACCATGAGTAAATATACTGTTTATTTATTGGTCAGATTTTAATGGGTTTCAATTATTTATAAACGGAATCCTGTTAACCCAAATGAGAAAATATAATTTTCTAATGATGTCTATTCAGTACAGCATTTGTAAAATCCACATACAATAATTTTCGAAGCATAGGGGCTATAATAGCCGAGTAAGCACATCGAAATTGTGGACTAAGTCAGCCTGGGTTCAAATTTCCAAGCGCAAATTAATTCATTTATTTCGTTTTCATAGGCGGATAAAACATTTTAAATGGAAATCATTGTAAAATTTATTATATGACTATGATTTAAAATTTCTATGGCGAGGGACTATTGTTTTAAACTATACAATTCTCACTGTGAGGGAAGACCTGTACCCAGTCGGATATCTAAAAGGCAGACATGAATAAAGCAAGCCAAAATTTACACAGTACAAGAAAATTTTCTACGTAGGCACTTACACTTAAGAAATTCAGCTAGAAGTTTTGGGTGGTCAAGGAGTGGACCGGAAGTACCCCGGGACAGGTGGCGACGGAAATGGCGGCGCTTCCGGTGGCTGCCATTACAGCGAGAGGCTTCGAAGGAAGAGGTTTGAACAAGGCGTCAAGTGCTGTTAAGCATTGTGGGTGTTGTGAGCTCGATGTTTATGGAAAGAAAATAAATTCCTACAAATGTGCGGAATACAACTGTTACAATAGAACGTTTTATGACAAGGGTCTTCAGGTGTAAACAGATATATATAGACTACCTATTTAAAGATCAATTCAATTCAATTTATTTTATTTGCAAGAACATAGTGTACATACATAGGTATACATAGTGTGCATACATATAACAATATTTCCTTATATATCCTACCCATTCGGGTGTGCAAAATAATTATTTAAAAAGTTTATACTACGTTGAATGAAAACAATGATATTTTTAATTTTTTTGTATTACATTTGTTCTAAAATTGTACATATTTTTGAAAGATTTAAATACCGAAATAGTTACAGCTACGAAGCTTGGTCGTAAAAACTTAATAAGATGTTTCAAAAGTTTAAATGAATGACCGAAACAGAATTAAATTTTAAAAAGGTAGGTAAAATGTGACAGTTAAACATAATTTAGTTGATATTTATTGTGCAGCAATAAAAGTAGTGATTACAGTTATCTGCAGTCGTTGCGAGTCTGCGGCGGAAACGTTCCTCGTTTGGCAGCCGCGCGGGCCGAGCTTACTCAGGTGTGGAGGCGCCTTAAGGAATATGTTTTAAAATCGGAAAACAAATCTTATACACCAACTCATACATGGAAAACGTTCGACCTGAAATTAGGTGTTATTGTCTGAAGTCATATGCAGTCGTGCTGTTACACCAGAGACTGAGAACGCAACATTAACGTGACTGGCAACTGCAACATTCCATCAAAACAGTAGATTAACTTCAAGAAATCTGTGCAATGGTGGCAGTTCTCTGATCAAACCACTCACTATCATTCTATAATCAACTGCCCAGATCCTGGTATACACCTACAATTTTGAGAAAATTAATGCCGCTTATTTATAACTTTCACAGCATTTTGGGCAGTGGTCTGAGTTCTTATGGAAAAAATGGGTGCGGCGTTTGAGTTTGCTGGTTCTATATTTAAGATAAATAATACTGTTTTTAATTTTTTTAGAAAGGATGACCAAATGAGAAATAAAATTCAGCGTAAGACGATAATTAAGTTGCTGTTTAACGTACGTAACGTAACGTACAGCGATAAAAGTTTGGCAGCCGCGCGGGCCGTGTTTACTCAGGAGTGGGTCGTCTCCACACTTAAGAAACATTGTTTATTAATATCAATGGAAACCTACATCCTACTACACCATTAGAAAGATTGAGTCGATTCTGAAATTGTTTGCGGTTGCATTGCTACGTTGGAGATGAATTGTAGCCATTGTCACTTTGGGTGGTAATGGCACCCGCAAACACAACAGAATTGCTTCAAGTAAAAATGGGTGCGCGTTGGTGTTCACCCATGCTTACTTCTTTGCAAAAACCCTTCTCTACTATTTATCTACAGAACAAGCTAAAAATTACAATTACAATTTATGCAATTCATAATCTTCAAAAACGAATATACCTACGGAGCTAAAATTCTTCTTTCGTATATCTCTTGGGAAATAGAAAAAAATCGGCCAAGTGCGAGTCGGAGGGCAAGGGTTCCTTCCCTTCGTGCGTGATCGATCATCTATAAAAATCACATTTATTGTACGGGAGCCTCCTTAAACATTTATTTTATTATATTTTTAGTGTTTGTTGTAATAGCGGCAACAGATATACATCATCTGTGAAAATTTCTAATGTCTAGCCATCACGGTTAATGATATACAGCCTGATGACAAACAAACGGACGGACAGCGGAGGCTTAGTTATAGGATCCCGTTAGCATCCTTGGGATACGGTACCCTAAAAATACCATAAAATAAAAACTAAAACACCTACCATATTAAAAAGTCAAAAGATATCTATTATGTTCCAACCCTGTATCCACTTCTATTATCGAACTCACTGCTTTCACGCTCAAACAATTTACCCTCCAAACAGGGAGTCACAAACAATATAAATTTTACAGTAGAGTGCAAAAACGTATCTAAATTGCGAACACGTGTAATGTACGCAAGGGCAATAAATAAGCGCACGCAGTCTAGACTGTATCTTAATCTAGAATACCTGACTCACTAGTCCAGCGCCCTTGTATTGTCTTGGCTACATTGAGGTTCTAAGTTTGGACTCGCTATTCTGATTTCCTCCACTAGTTAGAACAGCATGCAAGCTTCAAGCCTACCTAGTTACTTGGGGAAAATCCATGCCCAGAAGTTCGATGCACAATTGTGGCAGTAAAACTATACAAATAAATAAAATTGGAGTGTCTGTTTGTTATACTAAAATAACTGCTTTTTACTACATGCATGTGAATACGGAACATATACCAAAACAATAGTTTTTAAAATTTTTGTCTGTCTGTCTATCTGTCTGTCTGTTTCTTCCGGCTAATCTCTGAAATGGCTGGACCGATTTTGATGGGACTTTCACTGGCAAGTAGCTGATATAATAAAGAGTAACTTAGGCTACTTTTATTTAAGAAAAATTCTAAAACCAAAGTCCACGCGGAGGAAGTCGCAAGCGGCCGTTAGTCTGACATAAAATCAGTAGGTATGACCTTTTCAAAAGAAATTGACCAACGGTTCTATGAACCCGTAAAATGGCATATCCACTGTATAGGTATATCCGTGCTCATAGGCGGGCGGGTCATGATTGCTCACCTCCGACCACCTCTCGCCTGCGACAGCTTCCGATATCAATCACGATGTTCAGCGCCAACTGCTTGTTATATATTGTTCATAGAAACTGTAAAACGAAACACTTTTAGAGGTGAATGCTTTCGTTTCGAAGCTTATATGGAACCATTGCAAAGGAAGCATTTTATGTGTGAAAGCCTGTAGTTTTTATAGCTTTTTGCAATGGGTTTTGCACGCTTTTTTAATTAAAAGTTCATAAAGAAATTGTTTCAAATTATTTGACCTTTTTTAATGCAAACTCTCATTGCCCCACTCTAAGAAAGGGAAGATACGACCACACCCAGACCGAGAACAGAAGTTGAAACTCATCATTCCAATGTCTGTTTCACCGGGAATTCAATAGAGGTGAGACGTACTAGGCAAAACGCGTACTGAGTCTTGCGAGTACGTACGCGTCCACAAAAATACTAGATCCAAAAACTAGGTCCACGAGTATTTACGAGTACGGGATTCAACACGTACACAAGTGATTCCCGTAAATGCGGGTCTTGCGAATACGTACTAATTTTTGTAGTTTGAAGAGTATCGAAATTGTACGACACGACACGCTAATGTCGGATGTAGCGAGTGTTCCAAAGCAAGTTTGGTCTAAAAAGGTACATACATTGGTAGGTACATACCTAAATATTGATACTTTAATTCTGTTTCTTACGATACGATACGACTAAACATTAACATTTTCACTTCCCTTCGTACTTCATATGGTCTACAAATTTAAATATGGAGAAATGGGAATATACATTTATGTACGTAACGTAACAAGAAAATGTATACACGAGAATACTTAACAAATTGGATAAAACGACTTCGGTATATTAGTATATAGATTTTTACACTTTCTTTTTTTATTCTAATATAAATAACGATTTAATTTACACTCTGCTTTATATTCACCCTTGTCCTCAAAATGGTCCCATGCTACACTTTTCTTCGGTGTCATTGTTGAAATATAATCTTATACCTAAATACAAAGTTTTAAATTAACTATACTTAACACTTACTACACTAGAAGTCTCAAAAGATTTAGTTCACAAAAATTGTCTCACAAAAGTATCCGTTTATCACATAAAAAATTCACTACTTAACATTTTCTGTAACCGTAACTAAATTAAACGAATGAATTCTAAGCATAATGGGCATAAAACAATTATTGCAAGCCGAGTGCACCGCACTTTCTCAATTGGTTTCGGATGAGAACTGTTTGTTTTTAAAATTGCTAATTCGAAGTAAACCAAAAAGTAGCATCAAATCAAAACAAAGAATTTTGTCAAAGAATAGCCTTATTGCGTTTTATCTAAGTGTTATTTACGCAAACAATAACTCGCCCCTAATTACCGGAATCCATCGCGACTCGACGACTCGCATTACCCGAAGTGCGGCGACGTCTTCCGATTACTTCCGAACGCGCGTAGGCAAGGCAGAGTCCTCGTACTCCTAAAGACTCTATACGCTAAAAGACGCGCGGGCGGGAACGCGTACTTACGCGTACAGGTCAAAACCTATTCCAAAAACCTATTCCAGTAAATACGTCTCACCTCTAAAATTCAACTCTGGACGTAGACCCTTGATTGGCAGTCGAGCATGGTAACCATTACGCCACCAGATGTATAGATGGTATGAAAATTAATTCAGAGAGAAGGAAAAATGAATTGACCCTGGGTTTCATAGTTATGACATAAAATGGTTATGACATGGCATCAGCATTTTTTTAAGACTTCACTTGACGGGTTAATTGATGCATACATTTCAGGGATAGGAAACACAAAATGAAAAACTGTTACTTTGGATGGGGTTTGCCCAAATTTTATGTAAGTAATAAAGAAAAGGGCAGCGATGGTCGAGCGGTAAAAAACCGCGGTCTTCGACGCGACCAATACCGGGATCAAATCCTCGGCGCGCACCTCTGACAAAATAAATTTGTAATGTGCGCATTTATCGCTGTTCCACGGTGATGGAAAATATCGTGATATTTAATTGATTACAATGTTTCCCATTCGCCGTGCATGCTTGAGAGAAATTCATAAATTCTCGAAAGCATGACGTCCACCAATCCGCACTTGGCCAGCGTGGTGGACTATGGCCTAAATCCCTCTCACTTGTGAGGGGAGACCTGTGCCCAGCAATGGGACATAAAAAAGGTTGAAAAAAAAACTATTCCATTTTATAGTTTTATAACTTTTGAACAATGTTTCTGTGCGAATTTCTTGTTCTCTATAGACGAACTCATCTAATATAATATTTTTATCAAACTGTTAATTTACATTTTATTTTTAGAAATAGCAAATTCCATTTTTTCTAAGCTTTTTGAACTTAGTTTTTAAACGTAGCGTGTGGGCTCCTGGATAGCATCACTTAGAACTTCCAACTTGGAGGAAGTTTTAAACTTTTTCGTTTCAGATTTTTCATTAATGTCCGCTGAGCGACCTGTAATTAATTCTCCTGAGAAGCCTAGAAAGAAACTAGATGTGCCCTGCGATTTTACTCATAGCGTGGTATTTTATAGCTTAAATTAAAATCATCCTCGGTAAATAGATCTATCCATGAGCGTACCGAGGGGTTGGGCAAAGGGGGGCAGCTGCACCCCTGGATCAAGGTCCAGATTCAGGGATTCAAGAGTCCCAAAAGATCTCCCAAACGAAAAAAGAAACCTATAAAGAATAAGCTAGATATGCTACTTCCTGCTGTTTTCTGTGTATTTAATATTTTGTGTGCGTGTTTGCGTGTAACGTGAAAGTAAAATTTACGAGAAATACCCAGCTTAAAAAAATGCTCCCCCCCCTCTGACCAAGAACCTGGATACGAACATGGATCTATCTAAATCAAAAATTAATTTTCAATACGAACCAGTAGTTATGTTCTAAAATGATGAAATGATAGTGTGAATGAAGTGATCTTGAAATGTTTTGAAATGAAAATACGAAGTAATTTCAAGCATGAAATTCATAAAAATTTTAAACAATGAAGTCAAAAAATAAGGAATGGAGAGAACAACGAGCGTCTGCTAGATGAGTTGACGACAACATGCAAATAAAACCGTTTGAACTTTGCAATTTACAATCGAAAAAGTGTCGAACAGTCGGATGGATTGAAACTCAAACTCAAAATAGTTTTTAATATCTTAACACGTATACATGACATAGGTAAATTTATGACCGTCTAAATTGACGACTGAAAATAAACTAGAGTGCAGTGTAAACCAAAATTTACTACAAAAATTTATCCACTAAGTACTACGACGAATCAAATATGCTCAACCTGCGGCAGATCCACAAAACTATAATTTGCACAAAACAATTCACAACCGAAAAAGTAAAGCTGAATCCGAAAATGAAGCGAAATGTATACGAAAAATGTTTCCACTTTTTGCTCTGAATTATGTTTTTTAAATTTACGACAGCCTAAAATGCGAGGAGCTTTAAAATCTTGTGCTATCGTTGGCTGCGAGCCCAACTACCTGTGCAGTAAATAACGCAATCTGAGCCCCGAAGCCCCGGTTATTAAAAATGTCGCAGTTATATTTACAGTTATTTACGACTGGCCTCCTAACGATTAATGTCATCCATTTTTAGATAAAAGTATGAAAGTGCAATTTTATTTATAGAGGTTTCAACGCACCTATAGGGTGTGTCTCTAGCTGATAATACATGGTCTTGAAAGAAGTCGAAAATGGCAATCAGAAAGTTTCGGGATATTTAAAAGATTAAAAGATATTTTTAAGCCATACTTTAATCAAACTGATTTTTTTTGCGTTTCTATGTTGTTTGGACATATGTATGATTGTGTAATGTATGGTCTACAACACTTTGAAACTTTCTTTGTAATGGATGGGAAATCCACTGGAAAATTATTATTGATAAACTATTATGTTAGTATTTAAATTGTTGATGCAAAATATGAAGTAGTTTCACATACTAATTCCTATCTCTCAATTTCATCATTTAATACTGAATTTCCATTCATTATTCTGATACATTGGTAGCTTACTTCCTACTGCCACAAATTTATGGAATTCTGGGATTCTAATAAAATGTTTCTTTTAAAAAATACAATTATTTTGTGAGATATAACTGTATATTTATTTAGGTGTGTCAGTTTGTAATAACACACCTGAATTGTTATGGCTGAACGTAACAGTTATCGTTGCCGGCCCATTACCTTACTTACCGTTGTAAAATGTCAGTATAATGCAGAATATAGCCAGTTACAATTCTTTTAATTTAGTTTTAGTTTAGTTTCTTAGACTCATTTTTAACAGCAACTATTAAAAAGTCACAGTTAACAACAAGAATTTAACGAATGACTAAATAATATAAAAATAAGAATCATAGTGGAATGTGAATGATTCCGACCTTAAATTATATTTTTGCTAAAAACAAATTGATATTTTATCACAAGGTTAAGTAGATCAAGTCTGTCCGCTGGTTTTTGACGTGACAACGTCTTATAATACGATGGAGCCGGCTGCACGCACGAAAAAACATGACTCATGCGGCGTTACCTTGCTCTGAGGCGTTCCATTTAAGGCTTGAAGTACAAGCGAGAGCGCGGAACGAGCGACAAAGAGGCACAATCGGCCTCCGCGTTCGGCAGCGTTCGACATCTGTCTGAGTGAGCGATGCGTCCGCGTGGACAGCTGCTATACAATAATAAATTTACATGTTTTCGTCAAGTATGAAGTGCAGTGAAAAGTGAATGTGGTGTCAATTGTTTATAGCAACAAGTATTTTCTTATGACGTTGTCACGTTCAACTATCGTCAGTAAACCGACTTTACGGACAACCGATTTTTTTGGTTAAAAAAAATAACGAAATCAGTTCTAAAAGAAAAAAAATACTCATTCTAATAAACAAAAACTTACTCATTTACGCGGCAATTTGAGAGTATTCTTTTTAGGTAATTTGATTGCATATAAAGGTACAATTCCCGATAAAATAAAACACGTCAGTGTGTGTATTTAAAATCGCTGATTCACCGTTACATAAAGCCATCCGCCAGACAACAAGCCTACAAGGGCCGATAAAGACACGGGAGGGCGCGTTAAGCCAGTCATCTTGTTTTTGTAAACAACCGGTAGAGGTGCTACGGCGTAGCGCGTAGACCTGAAAATCGTCGGTCGACCTTGCTGATTTCTGTAACGATTACCTCAGGGAAAGTAAACAAGTCAAAAAGGGCAAACTGTATTGCTACGACGGCGACGTAGCTTTTTTGTAAGAAAAATAAATTTGATTACTGTGTTTTTTCTACAATTTATTGTGTATTTGTAATTCTTTGGAAACCTAGGGGAAAAAGTACTCGGCATCATGGGAGAGACACAGTAGGGCTATGTGAGATTTGTATCGCACTGAAGCCTACTGAAGGGCCTACCTTAAAGCTTGGAAAGGATTCCGGGATTTTGTCGTTGTTGTCGATATACTATAGTCGTTAAGCCTTGTCGGAGGCCTTATGGGCGGTTTGTAAACATCCGACACTGGTTGGCCAGTAAACTGCATCTCCACCAACCCGCGTGGTGGGGTAAGCTTCAGGCCTCCCCAATAAGGGGGGAGACCAGTGCCCAGCAGTGGGACGCAAAAAAGGGTTGCAGCTATATTATAGGGACGTACTATGGGGCCTGCAAACTCTTTTTCTGTATCATTTCGAGAAAAAGAAATTTGTAGTTCAACTGAGTTGATACCGTTGAACTATTGGTTTATTGCCCGTGGCAGTTTGGTGAAAATATAAGATTGTCAAACAAGATGATGAATTCTCTTTAAAAGAGAAATGTATCAGCGTGTCGACGAAACGAAAGTTCTGTTTGAAGAGAGAACTTTCCATTGTGCCTATTCTGACCAAACTTTCTGTATCTGATAGCTTGCTATTATGTCACGACTTTTGAATTTTTAAGTAAATAGCAGCACTCTATTAATTCTACTGTACTGTTTTAGATTAAAAAAGCAATGTTTGTTATTTATGCACCTTGCCCGGGTGCCGGCGGCGGACAGACGGACAAATGTGCACAGTTAAACATATTCGTCGCGCCACTCCCACAGGTGGCATTAAGCTATTTGTTGGCCCTCAGCAAAAACAGCTCTTCAGTTTATATGCGAGGGTATGGTAACTTGATGTTTGTGTTATGTAAAGTACTTTTAGATTTTAATTTTTCAACCTTTTTTATGTCCCACTGCTGGGCACAGGTCTCCTTCTCTAGTCAGTCATAGTCCACCACGCTGGCCAAGTACGGATTGGTAGACGTCATGCTTTCGAGAAATTATGAATTTCTCTCAGGCATGCATGGCGATGGAGAACATCGTAATCAATTAAATATCGCGATATTTTCCATCACCGTGAAGCAGTGATAAATGAGCACATTACAAATTTCTTTGTCAGAGGTGCGCGCCGAGTATTTGAACCCGGGATCGGTCGCATCGAAGACCGCGGTTTTTTACCACTCGGCCATTGCTGCTCAAGATTTTGCTTTAGATTTGCTTTAGATTTGCTTTAGATCTGCTTTAGATTTTAATAAGTCAGCCAAATTAATATTTTTTGACTGTTAACGGATGAAGCCCGCATGGCCCTGTGGCTGGCGCAGAATTTAAGCGATCTACGTGCGTGATGACCGGTAGAGGCATAAGTATATTCGTGTCAGTTTCCGTTGTTATATTACATAGCAGATGTTAAAACTTATCGGACGTCTTATGAGCGATTTGTAAACAGTATTTTATTCTAAATTTAAATAGCGACAGCTAGTAGACGAATTAGAAAAATAAAATAAATGTTGAATCGTGTGCGAATACAATTCGCAATCAGCCGGTTTTTAAGTTTAGGACCTATATTTCTTGTGTTCGTGTATATGTCACTGAACTCCTAAACGACTGGACGGATTATGATGAAATTTTTTGTGTGTGTGTTCAGGGGATTTGAGGAAGGATTAGATTCTCAATTTGGTCCACTGGAAAATGTTTTTTTAAATTATTTATTTATTTATAGGTAATTTTCCCATATAAATTGTTCCTAGGTACTTATCAAACGTTTGTATTTCGTGCCGCGTCGTTCTAAACTTTGACACTGTCAGAATAACAGGACAGTACGTTCGTCATTATTTCTTTTATATTTTGGTTTTACAGTAAAATGAAATTTCTTTAAGATATTAAAAAGACAAATCCTCTTTCAACACGGTAGCACAACGTCTGCATCGAGGCGAAGCTGGGCCGGACCACTAGTATTTAGGTATATATTTAAAGATCGCGAGTAAACCTTATTATACATATTTTAGATCTGGAACAAATTATGGGACGACCCGTGTGGCGTAATGGTTACCATGCCGGACTGCCAATCGAGGGGTCCTGGGTTCGATTCCCGGCGAAGCAGAAATTTGAATGATGAGTTTAAATTTCTGTTCTCGGTCTGGTTGTTTGTGTTTCTGTCTTTGTATATGTCCATGGTACCCACGACACAGGGTATGTCTACCCCACTATGGAGCTATGAGTGTTTTTTAAAAAAAAAAAGTATATTTTACGTAGATGCTAGTACAGAAATGGAAAATAATATTTATTGGCGATTGAACACCTGGTAGCATGTGAATCACGTTTCACCCAGCTCTCAAAGTAGCTCTTTCGCCAACTTTAGCAATCTCTGCCAGCTTTTCATTACCTTTGGTGCACTTCTTCACACGATCAGTCTATTTTGTTGGGTCCGAAGTTTGTTTATATTGACTTAAAGCCAGCAATTTCTTTTTATGACCGGCTGCAAATCTTTTTGAGTCCCACGGCTGGGCATCTTCTAGTAAACTTTGAGCTGAAATAAAGGAAAAGTTAAAAGTTTGTACAGACATACAATGTTGAGTTTTAATTGACAAATCTTGAAAACAATGTAACAACTTTTAATAAATTACTCACTAATATTTAAAACAGAATAAAATCGATTAAAGAAAAAAAGCAATTTGAAAAGTATTTTAAGCATAACTGTTCTATGTTCTTTTTTACATTGTATATACTTTTTACGTTTAACGAATAAAAATACTTTTACTGAAACAATAAAATATTCTTTCACCAATATCAAAAGTGGGGCGTTAAAACTTTACAATATGAATATGAATACTAATATTTCCAAAAGGAATGATGGGAGGCTCATCTTTTGGTTACAATATTTCTATGAATAGATAAATACATACCACTAAAGCCTTAAAAACATAGAAACAAAGAAAATATTTTATTCACTGTACGGTTTTTTACAAACTCTTAGTAAACGTATTTTTAAGCGCACCCAGAGCAGACACCCCATGTCTGCTCTGGGTGCGCTTAAATTGCCTAAGCACTGAAGCTGAAGAAAAGAGTAGACGGTAAAAAACTTCAGCCCTGTTTTAAAGTATGGGGTATACAATAATTTCTTACAGGGTACCTAGCTGTGGGTGATAAGAAACATACGTGATAGCTACAGCATCTGTCAATGTCGCCCCACAGCCATCTGATAACATTGGCAATTTGATTAATTTAAGTCATCATCAGTTATAGAAACAGTCTTGTGGGACTACTTACAGCTTAATCGCATTTTTATTAATTAAATAGTCCTTAAGATTGTAATAAGCCTTACGGCACAGGATTAGTTTGACTTTTTTGATTGAACATTTTCCGGTATTTTATTATATTCTGATCGACATCCCGATAAAAGAGTGGCTCTCTTAGCGGAGCCTATAATTGGGAATGCATACAATAATCTTTTGAATAATGTTTCGACTGGTCAACGGGAAACGCTGCGCTGTAGAGCAGGACGCGCTGACGGTTTATTTTTCCGTCGTTAATTATTTCCAGTTAACAAGGTGTTGTCTCTACGCTTATTTATTGCTCTGTAGCGGTGCGCGGAATAAAGCCTATGTTGTACTTCCAGACCAACTAAATATTTTTAATAATATAATAAAATTTAATAGTTTGAAAGACTTTTCGGTCGACCGGAGTACGCCATCTATTTCTGTCGTGAAACAATAGGGTCTTGGACACTATGCACAGAAAAATTCAAAATGCATACCTTAAACATGTGGCACTGAACCACGCTTGGAAAGCAGGATAATGGTTAGTTTATTTCTGTTCAGGATTTTTATAATCTTTTGAATCAATAAAAATATACGAGGAGGTCTCGTTTTAACAGTTCATTAAAAGTATCTCAATTGATTTAGTATTCCAAGACCGGATTCTAGACAGCGGGTCTAAACAAGTAGCATTCTACCATAAAAAAATGTATCCGAGTGACAAAAAGCTAACGATTGAAGTCACGTGACATTTCGTTAGCTAAATGTCAATCCCATACATTTTTCATTCTATTCTGCAAGCGTTAACGATAGTAGGATTCCACTTGTCTAGCCCCCCCCCCCCCCCCCCCGTTTCGATGGAAAGGTGCGGTTGCCGGCCAGATTTATGTGAGGCGAACATTAGCATCCAGAGTAGTAGTAAAACTAATTACGACCTCAGACAGGATTCCGATACGTTTAATTAAAGTGCAAACTTCCAAACAAGAGATGAAAAGGTAAAGACAGAGGTTTATAGCTACGTCTTTGATACAGACATTATTTTATTCTCTCACAAACTGTTCTTCTTTCTCCAAGCGGTAACTGGTTAACGTTTGGTACAGTTACTGTTACAAATGAAATAAAAAATAAAATGAAATAAAAAATTATAGCATCGCTTTGTGTGGAGCAAGCGCTATAAGCCATGATTCACGGGAAAAGTCGTTAGTCAAGCTACCTAGGAAAAAAATTAACTGTTGTATTCTGACGCTTATTACATTTATTTTATGGCCGTAATAATTTGTTTAAAATGCTACTAAAATTTAACCAACGTGAAGGCAGGAGACTAGAACTAGCAAGGTTTCACTCAGGTTTTTCTACTTCATCCATTTCTGCAGTAAAATGTTTCAAACGTTAAACAGTAGGAAAAAATATTTTGGGAAGTTATCTCCCTTTTAGGGTTCTGTAGCCAAATGGCAAAAAACGGAACCCTTATGGATTCGTGATGTCTGTCTGTCTGTCTGTCCGTCCGTATGTCACAGCCACTTCTTTCCGAAACTATAAGAACTATACTGTTGAAACTCGGTACGTAGATGTAGTCTGTGAACCACATTAAGATTTTCACACAAAAATAGAAAAAAAGCAATGAATTTTGAGGGTTTCCCATACTTAGAACTAAAACTCAATTTTTTTTATCATACCCATACGTGTGGCGTATCTATGGATAGGTCTTTAAAAATGATATTGAGGTTTTTAATATCATTTATTTCTAAATTGAATAGTTTGCGCGAGAGACACTTCCAAAGTGGTAAAATGTGTGTAACCCCCTGTAACTTCTAATATAAGAGAATGATAAAAAAAAAAAAATGTACATTACGATGCAAACTTCCACCGAAAATGGATCTATGGATAGGTCTTTAAAAATGATATTGAGGTTTTTAATATCATTTATTTCTAAATTGAATAGTTTGCGCGAGAGACACTTCCAAAGTGGTAAAATGTGTGTAACCCCCTGTAACTTCTAATATAAGAGAATGATAAAATTAAAAAAAAATATAATGTACATTACGATGCAAACTTCCACCGAAAATGGGTTTGAACGAGATCTAGTAAGTAGTTTTTTTTTAATATGTCATAAATCGTAAACCACAATTTACCTTTCATTCAATCTTAATGCAATGATTTCTATGGATAATCAAAGGCAATGATGTATTTCTGTTGCCGCTATTGTCATACAAATACTAAAAATAGAATAAAATAAATATTTAAGGGGGCTCCCATGCAATAAACGTGATTTTTTAAAGATAATGGTACGGAACCCTTCGTGCGTGAGTCCGACTCGCACTTGGCCGGTTTTTTTGTTCTTTATGCGCGAAACTCGGTTAACCTGGCCGCTAGCTAAGAACCCAAGCGAACTGCAGCCACAGGTGAGCTAAACAGCGCGGTCGGTTGTGATATGGGTACGTTAGAATAATACTTTTATCTATGGATATGGGTGATCGCTAGTGGCAAAAATTTAATGCGAGTCTCCTTCCCTCGGAGGGTACGTTAAGCAAAGTTAATGTGGAGTAAGTTCCAGGTCTCCCCAATATTGACGAGAGAACCGTGCCCAGTAGTGGGATGTAAATATGGGTTGCATCAATTGTGGTATAATATGTAATGAGGCACAAAAGTAGTCCAACCAGGAACCGCTTCCCATTTGACTGAACCAAGCTGTTTAAAACAAAGGAGACGTTTCCGTATGGTAGCCAATCATATTTACATGCGGTGACCATGTTATATGTAGAGAGAGGTCTATGGAATGCCTGTCCTTTGACACTATGTGATCAACACGGCAAAAGAAAAGAAAAAAAATATTAAATACAAAAATGGATAATACTTACATGCTATACAAACTGTTTTAAAGTGTGTAATATAAGGTACATAGTTGTACTCGTATGTATTGTAACCAAGGCCGATGGAAGTACTTCTGGATAAATTGTTGATGTTCATCTTGATTCAATTCAATCAATGGCGATCGTGACCGTTATAAAACAATCATTACAGATATTGAATTTCTAAAGGTTACGAGCTTATATAATAGCTTTGGTGTCTTTTGGATACTATTGATAATAATGATAATAACACTTCACACTCATTGACCCACATTAGGGTATATATACCCAGTGTCGTGGGTACCATGAACACAAACAAAATAGAAACATAAACACCAAGACCGAGAACGGAAATTTAAACTCGTCATTCAAATTTCTGTTCCGCCGGGAATCAAACCCGGGACCCCTCGATTGGCAGTCCGTTATGGTAACCATTGCACCACACGGATCGTCTTGCTACTGTTAGTTTTATTAAGCGTGGTGTTAAGTGGTCGCTGCAGCCCATGGATATACACACAACCTCAAGCAAGCCTAAGTTTCACTGAGGTCGTATGCAGTTACTACTTCTAGGCTAGGCTTCTACTTCGTTGGCTGATGGTCACCTCATGTTAGTTTGACGGGCAACTACACGTTTCCACTGGAACACAATTGCTTCGCGGCAAAAGTGGGTTCAGCGGTGATACTTCTATGGTCGAACCATATAAGTTATTTTAATATTAAAACATTTCACTGTTGATCCTTAATCCCAACCAACATATCTTCCGATGCCGCTACATGCAATATTCTACCACCGATGATCATCTTGTAAAAAGGCAAAAAAATATACAAAATGTTTCACACTCATACGTTCCACACTCTTCTTAGAATAACAGTAAGGTAGTTAGGTAGTCGTAGATATACCGTGTCGTGGGTATCATGGACATACACAAAGACAGAAACACACCCAGACTGAGAACAGAAATTTAAACTAATCCAATTTCTGTTTCGCCGGGAATCGAATCCGGGACCCTTCGATTGGCAGTCCAGCATGGCACCCATTGCGCCACACGGGTCGTCGAAGATCCAAGGTCGTCAATTTAAAAGTATATTTACCTAATTTCATCAGTCCAAAGTTTTCCAGTCTATTATAGAAGTCCATTATAGAATACTGTTTGTAGTTCTAACGCACCTTTAAATTAAAATATTCATATCTTCTGTCAATATTCAAATTACACGAATAGATATTTAAGGACATAATTTTATTGTGTAGACGTCAGTGATGTAAAGATGTGACGTAAAGTTGTTAGTACGTTTTAGGCCAAAGGCTAATAAAATTGAATTGTGGGTTTGAATTTGAATATTTACAAATTATCGAAAAAATTTGCTAAGTGTGCAGTTTGGTACTATGAACAATATAATATCCAATATACAAGTATTAAAACCACTTAACAATATACGGTTGACTTCTTCCGGTAGAATTCACTGGGGCTGCAAACAATGATGTTTTTTCCCCATAAATTCATAAGTTTTACGAGTTGTGATGCCCTCTTTTTGACGGAGAGCCGCTTATGGGGTGTTTATGGGCTCCAGGTGGAGGGAACCCCGATTTATTGAAGGGCCTCCTTGGAAATTTATTGTTATTTTGGATTACGTCAGCGAAATTCAGACTGTAGTTAACTAGATGTCTTTTACTACTTTTAAGATAAGAGGATCCGTATACCTGTACTTACGAAATTTTTTTTTTACATTTATTTATTTTTAATTTTATTTAACGTAAACTGAAACCTTAAAATCAAAAGAGTTCACTCATTTCACATACAAATCTTGTGTTTGGAAAACATTGTATCTAAAATCAATTAACAATAGTACTGATTCAAACATCTTAGACTCGAAAATTTCTTTAAGATATTTAATGATAAATTGTGTGTACCTATATAACAAAAGTAAATGGTCTTATAAAGTAATACAACTTTTAATTGCCATTGCTGTGCATTGGTCAGTATAAAAATTTAGAGGGATTCAATTTGGCCCAGTGTGGTCGCAACACTTACAGATCCAAGGACAACCGTGTCTGTCAGTGTTGACATAACAGTTAACAATGATACAAAATATCACTCTAAACTAATGTTTAATATAAAACAATGTATAACGTACAATTTAAAACTTTATCCAATACAACGTCGAGACGGTTTTTGCTCCTGACCGTCAGGTGTCGCTTATTGGATTTCAAACTTTGTACAAAAACTATCGTGCGCAATGTTATCAATGGGTAGTTTTAGTTACATTACATTTACCACAGACTTAGCACACTTTGCTGTGTTACACTTTTGCTTTTCAATTTACTATTGAATTACGAAAACCATAAGGATGTTTATAATTAAAATTTTTGAGAAGGTTTTTAGGTTGACGACCGGTGTGGCGCAATGGTTACCATGCCGGACTGCCAATCGGAGGGTCCCGGGTTCGATTCCCGGCAGAAATTGAAATGATGAGTTTTAATTTCTGTACTTGGTCTGGGTGTTTGTGTTTCTGTCTTTGTGTGTGTCCATGGTACCCACGACACAGGGTATCCTAGTGTGGGGCTGTGTATTTATTTAAGTATAATTTCAAAATGCACTAAACCACAAACGTAGCATTCATCTAGGAAAGCACGTATTGTCGCCAGATGAAGCCAGACAAATAGCTGTCAACAAAATCCTAGCCTTCAAGGATCGGGTTGGACCGCGATCTGTAACCTGGCTATGGGTACAAACAATCTACATAGGTTGCATTACCCTGGGCAGATACAGCCAGAGCCTCTCCTTTCAAATAAAAAAAAACCATGTCACATTGCATCTCAAAATTGAAAAACAGTGTGAATAAATAAAAATATATATTGTTGTTTTTATTAAATCAATTATATATACGACGGTGATAGATATTTGCTGATAATTTATTAGTATATATATTTATTTTGATATTTGTGATAAAAATGGTTTTAATAAACTGTTTTAAGTGCATTTATAGATTTGAGGTAAATTGTCGGTGTGTATAATTTATTTACTTACATCGTAAATTATAAATTATCATATACTTACACTAATTCATATCTATCTAGATATAATCATTTGCAGGATTCTCTTAAACTAATAAGAAGTATAACTTCTAACGCGTGTACATAAGTACACACACTCTTTTATTGTTATTAACGCGCACCTCTCTTTAATGTCTATTAGTATGACTAATTGTATATCTGAAAGCCTATCTAAGAATATCTATCGTATCTATATATCGTCGCATGCCTAACGCTGACGAATTATACTGACTGACGGAAGACTATTTCACTACCCCATCAACAGGATAAATTTTCAAAAAAACAGCCTTCAGAAAAAAAATCAGGTTTTACAAGCATTTGACAAAGACAAGCATTTGGCAAAGCGTAATTTGACTTGTTAGAAGGTGGATTACAGAATAGAGCAAAGTTACTTATTATTTTATGATCTTTTTGACATCAGAAGGGTAAGTTTGAAGCACGCGTGACGCTTCAAAGACGATATTTCGTTTGACAGTGCCTTTTCGTTTAACGAGGTACGATTTTACAACCATTAAATATGTTTGAAATGCAGTTAGAAGCGTCATATCATTATTATCACGTTAAACCATACTTACTATACATAGGAGGTATCATACCCATTTCCTGCTATGCCGCAGGCAAAAATAGGTAATAATAGATTTTAATTCAATACATATTATGTGGATGCGTTCTTAAGCAAAAAGGGCCTTGACAAATAGACATAAGAATAGACAGAAAATTGATTATATACGGGATCTATATTACGTTTTGATATGCGCAACCCTAAAAGTGAACATTTTTGGTAATTTCAAGCTGTAATCGGCTTACAATCAATTGCAAAACATAGTTTGTTAATAAATATGTTTATAAACACTTAACAACATATTTACTGGACAACGTTCAATAAAGTATGCCCACACAGGTATCGAACTTCCATTAACATTTGATAACGACTGCACTGAAATCTTAGCCTTTACCAGTGGCCATAAGAGTAGATAATGGTTATTGGAAGATTAACTAAAGATGCACAGTGTTATTGAATCATGTGCCTAATGACCAGCGCACAATGAAGGATTTTTACAGTTACATTTTTAAGGATTTTATAATGCTTATTGCAGGGCTTTGTAACGCTACCAAATTCACACTATAAATACCGTTAAGTAACGTTATTTTCATAATGTTAACATTTTGACGATAACGTAGTAACGTCATAAGAATAAATAATACTACGTAGAACGGAAACTCCCGCTCAAAACGGGCTCAAGGTCACGATATTAGCCTACACTTTAATTTCGGCTAAACCGACTACTGAAGACGGGCTGTCTCGGACGGGCGCGTCAATTACAATAACGGCGCCAAGTTAATGTATGTGGTGTGTTTGGTTGTACAAACAATTCTAAAACAATGTCAAACTTAAGTTTTTTTAGTTTAACCAAAGATGATGCGAGATAAGTAATATTTTTTAAATATTATTCCTTTTCCGTACCTAATTTATCAAAAGGATGTGACCAGTTCTTTTTGTGTAGCCAATTGTTTCACTTTCACTCAATTATAAAAAAAAATGTTAGATAACTACAGCATTTTAACATGTCGCCAAAATATTTTTTAATAGCCCCCGCCATCGGTCATTGAACCTTTCTCGATTGTTTTGCCTCGCGATTGCGGCGCCGCAGCACTGGCGCACGCACGTTATACTTAATATGTAATTCGTTTATTTTAAACCTACACTACGTGAGTACTTACACCTATGTAGGTAAGTAATACTTACTTAAATGGCTTCATTTGGTATGGTACTCATAATAATTTATTATTCATGAGCAGGTATTTATAGTGTAGGTAAGTATTTATAATTCTCATACTTTGTAATACTAAACTAAAATAATGATTTTTAAGTAAAGGAAAACTTATATTTTAGCTACCTATATTATCTATAAAAAAGCATTATTAACAGTTGACAACCCTGTCAACACGCCTGGGCGACAGAGGGGCGTAACGAGGTGAAGGGGGAAGTAGGTATAAAAATAGCGGCGTTTTCCACCCGGTCAAAGGAGATTCCGTTCTATGTAATTATTATTTATTCTTATGGTAACGTCTCTTTTTAGAACTATTATGGTTCGCCCGGGGACGATGCACCCACTTCTGCCGTGAACCAATTGTGTTGTGTTTTGGTGGAAAGATGCAGTTGCCGGCCATACTTACATGAGGCGACCACCAGCCTCCGGAGTAGCAGTGCAACTGCATACGACCTCAGACAGGACCACTATGCTTGCTTGAGGTTGTATGTAGATTTCCATGGGCTGCAGCGAGCACTTAACACTACGTGGCCTGCATGCTCGTCTGCTACTCAATTCAAGAAAAAAAATACTATTCATTACACCCTTTCACAACACAATTCGACATTTTCCCTTGCGAGTTTTTATATTTTTAACAACGTTTTGCTCGATGCGCCGCGATATTCTATTGGCAAAACTAGGTGCAGTTTCATTTTACGTGTTTGCGTGTCATGTGTATGTACACGGCTAGGTGCAATTTAAACCAACCACACTTCGTTGTTCCCAGCGTTCTATCTATATACTTATTTATTTAATCTGAGGCCGGCAAGCTTCACGGCAGAAGTGGGTGCAGCGGTGGTACTTCCTCAGTCGAACCTTGCCAGCTCTATCTATTAGTATTAGGAGAGATTATCATTAGTAAAATAAAAAGCCACACGTATTCTCTTATGGAATAGTATCTACCGCGTAAGTTGGTTGCTTGGTTGTGTAGGCACAACCAAAGTTTAAAAATGGGACCATTTTACTGAGACTCTCCACACTGTCGGTCCGTCTGTCAATCACAGCTCTATTTTTTCTTAGCATATTCTAACAATCGTCTTATTCTTATAACAAAATGATCTTGGACACTATTCACCAAAAATATCAAAATGTATACCTACCTTAAAAAGGTTGCACAAAGCTACGCTTGGAAAGCAGGATAAGTAGTTGTTAATTCATTTACATATGTATATGATTTTTAATGCCGCTAAATAGTCCACGACCGGATTCAATAGATAAAGCTATAGGTACCAGATGTACGAACGGACAGACAGACAGCTTTTATGATATATAAGATGTAACTCCTGACTGCAACCCTTTTTGCGTCCCGCTAATGGGCATGGGTCTCTTGAGAAGCCCCCTTTTAGTCACCTCTCGCCTTTTAATCTACTAGACAGAGTCCAGAAGCTACAGGGACTTTATCCGTAGTACTTACGGCCATGGGCATACCGAAGGGGGGGCAAGAAAATAAGTCTGTCAGGTGAAAGGTGGTACATAAAATGGTTAGAATAATAACAAGGTGTCATCGATACGCTACGGATGATTTACTGCTATTGTTTGGTGCCCTTTGCCCGGCCGGCGACCGTAGCACGATCTCACGACCTCTTTGCGTGGCAGGCTCTTATATATTATTACATTCTATTTATACACTGACTTCTGTCTGATTCTGATGTCTGATTTCTGATTCAATGTCTTCAAAACAATATTTTTCATATTCTAAATGCTTAGCTTTTTATTTTTGTCAGAGTCATGGTTTCATATTCAGTCAAGTTTGAAGGTAGATGGTGGTACAGCTTGCATAGGTCTGTGAGAGGTTTCTTCTTCACAGTTAAACGAAGAGCACGCGGTCAGAAGTAAGATAGGATACTGCTAGTGAAAGAAAGTACATGTTCATAATGTCTGAAAGACGCGGACATGTCTAAAGGGCCCGGGGCCATCCACTAACCAACGTTAATGGCAAAGGTAACGTTATGCTTGGTAACGATACATTTATGGCCTTTTACCGTTAAACTGACCTAACGTTATTGTTGATTTTATCGGTAAATTGTAATGTTACCACGATCAGGGATTGATAACGTTACCAAATGCATAGTAAAAGTATCGTTATTTAACGTTATTTTTATTCATCTGTTTATTATTTTCCATTTCTTACGATGCATTGGCTTTTAATCAAAGGCTCTTGGGCACTAAGGTCCCACATTAAGGTATGTATATTGCCGTTCCGTCCCGCCTGCGTTTTCCGTCCGCGTTTCCCACCCAGCTTCACGACAGGCTGCATGAAATGGCAACAACGCATTAGCTACCAAAAAAGTATCGTTTTTTTAACGTTACTAAATTTAATTTCATACAAAAAAATATTATTTATTAATACTTTTAATATTTTAGGTGGTAGAACTATTATGGTTCGCCCGGGGAATAATAATAACAATAATGGATTTATTTGAGTAACACACAATATTTTTGTACACAACATGGAATGTAAAGGCCGTAGAGTATTCACACATTACGCGATGACAAGACATGGCATTACTGTCATTGCTTGAGATATATTACCAAATAAAAAGGCGAACAAACAAACAGAATTAATCTCCTCCCACGTATGCTTCCGTCGTTCAAAATCCAATTTTAAGTCTTTGCAATAAGGTTGAAAGTTTTAAGCAAAGGCATTACAAAATCTTTAAATATCGGTCAAAAGCTAATCGCTTGATTATTTATTAAGTAAGGACCGACGCAATATTTCTTTTAAAATGTGTAAACAGCACACAAATCCGGTCGTGTTGTATGCTTAAGAAAGTAAATTTACTTTCAATCGATCTAAATAATAAATTAAATATAGCTATTTTTTGTTTTTTTAGGTGTGTGTATTATAGCTGTTATAATTCCATAACTATAAGACGGTGTATTAGTGTCCTTATTTCGAGGTCAAGAAAAAATGAAATTCAATTTAGGAACCACAGTTATAGTAGCTGTTTAAAAAGCTACAGCATTTATTTATGGCGGGAACATGAATGGGTCAATCTATTTCTTAGTCTTTCTTAGTGTATTATTGAATTATAGGAGGAAAGTGAATTAAAATAAGAGCGTGAAAACATATTTTTCAGGTTGCCTCCATTAAATTAATGGTAAAGTCGTGCCTTTACTTGTATGACCATAAAAATCGAAAAAGGAGTGTATGACTTGTAGACAACTGGGGCTGCCTCCATTAAATTAATGGTAAATTCGTGCCTTTACTTGTATGACCATAAAAATCGAAATAGGAGTGTATGACTGGTAGACAACTGGTGTAATGACATACATTGGTTCTTTAACAAATATTACACAAATACTCAAATATGAATTATAGTATCAATTCTTTATTTTTTTTCATTATTTTCTTGTGTGAATCAATACAATCGTAACTATAAATTATTTGCATTTGATGTAGATTCTTTAATCCGATACGGTGCCACTCAATCTGAATCACGAATGAATTACACACCGAATGGTTATATCTTTTAACGGGGGACAACACGGGTCTTTTGATCAAACTTACGTAGGAATGATATAACATTCTGCAATCAGATGTCACGATGTTAATCGTGTTTCTTTAGAATATATCTAATTCTACTGATGATATGCTAAATAAAGTGCTCAGGGGCCATATTAAAACGCTAAGTTTTAGGATATTCGTGATAAAAAAAACCTAAGTAAGAACCTTTAAGAAGTACGTAAATTGCACATTTTTTGTACATACAAACTTCTTTCGAACAAAGCATGAATGTGATGTGAAAATTTGTGTTTTTTGTGTCCTACTTATGAAATTTCTGAAAAATAAACCATATTGTTATTACAAATGTTTTGGGCTCAACTTGAGTCCTATCTCAGAGTCCTAGTAGGTCATGATTCACCTCTAGTCATGACAGGCCTTCGAGAAATATGTATTTTTTAAATCACAGGTATGCACAATACAATAAACTGGGTTGACTAACACGTCACTACATTACATCTACGAGTAAATAATACTCGTAAAACGAGCTTTCCGCCCGCGGCTCCACCGGGTGGTCTGGATCACGCCATCAAAGTTTTTAGAATATTCGAAAATATAATTATGCAAGCTCCGAAATGAGTCCGAAATGAGGAACGCGGCCGCTTCCCCGTCAAGACCACTACGCCTCGCGGGAGATCTGCCTTTGACAGACTGGTGACGCCGGTCAAGAACATGTCCCTTCCGACCTTTATCAGTCGCACCTTTACTCCCTGGATGGATTGCAGCATCACTTCATAGCTCGTAGCTCGTCAGGTTCATCGCAGCGTATCGTAGTAACGCTTTGCACCAAATATCTATTACGAAATGCCATTTCTCTTTTTTTCACTATTTGCTTGTGAAGGTGTGAATATAGACGGATGAAAGACGTACGTCGTCAATTACCAACCGGCGCGCGTGCATGACAGTGAAAACGTAACCGGTATGCGTATGCTCGCCAGACTGTGCGCGGTTTCATTGTACCATGATTATCCACTTTACTATGATGAGCGCTTTGAGGAACTCTATATATACGAATTGTACCATTTCCCCATTATACACCAGACGAAAGCTGAAATTCTACCAACATCATCTGGACTCGTGCCGGTCCTCCACGTTGCATGTTTTTTTATGTACTCGTAAATAGTGGGACACCTTCCAGCTGAGATATTTCAAGTGGACTTTAACATGGGGTTCCGGCAATCCTAAGGTATCTCCCCCGGAGTTGTTAGTGTTTTGGACACGGTTACGGTGATCACATAACACTTAACACGCGGCTCGTCTATGTTTTCGTGCAGTTAGTGAATACCTACATAATACGGTGGAATTAATGAAAACTGCGGTCAGTGTAGGTGTGGATAGGCTTGTTATTTTTTTAAATATAATAACGTTTCACTTTCATAGCCCCACAGTATTTCTCTCTCTTTAACAAAATTAAAATTAATGAAAGCTTATCATCAAATCACGAAAGACAATGGCATTTATGGCGATCTTGCAACCCTGTAATGGTGATTACTTTTTCTTCTTCTTCTCCAAATTGGGATAAGAAGCACTCCATCAACCACTAGCTGAACTGCAATGGCTTAATTTTTCTCAAATAGTATCTCGCTATATGTATAACTGGATATATCCATGCAAATTCTATGATACATAGTCCAAGGTAGAGTGACTAGCGTGGCGTTAAATTCTCTTGTCGCATCTAACAGTGGATACGGAAAATCACGCTGCCGGTGAACGGTCGGGTGCTTCACCGACTTCGGCATTCAGTTATAGTTTTTTTTATCATGTCGTATTCCTAATTATGCAAAGCGCGCGACATTCGCGCTATGTCAAGGTGAGCAAGTTCGCAATGTACTATATGTCATGGCGAAGTGTTAGGGTTCTGTGGGCAAGAAAAATACAGCAGCAGCTGTACACGACCAGCGTAATCTTTATAGGTCACGACAAATTATTACCTTGCCTTGTTCATAAAGTTGTAAAATTTTATAAGAAAATGTTTTGTTGTTTTACATCCCTTCTTTACCCGACTGTGTCGAAGCCCAAAAGGAGGTATGTCCGTTTCTTTGCCCCTTAAACTGTTAATATTAAATCAATTAACCGATTTAAAAAAATGCTACTTCGTTGAATTTGCCTGGATGGTGTGAACACTGTGAATGTCATTGGATACATTAAAATTAAAAGAATACAAATGCTAAATTTTGAGGGCCATATAGTGGTGGTCGAATTTTTTTATCTTCTTAACCATCGGCTAATCGTAACGTTTTCGCAGTTGGGAGTTATTATTATTTAATTTAATATAATGTTAACTCTAAAAAATCCTGCCTATGTCATTGAAGGAACTCAATGTCAAAATGAACAGCATTAAAAATAACATGTATAAAATATTGATGCTCTATATGATAGAGTCCAAAACATTGAAATTGATGAATCATATTGTAGTTTAAATGCATAAAAATGTGGTGTTCTTTCCATGTAATTAAACATGGCGCATTTAAATTGGCTGTAATTTTGAAAAAAAAGAACTTTCGTGGATTTTACTGAATGGCTGCAACCCTTTTTGCGTCCCACTGCTGGGTACGGGTCTTTCGGTCGGAATTTGATATTGGAAAGAATATCTACTAAAAATAACGTTAAAATCCGATAAAAAAGTTACTATTAATTTATGAATGTACTTTATTCTCTACTACGGAACACTTCGCCTTTCGCCCCAATGCGCTCTTAGCTCTTGGTATTATTATTTTATGATGTGTTAAGCCGTTGAGTAAACTTTCTTCAGCTTTGCGTCTTTGCGTCACATAATAGATGATTGGCGGACTGCCGGTTGCAGACCACATTGATTGTTAAATTGTTGTTAGATGTTTTATTGTTAGAATGTTAGTTTTGCTTCGTTTAGCGCCATTGTGATGTAAAACAATACTACTGTTACGATGAATTACGAAATATTTCGCTAAAATCTTGGAATTATACAATTCATGAGACTTATTATAAAGGATTTTTAATGAAACAAATCCAAAGTGTTTAATACATTGTGTAAATTGTCTAGCAGAATTTATAATACAAAAGACCTATACCTATACATATATGCTAGTTTTTTTTTCAAAATAAGCAAACACCAAAGGAATGTACGAATCCACAAATCGTCCTAAAGCCTAATATTTTTAGGAATATTTTAAATATACTTAAGTAATAATAAACCATAAATATTAATATAAACCTTGAATTATATAAGAGTATAATAATAATTCAGTTTTGAACTTCAAAATGATACATTGCGTCATTCTGACGTCATCTAACTCATGAATATCTTGATTTGTTAGAATAGTGTATTAACAAGCGGTCTCATGCTATTTCGCTCACACACTCGCTCCGTCTATAGTCGCACGGCGTGGTACTGAGTACAAAAAAAAAAACAACAGTCTGGATTAGCATTCACATGTTGACATGTGCGTGTGGATGTCGACATGGGCGTACCACCATTGCCAGACGATGACCCATGCGAAGGGACAAGTGGTGGTGCTGAGGCCGGCCTTAGTGTTTAATTTTGAATTATCATCATCACCCGCCCGCCCGCATGTAAGCAAAGTCCCGAGATAAAGTGATAATTTTTTTTTGTTTTTAATAAGCAATTTTTTTTTTCATTAATACTTATAACATAACGCATTAAAAATCTATCAAAATTAAATAGCCGCTAGTACACTTCCTAAAATATTTTCAAAATTAATTAATTTTTACGACCTTTTTTGCTGACACTTCTACAATTAGCCGCCGCCATTTACAAATTGTTTCTTTATCTGCACGGGTTCCATAGCTTAATTTATTTTCGGGGTGACCTAAAACTCCATCAGAAACGTTCTGGTAAAGTAACCGTCACTTGACATGGATATCTGACTGATAAGATTTTGACTAGGTAAGTGGTCACTCCGGCCCAAACGGTATAATTATGTCGCCTTGTTTCAACAATAATTTTAACCACATGTAAGCGTGCCTTTAGTGCAGCCAGGTTAGATGTCAGGGTTATTCCATGACTTTCGAAGAGATTCCGGCAGATTCACCGGTCCGTAATGAACTTTGACAGTATTTTACATAAAAAATGAATAAATATCATAATGCTTATTAGATTTATTGGATGTAGTTTAGGTTTTCCTGTCAAATTTGACAGCACTATTGACCTTTATCAAATTACCAAGGATTAGTGATTAAATATTTAATTTTATATTATTTATTATTTCTATATTTGATGTACTTATTACGTTACATCATGACTCCACCTCTAAACCACCAAAAAATCTCAAAATTTCTTCTCTTACAGCAGCAAAACGACTAATTGACGTCTCTCTTATTTTGTAAACAGGATTAGCATAAAACAACCACAAACCCGCATTAGAGCAACGTAGTGAAGTAAGCTGCAGGCCTCCTCAATAACGGGGAGAGACCTATGCCCATCAGTGGGAGAGACCCGTACCCAGCAGTGGGAAAAAGGGTTGCAGTAGCAGCCAAACAACTGATAATAACTACGTGATTGGCAGGGTTGCCGGCCAGACTTATGTGAGGTACAAAAGTTTTAGTAGCCGGAGAAACAGCGCAGCGACAAGACTCAGTCTTGCTTGAGATCGAGTGCAAGATGTACATGGGCTGCAAGGACCACAAATGGCCAATTATGTAACAGAGTAACGACAGCTATCTTTCGATAACAACCGGTGTCCATGGCTTAAGTTGCCGTCCAAAGCAGCGAAACGCGCTTTAGTGGTCACCGAATTCATATCCGACCGTGTCTGCTTCTACTTCCATGGGCGTACCGATGGGGGGAGGGGCAAGGGGGGAGAGACAGCTGCCCCCCGGGATCAACGTCCAGATAGAGGGATTCAAGAATACCAAAAGATCTCCCAAATGAAAAAAGAAACCTATAAAAAATAAGCTAGATATGCTACTTCCTGTTGTTTCCTTTGCTTATTTAATTTTTTGTGCGTGTCTTCGTGTAACGTGGAAGTACAATAAAGGCGCGGTACCGAGCTTGAAAAAAATCCCCTCCCAACACCCTTGACCAAGAACCTTAAAATTTGCCCTCCCCCCTGACCAAACCTGGGTACGTCCATGTAGACTTAATTTAATCGCAAAAGGTTTGATTCAAGGCAGTACTTTATAGGCCCAGAGGCTATTTATCATCAGGCACAAAGTGTATAATAAAAATCAAATTTGACCGCTCTGAACTTCTGATTACCGGTTAATATATCACTTTCGGCTTCGTATGAATTATCACGTGCTTTGAACGTGATGGATCTTCTCCGAACCGGTAATTTAGTGTGGATTGGGAAATAGTTCAAAACATATTAATAATTTACGGCCTCTGCATATATTACAATAAAAATAATCGAGAATTAGTGTGGCTGATATGCGAACACCTGTTTTAAGTTGGAATTATTATGTTAAAATTATAATAAACATTATTACGTCCTTGCTGATGTAAAAAGGCGCAGATTTTATTGAACGTAACTGTAATTATTTTCATTGTAAATATAAAAATCGGAGTATCGTTTATCGAAAAATTTCGATAATTGCACGCAGTATTTCTCACCAATTCAAAATATTGCTTACCTACAAATACAGCCTTTTATCTTTATCAAAGCTAATAGCCTATTTATCTATACTTACCTATACCAGTGTGTGGCCGAGAGAGGGTGGAATAATAATTTATCTACTCAACTTGTTTGTATTACAAGTAACTGACTTAATTACTAATTACAATTAATTAATCACCAACCCGATGCGCGCATGGCCCGGCGGTTAGCGTAGAACGCAAACGATCTATGCAACTAAGCCAAACGGGCGCGGTCGGGTGTGAGATGGGTGACCGCTAGTGGCAAAAAATTTCATGCGCGTTTCCGTGCTTCGGAGGGCACGTTAAGCCGTCGGTCCCGGTTGTTGTCGATAGATAACAGTCGTTAAACCTTGTCGGAGGCCTTATGGGTGGTTTGAAAACATCCGACAGCGGGTTGGCCACTAACCCGCATCTCCACCAACCCGCATTGGAGCAGCGTGGTGGAGTAAGCTCCAGGCCTCCCCATTAATGGGGAGAGACCCGTGCCCAGCAGTGGGACGCAAAAAGGGTTGCAGCCAATCACCAACCCGCATTGGAGCAGCGTAGTGGAGTAAGCTCTAGGCCACCCCAATTATGGAGAGAGACCCATGCCAAGCAGTGGGACGAAAAAAAGGGTTGCAGCTAACTCACCAACTGCGTCAATCGTCCGAGTTGCCTTTAAGCATAGGGTCGGACTGAAAATCAGCGCCACAGTAATTTATTTTTTCATAGCATACGCTGAGTCCAGGATCCCATTCGCAATTGATTGTTGCAGCACAGATCTTATGTTAAGTCAACATGTATAAAAAATGTTTGTCTTTTTTTATAAAAAATTGTTTTTTTTTATTCGCTTTTTTATTTTGTTTTCTTTTATATCGTATACTTGCTGTTTTATATTACGTGTGCTTTATGTGCTACAGCAAATAAATATGTTTTCTTTCATAATAATTGGTGGCACAGCCGCACAACTCATGTTCCAACAAAACGGGATAACCAAAATCGGTCATCCTAGTATAGATTGATAACTGAAAACTGTCTCATGCAAAATATATGTGTGTGTATATTTTCTAAGAAGCACAATTTACACAACACATACGCGACGTCGTTGCCCATCATAATAAAAAATATATAACTCTCTACACTCCTAGCCTCACGCTAGAATTCCCTGTGTCGTGGGTTGGACATATGGACACGAACACCCAGACTGAGATCAGAAGCTGCAACTCACCATTCCAATTACAGCCTCGTCGGGAATCGAACCGGGACTCTTGATTGGCACTTCTATTCTATTCTAACACGTCTATTCCGCACCGGGTCCCTAAAATGCAGTGAGACTAGTATATATAGACCGCTTCACTGCTCCAGCAGAAATCTCATATAAAGTAGTCCATGGACTCCAGTGCCAAATAAATACCATCGTTTATAGTCTTTACAGGTACTCGTATGGCTGGTCAAGTTATTAAAGAAAAGAAGAAGAAATATGACAAAATGTCATAATGTTCTTGTCATAAAATTTTATTATAATCTTTAAGAAACTTTAAGTCAAAACCTGTGACTTGTAACGAGTAATCATATTTCGATGCTGTTGCTTAACATGACAGATGTACAACAACGCCAGCGGCTAAGAGGCATAACACTTCATTTGACATAATGGTGAATAAATGACAGGTGTGTTTAATTTTACATGCGTGATTACTGAACAAGGCTTATAATTTGAGCAATAAATAACAACCATCGCAGCTTTTAATTTGGATTTTTTTTTATTTGAATTGAGTAGCAAACGAGCATGCAAGACACATGGTGTTAAGTGGTTGCAACAGCCCATGGACACAACCTCAAGCAAGCATAAGTCTTATTTATTATTTAGTAACCACCTTAAACTAAGGGCTACTGGTTAAACTTAATGCCTAGTGGTCAACTAGTCAACTCCACCAGTCAACTCTACAAGTCTTGTCTGTATTCCAAGTGTAAGTGTGGCCAGTAACTGCACCTTTCCACTGGAACACAGTAGAATTGATTCACAGCAGATTTATTTTAGGTGCAGCGGTGGTTTTTCCCTAGCCGAACCTTAAAAGTTCTTATCTAACACCTACAAAATCTACTATGCTGTTCCGATGCGGGATAGTAGAGATGATCTAAGTGCAGGTTAGTGATCCTGTCGGATGTTTTCAAATGGCCCATAAGGCTTATCAAAACGCCGGGACCGACGACTTAACGTGCTTTCCGAAAAACTAAAATACGCCTGAAATTATTGCCAATAGCGGTCACCCAACTCACACCAGATACCAGGTTCGAACATCGGCACGCATTTCTGGCTAAGAAATTTGTTATATCCGTATTTATCGCTTCTGCATGGTGAAAGAAGGTAAAGTTATATTTAATTAGGTTTTCAATTATCATCACCAGTTTCTCATAAATCCCGAAGGTATGATGTCCATCAAATCACACTAGGACAGTGTGGGTGACTATGAAATACAATCCTTTTACTTAAATGCCCTGCCCTGGGTTGGGACATAAAAGGGTTAAAAAAATAATAATGAGCAGTACTACGAGTATTATTTTCGAAAATACCGAATACTTACTGGCTTAAAACAAACGCCTAAATGACGCAATCAAAGAGACAATGATATTTAAAATTAATTTTAAACCTTTCTGTAGATGCATAATTTACTGCTGATGTAAAAATGCATGAAATTATGACATTCCAACATTCCAACGAGTTACTGCTGTTCAAGTATATAAATACTTCAAAACGAAGATTATCCTTGAGATAAATCACGGAAACGTGTCAATTAATTTCCGATTATGGGCTGATAATGATCCGTTACTGGTTTCTGATGCATTATTGGTTAGTGTATGGTTAATGAGGCAAGAAGAATTTAAGGAATGTCATGGTATATAGATTCTTTGCATAGGAAATAAATTTATTTTAGCTGATTAAGACTCTCCTCACCTTTAGGTCGCAAACACGTGTAATTTGTCAAAATAATGTGTTAAGGAAAATTAATGAATTGCGGTGAAGCGAAAAGTCCAGCGTAAAAGCAGATTATTTATTACTTTCTGTATGTGATTTGGAACTGCACGTCTCCGGTTTTTAGCTTGCTAGTAAGAAAAATAAAAGCTTCAATAAATAAAATGACGACCCAAGTGGTGCAATGGCATGGCATGTCGGACTGTCGATCGAGGAGCCTGGGTTCGATTCCCGGTGAAGCAGAAATTTGAATGAAGAGTTCAAATTCCCTGTCTCGATCTGGGCGTTTGTGATTCTGTCTGTGTACATATGTCCATGGTGCCCATGACACAGGGAATCCTAATGTGGGACTGTGAGTGTGGGGCATTCTTTTTCATTTTTTTAGTTTGTAGGTACGTACAATGGCTTTATTCACGTCAGTTTATTAAGCACGGCCCGAAGTAGCTAGCTAGTTCCTAGTTGTCGTGTCCATAACACAGGCAACTCCAGGGGAGTCACCTAATCATTGCCGGGTTTGAACATTTTGTCCATAATATGCAGGTTATGATAAGCGATCAATAACAATGTACATATATTCTTAAGGTCTAATGTAAATCTGCAAATAAATAAATAAAGTGAAGAAGTTCTTTTTTACAGCATACTTGAAGAACCCTATGTTATAGGCCACTAGGAATACCTCAGCTGGAATATATAAGCGATTCGTGCTGAGAATAGCTATAAAAGCGAGGGCACCCAACAGAGTTTTTGCGACACTGCCTGTTGAAACTCGCGGCATTTGAAGCGTATCCGAGAGCTAATTTTAAGCTTTCACGGCGAGTAAGGTGGGTTCCACATACACACTTGCTATTTGTGTAACCTTATGTGACCTAAGACCAAGCCTGCTCTAATGCAAGTTCCTAGAGGTCAAAATACGTTATTTCAATTTATGAGTTTAATTTTTAAAAAAAAAAACAACGGGTTGCACTCCGTCTCAGAAGTGAAAACTTGAACATTAACGTTGTGCATTTTTGATATTTTGGAATGGTTAGGGAATAATTTCGCACGAATTGCTTTTATTATCATTATTATTTTTTATTTAGTATTTTCAGTCGGTTTTCATCTAGTATTTTTATAAAATACTAACTAATTTTCTTTCACTATTTCTTCGTCACTTTTTTCATTAATAGATGCACATTGTTCAATGTCCATATTTTAAATACTTGATATAAACGAATTTTACAAGTAGGTATAGACAGTCGAGCCGTCATCAGCTGTCACCTCTCCGTCTTACGATTTTTCGATCAGGCCACGTGTCCTGATGCGAGTTTAACATTTTTTACCCATCCCAAAAAAGTGCACAACGCCGCTAAAGAAGTTTTCACTTCAAAAAAACAATAGAGAAGCCTCATGCCAACAAAAAAGCCTTGAGCTTTACATAGAGCACTGCACAACGAATATAGGACATTTTATTACAGATATCGGAAATTGAGATGCTGGTAATTACAGATACCATTATACGTAAATCAGCTTTTCTAGATAATATGTCGGCCCTAACTATTTTCGCGACACTGCCTTTTGAAACTCGCGGCACCCAATGTTTTAGGCCACCGGAAATGCCTCAGCTGAAAGTTATTCGTACTGAGAATATAAAAACGATGACACCCAACAGAGATTTTGCGACACTGCCTGTTGAAACCTGCGGTATTTGAAGCGCATCCGAGAGCTAATGTTAAGCTTTCACGGCGAGTAAGACACACATACTCGCTATTTCAGTAACCTTATGTGACCTATGATCTAAAGTTTGTTGCATTTAAAAAGGAGTTTAAGGTGGAGAGACGAATCAGTTCGGTTTGATGTGATTAGTGTAAGCTATGTGATAGCTTATAACCCCTTTAAGTTGGCATAAATATAATCCTATATTCCCAAGCCTATATTTTCGATAGAGGTTTATTGTTTTGTACCAAATAAAATATCCATAACGACCCGTGTGGCGTAATAGGGGAGGCCTATGTGCAGCAGTGGACTATAAAAGGCTGATGGATGGATGGATGGATGGGCTGTACATGTTATATATTGCTTTTCATTAAAATATCGGCAATTAAGTTCAAGATTTGGACATACTGTTACACAGGGTGTAACCTACCCACTCCTCCTCCCTACCTTACCCCACCTCCCTATCTTTCACTATGCCATCATGATTTTACATGACATTCACATGCGAAAATCTCTATAATCGGTAGGTACTAAATTTTTCCCTTTAAGTAACTGTGATTTGCCTACTTGTGACAACGCACGTAAAATCTTGTTCTTCTCCCATCTCAGGCCATCTTCATGTGACCGCGTAAATCGCTGGTTTTCCTAAATAAGTCAATAGTATTTTGTTAACCTCCATTATGTAAGTTGACCCATGATTTGTAACCAGTCTTTTCAGTTGTCTGTGTTAGGTCACGAAGAGTCAGGTCAGTCTAAAGATTGTTATTTGCGATTGTCACTTTGAAACATATATATTTTTAACAATAGATTTGAACAGAGTTAGTGTCTTAGAAAGTACAAAAATTTGGTAAAATATGTATAGGGCGAAGTTATTCCTATCCACAAATCTGTAGCCAATATGTTCTGTTTAAGCTATCAGCATTCTTGTCTGCTAGCTTATACAGACCGTCACAACAACGTCAAGCATAATTTTTGCATCACTTAGTCACAATACAAGGGGCGCCTGCCTTTCTATCTATATAGTCTATATTGTGACTTAGTCATTAAAAAATTCGAAAGTCGTCGGTAATCAGTCAGTCAATCAGATGTTCAAGCAATGCGATGGCTACTTTACCAGAACGTGTCCGAGTTTAGGAGGCAAGCTGATATTTTATTCCACAACCCTCGTCCACTGTCATTAACCTATCTCCAATAAAATGCCGTCAACTTTATCATATAATTATAAAGATATAGATATAATTCAAAAATACACCAATAAAATGAAAATAAAACAAGAGCACAATGTCCTTTCCGACTTTCCGCCAAAACTCCAGTGTTTTACTTATAAGTTTTACAAGCGGAATTACCATAGATAAAGCTTTACGTGCCATATAGGTGCACAGACATCGTAGTTCATTCGTCGTTCAGATAAGGTCAAGCTTGTCCAGCGAGGCGATACCGGTATCTTAGATCTATACTAGATAATATTACCGTGTCTATACCGGTATCAATTCCTTTGTATCAATTCGAATCCGTATCGATAAATCATAGTTTAAGTGCTTTACAAACGAAGCAGTAACTTTATCCGGTTTTAGAGTGTACCGGATTGTAGAATATTTTATTATTACGAGTACAATGGCAACATTCGATAATGCAAGCCGTGTTAAAACATACGAGGTGTCGAAAAACTGTGTTATCTGTTTTATAATTCCACCGACCCGCATTAGAGGCGCGTGGCGGAGTAGGTAAGCTCCAGGCCTACCCAATGATGGGGACAGAGCCATGTACAGCAGTGGGACTCAAAAAGTGTTGCAGCCTATTATATAATGCGGACTTTCCGTTGCGACTCCGCCACTCCACCCGCATGAAATACACGTTTTTTCCCACAAAAATGAGCTACTGAGGAAACTCGGGTACAAGTACCTTGTGTATATGGCCAGATAAAAAATTAGGCTAATTCGTAGCACTTTACGTTCGCAGCAGCAACACACAAATAACCAAACAAACACACTTTCACATTTAAAAAAAGGATGGTGGTGATGGACTTATGGCCAGGTCACATCAATGTTCAGAAAAACAAAAAAAGAAACAGCAATGCCAGAAAGAGATTTTTTTCTTTTTATGACTTTTCTCTTAAGCCTATTATGTCAAGTCCTTTTCTTTTCCAATTTCCTTAGCTGTACATGCCTTAGAGTTACTCATAAAGTCTCGAGGGCATAATGATTACCATTTCACACTAGGCCAGCGTGGTGGACTATGGCCTCTAATATATCCAAAGACATTAAAAGAGATGTCTTGTAATGTCTTTGAATATATCCACTAACCACTGTTATTCACTTCCAAGAAGCCACTTGTGTCCGGCAGGAGTATATAAAAAGGTTCAAAATAATTACGTATACAATAGACTCCAGTTGTCTGTATCTGACTAACTGATATACTAGCAGAGCTATGCTAGAATAGCAGTTAGTCAACCGAAAGGTACCGGATGCGTCTCGTTCACTCACTGGTTACAGGCCTAGAAAACATAGTCTATTACAAACGTATCCTAACACAAGTTATTTAGCGTCTAACATTAAGACTGGCCCGAGCGCAGTCTGCGTCAAACCCGAAACACGACCTAACTAGCAAATACCATGCGTTTAATAAAATTGACACGACCTTGTAGCCTTTCTGTTAACATTATTTACGAGGTAATCACCGCGACGAGAATACATTAAGCTGTAAAAGATAAAAGTTTGTAGGTTTACATACTTGAAAAAATAAAAAACAAAACCTATTATTGATAATTTTCTTGTCCATCCATTTGTATGATTTATTTTGAAGAATGCGAGAAGGTGATGAATGAATATATTTTAAATATATCGATTTGTAATTTGTGAGGGTTAGGTAAAATTACACCAAGTAATCTACGCATACGTCTAAAAGTATGACCGTTTATGCCGTTTTTCAGAGAAAACCATGCTTTAGAAGTATGGTATTCAGTAGTAAAGTAGGTACTTCCCGTCCTAGAGATATTAAATGAAGCAGGGTCATATAAATGTCACGATTTTTTTCAGAAACATCACGTGTTAGTGGCCAACTTACGTTTACTTAGCTGCTCACATTACTTTAGTTCTATGCTAGCCCAGTGCCTTGCGCGCTTCGTTTCACATTGTAACATATACTACCTACATATTATATAAAATTGACATTCAATGTAACTATATGATTCATAGCATTCTAAAAATCATAATATTGTGTGCAAGTGTTACATTGGTACTCGTATATGATAGATTGCCTCTTAGGCAAGCCTCACTAGCTTGCAATTGCAGAAATTATTGGCCGAGAATTATTATACTATTGATTGTCCATTAAATAATCATTTCCATACATTAGGTGAATGTATACATTGAAATATATCAATACTTAGCAAATGTTGCGTGAGATTTAAAATTCTTTATTTTTACATTAAATAAGCAGAAGTTTGTGTTTGACTGGTAAGATAAAAAAAAAAAGATTTTAATTGTCGACTTCTTCGAATTGAAAGAACGTATTTCAGAATGAAGTACTGAAAAAAGTTGTGTTTTTTTTCAACCTTTTTTGGTCCCACTGCTGGGCACTCTTCTCCAAGTCTCCTCTAACAAGTGAGAGGGATTTAGGCCATAGTCCACCACGCTGGCCTAGTGAGGATTGGTGGACATCATACCTTCGAGAAATTATGAGCTTCTCTCAGGCATGTACGGCGATGGAAAACATCGTAATCAATTAAATATCACAATATTTTCCATTACCGTGGAGTAGCGACGAAAATGCGCACATTACAATTTTTTTGTTAGAGGTGCGCGCCGAGTATTTGAACTCGGCATCTCCCGCGTCGGAGATAAATAGCCAGTTTTCTCCACCAGCCAATTTTCTCCACCAACCCGCATTGGAGCAGCGTGGTGGAGTAGGCTCCAGGCCTCCCTAATAATAGGGAGAGACCCGTACCCAGCAGTGGGACGCAAAAAGGGTTGCAGCCAAATTAGCCAGTTCCTTCTTTTTTTCAGGACCCCAAAAGTATTTGGCTGTCAATTAGATACCAATTTACACAAAACATTCAATTCAATCCTAATTTTAAAGTTCCCAAAAAATCATATCAAAATATAAAATGGATAAAAGTTCAAATTCGGATATCATATGACCCTGGAATATCTTCCATATTAATTATTACATGTGAAGGCTTTAAGATTAATAGACAAATAAATCGATACATTAATTAATTTTTTTAATAAAGTGTCATATCATTAAAATATTCTTGTAAATACCTAATTATTTGGTGATGTCATTCTATTGTATAATCAGTATGCACAACTAGATTTGCCAGACTAGTTCGTAAAAGGTTAATTTCTGCAGCCTAATTTATTCAGTTAAATATGTGACACATCCTTTATTTTATCGAATATTGGACAACTTTAAGATTATTACAAGATTTTTTTATCAGATTATTTTGTTATTCAAAGAACATTCGTACACAGTAAAAATATAACACAATTAAAACAACATAAAAAAAAGAAGAAAAAAAAAGAATTAATTTAATGAATGATATTTTTGAGCAATATTATAAATCTTACTTTTATCACTTCTGCCTTAGTGTCTTAGTGGACGAACAATTCTTTTGAAAAAGTGCATCTTAAATAAAATATTTTATTGCAGTTACAAAATAAAATAGAAAAGCAAATAATCTAACAAGTACATACAATACCTACATTAAAATAAAGATAAAAATCATATGTTTGTATCGTATACTAATGAAAGATAATAAGAAATGTGGGAGTCGGTCCTGTTCGTCTGCACAAAATGTATCCATTAATAATTATTTTGTAACTAACACCTTAGCGAAAAATATAATTAAGTTTTATAGCAATAATTAGAGGTCACAATTGGGTCGGACAAGAGGTCAGATTTCATCAGGTGGTCAACGTAAAATGTTTGTAAGATTGTTATTAGTGTTATTACATAGTTTATCTTTACTCAATACGCTCATCTTCAATACCTATTAGTCAAGCGCTGCAGATGAGGGAAAAACCGAAAGATATACATATAAAACTCAACTCAATTAAATTTAATGATGTCATTCAGGTAGACATGGACTTTCCTGTACCAGGAGTGCTGGCCGATTATATCGCCATGGCGCTATAAACGATTTGATCCGCAGATCTCTTGCCACTGTCTCTGTACCTGCATCGTTAGAACCTTCAGGAATGTGCAGAGACGATGGCAAGAGACCTGATGGAGCTACGCTTGTGCCATGGCGACTTGGCCGGACCCTGGTATGGGATTTTACTTGTGTGGATACTTTGGCCCCATCACATATAATTGAAACATCTAAGAAGGTGGGGGCCGCAGCCGACCATGCACAGCTTCTCAAGCGCCGCAAATATTCTTCCATTTCAAAAGATTATGAATTTGCGGCGCTTGCGATGGAAACTATGGGTCCATGGTCGGCTGACATGAAAACATTCATGCAAGACATGTCGACCAGACTTATTCTAGCCTCAGGTGACCAGAGGGCTGGCAGCTATTTTTCTCAAAAAATTAGCCTATTAGTTCAGAGGGGAAATGCTGCCAGCGTTCTGGGCACAATGCCACAAGCGCAAATTTTAGATGGGGTTTTCTTTTTATAGTTAATTGTTTTAGTTTTTAGTTTTTATTATTACTTTTAAGTCGTGTTTCATTGTTTGTGTTGTCTAAAATAAAAGAATATAAATTAAATTAAATTTAATTAAAATATTTATGTTGTATGTACAAAAACCTGGCGCATCTCAAATAATGAATCAAAAACTTTACAAATATTTCCATGGTACATTAGCAGTGATTGAATCGTTTACAAATTTAATCCCGATACGAGCTTTTAATATTTATTTCTAAATTCTAATCATACAGATTATGCTTAACTTAAGAATTTCCGATATTTTTAAAGTCCCTTAAACCCATTTAAAACACACACAATGGACTATGGCCTAATGCTTCATTTGAAAGAGAAACCTGATACTACATTATACATATAAGCGCATTTTCATATAGAACAGTATGAATAGGTTTTTAGGCATTCTCCATTATGCCCAAGAATAAGGAATAGAATTATTTCAAAAATTTTAGGTCCTTAAGGGTTAAAGTGCAATGTTGTTTCGTTTGACATTTCGGCGTCGTTACGTGCGGTCCTCACTATGAATAACGGTTAACATGCCACACAATTTTGTTGCAACTACACCAAGACATCTCCTTCAATCAACTTTCATTCTTACTTCCTGGTAATAAAGATGACTGCATGTGCCTTTGTGAAATGAATGTTATGCGTAATTGAATGATTAAGTTTATAGATAGCTGTAAAGTATGAGGATGTTGCCATATGCCAGATGGACACACATATGATACGGCTATAGTACTAATTTAGACATATACTAGCTGTGCCCCGCGGTTTCACCCGCGTTAGAGAGGATCATTAGCATAAAGTGAAGTCCCTTCTGAAGTGCCGTGGGCCGGCTTTTTTGTAGGACTATTTAAGATAAACATTTCCATCATACTCTAGCGGTTTTGGCAGCGCACGCCAGAATAGCTCGCAGATGGTTGATTTTTTCCTACTTTCTTGACACTTATCGTCATATTTTGGACAATTCACACAATATGTTTATAAATTGTAGCTTATGTGTTATTCTGATGTATAAGCTTTATTATTGTAAGGTTTCATTTAAATCCATTCAGTACCTAGTTTTTACGTGAAAGAGTAACATTTATTATTCTTATTATAAACATCCATACTCGCAAACTTTTGCGTTTATAATATTAGTAGGATTTTCCAGATCACTTGAGAAGTTTCTGGAACTTTCTCGAACATTCTCAATTAATTAAAACAGTTTGCAATTATTTTAAAAATCTCCAGATCTTTCGAAAAGCTGAGTCGAGAAGTTTCTGGATTTTTCTCGAAAATTTTCATGGCGTTAATCGAACACATCTGCTAAGCTCATTGAAGGAGGTGTTGAAATCTATAGTTGTCTTGAGGTGTGTATGTGGATCTTAACGATGTGGTTATACCTATAATAGTATCTGGCTGTTAATGTGTTAGTTTAACTGTTCCATAAAGGAGCATAAGGGTGTAATATGCACCAGATATTTTTCAAGTTTGGGGAGAGTCCGGTAAAAGTTGGAAATTTGACCGGGACAGCGGGGACAGTACCAGTGGTATCAGATATAGGGACTACCTGATATGTCTTGTAATTCTTTTTACAGTGAAACTCGCAAGTCCGGCTACATGAAGCAACCACTTGACTCTAGACTAGCGTTGCAACTGTAAACGAACCAGAAGCAGATTCTATCTTTTTATGTAAAAAAAACTAGCAAACATGCATACGTTCCACCTGACGGTGAGTGGTCACCAGAGGAGTCGTCTATGCGGCGAATTTTGGCGCGAAATTCAAAATAATAATAGAATGAAAATACGTTTATTTAAAAAACAAAAGCTCTCGACAGCGTTTCTGTGCAGTTCGGAAATGAAAAAATCGTAAAAAATAAGTCATCAAAGCATTTTTAACAATATTATTAAATAAAAAAATATTGTAGCAGAGGCTTTTGTAAGTTTCTGACTCATTTTGACCCTCAAACCATTTTTATTATTTTTTATTTTAATTTATTTTAAGACTTTTTTATGCTTTATTTAGAGAGCTTTACCTGTATAGTTTATTTATTTTAAAATAAATAAAGTCCCCCGAGCGCCCGACATCTTTCGGACCGTACCGAGGTCCTTCATCTCGGTACTGTCCCTCTGCTATACTAGATACAAAATTTTATCTATATTTATTTTAAAAAAAATAGTATGGAAAGCGCGCACAGCCCGGTAGCTGGCATAGAACGCAAGCGCAAAAAGGGTTGCAGCCAGTTATAGACACTCAACTTAAGATCTCGTTCGGTTTTGCAGTTGTCAGTGGTTTTTAACCGACTTCAAAAAGGAGGAGGATACACAATTCGACCGTATATATGCTTTTTTATGTTTGTTCGTGGATTACTTTGTCGTTTATGAACCGATTTTGATGATTCCTTTTTTGTTCGAAAGCTTATACTTCCGAGTTGGTCCCATTGTCACCAAGTCAAGATCTGATGATGGGATCCGAGGGAAATCGAGGGGAACTCTCAAATTTTATACGCACACATATGTGGAAATATCGCCAATTATGCTTAAACAATACAGAATTATTAAATTAAAGGTACTAAAAAGAGTGAAATTAACTTTTTACCAAAAAAAAACCCCGCCTTCAAACAGTAAAAAATAAAATTGTTCAGGCATTTCAGTGCAGTTCATTGATACTTTTCCTTGCTAATAGTAGTGAACATGGGCGTACTCAGGGGGCAGCCGCCCCCCCCCCCTGGATCAAGGTCCAGATTCAGGGATTCAAAAATCCCAAAAGATCTAAACAAAAAAAGAAATCTATAAAGAGTACGCTAGATAATATGCTACCTCCTGTTGTTTCCTTTGTATATTTAATATTTTGTATGCGTGTCCTCGTGTAATAGACCAGGGTCGATATTTTGAAAATGGTAAAAAGAGAAAAAAAAAATAGTAAACCATTGGAAAAGGTAGAGAATATAACAAAAATGAAAGGAAAAATTTTACGAAACACATAAGTATACAATATAACATAAAATATTATGTTTTTCGAGTAATTTAAGTATAAATTTTAATAAATAGGCCAAAATTGTACATAATGATTCAAAAGAAATTTGGATTCGAGTTTTCATTATTTGTATTTTCTGAGAATATTTACTGTAGTATTGTATATTTTTATACATCGAACATAAAGCACACCGACCTTTTAAATTAAAAAACTAAAAAACACGCTTTTTGAAAATACGAACTAAAAAGTTAAAAAATAAGAAGAAAATGTAATTTACTGTAAAAAAAAGCGTGGGGTGGTTTTTAAGATACTATTGACACCGCACCCCACGCATTTAACTTTTTTTATAGAACTTGTAGTTTTTCCGGAAATCCACATAAATCGTTATTTACCCTTAAAAACTCACCCCCTCCCCCTTCTCGATCTCAGATCGCGCGTAAAAAATTTTCCTTTTACATATTCTCTATCTTTTTCAATGGGTTTCATCCTAGTATAATTTTTTTTTGGTCTCAAAAATGATCGACACTGGTCTATAACGTGATAACGTGAAAGGCGGTATACGGTATACGCGGTATACGCGCGGTACCCAGCATGAAAAAATTTGCCCCCCCCCCCCTGACCAACAACCTAAAAATCCCCCCTCGACCAAAATTTTGCCCCCCCTGCCCCTCCTGGCCAAGACTTTGCCCTCCCTGGCCAAGACTTTGCCCCCCCCCCGGCCAAGAACCTGGGTACGCCCATGGTAGTGACTCTTAAAACTATTTTGGAGTCGGGCCCTTAGTAAAATGGAGTACCTTTCGCTCTGAATGGGCACCGACTCCAAAATAGTTTTAAGAGTCACTACTATTTAGCAAGGAATGGTATCAAATGCGAAGTAGTTAAAAAGTTATAATAATGAAACACATTCATATCCTACACGTTAATTGATGTGTATATCTCGTTTATGATTCTCACACATTTGTACGAGTGAAGAGGTTTTAATCAGATACGTGAAGGCTTAGATAATCTGAAAATAACACTCATCCGCATCGTGTTATTCATTTTAGGGTTCCTTAATATTTTTAACTGTGAAGCTCAAATCGGGGATTATGTTTTAGCGCGTATGTATGTCCGTTCATTGGTTCCCTTGTAACTGTTAAACCATTGAATACATTTTGATAATAAGTCTCAAAATAAAACGTCTTGTGAGGGTGCGTAAACTATGTTTATAAAGTCCCGGCTTACCTCGCGGATCACTTCAGGGGCGCCCGACATGTTTCGGACCGTACCGAGGTCCTTCATCATGAGCCATCGCATGCAGTCGCTAGGTGGCCTCGTTAGATGTCTACTCTAGAAAAAGTTATGCGTGGTCGTACATTACAATCAGTGAGTGAACAATAAATCATCGCTCTGTTTTCCATCTTTAGGGTTGGATTATTTTTTTCAATTTATATAGGATCAACTTCAAGGTACGTATATCCCTTTCTTATAAAAAGAATAAATAAAATCATATTAATCAATATAAAGTTATGCCTTATACCTTATTTATGACTTAAAAAAATATGCGCACCAACTTGAGTGAGTTAAAGTTGAGTCGGTTAAAAAAATCCTTTCAGCGTATATTTATGTAGTTGATGACCAGGTTTATGAAACGGTTTTTAGTGTCATATTGTGTTTAATACGTACAACATTAACAATTTTAACGTATAGGTGCTAGTTGTTTATATGTAGTATAATATATTTTTTCTACTTCTTTTTTTCAAGTAACACTGGTATTGCGTTTTAGTTTTGATACATGTTAGACATTTTATAAAGGTGATAATTCAGGATGATATGATACAGTAATATTGTCGGAGTCACTGGAAGAACTCAGCACTATACTAGGTGACCTCCATAGCGCCTCACAACGGGTATTTCTCTACGCGACATAATCCATAACGATGAAATCCGTAGAAGACCGAGTGTTACTGACATAGCTTTCAAAATGCAAGCACAAGTGGCAATGGGCAGGCCATATAGTTAGAAGGACTGACAACCGACGGGTAGAAAGATTCTCGAATGACGATCACGTCTTGATAAAAGGAGCACAGGTTACCTTCCAATCAGGTGGAATGACGACCTGAAGAAAACAGTGGAAACTCATTGAATTCAGAAGGCGTAGGACCAATATTAGGGGAGGTCAAAGTGTAGTGACTATTAAAAGCTGATGGATAGATGGATAATTCAGGTGGTTCAAATGGTTTAGAATTTCTCCGGGCTTTAAGGCTCAAGTTAAAACTGAGGTCACAACGTATCAGTGTATTATTTATATATTATTATGTATGTATGTTAATATTTGGAATAACTAAAGTTTTAAGGTATTCAGTTTAGACTAGTGATTACTTAATAAATAATATTGTTATTTATTTTTTATTTATTTATTTATTTATTTATTTATACATCATAATTACTCCTATCTTTACAGGTCAGTTACCCAATGCGACAGAGTAGCCATATCTAACTAAAATATAAAACATAAAAACATAAAATAATAAAACAACAGAATAATAAACTAAACACTTAACCGATTAATATTTTAATCGTGACTATAGCACAACAGATGCAATACAACCTTTGCGAACTCACTCAAATGGCAGGAAAACACGTCTAGTTTGTCATGTGCCTCGTTGAGGGTTCGAATCGCTCGGTTAAGAGGCGCCCTGGCTAGCAACCTGGTCCTGGCCGGCGGTACTGCCAACAGCGGCGGGCGTCGCCGACGCCACACATAGCGATCTGGTACGCAAATGTGAAATGTTTGCAGGACCCCCGGATTGTCGGCAATACCGCGGAGCAATTTAGCTATGTATGCTACTAGTGCGAACTCCCGACGCACCCTTAGTTCGTTGTATCCTACCATTCCGAGCACGAATAACGTAGGATACATCAAAGGGTAGAGAGGATATACACCATATAATTTCATATATAGGTGTCTTGTAAATTTATTTTGCACTCGCTCCAGCATTACCACATATTTTGCTTTGTAAGGGGACCATATGACTGCACTGTGTTCTAAATGACTCCTGACCAATGCGTCATATAGAACCCTTACCGCGGTAATATTGGTAAAGCCTCGCGATTGTCGCAAAATAAACCCCAAGTTCCTATACGCCTTTTTACAAATAATCTCAATGTGACTTCGAAACTTGAGGTCGGAGGTTAGGTTCACACCTAGATCACGCACCTGCGAGACTCGCTGTAGTGGCACCTCGTCCATCCTGTAATCATATAGGATAGGGGTGCGCGAACGAGTAAAAGTCACCACAGAGCATTTCGCGATATTAAAAAAGAGCTTGTTTTTACGACTCCACTGATATACACTATTTATATCGTCTTGGAGTCGTTCACAATCACTTTTTCCTCTGACCTCAAGCAACAACTTGAGATCATCCGCAAACAATAAACATGAGCCATGTTTAAGTACTTTAGGCAAATCGTTTATCATGAGTATAAATTCCAAGGGTCCCAAGTTGCTGCCCTGGCTTACTCCTGACCGAGTAAAGTATGGCTCCGACTCCACTCCATTAAATTCAACGTACTGCCGCCGATCTTTCATATACGACGCAAAAAAAATTAGCAAATGTGACGTGCATCCGAATTTCGCAAGCTTCCGCAATAAGACATCATTATCAACGGTGTCGAATGCTTTCCTGAAATCAAAGTAAGCTGCATCGACCTGCACTCCAGCATCTACCGAAGGTACGACAACTCCCATAAAGTTGAGAAGGTTAGTGGCAGTGCTGCGGCCCGGTCTGAATCCGTGTTGCGCGTCCGATAACTGAGCTCTTACTTGATTTTGCACACAGCGCTGAACAGCTGATTCGAACACTTTCGCTGGAGTCGACAGCACTGCCATAGGTCTATAGTCTCTTATATCGGGCCCCGCGCTGCCCTTAGGAACAGGTATAACTCTAGTAAGATTCCATAGGGCAGGGAACTCTGCTAGTTTGAGAGACAGATTAAACAAGTAGAGTAGCGGTTTCTCAATCACTGTGCTGCAGTCTCTAAACATAAAAGCTGGTATACCATCAGGACCCGATGCGTATTTAGGCTTAAGGCGCTTTAGAGCCACTTTAACATCTTTAGGATTGAGACAGTCTATATGTATGTGAGCACTGGACGGTGGGTCTGCCGTTGCCGCTGCCTGCACATCCAGGTCGGGGGGCTCGCTATTATAGACTGACTCAAAGTATTCCGCAAACTGCCTACAACATTCATTATCTGGTAAGTGCTGCCCATTTACCATAATAGTCTGCCTGTTTCTTGATTTCCTTTTCGACCTTATATATTGCCAAAAAGATTTTTGATCTAAGGCAAACTGAGTTTGAATGCGTTGTTTGTGTTCTTCGTGAGCAGATGCTATAGCTTTTTTGATGCGCATTCTACACTCCGAGAACTTTTGATAATCAATATCAAGTCGAGTTATTTTATATTTTTTATGTAACTGTCCTTTGACAGCCAGATCCTGTATTATATCCTTTGTGTACCATTCTGGATAGCTATACCTATTATTGATACTTAAATGTGTATTTTTACGCGGTACACATTCATCTAAAACTTCGTAAATTTTACTATAAAAATAATTTAAAGCTAGGTCTAAGTCCCGCATCTGATACATAAGACTCCAATCCATGACCGCTAATTTGGAGTATAATATACATTTTCTTAGTATGTTTATTGTTTATTATATGTATATATATATATATATATATATCATTTATTCTTTTGTTTCGTATTATATTGTTCTTATGAAGCGTGTTATGCCGCCTACAACAATCTCTGTTTCGCCCAAAGGTAGACTGGCAGAGAATGCTTTTAGCATTAAGTCCGCCTTTTATACCATTTTTTTTAGTGGTGTAATAAAGTTTTAAATAAATAAATTACGCGTACAAGATAATTTTTTTAAAGTAATATTAGTGGTCCTCATATTAAGGTTAATGTTATTCGTTATATAGTTAATTTGACGACCCGAGCGGCGCAATGGTTACCTTGCCGGACTGCTAATCTGAGAGTTCCGGGTTCGATTACCGGCGAAACAGAATTTTGAATGATGAGTTTAATTTTGTGTTCTCGGTCTGGCTGTTTATGTTTAGGGTATACCTATCCTACTGTGTACGTTATTTTTTTATTTGCGTATTAGAATATCTGCCTTAGGTTCTACAATTAATTATGAATCATTCTTTAATGAAATTTTTGTATGTTAAGTAAATAAGTATACACCTACAAGCCTAGGAAAATTATATAATCTTATGAAATATATATTTTTAATTGTTCTTATTAAGAAAATATGTTTTTGATACCATCAGGAAATAAAAATAAAAAAGGAAAGTACCTATAAGCCTTCCAAAGATATCCCTATACATATGGTGCATACATCAATACCATGGATTTATAAAGGAAGTCACCACCCTCGTTTTTATAAGGAAGTAAGCATCAGTTCTAAATAAATTCATCTCTCATTAATTTTTTTTTCGAGGTATAATTAATTAATTTAGACGTAGGTCTCAGTCAGAAATTTCGAAACAGCGACCCTGACTTCATATAGGTTTATACAAAGAGACTTTTCTTAAAAGGCGTTATGCAAAACTGACTCATGTCGATTCGTTTAAGAAATGAATCAGTGGCGAGTTTGGAAACCATCTTAGATCACAATGTGACATGATTGTCGCGTGGGTGTTAACCGAAATGACAACATGTTGCATAATGCTGTCCCATATTGAAGGCCTAGTCCCAACACATCCGTCCGAAAAATTACTATTTTTCAGTTCGGTAAATCCATTTTTAACACGCTTATATTAGCTTGACCTGTATGTATGTATGTAACGGAATCTTTTAACGTCATTTTCACCTACTTCTAAGCGTCTGATTAACTTCAAAATTTGCACAGGGGTCAAGGGCCGATAAGCCAGTCATTATCGACACAAATAAAGGCAAACATCGCAAACGCGCATGTATCTACGAATCTTTTATATGTTGTTAGGTCCTCTAAGAGTAGTCTATACCAAACATTGCAACCCTGAAAACCTTGTGCTGCCACCATGATGCTCGAAAAACTGCGAAATTTTGGCTCTTGTTTCAGTTTTTTTGAAAAAAGTACTTTAAGGAAGCGTTTTTCAGATATACTTGTCATATTATTTTATCAAACTAACTAAATTTACTACAATTTAAGCCCAACATGAGCTCTCTAGCTCTATTAGTTGCGGAGTTACAGCTAATCAAAGATGCGCATTTTTTTCCAAAACGTGGAAAATTGTCGGTAGGGTTGTTTGTCAAGACATTTGCTGGCTAAACTAATGGTCCTAGAGTATAACCATGAGAGAAGAATTTATAAAAAAATGAATTAGCTTTAATTTAATTCCAAAGTGGAGCCTCTAGGCCTCAACGTTTCATAAATAATTAAAAACATAAAAATACCGGACATCGGATAAATGATGAATACGTATTTCTTTAAAAACATTCAACATTAGTGGTGGTGAATTTGACATTTTAGATGTAACATGGTTTTGAATTAAATTACACTTGTTAGACTTTTGCTCTTTTGGACGGGCCGGGTCTCACCCAGTCTGGATCAGAGATGCGGGGGAGAAGAGACAATATTTTTTGGAGGTGAAGGCAGGCCGTCATATGGTGTTGGATTGTTCATATCCTCATCCTCGTCGTCTTCGTCCAAAACGATAGTAGGTAGTGACGTTGTTGCAATTTCGTCCTTCGCAAAAGGAGCAAACAATTGAGCACTTGAGCCCTGCCTTTCTGCATTTGCATAACCCCTAACCATTTTTGTAGGTACCTGATGGTAGGTACTCCACGAATGATACATATGTTGCAGCCTCTGAGATGGGAGGGAGGCGGGCAAGATTGACTTTGGCCTGTGTGTGTAACCTCCTAAAAAAATACTCAAACAAGAGCCAAAATTTCGCAGTTTTTCGAGCATCATGGTGGCAGCACAAGGTTTTCAGGGTTGCAATTTTTGGTATAGACTACTCTTAGGGGACCTAACAACATATAAAAGAATCGTAGATACATGCGTGTTTGCGATGTTTGATGTCGATAATGACTGGCCTACGATGACAATGCAATAATATAAAAAAAAACAACTAAAAATTAAAAATAAATAATGTATTAAAAAATCAAAAACAAACTGTTGTGAAAATACGAGCTAAAAAGTAAAAAATGTGAAGAAAACATATTTTACTGTAAAAAAAGCGTGGGGTGCTTTTTGAGATACTATTGATACAATGCACCCCACACTTTTTTAACAATAAAATACATTTTCTTCTGATTTTTTATATTGTATTCTCACAAAAGCGTGTTTTTTAGTTTCTTAAACTACATTATTTATTTTATTAAATACTTGACTTTTTGGATGTTTTTTCAGTTTATCACGTACGTTTTTCTTAAGAACCGTTTGTGTTTATTTACGAACATTTGTAAGGTACATACTTGATTTAGTACTTTAAGTACCTGTACGACCTAGCGTTGCTCGGATAAAAACAATTTATTTTCTTGGTTTAATTTCAAATGAAACACTCATTTGCTTAGTGTTACTTAATAACGTCATCTGAAATAGCTCCCAATAAAAATATTTTCACAAAAATTAAAAAATAATCGCAATATCGTTTTGAATGCGGTTTGAACCCGGGTCTCTAGTACCACAGTCAGCCCACGTAACCTTTTGGCCAAGGAAGCTTAAATTCAACAAACGAAATATTTATAGAGCTCTTTCAAATCGATATTGTCATTTCTTTGAACGTCGGATTGGCGGTTGGTGTTTGACGGCGTTCAAATACACTACAATATAGATGTCAGGAAGAGTCGTATTTTTTAGTTTATATTTAGGTTGATTATCGCTGAAAATAATTTTTATTAATTTAAAATATCTAAAAATAAAATCTAGCAGTATCAATTTATCATACCCGAAATCAGGGTACCAAATTAAAAAAAAACGAAAAAAACACCACTCAGGATTTTGGGATTTCAGTTTTAGGAATACATGGATGTATGGATATAATTTTTCCTTTTTGAATTTTCATTATAGTTTTTGTGTAAATGTGTATGTGCGTTTCTTTATTTGGATACTTGTTTGTTTGTGCGTTCATTTGTTCTTATTTCATGTTACATTTACAACGGTGATCCTGATTGACCTAATATTTTGTATGGGGATAGTCGGGAGGTTCATTGAGTTTATTAGTGGACGTAAGCAACTTTTCACATGGGAAACATATCTCTCCCATGGGAATTGTGTAATCCACGCGGGCGGAGCCACGAGCGTAAAGCTAGTTGGTTATAGAACAAAACATTAGAAAACAGGTGTTCAATGACCTTTTGAATTAAAACTTTGTCCATAAACGGATTATCGGCTATATTAAAGAATCGTAAACACATAAATAATCCACGCATTGCACAAGGATGAAGGTTGTTGAATGAATGATAATGTGACCACCCATGAAGTTGTTCTACCTTTTGGTTTGGCAATTGGAAATTTATTTACGACCAGTGGTTGGACACGGGCCTAACCACATTATTCAGGAGGACTTAAACTCATTCCGCAGCAGCGATGGCCGAGTGGTAAAAGCCGCGGTCTTCTACGCGACCGATCCCGGGTTCAAATCCTCGGCGCGCACCTCTGACAAAGAAATTTGTAATGTGCGAATTTATTGCTGCTCCAAGGTGATGGAGAATATTGTGATATTTCATTAATTACGATGTTCTCCATCGCCGTGCATGCCTGAGAGAAATTCATAATTTCTCGAAAGCATTACGTCCACCAATCCGCACTTGGCCAGCGTGGTGGACTATGGCCTAAATCCCTCTCACTTGTGAGAAGGAGACCTGTGCCCAGCAGGGACATAAAAAAGGTTGAAAAAAAAACTCATTCCACCGATTTGGTCTTATGCGGATTTATGGAGACACGTTGTAGTAGTGGCTAAGATACCCTTGAATGTTTTCAAAACTCTCCTAACCTTCGACAAGGTGTAACGACCGATATATATCGATAACAACCGGGACCGATGACTTAACGTGCCTTCCGAAGCACGGAAACGCGAATGAAATGTTTGCCACTAGCTGTCAGTTGTCACCGATCTCACACCAGCACACCAGACGTTATTACAACTGGTTATTGTCGGTCACTATGCCGATGTATCGCTCAGGTCCTAAGTAAGTTTCCCAAGCCACCTACGCAGGCGCGGTCACAGCCTTCAATTTTGGGGAGGGTCAGCAAGAAATTTTGAGGAAGAGGAGTCCCAAATTGGCTTGTTTCGCCTTCCATCTACGCATGACTGATGGATTTGGGGGGGGGGGGTCATGTCCCCTGTGTTCCCCTCCCTGGGATCGCGCCTACACCCACGCTAGTCCCTGTATCTTCGAGATGAAGAAGTGAGCTCCTCTGCCTAATCGTAAGAACCGACTGAAAAGGGGCTTCCGGGATGCGGGCGGCGATGGTGCGAGCTCCACTTGATTCAGTGAGTGGTCCCGTGAAAGGATGGCAGTGTGTGACACATGCCGCCGCAAGTACTGGTATCATCGCCATCGAGGGGATTTTAGTGCTGTAAAATTGTCACAACCCGGTAAGTAATTCTTCCAAGGGTCGGGTACGTTTGAAGGTTTCCCCGCGTTACCAAAAAAAGTCAATTCTTCCAAGACGCGTGGGAGAAAAATCTATTCAAATTTTTATTTATTTAAAATAACGCTTCTCACTCATAGCCCTAGTAGGGTAGATATACCCTGTGTCGTGGGTACCATGGACACACAAAGACAGAAACACAAACACCCAGACCGAGAACAGAAATTTAAACTCATCATTCAAATTTCTGTTTCGCCAGGACTCGAACCCGGAACATTTCGATAGGCAGTCCGGCATGGTAACCATTACGCCACGCAGATCGTCGAATTAAATTTAGATATCACTACCTGTCACGTCTTTGGGTCTATTCGTAGTACCCGAGACACCTGAAATGACATTTGACATTTTATGCAGCTTTACACTGCATAAAATGTGTTTTCATATAAGTTATGCGAGTATAAGCAGCCAAAATGTAGTGTGATATTCAGATAGCATACCTAAATATTATTATTTCTTGATTAAGTATACAAGTTCTGCGTCTAAACGAGTTGACATTGAACTTGTTAGGAAATATGTCTACTAAATTTACAACCTTTTAAATTTTATGACTGAATAGCTTACACGATAAACTGCTAACCGTTAAGTTTGAGGATACGAAATAACTTTTATGTCCTTATGATAACGATGGTTTTAAGATGATTGATTTTAATGTTAAACTTGTATGCGTAGGATTGGTTTAATGTTTTTCAATCCAAAATTATCGCCATGTTTTTTGTGTGACAGTAATGCCACTGAATACTAAACGTAGTAATGCAGTGGTTTTGTTAAATCGAGGGGCTGTCCGTATGTTAAACACGTGGTGTTAAGTGGTCGCTGCAGCCCATGGACATGGACATCATGGACAACACACACAACGACCGTATATGCGTCGAAAAATACGCTAGTCTTAGAATAAATACTTATAGAATGAGTGTCTTCATACAAGCGCGCTGTCAAAATTGAATCACTAAATAGATTCCTACAGCTGTCACATCTGACGAACAAAATATTTTTATTTTGACCAAATTGACTATAAAATACTACAAAATATTGAAATCACTGTGAAAAGTTATTTTAAGTATTAGACTTCTTTTGTTTTAAAAAAAGTTTAAAAGTAAATTTAACCTTAAGGGGCCGTATACGAAATTTTGCCGATTTTGCTTATTTACTCGATTTGACACATGAGATTTTGCAGATTAATTACAGTACTTCTACAAGTATCATTGCACAATATAACTTTTCATTTCATTAATAATCTAATACATTAGACACTTTTATAGCTTGCGTCAAGAATTATAATGCGAGATTTAGGTTACTTTTAAAGATGTTTAATGCCGAATCATCATTATTAATAAGATTTCTTTTTTCAGGAAACGGATTGATTATAAACTGAAGAGTATTTATGTCAAATAAATTTTACGAAAGATTATTACATTTTGCCGAAATCAAATGCAATTTCTGGCCCATTTTCTCTCAAAATTGACTAAGTTCAATGTTTTTTTACTAATATTTTTTGTATGAGAGTGGCAAAAAGTGGCTCATACACTATGTATGTGATTTTTACAGCAATACATGTCATTTTTTTCGATCTGTTTAGACTTTAAAATGATCCAGAAATATGTGATATTCTATACCTATTACAGTAATATTTACAAAAGGATCACCGGCTTCAGGTCTATTAAGCAAAATAACGAAATAAAAATTGAAAAGTGGCTCATTTAATAGTTTATTATTGAAATGATCCATCATATTGTGCGATAAAACTTATGGAAATACTTTATTTTAACTGCAAAGTATAAAATGAGCTAAATCAGCGAAATCGGCAAAATTTCGTATACGGCCTCTTAAGGAGCAGCCCGGCGTTTGGTGCCATTAATGGCACCAATCAACATGCTTTAATTTGGGCACGCGAACTTGGTTTCTATAATGTAATTGTAATTATTCTAAGACGCTAGTTTGAAACCGCTCTAAGCCTTACCTAAAGGTAAGTAATAAAGTAATGCAGCGCTGCTACTCCAGGAGGCTGATGGTCGCCTCATGAAAGTCTGGTTAGCAAATGCACTTTTCAACTGGAACATTATAAAATTAAGCGGTGCTATCCCAAAAAAGTTCTACGACCTACAGATGACATACATGTTCGTCATTGTTCGTAATGGTGTCAGTTTGTCATCGATTAAGCATGATAATTACATTTCTTTATTTGGTGCTTTACTACTGTTATTGTTACGAGTTGATATGTTCGTCATGTAGTAAGAAAGAAAATATAATATTTTATATTAGGAATACAAAATATTCGCTTAATGAATGTCATTTTTTCCCGGTCATCGCCATTAGGTGCCCGTTTGGGCTAGATGTTGAGCTGAGAGAAAAAAGGCGGCTGAAAAAAATCCCAGCAGCACTCTTTTTAAAAAAAAGGACATATATAATTGAGATAACAGTATGGCTATGGGTCCATAATGGGCACACGTGACAACTGATCGCATGAGACACTATCCGGAGAGTGATGGTACTCTCCTGCTCTTTCCAGTGCGTGGCCGCTAGCTGGACGGTTAGACCTCCCACTCGCCCGTCGTCCGCAACCCTTGAAGCCCTTTTAATCTCCTCTTACGATCAGGTAGGGGATACCGTACCCAATTCTTAATCCCGAAGCTACAGGGGTTAATACCACGTTACCTGCATGCTCGTTTGCAATTATAATTATAGGTTTTGAAACTCAAAGTGTCAGTGAATTTCGGAAAATGCTAGCCCATTGGGTCAAGAGACTGTGCAAAGAGGTCGTTAGGCCGTCAAACCATCCGATCTCTAATAAAGTTTACTAAACCGAGACCATACGTGAAGATTGGACGCGATAATTATTACTTTGAAATGATACGCCCTTATCATAATGTATCAAATCCTTATTTATCTTCCATGATTTCGTAAAATGATTAAGCCTGCAGAGAAAACTGTTCTAGTATTTAGGATCTAAGTCATAAAAATTACTATCCTAATTATAATGATGCCTTACCTACAGCCTTACTTATAAATGTTATTTAAATTTTAACCTCCACCAACCCGCATTGGAGCAGCGTGGTGGAGTGCGCTCCAGGCCTCCCCAATAATGGAGAGAGACCCGTGCCCAGCAGTGGGACGCAAAAAGGGTTGCAGCCAAATTTTAAGCAGTATTTAAATGAATGTTTTAAAAAATTGGCATTCATAAACGTTGTTTAGAGTTAAACATTAGTTCCTACCTTTGTAGTGTTTCATTATTAAAATTTATCGAATGCTTAGAAAGATATTAAATATTTTTTCATTAATAATGCACTTAGTTTTTCAAATAACTTTAATCCGAGCGTGTTCAACTAGGACTTCAAAATCAGATTTTGAATATCTTAAGATATTTTTAATTTAACAGTTAAAGGAGAGAACAACACAGAGACGTCAATGTGCAATCGCCGTACAAAATATTGTTAAAGCTTTATTTTGCTAAAAACGACTGTAACCAATCTATAGGTAGTAAACCTTTGTTGTTTTTAAGCAATATTTATTAATATAAATGTCAAAGTATGTATGTTTGTTTTCTTTCACGTAAAGTATCTCTATACAATTGACCTCATTTTTATGAGATAATTTAGGGGTTGAAGAGTGACGCTCTACCTTTTACTAGGGAAAATATTATATAAATATTTTATTCTTATAGGAAGAAACTCCACCAACCCGCATTGGAGCAGCGTGGTGGAGTAAGCTCTAGGCCCCCCCCAATAATGGAGAGAGATCCGTGCCCAGCAGTGGGACGTAAAAAGGGTTGCAGCCATAGGAAAAAAATGTGTAGTCCACGCGGGTAGAGCCACGGGCGGAAAGCTAGTTAAAATATAGGCCAATATAAGCTCACTCGTCCCAGAAATACCCAACTGCAAACTACTTTTAAACGATTTTTCCTCACGTGTTTATATGACACATTTAGTTCGCAAAGAAAACAATCTTTAGTGTAGAGTGAAAGCGATATGCAGCTTAACAAGATGGGTGGTTAGTAGAAATTTTCTTGTGCTGTTTTGAAGTTCGGAGGACTCGCTAACAAAGCTGATTGTAGGCTTTATGGACGGTTTGCAACCATTCATAAGCAGGCTGGTCACTTCCCCGTATCTTCAACAGTCCGCACTGGTGCAGCATTGTGGAGTAGGCCTCAGCTAGGCCTCTCAATAAAGTGAACAGATTTGTGTCCAGTACTGACATAAAGAATTTTGCACGCAAGTGTAAATATGTATAAGATGGTAACGTTTGATTTTTATAGGCTTTTTTTTCAATTATGGCATCGCAAACTCTGTGCATACTGCCAGTGTCAAGTATAATTTTTGCATCAATTTTTGCCAGTTTCAATGAAACTGGACGAAGTAATAACAAAGTCAGCAAGTAAGTCGTCAGTAATCAGTCAGTCTAGTCAGTCCAACATTCAAGTAAAGCGATGGCTACTTTACAAGAACGAGTCCGATGGAATTTTGGAGGCAAGCAGAAAAAACATATTTTAGCACTGTTATTATATTTTACAAACAATCGTGCACTGTAATTAACCTATATCAAACAAAATGCCATCAACTTTATTCGATATAACTCAAAAATACACCAAGAAATTGAAAATAAAACAAGAGCATAATATATCTTTTTCGACTTCCCGCCAAAACTCCTTATAGGCTTTTATTAAACTTACTTTAGTATATTAATGGATCAAATCTTCCACCAACTGTCGTACTCCGTCGTTTTCAGGGACAACTTAACACCACGTGGCCTATAAATAAAATATCTGTAAACTAACGGGAATACTGCCTGTAACACAATGGCTGCAACCCTTTATGCGTCCCACTGCTGGGCACGGGTCTCTCCGCATTATTGGGGAGGCCTGGAGCTTACTCCACCACGCTGCTTCAATGCGAGTTGGTGGAAATGCGGGTTAGTGGCCAACCCGCTGTCGGATGTTTTCAAACCGCCCATAAGGCCTCCGACAAGGTTTAACGACTGTTATCTATCGATAACAACCGGGACCGACGGCTTAACGTGCCCTCCGAAGCACGGAAACGCGCATGTATTTTTTTGCCACTAGCGGTCACCCATCTCACATCCGACCGCGCCCGTTTGGCTTAGTTGCATAGATCGTTTGCGTTCTACGCTAACCGCCGGGCCATGCGCGCATCACGCGCGTGTAACACAATAACACTGTAATACTTCGCAACAATGTTTACGCTATAGTAAATACCACACCGTTTCTTGAACTTTAACATAATCTTAAGTTCTTCTTACTGCCCAGTTTATTAAAATAGTTGAAAATAATAAACAATAAACCTTCAGCAATCAACTTTAACCGGACACACAGAACCTTTGGTAAGAAGATGAGCCGAAGATCTATGTAAGTTCAAATGTCACAACGCGTCCTTGCCCGGAGCGACCCATCGTATAAATAGTCAGCGCATCCAACGAGGAGCATCAGTCGCTGGATTGCCTTCATATCACAAACACCAAAACCAACCTTTCAAAAATGAAATCGGTAGGTCTTTTGAAATCATATTTATATGGATTTCTACGCCGTAAATTCTTCACGGTAACCTTTCGAACTTTGCGTTTGGAATATTGCGACGACAATCTTCATTGGAACTCGGATTTAACGATTTAATTTTTCTTTTTTATTCGCTTTTTGGGTCTTTTTCCATTTCTGTTTGTTATGTAATGTGTTCTTGTATTTATTTGGTTGTATGTACTTTCAGTTCATTGTTCTCGCTGTGTGCTTCGCCGCCGCCCTGGCCGCCCCCGCCAACCCAGACAAAGACGCAGTCATCCTCCGCCAGGATGCTGACAACATCGGAGTTGACGGCTTCCAATACTCGTAAGTCCATAGTTCTAACAGGTGGTAGAAAAGAATTTCCATGGTTTGACCGAGGAGGTCTAAAGACATTTCTGCAGTGAAGCAATTCTATTGTTTCGGCGGAGAGGTGCGGTTCAAAGCTTCAAGAGTCAGGCTTGTTTGAGGTTGTATTATGATGTCCATGGGCTGCAGCTAAAACTTAACGCCATGTGGATCTGTTATTCTTTAAAAAGTGCCCTTTGTTATCAACTGCAAAATTAGTATAAAAATTATTATAAAACTTGAATGTTTTAGATTAAAATTTAACAAAATTGCACTTTTGGCAAAATGGAAATATTATTAACGAAATCTCAGGTATATAATGTTAGATTTCTAGCATTTTTCCATGTTATCTGCATATAATTGTATGGTTTAGTATATTACCAAGTTATCTTCTTATAATTATAAGAAGATAACTTGGCAATACACTAAACTATAAAATAGCGACGTTTTTGACAATTTTGCCTAATTACCTATAAATATTTTTTGCAGTTACGAAACCAGCAACCAGATTTCCGCTTCCGAGACTGGTGAACTCGTCAACCCTGGTGCTGAGAACGAGGCCATCAGAGTACGTGGCCAGTACCAGTACGTCGGCCCTGATGGCGTCGTCTACTCCGTGACCTACGTCGCTGACGAGAACGGCTTCCAGCCCAAAGGCGCTCACATACCCTCTGCCTAAATATATCTAATTTAACTCTCTATCTAGTCCAAAAATACTCATCCCCTATCCTACTTCCTCCTTTGTTAAGAATTGTCCAAGCGATTCTGTGATACGATCCCGATTTGTACATTGTTAATAAACATTATGTTAATTTATATCGTCTATCAATTCCACTGTACTCAAATTACCATTTCCGAATAGTATCGTAACGCTAAAGAGACAAATAATAAGTAATATGTTTGTTGCACCTATTTAAGATTTACGAAATATAAATAAATTAAATGACAAAAATATCACTACTTGCATTATGCTAGTTCCACATAATAATATATGACAGTAACTTATAAATAGTAATTTCCGTTCAAAATTATATTTCGCTACAGTTAGGTTTCTTAGAACAGAAATTCTCCGATTTCTTAATCAAAGCAATCCTAAATAAAAATTAAGGCGCTCTATTAATTTACGATGACCACGTAATCGTGTATTGTAATAATCTAATCAAAGTAAACATTGATGACAAAATCAACAAAAAGCAACAAAACAATTTTGAAATCAATGTCGACATACGTTCATTTAATTAAAATGCAGGAGGTAATAAGCCTAACACGTGTTCGAAGAAGCTATAATTTAGAATAACCAAGCCCAAAAATGATATCATAGCTAATTAAATATTGGATTGTGTACCGATTCCATAGGCCCAGTTGGGCTGCAAGACTCGTGTTCCACGAACAGCGAATAGCGAGCGGCGAGTAAAGAAGATCGATTAAAAATTAACATTAGTATTTAGTGTACGAGTACTATTTCTAAAAAGCATGATGACAGATTTTTAAATACCTTTCCTTATTGTAGGTACACATCTCCTAGTTTCGAAAAAAAGTTTATTTCAGCAACTTGTTTAATCTTAAGCGGTTGACGGCCTCCGTGGCGTAGTGGGTGATGAGCCGACTGCGAAGCGTGAGGTCGTGGGTTCAATTCCCACCCAGGACAAATATTTGTGTGATGAACACGAGTATTTGTTCTGTGTCTGGGTGTTAATTTATCTATTTAAGTATGTATTTAGAATTATATGTACAAGTATGTTTATCAGCTTTCTGATTACCATAGCACAAGCTCTGCTTAGTTTGGAATCAGATGGTGTTGTGTGAATTGTCCAAAGATATTTATTTATTATTTATTTATATAATAAACTTAAGTTTTAACGTAAATTAATGTATTTTCTGCTATGTAATTTGAATTAAGCGCGAAAACGCTCGTAGGTGTAATGGCGTCGGCTTGCTCGTCAAACTTCACGCAACACGATGACTTTTACGGAGACGTGACGTCATTCCTTTTGATTGGCGTTTCAGATAACATGGCCGATTGCTGTATTTAATACTTTTATTTTATTGGAAATCTTATTAATCTTAATGTTTATATTAAAACGGGATCATATTTTAGAACTTTTTTAGCATAATATATTTTTCTGTAAAATCATTTATTCTCTGATTCTTTAATAGTGTCATCATGCCTATAGTGCAATAGTGTAAGTGAGGAAGATAAAATCTTGAAAGCAAATGACCGATCATCGACAGAACACTGACACGAAAATAAGGAATACACGACAGACTTGAATTAGTGCTTTCATATTTTAAAGGATAAGTGCAATTTCATACCAGCGTATTTTTCGGTGCGTTCGCGCGGCTTTTGTTTGTTTAGCCGTGTGGCCGCGAAACATCAAGATTTGATATCTTCCGCGCGTTTTCAGAAGTGACCATATACGCGCTTCAAAATAATATGGTCTGAAACCGTAATAAAACCTCCAACTGTATACTCATTCTGGCCTTCAAGAATTAGATGAGGCTATCAGGGCTATAAACCGCAACCTGGAGGCTGTAAAGATTTGGTCATCACAGTATGGAATCACAGTTAACCCTCAGAAGTGCCAGAGCATTATTGTAGGTAGCTCCAGATTATTAGCCAAACTTGACAGTTCAAACCTACCTCCAATCGTGTACGATGGTAATGTGGTTGCGGTAAGTAAGACTGTTAAAAACCTAGGTATTACAATAGACAACTGCTTAAATTGGCAACCACAGATAACTGAAATTTGCCGTAAGGTTAACGCAACCCTGCAGGCCTTATATCGGTTTAAAAACTTTCTCCCATTTCACACTAAACTTACATTAGTACACACTCTTGTTCTACCCATAATCGATTACGCTGATGTATCTCACAGAAGATCTTCTAGATAAGTTGGAACGCCTCCTCAACAACTGTATTCGGTTTATTTTCAATTTACGCAAGTATGATCATGTCTCTAAATTTCGAAGCCAGCTTAAATGGCTTACTATTCGGCAAAGGCGTGACTCTCGCATTCTATTGGCTCTGTACTCAGTGTTGCATGATCCAACTTCTCCTGAATATCTCAAGGAAAACTTTCAGTACCTCTGCTCTGCCCACAACAGAGGACTACGCTCTTCCAAAAATCGCAGCATTTCTCTTCCGCCGCATAAAAGCGGATTCTTCCATCATTCCTTCACAGTTAAGGCTATACAACTCTGGAATGTCTTGCCCGTAAATATAAGAAATGTACCGAGCAAGTTAAGATTCAAAAAACTGGTTCGTGAGTATTTTTTGAGTACCACCAATTAATTTTTGTTTTGTTTAGTAATAAAATTATATATTCTTTTTTATCGAAGAGTCATATCTGTTAATATTATATTATATATAATTTTAATCCATGTATAGGTATTATATATATGTATAAATTATATATATATATATATATATATATATATATATATATAAATAAATCCAGGAACACTTTTGGCACCCTTTCATTTTGCAACCTTATGGCTACCACGAGTTACAGCAGACTTAGGGCAATAAAAGCTATGAATATTAACTTACTACAAGCTATAATACCGTGACTATTACTTAAAATTTACCTTGTTGCAATATCCTCCAAAATAAATTTATACAGGTACATATATTTTTCGCAATACTTTTGACAACCAATCCATATTGTTATACTTACTACATCCATGTATATTGATGTATATTTATATTTATTTTATAAGAGATAAGCCTACCGTTCTTACTTACATATATACTACTTCCGTATTTTTAAGTATATTGTCAGCTCATTCCTAAGTACTTTGGGCATCCTACCATTAACGAGTACTTTTAACGACTTATTATACTAACCGTATATTAACGTTTACTTAGCTAGCAAACATGCTACCTTTCAGTAGGACTGCAATATGGAATCCAGAAAGTACATTCAAGCTCCAAAATATTAACTAAATCAGTAACTGTGGTGTGCAAGTGGACTGTATGTTGCTTGATGTGTTCAGCGTAGGCAGGTTTCAAAGAAGAGACGATTTTCCTTTTAAGGTGTTTCCTCCAGTAGAACCTAGTGGTAAGTGAATTCAGCTGCTGGTTTTCTACTCGTGCGGCTTGTGTGCCGCACGGTTGAGCCAAGTTTCGGATTCCTCTATCTTGGGGTTTCTTTCGTGGCCCGCAACTGCAGAGCCCATCAATAGGGTTGTAAGCCAGGGGGCTCCCTGGCTTACCGATGGGCGGGATCCAGCTCCTTGCTGGATCGGGGTTGTCGTGGTCCGTGGGTTGCGGCTTGCGCCGCTAGTGAAGCCCGGTGGGGGCGCGGCACCTTGGTGCCGCGGGTCAATCAGCTCTTCATGAAGCCCCGGCGGCCGCAGGTGGGTCCCGCGCCAGGAGATCGCGCGGGACCGGTCTGCGGTCGAGTAGACGAGCGTGGGGCGGCGCCAGATCCCGCATATGCGAGAATCGCGCCGGGTCGACACGCGCAAACATTTTGGTGGCGAGGCAGCGCATGAAGTTGTCCAGGCTCTCGACTCGTAAGTCCCTCTGGATGACTGCGTTCCTGACGCACCACGACGCTTGCGCGACCTGTCGCAGCACGCGCGATTGAGCCGCGCGCAAACGTTTCCGCTGCGGCTCACTCACGAGCGCGTACCAGGCCGGCGCCGCATACGTCAGGCGGGGGCGGATGTACAGCTTATACTGTGTGGTCTTAACACAAAGAGGGAGGCTCGAAGAGAGCACCGGACGAAGCTGGAAGCTCGCCGACCTCGAGCTGATGAGTATGTTGTCCACGTAGTGCTTCATGGTAAGTCTGTGGTCTAAAGTCACACCCAGGTACTTCGCCCGGGTGGACCACAGGATGTCTTGTCCGTTGAGCTTCAGAGTGGGGTCCTTAGAAGAGCTGCCGCCTATCCGGACGGCCTGGGTCTTCCCCACGTTCACCGACAGTCTCCACTTCGCGAGCCAGTCGGGGAGGGCATCGAGGGCACGCTGCATCTTGGACGCGGCGTGCGCGGAGTTGAGCGACGTTGTCACGAACGCCGCGTCGTCGGCATAGAGGACTAGCAATGCCCCCCCTGCCGCTGGGGTGTACGTAGCGTAGCACGTAGGAGATAGGCAGCTTCCTTGCGGGATGCCGGCTGCCACGGGATGCTCTTCTGATAGTGCGCCGTCCACTACCACTCTGAAGCTCCTGTTGTCCAAGAAGCAGGAGATCACCTGTACGATGCGCTTGGGCACCGACGACTGCGAGATCTTGTAGAGCAAGCCGTCGTGCCAAACACGATCGAACGCTTTTTCCATGTCAAGGAATACTGCACACGCTCGCTTGTTATTGTTCAGTGCGGCGGTGACATATCACCGCCGCACCATAGAAGGTACTGCACCATAGTGCAGTACCCTCGATCTTGCAGCAGGAGCGACTCGAAGACCTTCGAAATGGTTGAGAGAGAGAAGTGATGGGCCTATAGCTCTCAGGCTTCAGGATGCTTTTCCCCGACTTGGGTAACATGATTACGTGCCCAATTTTCCATGAGTGCGGGAATGTCCCCGTAAGCAGAATGCCGTTGAAAAGGCGCGTGACGGCTCCCATCGTCTTCCTGGGAAGCTGGCGGAGCGCTGTGTTCGTTATGCGGTCTGCGCCGGGAGCCTTTCTGGCTTTAGTCTTTTCGATCGCACTCTGGACCATGCTCGGTAGACGACGACGGGATCTTCATCAGGAGCTATAGGCGGTGCGAAGTACTCGAGGAGGTGGCGCTCAACTGCTAAAATATGTTCCGTCTCCTGAGAGGGGTTCGACCGGAACTGGCGTTCGAGGTTGTTAGCGAAGATCTCTACCCGATCTTCCGCCCGGTAGCGAGGCGTGCAGTCCGTATGCATCAGTGGGCGGACCGGAGCCGGGGTGTTCGTAAATTGGCGGCAAAGACGGTGAATGGAAGGCCAATCGTCTTGCGCGACACCCAGGCGCGACTCTCAGCTCACGGTCGCGTGCGCCTCCAACGCGGCCTGGAGCCTTTCCTTGGCTCGGATGAGGTGAAGCTTCTGTGTCGGGCATCTGGTGTTCTACCAGCTCCTACGAAGGCGCCTTTTCTCCTGTAAGAGTTGGTTGGTAGATGCGAGGTGGGTGGGGGGACAGTGCTCCCCGTGATGGAATCTCTTCTGTGGCCCCCTCCAACGCGCCTTGTATGCTGGCAGTGAGGTCAACCGCTAGTTGGTCAACATCACCTCCCGTGCAGACAGGCCGAGTTGGGGTGGTGATCTCCAGTGTCTTCTTGAAGGCATTCCAGTCTGTTTTGAGACGTGGCCTCGGTGGCGAGACCCTCACTGGGTTCTTCGCCAGGACTAGCGAGACGGGAACATGGTTGGACCCCATGCCGTCTTGCAGCGACTCCAGTGTGGGCTGGACCTCGAGACCGCGGTGTACGACGATGTCTATGACATCGGGCGAGTGCCCCTGTTGTTCCAGGTAGTGTCGGGCATTCTGGGCCCTGGACTGCGTACCCGCGGTGCTCGGCATTGTTAAAGAGGTGTCGTCCGTTCCTGCAGGCGGCGTGGCTGTTCCACCCCGTATGTTTGGCGTTCCAATCGCCGGCGGCGATGGTCGGGTGCGGCGCGTCCAGCGGCTGCCTCAGGATACTCGGCTCTGTGTTCCTCGGCATTGGTGTTCTTTACGTAGATGGCAGTGCACGGCGACGAAGTAGCTTCGAAGATGACGCTCTTCATCCGGTATTCATCGGGTGGGCCCTCCCGCCGGTCGTCTCTCCATAGGAAACGTTGCATGTCCCTGTCTTCCTCTTGAATAGTGACACGCAGGAACATATCCTTGATATTAGCCTTGACTGCGATCGGGCGTTGACGAAACTTCATGAGTACGCCCGACACTGACTGCAGCAGGTCTGGTCCGGACAGCAACATGTCGTTGAGGCTGACCCCTCGTGTCTTGGCAGCGGCGTCGTGCACGATGCGTAGCTTTTCAGGCTTCTGTGGGTTGATAACGGTGAAGTGAGGTAGGTATCACAGCTTGGCACTTTTCTCTGTCGGCGCTGCTTCGGCGAAACCATTCTCCACAAGATTAGCTTTTTGCTGTTTGTATCGTTTCTTCATGTTGTCGTCTCGATCCAGTTTTCTTTCTATGTGTTCAAGTCGGGTGAGTGCAGACTGGAAGTTGGAAGGTGGGTGGATATTATCGGTCTTCCACAGCAGTCCGGTCTCGAAGCCGCCCGTCGGGATCCGCTTCGTTTTGGTCTTTAGGATCTGCATGGCTTGGCGCTCAGCATCGGTAAAATATCTCCTGGCCTATACCCCCAGTGACTCCAAAGCGAAGTGTTGCTTCATCAGCTGTTCCATTGGCTCCTCCTCTTTGTGGCTGTGGATGTGGTGGATGCGATGTCGTTGTGCGCCCCCCAATTCCCGGAGTCCGTGGAGTACCCAACAGAGCGGCGTATGAGAGGCCACCGGTTGTTTGTTGTCGCCGTGACGCAGCTCGTCGCTTGCCATTAGTTGCCAGTTGTCTTGACCCAGTAAGACTGTCGGTGAACATTCTTCATATTGCAGCAGGTCTTCTATATCTCGTAGGTGCTTGCAGGACTCCATGATGCACTCCCTGTGGTGACAGTCGTATGTTGGACATTGTTCGTGCCGTGATGCTGTGCAGCTTGGAGTGAAGGCCTCTGACACCGAACTCAACGCGCTTGGATTTCTCAGCGTCGATCTTTGTTCCCGTGACGCCTTCTATGTAAAAGGGTTCGACTGGCACGTCGACCCGTCGTCCAACAAGGCGTATGCATTGCAGACGCACCGCGGTCCTTTGATTTGCACAGGAAGCATCTTAAGCAGCGCCTTTGTGTTGTTGGTTTCTCTTACTGATGCCACGGTGAAGTTTCGGTCATGGTCGAAGTAGTGTTGTTGCGTAACGCTGTTTTGGTATGTAGGTTACCCGAAGCTTCTAACGTAAACATGAGGTGCGGGGCGCAAAATGCTTCCGTCGGCAGCATCGAGTCAGCGATGTTTGATGATTCAGCGAGTAACGCAAACGCTGCAGCGCATCAAGCTTTCGCCGAGGTCACGGCACCCGTCGTCGGCACCTGAGTACGTCGACTCCCGGACGAGCCCATGCTACTATTGCTGCTAACACCAAACCTGCTCCATCACAGGCTAAGCTGCAAAAATGGGGGACGCAGATCCAGAGTGAATCAATTCGTAAGGATCTGCCAAAGTTGCGTTCAGCTAAGAACCAGTGCGACGAGGAGGGTTTCGTTAAGGTTGAAAAGAAGACGAAGAGGAAGCCCACTCATCCGAATAGATGTGGTACTGCACCGACCGGCCCGGACCGAATGCTGCAGCCGGCCAAACCGACGACGCTGCTGTACGTGTCCCAACTGCATGACTCTACAAAGGTCGAGGAGATTGTAGCGTACATCAGAATTAAGACCAACTGCAGATTGAGGGTTGAGTGATCGGAGTCTCGCCACAGTGTTAATTTTAATTCATATGTGGTGAGAGTCCCCACGAAACAGCTGCCAACCCTCATGAAGGAAGACTTTTGGTTGAGAGGTGTTGTATTCCGGCGATTCTGAGGCCGGCTACCAGACACCGCGCGCAACACGACGCCGAAACCTCGTGTTACCTAGATAATGTATTGTTTATGTATAGTGATTATTTTAAGTCAATTTTATTTTGTATTGTATTACTAGCTGTGCCCCGCGGTTTCACCCGCGTTAGAGAGGATCATTACTATAAAGTGAAGTCCCTTCTGAAGTGCCATGGACGAGTTATTTGTAGGACTATTTAAGATAAACATTTCAATCATACATTACATATGTGTAACTGTAGCGGTTTTGGCAGCGAACGCCAGAATAGCTCGCAGATGGTCTACCATCTGCGAGCTATTTTCCTACTTACTTGACACACAATTTGGGGGAAGAGGTGTAACCAATTGGCTTGTTTCGCCTTCCGTCTACACGTGACTGATGAATTTTGGGGGGGGGTATGTAACCTGTGACCCCCCCTGGGACCGCTACTGTATGTGTTATTCTGATGTATAAGATCTAATCTGATTATTGTAAAGTTTCATTTAAATCCATTCAGTAGTTTTTACGTGAAAGAGTAACAAACATCCATACTTACAAACTTTTGCGTTTATAATATTAGTAGGATTTTCCGGATCATTTGGGAAATTTCTGGAACTTTCTCGAACATTCTGAATTAATTAAAACAGTTTGCAATTATTTTAAAAATCTTCAAATCATTCGAGAAGTTTCTGGAATTTTCTCGAATATTTTCAATTAATTAAAAAATTGCAATTATTTCAAAAATCTCCAGATCATTCGAAAAAATATTACAATTATTTAAAAAAATTCAGATCATTTGAGAAGCTTTCTCGAATATTCTCATTCTATGTTATTTCCTTTATATGTATTAGTTTGTGATATTTTAATTTTTATCTATGTATTAGTTTCTATGGGCCTTGGCCTGAAATAAATGAATAAATAAATAAAATAAAAAATACTATATAAAAAAACAAACAATACACATATTGATATCAAAATAATACGAAACAAGTAATATGTAATGTACAACACCTATTGCCTATAAATTTTATACATAAGTTATCATAACATAAGTCGCGAACAGTAATCATGCGATATTTAATCTAAACCAGTAGTCGCGAACAATAAGAATAGCAACGCCGCGCCATCAAGGGCACGAGCTGGCAACGCCGCGCCATCAAGTGCACGAGCTGGCAACATGTGCTAAATAAAATCGGCAAGTAGCCAGATGATCGGTGTAATGAAAGTAAATATACGGCACCCTGTATATAGGCCCTCTAGCGTCAACACCATGAACTAAAATATCCATTTTCAGACACATCCGAGGCAATTTGGAGTCCATCACAAAAATTGATATGGTATCCCTATCGCCATCTATGATCAAATGGTGTAAAAATTCAAGCAAATTAATCTGACGTCCATATATCGGACGTCGAAAGTCGGTGGTCGCCACATTAAATGCAATTAATGTCATGTTGGACGTCAAATAGGTTCCGGGATATATATATATATATATATATATATATATATATATATATATATATATATATGTATAGTTTGTGTATGTGTAAGTATTCTTATTCTTCCACTTTTGTATAATTTGTTTTTGCTTTCCATATATATATATATATATATATATATTTTCTTTAAAACCTCATTTATCATAATTAAAGCCTACCGCACATTCTCACCTTCACCCAGGGGCGGCTGGGAGACAATGCCTATAGGCATTAGGCTAAACCCTTTGTAACCCCTAGTTTAAGGTGTTTACATAAAATAAATAAATAAATAAATAAAATAAATAAAATGCTGTTGATGTTGTTAGAACCACAATGAACATTTAAGTGAATTTTAAACATGATCTCTCAGCTCTAATAATTGTAAATCACCATTGTGTGTCTTTAGTTTTTTTATACTTGACGGACCGACTGACATTATATTAACATCTGGCATTGACGTTTGTAAGTACAGGTAGTTGTTTTTTTTTTAATGAAAAGGGTATCGGTACAGCCATTATTTGGCCAACATCAATTGTAGTAAATTATTTTAGAATTAAAATTGAGATATCCTAGATTTTATTAAAATAAATACTAACTGCTTTGTCAAATTAGGCCCATGTCCGTCACGAGAGTTGTTTTTCTTAAATTTCGGTAAAGTATTTTTTTTCAAATCATCAGTTGCAATTGGACTTATGCGATACAGTGTTGCTTTATTTTTTTGTCTGTGACCATGGTGCATTACGGTGCAAGAAATGGGTTTTGCGAACTTTCGGCGTTCGCAAACGTATATAAGGACTGGAGGGGTAGGCCTCCGCCTTTTCTTTCTCCGGAGCCGGCGTCGATTAGAAGCAGAGTCGTCGCGTGTAGCCCGTGTTCTTAGACCACGTGCTATTCTTCAGTATAGCTGGTGAGAATCTGATGGATTTTTGTTGTAGTTCTTCTTTCTTTAAAAAGTGTTTCCTAGTGCTTTGCACAGTGTTTTTGGCGTTCCTTTTGTTTTTAGCTGCCATTTCCTGGAGTCGAATTCGAGCGCCTGACCCTCGCCGAACTCCCTCACCTTATTTATTTTTGGAAGAACCCAACCTTTGTTGGTAAGTTTTGAACCATTTTTTTTAAAGGTTAGGTTTATTTGGTGGGCCTATTGTCAAACACAAAGGTTAACCACGTGTTCCTTTGTGTTCCAGGGTTCTTCATTTCTTGGTTCTTCTTTTTTTTACTTCACGAGACGTCAACTCCATCAACCCCATTCTACATCCACGTGGTAGTCATCATCGCGTTGGAATCTTCCTGAGGGTTGAATTGGTTGAATCGTCTTGGAGACCTCAACCCCATCCGGAGCGTGACGCTCTGTGGGTGTTGGTATCTGCGGTCTCCAACTAGAAAACTTACGCTGCCTCTCCAGGGATTGTTCCAGTTTCCTTGAAGGAGGGAAGTAGGAGTATTTTTATAACTTTAGTTTCCTTTTTATCTTAGGTTATTTCACCTTTTATTTATATAAAGAGAACAACAAATAAGGAGAAACTGTTAAACTTAAGACTTATTACTTAGGTAGTTTACCTCTATTAGGTAATAAGAACTTCTTTAGTACTTTTATTTAAGTTAAATTAGATAAACTAATTTGAACCAACTGTTTGTTTGAGATAGGGTGGTAAGGCGCCCAACAATTTAATTAATTATTAATTACAACTTGCAGAATATAATAAATAGCCCATTTCTTTTCTTTTGTTTTTTGTAGTTTTTTTTTTCACCCTGTCCTCCAGGCCTACACACCCACGCACCCTCACACACACCGGTGCACCCTGCTCACCGCTTACACAGAGCCTAGCCGAGGTGGACAGTCACACAGTAAAAGCTCAGCTTAGCTCTCAGTGGTTGGTAAGCAGTTGGTTTACACAAGACTAGGGTCGTAAAAAAATTGACTATAATAGCTCCAGGACAAAAAACCTCTGAAAAGATACAAAAAAGTGAATAAATGCTTAAATCATAAGAATATGGTAGCGAAAAGACCGTGCGAAAAACATCTACTCGTAAATGTCGTGATATTTAATTTATATTATTTATTTTGCGTTCTCTCTTATAAAAATTGTTGTATATTATTAGATAACTGTAATTTACTCAGTTTATTTTGTATTTTGGTATGATAAATAAGTATATTAACATTTATCACATATTTCCTAGTAGTTCATAGTAACATTTCTTTAAAACAATGAATATACTTGTATGCCTCTAAGTTTCTCTTTCATATCATAAGTTATTTGTTCATTATTTTTACATATTCTCAGGCTTCAAAGTCCATATTAGATTAAAGTTCACATAGATTTTAAAAGTTCGTACATTCAGTGCCTATCAGCCCCCCGAATTGCAATCTAATCCATAAGGCGAAACACCTCGCTTGCTTGCTGCCCATGCGCGTGGGCTGCAGTGACACTTACCACTACATAGCCTGCTACGTATTCAGTTGAGATGCTATTACTGTCCAGACTAATATAAGAATCGGTTCATGTAAGTTTGAGCGGCTACCGTAGCTTTCCATCGAAACACAATATAATTGCTGGCAGAAATCAGCAGAATAGCATGAAGGGGTGATAATTTTCCGGTAGAACCTGCAAGTCTAACCACCTCTATTATAGTTGTATTTCAATTACTTTTAGTATTACAATACATACATATTATATGCACACATATAAACAATTCAATGTATAAAATTCAATAACTTTTAGTTTATCTCATAGATTCCAACTCGGCTAGACAGTGCTCGGGAAACTATGAGTGCAAAGTATATTCTCGTCGTCGTGGACCACATCTCAGTGCCAGTAATGACATATGGCACTGAACGTGGTCCTTTACCGTCATTTATTTCCACAGGCTCAAAGAGCTTGGTATGTACTCTACACGACAAAACAGCTATCAAATTCTGCAAGCTGAAGTGGCAGCGGACAGGCAATATAGTTACGAAGACCGACAACCGAAGGAGGAAGGAAAGGAGGAAGTAAGGTTCTCGAATGGCATCCGTGGCAAGGCACGGTAAGACGAGCGCAGGCCACCTTCAAACCAGGTGGACTGAAAACCTAACAAAGATACAAGAAGCCGCTGGATTCAAAAGCGCAGGTCCGGATAGAGTGCCGAACGTTAGGGGCGGTCTATATGCCGTAGTTGATTAGGAAAGGTCTGGAAAGATGTACAGTTTATCGTGCGTCATATGACAGTAAGACAAGGCGCATATACGGCAGGTGAGTATGGTAATATAGTCATAAAGTTCGACCTTCTAAGCTGTAGTCATTCGGTTCCATCAGCAACCTCATTTCAATTTTTATGCTTTTATCCTTGGAATTTAAATATTGTCATTCGTTTGAATTCAAACCATCTTAAATATATTTTAACAGCGCGAATTGCCCGGCGGTTAGCGGGAGAACGCAAGCGATCTATGCAACTAAGCCAAACGGGCGCGGTCGGATGCGAGATGGGTGACCGCTAGTGGCAAAAAATTTCATGCACGTTTCTGTGCTTCGGAAAGCACGTTAAGCAGTCTGTCCAGGTTGTTGTTGGTAGATAAGAGTAGTTAAATCTTGTCGGAGGCCTTATGGGCGGTTTGAAAACATCCGGCAGCGGGTTGGCCACTAACCTGCATCTCTACCAACCCGCATTGGAGCAGCGTTGTGGAGTAAGTTGCAGGCCTCCCCAATAACCCAATAATCCCCATCTGTGTGTACACACACACACACACACACAGAGAGAGAGAGTGTCTATAAATTTTTCACGTCTCAACTACTTAATCAATTTAAATTTTATACACAGATAGAGTGGACTTTGGGAAAGGACATAGGATAGCTTTTATCCCGGCAAAATGAACTATTGTCGTGGGATCGAATAGTATAAATTCATATAAACACAAATTCCCCGAGCGAAGCCGGGCCGGATCACTAGTCAAAACATCAATAGTTTACCTCAATCATTAAGTAAAAAAACCTAACAGGCTTATATTCCTTAATCCGAAAATCATTTGCTAATCTATGTAACCTTTTCAGTTTAACCTTGTGACCTTAACCTTGTTGTGTAATCGCCTATTAATCTTCGGTTCATCGTTAAGGCTCGCCCTATACTGTGAGATTTACTATAAAATTATAGCTAACGCTTTAAACAAGAATAAAATTCCTTTTACTATCACTATAAATATAGGAAATAGTTTTCAAAGTAAAAAATATAACTGTGCTGTAATCGCACTAGAAGTGTGGAGTGGAGTGTATGATCTGGGGGGGTGCGGGTTATTTGGAACTCTGTGTGTATGATACGTAGATATAAAAGATATTTTCAAAACCCCGTTGAAACTAATAAGTAATTCTAAACCACCAACCTTAATCTCCAATTCGATCTGGAGCTGGTGGGAGCGCACGGTGTTCTTCACTTATTTATTCGGCACGGCCGATGGGCCTTAGGCACGTAACTTTGGACACTCGGAAACAGCACGGTTGAGTCACGGCACCGAGAGGAACTAGTCGGAGTTCTTGAAGGTAACAGCACGGCTCAACCTCTGGGCTACCGAATGAATAGGTAGGAGTTTCACGGATTACTTATTCAACACGGCTAAATATATTTAGGTGCACGCCACCACGGTCTTAACGCACACCAACTCCAGATTTTCACGTCCATCCAACGTCAGTGGATGTCAATGTCAATGGAATTCTTCTTTATAATTACTTAACAGCTAGTTCACAAGGGTCGAAAAATAACTATATATAGAGTACTAAAATTATTCTGATATAATACAAGTACAAATTTCTTCCTATAAGTCTTGTATAAAATATTTTCCACGACTCAAAACTAGCTTATGACTGTCTTCATTAAACCTGCCTACTATTACGATACAAAAAATCAGATCAATCCTTAGCATCGTTGCAACGTGAATGAAAGACAAAGAAACAAAAAAATCACATCTAATATATTATATAGTATAAAGTATAGTAGGTATAGTATGGATAATTTTGAATTGTTTTAACAAAAATGTAAACCAAATTCAAATACCAGTATGATTAAACAAAGAAGTAGAGTAAAGTAAAGATGAAGTTTCTGTTTTTATTGCACCTTTTTTATGTCCCTCTGCTAGGCGCAGGTCTCCTTTAACAAGTGAGTGGGATTTAGGCCAAATTCTACCACGCTGACCAAGTGCGGATTGGATTCTCTCAGGCATGCACTATGGTAGAAGACATCGTAATTTACGAGTATTAAATATTGCATTATTTTCCATCACAATGGAACAGTGATAAATACACACATTACAAAGTTTATCAGAAGTGCGCGCAGAGGAATTGAACCCGGAATCTCGGTGTCGAAGACCGCGGTCTTTTATGAAGTTTGCTAAGCCAAGCTAAAAATAAGTTACTAGCTACTTTTCATTTCATTATAATTAAAAAATCTTTTTTTTCTTGACGTTCTCATAACTAAGAGAACTTCAAATTGATTCTGCAAATTGCAAATTTAACCATTTTTATCGCTATTTTTAGCGATATGTTTTAGCAAACCTGGGAGGTTTGTTTTCCGCCGGCTTTTTTCCTCTCAGTGTACAAAAACCCTGCAATATAGGTACCCAAAGCCGAGGATCGGGTCCGTCCGATCCGGAAAATAAATAAATAAATAAAATTAATCAAGTAAAAGGCGCAATATGGGTATTTTAATTTTGTGGTTTAATGTACATATTTTTAATTAGTTATAGTTAAGCTTTTTCATTGTAATATTTGCGTACCTCATGAAGGTAAATATGGCGAACCAAATGTATAAAAACACCTTTTGTAAACACCCATATTTGTGCAAATAAAAGTCGTTGTGTTTGTCAATGTAGTAGTATCGCTTATACTAGACACCAGACCTGATGTGTAGTTTTAAAATCAACTCGTATTGACATAATTATTAGCTATGTTAAGATTATGACATGTTATGCTTGTTTTAATTCTGTACTTCTTAGAGTCTGAAAATAAGAAATGTCTTAAAGTAGGATGAATATAACAATTATTTTTAATTACTAAAATGTAGCTATGTAAGTATGTTATTTGTATCGTCATGACTATTCTGGAATAAAATGAACAGAAAGAGTTGTTTTGTATTCAAACAAAATATTACAAAAGTACAAGTTTCTAACATTGCCCGAGGCTATCAAAATTGCCCGAGGCGATCAAAGTTTTAGGCCATCGTACACAATATTGTGTACTTACTCGTATGTGCCTTGTTCATTGACAAACGTATTTCTGTCAAAATGGCAATTTCGACACTACAATGCAATTCTCTGTAGACGTACTGACTTGTTATATAGAAGGCGAGTAAGCGATAGATCACTTGCTTATAAATGTAGCAGTCTCCTAAGATCGTATGCAGGTGCTGCTACTCTGAAGTCCGTCTCCGAACGTCTAGTCATGTCATGTAAGTGTGGCCGGCAACCGCAACTTTCCACCGAAACACAACAGAATTGGTTCACGGCAGAAGTGGGTGCAGCAGTGGTACTTCCCCGGGCGAACTATAATAGTTCTACCACCTTCATAGCTATGTAGTATTTTATGAAACTCGCTAAAAGACATTATCTTGGTGTAGAACAGGTGTTTGTTTAATTTTGGTGTATAGTCTATGGCTATTCGTGTCAAACCAATAAATCAAAACCGGTTAACTGTTATGCATTAAAATGGCTTATTATTATACACTTACATAACACTTTACACAAATATATTTGACGTAAAGTGCACTTTAACCTATAACATTGGTAGGTTTATGCGTGAAGAATCTATTTGACCACAGTTTGTGAATCATCTTGATTACAAAATCTGTGAACTTGCACAGATCGTTTGATCAAGTATTAAGTATGACGACCCGTTTAGCGCAAACTTAGAGCAACAAAGGTACTGACTCTGTGCTTCGGGTGTCATACCTGTCAATTTTGATGCTCTACGAGCGCAATAGTTAAAAGAAATAAAAGAAGACAATGTATTGTTCAAAAAAATTAAACTAATTCTGACTTCAAAATGTTATTACAGCTGTGACGATTATTTAAATGACAAATAAATATTTGACGCTGGATCAAACTAAATGTTCAAAAATTAAACAATAATATCATAAGACAAATTCAATTTTATTATCTAATACCTTTAAACGAGCAATTCTTGTATTATATCTAAATATATTTTTTGAATCTCGGAAAGGGCTCCAAAGATTTTGATGAAATTTAGCACCCTGGTTTCGGGGATGATAAATCGATCCAGCAAATTTTTATTGATAGAAATTGTCGTTTTACTTAATGTTTATGCCGTTAAATATAAAATTACCCTTACTGACATCTATTGGAAAATATTAATAATAATATTGTGGCGTAGAAAGCCGTCAAATATCGACCGTCAATCCGCCCTTCAAACAAATGACAATGTCGATATGATAGACCTCTATAAAAATTTCGTCAATGACATTAAAGCTTTCTTGGTCGAATGGTTACGAAAGCTGACTACGGAGCTAGAGACCGGGGTTCAAACCTCAAGTAGGCAAGTTGCGTTATGCTGTCAGAGAAGGAAAGTTAGTTTTGGAATAATTGATCTTGGGGTCCGACATTTTGCCACTCAGTGCGCACCACCGGCGCAGGTAACCGTTTAAGAGCGACTGCCCGCTCCAAAACGACACACTACTGACTGACTGATTTGATAACTAAGCATTATTTACTAGGCACATGACTGCAACAACGTATGGTGTCGGCGCCATTCTGCCCAGCTTCCGGGCCTGGCTAAAAAGGGAAGGTCGCGTCACCTACCGACTGACACAGATACTCACCGGACATGGCTGCTTCGGTGAGTATCTGAACCGCATCGGGCGAGAGGTGTCTGCCAGATGTCACCACTGCGGACTCGTCCAGGATTCCGCGCAGCACACGCTCGAACACTGCCCAGCTTGGGAGTCTGAGCGGCGGATCCTGGTCCAAAATATCGGACTTGACTTGTCCCCGGCGGCTGTCGTTGCAGCGATGGTGCGCTCTAGGGACGCGTGGAAATCGGTGACCTCCTTCTGCGACACTGTAATGTGCGCTAAGGAGGAAGCCGAGAGAGCCCGGGAGCGCGAAGATCCCGCTCGGCGAAGGAGCCGTCGGGGCAGACGTACATAACGTCCCCCGGTGCTAGTCCCTGTAGCTTCGGGATTAAGAATAGAGCTACGGTATCCCCTGCCTGATCGTAAGAGGCGACTAAAAGGGGACTTCCGGGGTTGCGGACGGGGAGAGTCGGAGCTCGATCCATCCAGCCAGCAGCCCCGGGAAGGACGGCGGTGTGCGTGTGGCCGCATGCCGCCGTAAACATCGGAAGGTGCAGGAGAGCACATCTAACCTCCGAAGATGGGCCCATTCTGGGCTCCACGCGTGGAGAACACCGGTGCGTTCCTTAGGAGATCCCGGAGTCCTCCCCAAGCGCAGAGGCAGGCCACCGAGGGGGTTTTAGTGCGGTCAAATCCCACATAACCCGGTATCCTCTCCCTAGGTGCCGGGTACCTTTTGAAGGTTTCCCCCCCGACACCAAAAAAAAAAAAAGTCAGTCGTCCAGGTACTTATGATAAAACTTGACAATTAAGTATATTCATCATTGACATTTATTTAATTAATTATCACAACATGTTATTATCATTATAAACGTTTTATTAACATTGTTATCTCCGAATCTTTATCGTTATTCTTAAAAGTTGTCTTTGTGTCGTATTAAATATAATTATTTTATATTGAATGTCCTTTAAAAGCCTTAATCGGCATTGTAGTTTGTGGTGTGAAAACTAGCTTAATTGTTAGTGAAATAGCCTAAAAGTACCAATAAAGAATTATGAATTATGTCGGACTGCTGATCGGAAGGTTCCGGGTTCGATTCCCGGCGAGACAGACATTTTAATGATGAGTTTAAATTTCTGTTCTCGGTCTTGGTGTTTGCGTTTCTGTATTTGTGTGTGTCCATGGTACCCACGATACAGGCTTCTGTGGGGAAATTCGTGGGAAACGTTATTTATTTATTTATTTATTATTTTTATATTATTGTACCATTTCTTTTTCCCTCTGTCTTTTTAGCCTACAGCAGTCCAATGTTGGACATTTGGCAGTAGTACTTTTTGCGTCCCACTAGGCAAGGATCGGACGTTTTCAAACCGCCTAAGGCCTCCGACGACTTTTTATAATTGTTGTCTATCGATAACAATCGGGACCGATGACTTGATGGCTTGCCCTCCGAAGCATGAAAATAGGTGGCTGCTGGACATAAACCTTTCCCAATGCATGCCACTGTTAAATTTAGGGGTATTTTATAATTTATATTCACTACAATAAAAGATGAATTTGGATTAATTTTTACTTTATTTGCACCGAGGGCCCCAACTTTACAAGATTTTTAGACAGAAGAGAGAGAGACATAGATAATAGAATGCACCTTAACACCACAGATTACATACTACAGACATACAGATAAAAAAAGGCGTAGCCACAGTGTAATGTCTATACAAAATAAGGAAGTGCTTACACGGTACATATTTATTGTCTCTAACAGCCACTGAAGCTGGTTTTCGGCTCTACGCATCCAGTAACTTCCTGTCACCCAGCGCAGATCGTCGCGCTACCTCGCTGGATGCGCGTTGCAAAAGATGCTAGGTCCGTAGTCCTTGTCTCAGCCCGGTCTCTACTGCAAGAGCCGTTTACTCAACTGATTGTCGGCTCTTCAATAGATCTGACTGGCCCACTGCCACTTCAGCTTGCTGGCCTTAAGCCTATGTCGATTGCTTTAGTCTTCATGCGAATCTCTTCATTGCGAATCCTATCCCTGAGGGACACACTCAGCATAGCCTTCTCCATTCCCACCAATTCTCTTCTTTCCGACACTTCTGCCGTGATCCAATTCCTTTGTATTTTGGTGGAAGTGTGTGGTTGTTGGCCACACTGATGAGAGGCGAACTGGAGTAGAAGAAATATTCTACATACATACTCAGACTAGACCCGAGCTCATACAATTCATGATTCATTAATATTTACTGCAGTTTCCGTTAAATATAGATACTTGTCTGTGTGCTGCAGTGCTGCTGTAACTACTTAATGTCACTTACTTATTTATATTGCTTAATCCTTTTAGATAAAGTACTAAAAATACGACTATTATTGTGGTAGGACAAATTTCTACCAACATAGGAACCATTTCTGCATGTAGTAATTATATTACCATGTTTCGATGGAAACGAGTGGCCGCAGCAGCGACCAAATACTATCAGAGATATTACTCTTGCATGACATTGTGTGTCGAAGTCTGTGAGTATCTACCACTTAACGCCATAAGCCTGCTGGCTCATCTAGCACATCATAAAAAATAGGAAAAAAAGTGTACTGATGACTCAAACTAGGTGAAATGTGTATAAAAGAATTTTACAAATGTAAATACAAAGTTACGATTTTCACATTTTTCATAATAAGACATCGCTTTATACAAAATTTAATTATCTTGGATCTACGTATATTTATTGCAGTGTATGTTTTGATCAGCACCAATAGCCGAGCGGTAAAGATCGCCGTCTCCGACAAGGACGTCCCGAATTCAAACCCAGCGCACGCACCTCTGACAAAGAAATTTGTTATGTGCGTATTTATCGCTACTCCACGGAGAGAAAACATTGTAATATTTAATTTCTAAGTTAGTTGGAGGTAGTAGAATTATTATGGTTCGCCCGGGGAAGTACCACCGCTGCACCCACTTCTGCCGTGTACCAATTCTATTGTGTTTCGGTGGAAATGTGCAGTTGCCGGCCACTCTTGCATGAGGCGACCACCAGCCTCCGGAGTAGCAGCGCAACTGCATACGACCTCAGACAAGACTTACCTATGCTTGTTTGAGGTTGTATGTAGATGTCCATGGGCTGCAGCGGCCACTTTACAACACGTGGCCTGCATGCTCGTCTGCTACTCCATTCAAATATAAAAAATACAGTGTTTTTCATTACCATGCTTGCCTGAGTGAGAATTACTCATAATTTCTCGAAGGCATTATGTCCACCTATCCGCCCTTGGCCAACGTGGTGGACTATGACCTGCATCTCTCTCACCTCTGAAAGGAGACCTGTGCCCAGCAGCGAGACATTAAAAAAGGCAGAAAAAAATAAGTTTTAGCTCATGGTCTTCTGACATGAAAAAAATCATGTCAGAAATGTCGTCCAGACTTGTCGCATGTGGCGACCCAAGAGCTGGTGAGTATTTCGCCCAAAGACTTTCGCCCACTCACCTCGCTGTACAACGGGGAAATGCCGCCAGTGTCTTGGGTGCCACGCCGAACACGGACATTTTAAAAGTTATTTATTTATATTTTTTTAATTGTAATTTCCTTTTATGTACAGTTTTTTTACTTGTTTATAGCTAGTTTCTAAGATTATGTATATTTTTATTATTATAGTTTTGGCTTTCATTGTTGGGAAATGAAATAATATGGTATATTATATTACCTACTAGTGGACCCCGCAGACGTTGTCCTGCCTTAAAAGTAATGAAAGAGGATTTGTTTTCCTATTATTTATCTTAAAGAGATTTCATGTAACTGTCAAACAAAAATATAAAACAAATAGTGACATACGAACTTTCCTGTAATTCTGACTGTGTCAAAGTTTAGAACGACACGGCACGAAATACAAACGTTTGACATGTAGGAACAATTTATATGGGAAACTAATTATAAATAAAAGAAATAAAAAACAATTTCCAGGGGAACAAATTGTGATTCTAAACCATCCTCGAATCCACTTGAATACACACAAAAAAATTTAATAAAATCGGTCCAGCCGTTTAGGAGGAGTTCAGTGACATACACACGCACACAAGAAATATATATATTAAGATATATCCCAGAGAATACCATAGATTTCAATTTGGTTTGCAAACACTTGACATTTTGATAGTAAGTAGATATCTAACCATATGAGTATATAATAACTATTGGGTATAAGCTTAATACTGCATTATGTAACGTCGTTAGGCAGGTCTTGCGTTATTGAAATATGGCTAAATTACAATAGAATTTGTTAGTATTCTGAATTCTGAGTGACGGCGACGTCTGGAAATTAATTGCATCTTTTCAATGTTGATCAACCAAATTCACCAATCAAATTTGGCGAAGGCTTTATACAAAGAAAAAGACATTATTTTTTTCAAAATATGAAAATATACAATAATGGTCAAAATCATTGAGTTTTCAGTAATTTCAATTAAGTCACCCAGGTAGTAATGGTTACTTTACTCGGCACAACACTTAGGCACTGTATTAATTAAAGATATACGTCGAACAAAATACGACCCCATTTAATGGAAACACAAAAATGAAGAAACGACATGCTTTTTCAAGTTCTCGCCAAAACTCAATTTTGAGCATTTTAAGAAGATAAAAGAAACTATTAAAACATCATTAAATCCCCATTTTCGAGACAAATGTCAAGTCTGAATGTTGTTCTACTATTGTTTTTTTACAAAAATTAAACGATATTTGACTACAATATTATTATAAGAAGGAACTTTTGATGTGAATCAGGTATTTGGAACAAGTTATTTAATACATTATTAAAATTCTTGTCGCTTCTTCTACGACGAGGACAGGTAATGTCAAGGTTAGCTACAACATAAATCTTGACGACGGTACCAAACTGTGAACTTTATTTTAAAATACAGATATCGATTGGCCTAACTAGGAGTGGATATATTTTTAACAAGCGAAATGAAAAAAAAGCGGTGAAAATTTTTTATTTTAAAGAGGGTATAAGCTCGACGGCTTGTGTAGAATGCTAGCTATCGACGCAGCTAAGCCAAACGAGCGCGGTCGGGTGTGTGATGAGTGAACCGCTAGTGGCTTTAATAATGCGCATTTCCGTGCTTCAAGCAGCATTTTAAGCCGTCTGGGTTAGTATCGATAGATAACAGTTGCTAAGCCTTTTCGCTTTGAAAACATCCGACAGCGTGTTGGCCCCTAACCCGCATCTTCACCAACCCGCATTGGAGCAGTGTGGTGGCGTAAGCTCCAGGCCTTCTCAATGATGGGGAGAGACCCGTACCCAGCATTGGGACACAATAAAGTTTGTAGCCAGCTAAGCAATGCCGGACGCGGTTGGAAGTTCGATGGACTGCTAATGGGAAAGCGATCGACGCGAGTTTTCTTTGTACGATACGTCAATCCGTTAACATCAATAGATAAGTCATTATATTTTGTTGTAGGTCTTATAGGCAGGCGCCTAAAACATCTGAGTGTATTTTGACTTTCGCCACCATGAGTGTGAAACGTGGAAGATACGAGCTATGCTAATAATAGAAAAATACCTATGCTTATCATTAGGATACAAAAATAATTGTAGCCTGACTGAACTAATTCCGATTTTTCATAATTATTTTGCGTATCTAAGAAATTAACCGGCCTATGTAATTAATTACACTAGTTTTGTTTTTCACATGTATTTATGAAGTCGTGAATACCTATCTGTGTTTAAATATTTATGTAACAATTTACATTTAAAAGAGCGCTGCTGAGAGCTTTTCTCCTCCTCTTTTCTCTCCGCTCAACTCATCGCATCGAAATAATATTATTTACGAAAATATTAACGATCAATAATATATGAAAAGCCAGAAGGGCCTTCATCAGAATTCATCTTGAATAATTAAGTGGGTATGCAGGGCGTGGACGAACAAATCACAGGTTTTGCTCACAATCAAAGTTATTTAATCAACTGACTGATAAATCGGGAAATATTCAACTAAATAATTAATTAACTATTACAGTAACACTAAATCAACTCGATCAAGTCACTAGATCGCGTGATGCCACCGATTCACAACGATTCGTCAATCGCGTGGTGCGCGGGCGCCGTCTCAAACCGAACTGCCGTTAAGATGGCCGCCCCACACTACCATCGACAATGACGCTTCGTTAGGCTGACTTTGACAGCTAACTGTCAACCTGACGTATTCTAGTGGCAGATGCGCCGTCACGGCCGGACTGACTTTCGACCGTCCTCGGGCGATTCTCTGAAACAAGGATAATACATAAACAATCATACATAGTCCGTTCGTTCATCCTGACGGACGCATAAGCATTCCTCTTACATATTGCACAGTCACTGCAGTTGAGCTGGATAACACATCTCTCTGACAATCGACGTAATAGTCAACCATAGCCGCATATTATCTTAGACAAGTCAATCCTCTGGTGGATGTGACCCGGACGACAATAATTCGTCTTTAACAAATTCCATCGACCATCCAAAACAAGTCGGCCAACTTGAAGGGCTCTGACTCGGACGACACATTTCGTCTCATTGAACAGACTACAGAGACAAGCCGACCTGATAGCCGACTCGGACGACACATTTCGTCTCTTATAGCAAACCACAGAGACAAGCCGACCTGATAGCCGACTCGGACGACGTGTTTCGTCTGATCAAACCAAACCACCAAACAAGTCAACCCTGTCGCTGACTCGGACGACATGATTCGTCTTGAGTACTTGCAGCTAAAAATATACCAATGTTTTTGTACATACCTCTAATTATGAATCGTCTTTCTCCTCATGAACCTCAGTTTGGTGCGGATTTTCCCAAGTGTCGGGGTCTGAGTATGTGCTAAGGGTGTCTGAACAAGCTGTAAGCGTACATGAATCGGCAGAAACAGTGTTTGAGCATACGGTCAAGGTGTCAGAATCATCATTGTCACGATTTGAACTAATTACATCTTCATCTTCCGACGCCGTCTCGGCCTCTTCATTATTCAAAAGACTAGTTGCAATTTCGGTTAATCCAATATGCCCCTGGGGTACTGCGCGCAAATTCTCATGAGCGTATTTAAAAGTTCTATGAGAACCACCTAAACTCTTAAGTTCATACCGATCGTTTTCAAGTACCTCTGCTATAACATACGGGCCTCTAAACTTCCTATCCAGTTTCGTTTGATTACGTTCACAATTTTTAATGAATACGAAATCTCCTTTAGAGAATGGTCTTATTTTAGCACGACCACGATTAAATCGGAGGGTTTCAGATTCAGCAGCTTTCCGAATGTTAACTGCTGCATCAGTCCTTATCGTGTCCAAATCTAAGCGAACCTCATGATCGTTGTTATCAGCGTTCAACTTAGACATTCCTAAAGAATTAGAGCGTATTCCAAGCATAAGTTCTGATGGTGAATATTTCGTGACAGTGGACTTAGAACTATTTAGAGCGAGTTGAATATTACCTAGCTCGTCTCGCCATGCTTTATTCGGGTCGTTTTCCACAATAGTAAGGAGGCTTTTAAGTGTGCGCATTACACGCTCGACCTGGCCATTTGCCCTACTTGAACCAGTCGCGATAAAGTGTAGTTCTATTTTATGCTCCTCACAAAAGCTCTTGAAATCAGAACTAATATAGCAACGGCCCTGATCTGCGACAATTCTCTTTGGAGCTCCGAAAAGATACACTGCTCTTTGTAGAGCATTTATTGCACTCTTTGCATCGACCGATAAAGTGTGTTCAAGCAAAACATATTTAGTAAAGGCATCGATAATAACAGAGCAATATTCCTTTCGGTCACTCTTCCCGCTCAGCTTCCCAGTAAAATCTATATGAATTGTGTGCCAAGGCACAGAAACTTTTGGAATCGGATGAAGCTGAACAGGCTGAGCGCCCGATGGACCCTTCGAAGCCTTACAAATGATGCACGAATCTATAAACTTTCGTACACACTTCGACATGTCTGGAAACCAATACATTTCATAAAGCTTGTCTAGGGTTTTGTCCCTGCCTAAATGTTGCAACTCATTGTGAACGTGACTAATGAGCGTCCAAATAAGGGATCTTGGTACTACAGGTAACCATGAAACTACCTTATTACGAGTAATTTTCCTGTATAGTATGCCATCTCTAACATCATATGTTTGAGCTACAGTTTCGGGGAAAGTATTATTGTGATGTTTCGCGATAAGATCTTGAATTTCTGCATCCCGTTTCTGTTCGACTGACAACCAACCACGATGAAGTTCAACATAGTTGACAGTTTTAGATTGAGTCTTTTCTAGGGCAATAGAAACACGATGATCAGAATCTGACAACGGATTTCGAGAGAGATAGTCGGCATGCTCCATTTTACTTCCTTCGCAGTATACAATATCGAAATCGTATGCCTGTAAGTAAGCCCACCACCGGTAGCGCGGGGCGTTAAGTCTTTCTTGGATTTTGACGCCTTGAGTGAATTACAGTCGGTAACGACCACAAATCGCCGCCCATAGAGATAATGGTGGAAATGCTCTACCGCTTTGACGACAGCTAATGTTTCCAACTCGTAAGAGTGATACCGAGATTCTGCGTCAGACGTTCGGCGGCTAAAATACTCTACTACGTGAGGCAGATTATTTTTCTTTTGGAGGAGAACTGCTCCATAACCCTCTGAGCTAGCATCGGTATGTAACTCTACCGGAAGTTCTGGGTCAAATATAGTTAGCACAGGTTCGGACGTGAGAATGCCTATAATTCTGTTGCGTATCTTTTCGTGTTCGGAAGTCCAAGTGATTCGTCCTTTAAGTTTCGTAAGAGGATATAAAGGTCCTACTATATGTGTAAAATTGGGAATAAATTTCCGAAAATAAGAGGCCAACCCGAGAAATTGTCTGACATTAGTGGCTGATTTCGGTTCAGGGGCATCAACTAATGCCCGAATTTTTCGGGAGTTGGGTCTGATCTCCCCAGATTGTAACGAATATCCTAAGTAGTCAATTTGTCGTTTCATAAATTTACATTTTTTTAGATTTAATGAAAACCCTGCTTCCGACAACGCGCTCAAAACACAGTCTAGACGCTGCAATCCCTCGGATATGTTAACAGAATGACATAAAACATCGTCCATGTATATCAGTGGCTTATTTTCTAAATGACTAAGAGCTTTAGTGATACATCTCTGAAAAACTGAAGCAGCATTTCGCAAACCAAATGGCATTGCTAGAAACTCATACTGCCCTTCATTTGTGACGAAAGCCGTTTTCTCCACTGAATCAGGATGAATAGGGATCTGGTGAAAACCAGAAGCCATATCTAAAGAAGAGAAGAAGTTGGAACCCGTAAGCTGATCGATTTGATCCTCTATTCGTGGCAAGGGATAATGTTCAGGTATTGTATTGGAATTTAACTCCCTAAAATCAACACAAAGTCGGTCAGAATTATCCTTCTTTTTCACAAGAACAACCGGGCTCGCAAATGCGGAAGTACTCTCTTGGATCACCCCTGCATCTAATAATTGTTGAACTCTTTCCCTAATTATTTGTTTCTCTATCGGTGCTCTTTTATGGGGACATCTCTGTACGACCTTATGTGGATCCAATAATTTAATTTCACACACTCCAGTCTTCACGCGTCTGGTAGGTATACCCTCAACAAAATTGTTCGCGTATTTCCCTAGTATAGAAATCAACGTGTCTTTAAATTGTCCTTGCAAATCCGTGTCGATTTTTGTAATATCTAAGTTTGATGTACTGTCACAAAAATTAGAATATTGCTTAGAGTATATAATGAGATTATCGTTATCAATTTTTACACTTAACCCTTGATTAAAAATATCTCTACCAATAATAATAGGCTCCGATATATTACTGTCAGAAACTACGTGAAACAATAAACTAATCAAATGATCACTAATTTTTACCTCGGCCTGAATTTGCATTGTACATTGTATGTCATTACCTCCGATACCGCTAAGATACACGAGACCCTCACACACAGCACCCAAGAGTTTATCACGATAACTTTCTTTCACGAGAGAACAAGATGATCCACTATCAAATAAAAAAGGTACAGACTCACCGGAAGATGTTGCCAGAATACCCCTAGAAGGACGGTGTTCACAATTGTGGACTTCCTTGACCGTAACTTTACCACCATTCTTCCTATCTGGACAATTAGTTGCGACATGACCCTTTTGACCACACACGTAGCATGTAACAGAAGCGGTGTTCTCCGATGAACGAGAAGAACTTGACGTATCTTGAGGCTTGATGGATCCGAACTCTTCACGACGTTTCCGACAATCCGCGAAACGATGTCCTGTTATTCCACAGAAGTTACATCTACCAGTGAATCTTTCGGTAGTCCGGAAACGCTTTGTTTCAGGTTCATTAGCTTCAGTATTATCCATACGTCGCTTAAGAGACACGCCTCCTAAAATTCGGAACAATTGAGTGCGAGATGTTATATTGTGTGCATTCAATTCGCGTCTCATCAATCCATCCTTTTGACAAAGTACCGAAATAACAAAACCGGTTATCAATTCTTCAGGCATCACAGTGTTAGGTATTTTTTCAACTAGATTCCATAAACGAAGAGCTGATTCCGAGGCTGTTTCCTTGGCTCCAATCTGAAACCGTAGTATATCGTCGAAGTAATCTTGAATCAGCTTCGGTTTTGAGAATTTTGCCAACAGTGTCTGCTTAACCGCACCCCAGGATAATTCATTCAAATTCAGCTTAGTAATACACGCAGCAGCTCGCCCTTTTAAAGCTGTAGTAAGTGCCAAGAGTAAGTCTATCCCGTCTAAACGCTTGCTTTGAACAATCGCTTCAGTAATATTGCACCACCCATCAATGTCACAGTCCGGTTCGTCTGGATTAAAAGGCAAGAAGTGCACAGGCTGGCTAGAACTCACACTTGGTGTCTGCTGGGCTGCGAGAACACGAGAAAGTAACATCTCCATGTTACTAAGAAGTTTTTCTGCGTCCGACTTGGTTGTTTCTTGGTCGGTTCGATTTGCATCAGATCCCACTTCTGATGAAAAGCCAGAAGGGCCTTCATCAGAATTCATCTTGAATAATTAAGTGGGTATGCAGGGCGTGGACGAACAAATCACAGGTTTTGCTCACAATCAAAGTTATTTAATCAACTGACTGATAAATCGGGAAATATTCAACTAAATAATTAATTAACTATTACAGTAACACTAAATCAACTCGATCAAGTCACTAGATCGCGTGATGCCACCGATTCACAACGATTCGTCAATCGCGTGGTGCGCGGGCGCCGTCTCAAACCGAACTGCCGTTAAGATGGCCGCCCCACACTACCATCGACAATGACGCTTCGTTAGGCTGACTTTGACAGCTAACTGTCAACCTGACGTATTCTAGTGGCAGATGCGCCGTCATATAATAGCACACTTATTTGTATTTCAAAATAAATAACTATTTATTTTATTTTATTTCTTTTACCATTGTTATTAGTCAAATCGAAAATCGTTAGCGTTAAAGCGATCTTTAAAATTTCAAATTGACAGTCATTATTGAAATTTTATTCTTTTTATCTTTTTTTTATTTGTGCATCAATGATGTAAACGTCAGAAAATTCACAAATATAAATCTTTGGACTGTCACGACAGAATCGATAAGACCTTAGATAGATAATAGACCCTCGGATGTCATATACTTATTTTAGTATCCGGAGCGAATGATGCAAGGCCTATGTTTGAATCTAACTGATATTATTTTTTGGTGTTTAGGACTAAATGTGACAGGTTTCGTAATGTTATGTCGTTTGAATTCATCGCACTGCGTCCGAGTTAAAATTGGACAGATAGATCTTAACCTGAAAGGAATAAGGAAGATAATTAAATCCTTAACGCAAACGCGTTAGTAACGTTTTCGCGTGTGCAGACTTACACTAAGCCCTCAGTACGGTTGTTTCGGCAAACACTCTTCGTTGCCAAAACACAAGATGCCGATGCACACGCAAATTCGTCGATCGCCGATGATATAAATTAAGTTTTTAACAAAAAAACAGAACCGACTTCAAACGGTAAAAAATAAAATTGTTCAGTACCTACTTCTTCTTGCTTATGGTAATGATTCTTAAAACTATTTTTGGAGTCGGGCCCTTAGTAAAATATCGTACCTTTCGTTCTGAATGGGCATCAGGAATAACTCAAAAATACACCACGAAAATGAAAATAAAACAAACGGAAAGTTGGAAAAGACATACGCTTATGTCTTTTCCAATTTTCCGCCAAAACTTAGCTAGTATGTTAACGACCTGAGGTAACCTAGTAACCTGGTACCTGAGGTTACCGCAATATTTACCATGCTGGACTGCCATTTAGGAGGTCCTGGGTTCGTTTCACAGCGAGGCAGAAATTTTAGTGATGAGTTTAAATTTTTGTTCTTGGTCTGGGTGTTTGTGTGCTTACTTATCTTAGTGTATGTCCATGATACCCACGTCACAGTGTGGGGCTGTGTGTTTTCTTTAAGGTACCTTTTTATTATAATGTACCTTCAAAAATATGTCGATTTGTGTGGGATTTGTGCCACCCTATTACCAAAACCTCTCGATGGCCACGGTACTCTCCTGGATCCTCCGTGTATACAACGGCGTGCAACCGACCATACGCCATGAAGCTCGCCTCTTATAATCAGGCATGGGACGGCTTGCCTTCAACTCTTATAGCGTGCCACTGCTGCGGACGGGTTTCTACAAATATTATGGAGGTCTAGAGTATTCTCCTCCACGCTGCTCCAATTATGGGTTGGTGGGTAGGCGGGTTATGGTGGCAGGGAACCGTGGATCATATTCTTAATCCCTAGCTACCGGGACTTCAGCAGTGGTACCTTTTTAATCAAATCACTTGGAATGGAATGAAGAGCAATCTAGAGCTTTTAAGCTTGTCAACTTTCAGTTAACTCTCTTCACGTGAAAAGTTTTGTTTATACTATTTTATCATTTCATTATTTTCTCTTTATCGCACTTGCACAGTGGCTTATTTTAGCGTCCAAGATTACTAACTGAATTATTCTTTTACATGTTTGGCTCTAACACGAGTGACACGAAGATGTCGTCCCGTAATTTAAAATGCCATATTTATGAGTCCAAGATCTGATTTTAATTCCATACTATTTGGAACAGGCTCATCATAACCTGATATATTAAAGTTCACGGAGGTAAAGCTTAGCATTCAAATATATGCAAAACAGACAAACTATGTTCAGACTAGTATATAAATGTGCGAAATCTATATTCTAATCACAGTTGTCGGTACATCTTCGTGGACTTCAAGCCCCAAACCATCCTCAAAATGAAATCTGTGAGTATTACACAATTTCTTCTTTGACCATGCATTGCGATAAATCTCGTCTTCGAACGAAAATAATACAGAAGGCGCGCCAACAAACTACAGTGTGAATGTGAACGTCTCGCACCCAATAATTCGGTATTGGACTATCAAATCAACTAAGATACTTTTAATGAGCTGTGGAATCGTGATATGTGTACGAGACATTTTCTATAAGGAAACAATTTGTGACGTTATTAATATTATTGTCTAAATTTTATTGATTCATAAGGCAATAAAATAATGTAAGTATAAAAATGAATTATCAGAAATTCTGCTTTTCAAGCGTGGTTTACAACAACCTTTTTAAGATATGCATTTTAATTTTTTTATGCATATTTAGTGACCCTATGATTAACATAGTGATCTACTTTGTTACTATAATCAGTGTCGTGAAATACATATATTTCTAAATGCAATAGCATTTATACGACAATATAGATGAAATGTTATTTGTGCATCTACAACTTCAAATTTGATGAAAATTATCTCCATTACGAACTGGATAATATAAAAAATATACTTTTATTAATTTCGGATTTGATTAAACCTCTTTTCGCTATCATACATATATAATAGATATATCAGTGTTTTAAAATTCATCCCATAATCGTTTTAGCGGTAGAAGAGGTGCAGAAAATTTGACAAATCGTAAAAGTGCTTCATTAATATTAAAACGACGTTGATAATATTTAAGTAATATTCAATGGCATTCTTTAGAATATTAATTATGTATGATGTTAGAATATCAAATGAGCAGTTTAAGTATTTTTCCAGTTTATTTGATAAAAATATAAAGCAATTATGTAATTTTGATTATAGGATTTCCGCATCACAAACATGGGGTTATTAAAAATTGGAAATGGATAAATGTTTGAAAATTGGTTTTTCTTAAAAATCTTGTTTTTCTATCTATATATAAGGAACGTTACATATAATTATGCATTATATCTATATTATATACATTTTATCTAATTATATATACTAGAACTCAAATATATACTAGGACTCAAAAATCCAGACGGAACTAGATTTCTGTCTCGCCGGATTTTCGGATTTCGATTTCTGCTTACCCTCCGTCATAAATTTTTGAATTTTTTTCTTCCGTTACTTTTAATACATTTATTACAGATCTAGCAACTCATTATTACAACATTAAAAGTGACCACTTAAACATCATCAAACGCTGTCGTAAACACAGGCTAGTCGCTCGCCGCTTACGATCGCTTTGTTTTTCATAATCCACTCAATTAACAAACATATTAATGCCAGGATGGTTTCGAAATGAAGTCTAAAGCCTGTAAGTTTTTAATATTAGCCTACTAAGATTTTAGATTTAAATGTTAAATAAATATTTGAAATAACACAATCAGTTTAGAAATGTTTTACAAAGTGAAAAAGAGGGATTTGGCCTGTTTGTGTTGGGGATTAGGGATTTGCTTTAGTTTTTAAATGAGTCTTTGTAGACAGCGATATAAAGGGCCAATTTTGTTGAAATTTACATTGTTCCCGAGTTGGAATATACCTGATTAAAAATACGTATAGCTGAACACAGTACCTTTATTTTTGAAAGTTGGTAAATATTAAAAAGATCATCTCGATATGACTTTTAGTTTCTAATAAATTTATGGATATGAAACTATATACTATGTATATTGAACGCAATCAAGCTTTAATTTTTTTTTGAAATAGTCCGATCTTTGACTGATTGATGTTATGAACTAGAAACACAATACAAATATTTCCTTTCTTAGAGGCGAAAGAGGCTAGGATATCACCAACACAGAAATGTAATAAATAAAGTAAATATTATGTAGAAAAAATCTTAGCGTCATATAACTTTTTGTGTTATACGGCCGAAGATGGCATCTGTCACGTGTAACCACATGACAATATTAAAGTTTCTTAAAAAGGGCCGCATTCCTTTACGTGTTGTACTATGTACCCAACGCATGTCTTTCAAATGAACCAGTTTATAACATCTTCGACCCGTGATTTACTACGAAGAATTAATAAGTAAAATAAAATAAAAATATTTGTACAAATATGGGCGTAGAAGTTTTACAAAACATTTAGATCTCCATATTTGAAAAAACTCCGGAAAAAAAACCTCCCAAGTTTTTATCCCTTTATATTTTAATATAAAGGGATAAAACCTATAATATAATTTTAATATAATTTATATTTTATTTTATATGATTTATGTTACTTGTTATATTTTATTTATTTATCGTTTATAAACCCAGTCTACGATTATATCGCAAAAAAAGTTGCGCTTCCCTCGAATTTACGTTTTTTCTACCTTTTCCAGTTCATCGTTCTCGCCCTCTTCGCCGCCGTGGCCCTCGCTACCCCAGTCGTCGACCCCAAGACCGCCACCATCGTCAGATACGATAACGACAACATTGGAGTAGAAGGCTACAGATACGGGTTAGTATACTTTTTTATGTAAAATATAGCAAACAGGCATTCAGGCCACCTGATGATGAAAGGTCGCCGTTGTCTGGACATTTGCAACACCAGAGGTGTTGTCTATGCGTGTCCAGCTTTATTATCAAAGGCTCTTGTAACGCCTTTCTTGAAGAACGCGATGGCGTTCCCCAACGTGAAAAGTCAATACCTAAGAGGGAATCTTTTTCCACAGTTTGCATGTTCGTGGTAGAAACGAACGTGAAAAGTCCGTTTTTGACGATTTTTAGACGATTGCCATATATCCAGGTGCTGAGGGTGATACTTCTCTGTACACTGAAGTACCACCACTATACCAACTACTGTCGTCAAGCAATTTTATTGCGTTTTGATGGAAAGGTGAACGTCTTGGACTTATAAGCGCCCATCAGCCTGAATACGAGTCTCAGGCAAGAACGAGGCTTACTTGAGGTTGTTGCCCTGCTACTCCATTGAAATAAAAAAGTTCCTATTCAATTTAGTGTGTGGTGAAATTGAGTGTCCAGATTTACTGAAAAAAAAATGTCCCTACGACAGTTTAAATTTTTACCGTTTGTGGCAAATCCCGCCTAGAGCAATCTGGGTCATCATGCTACTTTGAACAGAATTCAGCGTCGTTATAATTCTCTATGTAAGGAACTGGACATAGATTTATTTTAGCAACAATAATAAAACGTTACACATTCATAGCCCCACAGTAAGGTAATTAATACCCTGTGTCGTGGGTACCATGGACACATACAAAGACAGGAACACAAACACCCAGACCGAGAACAGAAATTTAAACTCATCATTCAAATTTCTGTTTCGCCGGGAATCGAACCCGGGACCCCTCGATTGACAGTCCGGTATGGTAACCATTGCGCCACGCGGGTCGTCTATCTAACAATATCTCTAAATTTCAGAAAACGCTTAGCACTTCTAAGCAAATACATCCTGAAATCTTTAAAATTTGCACTAGTTAGTACTAATCAACATAATATACCAATCATTTAATGTTATTTGTACATAATTCATTTATTGTTAAGTAATAATAATATTTTTACATGCTCGTCTACGATGCATGCCGTGGTAACCTATAATTAAGGCAGCATTACTTTATTGTAATTTTAAGTTGGTTTTTGTACAATTGTATGCCTTGCTGGTTATCAAATAAATAAATAAATAAATAAAGTTCTGCGATTGCTGACATTTTATTTTGTTTTACAGGTTTGAGACCAGCGATGGCAAGACCGCCCAAGAGGAGGCTGTTCTTAAGAACATTGGAACTGAAAACGAGGCCTTACAAGTCCGCGGATCCTTCTCCTACGTAGACAACGACGGCAAGGTCTACTCCGTCGTCTACACCGCCGACGAGAACGGTTTCAATGCCGTCGGCGACCATATCCCCAAGCCCTAAACGACCTTATCTAGTCTAAATCGACCATAAAATTGTTACCGTTGACTGAACACCGTTGTTGACGTTAGAATAGTGTAGTAAATATATGTTTTTTTGATTCCACAATGCTTCTTTTATTTTTTTCTTAAGGCTCGCAAGGAATTAAGGAATTTCTCTTAAGAAAGAACTTCTTTGTCCGTTTATTTCGGTCTATGAAACGCGTTGAAGTATTATATATATTTAATACACTTTACGTGATAGTCGAATTTTTTGAATACCGAGTAATATGATTCGTGGCTTTGATTTGTTGCCTTGAATCAAAATTTAATAATTAAACACCTCTTAAATTGGCCGTAACATATTAAAAACCAAATTGGGCAAAGATAATAAATCCTCGCGCAATATACCGACGGATTCGCATTTCGCGCCAAAAAATATTTCTAGTATTCGTCAAGTGTAGGGTTGCCATCTCTAAAATTTTGAAACCAGGACAAGACGCGTTAAAACCCCGGATTTTAGAGCCCAAATCCCGGACATTTCAACAGCGGGGGGACGGTGAATTTACCGAGTCGGTTCGTCAGTTGATCGCGATGTGCGGGCACAGTGTGTTCAGATGTCGCGGGCATTTAATTTTATTTTCATTTCACTTTTTTTTTTTTAAACCCGGACTACAAATGAAGTCCGGCCCGGACGCTCCCCGGACGCCCTCAAAACTAGGACAAATCCGGAGAATCCCGGACGGATGGCAACCCTAGTCAAGTGGAAACTCCCCTCGATCGAACAAAACGCATTTTGATTGTTCCTGCATCTCTTTTCTTTTTTCTTTTCTTTTTTACGCCACACGGCGTTAAGAGCGCTTTAATGACAGGAAAATTGAAAGTTTGGGTCGTTCAGGAAAAACTTGCCAAATGTCGTAAAAACACGCTGTAGATAAAGCACGCTGTAGATTGATGTAGTAATATACTATGTATTTGAATAATTGAGAGCTTTTTGCCATAGCAGAATAAGGTGAAAGGTTTTTACTGTTTACTGATTAGTTTAAGCCCGTGACTTATATAGCTTTTGGTGATCAGGCGTCCTTAGAATTATAGTGACCCAATCAAGAAACAAATTTTTGGGAAACACTAAAGGATTTGGATTATGATTTTTGTAATTAATGGAGGTTATTAGTTTAAAAGTCTGTACAAATCATAATAAATATAACTTAATTTGATTGTTAACTTATTTTTCTTCATGTTTAATAAGAAAGTGTTTGAAGAAAATGTAAAAACAGTATTTTTTTAATATTAAAAAATAGGTGTCGATATTAGGCCTTTGTTATATTTCAAGTCTCTCTATTTCTGAATATTCGGTCAAATATGTGGTATTATAGACTCAAATATAAATAAGGTCTGTATTTAATAAAAAATATCTCGTGCACTTTATATTTAATTCTGTATCGGTCTATTTCGGATCAGGCCATTATTAAACTAAGAAAGGAATGGCCTGCACAGGGATGATACTGCTTGCGTCTCTCTAAAACACTCTCTAACACTGAACAATTGCGGTGAGTTCCCGTGAATGAAGCAAAATGAAAGAGACCGAAATAAACTTTTTGTAGCTTTCTACACCAATATCGGGCCCTAACTTTTCCGAATTTTATGTTTACAACTTGAATAGTCGTTTGTAGGCGCGGTCGCAGCCTCCAATTTTGGGGGGAGAATTTGGGGGGTTGGTCACTAAGATATTTGGGAGAACTGAGGTCCCAAATTGGCTTGTTTCGCCTTCTATATGCATGACTGATGGATTTGGGGGGGAGTCCTCTGTGATGGGGGGGGGGTCCTCTATGACCCTCCCCATGGGACCGCACCTGGTCGTTTGTCACCCTTAATCAATTTCACAATACAACGGTACTGTAATTAACCTAATATCAAACCAAACCTAAATATCTTTACTTGACTTAAATACATAAACAGTTCTCTTTTAAAAACCTATACGTGAAAAACTTATATTGAAATTCATAAATCACGCAGGCAACACGGCAGCGGTGCCAATATAGCGGGAAAACGACTTGTTTTAACAAATATTTCGCCAGTTCTTCTTAACACATCCGGGGTTGGTTTAAGGAAATATAATATGCGGATAAGCTTTTTCCATTTATATTTATATATGACAGGAAAATATCACATTTATATATGATTAAACACACACACGCGCACACACACACACACACACACACACACATTATATATGTATATAAATTTTATCAGTGCTTCAGGGCTCCAGTGCCCTCTATGCGCGATATTCCAAATAGGCCCATCTTAATGGAGCGATGTAGGTCTCCTGTATTCTCAAGGGCTTACGACGGAGGATAAGACCTAAGCTGCATATTTTTTTGATTGTCTTTTATTCTGATTGCAATTTAGTAATTTTTGGAATTACACAATTTCAAATAAGATTTGAAAGTCAGACAGTCATTAATCCATCATCCATCCATCAGCCTTTTATAGTCCACTGCTAGACATAGGCCGCCCCTAACGTTCGCCACTCCTTCCGGTCCTGGGCCTTCTGAATCCAGTGACTGCCCGCTGTCTTCTTCAGGTCATCAGTCCACTTGGTTGGAGGGCGGCCTGTACTCCTTTTGCCAAGACGTGGTCGCCCACGTAGCTCTATTCTTAATCCCGAAGCTACGTTGAAATGCAAGGGTTACAGTCAAACCGCTTTTAACTCGTAACTTGGACCACTGAACCACGTACGGGCAATAGATCAAGCGCACCTGTAATATTAACGCGCACTATCACACGCATATGGCGTCTGCCACCCTTCCGAACGTTAGCCTTTTTAACTGGGAGGGTTGCATGAAAAAAGCCGGCAAAGCGTGACTCGGCTCGCAATGAAATTAATATTTGGCTAACGCATAACAGATAAACTATAGATACAGAAGCATAAACAAAATAATTATTATGCTTATAGATGTGACATTATTTTAAGTAAGTCCTTTGACTTAAAATTATGATGTTTTCTTAAAGTATTAAGATTTACAGCATACACCTATCTTAATATTTAATTTTGTAGTCAGTACGTAGGTACTTATTTCCTACAATAAGTACCTACGTACTTACTACCAATGTGAATTGAAAGTGTTTGAAACATTTTTTTAAATATTGTTATGAGACATATTATATTGTTATGGTGACGCTACTATTCTCGGATTCGAAATGTTTAGGTTGAAATTCCGTAAGAACACAGAAAAATCTATAAAACACAAATTTTCAAACCTCCTGAAAAACCTCAAAAACCTCATTTTTTTAAATTAACTGTACTTTTAAACAACAGAATAATATCCTAAACAGAAAAAGGGATAAAACACACAGCGAGATCACGCGGACAAAGACGGCATTCAGGTGAAGGCTTTCAGGCAGCCTCACAATCCATTAGCGCACCTCGGAGGTACTCGCGAGATCAAAGTTAATCAGAGCGCAGAGAGGAGCTCCATTGTGGCGAATAGTGCCGGGAGCTGTGGATGTGTGCTCTATTTGGGCGTTGTTCAGAATGAGAGCATCTTTATTTCTTTATTTATTCTATATTGTCACAACTAAACTATGTTGTACAAATGGCGGAATTAATGTCGATAGGCATTCTCTACCAGTCAACCCCGGTTGTTGGTGAGAGTTTTTAGCAGGTAGCAACTAGCAACAATAAATATAGTAATAATAATTATTAGATCCAAAGTGTTGTCTTTGTTTAGTAAAATAATGAAAAAAATATGATGCAAAAATCATGTAAAACAAAAGAGGATACTATGGGACCTGTCAAAAAGAGCCCATGTCCGTGCCCATTTTCTTTTTAAACAGACTCCTGCACGAATATTTAGAAAAGGTTTGTTTACTGTACCTGTACTACAAAGAAAAATGAAATATTTTTATCTATGTGTGTAGTAATGTGAGTTCCCTTACCCATCTGTAAATTTAAAAAATCGGAAAGATTTACTAGGGCATTATTAGTGCGGTTTATTGGCGCGTTCGCGCGTCTTTTGTTTGCTTTTTTGAAGCACATGCAGCCGCGAAATTTCAAGATTTGATATTTACAGATATTAAATAAATAAAGCTTCACACTCATAGCCCCACAGTCGGGTACTATGTACACACACAAAAACAGAAACACAAACACCCAGACCAAGAACAGAAATTTGAACTCATCATTCTAATTTCTGTTTCGCCGGGAATTAAACCCGGGACCCTTCGATTGGCAGTCCAGCATGGTAACCATTGCGCCACGCAGGTCGTCAGGCATTATTGCACTAACTGGAGCGGCTTTTTATTTTTTTTGTTCAACATATTTTACGGCATTTTAGTTAAAGGTAATTGCGGTAAGGCTGTTGAATGCGAGAGCGTACCCGTGAACCTCACAAAAAAGTGTGCTGAGGAAACCGTGGGGTTTTAGCCGGTTGGAGTCCGGCATAACCTCTCTGTTGCCCTCGTAACAGAGGGGTATCCATGATGGATTTCCCCACGAGAAAAAAAAAAAGAAAAAAAAAGGCTGTTGAAATTGTCTGCATCGAACAAAGTAGGTTTTATTACTCTAAAAACCTACATAATCATACATAAAACAATTCAAGGAACATTTTACAGCAGAAGAATTCTAAAAAAAATGTTGCAAAGTAGAGCAAACACCGCTCAAGAAAAGATAAGGCATGTGGAGCGATTATATCAGCGACTTCAAAGCGCGAGGTGGTAATGCACTGTCTTATTACTTACGATGGGACACAGGAAGGTATAATAGGATTGTGTAGGTAACAATGGAGTTTCTTTTTAAAGGAGACAACGTACAAAAAACCTTCGAGACGAAAAATGTGCCGACAGATTAACTATCGGAAAAAATCCATACTTAATATTATAATTTCGAAAGAAACTCTGTCTGCCTATGTCTTACTCTTTCAAAAGCACCGCTGCGCCGCTTTATTCAGATGCGCTGGCGTCATAATATTAGGTTGATACAATGTTCTAAAAAATGTTTTTCTTTAGTAGATCTAAAAATAACTTTTTAACAAAAAAATAAACCGCCGATAAAACTGAAAAGCAAAAAATAATAAACATATAACAAACTAGCGGCCGCCCGCGACTTCGTCCGCGTTAACTTTGGTATGAAATTTTTCCTGAATTTTCTTTACTATAAACCTCACGCAGCCCGAGACCTTTCCAACGAATACAAAACCGTGGAAATCGGTTCGTGCGTTCTGGAGTTATATCGTCAGGAAGGTAAACCCGACTTATTTTTATATAGTAGAAGATAATACTTGGTATATTATTATGATACTTTTTCTTGCTATTGGTCGATGCCCATTGATTCAGAACGAAAGGTACGAGGTTGAATCCTGCCTGATTTTACGTCAGTCATCTTCAAAGGCCTAGCATACAATAAGCCGACTAGTTGAACGTTAAGTGAAGCTAGTTTAATCCACTAGCGGCCTAGGCATTTGATTGAATGCCGGTGTTTAATTAACGGTCTAGCCTTTTAATTGAGTGGCTAATTTAACCAGATGGCTACGACATATAGATTATGAGACTGCCTGAAAACCTTCGTGATTGTATTGTATCTCTTTTTTCCGTATTTTGTCTACAGAACATGGTTTTGTTCGAGAGAAAGAGATGTTCGGAAAGTATTGCGAGAATATTGATAATGTGACATTTTATTAATTTTTAATAAACTAATTAACAATAATTATATAATTTAAATAAATAAACTAATTTTACAGGTATTGCAAAAAAGATTTGTCATCGATAACAAGATCAAAATGTAATGAAAATAAAATGATCCAAATCCGAAAACGAACCAACCCAAAACTACGTTGAGCAAATTGAATAAGAAAATTTTATTTTTACCTTTTCGCCGAAAAAACGGAAAAATACAGAGAGGCCCCTTTTATTATACCTCTATTAGGATAGGAATGGACATCGAATTGGCTAATAACCGTTCTATCAGGTGAAAGGAATTCACTTTCGTTCGCTTCCCCGCGACCGTAGGGATGGGAAATGCAATGAAAAATATTACTCATAAGTATTTTTTATTTAATTACTTATATTTAAGTAACTTTAGAATTTTCTCTTTATAAAGTAATATGTGACATACCAAACCGCATTTGAACAGTGTACTCGACTAGGTTTTAAATGTTTCAGACTTTTAAAAGAGACCCGTGCAACGTGCATTGCATTAAAGCAATAAAGAGGAATGAAGTTACCTTATCTATCTATATATATATATATAAAACAAAGTCGTGTTAGTTACACCATTTATAACTCAAGAACGGCTGGACCAATTTTTATGATTTTTATGTTTTTGGATTTCTCTTCGCCGGGCATAGGATAATAAGTATGAAAATATGATAAAAATCTCAATTCTATTAATATTTCAACGATTTTATTTTTCCATATAAACGGTCCATCAATAATTTGTTGTTCTTATGAATGAACGCACGAACATGTCAAAAACGTAATCAATAAATATAATATGAAACGAAGTGTCTGTAATTTTCTTTCTTTTATCGAATCGCATCTTGGTCTTTTCACCATTTGCCAATGTCAATGTCAAAGTTGTGATGTCATAACTTATTTTTTTATATTTAATTTAACAGTTTTTTTGAGTTATATAATAAAGTAATACGAAATATAATGAATCTGTTGAACTGAGATTTATAATTACCCATTATAAATTTACGTATCTTCTTCAGGTACGTTCGGACATTATTATATAATATCAATTATGCGGAGGTCTTAGGCGAATTAATTTAAACAACCAACACTATTCATGCAAATTTAACATCCAACAACGGGTTGGCGACTAACTTGTACATTTACTGATTCTCATTAGGACAGCATGATGGAGTAAGACCCAAGCCTCCCCAAATAAGGGCTTAGTAGTGGGAACGGAGGGTTCGATTCCCAGCGTGTAAATTTATTTTTTTGGTCTGGTTGTTTGTATCTTTGTGTGTCCACGGCTCCCATATATAAATTACGTGTCACGTTGTTTGTCCGCGATGGACTCATAAACTACTTAACCGATTTTAATAAAATTTGCACACCGTGTGCAGTTTGATCCAACTTGAAAGATAGGATAGCTTACACCTCAATGTAATATCGCAATATTATTTTATTTCTGATACATTAAGGCAGGACAACGTCTACCGGGTTCGCTGGTAACAAATACACATTTAAAAGATTTACTGTAACGGATACGCCGAACGAATGAATCGTCATCATTACTCATTTATAAATAAAAAGAGTAAACTAATAGATACGCTCATAAAGCAACATCTAAGTAACTCCTTGATATCAGTTTTAGTGCTTTTCCATTTGTCCTATTTCCCGGCTCTTCCCGTGTTTTGTAATCAACATTGGGTTCTCAAAGGAACTCGAAATAATCAACACTAAGTTACCGATATTTGATTACTTACTTACTTACTTACAAGGCGCGAGAACCCAAAATGAGTCTTGGCCTCCGACAATAAAAGCCTCCACTTCTTTCTGTCCTGAGCCCTCTCTCTCTAGTCCACTGCCTGGAGGTCGCACAGGTCCTTCTCCACTTCGTCCTTCCAGCGGTATCTGGGACGGCCGACCGGACGGCGACCACTCGCCCGCCCCAAGTACGCTCGTTTCACTGCACGATCCTCTCCCATTCTTTCCACGTGGCCAAGCCAGCGGAGTCTTTGCGCTTTTGATATTTGATTACTGACATTCAAAATTCACAACTCATATACTTAATACCATTTCTTTTCTTTGAAAAATAGATATTTTAGAATGTATTGTATAAATATTTGCTTTGTTTTGACAACAGCAGACCTTGCGGCGGACTATCATTGATGAAGCGAAAGCTATCGGAAAGACCTGGAGGGAAATTAAGTGCGAAGCTCAGGACCGGCCGGGATGGAGACGCTCGTGGACGCCCTCTGCCCCATCTAGGAACATAAGTAAGTATATAAATATCGAACGAAATAAAATTACCGGTATCGGTACTGATACCTGTATCGGGTTTATTTTAACGTATTTTACGGATAATAAACGCTCGGTACCCAGCCCTACTGTTATCGTTCCATTCCAAAACTTTGTCCACCTTGATAGCAGTTTTAGTGCTTTTCCACTTGTCCCGTTTTCGCAGTTGGAACCATTAGCACGCTTCTGAGAGTTTTGCAAGGAATTTGTATTCTATCGAAGGCCTTTGATGAGCTCTTTGGCATAATTAAATACGTTGAAAATGGAGTGTGAATAAACGCGTCGTAACATAATTTTTAATGTAGTAATATTGGAAAATAAAAAGCTCTGCTACGCATGTTTTACAGTTACTGTGTACTCTTTTACGAGTGCTTTATTATAAAAGTATAGCATATATCCGTATTGCAGTATAGTGGGATACCCATAGGTGCCATATTGTGACATGAACACACTAAGTCAAATAAGCAAAGGAAAAGATTTGGAGTTCTTGCTAACTAACGAACCCAGGACCTCTTACATGGTACACCGGCCTGGGAATAAGGAATAAGCTAAACATTTCATCAGAGTAATGTGAATAATAATTTACACAACGAATTATAAATTTGATAGGTTGTGCAATTAGACAGCAAGATCTTAAATTTCAAGTAAACATCTATACAAATAAATAAAATTGGAGAGTTTGTAGTATTAAAATAACCGCTTTTTACTACATGCATATGAATGTTTACACGGTACATATAACAAAATAACATATTTTTACAATTTTTGTCTGTTTATCTGTTTGTTCCGGCTAATTTCTGCAACGGCTTTTGACAGGACTTTTAGCAGGCAGGTAGCCGATGAAATAAAGAGTAACTAAGGCTACTTTTGTTTTCTAATCTTATCTTATCTTAAATAATCTAAAATTCTAAAACTAAAGTACACGCGGACGAAGTCCTTAAAACTTAAAACTTAAAGTATTCCTTAAAACCAAACGAATACAACTAAGCACATCAATGGCTGGCTGCAACCCTTTTTTGTGTCCCACTACTGGGCACGGGTCTCTCCCTATTATTGGGAAGGCCTGGAGCTTACTCCACCACGCTGCTCCAATGCGGGTTGCACATCACATACCTTAAGTCAATTTAATATCGACAACGTAAAAGACAACATGTAGATAATCTTACCACGATTGTGGTGTTATAGGTAGAGTGGATCTAATAAAGTTGAAATAATAAAAAATGAGGGTTCAGATTTTTTTTCGGACAATTCACACAACGCCAACGCCAAAACTAAGCAGAGCTTGTGCTATGGTAATCGGAAGCTAATAAAAGTACTTAAATATTTCAAAATACATGCATAAATAGATCAATTAACACCCAGACTCAGAACAAATAGTCATGTTCATCAGTTTCATCACACAAATTTAATATTTGGCCTGGGTGGGAATCGATCTTACGACCTCACGATTCGCAGTCGTCTCATCACCCACTACGCCATGGAGGAAATAGAAAATTGAGACAAAGAGGGGGACAAAATTGAGGTGTGAAGGCGTTTTAAAGTGCCATTTTCCGTTTGCGTGCATCTCTGAAGTCGTACAGCCACCTGCAGCACCTATTTGCATACAAATGCCGTGTTTCTCGCTTGTTTGAGCTCGGTCTGTCGCCTATCTGAAGTAATTCTGTAAGCCATGGTATTTATTTGTAGACAGACTTCTTCGTGGATTAAGAATTTGTGCCTGAAAATAAGAAAATCAAGATGAGATACAAACTAGTAAGAACGATAATCGTAAATGAAGAGGCATCTTGTTAGTTTATCTACGTTTAAGCATACACTTATTATATTAAGCAGACACTTAGCAGGCATGGGCTTATTTGTAGACAGTCTTTTCTTGGATAAAAACTTTGTACCTGAAGATGTGAGAATCAAGAAGATATTTTAAACTAACGAGAATTTTGAAATTGAATCGTCTGTTATAGCATAACTCACATTAATTACCATGAAATGGTGAATAAGTAATGAAAAATAAAAGATAAATAAGTAGTTAGGGGCCTGATGACCTAACTTCGATCGCTATTTTTTTTGTCATGAATAAATTTTTGTGGTAATGAAAATAGTTATATTATAAAAGTAGAGATTTATGATTTATCGTGCACTAAACATAAATATTATAGTGATGAAAGAGTAATTTCAGATATCAATTTTTTTTGAGGATTTGTAGATTTTTTGATGGACACATAAAACATCCAGTATTTGTAAGCATGTATGGCTGCATGATTTAAATTAGCAAAGCAAATTATTTATGAATATTGACAAAATGTTACGTTATCTACAAACATTTAGTTATGAATAATTTGGTAAGCATACTTAATACACTATTCTGAGTAGTGTTAGCGGTTGAGAGCAATGTTTTATTAGAAAGAAAGAAAGAAAGAAAGAAAAATGATTTATTTGCGCAAATATGGGTATTACAGAAGTTATTTTATATGTTTAAAATCCGCCATATTTACGTCAGTAAGGTATGCAAATATTATTAACATTGAACCTGGCCAAAGCAATGTAATAATGACCGTCGACCGACAAAGGTAAATCTAGGAATTCCATTAATTTAAAGAAAAAAAAAACTGGCCTAAAATGTACAAGCAAATAATAAATTCAAATGCTAGAAGCGAATATTTTTTCCCTCGCAGGTAACCGTAAATCACTTGTCTAGACGAGTTTACTGCTTTGCTGATGCACGCACCATAACATAATATAAGCACTTTATTGTATTGGGTTTCTACTGTTGAAAGAATCTGCTTTTTGATCTCGTTTATTGTTTATCAGAACTCCGGGCTCAATCAGGTTGTTAATGTGATTGAAAATTTTATTTCCGTGCGCTGCAGGATGAAATTGGTTTAGAATACGTTTCGTTGTTTATTATGATAGTAAAATGCGTAGTGCGTATAATTCTGAGATATTCATATATTTATATATAGTTTTATACATTTTTTTAATATGAGTTAAAGGAATCTTCAATTTAAAAAAATAAAAAAGGGAGTTAATTAAAAACTAATTAATTTTATTATTAATAATAAGTTAATCGAATAGATGAAAACAATATATGTAAATAAATAATAGAAAAAAAAGAAAAATTCAGAATGCATTAAAAAATAAAATAAAATAAACATCCTTATAACAGCTAAATAATTATTGTCGTAATTTTTAAACTAATCACTCCTGGGTTCCTGTCCAAAAGTTGTTTAAAAGTATAAAGTAATATGTTTCAGGATTTTTTCAGTTTTTTCTTAATCTTTTGAATCACATTTCAGCTCGAAGAGCAAATTGGGAAATAAATTGAAAAAAAAAACGGATTGCACTCCGGTAGTGCCGGCAGAAGTGAAAACTTGAACATTAACGTTGTGCATTTTTGATATTTTGGAATGGTTAGGGAATAATTTCGCATGAATTGCTTTTATTATCAGTATTATTTTTCATCTAGTATTTTTAGTAGGTTTTCATCTAGTATTTTTATAAAGTACTCACTCATTTTCTTTCACAATTTATTCGTCACTTTTTTCATTAATCAATGCACTTTGTTCAATGACCATATTTTAAATACCTGATATTATAAACGAATTTTACAAGTATTCGATCAGGCCACGGAACGGAACGCCTGCAGATCATTCTGTTATTCATCTGGATGGAAAGCAGCTCGACGTCGTTCCGTCTTTCAAAACCTAGGCTCATCGATTTGCAATGACAACCGTCTGGATTCAGAAATTGCGTCACGTATAGCAAGAGCAGCAGCAGCTTTCGGCAAGCTAAACCAACGGGTTTGGAGATCACACGATCTTAGGCTAAAAACCAAAATTTCTGTATACAAAGCCATTGTGCTTCCCATCCTTATGTACTAATGCGAGACCTGGTGTATCTATAGAAGGGATACTAAGCGAATGGATTTGTTTCACATGAAATGTCTTCGGTCGATTCTGGGCATAAAATGGCAAGATCGAGTTACTAACTCAGAGGTGCTGCGTAGGACAGAAATAGTTGGCATGGAATGTCTTTTAACCAAAAACCAACTTCGGTGGTGCGGTTATACGAATATTCGATCAGGCCACGTGTCCTGACGCGAGTTTAACATTTTTTACCCATCCCAAAAAAAGTGCACAACGCCGCTAAAGAAGTTTTCACTTCAAAAACATTGTCGATCCAGATAGCCTGATAATGTTGCTACACCTACATCTACAACTACTGTTGAAAAAATGTGCTTTTTGATCTCGTTTATTGTTTATCTGAACTCCGGTCTCAATCAGGTTGTCAATGTGATTGAAAATTTTATTTCCGTGCGCTGCAGAATGAAATTGGTATAGAATACGTTTTCTTCGTATCCTATTTATGTAAGTGATATTATATTTTTTTTGAAATATGAAATCAAGGTTTTTAATTATTCGACTCCTTGATTTCATATTTCAAAAAAATAATAATAATATAACTTACATAAATAGGATATGAAGAACTGTCCGATGGATATTATCTATAGTTTCTTAATGGAGATTACTCCAACACGTTGTTCTAATGCAGGGCAATGCGGTTTAGTTGCCAACTCATTGTCGGATGTATTCATGCCCCGAAAAGGTTTAATGATTGTTATTTTTAATGACAACCGAGACCGATGGCTTAGCATGCCCTCCGAAGCACGAAAATGCGTATGAAATTTTTCCGCTGGTAATAACCCATCTCACACCCGACCGCACCCTTTCAGATTAGCTGCGTAGATCGCTTGCGTTCTATGCTAGCTGTCGCGCTATGTGCGCTCTTTTGTTATTCAGTTTAAAATTAAAAACGCGGCATACCGCGTACGATTCAATACATAAGGCACATACGTACGATTGCAATACATATTTAAATGAACTCAAGCCGCGTCCACACGCAACCGTAGATCACCTCCGATTCACAAATTCCGTCCACACGAGCCGCATAAACAAGTGGTCACAAGGTGCGTTATAAAAAATAAAGTGCGATTTATTAAAGCGCCCGCCCTCAGTCGGGTCACGTACGGGCGGCCAGATTTCAGCCGGAGGTATGCTCCCTTTGATATAAACTTTCCTATCCTCCTTCTATATTGAAATCGGGGAACTATCGAACATGCCCGGACGTGTTTCTATTTGTAGTGGGATTGCGGTTGGCAGGTGCAGGGTGGTTTATTACCTACATTTTAATTTTAAATGAGAGATATGAGCATTCTTAAGCAGTAGGTACATCAATACCTTCTGCAACTTTTGAAACCCGTTATAAGTCTTTTATCTGACGAGGGCTACTTTATCATTGCTGGCAGGATGAAGCTTCTCTAGTAACGCATTAAGCGACAGGACGTACGTACATACATAAGCCCAAACAGCTATACATTTATCATCTATACTTTCTATACAGATAATATAAAGCTGAAAAGTTTGTTTGTTTGAACGTTCTAATCTCAGGAATTACTGGTCGGAATTGAAAAATTCTATTTGTATCGAATAGTTCAATTATTGAGGAAGGCTATATAACATCACGCTATCGTCATGGCAAGTCGTGGGCTGCTAGTCGTAACATAAAATAACTAAACTTATTTAAAACTATAAACAATAAAGATGTAGGTGGAAGTGTTTCTCCATCTTCTAGTTAATGACAAAGGACTCTTGATCACATGGACATACCCAAAAAATAGAACAGGTTGCAAAGTTTTTTCTATCCCAAGTAAACCATTATTGAAATAAAAACGGACTATGGACTACTTGTACAGGACTTGTAGAAGCTTCTATAGCTTTTTTTTAATTCTTAAGGCTACAAGTTTGAAATTACAATAAAGTAGAAGTACTTAATGTTTAACATCATAATCTTGTATTATGTTCGAAATTAAAACTTGTGACGATGATTACATACGAGTAATATTGAATTTTTGTATTGCTGTTGAAGCTTCTTTTTTAACGGGGTTATTGCTTAGATTTATTTATTGAAAAGTGAACTTTAACTTCTATATTTCTTTTCAAATCCAAATCCAAACTGAGTAGGTATCAGATCTAACGAAAACACTCTTTAAAAAGATTAGAATCATACGAGTCAAACTTTTAAATCTTGAAACACAATCTAGCCAACGTAACCCCTTCGTTTTATGGATTTTAAAGACGTTCTACAGATTGGCAATAGATTTTACGCACCGAGACCGGTATAAAAAGGAATTGATTCCGTCGATCTAATTCTCCACTATCTGTCAACAACATTATCGTAACCTTAGGCCGTGTGATCCCGGTACCTATTGCGCGGGCACGTCTCACTTTGAATGGCAAATCACGAAGGTAGACCTTCGGGGCCTCTGAGACCCGTATGAAAATAAAATGATTGCGAAGGGTTCGACTGTATTAAAATATTCCCAGAGGCCGGGGATAGCACCTGATGTTTGCGTGAAATAGTTTGTCGGCCTTTATTCCTGTTTTGCGTGATAAATGATGCCGTTAGCCGCGGGTATTGTACTGGATTGCGGTTTCAATGGATTTTTATGGAGTTCTGTTGGTCGTGAATAATATTTTTGGTACGTTTGCACGAAAATCGACCTAAGGATTTTAAGAAAAATAGATCGTTTTTTGTTCAATGATTTTATGATTTCGTTTTAGCTTACCTATTGATTTAAATTAAGATGCAACAGAAGCATAGACTCTTGCATATAAATATACAATTTTCTGATATCTAGGTATTGGTACTAGCACATTTGAAATTATGGAGAAGTAACACCGCTGCCTATGTTTGTTATACGTATTTTATCGCTGATACACAATGAGGGAAAACATTTCGTACTTTATTATGATTTTATACTTTGCCATGAATGTTTGAAAGTTACACATAACTTCCTTCCTTGAAAACAATGACATCATCAACTACTAGCTTGAACTTAGCCAGCATGGTGGAATATGACCTTAGTATCTCTTTATTCCGATAGGAGACCTGTGCTCAGTATAGTGACCGTAAAACGAATTGAAAACTACATTACGTTCTTTCCAGGTCTTTGTAATGTTTTACCTCGATTCCAGAAGGAATAGAATTCTTTTAATTTAAAAATTCCATGTACCTAATTTTAATTATTTCTGTGTACATTCGCATATTAATCTAAGCGAAGCCCCCGGCAGGTGAAGGGTTCCGTGATGGATCGAAGTCGGCACTGTTTAGCATGAATTAAGACTATCTGCGTTAGATTAATGAAGATATCCGGCCAGATTTGCACAAAGGTATATAGGGTGCTCTACTTCCTAACTGACGCATATAAGGTAAAAGTAAATAATGTGGACAGCGTACTAGTACTCGTCATTCTATAGAAAAACGGCCAAAAGGTAAACTTTTTCTATGAATGATGAGTACCGGGACACTGACAAAAACTGACGATAGTACGGCTGTTTACTTCACTGAATAAAGTGAGTGATATTTTCGTTTGCTACAAAATCCGATTGTGGAATACTTTTATGTTATTTAAATGATTTGTAGCATACACATAAACATGTTTACCTAATTAACATAAAAATTAAATTAGTTATTACAGTTACAGTTAAATCATTTTAAATTAGGAAGCTGAAGTAGTAATTTATCATATCAGTCAAACAAAATTTAAATAAATTGGCGAGAAATATATTTAATATGACACTGACCATTTAAGACATGCTGTATTTTGCCAGTATTTTCACTGCCTAATCTAAGATTGATTAGGCAGTGAAAATAGCTTATTTTTGATTATTATTAAAATAACTTTTTAATCATATTACATGTCTAATTGTTTTAGTTATAAATGTTTATGTTTGAATGAGATAGTAACTAACACTCATAAAGTAATAATATAAACAAACAGTTAGTAAGTAACTAACAAAGAAATTAAGGAGACAATCAACTGCAAACCAAATGTTTATTCCGCTACAGAATCACCCTGTATTTCACCTCCAACAAGGTACGCTCGCGGGAGTAGTTGAATAAATTGCGCCGAATAATTCCTGAATTAACATTTTTAATCTGCGCCGAGATGTTACGCGAATAAATTAGAACTCCCCGTAGCCGAGATCGTAGACAAATGATAAGTGTGTCTTTATCTGAGGTAGGGTTATATCAGAGGCGATGAAAGGGGTAGGTTAAGATCTTAATGGATTATACGCTAAATCAGGTAATCTTTGTGAAACGATTTAATATCTAACAATACATATTTCGCCTTTTAAATACATTTTTGTAAACGTTTGAAAGTTTCATTGGAACGGCGGTTAGCGTAAAACGCAAGCAATCTACGTAGCTAAGCTAAACAGGTACGGGAGTGAAATGGGTGACCGCTAGTGGCAATTTCATGCGCGTTTCCATTCTTCGAAAGCCGTCAAGAATTTAACAGAGGCTTCACGGGCGATTTGAAAACACCCGACAGCGAGTTGGCCACTAACACGCATCTCCACCAACCCGCAATGGAGCAGCGTGGTAAAGTAAACTCCAGGCCAACCAATAATGGGAAGAGAACCGCACTCAGCAGTGGGACATAAATAGGGCTGCAGTCAGCCATCAGCCAATTTAGCGTCATTTTCAATGATTCATTGATGTTTATCTGTTAGTGCCTAACGTTTCGTCTTAGAATTAAAAAAAAATGTGAGTCAATCCTTATTCCCCATATTGAACTGGATGTACTACAACCCCTAGATACAAGCAAAAATTATGGTCATGAATCAACTACTGCTGCTCATTTCATCAAATTCGCTTATTTATATTATATTATTTTAACACTAATTATAAATTTAACACAGGAAAAGTGAAACGGAAAGGAAAAGTGAAGTGAAAGTCTGAGATCAACTAGTCTGTTTTATCATCATTTTATATTTGTGTGTTATTTATATGTATGTATATATGTATGTATGTATGTATGTATGTATATATGTAAACTGGTATTATGATATGTAATCTTATATTTTATTTATGTATTATATTATGCATCACATATTTACTTTCTCAGTGTTAGTTCTTTAGATACAAGGTTACCACAAGAACAATTTTCCTTGTAGAAGTAGTGCTATTGTTGCCACCCACTTAAAATTCTCACCATCAGCCAGGGTTGACTGGTAGAGAATGCCTCACGGCATTAAGTCCGCCCTTTGTACAACATTTTTACGTTGTAATAATAAAGAATAAATAAATAAATAAAATAAATAAACTGTCAACCTTCCAAACGCAAGAACATGACATAATTGACATACACATTTTATCTCCTTATATGCCCCATGAGACCTAACAGTTACATAATCAGACCTAAATCATCAACGTAACCATCATTCATTCAGTTTCGAATAAATTACAGCTAAAGCCACAGAATGCAGCAGTTGGAAAATGTCGGGCAAGCGCCATTACCGTACGTCACCCGTTCATTTGTCCCGCGTCACTCACCTGCCGCGTGATGTATCGCTGCTTTATTGCTGCATTCCGGTTTTCTCTACTAGGATAATAGTTCAGCTATAATTCTGCACGATGCAATATGTAAAAGTAAAAAAGTCCGAACAAATTGGCCAAAATTTTTGTTACTGGTAAAAACAGCGTCATCATAAATATCTTTGTCACCTGATTATTTCTCCCATCACACTTCTTGCTCACCGTAAACCGTTTCCATATTTTAGGATTGTGAGTATTCTCTATTGGGATACAAAGCTGCCCCGTTACCTGCCACTTCCACGCTTATTAAAAATTACAGCAAACGAAATCAAAAGTAACAGTACAAATTGTGTCTATTATACAAATAAACGCTGTAGAAGAAAACAACCCAAACTCAAGACTCCCGATCAAGTGCTTAGTAATGTTGCTGATTTAACGATACTTGCTACTTGAATTATTATACTTTTATTATTATATGTATCATAGGAATATAAATCACACCACCACTACATAACATTATTGGCATAATTCATCAGCTTTTTCGGCCTGCGAAATCCTACTGTTACACTATATAAAATTTACATCATCAGCCAACGCAACTATCATTAATTTAGTTCCGAATAAACTACCGCTAATAGCCACAGAATGCAGCAGTTGGAAAATGTCGGAAAAGCGCCATTACCGTACGTCACCCGGTCATTTGTGCCGTGTCACTCACCTGCCGCGTGATGTATCACCGCTTTATTGCTGCATTCCGGTATTCTTCTATGCCAGCTGCAATTACGCACTATAAAACAAATAAGGGTAAAAATGTCCAAAAAAGTCTGTCTAAATTTCTTGCTTGTGGTAAAAGGAGCATTTGTATATCTGTGTCTCCCTGTTTACCTGTATATCATTCTCCTGACTGTAGTAGCAAAAATTTTGTAGCATTTTGGTTATTGTCTTACACTATTGCTCTATAAGGACAATAGGACTAACATTAGTTACCTACTATACACACGTACCAAATACCATTGTACCATACCCTTAGTACCAATTATCATAACGGCAAATTACCATTGTGCCTGAAAATTTATTTAAAACAGGGCTAGAGTTTTTTCATATGAGCCTAATAATGACAAACATCAAGTTTATATTATTGTCCAGTATGTTAATCCATCCAGCCGATGGAGACAGGTATGGCAAACTAATAAAATTGTATGTTAAAAAACGTTTACGTAAACGTTTTGCGCAAATAAATTTATATATTTTTTTATTATATTATTATTATTATTTATTTCTAATAATACTCGTATATCTACTATTTGAGTGTCAAATGAATGCCTGAACGAAATTACTATCTAAATACGCCACGTAGGTATAGTATGCGGTAATACCTTTACAAGGAGTAGGTGAATGGTGGTAGCATTTGTGTTTCCCTGCCACACGTTCCCGTACTCTCTTTGGCAAGATTAGTCGCTAGGTGGAGTCTCCGTATCTACATCGCTTCACCATTAGAGCTCGTACTGAGCCAATTCTGATTAAAATCTGAAATGTGTAGCGTCTAAACGTGTATGTTACGATTTCGTAAGTATCTGTTAGTGGAAATCAGGCGTTTCAGAATCAGAAAGGTTTTTGATCTAAGGAATGCTACCTAAAAGGTTGTCATTCAGTTACATGGGTCAATCCTAAGCTGTCAGTTAGAATCTGCTGGTAACTTAGTAACATTACTTAACATTACCGATGGCGGATTGATGTAAACTATGAATCATATGAAATATATAAACTGGCATTTGTGAGAAAAAGGAACTTAGTGTTGTCTGCGAAACCATACGTGAGGTTGTCCCTGTAGCTTCGAGATTAAGAATAGAGCTGGGGCTTTCGGGGTTGCGGGTGGTGAGAGTGGGAGCTCGATCCTTCCAGCCAGCAGTTCCGGGAAGGACGACGGGGCCGCATACCGCCGTAAGCATCGGAAGGTCACATCTGCTCTCCCAAAGATGGGCCCGTCCCAGGGCGCCGCGCGTGGAGAACACCGGTGCGTTTCACTGGAGACCCCAGAGTCCTCCCCAAGCGCAGAGGCAGGCCACCGAGGGAGTTTTAGTGCGGTCAAATCCCACATAACCCGGTATGCTCTCCCAAGGTGCCGGGTACCTTTTGAAGGTTTCCCCCGATACAAAAAAGGTAGGCACAATTACAGCTCAAATAGATGAACATAGTTCCTTGAAATTTCAGTTACAAGATTTGAGCCAAACACGCAGATACGTAGTATGCGCCTCCAATTTGGCAAGATTAGCCGCTAGGTGGAGCCTCCGTATCTACATCGCTTCACCATTAGCGTTCGCACAGAGCCAATTCTGATTAAGATCTCAAATGTGTAGCATCTAAGCGTGTATGTTACGAGTAAGTAAGACTGTCTCTGTAATAATTTAAAGTAAATACGTACTTTTTGAAAGTTAAGAAAGTCCAGTCAAAGTTTTCTTGGGGTCCTCGTTGTCGAGGTATTTCAATTTTATTTATTTATTGTTAATTACAACGATTACGTGAACCACTTCAAATTTCTGCCTCGCAGGGAATCAAACCCGGGATCCTCAGAATGTAAAATAATGTTAAATAGTTTAATAATGTAATGTTGTTATTACTAACATAGTTTTAAGGAATTTACTAAAATAATATTTGATATGGCCCTTGTCACCGATTTAAAATTGAAATAAATAAAAAAATATTTCAGCTTGAAGAGACACACACAGTCATCACATCATTCACAGTTTGAAGAACTTGAGAATTCAGTTTCAAGACTTGAGCCAAATATAACGTTTTAATAAAGTTAAGTTATTAATAATGAGTGGTACCTTTTCATAGTTCAAATACGCTACGGTGACCGCTCGGTTCGTAGATATCGCATGATCAGATTAACTGAGCCTCTTTGGTACACTGGGACAGGATATATGAGGGGAATTTTATTAGTAATTTTGGATTAGCGTAGTTTATTCTTGAATTGACCGGCGATGGACGAGCGGTAAAGACCATGGTCTTTATTGTAATTTGCGTATATATCGCTGCTCCATAGCGATGGAAAATATTGTTATTAATTAATTTTCGACACCGTGCATACCTGAGAGCAACTCGTAATTTCTCGAAGACATGATGTCCAATCCGCACCTGGTCAGCGTGGTGAACTATAACTTAAATGTCTTTCAGTTGTGAGAGGCGATCTGTGCCCAGAAATAGGCCATAAAAAAGGTTAAATAAATAAAACCATTTCTGTAGATGGTTACGGTTGATGGTTGTCTTTCTTGGATGGATAATTTTTCCATAAGTAAAATATGTACTTGTCTTAACGATAGTACAGCGTTGCCTGAGGTCTCATGTATGTAGAGCTGGTATTCTGGAGGCTGATGGTCGTTTCATGTAAACAAATCAGAACGTTAGCAGCACCTTACTTACCAAACAAATAATGAGAACAATTGTTTCACAACAGACGTGCAGTGCAGTGCAGCGGTAAGAACCATGAAATTACTACCAACTTAGAACAGAGGACATTAAAAACATTACTCCCTTTTTGTGAGCAGCCATGTTATAGAAGTAATATTAACCGTGCACATTAATGTCGTAGAAAACTTATAGATCAGTTTTTTTATCTAGGAACTGCAATAACCTTCATTCGAAATCTATTGCAATAACTTGTAACAATATCCTTACGACGTTTTATTATTGTTGTTTGTAAATCAATATTATCTGCTCGTGTGTCCCCAATTTCTTTCGCTACCTTATTTTATGAGGATTATATGATCAGGGCCCACCTTGTCAACGTTCTTACACATACCCAGGTTGGACATCGCAAATACCACCATCTTATCATTTCACTCATCTATCACTTTATCCCTGGCGACATAGAGTTTCAAATCCTTCGACGGCGTTGAAAAAGTATGCGTGTGTTGTGTGGAGTGGGGAAAATTGACTTACCCTAGATAAGGATAGTAATGGGCAGTGTTTTTTCTTCCGAAATTACGTTTAGACGTTAACTGCATTCTTGTTTACCTTTATTTTTAGTACACAAAGCTTGTTTTGCTCTGTTGCTTAGAAAAATTAAGTAATTCTTGTATCATCTTGTAGCATGTTCTTGTATTATTTTCTTAGATTGTATTACTGTTGTGTGGATTTAAAATATACAACATACTTTTTATGACTTTAAAAGTAGCAGGAAACGTAAGAAGCAAGTGAGATAAAAAATAATGATTTTTGAAAGAAAGTGGAGAAGAGAAATAAACAGATAATGCTTCACGCTCTCAGCCCTACACTAGAATTATCTGTGTCTTGGATGTTATGGACATGCTAACTATAGGAGGAGTTTTGGCGGGAAGTCAGAAAGGGCATATTGTGCTCTTGGTTTATTTTCATCGGATACAGTTGATGGCATTCAGTTCGATATAGGTTACAGTGCACGAGTGTTGAGAAACAAAATAACAGTGCGATAACATGTTTTTTCGGCTTTCCTCCAAAACTCCATCGGAAATATTTTGGTAAAGCTGTCATCGCTTTACTTGAACATCTGACTGACTAGACCGACTGATTACTGAGGACTTACTGATTTTTTGCATGACTACTAAATTATGAAAAAAATATACTTGACGCTGGCAATATGCACAGCGTTTGAGATGCTATTATTGAATAATGAACTACAGGAACACAAACACTCAGAATAGGAACAGAAACTTAAAGTTATCATTAAAATCTGCCAAATTCCAAGTCAAAACAAAAAGTGTCAAACTCCTATATCGAAAGACATCGTAAAGAAATAGTTAAAAGTCACACCACTTAATATGCACATAACAGATTTATTCTTCAGATATTCGCGTCAGGTTTTGAATTCGGAGATTCGAAGTGCGATGTTTTTACCATTCGGCTTTCGCTGCATATTTTAAACCTAACATATTGCATTGCCTAGTCGTTAAGCTTCGTCTTAACTGTCAATATTAAAACAGATTGAACCTGGAGCCTCGTAATTGGCAACCCAAACTACTAACGGCACCGATCCAATGAGCCTTCCATACTCTATACGACATCACGCCTCATTGAATCTCCTATATCTAGGATGTCCATGTCCTTCATCTTATAAAACAGGACAAAATTGAAGCCATATATACAAAATCTTAACAGGATTTTGTAAATATGGCTTCAGGTTTGTCCTGTTTGACGATCGTGTGGCGGACTGCCAATTGGGGATCCCGGATTCAATTTCCGGCGAAGCAGAGATTGAAATGATTGAATGATCGTTTCTGTTCTCAATCTGAGTGTTTGTGTTCATGTCTTTGTGTGTGTTCATGGTACCCACGACACATGGTACCTTACTGCGGATGTGAATTTTTTTTTACAGAGTGATCTACTGACTAATAATATCCTACAATGTCCTATAATAACTACTATAAAAATTATGGGACACCTGTCTGAAAGCTTTTGAAAATTTGTTTTTATTATTTTTCTGACGTGTTGTATTTTTTATATTAATGAAAGCCATCAATATAAGTATTCAAACAATAACCATCATATCCTCAAGCACAAGAAATGCTAGTTATCCTAGCCCCTATAAATATTTTTATCCGTATCCTTACCTTTCGGCGTCCGGCGACAAATTTATTACTATCGAGTTTACGCTTCACCGCCGGCGCCCAGTAGTCAGGTATGATTTAGTCCCAGCATAGCCTGGACACTGTATTTTAACTGAATCACTGAATCACTGAATCACTAAGAAAGTTCCTTGATAAAATCAGTATTATTAAAAAAAACTAAAGCAAGCACGTTACGCAATCGTAACTATAGCGCCACACCTTATGGGTCGTCGATACCATCGACGACTGATGATATTACTGACATCGTTGAGTGGTCCAGAAAATTCTGCGACGGATCCAATGATGATAATATACAAAATTCTCAAAGATAAAATTTAAAGAAAATAACCTGTTTGCAGAAAATAATAATGAATCAAGATAATAACGTCTGCTTCTGCTATAAATAAATATATTATATAGGTAAAGACTTTAAAAAAACTCTAGTTCCTTCTCAAGAAAGACACTATGAAAAAATATACGTAATTTAAAACTCTCATAAAAATAAGTTTAAATTGCTAGTGAATTTCAAAAACGCGGTTTTACAAGCCTCAATTACACAGTTATAAATTAAACAAAACTTTTATCATCTCTATTACCTACGAAATTCGTGGTTTCTGATAAAATGGAACAAATAATATGTAACATGTTAAAAACTTTGTATTTTTATGGAATCTGAAAAAAAGTTCATCTGCGTCTACGATAAGATCGCAGACCTGTAAATCTTCTTAGTCCGTCCAAAGGAAAAGTATAATCATTGAATTCTCGGTTGACTAGGCCCCGTTGCCGGCCAGGTATGATTTAGCACACAGCGCGGCCGGGACACTAAATTAAAACCTAAGTCACTGTAAATTGTTAGAGGCAACTTTCTTTAGCAACAGCCTTTAGTGTAAGTGATAAAACGATACTTATCCATTTGCGCCAAATCGGAAAAGTCAAAAAACTCAAAAAGTGGGTTTCGCACGAATTGTCTGAAGCAAACCAACAAACTAGAGTCGCTTGCTGCGTTTCTTTGCTTAATCGTCACAATTATATTTTTATTTTATTTATTTATTTTTATATTATTATTAAAAGAGGATTTTGAGCCGTATCGTGACTTGTGATGAGAAATGGATCCTTTACGACAATCGGAAGCGATCATCACAATGGCTTACCCCTGGAGAACCGAAAACTTTTCTCTAAGCGAAAACTGACCAAAACGAGGATTCTGGTTAGTGTTTGGTGGACCAGTGCTGGTATTATCCACTACTGCTTCTTGAGATCAGGCCAGACGATTACTGCAGACTTGTATTACCAATAAGCAAACAATGACGGAAAAGCCCGCTATTAAACAACCGAGACTGGTAAATTGCTCTAGCCCACTGCTTCTTCAGGATAACGCTAGAGAACAACACACTGCACATCAAACGGTCGCCAAGTTAGAGGAGCTGCGACAGGAACTTCTGCGTCACGGCGGAAGTGTATCGATAACAACGACGCATACTTCGATTGATTAAATAATAATTGCATTAAAAAACTTGTTTCACTTTTTTGATACTGAACGGCAATTTCATATGTTAGGGCCTAATATGATGGGATAAAATAATCCCAACAATTTTTAGCCAAGCAGCATGGAAGCTGTTTTCTTCCTTAAAAGTTCAACTTTGTCTTCGACAAGGTTATAGACCTGTAAATCTTCTTACTGCCTCCATAGACAAATTTATAATCATTGAATTCTCGGTTGACTAGGCCCCGTCGCCGGCCAGGTATGATTTAGCGCACAGCGCAGACGGGGCATTAAATTAAAGCCGAAGTCACTGTAAAACGTTAGAGGTTTTTTTTTTATTAGGAATCACTGGGATGGACACTTTTTAAAAACTTTTTGTCGTGAAGTTATCAAAATCTTCTATTACATTTAGTTACATGCTATAGTGATGCGCGCATGGCCCGGCGGTTATTGTAGAACACAAACGATCTATGCAACTGAGCCAAACGGGCGCGGTCGGGTGAGATGGGTGACCGCTAGTGGCAAAAAAAATTTATGCGCGTTTCCGTGCTTCGGAGGGCACGTTAAGCCGTCGGTCCCAGTTGTTGTCGATAGATAACAGTCATTAAACCTTGCCGGAGGCCTTATGGGCGGTTTGTAAACATCCGACAGCGGGTTGGCCACTAACCCGCATCTCAACCAACCCGCATTAGAGCTGCGTGGTGGAGTAAGCTCCAGGCCTCCCCAATAATCTGTGACGTAATCTGATCTGTGACGAAGGGTGAACTTGGAAATCAGAAAAGGTCGATGGAATCTTTAGTTAATCTACAGGCATTACAGAAGCAGGCCTACCTCAGTATGAAAAGAAACCTAGCCATACATAAGCCAATATTTTTCGTAAAAAGTAAAGGATAAAAAATGGTTATTGTGGATTATCCCTAAGAGATAGACATTATACCATGGCGAATTTTTTTTAGACCTTTTTGAGGTGTACTACTGTAGTTAATATTTTGATCTATCTCGTGGGGTTCAGCCAGCGTTTGCAATGTTAGCGCAAAAAAAGGTGTTTATTTACGATATCATATTAAAAACGTCTAAATTTTTCAGTGACCCTTCACTATATTATGCATGTATTTTACAAAGAAACCGTCTTCTTAAATCATTCTATTCTATTAAAATATAATCAATATCAATTAAAAAAAAAACGCATGAAAATCCGTTTCGTTTTAAAGATCTAAGAATATGTAGGGACAGACAGACAGAGAGACAGCGGAAAGTAACTTTTGCATACTATGTAGTGATACCTTAATAAAAGTACAAATATAAAGATACCGTGTAAACAAATCTCCGTGCAGTAATCCTGCAGGCAAACAGCCAATAAGATACAGCCACACCTCCGTGTGCGAAGTCGGGTATACTCGTAAGTTCAGAGCGACGAGAGATAACGTTGACAGCGCACCTAGACTAGAGATATAGTTCATTTAGTTTCTGATGGAGAATACAAACTTTTTAACAACAAATTATACCACCGAAATAACTAAAAAAAACGGGTTGCACTCCGGTAGCGCCGGCAGAAGTGAAAACTTGAACATTAACGTTGTGCATTTTTGATATTTTGGAATGGTTAGGGAATAATTTCGCACGAATTGCTTTTATTATCAGTATTATTTTTCATCTAGTATTTGTAAGGTTGTGTATCGGAACGCATATTATGACAGTCTGTGTGACGTCCGTTTCCGCTCGCCCTCTTCTCTGTCTGTCATGGCGCTGTAAGTATTGTAATGTGTGTGCTCAAGAATAAAATAAGTTATATCTGATTAAACAGTTTGTTTTATAAACCTGGATCCCGGACATACATGCCTACAAGCAGCATCATACAGTATTTTCAGTAGGTTTTCATCTAGTATTTTTATTAAGTACTCACTCATTTTCTTTCACTATTTCTTCGTCACTTTTTTCATTAATAGATGCACTTTGTTCAATGTCCATATTTTAAATACTTGATATAAACGAATTTACAAGTATAGACAGTGGAGCCGTCATCAGCTGTCACCCCTCCGTCTTGCGAATATTCGATCAGGCCACGTGTCCTGACGCGAGTTTAACATTTTCTACCCATCCTAAAAAGTGCACAAAGCCGCTAAAGAAGTTTTCACTTCAAATAAATAAATAATTAAACGTTACACACTCATAGCCCCACAGTAAGGTAATTAATACCCTGTGTCGTGGGTGCCATGGACACATACAGAGACAGGAACACAAACACCCAGACCGAGAACAGAAATTTAAACTCATCATTCAAATTTCTGTTTCGCCGGGAATCGAACCCGGGACCCCTCGATTGGCAGTCCGGCATGGTAACCATTGCGCCACGCGGGTCGTCAAAAACTAAAACTTCAAAAAAAATACCTATTGATGAATAAGAATTTATTACTAAATTTTTAAATGAATTAAAATAATAAAGATTATAATAACTTAAATCTTTTAAAAACTATTTGTCTAACAAGAATAAGGGAAACTAACTTAAATTTCCCTAGGGCAAGGAATGTAGTCCTCGTAGCTTCGGGATTAAGAAAAGTGCTACGGTATCCCCTGCCCGATCGTAAGACGCAACTAAAAGGGGGCTTCCGGGGTTACGGGCAATGAGAGTGGGAACTCGATTCATCCAGCCAGCGGCCCTGGGAAGGACGGTGGTGTGTGCGTGGCCGCATACCACGTGAGTGGAATGTATAAGAACCTTGAGCAAAATACAAAGAGCGCTTATTGTGCCTTGAGCGTAGCAAGGTCTGTAGTTAAAACAGACTTGATTCTGCTCGTATCACATCATTATCTAATAAACCAAAAAGTAGAGAGCTGAAAAATATTTGTAACGTGCAAACAAATCTCCGCACATTATTTCAGGCGAGGCGCCAACTAGATAAAGACACACCTCCATCTGCTAAGTTGCGTTTAGTTGTTCAGAGCAAAGAAGATATTAACGCAGGGATAGTGCATCCAGAATAGAATTTTAATTTATTTAGCTGTTTTTGAAGGAATGTTTTCACTTATGAATTTTACGAGTATAAAGAGTCCACTTAGTTATGATTATGTAGCAAAATAACGTTTCACACTCAAAGCCCCAGAGTATATACCCTGTATACCCTACTCTGGGATATGTGTGTAGGATATACCCTGTGTCGTGGGTACTGTGGACACATACAAAGACATAAACACAAACAAACAGACCGAGAACACAAATTGAAACTCATCATTCAAATTTCTGTTTCGCCGGGAATCGGACCCGGGACCCTCCGATCGGCGGCCTGGCATGGTGACCATTACGCCATACGGGTCGTCCATGATAAAAGAAGTTTATAATATGAAAGAGACAATGTCACAAATATAGAAGTCATGTTGACAATATACAGTAAACCCCATAGACTTAGGATAGTAAATCTATCAAAATTTGAAAATTCTTATCACTGCTCTATACAATTTTATAAAAAAGTAAAAACGAACTAATTCCGTGTAAACAATTTTCTGCATAGTAATTCTTCAGGCAAGGAGCCAACGAGATAAAGTCACACCTACATGTGCGAAGTCACGTACGTATGTACATTGTATACATGCATAAATACATACATACATACATCTTTATATCGTTGTTTAGAGCAAATAGACTCGAAACTAAAATGTTACTTTGTTAAGCACCTTAAATTAACAATAGAATGTTTATAATGTGTTGTTTGTAATGTCTTATGACTTATGGCGCAGTGGTAACCATGCCTGTGTGCCTTGTAAGTCCTGGGTTCATTTTCCAGCAGGGAAGATATCCTAATCACGAATGTAGAGGTCTTTTGCCTGATAAGTGTTTGTATTTTACATCATTCTACCATCCTTGATTTCTTTTTTTCATACAGGGTAATTTAATTTTAAACTTAGTAAATTACTTTTCTAAATATGAGGGAAAGATTTTACGAACATTATCGCTAGAAGTACGAGTGCAAATTATTCTGGCATCGTTCCCGCGACTGATAGGTGGGTGCAGTAATACGTTACGCATTTCTGGATAAATATACAAATTTCTATAGAGTTTTCGTACCACCAATGCGCTCCTTTCGGTCGTGAATCTATTATTATTTTTTTTCTTCAGTTATGGCATCGCAAACTCTGCATACTGCCAGCGTCAAGTATAATTTTTGCATCACGTTTTTGCCAGTTTCGGAGTAATAGTAGTTAAAGTAAGTCGTCAGTAATCAGTCAGTTAAGTCAGTCAGATATTCAAAAGCGATGGCTTCTTTACCAGAACGTGACCAATGGAATTTTGGAGGCAAGCCGAAAAAACCTATTTTCGCACTGTTATTTTAATTCACAACACTCGTGCACTATAATTTACATATATCGAATAAAATGCCATCAAATTTATCCGATATAACCCAAAAAAAAATTTCGGTTTAAAGAACTTTATTCTCATACAAAACATTGTTTCATTTATAATGAGATAAAATAGCTTTCTTCATGTCAATAATAATGATTTCATGCGCGTTTCCGTGCTTCGGAGGGCACGTTAAGCCGTCGGTCCCGGTTGTTGTCGATAGATAACAGTCGTTAAACCTTGTCGGAGGCCTTATGGGCGGTTTGAAAACATCCGACAGCGGGTTGGCCACTAACCCGCATCTCCACCAACCCGCATTGGAGCAGCGTGGTGGAGTAAGCTCCAGGCCTCCCCAATAATGGGCACGGGGCCCAGCAGTGGGACGCAAAAAAGGGTTGCAGCCAACCCAAAAATACACCAAGAAAGTAAAAATAAAACAAGAGCACAATATGTCTTTCGACTTCCCGCCAAAACTCCTATTATATTTTGTTTCGGTGGAAAGATGCGGTTGCTGACAAGACATACACGAAGAGAATCAATCTCACGAAATCAGGCGAGGATCAGTGTTGATTGAGGTGTTGTATAGATGTCCATATGCTGCAGCGACCACTTAACGCTATGATATGATATTTCTGTTATTTTTGGATACTTACTATTTCGTTGCTTGCCTGTTACTCTAAATAAGACAGTGAGAACATTCGTCTGCGAAATATCCCAAGCATTAAATCTTAGCTAAAAACAAAAACAACCCCCATTAGATCATTACTTAGAGCCGAAAACAAAAAACACCTCGCGGATAAACAATATCAGGATAAACTAACATAAATACCGTATTTACGTCCTATAGTGCGTGTCCGTCAGAAAAGTTTATAACTAACAGCCGACAAACAAGCCTGATATATTTATTTGGCATTATTAGATTGGATCATTACAACTTTATGTAGGACAGGAATTTATGAGGTTTTTTATGTGGCACTTACATGGTGATACTCAAATGCACTGAAAAATGCTAATACATTTTTCAATTCTGCAACGAGAAGCCATTCCCGGAGCCATCATAGCTGAAATCATAGGTGCAAATTATAAATGTGTAGTATTTCCTATATACAGAAGTATTTATTTTCGTTTGTGTCGTAAATAAATACTACATATGGTCACCATCGACATTTGTTAATGGAAAATTATTTTACACTTGTTCCGGAATTATTAGAAAAAATCAAATCGAAAGGTGTAAACACAAATGCGAAAACTGGTTATTTCTAATAGTTTAAAAAAGACTTATTAAGATAGGTTATTTTTAGGGTTCCGTAGTCAAATGACAAAAAACGGAACCCTTATAGATTCGTGATGTCTGTCTGTTTGTCTGTCTGTCTGTCCGTCCGTATGTCACAGCCACTTTTTTCCGAAACTATAAGAACTATAATGTTGAAACTCGGTACGTAGATGTATTCTGTGAACCACATTAAGATTTTCACACAAAAATAGAAAAAAGCAATAAATTTCGAGGGTTCCCCATACTTAGAACTGAAACTCAAAAATTATTTTTTCATGAAACCCATACGTGTGGGGTATTAAAATTTATGGATAGGTCTTCAAAAATGATATTGAGGTTTCTAATATCATTTTTTTCTAAACTGAATAGTTTGCGCGAGAGACACTTCCAAAGTGGTAAAATGTGTGTCTCCCCCCTGTAACATCTAAAATAAAAGAATGACAAAACTAAAAAATATATATGATGTACATTACGATGCAAACTTCCACCGAAAATTGGTTTGAACGAGATATAGTACGTAGTTTTTTTTAATACGTCATAAATCGTAAACCACAATTTACCTTTCATTCAATCTTAATGCAATGATTTCTATGGATAATCAAAGGCAATGATGTATTTCTGTTGCCGCTATTGTTATACAAATACTAAAAATAAAATAAAATAAATATTTAAGGGGGCTCCCATACAATAAACTTGATTTTTTATATATTTTGGTACAGAACCCTTCGTGCGTGAGTCCGACTCGCACTTGGCCGGTTTTTTTCTTTGAAAACTGGTGGCGTAAGCACATTCAAAACATAAGTTATACGTGGATATTAAAAAATATTACGCGAATAACCAATATGTACGTTCGATACAACTTATTAAAATATCATAGCCGCATACGTTGGACCATAGATTTTTTATATATACTACGTAGTCAGTCATAAAAAATCTATGCGTTGGACACCAAGCGGTAACCCTGCCAAAACAGCGTAAGTAAGATAAAGGCTTTATCTGAAATTGCCCAAATTACGCGGCAGAGGGCGCGCGGAATTTAATTTAAATGTCGCCTGTTAAAAACTGTCGCGTTACCATCTCCGCGACGCGACACGTGTCTGCTGACGACGTGACACGGTTTGTTAGGTGTACCTAATTGTTCGTCGTATTTTCGTTTTACAAATTGTGAAAAATAAAGTTTTGGGTCTATACAATAGTAAGTATGCTCGTGCTATATTTACTCTTTCAATTTCATTGAAATTTATCTTCGAATGTACAATATAACGAATCTTATTTCCGAAAGCGCAGAACGCAAGCGATCGTCATAGCCAATAAAACATACGAAAACGGATCCAATTGTTTTCAAAAACAATTTCCAATATCTTTGGATTTTTGGATCCAAGTAACGGATCAAACTCGTAGTTCCAAATAACCTGCACCTCCCCAAATTGCAAAAATATGTTAACTTCTTGGTAATGACATATTTCTAATGCAGAAGACAAGAGCATAACTGGATTACAACAAAGACACCGTTCTTTGTTAATAAAACGCAAAATTTATAAAACAGTTAATAAACGAAAAAACCTATTTTTCCTTGTATTTTTTGTGATATAATGTAAAGACGCAATAAAATTAGTAGCAAAACAAAGCCAACTATCCAAACAAGAGGCACCCTCCTTGCTTATAAAGGCAAGTTGGACAATATAATGCAGGTGTTAGCAATTGCCTCACGTTCTGTCGCGATAATTAGATGAGCTCATCAGCGCCCTCCTTGCGGAATGACGCGGTTATTGCGCCGCTATTTGCAGCTTTTGCATGAAGGTATCCATAGGTATGCGGGTCTTCGGCTGCCAACTAATTATCTTGAGTGTGTTTGGGAAAATCGAGAGTTGGATTTTCCTGTTAGTTTTTTGCAGGTAAAGGTTCTGCACCAGTTGAATTTGAGGTCCCTAATAGTAACTGAAATGAGAAAAATTAAAATGAGGTATAAAAATTCCTAAATGGTTTTCTAGCCCTGGTTTTCACATCACTCCAACCTTTGATTCCTTTCATTCGACTTAACTCGCTCAAATGCCTTTGAGCCATGCTACTGTATATCCACTGCTGCTCTGAATCTTCATGTGCTACATAATTTGTAAAAATTAGTAATAAGTGAAATAATTCATTATCCAAGCGTTACTCATGCATAGCCATGTCTAAAAATTTTAGCAGAATTTGACCGAAATTGTCAACAGCGTTTCCGTCGAAATGCTAACAAAGCCATAAAAAAATTTGGAAAAAAGAATTAAATTTAAAACCGTTTACCTTCACTGCGAGCTAAAGTGTCGTAACCGGGAAAACGCAATTTATTAATTTACAGGCACGCGACAAGCGTCACCTGTCACGCGACGTGACGCCGAGACAAGACGTGACGAATTGTGCAAAATAAAAATTACGGGACTAAGGCTGCTTTCAGAGCATGGACTGTGGTCGGTGATGGTTATAAAGGCGTGAAAATTTATGTTTAAAAGCATGGCTTTAAAACATAAATTTTCAAGGCACCGCAAATGTTTATTTTTGAATGCTGAAAATTACGGCGTAAAACGTGGAATGTGTCTATCTACTGTAGGACCATTTGAATATCCTGAATTTAAAAGTGTTTTATATTCAGAACTGATTCCTCTTAGTCGGTTACCGGCAAAGCGTTATTAGTAAAGTTAGTAATACATGTGATTATGATTCCAGTATTCCCAATTTTATTTGTAATGCACTTCCAACAGCCAGCATTAGAGAAGCGTGTTTAAGTAAGCCCCAGGCCTCTGTATGGAGCGATCAGTGTCCAATAAATAAATCCAGTTGTAGTTCTTTGTGGCTCAAATGCGACTTTAAAATGGCGCCCGTTTGACCTCCGCCTAATCTGTTAGAAAAAGGGGAACGGGCGCAAAGTTAATCGACTCGACGTAAACGTTGTAAACGAGGACTTGAATTTGAATAAAGATGAAGAGACGACATTTTTAAAAGCTCCTGGCGTTACGCATCTTGAACTTTGAATGACAGGTAATGTTTTAAGTTTCATCGACTGAAAAATTCTTAAGAAACACCGTTAAGAAAACATTCTTGTAATTTTTGAGTTCATTGACTTTGATTTACGAATAACAGTGTAATGGTGTAAAAAGCCACAAATACATAAAAATGAAGTATACTTTATTATTAATGACTATAGTCGTCACAATGTAAGTTGAGACTACTATTTAACCAATCCATGTTTAGTCTATAAGTAGTTAAATTTAATATTCAGTATCCATATTGAGCATCCAAAATTAAAAACTGGAAATAGGGCATAGGTTAGATACTATAAAATAAATTCACCCTTAAAATATAAGTTTACTTTTAGGGTACATAAAACACTTGGAATATAAATCTCAAAAGTATAAGAAGACAGACACCTCTTATTTTGAGGCATAAAAATAGTCCAGCAAATACCGCGTAAGGTCCATACGACCCCCGATCAGATGTTGTCGTAAATCAACGCACCTGACCGAGGGCACTTGTCTGGAAGCATAAATCTCCCAGAGCCAGAGGTCGCTAGTGATGCGACCTATAATACGTACAAACGTTTGTACATCCTAAATTTATTGGGCACTGCTGACATTTATATCGATTGAGTATTGAATTACTGCTAAAGGTAACTATGGTGTTAACAATACTACGAAAGCTAATAATTACATGATGACAGTTTACGTGTACTATAAGAAACAGTTGGTTGTTTTGTGAGATAATTTACGATATAATTTAAAAATATACTTAGGTTATGTATATAAAGTGATAGTGTGACGCGCAGCCCTTTAGCTTTTGTAAAAATCTGAATAAAAATTGTGTTGCAACCCATTTTGCGTCTCACTGCTGGGCATGGGTTTTCCCCATTATTAGTTAGATGGCAGTCGTGACAAAATTTCACGAATGGTATCTAACGATAGTAACCACGACCGACGGCTTAACGTGCCCTTCGAAGCACGGAAACGCGAAAGAAATTTGCCTCTAATGCGGTCACCCAATTCACACCCTATGTATGTGCCCGTTTGGCTTAGCTGCTTAGATCGCTTGCGTTATAATATAAGCTAGCCGGTGGGCCATACGCGCTTCAAATAAAAAATCAAAAAATTCTTATAATTCACAATTTGAACTGTTATTATTGCCCTATACAAACACGACTTCAATATCGTTGAGAGCTATCTGATAATTCTTATTTGTTATATACACACCTTTTATACATTAATATGCAATATGTCATATGTTTAAGCGATAATTATACGCACCTAATTACCTACTTTAAGTTACTTAACAAACAAGTATTACACAGTTTCTAATCTGTTTGTGTTAATTGACCTTTAAGTACACATCGTTGTTGCTAATTTTAACACTATTTGAACAATCAGAATCATACTTTTACCAACTGTACGATAACCTTAGTAAATTTTTCGTAGCATAAAATATTATATCACCATGTGTATTAAATTTAGTAAGAAAAGCGCTAACTGTCCTCGAATGTTTGTAAGTAAAATTAAAGTTTTTGATATTGTATTTTATTTTTAACGTTTTTAGAATTGTACGCAAATTTATTTGAATTTATTTTTGATATGTCGTTAAGGTCTAAAAATTGTAGTATTTTTATTTAAATGTAATAACATTTACAATAGATGAAAATACACTTAAAAATCTGTTGATTTTGATAAACAAATAAATTTAAAATGGAATTGAAACTACCGACGCGCCGCACAACCCGGGCACACTATTGACTCACGGGCTAAGCGTCTGCTGGTTAATGATAGCGGCAAGGTGTATTGGGTTGCCGTGATTGCGGGCCTAGCGGGGCGATTTCGGCGTTTAGGATAATAAAATGGATGGCCTTTCTAAGACACACTACTGAGTATAATAACTTCAAATAATTGTATGTTGTAGCTTTCATTTTCACTTTTTATATTAGTTATTGTATTATAATTTATTTAAATTTGCGTTAAAAAAATTATTATAAAACTCCTGTAGTGCCTTAGTAACTACAAGTGAAATATTTTCTTCATTCATTCCAAATTTAATACAAATATAATCTTCAAAACAAAAAAAGTTACCTACACAAAAAAATAAATTATTAACGAGTTCTGATGTATCTACATCCCCCGTTCTTTGTAGTTTATTGAAATAATGATATTGTTAAGCTGTATTGCGGCTGTCTATCATTAGCAAAACGCCTTTCTTAGTTTACCTGCATAGGGGAAGCTTTAATATCGCTTTGCAGTAACAAAAATGTCCTTATTTGTGCGCAAACAAATGAAACGAGACAAAATGCCGCTAAGGAGGTTCCTTAGCAGTCCAGACGCAGAACTTGTAAGCCCTTTCCTTGCATGTTAATGCACCTGCAGTGCCTCCACTGCGACAATGCACTAATGGTATAAATTTTATGGAAGAATTTAATCTTTTACAAAGTTTTTCTTACATTAGTACTTACCTACACCTTACCGTACGATGCCGTACGTACGTACCATACATTAGATAAACGTAATCTTTAGACTTTAAGTGAAAACGGCATAACGCATGGAGTACCTACCTTTTTAATAAGGTTTTGGAACGAAGTTCCTTATCTCGCGTTGCGAAAGGGGGCTAGACGGAAAAAATCAACACGAAAAGTTGTAACGACACTTATTGCTGTGCCGTGCGGAGTGCGCGTGTTTCTCTGTCAGTCTGCCTCTCTCTCTCTCTTACATAGAAAGCAAGCAAAAATCATAATTAAAGAAATGTTTACCCGAATAATTATTTTCTTTATACCTTAAAACTTAGAACTTAAACTTAGAACTTAAAATTAATATTTTTATATTAAGGAACTTCGTTCCTATCCGGTGTCACACCACACCACATGACTTCTTTTTAAATCTTATTTATTATTTGTATAACTTAATAAGGTGAACTGAATGAGTATTGCACGTATATGCGTATTTATAATATCTGTTTTATCGTGGTAACCCAAAAGGTACCCGGTATCTTGGGAGAGGGCATACCGGGTGATGCGGGATTTGTACCGCACTAAAACCCCCTTGGTGACCTGGCTCTGCGCTTGGGGAGGACTCCGGGATCTTCAGTGGAACGCACCGGTGGTCTCCACGCGCGGCGCCCTAGAATGAGCCATATTTTGGAGAGCAAATGTGCTCTCCTGCACGTTCAGATGCTTACGGCGGCATGCGGCCGTATTTACGGGGCCGCTGGCTAGACGGATCGAGCTCGCACTCTCAACGACCGTAACCCCGAAAGCCCCCTTTTAGTTGCCTCTTACGATCAGGCAGGGGATACCGCAGCTTTATTCTTAATCCTGAAGCTACAAGGACTTCCTGTGCATGCCTAAGAGTAATAGTCATAATTTCTCGAAGGTTTGATGTTCACCAGCGCTGGCCAAGCTCGAATTGGTGGACGGCCTTTGGACAATGGTCTAAACCCCTCTTATAATCCCAGTGGGACAAGCTGAAAAAAAATAACAACTTTTCTATAGTCACCCCAATAAAGTCATAAAGTCATTGTATTTATCTCTAGCAAATTTCAAAATGCGTATGTTATAAGACTGTTTTGTATTTACTCATTTAAGAATTACCTACGTTTAAGTAGATACAACTAGGCGCTAGTACAACTTTAGAAACTTATTGTAATGAACATTCCCCGTACGTGGCGACTTTTACCACGAAACTACGAGTGGTGCCACGTCGGGCGGCAGGTGCTAATCGAAAAACTTTTATTGGCTGCGGCTATCGGCGCTACTTCGCTAATAGCGCCTATCTATTCTATTTGCGGGCCAAATTAAATGTTCAGTGGTTTGTATGGCAAAGGGTTACGTTTACTTTATAAAGTTAGAAACAAAGTCTTTTACTTTTCTTGAATGACTCTATATTAAAAATAATTTTCGTATCGTAACGTAAGTAATGTACACTTTTTTTTCAACCTTTTTTTATATCGCACTGCTGGGCACAGGTCTCCTCTCACAAGCGAGGGGGCCATAGTCCACCATGCTGGCCAAGTAAGCAGCGATGGTCGAGTGGTATTAGACCGCGGTCTTCAACGCGACCGACACCGGGTTCAAATCCTCGGCGCTACAAATTACAATTTTTTATGATATTTAATTGATTACGATGTTCTCCATTGCCGTGCATGCCTGAGGTGAGTGAGTTATTAAAGCTAATCTTGTGGTCTTTGGAGGAAGAGGTAAGTTGTGTATCTCAATTGTTATTGAAGAATAAGAGTCTAAACTCTAAGGACCAATAGGTGGTATCAAAACTTAAGGGAATAGAACCATGCCCAGTGTGATACAAAATGTATTGCTGCAATGTTTTTTGTGAGATTTACTGTTTGCTGTAATGCGATCTTTGCCTGGATCTGCTTTGAAATTTAGTTCTTGTAAAGTGCATTAAAACTACCTAAAATACGAATCAGAATTAACTTTTTTCAATCCGTGCAGTAAGACCTCGTATATTCACGTGTATTCTGTTAAATAAGGCATACAGCGTAAAAATTCTATCTTTTTTACACAAAGATTAAACTTCTATTAACTGATAGAATTCTCACTGATCCCAAAAGTCTGACAATATTGTTTAGTTTATCCAATAGCAAAATGAAATAGGGTCTTGGACACTATGCACAAAAAAAAAATCAAAATCCTTACCTTAAAAAGCTTGCACTAAATTACGCTTGGAAAGCAATATAATTGTTAATTCTTTTTTATACCTACCTGATTTTTATTACCGCTTAAATCAATAATAATGAAGTCAATTGACTATATATGATAAGTGACGTCACTTATCATTTTCTCATACAAAATGTATGGAGATGTCACGTTTTGACAGCTCATTAAAATTATCTCAATTGACTTGGTAGTCCAAGACCGGATTAGTCGGATCCCGAAGTATATGCCATTACGCAGTACCTGTCTCATAATATTCTCTAATAAATTCAATCTGCAGGCTAACTTAGTCTAGTTGCAAAGTATGTGCTATTACCCCTGCAGTACCTGTTGTATGGAGAGCGCTGCGATGTGCTGCCAAATGGCGAGTCCTTGCCAAATTACATCGTAAAGGTTAATGTGCCGGTGCCTGGTTAGAGGGCACTTCAAAATGGGTAATTTAATATTTAGTGTACCTACTGCTGACGAATAGTCGGAAAACTTTACTTACAAGTTAAAACGTCTTTCTTAACCGTAATATTGTGTACTTGTATATACTATTTCATTATGAAAAAAATTGATGTCCCAGATGTCTCAATCCATAGCACGCCTTCTGTAAAGTTATATAACTTGGGCTGCAGCCATGCAACCATTTTTTGCGTCCCACTGCAGGACACGGGTCTCTCCCCAATATTGAGGAGGTCTGGAGCTTACTCCACCACGCTGCTCCAATGCGGGTTGGTGGAGTATAACTTATTTTATTACTCGATAATTCATAACTGACTGAGAAGCCGACAGGAAGAAAGTGAGAAATAAAAACTGCCACCTGCAACACATTTACGTTTGCGAGGGAGTGTTGTCCGTATGTCCGTATCCAGTACGCTTTACACACGTGCAATAAGTGTGTGTTTAAAAATATGTCATTGTATATTATGGGCGTTGCGTCAGGACTTTCGATAAATCGGTCTTATCGTAAATTAATATTAGGAGGCATTCAGGCCTTTCTTTGGATTCCCTGTAAAACAATGGAGATTATTTCGTTGCTCCAAATGTATTTGATGAATCTAAGAGCTTTATCTAAGCGCGTCTGTCCGAAGTTTGGTGAATTTAAGCTTTAATTTTTTAAATGTTTGAAAAGCAATAAACTACTGTTTACATCTAATACCTTTGTACTCTAACGACTTTACTGTACACATATATATCGTTTAGTAATCGACCAGAAAACCTCTATTGGCAGTTATCAACGACTAAACATTCGAAAACGTTCTAAATATGAATAGCTTACCTACATTATTATAGATACTTCAACTCAGTTGTGCGCGCGGCGCTATGTGTGGGTAAACCTGTATATACACAGTGACTTTGTGTGCGTGACAAGAGGTACAGTGAAGTTGTTCGGAAAATCACGGCCGCGTCACTGTCACACAAATTAAAGCTGCATAATTACTAGCCCACGCACACATAGCGCCGCGCGCACAACTGAGTTGAAGTATGTATATCTAAATCTTATTTTTGTTAACTTCGCAGGAGGCTCTCAACATGGCGCCACTGTGACCTAACTCAGAGACTAAGGCATCTGAATTTGTCTTCTAACACAGAACAGTGAAATAATAGAAAAGCGAGTGGAGGAGGCGGGCGCAGTGACAGGTCACTTTGGCGGCGTTCCTAGCAGATAGGTGCGTCGCGAGTTTTGGCTTGCACTCTTATAGCCGGGCCTGTTAATATACACGCTGAATTTAACTTGTATAATCAAACCGTAAAAATTATATCACCTATTTATTGCTAACCCACATATTGTTTGATACAAAACATTCTCACTAAATTGAATTAGTGAGTTGATTCTGATCTTTGTAATATTTGCATACCTCATGAAGGTAAATATGGCGTACTAAATATGTATTAACAACTTTTGTAAACACCCATATTTGTGCAAATAAAGTTCTTTATCTTTGTCTTTGATTAAACAACTTCTAACCATCGCCAAAGGTTGACTGGTAGATAATGCCATTAGGCATTAAGTCCGCCTATTGTAAAAATACAATAAAGGGTAAATAAATAAATAAAAAATAAATTGGATTCCCAACTCTCCTTTAAAATGTACAGGATTTAAGCATTGATAGATTTTGCAAGGATATCTAGAAATAGATTTTGTATGGCTACTGTTTTTTTTGAATGAGTAGTAATATGACAAACTTGATCCTTATACATTATAAAATCTCTTACTGTAGGTGTGATTTGTTTCAGCTAGATAAATTTGGCCCATCGTCTGGCAGCGAGACTTGAAAATGAGTTAAAAAATACTTCCAGTCTATATTTATGTACAAGTACGAAACAGTTTTTTTTAAGATCTCTGTCTATCTAGCCTCTGTTATCTATCTAGAAATAGATAACAGAGACTTCAAGTTGTTGAACGATCGTAAGTTCATAAGTTACTTTAAATTTCATAATATTTTTACCATTTTTAACCTCGAAAATGGTTTGCAATATTTGAGTGATTAGCTCCCGAAATATTATTAATATTTATTTTTAATATCCGCCATTTGCAATTGCAATTTTTGCTTACTTCTCATAATAAAATCTCATGTAGGCACTTAACAGAAGGTCTGCTTGCATTCCTAATAACTAATTTGATATTTGTTCAAATTATACTTAAGTAATATTGAATAAGAATCTCTATAAGCGCACCTAGGAATGGTTGAAATTATTTACTATTGAAATAGTACGGTCTTTTATTTCGGCTTTATTTATGTGCCTTGCATTGTGCGAGAGGCTTTTAAATTGTAAAGAAAATATGTTAGTGCTGTTCCATTTTGCTACTTTCTGCTTTAGCGTAGTTTAGATAGCTTTGATATTCAGCGTTATTTTTATATTATGTAAGTTGCATGTAAAGAATGACATAAATCAAATATCTAACTAATATTTCGATGAGATTGGGTTTCATTGCTTAGAATATAAGATAACTTTTTCGCAGTTTAAAATATTTATTTTGTTCGTAAGAGCAGTGATAGTTGAGATTATTAATTTGCTCCAATTAATATGTGCTCCAAGGTAAATAAAAAAGGAGAAAAAATGTATTTGACGATATGGACCACCCATCGTGGGTCACTCGATTGCCTGTGGTGCTGATGGTCGCCTCATGTAAGTCTGGCCGGAAAATGCATTTTTCCACCGAGAAACAATAAAATTTCTTCACGACACAAGCGGTAGTACTCCCCAGTTGTTCCGGTCCAGGGATTCCTAGTATGGGGCTAATTATGTGAATCGATAATGATAATATTTCACTGCTTCTAGTGTTTTCCCCACTCGTGGACCCCGTCGTGGACTCTATGATACTTATCACAGAGTCCACGACCTGCATTTGGCCTAATAGTGGATTAAAAAATACTTATTAACTATTTGAATCGGTGGAAAATTAGAATTAAATAATACGCCATTCGACTTTTTATATAAAAGAGATTTATGTTAAAAACGTTAAAAAACAGACCTCATTACTGGGATGATCAATACTTCTAGTATAAATTACATATTATATGGATATTTTTATGAACACGTTTGCGCTTTACTTGAATTTTCCTATATGGTGAACACTTCTTCCAAAAACCACTCTCCTTCTGGAATATTGAATACAAAACGTATACCAAAAATGTAATCGTTGTCCTTTGAACTTAGACGATTTTTAATGGTATTTTTATTTTATTAATTCATATTTTGTTCTAAGCAGTTACGAAAATATTTATAGATTATAGACGACTCAACAATGACGTGTATCTCAAATAGAAAAATACGTCAACTACCACTCTTTCAGCATTTTAATCGGTAACTTTTGTTACATTCTAAAGTTCAATGTGAATAACTGAAGAAAGAAAATCGATTACAGCTACAAAGTACTAAAGATAAAAACATATTTACGATCGCTTCCGTCATAAAAGTTGTCCCCATCTCACTATAAAATCAGTTAAAATGTCACATCGCAAAAATGCCTTTACTTGCTCAAACGAAGGTGTCATGGGAACAAATATTCTCTCCTGTCCGATGCAAATGAGCACATATGCCCCATGCCATTACCAATAAAATTGAAATGAACTCTAACACATCGTATTAAAGTTGGACTTCCTTTAAAGACAAATTCTTTGAAAGATCGTATCGCAGATTCCACGTATTAATCTTCAAATTGCACATTGAATCTTACATCATTGTTCTAAGGTTGATTTTTGCGCGGTGAAGTAATAAAGTTAGCAAGACTCCAGTCTCACGTGGGACTGGAAAGTGATGACCCTAATGCGGTGGCGTGTGAGTTATAGGGTTGTCACTCGCGCTACGGTCCGTTTCAACTTATATTATCCTGGTACTCGTAGACTGCATGCTATGCTTGAAAGAAAACATTTTTAAAGATATTTTTACCTCGGATATAATAATATTGTGACATTTACCAAAACAGGTTCTGACTAAATAAAGCTATGGCTTTTCAACGTAGTAATTTTAATGTTGTAGGCAACGAACAGTTTCAAATATGGCAAAATAAATATGATATTAAATATTTTTTTTAACAAATGACACGAACATATCGGATTTGTTCCATAATTTAAGACTTTGTATGTGTCAATTACATTTACTTTCATTTCATAACTTCTAGCCTTTATAATGAATTCCATAAGATTTTAATGTTAAAACGAAAATTTGTTTGTCCTCACAGTTATCAGAAAATGTACATTCGATTCGATGAACAAAATTGACCCTTGAAATTTACAGTCAGTGAAAATAACACAATTTCGCTGAACCAAGATCCTAAGCCATAACTCACAGGCGGTCATATCTTTATTCAAGCGCGTTTATTCAAGACACCTTTCATCATTTTACGATATGAGAACGGAGGTGTTTTTTCTATTCAAAGTAGGATTTTCACTATTGACCATATTTTCATCAAATTTTCGTTTTCTATGGCAGTTTCATAAAACGGAATTAATTAAAAGAGTAGAAATAGCAGTTAAGTTTTCAGTAGCCGTAAACAAGTTATGTTCGGTTATTTGTCAACAGTAAATCGAACACCATTGATATGTTGCTAATAAAACCTGAACGACTGCCGAAACTAAATCTTTACGAGTAGCATTAATGGCAATATGAAATAATGCTTTGTAAGGACTCCCCGTATCTTTGTATTTTTCCTGGGTTATTAAGACAAGTCGTTACGATTAGGTTAGTTTTTGTTTATGTTATTTTGCCGTGTAACTTTATTGGTAAAGAGATTTTTTCAACCTTTTTTATGTCCCACTGCTGGGCACAGGTCTCCTCTCACAAGTGATAGGGATTGAGGCTACAGTCCTACGCTAGCGAAGTATGGATTGGTGGACGACATGCTTTCGAGAAATTATGAAATTCGTAATCAATTATATATCACGATATTTTCCATCACCGTGGAGCAACGATAAATGTGCACATTACAAATTTCTTTGTCAGAGATGCGCGCCGAGGATATTAACCCGGGATCGGTCGCTTCGAAGACCGCGGCTTTTTACCACTCGCCACTCGGCCATCGCTGCTTTTTTGGTGACTGTTTTATAAATTAATTTATTTGCTCGATCGACCTAGTGTGTTGTGAAGCATGTATTTTATTGTTTTTTTTGTGAAGTTCACTATGGGTGCCAACCTTAGAGCATCAAAGGTACTGACTCATGTCATACCTGTCAATTTTGACGCTCTACGGTGCCAACTGAAAGTCGAAATGTCACCTAAGTGCCAATCAGATCAGATTCATCAGATCAGATTAATTATATGCATCGGCATATAACTTCGAAAAGGATTTCAACCCTTGGATCACTTAATATTACGAGATTAGTAGTAGGTAACGTACGTCCACTTGTTAGTAAAACATATTAATATCACAACACATAACCTTTTAAATACTTCAAGCAAAGGTGATAAGGTATTTATAACTATTCAGCAAGAGAGAGCAGCAGCGCTACTGTTTCCGTCGATATATTCCTAATTATTTATTTCATTTACCTGTTGATTGCTAAATTTGATTTGATTTGATGATTTGATTCTATCTCGCATACTTACCGCTACTCAGATGTACTAGGTTAAGCACTTGAATCGTTAATCATTTGATCCAAACAAACTTTAAACCATTCTTATTCCCAAGTTGCCTACGAAATTTAACTCATAAACTCATTTAACGAAAATAAACCAAAACGTGGTCTGTATGCCCATTTACGAGTACTACTCTATTAAAACAATAATAAAAATCAAATGTAGATGTAAATGTAGTAGAGTCTGACCTTTGTTTACCGTAGCTCTATTCTTAATCCCGAATCTACAGGGATTAGAGAGTCTGACCTAGAAGTTAATTTTAAAAATAATTAAAAATTAAATAAAATTGACCAGAAAAGTCAGTGCTATTTTATCTTCCAACCCAACTTTAAACCTTTATTTACATATTGTTTAACTTAGCAAAACCAAAATGTTCCTGAGCTAATCAAGTGCTGGCTAATTTCGCAGGTTAACGAGTCCACCACTGGCTATAAACGTGGAGCAATCTGGCCGAGCGGTCCTAAGGACTCTCTCGGGTACTGCGAAGAAAATTGAAGGTTACTGAGACACGTTAGCTACTCAAGGACGGGTGAGTAAAATAAACATAGAGGTAGAGTAGGGATGTGAGTTTTGAGTCTGACTTTATAGGTAAATTTAGGGTATAGTACAAAAAACAGGCAACATTTTAATAAGTACTTGCCTTAAGGGAAGCAACTGAGACCTTTTTTAACCCCCGACGCAAAAAGAGGGGTGTTATAAGTTTGACGTCGATGTCTGCCTGCCTGTGTGTGTGTCTGTCTGTGTAATCGTAACTCTCAAACGAATGGACCGATTTTTTTAGCGGTTCTTTTATTTGAAAGCCCGCAGCCCACAGTTTTAACACGCTTTTATCAGCTTCGGCCGTATGTAATAGAAATTTTGAACACGATTTTGACGAACTTCTGGATGTCGGATTCGAAACTTTGCATACTTATCAAGGGGGTGCTTGATATATTAAATGTTACAATCATTCTATTGGCAACTATCTTTGAGAGGAGAGTTTTGAAAATAGGAATAAAATTCACCCCACGCTTTTTAATCTGAATTGATATTTTGAGGCAATTAATAATGATTGATTGTTCGACCTTCTAATACTGTAATATAAAATCTCTTAAATCTATAAAAGTGTGTTTTTTAATTTTTTGGAATTATTAAATTAAACATTAAGTTTATTAATGTAACCAGTTAAATTTAATCGTATGTAAAGAGATGCAACGTACTCGAATCAGTTCAGGTTACAATCTAAATTGAACGCACCTAAACCGAAAACTACATTTCACTTGAGATTTTTGAAACGTTTCAAATAATATTTGCGCGGACATCGGACAAACACCGTTGAATGCTTGTCCTGAAAAGTGTTTTGAGATCTTGTTACCGGAATCTCCTTTGTAGAAATACATTTGTAAGAAAATAGCTCGAACTTATTTTTAGTAATCTGATTTTTGATAAGAATTCGTTTGAGCGTAGATTCTATTTAGGTACTGTAAGCAATTTTGACATTGACTTTTCTATGTGTATATTGGCTATCGGAAGCGTAACTGATGCCGTTCCCATTGGCTTGGCTGCAACCCTTTTTGCGTCCCACTGCTGGGCACGGGTCTCTCCCCATTATTGGGGAGGCCTGGAGCTTACTCCACTACGCTGCTCCAATGCGGGTTGGTGGAGATGCGGGTTAGTGGCCAACCCGCTGTCGGATGTTTTCAAACCGCCCATAAGGCCTCCGACTAGGTTTAACGACTGTTATCTATCGACAACAACCGGGACCGACGGCTTAACGTGCCCTCCGAAGCACGGAAACGCGCATGAATTTTTTTGCCACTAGCGGTCACCCATCTCACACCCGACTGCGCCCGTTTGGCTTAGCTGCATAGATCGCTTGCGTTCTACGCTAGCCGCCAGGCCATGCGCGCTTCCCATTAAGTTTTAAAATTTTTACACCTTTCAAAAATACGGAAAACAAGACTTGTATTCACTGTTCATCTAATACCTTTAAACGAGCAATTCTTGTATATATCTAAATATATTTTTTGAATCTCGGAAACGGCTCCAAAGATTTTGATGAAATTTAGTACACTGGTTGCGGGGATTATAAATCGATCCACAAATTTTTATTGATAGAAATTGTCGTTTTATTTAATGTTTATGCAGTTAAATATAAAAATACTCTTACTGACATCTATTGGAAAATATCAATAATATTGTGGCGTAGAAACCCGTTGTTGTCCGTCAATCCGCCCTTCAAACAAATGACAATGTCGATATGAAATACCTGTATAAAAATTTCGTCAATGGATTTAAAGCTTTGTTGGTTGAATGGTTACGAAAGCCGACTGCGGAGCTAGAGACCCGGGTTCTAATCTCCTGTAGGCAAGTAGCGTTTTTTATTTTTTGTGACATTTTTTTTAAAAGGAGCTAGGTATTTTAAAATTAAGTTTTTAACAAAAAAATAGAACCGACTTCAAACGGTAAAAAATAAAATTGTTCAGTACCTACTTCTTCTTGCATGGTAATGACTCTTAAAACTATTTTTGGAGTCGGGCCCTTAGTAAAATGTCTTAGGTACCATTCGTTCTAAATGGGCATCGACAGTACAGACAGTGGGACAGCACCTACTTCTTCTTGCTTATGTTAATAACTATTAAAACTATGTTGGAGTCGGTGCCCATTCCGAACGAAAGGTACACTATATTTACTAAGACAGGACATTTTACTAAGGGCCCGACTCCAAAAATAGTTTTAAGAGTCATTACCATGCAAGAAGAAGTAGGTACTGAACAATTTTATTTTTTACCGTTTGAAGTCGGTTCTATTTTTTTGTTAAAAACTTAATTTATTTCACTCTTTTTAGTAACTTTAATAATTCTGTACATATATTATGAATAATATTGTGCTTATTAAGTTTCAGTGTTTCCCTCGATTTGCCCAGTATCACATCATCAGATTATGACATAGTGACAGTTGGACCACCTTAGGAGTTTAAGTTTTAGAACAAAAAAATATATATTGAAAGAATTTGCTCTCAACTCCTAACCATCGTAGTACCTTCCATCATCAGCTCAGCAACATGATATGATGATAATTATACACAAATGCCTGTTTTGCTTTAGTAAAAATACAAGAATCATTTGTTGTACTATAAAATTTGAATGTTCCCCTCCATTTCTTTGGGATCCCATCATCAGACTTTGACTTGGTGACAGTTGGACTACCTCAGGAATGTAAGATTTCAAACAAAAAACCATTTATTGAAAGAATTTGCTCTCAACTCCTAACCGTCGTAGTACCTTCCATCATCAGCTCAGCAACATGATATGATGATAATTATACACAAATACCTGTTTTGCTTTAGTAAAAATACAAGAATCATTTGTTGTACTATAAAATTTGAATGTTCCCCTCCATTTCTTTGGGATCCCATCATCAGACTTTGACTTGGTGACAGTTGGACTACCTCAGGAATGTAAGATTTCGAACAAAAAACCATTTATTGAAAGAATTTGCTCTCAACTCCTAACCGTCGTAGTACCTTCCATCATCAGCTCAGCAACATGATATGATGATAATTATACACAAATACCTGTTTTGCTTTAGTAAAAATACAAGAATCATTTGTTGTACTATAAAATTTGAATGTTCCCCTCCATTTCTTTGGGATCCCATCATCAGACTTTGACTTGGTGACAGTTGGACTACCTCAGGAATGTAAGATTTCGAACAAAAAACCATTTATTGAAAGAATTTGCTCTCAACTCCTAACCGTCGTAGTACCTTCCATCATCAGTTCAGCAACATGATATGATGATAATTATACACAAATGCCTGTTTTGCTTTATTAAAAACATAAGAATCATTTGTTGTACTATAAAATTTGAATGTTCCCTTCGATTTCTCTGGGACCCCATCATCAGACTTTGACTTGGTGACAGTTGGACCACCTCAGGAATGTAAGATTTCGAACAAAATACCATTTATTGAAAGAATTTGCTCTCAACTCCTCACCGTCGCAGTACCTTCCATCATCAGCTCAGCAACATGAGATGATGATTACAATGCACAAATATCTGTTATGCTTCAGAAACTATAAGAAAATCAATGTGTGTGCCTATAAAATTTGAGAGTTCCCCTCGATTTCCCTGGGATCCAATCATCAGATCCTGATTTGGTGACAATGGGACCACCTCGGGAGTATAAGCATACGAACAAAAAAAGAATTTTGAAAATCGGTCCACAAACGGCGGAGTAATCGGTGAACATATATAAAAAAAAAATACATACAGCCGAATACAGTACCTCCTTCTTTTGGAAGTCGGTAAAAAAGGATTTGTAAAGTAACACTAAGTCAATGAATGAATTGCTTAAAAATAAACTAAGTAAATAAATTGTTCTTATCCGAGCAACGCTCGGGCGTCCAGGTACTAATAATAATGCATGCAATGTATTATGTGGTATTAGCACAGTAAAAGATATATTTATTACTACAGAGTCCGCCTGCGACGTCGTCCGCGTGGACTTTAGTTTTAGAATTTTCCTAAAATAAAAATAGCTTAAGTTACTCATTATATCATTAAATTACTCATGCATCAGCTACCTGCTGGTGAAAGTCGTGTCAAAATCGGTCCATCCGTTTCAGAGATTAGCCGGAACAAACAGACAGACAGACAAATGGACAGACAGACAGACAAAAATTATAGAAATTGTTATTTTGGTGTGTATACCGTATATACATTCATACGCATGTAGTAAAACGCGGTTATTTTTATATTACAAACAGACACTCCAATTTTATTTATTTCTATAAAATTAACGATAAATACGTTAAGTTCTAACTGTATGTTGATTTTAGACTTTCATACCTTATCTTACCCCTTCAACGGTAGAATTTTCAAAATTGCTGAAAATTTTCTTTATGAAATTCCGTACTTTAGATGGGACAATCCAACATATATCTGCAATTTTAGAAGCCCGTGTAGGCACATAACTCGCTTATAAGCTTGTCTGCCTGCACAGATATGGCTTTTGAGTCAAACATATTTTTACCATATCTTTGTTTTAATTTCCAACTTGATATACCCACGCGTTCCTAAAATTAATGATACTGTCTATAGACGATGATACTGTCTATAGTCTATAGACGGGCGGACTGATCTTATAAAGATTCCGATTTCTTTCTTTTAAGGTAGAACCCCAAAAACGTACTGTAGGTTTATATTTTAAGGATTTTTTTACGTCGTAATATGATTGTTCGACAGCTAATTCCGTGTGCGGTGACCCAAGCTCTCTCTTGGCAGACAACGCGCCAAGTTCTACAAGTTAACCTAAGGTGAATCGGAAAGTTAGCTGAGCATAGCCGACCCGTTGCGAGCTTTGCTCTAAATTGTTTATTTGCGAACTTTGTCTTGGTGGTAGTTTAATCAGATTTCGTTTTATAGTCGTGTGAGTCGTGGAGAATCAGCAAAGTAAGGTTTAATAATACCTTTTTATTTTGTAATATTTACATTCAATGCTTAGCTAATAACAACGTAAGCAGTCCTGCGATTAGCGGGAGGTTTCGTTCATAAATGTCACGTTCGAAAATGAGTAGCGTGTAGCCCTGTAGTTGGCAGGCGCGGTCCCCCCAGGTCACAGGGGACATGAACCCCCCCCAAATCCATCAGACATGTGTAGATGGAAGGCGAAACAAACAAATTTGGGACCCCTCTTTCCCCCAAATTTCTTAGTGACTCTCCCCAAAAATTTCTTGACGAGCCCCCCCTCCCAAATTGAAGGCACGAGTCGCGCCTGGTTGTTGGTGTAGAACGCAAAAGTTAAACACAAAATTTTCTATGATCATTTTTTTAAAATAATTTAATTTCATAAAGATTCAATCAGCTACTATGAGGCTGTGACGCAGTTTTGAGCTTGAAATATTTTTTGTAATTTAGCAATACGCTGTTAGACCCTCAAATAAAAGCTTAGAACAATTCTTATTATGAATCTTAAATCTAGACCCTAATTCAAGAAAAAAACACTTTTGTGAATAATACCTTAAAGTCGAAAATACTTTAAATCTGTTTGGTTAACAATGTTACCTCAGCCGTCAGTCGGCTACCTTTCATCGGAATAACAGCATAGCTCTTGCGAGATGAAAATGCGTCTAGACCGCAGGATGGGTGGAAAACATCATATTTCAAACTGGCTTACTTCATACTCACATGCTTTTTGCTTGATCACTTCTGGATCTTCTAAGATGTTCCATCATTAACGTAAAGATAAAACGAGTGGTTTAGGTGCGTTATTGGTGGATATATTACGATTGCTAGAGTTTGAGCACTACTTTAATATATACAATATGGTTCACAGAGTCTTGATGGAGTCATTCGAACCCGTCGCAACACAATTTCTAGATAAAGTTTCTAGACTTTTGCATATGTGGATCATGTGTCTATCTCCAATGCGGATTGACGACCTGCGTGGCGCAATGGTTACCATGCCGGACTGCCAATCGAAGGGTCCCGGGTTCGATGCTCGACGAAACAGAGAATGATGAGTTTAAATTTCTGTTCTTGGTCTGGGTGTTTGTGTTTCTGTCTTTGTGTGTGTCGATGGTACCCACGACACAGGGTATATCTACCCTACTGTGGGACTATGAGTGTAAAATGTTTATTATTTATTACTAATATACATACATATATAAACTAGGTTTAGTGGTCTTACGCGCTCTCGAATGTTTTTTGTTTGGCTTTGGACAATGTTTAAGCCAATGTTTTTTATTATAAAGTAGCTGCCGCGATATACGTTGTCCTATCACAAGTATTGAATTCGAATTAGTATAATTAATAAAAATTTATATTTCAAAAACAAATATAAACCATATTATATGTATATTATATAAAAAATCTATGGTTTTGTGTTTGAGCGTAGTTAATTATATATCTATGGTTTTAAACGATATTCAGTTTTTTAGATCCTCTGATTACAGCACGTATTCTGTCAACGTCATGTCCAACGCCATAAGTCGTAAGGTTACATTAAGAAAAGTTTATATTGACAAAAGCGCTAATATAATAACATTTTACATTCGAAAATCATTAGAAAATTGAACATGGTGGTTAAAAAATATTTAGCATAAATTTTGTAATTTTTTGCGCATTTTTCTAATTATAGAACTGTATAATTTTATTAAAGTAACTCTATAATTAAAGAACAGTCTCCCGACAATAACAAAACCCAGAGAGATAGATAGAGACTAGATAACAGTCGTTAAACCTTGTCAGAGGCCTTATGGGCGGTTTGAAAACATCCGACAGCGGGTTGGCCACTAACTCGCATCTCCACCAAGCCGAATTGGAGCAGCGTGGTGGAGTAGGCTCCAGGTCTCCCCAATAAGGGGGAGAGACCCGTGCACAACAATGGGATGTAAAAAGGGTTGCAGCCAAGCCATATACATATAGATAGTGTTTATTATAAACAATCGGCATCCACAGCTGAGAGCATGTTCGCCCTCCAAAGTATAGATAAAAACGTGCACGTTATTATCTACAATCAGTTACCCGCACTATTCCCGACTGCGACCGTTTCGCTTAGCTTTGCAGATCACTACCTTCTACTCCATCCAAAGAAATGTAGACGCAAAATTTGTTACATAGATTTTATTCTTATATAGTTGTTACCGGTATTTACTTACGATCCGAAGGTCGATGACTTCATTTTCCCAAATACTCAACGATTGTGTAACATTACCTACATTTTAATAAGTCAAGAGCACAATACAAATTGTATAATTAACCTTGTTGAAATGGATAACAATAATAAAATAATCCTTATACATTTAGGTTAATATTATCTTGCATTGATTATTCCTTTTATAGACAAAGCCTTTATTGTGACAGCGGGATACTTAAAAATAAAAATAACGTCTATATTTTTTCTCGACATTTTCTTATGAAGATTTAGTAAATACAAGCGGCCGCCTGCGAATTCGTCCGCGTGGAGACCTTAGTTTTAGTTTTTTTTTAAATAAAGTAGCCTAAGTTACTCCTTATTACATCAGCTACCTGCCAGTGAAAGTCCCGCCAAAATCGATTCAGCCGTTTCAAAGATTAGCCTGAACAGACAGACGAAAATTCTAAAAAAATGATATTTTGGTTAATGTACCGTATACACATTCAGTATAAAGATTTTATTTTAATATTACAAACAGAACCTCCAATATTATTTATTTGTATAGATGTGATAGAGGAGAGGATATGGGCTACCATTTTACCCGGGGAATGAGCGTCTTATGAGAATACAAAATATTCGCTTAATGAATGTCATTTTTTCTCAGTCTTTGCCTTTAGGTGCCTGTTTGGGCTAGATGTTGAGCTGAAAGAAAAAGGCGGAGGAAAAATACTCCCAGCAGCAATTTTTTCAAGACAAAGAAAAAGACAAAATGATTTATTTGCACAATGATTTATTTACAAAAGTTGTTTTAGACTATCTATACCTATTCTATACATATAATAAAACTGTGAGCAGGGTCAATTCTGTACATTGCATATAAATTTTAAAAAATACTTCTAGGGGTCTTTTTATAAGTCACAGAAGCTAAAAATTTTGAAATTTTTGTATGTCTGTCTGTCTGTTGTTAGCCTTTCACGCAAAAACTACTGAATATATTTTGATGAAACTTATTTTGGTTTATATAATTGGTCCTCGCTAACATATAGGCATATATAAATTTTAAAAATCACCCTTTAAGGGTGTGAAATGAGGGATGAAAATTTTTATGGAAAATATTTATTCAATAGATTTTCTTGAAATTTGGTATAAATATTTTCTTACCAAAATAAAAAAATACTTGTATAAGTATATATGTATATACTTGTATATGTGTATATGTAATAGTCCGCCATATTTACCTCAGTAAGATATGCAAAGCAAATATTGTTAATAAAAATAAAAGTACTGACTAAAATATAACTAACAAATTCATTGAAGTATTAAATTTACAATCCATAGGATTGATATATTAATCCCATATTTTGCGTTTTTGGTACCTAATTATTTATACGGTATTTTTATCCGCGTCATCGGCTTTGAGCACCCAAGCACTGGGTTTTTATACGCTGAGAGGAAAAAAAGCCGGCGGAAAAAAACCTCCCAGGTTTTTAATTTTAATCCGTCACGAAGTTAAAGGAATAACGCCTACGAGTACAACTTGTTTCAACCCAAATAAAATCATTTTTATATTGGAAAAAAATCCCCATACATTTATTCTACCATTTACCATTACCGCGTTATGATGCATCGTTATAGCATATCTAGAGTCTAAAGAGGAGCCATTTTTCAAAGTGAAGGGCGCGTAAATATGTCACCTGTTACGTGTGACGGGACGGGACGAGATGGGACAGGGAGGCAAATGTTGTTTAGTTGTTGGAATGGATGCGGTTTTTTATCAGCGGTACTTCAACTTGGTTCATGTAAGTATAAGTATAAGTTAAAGTTATGCTTATCCTATTAATCAAAAATATTAATTTCCGCTATTATTATCTCTTAACCTAACCGAGTAACGATGGTCGAGCGGTAAAGACCTCGGCGCCCTCCTTTGAGAATGTTTTATCCCTGCTCAACGGTCAGAGAAAAACATTGTGACATTTAATAGCGATGTTTTATATCACCGTGCTTGCCTGAGAGTCTTTTAATTTTTCAAAGGCACGATTCCACCAATACGCACTTGCTTACGCGTGGTAGGCTATGGCCTATGTTCCTCTCATTTCCTAGAGGAGACCTGTGCACATCAGTGGGGCATATAAGGATTGAAAAAAAATCCAAATCCAAATCACCGCATCCAATCGCTTACTAATTTTCCCGCCTCCTGGACAACGTATGAAAAATTACAAGTCGTTTCACCACCGACATATCCGCAGTCTATTGAAGGGGATATTGATGGCGGCGTGTAACACATGAAATATGCCCATAATCGCTCAGAACAATCATTTTTGAATCTTTGCCACAGTTTCCGTCAATTAATGGCGCCCTCTGTGGGTTTGAAAAGGTAGGCGGTTATTAAAGTTTTTATTTGTGTTTCTTAATTACAAATATGTTTCGCTAAAGTGTAAAGTTTATAAGCATTGTAGTTAAGGAGTATTAAGTTGTATACGATCAGATTTAAAGATTCCAAATAAGTGAAAAAAATTGTGTTTAAAATTTTGAAGAAATAAAATATATAATTTGCAAGAATTTCTGCCTGTCCTTACACATGCTCATATCATCAAATAAAATACAAATATGAAAGAGAATATGTGTAGTGCTTCCACCGTACCTCAATCGCTCAAATTAAAAGTACGAATAAGTACTTTTAATTTGAATTATTAAAAGATGGAAAAAGAACGTACATATTTTTAATTCGGAAGTCGCATTTTCCAATGATAGAATAAAGCTAATGACGCGAAGATTAACTTTTCTTCTAGAATCTACAATTAAGTGATGAATTTTTTTTAGCTATTAATAATATTTATTTTATCTTAAAAGTAAGTACCGCATTACGTACTAATTTTCATGACTCTTGGTCAGCGTATGAAAAATTACAAAACTCTTTACCACCAACATATCCGCAGTCTATTGAAGGGGATATTGACGTGAAATATGCCCTTGGACAATCATTTTTAAATCTTTGCCACAGTTTCCGTCAATTACTGGCGCCCTCTGTGGGTTTCACAAGGTTATTCAAGTTTTTATATGTATTTGCCTACAAACACGTTTAGTAAAAGTGTTAAGTAACAGAAATCATCTGAAGTACCCTTCAGATGATTTCTCAACAATTACTCAAAATTTATCGCCATTACTATGTACCGCTCTGAAAAACTAAACAATGAGGGAAATCCCCTAAAATGGATACAGTACGTGAGAACGGAACCAAGTGAGCGACTAACGGCACCTCGTTCTAAATCATTCGTAAGCTTTTATACCTGACGCTGATTTATTACATCAGCACTTTGAAGGTGTGCGGCTTGCCTGATATACTTTTACTGTTGAATGTTACTGTAGAAACAACGTAGGATACCTTTTTAAAAATAATAAGTATCAGACAAGCACACAAGCTTTTATGCTATATTGCGTTCCCTTAAGTAGACCCGCACTAGGCCAGCTATAACATGAACGATCATTTGAGATAAGGCATATGCCTAGTAATGGGATATTAAAAAATACTGAAAGAATATTTCTGGGCCCGGAAATTTCAGAAGCAGGTGGTCCCTTCACTAAAACACGAAAATGTGTTTTACTGTCGAACAGCAGCAGTAGTATTTTCGATATAAATAAATAAAAACGTAATATGAATCATATTCGAAAATTACGACAATGTTTTGCAAGTATCAATCGTAAAACCAAAAAAGTGTATGATATTTTCTGAAACGGACTGACTCAGCACGTGAGGATACTCGTAGAGTCAAGTACCGGGCTAGCGGCACCTCGCTCTAAATCATTCGTATTCATATCTGATTGCTTTGAGGTTTGTGGACTGTAGATTGCCTGATATTATAGTTTTAGTGTTTAATTATATTTTTGAGACATGGTGGGAAAACTTCTTGGTAATAAGAAGTATCAGACGAGCACACAAGAGCATATACTGTGTTTTCTTATGTCTTGTTATTATTTATTAACCCGCACTAGGCCATAAAAGTATTTTTTTAAAACCGCATTCAAATTTTTTTCGACGTATTGGAATTTCGGAAAGAGGAAGCCCCTTCACGAAAACGGCAAAACTGGTAGTATACAGACAGCCTCCGTGGCGTAGTGGGTGATGAGCCGACTGCGAAACGTGAGGTCGTGGGTTCAATTCCCACCCAGGAAAAATATTTGTGTGATGAATATGACCATTTGTTCTGTGTCTGGGTGTTAATTTATCTATTTAAGTATGTATTTAGAATTATATAAGTATGTTTATCAGCTTTCTGATTACCATAGTACAAGCTCTGCTTAGTTTGGAATCAGATGGTGTTGTGTGAATTGTCCAAAGATATTTATTTATTTATTATAATAATTATTTGCCTGATATTTTGTAAATAAACATCATATGAATGGTACATTATTCAAAAATAATGGCTATACTTTTACAAATATCAATTCTAAAACAAAAAAAGTGTATGACGCATTCTGAAACGAGCTCAGTACGTGAGAATAGAGTCAAGTAAGCGGCTAGCGCCACCTCGCTCTATATCATTCGTGAGCTTTTATACCTGACGGCTGATATATTGCTATTGGCTCTTTGAGGTGTGCGGTTTGCCTGATATAGTTTTACGAGTACGTTATTGTAGAAACATTGTAGGGGTACTTGGGTATTACTTATACTGTAACTCGCTGCACCGGTGTATTTTTCAAATTGCTTATAAGCCATTTGACAAGATTTAATGACTTTTATCTGTGGAAAATTATAGTGACTATAATAATGGGTTTTAGTACTCATCTTACCATCGACCATGGCCGTTTTGCTTAGCTCTGTAGATCGCTTCGATCTTATTACAGCTACAAGCTTATGTGCGCTTTCGCTATTTTGTGTTTAAGCAAGCCTAAGTTTTGTCTGAGGTCTTTTGGAGTCAACGCTACTCCGGAGGCTGATGAAATCATGAGCCTCCGGAGTAGCGGTTTTATTACATTCAAGTCTGGCCGACAACCACATATTTTCGCCACAATGCAATAAAACCACTTTACGGAGACGTAGATGCAACGGCAATATTCCCCGGTTAAACCATGAAAAAATCGTTGGTTTTTTTAAATAAAAAAACCGAACAAAATGGCAGATGGACCGGGTGGTGTTAAGCGATCACCGTCGCCTATGGACGCGGGTAACCCCAGGGGAGTCACCCGAGCATTGCCGGCTTTGGAGGAGAACTTTTTTATAGCTTTCTTGAAGAACCCCATGTTATAGTCCACTGGAAATGCCTCAGCTGGTTGTTCCATAACTTACGCGCCCGTGGTAAAAAGAAGCGTGCAAATCAGACTGCCGAGAACCGCTACGAGTCCAGATGGTGCCGGTATAAATTTAGCCTTCGTTAAGCTGACGTAAGCATCAATTTGAACAGTTCCTCGGAGCACTCACCATAGTAAAGTCGTTAGAACACGCAAAGCGAGTCAGTATTGGGTCGTTGATGATTCGAGCACTTTTGAACGGAGTCAAATGGGTGTAGCTGGTATTTTGGTGCTCCTGCCCAGAGATGGGAGCAGTACTCCATGTGGGGTCTGACCTGGGCCTTCAACAGCGTGTTCGAATAAGTCGAATCTTTAGACAGCAAAATTTTCAGCTACTACGTCGGTTATATATTACGTGTAAAAGCTATAAACGTAATTTGCCCTTTAAAACATATTAACGGAAACAGCTGAAAAGCGACGAGAGGTGAAAACAGGACGGTGTACAAACGGGCAATGGGCAGTTGAGATTTATTGCGAAGGCTTTTGTGTCGAGTGATTGATCTCTGTACTGAGCGTGGTGGCGTTTTGCAGTTTTCAGTTATTTACCTGGTTAATATAATAGTATATATGAAGCGCGCATAGCCCGGCGGTTAGTGTAGAACACAAACGATCTATGCCAAACGGGCGCGGTGGATGTGAGATGGATCACTATTGGCAAAAAAATTCATGTGCGTTTCCGTGCTTCGGAGGGCACGTTAAGCCGTCGGTCCCCGTTGTTGTCGATAGGTAACAGTCGTAAAACCTTGTCGGAGGCCTTATGGGCGTTTTGAAAACGTCCGACAGCGGGTTGGCCACTAACCCGCATCTCCGCCAACCCGCATTGGAGCAGCATGGTGGAGTAAACTCCAGGCCTCCCCTATAATATAATGCCAGCATTGGGCACACAAAAAGAGTTGCATCCAATAAAATAGTATTGAGTACCCTCACTTCTCGACTCACCGCAGATAGAGGGCATTCAAGGCGCTTGTAAGCGAAGATTACTCAAGCATGGATAGATGTTATCGACCTCCAGTCTGAGCAGGTGGGTGATGTAGCGACCTTCCGCTTCTCATCAAGAGATGGGCCACGGGTATTCCGAATCACGCTACCAGAGTTTTCTGAATATTCTACCATATATACAAGCTCCGAATTGAGCCAGTAGGAGCGCGGCCGCTCCCCAGGCATGACCACCTTGCCCGACGGGAGATCTCCCTTTACCAAAATATATTTGGATATATATTTCCTGGCATTTGTAAAAAAATCTCTAATTTTTATGTTTCGGGAAAAAAACATTAAATTAAGTTATTAAATAATGCGTTTATCATTTTAAAATGGCTTACACATTGTCATTTGCATCAATAAAGAACATTTAATCCATGACATTGCTCAATGATTCAGTATTCGTGATCAGAACACTACAGTCCCTAAGATTCGGGCTCAAATGCCTATGTGCATCTCTGTTTAAGATTATGTCAATATTCAGTTATTTTATTTTTCATTTATAGGGCAAAAAAAAAATTACTAGGTATGTACAAATTACATCCAGTTTAAGATATTTTTAACGTAAACATTTGATCGAATTTACAAATCCGAAAAATTAAAAGCTTCATCCATTTCAGCTTCCGAATTAGACAAATGAATGGTTGAAACGCTTTCAGCGCGGGAGGTGTAAACGAGTGTGAAATGGGTTCAATGGCGGATTCGCGCCCTTTTGTGCCACTGATTGATCCCGTTTTATTTTTATTTAAATGTTGAAGCAAACGAGTATGCTGTTTATGTGGTGTCAAGCGGTCGCTGCAGCCCAAAGACTACAATCTCCTCAAGCTAGCTTGAGTCTTGTCTGAGATCGTATCGGATCAAATCAAATCAAAAATATTTATTTCATATTAGGAATACAAAATATTCGCTTAATGAATGTCATTTTTTCCCGGTCATCGCCTTTAGGTGCCCGTTTGGGCTAGATGTTGACTATACAGGATTATATCGAATAATAAAATATTTTATCAACTATAAAAAAAACATAAAACAAATAATGACCCGTGTGGCGCAATAGTTTCCATGTTAGACTGCCGATTGAAGGGTCCCGGGTTCGATTCCTGATGAGGCAGAAAGTGTAAACAAATGATGAGTTTTAATTTCTGTACTTGGTCTGGGTGTTTGTGTCTCTGTGTTTGTGTGTGTCCATGGTACTTGCTTGATCGCTTGAGGCTGTGTGTTCATAGGTTGCAGCGGATACTTAACATCATGTGGCCTGCATGCGCGTCTGCTACTCCATTCAAATAAAAAATCGTGGTCATGAATAAAGCTTGCTTGAGATTAGGCACAGTAGTGTGGTGTGAATATGATATTGTGTACGCTAACATAATACGATTCATAAATATGGGTTGCTCTTTTTTGAATGGAGTAGCAAACGAGCATGCATGCCACGTGTTGTTAAGTGGTCGCTGCAGCCCATGGAAATTTACATACAATATCAAGCAAGCATAGGTAGGTCTTGTCTGAGGTCGTATGCAGTTTCGCTGCTACTCGGGAGGCTGGTGGTCGATTCATGTAAGTGTGGCCAGCACCTGCACCTTTCTACCGAAACACAACAGAATAGGGTCTTGGACACTATGCACAAAAAAAATCAAAATTCTTATCATAAAAAGGTTGCACTAAATCACGCTTGGAAAGCAATATAATTGGTAATTCTTTTTTGTACATGATTTAAACCGTTTAAATCAATAATAATTAAGTCAATTGACTATATATGATAAGTGACGTCACTAATCATTTTCTCATACAAAATGTATGGGTGACATCCCGTTTTGACAGCTCATTAAAAATATCTCAATTGACTTGGTAGTCCAAGACTGGGTTGTTTCACGGCAGAAGTGGGTGCAGCAGTGGTACTTCCCCTTGCTGCTTTATTACATAAAAATAACTTAAGTAAACAAGAACTTATTGGATTGAATATAGTGTATATTGAAAGGAAAATACTCAAAATACGAAATTGTTTTATGTGAGCTTTTGAAATTGATAAATGAATGGTTGGAAAGCATTCAAGTGGTGAAAAGGCGTGTGAAATAGGTTCAGTGGGGGATTTGCTGTACCTTTTATGCCCACTGATTGATACCTTACTTTCGATGGTTTTTGTATAGCTTTTGTATGTGTTATTGTCCGATAGGCCTGTACTGTTAGGAAAAACGTAAAAATAAAAGACAAACTACGAAAAATATCAACTAGTTCCATGACTATTATTTTTCTGATCAAACTGTAGGTTTTTTTTTCCAACCTTTTTTATGTCCCACTGCTGGGCACAGGTCTCCTCACACAATTGAGAGGGATTTAGGCCATAGTCCACCACGCTGGCCAAGTGTGGATTGGTGGACGTCATGCTTTCGAGAAATTATGAATTTCTCTCAGGCATGCACGGCGATGGAGAACATCGTAATCAATGAAATATCACGATATTTTCCATCACCGTGGAGCAGCGATAAATTCGCACATTACAAATTTCTTTGTCAGAGGTGCGAGCCGAGGATTTGAACCTAGGATCGATCGCGTCGAAGACCGCGGTTTTTTACCACTCGGCCATCGCTGCTCTGTAGGATAATACACAAGTTTAATGGATTTGGGTAATAAGCCTTTTTGACTTGTCTTAAGTACAACATTATGTATAGATTTTACTGTTTATTAGCTTTCGATTCCCAGCGGAGAAGATAATTAAATGATGAATATAGATGTATTTTCCTTTTAATTAACGAATGCAGTAGCGTATATCCTTACGACGTATTTTTTTAAGAGGATAATTTAATGTTTGGACACAATAGAGATATAAGAAGCTCTTTGTATTGTGGTTTGGATGACAGTTGCTGGTAATGCACATAGACTTATAGATAACATAAAGAAACAGATATAACATATAGATAACATAAAGAATTTAAATAGTTGTTGCAAGCATCTTTTTTCCCATTATCTCTATCAGAAGCGCGCATGGCCTGGCGGCTAGCGTAGAACGCAAGCGATCTATGCAGCTGAGCCAAACGGGCGCGGTCGGGTGTGAGATGGGTGACCGCTAGTGGCAAAAAATTTCATGCGCGTTTCCGTGCTTCGGAGGGCACGTTAAGCCGTCGGTCCCGGTTGTTGTCGATAGATAACAGTCGTCAAACCTTGTCGGAGGCCTTATGGGCGGTTTGAAAACATCCGACAGCGGGTTGGCCACTAACCCGCATCTCCACCAACCCGCATTGGAGCAGCGTGGTGGAGTAAGCTCCAGGCCTCCCCAATAAGGGGTAGAGACCCGTGCCCAGCAGTGGGACGCAAAAAGGGTTGCAGCCATCTCTATCAGTACAATCATTGACGACGCGCTCATTCATATCTTTGCTCCTCTTTAATTGAATGGTCCTCTCCAGGCAGCATTATTGTGACCATCAATTTCCGCCGAGCCGATTCGTACGTTTGTTTTTCTTTCATCAACGTGTTCCAACAGAGATTTGTCACTGCCCTTTTTGTTAATTGTTTCGTCTTTGTTAAGCTTTGTTTTCCTTTCCATGATTCGACTCTAAACGTTTGATTGTCATTTTTACCTACAAAATATATTTTTGACGTGATAACGTCTTTAAAATCGTTTTAGTCGGGTGACATGTTCAGAAACTTGTGTCACACCAAAACCTCACGAGCGCGATCGCAGGTATAACGAGAGAGAGACGGACCGATCTCCCGTCTCATCTCGAGCGCTGCCAGTCATTCCGTGAAACTTGTCACACGGAATCCTCACGAGCGGAGGCTGGCATAGCGTTCGAGTGAGTGGACCGATCTTCCGTCTCTCTCACTCTAGCGGCATACAAACGAATGGAGATTTTCTCGTGCAGACGTTATCACGTAAACATCTCGATCGTAAACCTACTTTACAAACAATTTGCCGTTTTTTTTCCTTAGTTTTAACTCAGTACATTATCCCAATCAGTACAATCACTGTCAACGTGCTCATTCATCTCCTAGCCTCTTTAATTGAATGCTCCTGTTCAGGCAGCATTATTGTGGCCATTAATATCCGCCGAGCCGATTCTCACGTTCGTTTTTCTTTCACCGACTCGAGCACGGTCCGTTTCATCAACGTGTACTGACTGATATTTTTCACTGTCCGTTTTGTTAATTGTCTTGTCTCTGTTTAGTTTTGTTTGCATTGCGTGTTTTTTGTCGTCGGATGTGAACACACGTTCGATATTATTTTGTGTACATAAACAATATAAAAATTCTCAAAACCATAAATTGAACGGTGAAAGACCAAACTCCATCGGCATTCAGCGCACGGGATCAATCACCGCGCACAACTGCAGCTTTCGACTGCACAATGCAGACGATTTGTCGCTTCACTAACTGGACAATACGTTATTGCTTTCAGTTTGAATGTAAATTCAAAATTTTCATTTAAAAGGATTTACCCTTTTTGCTTGATACCTTTTTCGCTTTTTATTTATATATTTCGCATAAACAACTATTTTTTCTACACTTCAGATATTTGCATCCCAGCTATATAAAGGTTCTCTCCAGAGCCTCTTGAAGTAAAGTCTAGTATTCTGCTTTAGCATGGATAAGTGGAATGACAGTTATAAAAATAAGTAGTAGCCCTATTTTAGTTTTAACGATCAGTTGTCACGTATGCCCATTATCGACCCATAGCCATTCCGTTATCTCAAATATATATATAAATGTGTTTTTTTTAAAACAGTGGTGCTGGGAGCTTTTTTCCGCCGCCTTTTTTCTCTCAGTTCATCATCTAGCCCAAAGGGGCACTGAGCATGAAAAAATGACATTCATTAAGTGAATATTTTGTATTCCTAATATGAAACAAATATTTTTTCTTTTCTTAAAAATAACCAGGCCTGATTGGCGCCTCTTGTAAGTTTTTACGGCTTAGTTTCTTTACACCAGCATTACTTATTTTGAGCACTACCTGTAGGGTAAATACATAATTATATTATATTCCAATAATCTTAGTCACAAATTTAACATAATTATTTATATTGCATTTATAGTAACAAAAATGGTGAAAGGCGCAAACTCCATCGGCATGCAGTGCACGGGATCAATCACCTCGCACAACTGCAGCTTTCGACCGCACAATGCAGACGATTTGGCGCTTCACTAGCTGGACAATGTGTTATATTAAAATGTTATGTTATGACAAACTGTTTCATTAAAAAAACCGGCCAAGTGCGAGTCAGACTCATGCACGAAAGGTTCCGTAGGTACTATTATCTAAAAAAACACGTTTATTGTATGAGAGCCCCCCAATGGAGCCCCCTTAAATAATTATTTTATTATATTTATAGTATTAATTCTATAAGTTATTTTACAACATAAATGCATCATCTGTGAAAATTTCTAATGTCTAGCCATCACGGTTCATGAGATACAGCCTGATGATATACAGACGGATGGAAAGCGGAGGCTTAGTAATAGGGTCCTGTCGGCAGTGGCACCCATCGGGAAAAAGCATAAACGCGCATATTTGTCACTGAGACATTCAACATTATAATTTACGAAGAAGCGTTTTGTGAATCGTTGCTGTACAGTAGGCTTTTCAAATGGATAATTAAAAAAAACTAGTGTATTTTTTAAGGTTATCTTCTAATTTATAATATTTCCGAAAATGTTTAAACATTGTCGATTTTGTAACATCCGAATTCATTCTAATCTAGATACTTTTCTATCTATACAGAGTTGTTCATTAAATTGCTCGTGAAGTAAATTATTAATTGCATTTTATAAAAAAACAAATACAACAAATAAAAATATACAAAATAAATAAAAATTTCAAATACCTACATATGATTTCTTAACAAATCTGGAAATGTTATTTTGGTATTACGAATATTTCAATTCTTACTTCCTGTTGTTAAAGTGGAAAGTAAAAAATATTAAAGAAATTGAAAACTCCTATAATTTCAGCGCTGGTTTGCCATATGAAGTGGTGTGCTGTTCTGTGTTCAATTGCCAGAATTTAACTAATGTAACAAATGAATCTAGAGACATTTTTCTAGCTTGGGTACATACCTAATTTTTGTGTCTTCTGAAAATTGTGTAGAAGGAGTGCAGAGAGATTGATAAGGGATTTAGTTTTAGTTAATATCAATAGAAGTACAAGTATGTATTTTAAGTCCACATCATTCCAATTATTTTTTTCTAACGATTTATATTAACATATTTAAACTGCTATTGTATTGTCATCTCCTAATAAATCCACGGTCCGGCGCGAACGAAAGCATCTATCCCGATAACTCCGACGGGCGATTGAAAAACGAAAAGGAAGTGTCTAAAGGTTTTTAAAAAGAGAAATGGTTGCGAATAGCTTTTAAAGGTGGCTCGAGACAAATGGCGGCGTCGACGGCCGCGATCTCCGTGAGTGATCGTTCTACCTAGCTCCAACTGAATGGCATTTTGCGTCAGCTTTATTGCACGTGAAATAAGGGTTGGAATTGATTGTGTTATGGGTCCTAATGAAATGAAATAGCGAAGCGGGTAATTTTTTCACTGACTTTGACGGGCTATTTACGTATTACGTATACCGATTGTTTCTGGTATAGCAGTGGAAAGTAGAAATGTTGTAGAATCGTTTTAGAAATATAGAATTATGATGTTCGTACCGTAATTTATTACGATACGAACATTATAGCTAGCGTATTATTTTGCAGAACAAGTTTCAATAGGTGCAACAGAGGCAGTCCTTGTAGCTTCGAGATTAAGAATAGAGCTACGGTAACCCCTGCCTGATCGTAAGAGGCGACTAAAAGGGGGCTTCCGGGTTGTGGACGGTGTGAGTGGGAGCTCGATCCATCCAACCGGCAGCCCCGGGAAGGGCGGCGATATGTGCGTGGCCGCATGTCGCCGTAAACATCGGAAGGTGCAGGAGAGCACAGTTGCTCTCCCGAAGATGGGCCCATTCTGGGGCGTCGCGCGTGGAGGACACCGGTGCGTTTCGCCGGAGATCCCGGAGTCCTCCCCAAGCGCAGTGGCAGCCACAGATGGGGTTTTAGTGCGGTCAAATCCCACATAACCCGGTACTCTCTCCCAAGGTGCCGGGTACCTTTTGAAGGTTTCCCCCCCGATAACAAAAAAAAAGGTGCAACAGAGGCAGTTATAGTTTATAACAATAACCGTGAATTTATCTCGAAACTCGAACTGGGTTGAAGTCAAATGGTTCGATCGGAGAAGTAATTACCACCGCTGTACTTCTGCAGTGAAATCTATTGTGTTTCGATGTAAAGGTGCTGTGCCAGCCGGTTTCCCGGTTAGCGAATAGTCTTGGCTCAGCTGTTTTTGCCATCAAAAAAAATCGCTTACTTATGTTGATACAGCTAGAATCTTGATTAGTATATTTCAGCTGCTGTATAATGTCCTATGGTATCTTGCTGTGGGGAAATGCTGCTGATATTGGCACAATATTTACCATGCAGAAATGGGCTATTCGCGCTTTTAATAATTTAAGCTGTAGAGAATCTCTTAGAGATAATTTTAGTGATATATGTTCTTACATTTCCATCGCAGTATATCTACGAAAACATAAAGTATTTACGTATATAAGAATAAATCAAAATTTACCACATTTAAGGATTTACATAGTTCGAACTGTGCTTCAACCAGGAATGGCCTTAAACTTGCATTCCTAATGTATTGGCTTCGTAGAAAAAAACACTCTTTTATTGAGATGTATGTTAGGATTTATAATAAAATTGCCGAAAAAGTATAATCCTTGCCTTTACACAAGTTTAAGAAAACCGTTAAACAAGTCCTATACCTCAAGTCTGCCTTCGTCCGCCGCGCCGCCGACGCGCATGCAAGTCCTCGTGACAACCGCACCGCAAGCCACCTCACACGTGGTCAGACTCGCCGCATCGCCACCATCACCGCTGTCAATAGTTTGTGATTTAACTGACTTAAAGTGATGAATAAGTGCTATAGTGTAGTGTGAAGGACAACACCAGTTCCCGGGCAAGAGAAGATTGATCGAGGCTTCATCAGTACACGAGCATACCTTCTGCTCCAGCCCCTGGGATACCCCAAGTAAGTGCGCTTTCTCCCTTTATCAATCCTTCTCGTTTTCCACCTTTTAATTCGACACGCAACTTACAGTCCACAATTCCTACACCCGCAGTGGGGGACCACCCTCCTTTCCACCCTTTATTCCACCACCATTTTTGGTCATATCGAACCGGAGGTCCCACCCCTTTACCCAACATTTCTGGTCCAAACCAAGGACTATTTAAACGATAAAAAGGCATGTGATTAAACTTAACTCACAAAAGTCTATTTCAATATGTCTACATTTAACTCTTTCTAAATTTGTGAGCGGGTGGCAGTTTGATAGCATTGACATACACGATAGCTGTCTCGTGTGCTCCTTGTCGCCCCACATTCATGCTGTATTTTAAATACTATTATACCAGAAATTTTAAGTTAAAATAGGGCTGGAAGTTATTTTTCGCCCGCTTTTTTCTCCTAGCCCATATAAGTCTTAGCTCAACTAAAGCGGATGACGGTCAGCCGATGGCCATACAACAATGACAAACATCAAGTGTATATTATTAGGTACCCAGGATGTTAACAATTTCATTTCACTATTTTATGAAGTTATTATTGGAGAAAAGACAAAAGTAAGATTTTGTAATAAATAAATTATATTTCTTTATTCCCTCATTCTCACAGATTTCAGCATTCATTTGAAACTCAACGGAACAGATTTACGTAAGCAAATGCAACGTGAACATCAAACTACTTTAGAAGCTCAAGATAATCTTCAAACGCCTTACAAAGTTAGCGGTAGTTGGAGATCGCTAACTAATTCGCTAACTAACCGGTGTTTAGAATAGTTGCGTTATAAATCACGGGGTTGCGTGAGGGCGGATTGAACTTTGGACATTGTTTGGCTTTTGAGCCTGAAGTCAGTAATGATTAAATAGTTACCTATTTGTGAAGGTGTATTAGTTTAATTTTTCAAAAATGTCTTCCATGCTTTGAATATTTTTAAAATAATTGAATGACATTTAATTACTTTGGTCTAAGATGGTTCTCGTTTTGTAGTAGGTGTTTGATTTTATTATTGGTTAAATCACCGCTTTCAGAGCGGTAGGTAAGGTAAAGTTTTTTTTTCGTTCAGCCAAAATATGAAATTTCCGACCGCTAAGTCACGCGTCTTCCAACATTGATATAGCATAATATATTTAACTTGAAAAAATGTAAAATGATTTTGATGAAGTTTGAACCATTCGAAAAGTTGAACGAAAATATTGGTCAAAACTATACCGCATCAGGGAAATTTGTGGACTTACGTCATAAAAGTGTGTATTTTTGTTTGTCCTTCTTTAACGTGGCAGCTGTGCTACAGATTAAGGAACCTGATGTTTTGTACAGAGAGTGTAATTTTTAATTTTAAAGTGCTATTTTTATCTGGGCATAATATAACATGAAGCGCGCATGGCCCGGCGGTTAGTGTAGAACGCAAACGATCTATGCAACTAAGGCAAACGGGCACGGTCGGGTGTGAGATGGGTGACCGCTAGTAGCAAAATATTTCATGCGCATTTCCATGCTTCGGAGGGCACGTTAGGCTGAACCGACTGACGGCTGTCGGTCCCGGTTGTTGTCGATAGATAACAGTCGTTAAACCTTGTCGGAGGCCTTATGGGCGGTTTGAAAACATCTGACAGCGGGTTGGCCAATAACCCGCATCTCCACCAACCCGCATTGGAGCAGCGTGGTGGAGTAAGCTCCAGGCCTCCCCAATAATGGGGAGAGACTCGTGCCCAGCAGTGGGACGCTAAAGGGTTGTAGCCAATATAACATGCTTATGCAGCGCCGTATCTAGGGGCTTTAGCCGATATAAAGCTTTTTGTGCCCATGGGAAACGGGCGGAGCCGCGATAGAAACATTCATACAAATAAGTACATCCATATTCGTTCACAATCCTTATAAAAATATCGCGTGTAAAAAAACTTGTTCCAAAAATATTATTACATTATAACCGGGGCAAATTCATAACTTCCTTTTTTAAGTCGACTGAAAACATGCAAAAATATTTATTTTAAAACGGTTCCACGTCGCGTATTTCTCCCAAAGGTACACGTAGACATAAAATATTTGCAATTGTAGTCTGCCCACGTACACCTGAATTACATCTTTGAAGTTCTTTGCTTGTTTATAAAACCTATAAAATAGGGTGTTGTATAGTTCCTTAGTTATTTGTACTTTATTTGTCTACAACGAGCACGATCTAGAAAAAGATTATTCAAATTCTAAAAAGATTTCCTTACCTAATATTCTCTATTTAAGAAAAACTCTAAAAATAAACAATAGAAATAGATTAGGTAATAAGCAGTCGGAAAATATTAGTTTAAAAAAAAACATTTGAATTCATCCATTGTGAACATAATTTTGAATTTGAATTATGAACATAAAGTAACTTCAGTACATTGGGGTTTTGGCGGGAAGACGAAAAATACATATTGTGCTCTTGTTTTATTTTTACTTTCTTGGTGTATTTTTGAGTTATATCGGATAAATTTGATGGCATTTTGTTCGATATAGGTTAATTAAAGTGCACGAGTGTTGTGAATTAAAATAACAGTGCGAAAATGTGTTTTTTCGGCTTGCCTCCAAAATTCCATTGGTCACGTTCTGGTAAAGAAGCCATCGCTTTACTTGAATGTCTGACTGACTTGACTGACTGATTACTGACGACTTACTGACTTTACCTATTATTACTCGTCGAGTTTCACCGAAACTGGCAAAAAAGTGATGCAAAAATTATACTTGATGCCGGCAATATGCAGAGTTTGCGATGCCATAATTGAAGAAAAAAAAAACTTCAGTAAGTACATTTATTACATGAAGGAGGGACACAACAGATTGAAAATTATATCCACTATTTTCGCCACTTTTATCGATTGAATTTTTTTAAAGTTTGTTTTGTATTATATTAGCACCTTGTTATATAATTGAAACACATTCTAAAACTGGATCTCATATATCCTATTGCAGTCTGCTCACGTACACCTGAATTACTTCTGTGCTTGTTTACAGTCTAGAAAATAGTGTGTGTATAGTTCCCGTAGAAATTTATCTGTATTTTATTTGTCTCGTAGTAGCAGCTTGCGATACTATGTACGACCTTGCGAATTATACGACGATTTATAAATTGCTGTTATTGATCTGTGGTGATTTTAACACGCTTATATAAGTTTCACCTGTATGTTTGTTTGTAACTGTGAGTTTGTGAACTTGTTTGTAACTCTCCTTTGGACTCGATTTTTACCCACTTTTAACGGACAGATTTAATTCAAACTTTGGACACTTCTCAAGAATCGATGGTAATACAATAATTTTATAAGTTTATCTTATTCTGAAAACGTTTTTAACAATAAATTTAACTAAAAAATGAAACATAAAAATATAATAAACATAAAAAATAAAATATAATATACGACTCTTTGTTCTTAGAATATTATTATTTGTTTTTTTCTTATTGTTAAATTAAAACATTCAATTATAAGGATCCTTAAATTACGCATAAACTACCTACGTAGTAGATAAGACGTATTATAAAAAATATAGTTAAAACAAACTAAAAAACACGCGAATTCTGAAGAGAATTATGGCTGGCAGTTGAAGCGCGAATGGCCCGGCGGCTAGCGTAGAACGCAAGCGATCTATGTAGCTAAGCCAAACGGGCGACGTCGGGTGTGCGATGGATCACTAGTGGCAAGAAATGTCATGTGCGTTTCCGTTTTTCGGTTAAACCATGTCAGAGGTCTTATGGTCGTTTGAAAACATCCGACAGCGGGTTGGCCACTAACCCGTGTCTCCACAAACCTGCAATGAAGCAGCGTGATGAAGTAAGCTCCAGGTCTCACCAATAATGGCAAGAGACCCTTGCCCAGCAGTGGGACGCAATAAGTGTTGCAGCGAAGTTGAACATCGGTGAATTTCAAATTTGGAGTTCACTAAAGTGATTTAGAGTGTTTTTTGTAATGTACTGATGATAGTACCTATCAGATTTGTAGAAAAGTAAGAGAGATTTAAATTACAATAATTTTAATTACGTACGTACATACCTATATATACACAATACACATATAGACACGAGTTTCAAGTTCAACACTTACAATCATGGACAAACAACTTTACTAAAATAAAAAATATGAATATTTTGTGCTTTTTTAGGTTTATATACCTTATTTGAAAGTAATGATTGGAATCACTAAGCGAAAACTTAAAGGATCATTATTTTCGATCAAAAAAGAAAAAAAACCGGCCAAGTGCGAGTCGGACTCACGCACGAAGGGTCCCGTACCATTATCTATAAAAAATCACGTTTATTTTATGGGAGCCCCCTTAAATATTTATTTCATTCTAAAACTCTATTCTTTTGATGAAAAAAAAATTTTTTTTTGAGTTTCAGTTCTAAGTGGTGAACCCTCAAAATTTATTGCTTATTTCTATTTTTGTGTGAAAATCTTAATGTGGTTCACAGAATACATGTACGTACCGAGTTTCAACAGTATAGTTCTTATAGTTTCGGAAAAAAGTGGCTGTGACATACGAACGGACAGACAGACATCACGAATCCATAAGGGTCCCGTTTTTTGCCATTTGGCTGCGGAATCCTAAAAACCTGCCTAATTGTTTACTTCTTCTACGTAAAATTAGGAAAGTTAAGTTGGGTTTTTAAAAATCGAAAATAGCTTTTTGCCTTCTTGACTCATTATTTGTTCCTTTTCCAAGTTAAAAAGCTTATTCTATCGGATCTGAAACACTCCATACGGCTTATTTACTGTAACTCTAAGGGACTTAGGGTGAAATCCCTTAAATTGGGCGCAGGTTCACCTGACCGGCCGAACACGCACAAATTTATCCCTTGTGATGAACAAAAAACGCTTAAGCCTACGTCCCTACGAAAAGTTAAACATCCAAGCTCCGTATATTGGTACCGGTATTAACAAAGATTATTTTGCTTTTTAGAGAGTTTAAACCCTTTGAATTTGGCTTCTGATATCTACATACATTTTATAGGTAAGAACTGTAGGTATTTAAATTATAGTGTAACGATTAAATAGTAAACGTATTCTTTACTAATGAATTTCTAAATTAACTAAACTAAATTAATTAATGTATAATGTTTTTAAAAATATTTAATGTATAAAGTTTTGTTTGTTAAAGGGAGAGCAGCGATGGCCGAGTGGTATAAATCCGCGGTCTTCGACGCGATCGATCCCGGGGTCAAACCCGCCTCGGCGCGCACCTCTGACATAGAAATTTGTAATGTGCGCATTTATCGCTGCTTCACGGCGATGGAAAATATCGTGATATTTAATTGATTACGATGTTCTCCATCGCCGTGCATGCCTGAGAGGAATTCATAATTTCTCGAAAGCATGACGTCCACCAATCCGCACTTGGCTAGCGTGGTGCTCTCACTTGTGAGAGGAGACCTTTGCCCAGCAGTGGGACATAAAAAAAAGGTTGAAAAAAAAATGTTTTTGATTTTTAATATTTGGATGCCGTATAATGGTACGATAAGCGCACTTGAATTTCCATATGTAATGTATAACCTTATTGCCAAATAAAATATTGATTGATTACTACCGCAGCTAATGCCTCTATCGAGGTAATAAACGTACCTTTAAATAAAAAGTGAAAATTTCTATGATAACTATTCGTAACACTCAAGGGGCACCGAAGGTTTAACGTGCCCTCCGGAGCACGGAAACGCGCATGATATTTTTTGCCACTAGCGGCCACCTATCTTACACCCGACCGCTCCCGTTTGACTTAGTAGCATGCATGTAGATCGCTTGCGGTCTATGCTAACCGCCGGGCCATGCGTATTAATTATACTCAAGTGTAATTGGGGATAAACCCGTGCCCAGCAGTGGGATGCTAAAAAGCTTGCAGTCAAGCCAAGCTTGCGTCAAAAGAATAAATCGAAACCTCAATCAAATTAACAAAGAGGGATTCTAAATAATATTTATCTTCCTAAATCTTTCTGCGGCTACTTTATAAACGAATATTAATTTTCCGGTATTCTCCCGGTATCTAGTTCTGAGTATCAAGTAGTACGTATTTAACTATGAAATCTATAATATTTCTATTTTTAAGCGTTTTTCTTTGCATAGTAAGTAGGTTATATAAATAAATCTATTAACAAATACGTAGCCCGAGCAATCATAAAGCAAATGAACCTCCATCTTTGTTTATCTTCCATAACTCATTACGATTCTCAGCTCGTAATAATTCACTAATTGTCGATGCGCCGGTGGTCGTAATATGGAGTATACATCTCGAGTAAATCCCCCTATACATTTTTATTGGCCGCTCTACCTTCCGGTTGGACGTGACCGGATTTTCATTGGTAAGGCCACGTTTGCAAGAGGCAGCTAAAACGCTCGAAAATATCGAAAAATTTGACGCTGGATCGATAGTTTTATATTTTCATTATTAAATGAAGTAGCCGTGTGGTGTCCGGCATTAGAATAGCACCAATCCGATTCTTCCCAGGAGGTCGTAAGAGACGACCAAGGGACAAATTCTAGGAGATGGGAAGCAGCGTCTTCCTGAGTAACGAATCATCTACTGCGGTCACCAACCCGCAATGCCAAGCGTGGTGACTATGGCAAGAAACCCCCTATCGTTAGAGGAGGCCTACGTCCAGCAGAGGAATACAAAAAGCTGAAAAGAAGAAAGAATAAATGAAGTAGCAGACGAACATGTAGGCTATATTAAGAGCAGGTCATGGCAGCCCATGGACAATGGACATCTACACTACCATTGCACCTACAAAAAAATAATAAGTTATTGAGATGTTGACCCTCCTACTGAGCCCTGCTCTATGCTAACGATATCAGCACAGTCAAAAAAAGACAGACTACTTATCACATTTTATTGACCAACTTTCGAAAGTTTACTTACCTATAAATTATATTTACTAACAGTTTTTAAAGATGTCAGATTATTTACTTTTTGTTAGCAAAGTGATTGTGATAATTTAGCTGAAATTATGAGACTTTAGTGATGTTATTCATTAAAAGAGCAATTTTAAACATGTAATGTAAACCGTTATTGTAGCCATACATATTCAATATTACAATATTATAATGAGAAGTTATTTGATAGTTTCAATATGACCAAAAAATACTCTAAAAACAAGTACCTACTTGCATGTGACAACGTCCCAGCGAGTTACTTGCTACTATTTTCTACTATATTGAGAGAAACAGATCTCTAGAAACTAGCAGCAAGAAAAAACTGCTCCGTGCATAAATATCCTTAAAAGCCTGTGGTCAGAACGATTTGTTTCCGATTTCAACGAGTCGCGCCGATTGCAGGTGGAGCCGTTACGCACCGCTACGTGCTCACTTATTGAACTTGTGTGTACGTTATGTGTTGATGTTATTTTCCGCCTGATTTATTTGATTTTGAGTAGTAATCGGCGGATTTCAGACTCACATGTGGCTACAAACAGCTAATCAGTTACCATGCAAACTACAGTAACTTTTTTTGGTGCCGAGAAGGAAACCTTCAGAATTGCGCTTGGGGAGGACTCCGGGATTTCCAGTAGAACGCACCGGTGTACACCGGTGTCACGCGCGGCACCCAGAATGGGCATATGTTCAGGAGAGCAGATGTCCTCTCTTGAACCTTCCTATTCCGGCGTCCTTCCCGGGGCGCTGTCTGGACGCATCGAGCTTCCACTCTCATCGCCCGTAATGCTGGAAGTCCCCTTTCTTACGACCAGGCAGGAGATACTGTAGCTCTATTCTTAATCCCGAAGCTACAGGGACTTACTAATACTAACCTAGACTAAATTATAAACCAAAAACAATAAAAACGTAACGAAGTTAACTAAAGTAATATAACCTATACATATGCACTGCTCAGTCAAAGCACTCAAAACGAATGGGAAAAACTAATCTAATTATGGCAATCGGACCATGAAATGATATCTGGCAGTGGGAAGTTCGCGCGTCCAAAGGGTTGGTCGTAAATTCGAAGCAGGTGCGCAATCCAACTTCTATCGGATGGAGTTATTGAATCCCTAATCCTCTTTTATTACTTGGCCGCAATAAAAGCTCGGATAGGTAATTGTTCTCAGTCGGGAACTCGGGTAATGGGGTATTAATTTCTCGCTGGATTTTTATCTGATGGATAAAGGAATAAGGCTAGACCACTTTGGTACCACTACTAGGCCCATTTCCTGTGATGGTGTCTTTATATTTTTAGTGAAAAGCCTGTATAAATTATCTCAGAAGTCACGCCTGTTAGGCTATTAGGCTATTTTATTATTATTTCATCAGGATCTCTATATCAAGCCATTAGGCTTATCTCAGCACATCAGCTCATCATTATAGTAATTTGAACAGCGATAACCGTGCGCTTAAGACACCGGTCTCATACGAGGAGGTAACTGGTAAAACGCTCTGCGAGCACCTCTGACTAAGAATTAGTTAGTGCGTGTTTATCACAATTCCATGTGAGGGAGCGAAGGAAACATTTACGATACTCTCCATCACCGTTTATCCATCTCCTTTAATCCTTATATAATATATCCCAATGTGTTGATTCGCATTCGAAAGGAAGAAAAAATTTAAACAATTCTAACTCCAAGACGTGATAATCCGAAATAAATAACTACGACTATGGGCACTTGTCATTATCCTTGGTGGTTGTTCCCACGTTGAGATCAAAACTAACAATGCATTCCATTTAACGTAATTCCATTTAACTTCAGTAAATCACGAATGTTATTAAAAAGATATAAGGTAAGATAAATCTGAGATGTCTGAGGAACAAAGTTGCGATCATGGAAAGGTAATGGAAGCTAAAAACTTTGATCTATCTGCAAAGTTGGATGCACTTCTGACCAAAAGCGTTGGTTCAGTGATTGGGATGAATTTAAAGTTAGCAGCATAAATCTATGGTGAAGATCTGAGCTGGTTGCTTTTATTATAAGATACGATTTTTACCATTGCATTCGTTGTTGTTGCATTATTAAGGCGGATGCTAAAAATATATTTATTACTAGCTGTGCCCGCGACTTCGTCCGCGTAGATAAAGACTTGTACAAAAGGCTTGATTAGGCTTGGATTATTTGTTCCTCCTCCTCCTTAGACGTTCACTCTTGACAGAGTGGTCGTGGCTGATGAGGTTGCAATTTCGTTCGTGACCGCTTGCCCTCCACTGTACCTTGGATTATTGTTACCTTTTATGAAATTGCATATTATGATACAAAAGTTCATATTATTATGTTGAGTAGATACATTCTTCCTGAGTCCTTACAATTCTTACTGTACTTCTCTTATAATACCGACTTTTCAGTCGTTATCATCAGTTTCTCTTTACAAATTAAACGTATTATAATAGCATGCTTTTAAAGTGTTTAGATAGTACTGCTGTGCCCGCGGAAAGTATCATTATAATTACCTAAATAATTTGTGCTGCAAATAATGCATAGATTCATTATCATTATGTGACTTAAATATATTGCAGAAAGGTGGTGAAATGTCTACGCTATGTCAGGCGTGGTTAGTAGTTGGGAGTCAAATTCTTGGTTGCTTACACGTTGGTTGCAATTGTCGTTAACATACTGTCGTTCATAGTTAATGGAGGTCTTTCGAGCGATAGCGAATAAAACTTGCGACAGCAGTTAGGCCACTAACAATGAAGACGTCATCAACCTGAATTGGAGCAGCGTGAGAGGATCAGGCCCTACGCGATTAAGAGTCAATTAGTTCTATTAACAACCCTTCACACAGCATCAGAAATAAATATATCGATTACTAATATTAATCTGGGCGTGACCACCATGCCGTGCTGCTGCCGTGACGACACCAGTGCCAGAACTGCGTATGTATGTAATAGCTCTTATTAAATTAACCACTGAAAACGTCTGCTCATTTCAATAAAAAAAATTATTTGTGCCTCGGCAATTGGTTATTCGTTTATTCGAAATCACTTTTTTTATAAGTAAACCGAACAAAGAGGCAGAAAAGCCGCGTGGTTAAGCGATCACTGTCGCCTATGGAAACGGGCAACCCCAGCGGAGCCACCCGAGCACTGCCGGCTTTCAAGAAGAGCTTTCTTTACAGCTTTCTTGAAGAACCCTATGTCAAAGTCCACTGGAAATGCCTCAGCTGGAAGGTTGTCCCATAACTTAAACATCCGTTCAAACATCAAAAGGAGCGTGCAAAGCGGCCTGTGGAACTTTAACCTTCGACTGGTGGTGTAATCATGATATGGTGACATAGTTATCATTTTGAAAAGATCACTCAGCATAGTAAAGTCGGTAGAACACTTTGATTTTTTTTACGTTTCACACTGATAGCCCCAGAGTACGGTAAATATACACTGGTACCATGAGACACACAGAGACAGAAATACAAACACTTAAACCGAGAACAGAAAATTAAACTCATCATTCAAATTTCTGCTTCGCCGGGAATCAAACTCGAGACCCTTCGATTGGCAGTCCGGCATGGTAACCATTGCGCCACGCGAGTCCAGGCGCGGTCGCAGCCTTCAATTGAGGGGGGGGGGGGGGTCGCCAAGAAATTTTGGTGGGGGGTCACTAAGAAATTTGGGGGAAGAGGTGTCTCAAATGAGTGAGGGATTTTGGGGGGGGTCATGTCCCCTATGACCCCCCCACTGGGACCGCGCCTGCGCGAGTCGATAATTATTATTGTCTATTACATAAGTTCTATACCAATAATATGTGGATGTAACCACCGCGCCGCGCCTCCATAATGCTCTACCACAATGAATTGTACTCATTGGCAGTCAGCGCCAGTTCCAAAGGTCTCTAAGTTGTTAATTTTTTTATTAGATATTTTATTAAGTAAATATACTCGTAATTAATTATTTGAAATAATCTCCACCAATCCACTTTGTAATAGCGTTATTGCGTAACAATGACATCTATCGTATAGCGTGTAAACTAAATTGTCGATATACCGAATTTGCAACAGATCACTAAATAGTTCTGAATATGAACATATGTAGCGGCGCGATATCTACAGCAACATGACCCGCGCCTCACATGAAATGCTGACCATGCAAGACGACGCAAGCAGCGAACATTGTAAACAATAGAGTACTACGTCACACGCGTCATACTGAACTGGCCAATCAGAAGACGTATCCTGAATCACGCTATCGAAGTTTCTTAGATTCTCAGTATATATACAAATTATCCGAAGTTAGCATTCGGACCGCGGTCCCCAGGCAGTAACATCGCCTGGCGGGAGATCTCCCCTTTTCCTCCACATTGGTGACCACCGTCGATTGAAGACGCCCTGCTGACCACATTTCAACGGTACCAGCACCTTCATCCTCGAAGTATCTGACGTCCTTCAGCAAGTACAAGGAGTCATGGAGTCAAGCCAGCAGCAACGAGCATAATGACCAGGTTCCACGAGCAGCCGCAAAGGCGTATTGGTTCCTTCATCCTGCAACGCTCAAGTTCGGCGATCCGCAGCACGCAGCAGAGGTTTCTGGGTTTCCCTCCCGTGGTTGCGCACGCATCGCATCATTCCGGCACACACGGCCGATGACGACACTGGCATACGAGAGTTACGACATCATCCCATAGTTGGAGGGGGAGTGATGTAGCGGCGCGATATCTACAGCAACATGACCCGCGCCTCACATGAAATGCTGACCATGCAAGACGACGCAAGCAGCGAACATTGTAAACAATAGAGTACTACGTCACACGCGTCATACTGAACTGGCCAATCAGAAGACGTATCCTGAATCACGCTATCGAAGTTTCTTAGATTCTCAGTATATATACAAATTATCCGAAGTTAGCATTCGGACCGCGGTCCCCAGGCAGTGACATCGCCTGGCGGGAGATCTCCCCTTTTCCTCCACACATAGATGTCGGCAGTAGTCTCGTTTTTTTAAGGTTTTGTACATTAATTTTGTATTGAGGATTTCTTTGAATATGTGGTGATATGAATGGTTTTTTTAAATATTTAGAGATGAAATCTAGCATAAGTGATTGAAAACTTGCTATCAGAATATTAAGAGATGTTAGTAATTATCCAAACTTGTGGTGTGACCGCTCGCATTAAATTTATTCTCTTACAAAAGTTACACACTTAAATTTAAAAACCCGCATTGGAGCAGCGTGGTTAACTAATCTCCAGGCCTCCCCAATAATGGGAAGCCCAGGAGAGGAGCGAGACGTTAAAAGGATGCAGCTTTAGTTTGTATCGGTAATGGTCGCTTCAGTCTTTAATTCAATTCTTGAAATTGACGTAACTTTTTTGTTTGTTAACCGATTTAAATAAAACAAACCGTAAATGTTAATCCAAAAAAATACCAATACTTCAGTGAAAACCGTATCCTTCTACGTTAAGCCGTTCCTGAGATTAGCGCGCACAAACGAACAGATAAACAGACAAACAGATAAACAGACAAACAGACAATAATTCTAAAAATCATTGTTTTGGGTTCTATTACGCTAATAAATAGCCCTAGTGACAATTTTTTTTAAATATCTTCAATGTACAGAAACCGACTTGTTACAGATTTATTATATGTATAGATTATAGGTAATTACACCTCACCACCACTTTATAAATCTGAAGCATTGATAAAACAGTAAATAAATATAAATAAATAACCCTTCACACTCATAGCCCCACAGTAGGCCCCACCCTATGTCGTGGGTACCATGGATATATACAAAGACAGAAACACAAACACCCAGATTGATAACAGAAATTTAAACTCACCATTCTTTCTGTTTCGCCGGGAATCGGGACCCCTCAATTGGCAGTCCGGCATGGCAACCATTGCGCCACGCGGGTCGTCATATTAAATAAAACAGTAAATAAAAGAATCAAAACTCAAAAAATGAATATTTAATAAATAGTACAATAATTATGACCTTTTTTAAAAGGCCATCATGCAAGCTACATATGGCACATACGAGTAGTATTAAAACTCGAGTAAGGCTGAGTCTCTCTTGCAGCCGTACAGTTTTGCTGCTTATGCGGATACCAACAGGCATTTAAATCTGGCCGGCAATCGCATATTTCAAATAAAACACAAATAAATTTTGAATCCAAGATGATTTATTTTCTGTAGAAATAACCTAACCTAATATCATTACACTAGATGTGCAGAACTTTCGAGTCCTAGATAAGTTGGCTCGAGGGAAGGTAATGAAAACTAAAAGTTTGATCTATCTGCGAAAGTTTGGATCCACTCGGATCTAAGGTGCTTTAGTTTCGGGCGCCCCTTGCACAGCTCGTGTCTTGATGCCAATCTGCTTAACAGAGTATGTTACTTGATTCCTGAATAGGTATTATATGGGGATTTTCGTTTTGGACACCAAATGTAGTTGCAGTTCCTTGCGGAAAAATCAGACGTAACGTTTATAATTGCATTTTTAATATACATACTTAGATTACAAATACCTACGTATAGAATGAGTGTCTTCATACAAGCGCGCTGTAAAAATTGAAGCACTAAATAGATTCCTACAGCTGTCACATCTGAGAAGCTTTTATTTTTATTTTGACCAAATTAAATATAAAATACTACAAAATATTGAAGCAATAAGAAAAGTTATTTTATTAGACTTCTTTTGTTTTTCGGCCCGGCGTTTGGTGCCATTAATGGCACCAATCAACATGCTTCAATTTGGGCGCGCGAACTTGGTTTCTTTTGTAATTCTAATTATTCTAAGTATACAATATAAAAGCCCAAATCCTAGGTAGGTAGCAAAGATTAAAACTGATTTGTAGTATTGAAACTACTCGAGGTATGAGCGACTTTTTCATAATAGGTGTAAAGGTTTTCAAATTATTTTTATTACAGTCTGGGAAATTCCATTATGTGTTTGAGGCTAAATACTCGTATTTACATTCACCAAAGTTTATGTTAAAACAACAGGATTTAACAACACTGTACTATATAACGAGTACATGGAATGAGATGTTAAAAATTATTACTGGAGTTTTAAACAGTCTTCTATATTATGGATTACAATATCATCAATTCAAAACAAGTAAAAATATTTTGTTTTAAGACCGTAAATAACCTTACCGGATCATCGGCTTTTGATGCTATAATACGCACCACAGGCATATGTATAATTATTATTTATTCTTATGCCACAGGGTCAATGAAAGAAAAAAAAAACCGGTGGAAAACCTATGAGTGTTACGTACGATTTCTTTTAAATTTTAATCCACTCCTCGCTCTCGGTCTCCCAACAAAAAATTGTTTTATTAAGATCAAAAAATTAATAGGCTATGAATGTGCCAAGTATCCCATAACTAAAACCCGAAATCCGTCTGTCCACAGTAATTCAAACGGCACAACAGCAAGCGTGACATGAATGCGATTTTTCTTTTTCCAATTGATTGCCCCGCGGCCATTTTTTCGTTTGTCCGCAAACGAGGACAGGTGAAGCCTGCGTTTGTCCATTATTTGCACAGAGGCAAAAAGAGGGTAGTTAGATTTTTCTAACGAGGAGAATAGAAAAATATGTAATTTTTTTGACTTTGGTCATCCATCAAATAGCTTAAACAAATATTCTTCATATCATTCATTCATTCATTAATTCTACGCTTTTGTTAAAATGATTTTTTTTGATACATATTTTTTATTAGGGTTCCATAGCCAAATGGCAAAAAACGGAACCCTTATGGATTCGTGATGTCTGTCTGTCCGTCCGTATGTCACAGCCACTTTTTTCCGAAACTATAGGAACTATACTGTTGAAACTCGGTACGTAGATGTATTCTGTGAACCACATGTTCACACAAAAATAGAAAAAAAGCAATTTAGAGGGTTCCCCATACTTAGAACTGAAACTCAAAATTTTTTTTTCATCAAACCCATGTGTGTGGGGTATCTATGGATAGGTCTACAAAAATTATATTGAGGTACCCCTCGGCTGTCAAGCGACCATCACATGGCCGATTTGGAAACGCTCTATCTGTCGGACGCCAGCTGCTGGTCGATCGTTGCCGCCTTATTTTACCGTAGAAATGACCGTTGAAACCTGTATCTATTCTGCTCTAACTTGCAAAACATACGGGGAATACGACAAAGATAGAATATACCACCACATGTCAAACAAATTCCTGCCGGAACATGAAAACGATTTAGTCTATTCGGAGCCATTGGTAATAAACGTGATTTTTTATAGATAATGGTACGGAACCCTTCGTGCGTGAGTCCGACTCGCACTTGGCCGGTTTTTTAATTTACTATAGAAAGATGCCCAATTGTGAGCACATGACTGCCGGAAAGCTAAGAGCTAAAAACTAAATTTTTGATGTCTCATGAGAAAGCTTTAAGAAATTTACCTCTATCTGGTCAATAATTTTTTTAGAAAGGAAGGAAAGTTTAACATTGATTTTTTACCTTACTTCACTAAAAATAATTACACTCTCTTAAAATATTAAAAGATCTTCTTTTTTGTTGAACAATGACGAATAGCTTGAAAGAATGCATATTTCCTCAGTTCTGCAATCTTGCTATTCTAAAGGTTATCAGATACCTTAGAGTGACGCGGCTGCCGCAATACCGTTAGTAGAGCATTTATTTAAACAAACATTATGATGAAGCCCTTCCCAATCACCGAAGGGCACTTGAAGACGAAGTTTTTTTGCCTTGCCTATTTAAGAGATGTATATTTTTTAACACAGAAGAAAATGATATTATACTCTTAAATGCAAGCAAAATCTCGAGTACGCGTAAGCCTCCTCTAACACTCTAATTGGAGTAATAAACGTTGCAAATTAAGTAATCGAAAAATTCAAATCGGAGTTTTGTAGTAGTAATACTTGAATTATTAAAGGACAGGGTACACTAAATTTTTGATGTCTCATGAGAAAGCTTTAAGAAATTTACCTCTATCTGGTCAATTATTTTTTTAGAAAGGAAGGAAAGTTTAACATTGATTTTTTACCTTACTTCACTAAAAATAATTACACTCTCTTAAAATATTAAAAGATCTTCTTTTTTGTTGAACAATGACGAATAGCTTGAAAGAATGCATATTTCCTCAGTTCTGCAATCTTGCTATTCTAAAGGTTATCAGATACCTTAGAGTGACGCGGCTGCCGCAATACCGTTAGTAGAGCATTTATTTAAACAAACATTATGATGAAGCCCTTCCCAATCACCGAAGGGCACTTGAAGACGAAGTTTTTTTGCCTTGCCTATTTAAGAGATGTATATTTTTTAACACAGAAGAAAATGATATTATACTCTTAAATGCAAGCAAAATCTCGAGTACGCGTAAGCCTCCTCTAACACTCTAATTGGAGTAATAAACGTTGCAAATTAAGTAATCGAAAAATTCAAATCGGAGTTTTGTAGTAGTAATACTTGAATTATTAAAGGACAGGGTACAGGTCTCCGGCTCAGGTGTTTCGATTCAAAGCCGAGTGTGCACCTTTCGACAGCGAAATTTGTTATGCGCGTATTATAATCGCTGGTTACGATGAGAGAGAGATTGTCATATTTAATTGCAATGTGCCCTAGAATTAGGTACACAGATTTCTTAAAGGAATAACTATATTCCAAACCACAATAAAATTGATCAGTGTGGTGGACATAAAAGTGAAAGAAAGTAGAAAGGGGTGAATTGTGCTCAGCAGTAAGTAAGATGTTGAAAAGGAGTCATTTTTTAATACTTTTTTAAAATTTTGGCGTGGAAAGGCTCGATTGCTTGATAATAGAATGGTAGTTCTCCGTACCTATCAACGGGGTATTAACTAGCCACCGCATTGCTCTACGACAGATACATACAATGCGATTCTCAAAGGAGAAATTTTTAATTAAAATCTAGTCCATTCAAGTTATTACACCGCTGGCTCGATTAAAACTTGAATGCAAGCGAACTTACCTATCCAGTCACTTAGTATTCTACTGATAATAATACTGAGAGCTTTTAAGTTACAGTTAAAAGTTAGGTTTCTTACATTTCAGCTAAAGAGAAACCTAATAGTGTAAAGACTGTGTTACCCCTTTTTTACCTGGCACCTTGGGAGAGGATTGTGTGGGATTTAGGTCGCACTAAAACCCCCTCGGTGGCCTGCATCTGCGCTTGGGGTGGACTCCAGGGTCTGCAGTGGAACGCACCGGTGAACTCCACGTAGGGCGCCCCGCACGGGCCCATCTTCGGGAGAGCAAATGTGCTCTTCTGCACTTTCAGACGCTTACGGCAGCATGCGGCCATGCACACACCGACGTCCTTCCCGAGGCCGCTGGCTGGATGACTCGAGCTCCCACTCTCACTCTTTTAGTCGTAACCCTTACTCGCGCTTGAAGCACGCATGGCCTAGCTGTGACTTAGAATGTAATAGATCTACACAGCTATGGAAAACGGGCGCGTTCGAGTGTGAGATGGGTGACCGCTAGTCGCAGTGGTGTCGGTTCCGGTTGTTATCCATAAATAACAGTCGTTAAACCTTGTGAGAGGCCTTAAGAGCAGTTTTAAAAACTACGACAGCTTGTTGGACACAAACCCGCATCTCCACTAATCCGCATTGGAGCATTTGGAGCGGCGTGGTGGAGTGGGTTCCAAGCTTCCTCAATAATAGGAAAAGACTCATGTCCAGCAGTGGGACGTAAAAAGGATTTGAAGCTGACTTCAAATCTACAGAGCATGAAATACAAATCAGTAATCTTAATAAACTCGAAATCTTTTAATCGGGAAGCTCCTCAGCGCAAGTAATTTGGCAACACGAAACACCAAAATCGTTCTTGTCACGCCGGCAGACAGGTTTTTAATTAACAAAACCCAAACAATTTCAGACGGAAAAAGTGTAAAAATTCAGACCCTTAACGAGTTTACCGAAGGAACGTGTACAAATGAGACGCTTGCCTGACTACTATACAGTATGAGAGTAGCTATAAACTTATTAAGTTTTATCAACCCTTTTTTGTTTTTTTTTTTCAACCTTTTTTATGTCCCACTGCTGGGTACAGGTCTCCTCACAAGTGAGAGGGATTTAGGCCATAGTCCACCACGCTGGCCAAGTGCGGATTGGTGGATGTGATGCTTTCGAGAAATTATGAATTTCTCTCAGGCATGCACGGCGATGGAGAACATCGTAATCAATCAAATATCACGATATTTTCCATCACCGTGGAGCAGCGATAAATTCGCACATTACAAATTTCTTTGTCAGAGGTGCGCGCCGAGGATTTGAACCCGGGATCTGTCGCGTCAGAGACCGCGGATTTTTACCACTCGGCTTAAGAAATTTTTTAATACAGTTGCTCAAAAAGTGGCGTATTGCAGGGACGTATAGCGTTCGGGAAGTGGGCCATTACACACTCGTGCGTTTTCTTTACCTTTTCCGAACTCGTGCGTTCTCTTTCCCAACTGTCAAAATAATGTCTATTAAAAAAAAACAACCACGAAGTTTTAGAAGTTTTTATGATTCATGCAAATATTTCTAAAAAGAAGCTACTAATTTGTTTCAATATCAGATTTAATGATTTGATTCAATGAGTTAGGTTAGGTTTTATTTCATTTCATCTCATTAACATTTTCATTTCATATCAATAAAAAAAATTCTACTGAAGACTTGGCTGTATGGGCATAGTTCCCTTTTGCCTACCCAGAATGGGTGAAGAAAACAAAAAATATCTCTGCTTATAGGTATTCTTTTACGGCTTGGAGTTTTGGCGGGAAGTCTGAAGGGACAAGTTGTGCTGTTGTTTTATTTTCATTTTCTTGGTGTATTTTTGAGTTACTTATAACGGATAAAGTTATGGCGTTTTTTTAGATATAGGTTAAAAACAGTGCACGAGTGTTGTGAAATAGAATAACAGTGCGAAAACATGTTTTTTCGGCTTGCCTCCAAAACTCCTTCGGACATGTTCTCGTAAAGTAGCCATCGCTTTACTTGAACATCTGACTGACTAGACTGACTGATACCTGACGACTTACTGTTTTATATAGAATAATAGATGCAGAAATTATACTTGACACTGGCAATATGCACAGAGCGCGATGCCATTATTTAATATTGAAACGAAAATATTGAATGGCTGCAAGGATTTTATCCAATGCCGTAAAATTTAAAAAAAACTTTTACTGCTGGCGCCATTTTTCAAAAATGTTCTTTGCGAGTTTTTATTATTTTATAAATTGCTTCATTTTTTCGCAACTGTATTAAAAAAAGTTGTTCAGTACACGTGCGGAACCGTCATTGGAAGGAGTTCAGACTGTCAACCCTCACCTTCGGCTGCGCCTCGGCTCGGGTAGACATTTGTCGGAACTCCTTGCAATGACAGCCTTTCCGCACTTGTAATGAAATATACTATATAAACAAAATGCAATTGATTTGCATAGATAAGATTTAACCTTATTCAGGCATGTTAAAACGCGACCAAGTTCCAGGGCACCGCGCTCACTGTCGGTCAAAGTGTCCATATCTTGGGAGTTGACATTACGAGTAAAGTGCAGTATCGGAGTTACTTGGAGTACAAGCCCAAATTTGCATCCAAAAAGCTTGATGTCCTCAACAGGGCGAGACAGTGCTTCACTGCGGGGCAAATCCTGACGCTGTATAAGGCCTAGGTCAGACCCCACACGGAGTACTGAAGTACATCTCTGGGCCGGAGAAAATAAAGCAAATATAAGACTTTTTGAAAACTTTTTCCATTTGTTTTATTTTACACACATCATTGGAATAACTGTAAATGACCCAATCTTCGTTAATAATAAAAATATAAAGCAACGAAATAAAAACTGTCGGATGTATTTGTCTTGCCTTATCTGCGCATTGTGTTAAAATTATGATTTTATTTTTTTAAAGATGATTCTTTTTATAACCTGGTCCAATGTCTTTAGAATTACATCACTTTCTTCTAAACCTTATCTATCACTACACTGTGCTACAAAACTAAACAACCTGTAACGCTCTAGTGAACTCCAAATTCCAAGCTGAAAGTTCACAAACGTTCACAAGCCATGAATCACTTTGTACCGAGTTCAAGACGGAGTTTAAAGATAATGTAACACAAAGACTAACAATAACTATAACGACTACAACTACTAACATAACATGACCAAATAACTATGTTCTAGTGTAAGAGCCCAGAATGTCTGTATAATAGCAATCTTATCGATTTGCTTCAAAACATGTCAGATAAAATTTTCACATTTCCTAAAACTGAATGTGTAATTTAAATGTACATCGTGTTCATTAGGAAATACAAATTTTACTCAATGCTTCTACAGCTTCTGTAAAATAATAATCCTCAAATAAAGTATTTGTTTTAAGAGCTTAGGTCTGAAGTTATTGACAATTTGGCCGCAATCCTTTTTGCGTCTCACTGCTGTGCACGGGTCTCTCCCCATTATTGGGGAAGCCTGGAGCTTACTTAACCACTCTGCTCTAATGCGGGTTGGTGGAGATGCGAGTTAGTGGCCAACCCAGTGTCGGATGTTTTCAAATCACCCATAAGGCCTTCGACAAGGTTTAACATTTGTAATCTATCGACAACAACCGGGACCGACGGCTTAACGTGCCCTCCGAAGCACGAAAATGCGCAAGAAATGTTTTTGCTACTAGCGGTCACCCATCTCACATCCGACCGCGCCCGTTTGGCTTAGTTGCATAGATCGTTTGCATTCTACGCAAACCGCCGAGCCATGCGCGCATCATTTAAGTTTGACCATTTAAGTTTTATTAACTTACTCGTAATTGGTTTGTGTTGTGTGAATTAAGCTTTATCTGTGAGATGTTGCCACAGTGCTGAGATAGTGCGTAGTGAGATATTGCATAGTTCAAGTTGAATGTAGACTTGTTGTTAAGGTTACCGTAGTTGTTATTAAGAAAATGTTAAGTAATTGTCAATTTGATAGAATTTTTGATCTATTGAAACATAGACCAATAATCCTCAATAATAATAAGAATCTGTACGTAAGTACATTATTCTTAGTCTAAGTATTGAAAGCTAAGAGCATCAAGATATGACAGGTATGACACCCGTCAGTGAGTCAGTAACTTTGATGTTCTAAGATTGAAAGATAATGCAACGTTGCTAGCTCAGATAAAGGCTAGTACATATTTATAAGGTAAATCGAAAGAAGCATCTTGTTTATTTGAAAATAAAATAAAACTAAAAAAATATAATTGATAATTGTGCCCATAATGAAACATGTCCATTTTAATGGTCTAAGTAATATACCAAAACATGTCCATTATAATGGTCTAAGTAATATACCAAAATTAAAGTATATCCTCACGAACATAAGTATAAGTGACAGCCGAATCTATACTACATTTTTATCGAACAAGAAAAGGAAAAATAACTGATAAGGTAGAAGTAACAATTGATATAATAATCAAGCAACAAAATTAAATATATTCATAGAATAGTCTAAGAAATTCTTCAAAGTGAGGAAGGCTAGGGGGCCTGCAAGCCGAATTCCAAAACTAATTGTTAAAAAAGTAGTTTTGGAAGTAGAACTACAAATTATAGGTGGTAGAACTTTAATGGTTCAACCGGGGCAGTGCCTTTTTTTCTTTTTTGGTATCGGGGGAGAAACCTTCAAAAGGTAACCGGCACCTTGAGTGAGGATAACGGGTGATGTGGGATTTGTACCGCACTAAAATCCCCTCGGTGGCCTGCATCTGCGCTTGTGAAAGATTCCGGGATCTAAAGTGGAACGCACCGGTGTCCTCCACGCGGGACGTCTCAGAACGGGTCCATCTTCGGGAGTGTTCTCACATCTGCTGATGTGTGATCCTGTACCTTCCGATGTATACGGCGACATGCGGCAACGCACACACCGCCTTTCCCGGGGCTGCTGGCTGGACGAATCGAGCTCCCACTCTCACCACCTGCATCCTCGAAAGCCCGCTTTTAGCCGTATCTTACAATCGGACAGGAGATACCGTGCTCTATTCTCAAACCCGAAGCTACAGGGACTAACCGGGAATGTACCACCGCTACACTCACTTCTGCCATGAAGCAATTCTATTGTAAAGGTGTTGGTCAGTTAACACCATGTGAACTGCATGCTCGCCTGCTACTCCATTCAAATAAAAAAAAAGATGTGAAACGTCTTGTAAGTAGGATGGGTGGCCATTCAACCACATCTGGTGCGGATGACTATTTACTTAATTAACATTTATTTTCATTTAACTCAAAAAATCAAAATATCAATTTCAAGTTGCCTCAACTCGTCGCCACGGCAAACGTCACCACAAGGCAAGCGTCGCCACACCAACAATCCGGTTTACCCACGCCTATAGATGTCACATCAAAAAGAAACAATAAAATTGTATCATAATCGTGGCCTAGTAGCTTTGTCCAGGCGTATGTATGTATTGTTATGTTCTGTGCTAGTAAAGAGCAAAATAGATCCATTTCTGGGATACTTACTTTAAAAAAAATAACTAGGTACTTTAACTATTTATTTTTTCAATAAAGTTAATCAGTTATCCTGTATTTCAGTGGAAAGCTACATGAGACGACAACAGTCTGTATAAAAGACGTCAGGTAAGATTCACGCTATTATTATTATACGCAATTCTTCGCTGAGCAGCGATGGCCGAGTGGTATAAAACCGCGGTCCTCGACGCGACCGATCCCAGGTTGAAATCCTCGGCGCGCATCTCTGACATAGAAATTTGTAATGTGCGAATTTATCGCCGCTGTGATGGAAAATATCGTGATATTTCATTGATTACGATGTTCGCCATCGCCGTGCATGCCTGAGAGAAATTCATAATTTCTCAAAAGCATGACGTCCACCAATCCGTACTTAGCCAGCGTGGTGGACTATGGCCTAAATCCCTCTCAATTGTGAGAAGGAGACCTGTACCCAGCAGTGGGACATAAAAAAGATTGAAAAAAAAAAGACGCTTATTATTTACTATTTGACTTCACGTGGCTACATGCAGACAAGCATCATAATCCATTTAATTAAATAAAATCAACTCATTACAAAAAGGCCACAAAAAGAATTCCCCTTACATGAGATAACATAACGATACTTGGTGTTCGTATAAACAATTATTCGTCTTTGCCTTTTTACACACACACCAACATCGTGTCACACGAGTAGCAGCTACCTTTGTTTCATTTCCTGATGCTCCTGATTTTTTTTTCTAACAAGTCGATAGTAGCTTAAGTATAGAGAAGGCTTTTATATTTGTGAATTAATGTTTCATTATTATTACTACAGCACCGGTTTATGTTACAAGTTGGTAATAGATATTAATGACAGATTAATGGTTTCACTTCGAAGAAACGATTTTACACAATGATGAAACAATTTTTAAGTTTTGTTGTAAAATGGTATGTGCATAAGCTAGTGCTAATAATAGCTACTGTTTTTAAGGGATAATGTATGCCTTAATTCGGGTTATTTCAATTAACTTTTCAATATTTTTGGAAGATAATCCTTATTCATGTATTGGAGTTAATATGTTGAAAGTTTCAGATATATGTATATTGTAAGATATTTAGCAGAGTCTCCACCAACCCACATTTAGATAATGTGGTAAATTAAGTAGACCTTTTCAAATAGCAAACCTTTTCAATTATGGGAAAGATATGTGCCCTTATTTAATGAGTTGAAAAGGGTTGTAGTCATTAATCAGAGAAGATACTATTATATTTATAGAAGGAGGTAAACAGATATTTATTTAATGCTAAGAAAATATTTAGCTAATTATTAGATAAAATAGCGATTTGTACTCCCTTTAGTTCTCGTATACAGCTCTCTCGACAAAAGCCTTCTCCATACAAGCGAGTACATTTCGTTATTAGGTAGAACGCTGGATTTCAATAAAGCGTTCGACCTTTTGTTACGTGTGCTGCCAATATTTGAGCGCTCGGCCGATATTAAAAGATTCATTTCAGATGAGTACTGTTCATCTACAGACGAACTTAGCTTATATGACAAAAGCAAAATAGTGGAAGTGGGGCAAAGACAGTAGAAGACGAATATCTGGTAGTAGTAACCGTAAATTAAAAGATATATTAAAACAAAACTGTTTCTTTAAGATTGCAGATGATATTGTTATATCTATGCCAATAATATAAAGCTGAGTTTGTTTGTTTCTTTGAACGCGCTAATCTCAGGAACTACTGGTTGGAATTCAAAAATCATTATTGTGTTGAATAATCCATTTATTGAGGAAGGCTATAGGGGCAAAAAACTAAAGTTAACGCGGACGATGTCACGAAGGGCCGCTAGTCCTCCTAGTAATATACAAGTATCCAAGTGAAAATTAAGCTTATAAACAGAAAAAATAAAACTTATACAAAAAAAAAAATACTTTCACATGTAGAAGGTGTTGTAGTTTGTAGAACTTAACTGATTCGAACAAGGAAATATCATCGCTGGGCCCACTTCAATTCTATTGTGTTTTAGTGGACCTTATAACACCACGTGTAGGCCACGTCTGCTATAATATTCAAATAAAATGTTGTTTGTTCATGTGCAAGTCGGACTCGCGCAAGTAGGGTTCTCTAAAAACATGTTTATTGTATGCGGGTCCCTTAAATATTTATTTTATTCTATTTTTTAGCATATTTTGTTGTTATAGCGACAACCATACATTAATTGTATATACAGTCAAAGTCATAATAAATCTATGGCGGCAACTGAAATACATCAACTGTGAAAATTTCTAATGTCTAGCCCTCACGGTTCATGAGATACAGTTTGATGACAGACAGACGGACAGCGGAGGCTTAGTAATAGGGTCCCATTGGCGTTTGGGTACGGAACCCTAAAAAACAATAATTTTATATGGTGTCTATGTAAAACCTCACTTATGTCGTCTGTTTATTTATTTATTTATTTATTTATTTATTTATTTATTTATTTATTGTTTATTAGAACGGTACATAACCAATTACACTAACAAACACAGAATTAGGTAAATACAAAGTAAAATTATAAACAAAAATAGAATAAAGTAAAAAATAATAATCATAAATTTCAAAACAAAAATCATAAGCAATAATCGTAAATTACAGGATAATAGATAATCACAAAATAATTAATCTACATAAGACACAATATCAATGCGATTCGCTGAATTTTAGACAGTAAGCCATAATGTCCTTCCACGAATCGGCAAACATGTCAAAATTAGGAAAAGTTTCCAAGAGAGCACTGAGATTCGAGAGTGTACGCGGTATAGGTGAATTAGAATACGCGCAGGTTCGCGTAGAGGGTAAAACAAGCAATTTGTTTCTTCGGCGACCGGAAAAATTGCGCGGTGCGTACAAATTTATCAGCTTGTTGTGTAGCTCTGGAGCATCTACTAAGCCTCGCAGGATCTTAAACAGTGTTATCAGCTGATCGTAATTTCTTCTGCACTCCAATGAGTTGTAGCTGAGGCACCCCAAGAGGAACGCTGTCGGGTACATGAAGGGGTAATATCCATAATTACGTTTATAAAGGTATCTGAGAAACGCTTTTTGTACCTTTTCTAGAATTAAAATGTACTTGGTAATGGCTTTAACGTCTCATCAGACGGGTATTTCTTCCAGGCCGTATGAAGTTTGCGTTTACGTTTAATGTCACGAATGATTTCAAAAGTGAACCAGACTGGATATCGATGACCATCGTTATTCCTACGACGTTTTTTTGGGTATACACGCATCAAACAAATCATATACTATGCCATAAAAGCATTGTACTGCTTGAGAGACGTCATCCGTTTCTAGGACCTTATCCCATGACGTGTAGGAAAATAAATGATTTAGTGTGATGTAGTCACACTTCCTAAAGTTCCAATCATGCTCTCGGTTGATGTTACTACAGGGAATGATTTCTGAATCACGAGATGCTTTAACCTTCAGAGTAATATCTAAAGCTGGGTGATAAGCATCGATGGGCACAATTCCCTCTGTGATATTGACGACAACATCTCGTATCGCAGTGCTCTCCCGTATCAATACAATATCAAGTTTACTTCCATGATAATTAAGTATATTATTGTTATCAACGAAATTACAAATAGATAAGAAAAAACCATAATAATTTTTAATGTTCAGTGATGCACTATTTAAATTTATATCACCAAGTATTATTACTTCTCCAGTTAACGTATTGATAGCATTTTCCACACTACAAAACCATGTCATATAGTCTTGATCACTAGCACTAGGTTTTATGTAAACGACACAAATATGGTACGATCGGTTGCCGCATGTAGCATCAGCCCAAAGGTCTTCACCGGACATGGTCTCAAGATCACGCCGCCGCCGAAGCATAATATTATTGCGCGCTGAAAGTAAAACTCCACCGCAAGGTGTAAGCCTATCACGGCGAAGGACTGACCAGTTTTCATTAATCAGTTCTGGATCACCCACGGAGTCGTCCAAGAATGTTTCAGTCGCAGCGATCATTGCGTGTTCTATAACCTCTAAGGAGTTTCGCCAAGTTTTTAACTTTGTTTTAAGACCGCGGACATTCTGATAGTATATATTAATGACCGTACTAATAGGCCTCTGAGTTGTTACGAAAGGGCTGCTCGTTTTGTGCGTTCACCTGCGATTTCCCGGATTTTTTAAAGTTAATCCAAGTTTTGATTCTTGCATTCACAGGCCAAACATTTACCGAATAACAGGTTATACTCGGGTTTTATGCAGTGTTATATTTATTAACCAACAAATAAATTAACAATTAACAGAAAGTTGTTAAAAATGGGCTTTAGAGACCGCCTTGGAAGGGACAAAAAAGACAGGCGTAGTTAAAGTCCTGTTAATTCTCTTTGTGGAATATTTGATATTATTTTATTGATTTGATAGATCTATGCATTATAATATAAAATTAAAAAGAAATATATATATATATTTTGGAGAATTTCTAAAGAAATATAACAACAAAAAGAGATACTATTTTTGTTAAGCTCATCTACCATTTCAAAGATAAACATGGAAAATGTAACAATTAGAAAGCCAAGAAGATGTAGTTCTCTTCAAAACGTCTCTGTTTCATCATCGTCACTACTAGATAATACGATCACGAGCTTGCCGAACACATCCATTGGAGAAGACATATGTACTAAAGATTTAAATGAGAAAATTAATGCACTTACCGAAGAACTGAATATAGCAAATATAGAAATAGAAAATCTCAGCCTTGAAAACACAAATCTTAAGAAGGAATTAGATCGATGCAATAAAGTTATTGAGATGTACAAAAACATTGAATCGCAACCCGTGAATAGCTTTACACCTCTGACCCGGAAAAATAAGAACAAAGGCAGAAAGATGAGAAATAGCATGAGCGTTACCAACACTCCTTCTCAGGTGTTTCTCAGCCAAATGCAGTCTGAAACATCAGTAACTACTGAACCATCTCCGGTGAAGGTATCGCTAAATTCTGGCCAAAATAATGACAATTTAACTATGAGTCAACCAGAACAGAGTGAGAGAGTAAGCATAACTAGCACCTTAGCTACAAACTTACAGAAAACGACGACATCTGACCCCGAACAAACTAGCACTTATTCGATACCTACTAAAATCAACAGTAACCAAAAAACCGAAAATAAAAAGAAAGTAATAGTTCTAGCCGACCATCAAGGAAGAGGAATTCAGCTTATGCTACAAAAACTACTAGGAGAAGATAGCGTGATGTGCTTATGGAAGCCAGGAGCACCATTGTCAGAAATACTTAACTCTCCAAACAAAGACCTCGCGAATCTTGGCAAACAAGACCACATCATTATAATTGGGGGAACAAATGATAGAGATCCCTTAAAATTCCAATTAAGTATTAATAACTGGCTCCAATGTTTCAACAACACTAATATTACATTATGTGAAATTCCCTATAATGCCTACCTATATGTAAAAAAGTTGAACTATGAATTAAAATTTGCTGCTTCTAGACATCAAAATGCATACTTTTTGGATCTAGAGTATTCACGTAATATAACGAGGGGTAGTTTTTACACTAGATCCTTGTGTAGATTTTTGCTCAGAAACATCTTGCACATCAGTTACAAGATAAATTATCTTACATTTCAAGGAAGAAATCGTTTAGTAAAAAATATAGTATGTACATTGGACAAATGCGTGCAGACTGACTTGATATTGTCAGATTATATTATTAACACAAACACGACTGCTCAATCAAATAAATCTCTGGACAATAATTCGATCAGCAGAGAAAACCACACCAAAAATAATCTTTTTTCTCTAAAATTTTTGAAAAGGCAATGTCTTTAAGGTTACTTAACTTTTTGATAGGTATAAAGTCATAACAGAGGAACAAAACGGTTTTAGAAAATCCAAAAGCACAACACTGGCTACTTTTAATCTGGTTAGATTGATTACTGACAGCCTAGATAAGAAGATACCAATATCTGTTGTGCTACTAGATATGACAAAAGCCTTTGATTTTGTTTGTCATCCTACTTTATTGACTAAACTGTACAGATATGGTATAAGAGGCCCAGCTTACAATTGGATTAAAACTTACCTAGAAAACAGATTGCAATTCGTGGAAACAACAAGATACTCTGAAAATAGCAAAACAATTGAAACATATACATCTGACTACCAAATAAACCACTATGGCGTACCTCAAGGAAGTATTTTGGGGCCCCTTTTGTTCCTTATATATATAAATGACTTGCCTAATGCTGTCCCTTAAAGATGTATTCTCTATGCTGATGATACTTCGATAATAGTTCAAGGCAACAACATCCATACCTATGAAAAAGACGTGAATGAAGCTCTCCACAAAACTATTGACTGGTTAACAAAAAACAATCTCAAAGCAAATCTACAAAAAACCAAATATATTCAGTTTTATACTAGTCAAGGTCGTCCGCAAGACTTAGATATTAGATACAATGGAGAAAAAATCGAAATGGTTGAAAGCGCAAAATTTCTTGGCATATTATTAGACCGCTCATGCAACTGGCACGAACATTTAGAGGTAGTGTGCAAAAAGATAAATAGTTTTGTCTACCCTTTGAGATTAATAAGGCAAACAATATCTCGAGATGCGGCAATTATGGCTTACAATGGTTATGTCAGCTCTGTGTTGCGGTATGGTATTGTAATTTGGGGAAACTCAACAGAAATACCTAAAGCCTTTCGAATACAAAAAAGATGTATTCGCGCCATATTTGGGCGTTCACAACTAGAGTCCTGCCGTCCTTACTTTATAAAATATAAAATCCTGCCATTGACTTGTCTCTATATTTTACATGCATGCTTATTTGTCCATGAGCATAAGCATCTCTTTCAAGCAGAAAGTGATATCTACACCCGCAAAGTGCGCACACTAAATATTCACAAGTTATATAAGCCACGAAGCAACTTATCTTTGACATCTAGAAATAGTTTTATTATGACAAGTAAAATTTACAAGCAACTACCTGATGAATTTAAAAGTAACAATTATTTTAAATTTAAACAATTAGTGAAAACATGGTTAGTTGACAAATGTTTTTATACAATTAAGGATTATTTTGACATGAATTAATATACTTTGTGAAATTCTGTTATATTTTGTTGGACATTATAATTACTGAAATTGTATTATTGACATTATTTTTGACATTATTATTGAAATTTAATGATAAATAGTAAGTTATTCAAATCGTCAATTAATGTTTTAACACTTTTAACCTTCTATTCTGTAAGTTTACAATATTGTGTTAAGTGTGAAGCCTGAAAAGGTAGCATTTATTTGAACTCTCGTATTATGCATTAAGACCTGCTAATTATTGTACTAAATGCCTAACACTAATGTTTAAATAAATTTAAATAAATAAATTTCGTGTTCAATAAAATAAATGTATTACACCAAAACATAAATGGGTTAATGACAAAAGCAGATGACCTTTTAGTCTCGCTGGATGAACTCTCAAATAAAAGTGACCAAATTATGGATGTTCTTTGTATAACAGAGCACAACTTAATTTTTTTTATTTATTTATTTATTTATTTTATGTGAAAACACCTTAAACTAAGTTTCACAAAGGGTTAAACCTAATGCCTCTTGGCATTGTCTACCGGTCGACCCTGGGTGATGTTGAGAATGCGAGGTAGGCTTCTAAAAATAAACAGGCTAAAAGAACAAAGAATTAAAATAACAATATGTAATAACTACGTACATAATGAAATACGTATCCTAATAAATATAAATACTTACATATAAACATACATATAAACATACATACATACATACATACATACATACATACATACATACTTACATACATACACATATACATACATACATATATACATACATACATTCATACTTACATACACATATTGGAAGGATATAATGACTATATATATAATATAAATAGGACTCTTGTTGTTAAAAATTCTAGACTGTGGTAGGGATGCTCAAGAAATGCTCACGGACCAATTTCTTGAATGCCAGTTTGCTGGGTGCCTTTCTTATATTTTCGGGTAGGGTGTTCCAGAGCTGTATGGCCTGAACTGTGAAGGAGTGATGGAAAAAACCACTGTTATGTGGAGGAAGAATTTTGCCTGACATTGACTTTTTAATAGGCTTTACTCTAGCTTCATTCTGCACACGGAAAACTAGGTGTGGTGGATCGTGCATTTTAGTGCGAAAAGGACTCCAATTTCGCAAAATTTCTGATATTGAGTATTTTAAAAATTATTGAATGCAGTGCAATAGAATTAATTGATCATGATATTATAATAATTTGTATGTACCGGGCACCAAACAACAGGTCAGAAATTATTGACATATCTATCTATCTATCTAATACCTTTAAACGAGCAATTCTTGTATGTATCTAAATATATTTTTTTAATCTCGGAAACGGCTCCAAATATTTTGATGAAATTTAGTACCCTGGATTCGGGAGTGATAAATCGATCCACAAAATTTTTATTGTTGGAAATTTTTAACTGTATAAAAATATTTTCAATGATAATCAATTTAAATATAAACTGAAAATTACGACTCTTCCTGACATCTATTGGAGAGTATTAATAATATTGTGGCGTAAACGCTGTCAAACGGGGGAGCCCACGAGGCTCATTGTGGATTTCCTCAAGCGTCATCAGGACCTTGTGCTTTTTATAGGTTGGGTGGTAGGAAGTTTAAAATATTATATTATTTAATATATATTTTACGACGTTATGCGTTTAACCAGTGGAGAGAGATTTTTATTATTTAAAATTCATGGTTCAACGGTAGCGGCGTATTCTAATCTGACTATTTTGACATCCGGAAGTAAGATAAAAAATTATTGTACCTATATAGAAGGTCTTTTTTAATCATGGCAGTACTCAACAGGAAATGAAATGAAATGAAATATTTATTTGCATAAAACACGGTACATTTTACGATAAAAATCTTACAATATTGTTCATGCGTGTCTTACCGACCTAGTCGGTGGGCAAATATTTATTAATAAATAAGATAAAGTCATCGTGTCTTTAGTGATATCAGTATATCCTTAATCTATAGATTAAATCATTAATTTACTTTTTTTAATTTAAGGATATTAAATGCAATTTCATACCCGAAGGTACATGTAATTTTTTAAAAATAATAACAATAATAATTTAATAACAATAATATTAGATATTAATAGTAATGATAATATTTGCATAATTGAATAAAAATTTATAATTTATTAGCCAAGCGTTTGAGGAGTCCAGTATGACAATATTCTATAAATTCCTTTGTGGAATAAAAACAGTTCTTAATCAATAATTTAAAAATAAAACCCTTGAACCGATTTAATGTCAGATTTTTTTAACCGAGATGGCAGCAAATTATAAATTTTGATGCACATCACAAAGCTGTTTCTCGAATAGCATGCCGTATAAGATGCAAGGTCTATGCAATTGACTCCGATGCCGATTGAAGAATGTATCATCTTTGGTATCAAATCGATTTTGATTATTTTTGACACATATCAGACTTTCGTAGATGTACATTGATGGCAATGGCGGGAGATTTAGTTTTTTTTAAATATTGGCTTACAGGAGTCTATAGGTTCCGCACCTTAAATGGCCCTAACACATTTCTTTTGTATAATAAATGCTCTATTGAAGTCAGTTGAATTCCCCCATAAGAGTAATCCGTATCTCAGGACCGAACACACGTATCCGTGATAAGCCATCAATGCTGTTTTTTATTTGCTACTTTTGAAAGATGGTGTAATGCGTATATGAATTTATTTAGTCTTTGGCATACTATTTCTAAATGATTTTTCCAATTTAAATTTGAGTCGATTTCAATGCCAAGAAATTTAGCTATTTTATTTTAGGATGCAAGGTGTACCCCATATCTTAATCTGACGCGCTCGAGTAAATCCGAAAATCCCCTCTTGGGCTCCGCTACTACCATCCGCCAATCCGACGTTCAAAGAAATGACAACGTCGATTTGAAAGAGCTCTATGAAAATTTCGTTCATTGAATTAAAGCTTCCGTGGTCGAATGGTTGCGTGAGCTGACTGCGGAACTAGAGACCCGGGTTCAAACCTCGATCAAAACCATATTGTGTCTATTTTTTATTTTTATGAAAATAACTTTTTTTTATTAGGAGCTATTTCAGATGGCTTTGTTAAGTAACACGAAGCAAATGATTGTTTCGTTTTAAACTAAACCAAGAAAATATTTTTTTAGAAAATAAATGATTTAATGTTATCTAAGCTCATTGTATAAAATCTGGTGCAATAAAGTATTTTTGTATTGTATTATTATATTTTTGTATTGAATTGTATATATCCGAGCAACGCTCGGGCGTCCAGGTACTTTTTTAATAAACTCAATGAAATACTTTACAAATTTTGTTTTAAAAATAAAAAATCATATTATGTGGGGATTTCAATATTGACAAATTAAGTAGAAATAAAACTTCGATACGCTTTGAGCAAACATTAATTGCATATAACTTAAAGTTATGTATTAACCAACCCACTCGACTAACCAGTAATACGTGCTTAGATAACTTTACTCATAATATGCGTAACTGTAGCAGCTCCGTAGTTGAACTAGCTCTGTCTGATCATACTGCCCAAATTCTTCAATGTCCTATTAAAACAACATTCAGTTTTAATTACTGGTATAGCTTTAAGCGAGACTTACGCACAGAACATCTTCAAGTATTTTATAAATCCTTGAAAGGTTTATCTTTTATAGAGGTTTACAGCAGCAGTGATCCTGACATAGCCTACAATAATTTTTTGACTCTATTTAAGTTATTTTATGATTTGTGCTTTCCTCTAATTAAAATAAAAACTCCGACAAGAAGGCGCCCAAAATGGCTGTCAAGGGGTATTCGGATTTGCTCAAAAATTAAAAGAAAACTTTTATGGAAGTATAGATTTACTAAAACTGAAATTAATAAAAATGAACTTAAGACATACACCAAGAGATATAGAGCTATAATAAAACTGACACAAAAATCACAAAATGATTTCATAATAAAAAACGCACGGAATAAAATGAAAGCAACGTGGAAAATCATAAATAACAACTTAAGTAGCATATCTAAAGATTACATTGACACAATTCGAGTTGATGGCAAACCAATATCAGACCCCCAAATTATAGCGCAAGAATTCAATAATTTCTTTGTTAATGAGATTCACAATAACCGCTCCACAATTACTAATAAATGTAAAATGAAAATCAGGTATGACCGTCCTAACTCTTTCTTTTTAGGCCCAACATGCGCGAATGATATAGTGCTTATTATAAAATCCCTAAAGAACACTAACAGTGTTGGGTTTGATGAAGTAAGTACTAAAGTCATAAAACATGTTGCAGAAATTATAGCCCCGGTACTAAGCTATATAATTAATTTATGTATAGAGATCGGTAGATTTCCAGAAAAAATGAAAATGACCATAGTAAAACCAATATTCAAAAAGAATGACAAAGAAAATATGCAATTTTACAGACCAATCGCCTTAATATCTAACTTTTCCAAAATATTTGAAAAGATAATTTTTAATAATCTTAATAATTACGCAGAAAAATTTAATATTTTAATTGACGAACAAGTGGGATTCAGAAAAAATAAATCAATAAATCTAGCCATATTCAATTTTTTACAAATAATAATGAATACATTAGAAAATAAAAATAAAGTAACAGCAATTTTTATGGATATGACCAAAGCATTTGACTATGTTGACCATTTGACATTACTTAGCAAATTAGAAGCTTACGGAGTCAGAAATAATGCTCTTAACCTCATAAAATCTTACTTGACGGGTAGAAGACAAATGACAGAAATAAGCAAAATTAATCCTAAAAACAAAACTGAATCGAAATACATATCAAACCCATGTGAGGTTTATTATGGTGTTCCACAGGGAAGTATTCTAGCCTCATTGCTCTTCTTATTTTACATTAACGACTTTCCTAGAGTATTTAATCATCCTATGATCTTATTTGCCGATGATAGCACTGCTCTATTTGTTGAGAATAATTTAACAAACTATGAAAATGAAATTAACAACTCACTTGCATCACTTATTGAATGGCTAGACAGTAACAATCTCAAAATAAATTTAAATAAAACGTGCATGATTAGATTTGCAAACAAAAATGTTAAAAAGAATAATTTAAATATACAATATAAGGGCGAAACAATACAAGAAACACATACCACTAAATTTCTAGGCATATATATTGACCATAACCTTTCCTGGAGAACGCATCTGGAATATGTAATAAAAAAACTAAATAAATACTCCTTTGCTTTGTACAAGCTAAGAAAAATAGTAAACAAATCTGCCGCACTTACCGCCTATCATGCAAACATTGGCAGTATATTGAGATATGGAGTACTATTTTGGGGCAACGCACCATGTATTGATACTGTATTTAAAGCACAGAAAAAGTGTATCCGTTCTCTCTGCAAACTTAAGCAAACTGATTCGTGCAAGACATACTTCCAAGACTTGAAAATCTTGACACTCCCCTCGATATACATATTTTGAAGTTGCTCTTATGGTTAGAAGAAATTTAAGTAGTTTCGAAAAAATAACTTCAAACAGACACAGTAATAAATTATGTGCAATAAGCGCTAGAACCAAAATGTATCGCAAGAATATTTTCTGCATGGGCCCGACTATTTACAACAAATTACCAGAGTCTATAAAATCTCTAGAAGAACACAAATTTAAGAAAGTTCTAAAAACGTTTCTTATAGATAGGGCGTATTACTCCGTCAAAGATTTCTTAGATGATAAACTTAATTATAAATGTTACGACATATAATGATATTTTCAAAGTACTAAATAATAATATGTATCTGTTATTGACTTAATTTAATTGACATTGTATTGACTTAAATTAATTTGTTATTAATTAAATTTAATCTGTTCCGACTATTTAATATTGTTATAAACTTATGAATGATGAATTTTATTTTGACTATGTAATAAATGCTAAAATTCCCTGTAATAATTAAAATAACTTTAAACTGTAGACATATTCATAGCCCTAAAACAAACTGTAAATATTTTGCATACCTTCCCAGGTGGAATATAGAGAGACAATATTGTAAAAACTTTTTGTGGAAAATGTAACCTATATTCTGGCAAATAAAAATATTGATTGATTGATTGATTGATAATGATGAAGAGAAATTAGCGCATATCCTAGTATAATTTTGGAATCGATAAAAACTAAATTCGTGATAGGTAGATTTTACAAATTTCAAAAAAACATAAAATAATTTAATCAATTATACTCTCCGTTCTAACTAAAGTTTCTTTTCCTTTTTATCATCACAAACTTCTGCGAACTCAATAAATTGGACATCTAAAAGATTTCAAGCGAGTTCTGTCCCTTGTAAAATTAAATACGGATACTGTCTCAGACCTAGAGCAACGACGGTATTCACACGCGTCAATTGAGTAGTCTTTGCGCCCCAACATTACTATTCGGAAATTAGGTGGGGGAGGAAAATACATATAAAAAAAAATAAGATTTTTTCGTCGCTTTAAATACACTTTAAAAAAAGGAAAACGGCATTTTCTGTGTATCGACTTTATCCCACCCTTGCATTGATTGTTGCCAATTACGACTAGTTTTATATAGCGATCTTGTTTTTTCTACCATCACTATTTTCTGAGACGGAAAGGCCGAAAGCGCTTCTTGGCAACACCGGTGCGTTCTACTGTAGATTCCAAAGTCCTTTCCAAGCGCTGAGGCAAACCCCGAGCCGGTTTCACTGCAGTACAAATTCCAAAAAACCCGGGGCATCTACCAAACTGCCGGGTACCTTTTGATAACAAAAAAATGGCTACTTGACAGTGTGCTGGCATCGTTCGTTGTTCTAAGGTCTCAGACAATGCATAGGTAATGCGGGCAACTTCGCAATATAAAAATCATGAAAACTCCGTAAGTTCTGCGATGGAATAAAGTATTCATTAAAACGGAAAAGTTTGGGGTCAGGTGGCGACGATCGCCTTGTTTTTCGTGAATTAAAAATGCGGGTGAGGTGAACAAACGATTCTATTTCTTATTCACGGTCTCAGTTCATGATGTAGAAATTTATAATACACCTGTACCTGAAATATAACGAATTTCTTAGGGTAGGTTTGTAAGGAGTGTTTCGGTCACCACGCTGCTGATTATGTCCTGGTTTTGATTCACGGAATTCAGAATCTGAAAATGTGAAAAATATATGATTAAATTTGCTTAAACTTAATCATTTATGAAAAATTTTGTTGCCATTGTTAATGGTAGAGTAACTGTATGAAGACCTTATTTATAAAGTTTATCTGTAAGCTTTAAAACTAAGACATTGCTATGATAGCTTTAGAAGGCGCCTACTTTTATTCGGAATTACAATATATAATTAAATGATTTAATTCTTACTGAAAAAATTAAGCTTATGCTGGCTGTGATCAATTCTGTTCCTAAAATTAAAGTTAAAACTATTTGGGCCCTATGTTCACATGTAGACCAGTACGTGAATTATTGCTTTGTATTTTCCAAAGTACAAAGTGAAGTACAGTGTAGGTAACACTTTTAAAAGGCGTAAAATACTTATTCTATTGTATTGCTCTAACAAACATTTTGTAGACTTCCGACTACTTATCCAAATATAATACTTATCCAAAGCCCAGACTAACTATACCTCTTTCTTGTCATTGTTTTAATTGGATTATCTTAGCAACTACAAGTCGAGTGGTCAGCATACCTCAAGTACATTAACATTTATATTGGCGCCGGAACGGATCGAACCAATTCAATTAGAATGCGAGTACCTTAACGCTGTTTGATCTTCGTCGTGTATAAATTAATGCAATTATAATTTCGTTGAGGTAGTTTGTACTATGCTGATCTTGTGCTTAAAATTTTGGGCCTCTAGCGTCTGTATGTATAGAAATTCGTAAAGGTAATTTCGCCATGATTTATGTGTCGTAGACTTTAGAGGGATTATGTATTTCGTGACCTGTTAGGTCAATGCTGTTATCAAGCTGGACAGTCGGTCTTGATGTATTCTCAGCAAGGAAAAACATTTAATGATTACTTTAAACTTCTTTTTAACACGCTTTTATTAACTTGACCTGTATGTATGTATGTATGTATGAATGTATGTATGTAACGGAATCTTTTAACTTCATTTTCATTTACTTCTAGGAGTCTGAGGAACTTGGAAATTTGCACAGGGGTCAAGGGCCGATGACAATACAAATTTCTCATAACTTTATATTAAAGTCCTAACTAGGATTATCAGGATTTAAAAAAATATACGAGGGGCGGCTGATAAGTTCGTGGCCTAAGGTACTTAATGTAACAAATATAATGTTTTGTATTTTTAACACGTCTAAGCGTCTGATCTTCAAAATTTGCACAGGAGTCAAGGGCCGATGACAATGCAATAATAAAGAATAAAAATCCAACTAAAAAAATAAAAATAAATAATGTAGTTTAAAAAACTAAAAAACACGCTTTTGTGAAAATAATAAAAGTATTATTTTCACAAAAGCGTGTTTGCTTGTCATTTGTCAGGAGCTATAAATATAAATATTATTATTATATAAAATTTTGCTGTACCATGAATGCACACCGTGTCTTTCCACATTCCGCAAGGTGAATCAATCAACGTCCCAGTATCAAATCCCACATCCCTCATCACAGATCCTTTGATACCCTCACCTTTAGGGGCCTGTAATCGATAGAAGTATTCACGTACTGTATGGGGATTTGGTATGATGTAGTAATGACCTGTGCAGAAAATGTTTTATTCTGTTATGTTTGTTATGGGTTACGCATGAAAAAGATCATTAAAATGCCACTGCTACGATAGTTATACGATATAGGTATATGAAAAACTTGTAAGTGATAGAACTATTATGGTTCGCCCGGGGAAGTACCACCGCTGCACCCACTTCTGCCGTGAACCAACTCTGTTGTGTTTCGGTGGAAAGGTGCAGTTACCGGCCACAATTACATGAGGCGACCACCGGCCTCCGGAGTAGCAGCACAACTGCATACGACCTCAGACAAGACTTACCTATGCTTGCTTAAGGTTTTATGTAGATGTCCATGGCTTGCAGCGACCACTTAACACCACGTGGCCTGCATGCTCGTCGGCTACTCCATTCAAATAAAAATAAAAAATAAAAACATAAACGTGTAATAATTTTATGACATTTTGATGTTTGTACACCTAGGTGGTAAACCTAGATGAAGCACGGGCCCTGACCCAAGATTTGCTCTATCCTGGAACATGCCCATCATAAAATGTCATTTCCAGATTTTTAACTGTTCATATAAATTCTTCTGATATAAATGGGGTAACACGTAAATGATTGCTCCAGCCCATGGACATCTATACCCAACCTTAAGCAAACCTGAGTTTTCATGAAGCCATGTCGAACCACGACAGTCTTCAAAATATAACCAACATTTTGGGAGAGATACCAGGTTATGTTGGCATTGTGCCGCACTAAAACGAGAGGGTTTTAGTGCGGCACATCAGAGCTTAAGGAAAACACCAAAATGTCCAGATAATGCACCTCTAGAGATACCGTAAAATGGACCCATCACCCGGGGAGTGATGGTGCTCTCCTCCACCTTCCGGTGCTTGCAAAGGGACTGCTGACTTGATCGCTGGTTTGAGCTCCTACTCTCTCCTCTCACTGTCCTCAACCCCGAAAGCTCCCTTTTGGTCACCTGTTACGATCAAGCATAGGAAACCTATATGGACTTTAACATGGGGTTCTTCAAGAAAGCTGTAAAAAAGCCCTCCGGCAAAGCTGACAATGTTTGTGTTGCTCCTCTGGGCCCGTATCCACAGGCAACGTTGATCGCTTAAAACCAAGCGGCCCGTCTGCCTTTTTGTTCGGTTTATTTATAAAATACTAATACCGTAACCTATATTCCTAACCAAAGTTCTACTACCTACAAAGATAGAACTAATCAGTAATTTTATACCGATATAATTACCCATATAATTTGTCTGAACATTTTCAGAATTGTTTCAAGTTTTCCGCGTGTTGTTTCGTTGTTTCACAATTGTTCCGCTGCGACGCCCGACGCGCCGCATGAATAATTCAAAACTGTTTGATAACAGTTCCGCGGCAGGTACCATGCAGTTTACAGCTGTATTCGAATTCAGTTTATTTGTTTTTCAAAATATATATAAGCTTTTTATTCATTTACTAGTTGTCCGGCCCAGCTCCGCCCGGGTGTAGACGTTATCCTGCCTTAAAAGTATTGAAAGAGGATTTGCTTTTTTATTATCTTAAAGAGATTTCATGTTACAGTCAAAAGAATATAAAACAAATACTGACATATGAACTGTCCTGTTATTCTGTGTCAAAGTTTAAAACGACACGGCACGAAATACAAACGATTAACAGATAGGTTCAATTTATAAAGGAAAGCTACTTATAAATCAATTATAATTATAAAAAAAATCCCTTGGACCAAATTCATCTAAACCATTCTCAAATCCCCTTGAACACATAGCCATTCATTCATTATAGCCAGTTGATTAGGAGGAGTTCAGTGACATACACATGCACACAGGAAATATACATATTAAGGTAAGATTATTAATTTATAAGATTTACTAATAGATAACAACTTACGCTAACCATTCCTATTTTTTATTCTGTAAGAAGTATCTGAAAACTTTTGCACGGTATGTGAACCTTACTCTATTCTAACCACTTTGAGGAAGAATAGTATATTTCATTACAAGTGCGGAAAGGCTGTTATTGCAAGGAGTTCCGACAAATGTCTACCCGAGCCGAGGCGCAGCCGAAGGTGAGGGGTGACAGTCGGAGCTCCTTCCAATGACGGTTCGGCACGTGTACTGAACAACTATTTTTAATACAGTTGCGAAAAAATGAAGCAATTTAATAAAATACTAAAAACTCGCAAAGAACATTTTTGAAAAATGGCGCCAACCGTAAAAGTATACCTATATGCAGAGATTTTTTTTGTTTTCTTCACCCATTCTGGGTAGGCAAAATGAACTATGCCCATACAGCCAAGTCTTCAGTAGATTTTTTTTATTGATATGAAATGAAAATGTTAATGAGATGAAATGAAATGAAACCTGACCTAACTCATTGAATCAAATCATTAAATCTGATATTGAAACAAATTAGTAGCTTCTTTTTAGAAATGTTTGCATGAATCATAAAAACTTCTAAAACTTCGTGGTTGTTTTTTTTCTTTTTAATAGACCTTATTTTGACAGTTTGAAAAGAGAACGCACGAGTGCGGAAAAGGTAAAGAAAAAGCACGAGTGTGTAATAGAGCCCACTTCCCGCACGCTATACGTCCCAGCAATACGTCACTTTTTGAGCAACTGTATTAAAAATTATATTTCACAACACATGCTATTGCAAAAGACACATTTTCACTGAGTTTTGTTATTTAGAGTTTGTATAATGTGCTGTATGGGAACCAATACACGATCAGCTGTCACGTGTGACCATTATCAACCCATAGCCATTCCGTTATCTCAAATATATTGTTATGTACTTTTTTTTAAAAGAGTGCTGGGAGTTTTTTTCCGCCGCCTTTTTTCTCTCAGCTCAACATCTAGCCCAAACGGGCACTTAAAGGCGATGACCGGGAAAAAATTACATTCATTAAGCGAATATTTTGTATTCCTAATATGAAATAAATATTTTTTCTTTCTTTCTTTCTTTCAATAACGTAATAATTACTAGCGAAAACCCATCTCACTCCTAAGCACTCATGTTGAACGTTGCGTTGAACCTTCGTCGCAGTATTTTTTATCAATATGTGCCCTTTTTCTTCAATAAAAGTTCAAGCAGAACTTCTTGATCTATTAATAACAATCGGCTTTGTTTTTCTCATTGTTTCCGGGTTTTTTTTTATAGTGATTGTTGAAGAACAGAACTATTAAAGTCTCAATAAATTATATCACGGAAACGACCGAACAAATACAAAAAAAAAAAAAACAAAGACGGCTGACGCATTATAATGACAGTTGCACGTATCATCAATTACAATGATTAATCGAGCGTGGCTTTGACGCTGAATGACACGCGTGGCCCAACCTGACTCGTTAAGTATAAGTATAGATGTTCTATGTCACGAAGTCCATTCGGCTATGAATGTTGTGAGGCGTGCACATGCACATTGTTTTAATGTGAAATACGTTAACGACAGCCGGAGGACTTAAAAAAAACCAAACTTTTCTAAAACTATTTAATTAATTAATTTAAAATTACAATTTAAATAATCAGTGAGACAATACACTACAATTCTGGTAGCTGATATTGAATGCTAATTCTAGAAATTACATTTATTAAGAAAGTTCGCAAAAACAATTTATCTAGGGCACACGCGTACTGACGGTGCAGATCGGTGCGCGGCATCAGCGATCCTCTAACAGGCTAGGGCTGTAACACCTCCACCCCCAGAGCATCAACTATTTGAGAACCTTGAGCGAAAATGTTGCTGGCACGGGTTCACTCATATCTGTTCCACCAGGAACTGCATATATGGGCTCTTTGCTCTTCTCTGAAATTTCCTTTGTAGTAGCGATGTCTGGTCTGGTTCTTTGTAGGTAACGGCGAATAATTATAGCTGCGGCGACTGTTAATGCACCAATTACAACGGCATATAGGGGTATCGTTGTATGGTACAATGCTGGGTCTATATTGCTCAGTTCCATTGGTTTCTGCAAGAATATTCTGTCCTCCAAGTTATGCAAGTTCTTGAGATTGATAGTATTGAGGGTTATTTCAGGAGTATTGCGATCTTCTCTGGTGACGTAGTTATTTGAGACCTCAGTAATTTTCAACGGTTGACCTTTCACTTCATCATTGATGTTAATAATCGTAAGTGTATCTGTACGAAGCGAACACTCATATGGAATAGTGGCGAGATAGCTTCCGGATAGTGATAGATATTCGTCGCGCCCACAATGTAATTCGACTTTCGTAGGTCGTGGAAAGATGAGGGTATAGTGACGGGCATCCAGTCGTTCCATGGATTCGTTTGTGAATGATATTATTGTAGGGTTGCACGATTCCTCTATTCGTTGGTTAGCTATGATACTTTGGATGCAATCGGGGTGGTCTCTTGGTTGCAGGTTGCCCTTTTCCTCGCAGAGAAGTTGAAGACCAAACTTCGGGCATTCAGCCTCCATGTACATAAAAGATTTTCCATTGGTTGCCATAAAAGGGTGTGGTGGTAAAAAGGTCTGTTGGTATTTGTTAGGAACAATGGAGAGACGGAATAATTCAAATGTATCGGGGGATATAATGGGGAATTTAAATATAATTACCAATCTTTTACCAATAAAATAACTACCAGGTCTAATAATATCGTAGTATTCTCTTATGTCTGCATCCACTACTTCTTTGTTACCATAAATTTCTTTAAGTATAATTATCATATTCTCTAAATTAGCTAACCCTAACATGCTATGATGTGTGCTCGATGCACGAATAAAAGCTAGAATATTTTCTAATCTAATTAACTCTAAATATAAATCTTCAGCGTTCTCACTAATAATTGCTAAAAGCTGTGCGAATTTTGCAAACTTAATTTCCGAAATATATCCTTTATCCAAAATTAATTTAAAGGTATCGTTTATCTTATTCTGATTATCTACTAAACTTGTTATTAATTGTGTATGTTGGGTCATCCAGGCTTTATTCAAACTAATATGGTTATTGAATTCAGATAAAAGTTTTTGTTCATTGCTCTCTAATATTTTAATTGCATTATTATACTTTACAGCGTCTGAATGATCTAAATTTCCTGTTAAACTTTTTATGAAAGATCCAAGTCCATCAAAAAGTCCCCTTTTGGAACGATTGGGCATTAAAGTTTTTAATTGAGAATTAATTTTGTTAAGTTTAGAAGTCAGATAGTCTATTTGAAGTTCATATATTGCCAAGGTATTATTATCTAATTCGGTTCTAAAATAATCTAATTGGTTATTAATAGAATTAAGATGATGTTCTAAGTCCGAAAGTTCTATATATTGTATGAAGGAATGATAATGGGTAATGAGTATGGCTTGACCAAGTTTGAAGGGAAGAAGTCCAGGTCCATTGTCCAGTGATTCAAGTCTTATCTCGCTCGCCATTGTCAGGTGAATCGCTAGGAGTACCAGTCGAAACCTGTAATGATTTACACTTCTTAGGGGCACGCTTAAGGCGGGATTTGGCGACGGGTCCTTTCTTTTTGGAGGTATATATATGTATGGGGAGGTCAGCAAGAACAGTGTCTTGAGTATATCGGGGTGCTAATTTTTGCCTGGTAGCTAATGGATTCTTAACAAAGACTTGTTGGTCAGGTTGGTATTCGACTTCTGGCTCACGGTTTTTATTTCGGTTAGTCATTAAGTTTGTACGGTCAATTGTTGTAGATTCATTAATTAAGTCATATACCGTCTTCATTTGATCCCGATGTGTCAGAATATACTGTTGCATTAGATATTCATTAATATCGATGTCTAATGGGTCTCTTGGGTCATAATGTCCTCTTATTATGTCATGGGGTCTACATTTGGTAAAACTGTGTACTGAACTATTGTAGGCTATTATAGCATAGGGTATTAGATTTATAGTCGGTTCGTCTTTATGTCTTAGTCGGAGTATTCGTAAGTGTTCTAGTAGAGTCGAATGAAATCTTTCTATAATGCCATTATCATTGGGGGAGTGAGCTAAAGTTTTATGGTGGTTAATTCTGTGTAGTCTTATAAATTCAGCAAAGAGTTGATTTGTGAACTCGGTACCATTGTCTGTCACTATAGTCAGGGGTAGCCCATGGTGTGTACAATAGGTTAGTAGTGCTTGTAAAATACTAACTGCTGTACCATCACGTAAGTGGTAGGCCTGTCCGTATTTCGAGAAAGAGTCTACAAAGGTTATGTATTTCTCGTTCATAGCAGTAAATAAGTCGAGGTGGACAATTTCAAATGGTTTAGTGGCTGGTGGTACAACGTTAAATTGAGGTCTTATAGGGTTCCTATCGTATTTCGTCTGTCCACATATAGTGCATTCGTTAATATACTTAGTGATTTCCTCTCTCATCTTGGGCCAGTAATAGCGACGGGACAGAGCTAGATAACATTCATTAATTCCTCTATGGTTTGTCTTTTCTTCGTGGTAATGTCTAATTATTTCCTGCTGTCTTAAATACTCTTTCACGTCTTCTAACTCGGTTTTTGTCAAAACTAAATTCATAGATGAGCTTTTGAAACATCTTTGCAGAATTGGTATGATAGAGTACATGCCTAATGGTGGGGTAATCTTAAGGGCGATTTTTACTTTGGGGTTTACATATTCTTTAATGGCGTTAACTACGTCCTGCTCTAATGTTGATTCGGATACTTGTATGTGGGTCCGTGTATGGGTGTCGAAAGGTTTTGTCACAGTTGTCCGTCTTTTAATGTCACCTACAATTGTAAAACAGATTTGCCTATGAAATTTGTTAAGGGGTTCGTCAGTTATGGGTATCTCAAGAATGGGGTCCTCTGCTGATGTATGTATGGTGGCGGTTGAAGACCCTGGTGGTTCAGGTACTACCGAAGTATCAATACCACATTCTTGAAGGAGGGATTCTATCTCTTCGTTGTTAATCTGAATGCGAGAGAGAGCATCCGCATTGGTATTATATTTTCCCTTTTTATAAATTACACTATAGTCGTATTCACTTAGTTTTAGTCGCCATCTAGTCAGTCTGGAGTTAGGCTCCTTTAAGTTCATAATCCATTGAAGGGGCTTGTGGTCAGTAAGAATTTTAAATCTACGGCCAAATAGGTAGGGTCTAAAATACTTTGTAGCCCATACTATTGCTAAAAGTTCTTTCTCAATGGTACTGTAGTTTAGCTCGCTGTCATTTAAAGTCCTAGAGGCATAGCAAATCGGTTTGTCAGATCCTACGGGCCCTTGGGAAAGAACGGCACCTATGGCTACATTTGAAGCGTCTGTCGTTAAGATAAAGTCTTTTGTAAAGTCCGGGTATTGCAGTATAGGGTCGTTAGTTAGTAATGTCTTACATTTCTCAAAACAATTAATATATTCGGAATCTAAGGTAATTTTATTAGATTTTTTTAAGCATTTAGTCATTGGTTTAGTCACACGGGCAAAGTCGGGTATAAATTTCCTATAGTATCCTAATAATCCTAAAAATTGCTTGATTTCTTTAGTGGTTTTGGGCAACGGATAACTTTCGATAGCTTTAACTTTGTCGGGGTTTGGCATTAAGCCATGTTATTAGTAGTGAAGGTATTAACCTTCACTACTAATAACATGACCAAGATATGCGGTTTCTAACTTCAAGAACTCTGATTTGTCCATTTGTATCTTAAAATTGGACTCGCGTAATCTACTGAAAACTTTCTCGAGATTTATCATGTGCTCTTGGAGTGATGTACTGAAAACTATGATATCGTCGAGATAAACTAAACATATCTCATTTTGTAATCCTCTGAGTACATTATCCATGACTCGCTGGAAGGTAGAGGGTGAATTCTTAAGACCCATGGGCATGCGTAAAAATTCAAAGTGCCCATGCTCTACATTAAATGCTGTTTTGGATATGTCATCGGGGTTCATTTCTACTTGGTAAAATCCTGATGCCAAGTCCAAGGTGGTGAAATATTGGCACCTACCGAGTTTATCTAGTACGTCTGTTATGTTGGGAATGGGGTATTTGTCGTCAATGGTCTTGTCATTTAATTTTCTGAAGTCTACCACAAGTCTCCATTTCTGTTTCCCGGACGCGTCTGCCTTCTTTGGGACTACCCAGATGGGTGAGCTCCAAGCTGAGTCAGAAGGTCGTATGATGCCTTGTTCTAACATCTTAGAAATTTGATCTCGAACTTCTTGTCTGTGTATATGGGGATAGCGATAGCTTTTAGTGTATAATGGAATTTCGTCATGAGTTCTAATGCTATGTTTTATTTTATTAGTGAAAGTTAGAGGTTCACCATCAATATAAAATACGTCGGCATATCGGGCACACAAAGTTTCTAAGTTAACGCGTTCTTCGGTATTTAAATGTTTAGTTCTAAGTCGGGATAAGACGTCTTTAACTCGGTTCGGGTCTTGTTCAGTACGTGTAAGTTCGGCATTGCATAAATCTATTTGAATGTTTCGGTCAAATGTAATAGTTATGTCTCTGTCTGTCGGGTTTTTAATCTCTAATATACAAGTCCTGTCAGTTACGGTCGTAATACATTCGAGAATTAAGCAGTTACATAAAAATTGTTCAGGTATAAACACATCACCATCGGGGTGGCAAATAGGGAAATTAATTAAACGGGAAGAATTTGCGGGGATTACTTCTTCAGATGAAGGTTTCCTACACTGATACCGCAATAATGGAATACTGGCATTTTCTGTAAATAGTATATTGTGTTTTAGGTCTATCTTGCAATTTTCTAATAAGTCTAAACCTATGAGTCCGTCAAAGTAATTATGAAATTTGTAGATAAATAACTTCATATCTTTTTGCGTATTAAACTCTGAAAAACTTGGTATTGTAATAGAATAATCATGAATACTAGTGACACATGAATTAGTTACTTCGAAGGGATCAAATTTTTTTTCTACATGTGAATAAAAATTTTCTACAGCTTCGGGACTAATAAAAGATTGGTTAGCTCCGGTATCTATAAGAAATCTAAGCGGGGGATTATTAATCTTTATGAACGGTAGCTCTTTTCTAGATTGCAAGTTGAACTCTATTTTGGTTCTAAATTGCTGCGGCCCTTGTGAAAATCCTGCTCTTTGTGATCCTTGGGGTTTTCTATCGCTGAGTCGGGAGATTGGTCATAGTGTTGAGGGTCACTGACTAAATGGTACTCGAGGGGCATAGAGTTACTGCTATGGTAATCGTAGGAATTGTAATAGTCACAATTATTTTGGTAGTAATATTGGGGTTCAGCATTATAATAGTAAGGGTAATTGTAGTCATAGTTATAGTCGTAATTATAGTCATAGTTATAGTCATAAGTCTGGTTAAAATTAACCTCCTTGGATTTAAAATAGTTAGATGGAGGGGGATTGCCATGTCTTTGCCAGTCATGTCCTGGTATTCTGGGGGGTAACGGTTTCGACACAAAATGGCTAACTCCACTCATGGGTTTAGGACCACTAGAGTGCGGTACATTACTATGGGGAATTTTAAAACCAGTGTTATAATTTGGAGGAGGGGCTCTAAACATTTGCTGCGTACGAGTAGGCTGCATATGCGTACGCTGTGGAGGTTGATTAGATTGGAAAGGGGGACGCCAATACTGAGGTGTATGAATTGGTGTGATGGGTGGTCTCTGCCAGCTTGGTCCAGGAGAAGCCAAATTAAATCCCCTAGGCACAGAATTATGAATTGGGAACGGTACATGGGGCTGCGTCTGAGCTGGTGGTGGACGCCGGTCCGTAGCTGATTTATTCCTATCCTGTAGATACATTACATTCAATTCCTCTTGAACAAATTCCAGAGCCTTTTCGATAGTCTCGGGTCTCATACACCGTATACGGGACCCAAGCGGTTCTTTCAAACCTCTGACATATGCTTGCATTGTTAACTTGCGATAAAGATTTCGCTTGGCTTCTACGGTAGTAGCCACAGGTTCATGCAGTGTTACATATGTCATTATGGTACTAAAGAGGGTCTGGCATTTGTCATAAAATTCTTGGGGGCTGTCATTTCCCTGGGTAACCAAAGATAAATCGTTATAAAGAGCTGTTTCATCGCGTTGGTCAGCGAAATTATTAATTAATGCATTTCTAATTCCTAACCAATTCTCCGGAATACCGTTGGCATTAATAGTGCGGGCAGCGGCACCTGTTATTTTATTCAAAATGCCGTTTATTAAACTAAGATTCGATAACTCATGGCCTGGTTCTTTTTTAATATATTGTAAAACTATTTGGTCACAAATTCTAATAAATCTAGTTAAAATATTAGGGTTCCCGTCAAATTCGGGAACTGGGCGTAAGGCCTTAAAAATCGTGTCTGGGTCCATCGTGGAATTAAAATCTGCTGAAGTATTTAAATCTAAGCTATTATCTAATAAACTTGAACTATCAGATTCTAAGTTTGAACCTATACTTCTACTATTATCTCACACACTATTTCTATGAATCTGTCTAGAGGAGACAGATTCTTCCCCGAGTTTTCTTGGATGGAAAATGGTGGGAAAGGAAGACAACACTTATAGAAAACTTTAATGTACTTACATTGGTTTTTCTTCCTGCACTGATGCTGAGTGCGTCCTCGGTCGGGTCGTACGTAGATTCTGGATAACTCGATAAAACACTTGAGAGTGCAAGCAGGTGGTTGAGGTCCGCTTGAGGTCGATGTCTGGATCTTCGCGTCTAACGCACACTGCTTCGAATTATCCTACCGACTGCGCCAAATACGTTAACGACAGCCGGAGGACTTAAAAAAAACCAAACTTTTCTAAAACTATTTAATTAATTTATTTAAAATTACAATTTAAATAATCAGTGAGACAATACACTACAATTCTGGTAGCTGATATTGAATGCTAATTCTAGAAATTACATTTATTAAGAAAGTTCGCAAAAACAATTTATCTAGGGCACACGCGTACTGACGGTACAGATCGGTGCGCGGCATCAGCGATCCTCTAACAGGCTAGGGCTGTAACATGTGTGTAACCTCGAGAGCGCTCAGGGTCAAGCATGTCAAGTAAGGTCAGTGTGACAACATGTAGTACAGTTGTTGAAGGAGTTTTGGCATGGAAGATTCATGTTGTGCTCTTAATATTATTTATTTTCATAATCTTTTTGTATTTATGAGTTATATCGGAAAAAGTTGATGACATTTTGTTTGATATAGCCTTAGAGCATTTTAATACAAAAATGTTTTTATAATATTAATGAATATTTTATGAATTAAGGTATTATAGAACGGTATTGTAGAACAGGTCGGTCCGCTCTCACTACATTATTGCAAAATACCCTAATAGGGTTCATGTATGAACTGTATATAATATTTAATGTAACACCATATATGTACCATGAACGAAATAAATAATTGAGTATTGAGTATAGCATCAAGATATTGACAGGTATGACACCCGTCAGGATATAGCTAATTAATAGTCTTAGAGCATCAAGATATTGACAGGTATGACACCCGTCAGTACCTTTGATGCTCTAAGTTAACAGGGAGTGAGTGTTGTGAAATAAAATAACAGTGCAGCCTGGCCTGCATCTCCACCAACCCTCATTGCAGCAGCGCGGTAGAGTAAGCTTTAAGCTTCCTAAAACCCTTGCACAACAGTGGGACGCAAAAAGGGTTGCAGCCATATTTGATTTTTGAAGGACTACTCGTATTTAAAAGGTGAAAATGAATAGCTTGTACCTACAAACAAAATAAACAACTGCGCCAGTAAATCAAAGTGAGTTAAATACAGTGTACGTCACAATAATTTCCGGGCACAGTCGCACTGTGCATTTTCCTGTACCTGAAACTGTTTTAGCAAAACTGCGAGCATTGCCCATTATTTAAGTCGAGTTATGGTTTGAGTGGACGGGTGGGTACTAATTGCGTCGCGATTATAAGGTTTTCGCACTACTATACAAAATTGCCTCTTGCAATTGCAAATTTTAACTAATTCATTTATCCGTTCAAGCGCCCGGCGGTTAGGGTAGAGAACGCAAACGATCTATGCAACTAAAGCGAAACGGGCGCGGTCGGGTGTGAGATGGGTGACCGCTAGTGGCAAAAATATTCATGCACGTTTCCGTGCTTCGGAGGGCACGTTAAGCCGTCGGTCCCGGTTATTGTCGATAGATACTGTTATCTTAGTTAAACCTTGTCGGAGGCCTTATGGGCGGTTTGTAAACATCCGACAGCGGGTTGGCCACTAACCCACATATCCACTAACCCGCATTGGAGCAGCATGGTGGAATAAGCTCCAGGCCTCCCTTATAATGGGGAGAGACCCTTACCCAGCAGTGGGACGCAAAAAGGGTTGCAGCCAATTTATCCGTTAAAAAGATTCAGAAGATTTAAAATAAGTTTAAAAATACGCACGTACATACATGAGTACGTTTCAAACTTAAAATTAGACAGAAAAAGCAATACATTAACGTTACAGAATCGGTGACTGATTTTTTTCAATATTTTAAATGGATTTTTGGTAATATTTTGTTAGAAGATAAGCTGTGCTTACTCGTATGTTACAATCTAGAATGGTACAAAGTTGCTGCTTATTTACAGTTATTTTGATTGATTTTTGATTCAACGATCACATCATAACATTTATGACATACTTTTTACAGACCACCTATGTTTTGCATTTTAAGAGTAAGTGTACACTGGTAACGTAAAATATCCTTTTATTCTTATGATTAAGTTTTCTTGCATTGAATTATTCTTGCAAAAGAAAGCAATTTACTAGCCATCAGGTTGTACATGAACGAAATCCAACCTGAGATATATTACAATGTAATTTGAGTCGTATTGTTTAGTCTGAACGTTTAATTTCCCCTACAGGCATTTGAAGGGCTAAAGCAGGTTGTTCTGCGGCCCTTTCTTCGTTACAATTTTTCTTTGTCACAAAGAGACGGATTTAGTCGAAATTAATTTACCGAGGGTATTTTATTAAGTGGTTTTTAAGGTGTCTGCCGGCGTTGAGTATTTGTACGATTAGGATTGAGAGGATTTTGGCAAATACGTGTGAAAGAGGATAAATATTCCCTTATCTTTTATATCGTTAAGGTAAAAAGTATTTAAGAAAAATAAGAAAGAGGGCTCTTATACTCCGGTCAATTGAAAAGATAAAAATATAGTATATTTTTATTTTGTTACGATGTTAACTGGTAATGAGAAGTCGAAAAATACAACTTTTAACTGAAATTGATTACATTCAAGTTCATATGGTCACACCATTTATCATAAGGAAAAATACTTGTTTAGACATACTATTGAATAAAGAGATATGTTAAAATATAATTCGTTTCTAATTTTTGCTGTAAAATATAAACGGGTAAACACATATTATGACGTATAACCTATAAAATTCTGCAAAAATTAAGGTAAAATACGACTTCCTTTAGTATGTTAATTTTTTTTTATATTACAGTCGCTAAACATTTAAAAGTTATATTAGGTAACAAATTAAAATTTACCGAAACCAGAATCCTAATGTCCAGTACCGTTCCCAATTGACACCACAAACTTTACAACTTCATAATGTAGCTAAACTATTCACCAAGATTCGTCCCTGGCGACTTCCAAAAACGGTTAATAGTGATGGCGGATTATCCGGGGAGTAATGCCGGGCGGCTGGAGACGGGTATAAATGTAGCAAGTATGCCGTCGGTGGACCCTTAACGGATTTGGGGCTGCCGGTAAGTGGTCCCACTGACACGTTTAAATAGTAGGATTTTTGATAGGCACACCGGATAAACTTTCTATAGGTTAAGTGAGATTGATAGAAGCGCGCATGGCCCGGCGCTTAGCGTAGAACGCAAACGATCTATGCAACTAAGCCAAACGGGCGCGGTCGGGTGTGAGATGGGTGACCGCTAGTGGCAAAAAAAATCATGCGCGTTTCCGTGCTTCGGAGGGCACGTTAAGCCGTCGGTCCCGGTTGTTGTCGATAGATAACAGTCGTTAAACCTTGTCGGAGGCCTTATGGGCGGTTTGAAAACATCCGACAGCGGGTTAGCCACTAACCCGCATCTCCACCAACCCGTATTGGAGCAGCGTGGTGGAGTAAGCTCCAGGCCTTCCCAATAATGGGGAGAGACCCGTGCCCAGCAGTGGGACGCAAAAAGGGTTGCGGCCAAGTAGAGATTATGAATGTTATACATAGTGACACCACTACTTTCAGTCTAATGGTCACTTGAAGCAAGTGTGGCCTGGTACCGCACTATTTATTCCAAAAGCACTACAAAAATGGTGCACCTTTCACCTTTTGAAAAATAAAAGTTTCGGAATCGAACCTTGTAAGTTCTATTTTAGAGTTTATTGAAAACAATTTATCGACGAACACTGTGGTAGCAGCATAGGTATGTATAGGCTGATCGATTCCCAGAGCGGGAAAAGTGTGGCCTTTAAAATTTTATTATAGGCGTGCCGGGCATATTTTCATAATCATAATCATTTATTTGCAAATTGCATTTCTATTAATTAAGTAAAGATCACGATCAGTGTAAAGGTGTTTTTATATCTACTACTGAACTACCTACAAATATTTTTTTCAGAAATTACCCTCAAGTTCTGTAACTATTGTACGTAATGCCCTAATATACAATAATGATGTTAAAATTATGTTTCTCATGTAAGTGAATTTTTGTAATTCTTTTTTGAGAAATAAATATTCTTAAGCCTCATATCTTAAGTACACAAAATATATTTTTCTAATTAATTAAGTTAACATTAAGGTCATCGACAGTGGAGTCTCCGATAAATCCTGAGGCAAACCACTGGTCATAGGCTTATAATATACTAGTCTTCCGCCAGCGGAATCGCCCGCGTGGATTCGTTTTAAAGGTTCCCGTAGGATAAAAACCATTCTATGTCTTTTACCAAGGTCGTCTCTATCTGTGTTCCAAATTTCATCTAAATCGGTTCAGTAGTTTAAGCGGGAAAGCGTATCAGACAGACGGACAGAGTTACTTTCAAATTTATAATATTAAGTATGGACTAGCGTATGTATTTATAATATAAGTTTATGCCACTGGTTATGTTTGTTATTGTATTTATAGTGCGTATTCCAACATAACTCAGCAATAGGACGCTAAAACGACATTAACAAAAACGTTTCATAGGTACTCATAGCCCCACAGTAAGGTAGAAATACCTGTGTCGTGGGTACGATAGACACACACAGAGACAGAAAAACAAACACTCAGACCGAGCACAGAAATTTAATAGCATCATTTAAATTTCTGCTTCGCCGGGAATCGAACCCGGGACACTCTCATCGGCAGTCCGATGCGCCACACGGGTCGTCATCTCACCTGACTTACAGTACTTATCATTTATTATCTGTATTGTAGAAAAGAAGATTTTTAAATTATATTAGCGGTACCCGCGACTTTGCCCTTGTGGTCTTTGGAAGTAGTTATAGCATGATGTTATATAGCAATCATTAGTGAATGGACTATATAACACAACAAGAATTTTTCAATTCGAACCAGTAGTTCCTGAGATTAGCGCGTTCAAACAAACAAACAAACAAACTCTTCAGCTTTATATATTATAATCAACTGCACAATTAGATGAATCATTATACGTTTGTAGTACAAATAAAATAAATAAAAGCTTTAATTACAGTTTCGTGTCCTTTATTTATTTATCAAACTCTTCTCTTAGCTCATCCGCGGAACTTGGGAAAATTAAGGAATTTTCTGTTTGGTCGGTTTAAAATTCCCGACGAATCCGCGACAAACAAGGCGGCGGCGGTGGGAAATAAAATTAATTGACTATTCAAGAGCGTACCTGCAACAAGGTTCTGTTTAGTGTGCGTTTTGCATTTTACAAGCGTTGTGGAGTGTTGATTGAGTCGTAGTAAGCCTTTTGTTGTGGATACAGGTTGAAATTATAGCCGTTGATATTTCCTTACCAGTAGGTAGAAGAGAAGCGCGGATAGCCCGGCGGCGAGCGTAGAACGCAAGCGATCTAGGCAGCTAATACAAACAGGCGCGGTCGGGTGTGAGATGGGTGACCGCTAGTGGCAAAAATTTCATTCGCGTTTCTGTGCTTCGGAGGGCACGTTAAGCCGTCGGTTCCGGTTGTTGTCGATAGATAACAGTCGTTAAACCTTGTCGGAGGCCTTATGGGCGGCTTGAAAACATCCGACAGCGGGTTGACCACTAACCTGCATCTCCACAAACCCGCATTGGAGCAGCGTGGTGGAGTAAGCTCCAGGCCTCCCCAATAAGGGGGAGAGACCCGTGCCCAGTAGTGGGAACAAAAAGGGGTTGCAGCCAGGTAGAAGGGAATTCATTGACTATTTAAGAGATAAATATTTGCGTGTTTCACTGAATTAATTATTCAGATTTTGATAGCCATTAATTTTTAGGGTGTATTGTATTCTGAAATGAAATAGTTTATTAACATCCTGGATAATAATATGCACTTGATGTTATTCATTGTACGGCCATAGGCTGACCGTCATCTGTTTTAGGTGCACTAAGGCTTATAATATGGGCTAGGAGAAAAAACTGGGCGGTATGAATTTTACAACTAATTTAATTTAATTTATTTTTCAATTAATTGCCATAATTAGTGGGTTACTAGTACAAAAATATGAAATTTGCCGTCGCGGCGCAATTTTTGGATTTACATCTTAATCGAGTATACCTAAATGATTGGATTGTCATCCAAACTAAACGTGCGCCCAAAATTTCAGCTCAGTCGGTTGAAAATATCTGCTTCAAAATTTAGTTTTGTAATTGTAAAATTTCACACGAAAAACATTTATTAAACTTCTAAAAATATTATAATTCTAACAAAATATGCCGTAACTGCTTAAAAATAACTTCTTATCGCACTACACAAGAATTGTTTGAGTCACATGTCAATAGCAGTTGTGTCAGCTATTCATCAGCTAGGACTGGACCGTGATCCCGGCTTACCTTTCGGGAACTTTCGAGATTTATGTTTCGAGATATTGTGGCTGACATACTGTTCAGTATATTATTATGCTCCCAATACCTATGGTCTGAATGCTGTTTTGGAAATATGAATCGTTGTTAATCACTAAGTATTTTTGCTACCAAAAATTTGGATCGTAAGTAGGGTTGCCAACTTTTTTTACAAGAATTAAAGTATATTTAAGTCAGAGAAGGAAAATAAATAGTATTTTACAAAGATGAACAGTATTTTATTTTTTGAAGGCAAGGTGAATCGTTTCGACTTTCCATCTTTTGTATACTTAAACACTAATTGAAAAAACAAAGGCGAGCAAGGTGTACACGAAGAAAATGTGTGTGTGTGTTGATTGTGACTGCGCTGAACTAACTTAGTATTCGTCCGAGATGTTTATACTGAAAACAGTATTTTGTATACTTTATTTTTGTTCAACATTAAAAAGTATAATTAGTGAAAAACAGTAAAATAATGTTTTTAACAGTATGGTTGGCAACCCTACGTAAGGAATCTTCTGAATTAGCGAGTTTTTCACTGACGCATATGTACATCAACTACATGAAAAAGGCTCCAGCAGCGGCAGTCTCGACAATCGCTAAGGCGGCTTAGCGACCGAAATCGGTCGTTAACTCGATATCGATAGCTGTTTAACGAAAATTGGTAGTCTCGACTGTCTAAAATGTCGCCAATCAATAGTGTATTTACGAATTTAAACGTCAAACTTCCGATGATTGTCGTAAACTTAGCGATCCACTATCAATCGATAAGTAACGAATGTCGAGAGTACAGGCACAGGCCTCACTAAAATAGGAAGACACTTGTAACCAGTATTAAAATGCTAAATTCGAGATCTTGTTGCGTGTCCCTAATACGATTGTTGTCAAAATAAAGCAAAAATGTATAATACGTACCAACGAGGTTGTTAGAAATTTTTTCGTTCGATGTAATGTGTGTAAGAAGTACTTATCCCTCGAGGATAGAGTATGAACAACAACACTATTATGCAACTTTTGCTTAATGTAATGAGGTGTGCATATCGTACTTACGGAGAAATTCCATCGCTACGCGCTACGCTGGCCACGGCTACGGTGGCTACGGTTGCCGGTCACACTTATAAAAATGAGACGACCATCAATCAGTCAATCAAATTGATTGCGAACTGTTGCAAAATAGGTTTGTCCTAACGTCATAAAAATGGAGTTCAGCAAAATATGCAAAATAACTAAAATAACCTGATACAATGAGTTATGTTACTTAGAAGATATATTTCGTTTAATAGACAGTTGTTACGTTATGTTATCGATGATCACGCATATCCCGGAATCCAGGTGGGATTACGCATCTTGTGACGTATCGCCGCGCTGAACGCCGGAGACAGCTGTCCACGATTGTTGCTTGTAGGATCATTGTATCAATGTGTACTCGATTCGGTATAATATCTTATATTGTAGCGTGTATAGCGTAGACCTCGCGGCTGATGTAGAGAGCATGTCATCTACGCAACTGAGCAAAACAGTCGCGATCGAGTATAAGATGGATGACTAATAGTTCTAAGTTTATTTGCTTTAAATCAAATCAGAATCGCGTGAATAGTTTGGAGTTTTATTCATATCATGAAAGCTTTATGCGATTCATTCCCTATTTTCTTTTCGCGCAGACTAAAAATAGTGAACTCCCTTAGTTCACTTGAAGCTTTCAAGATCTTTTGTAATACTCTAGTCTCTATCTACCTATCGCTTTGAGATAGATTTCAGGTATGGTTTGTTCACTATTTATTATATTATAGCAATAATCTAATAAACTACTTACAATCCTGACTTGGTATCTCCTTTACATCTATTTTTTTTTCTCGCCTTTACTTTTTAATTTGTACATTAACTATCATTGTTCTTACCCGAATTCAAATTTATTACTTTTTCTAGCCCAAATTGTACACCTGCCTCTTCTACATCTTTTTTCTATCTTTAACTCCTTGCCTGTGGTTGCCTGGAAGAAATCGCTGTTTAGCGATAAGGCCGCCACTTGTACGCTATTTGTTTGTCTTTTTGTCAATGTTTCATTTTTGTATTATGGTGTACAATAAAGAGTTTAATAAAAAATAAAATAAATAATAAAATAATACCTAAAGCTGAATACATAGCTGTAGGTTCCCGAGAAAGCATGTTGCTTTCAAGAAAACTAAATTATCGAGGACTAATTGCATTTCGACTTACTTTAGAATCATCAACATTAAGAGTGTAATAAGAATGTAGTGCAAATATAGAGAAAGGATCATTTATTTTCACTCCTCACAAACCACCTATCAAATAGGATGGCTCCTGTTCAAACTTCGGTAGAATCATTTGGGTGAAGTGGGGTCAGAATTGGGTGCTTATAAAAGTTTACCTGCAAACTTCTGTCGGTGGTTTTAATGAAAAAATAATTTCAATTTGTAAACTCTTGGAAGTTCGCTAACATCATTACCTCCGCATATTTGAGCGGACGACACTTTCGGAATCTCTTTCATGTTTAATTTCTGGCTGAAAGTTTGGGAAACTTACCTGAACAGATTATAATTATGGGGTCATGTTCTCTCTAGGGATGAGGGTGAAAGAAAAATAATGAATAAAATATTTGTTACTACCTTTGCGCATGTCATATTCTTCTGGGTTGATATTTATCAAAATTACTTTTGTAGCTTTTGACATTCATTTTCAGGACAGTTAGGTGAAAAACTAGACGTTGCATAATAATATAGTACTCATCTATAAGGAATCCTTATGGATTGAAAAATGAATAGAATTACGCGGCAAAAATTGCCGTTTGCGTTGTTTTGATAACATTGACTATAAAATTTGTATTTGTTACTGCTCCAACCGGCAGGCAGATCTGAGTATTTAAGATACTAAATTCAACTCGGTACACATGTACAAACGAACTGAGAGGTGTTGCTATAGTGGATTTTTTCCCTTGAATTATTATAACAAAGAATAAAGTAGTTACAGTATTTAAAGATTAAACTAATTAATTGAACGAATAACGTTTTATCACATATAAATGAGATATTACCCGGATAAAACGGAACTTATGTCACTCTGCAGCCCTCTATTTCTATTCAAAAAATCAGGTTCATAACAAACAAACAAATTTATTTTCCAATTTATAATTTTAGGATGGATTATGTTATGTTGTAGTCTGTTCAGTTAGAGGAGAACTTACGGTACCTTTACAATACGCTCGACAACTCGAGCAATCTGTCAGCCGTGGGGCGCTGTCAGAAGTTGCGAGACTCCCGATTTAGGTACTTTTTGTTGATCTCCATCAGCTGTGACTTAGCACCTGTATCTCGCTGAAGTTTCTTGTGTACGTTCGCTATTTTCAAAATGAGGATAGACGTTGCAATTGCGTGAACTAATGTGAAAAAAGTTAGATTAAAACTGCTATTCAATAAACAACTTTAAACAACAACAATAAACTTAACTCATCAATACACCAAGAAAATGAAAATTAAACAAGACTACGACTTGTCTTTTGGAACTTCCCGTCCAAACTCCTATCATTTCTACAGTTTTCCATCACCGCGCACAGTAACTCATAATTTCTCAAAGCTGGCTACGCTAGCCAGCCCGTAGTTAGTCAGTGTGATAACCTAAAGTCGAAATCCCTATCATTTCCGAATGGAAACCTGTGTCCAGTAATGGGAAATTAAGGTAAAAAGATTAAGTCTGTTTTGAAGTAGAACTTACGGATCTATCTTTACAATACGCTCGACAATGTGCAATCTGTCAACCGCTGGGCGCTGTCAGAAGTTGCAAGACTCCTGATTTACTTCTTGTTCAGTTCCATCAGCTGTTTGGTTGAGGTTTAGCACCTGTATCTCGTTGAAGTTTGTTGTTTACGGCCTTAGGGTCTTTTCAAAATGAGAACGGACTTGACAATTTTCCGTACCTACCCACTTCGATGTAATCGTTGATCGTAATACAACCCGTTTGCCCAGCTCTTAGAGTAAGACAGTAATGTAGTAATAGGTAAGAAGCGAGTCTATGTGAAACGGTGAAATTTTTAACTTATATTGCCTGAATGTTTTTATTGCTAATTCTTTAAATCTTTAGAAAAATAAACAATACATAAATCTAAGCCCATAAAAGCGTCATGTACGCCGGGGCTGTAGGGATAGGGCACCGCAAGTCGTCCCGCACCGGATCAGGTGAAGCGGATTATTCCGGTCGACGGCGGTTCGAACCGGATCGGACACGGTTTGAGACTCGCTGCGAGGGATAGAGGATAATGGACGCTGTATGGAGTTTGCGAAACTCCCGTAGATAGTGAGGTCGTAAGCAAACTGGATTAGCGGTGATATTGATACTAAGTAAGATACAGAGAAAATTATAATTTATTTATTTTGGTTCTTTATTATGTACAAATTTCTATGTTTTTATTAGGGAAGTACTACATATCGTTGCCACCATTTTTGGTGCAGAGGCACTTTGTATTGTGGCGGAGGTGTACCGGCCTGACATACACGAGCCTTGCTTGTAGTTGTATGTGTATAAAATGAAAAGAAATAAAATATTCTTTATTCACTGTACGGCTTATTTAGTCTTAGTGAACGTTATTTTTTTTGTTCTGTCTGCTCTGGGTGCGCTTAGGCAATGCTGAGCTGAAGAAAAGAGCAGACGGAGAAAAACTTCAGCCCTGTTTTAAAATATGAGGTATACAATAATTAGCTTTCTTACAGAGTAGCTATATATAGATTTTAATGGAATGCAGCGACTACCTAACAGGATATGAGACGAGCATGATAGTTTGCTTCTATTTAGTTAAAAAAGTATAGAATTGAAATGAAAAAAAAAAATTGGCTTTAAACTATATTTACCACATAAACTTTTTCAATCTATTATTACCTTAAAGCCGGTTTTATCTGTTTTCAACTGAAATAATCTAATCCACCTGATACACTGCAGACTGCAGACTGTTGTGGCATTTGCCCAAAGCTTAATGAAGCTTCTAAGGACTTAGTTAGTTTTTAAAATCCTTGGCCTGAAGCTTGCTTTATTCATAAACCTAAGTATATGAGGTATGACACACATTTTTAAAACAGTACTAAGAATGCTATTCGCTTGCTTACAGTTTATGCTCATAGGTTATGATATGCAATTGAACATGGACTTTAGAAGACTTAAAATTTATTTTCTTTAATTTTTTTATATTTGTAGATATAAAGCTTATACTTGAACTAACTTATTCTACCATTCTCGCGTTTTTTTAATTAGAAAAAATATACTCCATAGACTTTTATGCGTGCCATTTTTTTGCTTTTGTTAATATCATTTGCGCATTATTTATCTTTATTATTTGAAAACATATAAGCTCCAGTGTATATAATATAAAGTAAGGTAAGGTTTTGTCCGAGAATTATCTCGGGCGTCGTTAAATGTGTGGCCGTGGCCGTAAACGGTTCCGGGAGATTTCCCAGTGTTTTCTTCTATTTTTTCATAGTCTCTGTGGTTGATGACCACTCTCGCGTTAATAGACTAGATTTTCACGACAGGGTACAAGCTAATCTTTGCCGGCCAGCAAGTATGAGAAATAGATCACATAGTATCAGAAGCTGCTGCATAGATATCACAAGAGAATACTAAAAAAGAAAATTTTATCTATCGAAAGTTTTATCGATCTGGACATGAATTTCAGATTCACAAATAATTTCTAAAGCTTGAACTTGTAGGTATTTATGTAAGTAATTCACATACGCTAACCATATCAACGTTTTTAATCTCTTAACGCTTCTCAGAGCCGTTTTATCCGGTTTTAACTGCCCTCAACCGGAATAATCCGCTCCAGCCTCCACCTGATACGTCGAGGCCCGACTTGTGGTGCTGTGGCGTTTGCTTAAAGTTTGATAAAGCTTTTAAGGACTTATTTAGTTTTTATACGCTTAGCCTGAACCTTTAAAGTTTACGTGGCTTGAGGTACTATATAATTATATTTAGAATAATATAATATAAATGGAGATAATTAGTAGTTTAAATGTTTTGAAGTAACAGATGAACATACATATCCGTAATAATATATTATATTATTATATAAATATAAGCTTTCCTTTTTCTTTGCTGCAGTTGGGTAAAACTCTATATCTTAATATATATAAATTACGTGTCATGTTGTTTGTCCGCGATGGACTCCTAAACTACTTAACCGATTTTAATAAAATTCCTCCTTCCAATGACGGTTCCGCACGTGTACTGAACAACTATTTTTAATACAGTTGCGAAAAAATGAAGCAATTTAATAAAATAATAAAAACTCGTAAGGAACATTTTTGAAAAATGGCGCCAACCGTAAAATAATACCTATATTCAAAGATTTTTGTTTTCTTCACCTATTCTGGGTAGGCAAAGGGTACTATGCCCATACAGCCAAGTCTTCAGTAGATTTTTTTATTGATATGATGAAGTGTGCTGATTGTATTGCATGGTGCATCGTATGTTTTAAGTATGTCGAACTGTAATTCAAAGATATAGTAATAAATTAGTATCTACACAAGACGGACGTTTCTCTTTAACCGTACACACCGTAACCTAATACAATGAAATGAAAATGTTAATGAGATGAAATGAAACCTTCTAACTCATTGAATCAAATCATTAAATCTGATATTGAAACAAATTAGTAGCTTCTTTTTAGAAATATTTGCATGAATCATAAAAACTTTTAAAACTTCGTGGTTGGTTTTTTTCTTTTTCATAGAGATTATTTTGACAGTTGGGAAAGAAAATGCACGAGTTCGGCAAAGGTAAAGAAAAAGCACGAGTGTGTAATAGCCCACTTCCCGAACGCTATTATATACCTACGTCCCTGCAATACGCCACTTTTTGAGCAACTGTATTAAAAAAATATTTTTGTGTTGCAGCAAATAGGTCCAAATTTGTAAACCTTTTTTTATCAAAACAGTAAACGTTTTAATACAAATAAAGCACCGCAGCGATTAAATAATTTTCACTCAGAGCACTCACCGCAGCTTGAGTAGAGTCATTGAATCAAAAATCAGTCGGCAATAAATCAGCGAGGAATCCAAAATAACAATAAAAGGGAAAACGCAACCCCACATCGAAAATGACAAAAACCGCACCCAGTTTTTACAGTGAAATGACGCGTGAAAACACCTGAATTCGGCCCGATGAATCTATTATTGGATTATTGTACCTTTTCATCCCCTTGGAGGGTGGAAAGAAGGGTACCTGAGTAATTCATGCAAACGAATGCAAGCCAATTAATTAGGAGCAGTTGGACTGCGTTCGGAAATCTGCTGTCGTCAGAAAACGTGGGTTCGGCTCAGAGACGCGATTGCAAATACAAGTAACGTTATAAATGAAAGGCTTTAATGATTCTGGTGTTGAGTGAAATACGTAGGTAGCTGCGATATTTTAAGATTTTTGTTTTTTTACACAGCACCTTACACATTATTATTTCTTAATAGCTTTTCGCCCGCGGTTCCGCCTACGTGGGCTATATATTTTTCCCATAGGCATGAGATATTATATTTACCGTTTCAAAAATAGCCTTTGTCGCTTTCCCATTCTCAATCTATATCGATAAAAAAAACAGGTCAATTCGTTGTGGTGTGAATTAAGGAGAAGTACAGACACACTTTTACACTTATAATATTAGTATGGATTTGGAATACTTAATTATTATCATCAAATCTTTTTATGATCCTCATCATACAGTAATTCTTCTCTTCTCCTTCGAAGCAGAGATAAATTTAAACTACAATTTCACTTAGTCTCAGACATGGAAGTTTCAGCGGCACCCTTATAGCCAATGCTTTTTGTGTAGGTGGTAGTTTAATGATTCGATAAGTAGGTACAAGAGAGTTTTGGTGGGAAGTCGAAAAACACATATTGTGCTCTTGTTTTATTTTTACTTTCTTGGTGTATTTTTGAGTTATATCGGATAAAGATGGCATTTTGTTCGATATAGGCTAGTTATGGTGCATAAGTGTTGTGAATTAAAATAACAGTGCGAAAATATGTTTTTGCGGCTTGTCTCCGAAATTCCATTGGTCTCGTTCTGGTAAAGAAGCCATCGCTTTACTTGAATGTCTGACTGACTTGACTGAATGGTTACTGACGACTGACGTGACTTTACCTTTTATTACACGTCCAGTTTCACCGGAACTGGCAAAAACGTGATGCAAAATTATACTTGACGCTGGCAATATGCTGAGTTTGCGATGCCATAATTGAAGAAAAAAAAGTAGGTACAACCGTTTCACCTACTTTTGTCGCTAAGCCATTTGTGTTTTGGTGAAATACGCAGTTGCCGGCAAGAATCTGGTCTTGGACTATCAAATCAATTGAGATAGTTTTAATGAGTTATCAAAACGTGACACCCTCATACATTTTTATGAAAAAAATATTTTTGATGTCACACCTCATTAAATTTATAGTCAATCATGTTGAAAATAAATGAACAATTATTCTGCTTTCCAAGAGTGGTTTAGTGCCACCTTTTTAAGGTATCCATTTTGAATTTATCTGTGCGTAGTGTCCACGATCCTATTACATGATGTGACAATCAGCCTTCGAAGTAGCAGTGCAACTGCATACGTCCACATGACTGAAGACTGAAGCTTGCTTGAGGTTCCTTGTAGATGTCCATGGGCTGCAACGACTACATAACACCCCAAGGCCTGCTGCCCGGCCTGCTCGTCGGTTAGGACATTCAATTTTTTTAAATTATTTTTGCTCTAAGGTGCCTGCTGGATTTGATGATAGCTTTCCAATCTTGTTCGTATTTTATTTATTACTAGCGGCCGCCCGCGACTTCGTCCGCGTGGACGTGTTTTATAATTTTTCTAAAATAAAAGTGAGTTACTCCATATAACATCAGCTACCTGACAGTGAAAGTCCAGCCGCTTCAAAGATTAGTCGGAACAAACAGACAGATAGACAGACAGACAAAAATTGTAAAAAATGTTATATTGATGTATCATATATAAATTCATATGCATATAGTAAAAAAGGTTATTTTTATATAACAAACAGACACTCCTATTTTATTTATTAGTATAGATTGAATAGATGAACCATCCCTACTTCATATTATAAATTAGAAAGTAACTCTGTCTGCTACGCTTTCCCGCTTAAACTACTGAACCAATTTTAATGAAATTTGGAACACAAATAGAGTGGACCTAGGAAAAGAACTTAGGATGGTTTTTCCCACGGGAACCTATAAAACGGGTTCACGCGTGCGTAGCCGCTGGCGGAAGATTAGTATGTAATAAGTTTTCTTTGTCAAGTACGCGCTGGGATTTGAACCCAATCCTATGGCGTAAGAATCAGTTAAGATAACCACTCGTTTATTAATGATGCCAAGGGTTATATTTTATTTGATTAATGACATATTATGTGTTTCAAATAATACATACTATTTTGATTATGACTTTCTTATTTTTTTTAAATAAACTAATCGCTAAAAACTAATCACTAATTAATACTGTACAATCTGTTAGAGATTCTGCAAGATTAAGGTGAGCCATTACGGAATTTTTCAGACAACTTTAACTGATGGCAGGACATTTCGTTCGTCACGAAGTTTCAGCTTTCAGCAAAATCTCCCTAATTAAGGCTTTCGAGAACGGCGATTGTTTCGCCACAATAGCAGGTTTCTTGTGATAGAAACACAGACTTTTAAAGTGACCTGTCGTCTTTTTACATTCTATACATATTATAAGCTGCTAAGCTTAAAAGTTTGTTAAATTGTTGTTTGAACGAGCTTATCTCAGTAACTGCTGATCCAAATTTAAAATTATCTTTGTGTTAATAGGGCATTTGTCGAGCAAGGCTATTTGCATTACGCTACGTGCATCCCTTCTAGGCGCAGTTAAAACCGCGAGACACAACTATATAAAAATATGTCGTGAGTGTTTTTCTATAAAAAAGAAATAAATAACTCCATACAGCAGTATTCCAAATTTATTATTCAAATTTCTGCCTCACTGGGAATCAAACCCGGAACACAGCGGTCGCCAGTCAATTGTTGTTTACCTTACGTTTTATAGCGGTATATCCGACTAGTTTCAGATATCATTTCATTATTAGGAGGGAATATGTCAAACAAAATGTTGTCACTTCAATAAGATTTAACACAATATACCTCTTTTTAAATAAATAAAATAAACCTTACACACTCATAGCCCTACAGTAATGTAATTAATACCCTGTGTCGTGGGTACCATGGACACATACAAATACAGGAACACAAACACCCAGACAGACAACAGAAATTAAAACCCATCATTCAAATTTCTCTTTCGCCGGGAATCGAACCCGGGACCCATCAATTGGCAATCCGGCATGGTAACCATTACGCCACGCGGGTCGTCAATCGTCTTCTTTTAAATTCCCGCCAAAACTTCAGACAGAAAAGCCGTAAATATCAATAGCTTTCTTAATTCAATATTAATATCTAAACGTTAAAAGGACCGAGAGCGTAAAATCCGATACACCGGGCCGTTGCAAGTAAAAATGGTCCGCGAACGCACCATTAGTCCTAGGAATGGGGGAAATTGTGTGTTTAGAGACAAACTGAACGCCCTTTCTCTATAGCATTTGTCACATTCCCTTGTGAAGTGGTAGGGATGGGTAGTCATGTCGACGATATGATACCAAGTATATCGATGCGAAGCTATCGACTATTAATATCGACAGGATTTTCTCAAGCAATACTTATTGCTGGAAATGAAATTGCTGAAATGGAATATTTAAAAAAAATTACATAAACATACCATCTGCACAATTTTTCAATAAATAAGTAACCACATATTTGGCTTTAAAGTGATCTTCTGCTGCATTTTTTTCTAATGAAGAACCTCTTCTTGAAGAAAGTCTTCATTTAACGTTGCTTCTGTTCATTTAACCCGTGCTATTTTGCGTTGCTTTTCTATTTTGATCCTATTAGATAAAAAAAATATCAGTAGTTTTTTTAAGTTTACATGGGAAAACAATCTACGGAACAAATAAAAAATTGTACAGTTATCTTATTTAAATTCCACTGACATTAATTACCTGCCGTAAATAGTAAAAGATTATAATCATTTACGCGTTCCAAAGAAGACTTAAGCAAATTCAAATCACATTTAATAAGACGACTATAATAGTTTTGGAAAGAACGCATATTTCAAATTTATCGACAACCCGCGATCAGCATTTTCACACGTCACCGCACTGAGTTATGCAGCTGCCGTCTGGCGAATGTCGATGAATTATTGAACTATTTACCTTGCATCACTAGTGGAGCGTGTGACACCGAGACCCGGTTCGAGCCCCGGGAGGAGCTGTGTGTATGGTATAAATATTTGTAGCTGTTTACCTGCAACATTTCCTATAACATTCATGTATTTATGCGGTAACATTTTTTAAATTAAACTAAGCTAATAAAACCGTGTTAAAAGTCATTATTATGACCTAAGAGTTTGAGATTTCGGATAATTATTCAAGAACTATTATATCTACTTAGGTTGCTAAGTACGTGTGCTAAATTTCGTATTTGTATGTTTTTTGTGCAATTTCGTGACAATTAAGAGTGACTATTCTCCAACTTAGAGCTTCACTAAGTTCGGCTTAGTTACTTTGGTGATATATATTTGAAGTCAGTTTACTTTTTTATTACTTTTGACTAAATCATGTTTATTTCCTTGCTTTCATTTAGTATCCATTTATTAATGTTATCTGTTGAAAATAATTTTGTTGTTTCTCATACACTGCTACCTTTAAATGGAATACAATACTTACTTTCAAAGTTATTTAAGCGCGAATTGAAGGGGATCCACCTAAGCCATTTCATCGTAACCCTTTCATCAGATAAAAAATCGCTTTGGAGATCTTATCTTCAGTAGCCATCCCGACGCGCATCCATCACCGTCACTATTGTTTTCCGTCACACCTTTAGATTCTGGTACGAGTTTTGCGACAGAACTATTTATTATGTAGTGTCAGTGTCGATCAGCTGTCACGTGTGCCCATTATCAACTCACACAGCCATTTTGTTATCTCAAATATATAATGTACTTTTTAAAAAAGAGTGCTGCTGGGAGTTTTTTTCCGCCGCCTTTTTTCTCTCAGCTCAACATCTAGCCCAAACGGGCACCTAAAGGCGATGACCAGGAAAAAAATACATTTTTAAGTAAATATTTTGTATTCCTAATATGAAATAAATAGTTTTTTCTTTCTTTTATTTCTTTCTTTATTTCAAGAAGTCCCAATACTATACGATTTAATATTCGAATGTTGTCTCGGAATTGAGCAAAGATTTAGTCATAGTTCATAAACCAATTGGCCAAGTGCGGGTTAGTTGACAACCACGGGTTAATGAGTTTATTAACTTTAAATTTAATTCAAACAAAAAAATTTAATTATGATTTAAATTGAATGAATCTCTTTTTGGGTTCCACTTCTGAGCTCTGATCTTTATCCCGGGTAAATATTTATATATGTATATCGTTGTAAATCAAATACCTAATAAAGACTCAACTACATTCCTACATAGCATGAAGCATCAGGTTAGCATAAAATTGGTGGCGCTGAAATGTCAATATTTCTAATGTATTCGTCTTCTGTTTTATGCTTTTTGTCAGTTTCCCAAGTGGCCTCGTCTATTTTTTTTCCTTAACAAACTACTCCTTAACTACTTAAAACTTGGTAAATTTTATAAATGCCGATACAACAAGGAATAACCATTAAGTCACACATATTATTATATACCCGATATCCCCAAAACAACGTCTTAGCGCAGCCCCAGATATATTTCAGCGTATTAAGCGGATACAATCTAAGCGGCAAGTTGTCTTGGCTCACGTAAGCCATTACCTACAAACTAAACGATCACCGGACCTCATTACGACTTGCCCCCCTAAGGGGGTGAGGGGTCTAAGTGACTCCGAACGGAAATAAAGGTGCACGCGACTGGAGGTAATGTTAATTGAATTTCTGCAGACGCGTGCTTAGTGAGGGCGGAGATATATCGATATCGAGTTTAATAGTAGGCGGGAATTTTATTAGCGACACTTACAGTGAATTTAGTTACGTGTCTTTAAGTAAGTCAAAAAGTAGCACGAAGCAAAGTAGTAGTAGTAGTAGTTTTGCACCATCATGGTGCAGTAAGCAGAGCTTTCCCAATTATGGAAAGAGACGTGGGACCGATAGTGAGACAACTGAAGCTAGTAAAATAACAAATTTTATTTATTGAAATAGAGTTGCAAACGATCTTTCAACCTTAGTGGTGTTAAGCACAGTTCATGAACATATCAAGAAGGCCTGGGTCATGCCTGAGATCTTTTTTGATGCGTCTCCTCATGTAACATTAATTGGCAACGGCACCTTTCCATCGAAACACAATAGTATTATTTCACAGCAAAAATGGGTGTGCAGTAGTGATACTTCCCCGATCTAACCTATCTCATTCTATTACTTTTGAAAAATGACTATAAAAACGTAATTTTAAAGCCTTTATAATAATTTATCGACATACCATCCCTACAGCTGGCCGCCAAGTGATACGTACGCGCGACCGCCGCACCACGCAAGATTAAACGTCACGAACCGTCAGATATTTCCACCAGAAGTAGGGAGAACCACCCTTCTCTGCAGTCATCACCACCCTTAGCACAATCACGTAAAGACTAAAATATCTAATGGGTCGCCCAAAGTAGGTTTGCAAAAGTCACCTGCAGGCAACTACTTTTAAATATTATGAACATGACACCGCCTGCCTAAAATTATTTTTATAGCTAATTTGTTTGTCGTGTTTAGTGAGAGACTTTGGGATGCGAATGACAACTTTAAAGAAAATTAAAGAAGTATCTGAAACATATTTCAGTAATAGAGTAATACGGTATAAGAATCCCGTGAAATGAAATGAAAAATTGTTAAACAATATAAACTTTCTAATATTTGGTTAATCGATTAAAAATGACCAAATATTACGTTTAGTAAGTTAAGAAGAACGTTAATGAAATAAGGTATCAGTTACGGGTAGGTTTCAATTTAATCTTTTAACTGGGTGTTGTTGATGAATGTTTCGAAGTAAAGGTGCAGTTTTCGGCCAGATTTACATGAAGCGGCTTTCAGCCTTCGGATCGGAGTAGCAACGCAACTGTTTACAACCACAGGCAAGACTCAGGCTTGCTTGAGGTTGTATCAAGATGCTCATGGGCTGCTGCATCCACTTAACACCACATAGCCTTTTTTTTTAACTTCAAAAGGTCCCCGGCACCTTGGGAGAGAATACTGGTTATGTGGGATTTGTACCGTACTAAAACCCCCTTGGTAGCCTACCTCTACGCTTGGGGATATTACTCCGGGATCTCCAGTGGAACGCACCGGTGTCCTCCGGGCGGCGCCCAGCACGGACCCATCTTCGGGAGAGCAGGTGCGCTCTCCTGCACCCTCAGGCGCTTACAGCGGCATGCGGCCACACACGCACCACCGTCCTACCCGGGGCCGCTTGCTGGACGGGGCGAGCTCCCACTCTCGCCATCTGCAATACCGGAAGCCCACTTTTAGTCGGCTCTTACGATCAGGCATGGGATATCGTAGCACTATTTTTAATCCGCAAGCTACAAGGACTAACACCACGTAGCACTTAAACACGACTGCTCTTCTGCTACTCCATTCAAGTAAAATAAATATATACATGAAGTTTGTTAAGACGATGTTTTAAAGTTTACCTTTGATCTTTGACTGTTCCACATCATTCAAGAATCACTTCTAAATATAAATTGTTTACAAATACAAATTCTCTATTTCGACATTTTACATTGTAACTTATTAAGGACTCTCTGCCTTTTGCTGTAGCTTGCGCCGAGCTGCAAAAGACGGTTTCTTCCCCCTAGTGATGCCTTATACTAATATTAAATTCGACATTTTAAAACACAAAAACAGATAATATTTAACAGTGGTAATGATAAAAGAAAGGAACGTAGTAAAAGAAGATAAAAATGTACAAAATTTATATGTTCATTGACTAGGGCAAAATGAAGATCTATTTGTACTGTTATTTTAAAATTTCTTTTTGTTTAAAAAAATTGTATCGCTGGGCTTGTTAACATATAAATTTATCAAAATTTTCAAATTCAAATAAAAGATTATGCTTTCTATATATGTTTTTCAGTATTCAGTAGATGTTAGCAACCTGTTTGCTTGTAAAGTCAAGTAGCTTAAAAGCCAACAATATCGTGAACAAAACATTTCACCGGCCGTAGATTTACGTTAAGTGCAGACTACCTGCCGCGCCATTACAGCACACCTCTGAGTGCCGGCAAATGGCGGAACGGCGGGCGATTGAAAGAAATTGCTCCAAAAATTGCTACGTTTTACGGAAATGTGTGCTTTTCTCAACTCATTTTATATTAACTGCTGGGCACAGGTCTGGTTCCTGAAGTGAGAGGGATATAGCGCACCATGCTGGCCACCTCGCTTGGTGCATTGGAAGACACCACGCCTTCGAGAAGTTTATGAGTAACTTTAAGGCATACACGGTGATGAAAAACATTGTAATTAAATATTTTTGACCACCCGCGTGGTGCAATGGTTACCACGCAGGACTGCCAATCGAGGAGTCCCGGGTTCGATTCCCGGCGAAACAGAAATTTGAATGATGAGTTTAAATTACTGTTCTCGGTACACAGGCATGCAAAGACAGGAACACAAACACCCAGATGTTTGTGTTCCTGTCTTTGCATGTGTCCATGGTACCCACGACACAGGGTATTAATTACCTTACTGTGGGGCTGTGAGAGTGTAACGTTTATTTATTTTATATTATTTACTTATTTATTTATCTTACTCGCGTTAAATATGCACATACAAAATTAGTTTGTTATAGGTGGGCACCAGGGTTTGACCTCGGCATTTCCGTGTCGGAGACCGCGTCCTTTAGCGCTTGGATATCATTGCTCTGTTTAAAGTTTATTTTGAGGTAAACTAGACTAAAAAGGATAATTATCTTCCAATTCAGTTTAAATGTAATAAGAGGAAACCATCCATAACTTGTACTAGAAACTTAAAAGCCAAACTTATCTTGAACAAAACATTTTACTGAACGTAGATTCAAGTTAAGTGCAGACTACCTGCCGCGCCATTACAGCACACCTCTGAGTGCCGGCAAATGGCGGAACGGCGGGCGATTGAAAGAAATTGCTCCAAAAATTGCTACGTTTTACGGAAATGTGTGCTTTTCTCAACTCATTTTATATTAACTGCTGGGCACAGGTCTGGTTCCTGAAGTGAGAGGGATATAGCGCACCACGCTGGCCACCTCGCTTGGTGCATTGGAAGACACCACGCCTTCGAGAAATTTATGAGTAACTTTAAGGCATACACGGTGATGAAAAACATTGTAATTAAATATTTTTGACCACCCGCGTGGCGCAATGGTTACCACGCCGGACTGCCAATCGAGAGGTCCCAGGTTCGATTCCCGGCGAAACAGAAATTTGAATGATGAGTTTAAATTACTGTTCTCGGTCTGGGTGTTTGTGTTCCTGTCTTTGTATGTGTCCATGGTACCCACGACACAGGGTATTAATTACCTTACTGTGGGACTGTGAGTGTGTAACGTTTATTTATTTTATATTATTTACTTATTTATTTATCTTACTCGTAATGTTTTCCCTTACTGTGGAGTAGCGTTAAATATGCACATACAAAATTAGTTTGTTAGAGGTGCACACCGGGGTTTGAACTCAGCATTTCCGTGTCGGAGACCGCGGCCCTTATCGCTCGGATATCGCTGCTCTATTTAAAGTTTATTTTGATGTAAATTAGACAAAAATGGATAATTAACTTCCAATTCAGTTTAAATGTAATAAGAGGAAACCATCCATAACTTGTACTAGAAACTTAAAAGCCAAACTTATCTTGAACAAAACATTTTACTGAACGTAGATTCAAGTTAAGTGCAGACTACCTGCCGCGCCATTACAGCACACCTCTGAGTGCCGGCAAATGGCGGAACGGCGGGCGATTGAAAGAAATTGCTCCAAAAATTGCTTTCGTGTTACGGTTTTTGAACTCACTTGTTCGGGACGGAATGAGCTGAAGACGTTTATTGTATTGGGCTTAGAAAAATTTGAGGCGTATTTGAAACAAAATTGTACAGGTACTTTTAAAAACTATTCCCTTTAATTTAGTTTTTAAAAGTACAAATTACAAATGTTTTTGAACTGGCTCCATCAGGGATAAGTGAGATAAAAATCCCACATAACACTACTGGACTCTTACTCTCCCCTCCCCAGGGCCCTCTTCCCAGGGTATCCAGTACCCCTTGAGACGTTGATATTTTTATTTGACTATTTTCATCTTTGACTGTAAAATGGAATATAAGTATTAGTATTGTGAGGCTAGAACTTTCAGTCGGAGAGTGTGTTTTTATAATAAAAAGTGAAGTTTACTCGTGAAGTTTATTGTCTGGATCTAAATCTTCATTCCAAAATTGAAGCCTCGGGTTCTTCGGTGGTTGATGATTGTAATAATACTAAATACAGGCTGTCTTTAGAAAGCATTTCATATATTATTATATAGTACTAAAACTTATCTATTTATCATTTCCTATAGTATCTTCTTCTTCTCCTATTATTATTTCCTATAGTAGTGAAGTTTATCTATTTTATTTACATTTTAACTTAAGCTTACCTTGTCAACGTCATTAAAATTAAATCAATTTACCTGAAAAATTTCCTCTGAAACACGACTCTGTGGAATACAGATAAAACCATCACTAAACGGTACAGTTTCCCCAAAACAAATAGTATCCCCTCAGCAATCCGCCCAAACAGACCAAGCACCTGCGCGGTGTTTGCGCGCGATAAAAGGTGGATCTGGTTTCGCGTCTCGGCTTACCGCTAAACGCACCTATTAAGGCCCTCTCACATTCAACTAACTATTTTTTGGATACGGTCAGCCTAGGATTTGCACTTTTACCTACCTGTTCAGGGCGGAAATAAAACCAGCCGTTAGATATACACCTGATAGTAAGAGGCGACTAAAAGGGGATTCCGGGATTGCGGGCGTGGAGCTCTGACCGTCCAGTTAGCGGCCCCGGGAAGGGCGGCGGTGTATGCGTGGCCACATGTTGTCGCAAGCACATGCAAGTGCAGGAAGCACCATTGCTTTCCGAATGATGGGCGAATTCGGGCCGCTGTGCGTGGAGGAAACCGCATCGTCCGTCGACTCAGCAAGCGACCGAGGGGGTTTTAGTGAAGAAAAAATCTCACATAACGCGGTATCGTCGTCTGTGATGGTTCAAAAGGTACCCGGGTATCATTGAAAGAGTTTCTCACTAAAATATTTCAGTAATATTCCTCAGATATTATGAAACGCACATCACACTATCTTTTTTGGTAATTATACTGGGGAAACGTTTACCTTTTAATCTTAAATGTCATTTGCCTACAATGAAAAAACTTTATGTAAAATTTATTAATTAAATATACATATTTTAAGAATGATTTCATTTGAAAACCATAAGCGTTTTTGATTTTAGAATAATATGCTGTAATGTCTTTCTTGTAGACATTAAGTATAAGATAATTATCTACTTTTAAAGATTATCATTGCTATGTATACAAATAAATAAAATTGGAGTGTCTGTAATATTAAAATAACTCTTTTTACTACATCCATATGAATGTTTATACGGCACATATACCTAAATAACATTTTTTTACAATTTTTGTCTGTTTCTCTATCTGTCTGTCAGTCTGTTTGTTCCGGCTAATGGCATCTGAATCTGAAACGGCTGGACCTATATTGACAGGACTTTCACTGGTAGGTAGCTGATGTAATGAAGAATAACTTAGGCCACTTTTATTTTAGAAAAATTCCACAACTAAAGTCCACGCGGATGAAGTCGCGGGCGGCCACTAGTTTAATAATATATCACTGCTATCAGAATCACAATGTGTGAGGGCCTTTAATTCTGGCAATGGCGGCAAATACACCGGAATCAATCACACGTTAATGCTTTTCGAGCTGTTTATATTTAGGTTACTTAGAATTTTAGTTTTAATAAATAGATAATACGTAATAATGGAAAGGTTTCAGTTATATTTTCCACTTTCTTTGGATTCATTTCCATTTATTCTAAATGAAATAGTGTTATTTAAATTTATTACAATATAAGTAAACCTTGTTTCTTGCCTGGTTGTCGTATTGCTCGGCACAGGCCTCTTCTCGTTACTGCGAGGCCTAAATGCAGGTGGCTTTACCATTGGTGACGTCAGATAGGTCCTGTGTCAATAAGGCGTTAATAGGTTAAGGTAAGATAGGAGTAGTATAGTAGCGAATCTACTATTATCTATTAACTGCTCATTTGTTAAAATCGTTACTATTCAAACTCAATATCATAAAATGTTGATCATTCCATGTGACTCAGTTCTACTAAAAAATATGAGATTTTTGAGGTAGCTACATATCTTTATCTTGTATCAGAATAATTAATTAGGTAATTATCTCGGCTCATATTACACGCTATGAACTACGCTGATTGATCACAGTGATCACCGAATCATTATCTCACGGGGCGCTGTGAGCTACAAATTACGAGTACATTGTGACTATGGTAACGAGTGTACCGACGATGTTCATAATACGGCATAAGGGCTATAAAATGTATTTGGAATGAATAAATATAATAGCATTCCTTTTTAGGCGACTGCTCATTACCTTCAGGGTTCATCTAAGCATGACTGTGAGGTTTTTCATTCAAACATCGAAAATTTATAGACTTCCAAATCCCTACACAGGTTTGGATGGTCGCAACTTTTATGTGTCCCACATCTAGGAAGAGGGCAAGTTAAGTGTGCAAGTTAGAACCAGATTGGTGAAGATGTAGGTTAGTGATCTACCAGCTGATGAAAGTTTTTAATAGGTCCATTGTGCCTCCGACAAGGTTTAACGATTACTATCTATAGACAAGGACTGGGCCCGATGACTCAACGTGTTGTTGAATGCCGCGAAACGTGCCTTACTACAAAATTTTTGTGGCAGCTACGTTAACTCTATCTTGTATCATAATCAATTATCTCAGCTCAGATTACACGCAGTGACCGAAGGCCGTTTCAATCAACGTCAGCGGTGATTGATCACACTGATCACCGAATCATTGTCTCACGGGGCGCTTCGAGTTGCAAATTACATTGTCACCGCGCGGGAACGATTTTAGTACATTGTACTACCGAGTAGTTGGTCCGTCGGGAAAAAATTCCCCGTAAGTATCAGTTGGAGCAACGGTTGTACCAGGGGGAACGCGCGCATTGTCACTATGGTGACCGTTTTAATGAAACAGATTCGCGTATTTGCTACAAAAAAAAAACTGAAAATAATATCTTTTACAGTTTTTACCAGTCTTTACTAATTATAAATAGTACAGATTAGATTTTGTAATAGTTGATATCAAAAACTACTAAACACGTAAAAAAGGTTACACTAATACAACGTTGCATTTAAAAATAATTGAAAAAAAAATTAGGCACGAGAACCATGAGTGATTCGGAGAGCACGTTAAGCCCGGTTGATTCCGGTTGTTATCCATAAATAACAGTCGATATACCTTCGTGCATCGTAGTGCAGTAAGATCCAGACCATAAAAGTCGCAAAAAAGTTGCAGCTATAAGAAAGAAAGAAAGAAAGAAAGAAAGAAAAAATATTTATTTCATATTAGGAATACAAAATATTCGCTTAATGAATGTCATTTTTTCCCGGTCATCGTCTTTAAGGCCCGTTTGGGCTAGATGTTGAGCTGAAAGAAAAAAGGCGGCGGAAAAAACTCCCAGCAATAATATATTTGAGATAACAGAATGGCTATGGGTTGATAATGGTCACACGTGACAGCTGATCGTGTGAGACACCATACTTACATACTTTGATAACTAACTAGCCGAATTAAATGCTTATTGTTATAAACAGAACCTTCAATGACAAGTTGATAGCATTGATTTTTTGTCTTAGTACCTACCTATCGCAGACCCCAGCCTTTTACAGGTACATATATAAGCCTCTATAAAATTGGATGTAGGTAACGTCTAAGAAGTGACCAAGGATGTAATGGCTTGGAGCTTTGATAAAGACATGTGGATATGTCTTAGCTTTTGATACTATTCGATTTTTATCTGTTTGGTCTGTTGGACAGTTGGCGCTATTAAGAGTGCGGCCGTGCACCAATCAACCTAGCGCCCTTGCACGCGGTGAATATTACGAAAGATATATAAAAGATCTTAGTAGATATAATTTAACAGTTTTTTCTCGACAAACCAGTTCGTTTTTACCAGTCTTTACTAATTATAAATAGTACAGATTAGATTTTGTAACAGTTGATATCAAAAACTACTAAACACGTAAAAAAAGGTTACACTAATACAACGTTGCATTTAAAAATAATTGAAAAAAAATTTAGGCACGAGAACCATGAGTGATTCGGAGAGCACGTTAAGTCCAGTTGATTTCGGTTGTTATCCATACATAACAGTCAATATACCTTTTCGGAGGCATCTCCACCAACCCGCATTGGAGTTCGTAGTGCAGTAAGATCCAGACCATAATAATCGCAAAAAAGTTGCAGTTATAACATACTTTGATAACTAACTAACCGCATTAAATGCTTATTGTTATAAACAAAACCTTCAATGACAAGTTGATAGCATTGATTTTTTGTCTTAGTACCTACCTATCGCAGACCCCAGCCTTTTACAGGTACATATATAAGCCTACCTCTATAAAGTTTGATGTAGGTAACGTCTAAGAAGTGACCAAGGATGTAATGGCTTGGAGCTTTGATAAAGACATGTGGATATGTCTTAGCTTTTGATACTATTCGATTTTTATCTGTTTGGTCTGTTGGACAGTTGGCGCTATTAAGAGTGCGGCCGTGCACCGATCAACCTAGCGCCCTTGCACGCGGTGAATATTACGAAATATATATAAAAGATCTTACTAGATATAATTTAACAGTTTTTTAAACATATGCTTTATATTTCACTTTTTCACTTTTCTTTTAAGTATCTTCTGTAACTAAGTAAAGATTTTTATCCACAAAACCCATACCCGGGTCCGGCCGTTATTGTGCGCTATTAGAAACGCGGCCGTAAATAGGCATATTTTTTACCTCTTTTCTTTGAAGTATTTTATTTGAATAAAAATAAGATTTCAGGAATATCCACACAACTTATACAGGGGTCCAGCCGTAATTGGCGCTATCAGGAGCGCGGCCGTAAAGAGGTGAGCGCCGATCGACCGAGCTCCCTCGCACGCGGTAAATGTAGCGGAAGATTTAGTTCCTTGTGTATTTTTATAGAATTCATGGCTACCTTTTTGCTTTACGGTATTTTGTTACACTAAGTTAACAAAATCTTGATGCCGGTATCATACAAGTGCTAACAACCCGTAGGAGGTTCACAATGATACTATGTTTAAGATTAGTATTGAATTATATAAGGTTCTATTTTATTCTTTGGCTGCAACCCTTTTCTCGTCGTGCTGGGCACGGGTATTGGCCCCCATTATTTGGGGAGGCCTGGAGTTTACTCCACCACGCAGCTCCAATGCTAATTGGTGAAGATGCGGTATAGTGGCTAACCCGATATCGGATGTTTTCAAACCGCCCAAAAGGCCTCCGATAAGATCAGGCCATCAACTGTTATCTATCGACAACAACTGGGACCGACGGCATAACGTGCCCTCCAAAGCACGGAAACGCATATGAATTTTTTTTGCCTCTAGCGGTCACCCTTATCACACCCGACCGCGCCCGTTTGTCTTAGTTGCATAGATCGTTTGCGTTCTACGCTAACCGCCGGGCCATGCGCGCTTCTACCCGTTAAACACTTCAAATCCAATACTTAACCATAAGGAAGTACCTTAAAAGGTCACCTTTCACCGCACTGAATTTCGTGACCCGAGACCCGAGCCTGTGGCTAATATATCGCCCTACCTTCTAAAAGGCAGTCGTTTGCGATCTGTGGCTCAATTGACTGTCAATGAATGTACCTTTGTACCTTGCGGTGGAATGAGGGTCAGAGAATAAGTCGGCCCATTTGTTTGCGCAGAGTTGGGGCTATTAACTGGGACATAGTGGAGTTGACTCTTGATTTATACAGTGTAGGATGTAGTTGCAGGATGTAGAAGAAAATGTCGTTGTTTTATACGTAGAACACAACATTTTATGGCTTCGTGGGAAATGTGTAGATTGTTTTTTTTAGTAAAAACATGCTGAAGAGATGTATTTGCAGGTCTTTCATCAACTTCTAGCCATTTCGTCAATATCAGTATCTGCGTTCTGCGACAAATCTAACTTCAATGCACTCAGAATACAAAATACTTGTACGTGATAAAGTGTTATGGGAAACATACTTTACAATTATTAGGTTGTTTTTTCTCATATTTATGTAGTATCTAGCTGTCTGAACTTTGATGTCTTTGCGTTCAATTAAGAAGTCAAAGAAAATGCAGGCCGCGTTGTGTTGTGTAGTTACCACAGAACATATTAAAAGAGGTAGAATGGCAATATTGCGCCGTTCGTATAAAAATCAGTGTCGTCAATCCAGCCCCACCTTTCACCTCCACTATATCTGTACTTAAATAAATATGAAGCTTACGCACATATTTGCAATTTCAAATCATAAGCACACATATCGCAGCGCGATCGCGTGTTTCTGTAAAGATATGAGCATTGCTCATATCCTTGGTGCAACTGCCCCGCCCACAATTCTATTCTAACCTCTTTAATATGTTCTGCAGTGGTTACTGCAACACATGAAATATTTACATCAAGTCATAAGTAAGGATCTTCTCTAAAATTACGTGAACTTGTCTGCTACTTTGAAAACTGATGGCTACCTCACTATAATAAAGTTGGCAAGCGCATCTTTCCACGAAAAAGCTAATATAAGGTCAATTTAAGGTCACAAAAATTAGCTCCTTATCATTATACCAACGTTGTGCCTAAGTATTGCTTGAACTTAGGTTCCGTGAAGTGTTAACTTTAAAACTAAATCTAAGGTAACCTTAGTTAATTACAACAGGTTGTAGATTGCAGAAGAAAATCTTCTATCCATAGAGAAAATCTACGTAATACACAGTGTCCACTTTCAAACAAAAGCACGGCGTGTTGCCCCCGAGAGTGACTTGCGGCAAATTGAAAGCGAAACAAGGTGAAAATATTGAATGAACATCGCTACAGCGCTCCATTCAGTACTTTATAGGTAGCAACATGAGGTGAATATTTTTTTAAAATTGCAATATCTCAGGAAAACACTAGTTTTCCTTACATTACACTAGTAATAGGTAGAAAAATTGCAGTTGTAGCTTAATAGCTGCTTTATGGCGTTATACATACGAAAATTTTACGGGTTTCCGACTGTTATGTGAGAAATCAACGTCGGTAGTTGAATAAAAAAATGTGACAAAGTAGGAGAAAACGCCTATAAAAGCGAGGCCTCCTCTAAGGGGGGATTATTAGTGTTGTAATCGTAATAACGGCAGTAACTCTGCCCGATTGCGTACTGAAATTCTGTATCTGTGCTTGCTTTCTTATTATTTAATTGTGGTTGTATAAGCAAATCTTAATTAGAAACCTTAAATCGTTACTTGTAAATTGTATAAAAGGCTTTGTGAATTAAATGGCGATCTAAATATTCTGCTTCTGGTTTTCATTTGTAAAAATTACCTGAACAGTGTGGTGGATTAAACTCTAGGTCTTTCTAGTTACGGGGAAAGCTGTTGCTCAGCAAGATGTAAAATTTTGGAAGCGTACCGTATCGTACAAGCCACTGACTGAACACTACGTAGGATTTCTGCTTGAAGTTTTATGTCGTTTTGGACATTTGTTTATGAGCTACAGTGTCCATTTGGCCTCTTGGGATTTACGATATTGTCACTTATTTAAAGAAAAATCTTAGTAATAAACAATGTCCACTTTCAAAAAAAGAAAACACGGCGCGTTGCACTCGAGAGTGATATGCGGCAAATTGGAGAGCGAAACAAGGTGAAAATATTATTGAGTGGGCATCGCCACAGCGCTCAGGAGTCAATAGATACTTCGCTTTATTGGTTTTAACTAGCTTCTATCCAGTAGACTTTATATTTTATTTTATATTTGTTATCGATATGACTATCTATGTGACATATTTACTTAATTTATTAATAAATGGCTTTCTTAACAATGATAATAATCTTCACAATGAATTGACATGACATTAAAATGTAAACATTTAATAGTGGGTAAGATGGAAACTGTATTTAAATCTATATAAATATACATATCTATGTATAGTTTGTACTCAATCTTAATGCAAATAAAAATTATGATTATGATTATCGCACTTTTTAAGCATTACAGGAGCAGTCAGCAGTGAGATGAGTAATCGATAGAGGCAAATGTCATGATTGAAAGTTACATTTTACTGACGGATCCAATTAGTGTACCGATTGTAATCAAACAACCGATCAACTCAATTCGAACCGCGATCTGTTAAAGGCATGCGCCATTGTGAACATTGCACCATGCAAAACATCTATTGTTTTGTAAGATTGTTAAGTTTAGCAGGGAACTCACCTATTGTGTGATCTTTTGCTCGATTTGAAAACAACTTAAAATGGGTGAGCCGCTAACTCACACTTCCATTAATCCTCATTGGACCAGGCAGCGTGTTGAAGTAAGCTTCAGTTCTTCTTTTCCCCGTAACTACTGGAAAAGGTTTATTTAAGAAAATTGGACATATATATAACAGTACTGTCACTTTCTTTAAGCAAAATCTTAGTAATAATCGATGTCCACTTTCAAAATAAGAACACGGCGCGTTGCCCCCGAGAGTGATATGCGGCAAATTGGAAAGCGAAACAAGGTGAAAATATTATTGAGTGAACACCGCTACAGCGCTCCGGGGACAAGTAGATAAAATATTATGCTTCTCTTTATTGTTTAAGCCTGCTTGAGTATTGAGTATTTCACTGGCAGCACGAAAAGTAAAAGAGGCGAAAATACATATTAGTTTCCATCACCGTGAAGCAGAGATAAATGCGCACATTTTTTTTTATCGGAGTTGCACACCGAGGATTTGAAACCGGTCACGTCGATAACCGCGGTTTTCACCACTCGGCCATCGCTGTACCACTTCTACAAAAAAACGGACCACAGCTAAAGCTTTGTCAATGCGCTACAGTAACTATTTATAATTATGATTTCCGTTTGGCTACAACTAAAACTATAAACATCTCTGGTGTGTTAAATTAAAACAGGATTTTTTCTTAAATAAAACTCTTATATTTAGCCACCAACTCTCATTTCACAAAACATTTATTACGTCATCTCGATCTCGAAATATTTCACGTGCCTCTAATATTATTTTTAGTTTGATAACCAGCAAGGCAGAAATAATTTCATATCTTGCGGCCACCATTGTCCATTTCACGGCGCTGTCGTCTGACCCCACTTGTGGAAATCTAATTTAGACCCTCTCATATTGTTGGATCCACAGACGTTGGATCAAATGTTTGGCCAACGTGAACTTGAATATCGTGGGTGAATGTTGTTTCATATTTAGGAAGTATAAAAGGAGCTTTTCGTGATCCTAGTTTGTATAGTCTATTAATTAATGTATATTTCCGTATTAATACAATCACCAGTTACAAATTTTGTGTTACAGATTTACAAAATATATTATATTGTATTTATTTACCTAGTCACAATCTTTACTTAAAATTTCCACCCAAACAGGACTTTACTTGTTTGATAATATACACTACTAAATGATTAGATTTCGACTTATAACAAAGGAGTCCTTTTATAGAACAATTTAATTACTAAAATTTGTGTGATAATCGCTGGATCATCATCACCTGATTTTACTCGAGACCCACATGGCAGTACCACACTGAGACTAATTAAACAACATTCATCATAAATATAGTACAATCATGAATGTGCTTTCTCTCTATGTTTGAGGTTAGAGGGTATCATTTTCTGCGTAAAGTTGTATAAGAATATATACACTTTTAAAACCCGTGTCACAGCTAAATATTTTAGTTTACTCACATATATAATAAGTAAGTATACATCATATTATATTTTATGCCGCCTACAACAATCTCTGCTTCGCTCAAAGGTAGACTGATAGAGAATGCTTTTAGCATTAAGTAGTGTTATAAAGTATTAAAATAAATAAATAAAGCTTTTGTGTGCTGTATAGAGATTAAAGCCACGTTGAACTTTAGATTCGTGATTTTGGGCACAGGTCTCCTCTCACAAGTGCCAGCGTGATAGAGTAGGGCCTAACCTAGGGTAACGGGGATGTAAGAAGAAGAACACAGATTCTTGAGATTTTTAACTAAAAAACATCAAGTTTTAATCAGGTGTCGCGGAAATACTTAAGTTAAAGCTACCTTTATTTACAGCTGCTGCTTGTAAGACTAAGGGTCTCGTTCACCATCTCCAAATAAAGTGTTGATTAGTTACGTCCCAAGTAAAGTTAATTGGCATAAGTATAGCAATGAGTACGGGTCAGTTTATCATATGATTAGCTACTCGAACATCGTTAAATTGAAATTAAAGTTACGGGTGACTTTAACAGACAATCAGCGTACTTGTCACTTTACTTGAAGGTGATGAAAGAGGCCCTATCTAAGATTACTAAGACGATTACTATGTTACAGAAATTGATTTGATTAGAGTCGTATATCCTCCCACAAATTTAATATAAAAAGTGTCTTTATGACCTGTAGCATGAACTTAGAGTATGAACTGGCCAACCCGATTAAAATGAGACGAACATCAGCCTCTGGAGTAGCAGTGCAACTGCATAGAACTTCAGGTAACGCACGGACTTACTTCACGTTGTGTGTGTGTGAAGGTTGTATGTGTAAGAGTAAACAGAACAGTTATATTACAGCCTTTGTGGTTTTCAAATCATATGCAAAATGGGTCCATTTCTACATTACTTACAAGCAACATAGTTTCTAAACCTTCTCACGATTGTACGAATAGGAATTTTGCAAGACAAATAGATAAAGAAGGACTATTTGAGTTACTAAGCACCTCCACTCAACCTTTCACCAACATTGGCCGTCACCAAATTTTGATCCTTGAAGGGTGGACGCAGGTAACTCGCCAGCAAATCTAATATCACAAATTGAATCGCACTGCCACTAACTGTCGGATATATTTCTCTCTGAGAGCGCTTTCTGGCATGTTATTGTATGGAATGAATGTGATGGATGACGGAGTTTCCTTGAAAGATGACATCGCGACTCAGTTTTATTAAGTTTTCAAATTAATTGGACGAATCTTACTACCTTTTATTATGAGTCAACGAAGAATCCTTGAATGATAGAGATACAGCTCTATTTTAGTAACATATTAGGCAAGTTAAACTGTATCCGAATTTTGCTTTTATGATACTTTTCCACGCATATTAATGCTATTAACAAAAGCAAAATGAAAAATTGAAATAACATTGAATTGAAAAACCCACAACCTATGCCTGATAATATTTGTGGGAGCTGACTCGGCGATAGGCTCACCGCCTCGCGCCAGCACCTCCCCCGGCCCGACAGTGACTCTCGGACACTGCACGGGTACAGACACACATGTTAGGTCCACATATTAGTATTTATTAATTGTTATTGTATTCCTTCCGGCCTAGCATATTTCGATGTTCTTTCCTTTCTATCGTCTATCTATATACATATTATATATTTCTCTTTCTATATATTATAGTGTGTGATTGTGATTGTGATATAAATAATATATAATTCTTTCTTCTTTAGTTGTTTTAATAAACCTTTGTCCCTACACACTTGACACACACAGTACACACCCGAGATACACTCAACAGTGGTGACCCCGCGAAGAACATCCCCGCGACGAACATCAGTGTCACCGGTACCCGTGTTCCGCATCATATCGTAGTTTCCGTATTTCGTGGTTGACCAAAAGTCCCACACCGCGCATCATGCAGCCGTCGCAACAGTTACCGTCACAAGTGCAACAAAGTAACGAATTGGCAGCAATCTCCTTAGCTTCGAGAATACCTAGTTTCTGGACGGACATGCCTCGGATGTGGTTCGTGCAATTTGAAGCCATCGTCGGTCCGCAACACCAAAGCGAAAACATCAAGTACGACCTAGTTTTATCCAAACTTGGAAGAGAAGAACTGAGCCAGATAGCAGACTTCATCGATGATCCTCCAGAGTCACAGCGATACACTATGCTGAAAAATCGTCTACTTAAAATATTCCAAGAGAGCGCCGAAGCCCAGTTCCACAAACTTGTTAAGGAAATGGACTTAGGACAACAGCGTCCATCTCAGCTCCTATCTAAAATGCGTGAGCTCGCAAAAAACACAGGTACGGCTAATGACACCTTAAAAAACCTGTGGCTTGCTCGCCTGCCAGGATGGGTGCGTGCTATCTTAGCCAGTAGTAACGCAGAGACCAAGCTGGATGAACTGGCAGGCATGGCTGACAAAATCATGGACAACCTACGGAGTGGAGAAGTGGCAGCTGTCGATGCACCTTCGACATCTGTGCAGGACCAACACGTCAACGTTGAACTTTTGTCACACCTACGCAATATGGCACTGGAAATCAAAGCCCTACGCGGTGAAGTGAACAGCATCAGAGGTCGCCAGATGTACCGCAATTTTAATCGCTGGAGCCGCAACCGTTCACGTTCTGCCAGCGCCGGACGAAGGCGCCCAGGACGATCACCTCACGGCAGCACCCGATCACCTCATCGCAGTGACCGTTTATGCTGGTATCACCACAAATTTCAAGCAGAGGCCAGGAAATGCCAATCTCCTTGCGCATGGAAGCCCAATCCGGAAAACTAGGAGTGGTGCAGACTATCGCGATGGAAGACTGTACCGTGAATCTAAGTGTAAATCATCGCTTGTGTATTTTAGACTCAAAGACTGGTATGAACTTTCTCATCGATACAGGTGCTAACGTATCAGTGGTCCCCGTAAGTAAAGTGAGCCGTAAACAATGTCGTTCATGCAACTATAAACTTTATGCCGCTAATGGCACAGAAATAACTACTTATGGTGTTATTACTTTAGAGTTAAATTTAGGATTACGCCGTAGCTATAAATGGCCTTTTATTATTTGTAACGTAGACAAACCAATAATTGGTGCCGATTTTCTGAAAACACATAAGTTGATGGTAGATTTATTTAATAAGAAATTAATTGATAATGTTACTAACTTATGCTCGATAGGATCCATCATAAATTTTAATCAACCTTCAATCAAAAGCATACAGAACGATAACCCTTTTCGCGACTTATTAGAACAATTTGAAAGTATTACTAAACCTATTTCTTTTAAGGATAAAGTGACTTCACACTCTGTTAAGCATGTCATCGAGACTACAGGCCCGCCGTTACATTCTCGAGCGAGACCTCTCACACCGGACATGTATCGTAAGGTAAAAGATGAATTTCGTTTTATGCAGGAATTAGGTATTTGCAGACCATCCAGGAGTCAGTGGGCAAGTCCACTACACGTCGTCCCGAAAAAGGATGGACAAATCAGACCCTGTGGCGATTACCGTCGACTTAATTCTGTGACGAAGCCAGACCGCTATCCTGTACCACGTTTACACGATTTTACCTACGCACTTGCTGGTAAGATAATTTATTCTCGTATAGACATAAACAGAGCTTATCATTTTATTGAAGTTGCAGAGGAAGACATAGAAAAAACAGCTATCATTACTCCTTTTGGATTATTCGAATTTCCGCGAATGACTTTCGGATTAAAAAACGCAGCACAGAGATTTCAGAGATTCATGGATAACACAGTCCTCCGTGGTATCGAAAACATCGAAAATGAAACAGGTAAGTCATCTTTGTTCTGCTACATAGACGATGTCATTATAGCTTCCGAAAACGAAATAATACATAGAGAACACATTAGATTAATTTTTGAACAATTTCATACGTTAGGTATTACCATAAATTTAAGCAAATGCTTATTTGGCCAAGACAAAATTGAATTTTTAGGTTATTCAGTATCGCCAAGTGGTATTCGCCCGTTACCCAGCAGAGTTAAAGCTATTTCCGAGTATCCTAAACCGGATACTATTGAACAGCTCAGACGTTTCTTAGGCATGGTTAATTTTTATAGGTTACATCTACCTGGTGCAGCAGAGTACCACGCACACCTAAATAAATTCTTACACAACTCTAAGAAAAAAGATAAAACTAAAATTGAGTGGAACGAGGAAGCCGCCACAGCATTCGAGCAGTGTAAGGTAAGCCTTCAAAGCGCCGTTACGTTGTCTCATCCAGTCTCAGGTGCTCCTTTATCCCTCATGACAGATGCATCTAACACCTGCGTTGGTGCAGTACTTCAGCAGCAAATAGAAGGGTCATGGCAACCGCTAGGATATTTTTCAAAAAAACTTTCGCCTACTCAACAGTTATATAGTACCTATGACCGTGAACTACTTGCAATTTACATGTCTATCGTACATTTTAAAAGCATGATTGAAGGGCAGCAGTTAACGATATTTACAGATCATAAACCTTTAACATTCGCATTATCAAAAATCGGTTCAGAAAAAGAAACACCTAGAAGAATTAGACAAATTATGTACATTAGTGAATTTACTAGCGATATTAGGTATGTTAGTGGTAGTAAAAATCCCGTAGCCGACGCGTTATCGCGTGTTGAGACTATTTTTTGCCCAACAGTCATAGATTACGACGAACTGGCCGCAGCGCAGGAAACCGATGATCACATTTCACGATTCAGCAATGGTACGAGTAGCATGGGAAGTGTACAATTAAAACAAGTACAGTTACCCAACATAAGCAAAAGTATATATTGCGATATTTCAAATAACAATGTAAGACCCTATGTTCCAGAAAGGTTTAGAAAATTAATTTTTGAATCAGTTCATAATATTAGTCATCCAGGTACCAAAGCAACTCAAAACATGATTTGTAAACGTTTCTTTTGGCCTAGTATTAATAAAGATGTAAGAAAATGGACTAGATCTTGTTTAAATTGTCAAAAAGTCAAGGTTAATCGTCATACAATTTCTGGATTAGGTAATTTTCAGCCCAGCAATCGTTTTGAACATATACACGTTGACATCGTGGGTCCATTACCAACTACGAGACATGGTAATAGGTATTGCATCACCATCATAGATCGATTCACACATTGGCCTGAAGCAGTAGCAACACCTGACGTCACAGCGGAGACCGTAGCCAGAGCTATCTACGAGAATTGGATATGCCGTTTCGGATGTCCTAACCGCCTCACTAGCGATCAAGGTAGGCAATTTGAAAGTGAACTTTTTAACAATTTATTAAAGTTATTAGGAATTCAAAGAATACGGACCACGCCATATCATCCGCAAAGTAACGGTAAGATAGAAAGATGGCACCGTTGTCTTAAAGTAGCTTTATCTTGTAGGTTAACTGAACAATCTTCATGGGATGAAGAATTATCAACTGTTTTATTAGGTCTTCGTGCAGCAACGCGTTCCGATACATCTCTCAGTGCAGCAGAGTTAGTCTTAGGACAGTCTTTACGACTGCCCGGCGATTTCTACAACGAGGTAAGTCCAACGCCTATTGATCAATATACATATGTTGAAAAGTTACGCAACATCGTTCATAATCTTCGTCCTAAGTTACGAAATGATAATAACTCTAAAAAATTTTTCGTTCATAAAAATCTCACTACTTGTAGTCATGTTTTTATTCGTAACGACATGGTTAAAAAATCATTAACACCTACATATGATGGACCTTATCGTGTTATAAGTAGAACACCTAAAGTGTATAAAGTGCAATTGCCTAATAGACAAATCGATATTTCTATAGATAGGCTAAAACCAGCATATTTGTTAAATGAAAGTAGCATTTGTAACAATTCTGACAAACTTTTAAATCATGCAGACAAAATTATACCTTATGTACCTTGTAACAATAGTGAAAATCAAAGTAAACATCAATCATTTTCTAACACTTATGTTACACGTAGCGGTAGAACTGTTAAGCCTACTGTGCGTTTTCTAAATAGTTATTAAAATAAACATAATTTTAATTTAATGCTTATACACCACACCTGGTAGCAATGTAATGTAGGTTACGAAAACAAGTATTTCTTGCAGCTAATCATTTTTTTCAGATAAATATAACATAGCTTAAGATCATGATCATTCATTATAAATTTTTTCATTGAAATTGTTTGATACATACGTAATACTTCGTATAGTTGATCATTGTTAATCAGTTTAATAGACGCTATATGTCAATTATCGTTTTCAAAATGGGAAAAGCGCAATCCAAGAATTCTGAAGTTATTATTGCCCAAAATGGAGCGAGTAACTCAGCCAGTACAACAGCAGTTGAAAAGAAGGTAGACATCATTCACACCTTGGTGCTTATATTAATTGTACTCTTCATATCCATTTGTTTTTGTGTAATTATTAGAAAAGGTGGAAGAATAATGAAAAATAAATTAATAAAAAACGTTGTGTCCACAATGGAAAAAGGTCGCGCTGGTGAAGTTTCTCAGGGTAACCCACAACCTACTGTAGCTCATGTTTATTAAAAATGCATATTTTTACATTATTTGAATAATTTGTTACAATAAAACAATTATTTGTGTTTATAAAAAAACTTTAATGTTATTTTTCCAAATTAATTTTTATCTGTATAAACTTTATATCCAGTGATTATACAACTTACTTATATCCATAATAAATGTATGTAAAATCTTTCTTAAAAAATATTAAACATTACATTAGAATATTTATGTGTTAAATTCAATTCAGCATAAGTGTAAGCTCGCCTTTATATTCAATGTAAACCATTTGCTCAATCTGCATTGTTGTTATGACTTCTACAGTTTCACCGTATCAACATTTTTGTACAATGTGTACCTAATGTGTGTGCCTTATAAGTTTCTTTAATTTTAATTGAATGATAGAGTAACCATAACTTTTGTTCTTTTGAGTCAGTCCAAAAAATTTTTTTTTAAAAAAAGGGGGGAATATTGTGGGAGCTGACTCGGCGATAGGCTCACCGCCTCGCGCCAGCACCTCCCCCGGCCCGACAGTGACTCTCGGACACTGCACGGGTACAGACACACATGTTAGGTCCACATATTAGTATTTATTAATTGTTATTGTATTCCTTCCGGCCTAGCATATTTCGATGTTCTTTCCTTTCTATCGTCTATCTATATACATATTATATATTTCTCTTTCTATATATTATAGTGTGTGATTGTGATTGTGATATAAATAATATATAATTCTTTCTTCTTTAGTTGTTTTAATAAACCTTTGTCCCTACACACTTGACACACACAGTACACACCCGAGATACACTCAACAATATTAAAAAGGAGGAATTAAATTTATTGGAAATCTTCCAACAAAACCAACATTATTATGCATTTACATTATTATGCATTTTAATGAAGTATGTGGAGCGCGCATGGCTCGGCGGCTAGCGTAGAACGCAAGCGGTCTATGCAGTTAAGCCAAACGGGCGCGATCGGATGTGAGATGGGTGACCACTAGTGGCAAAAATTTCACGCGCGTTTCCGTGCTTCGCAGGGCACGTTAAGCTGTCGGTCCCGGTTGTTGTCGATAGATAACAGTCGTTAAAACTTGTCGGAGGCCATATGGGCGGTTTGAAAACATCCGACAGCGAGTTGGCCACTAACTCGCATCTCCACCAACCCGCATTGGAGCAGCGAGGTGGAGTCTCCCCAGTAAGGGGGAGAGACCCGTGCCCAGCAGTGGGATACAAAAAGGGTTGCAGCCTTGCAGCCATGTGTCTTAACTATTAATGTGCACGTACACTAATTATAATAATCTTTATATTAAAGTGTAAGGTGTCTACGGGCTTCTATAAATGTTTACTAAGCTTTGACTTCATTGTTCATTTTTACAATTAAGTATAAAAGAGTCATTACAGGAACTTTGAGTAAAGAACTCGTTTTTTATTGATATCCACGGCTACCAACATTTAATTAAGGTCACACATTCAAACAAGTGCTGATCATGTGTCACACGTTGTTATTGTTTTAATTAGTACATAATTATAATGTAAAAATGTTGCCCGCACAAAAATTCGTTAGTCGAGTCTAGGGGAATTATCTGATCAGCGCACAGATGCCAGTAAAAAGTAAGTGAAGCGCTCACCTCAGCGAAATGCAATTAGATTCGTCTCGGGAGACTGACGCGAGCCGCATCTGTGGACCAGGAGCCGGTCACCAAGATTTGGAAGTAAAGCAATAAAGTTAGATATTTTATGGGTAAGACTTGTAAACGTTAGGTATAGGTCGCTACGTAAGCACTGGAGGAGAGCATTACCGTTCTAAGCATGAGGTCACCGGTGCGTTCCCCTGGTGATCTCGGAGTTCTCCCCAAGCTCTGAGGCAGGCCACCAAGAGGGTTTTAGTGCTTGCACAAGGATAAATCTCACATAACCCAGTATCTCTCCGAGTACGTGAAATTTGTGTCGTGACCTTTTAAAGTTACACTCCATAACCCTCCCGCGATACCGTTTAAGCGTTCATGGAAAACTGAAGCTTAAGAGGGTGAAAAACAGTGTTATTTCCGAAAAAAAACACCATTCATTTAGTGCTTTTACCTAACGCAGATAAAAACCACAGCTGGTCATTTTATTAAAACAAAATTCACGCCAAACTCCGAGTGAGCTGAATTAATAAAAAAACACAGCGAGTAAAGTTATTTCATTATATAATGAATTGTATTTGAACTTTTATGAATGAATTACAAAGTGTCTTCTCGTCCAAAATACCTCAGTGCCTGAAGTCGAAGGTTTTCGAGCAGTGTGTGTTGCCAGTGATGACCTACGGCGCTGAGACGTGGTCTTTTACAGTTAACCTTTTCCACAGGCTCAAGGTCGCTCAGCGCGCGATAGAGAGGGCTATGCTTGGTATATCTCTACGCGATAGAATTCGTAACGATGAAATCCGTAGACGAACGAAAGTTACCGACATAGCTCTCAAAATTTGCAAGCTGAAGTGGCAATGGGCAGGCCATATAGTTAGAAGAACCGACAACCGATGGGGAAGAAAATGGCGACCACGTCTCGGCAAAAGGAGTACAGGCCGCCCTCAAACCATGTGGACCGATGACCTGAAGAAGACAGCGGGTAGTCGCTGGATTCAGAAGGCCCAAGACCGGGAGGAGTGGCGAACGTTAGGGGAGGCCTATGTCCAGCAGTGGACTATAAAAGGCTGATGGATGGATGATGGATGGATTTGAACTTAACAAAATGTGATCAGCTCCCAGTCTACCCCGACCCCGCGCCTGATTTACATATAAATTGTAGCTAACTCACGTGGTCCTTGCTCTAACTGCTGTAACCGCTCGCCCCACGCTTCGGAAAAACGGAATTCCAAATGTATTTAAACTAAATTAATATATTTTTAATGAGGGTGGATTTTTGTGTCTTGCGCTTAAGGCTGACTTTTGAATTGAAATTAGAAATGTCTTGCTATTTAAATTCTTTATGTTGTAATGGAATTGTAAAGTTGCTTTGTAACGACTCATTTGAAGCATTTTCATGTTATTTACAATTCAAAATTACTCCTTCCAATTCATCTATTGAATCACGCGGTTATATTTACATAATATTATATTTATTTCTTTGTTTTAGTTATTACTTCACTTAAATAGCATTTCTAAATTTTATTGAAGCTTTTAATTACAAAGGATTTCATTCAGTTCAAATATACGTGATTTTGGAGCTGATATTTTACTATTAATTAAATACCAGCTTTTTAGGTTCCCACGTTTCCATCCCATGCGAAAAGAAAAACATAGATGGACAAAGAGATGGATGGTCAATGATTTTTTTTTAAGTTCGTTTATTCATAAATTTACATATAAATAATACAAACATCCTGCCAAACTATCGAGTAATTTGTAGGCGGGGATTAAACGCTCTTATTTTATTGCACAGTATTTAACGGTGGGTACATAATTATAGTGTGTTACATGATTCATCTGCTAGTTTTAATTTAATTTAATCTTATAAGTATGAGTCTTTTTAGGGTTCCGTAGCCAAATGGCAAAAAACGGAATCTTTATGGATTCGTGATGTCTGTCTGTCTGTCTGTCCGTCCGTATGTCACAGCCACTTTTTTCCGAAACTATAAGAACTATACTGTTGAAACTCGGTACGTAGATGTATTCTGTGAACCGCATTAAGATTTTTACACAAAAATAGAAAAAAACAATAAATTTTGGGGGTTCCCCATACTTAGAAAAAATTTTTTTCATCAAATCCATACGTGTGGGGTATCTATGAATAGGTCTTCAAAAATGAGGTTTCTAGTATTTTTTTTTTCTAAACTGAATAGTTTGCGCTAGAGACACTTCCAAAGTGGTAAAATGTGTCCCCCCCCCTGTAACTTCTAAAATAAAAGAATGATTAAACTAAAAAAAATATATGATGTACGTTACGATGTAAACTTCCACTGAAAATTGGTTTAAACGAGATCTAGTAAGTAGTTTTTCATTCAATCTTAATGCAATGATTTCTATGGATAATCAAAGGCAATGATGTATTTCTGTTGCCGCTATTGTTATACAAATACTGAAAATAGAATAAAATTAATATTTAAGGGGGCTCCCATACAATAAAACTGAATTTTTATAGATAATGGTACGGAATCTTTCGTGCGTGAGTTCGACTCGCACTTGGCCGGTTTTTTCTTATTCTAAGTTACGGTAAAAAGGTGAAAAAGATATTGTTACCATACGTTTGAACTGACTTTGCGTAAGCTTAACTCTCAGCATAACTATGTAAGCTTAGTTACGAGTATTTTGAGAGTAACAAGCACAAAAAAAAATATTGTCGAAATTGTTCTTTGGCCTTATTTTGAGAATAAAATTAATTTACTTATTACCGTTATTTTCTTTCCAGGAAGTCTTTTTTATTAAACACTAATGAATTAATGATGATGTTCACTCACTAATCGAAATTATTAAAGATACAAATATATCGGTCAATCTCAAATAACACATAACTTTAAACTGACATTTGTACAAGTTTCACTAAGCCTCACATCACTGCGTGTATCCGAACTGACCAACCCCGTCATAGCCCATGTCGCACTAATACCAGGTGGCATGTGTCGCTCCAACTATCCGCTGACCGTGTAATCCACATCCGTGTAATCCACGGAATCCGCCACAGTTTTTGTGCGGGTTGATACAATAGTTGTGAGCGGCGATACACTTTTGTTTACCCGAGCCTAGTGATTGAAATGTTGGCTTTTTGTCGCAACCTCTCAAAGTGTAAGTAGTTTGGTTGTCATGGCATTTAGTAAAACTTTTTCAACGGTATTGTTTTTATCATAAAGAGAGGACAGCCATGTTTTTGTAAAACATAACATACGTCATATTAATTTGTTTTGTTAATACTAGCGCTTCAGTAACGAAAAACATAACTGAATTTAATTCAATTCAAAATGATTGAAATATGAAAAGTAGGTATCGGATTTTGTATATAAGTAATGTGTTTATCTAACTTTTATTTTGTTTTGTTTCGTTTATTCTGTAGCTGTAGTGAAAGTTTATAATGTCTGTATAATTGTTTTAATAATTCAAGTCAATTTCACAGAAATGTTAAAGGACTATTAAAAATATTTATTGAAAATTATGATGACACGAATCCATATTTTCACACAAAATTTCCTGAAACTCAAAACAGTAGATATTTAAATTATATTTTCAGGCTGCAAATTGAGCAAAAAAAATTGTAGTAGACATAAATATGTGAGATCTGTTGGGATCTAGAGCCAAAACAAAAATTCTCTTTGATTCAAAGACAAATAAATTCCAAAGTCAAATTCAAACTAGCCGTCCCATACCTACAATACCTATCTACATAAATCACGTCCTTGATTCTCATTGGACAAATTAAACATTATTCTTTTCAATTCGAATTCCTTCCCGGGACTCTTATTGGAATTTTTGCGTATCCCTGTACGTGCCAATAAATACTGCTAAACGCTCAAACGAGACCCTGGCATTTAGCTATGTATGTCAATCGACACACACAGATACAGCACACAGACGTCAGTATGCAAATCCGATGGAACACGGAATTCAACGTGTATTCTATTACTGTTGCTTCTGTACTGGGGTGTACTGGTTTTGGTCCTTTGAAGAACTCTGCTATCTTACTCTGAGAAAGTAATGGTGTTGGTAAAATGCTAACTATTGTAAAATAGGCGCGATGATATTACTTACACAAATGCATTTTTATTATTGCGACAAATTGAAACGCCACGCTTCTGGAATTTTTTGAGTAATGTATGCTTATGTAACAAATACGAGTAATATGCCCTTGTATTTGTGTATAGCACGCGCTTCTTCAATTCATTTCATGAACATCGATTTAATTACTTGTTTTTAAATTATCTATATACAGCAATTTTCGGTGTAAATATAGTGGAGTGGATTGGTGTGCATTTTAAAATACAGAGATTTTATTCGAAAACTATGTTATATAAACAAATAGTTGAATTTGAAATCAATGTTCTGTCATTTCTTTTTGAATAGTGTTTTGTTTTTGTGAAATTCTGGTAGTTTTTGGTGTCATAGATAAACTAAAAATTCGTACAATTTTGAGTATGAGTTCCTACGTGAATATACCGTTACGCTAACACAAAACCCTATCTAAAAAAAACTTTCAAAATAAATTTATTTCAGTTTTGCACTGCACGCCAATTCACATTATAAAATCTGAAAATGCTGGTTTAGAAACCAATAAACGTTTGTAGGTTATTATTTTTAAACATTCAACCTACAACGATCAAGACTATCCCCGCTCTGCAAAACCAGATCCCAGTATTGTCCCTTTAACACGAGCGGAGGCGAATAACAAAATAAAATACAATACAAAAAGCGTAAAAGGCGTATTGATTTGAAGGCATTTTTATTAGGAGGTGTTACCTCACGGCGGGCGATAGCCTGCATTTATTGGATTTTCCCACACGGGCCGTTTTCCGCACCCATTATAGGAGAATTGGGTGTTAGGTGCATACGAGCTTCTTTTTATGTGACACTATTGAATATAAAATCTGTCTAAATTGATGTTTTAAGTTTATTTTGCTTGAAAGGCTCTATTCGTATCTTTCCTTTTCTTTTTTTAGCTGCGTATTTTTGCTTTAAGCTTTTGTAAGTACATAGAGTCGTTTCGTGTTGTTTAAAGGGTAATATTAGGTTTAAGACTTTTGTTTTAACATTTATTAATGTTTATGACAGAGCATTTGATTAGAATTTGCGATAAAGCTGATCTGCGTTGATCAGTTTTTTTTTAATTTTCGTACGTATTTAGTTATCTTATGTTAAATGCCATCAATCACACTAATTTTTGAATATTTATCTGTTATATGAAATTTAAATGTTAAAAGCGATATTGAATATAACACTGAGTTACAATGAATTAAAATTGATTTCAAAGACAAACATAATACTTTACACAATGTCTTCTTAACACTACAAAAGTATGATCTTAACAGGAAACATAAAAATGTTATACTACAACTGAATCAGAATTCAGTAGTATATTAAACTACTAAAGTTTATATTATAAACTTTAGACCGATTTGTTAGAAAACAGCATTACTAGATATGTGTAATAAATAAATTTTAACAGGACATATTGATTGACGTGATTCTACTCTTAGAATTAGGACATAATAATGGTAGAACGATAACTATGATAGGGTAGAAATTTATGCTTATTAAATTGAAACCTAGATGATAGGCAATTGGGAATCCTTTAAGGATATCTAACTGTTTACTTAATTTGTTTATAAAGTACAAATAAGTAATGAAAATTTACCTGTCTTCCTCAAATTTAACCACCTACGTAAATTAAAACAAAGTGAAACCTCAAACTCAAATTTTACAGTATATAGAAACAGGAGAGCACGCGAAAGAACTTCGCAACATTGTAAGGGCGTGTTTACACTAAACAAGCGCAAAAGGTACGGATTTGAAGATGTAAATCAAACTGAATGTTTTATTAAACACTCCAGTTGTGCTGGATATTCAAATTAAGTGGCGGTGTCGGTGATGTGGTAGTGTGGAAGGGGCTTGTTGAAATTATGCAATGCAATTGCAAACTAAGCAATGTCAATTTCAGAGTGCCCAAATTGTGTAGTAGGATACCTGCTCCTCTTTATGTTCCTCTATCTAAAACAAAATATAGAAAAAACGCGTTCTTCGTTAGAGCAAGCAGATTATTAAATACTACGGCGCGTGAAATTGACATTGATTTGTTTGATACTAATGTTTCCAAACTTAAACGAGCTATGACTCAAAAGTTTTTCTATATGACTTTTTAGTTTTTATTGCTACCGATTTCTTGTACTTGTTCCACTGTACAATTAAGTTTACTATACTATTGTAATCTTAGTAGATAGCAAAATCTATCGATTTTTTTTCTATAGAGATATACCTATACGCGAAAACTTGTAAGTGGCTGTCACTTTTTTAAAGCTTTATTTATAAATATTTTAATTTAGCTGTAAGTTTTCCAAATAAATAAATAAATAAATAAATACATTATATTTTCTAGGTGTGTTTCTTCATATTCCCGTCATTATTTTCTAGACACATGAATATGTCCATAAAATGAGTCCATGGGCCATAGCAATAACTAAACATCACATAACAATTGATTACACCACTTGTTTAGTATGTTCGACTGATACTCCAATAATATATAAAAAAAATGTTGTAACTTTAATTGAATTGATGACCTGCGTGGCGCAATGGTTATCATGCCGGATTGCTAATCGTTGGGTTCGATTCCCGGCGAAACAGAAATTTGAATGATGAGTTTAAATTTCTGTTCTCGGTCTGGGTGTTTGTGTTTCTGTCTTTGTGTGTGTCCATGGTACTCACGATACAGGGTATACCTACCCAACTATGGGACTATGAGTATAAAGCGTTTTAAAAAAATCATTCGTAAAAATTAATGTATGCTCCCAATATTTGGATTGGCTTCCCTTTTTGGTTTCGGCACTTAGTTTTCATAAGATTTGCGTAAAATCGACTTGATTTTTTCAAATAACATAAAATAAAATGAAATAATGTTTCACAAAATATTAAGTAAGTAATGACCAGTACACAAAAATATTTATTTACAAATGTAAAAATAAATTAAAATCCCTCTCTACACTAACCTACCGTTAAAGCTTTCCACCTCTGCGTTCGCTCGCAATATTTACCCGTTACTTTCTGTAAATACCGGAACATCTCGAATATAAGTCGTACAAGAAAATTAAGCTTGTTTAATTATGTAACTCGCAAGGAACGAATTCACTTATCATGTTTGAGCAAATGTAGGTTATTTATTAATGAGAACAGAATAATTACAATTATTGCGATGTTGAGCTTTCCTGTATGCTCTTTGTTGTTAAGGGTTGACAGAGTCGATTCAGAGAGCGTAAATGATTAAGAAATAGATAACGACCGAAGAATAGATAAATAAATATATAGTACTATACACAGAGAGATAGAACCCAATCCGTCGCTGTACCTTTCTGCAATCTGCGTATCAATAGATGCGTAACAGATTTTCAATATTGTGAAAAAAATTGCATGGATGTCACACCAAACATCAAAGTATTAAATATCGGTCTTAGAATAATGTACTTACGATGATATCGGTTAACTCAAAGTGTCGAAAACGTACCGATATTCAATCAAAATTATACTGAAACTGTCAAAAGAAAAAAAAAAACAACTGACAGGACAATTTAATACTTTAATAAAAACAGATTGATTTCTCACTGTTAAGCAAAAATGAATTAGAATAGAATATTGATTTCGGCCTTATACTTATTTGAAATTTTGTTTAATATTTAATACTTTGGTTTGATATCTTATATTTTTTTCTTTTAGTAATGGTATCAAACTTTTAGCTCATATTGTCAGTGTTCAATTTAAGTTTGCAACTATTTCATTGCAACTGAGCGACATAATCATAAAAAATTATGAATAAAATTAGCCCTGTTTGTTTTGAAACTAATTTAGCCTTACAGAAATAGATCCATTTTCATAATCTTCTTATTTTGATCACTCTAATACCTACCTGCGACCGTTATGGTCTCTAACGATTACCTTATCATTAAAATTGTAACGAAAATTGCAAACAAACTCAAATTGTAATTAACGATTATTTATTGCTTACGGTCATTAATAAGAAGTACCAGGCGAGTAGAACTCAACCGGCGTAAACTTCGTATCTTGCTTCCTAACTACTGAAAGATGGTAATGAAGCGCACTGACCTTTATACATCTGTCTCTTTCATACTCTCATAATTTGAATACGCCCGTTCCTGTCTCCAGCCCTGTCACGGGCATAACGCCGATCCAGACGGTGACAAGAAATTAATTAGGGGAAGCTGGGGAAAATAATGGTCCGCCGTGATTTTTAAATGAAATTTATTTTCTACACTTCATTTATTTCTCGGCGACATGACACTTGGGAAATTATTAGACTCTGAAACGGTTTCCGTTTCGTAGGTAAGGTTTCAACTTGTTTGCCTCTCCTCTTGCGTGATGTAATTTATTTTTCGTGGTTCTTTGTAAGCATGGATTTATTTGTTCGCTAAATTAAATTTTTGGAATTGAATTTTCCATGATTGACATGAATTTTTTTTTGTTTTTTAATACTTTTAATCTAAGCTCGCAATGTAAATTTACAAAATTTAAAGGAATATTTCCACATGTTACAATGAGTGCCGTAAGTAATAAAGCCTCTTGTCTTAGTAAAATATTACAAAAATAATTTTCAAATGCAATTTGCTGATAATTTATTAGTCAAAAAATTTCCTGATAATATAATTAACCTCCTTTGAAGGCCTACAAATATTAAAAGGGCCTTTTTGTAACAAGTGGGAAGCAAAATCAATTTAGAAGACGATCATTCATCTTCTTGTTGGAACACGTTCAAACATGTTTAAAGAACTATGGAATAACCGAAAAATGGTCTCCTTTGAGCGTCAAATAGTTGACAGGCGACAATTTTTCTACCATGTAACACCCATTTAATTTTGTTAAAACCCTTTCGTTATTTTAAGAGAGGTACGGTTCCCTTTTGCTTGATTTGATGATACAGTATCTTTGTGGTTTTTAATAATATTCTGATGGTGTGAAGCTGAAAGAATTTGATGTTTGTTGTCATAAGTGCAATTAATTTTGTGTTCCGAAAATATTTTCCCTTTAGTTTTAAGTATAATGAGGTATATTTGAGGTTGAATGATTCAGAAGCACCTGTACGCCTTATATTTTTTTTATGTATTCTTTTTTGTTATGACCTAAAAAAACTCGGATAACAATGGGCGGACTTAATGCCTAATGACATTCTCTCCCAGTCAACCCATGGTGATGGTGAGTATGCCTTATATTCTTGTCAAACTAAAAAAAACTATAATACTTAGAGGGTAAAAGGTTATTATATAGAATAAATCCACGATTAAAGACAGTGTTTATTAGATGTTTTGACCAAGTTTTCACAGTTTTTTAAATGTCTGTATCAATATTATATTATTTGTTGAATAAACTCTATCGCCGTCATTATTACTCTTATGACGATAAAGGATAGCGACAATATTACTGAATAAGTAATAAATAACTTTATCTAGGAATCGAAAAACCAGCCCTAGAGCAAACATTTTAATACACAAAAATGTAATAACCTACAGAATAACTTCGAACCTATTAATTTTTCATGTCATAATGATTGTTTCAGCAATCTGATACAAAATAACCGTATTACAAATGGCGATTATCATTGAAATGATAATAAAAAGCTCACAGTCGATGTTTATCAGTCAGGCAATAGAGTGGCTCTTTTTAATATTGACACGGAAGACCTCATTATTTGAAATGTATTTTTATAGACGTTTTTTTTATTTTACTACTCACTCAATTGTCACAATATTTTTTAAAATAAACAATTTTAGAACAAAATTTTTTTTTCAACCTTTTTTATGTCCCACTGCTGGGTGCAGGTCTACTTTTACATGTAAGGGGGATTCAGGACAGTCCACCACGCTGGCCAAGTGCAAATTGGTGGACATCATGCTTTCTAGAAATTATGAGTTTCTCTCAGGCATGCACGGTGATGGAAAACACCATAATCAATTAAATATCATAATATAAATATTTCCGTGCTTCGGAGGGCACGTTAAGCCGTCGGTCCCGGTTGTTGTCGATAGATAACAGTCGTTAAACCTAGTCGGAGGCCTTATGGGCGGTTTGAAAACATCCGACAGCGGGTTGGCCACTAACCCGCATCTCCACCAACCCGCATTGGAGCAGCGTGGTGGAGTAAGCTCCAGGCCTCCCCAATAATGGGGAGAGACCCGTGCCTAGCAGTGGGACGCAAAAAAGGGTTGCAGCCAATTAAATATAATAATATTTTTTATCATCTTCACGCAGCGATAAATACGGCCACACTTACATGAGGCGACCACCAGCCTCCGGAGTAGCAGCGCATCTGCATACGACCTCAGACATGACTTAATTACCTATGTTTGCTTGAGGTTGTGTGTAGATGTCCATGGGCTGCAGCGACCACTTAACACCACGTGGCCTGCACACTCGTCTGCTACCCCATTCAAACAAAAAAAAAATGAAAAAAAAAAACGCACATAATATTTTTTTGTTAGACGTGCGCTCCGAGCATTTGAACCCGGTATCTCTGCGTCTCGCCGCGGGCTTTACCGCTCGGCTATATGAAAAAAAATTGACCATGAATTACAAAACTTTTTAATACATTCAAATCTGTTACAGGTTGACAAACAAGTTACAACTGAAACTGATTTCAGGGATAATGTTATTACCATGGAGTATAATAGCCTCATGTCACGAGACATTTTCTATCGTAGAAACTTTTATAATAAACCATATTCGATTCAGTATCCTAAGCTAGTAACACGTTTCGTAGTTTCAGTGAAGAAAAAGCAGCCATTTTTTTCACTGATCCTTTAAAAATTTTACTAGGTTGATGTGATATTAATATACTTTCGTTATATACAATTACATTAAGGTACATTCCTGACATAATAATAATAATAATAATATCCAGTCTGTAACTATGTAATAAGCATATAATTTTCATCAATAAGTAGCTTGTTGCCTTAGCACTTTTTAGTCATTTATTTTCATCAATTTTCTTATCATGTTATAAACGACAATTATTTTATTGTTTTATAGTATGACAATTAAATTTTTACATATTCTGTTTGGTAGTGCAATTCATTCACTTATTATTTAATTGTTCTATTAATTTTTCGGAAATACTTAATAATACAAAGATCAGTGTTTCTAAGCTCGATTTTCTTTATTATTTCTATCATAATATGCAGTAAAATAATTTCCATAATTATGTTCTCATATTTTTAATTATTATTCCTCGTTTCAGAATGTTTCCAAACCAGTCATATCAAGCACAGATTATAAGAGATGATTTGTCCAGAAGACGCAAAAATTCTTGGTTTAAAGCAAAGACAAAGAAGTCCTTGGCAGAAACGATAAAAGCAAAAACAAAAAAATATATTCTTTTGTTCCTCGAAACTTCCTCCATACATGGTTTAAACCACTTTGTCGCACCAAGGCGACATCCTTGTGAAGTGTACGTATTACGTATAATATTTGTTTTTTATTTATATATCTTAAAAAGAAAGAATTAATCCCGTATCATTTCTATGTAACTATATCTAATCGTTTTTTATATATGTCTGTGTCAAGTGGGCTACCACTTTTTTGCGTTCCACTGCTGGGATCCAATGGGTACCCAACGCCTCATAATTCAAGAGGCCTGGAGCCAATCTACTCGAATGTGGGTAGATATAGAGGCAGCATAGTGGCCAACTCGAATCGCATATAAAACAAGCTTAAATTAAAAGAACGAATGAAGAAGTTACCCGCCTTACAACCAAGCTCTGTTTCACTCTGGTGCGTAGATCACATGCGTTCTACGCCGACCGCAGGGCCACGCTTCCAGTCCAATTTGAAATCAACATGAAATATATAGGTCTACAATCTCTTGAAACTGTGATAAAGACATTCTACCAATCCCTTGAAACTGTGACAAAGACATTCTAGCAATCCCTTGAAACTGTGACAAAGACATTCTACCAATCCCTTGAAACTGTGACAAATACATTCTACCAATCCCTTGATACTGTGACAAAGACATTCTAGCAATCCCTTGAAACTGTGACAAAGACATTCTACCAATCCCTTGAAACTATGACAAAGACATTCTACCAATCCCTTGAAACTGTGACAAAGACATTCTACCAATCCCTTGAAACTGTGACAAAGACATTCTAGCAATCCCTTGAAACTGTGACAAATACATTCTACCAATCCCTTGAAACTGTGACAAAGACATTCTAGCAATCCCTTGAAACTGTGACAAAGACATTCTAGCAATCCCTTGAAACTGTGACAAAGACATTCTACCAATCCCTTGAAACTGTGACAAAGACATTCTAGCAATCCCTTGAAACTGTGACAAAGACATTCTAGCAATCCCTTGAAACTGTGACAAAGACATTCTACCAATCCCTTGAAACTGTGACAAAGACATTCTAGCAATCCCTTGAAACTGTGACAAAGACATTCTAGCAATCCCTTGAAACTGTGACAAATACATTCTACCAATCCCTTGAAACTGTGACAAAGACATTCTAGCAATCCCTTGAAACTGTGACAAAGACATTCTAGCAATCCCTTGAAATTGTGACAAAGACATTCTACCAATCCCTTGAAACTGTGACAAAGACATTCTAGCAATCCCTTGAAACTGTGACAAAGACATTCTAGCAATCCCTTGAAACTGTGACAAATACATTCTACCAATCCCTTGAAACTGTGACAAAGACATTCTACCAATCCCTTGAAACTGTGACAAAGACATTCTACCAATCCCTTGAAACTGTGACAAAGACATTCTAGCAATCCCTTGAAACTGTGACAAATACATTCTACCAATCCCTTGAAACTGTGACAAAGACATTCTAGCAATCCCTTGAAACTGTGACAAAGACATTCTAGCAATCCCTTGAAACTGTGACAAAGACATTCTAGCAATCCCTTGAAACTGTGACAAAGACATTCTACCAATCCCTTGAAACTGTGACAAAGACATTCTACCAATCCCTTGAAACTGTGACAAAGACATTCTAGCAATCCCTTGAAACTGTGACAAAGACATTCTACCAATCCCTTGAAACTGTGACCTACCAAAATATTTTCATATAAAATGTTAGCAAGATGAGGTCATATAGCTCACACGATCAGCTGTCCCGTGTAACCATTACCAACCCATAGCCATTCGTTATCTCAAATATATTATTAAGTACTTTTTTTAAAAGAGTGCTGGGAGTATTTTCCGCCGCCTTTTTTCTCTCAGCTCACCCAAACGGGCACCTAAAGGCGATGACTAGGAAAAAATGACATTCATTAAGCGAATATTTTGTATTCCTAATATGAAATAAATATTTTTTCTTTTCTTTCTCTTTCCCTTTCTTTTCTTTTCTTACTCTTTAAAAAATATCAGATTTCATATAGAGCTAAGCTCCTGTTTCTACACGTCAGTCTGCGAGCCCTACCTTCACCAACTCTATACCAAAAACACCAACCAATATTAGTCAAAAAGTTTAGCTTCGCCGTTACCCTACTATCTAAATAAAAGTCCAAAGACAAACTCTCTATCTTTGTCTACTGCCACAAAGGTGTTCGTTACTTTTGTGTTATGCAATCTTAAGTAAGTAACTAAACAGTCGAGCCACATTTTGACCATTATTTCCTTTCTATACTATTTTGTTCATATGTCTATCTTATTACTCCAACGACTTACATCTCGTTGGAAATCCTTGTTACAATATTTTTTTCGTATAAGCTTTCTGCTTCACCCGTGTGGGCTATACGATTTTTCCCATAGAAATGAGATATTTTTACCAGATAAAAAGTTCATGTTAATCTTATACCCGGAAACTATGTCCGCACAAAAAATAAGGTCCATATCGTTGCAACTAAAAAGAAAGACAAACAAACAAGCATACCTTCATAACTATCATATTAGTATGGACGATTTCCATCTTGTAGGAAGTCTTCGTTACAATTTTATTGTGTAGTTGAAACAATGAACAGAAAAATTCTAAACGCACAGCTCAAAAAGGTTGCACAAAATTACGCTTGGAAACCAGGATAACTGTTATTTAATTTTTGTTAATGATTTTTATTTCATTTTAAATCAACAATAATTAAGTCAATTGACTACACTACGTTTGACGTCATAAATATACAAACAAACAACATAAATAAATTAAGTTTTTAACAAAAAAATAGAACCGACTTCAAACGGTAAAAAATAAAATTGTTCAGTACCTACTTCTTCTTGCTTATGGTAATGACTCTTAAAACTATATTGGAGTCGGTGCCCATTCAGAACGAAAGGTACACTATATTTACTAAGACAGGACATTTTACTAAGGGCCCGACTTCAAAAATAGTTTTAAGAGTCATTACCATAAGCAAGAAGATGTAGGTACTGAACAATTTTATTTTTTACCGTTTGAAGTCGGTTCTATTTTTTTGTTAAAAACTTAATTTATTTCACTCTTTTTAGTAATTTTAATAATTCTGCACACATAAGCATAATTGGAATTTTTTCACTTAACTTCTAAACGTTAAAGAGATACCATTTATAATCATGTTTATCTAATAGCCATCTTATAGCCTGAAAGAATACTACTATCAGTCCACCTAAACGTATAATGAAAGAATTTGCTCTCAGCTCCTAACCGTTGAGGAATTGTACCTTCAATCATCAGCTTAGCAACATTAGGTGATAACTACCGGACATACCTAAATATTTGTATTATGATAAAAAATATCACTAAAAGAATGTGTGTGCCTATTAAGTTTCAGTGTTTCCCTCGATTTCTCTAGTATCACATAATCAGATTTTGACATGGTGTCAGTTGGATCACCTCAGGAATGTAAGATTTCGAACAAAAAACCATTTATTGAAAGAATTTGCTCTCAACTCCTAAGCGTCGTAGTACCTTCCATCATCAGCTCAGGAACACCACATGATGGTAATTAAACACAAATGTCTTTTTGCTTTAGTAAGAATATAAAAATCAATTGATGTGCTATAAAATTTAAGTGTTTCCCTCGATTTCTCTGGGATTCCATCATCAGGCTTTGACTTGGTGACAGTTGGACCACCTCGGTAGCATAAGTTTTTGAACAAAAAAACATTTATTGAAAGAATTTTCTTTCAACTCCTAACCATTGTAGTACCTTCCATCATCAGCTCAGCAACATGATATGATGATATTTATACACAAATTCCTGTTTTGCTTTAGTAAAAATATGAAAATCAATTGTTGTGCTATAAATTTGTATGTTCCCTTCGATTTCTCTGGGATCCCATCATCAGACTTTGACTTGGTGACAGCTGGACCACCTCAGGAATGTAAGATTTCGAACAAAAACCCATTTATTGAAAGAATTTGCTCTCAACTCCTAACCGTCGCAGTACCTTCCATCATCAGCTCAGCAACATGAAATGATGATTACTATGCACACATATCTCTTATGCTTCAGAAAGTATAAGAAAATCAATGTGTGTGCCTATAACATTTGAGAGTTCCCCTCGATTTCCCTAGGATCCCATCATCAGATCCTGATTTGCTGACAATGGGACCACCTCGGGAGTATAAGCATACGAACAAAAAAAGAATTTTGAAAATCGGTCCACAAACGGCGGAGTAATCGGTGAACATATATAAAAAAAAAATACATACAGCCGAATACAGTACCTCCTTCTTTTGGAAGTCGGTAAAAAATGTATTCAATAAGTATGTCGTGTTTTGACAGCTCATTAAATGTACATCAATTGCTTTGGCAGTCCATGCCGGACTGCCAATCGCCCTTCGATTGGGTTCAATTCCCGACGAAACAGAAATTTAAGTGATGAGTTTAAATTTCTGTTCTCGGTCTGGGTGTTTACGTTTCTGTTTTTGAATGTGTCCATGGTACCCACGACACAGGGTATATCTACCCTACTGTGTGGTTATGAGTATGAAACACTCGCATTATTTTTCTCAGCTTACACTGGTTTACTGGTGTTATTTACGGGCTACGCCAAGTAAATAAGGTAACATGCATGAATTAAATAAAGTGTTTAAGAAAGTGAAGAAGAAAATGAATGAAATGAAATATTAAGGCTATTTAACTATTTCTAAGTTTTTTCTATTAGCGTCGCTATCATCATCAATTTGCAGAAATTTCCTATTCTGCAGGTGTTTAAAATGGCGGATTTCTGAGCTGGGATGTATGAGTAGGGTAAATCAATTAATTTGAGACTATGGTATTTTGGAATTATTCCCGTGGTTGATAGGACGATCGGAACAATATAAACTTTGTCTTGAAATACTCGTATTGTTTTGTTCCGTAGGGTCAAAAGAAGCGGATAGGGATACATTTACTGATTGTTTAATGTTTTCTCTTTCGTGGGCTGATATCCTATTATTTTTATGAATAACTCTAATCTGATCAGCTAATCTCTGTTTAGATAAATGACTTAACTCTGGGTATTTTGCGATGAATATCTGATGTAATTGTGGCCGCCAGACAGTTAGGTTTGTCTCCTTATTTGTAACTATACAATAGCAACGAAGAAGTTCTCGGTTAACTTCATCATTCCACTTCATTCGCTGTCTATTTTTTCCTGCTTTCGTGGTCGCAGGAAGCATACCCTGCAAAATGCTTCTGGTGAGTGTGGTAGGTGTTAATGGAGGTGCGTGATGATCTACGCGGTTCATTACATTATTTTGGTTTTCACGCGTAGTATGGGTGTTGTCAACGGTGGGTGTACCCACCGTTGACAACTCTTCTCCTGTGGGAGAAATAGCAAAAGCTTCCTACACAAAATCGCGTGATAAAGGTGATATAGTGGAAGACGAAGTCGAAGACGGGCGATATACAGATGTATGTGGTGATGAGTTGGGTGATTGAAATAAACTATATGTAGATGATAACGATGACGAAGAAAGAGAGGAAGGGTGTTGTCGTCCCTCATTGATTGCAACAGCACAAGGCTGGGCACTCATACGCGAGACGTTGCCCACCCCAGAATACTTTGGGCAGCCCAGACCCGAAGGCTCAGGGCGGGATTCTCCCTTCCGGGTACCTGCCTGGGGTAATTGTCTGCTTCTTAGACGCATCGCATATTTGTGGCTTTATTATTATTATTATTATTATTAACTACTGTATTACTCGTATTTCCCATTCCAGTCTCCTTTGGCTAGCAATAGTCATAATGTCAGTGTTCGGCGCCGTTTATCTGTCCTGGACCACCTGGATGCGCTACCAGTCCTCGCCTACCGTGGTGTCCATGGATCGGGACATGTTCGCCTGGAACACGACGTTCCCTTCCATTACCGTTTGTCCAGACTTGAAGTACGATCAAGCGAAACTTGATCTGTATGTTAGGTAAGGTATATGCGTTTGGGTTGAGCTTGAGCTTGATGTTTGTGGAAACCAATTTCCCAATTTCCAAAACCAATCTCCAGAATTAGTAGTTCGATTTAAATGAGGTTTTCAGTAATGAGTTTAGATTTGATTGGTGTATGTTTTAAGATAGGTGATACGGTGACAACTCACCACTGGCGCTGCAGTAAAAAAATCCACGACGAAATATAATTGAAATAAAAGGTTAAAATTATTGAAAAAAACCCCGACTAAAATAATAAAAAAAACTCAAGAAAATTGGTCGGGGGCTGCAGTCACTAATAAAATATAAATATAAATAAGTACTTACAGCAATAAAATATTTCTAAATCATTCAAATAACTATAAAACTACAAAATCATTATTATTATAACCCTCAGCAAGTCGGAACTAGAAGAGAAGAAAGAACTGGAAGAATTCATCAAGGCTCTCGCAAACGCTACTTATAGAAACCTTGACAGCATTCCAAGTTTCAATGGTATTCCACCTGAAGAATACATTGATGTTCTGATCGCAGTTTCCAGTCCATTCAAACCCCTTCTGACTATTGGAGCTCCTGGAATCAACCGTGAGGTGGAAGTTACTATTACTGAAATGGGACTGTGTTATGTCATAAATTCTGAGGTCGCCGTATATAACTCACCAGAGTAAGTTCACAATAATTATTATTGTTATATAAGTATTTTTGACTCATGAAGTCGCTCTGGTGAACATGAGTCTCCGAAAGAAGAAGAAAGAAGAAGGTATTAGCGGCCGCCCACGATTTCGTCCGCATGGACTTTGGTATTAGCCATAGCATGATGTTACATAGCCTATAGCCTTCCCTAATAAATGGACTATTCAACACAAAAATAATTTTTCAATTCGAACCAGTAGTTCCGTTCCGTCCTCTCACAAAATTCTGTTTGTGTTGAATAGTCCATTTATTGAGTAAGGCTATAAGGCAAAAAACTAAAGTCCACTAGGTTGAAGTCGAGGGCGGCCGCAAGTGTAGAGGTATATATAGTCATTATAAAATAAAGCATTTGCCCAGCTGTTAGTTGCCACGGAAAAACAATGGGCATAATGACAGATTTTTAAATACCTTTCGTTATTGTAGGTACACGTCTCCTAGTTTCGAAAAAAAGTTTATTTCAGCAATAAACTCAACTTTTAACGTAAATTAATGTATTTTCTGCTATGTAATTTGAATTAAGCGCGAAAGCGCTCGTAGGTGTTATGGCGTCGGCTTGCTCGTCAAACTTCAAGCAACACGATGACATTTACTGAGACGTGACGTCATGATCTGAAACGCCAATCAAAAGGCGTTTCAGATAACATGGCCGATTGCTGTATTTAATACTTTTATTTTAATGAAAATCTTATTAATCTTAATGTTTATATTAAAACGGGATCATATTTTAGAACTTTTTTAGCATATATTTTTCTATAAAACCGTTTATTCTCTGATTCTTTAATAGTGTCATCATGCCTATTAGAAATAATCTCTCATCAGTTTAGGTAATAATATTTAGGTACCGTATATATTTAATATTTTCAATTACAAAACGCATGCATACTACTCGCTTAAGTTAACATGTTATACAGTTAGGTAAAAACTACTTTCCAATGGTGTGCAATGGAGTAAATGGAGTTCCGCAAAGTAACGCTTGATTCTATTAATTTTATAAGTTAACATGACACCTGGGAGGTTTTTCTGTATGGATCCATCCATAAGTTCTAACATGGCTGCAACCCTTTTTACGTCTCACTGCTGGGTACGGGTCTCTCCCCGTTATTGGGGAGGCCTGGAGCTTACTCCACCACGCTACTCCAATGCGGGTTCTAACATACTCGGAATCATTTTTGGTATTTTTAGACAGTTTAATTTTCATGAATTTATAATATTAGTGTTTTCATTGATATCATTTAGGAACTGAATGAATAATCTGACAGCCTCCGTGACGTAGTGGGTGATGAGCCGACTGCGAAGCGTGAGGTCGTGGGTTCGATTCCCACCCAGGACAAAAATTTGTGTGATGAACATGACTATTTGTTCTGTGTCTGGGTGTTAATTTATCTATTTAAGTATGTATTTAGAATGATATAAGTATAAGCAGCCAAATAAAGATACATCCATCACACATACACAAAACCTACTGCAGCACACAAAAACACAGTCACAGTTAGCTAACAGTCAGACAAGTCAACGATTTCGTTTATCAGCTTTCTGATGACCATAGTACGAGCTCTGCTTAGTTTGGAATCAGATGGCGTTGTGTGAATTGTCTAAATATATTTATATTTATTTATTTAAATAATATTGTTACAATTTCGTTAGTCTTTCTCAAAAATGAGCCCCGAAAATTCACGAAGTTTTGGATACGGACGTACAGAGTAGCCTCCCAGAGGGCCCACTCTGTAAGCATCCGTCCGTAAGTTCTAACATTTTCAGAATCATTTTTAGCATACTCAGATCGCTTCTTTTTCATGAATTAATAAGATAAGCGTTGTCATTGATGACATTAAGCTATTGAATGAATAATATTGCTAGAATTTCTTCAATCTAATCCAAAAATAAGGCCCGAAAATTCACTTAGTTTCGGATACGGGCGTACAGAGTAGCCTCCCAGGCGTCATGTTAACTTGACCGAGTAATAGTTGAAGTGTTAGCTGATTGTTTTTTCTTGACAGATACATAAAAGTCAACAGTTGGGATGTCATAAAGACACGTAACGATACTTTCTTCATTCATCCTCTAGACGGAGAAGTGTTCGCAACTCTAGTCAATATATCCAGCTCGTACAATGTAAGTTTAATGATCCAGCTGCTATGGTCTCAGTATTTAAATAAAACGTTACACACTCATAGCCCCACAGTAAGGTAATTAATACCCTGTGTCGTGGGTACCATGGACACATACAAAGACAGGAACACAAACACCCAGACCGAGAACAGAAATTTAAACTCATCATTCAAACTTCTGTTTCGCCGGGAATTAAACCCGGGACCCCTCGATTGGCAGTCCGGCATGGTAACCATTGTGCCACGCGGGTCGTTTGTGTTCATATTATTATTATCTTTTTTTGCTTCCATGGTACCCTCGACACAGAGAACCTTAGTGAGTTTGTAGCGTTAACTATGTGAATTTTGATGCATTTACGATTATACGTTCTGGTAAGTTAGTAACTGGCTTGCTTCCTTGCTGCAAACCTTTTAGCGTCCCACTGCTGGGCATGGGTGTCTGTCTCCTCATAAATGGGAAGGCAAGGTGCTAATTCCTCCACGCTCCAACAAATAGTATTAAATGTGAATAGACTTTACATTTCATCAAATTTGCATTATGCAAATCCTACTTCCTACTAATATTATAAATGCGAAAGTAAGTTTGTTTGTTACTCTTTCACGCGAAAACTATCTACTCAACCGATCATCATGAAACTTTGTACATAATAATATTCTTGAAGTTATCAGAAGTAAAACAGGATACTTTAAAAAAATTAACGCGGGTGACACCGCGGGGCACAGCTAGTGTTAAAATAAATCATGCCCATTTGCTCTTAAAACGTTATTTAAAATACCTGATGAGAATTAGGATATCTCCTAATTCTCATCAGGAGTTAGTATCTGATGAGAAGAGTTTTATGGGAAAATTCCTGTGGAATAAAAGTTATGGTTCATATTATTATAATGAATTATTTAAACCCTGATCCTATTTGACGACCCGTGTGGCGCAATGGCTACCATACCAAACTGACAATCCGAGGGTCCTGGGTTCGATTCCCGGCGAAACTGAAATTTGTATGATGAGTTTAAATTTCTGTTCTCGGTCTGGGTGCTTGTGTTTCTGTCTTTGTATGTGTCCATGGTACCCACGACACAGGGTATATCTACCCTGCTGTGGGGCTGTGAGTGTGAAACGTTATTTACTATCTATTTATTAGTATTATTTTATTTTAAAATTGTAGGCTTATATTCATGGTCCCTTAGAAGTTCCTGATATTTCCACAAAGTACGAACATTCAGAGGAGAGTTTTTACATGAAAATTTACGTAACTGCTATGGCTGTTTACACTTCACCTGAAGCAGCTAAGTAAGTCCATTTAGTTTGACATTTTGATACATTTTTTTCATGAAAGCTTAGTCTAGTTTTCTTTTGTTGCAACTTTTTCAAATCAATAAGTTTTTAAGCGTTGGCGTAACTTTACCTATATGATTGTATTTTGGTCTTCTGTAAGAAGTTTAGTATAAAAATAGTCTAGAACTTTGCTATAGAAATATTGAGGCAAACTGAAGTCATGTTTGTGAATCCAGCTAGAGGGAACTCCGAGTATTTTATTTATTTATTTATTTAATGCTTTGCAAATATTACACAATCAATTTGAATAACTAGTGCGCCCTACCAGGCATTGCATTTTGGAGAGAGGCAGACATTTAGCGATTTTAGCGCAACGAAAAATTGATAATAGTCAATATTTATTACATACGTAGGATACTTAAAATTTTATTAAATAAATAGATATGTCAAAACGAATTTTAACTTATCAAACCAAATTGTTGTCAAAACAAATTTAAAACTGGTATGTCCATATGAAACTTATATGAACTGCTCAAAGTACATCATAGTTATATACATAGTCATATACATAGTCCATTCCTTAATCCCTTGATTGGAAAACCTTTATCTTAAGAAATCTCAATCTTACAAGTACCTCTAATTCCGCTATTCATAATCAAATGATGTTTACTACAGTTCGTTTTACCTGTTATATATGTATAATATTTTTTCTCAACCACTGCTGGGCACAGGTCTCCTTCTCACAATTGAGAAGGATTTAGGCCATAGTCCACCACGCTGACCAAGTGCGGATTGGTGGACGTCATGCTTTCGAGAAATTATGAATTTCTCGAATTTTAACTCTCGGCCATCGCAGCTCGCTGATCTGCTATATATATGTATATTACGACAAAAATAGTTGTTTGCTTATTTTTTAGGTTGAGCATAGACCAGCGTCGCTGCCGCTTCCTTCATGAGAACAACCTGAAGCACAGTCCGATATACACCTATAATATGTGTCGTATGGAGTGTCGAATTCGGCTTTGCTTGCAGTACTGTCAATGTGTGCCACATTTCTACAAGCGGATCGGTTAGTAGAAAAGTATCTATTGTATTATTAATTTTGTGTAAGAAAATTCCTATTATTTCTCTGCTTTCCTTACTTTTTTTCTTGTTGTCATTAGCTTATCGTGAAATTAGGGCTGAGAAGATACGGAAGAAATGTTGTGTTTTTTTTTTGTATTTGGTCCATCAATTAATTAAAGCATTCTCATAGTCGACATCTTTCTTTAAAGACAATTTACAATATCCCATGTATGGCGCAAACAAAATTTGTCTCATAAAATATCATATGCATGAATGAGGAAATTAACACTGCATAGTAAGCATCATAACCCGCATTGGAGCAGCGTGGTAGAATAAGCTCCCCCCCCAATAAAGGGGAGAGACCCGTGCCCAGCAGTGGGATGCAAAAAGGGATGCAGCCAAGCATCATAATACTTGACAGTTATGGGGTAAAATAAGGGATGAAAGTCTGTATCTACGCATTTTTTTAGTTCCGACGATTTACTTTAAACTTACAAGACAGGTTCCTTGACCGAAATGTTTCTCTTTTAGATTCTAAAAGATGTAATTTTTTTAGTTATTTAAATAATAATTTCAAAGCAACCAACAAAAAATAAAAATACTTATTACTTAACATAGAAATGTTTTGTTTCTTAACAAGCAAAGTTTCATTTCATGAGAGCAAAGTCTCCTAGTAATCTGAGCTAACAGTTATATGGGATAATAACATTGCTATTTTTATTTCACAGGCGATGAGAAAATATGCGACGCCAAAGGCTTGCAATGCTTGGGAAATAGGAAATGGAGAGGTAAGTAGGCTCCAAGTTAGAAAAAATAACATTAAATAAAGCGTACAGTACGTATGATTCTTTGGATTTTTGTTTAGTCTATGCTTTTGCTATTGCTTTGCCTTTTAGTTCGGTAAAAGAAAACATCATAATGAAGTATTTTTCTTCACATAGCATACAGGTTAGATAGTTTATTTTGGTTAATTATTGTAGCCATTGTCCTTTTTGGAGGAGGCCTTTACCCGAGGAGGGGTATTTGCGGACAAAAATAATTGGTAAAATTATAGCTTAGTAATTAGTTATTATTTACCATTTGTTTAGAAAAAAAACTTTGTGTATTTTAAAAATATGATTACAATAATATAAATTAATGTTAGTGTCATTATTTAGGACTTAATTACTTACATATAGAATAGTGTAAAATTCGATAGAATAAAGGCCTTTTTTATATTATTTATTGTAGCCATTGCTTAAAGCATTTTTTGCGCAATGATGGTACTATCCAGTTCGAACCATCAAACCCCACCACATGTAACATTGTTTTATTAAATTTCTCAAAGGCATTCATGTCCAGGCTTCCATTACTAATCGCACTCGGTGACAGTGGCCTTCCATTACCTAATGTATCCATCATCATCTTTTATAATCCACTGCTGGACATATCTTCCCTAACGTTCGCATGGACAGGTCCCATGCGAACGTTAAGTCCAGGGAAGCAGCTGGATTCAAAGTGCGCAGGACCTAATTCCTTTGAATCCAGTGGCTTCCCGCTGTCTTCTTTAGGTCATTACTTCACCTGGTTAAAGGGTATGTGCTCCTTGCGATTTGACGACACCTGTGGTGCAGTGGTTACAATGCCGGACTGCCGTTCCGTCCCGGGTTCGATTTCCGGCGAAGCAAAAATTTCTGTTCTCGGTCTGGGTGTTTGTGTTTCTGTCTATTTTTTGTGTCCATGGTACCCACGACACAGGGTATATCTACCTTCCTGTGGGGCTATGAGTGTGTAACGTTGAATACTATATCACTACTACCACTGGTTAAATTAGCTGGGTTTGAGTCCCAGTTCATGGAATAAAAGTACATTAAAAATCTGTTAAAGAAGCACCTAAGATCTAAGAAATATTTTAGATGAGTTGTACACGCTGATCTCGAACGGAACGAGGGTGGAATGTGGCTGTCTTCCCAACTGCGATGACGTCAATTATGTCATACAATCTTCTGTAAGTATTCAGAAAAATTGTATTGTATTTTGAAAAATCTAAGTAATTTACAGTTTTCAAAATTCCAAGTTCTTAATTTTTTTTAATTGTAAGAACTATGTGCGAGCACGTAAACATCAACTTTTTGCTGTGCCCCTCTGAGCATTGGTGTCAGGGCGTAAAACACCGTTGGTTCGGGCTTTGACATTACTCAATGGTGTTTTGGAAAAAAATCCCGAGCTGGACTTATTCCATTCAAAGCCTGCTGTATTTTATAGATTAGCAATGCGTTATATTGAAACGTTTATTATGTAAACAAATTGGATTTTCCAAAATCTGTCATGTTTATCTTAATATATATAATTCTTCTGTGAGTGTGTATGTCACTGAACTCCTCCTTAACGGCTGGACAGATTTTAATGATTTTTTTTGTGTGTATTCAAATGGATTCGAGGATGGTTTAGATTCACAATTTGGGCCACTGGAAATGTTTTTTAATTACTTTTTTACTTATTTAGTTTTCCCATATAAATTGTTCCCGCCTGTCAAATGTTCTGTATTTCGTGCCGTGTCGTTCTAAACTTTGACACAGTCAGAATAACTGGACAGTTCGTATGTCATTATTTGTTTTATATTTTTGTTTGATAGTAACATGAAGTCTCTTTAAGATAATAAGAAAACAAATCCTCTTTTATTACTTTTAAGGCAGGACAACGTCTGCGGGGTCCACTATACTAATATAAATAAATAAGTTAATGAAATAATAATTGTTATTTTAAAAAACAATAATAATTGACAATTGTTATAGTTAAAAAAACAATAATAATTGCCAACTTTTAACAATCAATCTAAATATCTGTCTTGAAAATCGCTGTGTTTTTTGTAGTGTTTTTGTACTGTTGTAGGTATAGTTCTCAATTTAAAGTAAATGTAATCAAATAAAAAAGAACGATCATAATCCGATTCCTCCATATTATTATAAATAAGCATAAATACACCTTCAAGTACCTATTTGTATACCTATTAATTTGAAATCCTTAAAAGATTATTACGTGAAAAATGTACTCATGTCTCGAATTGATACACGTACGTACGCCTTTTTTTGGATGCGCTTGAAAAAAACTAATTTTAGGGTTCCGTACCCAAAAAGTAAAACGGGACCCTATTACTATACTAAGATGCACAAGAAAAAAATATAGGTACGTATATAAATAATATCCTTTCTTCAAAAATTACCAAGCACATACAATAGTATCGTTTTGTTACAGTTGTTGCAACCGTGGTTCCTCGGTACTAATTTACAATGGGGTGTTGTGACTTATCCCAGAATGAGATTCCGACGAGATATTATTTTCGGCTTCACTGACGTGCTTGGTAAGTTAAACTATAATCAATAAGTGCTCGATAATTAAATTTTTATTTGTGTGATGGAAGATCAAAAATTTGGGTACATATAAGTAGATACAGCAATAGTTGTTAGCGTAAAGATTGAACAATTTATTAGCATTTTAAGTTATCTTTGAGCAGCAATGGCCAAGCGGTAAAGCCAGTGGGCTCCGAAACAGAGATACGGAGTTCAAATGTCCAGCGCGCACCTCTAACAAAGAAATTTATTAAGTGCGTATTTATCGCTGCTCCTCAGCCATTTTCAGGTCCCAATGCTGGCTACCGATTTCCTCTATGACATGAGAGGATTGTATTCCATAGTCCACCACGCTGGCCAAGTGCGGATTGGTGGACGTCATGACTTTGAGAAAATATGAGTTTCTCTCAGGCCGTGAATGCCTGATGGAAAACATCGTAATTAAATAAATATCAAAATATTTTCCCTCACCACGATGGAGCGATAAAAACGCGCTTAACATTTTTTGTTGTCGCTGCATGCCGGGGGTAGTAACTTGGAGATATCAAGTTAAAATATCAAGTGTCGGAATCAGCGGGTTTTACTTTCTTCGTCACTCGTATAAGTACGTATCTATTCTTCTTAATTTTTTATTGAAACTGTTGGTTAGTGAATGTAATAGGCACATACTTTACTTTTTGGTCAGTTAGTTTATCTGTGTCAATCCGTTTTAGTAATCTGTACGTAGTTTTGAACTTGTGCACTATTTGTCTCTCTCTTCCGCTCACTACCCAATACATTTTTTCTAAATCAATCCTAATCTTTTATTCGTTTCCAAGTATTTCAATAATTTACAAAAACTGTATTTTTCAGTGGCTGTAGGAGGCATGGCTGGCCTGTTCCTGGGTTGTAGTGTCCTCAGCTTTATGGAGATTGTATACTTCCTCACTCTGCGCTTAATATGTTACACACATGCTTCTATTAAAAAATAAACTAATATATGAATTGAACACAACAAATAAATTGAATGAATCTACTATCTATAATGTTTTCTTATTTATATTTCTTTCCTATTCTCTGGAGCACATTGGAGCGCGTATAGACCGGCGGCTGGTGTATAGTCGATCTACGCAGATTAGCCAAACGTGAGATGGGATGGCGACCGCTGGAAGCAAAGAATTCACGTGCGTTTCCGTGTTTCGGAGGGCACTCTGTTATCGAGAGACAACAGTCGTTAAACCTTGTTGGAGTCCTCATGGGTGGTTTGAAAACATCTGAAAGTAGGTTGGCCACTAGCCTGAATCTCTGCTCTGCTGAGGATTTACTTCCTCACTCTGCGCCTGGTGTAGGCCGCAGTCCTCAATTATCGGAACGGACCCGTGCCCTGCTGGAACGCAAGGGTAGCATAGAGTTTGCAGCCAATTCTACATTGACGTTTATCTCAAAATGTAAATAAAAATAATAGGTATTGCAAATACTATTTTTGACAACCTGCGTGGCGCAACCATACCGGACTGCCAATCGAGGGGTCCTGGGTTCGATTCAGCGGGGAAACAGAAATTTGAATAATGAGTTTAACTTTCTGTTCTCGATCTGGGTGTTTGTGTTCCTGTCTTTGTATGTGTCCATGGCACCCACGACACAGGGTATTAATTACCTTAATGTGGGGCTATGAGTGTGTAACGTTTATTTTATTTATTATTATGTTAAATACTACTAGGCATCCCGATAAACTCTGCCTACCGCTATCTTGATCAGTATTGCGATCAAGAAATTTATATCATATGTATGTGTGTCAAAATATACAATAGAATACCAGAAGTTTTAAAAAAAATAACTACGAGTATATATCGATTTAAACATCATAAATAAAAATTATAATGTTAATGAATTTATGTAAAAGCCTTAAATCCTACTTACTATGATTGGACATTACAATCATTATTATTGAATGTTTTTGTAAATATGTATGAATTATTTTTAATTTGAATTACGACATCAAGTTTATTTGATTGTAATTTAATGAACTTGACTCAGGAATTATAATGTTAAACTGGATTAATATAAATGTTAAATTTATAATATGGTATTGTAATTTGTATGCCAACTCACGGCTAATGTGAGACACCAAAATTGTAAAAAAAGACCTAAACTGTAACCACATTTTAGCAAATAAAGTTTATTCTTATTGTAGCTGTTACTTTCTATGACGAAACGCAACATTCACCAATGTCAAATAAATACAATATTGTTACGTGAATCCCTCTATAATAACAAGTTAATTTCAGCCAATAGATCCATAAAATAATTGAAACATAATGTAGTGACACTTTCGGGGTATAACCGACCCGCTTCAGGTAAATTTAATTTAGGGTTAGCGTAATTGCCACCGACGTACATCGGGTGGTATTAACACGTCGTAAATTCAACCCGTAAGCACCTTGCTAATAATTAAGATAGTTGGGACCCTTTCGGTGTTTGCTCAATTTAGCAATTCACCTCCAATTGGGTCGTAAGGACCGGTCACCTTTGTTAATTGTTGCATGGCGGGTTATGGATTAGGATGTTTTGCCAGTATGAAGACATTTGCCTTTGACCCGTGAGGCGCAATGGTTACCATGCCGGACCGCCGATCAGAGGGTACCGGGTTCGATTCCCGGCGAAACGGAAATTTGAATTACTAGTTTAAAATTTCTGTTCGCGGTATATCTAGCTTACTTTCGGACTGTGAGTGTGAAACGTTTAATAAAATAAATATATAAAATCTAAAATATAGCGGTTTTTGGACTTTGAAGAACTCAAAATATAGCATCTTTTACAATATACAATTTCTTCAGCTATGAATCTTTTTTATGACTTTCTTCAATGTACCTAATTACATTTTATTCAGTTTGAGTCACACAAATACCACTCTTACCTTCAACCACATAGGACGACGTGAACAATAAACATCACATAACCTTATCAGGGGTGACCGCTGCCACGTTTCAAAATGGGATACATTCGACCTCATAAAAGGCTTAGCTGGGCGCAAAGTACGAGGTTAAGATTATTGTTTGAACTTAGCGAGGTGTAATTTAATTCTGAGACGCTCTACCTCGGATAACGCTTCATAGAGATGTAAACGTTTATTAAGATATCGATATTTAATGATTCAGTAATAAAATTGAGGTTACATCTTAATAAACATGTCCGCGCTTAAGTGAAACCTTCCACTTAAACACCTACTTACACGTAAAAATTATTAAATGTCTAACTTTTCGTCCGCGGCTCCGCCTGCCTAAGCCTGAATAAAGTTTTACCGGGTAAAAAGTAGCCTTTTTTGTATCGGGAGGAAAACCTTCATAGGATACCCGGCACCTTGGGAGAGGATACCGGGTTATGTGGGATTTGTACCACATGAAAACCCCGGGATTTCCAGTGGAACGCACCGGTGTCCTCCACTCGGTGGGGGGGCGCCCAGTACAGGCTCATCTTCGGGAGATGTACTCTCCTGCACCTTAGGATGCTTACGGCGGCATGCGGCCACGCTTACAACATTCGCAGGCCCAGAAGCCCCCTTTTAGTCACCTCTTACGATCAGGGAGAGGACACCGTAGCTCTATTCTTAATCCCGAAGCTACAGGAAAAAAAAGTAGCCGTCACTTTTCAACCTCTAAACAATTTTCATACAAAAAAATTGGTTTAAACTCCGTTTCAACACTGTAATTGAAAGAAGGACAAACGAACACATAAACACACTTATAGTTTTATTATATTAGTATGGATTCAAAGAACTGAATTTATATGTCCATGCATATTATTATGCCCATACATGTACACCCAATCTCAAGCAGAATTAAGTCTTACCTGAGATCATACGTCTAGCGTCTCCGGCGTACAGCTCTGACAAAATAAATTTGTAATGTTCGCATTTCATCGCTGCTCCACGGTGATGGAAATTAGTGTGATATTTAATAGATAACGATGTTTTCCATTGCCGTACATGCCTGAAAGAAACTCAAATTTTTTTGAAGGTATGATATCTACCAATCTGCAATAGGTCCGCACGGTGGACTTTGGCCTTAATCCCTCACACTTGTTGGTGTGCCCAGTCAACATAAAAAGATTTAGATAAAAGGTTGTAAAGAAAGTATCTTCTATGGGTTTTACCATACAGAAATAAGCTTCATACCTTCTAATACAGTTATCGATAAATAACACCCCATCTCTACATAAGGTGGTGTTTATTAACTCTATATGTTAAGATTTTAATTGCGGGAATCAAGTGGCTTCTGCGAATTGTGTATGAATAACTTGGGGTGCCTTTGTTTTATCTCTCGTCGACGTAATGAGATGAGGTTAACTGACTGTTATGGAAACGAGTTAGGTTAACCTTGTTGTTGAGAAGTTTATGTTCTTGTTGTTTGAAGCAGCAATATAATTGTCATATATTAGTATTGTATATGAGGGTATTTAAAAAAATAAATCAGTGTCAAACCAACTTGTGTGTGTTTCACTACATGGTGGCAGCGGTGGGATTTTTTTTCTTTTTTTTTTAAAAGGGAAGGATGTCATATATTAGTATTGTATATGAGGGTATTTAAAAAAATAAATCAGTGTCAAACCAACTTGTGTGTGTTTCACTACATGGTGGAGCCGTGGGATTTTTTTTTCTTTTTTTTTTAAAAGGGAAGGATGTCATATATTAGTATTGTATATGAGGGTATTTAAAAAAATAAATCAGTGTCAAACCAACTTGTGTGTGTTTCACTACATGGTGGAGCCGTGGGATTTTTTTCTTTTTTTTTTAAAAGGGAAGGATGTCATATATTAGTATTGTATATGAGGGTATTTAAAAAAATAAATCAGTGTCAAACCAACTTGTGTGTGTTTCACTACAATAATGACAATGTATTGAAAACAGGAGAGAGCTAGGTTAAGTCGTGATTATCGTTTTATTATAAATTACCTGGATGACCGAGCGTTGTTCGAATGGCTGCAATCCTTTTTATGTCCCACTGCTGGGCACATGTCTCTCCCCATTATTGGGGAGGCCTGGAGCTAACTCCACCATGCTGCTCCTATGCGGGTTGGTGGAGTTTCTCGAATAAAAAAAAAATATTTTCTAGGTTTAATTGATGTTTTGATGGTTTGAATTGAGTTTGAACCTGGGTCTCTAATTCCGCAGTCCGGCCACATAACCACTCGGCCAAGGAGATTTGATTAAATGAACTAATTTTTTATAGAGCTCTTTCAAATATACATTGTCATTTCTTTGAACGTCGGATTGGCGGATGGCGTTTGACAACGTTCTACGCCGGCGCCTTACTCTCCAAAAGATGTCAGGAAGAGATGTATTTTCAGTTTATATTTAAGTTGATTATCGCTGAACAATTTTTAATTATTTAAAATTTCTAAAAATAAAACCTAGCTGGATCGATTTATCAACCCCGAAACCAGGGTACTTTTCATCAAAACCGTTGGAGCCGTTTCCGAGATTTAATATATATATATATATAGGTGTATACAAGAATTGCTCGTTTAAAGGTGTTGGATGATTTTGAAAATATAAAAAATAGAAGGTTTTTAAGCAAAGAAAGAACTTTTTTTGTTAATTTTACACTTTCAGAAGACGTTTTAAAGAATTACAAGGAGGATGTTTGACGACCCGTGCGGCGCACCGGTTACCACGCCGGACTTCCAATCTGGGTTCCCGGGTTCGCTTCCCGGCGAAGCATAGATTGCAATGATGAGTTTCAGTATTTGTTCTCGGTCTGGGTATTTATGTTCATGTTTTTTAATGTGTGTTAGAAAAAAAACCAACGGGTTGCACTCCGGTAGTGCCGGCAGAAGTGAAAACTTGAACTTAATGTTCGTTGTGCATTCTCACGAATTTCTTTTATTGTCAGCATTATTTTTCATCTAGTATTTTCAGTAAGTTTAGTATTTTTATAAGGTACTCACTCATTTTCTTTCACTATTTCTTCGGCATTTTTTTCATTAATAGATGCGCTTTGTTCAATGTCCATATTTTAAATATGTACTTGATATAAACGAATTTTACAAGTATAGATAGACCCCAAGACGGAGCTTACGAATATCGTAAAAAAAAGGAGATCTGTTTTTGATCTCCTTTACATCCGGTATTCCGCTACTCTGAAGCTACTTATTTGTGGCCAGCAATCGCATCTTTCCATAAAAATAATAGCTTTATAGCGGAAATAATTACAGCGGCACAATCATATAAATTTTATCAACTACAAGCCCTAAAATATTTTGTTGATGACTAATATATTCAGACAATACTGAAAAGTAGAAATAAATTCTGTATTTGAAAACGCATTCTCGGCACCTTTATCTACGAAAAACAGCGTCATACATACTTTATTATTATAAGAGTCATATTATTCACGAACTCTCAGTTTGTTGTTGTAATAATATATCGAGTGAGGAACAACGTCCGACCAAAGTAACGGTCACCTTTACTATCACATAAAACCATTTATAAAAGAGAAATAGCCATAAAAACTTCATAATATCATTGATGGAGAGTGCGGGTCGTGTCTGTTTCGACTCTTTATTTTCTACTTGTAGAGTTAATAATTAGTTATTTATTAACGTTTAAAGAACTTTGAGTGGTAGTCTCTATAGGTATAGAAATAAATATTAAGTCCTTGTGTTTTCTTTAGACTTTTAACGTCATAAGTATAATATTGGTTTCTTGAATTTACGGAACGAACACCTTATAATAAGGATATACAACACAATGTTAACAAAAACAGGAAAGTTATTGCAGCCAATACTATAAAAAATGGAATATTAAATGTTTGATTCAACAAATAAATTATTGATATCTAGTTGCCATCTAAAAAAATAATTTCCTTTAGTAGGTATGTAGTAATAAACTAAAACTAAAATAACAACAAAATAATAATTAATGACTCAAGTTAAACACTTAATAATGCTTTGACTTATTATAATTCAAAACCTAACAGAACCACAAGGTGAAAAAAAATATATTGCCTTTCCCAATAAAAATCTTTGAAATTGGAATTGAAAATATTTTTCGTCTATTACAAAATAAACTAATATTTTTAAATAACCTAGAATTAATTTGTATTTTTCTGCACTATTTATTTTTGTACTCGACCAAACAAATCTTGCGAAACGGGAACAACCTTTACCTTCAAGCCTACCCTATTTACCCCGGCTCACCTTCAAGATTGCCAGATAAAAAAACATGATTTATGTTCAGTTTTCCGATAAATAGTTGTCTTAAGGGCCCGTAGGGCGAACTCAGCTCATTTTTAACCCCCGACGAAAAGAGGGGTGTTATAAGTTTAACGTGTCTGTGTATCTGTGTATCTGTCTGTGGTATCGTAGCTCGCAAACGGATGAACCGATTTTCGTTTAGTTTGTATTGTATAATAGATAATTTTTTTACCAGTGTTCCTAGCCATGTTTCATGAAAATCTGTTCAGCCGTTTGAAGATTATCAGCTCTTCTGTAGTTGATGAGGGGATCTGACTAATTTCCTTATGTCCGATAGATTAAAAATTCGGTACCAGGTTACTTCAATTATATTGAAAGTGTATGGTAAGGTAACCATGACCTGATCAGCAGTTTGAACATCATTAGATCTTTAATAGTTGATGAGAGAATCTGACTACCTTCCATATGTCCTATCGATTCAAAGTTGGATACCATGTTACTTCAATGGTATTCAAAGTATATTAAGGTAAATTAACCATGACTTGATCAGCCGTTTGAAGATTATCAGCTCTTTTCTAGTTGATGAGAGGATCTGACTAACTTCCTTATGTCCGATCAATTCAAAATTTGTTACCGGGTTACTTCAATTAAATTGAAAGTGTATGGTAAGGTAACTAACCATGACATGATCAGCCGTTTGAAGATCATTAGATCTTTAATAGTTGATGAGGGAATCTGACTACCTTCCATATGTCCTATCGATTCGAAGTTTGATACCATGTTACTTCAGTGGTATTGAAAGTATATTAAAGTAAGTTAACCATGAACTGATCAGCCGTTTGAAGATTATCAGCTCTTTTCTAGTTGATGAGAGGATCTGACTAACTTCCTTATGTCCGATCGATTCAAAATTTGGTACCGTATACTACAATGATACCTATTGAAAGAAGTTGAAACTTAATATAGCAAATTAAAAAACCTATGTACCTAACCTAACACTAAAACCTACCTAAATTTCTTAAACTAATCACAAATACCTACCTAATTTTTAACCAAACCCAAGAGCATGTACTTAAAGCGTAATATAGTAAATTAAAACTTATATGATACCTAATAGTTCTAGCAAACTAAAAAGAATACCTACCTAACCTACAACTAATACCCACCTAAATTGCTTAAACTAATCACAAATACCTACCTAATATTTAACCCAACCTAAGAAGAGTATGTACTTAAAACTTAATCTAGTAAATTAAAATTATTATGATACCTTGTAACTAAGTAACCTAACCAACTTATACCTTCCTAATATTTATACTTACTTCAAAAAGGAAAAAATAAAAGTAAAATTAAAAATTTTAAAAACCCCCGACACAAAAAATTTACTCTAAAAACTAACAAATAATATTTTAAACTAATTTTAAACCTATTATAATTATTATTATCACATAGGTACATATATTATGTAAGTTCAAATATTATTTTCCAAGCGTCGTCACGTCGGGGGACCGCTAAGTGAGAAAAACAGCTGATGTCGCAGATTGCAACAAATGAATTTACTCCGAAAAATTTGCAAAATCGACACAACCGTCAACGACGTCTGCCCTCACGTGTCTGCCCGTTCGGGTAGCCGCACTTGACCACGCCCACCCCCGCGCCGCATACCGCACACCGAGCTCGCCGCGCACGGTATAGAGCGTAGACTATGCGTTAAGATCTCTCGTAGATACTTACCGAAATGTAATTTAATTAGCTGTTGTTAAAAAATGACTATAATATAAACTTTAGCGGTCCCCCGACGCGACGACGCTTGGAAAATAATATTTGAACTTACATAATATATGTACCTATGTGATAATAATAATTATAATAGGTTTAAAATTAGTTTAAAATATTATTTGTTAGTTTTTAGAGTAAATTTTTTGTGTCGGGGGTTTTTAAAATTTTTAATTTTACTTTTATTCCAAGGTGTATATAGCTTTTTGCTGATAAAGAAATGACGAATGAACTAGGTGGGGTGTTTTATGCGGGCACAAGTAGTGGATTTATGGGAAGATTTATTTTTTTCTTGAGGCGAGATTACGTACGTGCAATTGGGGGTTAAATAACAGTAGTCGAATCATAAGGATGGGGCTAGCTGGTTGGTAGACATTATAGTTTCTACGAATAATTTAGTAAATAAATCAATTTATTAATCAAGTAACGTATAAGTAAATAAATAAATAACGTTTCACACTCAGAGCCTCACAGTAAGGTACATATTATACCCAGTGTCGTGGGTGCCGGACACATAGAGATACAGAAACCGACACCCAGACCGAGAACAGAAATTTTAAATTCATCATTCATATTTCTGCTCCGCCGGGAATCGAATCCGGGACCCTCCGATCGACAGTCCAGCGTGGTAACCATTGCGCCACTCGGGTCGTCAAAGTTAGATGGATGTAGAATGCTATTGACTTTCTAATTGTGTTCCTACAGAGTTGCTTATCACGATGGTTACCAACACCTAGCGACTCTTGTCACAAGTATTATAGGCAGAATGATCTTGACAGCGGGGTGGCTACTATGTGTTCTAATCCATGACCACCATCGCACTAGCATCACCCATTTTGATTTGCCACAGCTGATGGACAACTCTGTACACATCCTTCTACAAGTTGTAACATTTTTAAAATCATTTTTGGAATGCTCAGTTCGTTTATTATTGCACGAACTTATAAGATTAGCGTAGCCATGAAACTACTGAATGAATAGTATTACTACAATGTCAGCAGTTTTATTCAAAAACTAGTGGCCGCCCGCGACTTCGTCCGCGAGGACTTCGGTTTTAGTCATAGCATGATATTATATAGCCTAAAGCCCTCGGGTGGCTCCCCTGGGGTTGCCTGGTGTCCATAGGCGACGGTGATCGCTTAACACTACGCGACCCGTCTGCCTTTTTGTTCGGTTTATTTATAAAAAAAGCCTTCCCCCGATAAATGGACTATCCAACACAAGAAATATTTTTTCAATTGGAACCAGTAGTTCCTGAGATTAGTGCGTTCAAACAAAATTACAAACGAACGAACGAACAAACTCTTCAGCTTTAATGTATAGATTAAAATATTGATTAATTATTGTCGACGTGTGGGAACTGTACGAAAATGCGTGAACCCTGTTTCATACAGTTTACCATATTATTGCCAGCTCATCTTATGTTGGTTTTTTTCTATGTATTATCTATTTTTATTTTCATTTATAAGTTTCATGTTATCATTTAAGGGAATGTAAATTATAAAATTTCAATACATTAACTGAAGTTTTCGATAAATCAACAACTATACTTCCAAATACAGATCGGTTAATAATTAAAATGGACGTAACTTTTTTATTTGTGAACCGATTTAAATAAAACATACACTAAATGTTAATCCAAAAAAATACCAATACATCAATGAAAACCGCATCCTTCTACGTTAACCTGTTCCTGAGATAAGCGCGCACAAACGAACAAAAAAACAGACAATCAGACAATAATTCTAAAAACCATTGTTTTGGGTTCTATTACGCTAATAAATAGCCCTAGTGACAGTATTTCTCAAATATCTTCAATGTACAAAAACCGACTTGTTACAGATTTATTATAGTAATAGATAGATATAGATAGATAGATAGAAGAAGATAGAAGATAGATATAGAAGATAGATAGAAGAAGATAGATATAGAAGATAGATAGATAGATAGAAGATGAGTCCAGAAAATTCACAAGGTTTTAGACACCAGCTTGCAGACTTTGTAAGCACCAGGCTCCCTGTTTATGGGGATAGACACGTGACCAGCAGTGGGATGCAGAGAGAGTTGTATTCAAGCCACAGTACACTTGAGTTAAATTAGTATGACTGACATTAATAATAAAACCTTTCTGAAACGCTATTCTATAATTTTACGTACTCAAAAGTTAGCAATAAAGTGATCCGCGACTGGGATTAAAGTACAATGGAGAGGTTTATCAAATTTGGGTGACATTTCAGTGGGTGCGGAGGCTCGTTAAAAAGTTATACGGCGGAAGCGATCCCGGGCCGGTCACAGTGGAGTGAGGTGTGGTGAACAGGGTGATAAAAACAAGACTTAAAATTATTAAACAATAATGCTTCTACAAAGCGCGCATGGCCCAGCGGCTGATGTAGAAAGCAAGCAAAGTACGCAGTTAAGCCAAATGTGCACGGTCGAGTGTGAGAGGTGTGACCGCTAGTGACAAAAATTTCTTGCGCGTTTCAGTGCTTCGGAGGACATGTTTATCGACAGCGGGTTGTCTATTAACCAGCTTCTTTCCCAACCGCGTTGTAGCATAGTGGGGGAGTAACCGATAGGAGAGAGAAAAAAGGAATGTAGTGAATAGGTATTTGCAATGCACTTTGGCATGTGTAAGTACGGCATTAATAATAACCGTTCTAACAATAGTATTCTATAATTCTACATACTAAGCGGGCCTAAGCTTCTGGCTTTTAAGGAGAGCCGATTTTTAATTGTTTGTTACTTGTTTTCTCTAGGACCTTATCTCTGTCCCGGTCACTGTGGTTGACTTTGTAACTTAAATGATATAAAGTTACACAGTACTTTTGATGCCATAGTAAAAGGTATACAAGCCTACCACCTCTACCACCAGTCGTAAAAATATAAAGCAATATTGACGTCTGAAAAGAGAGCCAGTTACTATGAAATTGTGGAGGAAAAGGGGAGATCTCCCGCCAGGCGATGTCACTGCCTGGGGACCGCGCGGATCATTTGTATATATACTGAGAATCTATGAAACTTCGATAGCGTGATTCAGGATACGTCTTCTGATTGGTCAGTTCAGTATGACGTGTGTGACGTAGTACTCTATTGTTTACAATGTTCGCTGCTTGCGTCGTCTTGCATGGTCAGCATTTCATGTGAGGCGCGGGTCATGTTGCTGTAGGTATCGCGCCGCTACAAAATCATTTTTTAAAACGAGCCAATAATTAAGTATGAGTTGAAATAACAAATCAGTCCCATTACGGAATCCTCCTGTGAATAACCACAAGTAAGCATGTTTTGTCTCTCAGTGATCTTCGCTCTCCACCTTCCTGCTACTCCAATTCAAACGCGGCGGAAACGCCATTGTAAAGTTTACTGCTAATAATGGCTGCTTCAGATGTAGGTTAGCTAATATTACTAAGATAACACAAGTTACATTTGTTTGATATAATCTATAAGACAAAGACAAATACTTTTATTTTCACAAATATGGGTGTATACAATAGTTGTTCTATATTGACGACCCGCGTGGCGCAATGGTTACCATGCCGGACTGCCAATCGAAGGGTCCCGGGTTCGATTCCCGGCGAAGCAGAAATTTGAATGATGAGTTTAAATTTCTGTTCTTGGTCTGGGTGTTTGTGTTTCTGTCTCTGTGTGTGTCCATGGTATCCACGACACAGGATATGTCTACCCTACTGTAGGACTATGAGAGTGAAGCGTTATTTATTTATTTATATTTAGTTCGCCTGGTAATATGCGAATATTATAAGGATATGGAGATATAGAGATGGGTACCATGGTCACACACAGAGACAGAAACACAAATACCCAGAACTCAACATTGAAATTTCTGCTTCGCTGGGAATCGAACCCTGGACCCTTCGATCGGTAAATTTGTCAAAATGATAAGAAAAAAAAGACTTGTAAAGACTCCGTATTAGACGGCGTGTGATTTTAAAGAAAACTGCATTTAAGTATAATGGTTTTTAAGCATAACATTTATTTTGCTGTACAAAATAATTACCTAGGTATTTGAGTGTAAGATCAAATCTGACACCAGCATTTCCTATAAATACACATCGTCGATTTAAAGGCACTACAAGTGTGACGGCATGCCTCCAAACATTCATTCATTTCGTCACATTGGACTGGTGCTGGAAAACAGAAATTAATCAGTCAATCGTCAATCTGTCAATTCGTTAACAGAGCAGCGATGGCCGAGCGGTCCCCGACACGGAAATACCGAATACAAACCCTGTTTGTACGTCTGACAAAGTTTGTTAAATGCGTATGGTATTCGTCCCTATTTCATGGTGCATGGTAATGGAAAATATTATATAAATGAAAATATTGATATTTAATTAATTACGATGTTTTTTTATCTTTGGACCATTCACACAACACCATCTGATTCCAAACTAAGCAGAGCTTGTACTATGGTAATCAGAAAGCTGATAAACATACTCATATAATTCTAAACACATACTTAAATAGATAAATTAACACCCAGACACAGAAAAAATAGTCATGTTCATCACACAAAATATTTGTCTAATCGAACCCACAACCTCACGCTTCACAGTCGGCTCATCACCCACTACGCCACGGAGGCTGTCCATCCGTTTTCCGGATGTTTTCCATCACCTTGCCTGAAAAAACTCAAAATTTCTCGAAAGCATGATTTCCACCATTGTGGTGCATCAGCGGGAAAACACAATGTGCCCAGCAGTACATAATATAAGTCATAAAAAGGATGAAAAAAATTTATAAGTTGTAATAAAAATTGAAACGTGGCCCTTCGGCTGCCGTCGCACGAAAGCGATCCACGTAATTTTACAAAACGAGCGCAAGTGCAGTATAAAATGGGTGACTGCTAGTGACAAATTTTATTTGTGAACCGTGAGTCGTTCAACCTGTTGTAGAGTGTTTACCAACCCTTTTATGTCCCAGTGCTGGGCACGGTTCCCTCCCCATTATTGGGGAGGCCTGGAGCTCACTCTACACGCTGCTTCAATGCGGGTTGGTGGAGGAGCTTGATGATTGAAATGCAATTAGCACTAACCACACCACTTTAATTTATTAATTATTATTAAAATAATTGGTAGGTGGTGATTTGGTAGGTGGTAGAACTATTATGGTTCGCCCGGGGAAGAACCACCGCTGCACCCACTTCTGCCGTGAGCAATTCTATTGTGATTCGGTGGAAAGGTGCAGTTGCCGGCCATGCTTACATGAGGCGACCACCAGCCTCCGGAATAGCAGCGCAACTGCATACGACCTCAGACAAGACTTACCTATGCTTGCTTGAGGTTGTATGTAGATGCCCATGGGCTGCAGCGACCACTTCGCACCACGTGGCCTGCATGCTCATCTGCTAGTCCATTCAAATCGAATAAAAAAAAACAAAAATTAAATTTTAATTATGGCCATGCTCGCTTTATGAAATTTATTGAAATGAAAATAGGATTTTTAAATACGAAAATACTCACATAAAGTCACAGGACTATCTCCATCATTTGGTACCGCAGTGATGGATGCAAAAATGACAAAAAGTAAAAATAATTCTAATGATTTCATGATGTTTTCTGTTTCTGTACTACTTTAGTAATAAACGTTGAAAACCTATTTTTCATAAATCTTCACATAATTTTTGATTAACAAGAGCCATGTTAAATTAACAATAGTCAACCTATTTGATAAATTCGATTTGTTACATCAACTAATATACGTTTAATATTGTTATTATGATATGCGTTATTATACCCCCATTATCTATCTATCTTCTATACATAGTACCTGGACAACCGAGCGTTGCTCGGATAAAAACAATTTATTAAACGGTTTTATTTTTCTTGGTTTAGTTTCAAACGAAACACTGATTTGCTTAGTGTTACTTAACAACGCCATCTCAATCTGAGCTCCTAATAAAAATAGTTATTTTCATAAAAATAAAAAATACACTATCTGGTTTTGATTGAGGTTTGAGCCCAGGTCTCTAGTTCCGCAGTCAACTCACGCAACCATTCGACCACGAACGAAAGCTTTAACTCAATGGACGAAATTTTCATAGAGCTCTTTCAAACTGACATTGTCATTTCTTTGAACGTCGGATTGGCGTATGGTAATAGGGGAGCCCAAGAGGGGATTTACGGATTTACTCGAGCGCGTCTGATTAAGATATGGGGTACACCTTGCATCCTGTTCAGTGCTGCCACGATTAAAAAGACCTTCTATGTAGGTACAGTTGTTTTTTTCTTACTTCCGGATGTCAAAATGGTCAGATTAGAAAACCCCATTACCGTTGAGCCATGAATTTTAAATAATAAAAATTCGAACTCTTCAAGAGTTTGCCAAAATGTAGTTTTTTTTTTCGCTGTTTTGTATACATTCATACTAAAATCTTCAGATTACTGAAATATGACTTACCATGCATTTAAGTTACTGAAATATGACTTAGCATGCATTTAATTTATTCTACTATTTTACCTGGACCTTTCGTATAAAATTTTTGAAAACCTATAGGCGCTCTCTCCACCGGTTAAACGCAAAACGTCATGAAGTATAATAATATTAAATAATATAATATTTTAATCTTACTACCACCCAACCTATAAAAAGCACAAGGTCCTGATGAAGCTTGAGGAAATCCACAATGAGCCTTGTAGGCTCCCCAGTTTGACAGCGTTTACGCCACAATATTATTAATACTCTCCAATAGATGTCAGGAAGAGTCGTATTTTTCAGTTTATATTTAAATTGATTTTCATTGAAAATATTTTTATACAGTTAAAAATTTCCATCAATAAAAATTTTGTGGATCGATTTATCATCCCCGAAACCAGGGTACTAAATTTCATCAAAATCTTTGGAGCCGTTTCCGAGATTCAAAAAATATATTTAGATACATACAAGAATTGCTCGTTTGGTATTAGATTTCTATTAAGACAAACTAATGTTGACTGTGATGGTATTTTTAAATATATATTTATACATAACTACAAGCTCATATTCCCATATACAAGGTTTATATGGGCAAAAGGTTAATTGTATTGTGGGTTTGAATTTTAATATGTATTTATCAAATATCGTAAAATTTTCTTAAGGATGCAACATAATATTTCCTTATGGTGTACAATCAATGGTATCTATTAATGGTAACTATTAAACGAGCAATTCTTGTATATCTATATATATATATATATATATATATACATATAATAAATCTGTAACAAGTCGGTTTCTGTACATTGAAGATATTTGAAAAAAACTGTCACTAGGGCTATTTATTAGCGTAATAGAACCCAAAACAATGATTTTTAGAATTATTGTCTGTTTGTCTGTTTGTCTGTTTGTCTGTTTATCTGTTCGTTTGTGCGCGCTAATCTCAGGAACGGCTTAACGTAGAAGGATGCGGTTTTCATTGATGTATTGGTATTTTTTTGGATTAAAATTTAGGGTTTGTTTTATTTAAATCGGTTCACAAACAAAAAAGTTACGTCAATTTCAAGGATGAAATGGATGAACGCCTGCACGCTGACTCTGCGCAATGAATCAGCACTCCGGTGCTAATGCGTTTAAATGCATAATAAAATAAAGAATTACGTATTTCAGCATTTTCCGAAATTCACCCTTTAAGTGTCAATTTTTTTCGAAATTCTTTAAAAACTGATTGTTGAGACTTGATTTATAGAATCTTTTTGGGAAAAGTAGAAAAAAAGTAAAAGCAAGTTTTCAATCACTTATGCTAGATTTCATCTCTAAATATTTAAAAAAACCATACATATCACCACATATTCAAAGAAATCCTCAATACAAAATGTACAAAACCTTAACAAAACGAGGCTACTGCCGACATCTATGTTCATATTCAGAACTATTTAGTGATCTGTTGCAAATTCGCTATATCGACAATTTAGTTTAAACGCTATACGATAGATGTCGTTGTTATTCATTTATTCATTTATTCACATTTAATTGCTTTTTACAGGTAGATTTACAGGTGGTGAACTATATTCATTATTTTACCCAATAACGCTATTACAAAGTGGATTGGTGGAGATTATTTCAAATAATTAATTACGAGTATATTTACTTAATAAAATATCTAATAAAAAAAATTAACAACTTAGAGAGCTTTGGAACTGGCGCTGATATTGTACTCATTGTGGTAGAGCATTATGGAGGCGCGGCGCGGTGGTTACATCCACATATTATGGGGGGGTCACAGGGGACATGACCCCCCCCCAAAATCCCTCACTCATGCGTAGATGGAAGGCGAAACAAGCCAATTTGAGACACCTCTTCCCCCAAATTTCTTAGTGACCCACCACCAAAATTTCTTGGCGACCATTGCCCAAAATTGAAGGCTGCGACCGCGCCTGGACTCGCGTGGCGCAATGGTTACCATGCCGGACTGCCAATCGAAGGGTCTCGAGTTTGATTCCCGGCGAAGCAGAAATTTGAATGATGAGTTTAATTTTCTGTTCTCGGTTTAAGTGTTTGTATTTCTGTCTCTGTGTGTCTCATGGTACCCATTACACAGTGTATATTTACCCTACTCTGGGGCTATCAGTGTGAAACGTAAAAAAAATCAAAGTGTTCTACCGACTTTACTATGCTGAGTGATCTTTTCAAAATGATAGCTACGTCACCATATCATGATTACATCACCAGTCGAAGGTTAAAGTTCCACAGGCCGCTTTGCACGCTCCTTTTGATGTTTTGAACGGATGTGTAAATTATGGGACAACCTTCCAGCTGAGGCATTTCCAATGGACTTTGACATAGGGTTCTTCAAGAAAGCTGTAAAGAAAGCTCTTCTTGAAAGCCGGCAGTGCTCGGGTGATCGCTTAACCACGCGGCCTTTCTGCCTCTTTGTTCGGTTTATTTATAAAAAAAGTGATTTCGAATAAAAGAATAAGCAATTGCCGAGGGTCTAATAATTTTTTTATTGAAATGAGCAGACGTTTTCAGTGGTTAATTTAATAAGAGCTATTACATAGGTACATACGCAGTACTGGCACTGGTGTTACACTAATATGCTAAAGCGTCACGGAAGCAGCACGGCATGGTGGTCACGCCCAGAATAATATTAGTAATCGATATATTTATTTCTGATGCTGTGTGAAGGGTTGTTAATAGGAACAATTGACTCTTAATCGCGTAGGGCCTGATCCTCTCACGCTGCTCCAATTCAGGTTGATGACGTCTTCATTGTTAGTGGCCTAACTGCTGTTGCAAGTTTTAAATCGCTCAAAAGACCTCCATTAAGTATGAACGACAGTATGTTAACGACAATTGCAACCAACGTGTAAGCAACCAAGAATTTGACTCCTAACTACTAACCACGTCTGACATAGCGTAGACATTTCACCACCTTTCTGCAATATATTTAAGTTACATAATGATAATGAATCTAATGCAGGCCACGTGGTGTTAAGTGGTCGCTGCAGCACGTGGACACCTATACACAAATTCAAGCAAGCATAGGTAAGTCTTGTCTGAGGTCGTAATCGGAAGCAAGCAGTTGCGATGCTACTCTGAGGGCCAAAGGCGCCTCATGTAAGTCTGGCTGGCGGCTGCACCTTTCCAGTGGAACTGGGTGCAGCCGTGATACTTCCACGAATTAACCATAAAATAATGTTACCGCCTACAAGAGCAGCAAATAAATATAAATTATTAGGAATTTTCATAATGCATAAAAGCTCGTGATCCTTCTCCGTGTTCCGGGACATATGCCCAAATAACACCAATAGCTATAAGGCTATAAGCTTTATTTAACAATAAAATAAAAATGTTGTGTGCACTACATTTTACGTTTAATTAGAAATTGAAATAAAATAAAAAAATTTGATGAAGTATACAATAATATGTTTCCATAAACTTCTCAAGAGGATATATGTTAAATGGTGTATTTATGACATGACAAAAATAGGCAGCGCATCAGTATACGATCTCAGGGGAGACTCAGGCTTGCTTCAGGTTGTGTGTGATGTCCAGAGTCCAGAGGTACCACGTAAGGAGAGGGTTTCCGTGAGATGCAAAGCACCACTGACCTCTACTCTATACGACGACCGCGACATACAAGTGAGCGCTATTAGCGAAAAAGGGCAAATTTTAGGAAACATTATTATCCTTAGAATAATTACAATTACATTATAGACACCAAGTTCGCGCGCCCAAATTGAAGCATTTTGATTGGTGCCATTAATGGCACAAAACGCCGGGCCGCTCCGTAAGACTTAAGGTTAAATTTTATCACAACACTTTTTAAAAACAAAAGAAATCTAATAGAATAACTTTTCACAGTGTTTTCAATATTTTGTAGTATTTTATAGTTAATCTATACATATAATAAAACTGTAAGCAGGGTCAATTCTGTACATTGCATATAAATTAAAAAAAATACTTCTAGGGGTCTTTTTATAAGTAACAGAAGCTAAAAATATAAGTTTTGAAATTATTGTCTGTCTGTCTGTCTGTCTGTCTGTTGTTAGCTTTTCACGCAAAAACTACTGGACGGATTTTGATGAAACTTTTTTGTTTTATATATATTGGTCCTCGCTAACATTTAGGCTATAGATAATTTTAAAAATCACCCTTTAAGGGTGTGAAATGAGCGATGAAAATTTGTATGGAAAACTTGGATTTTTCAATACATTTTCTTGAAATTTGGTATAAATATTTTCTAACCAAAATAAAAGAATATGTGTTTCAGCATTTCCCGAAATTCACCCTTTAAATGTTAAATTTCTTTGAAACTCTTTGAAAATTGAGTGTCGAAACTTGATGTACAGAATATTTTTGTGCAGAGTAATATACTTATAATTTTGTATTTGTAATCTTTACTAACATAGTAAGAATTCTATTTAAGCTTTTTTCAAAACTACCCCTCAATAGCAAATAAAATGGATTCGAAAGTTGGTAGCTCAAGCGTACAATAATTAACCTTAACTTAATATTTCATTCTCAAATTCTTTTCTCTTCTTTGAATGATGTGTTTACTGATATATTGTTGAATGAATTTCCGTAACATTAGTGTGTATTTCATATCAATCGGGTGATAAACAAAAAAGTTATGTTCATTTACACAATACGCGACATAAACTTAAAAGGCACTTTTTGGAATTTGTATGAAAGTTTCGGTAACAGCCCATTCAAAACCATAAATAAAAGTTTAAATAAGTAAAATTATTTTGAACTCTCACTAATATTGTCGAGTATAATAAATATACTTAGATCAGCTTACTGTATTTTCTTTCGTTGGCCGAGAATGGCTAGACTATAGGTACCTAATAAGCGCATCGCGAGCCTTACCGCCGCCGAACCTTACATCACAGGCTCCATTGAGTTAGTTGCTCAGCTTATTAGTCTTCTTTTGGGGTGGAAGATTATGAACAGGCTGCAGCTGAAACGATTATTATCGCTACATTATATCAAGCTGCAACCTTTTTAGCATTCCACTGCTGAACATGGAGCTCTCCCAATATTGAGGAGGCCTCTAGCTCCGATGAACCGAAATCCAAATCTTACAATCTCAATGCATCCAGCATTAAGGTTGTAAGATACGGAATCTAAACCTTCATACAGAATGTACAAAGCCTTAACAAAACGAGACTACTGCAGACATCTAGGCGACGAATAGTTAAACTTTTAATGAACCAACTGTTAATCTCAATATCTACCTATTTGGTAATTTGAAATTCGATTTATCAACCACAAAGTTTACATGTCATACGGTAGATGGCGTTATTGAGCAATATTCATTTCTTCTCCAAAGTGATTCGATGGAGATAATTTCAAATATAAGCCTTAAGTCTAATAAAAGTAAGTACATAGTGTAAAAAAAATAAAAAATAACATTTCACACGTATAGCCTCACATTAGGGTAGATATACCCTGTGTCGTGGGTGCCATGAACACACATAGAGACAGAAACACAACCACCCAGACCGAGAACAGTTTAAACTCATCATTGAAATTTCTGCTTCGCCCGGATTCTAACCCGGGAGAGTTCGATTAGCAGTCCGGCATGGTAAACATTGCGCCACGCTTGGTTGTTCCATCGTTGGGTAGGTATACGTATGATGCTGAACATTGTTAATTAGACCAATGATAACTTAACTCATTTTTTGCGTCTCTTTATTGCGTACGGGCTGAGGGCTCATCCACACACGTTGATTGATGGAGATATTAAGGATTCTTTAAAGATTCTTTATAAAAATATTCTTTATTTCCAAATACAGATAGCACACTGTGTAGAGACCCTGCCTTCTGCTTTAGTTTTCACAATGTTATATGAGTTATGACTTATGACCAAACTGCTGTCCGCAAGTTTTAAACCTATAGTTTATTAATTGACCTTACAATTATTTTTCCGATTGTTTAATCCTAAGCACGTGTATGTTTAGAAATTTTATCTTCCAACTACAAGTAGTTGTATAGTGCACCTCTTTTCTGCAGTAGGTTAAAGCTATGTATATAGAATGAGTCTATACATTCTTTGCAGTATAAATTCACCCAATTTACTAAAGATACTATTTTTAACATAGATGAAGCCACGGGCACAGCAGTATCTCTTAACTTTAATAAACGAGGTACATATTTGTAAAGAGAATCTGATTGCGCGAGAAAAGCGAAACGTGAGAAAAGTGGATAGTAAGATCAGTACAGTAAGCATTCCATACTGTTTTAGGTTTGAAGGATTTAGAAAAATACATTAGGTTTCTTCTGAACATATGAACATTGTATTATAAGTGATTTCACTATAATGTAAGAATAATCTACCTACTACTTATTCAATGCAAATAAATAATCTTTAATTTTTAATCAATCCATTTTATAAAAGTCTTTATACACGCGGACGACGTCGCGGGCACAGCTAGTTTGGTAAATAAAAATATTTTGTTTGACAGATGTAACAGCTGTAGGAATATATTTAATGCTTCAATTTTGACAGCGCGCTTGTATAAAGACTGAAGGCGTTTCTTGTATTGTGCTGAAGTTCTTAACGTTATTATTATTATTATTATTATTCGGAAAACTATTTTTTCTCAGCTCTAAGGCCGGTTATTATTATAATTCTAAGTTATTATCAATACTCAAATACTATTTGTATGCAACATATACTTTAGTTTTTTTTTCAACGTTCGAAGCCCATATGATTTGAAATAAAACAAGATATTTACAGTTTTTTAGATCAATGTTTGTAATTTTAGATATTATCGGGATATAGGATTAAAAGATTATTATAAAGATTGGTGTATCACAATACACAAATCAAAGATCAAAGACTGAAATAAAAAATATCTTATTTTTATTTTTATAATAGTATTTTAATATATATTTATGGATAAAATACAAAAACCAAACCATAAAACCAAAACTAATCTAAAATTGTGATATTCTTAGATGCCTGGCAGTAACAGCTCGATTTGAAGCATATGGCAATAATAGACGATGGACATAAGTCATCACAGCTACAATCAGCGCTGGTCTCGCAGTCGCGCGCTGAAAAAAATTGTTTTAATTAAAAAAATATAATAATGCAATTACATTTTGGATCTATAGAATACCTTTTATGTAACACCTTGTTTTTTTTGGAACTTAACTTTATAAAGGGTTGTTCTGAATTTGATGAACTATGTAATTTGGGCTTAGTTGGTACTCATTTGGCAAACATGTTATAATGTATAATATTATATACGTTTTTTTTGTATTTTAGTATACACATGTTAAGGAAAAATATAAAAAAAAATTAAAATACATACATAAATACATTATAACTTTTTTTATTTGCCAAAAACATTTTACATTTTCACCTTAAAATAACATGCAAAATTAGACACACTAGGGTAATTTTAATTGGAAACCTGACACTCAATGTAAGATTTAACTTGTGTTATGAGTACATAAATACATTACATATTATTAATCTATTTAAGAAAATGTTTAAACCGAGTTTCAAAGAGAGGAGTATTTTTAGTGTAGTTCAGTGGAAAAATAGTCCCGAGTCGATAATGAATTAATGAAAAGTCTTAAAACTGAAAAAAAAAAATCATCATGCTAGTATTAAAAGTTCATATTGCATCATTTATCTTTTGTCTATTAGGGAAATACAATATTTTGACTAGGGATATAACTTATTGATTATGAGAAATATAAAATTAAATAATCAAGAATAAATATTAAGTACCTACCTACCTTTCATAACTTTAAAATTCTTATAAGTAATTAATTTTCTTCAAACAATATATTTAAGTTTTAATTGGAAATACTATCTAATGGAGAAATTGCGAATTTTATAAAATTGTCTGAGATATACATTATAATAATAAAGAAGACAAGAAAAGATAATTGTTATAAAATTGTGAAAAAAATAACAAAAAAGTAATTACTAAGGTTCTTTTGGATGAATAGGAAAAATATATATAATTTTGTAACAATTTGAAAGACCAAATAAAATTAAGATAATTATATTTACCAATATCCGGATACACAAATGGAAGTATGAAAAGGATCAAAGTTATCATATACCTCATTTTTAAAGTCTCTTAATAAATAAATTAGGTACAACTTGTTACTATAGCTAGCAGATTCTTACTAAAATAAATATTAACTGGCACATGGTTTACAGTAATTAGCATAGCAATTTTCTAGGTGCTACAATAGCCTTTACTAATCTTTATAAGCCTAACATATTATTATGATGATCAGGTGTTTTGTATTACTTACGCGTGACATAATTATATAACTCGGTAGCTTAGAAAATAATTGACAACCACGAATATTTTTTTAATACTTTATTAACTTTACTGTGATAATCAGTCGACAACAATACAATTTACAAAAGTGTATTTTTAACATATTCTTGTAATCTCTAAAAGTCTGTTAGAACCTACTTTTCTAGTATTTGGATTGTAATAAAATTTATACAATTTTAGAAGGCTACATAAGGCTTACTACATAGCAAAAAAATGATTTGAAGATCAAATCTTTAGACGTCACTCGTCTTTTAAATATACACATATTAATGGACTCTAATACGGACAGACCAAACCAACCAAGACCAAACTGATTAAAACTAAGGGTTTATTTACCCTTGACAAACCACATTTTTTACATATCGTGACAAATTTTTAAACAAATAAATTCCACTCGGATGCGTTATAAACACATGCGGATAACACAAAAGACACTTTTACACCTCTCTACTCGTCGAAGAGGAATTTTATTAAGGTTTTGTTATATACGAATATTTCTAATCCAAGACTGAGTTTTTAAAATAAGGTAAAAGTTGCAAGCTGCAAGGTAAAAGGTAGACCAAGCTTTTAATTTTTTGCCTGAACGGCCAGTTTTTCGGTTTTATTGACTTTGATTGGCCATCGACTGTGGGTCAAATCAGCCGTTTGTTTGTACTTTTACTCTGCTGCGGAATACTGCACCTAGCGTGTGATCCAATAGAGATAGAGTAAAAGGCTTTAACTGCTATGAAAGACTTTGCTATGTGTATGCGATGAAAACAAGGTGTTCATCTTAGAATAATTACATTATAGAAACCAATTTCGCGCGCGCAAATTGAAGTATTTTAATTGGTGCCATTAATGGCACCAAACATCGGGTGTGTTGTTAAATTATGTCACAACACTCTTGAAAAACAAAAGAAGTCTAATAATATAACGTTTTACAGTGAAGTTTTCAATATTTTGTAGTATTTTATAGTTAATTTGGGGAAAATAAAAATATTTTGTTTGTCAGATGTGACATCGGTGTGGATCTACTTAGTGCTTCAGTTTTGACAGCGCGCTTATATGGAGACACTCATTCTATACGTAATTATTCTAAGGTGTTCACGCTGATCGTATGGTGCCTAGAAAGAAAATACTTTTGAAGAGCAAATATTTGGACGTCACTTGCTATTTAAATATGAACGGAGTCTAACGTATCTACTTCTCCCATACGTTGAATTGATGTTCATAAAAGATGTATGATGAATCATTATGGAGGAAAGCTTAGGCCATTATTCTGTTATACCATTGAGTCAAAATATTAATCCACAGTTGATATATTGCAATTTAATTTTCCACCTCTCCAATCTTCAAAGTGCAATGATTAAAGTCCTATTAAATATTTTTTTTAAATATCTTTGGACAATTCACACACCACCATCTGATTCCAAACTAAGCAGAGCTTGTACTATGGTAATCAGAAAGCTGATAAACATACTTATATAATTCTAAATACATACTTAAATAGATAAATTAACACCCAGACGCAGAACAAATATTCATGTTCATTACACAAATATTTGTCCTGGGTGGGAATCGAACCCACGACCTCACGCTTCGCAGTCGGCTCATCACCCACTACGCCACGGAGGCTATGATTCTATCCGAAGATTTCTAATCCACGATTAAGTTTTTGAAATACTCGTACACCAAAGCAAGGTATCCACCAAACTTTTATTTTCTTTGTCCGAACACCCAGTTTGTTGGTTTGATTGATTTGAGCTTTTCCGCAGAACGCGCCGACTGCAGGTCAAATCAGCCGTTTGTTTGTACTATATTGCCCTGCTGCGGAATTCTGCCTAGCGTGTGATCCAATCGAGATAGGATGGAAACGTTGCGGTTTTACTGAAAAATAGAACATATTGAACGCTTTTGAGCATTGTGAATGATTTGTATTGCTTTCGAGTGTTTATTGCTAAGAAAAAGTTATGTATGATGAATGTTACGGTTGTTTTTTGGGCACGTTAGTTCTTGATTGCGATCTTACCTGATGATTAATAAATCCAGAGAACGATGTAGAATACTTATGAATTAGTGTTACAAACAAAGAAAATGTTTGAAATTTTGTTAAGACGACTCTAACAAGCCCAAACTCCATTGTTTACCCAGTAGACATGCCAAAATTAAATAAGCTACCTTACAGTTCCATACATGACCTCTTCATAAAGAGATATTTATGTTTCAACAGGAATCTATAGTTTCACTAATATGTATCATATCTCACCTTGGGCTTTTATCAAAATAGGCGCACCACCCTCCGAAGGGAGAAGTACGAGTATCACCCCCACCACCTGGACATAATGTTGACGATTGCCATATTATAGCAATTGTCATATTATGCCATATTACGGCATATTATGGCAATTGTCAACAGTCCGTTTTTTACGTTCGTTTCTACCACGAACATGTAACAAACTGTGGAATATACCTCCCTCTGAGATATTCACGTTGGGCTACGACATGGAGTTCTTCAAGAAAGGCGTTAAAAGAGCCATTGAAGTCAAAGCTGGCAAAGCATAGGCGACTTCTCTGGTTTTGCAAATAGGCCATAGGCGACGGTGACCGCTCACCAGGTCCGTATGCCTGATTGCTAGTTTTTTTTTACATATAAAACTAGCGCCATGGTGCTACATTATTGTACTGTTATATGATCTACGTATGTTTGCCACAAGTAGGTGATTTTTTTACATATTGAGCTTGTTATAAAGGGTAAAGTTGAAGTTTTAAGACTGGGGCATGATATGCCTGGTATATGCTACATGTCTTTAGTAGATGTACACATAGTTTAGTAATTAGTAGTAGTTATGCAGATTCAGCGCAACTGATCGGCATCAGTGAGTCGATCTAAAGCCGTGTTGACAAGCCGCCATATTTGCTCCACGAGCTCGGTTATTAGCGCCCGATGAAAACATCTAGTAGAATACAGTGCAGTAGTACAATAAGTATATAGTTGAAGCGCGCATGGCCCGGCGGTTAGCGTAGAACGCAAACGATCTATGCAACTAAGCCAAACGGGCGCGGTCGGGTGTGAGACGGGTGACCACTGGAGGTCATGAAAAAAAATTTCATGCGCGTTTCTATGCTCCGGAGGGCACGTTAAGCCTTCGGTCCCGGTTGTTGTCGATAGATAACAGTCGTTAAACCTTGTCGGAGGCCTTATGGGCGGTTTGAAAACATCCGACAGCGGGTTGACCAGTAACCCGCATCTCCACCAACCTGCATTGGAGCAGCGTGGTGGAGTAAGCTCCAGGCCTCCCCAATAATGGGAGAAACCCGTGGCCAGCAGTGGGATGCAAAAAGGGTTGCGGCCAGATCAATCTGACTTGCCAAAATTATAGTTTTTGGGTTTATGTGCATACTTTTCTTATTTATTTTCGGTTAAAAACCTTTCAGAATTTACAGCAGCCATTTTTGCGTCTTACAGCTGGGAACGGGTCTCTCCACATTATTGGGGAGGCCTAGAACTTAAAGTACCACACTGCTACAATGCGATTCAATAGAGAATTCCCTGAGTTTTAATAATTTAATATTTTACAACATTATAATTAAAGACGGATGTGTGGTTATGAAATGCCTGTAACCTGTCTGTGTGAAATTTTTGTATGAAATTTTGATATTTTTAATCACATGTGTTAATGGAGAATAAATTAAAGAAATATTACTGTGTGTATCTTATATCAAAGTAGATCAAGTTATAATATGTACATGACAATGTTTTAATCGCTGGGTGTGTATGTATTTTATAAGTTTAATGGGCTTTTAAAGTACCTCCGGTTTTACAGGACATTCAGATACAATGTCTTAGATGTTTGTATTTGTTATTTATTCGCCTACCGTTTTCCGCTACACTGTGGCAATTGTCAGCCTGTTTGATCGTTTCGCAAACAAATTGGCGGTGCTCATGTATTTTGTATCTCAATGGGGCGGCATTAACGCCGATTAATTCGATTCTCATTTGCACGCCAAATTAAATAGGGATTTAAGTAATTATGGGACATGTACCTGATAGCTTTGCGCTTCCATTTGCCTGTTAATTGTGGCCGAAGTGTGAACTACAGCGGTATTAAGCGATGTCATTAACAAACGGGTTGTTCATCAGCTGATACTTGATAGTTAGTATATTGTGATATATTATTATCATCGCAAGCAGGTCTCGGTCAGTTATTTATACTTAATTCTAATTCTCGCGTCGCAGTGTTTGTTGCCAAACTCCTTCGAAACGGCTCAACCGTATCTCACGAAATTTTGTGCGCATATCGGGTAGGTCTGAGAATCGGTCAACGTCTATTTTTCATTTCCCTAAATGTTAAGGGTCTACCCCTTAATTTTTATTTATTTATTATTTTGTTTTTATTTCTTTATGATACAATATTCAAAAATACATACAACCGTAAATTTTCACCCTTGTATGAGTGAAAATTTACTTGTGTGAGTTCGCCCGGTCAGCTAGTAGAAAGTAAATAAATAAATAAATAAATATCTTTGGACAATTCACACACCGCCATCTGATTCCAAACTAAGCAGAGCTTGTGCTATGGTAATCAGAAAGCTGATAAACATACTTATATAATTCTAAATACATACTTAAATAGATAAATCAACACCCAGACACAGAATAAATAATATTTGTACTGGGTGGGAATCGAACCCACGATCTCACGCTTCACAGTCGGCTCATCACCCACTACGCCACGGAGGCTGTCAATTATATTATTTAAATCGTTTTGAAGGAACAGGATAAAACCGTACCACAAACTTTAAGTACCTATTTCATCTAAAATGTGTAACAAATGCTCTCTATATCATCCCCAAATATTCGTAAAGGAGCATCGATATTTTTTTCAAATACGAATCTTTTATTTTGTCTTTTTTTAGTAAGCTCTCTGAGAAACGATAGGCTGGCATGTGCAATTTAATAATTTCTAAAAGTCATACATATCTGTATGAATTTATCATTTGGCCATGTGTTTTTTTTTATTTGAATGGAGTAGCAGACGAGAATGCAGGCCATGTGGTGTTAAGTGGTCGCTGCAGCCCATGGACATCTACATACAACCTCAAGCAAGCATAGGTAAATCTTGTCTGAGGTCGTATGCAGTTGCGCTGCTACTCCGGAAGCTGGTAGTCGACTCATGTAAGTGTGGCCGGCAAATACCCCTTTCCACCGAATCACAACAGAATTGGTTCACGGCAGAAGTGGGTGCAGCGGTGGTACTTCCCCGGGCGCACGATAATAGTTCTACCGCCTACAAAAATGTCTCCTTAAATGTAGTAGTTATTCTTTTCTTCTCAGCGAAACTTTCTGCAAAACCTGGAATCCGTCTTCATTGTTTATGCATATTTTATTGTACTAGACAAGGCTTATTTCTCTAGTCAACTATCTAAAATTATTCTTACGAAAAAAATGTTTTGATGTATGTTGAGGTGTAATCTCGCAATCGGATATAATAAATTAGCAATTTCTTGTTTACTCTACACGGATACATTGCGGTAAACATAATCGACATATCCGCAATAGTATGAAAATTAATTATTTCCTTATTAGCCAACTGTCGTACAGAACTGTTGAGCGAATTAAAAAAACAAACAATATAATATAGGTCATATTTAATGTCATTTTTAATATTTATTATAGGTATATCTTGTTGACATTTTATATTGATTAAATTTTTATATGCTATTTTTATTTCATTTGCGTTACAATTTTATTTTTGTGTAGGTCTTTGTATGTCTTTGTTGCCTAAATAAAGAGATTTATGGTTATTATTATTCAGTGTACGGTGTCAAAATTGATAGGATTTTTTTTAAATATTTCTGTTTTTTTGTTTAAAATGTTTTAACGTTCTATAACTTTTGTAACATCCGATAGCAGGTTAGTCAGTAACCAGCATCTTCAGCAACTCGCATTGGAGCAGTATGTTGAAGTGCTTACTCCAACGCTGGAGGCCTGGAATTTTCCAGGCGTAACTGACAATGGAGATATACCCGTGCCCAGCAGTGGGATGTAAAAATGGTTGCTACCATCCATTTAATTACATTTTTTTAAAGGATATAATAAAAAACGTTACACACTCATAGCCCCACAGTAAGGTAATTAATACCCTATGTCGTGGGTACTATGGACACATACAAAGACAGTAACACAAACACCCAGACCGAAAACAGAAATTCAAACTCATCATTCAAATTTCTGTTTCGCCGGGAATCGAACCCGGGACCCCTCGATTGGCAGTCCGGCATGGTGACCATTGTGCCACGCGGGTCGTCATTACAATTACTTGTGTTTACTATAGGTACAGCAAGTGCCTTAGTTGCGAAATGAATGACAGAACTGCGTAGGTGTGGTGATAAAGTTGGCGAGTTACGACTGTCGCTCTGCCGGTGTTTATACGACTTAGGTCGCAAATACATGTGGCAACTGTTTGTAGGTTACGTTATTTAATTATCTAGGTATATTTTGAAGTTTCGGAAGAAGACTGGCTACAAATATTTTTTCGTCTCACAGCTAGAAATGGGACTTTCCCTATTATTGGGAACGCCTGGAGCTTATCCTCCCACGCTGCTCTAGTGCGGGTTGTCAGGGCATGCAGAATAGTATTTGACCCGCGATCGGATGTTCTAAACCATCCATAAGGCCTCTGATTAAGTTTTACGACTGCTGTCTATCGATAACAAGCGGATCTGTAGTTTATCGATATCAACGGAGAATCACGCAAGCACGCGTGAATTTTGTCACTAGCATCTTTGCTATCTTGGATATCTGATTGCGCTCGTAGGTTACGTTGTAGATTGTTTCCTTACTAAACCAGTCAATTAATTATTATTAAAAATGGGACATATAAAGTATCATTGCAGATACACAGATATTCTGTTACCGTTTTGCAGTTATGGTATACTCGCAATTTCCCCCACTTGTCCGTCCTTTTCGACGATCACGACTGAAAATTTACAAAAAAGTTAAAATATTGTATGAGTCTAAATTGCTACTTGCCCAGAAACATTCTCATAATGACCACTTCCGGTAAGCAGAAGAAACAATAATTATTTTTGAAATTGAATAAGGAACATTACTTTTATACGAGTACTTAATTATCTAAGGTTGTTTATCTTAACATTGTATTTCTTGTATTGGTGTGTATGTCACTGAACTTCTAAACAACTGAACAGATTATGATGAACTTTTTTGTGTTTGTTCAAGAGGATTTGAGAATGATTTAGATTTACAATTTGGTCCATGGAAATTGTTTTTTTTTAATTTTTAAAGTAGTTTTCCCATATAAATTGTTCTTTTTTCTTATTGAACAAATCGTGAGTGTACACTAACATTATAGTTATATATTACACAATTGGTCCTACCTGTCAAACATATGTAATTCGTGCCGTGTCTTTCTAAACTATGACACAGTCAGAATAATAGGATAATTCGTATTTCATTATTTGTTTTATATTTTTATTTCTCAGTAACAAGAAATCTCTTTAAGATATTTAATAAAATCCTCTATCAATACTTTTAAGGCAGGACAACGTCTGCACGCGGGCGGAGCTAGGCCCGATCACTAGTACTCGTAACAATATAGTTGTCTTATAACGTAATATTAGTAGACCGGGTCTATTTTGCATTAATTTCGCACAGAGATTAAATAATATCTACCTATTTAAAGTTTTAAAATAAAACTCATTTAATACTCAAAAAACTAGGTTGAGTAGACTGTTCACATAATCTTTGCTCAAAAGTTACCAATTCATTTAACGCTTTAGTACACCTTCTCTCCTTTATACGTTTGTCACAATAAAGTTCCCTAATTGGTGTTTATTGCACGTGCGAGTGAAAATATTATCATTTGCCGGTATACCTCAGTATGAAAATTGTCAGAGAAGACTTCCTTGCAAATGAGCGGTGAAATATTTTAATAGCCATTATTTAAAGATGCAAAGGAGAGGTCAGTGTACCGAAATTGCCAAATGTCTCGTATAAATACAAATAATAAATAACGATTTACACTTATACTCGTATAATCAAACTTATCCATATGACATGAATATCATGAACACACACAAAGACAGGAAAGCAAATGTGGCGACCTTCCACAACTTATCAAGAGATGGCGCTACGTCTGTTCTGAATCACGCTACCGATTTTTTCTGAATATCCTAATACATAAAGAAGGCATCGCAAAACGGCTGCTACCCAGACATGACCATGAGCAGGTGGCAGGAGATCTCCCTTTACAATCAAGACTCAGACTTTAACAGGTATTTAACATGGATAGGATATGATTTTTGTAGGTGGTAGAACTATTATGGTTCGCCCGGGGAAGTATCATCGCTGCACCCACTTCTGCCATGAACCAACTCTATTGTGTTTCGGTAGAAAGGTGCAGTTGCCGGTCACACATACTTGCATGAGGCGACCACCAGCCTCCGGAGTAGCAGCGCAACTGCATACGATCTCAGATAAGACTTACCTATGCTTGCTTGAGGTTGGTTGTAGATGTTCATGGGCTGCAGCGACCACTTAACACCACGTAGCCTGCATGCTCGTCTGCTACTCTATTCAAATAAAAAAAAGGATAATACCTGTATGGCCCAGGTAAGGGTATTCACTTTCACATAATTTTCGCACGCAATTAGATAATGTTTAAAGCCTTATAACAAAACGCGGATTCACCAATCACAGAACTAGGTTGAGTAGACTATACTTAGAAAAAAACGGCAAATTGTTTGTAAAGTAGGTTTACGATCGAGATGTTTACGTGATAACGTCCGCAGGAGAAAATCTCCATTCGTTTGTATGCCGCTAGAGTGAGAGAGACGGAAGATCGGTCCACTCACTCGAAAGCTATGCCAGCCTCCGCTCGTGAGGATTCCGCGTGACAAGTTTCACGGAATGACTGGCAGCGCTCGAGATGAGACGGGAGATCGGTCCGTCTCTCTCTCGTTATACCTGCGATCGCGCTCGGGAGGTTTTGGTGTGACACAAGTTTCTGAACATGTCACCCGACTAAAACGATTTTAAAGACGTTATCACGTCAAAATCTTTACACAAAATTGTCTTACCAATCAAACAAAACTAGCACGTAACGAAGTGCATTTATTGGTTTACACTTTCTCTCATTTACACATTTTTGTCACAATAAAGCCACCTTATTGGTGTTTATTGCACGTGCAAGTGAAAATATTATCATTTGTCAGAGTAAAATTATCAGACAAGACTTTCTTGCCAATTAGCGATGACGTATTTTAAGGAGAGGCCAGAGTACCAAAATTACCTGATGATGTATGATGACAAATAGGATGATGTTTATAATAATATTTAAGAATAGTACATTAGCTTGTTAGAGTACTAATCCATTACTTCGCTAGTAGATCACTTCAATCACTTTCACTTAATCGTTAAATAAAAAATACTGCAAAAATGGCTTGATCCTCCAAGGGGGTGTTCACGGGAGTAACTCCCCTGAGTGGTTTCACATGTACACCTCAACTCTCGGCTTAGTGCCGCTTTAAGTTTCTTACTCTGCAATACAATTGTTTTTTTTTTCTAAATTAAGTTCTAAATAGTATGACAACCGTCCGCTACGAAAGCGTGTTTTTTTTTTAACTATGGTCTTAATGATGTAACAACGGACTGTAACAGGAGGAGTGCCGCTCCACTCTTCTGCAGAAGTCAGTGGAGGAGCGATAAGAATAGTAGAAGAGAGTAGGAGAGGAGAGGATAGGAGTGTAGTCGAGCTGGTTGTAAATTCTCGTAAGAGGATATTCAAAAAGATATGGTTTTTTTTTTAATTTTGCATACCTTACTGAGGTAAATATGGCGGACTTTAAATATATATAAAACAACTTCTGTAATACCCATATTTGCGCAAATAAATCATTTTTATTTTCTTTCTTTTCTTTAAAGATAATGTGGCTGATGAGACATCATTATTGATTTTTGGTCGAAGAAAGAAATATAATTTGTAAAAAAGGAAAAATCAGCTTTTAATGTTTTAAAGGGTTGTTTCAGTCTAAGATAGACTTAGTTTTACAATGAACCTTTCACTAGCTTTTAAACAATTTCACCTTACCATTTAATAAAAAATACTGCAATAATCTCCCCAGGGCGGCGCTCACGGGGTGCTAACTCCCCTGAGTGGTTTCACATGTATACCTCGACCCACAGCTTAACGGTACTACCGCCTACGATACGATATATTGCTTTCTCAGTGGGAGATAGAGTTTAAGAACAGTGAAAAAAAAAATATTTCGTGGACTTCAGCACAACAGAAGTACTATAGAAGTAAAATGAAACTTAGTTTTACTTAGTTATCGGTCTCTAAAGGCTTCGTTTCACTTAAAAATAATATTTAATAGATGCTTTTAGGGGCAGCGATGACTGAGTGGTAAAAAACCGCGGTCTTTGACGCGATCGATCATGGGTTCAAATCGCGCAGCTCTGACAAAGAAATTTCTAATGTGCGCATTTATTGCTGCTCCACGGTGATGGAAAATATCGTGATATTTAATTAATTACGATGTTCTCCATCGCCGTACATGTCTGAGGGAAATTCTTAATTTGTCGAAAGCATGAAGTCCACCAATCCGCACTTGGCCAGCGTGGTGGACTATGGCCTAAATCCCTATCACTTGTAAGAGGAGACCTGTGCCCAGCCGTGGGACATACAAAAAAGTTGAAAAAGAAAGATGTTCTTAACTCCAATGAAAGTCAGTTGCGCTGCTACTGCGGTAGCTGATGGTCGCCTCATTGTATCTGCACCCATCCACCGAAACACAATTGATTCACGGCAGAAGTGGGTGCAGCTGTGGTACTTCCATGAGCGAACCTAAAAGTTACCTACACTTACATAGTAAAATACTGCGATGGTGTAAATAAATCTGAACCCAGTGGTGAAGTTCACGGGGTGCTAAACCTGAGTGGTTTCACATGTAAGAGTTCACCTCAACTTACGGCTTACCGCTGTTCTTACAGTTTTTTACCAGGTCCCTGCATTCTTTCGAAAGGTGAATAACCAAAAACTGCAAGCATTTTCTTTATACAGATTTTTAATAGTACGTAATGAATACGAGTAGTATTACATGCAGAACTTGTTAATTTGTAGTTTAGTATAGGTCGAAGTTGTAAGAATTAGTAACTTACAACTTTTATATGAAAAAAAATATCTTTTGGACAATTCACACAACACCATCTATTTCCAAACAAAGCAGAGCTGTACTATGGTGATCAGAAAGCTGATAAACATACTTATGTAATTCTAAATACATACATAAATAGATAAATTAACACCCAGACACAGAACAAATAGTCATGTTCATCACACAAATATTTGTCCAGGGTGGGAATCGAATCCCACCCACCTCACGTTTCGCAGTCGGCTCATCACCCATTACGCCACGGAGGCTGTCTAATCTAACAGTACCCTGCAATATGCATTAGTTCGAAAGGTGAGTCAGCTTTATACCGGCACCCTGAATTATTTCTTAACTTGAATGTTTATTAATACTAATAAAAAATAAATATTACCTACTGTACCCAGTATTGTAACATGTTGCATGTTGTAGCATGTTGGTAATATGTATGTTGCAATTGTAAAAATGAGTACTTACAATGTTTATTAACAAATTTAACGTATGAATGATATATAGTCATTACATGTATTTTTATTGATATGTAAGTCGCCAAGTACTTACTACTCGATTTAAGAAAATACAAATACTCAGATGAAAGATTTAATAATTATATTTCATATGCCATTACAAATTGATTGGGTGTTCTGTTCCTTTGTCTCCCGCAATACAATATAATGTACCTATTGATTTCCTAGTGGGGAGACTTAGCTACGAAGTTCAAGAAGAGCGAAAAAAAATATCACATTATTAAAACAGTGCAGTGTCAGTAGACGCGTACTTTAATATTATTATATCTAAATAACAATTTAAGTTAGTGTAAAATTACTTATTAGTCATGTAGATAGACTAGATTGTAATCTGTATAAAGCACCTTTATGATGTTTTATAACAAAAAAAAAATTAAAACTGTTTTGTATTAGGTTTAATATTCAAATCGAAATAAAGTGGGCCAATGTATAAAATCATAACTCACCTTAAATAAAATAGATTACAATAAAAATTAATGAGTTAGGAATAGGATATAAAATTATATTATTAACAAAAAAAGTCGTTATTTATTTTATAGGCATTATTATACTACATGATAAACTTATGTACGTGGCTGAAACTTATATAAAATACGATTACATTAATAGTTATAATGAAAGGTAAATTTTAAATATACATCTAAGTACCTACCTACTTTTTTGTGCCAAAGTGCAACTAAGAGTAATATATTTATTTATTTAAAACTTTATTGAACCCATAAAATGTGGTATAATAGGCGAGCTTAATGCCAAGTGGCATTATCTACCAGCATACCCAAGGGAGTGCAGAGAAATTTAAAGGCGGTTATGGAAGAGACTTGAGAAGAGAAATAGATATGACATGAGTGATAAAATTGTATGTAGATAAATAAAAAAAAGACAAAGTAAATATATATTGCATAAAAATAAGTAAATATATCCATAAATACATATATATGTATAAAAAATGAAATTGAATAGAAGCAGGATTATAACAAATATTCTTTGAGAAAGTGAGCCTTTACTTATATATGGAAACTATTTGTGTTGTATATTTAGGTAGTTTTGTTAGATATTGAAATGAAAATAAACAGAGCGTGTTAGAAGCTGATTTCAAGAGTAAATTATCAGCTTACTGTCATTGACCACATTAGAGAGGGAATAACATCGACATGTTGACTTAAATTTAAAGGTGTCATAATCTATTTTCACAAGCCCAAACTATTTAAAATATGTTATTCAAATATATAACGGGCTATTTCAAAACGTCGTCCAATTAGTTGCGCGGTTGAGAATAAATATCAAAGGTTTGTTTTGACAACGTCCGCCATTTTATGAAACACGAAGCGGACATTTTATGCTATCACAGGTATTAGCAACAGGTTTTTTATAAACTGACGAATAGTTGAAACTATCTTTAATATAAAATTCTTGTGTCCCGATGTATTTTCGGCATGAACTCCAAAATTCCTTACCCGATTATTATGAAATTAAACACATATTATTTCAGTCTAAGTATAATGTTTTTACGCTCACAACGTCACGGGAAACTGTAATACATCATAATCATCAAAGTCTACCGAAATATAGCGTGTAATTACAGCAATACTTTTCAGGGTTCCGTAGCCAAATGGCCAAAAACGGAACCCTTATGGATTCGTGATGTCTGTATGTCTGTCCGTCCGTATGTCACAGCCACTTTTTTCCGAAACTATAAGAACTATACTGTTGAAACTTGGTACGTAGATGTATTCTGTGAACCACATTAAGATTTTCATACAAAAATAGAAAAAAGCAATAAGTTTTGAGGGTTCCCCATACTTAGAACTAAAACTCAAAAATTTTTTTTTTCATCAAACTCATACGTGTGGGGTTTCTATGGATAGGTCTTAAAAAATGATATAAAATGATATAAATATTGAGGTTTTTAATATCATTTTTTTCTAAACTGAATAGTTTGCGTGAGAGACACTTCCAAAGTGGTAAGATGTGTGTAACTTCTAAAATAAGAGAATTATAAAACTTAAAAAAAATATATGATGTACATTACGATGCAAACTTCCACAAAAAATTGGTTTGAACGAGATCTATCGTCTTATACGTCATAAATCGTAAACCACAATTTACTTTTCATTCAATCTTAATGCAATGATTTCTATGGATAATCAAAGGCAATGATTTGCTATACAAATACTAAAGGGGGCTCCCATACAATAAACGTGATTTTTTATTAAGTATTATTATTTTAACTTGGCCGGTTTTTTTACTCTACCTAGGTACAGTAGATAGAACATTCCTGGTTCGATCGGGTAAGTTCCACAGCTGCACCTGACTGCAGGCCGTTTTGCGTTCCACTGCTGACACGGGTCTCGCCCCCTTATTGGGGTGCCTGGAGCTTACTCCACCAAACTGCTCCAATGCGGGTCGGTGGAATATGTGTGCACCCACTCCTGTCGTAAATTAATTCTATTCTGCAGGGCTAGGCAATAGGCTTATAATTCGTAATTAATTGGTTTGACAAATACTAACAATCAGTGACATTTCGTTAGCTAAATATCAATCCCATACATTTTTCAATCTATTCTACTAGCGTTTGGCCGCAACCCTTTTTGCGTCCCACTGCTGGGCACGGGTCTCTCCCCATTATTGGGAAGGCCTGGAGCTTACTCCGCCACGCTGCTCCAATGCGGGTTGGTGGAGATGCGAGTTAGTGGCCAACGCGCTGTCAGATGTTTTCAAACCGCCCATAAGGCCTCCGACAAGGGTTAACGACTGTTATCTATCGACAACAACCGGGACCGACGGCTTAAAGTGCCCTCCGAAGCACGGAAACGTTTCTACTAGTGTTTACAATAGTAGAATGCACTTTGTACAGCCCTGTTTCGACTTATAATAGGGGACTCTTAGCTCCCGGAGTAACAGTATAAATAAGTAACGATTCACACTAATAGGCCCTGTGTTGTGGACATACACAAACTGACACAACACTGAAACACAAACACCCGGAAATTCATCATTCAAATTTCAATTTCGTTGGGATTTGAACCCGGGACCCTTCGATTGGATTCGACATTGTTCCCATGAATGTGAGCAACGATGGCCGAGTGGTAAAAAACCGCGGTCTTCGACGCGACCGATCCCAGGTTCAAATCCTCGGCTCACACCTCTGACAAAGAAATTTGTAATGTGCGAAATTTATCGCTGCTCCACGGTGATGGAAAATATCGCGATATTTCATTGATTACGATGTTCTCCATCGCCGTGCATGCCTGAGAGAAATTCATAATTTCTCGAAAGCATGACGTCCACCAATCCGCACTTGGCCAGCGTGGTGGACTATGGCCTAAATCCCTCTCAATTGTGTGAGAAAGAGACTTGGGCCCAGCAGTGGGACTTTAAAAAAAATGGTTGAAAAAAAAATTGTTCCCATGCGTAAACCTAGGTGCTCAACGCACCGAGCAAACACTTAGTTGGATATATGTAGGTATGAGTAATATCCATATATGCGTTTATATAAGTATCGCAAGATGGTTTTTGGACCTTTTCTAGCATGAGTGTGTATGTAGTCTCATACGGATTCCAAACCACGGCACTAGTTCCTAGTTTCGTTCGTACTAGGGCGCTATAGATTAACTTGATAGTACAAGCCTACGTCTTGCATTGGCTGTAGTGACCATTCAACTCCACGTGGCTTCCACGCTTGTGTGGAACCATTTGCAATGTTTTCATAATTTCAAATTACAATAATATATTTATGAGACAGGTAGAGAATCGTAGAAACGATGTTGCCTAAAAAAGAAAATATTCTATAATAAAACATCATTGATGGTCTCTATTGTTTCAAGTATGATATGATATGAAGACTGCAATAATCTATAAGAAACTTGGCAGATGTAATTCGTAACTGATTGAGAAACTCTTTTTGTAGGTGGTAGAACTATTCGTTCGCCCGGGGAAGTACCACCGCTGCACCCACTTCTGCCGCTAACCAATTCTATTGTGTTCCGGTGGAAAGGTGCAGTGGCCGGCCACACTTACATGAGGCGACCACCAGCCTCCGGAGTAGCAGCGCAACTGCATTCGGCCTCAGACAAGACTTACCTATGCTTGGTTGGGGTTGTATGTAGATGTCCATGGGCTGCAGCGACCACTTAACACCACGTGGCCTGCATGCTCGTCTGCTACTCCATTCAAATAAAAGAAAAAAAAGCCAGAATATCATCGACGTACGTTATTAAGGTAAAAACGTGAAAATCTCACGTTTTCATAAATTCTCGTTTTATTATATTCAACACAACTTCTTGCCGTATATCTGTCACACGTTTCTAAATGACGCATATAACAATATTCACAATATTGCGACCTTGTGCCTCTAATTATGATGTTCGAGATGAAAGTGGTTCAAATGGGGTAACGTGACGAATTGCAGTTTACGTGAAAAATTACCAGAAAAAAGATTAAAGCATTCCGGGGAAAATGTTTTTCATCTTTTGTAAGTTCCTTGACAAATCGGAAACTTTAATTGGGTACCTTGCGTGCGGAGACTCATTAACCTGAATTAATAAAACAGTCAATTTACGTTGGGATAATTTCGTAGAAATATTTTTAATGTTTAGAAAAGTCATAATTGTTCAAAAATTTTACAGGCTTTTCTTATTTTTTTAAAGTAATGAACTAAAATCCAATAAAGTATAAAATTATCCAAAATGTTTTGCCGGATTATAATTAATGTCTATCAAATGGTTATATTTATATATATATATTTTAAATTATAAAAGTTTAATAATGTTTGCTAGAGAAAATACAGATTCGTGTGTCATTCATGATTGTTTCTAAAATAATAAGTGATATTTTAAATATTAATTTTTATTAAAAATTAATTATACTTAAAAACAAAAAACTTTTAAAAGCTTAAAGAAATTATAGTTCACAGTGTACATAACACACTACACACAATCTACTTATTAATATTTTCATTTAATCAATTATAATAATACCTAATCCAAGTAGTATATCAACCCTAGGAAGAATTTATGAAATTGAGTGAATTAAGCAAACCGTCATCGACAGAAACTCTCCTGTACACGCAAGCCTTTCTCAAACTATAGGGAAATTAATAGAAATAGCGAGCAACTTTTGACCACCGGCCATAAATTAAACGGACGCGCGCTGGCCATACATTAGCTGCAAGGGACTGTACGGTATATACCATTATTTATATTCTTATTAATGGCGATCGCGATTTACGATCACCACTTAAGATTGTTTACGGAATCTTTGGTGAATTTTAAAATGCGGACTTTAAGCTGTGTAGTCTGATAATAGCTTTTAAAGCTCAATTTCTCGATTGTTTAAACATTTTTACAGGCAATTTATTTGAAAGAAAATATATTTATTTATTTAACCTTATAGTATTACCTTACACTAAGCATACAAGGGCGTGCTTAATGTCTAATGGCATTTTCTACCAGCCAACCCTGGGCGGTGAATAGAACTTGTGGTAGGCCTTGTATTTACGAGATATACTTAGTTTTGAGCGGCGATGGCCGAGTGGTAAGAAACCGCGGTCTTCGACGCAACCGATCCCGGGTTCAAATCCTCGGCGCGCACCTCTGACAAAGAAATTTGTAATGTGCGCATTTATCGCTGCTCCACGGTGATGGAAAATATCGTGATATTTAATTGATTACGATGTTCTCCATCACCGTGCATGCCTGAGAGAAATTCATAATTTCTCGATAGCATGAAGTCCACCAATCCGCACTTGGCCAGCGTGGTGGACTATGGCCTAAATCCCTCCCACTTGTGAGAAGGAGACCTGTGCTCAGCAGTGGGACATAAAAAAGATTGAAAAAAAACTTAGTTTTACTTTTTATTTATTTATTTATATAACAAAAACATTTTTACAATTTATAATTGATCAGCATGCAAAAACTATTTCAGTTTGTCCGCATGCTGGTAGTCTCGTAATTTAACAAACCAAAAAGTTACCGTATCTTAAATTAACAAATATTACACTAATATTTTACTATTACTTTATTCTTTATTTTTATACGAATAAGAACAACTTCAAAAATACTGGTGATCCGACCCGGCTTTGCTGATATGATAGGAGTTTAAATGATCATAGTCAATCACACACTGACAGTACATTTTGCGGGTATAAATGTAAATATACTATGTCAGGCTACAATATATCTATCTATGGCAAATTTCATTCCGATCCGATCGAAACTTTCGCAGTAATAATCAAGTATGGATAACCGTCTAAAATTAGAAAGATTATTATTAAATGTGTAAGTAGGTATATTATATTAATACACGTAAGTGCTTGTAACTTCTTTTAAACATAAATATTTTAAGCCCAGTCATATTTAAAGTTTATGAATATTTAAATAAACCGACCTAATATATGTATGTATATGATCTAGTATAGTGGCGTAATGAAACGATTTCATCTTATTAGTGTTATCATAAAGAAAAGCTGTGTGAAAACAATTTGAGAGGAACAAATTAGCGCGTGAAATATGTGATGATGTCGTTAGAAAAAGTTAATGGGCAATAAAAGGTGATGAATGTACACCGAAAATATATCATTAAATCGAATAGATTTAGATGTTAAATAGGTTTTTGTAGTAAATGACTTTAAAAATAGAATGGTAAATTAGGTAGATACTGAAATATTTTTTTATCAGGTTTTAATAGTGACAATACGTAATTAATTTGCAAAATTAAGTGAAACGGACGCGATTACTCTGTAAGATGGTTGATTCGGTAGGCACATTAAGATGCCGTATACGAAATTTTGCCGATTATACCGATTTAACTGATTTTACATAGGAGATTTTGCAGTTAAAATACAGTATTTCCATTATTTTTATTGCACAATATAGGTAAAGGATAATTTCAATAATAAACTATTAAATTGACCACTGTTTCATTTTTACTACGTTGTTTTGTTTAATAGACCTGAAGACGGTGACAATTTTGTGAAATTTACTGTAAAAGGTATAGAATATCACATATTACCGTATAATTTTAAAACCTAAACTTTTAACGATTATTTTTTTTTTGGAATAATCCTTCATAAAATTTATTAGATATAAATAGACTTCAATTCATAATCAGTCCATTTCCTGAAAAAAATTTATTACTTACTGAAAAATTGGCATTAAAATCTTCTAAAGGGTTACTTCTAAGACTCGCATTATAATTCTTGTCGCAAGCTAAAAAAGTGGCTAATATATTAGATTATTATTGAAATCAGTTATATTGTGCAAAGAAACTTATGGAAATACTGTATTTGACAAAATCTCATATTATGTTTTTTTTTTTTCCTTTCTTTTCTCTTTCTTTTTTTTGGCCTTTCTCTACGCGTGGGCGAGGACTCCGGGATCTCCAGGCGAACGCACCGATATCCTCCACGCGCGGAGCCCCAAAACGGACCCATCTTCGGATAGCAGATGTGCTCTCCTGCGCCTTCCGATGTTTACGGCGGCATGCGGCCACGCAACCACCGCCGTCCTTCCCGGAGCTGCTGGCTGGGTGGATCGAGCTCACACTTTCCTCTCCCGCAACCCCGGAAGCTCCCTTTTAGTCGCCTCTTACGATCAGGCAGGGGATACCGGAGCTCTATTCTTAATCCCGAAGTTACAGCGACTAACTACCAACCTACAATGCCCATTAGGTCGGTACGTTGGACAGATGTCTCACACAATTCAGACATTGACATTTCCTTGTTGTGTTTGGCGTAGAGCGTGCAATCTGACACTCTCATCTCTTCATTATGTGCAGTTCGAGTACATTATAATTTTACAAGGAAATAATGTATTACGCGGCTTAAAAGTCCGCTTATATAGGATAAATTTCTAAATTTAAGCAAAATTAAATTTCTTGATTGATTTCATTTATTATTTTATTTATTTTAACTGTTCTAAAGCACAAAAATAGACAGAATGCGAAATTTACGCTCTCTCTAACAATCAATTCTACTGTAGTGGGAGATCGTTGAAGTCGGTAGTAAAAGAAAACTACGACGAAATGCATTTACATAAAATCAAACTGTAATTATGTGTATTTAATTAGTTCTTATTTTGTAAAATATTTTTTAATAAAGTTGCTCAAAAAGTGGCATATTGCAGGGACGTATAGCGTTCGGGAAGTGGGCTATTACACACTCGTGTTTTTTCTTTACCTTTTCCGAACTCGTGCATTTTCTTTCCCAACTGTCAAAATAATGTCCATTAACCCTTAATTGATCTGTTAGGTCCCAGGGACTCCTCAGAATTTTCAAAGCGTTGTAAAAATATTGTTATTTCACTTACAAGTTCATGCGTCTCAGTACCTTACTACAATAGCGCGCGGCGTGCGGGAGCGGAAAAACGTGCGTGTGCGCTCATTTATTGGTGAGTTATTACGTTCATGGAGTCCACGGGACTCCACCAGAGCGTTTGTGTTACTTTTTTACTAATTCCATAACTTTGTATTTTTGTAGTTTTATGATAGAATTTCTTCTTTTTAGGCTACAAAATGGCGTCCAGTAGACAAATAGTGAATTTAGATCATCTAGATGCTGAATCTATTGTAATATTGCGTCTATACAATGATAGACTTCCTCGTCAGCTGCGCGAGTTGATATCTGACATCGCGAAAGTACCTTTGGTGAACGAAGAACAAGATGATGATGACAAATTGCCTAGAAACCAAAGAAAATATTGTCACATAATTATGTCTTTCACGTCTAAAGAGAAAGACTGTATATTTATGTCATAACTGTAAAAGCCCGTATGTATAAGCTGTACTAGAAAAAATTGTACCCATTGTCGCCTCAACTAGAGACTAACAGCTGCACGTTTTTTATTTTTATATAAAAACTTATCTTTTTTTTTAATTTTCCTAAAATTTTACTATATTATTATTATTATTCATAAGTGAAAAGTTAAAATATACTTAAGTTTATATTTTTTATGATAGCCAGAAGTTGGCACTACTTTTTGGTAGTTAAATTTAGAAGATAATATTGTTTCTATTTTTAAAAACTTAAGTGATTATAAATACCAAAGTCTGATTTAAAATTCTGATAGTGTATTAATTGATACTCAAATAAATACCTAATTTTGTTACTATTTGTAAATGTATTTTTATTTAAACCAAAAAAATGTTGGTAGAGTCCCTTGGACTCCACCAGATAAATTAGAGTATATTTAGGCACCAGATTAACTGAGGGTTAAAAAGAAAAAAAACCAACCACGAAGTTTTAGAAGTTTTTATGATTCATGAAAATATTTGTAAAAAGAAGTTACTAATTTGTTTCAATATCAGATTTAATGATTTGATTCAATGAGTTAGGTTAGGTTTCATTTCATTTCATCTCTTAACATTTTCATTTCATATCAATAAAAAAAATCTACTGAAGACTTGGCTGTATGGGCATAGTTCCCTTTGCCTACCCAGAATGGGTGAAGAAAACAAAAAAATCTCTGCTTATATTCTTTTACGGTTGGCGCCATTTTTCAAAAATGTTCTTTGCGAGTTTAGATGATTAGTTAGTTGAGTGTATTGTGATTTTATTATTTTATTAAATTGCTTCATTTTTTCGCAACTGTGTTAAAAATAGTCGTTCAGTACACGTGCGGAACCGTCATTGGAAGGAGTTCAGACTGTCAACCCTCACCTTCGGCTGCGCCTCGGCTCGGGTAGACATTTGTCGGAACTCCTTGCAATGACAGCTTTTCCGCACTTGTAATGAAATATACTATTTTATGTATTTATTAGACTCGTTAATAGTATCATTGTTCAAATTACTAACAAGATTGGTGTGATTCAATTTGGGACAAAAAAATAAATCTTTTATAGCCATCATCACAAAAATACTTTCCTCCTCAACATTACCTTCATCGTTGTATTCGTTTAAATAAACTTAGTAACATTCCTAGGTTCAGGGAATAATTAAACCATACACAATATACTCGTATCTAAGAGGACTAATAGGGTGCTTAGCAACGCTAAATCGCCGTGTGCTTTACGGTTCAGGTTAAGTATGGGTTAACACCACGTGGTGAGGATTGACATGATTTAACGATCTCTCTATTTGGATTTTCAGTTAAGGCATTCTAAGGAACTTTGAGAGGTAGTTTTGATAGGCATGATACATTTTTAAAGACAAAAAATCCATAAACGTTGCCTTTTAAAGTGTGAACGGCTAACATCTAGTGACATTTCTAAGTCCACGTTATAATTATATCATACACAGTATAGGTAGCTAATGAGCGTAATTGAGTACTTGGCGTTGCTACTTAATTAAGTTAGTAACGTGAGGCGAGGATTCAAGCGATTTGCGGGGAGTTCTGTTTTAGGTTAAGCAATTTATTTTACTTGTATCTGGATAGATTCTTGTTCCAATACTTTCAGAAACATAGAATAATCCTAGGGAATAAAGTATATAATATGGATATTCAGTTCCTAACTTTTAGTGTATCTTGTTTTCTTCCAAATATTTTCTTTAAAAATCTCGTCGTTTATTGTATTTTGCCTTAAATTTATGAAGTTTCCTCCATACATGTACATAAAGATACAACAATATACAACGTGTCCCATTATAAGTGATTCTACCTATAACACAACTGGCGTTAATAGAATTTGCCTCAATAAAGGCCATTCGAAACATTCGCGCACAAATTAATGAACTACGAATATAATACCTACCAAAGCATGTTAGTGGTCTGATATATTCTAGTAGAACCTGTTTCGAAACAGCTAAGCTGGATACAAATTACTGCAAAATCTACAAAATGTTTGTTTGTTTGTTTGTCCTTCTCTTACGTCGCGATAGAGTGATCGGATGAAATTGTTGACGTGACAACATCTAATAAATCGATGAACGTCTGCTGCACGCACGAAAAAGGATGACTCATTGTATCGTTACGCTTATTGTAACGTTACGCTTGTAACGTTACGTTGAGGCTAGAGCGTTCGGCTTGCGTCGTTCGTCAACTATTTATAAAGTGAAACGCAAAGTTAATGTGGATTTCATTGTTTTGTTGTGACGTTGTCACGTTAAACAATCGTCCATAAACCGACTTTACAGACAAACATTTTTTTTGTGCGTGGAGATAGTTAACTGGAGATTGGCAGAAGTAGGTATAGGTAAAATATCACATTCCAATGGGATGATTCATTATAACTCTCAGCATTCATTTTGGCTGGACAACATTTTATGAAGTTCCTGCTGCGATTATGACATAAAGACGATGTCGTCAGCGAAGCGAAGCGTAGACTCAGGTAACATGCACTTTTTTAAATCTGCATTTTACATCTCGTTTGCAAACGTATATTTTCGTAATTCGTAATATTAACAGAACTAAACGTGTAGGAACTTGCAATAAGCAATAAGCTAACCTGAATATGTAGAACCAATAAAGAATACACATATCATATTTCTTTAAATTCTTTTTACGGCATTGAATAAAATCCTTGCAGCCATTCAATATTTTCATTTTATTATTATTCAATAATGGTGGCGAAAAGTAACTGGATGCGTAGAGCCGAAGATCGGGCTCAGTGGCACACCTTGGGAGAGGCCTATGTCCAGCAGTGGACTGATATGGGCTGATAATGATGATCAGCACATCACTTGTGCACTGTCATACACCTATATCGAACAATATGCCATCAACTTTATCCGATATAATTCAAAAATACACCAAGAAAATGAAAATAAAACAAGATCATAACATCTCCCTTCAGACTTCCCGCTAAAACTTCAGACATGTCATAACAAGGATCAAAGACAATGGAACAACCTGTCAAAGACCATTACGAAAAAGCTTAGATAGCATTCCATTCACCTTCAAACAGGCTGCACCTGCCTCGCAAATAACATGTCGACATGTAACCGCTGACGGGTTAAAGCCGGAATTTGTGTGAACTGACACCACTATTAGTTACTATTAGAGCTAAGCCGTCGGAGGTTCTAATGAAGAGTAATCGACAATTAATTCAACAGGTTAAATACGCGCTTAGTCTGGATGATATTTTAGATACGAGGTACGTAATGTGCTGATTTAGACGTTATACGATTGGTTTGTGTATTAAATAACAATAGCTATTGTTACGCGCTATGGGTTATAAAAATGCCGTTTGACACGTAGAAGGCGTTTATTGACAGCTTCCACAATAATCCACTTATCAGAGTCCGAATCACAATGCACAATCACTATAGTCCAATATCTTCGCTTGAGTCGTCGAAATAATTCTTCCTTGTCGCTTGGTAGAGATCGCTTCGGTTTCACTTCCGGAAATAAACTGCCCAGTCGCGGCTCGGCGCGTGCCTTATATACAGCTACCCATGATTCTCTAGAAATTTCCCGAACCACCAAATATAATAGACCCGTCCCGAACCTTCCTTTAAATTATTACGCACCTATGTACAGCTTATGTAGTCATAAACAATAGCCGCGACCCGCGATGTAAACAACCTATACATGTACGCTATATATAGGTACGTACTCGCCGCGGACCCCGAATTTGTTTACTGGTAGAAATCGATGTTTTTCTTATGACCGATTTTTCGAGAACTTTCTTCACTGTTCGATAGTAGACCTAATACCTGTTTATGCGTTTTTGAGGTTTTGCTGTACGACGCTTTGTTTTCGAGTTATAGCTACTCAAAGTCGTAACATTACCCCCTCCTTAGTCATGCTCGTCCCGAGCATGATTCTTTCCGTGGTATTTTGCTAGTCGGTCTACATGTACTACTTTTAGCTTGCCGCGGGGACCCTTCTTAATCCGGTACGTGATGTCGTTAATCTTTGTGACAATAGTATAAGGTCCTTCCCAGCGAGGTTGTAATTTCGGAGACTTCCCCTTCTTCCTCTGCGGATTGTGAAACCACACTAGTGCTCCTTCTTCAAATCCCTTGGAATTGGCTTTCCTGTCATATCGGGTTTTCATGCTTGTGCTGGTTTTCAAACTGTTCTCCCGAACCATCTTGTGTACCTCATTTAGCTGGTATTGAAGATCACTTACGTACTCCGTCACAATCTTGGGACCATCCGGTGGAGTTCCAGTTATAGCGTCTATCGGAAGCCTGATTTCTCTGCCGAAGTTCACCTTTGCTGGAGTAAATCCTGTACTGTCGTGGAGTGCCGAACGATACGACATAAGAAACAGAGGTATGTATTGGTCCCAATCTTTTTGATGTTCATCCACTACCTTAGCCAAGTGATTTTCCAACGTTTGGTTGAATCTCTCGACCATACCGTCTGACTGTGGATGAGCAGGAGTCGTGCGCGTCTTATGCATGCCCAGCAAACTGCACATTTCTTGGAAAAGCCCCGACTCGAAATTACGTCCTTGGTCCGAATGCATTTCCATAGGTACACCATATCGGCAGACTACTTCTTGCACGAGCTTTTTAGCCACGGTGTGTGCTTCTTGATTGGGAGTGGCAAATACTTCAGGCCACTTGGTGAAATAGTCCTGCACAACTACGATGTATCGGTTTCCATCTTCGGTTACTGGAAATGGTCCAGCTACATCAATAGCTATACGCTCCCAAGGTGCACCAACGTTATACAACTTTAATTTGCCTTTACTTCTTGTTTGGGGACCTCTGACTGAAGCGCAAGCTGTACATTTTCGACACCAGTCTTCCACATCTTCGCGACAATGTACCCAATAGAATCTTCTTCGCAGCTTTACTAGTGTTTTCTTCACGCCAAGGTGCCCACCAGAAGTTCCATCATGAATGTGCCTTAGGACGGAAGACACCATACTTCTTGGTACTACGATCTGTAGAGTTACTTCCTTTCCGGTGTTTGACTCCCATCTTCTATGTAAGACTTCATTCTCCAAGACTAAGCTGTCCCATTGAGCCCAATAGCTTTTAGTGACTGGGCTACATGCTGATACATCATTCCAGCTGGGTTTGTTCTCACTTCGCTTCCAGTCCAGTATTAACCGTAGATCATCATCTTCTTCTTGCGCCTTTTTCATGTTTTCATTGGTCCATTCATCGTCTAAGCCTTGCGTCCTTATTAATTTAACATGTCCTATGGTTTCCTGTTTCTGACAGTGTTTGCAATCTTCAGGACAAGGTCTTCGTGATAAGGCATCGGCGTTGCTGTGTCCTTTTCCACTCCGGTGTTCCGTAACAAAATGAAACTCTTGCAGTTGCTCAAGCCATCGTGCCACTTGACCTTCAGGATTTTTAAACTGCAGGAGCCATTGTAACGCTGCGTGATCTGTCCGGAGTGTAAACTGGCGACCAATAAGGTACTTCGAAAAATGTTGCAAGACCTTGACCACGGCAAGTAACTCTCTACGAGTAACGCAGTAATTTCTTTCTGGTTTCGAGAGTGATTTGCTGAAGTATGCTATCACTACCGTGTGCTCGCCTTGTATCTGTGATAAAACGCCGCCAATTCCAGTATTACTCGCGTCCGTATCCACGACGAACCTCCCGTCGCGACTTGGATATCCTAATATAGGCGTTTCACACAAACAACGTTTTAGCTCTCTGAAAGCATCTTCACAGGTGGAATCCCAGACAAAATCTCGTTTTTCTTCCGTAAGACGATGTAATGGCCTGGCTATATCTGAAAATTTATTTACAAAACGTCTGTAATACGTACACAGACCCAGAAATGAACGTACTTCAGATTTATTCATCGGAGTAGGCCAGTCCTGCACAGCCTTAATCTTCTCTGGGTCGGTTTTAACTCCTTCCGGGGAAATTATGTGCCCAAGGTAGCTTACTTCTTTCTTGAAGAGGGCACATTTCTTCGGGCTTAGCTTAAGGTTGGCGTTCCTAAGCCGTGTAAAGACCTTTTCCATATTCCGCAGGTGTTCCTTAAAAGTACGCCCCATGATGATGATGTCATCAAGGTAGACCAAACATACGTCTCCAAGAAGGCCCACCATTACCCTTTCCATGAGACGTTCGAAGGTTGCCGGTGCATTACATAAGCCGAATGGCATGACTTTGAATTGCCATAGACCGTTACCTATTCCTGTACTGAATGCTGTCTTTTCCTTATCTTTCGGATCTATCTCCACCTGCCAATATCCACTCTTCAGATCAATGGTAGAGAACCACTTCATACCACTGAGCATGTCCAGCGTGTCATCTATTCGAGGCAGGGGATAACTATCCTTTTTAGTAACGTTATTCAACATCCGGTAATCTACACAGAACCTTGTGCTGCCGTCCTTTTTCTTTACTAAGACAACTGGTGAAGACCACGGACTTGTAGAAGGTTCGATAATTCCGTTACTAGCCATGTCTTTGACGAGTTCAGTGACTTCTTTTTCTTTTGCCCATGGTATCCTTCGAGGTCTTTGTTTAATGGGCCTAGCGTCGCCGGTATCGATTTGGTGCTTGACGAGTCCCGTTCGTCCGAAATCACAGTCCTTTGCAAAAATGTCTTCAAATTTTGACAGGAGTTCCCATGCCTGCTGTCGCTCGGAAGTAGATAAATTCTCCTTAGAACCTTCAAGAAGTTGACAGACAATATCAGCGCTATTTTGTTTCTCTGGCTGTACTGCTTTGATATTTCCCAGCTGTCTAAGAAGTTTCACTTCCTCGCATCTTCCCATTAAGCTGTTCTTCTTTAAATGAACTTCCTCGTTACTCATATTGAGAACCCGAACCGTAGATACTCCTTTGGACATGAGTAGAGTTCTTGCAGTAATCAAGTTATGGTTACTTCCGGTGTCCTCAACAATCACGCATCTTCTTACTTTAACCCTCGAGGGGAATTTCACTTTCACTAGAGACTCCGATCTGGGTGCTAGTACAGTGTCCTTCAAGCAGTAAAGATTGCATGGTTCAGATCCATTAAGACATACTTCTTGATCAGGGAACCTCAAAACCCCTTTCCGTACGTCAACAACGCACTGTTCTTTCCTTAAGAAGTCCAGTCCCAATATGCAATCATCGGTGATACTGGCAATTAAAACTGGATGTCGGTATACGCGGTCACCAATCTTCAAATCGACGTCTATATTGCCGAGGACGGTAACTGGTTGGCCGGTTGCCGTTTGAAGTCGGTGTGCTGGAGATCGCTTGGTCCACTGGATGGTCCTAGGAAGTAGCTCAGGCTTCACAATTGAACAAGAGGCTCCCGTATCCACAGTGAATTGGCAAGTCCGGTTATTCACAATACCTTCAATTGTTAAGCTGTTACCGTTACAAACTTGGTTAATTGTAATACAGGGGGCATTAATTTGACCAACCAGCGCCCGCCCCGCGGCCCTGGAGACATCTTGTTTAACGGCAACTCGTCCACTTGGGTTTCCGAGTCAGAAACCCATCTTCTTTTCTTCTTGGGGCACTCTAACCGAATATGCCCCTTTTCACCGCAACCATAGCAGGTGGGGATAAAACGTGGCTTCTTTTGCTCCGTGACCACTTCTCTTACTTTGTGGTACCTTGCATCTTGTCTCACGGCTTCGACTTCCAGGGCATGTGCCAAAGCATTCTTTAGAGACTGATGATGGCCCAGACGCACAGCAGCCCTGACCTCCAAATCTCGTATCCCGTCGACAAATGCCTGCAGTAAGTACACTTCGATATTCCCTGGTGTCGAAGAGTAAGCACGCCTTACAAGCCTTTCAACCTCCGTTGCCCACTGCTGGAGGTTCTCGTTGGGCTTCTGGGTCCTCTCTCGAAGCTGGGCTCGGTACACATATTCTAAATGTTTCTCGCCATAGCGAGTTTCTAGCGCTTCCATTAGAGCTTCCAGTGTCCGGCCTTCCTTTGGTAGGTTATCTATAGTCATCAAGGCGTCTCCTCTTAAGGCCAGAGTTAGAGCAGTAAAAGAGTAATCATCCCCCCAGGCATTTGCTTTTGCGAGCGTCTCGAACTGGTATCGGAACGCCGACCAGGAAGAGCTTCCATCAAAATGTGGAAGGTCGAGCCTCGCCGATGATGACGACGGAACAACTACGGGCTCGCGAGTCTTTAGTTTCACGACCTCGTTGGTAAGCTGTTGTAGGCGGTTGTCATGGCCTTCGACTCGCTCCTCCAAATGATCCGTCCTCAGCGTAATTTCCTTTACTTCATGCTGCACCTCTTTGAGCTTTTCCCCAAGTCCAGTCAGCCCACTATTAATTTTGTCGATGACAGTTTCGCGGCTGGCCTGGATCTGCTCCTGTATTTCCCGACGGCTGGCTTCCTGTTCGCGGCGGCTGGCTTCTTGACTGGCCTGGATCTGTTCCTGGATTTCGCGACGGCTGGCTAACTGTTCACGGCGGCTGGCTTCTTGACTGGCCTGGATCTGTTCCTGGATTTCGCGACGGCTGGCTTCCTGTTCACGGCGGCTGGCTTCTTGACTGGCCTGGATCTGTTCCTGAATTTCGCGACGGCTGGCTTCCTGTTCGCGGCGGCTGGCTTCTTGACTGGCCTGGATCTGTTCCTGGATTTCGCGGCGGCTGACGTCTAGACTGGCCTGCATTCCCTGTATGGCAGACAGTAGCGCTGTCATATCCATTGCAGCGACCGGTGCTGCGGTTGTCTCTGACGACGTCCCCGGTGCAGCGGTCTCGTCCACCCCTTCAGCCGCAAGTTGTCGCGCAGCATCCATACCGACCTGTCTCCTGGTCCTCGGAGTGCGCCCCTCTTCGTCTCGTTGTACTAACGGCATTCCGCTTCTGACACCAATTGTTACGCGCTATGGGTTATAAAAATGCCGTTTGACACGTAGAAGGCGTTTATTGACAGCTTCCACAATAATCCACTTATCAGAGTCCGAATCACAATGCACAATCACTATAGTCCAATATCTTCGCTTGAGTCGTCGAAATAATTCTTCCTTGTCGCTTGGTAGAGATCGCTTCGGTTTCACTTCCGGAAATAAACTGCCCAGTCGCGGCTCGGCGCGTGCCTTATATACAGCTACCCATGATTCTCTAGAAATTTCCCGAACCACCAAATACAATAGACCCGTCCCGAACCTTCCTTTAAATTATTACGCACCTATGTACAGCTTATGTAGTCATAAACAATAGCCGCGACCCGCGATGTAAACAACCTATACATGTACGCTATATATAGGTACGTACTCGCCGCGGACCCCGAATTTGTTTACTGGTAGAAATCGTTGTTTTTCTTATGACCGATTTTTCGAGAACTTTCTTCACTGTTCGATAGTAGACCTAATACCTGTTTATGCGTTTTTGAGGTTTTGCTGTACGACGCTTTGTTTTCGAGTTATAGCTACTCAAAGTCGTAACACTATAAAGTGCTGATGAGGCTGCCTCGATTCTGTAGTGCTTCAAATGTTTACGGAGGCACGGATAGATGATTTTAACGCCATAGTGAGAAAACGCGTTACCTCGCTGGTGCTCAGATTACGGGGCAGCACCAGCAGCTTTCTCTGAATGATATCAGACAGGCTGGACACGGACTTACTCAAAACCTACGTCCGTGTAATGATATAATAATTTAGTGTTATAATTACTATTACTTATTATAAAATGTCTACTAACATATTTGATAGTAAATTTCAGGAATTAAATTATTATTAAAACAAATTATCTATACATATACATATTACATAAATATATGTAGGGGAGGCCGGGGTTCAAAGTGCCGGGGGTAGGTTGTTCCGATCCAAATAACTCCGCGAAGAAAAGAGATAGCAATATGTGTAAAGTGCGTCGTGAAACGTCATGCTATCGCGCTAATACGTCAGCCAATTTAGTAACGATGTGTCGGTGTATAAGAGTGGTAATCGAGTAGTGACACATAAACATCACGTAAGTAAATTTTTTCGTCCTTAAACTTTTTGGTCTATTTCAATCATTTTTTTAGCTATTTGTGTGTGACTTACGATTATTAGTTAGGCAAACTATAGTGATTATCTTTTCAATATCATTGTTGCCTTTTTATGCCTATTTTATTACAATTGGAGCTTAGTTTTTAAAAATGGGATTTGGGGTTCAAAGTTCCTTTCGTGGGGGGCTAGTTGTTCCGCGGAACAACGTGCCCCGTAATGAAACACGAAAATAATAAACTTAAATCTTTATTTTAGGATGAGAAACTACAAACGAATACCGAACAGGGTAATAATTATATTGACCGGCACAATGTTATTAGTCATCTCTATGGACCATTTTATAAAACACACAAAGCCCAATCCCAAGGACCCAGTATTGTTATTGCTTGATAACCATAAATTACATGTTCACATTGAAGTTGTTGAAAATGCAAATGCTTTGGCAGAAGGAAAAGAAAGAAGAAGATAGAGCAATGAAAGAGAAAGAAAAAGGTAACTAGTAAAAACAAACAATATTTTGAAGACAAACAAAAAGTCCTGCAAGAAGATGATAATGGAAGTGATATTGAAGAAGACAGCCTGGAATGCTATTGTTTAATATGTTGCTTATTCTAATTCACAGCCAGGTGAACAATAGATTGAATGCGTCATGTCTAAGAATTGTGAATTCAAAATGCCTTAAATCTAAAGATGTTCATTCCTATGTTTACCCAAATTATAATTCTGTCGACGAATCTTCTTTATAATGTACTTTTAAATGATAATAAAATTTATTACTAATTACTTAGACTAATTACCAAAGTAATCCATTAATTAGATTGTTGATCTGAGTAAAGTGAACGCTATGAGACTGCATAAAGAAAGTATTTGTTGAAATGTTAAAATCAGATGATTTTTTGAGTTTTAATTAATATTAATTTTTTTTTTTGACAAATGATTGTCACAGTTGATTTATATTAAAAATCTTTATTAGTCTTAAAGTCTGTTAATTGTATTACATTATTAGTAACAATGCTTGTAACCTTTATTTGGTGTTTTGTTTTCATTAAATCCTTAAACTTTGTTGAAAATTGCAAAAAATAAAATAAAGTTTGTACTTTTAGAATTAAAAATTTCATAAATATTAAGTCACATGTGTCTTATTTACTTTATACCTACGTTTCAAACTAATATTAGATTATTAATTATTGAAATTAATATCGGAACAACTTACCTCAACTCAGGAACAACCAGCCCCTTCCTGGGGCGAGTTGTTCCTTGTCGACTTACAAGGGAAAAAATATTTTTACAAAAAATATATTATTATTTCAATGAATTTGACTATAGAATATAAAACTAGGATGAATTCTGCATTTATTTAAATAGGAATCATGGATTATAAATCTTTCTATTACATTTATATTGTACATTACTTCAAAATCGGAACTTCGAACCCCGGTCTCCAATAAATCTGTAACAAGTAATTTTCTGTACATTGAAGATATTTGAGAAAAACTGTCACTAGGGCTATTTATTAGCGTAATAAGGTAGAATACAAAACAATGATTTTTAGAATTATTGTCTGTTTGTCTGTTTGCCTGTTTGTTTGTGCGCGCTAATCTCAGGAACGGCTTAACGTAGAATGATACGGTTTTCACTGATATTTTGGTATTTTTTTGGATTAATATTTAGTGTTTGTTTTATTTAAATCGGTTTACAAAAAAGTTACGTCAAATTCAAGAATTTATCGATCAGTGTTTGGAAGTATCGTTGTTGATTTATCGAAAACTTCAGTTAATGTATTGAAGTTTTATAATTTACAGTCCCTTAAATGATAACATAAAACTTATAAATGAAAAGAAAAACAGATAATACATAGAAAAAAAAACCAACATAAGATGAGCTGACAATAATATGGTAAACCTGAAAAGCGTGAATCCTATTTCGTACAGTTCCCACACGTCGACAATAATTTTTCAATATTTTAATCAATACTTAAAGCTGAATGGAGGTTTTTTCCGCCGGCTTTTTTCCTCTCAGTGTACAAACACCCTGTGATATGGGTACCCAAAGCTGACGATCGGAACCGATCCGAATTGTTTGTTTGAACGCACTTATCTCAGGAACTTCTGGTTCCAATTGAAAAATCTTTTCTCCCGCTGGGAATCGTACCCAGAAAGGAATTCTTGCACGAAAATTATGCAAGTTTAAGAATAAGCATATTGTTAGCATATGAGTTTTTGGATATTGCTTGATAAATAAACCTAACAATAAGGCAGACGGGCCGCGTGATGTGAGCGATCACCGTCGCCTATGGACACGGGTAACCCTATGGGAGCCGCCCGAGCATTGCCGGCTTTGGAGGAGAGCTTTTTTTACAGCTTTCTTGAAGAACCCCATGTTATAGTCCACTGGGAATGCCTCAGCTGGAAGGTTGTCCCATAACCTACACGTCCGTGGTAAAAAGGAGCGTGAAAAGCGGACTGTGGAGGACCGCCACGAGTCCAGATGGTGCCGGTGGAACTTTAACCTTCGTCTGGTGGTATAATCATGGAATGGTGATGTAGGCATCAATTTGAAGAGTTCCTCGGAGCACTCACCATAGTAAAGTCGGTAGAACACGCAGAGCGAGCCTATGTCTCTTCGCAAGCTAAGCGGTTCTAGCCTGTCAGTCAATCTTGGGTCGTTGACGATTCGGACTGCGCGCTTTTCAACGGAGTCAAATGGGTGTAGCTGGTACTTCGGTGCTCCTGCCCAGAGATGGGAGCAGTACTCCATGTGGGGTCTGACCTGGGCCTTATACAACTCCTGACGTGAGTAGTGTAAAGTCGCATGCGGTTGTGATGTTACTTCGGAGGCTTGTGGCCCGAATTCGCATTGTTGCAATGAATTACAACACACACACACACACACACACACACACATTCTCTTTCTTATTTGAATAGTTAACCTAACTTAACCTATCTAATTTATTGTTAGAAACAACTGCACAAATATCTGCTAAGTAGACATTACATATTGTTTTGAATGTTTGCACCAACAAGCAATTAAAGTTAAGCGATACCAATTCCATTAACTCCCATTCCACCCGCTTGCACACGTCCCACCATACAGAGCTCTTCAAGAAAATTACCAACATATCTCAGCAGAAATAATAAACCGCGGCTTGTCACCTCAAGATAAAAGGGATTAACTCACTCGTGAAACAGGTTGACTCTACCACGACTGTACTTCATGCGAAACCCTCCTGTATTACGAGGTAATAATAGCGAGAATACCGTGCAAGAAATGTAATAAGTGTCTGAAGAAAATTAACAGTGTATTATTGTAAGTACGTAGGTGTAAGGACGTATAATTTCGTTTTGTGACAGCCCTTGCTTAGGGATGGTATGGTACGAGTAATACGTTTTATCGATGTTTTAAGGAATAGAATTGTATAATCATGCTCTACTAAAGTTTTGGTTAATTAACCACACCAATTACGTAGTCGTAGTATTTTTTTAATAATAAAAAAATATTAACAAACTTTGTTATGAATAAATCGAAGTTAGGGATTTTATAAAATTAAAACACGTACACAAATGTATTAAATATATGAGAGAGAAAATGTAAACGTTCCCTGAGAATAATTTGAATTTCTCATCAGAAGAAAGAAGTAGGAATTAATGGTTAGGAGTTTAGTAGGAGGAATTAGAGACTACTTTTTATGTTTCCTACTTTACCATTTTTTTTTAATTTATCAATTCAAATTCTATGTCATAACGAAGTTCTAATAAAATGAATAGGTATTTCAAAAAATAGCTCTCAGACTCATACCTATTAAAATATTTATTTTAATGACTTATTTTAAATTCAATATACCAACGTAGTATTGGTGTAATGTGGGTAATAAATATTTCGACAATTCACACTCAAGAATCGATAAGAATTATTTTTCAATTTACCATCACTGTTCTTAGATGAGCTGTGAATTTTAAGTGGATGCCATCCAAACTCGGCTTGTTTTGTTTAACTCAACACAGGTGGAGTTTACGGGGATTCTCTTATCATTACAATGTCTCTGAGTGTTAGGCGCGACTTCTTACTTCATTGTTGTTTCAGTGGCCAATTTTGAGAAGGAAATAAGTCTTAGTACAGATGTAATAAGTCCCTGCTTCGAAGATTAAGAATAGAGCTAAAAGGGATCTTCCAGGGTTGTGTGTGGTGAGAGTGGGAGCTCGATCCGCCCAGCCAGCAGCCCCCGGAAGGGCGGTGTATGCGTGGTCGCATGCCGCCGTAAGTATCGGCAGGTGCAGGAGAGCACATCAGCTGCTCTCTCGAAGATGGACTCGTTCTGGGGCGTCACGCGTGGATGACTCCGGTGTGTTCCACTGGACATCCCAGAGTTCTCCCCAAGCGCCGAGGCAGACACCGAGGGGGTACTAATAATAATAATTTAATTCCATACAGATTGGATCACATGCGGTATTGATTAGAGATAAAATAATATATTAATAACACAATTTGATTCATTTAAATTAATAAAACATTAATTAATTCATTCATTGAAACTATGATAAAACTAATAAACTATAATAATATTTAATTGAATTCATTATTTTTAAGATTATAAATTAACTAGGTAATCATTATGTTAATCATGTATGGACCCGCTGTGGGTAAAAGCACTATAATCCCCTCCGTGGGCTTTTACCCACCAGTTTTAGTGCAGTCAAATCCCACATAACCCGGTATTCTCTCCCAAGTTGCCTGGTACCTTTTGAAGGTTCCCCCATTCCAAAAAAATAAAAATAATAAATGTATTTTGAGAAGTTTGACGCTTAATAATTAATTTCGAAAATGTCGAAACAAACTACTATTTTCTGAATGGTTATAAAACTGTGCTCCCCGGAAAAATGATTTAATAAATCCCCTCCCTCCCCCTCTCCATTTATGTAATGTGCTCATATGAGTTCGCTAGGCGCCAGTTCTCGTATGAGGACATAAAGAGTTCACATAAAGGTATTCGAAATTTGGTTATGAGTAGAATAAAACACTTTAAATATATTATAATCAACATTCAAAACTTTAGTTTTTAACTTAGAGCTATTAATAACAAAAAATTAACCTCAAAACTCTTTTATTTTACCTTAGAGCTATGATCACAAAAATCAGTAATTCTTTCGTACGTGATAGTTGTAATAGAAAATTGCGTTGAGATCAACAAATGATCTAAACAAATTTACATTCTAATAATTGGGTCTAAAAAAATTAATTCTATAAAATGATACTTTACTTATCAAAAATTTGGTAGCAATTGTGATTCAAAGTGTTACATAAATACATTTTACACTTTGAGCATTTTGTCTTGCTTTTTTGTTTGCATCCTGGTAGCCGACATCTATTTTGAAAAGACATTTTTATCGGCATGTGATCAGATTTTTGGGTCCTTCTTATTTCTGAAGGTAGAGGAACGATTGCCACCTTCCTTTTCTTATGTTTGGGCTCCAGCAGGCACTCCGTCGTCATTCTCAGAACTGTCGCTTGACACACATATATAATAAAGTAGTGATCTAGAACCATTTTCAATTCCTGCAGTGTGTTTGTGCGAACTACAACTTGCGATCTGGCAAATCCATTCCACCCCTGGATAAATTACATTCTTTCACAACTTCTGAACGAATCATCGTCTCGTAAACTTTCTTTTATTCGACCAGCGTTGACAAGCATCGGTTTTTTCAGCAGCATATTTAGCAAGAAGAAAGTAGATACACGGGCTTATTGTCTTGCCATTTGGTAATCGTCAACTTCCCATCTTCTCGTACTGAGATAAAAGTGGCTCCACGTCCCTTAGCCATTAACCGGAGAATATTAAAAATTTAATTGATCGCTCTTATACTGAGTACATTAACTACTAAGTCAACTACGTCAACAACTACTCTTCACCTTCTGTTTGATTTAAAGTTTGAAAGGGTCTTGCAATGTTTTTACAGTACTATTTACCGCCCTTAACTGCAATATAATACTACTACTTAAATACTAATACATAGTTAAATAGCGCAAAAGACAAATTTGGAACGTTAGGTAATTGAAAATTGATTTAGCGGCTTCGGGTTTTGAATGTTAATAAGAAGATAATATCTATGTTTTTTTATACGCGTGAAATTTTTTGATATACATATTTTTATAAGTCCTTAATCCGCCTTATGTTATCCTTAATACCAAGTTATTAGTAACTAGCCTTTCGCCAGCGGCTTCGCCCGCGTGGGCCCGTCCACTGGGTCCCCAATGGGTCCCCGTAGGATAAAAAATAGCCTATGTGCTATTCCAGGCTTCATTGCTATATTAAAATTATAGGCGTTTAGCCAGTTGCTTCAACCGCGTTGACCCTATTACCCGTTTTCACCCTATTCCCGTTTTCAATGAAGCATTTTCCCGCAGTAAAATGTAGCTTTCTAATGGTGAAAGAATTATTGAAATCGGAACAGTAGTTTTTGAGACTATACATACAAACATACAAAAATATAAAAATACAAAACTTTCCTCTTTATAATATTAGTAGGTTAGGTAATCTTTATTTTGACTAGAATTCCTAAAAGATAAAATTCATCCAAACCAGCTTCAAAACAAGATACAAAATTTTAATATCAAATTAACCACCATTCAAATCCACTAACTATTAAAGTTTTGACACGTGTACACACATTGCTCTGCGCACGTAAACCCCAAAAATAAAGGTACACGCAATGATCGGTAATAAAATTTAAAACATTACCAATAGCAATGAAACGTTACCGATAGACGATATGAGTGTTAAACGCTTTGGAAATAGCCCGAATAAAAATACCTATGCAAACAGGTAATGGAAGCGCACATGGTCCATTGGCTAGCGTAGAACGCAAGAGATCAACGCCGAATAAAACAGCTATCCCGTTTTAAAGTTAAAGTGAGGTGTGAGATTAAATCTACGATTTCTTTTGTTATGACAAGGGAACAATCGTTAAACCTTTCACCAACCCACATTTAAGCAGGGTGGCGGTATACTCCAGGCCTCCCCAATAATAGGAAAAGACCTGTGCTCAGCAGAGAGACATAAAATGAGTTGCCAGCGTTGCAGCCAGTAGAAATACGACCGATAGAGCAATATGAGTGTTAAACGTTTTAGAAATAGCCCGTATAAAAATACCTATGCAGGTAGGTAATGGTGATAGCGACCGGATTGCGGCGCGCGCGCACCAACAAGAAACACATGGCCTATGTTTACGAGTGGACTACGGTTAGTTAGTCTTGATAGTTTATGTGAGATATGTAAAAATTCAAAGAATTTAAAGACATTCTCCACCAACCCGCATTGAAGCAGCGTGGTGGAGTAAGCTCTAAGCCTCCTAATAATGGGGAGAGACGGAACAAAAAAAAAAAAATAACGTTCACTAAGAGTTTGTAAATGAACCGTACAGTAAATAAAGAATATTTCATTTCATTTCAGAGACCCGCGCCCAGCAATGGACGTAAAAAGGGTTGCAGCCAAAAACGTACATTGGGAGTAAATAAAGTATAATTTTAGATTTTAAATAAGTCTTTGGATAGTATTTTTTTTAATTACTAAGTAAAGTTTCTATCGTTTTCATTTCAGTGGAACAATGCAGTTGGTGGCTAAAAATACCTACATTGGCTTTTAGAGAACTATGTCAACACATAAGACATAAGACAAAACTCGGGTTTGCTTTAACTGAAAGATTCAACTGATTAAAAACTCTCACGTCTATTTTATCTTGAATTTGATATTGGAATTGATAGAATGGTATTAAAATGGTCTAAAAGGTAATCGTAAGCAATAAATATGAAACATCAGTCAAACTTTCTTTCTGCAAAGCAATGTTATGCAACAATTACTTTAAAAGTTTAAAACTGAAATTATTTCTTGAGTATCAACACAACTCAATCCGCTCGCATGTCGATCAAGCGAACGCATCAAACATTTCAGTAAAACCAACAGGTAATTTACAGGCGGCCGGACGCAATACTCCGCCATGTTTATTTTCCTTGAAAATCTATTTATTTTGCTTCACTAGAATGGGGTCGCTGATTAGTTTTTATTCCCATGTTTTATTTGTTGATCGCAAGGTGTTACACCTGTTCGAGGAGGTTAAATGTTCGAGATTATTTGTGGAAACTTTTCGTTGTTATAACAGTATGTGGATAGGTAAATATTTTGATCGCATGGACGGTTGTAAAGGAGAAAAGTAGCTGCAATCATTTATGTGATTTGAATTTAATCTAATATTTATAGTGTCTCACATGAACAGCTATCACGTGTGCCCATTATCGACCCATTTTGTCTCTCGTATATATTATAAATATATAAATGTACTTTTTTTAAAAAGAGTGCTGCTGGGGGTTTTCACTGCCTTTTTTCTCTCAGCTCAACATCTAGCCCAAATGGGCACCCAAACGCGATGACCGGGAAAGATATCATTCATTAAGCGAATATTTTGTATTCCTAATATGAAATAGATATTCTATCTTTCTTTCTTTCCTTCAATAAATAGTTGTGACTGATGGACGAGTGTTTAAAATACTAGTCTTGGTGCGTTGGTCTATACTAATGCATTTATCGCTGAATCATGGTGAGGGATATCATTTATAACGTTGATATTCATCACTATGCTAGTAACGCAAAAGTACACAAGCCTGAGAGTTAAAACATTTCTCAGAAGCAAGATGTCCAATAAACCACACTTGACATATTAAATTTTGTTCCGAAATTTTGAAGAATGGAGATGAAATATTGACAACATGACCGTTTTTTATACGCTAGTAATATGACGAAAAATATATAAAAATCCGTTTCCCATTACATAAAATGTGAGAAATGATCACGAAATGCAAATTTATACATTTCTTCTTTTAGGTACTGAAGTCATGACTAATAAAGTTAAAGGATAAAGTTAGCAATATCAAACTTAGTTCGGCTACTTCTCGCTAGATGGAGTCAGAAGTTGTGCGTTATAAAATCACCTATGTATATAAACTGTATATTACTGAATACTGCAAACCCATATCTTTCATCTAAAGGAAAGAGCAAAGATAAAACAGTAAAGTTTTCACAGCTATGTAAGCTATCATAATAAGTACATAACTGTGAAAATATTAGTTAATGGACACTTTTGTACCGTACCATTCCTTCAGTACCTAACAGTACAATCACTAACTACACATTTAACTACTGTTACTACTTATATAGGAAGTCAGTATCTTCCATTACTAAGGGAACGCATCTTTGCTACTGTATCCTCGGGTAGATTCATCACAGAATTTAGTTGTTTAGGACATAAAATGATTGCGTTGGCAGTTGCTGTTTTGAAAGTGTCTACGACCTTAGAAGCGCAACATCACCAACAAAAATCACCTACAGGCTCTTAGCTACAAATACGTCAACGTACAGACCCTGACAAGCAAAATACTTTACTCAATGGAAGTAGCTCAACAATCTAATTTCGAGTCACCTTTACAAACAATCCAGTCACGATAAATCGTAACGACGTGCGGGCGCGCCATTCCGTCGTCCGCGTCGCGTTCCTAGCGTCCGCGACATAACCCGCATTTTATTGGACGAGGTGCGAATGATCGCTGTCTTATTAGATTTCTGTCGGACAAATAGTAGAGGTGCGAGATTTAAAAATAATGTCGTTTATCACACAATCAAAAGTTGACGATGTTTGTCGTAGGGTCTCGGGTTTGATTCATGGCGAAGCAGAAATTTGAACGATGAATTAAAAAAAAATCGGTCTGGGTGTTTTGTATTTCTGTCTTGTGTATCCATGGTACCAACTCATGACACAGGGTATATTTACCCTACTTTGACAAAAAAGTACCTTACTAATATTTCACCGGCTTAATCGGTAAATAATCTGAAATAAACGTAGTCAATACAATGAAAATAAAACAAGCTTGTAATTATAGCCCTTCCTTAATATCGCTTATTGATAAAATATTTACTTTCATAAATTGCAGTCCTTCTAGATCTTGAGGATTACAACAAGTATGAAAATTTTGACTGCTAAAATTGTTTTGATGGTCTAATAAGAAAAAACATAACAATGGGTCCTATGATCTCCAGTAGGTACACAAATAATTTCAGGGCCGTTGCATATAACGATTTGTGTGAACTAACTTAACTTCGATAAAAGTGCCACAATAATCTAATTACGAGTCACCTTTACAAACAATCCAGTCACGATAAATCGTAACGATATTCGGACGCGCCATTCCGTCGCCGTCGTCCGCGTCGCGTTCCGAACGTTTGTGACATAACCCGCATTTTATAAATCGAGGTGCGAATTTTTAGAAATGAAAACCAGAAGCAGAATATTTAGATCACCATTTAATTCACAAAGCCTTTGATACAATTTACAGGTAACGATTTAAGGTTTCTAATTAACATTTCCTTATACAACAACAATTTAAATGATAAGTAAGCACAAATACACAATTTCAGTACGCAAACGGACAGAGTTACTGCCCCTACTAGTATCAACGTTATAATGACCGCTCCATATAGGAGGGCCCGCTTTTATAGGCGTTTCCCCTACAAGGTCACAATTTTTATTCAACTACCGACGTTGATTCCCAACAGAATGATCTCTGTCTTATTGGATTTCTGTTGGATAGAGGCTTAGTATACAAAGTGCGATTTACGTTTACGTACGTAGCCAGTTTTCATTTCTTTTTAAATAATGCAAACCTAGTCATGGTGCGCGCGCGCTATTTCGTCGTTCAAGACGTCCTGCGTCGCGTGCCGAACGTCCCTGGCATAACCAGCATTTCATTGGACGAGGTGAGAATGATCTCTGTCTCATTAGATTTTTAGCGACTAATAGTTTAGTGCATTATTTTAGAATGTTCATTTTGTATTAGGAAGTAATGCAGGTGTATGTCGATAGACGCCTTTACAATGTAACTGTTATTAAGGTAGGTGATGGGAAATGATATTAATGTTACAACCAGTGTTGTAACTTACACTAGAAAGTACAGGTAATACTAAAATCCCAAGATTTTCATTATTAGGAAAACCTCATTAAACTAAACAAAATGACGCTGTCTTCACTGATTCTGACATACCTTTGTCATTAAAATCATGGCGAAAGAACAACTACACTGTGTCTTTATAACTGCATTATTATAAATATTAAAATTCAGAATAAAATAACTTTGACCCCTGAAACATTACAGGTTAAAAAGTAATAATCTTACGCCAAAAATGCCTTTTTTTCAAGAAAAAGCCCTGATACTCTTAAACAGCTGGACCGATATTTACCAAACATAGCTAAGACCCACTGAGCGGAAACTGGCTTTCAAATTATAAAAAAACTGCTAGGAAATCGGTCCATTCGTTTTAGAGTTTCGATGCCATAGACAGACACACACAGACAGACAGACAGACATCGACGTCAAACTTATAACACCCCTCTTTTTGCGTCAGGGGTTAAAAATCTGACTAATATTCAGAATATTATATTATATATGACGAATGTTTCGAATTACATATATTTATAGATCGCAAATCCGTGCGTACCGGTGCTTTTAACAATAGGCCACAGCTGCTGGACATAATGCTACAATAATCATATTTACGTCGAGCGCGCATGTTCGATATGTTTGTTCGCGGCTATATCCGACCTGCGTTTTGCATACCTTTTACTGGTGGTTTAAGGCGACGGTAGAAGCAAATTCCGTTTTGAACCGTTCACTCGTAACCTTTTTTTAAATTAATTAGTTCAATGTAAGTAATCAATTTCTTTATTTTAAAACTGTGTTGGATTAAATATTTCGACCAATTCAAGACTATTTTTACAACTTTTAAAATAGGTCATCTAAAAGGGGCATCAATCATTTAATTAATTACGCACAAAAAAATTTTTGCACATGACCTTATGAAATAACGTTACTTACATTAGATTGTACTATTCACTTAAAAATACTCTTGAATATATTGCTAGCGGCTTAGCTATTCCCCCTAGAGAAGATTTTTTGCGCTGGCTCTTAAAGCATCCTCTAAAAAAATTATTTTGTTTCAAGTTGGTACAATTTACAGTTGTAACTAGGAAAGTATTACCGCTACACCTATGTCTGCCATGCAACAATTCTATTGTTTCCGTGGAAAGATGTGGTTTCCGGCAAAACTTAAAAGCGGCCAAACATACATTGGGTTATCATCATCCTTCGGAGTTGCAACGCAACTGCAAACTACCTCAAGCAAGACTCAGGTTTGCTTGAGGTTATGTGTAGACGCTGTGACGTAGACGTAGAGTGCTGCAGCGACCACTTAAAACTACTGTGTGACATTTTTTGTTATAGGGGGATTTCATAAGGTACCCGGCACCTTGGGTGAAGATACGTAAGTTATGTGGGATTTGACCGCACTAATCCTCGCACTGCACTAGACCTCGGTGACTGCCTTTGCACTTGGGGAGGACTCCGGGATCTCCAGTAACGCACCGGTGCCCTCCATGCGCGACTCTTCAGAACGGGTCCATCTTCGGTAGAGTAAATGTGCTCTCCTGCACCTTCCGGTGCTTACGGCGGCATGCGGCCACGCACACACAGCCACTCTTCCCGGGGCTGCTGGCTGGATGGGTCGAACTCCCACTCTCACCGCCCACAACTCAACCCTTTTTAGTGGCCTCTTACGATCAGGCAGGGGATACCGTAGCTCTATTCTTAATCTCGAAGCTACAGCAACTACTACTGTGTGACCTGCATGCTCGTATACCAATAAAAAATAAATATATTGCGAGTTCCAACTTTCCGTAATCGACTCACTTTCAACAGAACAAAGCACGTGTAAATATCATTACAGATCAAATACTAAATGTAATCTTTCGCAATATACAAGGTATATAGAAGAACATCCAAGTGCCAAAATAAACTAAGTTACCAAATTATAATTGCGTGCTTCGGTAAGATATGTGTTGCACTAGCGACGACATGATTATGCTTTCACTCGCTTTTAAAAATTTGTTAAAATGTTTTAGAGTTTACAATTTATTAAAAGTCGATAATTTTAAAACCATTTAGGTATTCTTAACCAAATCTGAATTATAATATAAAGCTCGCTTAAGTATGGTGGTATTGAATAAAATTAAATACAACATATTTCTTCTTTAGTAAATATTTCTCTTGGATTGTGCATTTTGTTTTTGTGCTGTATGTGTCAATTAATTTGTATTTTGTCTAAATAGTAGCAGACAAACTGTTATTTTCACTTTGGGTTTTTTACCTACCAAAATCTTTCATACAATCATAAATATAAATTTATTTCCTTTTAAATTATAAAGAATACTAATATTATAAATGTGAAAGTGTGTTTATTTGTCCGTCTTTCACGTCGCAACGAAGATATTATTTGGTATGGTTTTTATATGTGGAGATAGTGAGGAGGGTGGAGAGTAACGTAGGCTACTTTTTACCGCGGTAAAACATCCCCATGGAAAGATCGATATCTTGTTATTTGCTAGTTATTTAACAGTTAATTTAGTTAATTAAGTCATAGTCAACTAATAAATTTAATCGAATTTAGAATTCGCGCTGGATAAACTGTTGTTTTGGTTTGAAATTAATAATATGGTAACGGAATAAGACATACGCTTTGATTGATTTTGGTTTTGGTTCGCTTCTTGAATTGGTTTTGTCGAATGTTGTTGTTTTGGGTTCAAATAATATTTATTTTTAAGGAATAGTTATGTTAGCTTTTATTTATTTATGAAGAATATTGTATTAGCTAATTCCGTATTATTATGATATTTTTAGTAGCGGTAATTCGATTGTTCCGTTTCCGACACCTTCGCCATCTTGATTCCATCAGTTAATCATAGCCAACTTCCGGTCACATGAATTGTCGTTATTTTCTCCGACCAAGCTGCAAGCATTCGTGTTGGAAGCACTGAGGGATCGAGACGTGGCTAAGGAAAAGCATTAGTAAAGAGTAAAAGTGTTAGTGTATAGTAAAATATTAAGTGAAACAAGTAAGGATTGAAGGAATAATAGTTAAGTTGATTGTTAATATGTAAGTACTCCATTTTTATTCTGTTGGTGGTTTATTCGTTCTTGAAACATTTACATATGTGATTTGTATACTGCATAACTACGAAATATACGTGCAATTGTAAAGTGTTTTATCTTTTATTTAACAAAAACCCGCATTCTGAGCTGTGAGCCAACAGTTCAGAAGTGGGATAATAAGAGAATTTACTGTTTTCTTTCACGTCCACAACGGCCAATTCTGTAAATACTCTGATATATTGAAGTTTCTTGAATTTGTTGGAATATCGAACCGATGAACGCTTAGGGGTGAACGTCAATTATTTTACAACCACATGTTTTATTAACTTTTATTGTAATAAATTTGCAGTATACTTATCAACCCACTTCACTTTATTTTTTTTATCAAAATATGAATAATTTATGAAAAAAACGCAGATATTTAAAGAAAGAAAATACGTAATTTATGAAATCAACTTAATTTCTTTTCTCTGGATCGGAAACACCGCCGTGGTGTATAGACTTAGATATAAATATTTGAAGACCTGAGAATGGATATTACGTATTACTATATGTTTAGTGCGTTAAAGATTTATATATTATTTTAGATTAATAAGATGCATGATTAATTATATCTTTTTACAGCTGTGGTACACTAGATGTGAACAACTAGTTTTGATGAAGGCTTTTATAAATGTGACTTTTCTTTTAAATTTATTGCCCTTACAGGAAGTTGGTACCCACTTTTTTTTTACATTTTTTTAATATGATGAATGAATATACAATGGCTCGAGTTGATCTACCTTATTTTACCAACATCAACAAAAAGGATGAGGTTCTCACGTTATATTTAGTATAGCATCGACATAATCCACATATTAATTAAAATTTGACATTGACCTTTGTAAATATGAATGAAAACTGATACCATAGAACTAGTAAAGTATTTATTTGATGCTTATAATTCATAATCCTTTTTTTGCGATAATAAGGATACAAAAAAATGCTGAAATGATACGAGTATGTACACTTTCCACTTATTCTACCTTATCTACATGTAAATTGATGTAATTTTACAGGCAGCAATCGCTATATATTCTAGGAAAACGTATCCACTGTGCCACAATGCCAACTAGGACCTAAAATGATTGTAAGGCAAAGATTTGAATGTTTCGTGAATTCGGTAACACTGTATTTTTTTTACATAATTTCAATCTACAAGGGGGGTGCCAATATCATGTTATCGTATTTATCTTGCAGTTCCATTGGTAACGTAAATTTTTGTCGTAAATTTATTCAGATATCTATACATACAAGCATAAGACTTTGATATACAATGAAGGTAAGGTTAAAACTTAGTGTTTAAGAAATGATTGCTTACAGATTTGCATATCCTCAATTATTCTTTTTGTGGTGGGTGCTGTACTGCACCTACGGGTGCTTAACATAAAAAAAATGATGGTGTTGATGGTGATAATGATAAAGACAACGATGATGGTGATGATAATTACGATGATATCATTTTCGAGAAAAATACATTCCATTGATTATAGACATATAGAAGTCTGGTGATGTTTTTCTTTAGCTTTGGATAATTCAATACTATATTAATTTGTTCTCTTTTTTCTTTTCGATTCTAAAGTCGATTTTAAATAGAATATGTACTCAAATGTGTCACTTTGCATTTTTGTTAACTTTTATTATGATTAAAATGGAATATGTACTCAAATGTGTAATTTTGCAGATAATAATATTATGGACGAATACCCCCGAGAAAGACTATCTCGGATTGGAGGTACGATCAGGGCTAAGGTAAGCACACGTAAGCCCAGGCCTAAGAGCCAAATGACGCTCAGGTCGAGCAGGAATGAGGGACTTAAAAGGATGCTCAGGTCGGGCAGGAGGGAATCCAGGTTAGAGGACCAAAAGACGCTCAGGTAGAGCACGAGTGAGCCCGGGAGAGCAGCGATATGCGTAGGATGGAGGGAGATCGAAAGCCTCTGTTAGAGGGCATAAGATCATTCAGGAGCAAAGGAGCGATAAGGTTTGCAGAGGAGGCCTTCAAGACCCAACAACGCAACTCGCAACGTCTTGGTAGAGGGAAGCAGCATCTGAGCGGTAATTTGAAATGAAATGTAATGAAATCATGAAATGAAATTATTTATTTGCCAAAATGTGGTATATGAATAGTTGGTTTTTTTAGAAAATTATAGTCTCACATTAACCAAAATTTAGTGAGCAAAATTACAAAAAAAAGAGAAAAAAAAATTGAATTACATAAACATTGGTGTGCAAAGTTTCTATTTAACATTATTTGAAATTATATTATTAAAAACTATTTTGTAATAATATTTATATACTATATACTTATATATGTATTTGAGCTACGGTGAGTTGTAGTGGTAGTCAAGGGGATTTTGAAATTGAGATAATTTTAGATAAGTTCTTGTCAATCCTAACGTATAAAAGTTAGTCCCGTTGACGCGTCTTTCTGTCTGTCTGTCTATATGAACTAGGTAGTCTCAAACTACCGCACAGATTTCAATGCGCTTCTCACCAATAGTGTGAATTTTGAGGAAGGGATAGGTGTATAAGTCATTAGGGTTTCGTTTTCGAACTAATTGTAGTATAACGAGGCTTTGTTGGGAGCCTTGCTTTTTGGGAGCTTTGTATGCGTGCACTGTGGTCTAGCAGACATTCATTGGGGTAGTGTGCTGGGGAATTGCAGATCTACAATAACGCTGAGAAGGAGTTCGTGATGTCTCTATCTCCTGAGGTTGACTCACAGATGCTGAATATTTGGAATATGAATTCGAAGTACTGCGATGTTTTCGAAGCTGTTTTCTTCCCGTCACCCGTCACACTGGGGTTGCATATTATGTAACGGTGGTACGGCGTTGAGCGGAATTCTGAATCGCAGTGGCGTTATACGTACCATGTTAAGGTGGAATAGAGTTTGTTGAAATAGGTAGGCTCCGTAGGTTGTTTTAGTTAAATTGGTGAAGTTTTTTTTAAGTTAAATTGATGATAAAATCTTTTAATAGCGATGTAATACCGGATTTTGATCCTTTGTGTAAAGAGCAAACCATTTTAATCTGGATTAAGAAGGTGGAAGAATATTCAGAAATATGTGTATAAGATGGGGGATATGATTCGCTGCTCTTTTCCAAAGTTGGTCGGGCTTGGCAATGTTTGTAGAGAGCTGTAAGTAACCTTATAGTCGCAGTGGGTGTTCAAGTGGCCAATTTACCGAACCTGGGCGGGTGCAAAATTATTTTGGGACAGTCACTGTGGGACATCGTAGTGTATCAAACTTACGGTATTGAATGTAGGGTTGAAGCCTTCAGCGGTATTAATCGAAGCCTGGTACCAAAGCCTTCTTTGCAAAACGCTAATATTATGTTTTTCATTGTGGCGAGATGTCGGCAAAGTGTTCTTTGTGTGACGAGACTAGCTTTGATTTGGTTTGAAAGCAGAATAGGTTCAGGTCTTTTAAATCAGATTCACAAACTGATAAAGGTGAGGAAGAGGTATTGCTACAAATACAATTGTACCGTTAGGTGTGAAGGGCCACTAAAGTTGCTGTAGTGCAGGTTATTGCATATTATTGGCGAAGCAATTGACTTTTATGATGTAGATGAGTGTTTCAGATTGCTTAGTTCTCTATAGATATAACTGGGAGTTCGACATTAATAATTATTGATAGGATGAACATAGAAAGTACACCCATCAGAAATTGGTAACCATCCGTTTTGCATTTTAGAGCGAATCATGAACTGATTTTTATTGCTCTAGTTTTTAGTTTGTCTGAAGGAGGCGTTTATAAACATGGATTGCTCGGGGGTGTAGAAAGCAAGTCTAAGATATGGACGGTCGATTTACTGATTTAATGGCGTCCTCTCTGGTGTTGTGTAATATATCATATTGCATAGCAGTGGCCTGTTATTTTACAGATTGTGGGACGTACATACATGAGAGTTGTTTAAAACTCCTTTTTGGTTGTAATAGTGTTTATGAGTAAAATGTATCTCTGGTACGGGGAGATGGAATTGGGCTATTGACTGATATTTTAAACTGGTTTGATCTTGGTAGAGGATTTGGCAATATTGTTGTAGAGTAGGCGTCTATACATCAAACATATAAATTTGAGAAGTGTATGTGCGGGATGTGATCGTTTCAACTTGGGGGATAGATAGAAAAGTGCTGGTTAGTGACGTCGCTAGCCTGTGTTATGGTACGGGATGTTGGTGGGACTCGATTTACTAGAAAGCGATAGATCAATAATTAATTATGTTTGATATTCCAACTATTTGAATTTATGTGATGGTGGGTAGTCTGTGTTCGTGTTTTGTTTATAAGTGGCATATTCTGGACATCAGTCAACTACCCAATTATCTTAGGTGGATGTAATAGATACTTATGGAGTATAGTGAATCTCGAGAGTAGTAGAGGTTCGGCATTAACTGTTTGTGCGTCCAAGTTTGATGTAAACATTTACGGGGATTCACTTGCAGCAAGGGCCTACAAATGCAGGGGATTGGGGAGACTATGAATTGCGGTCAAGTGGTTATGACTGGCAATAGGAATGCAAGCGGGCACTGAGTTGCGGTAAGGGTTAGGACAAAAAGGCCGATTTCGCTTGGAAGTTTTAATAGACGGGGATTGTTTCTCTACTTGTTTGAGGTACCTTGGTTTTACTGATATTGGTGTAAAAGTTGTTTAGTCAAGGACTAAAAATTTTTGCACGGATTGATGTGATAGTAAGGGTTATTCTTGTATATTTAGTTAGCCGTGTTTGCCTTCATGAGGCTTGCACATATTACAGGGATTGGTCACGGATATAAAATTGTTTGTTCCCATTATGCACCTCTTGAAAATGGATTCTTGTTTTTTCGGGCTGGACCCGATCCTCGGCTTTGTGAAAATAAAATGATAATAAAGTAAAATTTGTCTGTTATGGGTAATGTAGTTGCGGACTGGGTCTTGCATCTTTCGCATTAGTCTTTGTAAGGAATTTTTGGACATGTTTATATTTTGCTTTAGAGTTGATTGCTATGAAGGTTGAGTAAAATATATAGTTTATTAGTTCGCTGTTGAGTCGAATGAGCCGTTTAAACACATTTGATCGGGTTTTTGAAAGAAAAATTGACAAAAGGTCTGAAGGGAAATGTGGAATTGGTGACTTTGTTGTTATTTAAAGCTTTTAGTGGAGTTCTAGGGGCCATAATAATATAGTAATGGGATGGAGTGAAAGTGCCCCGGTGGAGGGGACGAGGGCGAGATTCAATAAGTTTTTCCAGTTCGGAATGGGATCCTTTGTGTATCCCTCATGTGGGGTCTTCAATTGAACATGTTTTTGTTTATGTAACTAATTCGACTCCAAATACAAATCCAAATTATCCTATATAATTAGGTAATGGGTTCTTAAGATAAATAAACTTAGGCCAATTTATTTTTGTGTAGTGTGTAAAAGTGCCAAATACAAATCGAAATATTAGGTATATAATTATTTTATGACTTTATTTGAGATTTCATGATGATTTTTCTGACATTTCATTTCAGATGTTAATATGAAGTAATTTATTGCTTGTTTACGGGTAATGGGTTCTTAAGATAAATAAAATAAGGCAAATTTATTTTTGTGTAGTGTATAAAAGTAATGTTCTTTCTACTTATAAAAAAAAAAAGATTACAATATTAATGGGAAAGCTTATGTTTGAAATTAAAAATACGATTAAAATATATTATAATGATTTACTGCATTAATTGCTATTAATACAATCATTGAGTACAATGAACGTAATTTCTTGTTTTTATTTTATTTTATTTTATTTAAGAGCTTTCGATAAATATAAACTACATTGTACATTATACAGATAATTAAATAATGTGTTAAAGAATGTAATTTATAGTAATATTTTCTAGAAAATTTATAGTACTTTTGTACTTGTAAGAAAGCGTGAGGACACGCTATAAGCAGGATGGCCGAGCTGTTAGCTTTTATTTATTTATGAAGAATATTGTATTAGCTAATTCCGTATTATTATGATATTTTTAGTAGCGGTAATTCGATTGTTCCGTTTCCGACACCTTCGCCATCTTGATTCCATCAGTTAATCATAGCCAACTTCCGGTCACATGAATTGTCGTTATTTTCTCCGACCAAGCTGCAAGCATTCGTGTTGGAAGCACTGAGGGATCGAGACGTGGCTAAGGAAAAGCATTAGTAAAGAGTAAAAGTGTTAGTGTATAGTAAAATATTAAGTGAAACAAGTAAGGATTGAAGGAATAATAGTTAAGTTGATTGTTAATATGTAAGTACTCCATTTTTATTCTGTTGGTGGTTTATTCGTTCTTGAAACATTTACATATGTGATTTGTATACTGCATAACTACGAAATATACGTGCAATTGTAAAGTGTTTTATCTTTTATTTAACAAAAACCCGCATTCTGAGCTGTGAGCCAACAGTTAGTACCTACTTTAGATATTTTATGAGTTTTATAAACATTTTGTATTATAGTTTTGTTTAATTTTTTTGTGTATTTAGAATTTGCTTTATTTTTTACTTTAAATAGTTTTTAATTAGTAGTAGTTATTACTTAGTAGTACGTAATTACTTTAGATATAATTCTTTTAAAAGTCGATTTTGAGTTGTATTTGTATTTTTAGTTAGTAGTAGAAGTTAGTTAGTTTGTAGTAGTTAGTTAGTACTTAGTAGTAGGTAGTTATTTAGTTTTTCTGTATTGTATTTGATTTATAATGCCTCGAAAACGTAAGTCCAGCCTTCAAAGAAAACACTCTGAAACACGGACGAAGCTTTTAGCTCGATCGCTTGAATCTCTTGAAGATGTTGGATTAAGGAAGCAAGAACAGGCAGAACGTCAAGCTGCTTTTTGAGCTGCGGAAACAACTGCTCAAACTCAAAAAATGCTACTCGAACAAGCAGAACTTCAGGCCGCTTTAAGAGCCGCGGAAACACCTGCTGAAACTCAGCAAAGAATCGAAACAAGCACAGGCGTTCGCGTGTGTCCAATGCCTAGAATCTTTAAATTCTATCCCCACATGGAAAGACATATAATATCGTCTACAGTAGCGTATTAAAATAGTGCTCTGTTCTGTGTCCCAAGCCGTGATGGCTGGAAACACTGCAAAAGAAAAAATCACACTCTTTTGGAAAACAAATTCACACATGTACTCTCCACGTTATTATTTTTTTATTTATTTATTTATTTATTCATATCCACATTACAACTAACATTACAGGATGACCTAATCCGTTAGCGTAGATTACATTAAGTATTATTATTACATAATGTTGCATTAATTTAATTACATTTTTATGTCCAGTACTAAATTCCATAGGTATATAAAAGTAGAAAACATTCAAAATTACAATACAATAAATAATTAAATGTCAATATTTTCGTCAAATTACAAATTAATAATACAATAGTCATATACATACTTATTAGATTTCATGTCAAAATTTTTAAATAACAGATACATTAAAGAAGTTCAATTTTCAAAAAGCATTTGCCAAATATTCATAATAAAATTCAAAAACATAAAACAATTATACAACGATTTAAAAATAAAATTCAATATTCAATTATTAAAGTATTCAATTAAAAATAAAATAACAATAAAATAACAAATTAAATAATTACATATACGCGCATGTTTCTACAACATAAAACGCGACCTTTGTGAACTCGCTTAGTGGGCAACTAAATAAGTCAATTGTGTCATGTATGGCATTGAGCGTGCGCAGCGCTCCCGTCAGTGGCGCGTTACGCAGCAGGTTAGTGCGCGCGTGCGGCAGCGCCAGCAGAGGCGGCCGGCGGCGTCGCTCAATGTACTTGTCGGGCACACACAGTGATAGCTCCTGCAGTACGGCTGGGTTGTCCAGCTTTCCCCTCAATATCTTAAACAGGTACTGGGCAAGGGAGACCGCTCGCCTCACTTCCAGTCTACTATACCCCACCATTCCGAGAACGAACAAAGTGGGGTATAGGAGCGGATAGCCCGGATAAACCCCATATAATTTGGAAAACAAAAACCGCGCGAATTTTTTCTGAGTGCGCTCCAGCATGTTAATGTACTTCGTCTCACTCGGTGACCATATAGCCGAATTACACTCTAAATGACTCTTCACCAAGGCTTCATATAGGGCACGTAAGGCACTGTACTTAGTGAAGGTACCCGACTGCCGCAATACGAAGCCCAGATTGCGGTACGCTTTTTTGCATAATTCGGTTATATGGTCACGAAAGTTGAGGTCAGAGGTGAAACGGACTCCGAGATCCTTCACCTCCGTGACGCGCGGGAGCGGCTGCCCCTCCACGCAGTACACGTGGTGATGCGGGCTGCGCGAGCGGCTGAATGATAGCACGGAACACTTAGCCACGTTAAAATGTAGCTTGTTCTCGTGGCTCCATTCAACCACTCGGTCTATATCGCTCTGGAGTCTAAATGGATCCGTTTCGTCGCCTATTTCACGGACAAGTTTCAGGTCGTCAGCAAATAAGAGGCAAGTAGACTCAAGGACCACCTCCGGCAAATCGTTTATCATAATGATAAACTGAAGGGGCCCCAAGGTACTACCTTGGCTGACGCCTGACCTTGTCGGGTACTGCTCCGAAAGACACCCGCCACAGTCGACGTATTGACGTCTGTCTTGCATATAGCTAGCGAAAAAGGTTAAAACATGGGGCGTGCATCCCATGCCAGCCAATTTCGCTAACAATATGTCGTTATCGACCGTGTCGAACGCCTTCCGGAAGTCGAAATAGGCGACATCCACCTGTCTCCCAGCATCAACCGCTGGTACCACTCGAGTCATTAGGTGTAATAGATTCCCAGTTGTACTCCGACCCGGACGAAAGCCATGTTGCGCATCCGATAACCAGGACTTTACTTGGGCATATAACGAGTAATGGATAGCCGACTCAAACACCTTTGCAGGCGTACATGGAAGTGCGATTGGTCTATAATCGCTCACATCCGTGCCTCCTCGTCCCTTCGGTACAGGAACTACTCTAGTGAGCTTCCATCGATCAGGGTAAGTTGCAGATGCGAGGCAAACATTAAAGATGTGCAGCAGTGGCTCTTCTAATGTAGCACGGCAATCTTTAAAGATGAATGGTGGTATGCCGTCGGGGCCTACGGAGCGCTTAGGTGGCAACCTCACTAGCGCGCGACTAACGTCCATTAGACTTAAATGAAGGTCCATTGCCTGTACACGTATGCAGGATCGATGGATCCTGCATCAATCTTCACCAGCACACTTCTATTGAAGTTAGCTTAAAGCTCCAGTATGTCAGTGTACGTCGTGTACACTTTATTTGCGGTCAGCATTACCTCTGATTCCTATAAGTATCTTTTAATCGTGGAATTGACCCTATTTATCCACCACAAATGTGTCATGTACGATAAACAACTCATTGTTAATTCCCTTTGACCACGCGGGCGAAGCCGCGGGTAAAAGCTAGTAAAGAAATAAAACAAACCATAGTATAATTATTATTGTGGTAAATAGTTTCGACTATCATTCTCAAGCTCAAAATTAACTTTTTTAGTTAATAGCTTTATCTCCCTCGATAAGACGAGTCGCTGAGTACTCTGATGTAATTACACCAAGTCTCGCTTATCTGCAAAAGACTTTTCCTTTTACCGCACCTAACTTTAAGTTATCAGGTGAAACTTTCCCGGGAGCAAATTGAAAATTTTACGATGCCAACCTCTGGTGCGAATTAATTGTGTTATCAAATATTAATGCGGTATCTTGGCGTTTAATTGCCGTGTCGGAGTTTCGAGAATTTCTTGGTTAAGTCGCTTTTGCGGCCGGCCTCGTTCTCATTGATTTGCGAATTAATGATCTGTTTTATGGTTCCGTGTTTATGAATCGATTTGAATGTTGAATGAGAAAGCTTTGGTATTCAAGGAAGAAATGAAATGAAATAGTTTATTAACATCCTGGGTAACAATATACACTTGATGTTTGTCATTGTTCTACGGTCATCAGTTGACCGTCATCCGCTTTGGGTGCGCTAAGGCTTATATGGGCTAGGAGAAAAAAGCGGGCGGAAAAAGACTGAACAAGATATCTGATTCTGTAATCGATTAAAAGTTTAGGTTCTGTGTGGTATTTTTGTAGAGTTTGTTCAGAAAGATAGGCTTAGAATTAGGGAAGAAATTTGATTTATCTCATATTTTTTTCTTTTAAATTGAATGATGTCTACAATAGTTCACAAAATGGTCACGCTCTTTCTCTTTGTAGTTGACTGAAATTAGAAGCCTTATGTACTTTATCTTAACTTTATTAGGTGAAAATATAACTAATGATCATCATGAAACTAAGCACTTATGTAGATCAGGTGACAATACAATAAGATGGTACCACGAAGCTGGTCTAATGAAGGAGTCCGAAGGTAATTAAACCAGGCAATACCTCCAGGGAAACTTGTAAATCAACTAAGTTTGGCTTGTTAGGTTTTCTGTTATACATAATTCTGATTATTTATAATAAACAATAATTTCACTTTGTCCTAAAACCAATGATAGATTATTTGGCAAAAGGAACCTTGAAAATTGTTAGTTTCCAATGTAACGCTTATTTATTCGGCAAAAACCTTTAATGCTACAAAGAACCGGATATACCAAAAAATAAAAAGGCTTTTGAGAACCGTTGACTGTAAAATGCAGGTGAGTCACATTCAAAGCAATATATTTTTGTACTTTAGTACTAACATACACTGAGAGCGATCTAAAACAATAACCGGACTCCAGAAATAAGTGGTTTTATTTTAAAATGGCCACCTTCCAATTAGGGTGGGTTTGAGTAAAGCGTGTACAGTCAGAAACACAAATAAAGACGTTAAATTTAGAGACGCGGTCGGCGCACCTGGCGCCGCACGGCACGTGGCGGTTGTGGATGACTGTACTGCATATTTGTAAAGAGATGTTATTACACCAATACTAAAAAAAAATCAAATCATCTGGCAGCGTGATAGCTACTAATTTAACTAAAAGGTTGGAAGAGCGTGAGTTGTAGCAGTGTGATCAAGTAAACTGCGTGGCAAACCACATTGATTGTAGGACCAATGGAGCGGCGGTGTGTGCGTACTGCTCACCGTCATTAGCACCTGAGGGTGTAGGAGAGCTACATCGCTTTCCCTGATGCGCTGTTAAAGGTACCATGTGGAGGAATGTACCGGTGCGTTCCACAGGAGATCCCGGAGGCCTTGTCGCGCGCTATGGCAGGCCACCAAGGGGACAAATCCACGTAACCTAGTCAATGTGCCGGGTACTTTTTGAAATTTTCCATCCGAATAACAAGAGATGCGTATGTAAGAATTGTCCTGGAATATTAACCATATTATCTTGGAAAAAGGAATACAAGCTGCCCTCTACCAGGTAAGATAAGACCCGAGGGAGACGGTCTGGACTGATGTTATAAGTATTAGCGTAGTAATATCAACTCTGAAGATATACCTGCCGATACGCGTCGCATTGCTTCTAAATACCTCCCGTGTATTTATTCCGGCACTTTTACCGGGAACCTGGCTCGCTCGACTAACTTCTTTCATAGCGGACACGCCGGTACACTCCGGTATTATTTACAGATCCGAATGGCGAATATTTTTGTTTAAGAATTCGACGCTGCTTTTATTTCTGTTTACTTTTTATGGTTGGTAAAAGTTGAATTTCTAATTGTTTTAACGACATTCTAGAAAGAAGAAAATTAAGTTTTTAACAAAAAAAAAATAGAACCGACTTCAAACGGTAAAAAATAAAATTGTTCAGTACCTACTTCTTCTTGCTTATGGTAATGACTCTTAAAACTATTTTTGGAGTCGGGTCCTTACTAAAATGTCGTACTATTCGTTCTAAATGGGCACCGACAGTACAGACAGTGGGACATTACCTACTTTTTCTTGCTTATGGTAATGACTAATGAGTGTTAAAACTATATTGGAGTCGGTGCCCATTCAGAACGAAAGGTACACTATATTTACTACGACAGGACATTTTTGATTTTACTAAGGGCCCGACTCCAAAAATAGTTTTAAGAGTCATTACCATAAGCAAGAAGAAGTAGGTACTGAACAATTTTATTTTTTACCGTTTGAAGTCGGTTCTATTTTTTGTTAAAAACTTAATTTATTTTTAAACTTATTTTTTAATTTTAGATGGGATTGGGGTATGTTATTTTTAAATTATTAATTATTAAATATTTTTATTTCTCCATACCCCTTTTTTCGGTATTAAAAAATTACGGTCCTTTATTTTTTTATCGAGTTAAGTATTCACACGTGGTTTTCCAACACTGTGCATGCCTACAATATGTTACCTAAATTCCATAAAGGCATCCTGTCCACCAGCCCTATTATGGCCTAAATCCACCTAAATTTTGAGAGACCTGCGCCCAGCAATGGGACATTAAAAAGTTTTAATACATCTCGATACCTAAGTTTTTGTACCGATAAATCATCAATAGCAGTTACTTCCTCCGCTATCCGCTACACATGTTACAGATATCCAGAGCACAAAATAATTTGTCCACGTCATATTAAAAGGTGTGATATTAAATTTTCAGTTTCTCAGAAACCGTTCTGAACAGTTTACGACAGAAACAGATTAACGTCGTTAATACGAACACACCTCTTGCGGTCTCCCACCAGCATTTAGTAACATTGGTGTATTTTGAGCCGCTTTGGCGATTCATCGGGAAGGTGTTTTATATGCGAATTTAACTAAAAAAAAAAATAGCCAATTTTGGAAGATCAGCCTTATTAATGTATGAAGGCAGTGCTTTAAATTATATATAGGTATGGTCATGGGCGTACCGAAACGAAAAATGAAACCTCCTCGTATAAATAATAAGCTAGATATGCTACCTCCTGCTGTTTCCTTTGTTTATTTAATATTTTGTGTGCGTGTAACGTTTGAAAAAGATACCCCCCCCCCCCTTGACTAAGAACCTGGGTACGCCCATGGGTATAGTTAATGACAAAATTGTTAGTCATTTGATTCTAAAATTAAAAAAAGGACCCAGAATGTGAAAAATTATCCTATTTTCCATTTTAGAATTTTTCTGTCCTTTTCTTATATATTTACATACATATACTATAAAATTTATAAAATGTGAAAATTTTCATAAGTTTGATATGTACTTTCTATGCTATTTGATAGGTACTTTCTGTGCTATTTTTTTCTATATTTCAATGAAAACTTAGTGAGTTTTATGACTATACCTTAACAAGCTAAACCTTTTTTAAAACTTTGCTAATTTATTGGTTTGGTCAATTTATTTTGTAACGATAAAAATCAACTATGTCAGTAACATAACGGACTGCCATTCTGAGTTCGATTTCCAGCGCGGCAGAAATTTCTGTTCTTGGCCTGGGTGTTTGTGTCTTTGCCTTTGTATATGTATCCGTGGCACCCACGACACAGTGAATTTTTGTGTGGATCATGGATTATGAAGCGTCATTTTTTTTTCAGCAAAATTAAAGGTAGAGGTGGACATCTTACCGGCAGACATTAAACGAGCACTTGTAAGGTAAACGTCCGTGGTCCGTACTATGGTTAGTTTTTGTCAGCGTCCCAGTAATCGTCATTCATAAGAAAAGTGGAACTTTTTTCCTTTTTCTATGAAATGACGAGTACTACTACACTGACGACATTATGGACGTTTACCTTACCGATGTTTAGCAATGGGTACGTTTATCAAACCTTTGTATTGACTTTCACCTCTGCATCTTCACTTCGTACAATTAGAACCAAATATACAACCGACGTATGGCATAAACGTTAATTGATTTACGTGCAAAATTTATAACAGCGATTAATTATATTCTAGCAGTTAATTATTGTCAGTTAATAGCGCCTAGTCTTGGTTTACTGCTACCGGCTCTACCTATGCAATTATTATTAGAATTCCCTCGTGAATTATAATAATATAATTCACGAGTATACGGGCGATAATAATATCGCATGTTAAGCTCTTTAATACTGTGTAGGTATTAACTAATAAGTATTGCATTTTATTATACCAATCAAATGGAATATTGGTGCAATGTTATTGCAAAACAGAGAACGAAAGTAAAATAGGTACTTATTTCTTCTTTTTTATATAGGAATGTGTACTTTACCATTGTGCCATTCGGTAAAATTTCGTTATTTGTTATATGGAAATAATAAATAGTTATAAAAATCTCTTCATTACAGAAAATTCCATCGAATCTATGCAGCTAAGCCAAACGGGCCGCGGTCGGGTGTGAGAAGGGTTACCACCAGTGACAAAAAAAATGTGCGCATTTCCGTGCATAGGTCCACGTTTAAACGTCGGCCCCGGTTGTTAACGATATAACAGACGTCAAATCTGGTCGGAGGCCTTATGGGCGGTTTTAAAACATCTGACAGCGCTTTGACCACTAACCCGCATCTCCTCCAACATGCATTGGAGCAGCGTGGTGGAGTAAGCTCCAGGCCTCTCCAATAATGGGGAGAGACCCGAGCCCAGCAGTGGGACGCAAAAAGGGTTGCAGCCAAACTCGAAATTAATATTACTTAAAAAAACAACATAGTTTAATTATTATTAGTTCATTATCTGTCCCTTTCTTTCTAACCAAACAAAGATTTAGTAATATTTTGTATGACAATAGTATATCATGACGTTACGAAAGCCTATCGAAAATTACTAGGAAAAAAGGAGTTTCGTTACTTCATCCGTTCCTAAATGCTGGCACAATCATAATTACATTATACTGAACGTAGATGAACAAGATCAAATGATAAAATTATCGCTTATACTAAACATTCAACAAAAAAGATGACCCAGTAAGTCAACCAAATCGTTGTACTGTTTAAATTAGACGTAATAATTTTTGCTTCGGACTCGCTCGTTCCCTACACAAGGGGCACCCCCTATATTTACGGCGCGTGTCCTATTGTTCTGTATCGATTTGGTCACCCTATGCCCTTTTGATTTGCATATGTAGTGTAATGCATATTATTTTATTCGTGTAGGATTTTAATTTTGCACTATTTTAACAAGTTTTATTAGAAGATTTATTTTAATCTCCCATATTGCTAAACATATTACGGGTATCTACTTTGGGCATAAATATGAGAAAGCACATTGTCATATTATTAGTTAAGACCACTTATTACTCTAAATGCTGTAAAATGAATAAAGTACTTTCTCTGGTATATCTTGCAAGATTCCGCCGTAGAAATATCACCAGCGTACCGTTCTGTCCTTATTCTCTTAAGTCGTATAATATTATACTAGCGGTCACCCGCGACTTCGTCCGCGTGGACATTGGTATTAGTCATAACATGGTGTTATATAGCCTATAGCCTTCTCCAACAAATGGACTATTCAACACAATAATAATTTTTCTATTCGAACCAGTAGTTCCTAAGATTAGCGCGTTCAAACAAACTCTTCAGCTTTATATATAAGTATAGATCTTAGGTATAGATTGTGTTTGGTGAAAAGATACAGTGCTGGTCACGTACCCACAGTACAGTCCACAGTTTCGGTGTAGCAGTGCAGCTGCATAGAAACTTGCTCAAAATTGCCATTTAGCCTGTTTGCTCCTACATAAAATAAAGAAATCTATGTTTTATGTATTGACCACAATGGAACCTTGCAAACAAAAATATATCCTAACCTATTCTATCCTAAGACATGAGGAATGCAGGGGTTCAACCCTTTTAGAACCACACATATCATTATTTAGCATCGATTCGAACGCCCCTAGCAAGTAGGAAAACGTATTAGAATTTAAATTTTAAGCGATTTAATTTTACCGGAAATACATATGCAGCTTGCAAGCTACCTCAATACCTATACAACATTGTATATTGTACATATAATGAGTATAAAAAATAAGAAAATAAAGAATAGAAAATGTATTCTGAAGACTATTTGTTTAAGAATATTGATTTAGTTTTAGATCGCATTCGTTTTTTAATGTCTTACTGATAGGCATAGGTTCACGAATTTTACTTAATAACTTTCCTCAGTCTGAGGTGCGCATCGGTGTTTAACTCCCTGCCGTCATCGGAGTATAAGAGCAGTACTAGGCTATCGCTGCTTCATAAAAGACATCAATTTTTTAATGAAGGAGTATGCTTTAAATATTGAAGCTATTTATCCTTGAATATAATAGCTAAACACAAGACATCACCAAAGCCTTTTAGCAACGCATCTGCGATTTTTTTTCCATTTAAGCGTATTTATCTATATCCCTACTTCTTAATAACCCATGACTCATACACCTAAGGCCGTGCTCACACTGCCCACACTGCTCTCACCTACTAGTGCGAATCCAATCAACATAAATTCGCGGAGGAACGACAGATGCCGTGTAATCGTCTGACGTTTTTTGCTGCCCACCCCTAATGTTACAGCGTGATCGAATCTGTTTAAAACGGGATAAATTAGTGTGAAGGCGGCTTTACTTAAATGTAGATTTGCCTATGGATTTAATCTATCTTTAAGATGATGCATAACTTATTCCATGTTATATGCATTTTTATTTTCTTATTAAAGTAGTATAACAGACGAGCATTCCGGCCCATAATTTTAAGTGGTCGCAGCCTATGGACATCTACGCTCAATGTCATGCAAACCTGAGACTTGACTGATGTTCCATATAATCTGAAACACGACAATATAGCTACACGGTAGAAATTGAAGCGGCGGTGGTACTTCCCCTGTCTAACCATGAATATTTTTCCACCATTAAAGTAGACTAATAAATGCAAAAATAAATAAGTAAAATATGTATGTTAATAGATAGTTTAAGACATTAAACGATCTATTAATTCAATCAAGCCTTTCAATGAATTAAATTAAGTCTTTAATGATCTAAGTCTTTGATGATGATATAAAAATGATCTATAGGACTACCTTAATCGACGGACATCATAATTTCGTCGTAGTGATTTTAAAATCGATTGCATTCTTAGCGTCTTTTTCGGATCGAAGTGTATAATGGTCAGCTGGTATCTTTATTGTGTAGCACTAATGTCGTAATCGCGACTGGAAAACATCATGGAAATGAAATAAAATAGCAAAAGAGTGTCAGTAGGAGGTAACCAAAAAATATTAACAGACGCTGCTTCCATACTATTATCACTTTCGCCCTCAACAACAAATGCAGGGGTGCAGTGTACTCAGGTGTTGAATCGGCTCCCGAGGTACGCGCGTCCCACTGATACTATGTGCGACTATTGGAAATGCGACATATTATATAAATGATAAAGCAATAAAATTAACAAGTGGAGGAGATATTTCTAGGCTATAGGAACTTAAAAATCAACCAATGTGTACAGTACCACAGTTTCGATTTAATAAGGACAATTTGCTTACTTTGCTAACTGCTCACCCAACAATACTTCATATTTAAAATAAAATATAGATATTCTATTTCACGAAGTCCAATCAGCTATGGTTGTAGTAGATGTGTACTGATAAGTACGTTTGTTTGCGTAAGATTTTGAAGTATTAGCAAAAAATGTGAACGTATCTGTCATTAACAAAAAACTTAAAAAAACTGGAAATAAGCTTTTTATATTCTTTTACCTTTCTCACACAACTCTTCTATACTTAGCTATCATCAAGCTCTCTCAAGGTTACTCAGACTAAAATAATGTGTATGTGCACGCCTTACAACATACATAGCCGAACGGATTTTGTGACATAGAACATCTATTGCATACCTCATTAAGGGAAATATGGCGAACCAAATGTATAAAAATACCTTTTGTAACACCCATGTTTGTGCAAATAAAAGTCTTTATCTTTACCAGATTTTGCTTTTCGTCGTTGGTACCGTACACACAACACACGCACACATGCACATATCAGGACAATGTATGTGTGTGTGTGTGACACCCGCATGGCACAATGCTTACAATGCTGGACTGCTAATCGAGGGGTCCCCGGTTCGATTCCCGGCGAAACAGAAACTTGAATGATAAGTTTAAATTTCTGCTCTCGGTCTGGGTGTTTGTGTTCCTGTCTTTGTATGTGTCCATGGTACCCATGACACAGGGTATTAATTACCTCACTGTGGGGCTATGAGTGTGTAATGTTTAAAAAAAGTGACACCAACATCAAGCGTCGTAGCCAACAAAATTACACTACGTGTTGTATTTACACTGCTATTGTTTTAATTGCACTCTGAATAGTCGAACGATCCCTCCTACGAGAGGGAGCAACTCTTTGATGTGGTCGCCGTGACCGTGAAAATGTGACGCGATTTGTGTGAGCCCATTGACGGAATGTAATTGTGTCCGAATTGAGGCCTTTGTAGCTGATGGCGGCAGTAATGAGTTATTTGATGGATCTAAAAATAAATTGTATCTAGAAGTATTAGAAGAGTATTTATTCTCCATCCATCCATCCATCCATCAGCCTTTTAAAGTCCACTGCTGGACATAGGCCTCCCCTAATTCGCCACTCCGTCCGGTCCTGCGCCCTCTGATTCCAGCGGTTTCCCGCTATCTTCTTTAGGTCATCAGTCCACCTGGTTGGAGGGCGGCCTGTGCTCCTTTTGCCGAGACGTGGTCGCCATTCGAGGACCTTTCTTCCCCACCGGTTGTCAGTCCTCCTAACTATGTGGCCTGCCCATTGCCACTTCAGCTTGCAAAATTTGAGAGCTATGTCGGTAATCTTCGTTCGTCTACGGATTTCATCGTTACGGATTCTATCGCGTAGAGAAATACCAAGCATAGCCCTCTCCATCGCTCGCTGAGCGACCTTGAGCCTGTGGAAAAGGCTAACTGTAAAAAACCACGTCGCTGGGCCTACGGCGCTGGCAACACACACTGCTCGAAAACTTTCGACTTCAGGCACTGCGGTATTCTGGACGAGAAAACACTTTGTAATTTCCCGAACGCTGCCCAACCGAGTTGGATTCTACGAGTTACCTCTCTCTCGAAGTTGGACTTACCCATACGGATCGCTTGACCCAGGTAAATATACTCGTCGACAACTTCGAGAGTAGCGCTATCAACAACGACCGGTATGGGTGTGACTTGGACATTAGACATGATCTTCGTCTTGTCCATGTTCATCTTAAGACCCACCCGTTGGGAGTCGCTATGGAGGTCACCTAGCATTGTGCTGAGTTCTTCCAGGGACTCCGCCAAGATGACTATATCGTCGGCAAATCGAAGATGTGTGAGGTGTTCGCCATTGATGTATTTATTCTAATGACTTTTTATTTATAAATGTTAGAACTTTTATGGTTTGACCGGGAAGTACCACCGCATTTGTGCTACCCCAAAAAAACCTACTTTTGTTCTGCCATTGAGCAAGTCTGTTGTGTTTCGGTGCAGTAGTCAACCAGGCTTACATGAGGCGTAGATGTCCATAGGCTACAGCGACCAATTAACGCTATGGGGCCTATACACTGCTACTCTATTCAAATACAAAAATACATGAAAATGTTATCTTGATATAGTGTCTGTATGTATGCGAAAGAGGTGACGTGTGTGAGGAAAAATGTGTCATGTGCCTGATTTTAAGAGCCAATTTTTGAGCCGTTATATCTATTACAATAATATGCTTTATTATATAACTAGCGGCCGTCTGCGGGTATGTCTGCGTGGACTTTAGTTTAAAAAAAATCTAAGATATAAGTAGCCTAAGTTACTCCTTATTATATCAGCTACCTGCCAGTGAATGTCCCGTCAAAATCGGTCAAGCCGTTTCATCGATTAGCCCGAACAAACAGACAGAAAGACAGATAGACAAAAATATTAAAAAAAATATTTTGTTATATGTACCGTATATACATTCATATGCCTGTAATAAAAAGCTGTTATTTTAATATTACAAACCAATTTTATTTATTTTTATAGATTTTAACGTTTTTCTTATGTATTTTTATAGTTAGGTATGATGGTAGCCTCATAAAAATGTGACCTTTTTACCTATACACAATAGTATTTCGTTATGGTACAACCGCGCAGAAGAGTCTGAGGTCAGAAAGTCTCATAAAAACAACATTTATCCCTGCATAATATTTTCCATACCTTTCAAGAACGTTCTCACGAATACTCACGATGGTCGATAACTTTAATTTCTTGGACATGTCAGGTCAGTCAGGCGTAAAACTAGTTCCAGATGAAAGGCTCATTGTCCGTATTTCTTATAGTTTCTATCAGATACATGCATACGTAATAAGGATCCATCTTTCAAGAAAACCAATTATAATGATCGTGTTATATATTATCAGAATCCCTTTTTAACACGCTTATATTAGCTTGACCTGTATGTATGTAACGGAATCTTTTAACTTCATTTTCACCTACTTCTAAGCGTCTGATTAACTTGAAAATTTGCACAGGGGTCAAGGGCCGATGACAATGGTGTGTGACCATTCCATATAAATATGAAAAAAAAAAAACCAACTAAAGAGTTAAAAATAAGTAATGTAGTTTAAAAAACTAAAAAACACGCTTTTGGGAAAATTCGAACTAAAAAGTAAAAAATAAGACGAAAATGTATTTTACTGTAAAATAAATTAAGAAAATAGTGTTAAAAATTTCAATGAATATAAGTTAATAATAGTGTGAATAAAAAAAAATTATTTTTAAAAAAGCGTGGGGTGCATGGTGTCAATAGTTATAAATATTTTATTGACAGATATGAGTAGAGTGATTATCATTTCGATAATATTTTAAAAAGCACCCCACGCTTTTTTTTAAATAATTTTTTTTATTCACACTATTATTAACTTATATTCATTGAAATTTTTAACACTATTTTCTTAATTTAAATTCATTAAAATTTATTTTCTATTTTTTAGTTCGGTTTTCTATGAAAAGCGTGTTTTTTAGTTTTTTTAAACTATTATTTATTTTCTACTTTTTAGTTTGGATTATTTATTCTTTCCATGATGTTTCCACGAGCAATGGACTGGTTACTGAGAACCTTCTTCTTTCTTTCAAAAATATCTTTATCTATCATTAGGCTTGTTACATAACAAGGTTACATATTTTTTTAATTTTTACGTTTTCATAAAATTTCACCTGTCTTACGACTTAACAAATTATTTATATTCTTTATATATCTCATACACGTTTTCGGTTACTGAGCACCAATAGTCTACTCCCCTACATAAATATGAGCAACCCAAGCAGCAAAATAGTCGAATAGTAATTAGATTACTCAGCCTTTAATCGTATAAGAGCCGAGTAACCGTTCTTAAAACACCCATTTATCGTGTAATAGCGGTTATCTCGACTATTTGGCAATATTTGCTAATGTGTGCTTTAAGGACGTCGAATAAACGTTTACAGCACTATGTTTTAGCACTTTTACTCCACCTTTTAGCAGATGTTGAATTAAAGTGGCTAAAATACTCGTTATTAGATCGTTTGATCTATAACAGTCGTATAATAGCTGTAGCTCTATAAACGCAATCGAACAAAAATCATATTTTGCAAATTGAAAAATGGAATAATTTTATCAAATTAGTGTATTGTCATCGGTCCTCAATAAATCTACAAAGTTTGAACGAAATCTGGCCGTTTAAAGTGGGTCAAAATCGCGCCCAAAGAAGTCGGTTACAAACATACAAACATACAAACATACAAACATACAAACATACAGGTGAAGCTAATAAAAAGCGTGTAAAAAAAAAAGCGTGGGGTGGTTTTTAACATACTATTGGCACCATGCACCCCAATTTTTCATATTGATATGGAATGGTCACACACCATTGTCATTGTAAAAAAATGTGGTTTTTCACAATAATACTAGTAGTTTTAGGTCATTATTATTTTCTGCTTATTGAGTACTACGCAATAATTAAAATATCTGTTCGTCTTCGTCTTCAAGGTATATGAATTACAATTAAAGCGAAATCATGTATAACTGTGGGTTATCAATAAATCTATCATACTTGTCCGCAAGCTAAATGTATCTGCTGTTCGCGTACCACAGCATTGTCATCTAAAGATGCCATGAATCCTGTCGGCGTCTGTGTCGCTAATTAGAGGCTGGAATGCGCTTACACGACTATAGTCTTTGCATCGTTTTGGTCTTGCATTTAAGCAGCGTGTAATAGGGACACCAAAAGAGAACTGGGCATTCATTTGCTATTATCTCCATAAGAAAGCTGAAAAATCAGTCAAGCGGAATGCAAGTTTTGTTTAAATAACTTGGGTTGCAATTTTTCTATTTTTAATTTCTCCGTATTAAGTGAGATAAGAAGGTTGTGCAGTTTCTTTAATATTTACCTAATGAAGTATTATCTATATTATGTTTTTTTATTATAACCTCAGTAGTTTCTGTTCAAAGATAAATAAACATTGTAGTTTAAAAAAACTAAAAAACACGCTTTTGTGAAAATACGAACTAAAAAGTAAAAAAATTCACAAAAGCGTGTTTTTTAGTTTTTTGAATTATATTATATATTTTAAATTTTTTTTCATATTATTGCATTGTCATCGGCCCTTGACCCCTGTTCAAATTTTCAAGTTAATCAGACGCTTAGAAGTAGGTGAAAATGAAGTTAAAAGATTCCGTTACATACATTCATACATACAGGTCAAGCTAATAAATGTGTGTTAAAATAGGCAGTATATTTTGTCTTTTTTTTTGAATATTTTTTTATTTCTGAAACTTTCTGCAATTATTAACATAATTCAGTGTTTTTTTTTCATTAAATCAATTATGAATTATGAAACTTCTTTTTCGGGTTGCGTGCAGTATATGAGTAGGCACAGGAGTGTCACAATAAGGGCTTTTATTTTTTCATACGAGACCTTAGAACAAGTTCAAAATACTCTAAATCCCACGATATACATCCTGGTATACTCCTCCACGGCAGGACAACCAGCGCTAATTAGTCGCTTGAACTTGATTAATGCGCTACTAATTACTGACTCGTTATTCGTACATAAGATGGCTCACCGCACTATTAGCATTATACGTAGTACTATACAAAGGTATTTATCGCTTTTGCTTATATGCATACATATTTATAGTTAAGGATAGGATTAGCTTTCGTATAGCCCACGTCCGTATTAATATGTGGCACCCTGAAATTGCGGGAACTCTTAACTTTAAGACCATTTTTGTATAAATGCTTTATAATAGTGTTACTTGTGTTGGTTGTCCTAAATAAATAAATATAATGGTCGTTTTCTAGCCAATTTAAAAAAAGAACGAAGTTCTGGTATGCCTGTTTTTAACGTTTGTTTAGAATAATTTTATAGATTTTTTTTTATTTGAAATGAATAATTTACTTTAATGTGTATCTTTTCGAATTTGCACCAAATAGTTTTTTATGGAACGATGGTGATGCAGGCATAAATGCGCTAGGTACGTGTGTGCATGCTACAACAATTTTCTTAGTCAGTGGTGCGCGCGGGGATTCAACCCGAGACCTGCGTTGAAGACCGATGTCCACACCCCTGGAGTATTAGCTGCTCTCAAAAATAAATAAATAATAATAAAATAACGGTTACACACTCACAGCCCCACACTAAGATAATTAATATCCTGTGTCATGGGTACCATGGACACATACAAAGACAGGAACACAAACACCCAGACCGAGAAAAGAAATTTAAACTCATCATTCAAACTGTTTCGTCGGGAATCGAAACCGGGACCCCTCGATTGGCAGTCCGGCATGCTTACCATGGCGCCACGCGGGTCGTCGAAGTAACAAATGATTTGAATGAAATGAAATGTGATATTTTTATGGAATTTTTGCAGTTCTTGTTGTTAACTTATATCACTGCCCCTTAGTTCATGACATTAAACCTTGATGCGTCATCGCCGATACGTTCCGTCATTCACTGCATCGATAGACGATAACTGGGACCCCTCAATAAATAATACATAAATCATCCCCATACAGGGTGTCGTGTATTGCGATTTTATCGCGAACAAAACCGTTTTCGACAAACGTATCGTTTTTACAACGACACAGTTCCACAACCTATCATTACCCGTCCTAAACTAAATATTCAAATCCAGAACTCTTATTTCAGGAAAAAATAAAGTTCAAAATTGTTTGATAATAGGAAGGTGGTAGATTCACAGCCGCAAAGAACTTTTGTTTTCGTGTGTAATTGTCTAATACCCCAAGAGTCTGAATGGTCGTTGCATTACCATTTTAATGTTATTATTGGAGTAATCGCGAAGTAAAAACCTCATTTAGCTGCGTCTAGACGTCACGGTCGCTGGACTATGCGAGGTAAGGTAATGAGCTGAAGAAATTAGGAAGCAGTTCTCGTTAGGCTCAGTATGCGAGTCCCTGTAGCTTCGTGATTAAGAATAGAGCTACGGTATCCCCTGCCTGATCGTAAGAGGCGACTAAAGGGGATCTTCCGGGGTTGTGGGCTGTGAGAGTGGGAGCTCGATACGTCCAGCAGCCCCGGGAATGGCGGCATGTGTGCGTGGCCGCATGCCGCCGTAAGTATCGGAAGGCGCAGGAGAGCACATCTGCTCTCCCGAAGATGGACCCGTTCAGGGGCGTCGCGCGTGGAGGACACTGGTGCATTTCACCGGAGATCCCGGAGTCCTCCCCAAGGGCAGAGGCAGCCACCGAGCGGGTTTTAGTGCGGTCAAATCCCACATAACCTGGTATCCTCTCCCAAGGTGCCGGGTATTTTTGAAGGTGCCCAAATATACAATAAAATGGCTTTGTATGCGACGGAAGCTTTTTTTTACGTTACTTGTTGTCTCAGGTGGTGGTCACAGTTTAATTCAAGTTCGCAATATGTTCGCAGTAGCCAGATTACTCTTACATTAGCTACACTACTGTAGAAATTCCCCTGGGCTAATAGTGACACTTCGTAGAAACAGCAGAGTTGTGCATAAATTTATGACATATTGTTAAGACAATTAATTATAATTAATTATTATTATTAATTACAATGCGAGGCTTATGAGAGTACTGAAATACTCTTTAGTTAATTTAAACAAGACAATTGGAAAATATTCATTACTAATAAGTGAGAGATCAATAAATTATGGTAAAAACATATTGTCGAACGTAGATTTAAGTGCATTTCAGTCAGATTATTTTTGCTGATGAAATACATTTACTTTTATCTAAGATGACTCTGGACATGATTTTTTTTTTATTTGAATGGAGTAGCAGACGAGCATGCAAGCACGTAGTGTTAAGTGATCGCTGCAGCCCATGGACATCTACATACAACCTCAAGCAAGCATAGGTAAGTCTTGTCTGAGGTCGTATGCAGTTGCGCTGCTACTGCGGAAGCTGGTGGTCGCCTCATGTAAGTGTGACCGGCAACTGCACCTTTCCACCAGAACAGAATTGGTTCACGGCAGAAGTGGGTACAGCGGTGATACTTCCCCGGGTGAACCATAATAGTTCTACCACCTACAGATACCTACATGATAATTTTATAACCCTGTGAGGCGATCGCATAGGAATTTTGTTTTTTTAAAGTGTAAGTAGATACTTTTTTTTCTTCTAATTTACTGCTTACCGATCACTTAAAATAAAGCTGTAAAAGTAATTTACCTGCATCGATCGCTTATCTATGTACCTAACGATTAGTTAGAAACATAGCCATTTTAAAAATGCACTTTTACTTCTCCTATGCTTTCAGAATAAAGTTTACTTTCGCCTAAACTTATAAAAAGTGAGTCTCATTTGGTGAAAGTCTCATCAATCAATGTGGACTTTGATGGAGGTGGTATAATCTAGTTTGTCGACTGTCTGTCGGTGTGTCCCTCCTGAATACCTACTAATTCGTGATCAGGTGGTGTAAAACATTTTTGGGAAGTTAACAGTGCCGATGTTCAAAATAATTTTATTGACAGTCGTTGTAATAAGAAAATTGATAGGTTCTTGTGTAAATTAAGTTATGATAATTCACTCTGTTGCTTTTTTAAAACTAAGTTGCGTAGTTACTCAACTTTAGAGAACTGTGCAGAACAGCTTAACTAACTTCATTTCATGTCAAATCATTACTCTTATAAATAAGCAATGTTTACTCATGCATAAAATAAAACGTTTTGATTTTTTAAATTAAAACAGGTAAGCCAATCTTTTCAGTAGCCCAATTTTTTATAGGTTATATCTTATTCAATGCTTACATATTGGAGCAATTAAGAAAACTTTATACTTATAATCAAATAAGACAATATTATTACATTATTCATGTGAAACAGGTCGGCAAATCTGATAAAATTTACGTGAGTACAGTCGTATAATATATAACTACAATGTTAGTGTACACTCACGATTCGTTCAATGAAAAAGACAATATTATATTATAGTAATATTAATTTTCACCGACGGGTTGGTAAAATCTATCAATCGTTCAAGCATCTTTACGATGATAGTTATTTTAATGTCATTGCACTTGTTTCGTTGTAGAATCCAACTCGGTTGGGTAGCGTTCGGGAAACTACAAAGTGTCTTCTCGGCGACAATACCTCAGTGCCTGAAGTCGAAAGTTTTCGAGCAGTGTGTGTTGCCAGTGATGACCTACGGCGCTGAGACGTGGTCTTTCACAGTTAGCCTTTTCCATAGGCTCAAGGTCGCTCAGCGAGCGATGGAGAGGGCTATGCTTGGTATTTCTCTACGCGACAGAATTCGAAACGAAGAAATCCGTAGACGAACGAAGGTTACTGACATAGCTCTCAAAATTTGCAAGCTCAAGTGGCAATGGACAGGCCATATAGTTAGGTGGACTGACAACTGATGGGAAAGAAAGGTCTGGACTCAGGACTGACGACCTGAAGATGATAGCGGGAAACCGCTGGATTCAGAGGGCGCAGGACCGGGCGGAGTGGCGAACATTAGGGGAGGCCTATGTTCAGCAGTGGACTTTAAAAGGCTGATAGATAGATAGCACTTGTTTCAACCAAAAATAGTAATTGAGAAAAAATATGGACAAAATTTTTACTGTATTAAACCTTAAAGAATGATTGATGCAATACTGAGATACGGCAATAGTATATCTATGTAATATCTTGATACGACTGATCTAGCTCCTCTCACCATCCCACGCAAAGCCGAAAAAATAATAGCCACAAAGCGTTTACAGATTGCAAAGCTAACTACCGTCCACTTGTAACACATGACCGAGCAGACGGCCAAAAAGTTTGGAGTGCTCAAACAATTTTCAATTTCCAAACAAAAAACTAGTTCAATCAAACGGGTGTACCAAACTGTACATCTGTCGGTCAGTCCGAGCTTGGAGCGATGGTGGGTGCTCCGTAGCCGGGGGCAATCATATCGAGTGCCATTGTTGTAGATAAAAAGGTAAAAAACGAAGCGAAGGGTGGATGCGGTAGTGCGGTGTGAGCAAACTTGCGAACTTATGGAAGATTCGATCAAAATAAAGTGGGTTGAAATAAAATAACATTGAAATGTAGCATTGGAAATACAAGGAAGTATGAACAAGAAGTGATACAGCCAAATTGCGACTAATATTGGCAATATTGCTTGTGTTACTTGCAGATCTAAATATTTTAATGTAAAGTTATTGCAATATTTTTTTTTGCAATAAACAAAACTTGTGAGTATTATAAAATACTGATCGTTAACAGTGATCTGGTCCGGATTACCTTGGGTGATTTGAGTTTATATAAATACACTGATGTATTCCGCCGGAACAGTACATTTTTCCGGGACAAATTTAGCCTATGTGCTTTTTCAAACTACAATTTATCACTATGCCAAATTTAATTGTTATCGGTTTAATCGTAATTGCATGATTGAGCAACAAACAAAACAAACTTTCGTATTTGTAGTATTATAATAGTTTAGAATTTTATTAAGTGTAAACATTATACAGATACTTCAACTCAGTTGTGCGCGCGGCGCTATGTGTGGGTAAACCTGTATATACACAGTGACTTTGTGTGCGTGACAAGAGGTACAGCGAAGTTGCTCGGACGACGATGGCCGCGTCACTGTCACACAAATTAAAGCTGCATAATTACTAGCCCACGCACACATAGGGCCGCGCGCACAACTGAGTTGAAGTATCTGTAATACCTACAAATAAACTATGATCACATTTTTTATCTTATTAAATAAATAATATTGTAAGAAATATGTAGACATGACAGTATAGACTAGAATATAATCTCGAAACAGTATGACATACTTCAAGATGCGAGCAAAGGAGAAAACGCTTTTAAGGGGAGGAGGACTTAGAAGAGCATACCTACATATTAATATTGACCACTCAATAGGGTGAAGCGAAATCTAAAAAATTGATTTTTGCTACTTATATTTGTATTTGATTCTTTTTACCGAATTTATGAAATTTTATTATGTAATATTATTTTGCGCATCAAGCGTAAAGTCACATTTTAAAATCGTATTTCATTTTCGTGGCTCCGTGACAAGACTTCCCCCAATGTTATATCATAAGAGTCTCGTTTGGAGTGGCGAGGTGTTCTCTGATCGATACCGGTTATAATAATAGACCTTTTATATGGTAACGAGATAATATCCTAAAGGTGAATTTTGTGACTGCAATATTTTAGCGACTTTGAAAAAGATCTTCAAATCTCTTTTCTAGAGAAACATTCGTTAAGGCAGAAACAGTGATAAAATGTAATGTAAGTACTAAATCTATTTTCAATGAAGTAGAGTGACAAATAATACTCTGTTTGTATCCTTATTCTACCCTTGACACTCGGAATTTCTGGTATATCGGAGTATCCTGATGAAGAGGTAATTAGGGTCAGTAACCTCACGTAATCATTTACAAAAATAAATATAAGTAAAATAAGTAAAAGTTTAAAAATATGGATCTCACGGTTGGGTGTTAGGTGGGGGACCACACGGCAATGAGAATAAAAGGACACGATAAGCCGTCAGTTCCAGTTGTTATTCATATGGCTGCAACCCTTTTTACGTCCCACTGCTGGGCACGGGTCTCTCCCCATTATTGGGAAGGCCTGGAGCTTACTCCACCACGCTGCTCCAATGCGGGTTGGTGAAGAATTTGGCATTCGTTATTCATATGGCAAACGGTAATTTGCGGAGTCCGACTGGTGTCAGAAATATCCGACAGCGGGTTGGTCACTAACCCGCATTACCACTAACCACTTAAGTAGTATAGTACGCACTCCCATTATTGGAAGAGATCCAGGTCCAGCAGTGGGACGCACAAAGTCCCAACAATCAGTATTTCCAGTAGTTTTCTCACCTTTGTTTGTTAAGTCTAGAATAAAAGTACGACTTGAAAAACACTTTAACGTCATATAAAAATCAAAATGGACGTTGCATTAAAAATATAATTATATTTGCAAGTAAATTTGAAACGAAACATTCAAAATAATTAGTTCTAGCCAAGTACTAGTACTACAAGTTAGTACTAGCCAAAATAATTAAAAGCATTTCGAATCCACGTGATGGACGTCACAAAAGTAATAAATAAAATTAGGCTCGATTGCCTTTAATTCAAATTTAGTCGTTTTTTAATTTTCATTCCGTTAGAGATCGACAGTGGAATTTTAAAATTACGAAAACCGGCGACCTTTGTCCGATTGTCCAACTTTTTCGCATCTGACCGCGCGGAAAATTCACATCGACAGATCGCTAAAAATTCGATGTATTGCGGGTGTTGAAATTAAGAGTGATTCGATTAAAAATACTTGTCTGTTTAGAGAAAATAGGCGGACATGGGTTATAAGGTTGTAAGAGACTTTTCACATTATTGGGGATGCCTGGAGCTCTACCGCGTTTCTTCAATGTGGGCTTCAACCCGCTGTCGGATATTTTCAAACAGCTCATAAGGCCTCCAACAACGTTCAACGAATATTATTTATCTATAGTTAGAAGCGCGCATGGCTCGGCGGCTAGCGTAGAACGCAAACGGTCTACGCAGCTAAGCCAAACGGGCGCGGTCGGTTGTGAGATGGGTGACCGCTAGTGGCAAAAAATTTCATGCGCGTTTCCGTGCTTCGGAGGGCACGTTAAGCCGTCGGTCCCGGTTGTTGTCGATAGATAACAGTCGTTAAACCTTGTCGGAGGCCTTATGGGCGGTTTGAAAACATCCGACAGCGGGTTGGCCACTAATCCGCATCTCCACCAACCCGCATTGGAGCAGAGTGGTGGAGTAAGCTCCAGGCCTCCCCAATATGGGGGAGAGACCCGTGCCCAGCAGTGGGACGCAAAAAGAGTTGCAGCCATAGTTAAAAACAGCCTGGGTGGGACACGCCTGGAAGAGCCCTCGGAAGCTTCCATGCTTCCACGTGTAAATATATTTTGCTACTAGCGGACAACCATCTCACACCTAACAAGCAAGGATAAACTACGCCAGCGTCATTTTCTACGCCGCCATTCACGCTTCATTTTGTATTTTGCCTGAGACATGTTATATCTCACCAAAAACATCATGTAAAACTAGCCAAGTCTCGATGGAGTTGCTTGTTTCTCTATAAAAAGAAATAAAATCTCTAAGCAACACCAAGCCAAGTGATAGTTATTTGCTGCGATTACTTTATAGTTAGGTTTTATGTACTGGTCAAGTATGGGATGGTGAACATGACATGATTTTGATTTTTTCTCTCAAAAAAAAGTCATCACTGAGTAGAGTCTATCAGTGTCAGTACTTTAAAATTGAATTGATAATAAAATTAAAGGTATTTTTAATTTTTTGTTTACTTATTAACTTACATTTGCATGAACATTGAGTATACAAGCGTAAGTAAGTATACAAGTAAAGAAAGTTAACTGCATCATTTCAAAAATACAAATAAGGCTTGAGTTCCATGTGTTATTTAAACATTTTAAAATGTGAGTACACCATAAAATTAGAAGTATACCTCTATATCTACGAGAGTTTCAAACTTAATTTTCTAAGCTAATTTTCAGTTCAGAGAAGCGACATTAATTCTCCAGCATCAGTACTTCGGTACCTTATCTCGAACTCCCACTGCGTCCAAGTGCATTTAAATTTAAATCTAGAGGCACCTTGGCGGTAAGTTTTCAAGTAATTTACGAGTGAATATTAAGCATCACCTACCAGGGGAACAGAACACGCTAGGGGTGGAGTTTTGTGTGTTTTACTAATTGCCAAAAGATGGTAATCAGGTAACGGAGACAGCTATCCGTCTCGCTCTGAGACACGAAACTATCCATCTCCCATCTCGCTTCGCGTGTCGACGGTCCTGAAGATATAACTCAAATGCTGAAGCAAAAACCATGACAAGGAATTAATTAGAGCTCTAGGTAAATAATGAAGATTGTCGCTCGCCCTAATGAGTTTTTGTAAGTCGCCGTTTGGTGAAATAATTATAAGGCAGGTAATTAAGAAGTTGTGGATAGGTATGCTAATGGAGGGGGTTTAATGAGCGGAAAATTTTATAAGCTATTTTCGACAAGTAATCACAAAGTTTGGATATTACGCGTGAAATTTAATTTAAGAAGACAATATGTGTGAAGACACGAAAACTTCTTTTGAAAAACATTATTTACGAAACATGTAAAGAGAGGGTTTTAGACGTAGAAGCACTATTGAAGCATATTAAATTTTACTGCTATAACCGCATTAGCATGCTTTAATACAGAACTGGATCTCTTTATGGAAGATATTATTATTTAAGTACGAATTTGGTCAGAATACTGGAAGCAGACTTTTTTGTTTCTAATCATCCTTTTGGCATTTACTATAACTAATATCTAATCGTATGATTGAATCGTATGATCCATCCCTCAGCCTTTAATAGTCCACTGCAGGACATAGCCCTCCCCTAACGTTCGCCACTACTCTCGGTCCTGGACCTTCTGAATCTAGCTACTACCCGCTTTCTTTTTCAGGTGGACTGATGCCACATGGTTGGTGAGCGGTCTGTACTTCTTTTGCCGAGACGTCGTTGCCATTCGAAGACCTTTCTTCTCCATCGGTTGTCTGTCCTTCTTACTATATGGCCTGCCCATTGCCACATCAGCTTGCAGATTTTGAGAGTTACGAGTATGTCGGTAACCTTCGTTCTTTTACGGATTTTCACTTCATCATTGACATCTTTTGAGTTCATCATTATAAATATAATTCTTCATAATATTCAGAAACAGGAACTAAAAATGTGATTGACCGAGTTTCCAGAGAAAGTAATGTTACCATTTTGTAATCTAATGATATTTAAAAAAAAAAACTATGAGTAACATTCAAGAGTGGTTCCAGTTCCATTTTTATTTTAATACTTTTTCATGTCCATAATAAATGAAAAACCTACGTAAACACCTTCACGCTACTAGAAAAATACGGACAATACAAAAATATGCAAACATAACAATAAAAAGTGAGCAGAAGAGAAGTGTAGGGTCAGTTTATAAACAAACTTGGTAACGTCGGAAGGTAAATCACTGTCTGCTTCGGCATCCGTGAATAAACTACATTTGTCAGTACCGGCCGGCTAAAAAACAAAATTTTCCGCAACACATATCATAGGCGACAGGGGTATTTGATTACGCACTGGGTAGTTTAAACGCTGCGAGAAAAAGACGTTACGCGTTTTTAGCAGTAAACATATTGTGCAAGAAAAGTCACTGTGTTTTTTTTTAGCAATTTTTTGTAAAGTAAACTTAACGGTTCTGAAAACACTACTTTAAAGTAACTTACTAGTTTTCGTAAAATATATGTACCAAGAAAAGCTATATTTAAGCATAAGAAATGTTTTTTTTAACAAAATTAAGTTGCTTACTGCTTTTGTCTAACCAGGTACAATATGAATGAAAAAAGTTCACCGGAATCCTGCTACACCGAAAGCAGATAGTCGTTTCAATTCAGTGTGGGTGGCAACCTCACCTAGACAGGAAACATTATAGAAATGCTTTATGACAGAAATGGGCTCTATTGTTATAAGTACTACCCCAGTTGAAAAGTAAGAGTTCTATTATCGATAAAATATTAAATACAAGGATAATCAGTCAAATTTTCTCAAACAACGCTTCAGTGTAGTAACCAGTGCGTATACGCTATACGGCAGGGAGGGCGGCACGGCCAGTGCTCGCGCTCTAAAGAAGTGAATAAATCTGCGGACGCTCCACAAGGTGCATATAAATATAAAGAATCCGCGCACTAACTTCCGGACACTTAGGGTTGTATGTAGTATCTTTGTTTGTTATTTTCAAATGAACGGTATATAAACAAAAGTAACGCTTATTAAAATACCATGATTTTTTATTAGGTACCAGCCTTCCGCCAGCGGCTTCGCCCGCGTGTACCCATTTTATACATTTTGTACCCCGTAGGATAAAAAACAGCTTATGACCTTTCCAAGGTCCACCCTCTCTGTGTTAGAAATTTGGTTTAAATTGGTTCAGTAGTTAAGTGGGAAAAAGTAGCAGACAGACAGAGTTGCTTGCAAATTTATAATATTAGTCTCGTATGTTAAAAGACTAGTCCACTAATTAAAAAGAGCTCGCCGTAAATATACATAAATTTTAGTTTCGCATTCCTAAACATTCAAAATCGTTCCCCTTACTGACCTTTCTCAGTATTTTTTGTGCACAATAATGCTTAAGAATATCCGATGAAGTTCGGTAAAAAAGATAGCACTGGTAGTTTTTGGTCTATGCAGCTTTCTCAATGATCTTTTTCTGGAAAAAGTGACACACAGAAACTCTCCCAGAGCCTTTCCAGTGTTAGCAGTTCAGGTCACTTCCAACCCTCACTGTAGCCCAAAGCTGTAGCAGTGTAGCGCGTACTATGGTTCTTACATACATACATATATAGAGACACAGACTTATGAGCACTTTTATTTTTTATTTTTCAAACACAAAAAAAAAATAAGTGGCATCCCTAACCCACGGCGGCGTCCACCGTGAAGCGAGGTGATCATAAAGGTCCGGTCATGTCCGTACATAATAATGTTCTCGGGACACCGGCACGGGAGCCCCAACTTTGTTCAACAAACTGACAACTTTTATGATAGCTTTATGTTATAGATAGGTTGGAATTTGCATCATAAAGGCTTCTTCTATTTTTGCTTGGTAGGTATTTGTTAGGTAAGAAATTTTATCATACGCTAAGCCTGGTAAAGACGGGCCCTTTGATGGTAACCGCTGTTTTTGTTGGCCCGATTCATATCAGCCTTCGAAGTAAATATGCAACAACATTATAATAGGACATCTGACAAGACTTCGTCTTGCTTGAAAATGTTTGCGGATGTCCATGGGCTCCAGCGAGCCCTAATACCACATGTTTGTATGTACTATAAAGTCAATTTATCCAAGAACAGCTACTTTTTAAAGAACAGACTTAAAATTAATATTTGATTAATATTTGATACATATATTTACGACCATGAAAACTGTAAAGAATTTTCTAGGCTATCACGACGTCCTCCATCTTATATGGTACGTTAAAATTAATTTGCAATAATCCACAATCAATTACACAGATCTATAATTTTTCATGCAACGGTACCTTCCTCCCTCATACATAGGTACCACCGCCAATACGTATGTGGCTCCAAAAATAAGCATCATCACGTTTATACATTTTGTGATGGTTATTCGCGAAATGACCATCATATCCTGGTCCAGTATTGTCCACTCTTACGCAACACCCTGTATATTTTCAGTCCTCAGCAGGCAGGAAATGGTCAACGCAGACAAACTATCGACACGCGTCATAGCGCGGACAGGGGATGGAAAATATACGAGCAGACTCCTTTGTGGAATTATCAAATACTTTGTTTATTGCTTTCTTTGATGTAGGTATGTAAATGTTCACCGGATAAGAGAGAAGGATATATTCTCCAAAATTATTAAGGATGATATCCAATTGCGCTGAGGATTTCATATTTCAAAAACACCTTAGTATGCATTCTTCAATTCCTACAAATGAATAGATCAAAAATATTGATGTAGTTATTAAGTAGATAAGATTATTAATGTATTAAAAGCACGTATTTTCTGATTTATGAGCAGCGATGGCCAAGTGGTAAAAAGCCGCGTCTTCGTCGCGATCGATCCCGGGTTCAAATCCTCTGACAAAGAAATTTGTAATGTGCGCATTTATCGTTGCTCCACGCTGATGGAAAATATCGTGATATTTAATTGACGCTCAAACGATCTTAACAAGCTAAGCGAATGGTTAAAATACAATTTATTGACAATTAATACCAAGAAAACCTCTTTTATGATACTTGCCGTTAAAAACAAACCAATACCGGAGTTTACACCCCTTACAATAAATAATGAAACGATAGGACGATCACACTGCGAAAAATATTTGGGACTATGGATAGATGACAAACTTAGTTGGAAACCACATATTGAACATGTTAGAACATAACTCACATCTACACTAGGTGCATTAAGAAAAACTTCAAATTGTATTCCACATAAAGTGCGCCCAATTATATACAATACCCTTGTTAAATCTCATTTGTTAAATTTCATTTAATTGAAATATGGGGATCGGCTGCTGTGACCAACTTAAACCAATTACAGAGAACTCAAAATAAAATAATTAAAGTATTATATCACTATCCATACTTAACTCCCACTACACTATTATATAAAAAAAATATTTAATTTACGCAAACTAAAATACTTGTATTTTAGTTTGGAAAGTTTCCACCAAATCTATAAAATCTGATTTAGAATTGCATATAAAAACGATCACACATAATTTGAGAAATAAAAACAAAATTGAATTACCTAAGATGAGAACAAAGTACGGCAGGAAAACGATATTATTTGAAGGAGCACAGCTTTATAATAACTTGTCTAACTATATAAAAAGTAGTAAAAATATCAATGTGTACAAAAATAAGTAAAAAAAACATCTATTAACGACATAATTGTAATTTATCATATCTCTTGTATTTGACATAAATTTATCCTAATTCGTATTGATATTGCACTAAGTAATTATAATAACTTTATTTAATTTAATTGACATTATCGTAATTTGTATATTTCTGCATTGTAAAATAATTATTAACTGTTTTATATTACGTATCAATGTAACATGATCCAGAGGCAAATTATTATTATTGACATGAAGAAAACTATTTTATCTCATTATAAATGAAACTATGTTTTGTATGAGAATAAAGTTCTTTAAACCGATTACGATGTTCTCCATCGCCGTGCATGCTTGAGAGAAATTTATAATTTCTCGAAAGCAAGACGTCCACTAATCCGCTTGGCCAGTATGGTGGACTATGGCCTAAATCCCTCTCACTAGTGAGAGGAAACCTGTGCCCAGCAGTGGCACATAAAAAAAGCTTGAAAAAAATAATTCGGATTTCACTATTTCAGCGATATTTAATAACCAAAAACTTCTCCAGTAGACAAAATTCGTTATAAAACTCTTCGTTGCATTAGTACTCAACTGTTCTAAGCCTACCTTTCGGTTTGCGCTTCTGAGTCATTTCTTTTTCTTTCTTTTATATATTTTTCACTTTTTATTTCGCTCCCCACCGCAATCACACACTTATTCAAACATCCAGTCGGAACGTGTTTTTTATAAACAGGGGAGGCTCAAACATCTGCATCAAAGGACGCTGCTTTATTGCCATTGGAAGGTAAGATTTATTTTAAATATTATTCTGTTGCTTTTTGATTGGATTTCTAATGAAATGACATATTAACCTTCCAAAAACATATCATACATGTTTCTTTTTTTTAAATAAACTGTACAAAAAGGCAGACGGGCCGCGTGGTGTTAAGCGATCACCATCGCCTACACGGGGAACCCAAGGGGAGCCGCCCGAGCATTGCCGGCTTTGGAGGAAAGCCTTTTTTACAGCTTTCCTGAAGAACCCCTTGTCACAGGTCACTGGAAATGCCTCAGCTGGAAGGTTGTCCCATAACTTACACGTTCGTGGTAAAAATGAGCGTGCAAAGCGGACTCTGGTGGACCACCACGAGTCCAGATGGTGTCGGTGGAACTTTAACCTTCTTCTGGTGGTATATTTATGAAATGGTGACGTAGGCATCATTTTGAAAAGTTCCTCGGTGCACTCACCATATTAAAGTCGGTAGAACACGCAGAGCGAGCCTATGTCTCTTCGCAAGCTTAGCGGTTCTAGCCTGTCAGTCAATGTTAGGTCGTTGACGATTCGGACTGCGCGCTTTTGAACGGAGTCAAATGGGTGTAGCTGGTATTTGGAGCAGTACTCCATGTTTAACTGGGTATTGATTTTTTTAAACCCGTTTTAATTTCTCTCTGCTGGGTACCTGTCTCGTCTTGGAGTCGAGGATTTATGTAGTCACCACGTTGGTCAAGTGCGAATTGGTAGAGAAATTATGTCTTTGAAATTTGTTTAAATTTTAAATTTTTAGCAATCCTTAGGCATGCACGCTAATAAAAAAACATTGTAATGAAATAGGATGTTTTCCCTCATCGTGAAGCAGTACACGCTAGGGTTAAATTGGTACTGGACAGTACTGGTTTTCTGATTTTTCAATATCAACATACGGGCCTTTGTACGTTCATTAAAAATAATCGAAAATAAAGTGAATCCCGTAATTGAAGACATTTTCCGATATAAGAATAACTCATTGTGCGTTTGAAGTGTTTAAAAAATCACCATTAAAAAGTAAAACCAATAACAAGTAAAAACAAGACAGTATTGCAAACAACATTGTATTTTCTTTTAGTAGTTCCTTGTTTGGTAGGTAGCAATGTTCAGCTTTTGCGAAAATACCTAATGTTATTTTTTATAACTAGCGACCGCCCGCCACTTCTTTCGCGTGGTCTTTAGTTGTAGATTTTTTCTAAAATAAAAGCCTAAGTTACTCTTCATTACATCAGCAACCTGCCAGTGAAAGTCCCGTCAAAATCGGTCCAGCCGTTTCAGAGATTACCCGGATCAAACACAGAGACATACCGACAGACAAAAGTTACACACACCCAAAATGCCACTAGTGGCTCACGAAGTGTTCATCCAGTAGTGGCAGAGGCGTCCTGCCTCTGAATAAGGTAAGATAAGGTAACAACGTTTGTTGTTGTGATACAGTCCATGGACAACAGTGGCGATTTAACACCACGTTGCCTGTACGAGTACGTTACTTTCCTACGTTGTGGAGAAAAATGTTTAATACTTGGGCTGCAACCCTTTTTGCGTCCCACTGCTGGGCACGGGTCTCTCCCCATTAATGGGGAGGCCTGGAGCTTACTCCACCACGCTGCTCCAATGCGGGTTGGTGGAGGGAGATGCGGGTTAGTGGCCAACCCGCTGTCGGATGTTTTCAAACCGCCCATAAGGCCTCCGACAAGGTTTAACGACTGTTACACAACAACCGGGACCGACGGCTTAACGTGCCCTCCGAAGCACGGAAACGCGCATGAAATTTTTTGCCACTAGCGGTCACCCATCTCACACCCGACCGCGCCCGTTTGGCTTAGTTGCATAAACGGGCGCGGTTTAATACTTAGTTAGTTTAATACTTAAAGTGACTTATCTTTAAGGTTGTGCACCATCCAGACAAGCACTGTTCTAATGGCACCACAGTGCAACAATACCGCTACAAATCACGCGCTCTCGACGGATCCTATCATCATCTCTTATTTATAGCGCTGAGGTGCACCATCGTGTGCAAATAAAACCCATTGATAGCCGGTGACAGGTAGATGTACAGGTCGGCTGCATAGTGCTGAGTTACGGGTAGAATTATCCTGACTTTGAGGAGTAATAGTTTGGTCTTGTTTGTCACTGGAAATAGCAATGAATATAGAATATTAACATCTATCTTCCGGTATCAGAAAAACTACGATTAGTCTCTTAAGTTGCAGTGCAAGACGACTTCACGCAATACTCAAGCTCGTTTGTAGATGTGAGGAGATTTTTATGGGTTCCAGCCACCCATGAACACCACTTGGCCAATATGCAAAGACAAAGACTTTTATTTGCTCAAATATGGGTGTTTACAAAGTTGTTTAAATATATATTTTTCTCGCCATATTTACCTTCTAGAAGTACGCAAATACTATAATGATAAAAATAAAAATATAAAAGAGAAAAACTTAATTATAACACAATTATAAAATGTACATTAACATCAATTTTTTATTGTTTTATTTGCATGAGAAATGATAAAATTTAAGAACCAAGATATCCTGAAAAAGGTGTCTTAGGGCCTCTTTCACCACCTTCAAGTAAAGTGACAAGTAAGCTAATTGTCGGTTAAAGTAACCTGTAACTTTAATTTCAATTTCACGATGTTCGAGTAGCACTAATCATATGATAAACTGTCCTGTACTCATAGCTTTTACTTGCCAAGTAACTTTACTTGGGACGTAACTAATCAACACTTTACTTGGAGATGGTGAACAAGGCCCTTAGAGTATCAATATCAAAACTAAAGTAATGTTATCTTACTTTCTCGAAGTGAATAAATTTTATATGAAATGAAATGAAATAGTTTATTAACATCCTGGGTAATAATATACACTTGATGTTTGTCATTGTTGTACGGCCATCGGCTGACCATCATCCGCTTAGTAATAAATCTCTGAGAGCACTTTTATATGTTCATTTTAAGTAGTACGAAAGTCAATTTTATTCCAATTTTATCTTTTAAAAATAATCTGATTCTACATATTTATACACTGTATTTTAAGCTGTCGGTCCCAGTTGTAATCGATAGATGTTAGTCGTTAAACTATGTCGGAAGCCTTATAGGCTGTTTGAAAAGTCTCGACGGCGGGTTCTAACATGCTTTGGAGCATGGTGGAGTTAGCTCCAGGTCTCCCCAAATACGATATAATGGAACTCTTTCCATTACACCCGTCTTAGCAGTAGAGTGCAAAATGGTTGCAGTTATGAACGCTTCACACTCATAGCCCCACGGTAGGGTATGTATACCATGTGTCGTGGGTACCCTGGACACATACAAAGACAGAAACACAAACACCCAGACCGAGAACAGATATTTAAACTCGTCATTCAAATATCTGTTTCGCCGGGAATCGAACCCGGGACCGCTCGATTGGCAGTCCGGTATGGTAACCATTGCGCCACGCAGGTCGTCTAATACATACATACAGATAACTAAATAGTTACTACGTAAGTAATATAATATTTAATAAAGACAGAATACAAAAAAATAACAAAAGTATTAATATTTGTGACAATTAATAAAAAGCTTACGATTCACATACGAAAAACACGACGTATAACAATTGAGCGGCACACGCTCATTAAAACACACATTCACCTCCGCAGTAATCCCTCGCGCAAACGTAATAACTGATAAAAAATAAAATCGAAAAATCCCAACATAATATAAATGACCGTTACGCCGGTGGCGCCCTCTCTTAATTCAAAAGCATTTATTTGCTGAGCCGAATAAAATAAATAGAACCAAGGTATAGGTGGGTTAAAATTAAAAGTTGAAGTGGAACAATAGTTAGGGGTAGCATCCCCTGTGGCCGCGGGCGTCAAGGGTGCACGTGGGGGCGATCGAGAAGAATCGTTCAATTTTTGAATTGTTAATCGTATGAGGTGAGTAGAGAAGGGAATTTAGTTCTCAGGGTGGGAAAGGATTGTAAAAATGATTGCAGTAGGTAGGTATTGTTGTACATATTTAAAATATAAAAATTACCTCTAAGTTGTATAGATAGTATAGTGAAGATACATCTAGACAAATTAATTAATTAATTTATTTATTTTTCATTGATTAGAACGGATTGCTCCAGTTACACTAATCAGTTAATTTAATTACATTTAAATCATAAGGAAGAACTACAACACAAAAAAATTTGTTTGATTATATCAATAGGCATAAAAACAAAACAGATCTAAACATAAGATTATGTCGCCGTGCGCAAATTTGGAATCAACTACGTACTAATAATGATTATTACAATTTAAAATAATTACAAAGAAATGTCAAACAAATAATACAATTAAAACAAATGTCGATTTTTTTTTATTTAATTATGTTATTTATTTTTGAAAGGAAAAGTAATATGATAAAAATGGGCAAAAATTAATTTGGTATGTCTTTATGTTACCGCCAACTTGTGTAGGATGATGTAGGAATATTTTTTATATTTGTAAGAAGAAATTTATTTTAATTTAAGCGTGACAAATAAAACCAGTTAGAAGATGATCTGTTTAACTTAGTAAGCACTAGGCCTAGGTGCTCTGCGAAGTGTATTGAATACAATTCCCAAATTAGTAAAGGAACAACGCAATAAATTTTTGCTGGTCTGGGCTTTTTATTTCCTTGTCTTTGTGTTCTACGGTACCACAAAAAAATTAAAACTCTAATAATATGGTATTATTCGTTTTATCACTATTTCCCTGTTCGCTTTTTTAAAGCGCTATATCTTACATTTCCTTGTGTCGGTATTGTATTATGTATAAAGGGTTATATATAAAGGGTTTAGGTACTTTTTAGAATTTATAAACAGATAGTTAATAATTTATGAACTAAGCGAATATATTTCAATTCTGTTGCCAATACACCGTCATGGCACGGTCTGGTGCAGAAGCGCGCCAAATCTAGTTAGCGCCAGGTATTCAATACCGGATTACGCGGGGCAAGGGCGGTAGCGGCGTTCCGATGGGTATTACAATAGCTGATATGGCTGAGCGATAAAATGTGAGATATGCATCATTTATCTCGGAAATTGCAACTATATGCCGTTTAATTTTTTGTTAGAAGTATAATGGGTACAGGTTAAAATAAAAGTAGGTAGTATTATGGTATAAGGTATTGACTTTTATTAAATTCAAATAATTAATACATTTATGAACACATTTAAATATTTTTTTTCAACCTTTTTTTATGTTCCACTGCTGGGCACAGGTCTCCTTTCGTAAGTGAGAGAGATTCAGGCCATAGTCCATCACGCTGGCCAATTACGGATTGGTGGACGTCATGCTTTCGAGAAATTATGAATTTCTATTAGCCATGCACGGCGATGGAGAACATCGAAATTAATTAAATGTCACCATAGTTTCCATCACTGTGGAGTAGCGATAAATGAAATTTGTTTATCAGAGGTGCGCGCCGAGGATTTTAACCCAGGATCGTTCGCGTCGAAGACCGAGGTTTCTTATCACTTGACTATCGCTGCTCCTTACATAAAACACAAAATTATTATTGGTACCCATTTGGTACCAATTTTTTTTCATAATTTATCTAATAAATAAATTCTTTTACGTGTTTAACTCAGGTCTACCCAAGATATTAAGTACCTATGTAGTGATTTGTAATAAATTACACATTTTTAACTAACCAAAAGATTGTTATAGTATTGCTTACTTTTAAATACTTTTAATTAAAAAAATATAATAATAATAATAATGATAATCGTTTATTGCCTTATACATAAGATTACAAAGGTATAAGCATCACAAACATAAGTAGTAAGGCAAAAGGATGTGACTCAGCTCATGCTGCAACAGGATCGAGCGAGATCCTGCGCAGCGCTGTTTTTCAGTCACACCCAATATAAGAAAAACGATTACCAATCAGTACCTATCTAAAGGAAAACGATAACTTTCTTTTCATTTCTTCCTATTTTCGTAAGACTGAATATTTCCACATTTCTTTCTTTGACAATATCTATATAAAAAATTGCGATTCCAACAAGTTTCAGATACGAACCACGCTGCTTCCGCTACTCGCCGCTTGGCGCGCCACCGTCGCCGCCCACGCTCAGTCCGACTCAATGAACGTATTTCATTGGCTCGCGGCCATCAAGGTATGTTTTCACTTTACGCCTCAACTATACAGTAGGTTTACGACCGTCTCCGAGAATCGGTTTATGATTTGAATTTATATCTCCTTTACAAACTACGTTGTACCAAAATGATTATAATTTTAACGACTGCTCGCTATCCACCTGGGTGTGTTAGGATGTTAGTAATGGCAGGATGGATTTGGCAACTGTTTCGCGGTAAACTTTGTAGTATAGACGTATTTTTTTTCTTATGAAAAAGCATCAATAGAGCATAATGTGTTTAGTAGTTCGCAGTAGCAAATTGACATCATACAATAAATAATTTGCTCTTTTCTTTCATTAAAAAACCGAAACATGATAATATAATGTAAGAGCCTCGTTCACCATCTCCAAGTAAAGTGTTGATTAGTTACGTCCCAAGTAAAGTTAATTGGCAAGTAAAAGCTATGAGTACGGGTCAGTTTATCATATTATGATTATAGTACTCGAAATTGAAATTGAAATTACGGGTTACTTTAACTGACAATAAGCGTACTTGTCACTTTACTTTAAGGTGGTGAAAGAGGCCCTAAGCATAAAATACTTAATTTACTTCTTATTTTAGTAGGAAAATGATAAAATTTGTTGAAATTACTTACAATGATGACAAGTTTTTTTTGAAAATGCGATGCTATTTCAGACATTCTTACCCGAGATTTGGAGCCCGATAAGATGGATGCTGACTGAGCTGGACTGACAAACTGCATAATTGCTGAATTTTAAAAGCTTGCACTGTAATCCCTTAAAAAACAACGCTTCATTCTCATAACCTTATTGGTTGGTACCAGTCCATGAACATACACATACTAGGCCATCCATAATAATCCATAAACATAGTGTCTCATGCGATCAGCTGTCACGTGTGCCCATTATGGACCCATAGTCATACTGTCATTTCAAATATACTTACATGTACATTTAAAAAAAATGTGCTGCTGGGAGTTTTTTCCGCCGTCTTTTTTCTCTCAGCTCACCATTTAGCGCAATGACAGGGAAAAAATTACATTCATTAAGCGAATATCTTGTATTCCTAATATGAAATTAATATTTTTCACTTTTGATACAATCTCAAGTGAGCCTGTGTCTTTCCTGAGATCGTATGCAGTTTTGCTTGTAAGTGTGGCTGAAAACCGCACTTTGCTACCAAAATACAATTCTGTAATGTTTAATTTAAAAGTTCGTATCTTGCATGTTTTTTTCAGTGATTAATATTTTTTTTTGTTAAAAATTATAGGTAATAAAAATGAGTCAACTTATCTAGTCACGCCTAAAACAGATACTGCGATGGTAGTTACTTTGTTATTTGATGATTCCATAATTGGAAACAACTTTAAAAACATTTTATCACTGTAGTTACCTGATTTACTAATAATACAACAGAAAATTAAAGAATAATTTTATCCATTCTACCCCAATTTGCCCTAATAATATTTTCATAGGTCCTCCACCAACCCGCATTGGAGCAGCGTGGTCCACCACACGTGGTAAGCTCCAGGCCTCCTCAATAATGGGGAGAGACCCGTGCACAGCAGTGGGACGCAAAAAAAAGGGTTGAACCAATATTTTCATAGACAGTAATATCAATAACTGAATTTAATCACACTCCGATTTTACCTTCCCAAAGTTTTTGCATTAATTCATATTAGGTACTTTCGACGGCAGATGTTTTAATAACGTACAACAAACAACTCAATTTAAACAATCAACATATTCTAATCTCACCTTCAACTCTTTCGTAATAAGACTGAAAATTGTTTGCGGTATTATTCTTACAGTACACTGCAAAATGTTCTACAATATACACCGCTCGCAAAATGTACAAGCAAATATCGACTTTCATGCATGGTAATCTGACCCTAACTTTGAACGCAATAAGGTGTGACTTCCCTTGTATGAGATATGTCAAGGAGTGTTAGGTAAGGCAAGCATACTTTCTTAAGAACATCTCTGTCATTTGACACAGATAATCAATTAATACAGCCAGTCGCGGTAATTAGTCGCCAGTCGCACCTCGCTGGTTATGATTAAGATGAATCTGTGGGACGGGACTATGCAACATCCTGTCAGTTCCAGGACTAGACGTACAGTTACACTGTATCACTAGAATGATGACTATGAGATTAAAATCTCAATAGTTGATTGATTGTGATGATCTCTTCACGTAGATGCACCTTCAAGAGGTCCTAAGGTAGATTTTCAAAGCGGAAAAATCTGAATGGTGAATGTAGAATTGTACAATGAATTGAATAATTTTGGTCATTCTTATGAGGACGCGCAAGAGCCTAGTTGCTTAGGTTATTATTGTTGACGCCTACCTCATAAGGACTAACCGCGACGTCCGCGACAGACCTACCTCGTCTAGGTCCGAAATTAGACTGAGTTCTCCAAAAATGTATCATGAGTTATTTCAGTATCAAAACATCATAGAAGAATTATCCTGATCGATGTTTATTTCTTTGTCTTTATATTTGTCATTTCACCCACGACACGGGGCTCATTCCTGTAGCCTGTAGGGCTATTAATAATTAAATATGAAGTGTAAACCTTATTAATTTATTTGCTTTATAAATCAATTCTGTTAATTAAGCAGAAAACCGTTAAAGAAGTCAGATTCAAATGTGTACTGTACGAAAACCAAGCATACGGAGCAGCAGGTCTTTCTCTATAGGACCTGCATCTCTTGAAAGATATTTCGCAGCACTGATTCTTGTGTGAACATTTTCTCGATAACTATACTTTATCGGATGTTTAGGTTTGATGTATATCAATAGTGAACTTCCGCAGGCGAAAAAATAAAGGTACTGCACTTATTTTTAAACTGTAGAAGATTATCAATAAAAGTTTAAGCCTTTATAAGTATAAAGTTACGTGTTGAAGCACATAATAACTATATACCTACTAGTTATTACTTGAAGATATCAAGAAAAGTAAACAAAACTGTTACATTCTGATAAGATTAAGTCGTAATAAAGACATTATTTGGTTAACCCTTCTTGGGATTGATACAATCCGACAGATTTTACAGAAGGCACACGAACAGGACCATAATTTAGAATTAACAATCAAAATCATCACAAACCTTATTGATAGGTAAACGATTTGCTTTTATATGTAACCGATAAAAAAAATATATATCAAGCGAAATCAGCTGAGTCGATTGTATATTTTGAAGAGCATTAAACCTTGAGTAATTATTTTTAATGATACTATTTAATAAGATATAATATTATGCCATTTGAAGCACGTGAAACATACATAGTGAGTAATAAAAATGTTCACTAACATAGCTATGTACTCGTAACAACAACCTAGAATTGAAGATAAAACTTTTGTAAGGCGTAAAATACGCAAATTTACCGATGTATAAACACGTGTACATGTTAAAGATAAACAAGTAGATGTATGTGTATAATCTCATATTGTTATCTTCCGAATGACGTCGTCTGAGGGAATGAAGTGAAAATCTTACAAAGGGAACTTGTTTACCTCTAATTAATATCCGTAGGTAAGAACAGGGGAGCCGTGGAGACGATTTTGAGTTTTAGTTTTTTTTTTTATTCAACAGCATACGAGCATGTAGGCTAGACTTTGTTTAGAGTGAGTATTCAGTGTAGTCTATGGACATACTAGCTTTCGTCTTGCGGCTCCACTTGCGTGTTTTACACATTTTTCCGTCATAATTTCCTCGGTTAAATAGCAGCCTATGTCACTCTTCAACCCAACTAATTATATCTGTTCAAAAATTAGCTCAATCTATCTAGTTAAGTACCATTGTGACAGGATAGTTTTGATTTTTAACACAACTATCTTGTCAGAAGAAGTTGACAGGTTATTCTCAATTTTTTATTGAAGTTACCCTTTTGCGTGTATAGGCTTAATTTTTTTAAATGTTGCCACCCCAATTACAGGTGCAAACAACATGCAAATATTATACCAGTTGACAAAATCATTATCTTAACACAACATTACAAATTAATTAAAAATTCATTAAACAATAACATTAAATTATTACCAATATTTCATTGGTAACTATAATTAAATTACAATTAAAAAGAGTACTTTACTTTCTAACCGTATTTAAGCAAAATAAATAAAACTAATGTTAGCTCGTAGGTACACAGGCTACAACTTCTTGTTTTTAGATCTGAAAGATGTATTTTAAGGACACATTAGCCAAGAAAGGGCAAACTTCATTTTAAATTTAAGGAACATTTAAATGCCGACCAACACGTTGATTCAAGTGTTTCTTTACTCTGATGAACAGAAGTTATATTGTGTATAAAGAAATTTAATTTGCATAAAATTTGATAGAGCAAACGTAGATAATTTAAAAAAAAACACCTAGATCGATTACGTAAGTATAATAAAAATAAAAAATTTAACCCTATCATCCTACTCTACGGGTTTCGTATCCGACAAGACGTAGAGAATGACATCAAGCCATTAGCGGCGAGCAGTCAGCGCCCTTGGATATTCGTACTCGTAGCTATCTCTGCGCTGACGCGGATGTGACAGGAAATGTTCACCTAGCTAGAGCATTTCAACGCGGTTTTTAGAGTTCCTTACCCAAAGGGTACAAACGAAACCCTTATACTAAAACGTCCGTCAGTTTGTCTGTCACCAAGCTGTATCGTAAACCGTGATATGATGGGTTCGGTACCGTAATAGAAATGGTACAGAACCAAACCTGTTTGTTTGGTAAACAGGAAAATAGATGGTTGAAAATGTTATCAGTTGAGTGGAAGATGATGAACGGTGACCTTTAAACAAGCGATTCTTGTATAAAAATATCTGAATCTCGAAAATGGCTCCAAATATTATCATGAAATTTAGTATGCAGGGAGTTTTGGGGGCGTAAATCGATCTAGCTAGGAATCATTTTTAGAAAATGTCGTTTTATCTGTTGTATTCAACCACACTTTTATAATTTAATTTTTTACGAAAAATTAATGCAGATATCATACGATTCAAGTAAATCGGTGGTAACTGGTACCTTATATAATTGAAATAATATGCAGCCTCAATTAGATTTTTTTTTTTATATGTAAACCGAACAAAAAGGCAGACGGGCCGCGTGGTGTTAAGCGATCACCGTCGCCTATGGACACGGGCAACCCCAGGGGAGCCACCCGAGCATTGCCGGCTTTGGAGGAGAGCTCTTTTTACAGCTTTCTTGAAGAACCCCATGTTATAGTCCACTGGGAATGCCTCAGCTGGAAGGTTGTCCCATAACCTGCACGTCCGTGGTAAAAAGGAGCGTGCAAAGCGGACTGTGGAGGACCGCCACGAGTCCAGATGGTGCCGGTGGAACTTTAACCTTCGTCTGGTGGTATAATCATGAAATGGTGATGTAGGCATCAATTTGAAGAGTTCCTCGGAGCACTCACCGTAGTAAAGTCGGTAGAACACGCAGAGCGAGCCTATGTCTCTTCGCAAGCTGAGCGGTTCTAGCCTGTCAGTCAATCTTGGGTCGTTGACGATTCGGACTGCGCGCTTTTCAACGGAGTCAAATGGGTGTAGCTGGTATTTTGGTGCTCCTGCCCAGAGATGAGAGCAGTACTCCATGTGGGGTCTGACCTGTGCCTTGTACAGCGTCAGGAGTTGCCCCGCAGTGAAGTACTGCCTCGCCCTATTGAGGACACCAAGTTTTTTGGACGCCAATTTGGCTTTGTGCTCCAAATGACTCCGGTACTGCACTTTACTCGTAATGTCAACTCCCAAGATACCAACACTTTCACCGACGGTGAGCGCGGTACCCTGGAACTTGGGCGCTATAACAAATGGTTTTTTTTAGCGGTAAACGCGCAAACTTGTGTCTTCGTGAGGTTAAACTCGACAAGGTTAAGTTGACCCCATTCCGAGACCCGTTCCAGAGAGTTCTCGACTTCAGACACAAGTTTGATTCTGCTTTCCTCCACTTGTGACCGAGAGGCATTGGCTCGACAGGTGTATAGTGTGTCCACCGTACTATCATCTGCATAGCAATGTATACTGCGTGATTGTTGCAGCATGTCATTGATATGCAGAATGAATAGTGTAGGAGACAGTACTGAGCCTTGGGGAACACCGGCGTTAATGGGCTTTATATCTGAGCAGCATCCGTCAACAACGACCTTAATCTGCCGCTCAGATAGAAAGTTTGCTACCCAGTTGCATAGAGCCTCAGGGGAAGACCGTAAGATGGAAGCTTCGCGAGAAGGGCCCTGTGCCAGACCCGGTCAAAGGCCTTTGCAATATCCAGGCTGACTGCCAGAGAGATTCATAATAATTTACTACCTGCCTGCTGCTATTATATTTCTGATTAATTGTAGGTGGTCACAATTATGAATATTTAAAATACAAATAAATATTTAATTTAGATTATCATTAGAATTGCTTGGTGTCTCTCTATTGTGTTTGCCCTTCGTGAGTTCAGGATGCGTTAATCAACCCTTCGTAATAAGAGTGGTTTCAATGGAATGATTTAGTGAATATTTTACTTGTTTTTTAATAAAGTTAATAATACTTTAAGGCTTAGAATAATTACAATTACATTATAGAAACCAAGTTGGCGCGCCCAAATTGAAGCATGTTGATTTGTGCCATTAATGGCACCAAACGCCGCCGGGCCGCTCCGTAAGACCTAAGGTTAAATTTTATCACAACACTTTTTTAAAACAAAACAAGCCTAATAAAATAACTTTTCACAGTGTTTTCAATATTTTGTAGTATATTATAGTTAATTTGGTTAAAATAAAAAATATTTTGTTTGTCAGATGTAACAGCTGTAGGAATCTATTTAGTGCTTCAATTTTGACAGCGCGCTTGTATGAAGACACTCATTCTATACGTATTTATTCTGAGCTTGAAGGTTATTTTATTGTAACATTTAGCGCAAATGGGCACCTAGAGCCTGCTACCGTACCGTACTGTATCGTTAAAACTGGCACTATTATGTTTTCAGCTAAAAGTACAGGTCTCAGTTTTGCCTACACACGATACGATTAATGCAATTTAACTGTGCAGATAAAACGGATCTGTCTGTAGCCGACATAAAAGCGATGACCGGCAAAAATTACATTCGTTAAGTCATTTGTATTCCTAAATTGAAATTAATATTTTCCTTTCTTTCTTTTTGTTTCTAGTAAAAAGTCTTAATCCTTTTTCCAAGCTTTGATTTCATGTCTTGTAAATAATTTCTATCTTTCGCGACTCCCTGAGCCCTCTATTATTAAATTGTCATCCAATATAAGGCTCTACTCAGGTTGGGTTAATCAACCCCAAGTAATGAGGGTGTCTTGAAGGGCGGAATCAATTAATGAATATTTTACTCCAACGGGATCTTAATAAACGATTCGTGTCGGATTTTTGGGGATCTCCCGGATTTCCGGCGTGATTTATCGGTTCCTGTAAGGTGGAGTGATTGATTCAAAATTATTTGATGAGGTTTCGCTAAGGTGTTGTTGAAATTAAACTAAGATTGGAAATGTTTTTGTTTGTCGTTAAGGAGTTAGCTATAATTATTTTCTGTATTATGCATTAAACATTTAAAAATATTTTCTCAATAAATATAGAGGAGTATCAATTTATAGTCTTTTATATTTTTTTCAACATTTTAATGTTTAATAAAATCTATAATCCCTACTACTATTATAAATGCGAAATTAACTCCGACTGTCTATCTGCTACGCTTTCACGCTTAAAGTACTGATCCAATTTTAATGAAATTTGGAACACAGGTAGAGTGGACCTTGGGAAAGGACATAGGATGGTTTTTATCTTACGGGAATCTATAAAACGGGTCACGTGGGCGAAGCCGCTGGCGGAAGTCTAGTGTTCTATAAAAATAACATGAATGGTTCTCGTACAGCACATAATCTAAATTATGATTTGATGATTTGACTTTGTTTTTACTTAGATAAATGTACCCAATTCGTATTCTGAGGCATTAATTTCTTCCATCTGTATTCTCAAGTTCTAAAATTTTCCTTCAACACGGGATAAGTAATAAAATAGGAATCCACTGTAAAAAAATAGACATGACATAATTCAAGTATGAAAATTAAACAATTCGGTTTGAATTAAAAGCACTTATTTGATATTTTCTTAAGAAATACAACCTTGTTAAAAGCAGATAATTCTACAAAACTTTAATGAAGCAATTTTGCAGTATAGTATCCTAAAAATATTTTCCAAGCGTCCGTTTTCCACCGTATTTTCATAAAATTGTTCATTAACACTACTATAAACATTTTTCTTTTCTCCTCTAAATCAAGAAATGAGTTGAACCGATGGCAACATTTCACGATTCAGTTGAGATTCTGTGACTCGTTTGAAATTGGACCTTATTGCTTTTCTTTTAGGTTCACTGGTTCCCGGAGGGATGGTAAAGTTAAAGTGGTAGATGTAGCTTCAAGAAATAAATTACAATGTCAAAGAGAAGTCACCTGAGAGATCTCTATTTTATGAGGTTCTTTTTAAACGTGAAACCCGTGTTATATGACGAGGTATAAAATATTGGAAGCTGTCGTAAGAAGATCACTAGAAACGAAAGATTTTTAAAGTTTTATTATAGTTTTGTTTGCTATTAATATGGTCGAAAGAGAGATGCGGCTGTAATATTTTTATGCTGGTAATTTAATTTTCTTGTTGTTTTTTTAGAGTTATTCGAAGTTTATTTAATAAGGTGAACTATAACGTAAGAGCTTTATAATCTTATTCGTCACATTTAACTTTTTATTCAAGATAGACAGTTCATTTTTAGGGTTCCGTACCTCGAAAGGAAGAAACGGAACCCTTATAGGATTACTTTGTTGTTCGTCCGTCTGTCTATCTGTCTATCAAGACCCGTCTTCTCAGGAACGCGTGAAGGTATCAAACTGGAATTTATATCAAATATTTAGGTCTATTGTCCCTTGGAGCTGTGAAAAAATGAAACTTCAAAGCCAGCAATCAAAAGATACATCCGCTTATGCCGCAAATTTCCGCAAATTTCCGCAAATTTCTTTGGCAGTCCGGCATGGTAACCATTGTGCCTCATGGGTCGTCATTACATGGTTCGACTGTGGAAGAAATACTGCTGCATCAATGCAATGTAATGTCAGATAAATAATTAAAAGAAATTACATTTATTTTTTTAACTTCAATGTCAAATGTTTTATTATTAAATGTCAGATAAATAATAAAAAATAATTATATTTTATTAAATGTCAATTCCGTGCTTCGGAGGGCGACAGATAACAGTTGAAAACATCCGACAGCGAGTTGGCCACTAACCCGCATCTCCACCAACCCGCATTGGAGCAGCGTGGTGGAGAAAGCTCCAGGCCTCCAATAATAAGGAGAGACCTGTGCCCAGCAGTGGAACGCAAAAACACGCCAAGTGTCAATATAATGTTATAATGTTTAAAACGTAATATATATTTACGTGTAATGTCCTAAAATAAATAAATTAAAACAATTCTTTTATAAGTATTTATTGTAGTTTGTCACCTCTGATTCCCGGGATTCCTCGGCAGACTTTGTTAATTAAAAGTAGTTTGAGTAATTCGGTAAATTTACAATAATCCGTCTCGTTTTTTGCAATTTTTGCAATCTTGTAATTTATTGTATATTCTTATAGACATGGCATACGCATTCGAGGAATAAAGTTTAGTTCGTGAGGTAGGTAAGTCTCTGTGGATGTTTTCGAACAAGTTTTTACATAATCTATATCTAATTATATATTAATTATATATAAAAAGTAAAGGGTTTCCTTTGTACGTAAAGACACAGTTTTCACTATTATTATTAACTCCAATCAACTTCCCGTTGGGGTGGTAAATACCCCTTAATACGTAGATGATAGTAAGGGAGTTTGATCGCGGTAGGTGGAAGTGGGAGGAAAAATCTAAAAAAAAAAATATCTGTACTTTTCTAACCAATAGGGACTTCTGGGTGGATCTTAAAATTTCTGGGATGATCTAGCAAACTATTTTAATTTTATTGAGAACGTTCGATAAAGTTCCAGAAACTTCTCGAATCATTTGGATTTTTTTAAAAAAATTTAATTAATTGAGAATATTCGAGAAAGCTTCTCAAATGATCTGGATTTTTTTAAATAATTGTAATCTTTTTTCGAATGATCTGGAGATTTTTAAAATAATTGCAAACTGTTTTAATTAATTGAGAATGTTTGAAAAACTTCCAGAAACTTCTCAAATAATCTGGAAAATCCTACTTATATTATAAACGCAAAAGTTTGTAAGTATGGATGTTTGTTTCTCTTTCACGTAAAAACTACTGAATGTATTTAAATGATACTTTACAATAATATAGCTTATATATTAGAATAACACATAGGCGTTCGTAATGTATGATGGTAATGTTTATCTTAAATAGTTCTACAAAAAAGCCGGTCCACGGCACTTCAGAAGGGACTCCACTTTATCCTAATGATACTCTCTAACGCGGGTGAAACCGCGGGGCACAGCTAGTATTATGTATATTTATGTAAAAGACCAGAAGAAACTATGATTTATTTTAATTTACATTATTATCTGTTGCTGTTATAGGCTTCTTCTATCTTCTTTATATAGTGAGTTAAATTAGTCAGGAATGATTAGGATTTCTTTTGTCAAGCTATTTCAAATATATTTCAGTCACACAGTAAGAAGCTAAATAAAGTGGATTTTCTTAAAGAGTGTAGTTCAAATGATAAATACTTTAAAGTATTTCTTTAAGTGAGAAGTTTAAGCTGTTTTAATGAACAATCTGCGGGCGCGGTTTGACGGTAATCTTTACAAATGGCGCTCGTTCTCTCTGAAAAGGTTATACACTATCCGTGTAACTTTGTAGTTGGAATCAGTGGCGGATTTAGAAATTTGCCGCCAGTAGGCTATTCAATTTATGCACCCCTCATTACCTCCCTACTGACCTCTGAAATTCGATTCCCTAAAAAAAACTAGTAAGCTTTAACAAGTTCAAATTGAAATTGTTTTTACGCAGTCAGGTTGTCCTTTAATTTTGTGAAACAATAACTTTTTGGCCTAAATTTGCCGCCCCCAAAATCTGCCGCCCTCGGCTCCAGCCTACTCAGCCTTTTGGTAAATCCAGCACTTGTTGGAATATAGTAATTCATTGGTTATTGGGTTATTCACCTATCAACCCGCATATGAACAGTGTGGTGTATCTCTCTCTCTCTCTCTCTTTAGCCCTTATTAGTCCACTGCTGGACATAGGACTCTCCCAAGGCGCGCCATTGACCAAGGCCACCACGGCATGGTGTATAATAGTTATATTTGCTAACTGATTTACTAGGTTTTCCCGATTTTTTTTAGTGAATCGAACATACATAATCTTAAACAGATTTCATGTTACTGTCAAAAAAAAAACAAATAATGTCATATGAACTGTACTGTTATTCTGACTGTGTCAAAGTACGAACGACACGGTACGAAATGCAAACGTATGACAGGTAGGAACAATTTATATGGGAGAACTACTTATAAAAAATAATTAAAAAGAACATTTTCCATTGGACCAAATTGTGAATCTAAACCATTCTCAAATCTTCTTGAACACACACAAAAAATTTGTTATCAGTTCATAATCCGTTTCAAAACAAAATTGAGTCAACAACCTTATTGTGGCATTCTATCGCAGAAATCGTATGCGCGAAAAGTGCATAAGGTTCTTATAAGTTTGGGTGGAACCCGCGGTGTGCTTTGATAACTATTGAGATTGTAATGTTAGAATGAATCTTACCTAATGTACTGTTTAAGATATATTTTTGCAAGCGTAAATTACAGAGAATGTACAATGTTCTTTTAAATTGTACATAGGTACATACCTACGCACTTTTCTTCAATAGACCACTCTGTAGAAGAAAGTGGTACGCATTTGTTAAATTGGTTGTAAGTACGTAGTGGCTATAATTTTTATGGTCCAGTACTATGACTCAGTCCCATAATGGGAAAGATTTAGACTCTAGAGCGTAAAAAGAGTCCAATGTGGGTTGGTAGAGATGCAAGCTAGCGGTTGCTGTCGGATGTTTGCAAAGCGCCCATAAGAGTTAACGACTGGTATATTGATATCAGACGTTATTGACTTATATATTGACTTAACGACAACCTATCAATAGACAAGAAGCACGGAAACGTGCATTAAATTTGCCACTAGCGACCCTCCATCTTTACCCAAACGCTTGTGTTTTACTTATGGTCAGGGTATCGATTCCACTGCCTACAGCGTTGAATAGAGCTACGGTATCCCCTGCCTGATCGTAAGAGGCGACTAAAAGGGGGCTTCCGGGGTTGCGGGCGGTAAGAGTGGGAGCTCGATCTGTCCAGCCAGCAGCCCCGGAGAGGACGGCGGTGTGTGCGTGGCCGCATGCTGCCATACTCATCGGAAGGTGCAGGAGAGCACATCTGCATGGGCTCATTCTGTGCGTCCCGCGCGTGGAGGATACCGGTGCGTTCCACTGGAAATCCCGATATCCTCCCTAGAGACAGGCCACCGAGGGGGTTTTAGTGCGGTCAAATCCCAAATAACCCGGTATCCTGTCCGGTGCCGGGTACCTTTTGAAGGTTTCACCCCGATGCAAAAAAAGGCAAATATTCTACCTATTTAATTCCTAAAACAGGCTCTCCTTCAGAGCCGGAAATGTTCAGCTGATTCTCCTGTAGCTGCCCGTGTCCACGGATGATAATAATCGCTTAACATCACGCCACCCGTATGCCTTTTTGTCCGGTTCATATAAAAATCAGTGACGTAAAAGTAGTTTAAAAAACGAAGTATTGCCCTTTATCAACTATTACATTGCACGTTAAGTCTACATCACTAAGGCTAATGGTAGATTATGACCGCACCTAATTACATATTATTTTTCGTCAAATTGACCACAATACATTTTTCAACAAAAGCCAAACATCGTTTTACAGTTTTAAAGCACGATCTAAGTGCCTGAATAGCCTCCCTCCGTGCCCTCAATCCTTCCCGCGGAGTGCCTCCTGTGGTCGCCTAATGGTCAACACTACGAAGGACTATTGATTACTTCCATTGTTAGGACAACCCTTTATGCTCCACTGCTGGACATGGTTATTTATCTTTATTTGGGCTCGGTTCTTTATTTATAGTGGACTTGGCTTTTGATTACCAATTTTTATGTTTGATGAATAGGAAAGGAAAAGGATTGATATTTCATCAAGCTATTAGCAGTGGGAGGTGAAGAGTATTGTTTTGTATTGTAGGTAGGTAGCTTTTAAATATCAAAACTTAATACTGTAAAACCTACCTTGGTTTTCTAAATAATATTTTATGTTTACATTCTGGGCATGCAACAGATTCTGGGAAAGGAAATATTGGAGAAGAAAAGGAAAAGTCAAATATTTTATGTATCCACCGTTGTATAAGCTGCTACTTATTACACTGTTTAAATTTTAGTTTTATTTTATGAAACTAATATTTTATCTTGAACCTCAACTTGATTGGCTTTTTTGACTATTTTCAGTCCAGAATACCTCAGTGCCTGAAGTCGAAAGTTTTCGAGCAGTGTGTGTTGCCAGTGATGACCTACGGCGCTGAGACGTGGTCTTTTACAGTTAGCCTTTTCCATAAGCTCAGGGTCGCCCTGCGAGCGATGGAGAGGGCTATGCTTGGTATTTCTCTACGCGACAGAATTCGTAAGGATGAAATCCGTAGAAGAACTAAGGTTACCGACATAGCTCTCAAAATCTGTAAGCTGAAGTGGCAATGGCAGGTCATATAGTTAGGAGGACCGACAACCGATGGGGAAGAAACGTCGTTGAATGGAGACCACGTCTCGGCAATAGGAGTACAGGCCGCCCTCCAACCAGGTGGACTGACGACCTGAAGAAGACAGCGGGCAGTCACTGGATTCAGAAGGCCCAGGACCGGCAGGAGTGGCGAACGTTAGGGGAGGCCTATGTCCAGCAGTGGACAGTAAAAGGCTGATGGATGGATGGATGGATTTTCAGTCCACTATCCAGTATACAGTATCCAATACCCAGGTATCTCTTTGTCACTTAAGTCAACATCCAATATCTCCAGATGTGTTAAGATAAATTTTATTCATCATACTACTAAAGTAGGTTGCCCTTTTTAATAAATCATCTTAGAAAATCTCCGTAAGTATAGTGTACTCTAGAGTACACGTCGCGGCAGAAGTAGGTCGCGCCGGGAGCTAATAAACACGATTACGAAGCGGCGCTTCGAGGACGTTGACGAGATTGTAAGGAAAATTTATAGAGTAAAAGTATTAAAATAGTTTAGAAGGTATAAATTTGACGCTTTCTAGACTTTATTTTATCCTTAGAAACATATTTCATCGCTTTTGTACATCTTTTAAGGATAAGTTTACTTATGAAATGAAATAGCCCCACAGTCATGCTGCATCTTAAATATGCCTGAAAATTTACCTGAAAATTTATTTAAAACAGGGCTGAAGTTTTTTTCCGCCCGCTTTTTTCTCTTAATTCATATAAGCATTAGCGCACCCATAGCGGATGACGGTCAGCCGATGGCCGTACATCAATGACAAACATCAAGTGTATATTATTACTATTACCCAGGATGTTAATAAACTATTTCATTTCATGTGAGTTTACTTAGTAAATGCAGTTCGAAATAACGGAATTACAATATAATCTACCGTATCTCTTGCCTAATTTTAACTTAAGACGGTGTATGCATGGCAGCACGTTTTTGTAAGCACCTGAAAGTCTAGAAAAGCTCTGTTGCTCTTTCAAGGAAGGTTTGTTTTAGGACGCAAATAGCACTGGTATGTTTAACGTATCGTATCATACTCATATCCCCACAGTAGGGTAGATAATATCATGTGTCGTAGGTACCATGGACACACACAAAGACACAAACACAAACACGCAGAAAGAGAACATAAATAAACTCATCATTCAAATTTGACGACCTGTGTGGCGCATTGGGTTCGATTCCCGGCGAAATAGAAATTTGAATGATGAGTTTAAGCTTCTGTTTTCGATCTGGGTGTTTGTGTTTCTATCTTTTTATGTATCCATGGTACATGGACATGGTATGGACATTTTGGCGCTACATATCTTTAAAAAAACTTTTACTCTCCACTCCTACTAATAGTTATAATAAACAACTTAGAACATACAAAAAATATACAATCTTTAGTGTGCTCTAGTTTGGATACGTTGGCAACATGAGTCCATCACCTATTTCGAACCATGATCCAACGTAATCTTTGGACGTGTGAACTGTTTGTTTTCATTTTTTCATCGCTGTTGATTTTGGACGCCTTAACAATATTGAAGCTTGAAGAATTATCAGTATTTTGTGAGCGGGTTCTACCTACATAGGATTTTATTAATCTGGGGAAGTAATAGACAAATGATTAGGCCAAGGTATCGCTTTTTCTCAACAATTTTTAGGGTTTGAACTGGTGATGCCCTCGTTGGGACCGCCAGGACATCACCAGTTCAAAGCCTAACGCGCTCTTCTGATAAATTTGTAATTGAGGAAAAGCTTTTCTTTACGATGTTTTTCATCACTATACATGCCTGGAAGTTACAAAAATCATTCTTTAACGCATGCAATATTACGTAAACGAATCCAAGCTTAACCGACTTGGACAGCGGGGTAGACTATAAAAACAATCGAGTAACATAGGCTACTTACCGTCGGAAAATACTTCATTCCTACGTGAAAACGGGTAATAGGGTTAACGCGGTTGAAGCAACTGGCTAAACGCCTATGATTTTAATAAAGCAATGAAGCCTGGAATAGCACATAGGCTATTTTTTATCCTACGGGGACCCATTAAACGGGTCCACGCGGGCGAAGCCGCTGGCGGAAGGCTAGTTCGTAATAAATGTGTTTCTCTGTAAAAATCTTTTATGAAACTATTTATAAATAAATAACGTTTCACACTCATAGCCTCACAGTAGGGTAGTTATACCCTGTGTCGTGGGTGCCATGGACACAGACAAAGACAGACAAACACCCAGACAGATAACAGAAATTTAAACTCATCATTCAAATTTCTATTTCGCCGGGAATCGAACCCGGGACGCTCCGATCGGCAGTCCAGCATGGTAACCATTACGCCACGTGGGTCGTGGTTTGTGTAATGAACACTATAACGAAACATTTTCTTACAATAAATAGGGTTCAAGGATTAGCGTACAGAACTCGAAACCCGAAGTATTGATTCTAGCTGAGTATAAGATAGATAGCGGTTTGAGTGGTTTACGAAGTGTATGACGATGTTTTTGTGTCTGAAGGAACCGTGTGGCGTGTGCGACGAGTGAGGTGCCTCTTTGAAGTCCATCGATGATCTCATCATAGCAAAGATTTTAAATCATGCGTCTTTTACGTTTCTTATCAACTAAAGCCAACATAAAATATTTAAAAAATGAAGTAGCAGATGATACTACAGACCAAGTGGTGTTGCCACCTATGTGTATTTGTATTTGATGGATAAAAAACACAATATTTTATTTATATAACTAGGTACCAGATCAGTATGCAGGTCACTTGGTGTTACAGTGACGGGCCTATGGACATCTGACCCCAACCTCTCAGACAAGCATCGTTTCCTTTAACAACCGCGCCTACTACCTCAACAGCCTGTGATGTGTTTATTTGGTCTAGTCAACTTGGCTAGTCAATTGTTTTATTGACTGTTTGGGGTTAGGCTTTAAAACTAAATCCTTAGAAACTATATAGTTCTATGAGTAAACCTAGATGGTTCGATAAGTTGTTTATTTGTCATGATGAAGAAATTGGTTGTTTGGTGGCACCGTACAGATATTTTCAAAAAAGCTGTTCACGTTGAAAAAATGGAATACGCTTCAAATTAACAAAAAAATTAAAATAGCCTAAAATTTACGAGATCGGTTATTAAGTACTTTATTCGTCGTGATGACGAAGTTGTTTTGTCTGGTGGCGCCTTACAACGTCCGCGCGACGAGTGAAGAGGTGCCCCTTTGAAGTAGCTGGACACGTTAAACAAATTGTTTGGGCTACGGGTTTATAGCCGAATTGATTGCGATTGGGAAGCCATTATGCTCGTTGCGGCAGTGAGGTGATGATCGGTTAATATAAAAATTAATTCGGTGTCAAAAAAATGGCGCCGGCGCTTCGATAAAAAAAATAATTGTACTCATATTTGCGTCTAAAATATCTATACAAATAAATAACATTGAAGTGTTTGTTTGTAATATGGAAATAACTGCTTTTTAGTTTATGCATAATAAATATATATTCGGTAATAAATGTATATTCGGTACATGTACAAAAATTACATATTTTACAATTTTTGTCTGTCTCTTTGTTCCGGCTAATTTGTGAAACGACTGGACTGATTTCGACGGGACTTTCACTGGTAGGTAGCTGATGTTATATAGAGTAACTTATGCTACTTTTAACCCTTAACCAGGCAATGGACGTTATTGGACCACATTACTTTTTATTTTTTATAACGAGTAATGTGGATATGCAGACCACAATGTCAAGCAACCATAGACAAGAAACATTTCTTTGATATAAAATTTTCTTGTGTGAATCGGACCGGATCGGATCCAAAAAACAAAGCAAATAATTTGGTGTTTGTCAATTTTCGATGGCTAACGGTAGATTTCATGTGCCTGGTGCAGAAAATCACCGAATATGTCGAAATAAAATCCGTGAAGTATTATTGATTGTTTTAAATATTTATTTATGAGTTTTAATACTACATCAATATATTTTCTTGTTGTAAAGAGTATTTTTCAAACTTGTAATGATCGATTGAAATATGTGGTCCTTATAAGACCATTGCCCGTTACAGCATTATCATGTGTAAGATTTAGTGCGCCGGCCGTTGAAAGACGAAGATATTGAATCACAACTGCTGAAAAATAAAAGTATGGATTTCAATTAGGACATATGATATCTGCGGAATATATTCACTTCATGTTAATGATCCCTTCTAACGCGGGTGAAACCGCGGGACACAGCTAGTTTTTAATACAAATATTATGAACCGACTGCGATAGCCGAGTGGTTATAACTATAACACCATTGAAAAACAATATTTCATTACAACTTTTTCTATCACCAAGCATGCTTGAGAATGATATATCATGGTATGATCACTGATGCGCTCTTGGCCAGCTTGGTGGAAATATGGCCAATTTATTTCAAATGCGCCAACCCGCATTAGAGCAGCGTGGTGTAGTAAGCTCCAGGCCTCTCAATGATGGGGAGAGACCCGTGCCCAGCAGTGGAACGCAAAAAGGGTTGCAGCCATTTCAAATCTGAAGCAAGACCTTTGCCTTGCTTTGGGATATAAAGAATTCAAAAAAGAACACTGCATTACCTCAGTTTTTTCATTAGTTGTGTGTTCAGATTTTTTTTGCATGAACTATTTACCTTTGTTCCAGAAACAATAAATATGATCGGATATGAAATTTCATAGATTGTCTGACTCCAAAACCTGCCTCCTCAAGTTTCGCAACTGAAACGTTGAACAAAAACACCTGCCACGTCGCTCACAGTGTCATGTCCAGTTGTAGTGCGCCGGATATAGGCGGACGACATAATGACCAAAGTTTATTTTGGTTCTGAGTTTTTAATAGCTGTATAAAAAAACTTTTTTCCTATTATTTACTCTACGGACTATTATTTACTTTACAGATTTTCTGTACGTGAAATCGGCAGTTAAACAAAGTAACCGCTAGGGCTAGAAGAAGAGTTTACAATCTTTTTTTTTTTTCGGGGGGGGGGGGGGAAACCTTCAAAAGGTACCCGGCACCTTGGGAGAGGGTACCGGGTTATGTGGGATTTGATCGCACTAAAACCCCCTCGGTGGCTGCCATTGCGCCTGGGAAGGACTCCGGGATCTCCGGCGGAACGCACCGGTGTCCTCCACGCGCGACGCCCCAGAACGGGCCCATCTTAGGGAGAGCATATGTGCTCTCCTGCACCTTCCGATGCTCACGGCGACATGTGGCCACGCACACATCGCCTCCCTTCCCGGGGCTGCTGGTTGGACGGATCGAGCTCCCACTCACACCGTCCACAACCCCGGAAGCCCCCTTTTAGTCGCCTCTTACAATCAGGCAGGGGATACCGTAGCTCTATTCTTAATCCCGAAGCTACAGGGACTAAGAGTTTACAATCTAGATGTAATATAAGCTACTATGTTGTCGGTCGGATGTGAGATGGGTGACCGCTAGTGGCAAAAATTTCAGCCACGTGGAGCCGTTTGTCCCGGTTGTTGACTATAGATAACAGTCGTTAAACCTGTTTAATAATATTGTATGCCAGAGCATGGTAGACTGTTTAAACTCTTATACCTAATAATTTTAAACATCTAACTGTATGTAAGTAAACAGTCAACAATAAAGTATTTTCTTTTCTTTTCTTGTCGTACGCCTTATGGACAGTTTGAAAACATCCGACAGCGGGTTGGCCACTAACCCGAATCTCCACCAACCCGCATTGGAGCAGCGTGGTAGAGTAAGCTCCAGGCCTCCCCAATAATGCGGAGAGACCCGTGCCCAGTAGTGGGACGCAAAAAGGGCTGCAGCCAAATAGTTTTCCCATATAAATTGTCCATACTTGTCAAACGTTTGTATTTCGTGCTGTAAACTTTGACACAGTCAGAATAACAGGACAGTTCGTCATTATTTGTTTTATATTTTTGTTAGACAGGAACATTCAATACTTTTAAGACAGGACAACGTCCGCACACATGCGGAGCTGGGCCGGACCACTAGTCTTAGTATATAAATATCCTTCATATAGCATGACACATGCATTACTATAATATAATTTTCACAATAAGGTTTATAAAATACATAATTTGTTGTTATTAAAAAATACTACATGCCTACGTAAAAAATCTGATTTTTAATGACTTATAGATATTAAAGAAACCAAAAAGACGTTAGAAATTAAATCCAGACTCAAAATTTTACTGAAACAGCTAATCTAAGCTTCTGTACCGCTTAAATATTGCAATAAAGCTGAACAATTATTCTAGGTATTTCTGAAATTGATAATAAATGGCAAATAAAACATCATTTAACATTCATTTAAATCCCATCGCTATTTTATTGGTCGTAAAACAACAAATAACATTAACTCGCAAATATTCTACTGCACCTGGTCCGCATTAACTTTTTTCCGGGACATCTAGATCAAGACTAATTGTTTCATGTGTTAGAAGACTTTCTATCGGTTTATTTTTTAATTTATTTTCAACAATCTGCTGTGAATCTCGTTGTTGATATGCAACTTAAACATCACAATGCCTTGTAGCACATTTTACTTGTCTTATGAAGTGAATAACAATAGAGTACGGTTAGTGGCACCCTGGAATAGCATAGTATAAGATTTTAATAACGTATTTGATTTTGTGGAAAGCCAAAAAGCATAGAACGATTAAGATTTTTTTTCACTTTATTCATGAACATGATTTTTGTACTTTAATCATGAATTCAGTGAGCTATAAATAATTCCGGAATAATCTGATATAATTCTGCTTACCTGTTGTTGATTTTAATTATTTTGCAGTGCAGTATGTATACTGTATTTTTTTTCTTTTTCATTAAAGACGTAATTCAGCTCAAATCTATCGCATACCTAATAAAAATATGAAACAATGTCTTCTTAAAACATATCTGTTCTTTTTATGTGTTTTCCTATACCAATTCTACATACGATTATAATCCAATCTTAATTCTTTGAGTAACGTTTTAAATAAATGTTCAAAGACAAAGCAAGGCAAACACGACAAAATAAACAAGACCATTGCCCACCTCCGGAGCACCTGGTACAGACATAAACCTAGTTGGCGTACATCTGGACAAAGAGTTATTGTTAACGTGAAAGATGAATGGGGCATTTATTCGTATCTTGTTCTGTAATATACATAATTATCTACTATGGCTCTATTTTGTGTATAAGGTGTTCATTATCAAGGTACATTATTACTGTAATATTGCTTACGGGTTTCTGAAAATATCAAAATTAAAAATATTTCATTTTTATCAACACATTTTTTTGAATTGATTAGAAATTTTATTAATACCCAAGATTTAAATTAGATAGTCATTGTTAGATAGGCTTACTGTTTTTCGCTTAAGTTGCGCTGAAGCTTTTATGAGTTAAATGTAAAAAGTAAATAGTAAAAAAAAATCTAAAGGCTATGAGTTTAATTTATAAGTTACTAGCTTTCCGCAAGCGGCTTCGCCCGCGTGGACCCATTTTATAGGTTCCCGTTGGATAAAAACCTTGATAAAAAATATGTCCTTTCCCAAGGTCCACTCTATCTGTGTTTCAAATTTCATTGAAATTGGTTAAGTAGTTTAAGCTCGAAAGCGTAGCAGACAGACAGACAGAAAGAGCTACTTTTGAATTTATAATATTAGTAGGGATTGCATGGTATCCTGATGAGAATTAGGTTCAGTTCAAAGTATTTTCCTTGTCTTACAGTTCCAAACTGAGTAATGCAAACAATATGAAATTGCTGCATAATTTTGCAATACTATCTGCATAGTAAGATAATTTCTTCTTAACTGAAAATAAATCAAAGTGGAGAAATTAAGTCGTGTTAAAATTTACAAACGGTACTTTGGTTTTATATTTAAGGCTTGACCTTTACTAGTTATTTTAAGCAATTGGTACAAGATCAAATATTTTACCTTTAAAAGCAAAAGATAAAAGAGTGAACAGTTTGCTGTACGGGTATGGCAGAAAAAACTATAAGTCGAAGTCAGTCATCATCGAATATGCATCAAATATTCCTGATCACTAAATAAAATTCTAAATTAACAAAGCCCTTTCCACCTATCACAGATTTCAACATAAATCAGCAGCGTAAACAAAGAAATTAGCCGCTGCTAACCGCTATTTAGTTTTTATTTCCGTCCGCGTATATTTAGAGGCGGAATGCGGGTAAGCGACGCACGATCACGATTTATGCATGGTACCTGACTTCTATTTGTGGCACAATGGGCGCACTGTGCGCCTAATTTGTATGAGACTTGGATGGTTGGCTGCACAGGCGGCAACAAATCAGCGCGCGAAATAATCTATTAATTTTGCGAGGTAACTCATTTTGTTGAGGTGTTTCTCAAGGTACTGTAATGGGACCGCCGAACATTATCAAAAGTGTCTCCATTAAAAGACTTTGTAGAAGGGATCGTGGAAGTAGTTTTTTGCATGTTATCCACTACGGAAATATAACTTAAGCTGTTAGTGCAATCTCAATTAGTTTAGTAATAAAATTTATATAGAAGACAATGATTTAAATTTAACTCAAAGAACGTATCGTGTTAAAGTCAATTCTAGCTTTATTTTTAGAACACAACTATCTTTTATTACGATTCAGATTAAAATTCTGAAACAATTTTGTAGGTGATGTATTTATCAAACAACTAGTGTACTAAACTTGACGTTTCTAATCCAATGTAAAATAAAACGCACCAAAATTCTTTGAGTTTTAAGCATGAAAACTAATGAAAAGTAAGTGCTTATTTGAAACTTTAAACCAGCCGCAAAGATCCAAAGCAAATATACTCAGCAAGCGTAATTTTCCTAAAGCTCTTATTGTATTGAAATAACAATAAGACTGTATAAAATATAGTCTTACAACCAATTAAATACCTAACGACCCTATCTTATTTCTAGTAACATCAAAAAGCGAGCATATCGTTCGGCGCGACTATAAAACACGGTGAATTTATAATACTTGCGACAAACATAAATTTCGTCATCACAATGTGTGATTTATGCCACTGTGACATTTAGCGTCGCGGGCTACGCCCTTCGCCTAGGGTTGGACGCAGGAATATAAATTATTGTTTTAGATTTAACCCAGTTATTTTTTCTTTTATTTTCAATGACTTACTACAAAATTATCCTTACTAATTGTAAATGTGGAAGTGCGTTTGTTTCTCGAGTCCATGTTTGTTATATAGTTTTGATTGGAATAACAAAATATTGTACTGTCACTAAATACTTAAATTAACATAAAATGGTATATATATATAGTATTACAAAAGATATATGCCATCCAATAAACCATCCTGCGGCATAGTTCCCAGAACGCTGGCAGCATTACCTCGCTGAACTGCTAAGCTAATTCTTTGTGCAAGGTAGCTGCCAGCTCTCTGGTCACCTGAAGCGAGGATGAGCTTGTTCGATATGTCTCTCATGAAACCTTTCATGTCAGCCGACCATGGACCCATAGTTTCTATTGCAAGCGCCGCGAATTCATAATTTATAGCTATCGATAAATATTTGCGGCGCTTCAAAAACTGGGCATGATCGGCTGCGGCCCCAGCCTCCTTGCAGGTGTTACTTAAATTTGTTTCTTAATTTTTCCTTTTTTTACGTTGTAATGGTGCTACGTCCTCCTACTTACGTCCTACGTGCTATGGCCTCCCCAATAACGGGGAGAGACCCGTGCCCAACAGTGGGACGCAAAAAGGGTTGCAGCCAATGGTGCTACGTATTTACCTGATTTTTGCATGAATATAGTTTGAATGTTGGAATGTGACATAGACTACGTTTTACTCAGAGAAAATATCTCATTCTTACGAAAAAATGTGTAGTCCACGCGGACGGAGCTGTGAGCGGAGGGCTAGTCATAACCCTACGTTAAGATTCTCTACGTCGTTGATACTATGAACACATATGACAGACAGAAACACAGGCAACCAGTCCAAGAACAGAAATTAAATCTCATAATTTCTGAATCAAACCTGGAACCCTCGGTAGAACGTCATGGTGTACCAAGGTTATGTGGCTACTAGCAGAAATGTGAGGAGTTCTATTGTGTAGTATTCGTATTGTATTTGACGGTATCAATACCTTTCGTCGTTTTATTTTGACACAAAATTAAATTAACTTTTAAATTTAAGGAAATTGGTGGCGCTAACTTATCTCATAGGTTCAATGTTTTGTTATATGAGGTCATGCTTCTTCTTTCTCTGAACGGAGAAATGTTTTTTTTTTAATTTTTATATTCTGAACTGTTATTCACAAATTGTTATTTCATCAATAAATTTGATGGTAGACTCTACACATCGTTATAATTGGACAAGAAAACAAAATTTGCCGTTAAAAATACCATCATGATTTCAATTTAAACAAACTGCTAATCACGTACCGGTAAACTGGTTATCCAATCACATCCGGTCCACGTTGCGTACGAAATTCAAATTCTAAAATAGAATGACACGTATAACGTGTAGCTCAAGATGAACGGACGCTTTCCTACGTCTCTACGAATTACACCAAATAAAAAAGAAAACGTACACATTACGTGAATACACACACGTACCAAAATTTTTAATGCAGATAATTTTGAGCCTTTAACCGAAAGCCGTAAGTACGAAGGTAGCGTGCAATATTTTGATTGACTTTGCATCTCATGCTGGACTGGAATATAGAATACGTGATTTGAAAAATGAAAAACATGTTAAGAGCATTATTTATAAAAAATTCTAATACATTGCGTGCCAGCTGAATATAGCTGTTGTCGTCATTTTAAAGAAATGAGCAATGTATCTAAAATAAATGGGGACTGTAATTTAAACACGAGAAAACGATATTCTTCCCACGTAAACGAAACTTGTTATTTAGTTTGACAGACCGCAAAATTGGGTAAAATGCAATTAATTTAAGAATGTTTGACTTGATTTAAAATGTCTAGTGAAGTAACTGTTTTTTTGTTGACAAGGTTAATTTAATGTTATGATATAATATTATTAAATTGCGTCGTTATATACTTTTCAACCTCCAATACTAATAAATCTAATAAGTCGAGTAGTTTTACAATATTATGATTTCATTACTTTTATTAATGGAGAAATAATGGGTTGTTATTGAAATTATCATTTATCATTGTCATTTTTAGAGAATAGTATAACATTAAAAATATTAGGTCAAACGCTTATAAGTACTGGAGGCGCGTAATTATGGCCCAAGCCCACTGCTGGGAAAGTGAAAACACCTCAGTTAATACCTACACCTCCAACATAAGTAATCAAAGCGTACTCACGGAATTCTTGAATCGAAGCCACCTCTCCTATATACAGTCACAGGATCCTGGACGTTTGTTGTGGTTTTGCGTGTCAAATGTACCTTATTTGCCCGTAGACAATCCGTAGAGCTTTAGATAATAGAGATTTTTATATTATCTCGTTTTGTAGCAAGACAAAAATATGTAGAAAGGAAAGAAATAGTTAGGCAACAAAATTCGAAACCACTGTAAGAAATGATAATTTACTAATTTTAAACTTTCGTAAATTAATTCACAAGATTGATTAAATGCTTCTTAAGTTCCTTAGATTTTAAATAATTAGTTTTTTTCACGGTCAAAGCATTTGCATGGTTCCGATGTTGTTATTTTTAATTTTTAGTTCCTTCTGGATGTAATATTCATTTTCTGAAACCTTGAGTAAGAGCTCCATGCACAGAATAGATTATTTCACCTAGGAGAGAAGTTTGGTTACTGTTGCTTACTTGCGTACTCTTACAGGCTTTGTACATTGTTAAAATGAGGCTATAATTTTAAATGTTATATTAACACTATTTCCAAAGTCATTGTGGAGTCATCAACCTCGCGGGGTATTTCATATCGTAGATAAATCCGCGGTTTAAGCCGCTAACTTTTCAGCCATCAATAACGCCCACGCTGCTCGATGATCCCCGTTCTTTTGGCAAACTTTCAACTGTTATCACCTAGGTTTTAGTGCGAACGATTTGTTGGCAGGAAACCGAAGTCGTAATTAAGCGGTTCTTTTATGAGCGATATGATATTTATAAATTGAGGCTATTTTTTTAATGGAGTAGCAGACGAACATGCAGGCTACGTGAGCCTCCATCATACATCATCACGATGTTGAGGGGCCTCTGTAGTCTGTACATCTACACATAATTTCAAGCAAGCGTATTTTTGGCCTGTGGTAGTATATTATGCATTTGCGCTACTCCGAAGGCCTCCTTTGTAATTAATTATGTAAGTCTTGTCGGCAACTGCACATTTCTTCTGACACAATAGAATTGCTTAACCTTAATGGGTGCACGGTGTACTTTCCTGTTCGTGCCATATAAGTTCTACCAACTAAAATATTAACTACCTATTAATATTAATTTAAGATCAAACTTCAATTAGGTAAATATTTTTAATACTTCCTTGTGTAAAATTCAATTAACTATGATGCCCACCAAGCTTTTTTTTTGCTAGTGTATTCACAGAACTGAGAATTTGGATTCCCTGTATCTATCTCTGGATACTATGAACAATTTTTAAAAAAGAGTGCTGCTGGAAGTTTTTTGCCGACTTACCTCTCTCAGCTCAACATCTCACAAAATTACATTCATTAAGCGAATATTTTGTATTCCTAATATGAAACAAACATTTTTAAATAAAGAAGATAGAATCATAAAGACTACTAAACATCGAGGACTAACATTTTAAATTATGATTCTTACTGCTTCGTTCGGAATAGAACCCGAAATCGGTACCTCGTATCGGTATCGTCACTTTATACTCTTGATAGTAACAATAGAATGACGACCCGTGTGGCGCAATTGTTACCATGCCGGAATGCCGATCGGAGGGTCTCGGGTTCGATTCCCGGCGAGACAGAAATTGAAATGATGAGTTTTAATTTCTGTTCTTGATCTGCGTGTTTGTGTTTCTGTCTTTGTGTGTGTCCATGGTACCCACGACACAGGGAATCCTAGTGTTGGGCTATGAGTGTGTAGCATGTGTAGCGTTAATAGTTGAAACATTTTAACTAAGTACCTATAGTAGGTCATATCTTTTGGAATCTCAATAGCGCAGGATACCACTACGAATATCGAAAATTATTATCGTGGTCGTATCGTGTGCTGTAAATAAATGCGTTTATAATACAAAGTATTTCCATAGGTTATTGTTAGTTTTTTCTTATAAATTTAGGACGTGGATTACGATTGGGAGATTCCGACTGTTTTGATGGAAGAATGATCCATTTTCCTCCGAAGTGCGATGTTATGGTACTTACGGGTAATACTCCAACGTACTTGGTTTATTATTCTGTTTACCCGATATTTTTTTAGAAACTATAAGCTTTTCAAACGAATAAATTCGTGTGTTTTGAAAAGTTTTATTACGACATACTGTGATAATATGCGTGTAAATGAATTTTTGTGCACGATATTTTGACCTAATCCTCTGATTTAATTGTAAAACTCAAATACGGCTGACTGACTGAAAAATATATGCACAATTGAAAGCAGCACCGTATGTGATTGATGGGTTGTTATTATTGTTTTGCTAATAAAACTTTTAATTTAAACGTGTTTTACAAAAGTTTCTTTTACAGAAAACGTCAGTTTCTAACGGATATTTTACAGTTTTTATAGCTAAGTGGTCTACGACAGGTGTGATACAGAAAAAGATTCAGGTTCAATCGCAAATTTAAAAAAGCGTTTTAGAATTTGAATTTTATAATAAGAGTTCATTGAACTTTATTTTACGTACTACACGGCGACAGCGTAGTGGTTGATCGGTCGGTGTTGAATTCCGGTGCATAGGTATCTACTGCGATTGAATTGAAATAAGAGCTATGTTTCTAAGATTTGTGAAATGCGTCGACCCGTATGTTATCAGATTAGTTAACTATAGTCTATCTTTAATTCATTCAAGTTCTTACAATGTTCAGCATCGATTTTTTTTCTATATGAATGGAGAATGTGCCGAGCATAAATGCCATATGGTGTAAACGTATCGCTGCGACCAAGGAACATTTACACATAACAAGGATAAGTCTTGCCTGTGGTCGTATGCAGTCGTGCTGCTACTCCGAAGCCTGATGGTCGCTTCATCCAAGTCTGGCCGGCAACTGAACATTTCCACTGGAACACAATAGAATTGATTTACGAAAATGGGTGCAGCGGTGGTTGAACCATCAACGTTCTACTACCTACAACTTACTAAGTGATATATTATAAAGAATTAGTGTCATGATTTATGTGAATAAGCATTAACACTGATGAGCATTTCCGATTGGGAAGAAAGGTCCTCGAATGGCGACCACGTTTCAGCAAAAATAGTTCAGGAGTTTTGCCCTCCAACTAGGTGGACTGATGACCTAAAGAATACAGCGGGATGCCGCTGGACTCAGAAGGGGCAGGGCCGGGAGGAGTGACGAACGTTAGGGGAGGCCTACGTCCAGCTGTGGGTGTGGACTATGAAAGGCTGAAAAGATGATGATGAAAAAATGATGAAACGTTAACACAGAAAAAAGATTCAATTTCGTATCTGATTGAAACATTGTGAAGCAGTTAAGCAATAAAGCTTAATTGAAAGCGGCGACATACATCACACAACGGATGCACTTACGCGCGATATTGACACAAATGCATAACCGCTGCACTAGAGGTCATGCAGCCTTAAGGATGCTCAGAGTTTAACTGACAAACACTATCGATATCACTGACAAGAAAATACGTTTATTTTGCTTTTATTATGGTGGTATTTTGACGTAAGTCTTCTATGCTTAAATTACAAAGCTCTGTCTGACGGAGCGTCAACTTTTACGTTCTATTTTAAAAACGCTGGTATGATCAACTGTTTTGAAACTGTTGTTAAATTTACTGGTTACTTTATAGTATGCTTTAGTTAGCTAATCCTGCTATCCTACTACTCGTAATCCTGGCCAATTCTTTGCTTTTAAAGTGAGTTTGATGACATCTGTGGCGCAATGATTATTTTACCGGACTGACGATCGATCGATCGAGCTCGATCTCAGCGAGGACTAAATGTGTATGCTGAGTTTTAATTTCTATTCACAATCTGGGTATTGGTGTTCATGTCTTTGTACATATGTGTCCATGGTACTCATTACATAGGGAATTCTAGTAAGAAACCATGAGTGTGCATGTTGCTATTTTATTGTTGTTATTTCAATGGATGATGACATCCAATTAGGTCCTGACATATATGAAATTGTCGTTCAGTACCAAAAACGTGACCCAAGCACCAATGCACCGATGTTATCGATACACTTCCGCCATTTTTTTGGCAGATCATTGATCCCTTTGGAATCCTGGAAGCAAGAGTTTATAAACTATTTGAAGGCGGTTTTGACTGCTTCATCAGATTTGAATGTTTCCCTTGCAAAAAGTTATCCAAATTTTGAAAAAAAAAAACTGGTAATATGAGATATTACTGGTAATCGGCTTGAGATGGATCTGATTACACTATCGCCTTCGCTGTTCACTTGAGTATCAGGTCGCCCACGAGGCTCATTGTGTAAAACTAAATTTCCAGTACTTTCCGTACTACTTGTAAAAAACCCATCGTTCGTTCGTTAGCGGTGCCTGGTCCCTTCAGGTCACTTCTGCAGCACTGGTGCCATGGTAGAGCTCGAATTCGTAAATACCACGACTTTCAATTTGTCCATAGTTGTTTTAAAACAATATTTTTCTGGCTTTATTTCGAAATAAATTTTAATTTGGGACTTCTAATCAAACGCAAGATATTTAATTATAAAGTTGCCAGTATTGAGTATCGACTAACTCGACGACTAATATATTGTTCTGCCCTAACCTTATGAATTACCAAACTAACCCGTACGGTCACCGTGTTTTTCGGCAATTCCAAACCAGCGGGTACTTTATAGCCCAAGCTACACCTCGCTGCTACATCGCAATGGTGCGTGAATTGCAGCGATTACATCGTTCATGAGAATAGTGCGCGCGCGTGGCTCGCATATTGATTCCGAATTATAAGCAAACAGCGGGATTTGGCGCGCGCCCAGAGCCGACTAGCGGTGACCACACTCGAGTTAAATGGTCAAATTTCTATTCTATGATGTTAGGGCCCGATGGCCACCATCGGCATCGACACAGTTGAGGATTTTATGCAGGAAATACATTACCATCTCAATAAAATAGTTCATGATATATTATCATATTAACAAAAATACTGCTTCGGGATGCTGCCTGGGAAGCCTTGAGCATGATTCCTATAGATATTGAGGCGTAGTTCGCCAACAGAGTGCACTTGCAAAAGGAGGATGTAAAAGGATACTTTTCTTTGCTGATGCCGAAAATGGGCGCCGGCCTTATATAGCTTTTGTAAAATTCAAAGTGAGAAGAGACAGTTTGTGGTCCGGTACAAAACATATATTGACAAAAATGTGAAATCTTCTGTCACTTGAGCTTAATTGGCATTGAGGAGTTTTGGCAGGAAGTCGAAGAAGACATACATATTGTGCTTTGTTTTATTTTTACTTTCTTAGTGTATCTTTGAGTTATACCGGATAAATTTGATGGCATTTTGTTCGAAATAGGTTAATTTAAGTGCATGAGTATTGTGAATTAAAATAACAGTGCGAAAATATGTTTCTTTTTGGCTTGCCTCCAAAATTCCATTGGTCACGTTCTTGTAAAGAAGCCATCGCTTTACTTGAATGTCTGACTGACTTAACTGACTGATTACTGACCACTTACCGACTTTACCTATTATTACTCGTCCAGTTTCACCAAAACTGGCAAAAACGTGATGCAAAAATTATACTTGACGCTGGCAATATGCAGAGTTTGCGATGCCATAATTGAAGAAAAAAAAGTGATAGTCTAGAGAAGTCTAGGAGATACATAAAAGCTACTTAAAGCCATCGAGATACTACGTACTGACTGTGCGTTAGTACCTACATACTTTCTCAATATTCTAAGCTTCTCTTTCGCTGCTACATCGCAATGGGGCGTGAATTGCAGCGATTAAATCATTCACGAGAATGGTGCGTGCATTGATTCCGAATTATAAGCAATCTGCTGGAACTTAGCGGGCGTCCAGCGAGCCGACCAGTAAAATAATAATATTTATTCAGATTTCCATGATTTCACGTGATTCCACGGTAATCAGAGATGATAGAAAGAATATGTTGTTTAGATTCATCCCTTTTAATGTGGGAAAATGTAAGTTGATGAGTGGTCATGACATTGTTTGACTAGACTACGTCCTGTATTTATTTATTATAATCATGGAAACGTATCATTGCTTGCATCTATATGATAATCGCAAAAGATGTTTCAGTCCATATCATAAGATGCCAAAGAAGCTCTTGGCCAGAGCTAACTATATAAGTTTGTAATATCTGCTTGGGTTTAAATCTTAAGTTAAAAGATGAATAATGACTTCGAATATTCCAAAAGTATCTCTGTATACCTTTTTTTTGGTATCGGGGGGGAAATATTCAACAGGTATCCAGCACCTTTGGAGAGGACACCGGGTTATGTGGAATTTGACCGCACTAAAACCCCCTCGGTGGCCTGCCTCTGCGTTTGTGAGGACTCCGGGATCTCCCATGGAACGCACCGGTGTCCTCCACTCGCGGCGCCCCAGAACAGGCCCATCTTCGTGAGAGCAGATGTGCTCTCCTGCACCTTCCGATGCTTACGGCAGCATGCGGCCACGCACACACCGCCGTCCCTCCCGAGGCTGATGGCTGGATGGATCGAGCTCCCACTCTCACCGCCCGCAGCCCCAGAAGCCCCCTTTTAGTCGCCTCTTACGATCAGGCAGGGGATACCGTAGCTCTATTCTTAATCCCGAAGCTACAGGGACTATAAGTCCTCGAAGAATATTTCCCATTGTCACACTACTCGCCATAGCCGCGGCGCTAGCGACTATAATTCACAGGTAATGTTGTTTATGATTGTTGTGTATTATCGTTCGAACCACCACTTACCAGGCGAAAGATCTCCCAAACATCGCTTCTACTCGCTGATCGAGAATTTATAGACAGTCGGTGTTTGTTTTCTTAGCAATTATTAGATTTTAATAGGCGTCTGTTTTTGGTATTAGGCATTATGATGATTAAAACGCTTTCAGTATGACTAATCAAACTTATTTTAGATTATATTTACTTTAGCTGAGTATAAAATATCATTAAAACCTGTTTGCTAGACCTGTACGTGTGTAACTGAAGTTAGATTTCACTTACCTTTCAATAACAATTTAATAGTTTAACCCTTAATTAGTCGCATCAAGAAAATCACACAATTACTTGCATGGGGTCACGAGTGACCCCAAAGAAATTTTTGAAAAAGTACAAAAAATTACTTTTTATTATAAAAGAATATTAAGATCTTTGCTGTTGTTAACATATATATTTAAACATATAATAAAACAAATTTAATAAAAAAAAAATCTTAACCGCTATTGTAACTACAAAGTTTTGGTTTAGGCGCGATAAACTTTTAAAAAAAATTTAGAGATTTGTTAATTGTTTTAACAAAGTTTTCTGTGCAGTATCAGATTAAGTATACCCAAAAAAGTAGTTGAAAAGTACATTTACTATATTAATAGCATTTTGGGTAATATTTTTTATCGTCCTCCCTAAGGCACCAATGACTATCTTTAAATTCTTTATTTTACTGCCAGAATCACTGAAACTATTCACATCAGTGCGTTTACTGATTCAACTTCCAAAGAAGAACTAGTAACATCTTACTCATGTTCAGAAGTTATTCCAAAAATCAGTAAACTGAAAGAACAGTAAATATTATATATTATATAACTAAACACAAAAAATACATAAATTAATTGCCCATTGTAAAAATATAGACAAACTAATAATAATACGGGTTGCACTCCGGGAGTGCCGGCAGAAGTGAAAACTTGATTATTAACGTTGTGCATTTTTGATTTATTGGAATAGTTAGGGAATAATTTTGAACGAATTGCTGTTATTATCAATATAAAAGTACTATTATTTATGTCGTAGAATACAATATTTATTTATTGCGCCATCGTACACAAACATTACAATTTATATTTCATTTTCTAATTCTTTTCAAATTTTTTTTCATACTTTGAAAGTTTTCACTTCAAAAATAATAACAATTAACAAATATAATAGTTTGAGTACCTTCAAAATCATTCTGTTAATATAGGTTAGTGTAAGTTAAACGTTAAATTAAATAAGCTTATTTTTCCGCACATACTTTCGAAATAAAAATAAAGATTTCTAACAAATGAAGCCGCGTCCTGATACATCCGAGATATTTTAATAACGTTAAGCAGCAGGCTGTCCTTATGTCCGTTGTAGCGAATATAAAATATCAGGAAGTTTATCAATGTCCAGAAAAAAGATATTCAATAAATGTGTTATTTAAAGCACGTATTTAATTTTATATTGTGTATCTTTCATAATAAGTAGAAGATACATAGAAATGTGTTTGCAATTCGGTTCTGCCGGGTAAGTCCCACCACCGCACCAATTTCTGTTATTAGTAAGCAATTGTATATTATGTTCGGGTATAAAGGTACAGTTTCTAGACTTTCATGAGGTGACCATCAGCTTATGGCAACTGCATACAGACATCATACAGACAGGACTCATGCTCGCTTATTTTTTTCGTTCGTATCATTTTTTGGGTATAAATTTACATGCCGCTGACCGGTAGGATAAGCTGGAATTATTTTTAGACTATAAGACCTATGTAAAACCTTATTCATGCAAATAATACCAGAATATAATTGATGTTCAAAAGGCAAAATCATTATTGCAAGTAACTTTTACTTTTAAATTAGACTATACGAGTTTTACCAAGCTTTGCATTTCATGCTAGCTGCAACATACCCTCACCGTTGTTATTGAAAAATACTCGATACGCTTTTATGCTCCCGTGTTCGTTTTTCTTCGTGAATATCGGAGAAACGACTTTAATTAAATAAGCTTTCTATTTATATTATTTGCTCGTATTTATCAACCTTTCACTTTATTAGATTTTTTTATATTTCTACCCAGGAAGAAATTGTATTCGGCTTGAAAAGTAATTGCTTTACATATATTAAAATTTGGGCATTAATTTCTGGTAGGTATCTAATTATTATAAATTTATTGGTTTTTCTTGACTTTAGCATATCTAAGTAACTACAATGACAATTATCGTACAATAAATTACATACTGGTGAGAAATTAGATGGTGAGAATTTTCCATCATAATCATAATATAACCTCATTTTGATTTATTCGGCAAGGTTGTCAGGTGTTCGCCACACAGCCCGCAGCTTTTGATTGAAACAAGAATTGGAAATATAGATGCATAGCACTTTCACTGTTTCCTGCCGTTTTTATCATTTATCACTAATCGGTAGAATACATGAGATTTAATTAATAAGAGTAATATAAAAATTTATTACCTTAACAGTTTGGCTGCAACCCTTTTTACGTCTCACTACTTGGCACGGGTCTCTCCTCATTATTAGGGACGCCTGGAGCTTACTCCACCACGCTGCTCCAATGCGGGTTGGTGGAGATGTGGGTTAATGGTCAACCCACTGTCGGATGTTTTCAAAGCGCCCATAAGGCCTCTGGTTAGGCGATTTGTTATTATAATGTTACTTTCATTTTTCATAGGTTTAATATCTATATAAAACACTCTCAATTATTACTGGCTTGCCAGCATAATGTTTTCAGGAGTGCTTATCGGTTTCTGATTCGCAGTTTACCGAACTCCTTTCATATTGGATGAAGGAGAAGAGTATCATAGGCCTCGTTGTCTATGATTAGAAAAAAATAAAAATAGAATAGGTATTATCTACGCCTGCCCCAGTATGGCGGCGGTTGCATACGTACGGTACTTACGTCGACTAACGTTCTTTGGTTATGTTCGACAATATTCTTAAGTACTAATCTAAAACCCATCAAAAACTACAAGCGGAAGCTTGAAGCGGCAGACTGCAGTCTGGAAGAACGTCCAGGATCCTGTGATTGGATATAGGAGAGGTGGCTTCGATTCAAGAATTCCGTGAGTAAGCTTTTGATTATATTGTGCTGATTACAGTGGTACCTAATTGGGAGTGTTTACTGTCCCAACAGTGGGCTTGGGTCATAATTGCGCGCCCGCCCATCCATTTTCTGGTCCTTCAGAGCTCGGATGAATGTCATCCAGCTTTAATTTAATTAATTATAAATAATTCTCTGCGTAATATACGCAAATTGAACATACCTATGTATGTTTTCTGTAATTTTTTGTCCCATTTTACGTAATATTTTGGATTTAAGCTTGGATTAATAATATCCAGCTGTTTTGCAACCTTAAATTCATATTTATAGTAAAAATTACATTGCATAATATTTGCATAACCTTTTTTACATCAGTAATAAGATGGCGACCGTTCACAATAATTTAGCTCGACTTACCGCCAAGAAGGAGCGATTATACGCTCGTATGAATGAATTATATAAATTAGCATCAAATATTTCTGATTTTTCGTCTAGAAGCAATGAGAATTTCATGGTTAAGTCTGAAATCATCGACGAAATGCGTATTCAGTTCGAAACATACATCGATGAAATATACGAAATTCAAGTATCGATAGATTCGAAATTCAAAATTGATTATCAATGTTTGGATGCGTTTGATGATTTATACCTTAAAGTAAAGCGTGTTAGGAATTATATTGTTCAAGCTTTGCGATCAAATGTCTCCAAACGTGAAGATTCTAATGATAATTTTCAGTCAAAATGTAAAATTAAATTGCCACCGATTGAATTGCCTTACTTTGACGGGAAAATGGAGAATTGGCCTAGGTTTTATGAATCTTTTAAATCTAACATACATAACAACAGTGATCTGACTGACTCGCAGCGCGTGCAATATTTAGTGGGTAAGTTGACACACGGCGCTCTGAAGGTCACCGCAGGTATTGTACCTACGGGCGACACTTATAAAATTTTATGGGATAATTTAGTGAATAAATATCAAGACAAGCGAATATTGGGAACGCATTACTTAAATAATATTTTAGATGTTAAGAGCTGTAGTGATACAGCCAGCAGTCTCGATTCATTCATTGAAAAATATTCAGCTTCCGTTTTAGCTTTAAAACAATTAAATTTCAAAGATCTTGCCGATTTCATTTTCTTACATTGCGCTTTAAGAAAAATAGATTCGCATACTATTCAGGCTTTTGAGTCGTCTGTTCGTAATGAAGACATACCCTCCTTTGATAAGTTAAATTTGTTTATTCGAGATCGAGTTAAAATTTTAGAACGCTCAAACACAAATCATTCAAGTTCGAATCGATCGTCGGACCCTGCAGTGAAAATAAATAAAACGTCTACGTATCCATCGCGATCAGTACATAAGTCATTTATTGCTAATAATAATGGTCATGCAACGCATTCTAGGCGCTGTGTCTTTTGTAATAACGCTGATCATTCTGTTTATAATTGTGTTCAATTTAAAAACTTAGATACACCAATGGCCCGATTCGAATTTATAAAGTCGAAAAATGGCTGTGTGAATTGTCTTGGTATTACACATACTGTAACGTCACAGCAGGCGCTCCTCCCTGTATTGTGGTAACGTCCTGTAAATCATCTGTTGTATGCGAGCTATGTCAAAAACGTCACCATACACTCTTACACTTTAAACATAGAAACGTAAAAAAATCTAAATGCCTTTCTTCTGCGTCTACATCGCATAGTATACCTAATGAGGGTGAGTCGTCGACCACTAGTGCGACGCGTAGTGGTCCTGTGAGTGGCCCGAGTTCGAATTCGTTTACTGCAAACGCGAACATGGCCAGTGAGCGCCACGCGGCTCGTGCGTCTTTCGGGGAGCCGCAGATGCAAGTTTTACTGTCGACTGCTCAAGTTTATGCAAGGTCGAAAAATAATAATAACGGGAAAGTAATAATAAGATGTTTAATTGATAACGGTTCACAGAATAATTTTGTTACACTTGATTGTTGTAAAGCACTCAAATTGCCAATAATTCCTTTAAATAATTTTCTTTTATTAAAGGAATTGGTTTAGCCTCGCGTCCTATACTGGGCTACGTATATTTGGACATTGAGTCCCGCGTATACCCAAATAATAAATACTCTATATACGCGTTAGTAGTTGATTGTATTACAGATCAACTGCCCAGTCATTATATATCTAAGGGTGACATGGGCTACCTAGAGGACCCCTTGCTGATTTGTCATGGAATGTTCCTGGCAATATTGATGTCGTGTTAGGTGCACAATTGTTTCCATATATTTATTTAGGTGACAGAATCGAATCGGGGACAAAGTTGCCACCCGCTTTGTCGACTGCATTCGGTTACATTTTAATGGGTGATTACCCCAGCAATGTCGCTGTACCATCTTCGTTATCTGCCATTGCTCTTAACGATTTAATGCAAAATTTTTGGCAGATCGAAGAGATACCGAACATAAAATATTTAAGCCCGGATGAGACCGAATGTGAAAATATTTATTTATCGTCGGTTACTCGCGCGGTCGATGGGAGGTACAGTGTTGCTTTGCCCTTCTGTAAGAATCCGAGTGACCTTGGTAACTCGCGTTCTGGCGCCTTGCGCCGACTTATGTCTTTGGAGCGCAGATTTAAACAGTCGCCGGACTTACGTTTAAATTACAATAAAGTAATTAGCGACTATATAGAAAGCGGTTACCTGTCTGAGGTCAATGAATGCGATCTTGCGGATGAGGGATATTATATTCCTCACCATGCTGTCACCCGGGCGGACAAGCCACTGCCTCGTATTGTACTCGACGCGAGCGCCAAAACTCACACAGGGTTGTCACTTAATGACGTCCTGCATACAGGACCTAACTTGCAGGCCGATTTGTTTTTGTTATTATTAAATTTCCGATTGTTTCCCGTAGCTATGACTGCTGACATAAAGCAGATGTATTTGCAAATTGGTGTACTTCCAGAGCATCATAAATATCTTAGAATATTGTTTCGATTTAATAATAATGAAAGTATTAGAACTTTTCAATTTAATCGCCTTCCATTCGGGTTGAAATCCAGTCCTTACATAGCCATGCGAACTGTTCGACAGTTAGCTGAGGACATGAGGCCACACTTTGGTGAAGCTGCACAAGTAGCAGAAAGCAATTTATATATGGACGATTTAGTTCATAGTGTGCCTGATGACGTCATCGCCGTCCGCCTTTCTAGAGAATTGATCTCTTTGTTTAAGGCCGGGGCCTTTGAATTACTTAAGTGGACGAGTAATTCTTTAGTTTTACTTAAAAATGTACCTGAGTCTCTTCGCGACTCAAGAAACTTTTCTGAGGGCTCTAACAATGCCACTAAGGTGTTAGGCCTCTCTTGGCAACCAGCCGACGACAACTTCTTTTTCACGACTTCTTATGTCCAGGAGAAGTGTACGAAGCGGACCATACTCTCCATAGTCGCCCGCTTGTTTGACGTCCTAGGCTTGGTAGCTCCTGTTATATTATATGCCAAATTACTTATTAAAGAATTGTGGCTATGTAATATTGGTTGGGATGATACACCTCCAGAAAACGTTATTAAAAGGTTTTCTGATCTCATACAAGAGTTGTCTTTATTATCCACTCTAAAAATTCCACGTCACAGTGGTGTTTTGAGCAACAGTACCGTTCTGGTTGTCGCCTTCTGTGACGCCAGTATGAAAGGTTATGGCTGTGTCATATAGGTACACACCACCGCTTCAAACGGAGATATCACTTGTAGATTGCTGTGTGCGAAATCAAAGGTTTCACCCACCAAAATTACGACACTTGCTCGTTTGGAGCTTTGCGCAGCGGTACTTATGTCTAAATTAATCAAAACTGTTCATGATACTTACCGCTCGCGTATTCCTATTGCAGGAACATATGCCTTTTCGGATTCGACTATCGCGTTATCTTGGATACATTCGTCACCGCATCGTTGGTCGGTGTTCGTTAGTAACCGCGTTGCTCAGTGTCATGAAAACCTTCCGCCCGAAAACTTCTATCACGTCGCAGGTAGCGACAACCCGAGTGATTGTTTATCGCGTGGTATGCTACCTTCGCAGCTTATCTCACATGATTTATGGTGGAAGGGGCCAACGTGGATGCGAACGCCAGTTTCTGAATGGCCGGTGAAAACTTTCTGTCCAACTAATGCTGAAAAAATACCCGAGCACAAGACAAAGGTTTTTACAGCGACTGTTCATTCGGAACTTTCAGTCTTTGCTTTATTATTTGAACGTGTGTCTTCATGGGATAGACTGTTGCGTATTGTAGTCTATGTCCTAAAATTTATAAAAAAGATAAATCGTTCGTCTGGAGCTGTTCATAACCTGATGGTTGCAGAAAGATATGTTATCTCCGCTGTTCAAAAATTTCATTTTTCAAATAAATGATATAATTGCCCTTAAAAATGGCAAATCCCCTTGTAATAAATTAAAAAATTTGTGCGTGTTTCTTGATGAACATAGCATTTTACGTATTGAAGGACGCCTGTCTAAGGCAAAGTTACCCTTCGAGGTAAAGCATCCCGTTTTACTCCCCAAACACGATCGGGTAGTAGATTTAATAATAAACCATTATCATGTTATTAATTGTCATACCGGCCCGGGACTTCTTATGTCCATTTTACGACAACGATATTGGATATTAGATGCCAGAACTGTCGTAAGGGCTAACGTGCGTAAATGTATTTCTTGTTTTCGTGTACGTCCTTCACATCCGACGCCTAAAATGGCTGATCTTCCTTATTGTCGCGTGACGGAAGCAAAAGCCTTCGTTCACACTGGAGTTGACTATGCAGGCCCTATTAAAATTAATCTTACTCGGCGTAGAGGTCAACGCTCCCAGAAGGCATATATCTGCCTTTTCGTCTGTCTGGTAACAAAGGCAATTCACATTGAGCTAGTCTCTGACTTGACTTCTAACGTGTTTTTAGCTGCCTTCAGCCGCTTTATATCGAGACGTGGTCCTGTATCGTGTTTATACTCTGATAATGGAACGAATTTCATTGGTGCAAAGGCCCAGTTAGACGATCTTTATAAATTTCTTATGAAATCAGAGTTCCATACCGCTTTAAGGAAAGATTTAACCAGTCGTCGTATTGAGTGGAAAATGATTCCACCCCGCGCACCTCACTTTGGAGGTATGTGGGAATCCAACATAAAAAGTTTAAAGACTCATCTTTATAGGGTTATAGGAGCCCAAATACTTACGTATGAGGAATTACAGACGGTGCTAGTGCAGATCGAGTGCATTTTGAACTCGCGGCCACTCACAGTAATGTCTTCCGATCCTCATCCTGAAGTAATAACACCGGCTCATTTTTTAATGTCCACGCCACTGCAGTATTTACCTGCAGCGGACCTAACAGACACGCGAATTAGTTTGGTCGAGCGTAAACAGTTGCTGGATAGTATGGTTCAATCCTTTTGGAAAAAATGGCGTCTAGAGTATCTGCATACGCTGCAAGTTAGGCAGAAATGGTCTACTCCGGACCATCCAGTTCAGGTCGGTACTGTCGTACTCGTGGGACAGGACGATTCTCCTCCATTAGCTTGGCCACTAGGTATTATTACAGAAATTCATCCTGGTTCGGATGGAATAGTTCGCGTTGCAACAGTTAAAACCAAGTTTGGTATGTTTAAACGTCCTGTTGTAAAACTATACCCAATACCTAATCAATAACGTTTGAGATAATTAAAATAATAGTTTATTAGATAAGTAATAGGTATTAATATAACCGTATTCTTTAAATATTTGCTATTGTAGCTTTTAAAATTAATTGATGTATCGAAGTTACGTGCTTCAAGCTTGACCATGAAACTTCTCCATTGCTTTTAATACTCTTAAATTACATATACTTATGATCTTCAGTTTTCTTTCTCTTTGAAAGTTTTCTCCAAAACTTCCAAGGCGGGGGAGCATGGTTAGGCGATTTGTTATTATCATGTTACTTTCATTTTTCATAGGTTTAATATCTATATAAACACTCTCAATTATTGCTAGCTTGCCAGCATAATGTTTTCAGGAGTGCTTATCGGTTTCTGATTCGCAGTTTACCGAACTCCTTTCATATTGGATGAAGGAGAACAGTATCATAGGCCATAATCTTTGCCTATGATTAGAAAAAAATAAAAATAGAATATTATCTGCGCCTGCCAGTATGGCGGTGCGGTTGCATACGTACGGTACTCACGTCGACTAACGTTCTTTGGTTATGTTCGACAATATTCTTAAGTACTAATCTAAAACCCATCAAAAACTACAAGCGGAACCTTGAAGCGGCAGACTGCAGTCTGGAAGAACGTCCAGGATCCTGTGACTGTATATAGGAGAGGTGGCTTCGATTCAAGAATTCCGGTGAGTAATCTTTTGATTAACATTGTGTTGGTTAGGTACGGTAGTAATTGATTGTGTCGTACTAATCCAACAGTGGGCTTGGGTCATAATTGCGCGCCCGCCCATCCAGTACTCATTACACAGGGAATTCTAGTAAGGAACTATGCGTGTGCATGTTGTTATTTTATTGTTGTTATTTCAAAGGATAGTGACATCCTATTAGGTCCTGACATATGAAATTGCCGTTCAGTATCAAAAACATGACCCAAGTTTCTTTAAAATTATTATTTAATCAATCAAAGTATGCACCGATGTTATCGATACACTTCCGCCATTATTTTGGCAGATCATTGATCCCTTTGGAATCCTGGAAGCAAGAGTTTATGAATTATTTGAAGGCGGTTTTGACTGCTTCATCAGATTTGACTGTTCCCTTGCAAAAATTTATCCAAATTTTGGAAAAAGTGGTAATCTAAGATCTGAGTGGTAATCAGCTTGAGATGAATCTGCTTCCACTATCGTCTTCACTATTCACTTGAGTATCAGGTCGTCAGCGAGGCTCATTATGTAAAACTAAATTTCCTGAATGGAAACTTAAAAAAAAAAACGCACCGTTTGTACGTTAGCGGTGCCTGGTCGGTATATGTCGCTAATTCTTCGAGTCGCTTCTGCAGCACTGGTGCCATGGTGGAACTCGAATTCGTAAATACGCGACTTTCAATTTGTCCATAGTTGTTGTTGCTATATGTTGAGGCTCAAGCAAATGAAATACGAATTTTAAAATAATATTTTTCTGGCTATAATTCGAAATAAATTTTAATTTGGGACTTCTAATCAAACGCAAGATATTTAATTATAAAGTTGCCAGTATTTAGTATCGACTAACTCGACGACTATATATTGTTCTCCCCTTAGAATAATTACATTATATATAAACTAAATTGGCGCGCCCAAATTGAAGCATTTTAATTGGTGCCATTAATGGCACCAAGTGCCGGGCCACTCCGTAACATTTAAGGTTAAAGCAAGCCAAACGTTTCACAACACTTTTGGAAAACAAAAATAGTCTAAAAACACTGAAGTTTTCAATATTTTGTAGTATTTTTTTTGTAAAATTGGTCAAAATAAAAATACTTTGTTTATTAGATGTGACATCTGTGTGAATCAAACATCTAGTCTAGAATCTATTTAGTGCTTCAATTTTGACAGCTCGCTTGTATGAAGACACTCATTCTATACGTACTTATTCTAAGGTTCTCTCCTAATCTAATACCTTTAAACGAGCAATTCTTGTATGTATCTAAATATATTTTTTGAATCTCGGAAACGGCTCCAAATATTTTGATGAAAAATAGTACCCTGGTTTCGGGGGTGATAAATCGATCCACAAAATTTTTATTGTTGGAAATTTTTAACTGTATAAAAATATTTTCAATGATAATCAATTTAAATATAAACTGAAAATTACGACTCTTCCTGACATCTATTGGAGTGTATTAATAATATTGTGGCGTAAACGCTGTCAAACGGGGGAGCCCACGAGGCTCATTGTGGATTTCCTCAAGCGTCATCAGGACCTTGTGCTTTTTATAGGTTGGGTGGTAGGAAGTTTAAAATATTATATTATTTAATATTATTATATTTTATGACGTTTTACGTTTAACCAGTGGAGAGAGATTTTTTATTATTTGAAATTCATGGTTCAACGGTAACGGCGTATTCTAATCTGACTATTTTGACATCCGGAAGTAAGATAAAAAATTATTGTACCTATATAGAAGGTCTTTTATTAATCGTGGCAGTACTCGACAGGAAATGAAATGAAATAAAATGAAATATTTATTTGCATAAAACACGGTACATTTTACGTTAAAAATCTTACAATATTGTTCATGCGTGTCTTACCGACCTAGTCGGTGGGCAAATATTTATTAATAAATAAGATAAAGTCATCGTGTCTTTAGTGATAACAGTATATCCTTAATCTATAGGTTAAATCATTAATTTACTTTTTTAAATTTAAGGATATTAAATGCAATTTCATACCCGAAGGTACATGTCAATTTTTTTTAAATAATAACAATAATAATTTAATAACAATAATATTAGATAATAATAGTAATGATAATATTTGCATAATTGAATAAAAATTTATAATTTATTAGCCAAGCGTTTGAGGTGTCCAGCATGACAATATTCTATAAATTCCTTTGTGGAATAAAAACAGTTCTTAATCAATAATTTAAAAATAAAACCCTTGAACCGATTTAATGTTAGATTTTTTTAACCGAGATGGCAGCAAATTATAAATCTTGATGCACATCACAGAGCTGTTTCTCGAATAGCATGCCGTATAAGATAATAGTCTATGCAATTGACCCCGATGCCGATTGGAGAATGTATCATCTTTGGTATCAAATCGATTTTGATTATTTTTGACACATATCAGACTTTCGTAGATGTACATTGATGGCAATGGCGGGAGATTTAGTTTTTTTTTTTAAATATTGGCTTACAGGAGTCCATAGGTTCCGCACCTTAAATGGCCCTAACACATTTCTTTTGTATAATAAATGCTCTATTGAAGTCAGTTGAATTCCCCCATAAGAGTAATCCGTATCTTAGGACCGAACACACGTATCCGTGATAAGCCATCAATGCTGTTTTTTATTTGCTACTTTTGAAAGATGGTGTAATGCGTATATGAATTTATTTAGTCTTTGGCATACTATTTCTACATGATTCTTCCAATTTAAATTTGAGTCGATTTCAATGGCAAGAAATTTAGCTATTTTATTTTAGGATGCAAGGTGTACCCCATATCTTAATCTGACGCGCTCGAGTTAATTCGAAAAGCCCCTCTTGGGCTCCGCTACTACCATCCGCCAATCCGACGTTCAAAGAAATGACAACGTCGATTTGAAAGACCTCTATGAAAATTTCGTTCATTGAATTAAAGCTTCCGTGGTCGAATGGTTGCGTGAGCTGACTGCGGAACTAGAGACCCGGGTTCAAATCTCGATCGAAACCATATTGTGTCTATTTTTTATTTTTATGAAAATAACTTTTTTTTATTAGGAGCTATTTCAGATGGCTTTGTTAAGTAACACGAAGCAAATGATTGTTTCGTTTTAAACTAAACCAAGAAAATATTTTTTTAGAAAATAAACGATTAAATGTTATCTCATTGTATAAAATCTGGTGCAATAAAGTATTTTTGTATTGTATTGTATTGTATATATCCGAGCAACGCTCGGGCGTCCAGGTACTCTTATGAATTACCAAACTAACCCATACGGTCGCCATGTTTTTCGGCAATTCCAAACCAGCGGGTACTTTATAGCCCAAGCTACACCTCGCTGCTACATCGCAATGGTGCGTGAATTGCAGCGATTACATCGTTCATGAGAATAGTGCGCGCGCGTGGCTCGCATATTGATTCCGAATTATAAGCAAACAGCGGGATTTGGCGCGCGCCCAGAGCCGACCAGCGGTGACCACACTCGGGTCAAATGGTCAAATTTCTATGTTAGGGCCCGATGGCCACCATCGGCATCGACACGGTTGAGGATTTTATGTAGGAAATACATCACCATCTCATTAAAATAGTGATGATGAAAGTATAAAACAGTATATTAGATCACAAGATTATCTAACCTGTTTTTTTATTCAGAGAGCTAATGTATAGTATAATAGAGCAGCGATGGTCCAGTGGTAAAAAACCGCGGTCTTCAACGCAACCGATCCCGGGTTCAATTCCTCGGGGTGCACCTTTGACAAAGAAATTTGTGATGTGCGCATTTATCGCTGCTCCACGGTGATGGAAAATATCGTCAATTAAAATTGATTACGATATTCTCCATTACCGTGCATGCCTGAGAGAAATTCTTAATTTCTCGAAAGCAGGACGTCCACCAATCCGCACTTGGCCGGCGTGGTGGACTTTGGCCTAAATCCCTCTCACTTGTGAGAAGGAAAACTGTGACTAGCAGTTGGACATAAAAAGGTTGAATAAAAAATGTATAGTTAAGGAAAAGGTAAGCACTTTCCTTTTAGGACTTCGCTTTTGCTGTCTTTCTGCTTGGGTTTAAATCTTAAGTAAAAAATTTCATGACTACATATATTGATATGACTATAAATATAACAAAAGTAACTCTGTATACCTAAGTCCTTGAAGAATATTTCCCATTGTCACACTACTCGCCATAGCCGCGGCGCTAGCGACTATAATTCACAGGTAATGTTGTTTATGATTGTTGTGTATTATCGTTCGAACCACCACTTACCAGGCGAAAGATCTCCCAAACATCGCTTCTACTCGCTGATCGAGAATTTATAGACAGTCGGTGTTTGTTTTCTTAGCAATTATTAGATTTTAACACTAGAGTACACGCGCCCCTTTGTTTTACATCAGTACACGCGTGGCCTACTATATTAGGCCATTTTAAAATGTCATAAAATTTAATATAACTAATTATTTTGTTTAAAACAATGGATGAAATATAAAAAACGTTTATTTAAGTTACTTATTACAACCTAAAATTTTAGAAACAGTTTTCTTAAACATTAAAAATTAACAAATTAGTAAATATTTAAGAAAAATCAACAAAAATGGCACTTCTGATATTGTAATAGATAATGTGTTTTTTTTTAACTTAAAACTGAACTTCATTACTATCTTCATTATTTTCGTAGCATTCAGGATATATTTATACTTGGTGATCGGGGCAAACCCATTTGTTGCAAGTTTTGCACCACTTTTTTGTGGACCAATTTATGGGTCCTCGTGGTGAGCGCACATCGACCAACCAGTCCTATTATTTAAGTCAAATCATGGTGCGACACTTGAAATTCTTGAGTTATGCTGCCCAAAAGTGCATCAAAGCGTATCAAAAGCAGTTTTAGTAGATTGCAAGATAATTCGTACAGAATGTTACGTTTGACAATTTTTTCGAACCGGTGTTGGTTGGACATTACTAACGCATTGATCTCTAGCCGGAGGTAGGTTGGTAAAATAAACATTATAGTTCAAACCATAAAGTGGATCCAGTACTCTATGAATAACGTCATTTACCTTATTAGATTGAAATGGACATTCTGGTTGGGCTCCAACATATATCTTAAATAGTAGACATATGGATGTGTCCAACACCATGATTTTTTTATCCCGAATTAATGTAGCTTGTTGGGTCTGTACGTGATGAAGCCGCATCTAAACCAATTCAAACGTGTGTAAATTTTTTTGGCTCAATTAGTTGAAGATATTTACTTCTAAAATTAAGTTGCAAAATTACATCCGAACGTACATTGCAAGCAAATAAAAAGCTTATTTAAAACGAAATATGATATAATATATACATTTTAACTTAGTAACTAATATATATATTTAATATAGACGAATAAAAATTATAAAAATAATACGAAATTTGTTTATATTGTTAGTGTTACAAAAGATCGTACTTGCTGATTTTGGTGCACCAATACACGCGCGGACTACTTTAGTAGGCCCGCAGTTTTGACCCTAAATTACTTACACTTGCGTAGGCGCAGGGGTTGTGCGGTAAACTGATGTTGACACAAATATATTTAACGAGGCTTACCTGGAATTACTAGTTTCTAGCGTGCTTAGTTAAGAAGTTATCGTAAAAAAAGTTACCGTGGTCTACTATAGTAGGCCGCGCGTGTACTGTAGTGTTAATAGGCGTCTGTTTTTGGTATTAGGCATTATGATGATTAAAACGCTTTCAGTATGACTAATCAAATTTATTTTAGATTAGATTTACTTTAGCTGAGTATAAAATATCATTAAAATATGTTTGCTAGACCTGTACGAGTGTAACTGAAGTTAGATTTCACTTACCTTTCAATAACAATTTAATAGTTTAACCCTTAATTAGTCGCATCAAGAAAATCACACAATTACTTGCATGGGGTCACGAGTGACCCCAAAGAAATTTTTGAAAAAGTACAAAAAATAACTTTTTATTATAAAAGAATATTAAGATCTTTGCTGTCTTTAACATAAATGTTTAAACATTTATCATTGACTTACAAATTTAATAAAAAAAATCTTAACCGCTATTGTAACTACAAAGTTTTGGTTTAGGCGCGATAAACTTTAAAAAAATTAGGGATTTGTTAATCGTTTTAACTGTGCAGTATCAGATTAAGTATACCCAAAAAAGTTGTAGAAAAGTACATTTACCATATTATTAGCATTTTGGGTAATATTTTACTATCGTCCTCCCTAGGACACCAATGACTATCTTTAAATTCTTTATTTTACTGCCAGAATCACTGAAACTATTCACATCAGTGCGTTTACTGATTCAACTTTCAAAGAAGAACTAGTAACATGTTACTCATGTTCAGAAGTTATTCCAAAAATCAGTAAACTGAAAGAACAGTAAATACCTATTATATATTATATAACTAAACACAAAAAATACATAAATTAATTGCTCATTGTAAAAATATAGACAAACTAATAAAAATAATAACAATTAACAAATATAATAGTTGAAGCGCGCATGGCCCGGCGGTTAGCGTAGAACGCAAACGATCTATGCAGCTAAGCCAAAAGGGCGCGGTCGGGTGTGAGATGGGTGACCGCTAGTGGCAAAAAATTTCATGCGTGTTTCCGTGCTTCGGAGGGCACGCTAAGCCGTCGTCCCCGGTTGTTGTCGATAGATAACAGTCGTTAAACCTTGTCGGAGGCCTTATGGGCGGTTTGAAAACATCCGACAGCGGGTTGGCCACTAACCCGCATCTCCACCAACCCGCATTGGAGCAGCGTGGTGGAGTAAGCTCCAGGCCTCCCCAATAATGGGGAGAGACCCGTGCCCAGTATTGGGACGCAAAAAGGGTTGCAGCCAATAGTTTGAGTACCTTCAAAATCATTCTGTTAATATAGGTTAGTGTAAGTAAAACGTTAAATTAAATTAGCTTATTTTTCCGCACACACTTTCTAAATAAAAATAAAGATATCTAACAAATGAAGCCGCGTCCTGATACATCCGAGATATTTTAATAACGTTAAGCAGCAGGCTGTCCTTATGTCCGTTGTAGCGAATATAAAATATCAGGAAGTTTATCAATGTCCAGAAAAAAGATATTCAATAAATGTGTTATTTAAAGCACGTATTTAATTTTATATTGTGTATCTTTCATAATAAGTAGAAGATACATAGAAATGTGTTTGCAATTTCGAAGCAACTACCTAGTACAACTTGCTAGGTTCACCGGGCAAGTCCCACCATCCTCACCTATTTCTGTTATGAAGCAATTGTATAACGTTCCGGTATAAAGTTTTTCCAGTTTCTAGACTTTCATGAGGTGACCATCAGCTTATGGAGTAGCAATGCAACTGCATATAGACAGCATACAGACAGGACTCATGCTCGCTTATTTGCTCGCGTAAGTTTGTGTAGGCGTCCAAATGAAATGTAGCTACATGGGCTACAGCAACCACCTAACCCCACGTGGCCTTTAGCCACTCCACGTGAACTTAATTCTCCATTTAAATCTCCATTTAACCTAAAAATAAAAAAAAAATTGTAACTACATAATTTTAGTTTAGAACTACTTAAGTTTTTTTGGTATGCCGCTGACCGGTAGGATTATATAGGGTAGCTATACGAGTTTTACCAAGCTTTGCATTTCATGCTAGCTGCAACATACCCTCACCGTTGTTATTGAAAAATACTCGATACGCTTTTATGCTCCCGTGTTCGTTTTTCTTCGTGAATATCGGAGAAACGACTTTAATTAAATAAGCTTTCTATTTATATTATTTGCTCGTATTTATCGACCTTTCACTTTATTAGATTTTTTTATATTTCTACCCAGGAAGAAATTGTATTCGGCTTGAAAAGTAATTGCTTTACATATATTAAAATTTGGGCATTAATTTCTGGTAGGTATCTAATTATTATAAACTAGTGGATCCCGCAGACGTTGTCCTGCCTTAAAAGTTTTGTAAGAGGATTAGTTTCTTTATCATCTCAAGGGGTTCTTATGTTACTGTCAAATAAAAAATTAAAAACGAACAGTGACAGATGAACTGTTATTCAGACTATGTCAAACTTTTGGACGATGGCGCGAAGAACCAATGGACTTCTACTAATATTTGATTTGACGACCCGTGTGGCCCAATGGTTACCATGCCGGACTGCTAATTGAAGGGTCCCGGGTTCGATTCCCGGCGAAACAGAAATTTGAATGATGAGTTTAAATTTCTGTTCTCGGTCTGGGTGTTTGTGTATCTGTCTTTGTATGTGTCCATGGTACCGACGACACAGAGTATATACACCCTACTGTGGGGCTATGAGTGTGAAACTTTTAAACGTTTATTTCAAGACCAAAATTAGCCATATCGGTTCAGACGTTCTTGAGTTTTAGCGAGACTAACGAACAGCAATTCATTTATAGGTATAATATATATATAAAGATTCGAAGAACATTATATTCATTTATTATTTAAAAATAATAATTTATAATAATTATACTATAAAAAACATGACTAAGCCAAAGACAATACTATAACTTTATTAATCTATGAAATGAAATAAGAAACATAAAAATTTTCTTTTCATTTAATACTGAATGGCTAAAAGGATTTTTATACAATGCCTTAAAATGAATTAAAAAAAATAAGTAACAAAAAAGTCAGACGTGACAATTTTGATAACTGCGTGAAAATATAAATAAACAAACACCGAAATTAAATAATTTTGTAAAGAAATACTATAGGAAAAGTAAAGTATAAGAATAAAACAATAGAATATAAGTTATAAAATATGATAATGGACGTCAATGAAGTAAGTAATAACATGTAGTGTATTTATTTACACGGCGCATTTCATTCATTCCATTTATTCCCGTGGGAATGAGATATTTTCTTTCCTTTTCTTTCTCCTAGTGTTAAATATCGTACTATCTCTGAAATATCTTCCTGGGCCAAACCTATTAATTCTTCTTTCTCTCTCTCTGCCGTGTCAGCCGCCAATGTTCGTAAACACTTTTTTGCTATTAAGTCTGAAGCGGTAGGTTGTGATGAAATAAGTCGTAAGATGATCTCATCTGTTTTTGAATATTTACTACCTGTGATTACTCATATTATAAATTTCTCGATGCAGTCAGGGGTTTTTCCCGACTCGTGGAGAAAAGCACACATTATTCCTCTGCCCAAAGTGGCCAATCCCTCACAACTTAATAACTATAGACCCATTTCCATTTTACCTGTTATGTCTAAACTACTAGAATCTACTGTACACCAGCAAGTAACACGATTTATTTTCGACAATGGTTTAATCTCCCCATTTCAATCCGGCTTTCGCTCCGGACATAGCACAACCACTGCACTTCTTAAAGTCACAGAGGATATTAGAGAAGGAATGGAGGATAGAAAGGTCACTATTCTCGTTCTAATTGATTTCACCAATGCATTTAACTTAGTTGACCATGATATCCTCTGTGCCTTGCTTCGTCATTTTAACTTCGCGTCTTCTACGCTAAGCTGGTTCTCCTCCTACCTTTGTGGTCGCCAACAAGCCGTCCGCTGGGGACGTAATTATTCTGACTGGTGTCAGTTGTCATCCGGTGTCCCACAAGGGGGAATACTATCCCCACTGCTTTTCTCAATCTTTATTAACTCTCTCACTACACGTCTCAGCTGCTCTTACCACCTCTACGCCGATGACTTGCAAATCTACACAGTTGCTGATGCTGACATGATTAACGCTTCCATCAAAAAAATCAATTCTGATTTGTGTGCCCTGTCTAACTGGTCTTTAAATTTTGGTATACAAGTCAATGTCAGTAAATGCCAAGCCATTATAATTGGCAGTAGACGACAACTTGCCAAGATTGACATTGGGTCTGTTGCCCCTATCACGCTTGGAGGCCACACAATTCCTTTTTCTAGCAGTGTCAAAAATCTTGGCATTTACATGGATTCTACTCTGAACTGGTCATCTGAAATACAAAATATAAGCCGCTCAGTCATATCAAAGCTTTGTGCTTTAAATCGCTACAGAAATTTCTTACCAATCAAAGTTAAATTGGTTCTGGTGCAAGCTCTAATTCTCCCCATAATTGATTATGCTGACGTGTGTTCGCCTGATCTCAGTGAAGAATTCCTTAATAAGTTAGACCGTCTTCTTAACAGCTGTATCCGTTTTATCTTTCGTCTTCGTAAATTCGATCATGTTTCTTCATTCCGTTCTCAGCTTAAATGGCTTCCGATTCGTCAACGAAGACATATTCGGATACTCTTATCTCTGTTTTCTATTCTCTTTGATGATTTTGCACCCAGTTATCTGAAAAACAAGTTTCAGTTCCTTCGAGACAACCATAATAGACTGCTGCGATCTTCTGACACATTATCTCTTTCAATCCCACTTCACCGCTCTGGCTTCAATTCCCACTCCTTCACGGTCCAAGCCTCTCGACTTTGGAATGCATTACCCGACGATATCAGAAAACACTCCCGCAAATTTACTTTTAAACGGAGAATTATTGCACACTACTCCTCCGCCTTAGGCTATGCCTAATGTGAACTTTAAGGTCATCATCCCCCTCGTATATATTAAATATTTATTAATTATATATGTATAATCTAAATATATATGTAGGTATTTACGTATATGTAGCTATTTATTTTATATTTATTTTTATTATATTTTATTATTTACATTTATATTTATATTACAAATATATAATAATATCATATCAACGTTTTTCGTTACACGTTACACTTCTGCGTATATAATTTTTATGATTATTATGCATCTTTGTTATATGTTTTATAATCCTCGTTACATATTTTATACAGTTCGTATTTTATTTTATTTTTTACTTTCTGTGTCGCAATTTTTTTTTTCTGCTTTCTTTTTCCTACTTGTAACATTTCGTTACTGTTTCTTTGTTACCGCCTTCATTGATCTCCCACTACCTTAAGGTTGACTGGTAGAGAATGCTTTAAGCATTAAGTCCGCCTTCTATCCGATGTTATGTACGGTAGAAAAGTTTAAATAAATAAATAAATAAATATTTTCACGCGGCAAAAAGTAGCCTATGTTCTTTCTCAACGTCCTTTCTATGTTTATGCCAAATTTCATCAAAATCGGTTCAGTGGTTTAAGCGTGAAAGAGTAGCAGACAGACAGACAGACTTTCGAATTTATAATCATCAAAATCGGTTAAGTGGTTTAAGCGTGAAAGAGTAGCAGACAGACAGACAGACTTTCGAATTTATAATATTAGTATGGATTTATTGGTTTTTCTTGACTTTAGCATATCTAAGTAACTGGCTGCAACCCTTTTTGCGTCCCACTGCTGGGCACGGGTCTCTCCCACTTATTGGGGAAGCCTGGAGCTTACTCCACCACGCTGCTCCAATGCGGGTTGGTGGAGATGCGGGTTAGTGGCCAACCCGCTGTCGGATGTTTTCAAACCGCCCATAAGGCCTCCGACAAGGTTTGACGACTGTTATCTATCGACAACAACCGGGACCGACGGCTTAACGTGCCCTCCGAAGCACGGAAACGCGCATGAAAATTTTTGCCACTAGCGGTCACCCATCTCACACCCGACCGCGCCCGTTTGGCTCAGCTGCATAGATCGCTTGCGTTCTACGCTAGCCGCCAGGCCATGCGCGCTTCAGTATCTAAGTAACTACAATGACAATATTGACAATTATCGTACAATAAATTACATACTGGTGAGAAATTAGATGGTGAGAATTTTCCATCATAATCATAATAATAACCTCATTTTGATTTATTCGGCAAGGTTGTCAGGTGTTCGCCACACAGCCCGCAGCTTTTGATTGAAACAAGAATTGGAAATATAGATGCATGGCACTTTCACTGTTTCCTGCCGTTTTTATCATTTATCACTAATCGGTAGAATACATGAGATTAAATTAATAAGAGTAATATAAAAATTTATTACCTTAACAGCTTGGCTGCAACTCTTTTTACGTCCCACTACTTGGCACGGGTCTCTCCTCATTATTAGGGACGCCTGGAGCTTACTCCACCACGCTGCTCCAATGCGGGTTGGTGGAGATGTGGGTTAATGGTCAACCCACTGTCGGATGTTTTCAAAGTGCCCATAAGGCCTCCGACAAGGTTTCACGACTGTTATCTATCGACAACAACCGGAACCGACGGCTTAACGTGCTCTTCGAGGCTCGGAAACAGCTTAACAGCTTAACGAATAATTCCAAACGCACAATATATAGGTACCATTAACTAAATCCTTTCTTTGGAATAAACCTAAAACAGAAAATACAAAGCGTGTTTCAGTAACAACATGTTACACAGCCCAAATATTCACCATGTTAGGAAACAGTGTGCCCAAAAAAACGAAACATACGTAAATAATGCCATTGACAGCATTCATAAAACTACACATTACGAGGACTCTAAAACAGGGATAAAATCACAAGGGCTCTTTGTTTCTACATCCTCGATGCAGCATCGATGCTGCCTGCGGCGCCACTCATACATTGGGGTAATTGTCTGTAAAATAAGACCACCCATGACGCTGTAAATAAATAATTTACAGCTGACCATAGATTTAGATTTAAGTGCTTTCAGCGAAAGTGTTTTGATGGCTGCAAATTAAATGTTTTGTGTGAGGGAATAGACACAATTTTTGTTGATTTTAATAATGTTTATATTGAGTAGGAACCATTTGTTTGTAGATAAACGATTTTCTTTCTTATTTTAATTACAAAATTAAGGAAGGCAAAATATAAAAATCTAAATTCTAAAATCATTAAGGGGTGGGGAAATGACTACCTACTTGTACAAAACTTAAAGAATACAACTAAATATAAATCAGAAGAATGAGTCATCAACATCAGTTTGACAACAATAGAGTTGCACCCAAATGTACAAATAAAATACATATGCTGCAAAATTAGCGGCAAAAATTCCTGATGTAGTTTAAATCGCATAAAAATGCATATTTTATACTATTTATTTTCTTTCATTTAAGATACCCTAAGCTTTGTAGACTCTAGACCGGCTGAACCCTAGAACTTAAACTGTGTGTGATTCTTATGTGTGGACTCCATAAAAACTGTATCTTTCAAGCATAATAATTAGTGTCGACAAGAAGATAAAGAAAGCGCCGTGGAAGAAAGCGGCTGCAGGCGGTTCGTACGTGGCATGCAGGTTAGTGCTCTCTTCTTGTGAGGGGAATCGTTGGCAGCCCCATCGTCTTTTTCTGCTGCCTCCCAAAATGTGCGCTGTATAGCGACCAAAGAGCCGTTTGCGCACATTTTTTCTGGTACCATAACGGTACACCATAACGGTAAAAATAACAAATATCTCAAAGTATTTATTTACTGAAGCGCGCATAGCCCGGCGACTGGCGTAGAACACAAGCGATCCACGCAGCTAAGTCCAACGGGTGCTATCGGTGGTGAGGTGGGTGACAGCTAGTGACAAAATTTCATGCGCATTTTCCTGCACTTCAGAGGGCACGCTCACTCATTGCCTCCATCCCGGTTGTTATCGATAAATAACATTAATTAAATGTTGTCAGAGGACTTATGGGCAATTTGAAAACATCAAAACTCACTGAGTTGACCAACTAAACCGCATCTCCACCAACCCGCATTGGAGAAGCGTAGTGGAGTAAGCTTCAGGCCTTCCTCATAATGGCGACAGACCCGTACCTAGCAGTCGGAGGTTAAATGGGTTGCAGCACTTGCAGTCATTAATTTATTGAATACTAAAGACCGCCCGCGACTTCGTCCGCGCGGACCTTAATTTTACAATTTTTCTAAAATAAAAGAAGCCTAATGCTACCTGCCAATAAAAATCCCGTCAAAATCGGTCCAGCCGTTTCAGAGATTAGCCGAAACAAACAGACAGGTAGACAAAAAAAAAATTGGTATATGTACCGTATATATATTCATACGCATGTAGTAAAAAGCGACTATTTTAATATTACAAACAGACACTCCAATTTATTTATTTGTATAGAGTATAGATTTTTTAAATAGAATTCTTGCTATAAACAACTTACCTATACAGAACACAAAAGAAATTGACATGTATTACGGACCCCATAAATATGTTATTATATTTGTGCTGATAAGTACAACACATGTTTACCTCGCAACGAATAAACACATATACACCTCTAAAAGCTTATTTTGTTTGTCTCGACGTCAGTAAAACGAGATTGGATACGTGTATTACCGTACTTGTAGGTATACTGTTTTAGGAGTTATCCAGATTCAGCTTTATTTGATACTCTATTTATTACAACTAGTATTATTTATGATGTAAAATATATATTGATCATCTATCTTTGTAATTGTGAATTGTAATGAGGTCCATGCAGCGGTGGAACCCGTATAAAACTTAGGTACTCATATATTTAAGAAAATCAAATCTGTTACACACACCTTGTAGAACTAGTTTCTTTTACAAAATTATTGTGTGTAATTTTTTGTTATTTCTGTTCTAATGCCTAACGGTATCATTATTGTTCTTCAGAAGTTTTACATGATTCGCAGAAAGACTGTATAAACAATTAAAAATGATACGACAACCGATATAAATAACAACACTACACCTGAACAAAACAATCAAATTCTAAAAATTCTACAAAACTCTCTAGACAAAGAATCGTAAAAGTTAACAACATCAAATATTTCATCCAACAAGTGGATGCTATGTAGCATTCTAATGGTACAGTTGATGCGAATCAAAGTCGGCGTAATTTCAATTTTAATTTTATATGTGACAGACGGCGTGAGTTATGTTTGTTTGTGCAACTACAGGTGTAGGTGGTACGCTACTAAGAATGTAGGTGATTTTATTACATCGTTTAAGAACGCCCACCGATTTTTCAGTATCGTTTTAAGTTTGTTTGATAAAGAATGAACTGAGCATAGTTTTGTTTCTTGAGGCATTGCCGTATTGATTTAATTTGAGAATTAAAATTTTGTTAATTTTATTACACATATTTTTTGTATTATTTGATTTGAGCAGCGATGGCCCAGTGGTAAAAAACCGCGGTTTTCAACGCCACTGATCCCAGGTTCAAATCCTCGGCTCGCACCTCTGACAAAGAAATTTGTAATGTGCAAATTTATCGCTGCTCCACGGTGTTGGAAAATATCGTGATATTTCATTGATTACGATGTTCTCCATCGCCGTGCATGCCTGAGAGAAATTCATAATTTCTCGAAAGTATGACGTCCACCAATCCGCACTTGGCCAGCGTGGTGAACTATGGCCTTGTATCTTACTTACATATGTATGTAGTATGCACTGTACATACACATACACAATGTAGTCACCATTCCATTTTTGAGGTTAAATTGAGGCTAAATCGTAAATTTTAAAGCAAATTAGGTAGTTATCTGGTGCTCAAATTTCCCACATCAAGCCCCACAATTTTAACACCAACACGCTTTACACCACACGGCCAGTCTACCTATTTTTTTTCGGTTCGGTTTATATATATAAAAAAAACAAGCTACATGCCATCCATATTTTTTGATTATCAATCGGCAAAAAACTTTTACACTTAAATTAGTAGCAGTGCCATCCAAGACTTTGATAAAGTTTCTCGGCTATAAACGTACTGAAGGCCACGTTCCAGTGATCCGCACCTAAGCATTCAGCTGAATACCTGAGCCCTTAGTCAAGGCGTGATTCACGAGACACGTTGATACTGAGTTATTTCTTTGTGCTGTCATTGTGTGTTTTACAGGCAGGTGCAGGAGAGTGCCCACATTTTTTGAGTTTTCGAAATATTGTACTTTAAAATCAGCTCCTAATTCTTTCAGCACAAAGCATGAGGTAACGTGAAAACTAAAAAAATCCTGAACCATTATGGTTTGAATAGAATAGATTTAAAGTGAAAATATGCGATGAAATGTCATCAAACTCTCATGTGTGACAGTGAAAAGGGCTGCAGTGAATTTTAGCCCTTTTCAATATCACATTGTCAGATATCCATAAATCTATAAGGGATGACCCTATCAAAATCATAATAAATGTATTCTAACAAAACCTAGAACTAGAAACGTCAGTCGACAATGTTTAATTATCAGGGCTTCCCAACAAGACTATCTACATTGAGAAATTACGATATCCTGAAAATGTACACATTTTATATGTACTTTAAATTTAGCCAAATGGAGACACTACACAGGGCTACAAAGGTGTCGCTGAATCACGGTATATTTCGAACGTCTTCAGAGTCTGTCGTTTTATATGGGTCAGTTAGAGTTAGCCGATTTCTTTGTGTTCCTTATAGTGACACATTTAGTGGGCGCCTGTTTCAGGAATTCTGATCAAATTAGTGCTGCTCTCGACATTAATGATTCATCGATGTTAACTACTACCAAATTGAATTGATACGATTTGTTAATAATGTTATGCTTTATAATAAGACACCCAATATAATTAGCGCCTAACAGACCTAAAACATATTTTGTAATAAAAAAGGATTGTAATTTCTTAAGAATGATAAATAAAATTAATTGCTAATAATTGTTAAACTCTGAGTGAGGTTAATGGAGGCTGAGAAACAACAGTAAAGTTTTAAATAAAGTAAAAATATTTATGTATCTGTCTAAAATTAGATCAACGAGACAATGATACAGTACTTCAAATCTGAAAAATATCTGTAATCATAAATAAAGTAAAGTAAGTAAATATTTGTTGGAATTTAGTCGTATTTTTACCATTAGCACCAACCTAAACTCAGTAGGATTCCAGCTACTTTCTTTATTAACAATTTTATTTATTTATAGATTTACATTTATAGATGTCTCAAGTCTTCACCAACCCGCATTTGAGGAGCTTGGTGGAATAAGTTCCAGACCTCCCCAATAACGAGAACGCAAAAAGTGTTGCCACCAAATTAATATTTTGTATTAGTAACATAAAATATATATTTTTCTTTCTTTCTTTTTGAAGTATTTAGGATGGAAACTATCGATAGCAACCATGATAACAGATCACACATCACTAGTTCGAACCTGCCTCTTATGGCTCTGTTTTTGTTCGCTAAGTGTATTCCATTTTCGTTGGCGAAGGTAAATAATGATACGTTTTAAAGATTTTAAGATGATTGTTTGTTTGGGAGTTTATGGTGTCTTTTGTAGTTTGGTTATAGGCAGGATTCTTTAGTGTTTTCGAATTTACGAGTTTATATGGAGTGTATTTTCAGACCCTTTCTTTTGTTGAAAATAGCTTGACAGTGTGTATTGATTGCTATTATATTATTAGTTTTTGATAGATTATATGGAGTTAAATTTGCTTTTATTAGACAAAATCTACAAAAGGTCGAGATTATTTCATTAAATAACACTAAGTATTACATAATTATTACAGACAGAGAGACAGAGTATCTCACTTGTAAATTTTGGCCATCATCTTTTACTTACGCCTGTAAAATAAACTAGACTACCATTGGCCTAGTGCAGATTGGTGCACGTCATGCCTTCAAGGAATCATGCAGGCATGGTGATGGAAACGTCGTAATGAAATAATACAACACAATCACCGTGGAAAGGCGATGAATACGCACAGACCACATTTCCTCCTCGCATAATTTGAAAATTATACTATACTTAATACCGACAGGTAAGTACCTACATATAGTTTTTGTTTGAAATAATTTTACTGACATGGAGCTAATAATAAATATACCTGTACAAAAATCACCACACTCTACACGTGAATGTACAATAATCTTCGAACAGCCCAACTCGTCAAGCTATTTTTGGAGGCAAACTAGAGTAGTGGAATTACAGAGGGGACACTTTGTTGCAGATACTGCCTTATAGTTTGTTTTCTGTACATCTTAATCTTTCAAAGCACTTAACTGAAGCCGTATTTCTAAATTCTAGAGTTGGATACATTAATTGTAGAAATAATGTTATGGAGTTCACCATAAACTTACTACCTTAAGTTTAGAGTATCTATGTCTATTTAGCTATGTAAATTTTAACATAAATTGATTGATTTTATGTGAACCAATTTTAAATGTCACCCTGCTGGGCACTGGTCTCATAGTAATTTATCACGGTATAGCCACGATAAATACGCACTTGAAAAATTATTCATCAGTCATAATACATTTTTATATAGAGTACTTACGTTGCTTATAATTTTATGCTCTTGCATATAGGTCCACGTGTAGAATTTAGGAGTGTTTGTAGCACGGAATTTGCAACATGAGTCAAGGTATCCTATGCCTAATAGTAAAAGAAAACTTTCAGGGTTGATGATATCGAGAAAAGAACGGCGTTGTAAGCGTAACTGCACGCCGATTCATCTGAAGGTGTAGGGAAGCCGTATCGCACCGCGCGCATGGTCACCGGTGTGTTCCACTAGGGATTCCATTCGGATTTTCAGCAGACGGTGAAAAATCCCATTTAACCCAATATTCCAGTTCCAGATTCCTTTTAAATCGGGTTTTTCTTCACTAGTATTGAACCCTTGTTTTTTCTTTATCTTGTAATTAGTAACCCTCACTGCGACGACTGCTGCGATGATATAAACGATTAAAGCCCCGCTAAGCGAACTAAGCGAAACCAGTGAAAATGGAAGAGAGATGGTGATTGCTAATAGCTAATTACAATATACAATATGCGTTCCAATGCTACAGAACGCACAACGTTGAAGAATATAAAGCACATATAGCCCTGCAGCTGTCGAAGTATATAAGTATGTAAACGATCAACGAGACTATGCGAAACGGGAACAGTTATGATTAAGATGGGTGGCAATTATATGAAGCTTTTATGGGCGTTTTAATAACGTGAGGCATAGGATGATATGATGGGTTCACTGTGATTATCACTGTACAAACGACATACGAGTAACAAACAACGTACATTAAAGCCGCATGGTGGAGCAGGCTCCATAATTTCGGAGAGTGACCAGGGCCCCGTAGTAGGATCTAGAAAGGTTAACAGTCATTCTAAGTAACCTATTCTCTCTGCGACATGAACCTTAAAGGCATTAAACCCTCGCAAGCCACTAGCTCTATGGTGGAGCGGAAGTGTTACATTTCAAAGGGGAATTCTAGTTACCTGTGCACACACAGCCGGACGGTGGCACTGGGACGTGGTTAGACACGCCCAGCCAGTCGCCTTTGATCTGCGAACCGTTGAATGTTCTTTACGTGAAACACGGGACGTGCGGGGTTCGTGCGGGTGTGTTGCAGTACTCGCGGCAAGAAAAGTTTCTAGAACTCAAGACATGAGAGTATAAAAAGGCGTATTTATGACGTGTTTTTGTGTGTTTCTGTGCTTCGGACTGCATGAAAAGCTGCCGGTCCGAGTTTTAGTTGTTAGCAGACTTCAAACCTCGTCGAAGTACTTTGAGACCGTTTCTCTAAACATTTGATAGGGTTTCATCTCCGCAAGCTCGCATTTGAGCTGGAGCAGCTCGTGGCTTAATTAAGGTCAAGGGCCCTTCGATTTAGTTTGAGTTTTCTTATTGGGTTATAATAATAATAATAAGCGGAACAATAATAATAATCATTTATTTGCTTTGAATATGTTACATTGGATGTTATATCAAGCAACAAGTACGATATTAAGCTACAGTCAATAGCTTGCAAATATACCTATACATTGTAGATAGGTATGTCATTTGAGAATTTGTTCAGATGTGAGATACATAAGACCTCAGGACCAGTGGCGGCTCATCCTAAAGAGCGCTGGTGCAGTGCACTCCCACTTTAAAATTTAAATATTACATAGGAAAATTACATAGGTAATCTATATTCCTTCATAATACATACTATCCTTACATTACATCTATCATTTATCCTTACTTACATTATATCTACGCGTACATTTATCGTCATATTGTACGAGTGGAGCGCCAGCGATTGCGCTCCTAATGAAACGAAGTTTAGTACGATTCCTAGCGCTGTATTCAATGAGTGCGAAAGAGAAACATCGCAGCACATAGCCGACGCGTGAAACAAAAGATTTAGTATGAGAAATTAACTTAATCTGGAGCGCCGCTCACGCGCGACGTTGCCGAACCGTGGGTTCGGCCGTGACGCGTGCCGTAGGGCGTGGCCTCAACCTGCTTATGCGATGTTGCCGTTCTTATGTATACAAACAAACGTGTCGTGGGCTTTGACAGTTATATCGCAGTTTTTCTTTAAATTAAAATTAAAAAATAGTTTATGCGCGACATTTTGTTCTAAAAATGGAACAATACAGTGTATCTTTTATTAAAAAGTGTCAAAAACTATAGAAATACGCCTTGAATTAAAAGCTAAAGGTCCTCAAATTACACTTACACAAAAATGTAATACAAAAACTAAATCTTTTACGCGTGTTTTTAAGTTTGAACAATATTTTAAAACTCCTTGGTTGTGTGGTTGTCAAGAGACCAATAAATTATTTTGTTTTCCGTGTCTGGTGTTTGGAAACTGACACCGGCAGTGGAGGTGAATCTGCATGGATCACAACGGGTGTTGACGATTTAGCGCATCTTTCAATAAAACTGAAAAAACATTCGCAATCTCGATTTCATATGTTATGTGAAGTGCAATTATTGGCATCGACTGGCCGACAAGATATTCATAAAGCGCTCGATTCTGCGTATCGAAAATCTATTCGAGAGTTCAATGAACGCGTTGATGAAAATCGATATAGGTATTTTACGGCGTTTGATAGATTGTGTGGTATTTTGTGGTGCATTTCAAGTTGCTTTACGAGGGCATGATGAATCTACGGAATCCCTGAATCCCGGAATCTATAGAGGTTTGGTTAATTGTGTATTATTTTATTTTTAATTTTATCTATTGTGAAATGTGTATTATTAGATTGAATTTATCTGATTATGACATGAAACAACATGATATTCTGACATGACATAAATTTAATTAGCTATTTAATAATTTTGACATTTTGACACGAAAAACTATGGCGCAAGAACGTCTCAATACATTATGTATGATAAGCATTGAAAAACGATTCATTAATTCTATATCTGATTTTCACAAGAAAGTCATAGATGTCTTCGCTCGTCAAAAAGACCGGCGAATGAATTTTCTGTATAAATAAAATAAATGGTAAGCTCTAAGTTTTTTTTTTGTGAACCCCCATCAAAAAATGTCACGAGCCGCCTCTGCTCAGGACCTACATGTCGGTATCGTTAAGAATTACAAAAAGACCTCTTCCTAATTTGATTTGCTTCTTTTCTGTGACAGTTGAAAATTTTAGCTTCTCTTCTTTCGCCCGCAGTGAAACAACTGCCCCACTGACATTTTCCGGATGGAAGAGCAAATTAGGCACATTCTATAGGTATTCTCGTTAGCAAGGAAACGTGTGCTCGGTTAATGTTTTAAGTTGTTAGGCGGTGATCAAAAGAGAGGAAGCAGATGATAAATGGCAAATAAAAATAGGTGAGAAGTGCCGTCAAGAAGAAATATGATTTTTTTTAAACTTTGGTGTAATTACTTTGTTTGAGAGAATAATTCATTAATTTATCTTTTAGTATTAAAAGTATAGGTACATCTTGATTTTTGAGATAAATATTTTTACTTTATTAGAATAATTTTAGGGATTTTATTTCGTAAATAATTAGTTCTGTAAGTTCAGGAACCTACTTGTTTCTGTTAGTTATACTTGTTTATGTCGGCCACTTGGTTATAATGGTTTCAATATCTGTTTTTGAATGACTCGTATGTTTTTCAACTGATTATACAAAGTAATGTTTACTTCACTTAATATATTATTAAGTACTTAATTTAGTTTTAATCATAATTAATGATTAATATGGTATTGAATTTTGAGACGATTTTTCAAAGGTGCAAATGTTTGAAACCAGTTTCAATAATGATTTTATAATAGAATTTTATTGTTGCAAAATGTAATCAAATTTTAATACACCGGAACTGAATATTTAGTTAAACATGTCGAACACATCAACATTTATTCCTGACGTTTAGAAATGTGAAAGTTTACACCTATGCAACATTATCATATTACAAAATTATTGCAAATTTTCGAAGACCTTATTGTATGAGATACAACGATAGCATTGTACTGAGGTTTGATAGAACCGACAATGTAAATACCGCAATGGTCTTCTAGGAAGATGAAAGATTCGGTTAATATAATCAGTGTGTGTGTTGTCAGGTGGATATTTCCTATTAGCCCACATTTCTCAGTTATGAATATAAACAGTTGTAAAACTGGACGGAAATATATGTCATGTATAATTACGTTTCCTTGTAGTATTACTTTGTTTATAGGATTGGATGAGACTAGTGCGGCTGCTGGTTATTTTTGATCGTATTGCGATGAATTCACTTTTACATAAACTATGTCATCTTGCTAATCAGAGTTATTAAGTTTAATTAGTTAAGTAAAATTTCTTGATTGAACATAATATACAGCTTCCCGCCATATTTAACGACCGGTATGGAGTAGTGGTCATCAAGCAGGTATGCCGTGAAACTGGTCCTGGGTTCGATTTCTAGAGAAGAGATTATTTAGCTCACCGTTTGTGACGTATAGGTCTACGAGACCGGGTTTTCAAAAAAAATGTGGACTTAGACAAGTATCATTCTGTAATGGTAAACGCTACAGAAAAGAAAAAAAAAGTATCAAAGTGAGATGAACTAATTCAACACTTTCAAAACACAATTCAGCATAATTTCTTGTGAATTTTGACAACGTATGTTTCACAACGTTTTGTTCCATGCACCGTGATAATCGACGAACAAAACAAAGTGCAGTTTCGTTGTATTAGTGAGCGCGTCATGTGACACGACAAGGTGCAGTTTTAACCTGCCTCACTTCAATGTTTGCAGAATTATATCTTAATTTTTATATTTGACTAGCCTTTCGCCAGCGGCTTCGCCCGCGTGGACCCGTTTAATGGGTCCCCCGTAGGATAAAAAAAGCCTATATGCTATTCCAGGCTTCATTGCTGTATGAAAATCATAGGCGTTTAGCCAGTTGCTTCAACCACGTTGACCTTATTACCCGTTTTCACGTAAGAATAAAGCATTTTCCCGGGGTAAAAAGTAGCTTATATTACACAGGGTGAATGTAACTTTCTAATGGTGAAAGATTTTTTGAAATCGGAACAGTACTTTTTGAGTTTATTCATCACAAACATACAGAAATACAAATCTTTATAATATTAGTATAGATGTGCAGATGCAGATGAGATGATGCAGGTCGCATTCGAGCTTACACGCCAAAACATCGGATAATAAAGCATAGACAAGTTGTTTGTCCTCTCAGGGGGCTGCCAACAAAAATAATGAGCCCTACAGCGTCTTAAATCTCGCCGCATCTCGTTTTAATGGCATTTAAATTAGCTTTTTATTTATCTACCGGATGTCTCAACCTGCCGGTGAATACATTTAATTTTTAGGTATAAGTACAAAGTAAGGGAGATGTGACTAGCCCCGCGGTTCGTGTAGAAGTGTAGAGCAGCCGTTCACGGTTCTGCTCGCGTGGACTCAGGTTTTTTCCCAAAAGAATAAGATTATTTTCCCCGGTTAAAATGTAGATTTTGTCACTTTTTTCCAGTGCCATACTACTTATGTCAGTACAAAAAATCAGGTCAATCCAAACCGTTTCTCCGTGAAAGAAGGACAAACAAAAATGAAATAACTATACGAAAACATATGTTTTAAATACAGTTGCTCAAAAAGTGACGTATTGCAGGGACGTATAGCGTGCGGGAAGTGGGCTATTACACACTCGTGCTTTTTCTTTACCTTTTCCGCACTCGTGCGTTCTCTTTCCCAACTGTCAAAATAATGTCTATTAAAAAGAAGAAAACCAACCACGAAGTTTTAGAAGTTTTAATGATTCATGCAAATATTTCAAAAAAGAAGCTACTAATAGGTTTCATTTCATTTCATCTCATTAACATTTTCATTTCATATCAATAAAAAAATTCTACTGAAGACTTGGCTGTATGGGCATAGTTCCCTTTGCCTACCCAGAATGGGTGAAGAAAACAAAAAAAATATCTGCATATAGGTATTATTTTACGGTTGGCGCCATTTTTCAAAAATGTTCTTTGCGAGTTTTTATTATTTTATTAAATTGCTTCATTTTTTCGCAAATGTATTAAAAATAGTTGTTCAGTACACGTGCGGAACCGTCATTGGAAGGATTTCCGATTGTCAACCCTCACCTTCGGCTGCGCCTCGGCTCGGGTAGACATTTGTCGGAACTCCTTGCAATGACAGCCTTTCCGCACTTGTAATGAAATATACTATTCCCGCTTGCCACCAAAACTCCATCAGACACGTTTTCTTTTTATTTGAATGGAGTAGCAGATGAGCATGCCAGCCACGTGGTGTTAAGTGGTCGCTGCAGCCCATGGACGTCTACATACAACCTCAAGCAAGCATAAGTAAGTCTTGTCTGAGGTCGTATGCAGTTGTGCTGCTACTCCGGAGGCTGGTGGTCGCCTCATGTAAGTTTGGTCGGCAACTGCACCTTTCCACCGAAACACAATAGAATTGGTTCACGGCAGAAGTGGCGGGCGGTGGTACTTCCCCGGGCGAACCATAATAGTTCTACCACCTACAAAACACGTTCCAGTAAGTAGCCATCGTTTTGCTGGAATATCTGACTAACTTGACAGACTGATTACTGGCGATTGATTTGACTTCGATTATTTTTTAAATCGGCCGGTTTCAACGAAACGGACAAAAACTGGATACAACTGTTCACTTGACATTGGCAAAATGGTCAAACGATTGAGATTTCATTCGCAAAGAAGAAGTCATTCCTAAAACGTTGGTAGTAACATTAGTAACTCAATACTAAATGCAAGCGTTACCGGAACAGCGCTGTAAAATCCCGCCACAAGTGCTCACACAATTGCCTATGCATTAGCTTCCTTGAGGTACGCGATTTATTTTTCACGTTCAAGTAACCACCCTCGCTGAGCTCATCAAAACTTCGTAGAACGGTTCCTTCCAGAAATTCTTTACGAAAGCCTTTAATTGTGGTAAATTTTGGTGTCCGCGGTAATTTTGTTATTATTACTTATATTTTTTATGTTTTATCAACCCGGAGGCGGAGTTAAGAACTAAACCTTGAAATTTAAAATCTTATTTGTTTAGCCCCAGTTTATGTGCTCTAGCAAGAAAAATAGTTAATCGTTTAACTCTGGGTTAGCAATTAACTCAAGTCAAAATTACATAACCCTGAACGCGGAAGTGGCCCTTAGAAAACAAAATAAATGCAAATAAAAAAAATATTCAGATATAACGTATCAGTACGTCACGATAGTTTAAATTAGTTTAAAAAGAAAAAGAAAAAAAATAGTTATTTCATATTAGGAATACAAAATATTCGCTTAATGAATGTAATTTTTTCCCGGTCATCGCCTTTAGGTGTCCGTTTGGGCTAGATGTTGAGCTGAAAGAAAAAAGGCGGCGGAGAAAAACTCCCAGCAGCACTCTTTTAAAAAAATGTACATTATAATGTTAAACGACAAACTTTAACTTTGTGAGGGATTTCGGGTATACGGGACTAAAAACCTGCGAGGTTTTTTTCCGCCGGATTTTTTTCCGGAAAGTGCAGGAGAGCAAATCTGCTCTCCGAAGATGGGCCCGTTCTGCGGGCGCCGCGCGTGGAGGACACCGATCGGTTCTATTGGAGATTCCAGAGTCCTCCCCAAGCGCAGAGGCAAGTCGCCGCGGGGGTTTTAGTGAGGTCAAATCCCACATAACCCGGTATCGTCTCCCAAGGTTACTGAAGTTAGTGAAGTAGTTACTGAAGCAAACTTAATTGAACTGAATCTAAAATCTGAAGATTTTATAAAATAAGGTCTAAAGTCTAGTAACGATGGATGGGCGAGACACGAGCAAACTTTGGTCAGTATCCGGAAGAGTAGTGCGATAGTAAACGTAATTTATGGGCCTTTGTATGCCCATAAGTCAAGAGCAATAACAGCGTAGAGTGTTATCATTTGATGGTGTTATAACATACTATTTTTTTGTAAAGAAGAGTGATCCTTCAAACAAATCTCGGGTAGACACCGTGTTATGTGGAATATGACCTGACTGAAATCCCCTTGATGGCCTTTCTCAATGTTTATGAAGGACCCCAGGATGATGGTAGATGATGGTAGATGGTATAGGCATGATGCCTATTGTGGTACCCTATTGTGGTAGCCACGGCTAGTGACTCTTACACCTCTCGGACTTACGACGGTGGTCGTCAAATACAACGTTGTCCTCATCGTATAGTAATATGATCGATGGTTGTCCTACACGGAGTCGCTGGCATAGCTTACATCTTTTTTTTGCTTCGTGAGTACTTTTATTGATGGAAAAAAACTTGACCTTAGTTTTTTTTCTTTGTACCTTTGTATCTGTCAATAACAGATTATATCCAAATGTAGGATCATTATGTAATCTGTCCTCAGGAGTTTAATAATATAATTTATTCTCAGATATGCATCCAAATTATGTCAGTAGAACTTAAAAACTATATTAGTATAATATAATATATTTTAAAAAATGTAGGCGGTCTCCGCAAGGTTAGATCAGTGAAAACAGTACACCTACGAGATACCAATGACTATCTTAAAACTATCAAACGACTTTGTAACAATCAAAGACTGTTAAAATTATCTTTGTAGGTAATGAAGATGTGGAAAAACACTTGACTTTATTATTATAAATCGAGGTTTAAGTAAAGCTGATCATAAATAATCCTCATTTCACATGTAATTTTGTTCAATTATTTTTCATGTTGCCTCTATTTTCATTCATAATCACAGTACTTATTCAAATCTTTACTACTTACACGTTGCAGTACCTTGTCGGTTTATAGTTTGATGGTAAGTTTTAGCGGTGAATTGAGTTATTGTGATCGTTATGTATGAATTCAAGCGTTAATAGTGGCGGTTGTTAATTTTAATCACCATCGTTTAATGGGTTTTCTGTAAATAATATGTCACAGCAATTTACCTACCGGATACACTTTCACGTGTTGTACAGTTTTATAACGATCTTTTAAATATAAAACATAACCGGTTCAAAAAGTAAGTATAATAATATTATGATGAAATTTTATAAAGAAATGTTCAAAAACTCTATTTTGAATCGTTCCCTACATCAAAAAGGGGAATTATAAAACGAGCGAATAAAAAAAACTTTGCGACTGATGATGATATACAGTTTTAATAACTTGAGCGGTATGAATTAGATTAAGCGAAAAATTTACTAAACTAACGACGAATATTGATAATAATAAAATCCAGAACGAGCTAACAAAAAGTGGATTGTGATTAATCCATTTCAGATATTACAATTTTATCCGAGCGACTACATTACTAAGTGAGCGACTGGAAAAAAACCACTCTGCATTCTGTAAGTTTACACACAACGTTTGACTACCATGGCGTCTCCGAAGCCCTTTGCTTCTGTGTCTGAAAAATACCCAAAACCAAATCAGAGCACCCCACTATCCACGTAGTCTTATCTGTACTACCCCTAGAGTGTATATAAAAGCCGGAGGCGCGGAGGGAGAACACTCTTTCCGCGCTTTCTTACGCTGGGGCGGAGGGAGTGGTTTTCCCGCAGCGCCGGAGAAGTCACGGAGCCAGAGCTTCTTCCCACCTCCATTTTTGATGGGAAAAATCGACGTGGTACTTACCATTGACTCGAACAAATTAGGTCGCTCAAATATTATGAAGCTGCTCAACTTGTATTTTAAGTAGTTCAAATTAATGTTTGTAGTTGCTGTTCTGTTGATTTCTCGTCACTCGCAGACAGTCGCTCACTTAATAATTCTATAACGCAAATTGATTAATTTTGACACTTAAAAGTGTAATTTACAGTCACTCGTTTTATTGCTACCCCATCAAAAAACTGGAAAATCATATAAAAAACACAAATATTGCAATATTGCATTGGAGATTCATCATAACTAAGCACTGATGAAGCGCGCATAGCCCAGCGGTTAGCGTAGAACGCAAGCGATCTATGCAGCTAAGCCAAACGGGCGCGGTCGGGTGTGAGATGGGTGACCGCTAGTGGCAAAAATTTCATGCCCGTTTCCGTGCTTCGGAGGGCACGTTAAGCCGTCGGTCCCGGTTGTTGTCGATAGATAACAGTCGTTAAACTTTGTCGGAGGCCTTATGGGTGGTTTGAAAACATCAGACAGCGGGTTGACCTCTAACTCGCATCTCCACCAACCCAAAAAGTTTCCAATAATGGAGAGAGACCCGTGCCCAGCAGTGGAACGTTGTGGAAAAGGGTTGCAGCTAGCCAGCAGCCAAGCACTGATTTAAATTTAAGTATATTTAAAATAAACTAAAAATGAAATTGATTTAAATTAAAATTTTGTCGTTTCTTATAAGTATAAGAAAAAATAACTCATTTTATTAAGTTTTAAAGATAACTTTGTTTAAAATACTTTCATCAAAATCTTTCCATTCTTGTATATTGCTCCTGTTGAGCATAATATTACTGATATCCTTTAGCAATTAGATAGATGAGAATTAAATAGAAAGATGAATATTAGATAGAATTAAATAGAATAAAAAAGTTATTTAGGTAATGTAAAATAACTGGTATATTCCCTGTTATTCAGATATGTATCCCGTTGGGTAGTTGATTGTGGCCTGTGCTTGAGTAGCCAAATCGCGGCCCCCACTCGAAGACCATCGGTTCTCTTTACAATATGGTCTGCCCATTGCCAATATAAGTTGCAGATTTTGTGAGCTATGTCGGTAATATGTCGGTATATGTTCGTTTATGAGTTACATCGATTCATATTCTGTTTTGAATATATTCTGTTTCTGTTTTCTAAAAACACAGCAATCTTCGGAAATAGGAAACATTATAAACGCATTCTAAATATTACATTCCGTGCACGCATAACCTACATATCAGCCGTCAAACTTGTTTGTCACAATATCCGGCGGCATCAGATGGCCGTAAATTTATAAACACACCTACAGGATCTTTGATCTGGACAAGACAAGTAAACAGATTTAATCGGCTTGAGTGAGTCGTAAATCTCGATCTACGGGGCTTGTGGGTGTGCGTGGCTTTTATAGATTTCTCATTGAAGAAGATTTTTTATTTTATAAAATAAAGTGGTGCTTAAACATTACGTCCTGGCATTAAAACCCACATTTAAGTGGACATGAGTCTTTATCTAAAAAAATATTGAATTATATATTTTTTTTAGTTCATTTTTTTACTTTTTATTTTGTATTGTAACGTAACGTTTAACATCACGGCGTTTGTGGTGAACGAAAGGTCACAACGTATTCTTTTTGTTTTTTTGTACCTATATGTAAAAATTATAAGGTATATTAGAAGTACACATTTCTTAACTCTACCTATCGAACAAAATTTCTATTCAACTTCATAAAAATAACACTAAAACGCGAATGAAACCTTCTATCAACAATAGTGTACTGTAAACTATCTTTAAGTAACCAAAAAGGCTTAATATCAGACCTAAAAACAATGACGTCATATATCCCAAAAGCCGATAATCAGTCCGGAGGTGTGCGGCCGTCAGGGCGGAAATACGCCGCCCTGGGCGTCCACTTCCGGCGGATAAGTGCCCGCTCTGACCCAATTTCCGGTTTACACATTTCATAGATCTTTAGACTGATAATTTTCAGCTTGAAGGTCTAAGGTTGTATTTGAAGGCGGTGAGTGTTTTAGTTCAGGTACTTGGAGTATTCAAACATTGATTTGTATTGTTATTGATTAATATTAGCCGAAGGTCCTGGGCTTTGTTATGAAGTTTATATTATTTGGCTTTAAATTATGAATATAATAATAAAAAATGACAAATTTTTAAAACTTTAAAAATATACAAGACATGGACGCTTCAAATCGAACGGTAAACGGAGAGGGCAATAGTGGATCGTGACGTCACTTGTCTGTATCGCAGTACAAAGTATTAGTAAAACTTCGTTTTGCTAGAAAGGAGTAGACTATTATAATACAAATTTTGTATTTTAACCCAAAATTGTACATGGATTGAAAGATGTACGTTATACTTTGATTGTTATCTGAGAAATAAAATTTAATAATTATTTGTCATCATTATCATAACTTTCACTTGTAGGAATCCTAATTATGTATTATGTAAACAAATATAATTATGTATCCAAAAAAGAGAAGAGCTTATGGCTTAGTTTTTGGTCTATACTATGTTAAGTTATTTCATTGTCATCCGTTCTTAATATATATGGAAAATTTTAAAGATTTCGTTACATACATAGATACATACAGAAGTAATGTATGTATATAGATCAAGCTATAAAGGTGTGCCACAGAGTTTTCTTTTAGAAGCAAGTTGGCATCTCTAAACATAGTTCAACACCTGAAAACACGCAAAATATGTGTCAGGTATAGTCGATAACCATTAAAATACTTCAGCTAAACGCGAAACCATTAGGAGTGTCATAACGGCGCTTAATGACGCCGTGTCGAACACGCGGCGAGCTCTTTGATCTACCTCACAAAGACTATGTTACACAGATCGGACCGTTAAACGTTCAAGAATTTAAAAAAGTAAATGCTTTACATACCTACCTAATTAGAGCCCCATATTGGGCTTTTCTGTGTCATAAAAATACAATGTGAAAATATTTCTCCCTCATTCCGTGTTTAGGTTTGGAACGATGAAGATATATAAACAGACAATGACAGAAAGACCTAAACCAAGAATAGCAATGACATTATTTAAATTCCTGCTTCGATATTCTAGATATCCGAAGGGTACTAACACTACTAATAGCAACTAAAAGTGGGCATTCGGCATTGCTGGTGGTGAGAGTGGGAGCTCCATCCGTACCGTTAGGGGCCCCGGGAAGGACGGCGGTGTGTGCGTGACCGTATGTTGTCATAGCACTGAAAGTTGCAGGTTATCTCGATTATCTCGATGTCCGGATGATGGGCTGTTTTGAGGCGCCACTCGTGGATGACAACGATGCGTTCCACTGGAGTCCTCTACTCCGGCTGGAGCTCCGGCAAGCACTGAGGCACGCCAACGAGAGGATTTTAAGTTCTCCATAAGATTTCTTGACATACTTATATTATTATTTATATTCTAGATAATAACCTGATATTAGTGTAGCAACCGAACTTTGCTATTAAACACAAAAGAATAAAAAGCACAGATAGGTACGGTGGTTACTTCACTGTTCGTTCTACAACTTCTGCCACCTTCAAAATCAATTTTTTCCAGTCTAAAGGTTAAAACACCTTTAAAATTAGAATGCTTTAAAGACATTATGATTTAATATACTATTTATTTATGACGTTATACATAAACAATCTATTTTCACGTGGAATCTTTCGGCTCATAAATTCTCAATTCAAATAATCCTGTTGATTTACGGAGCGTTACAATAGAGCTTTGAAAATGTTTTAAATTTTTCGGTCGTTTAAAAAGAAATAAATGACATCAATTTTACAACAAAAAAACTAAAAGTAAATTCTTGACGTGAAATTATTTATTAGAGACTTGATTATTAACCAAATAAGGGTAGGCATGAAGTAATTATTTTTAATGTCATAATTGATCATTATATCGGTAAGCATCGATTATAGTCAAACAGCGAATAAAATCAGTTTTGGAATAAAAAAATTAAAGTTAACATTCGACAGAGAATGCGATAGCACTAGAATTAATTTTGCGAAACTCTTTGAAAACTTCCAACTCTGTTGTTTCTTAACCAACTTTCATTTTGATTTCTGTCATACTACCAAACCTAGTTTTTTTTCATTACGATAAATACATACCTCATTTATTTATAAAAATTACAGGTGTTATAAGCCTATTTTAAACTTGAATTACTATTATTAATTTTATAATCTATAACATCATGTATTATTATAAAACAGAAACAAAATTATTATATCGTAGATATAAAAAAATAACTATATACAACTAAATTTATTATTATTATTAAATTATAAATATAACACATTAAGAAAAAATAAATAAACAATACTAAGTTATTTTAATAAATAAATAAAATAAATAAATTAATATAAATTATAAATTTTAATAAATTATAATCTAGTTTGTATCCTAATTAAAAACATTTTTTAGTTTTATGACACAGTCCATGTGTCGAGTCTGTTTTGTTTATTCTTGGTTTTAATCTATGACGATGTTTTACTGTCCCGCGACATTTAGCCGACTGCGAACCTTGAAATTAGAAGTGCCAATTAGCTCAGAAAATTACTGTTTCATATGCATTTCTGTTACAAAAATGGTAGTGTTGCTAATACATGCACCTATTTTTGAATCGTATAAATTTCTCTTGTACATACCAAGTCCACATAACTTGCTCATGAGTTATAGTTTAGTTTTAATAATTTCAAACTAAACTATACCTAACTAATGAGCAAAACTGCAATTGGTTAACCTAATGGCCTATAGTATGTCCTGAATCTTTGTCAACTTTGAGAGGATTCCTATGCAAATTGTTGACTGATTGACTGCTATACGTTAGAAAGTATTACATTCGAATACATTATAATGGATCTTCCAGCAGAAATGAAATATTTTACCCGGGTAAAAAGTAGCCTACATATCTCTTCAGACCCTCAACTAACTATAACAAAGATCAGGTCAAACCGTAGTACTTTTGTAGCACGAAAGATAAGCAAAAAAATCATCACTGATTATGTTTTGGCAAAGGTAGATCTCCCGCCGGGGGAGGTCATGCCCGGGGAGCGGCCGCGCTTCAACTGACTCAATTCGGAGCTTGTACCTATATATGGTCGGATATTCAGAAAACTTGATGAGTAGCGGAAAGTCGCTACAATGTCACCATAAGTATATATTTAAAAGCTTAAATATTCCGTGAAGAAATAAAAGTAAATGATTAAGGTTACAATATGCATTAAATCTTTCATTTAACTTTGAATTAGGTATTTTCATATTTACAACCTGAATTTTTATATTATAAATATTTATATTATTTGTGAAAGTCAGACGCAGTCATGAGGACTGCGGACAGAAGTGAAAACTTAAAACACTATTGTTGCACAATACGTTAGCTGTATAGGTACAGATATGGATACTATAGGCATGTCGGTGACGCAAACACCAGTTTTCACCCATCCATAAAACGTCTACGCGCACGGGAGTCAGACGCGCACAGTAGACGGCCGCTGCTCGTGCGCTAGTCATGAGCAAGTCGGAGACGCGAACTCTATAAAGAAAATAAGATTTTCCGTTACCAAAAAGTGCCCAACGCGGCTAAAGAAGTTTTCACTTTAAAAAAAAATAATTGGGAAATGGACTGGGGGCTCTTCTTAAGTATAAGTCAACATGCCTACAGCTATAGCCTTAAATAGTAGATACCTAAAATGCAAGCTAATTGATTTCACATGCCTTTAAAAAATTCACACTTTTTTCCATTTAGGTTGAGTAATAATCTAGAAAACCTGTTCATAAAAATTAATCAGAAAATTATAGTATCAAAAATTTAACGTTGGCAACATTATCCTCAAAATTGATGACAAATAAGTCAATGACAAGTTAAGCAGATTGCGGTCGGTAATACCTGACTCGCAGTAATTAACCAACTGTTTTCATTAGAGGTTCACAGTAGGATACTTCACTTTCTATAAATTATATGTTTTAAAATTTATAAGTAAAATCGAAGGTCAAATCCTCTTTTTGTTATTCCACCACCTATTTGAGCAGGGAGAGTGAGATAACTTCCATTTTCCATTTATAAAATGGATAAAACCATTACCCAGCAGTGTGACGCAAAAGTTGTTGTAGCTGACTAATGTTTCTCACTATGGGGGTTACTGATTCTCCCCTAATGATATGTAGAAAACCCGTACCCAGACTGCCCAGCAGTGTAAAATTGTTATAGGTAACTAAAGTAAGTATCTTATTGTAAACGGAGTTTTCTCATTCTCCGTCAAAGATATAGAGTAAACCACGCTCTACAAGCTTGCACTACCGTCTTAGAATAAATACGTATAGAATGAGTGTCTTCATACAAGCGCGCTGTCAAAATTGAAGCACTAAATAGATTCCTACAGCTGTCACATCTGACAAGCAAAATATTTTTATTTTGACCAAAATTATAACACCAATCAACATGCTTCAATTTGGGCGCCCGAATTTGGTTTCTATAATGTAATTGTAATTATTCTAAGACTACCGTGCATGCTACAAGCTACAACTATATTTGTATGCATATTATTGTAGCTGGTAGCTAAAGTCTCTTATTGTGAACGCTGCCTAAAATAAGGGTTGTTATAATGAGTAGCGCGCGACAGGCCGCTAATTGCGATGATGGAGCGACCTGAAATCGCGCTATTCGTCATGGCCGCCGCTTGATTTGAATTGATAGCTGTTAGATACTCGTGAAATTAGAAGTTATATGTTTTCGAGGAAAATTTTGACGAAAATTATGTCCCCAAATTAAGGATTTAGTTCATGGCCATTCACGAAGATGAAACTCCATAGTCGAGGAATTGGAAATTATAAGTTTTCGAGGAAAATTATAACGAAAATTGTGTCCAGTAATGAAGTCCCATAAATTAGGGATTTAATTCATGGTCACTCATGATGATGAAATGCGAATTATAGAATTTAAGACTCGTGAAATATGTTTTTCAGTATTAGTAGGTACCTATTCCTTTAGGTAAAGAAAAAAGGCCTAGATAGAAGAACGATAGGTGACTCACACACTCATCAAAATAATCTAACAAACAGTTTGATTGCTTAAAGATGAAATTAAGCAGATATATGTTATTTTTATAGTTATACCTCCGCTAAGGACAGTTTTTGCATTCCGGTCGGATTAAGGAGGTCTAAGAGCTCTGGCAAGATTGTATGAAACTCCTTCATTTTTTGTGTATCAAGCTTAAAATTTTGTAAGGAAATAGTAGGCGAAAATGGTTTTAGTTAATGATCCTTTCTAATGCGAGTGGAAGCGCGCGGTACAGTTAGTATAAATAGTTTTTATTCGATCCACAAAGTCTCTACGCTTATTATCTGTGTACACAGACTCTATCATACATTATAGTACTACAGCTAGTTTTCGTTGTTTTGTTGTTAGTTTTATAGCTTAGATACTTCTGTAGCTAAACAAGAATATATGCGTAATTGCGTACCCCCATTTTATATATCGGGGAGAAACCTTCAAAAGGTACCCTGCATCTTGGGAGAGGATACCGGGTTTTGTGGGATTTGTACCGCACTAAAACCCCCTCGGTGGCCTGCCTCTGCGTTTGGGGAGAACTCCGGGATCTCCAGTGGAACGCACCGGTGTCCTCCACGCGTGGCGCCCCAGGACGGGCCCATCCTCGAGAGAGCAGATGTGCTCTCCTGCACCTTCCGATGCTTACGGTGGCATGCGACCACCCACACACCGCCGTCCTTCTCGGGGCTGCTGGCTGGACGGATCGAACTCCGACTCTAACCTCCCACAACCCCGAAAGCCCCCTTTTAGTCGCTTCTTACGATCAGGCAAGGGATACTGTAGCTCTATTCTTAATCCCGAAGCTACAAGAACTTTTCAATTATTCCCCGCAAAGTAGCCCCATTCATGGAGCTTATAAAAATCTGTCCTGGTCCAATGGTCGTAATTAAAAGTCGGACAAAGGAAGAATAGGTGTGTGGAAACAATGGGCACCGCGGGCGGTTGGCGCCTCAATCTGTCTCGCATGTCACCCGTCAGTGTCGGAGTGTCGCGCTGACAGGTGTCAGGTGTCGGGATTGCGCGACACCTGCGAGGGATATTAAAATGGCGCTTTGTTCGCGCTTTGATCTTGGACGCCATTGTTTTTGGTTTGAGGGTTCTGTTTTATGTGCGACGCTGACGGTAGCGGTTTTAGTAAAAGTGTTTGTTTTTTGGTGATATTAAAAAATTTCTACCTTCTTTAGAGCGCTGTACTATTTTAACGTGCGCAGTACTGAACTTAGTGTTGCGTTCAAAAGAAAGCCAATGTGTTTACATACTTATTTTGTACTTCAGTAGTTTTTGCATACAAATGATTTTATGATACCTACATGATTTTGAATCGTTCATTCCCCAGCCGTACCACCAGGGGTCGGTAATTTGACTTAATGTTATAATATATGTTTGGTCAATAAAAGTCATGAAAAAAGTATTTTTCTCGATCCTTATTCATATCCCTTTCTTCTCTGAGATATGAGAGTTTTAGGACATAGTCTTCCACGCTAGCACTGACAACATAACATAAAAAATGTTTTTGTTTTTATTTTTATTTTCAGCCATGAACACAGATTGAAAATATCGTAAGAAAATGTTACAAAGTTATCGCTCGCCGTGGATCATCTATAAATACGCACACAACAAATTGCTTAGTCTGAGATGCGCGCTGAGACTTGAACTTCGATCCCTCGCGTCGCAGACCACCTGTCTTCACCACTTGGCTATCGCTACTCTTAATCTCTGTCCATTAGTAAAGTTTTTTCTGACGATTCAGACAAAATGAAAAATATTGAAGATATTTTGATTTAACGGGTATCAAAAACATCATATCACAATAAATTATTCAAAGCGGGAATTTAAAACCCACTGTTCGCACCTCAACACTTTGAAATTTGAAATAAAAAAGCTCCGTAGCAAAATAAATGTAGACTGTCCGTCTGTGTTGTTAATTAAAATGAATTTATGTTTCCTGCTTTGCGAATTTTTCGTGTAGGTGTCGCCGAATATGTTTTGTAATTAGTTTCCGAGGGAATTAAAGTTTTTGGAGAAAGCGGAAATTTTGTAGGAAGTCCATCAATGTGAGCTGGGTAGGTTTTTTTAATAAATAACGTCTCACACTCATAGCCCCATAGTGAGGTAGATAGATATAATGTACATATAGTTTAATAAAAGTGCACGAGTGTTGTGAAATAAAATAATACACACAAAGACATGAACACCCAGATCGAGACCAGATACTCAAAACCACGTGGCGTAATGGTTACCATGCCGGACTGCCGATCAGAGGGTCCCGGGTTGGATTCCCGGCGGAGCAGAAATTTGAATGATGAGTTTAAAATTTCTGTTCTCGGTCTGGGTGTTTGTGTTTGTGTCTTTATATGTGTCCACGACACAGGGTATATCTACCCTACTGTGGGGCTATGAGTGTGAAGCGTTATTTTTTTAAACTTATCATTTCAATCTCTGCTTCGCCGGGAATCGAACCCGAGACCCCCGATTGGTAATCCGGCATGGTAAACATTGCGCGCAGATCGCGCATGGCTCGACATCTAGCGTAGAAGGCAAGCGGTCTATGCAGCTAAGCCAAACGAGCGCGGTCGGGTGGCATTTTTATACGCGTTTCCGTGCTTCGGAGGGCACGTTAAGCCGTCGGTCCCGTTTGTTGTCGATAGATAACAGTCGTTAAACCTAGTCGGAAGCCTTATGGGCGGTTTGAAAACATCCGACAACGGGTTGGCCACTAACCCGCATCTCCACCAACCCGCATTGGAGCAGCGGGACGCAAAAAGGGTTACAGGAGCAGCAGGAAACATTGCGCCACACGGGTCATCTTAATCATTATTATAATTTAAACTTTAATGACAATACCTGGCCCCTCATCACGTACTATACTGTTCCAACCCAGAGACACACGGCGCACACAGCGCCAGTGAATGAACTACGCGACACCTTGGCAACGGTTGCCAAGCATTTTTGGCACAACGCCGCTTTTTTCGCCGGCGTCTCAGGTAATTCGTCCATAGCGATGTTTGAGCGGCCTGTTATTTATTGGGACATTTTTTTATTAATAACACGCGAAGAATGTTGGGATTCGGAAGAGTTATGACCTGCAGTTGTTTTGCAGCGTGGGTGTCGGTAATTATTTTAAGTTGCTATATCTTAATTTTATAGGTGGTATAATTTGCATGCCTTGACCGGGAAAATGCCGCTGTTGAAAAAAAAACCCAAGTCTGTTTTTTTTTCATGCAAAAGTACGATTGCCATACATAACAAAGTAGCAACGCAATTACTTACGAGCCTTTTTTGTCAAAAGGTATCCGGCACCTTAGGAGAGGATACCGGGATTTGACCGCACTAAAACCCCCTCGGTGGCTGCCTCTGCGCTTGGGGAGGACTCCGGGATCTCCAGTGGAATGTACCGCTGTCTTACACCCGCGACGCGCCAGAAAGGGCCCATCTTCGGGAGAGCAGATGTGCTCTCCTGCACCTTCCGATGCATACGGCGGCATGCAGGCACGCACACACCGCCGCCTTTTCCGGAGCTGCCAGCCGGACGGATCAAGCTCCTACTCTCACCCACTCAACCCTGGAAGCCCCCTTTTAGTCGCCTCTTATGATCAGGCAGGGGATACCGTAGCTCTATTCTTAATCCCGAAGTTACAGGGACTATGACTTACGAGCATCACAACATTGAGATACTTAGTAAGTAGGTACCTACTTTTACTTATTTATCTTCTACCCTTTTTAACACGCTTTTATTAGCTTCACCTGTATGTTTGACCTGTGCTGTAAAGACCCCCATATTAATTTCTCTATATACTTTTTTATAATGAATAATGAATATTCTCTATATTCTTTTTTTATATATCTTTGGACAATTCACACAACACCATCTGATTCCAAACTAAGCAGAGCTTGTACTATGGTAATCAGAAAGCTGATAAACATACTTATATAATTCTAAATATATACTTATATAGATAATTAACACCCAGACACAGAACAAATAGTCATGTTCATCACACAAATATTTGTCCTGGGTGGGAATCGAACCCACGACCTCACGTTTCGCAGTCGGCTCATCACCCACTACGCCACGGAGTCTGTTTGTGAGTTTGGGAGCTTGTTTGTAACTCTCCTTTGGACTAAGAGCAAATGGCTTACTACTGTTAGTATATTCCACCACTTTAATTGCGTTTGCTTAAAAGCCTACATACCTAATTTATTTTGATATAAAAATAATTTGAACCTATATTACGACTTTAAACAGGTCCAAGACAAACATTATGAGAGAAGTCCAGCGTGTGGTCGTTTCAAACAATGTCAGCCTGGTTCATTGAACTCTCAGATACACGTGTTTCGTGAATTTCGTAAATAACAATGGAAGTATCTGAATTCTTTATCTTACATATGTTCACAGTCAATCACAAAATAGTATCTAATCTCAGAAATGTATTGTTATCTTTTGTATAGAGATTTTTGTAGCTATCTTGCTTTAAATTCAAAATAGACTATTTTACAAAACACCTGACGCTTCGTGCAAAAGTGGATAATAAAGAACATTTATGATCAATAACTCAGGTGAAAGAATGTTGGATACTTTCAAGAGAAAATCGCGAAACCCAAATGAAATTTAGTACCGCGGACACCTACCAAGTATGCATAATCGAAGAATTTGACCCTCCGTCGGAGCAAGGTGAACAAACAAGATTATTATGAGATCTTATAGCAACGCAGCTGTCTGCCAGTTATAAATAACATTTCACACCGATAGCCCTGGGTAGATATACCCTGTGTCGTAGGTACCATGGACATACACATAGACAGAAACACAAACACCCAGACCGAGACCAGAAATTTAAACTCATCATTCAAATTTCTGCTTCGCCGGGAATCGAACCCGGGACCCGAGTCCGGCATGGTAAGGGCAATCATTACGCCACGCGGGTCGTCAGTTATGTAGTCACTGTTATGTAAAAAGGCCATACCTAGAGCCCTTGAATCTGTGAGGAAAAACAGAAGGCATGACAAATCGCGAAATGGTTATGAGTTTTTTTTTAGTTGGTCTGTGGTTATGAGTTTAAATGTTTTCGATCTGGATGTTTATATTCCTATTTTTGTTGGTATCCACGATACTAGAAATCTTTTAATATTTTAAAGCTATGAATGTGAAGCGTTTTACAAAACAGTGCCTTCGCGTATTTGCTTTTGTCCAACAGTCCATATCCCCTAAGACTTAAACACTCTTGGAATGTGACTAAATATCTATAGCACTTTTAATCAACTTGTTAAAGATGAAAGGTTAGATTAGAGAGTGATAATAGTATTTTTAAATACCTAAATACGTATTTTAAAAATCTAAGAGTACAAAGTATGAGTGCCCACGCAAAATAAAGTGTGTTTCTTATCGTTTTTCAAAATTTCTGACAAATTATTAGTATGTATCTAAAAGCGAAAAAGATACAAGCACTTTGTAGACTGTTGTAGTATTGTAGTATGTTGACTGGCTGGCAGCCGCATTTCTCTAATTTTAAAATATCGACATAAGATAGAAATAGTGTAATCTGCTAATGGAATAAAATTTGAAGGCATATAAATGGGATGAAGGGATGCGACAAATTCTTTTGGTATCGTTAAGAATTAAAATGTACGTAATAGTTAATGGCAATGCTACTTCCAAATTATTTAAAGTTTCCTTTTAATACCGTTGCGTCATTTCTCTTTACCAAGTTACGCGATCAAATACTAAGATACCGACAGTATTTTTCGAATATCAAAAACAAGGTTGAAACACGCATGAATTTAGACGTATCAATAAAGATGAGCTATCTAAACTGGTCGGAAACGCTAAAAGGATATCAAATTATGATCGCGACACGGATACCGCGTAAGGGCGTCGTATCGTGACGCACTGATGTTAAGGCCAATATAGAAAATATTAATGATATCAGGGCCTTGCGATTTTTTTTATTTAGATTGACTAGCAGACGAATATTTAGGCTGTTTAAATGTTCGTGGTAGCTCATGGACATCTACACTTGTGCTAGCATGTGCTAGCTACACTACAATCGCGGGTCTTGGCGTCTCGATCGTGTGTAATTGGGCTGTTGAATTTTATTTTATTGGTTCAATCGAAGCATTTTTCTAGAAGATTAGAATACAAAATTCAAATTTTGAATAACTAAAAACATGCAAGATACGACCGTTACAGATTGAACATTAATCAGTTAATCCGCACATATTTTATTATCTTGGTATTTATTTATGTAATTATGAAATTTTAAGTGAACAGTGGCCTAAATGCCTCTCACTTGTGAGAAGGAGACCTGTGCCCAGCAGTGAGATATAAAAAAAGGTTGAAAAAAAAGGGAACAGTAATATTCGTAACCACAAAAAGATTACGTTTCACTCATTGAACTAATATTACTAGCGTATTACAACTCACTGCGTTTCACTCTCCTAGACCAACAGTAGGGTAGTTATACCATGTGTCGTGGGTGCTATGGACACACACAAAGACAGAAACACAAACACCCAGACCGAGAATATAAATTTCATTCAAATTTCTGCTTCGCCTGGAACCTTCCGATCGGCAATTTGGCATGGTAACCATTTCGCCACGCGGGTCGTGTTACTTTACTTAGCAAATTTTATCAGGAAGTGAATTAAATATTTTGAGTTTGATTACTTTAGCAGCGGTTGCTAAAGCCTACCCTTAACAGAATCAAACACGTATTCCCGTGGGCGTTATATTTTTGTGCGCCCCCGCGCCGGTAAATTGCTATCCGATAGCCAGGTTGAGGCAATGGCGATTAGAGCCCTCAGATTTTGAATTTAAGCTTTATTTACTTTATTCAGACATTTTTTTACTTAATTGGAACCATAAGCTAAAACAAGTCTTCGCAGAAATATTTATAGCGGTGGTAATTTTTCGGTCGAACCATGTAGATTAAGCCGCTTATAAAATCTACTCTGGAGCTTACTCCAACGCGCTCCTTTTATTTTCTGATATTTTCTGCTGTTATTTTCAAGCCACCCATGAGGTCTTCGACAAGTTTTTACGAATGTTAACAACCGAGATCGACGTCTTGGCGTCTCTGAAGCACGGAAACGTATTTTAGGATTGTGATCACCTTTTGGATCTGTAGGCTCCCAGATGTGGAATAAAAGGCTTGGTAGATAATAGCGGACTGTATTATAAAGATTTTAAAGATATTTGTACAATTATAAGTCTGGTCGCCTACGTTGACAATAGTAGCAACTGTCACGGTTAAAGTATATCGCCGCCTAGTGTCCTGACGAATTAAAAAGTCGCGCGCCCCGCGCGCCCCGCACGCCCCGTTGCGGTGTAGCCGCAACAGGATCCAATCAAAAAATCTCATGTCCAAATTTATGCCAAAATACTTTTAGGTATCACAAATCGTTCGTAGCTTCCCATCAATCATTCGTTGTCTCGAACAATAAAACATTAGGTCCACGTGCCAAGTCTAAAAGCGATGTAACAGAAATGCAGTTTGACTGTGTGAAATTAAGACCCGGCAAGTGTTCAAGACAAAATTTACAGGAGAGCCAAAAATATATTTGGCCCTTTTTGGATCCCATAAGGCCTCCGACTATGTTAAACGACTGTTATTTATCGATAACAATATCGATGGCCTAACGTGCCCTTCGAAGTTCGGAAAAGTGCATGAAATTTTATAATATAGCGGCCACCCTTCTCCCGCACAACCTCTCTCGTTTCACTTAGATGCATAAGTACATAGCTAGGTATACTGTACATACTTCATAGGCACTAATACTTCGATACTGAATAAATGGTTGTTTATTAGTATCTCATCAATTAATTCTCAACGCAACAGCCTGCAATGGCAGTATTAATTAATTATTTACATATTATCAAAACCAGTTACTACATTTTGAAATAGGACAGCCAAGTGAGCCAAGCTTGTCAAGGTGTTCTGTTGTCGCGATCGTGACGCGCGTTTGTTTTGGCAACGCCGGCGCCGACCTGTGACAGTGTACAGCGTAGGTATGGGATGCTAGTCTCTAGTCGACAAAGTGTAAATGTTAATTTTTTATACCATCACATCCACATTAGGATTACCTGTGTGGTTTTTACCATGGACTCACACGAATACCCAGATTAGGACCAGAATTAATAGTTCGGCAACTCATCATACACTCGAGTCGTCTTATTATTGCAAGGAGGACCACAAAAAAGCATATTAGTATAATAATTTAATAGCTATTTCATTTGTTATTTTTTGGCTTTAGTAGTAAATTTTTTAAAATGCGTTCTTACATTACATTATTTTTGATAGGTAGTAAATCTAAAAATGTTCTGTTCTGTTGCACCTACCGCAGCTTCACACCAACGCCAGAACTGGCAGGTTGACTGGCAGAGAATGCCACTAAGCATTAAGTCCGCCCTTTGTACTTTTTTTAAATAAGTGCAATGAAGCGTAAATAAATAAATATAGGACTAAGTTTCATTGCATGTTGTTGGTTTCTAAGTTAAAAAATTACAGACTTCCTTACAAAAGGTCATTCTTTTAGGCGTAGAATTTTCAAAATTGTGAATGAGTTCAGTCAGTTTATCAAGATATTATATGATTGATATAACCACAGAACATAATAAATGAGGTAGAACGGCAATAATGCGCCGTTCGTATGAAAACTGGTGACGCCGATCACGCCCCACCTTTCACCTCCATTACATCTGTACTTAAATAAAACGAAGCTTTCGCACATATTTGCAATTTCAAATCTAGCCAATCTTAGCGCAATAGACAAACACGCGATTTCAAATGAACGAATCACACCGAAGCACGCACACAAGCATGCATATCGTAGCACGATCGCGTGTTTCTGTAGAGATACGAGCGTTTGCTCATATCTTTGGCGCGTCTGGCCCGTCCACATTACCATTCTAACTCTTTTGATATGTTCTGTAGATATAAGATAACCAAATTCTTTAAAAGATATTAAACGCATTTATTTAAAAAAATACTCGCTAAGTACATCGAATCAGAATATCTATAGAAAAGGAGTCAATTTTCTTGGAATATTTAACATTAAACATTACAAAGAACCGACAATAATAATATCTATCGATACTTTTCCATCAATCTCTCAAGCTCGTGAAGCGTCCAGGTGAGCCGTCTGCACCTCGTTAGGACGCCGGAAGTGTCGCATCATGTATGTACTGCTGCAAATAAAATTTTTGTTGACGGAAAGAAGTGAACAAAGACATTCAAACTTGTTTTAAATACTTCTTTTGTGCTTTATTGTTTTAATACAGTTAAAAAGAACCAAGAAAAATAGTTTTATCAAATTTGGTCTACATTCCGCATTTATCCTAGATTATTTTATTACAATGAAATCTTAAATGCAAGAAACAAAATCGTATGGCTTGAAATATATTTTGTGATCGATTCAAGTTGACTTAAAAAATATCTGAACATTTTTCATAAAATGTCCTGATATTTCTTTTTTTTTTTAAAACACTCTGCTTAATATTGTTCATTATAAAGGACCTTACTTCGAAGTAATGGGGCTATATTTTCAGCTTTATGTATGGTTTAATTTGAGTTCACAGTACTCTTCTACTCAGTATAGTTTATATAATGTATTTATATAATAATTTTCTATGTTTAAGGGACAGTTTGCTCACAAAATAATTCTTGTCATTTTAAATTGACTTTAGTTGGATACAGTTTACAGCTGTCTTTAAATTGTTATCCTTGCGCAGAAATAATTAGTTTTTATTTCACTAGAATTTGTTTGCGTTTAAACTACGAAGCAACTAGGCAGGTACACATTATTGTCATTATTCATCACTTACAACGTATGAAAGAAAGAAAGAACAAAAATCTCGAAATAAATACAAGAAATCTCTTATCGACCGCCAACTTCGCATTTCCTAAACATTTTCGACGAATGCTATCCGCCATTACAAGGCAACACATCCGGCGACATAATGAGGTGCTGACGCTCACCTGGACGTGCCTGGACGCCCCACGCGTTAGCGCCGATTGACACATTGCCAAATAATATTGTATATATCGATGTGTTGCCGCTTTACATTCAAACTGTTGTATTTTGCATTAAATTCATCTTTTATCTGGAAGTAGAATCTGAACACGAAGCCCTTAACCATATATTTATTGACTAGCATTACATGTCCCACACAGGAACAGCGTGGTTGCGTAAGCGTCCCAAATTATAGGGAGAGACTCCTGCCCAGCAGTGAGATACAAGAAGTGTAGCCATTACAATGTTGAATCTAGCAGCTCATCTGGACGTCCATATTTAGGTATCAAGATGTGTTGCAGCTTCATGGTTGATCTGTTGTTGCTACTTATGCCTTTTATACATTTTTTTGTATCGGGGGGAAACCTTCAAAAGGTACCCGGCACTTTGGGAGAGGGAACCGGGTTATGTGGGATTTGACCGCACTAAAACCCACTCGGTGGCCTGCCTCTGCGCTTGGGGAGGACTCCGGGATCTCTAGTGGAACGAACCGATGAATGCTTTTTATACCTAGGAGTGCATAAAGATTTTGATGGCCCACGTCTTTCATATTGTATTTATAGTGAGGTGTTAGAGCTTTATATGTTGTACGTACCTATTATCTAACAGAATATGTAGACTCTGAAAGCTTAACGGGAGGCTTCTAATATTGTATTTATATGACGGATATATGACGATTATATGACGATATGAACTATTTTTGCATTTTTACGTGTGAACTTCACTCATATGGACGTGCCTCGACTTATCGCAGATTGAAAAATTGCCAAATAATAGTTTATCTATCGATATATATTACTTTTTCATGGTTGAATAGTTGTAATGAGTTTGTTACGGAGTACATGTGTCTGTTTTGATGTATTTTTGTGAAATCAGTCTGTGAACTGTGAAATTTTGTAACATAACTTTTGTACAATCCCATTAAGAGTGTGAATGAACAAGTTAAGCCTCCGAAAAAGATGAAGTAAAAGAAGTCATAACGGCACAAAAAGTACCAGTTATTACCTAAGTCGAAACTTGAACAAATTACGTTACAATATAACGTTTTACACTCATAGCCCCAGAGTAGGGTAGATATACCCTGTGTCGTGAGTACCATAGACACACACAGAGACAGAAACACAAACACCCAGACCGAGAAGAGAAATATAAACTCATCATTCAAATTTCTTCTTCGCCGGGAATCGAACCCGGGACCCTTCGATTGACAATCCGGCCTTTGCGCCACGCGGGTCGTCAAATTGAAGAAGAATTTAGTCCTTTTCCAGAGCCAAAACGGCCTCTCGAGATGCAAGTGGTACCTCCAGAGCCCTTTCCAGCAAAGCCTATAGAAACTGTACAACCTTTGGGCTGCAACCCTTTTTGCGTCCCAATACTGGGTACAGCTCTCTTTCCCTTATTGGGGACGCCTGGAGCTTACTCCACCACGCTGCTCCAATGCGGGTTGGTGGAAATGCGGGTTGGTGGCCAACCCGCTGTCGGATGTTTTGAAACCGCCCATAAGGCCTCCAACAAGGTTTAACAACTTTTATCGATCGACAGCTTAACGTGCTCTCCGAAGCACGGAAATGCGCATGATGTTTTTTGCCACTAGCGGTCACCCGTCTCACACCCGACCGCGCCCGTTTGGCTTAGCTGTATAGACCGCTTGCATTCTACGCTAGCCGAGTCATACGCGCTTCAACCTTTAACACCTGTAAAACCTGAGCCTGAGGTTGAATTTCCTCCAGAACCAACACCGCCAGAAGAAATTAAACAAGAAAAATTGTAAAAAAATGTTATTTTGGCATATTGTTATGTACCGTATAAACATTCATATGCATGTAGTAAATATCGGTTATTTTAATATTACAAACAGACACTCCAATTTTATTTATTTGTATAGATGTTAAGTACTGTGTAATAATTAGCGTTCTTACAGAGAAGCTATGGGGCAAAAAGGATCATTATTTGCCGTTCATTCTACGATATTTGCGACATAATAAACTGATGAGAGGAAATAACTCATTTTTAAATTAATGTTAAAAGAGTGAATAAGGAGATAAGCACATACAAGGGTGCTGAGATAATTGAAGTACCCTAACATACCTGTTCCTAAAAGTGTAAAAGTATACGACGAATGTTGAACTATCGAGAACCTGCACAGGTGCGTCCCGCCCCCGATCGATATCAGGTGTAACACCATTGGTCGGTCTGTAAGGTGAGACAGGTGTCTTGAGGGACAACCAATCGCAGAACAGATGGAATAGGTAAATACCTGTTGCGTGTGATAGATAAATAAAATATATTGATATTTTATTTGTCTTCTACATGTAATAAAACTTGTAAATATCAGTGTATATTAAATAAGTTTTCAAAACCAACATTAACAGATGAAATATACAGAGTAAACACAGATAACAAAATACAGATAAAATAGTGTAGTCAATGGACAAGTGAGATGTGTAATATTCTGTTGATATAATTAATTAAAATGCACATGATTTCAGTAAGCGTTAAGCTAGTTTAGATTATATTTTATGTTTCTTATAATTCATATTATCTTACATGATTATTTCAAAATATCGGCACATTGTCACTTGTCTCATTGTCTTTGCCTGAGGATAGGATATAAAAAGGCGGTAGGAGCCTATCTCATTCCCATTCCTCTGTGAAGATTCAAATTGATTTGTAATTAAGTGTTACTCGGTTAGTCTGAGACGAAAGTACTAAGGAAAGAACCTAGAATGTGAATTAAGTGTACCTATAGTTACTTTGAGAAGGAAAGCCGTTGATAATTAAGGTACGATCATATCCTTATTATTTGTACTATTATTGTACCTACTATTGTGTGGTTAGAATATTATGCTGATATTGATGGGTCATAATAATATATTTTAGAACGTATTACTTTATACTTTACATGTTGATAAAGTTATTACGCTTCGCAGAGCAAACGATCATTAGGTAATCATTAAAAACAACTAAAATCATTAAAATACAAATAAATGAGTTTAAAACATCATGTGACCCTTTTATTTTACCTTTCCATTTCTTATTAGCTACATTTTAGGACATTAGTTCTGAATTATCTTACAATTACATTGACAATTAATATTTCAGTAATAATTTATACAATAGTTGAAATTCAATACATTATATTTGGTACCTAGGTCATCAGCTAAGTCAGTACACCCACTCTAGTTTACATATGTATTTAACATCAGAAGTGGGATCGGCCCTGACGACGGAAATACTAATACCAATTGTTTCGAGTTTCAGAATGAATCCTGCCACTTTAGAAGGTCTGGTCGCAATCTGCGAGTATGCAACAACTTTGTGGATTGCTGCTGGAACAGCTGAAAGAAAGAATTTACGGAGGACGTTGGGATACTGACATTATTCGAGCCAGCAACAGTTACGTGGTTATATTTGAAAAAGTCGGTGAGGCCCTAAGAGGCTAATATTTTTAGTTGGACTGACACTTTATTGTTTAAATTTTACGATTTTACTAATTTCAATTGGCATATTTCTAAGTACCTACATAATTATAGTTTTATGAGATATCTATCTGGAATATGCTCAAGGTGAGAATCCCAAGTAACACAATTCACAACTACCTGAAAAGTAAAAAAAGAATCTACCCTCGTTTCAACTAATTATAATTTTTTATGCATATGGTCAATTAGGGTAAATTGAAAATTTTCTGTAAAAAGAAAATGCGAACTAAATCGTAATCGTGAATATTGTAATGAATACGGTCTTGGAATGCCGAATCAATTGAGATACTTTAATGAACTGTCAAAAACGTAACATACTAATACTAACATTTTGTGTGATAAAATGATTCGTGAAGTCCATAGACTTTTTGCGATATATAAGAGGGGGATGATTGGTTAACAGTTATTCAAATTTCCAAGCGTAGTTTTGTGCAACCTTTTTTTAAGCTATAAATTGACTTATTTTATATAAGTGCCATCACAATCAATAAAATTATAATCTGCCACTGATCTACATAATATAGATACAAGATTAAATTGTCATCATATTGTCGTAGTAGTTTTTTAAAACTTTTTTTTTTCCTGAGCTTAACGGCGTTTTCTAAAAAGGAAACCTAGCTGGATCGATTTATGGCTTCCGAAATCATACTTACTAAATTTCATAGGGATCGTCGGAGGCGTTTTCGAGATTATATATATCGTATGTATCTATTATACAAGAATTGCTCGTCTATTATATCTTATAATCTTAAAAACTTCTGCTTTTTCGGTTAGTATTTATTTGAAATTCCAAAATTCAAATTTATTATTAGATGAAATAAAACCTAATTATGTTATATTTTTAAGGTTGCATAACTACGATTTTTATTATCAACTTTTCCAATGGCCCCTGTTCAGTTACCCTGCTTGAACCTATTGCATATTGATACAATTATTTGACTAATACTATGACATATTTGTGTTGTCAGATTGGCCGAACGTTAATGAAATGGTAGATGGCCATGTGTAGTATACATGTGTATTTAATAAATTTTATTAAAAGTTACAAAGGGTTAAACCTTAGAGCTTAGAGGCATTGTCTTGCTGTCAACCCTGGGTGACGATGAAAATGTTAGGTAGGCTTTGTAATTAAAAATTAATAAGAAATAAAAGCAATTAAATTGTTTATACTAAATAAAAAGAGGTGAAATTCAAAACAAGAACAATAAACTTGTACCAAAAATCCGCATACAAAAGGTATTTAACTAATTAAATAAATTATTTTTTCCATGTATTGTTAGTTCGTATTACGATAATTAAACTTCAGTTAAATTTGTTTTGCTAAAATTATCGCGATTTGTTATTAAACTTGAACTTAAGTTAAATTAAACAGTGCCTGAGAGTTTTTTTCCCCGGCTTTTTTTTCTCTCTCATTGACCCAGCGGTGGGTAGGCATCAAAAGCCGAAGATCCTTTAAGACCGCTCTTATCGGATTTTAAAAACTTAAAATATTCAAATATTAACATTAAAATTATTGCATAAAATAAATAAACAATACTAAAATATATAAAAGTATAAAATTATTCATTAATCGATTGATTTTATAATGATCGTTTCGTTCTGCTCTGCTTGGCTTAGGGTAGTTATGACGTATTTAGAAAATATGAAAGTTGGTGTTGACCCAGTGAATTATTCGATGAAAATTACTGATATTGTGATGTTCAATTATATTTATACACTAATTTGTCTTTGACAAGCTTGATGATTATAATATATTATTGAATTCGCTAGTAAAATAAATAACTATAATAAAAAAATATTTACTTATGTCAAATAATTGACTTATGATTGTGTGAAATAAAAATAAAGAAAAACGAAAGTAAAGTAACTTGTGTCAAATAATTGACGTATGATTGTGTGAAATAAGAATTTAAAAAAAAAGAAAATAATAATAATAAAGTTAATTTTTAAGAAAAACCTTGTGTGAAATGAGAAATTACAGAAAAGTTGGCTTAGAAAATAAGTTACGATAGTATGAAAACAAAATTCAGTTGTGTCCGCTGGTCATTAAAGAACAATGGCAGATCGTCAAACCTAGAATTGTCTGTAATGAAATTGAAGCATCGCGTCATAAAAAAATATGCATAAGATTCGGCGATAATACCGGAGTCTACAGGCTAGTTTATTTTTATTCGGGAAAGGCCGAAAAAAAAAAGATATCGCAGTTTTCAATGTTATATTATCGTTTGACTCATTAATATTACGCATATGTTGCAGTTTCACACGGAGCAGTATTAATCAGTCCATAAAAAGTCCAGATCGAGTAGAAATAAATAGAAAACCGAATACATGCCCAAAACATAACCTGTAATAAGTGTAATATCCTGTAATAAGGATAAACGCAGGTTTTGTATTCGGCATTTTGCATAAATTACTGTCAAGTGTCAAGAACTGCGGCGTTAGACTAGTTTAATTTAAAATCGATACAACATTGAAACGATGCTTATCATAGCATTTTATTTTATTGAATTTAATTTATTCCATTTTATTGAATGTAAATTTTTATCACTTTACAGATATAGCTAATTGATATCAGTTTATTAAAGATATCAAATAATTTACTACAAACAACCGCATTTTAAAAACACAACCAATGCCTAATTGTATCGATCATTCATTTCATATAATTTCATAATCGATACAAATACATGACATTCATACAAAGTATTTGTCCTGTCACATCACTGTTAATAATTCTAGTTTTTGTACTAATTCTAAATTGGTTGATATGCTTTTTACATCATAAATAAACTCCGGTAAAAATCGTACAAAATAATTCAACTTGTTTAGTTTTTGTGATACTCGTATCTGCGGTCGCAAAACATAAACCCAGTCAAAATTCTGCCTTTGTTCTTTGAATGAACGGTGCAGGTTTAAGCCACGCCAGCGGGTGGATCGAACTTGACACTGCAAAGAAAAATCGTGTGAAAAGAAGGAGAAGTACAATAATGGTAGATAATTGGCCTAAATAATGTACACAGTATAATATTATGACGTCTATTAAATGCTTTAGTTATTTGTTTAACACTGTTAGACTCGACATTTACAGAAATAAACACCACATCATCCTAAATGCTTGACTATCCATGCCAACGTTTTATATATGTATTTCTTACATACTTAAAATCTTGATGTCCTCTCTGTTATATTTTTCTTTTATTTTGCCTTCACTACACATTTTCAAAGATTTATACCTTTATTTAATAAAACTTACAGCTAACATTACAGTTTGCGTTAGCGCGTTAAAATAATTTTATTCTTGAAAAAAAAACTAGGGGTTTTGATCACATTTTCTAATTGAGACATACCTTAACTTCGTTAGATAAATTAAAAATATTGATTCATGTCAATTTTAAATTTAAATAAAATGACAAAGGAACATAAAGTAATGTCAAAATTGTTAAATTATAACGTTTTACACTCATACTGTGGGTGCCACGGACACACTCAGAGACAGAAACACAAACACAAACACCCAGACTGAGAACAGAAATTTAAACTCTCATTCAAATTTCTGCTTCGCCGGGAATCGAACCTGGGACCCTTCGATTGGCGGTCCGGCGTGGTAACCATTAGGTACGCAACGCGGGTCGTCCTCATAGGTCAAAACGAAAACATATTTTATTTTACTATTGACTAAATTTGTATGTCAAAAAAATACGAATATCATGTCAATTATAAAATGAAAATAAATAAAAATGAAAATATTTTTTTTAAATAATTTAATTTAACATTATTTTGATGGCCATTGAAGTCGAATTGTTGTTGATTATCTCTTTTTGATCGTGCAATATAAAGCCAATTTATTCTCATCTTAACAATATTGTGTGAAAAATAAAATACAGATATGTTATAATTCTAAAAATAAGTGCCGCTGCGTGACCGTTCCCTGGGTGCAGGTCTATGTCACCGGCAGCGGGTGGACCGGGCCTAGCATGACTAGCACTTGGTCAATAAAATCCATAATGTAAAACGAAATATTTACAAGTTATAGCTTATTTATAATAAAGTAAATTTTGTCTTTTTTTAGATAAAATAAATAAATTGTTTTATGTACTTCGAGAACGCAGTACTTGTCAGTATGGCCGTGATAGATAAATAAAATATATTGATATTTTATTTGTCTTCTACATGTAATAAAACTTGTAAATATCAGTGTATATTAAATAAGTTTTCAAAACCAACATTAACAGATGAAATATACAGAGTAAACACAGATAACAAAATACAGATAAAATAGTGTAGTCAATGGACAAGTGAGATGTGTAATATTCTGTTGATATAATTAATTAAAATGCACATGATTTCAGTAAGCGTTAAGCTAGTTTAGATTATATTTTATGTTTCTTATAATTCATATTATCTTACATGATTATTTCAAAATATCGGCACATTGTCACTTGTCTCATTGTCTTTGCCTGAGGATAGGATATAAAAAGGCGGTAGGAGCCTATCTCATTCCCATTCCTCTGTGAAGATTCAAATTGATTTGTAATTAAGTGTTACTCGGTTAGTCTGAGACGAAAGTACTAAGGAAAGAACCTAGAATGTGAATTAAGTGTACCTATAGTTACTTTGAGAAGGAAAGCCGTTGATAATTAAGGTACGATCATATCCTTATTATTTGTACTATTATTGTACCTACTATTGTGTGGTTAGAATATTATGCTGATATTGATGGGTCATAATAATATATTTTAGAACGTATTACTTTATACTTTACATGTTGATAAAGTTATTACGCTTCGCAGAGCAAACGATCATTAGGTAATCATTAAAAACAACTAAAATCATTAAAATACAAATAAATGAGTTTAAAACATCATGTGACCCTTTTATTTTACCTTTCCATTTCTTATTAGCTACATTTTAGGACATTAGTTCTGAATTATCTTACAATTACATTGACAATTAATATTTCAGTAATAATTTATACAATAGTTGAAATTCAATACATTATATTTGGTACCTAGGTCATCAGCTAAGTCAGTACACCCACTCTAGTTTACATATGTATTTAACACGTGCTTCTCACCTGGTGGGCTCAAGTTTTTATGTAGGTGAATTTTGTTCTTCTCGGAACTCTTATTTGTTTTGTGTTGTGTGTAGGCGAGCGGTGACCATACATCAGAGTTATTCATGTAGGCGAGGAAATTGACAATTAAAAGACGGTTGACAGAAAATTATAACAATAATTATAATTCGAAAAATTAACTTACACACAATTATACTAGATTAATATTATGTTACTTGGATAAATTATCACTTAGATATCACTCGAGATGGCTTGGATCAATTCATCGGTTAAGTGGTGCGCAAAACGTCCACCATGTCTCCTCCTTCAATAAGAATCAAAGAATGACACTATGGCTTTCACGCTACCATCGATACGACGCTCCGCTAGAGCCACTCTCTATGGTCACTCTCTACCCTAGCGCCACCGTCGTGCCGCCTACAAATATTAGTCTGATATGTTTTGGCTCTATGTTTAGTTTTCAATACCTAAACTTCGTTTTACGTAATCGCAATATTAACACGCGTTTACAGAGAGAAAGTAAGTACCGAATAAGAAATGATCCCACATAATAAGAAGATTCGTGTAATAAAAAGCCAAAGTAACTGCCAACTTTTTTTACAATTCATTGTAGAGAATTGTAGAAGAGATTTAAAAAATACTTACCTATTTTCATTTTCAAGAGACGTGACAGATATACAGCGCATATTGAAGTCTAGATTTTTTCTAGACTGAATATTTAAAATACTATTTCTTTCAGTTTAAATAATTAGGAGCACTTTTTGTATTGTGCACTAAAAGTAAATTAATACCTAGTTGTCTGTCACAACAGTCGTGTTTACTTTGGCTTTAATGATTAATTGTGTCTAGGATGGTATAGGAAATTTAAAGTATATTTAAAATCGTATTTTTAAATTATTGTGGCCATTTTTAGTGTAGGTACTTTTTTCGAAGGGTGCCAACGGGACCCTATTACTAAGCCTCCGCTGTCCGTTCGTTTGTCTGTCATTCGGCTGTATCTCATGAACCGTGATGGCTAGACATTAGAAATTTTCACAGATGATGTATTTCTGTTGCTGCTGTAACAACAAATACTTAAAAATAGAATATAGTAAATATTCAAGGGAGCTCCCATACAATAAAAGTGTTTTTCAGATATGTATCTCATATCTCATAAGCCGTAATGACTATACATTAGGAATTTTCACAGATGATGTATTTCTGTTGCTGCTATAATAAATATTCTAAAAAAAGAATAAAATGTATATTTAAGGAGGTTCATATAACAAACATGATTTTTTATAGAAAAAAGACAGAAAGAAAAGACGATTTTTAAGGAATTTACCACTCGCCTACATTTTATACGGTGACAAACATTTAATGTTTCCACGCACTTCACGCTATAAACTATAAGGATGCTTTGAACTTGTTTTATTTGTTTTGCATCCGCTTTCGATTCAATAGGTAAGTGAATTCGGTCGTCAGCTTTCTACAAAAATAGATACTTTAAATGGAAGTTGATTATATTATTACGAAGCATCAAATATCCGTCCCTATTTTTTAGATAAAAGTAACTACGGGCATGACAAATCCATGACAATTTTATAAGTTTCCAGACCATCAACGTCTACAAAGTCATATGAATCCGGTCTTGGACTACCAAGTCAATTGAGATACTTTTAATGAGCTGTCAAAACGTGACATCCCCATACATTTTGTATGAGAACATGATAAGTGACGTCACTTATCATATATAGTTAATTGACTTCATTATTATTGATTTAAGCGGTAATAAAAATCATGTATAAAAAAGAATTAACAATTATATTGCTTTCCAAGCGTGATTTAGTGCAACCTTTTTAAGGTAAGGATTTTGAATTTTTTGTGCATAGTGTCCAAGACCCTATTTCGGAGGTTAAACTAGTGATTTAAATTTTAACATTACTCATTCTTTGTTTAAATTAAGAATGACACTTTGCCGAAAAGAGAATTAAGTGTCAAACTTGAAACTGTGACCCAAATAGGTAAGTGAAATATTCTGGTCCTTCGATCTAAATTACTTATTTGATAAGTAGGTACTTTATTTTGTTCCGAATCTCAAAATAAGAAATATGGGCAATCTTATTTATTAAACTTTTTAAAACTCTACAACTAAATTTCCAAAAAGGGCTTACAATCATATAGGTGATTACGTATATACCTACATATAAAATAAAATAAATTCATGTCGACCACCCTCCGCTATAAAGCGGTTATTACCACCGTCCCACCTGTCTATTTATACAAGCCTAATTTAATGTATCCGCCTGCCCAGGTAACGGCGGTACTAAATACTTCCGTTGCTTGTACGAAAATAAAATTATTTTATACGATACGACACGACTACGATATTAAATATATAAAACAAAAAGTTAAAGTAAGTTAAGTAGTTTAATATATCATTGCTTACAACAGTCTTTTCAAAGAATTTTCTTATTTATATATATATTATTTTATTTTATTTTTATGCTGATATAATAATATATACCTACTTTCTTTGGATAATTATTCAGAAAAAATATCAACAGAAAATTACCGCACACGCGCACAAATAAGCGCACTTATGCGCGAAAATGCGCTAAAAAACTGTCTGTCAAGAAAACTGTCAAGAAAGAGACCGATCATATTTAAGTTAATTTAGGCATAAGGCACTGTTTATTTTTTATGAATAAGGGCGTTAGGAAAATTATGGCCACTTGGCGTCCATACTTTTAACTACTTCTATTAAAATAATACCTACTACGTCTCGGTAAATGGTATGTGGTATGTATGAAGAAGAATGTACGAAGTACGAAGAATGTACGAAGGTATGTGGTATGTTAGGTAGCGCTTGCTTCGCATTGAGGCGTGTGAGTCGGGTGGTGTCCGCCGAGGAAACACGCTCGTGCTATTTTGCGACAGTGCACTCCGTACTCCAGTACGGCGCGGAGCTGTAGGGCTGCTCTTGTTACTGGCAGCGTGCCTTCCGCATGCAAAAACGAGTCGTAAGATCAATGGCTCGAGTGGGAATAGAAACCTCAGCAAGACCCCTGTTCAAGGAATTCAAGATTCTTACACTACTGCTATCGTAATCTTACAGATAGCAGTTTATGTGAGAAGTAACCTTGACCTGTTTAGTAAGATCGGAGATGATCATTCCCACCGCATCCGAAATTCTAACAAGCTGGCGGCTGTACCACGCCGACTTGTAAAAACATCAAAGTTAACGCACGCACGTTTAAATTAAAATGGTGGCTGTTAGAGCAGGCTTTCTACAGTGTCGAGGAATTTATGCAACATCTATATTAATTTTAAGTGTATTATTTTGTTATTATTTTATTAATTGATTGTTTTAATTGTAATTATGATAATTTAATGACATTTTATTCTTATTACTTTATTGAAAATCGATTGAATTATGGTTTATTGAAATTAATTTGAAACATTGTACTGATATAAATTATTGTGACATGTATATAATTCATATGAATAAATAACTATGAACTATAAAAGAAGAACAAGCCGCTCTCAAAACGGGTGGACTGACAACCTGAAGAAGAAAACGAGAAGCCATTGGATTCAGAGGGCGCACGATTGGACGGTGTGTCGAATATTAAGGGAGGCCTGACCATGTTCAGAAGTGGACCTATGAAAGTTGATCGTTTTAATATCAGCTGAAACATTTATCGTGTCGTATAAAAACCTTTCTGAAAATAACCAAATATTTCTACCTCGCCATAAGTTCAACGTTTTACAATAACGGTCTGTGACGTCCCGATGATTTTATATGATTTGGTAGAATGCCAGGGAAAAATTATAATAATGTTACAGAAAAATGGATGTTTGATCCAACCATGACGGTTATTAAGGGCCTTTGGGCATAAACATACAGGTTATTGTCATGTCATTTGTTCTTAAAATATTTTGACAAATCTACATTTTCTCTTATTAATTCATTAGATTACTGACAAAGGTTTTAAAGCGATGACGACAAGCAACGAAGACGTATATAATTGCGCCAATAGTTAGCATGCCGGACTACCAATCCAAGGTCCAGTGTTCGATTCCCGACGAGGCAGTAACTGGAATGATGAGATTCAGTTTCTGTTCTTGGTCTGGATGTTTGTGTTACAATATTGAATGTTATCAAAATAACTGATGGCTACTAGCAACATTTATCTATAGTCTGTATGTGAACGTGTACTTGTAATGTCATTTCTAGAAAGAAATAAAAATTGTCAGTCTGCACCGTATAACCAAACGTGTTTGATTTAATAGGTTATGGGCTATCACGCCGATCACAGTTTTCAAGTAATTGAGTGATTAACTTTGGACACGATTGTGTTGTGCAAGATGTCAACAAACTATTTAGCCAGTGTGCCTAAACTAAAAGGCAGAGAAAACTACGATGAGTGGACATTCGCGGTTGAAAATGTGCTCGTATTGGAAGGCATGTTACATTGTGTGCAGTCAGTAGTAGGTAAAGACATAAAACCCGAAGAAGATGCAAAGACGCGGGCCAAATTATGTCTAACTATTGATCTGGCTTTATATGTACATATCAAGACGACGAAAACTTCGAAAGAGTTGTGGGATAAGCTTAAATCTCTGTTTGACGACTCAGGATTTTCGAGAAAGATTTCGTTATTACGTCATTTGACGTCAATACGGCGAGAAAATTGCGAAGATATGACCACCTACGTGACTCAAATTGTAGAAACAGCACAAAGATTGAGTGGAACTGGGTTTCAAATTACTGATGAATGGATTGGATCGCTGATGTTGGCAGGTTTACCAGAAAAATTTTCACCAATGATCATGGCCATAGAACATTCCGGCATTACCGTTACGGCTGACATCATCAAGACAAAGTTGCTAGATTCGGAGCCGTTAAACGTAATAGGAATGACATCGAACGAAACGCAAAATACTGAAGCGGCGTTTGCATCAAAATGGTCAAAACAAAAAACCAGACCTGGCAACACTAATCAGAGTGGACATGGCGGGAAGTCAACGTCAAATATAAAAGTGACAGTGGGAAATAAGAACATAACCTGCTACAAATGCAAATCCCCGGGTCATTATCGTAATCAATGTCCAATGTTAGAAAAATCAAGTAAATACAAATCGTCAAACGCATTTAGTGCTGTTTTCTTGAGTGCTAAATATAGCAAAGACGAGTGGTACGTTGATTCGGGAGCTAGTGTTCACATGACTGCTACCGCGAGTTGGTTACAAGAAGTTTCGAGTCCACAGACATGTTCCGAGATTATGATAGCAAATCATGAAAAACTTCAAGTTTCGTGCAAAGGAAATGTTAAGATATCAACGAAGCAAGGCTATGATATAACAATTAAGGATGTCTTGTGTGTTCCAAACCTGACAACAAACTTATTGTCAGTAAGTCAATTGATAAAAAACAACAACAGTGTTTCTTTCTCAGACAGTCAGTGTTTGATATACAATGCAAAGAAAGAATTGGTGGCTGTTGCTAAACTAATTGATGGTGTGTATAAATTAGAATTATGTACCACACCAGTGACAAAATGTTTACTTGCCAGAGAAACTGCCTTGTTGTGGCACAGGAGGTTAGGCCACATAAACGCAAATGACTTAAATAAAATGAAAAATGGCGCTGTGGAAGGTGTGAGCTATGAAGACACAAATGAAGTGACAAAATCTAACTGTGTGGTTTGCTGCGAGGGCAAACAATCAAGGCTGCCCTTCCCCACAGGCACAAGAGCTACAAAAGTGCTAGATATTGTGCACGCTGATGTATGCGGGCCAATGGATACCAAATCTATTGGATTATCAAGATATTTCCTTCTTTTTGTAGATGACTACACCCGTATGTCATTTGTGTACTTTATGAAAGAAAAAAATGAGGTGTTCAAATACTTCAAAGAATTTAAGGCTATGGTGGAAAAACAGAAAAATGCTAATATTAAAATCTTACGAACAGACAATGGTGGAGAGTTTTGTTCTAAAGTGATGGAAGATTTTTTGAAAACTTTTGGTATTGTACATCAAAAAACAAATCCTTATTCGCCTGAACAAAATGGTATGTCAGAGCGAAATAATAGAACAATTGTTGAGAAAGCGAGATGCTTGCTATTTGACGCTAAGTTAGATAAAAGATTTTGGGCAGAAGCAGTATCTACAGCAGTGTACCTAAAAAACAGATCTATAGCATCAGGCCTCAATGACAAAACACCATATGAGATGTGGTATGAAAAGAAACCCATCTTGAGCCATATAAGATTATTTGGCAGTCCAGTAATGGTGCATGTTCCCAAGGAAAGAAGGACCAAGTTTGATAAGAAAGCTCGGCAGCATATTCTTATTGGTTACTCAGAAAATGTAAAAGGCTATAGAGTGTATGATCCTGTCAAAAAACAGGTTACTACCAGCCGAGATGTAGTAGTGATGGAGACAGCAGTGTCAGGAGGCATGTCTACAACCAGTGAAACAACATGGTGTGTAGACGAAGGACTGTCTGTTCAGACAGAAAATGATCGTTCAGTGGGGGAATGTAGCCATCAAGAACGATCAGAATTAGATACTCAGGATAGCAGCTCTGAATCATCACAGACATCACAGTTAACATTTTATGAGGCTGATGCAGAAGAAACTTATGTTCCTGAATCTCCATCAACAAGTTGCAGCCAAATTGAATCACCAGAACCAGATTATTGGGTCGTGGACAGACCAAAGAGGGATAGACGAAAGCCTGAAAGATACAATCCAACTGGCTTATTGGCTACTGCAGATACTGAACTGTCAGTGACTGAAGCCTTGAGGAGTCCTGAAGGTGTGCAGTGGATGCAGGCAATGAAAGAGGAGTTGGAGTCATTCAGAAAGAATGAAGTATTTGAGCTTGTCGATCCTCCAAAAGATGCTACAATTGTGCAGTGTCGGTGGGTACTAAAGAAAAAGATCAAAAGTGATAGTGAAGTGCAATATCGTGCGCGATTAGTTGCTAAGGGCTTTACACAAAAATATGGACTGGACTATGATGAGACCTTTTCACCAGTGGTACGTCACTCAACATTAAGATTATTGTTTGCTTTAAGTGTAAAACTAGGACTAGATATTACACAATTAGATGTCAAAACTGCTTATCTAAATGGTAACTTAAAAGAGGACATTTATATGTGTGCTCCTGAAGGTTTTGTATCTGAAATGGCAGGGAAAGTTCTCAAACTCAAAAAGGCAGTGTATGGATTAAAACAATCTGCGTTAGTTTGGTATGAAAGAGTGAGGGATGTATTGTGTAGTAACAATTTTAAAAATTGTACACAAGAGCCATGTCTGTTTACAAAAATATCTAAAAATGTAAAAATAATAGTAGCATTGTATGTCGATGATTTTTTAATTTTTTCTGATAGTAAGTATGAGAGTGAGAAGTTAAAATGTATTTTAAATTCCGAGTTTGAAATCAAAGACTTAGGTAAGGTTAAGAATTATTTAGGTATGAATATTAATGTTCATAAAGACAGTAAAAACTATGTAATAACAATAGATCAACAACAATACATAGAGGAATTATTACTGAAATTCAATATGACTGATTGTAGAACAGCTGATACACCTATAGAGAATAAGTTAAATATAACAAAGTCAGAAAAATGTACACCAGGAATAAGTTATCAAAAACTCTTGGGCTGTCTTATGTATTTAGCGGTCATGACAAGGCCTGATATCACTTACTCAGTTAGTTACCTTAGCCAATTTAATACTTGCTACAATATTGAACATTGGAACTATGCTAAAAGAATACTAAAATACTTAAAAAAGACAAAAATGTATTGTTTAAAATTTAGTAGTCAAGGAGAAACCTTACAGGGTTTTGTTGATGCTGACTGGGCAAGTGACAGCTTAGACAGAAAATCTTACACTGGATTTTGTTTTGTTATGTCAGGCACAGCAATTTCTTGGCAAAGCAGAAAGCAGAGAGTTACAGCTTTGTCAAGCACTGAGGCAGAATATGTAGCGCTTTCTGAAGCTTGTAGAGAAGCAATTTATTTAAGAGAACTTTTGTATGAACTAACTGGATCTTTGTTAACTATTAGGTTAAATTGTGACAACCAAAGTGCGATAAAGATGGCCACTAACCATCAATGTCACAATAGGTCAAAACATATTGACGTTAGATATCATTTTATAAGAGAAACTATAACCAGTGGAAAAATTGGGGTCAGTTATTTGCCTACAAATGAAATGCCAGCTGATATGTTGACTAAGGGTCTAAGTCCAGTTAAACACTACAAATTTATGGAAAAATTAGGTATTTTAAAATTGTGATGTCGACTCAAGTTTATATATTGTGTTATGTTGAGTTTATTTTGATAAGTGGGGGTGTTACAATATTGAATGTTATCAAAATAACTGATGGCTACTAGCAACATTTATCTATAGTCTGTATGTGAACGTGTACTTGTAATGTCATTTCTAGAAAGAAATAAAAATTGTCAGTCTGCACCGTATAACCAAACGTGTTTGATTTAATAGTTTGTGTGATGAACTTCGTGTGTCCGGTACCCACGACACAGGGAATTCTAATGTAGGTGCAGGATGCTAGGAGTGGGTAGCGTTATTTATTAAAATAAATATAGCAAAATTAATTTTATTTGCCTTTATTTGTTACGATTGCAATGTTTTCCAAACAAAAGTATAGCTTGTTACGTAAAACTGGAGGTTTTTGATCTATATGAATAATACTTATACGCAAATAAAATAACGTATAAATAATTACCAAAAACGCAAAATAAAAAGTAATGTAGTTTAAAAAACTAAAAAACATGCTTTTGTGAAAATACGAACTAAACAGTAAAAAATAAGAAGAAAATGTATTTTACTGTAAAAAAAGCGTGGGGTGCATGGTATCAATAGTATCTCAAAAAACACCCCAAAATGTAGGTTGATACGACCTAATGACGTTAGATAAAAATGTTAATATCATCAATAAAGTTATTTTATACATAAATTCGAAAGTAACCCACGACCTCACGCTTCGCAGTCAGCTCATCACCAACTACGCCACGGAGGTTGTCGATAAAAATTTAAAAGATGACTTTACTAGGTAATTAATGAATAATATAGACAACATCAGCCAGTCTCAAAACACATGCATATCGCATAAAAGGAAAAATAACAAACAGTCCAAAAATATAATTTTTATGATGCTCATTACTACAAGACAATTAAAATACACGTGCGAGGAATTTATAAGATCAACAATTATTTCTTTGCAGGAGACCTACACTGAATGTGCAATGGAAATAAATCAACCTAAAATAAACGGTTATTGTAGTATTTGAAACCATGTGCAATCTATTAATATTGGAGTAAACACGTGTCTCTCCTTTTTAATTTTATTTTTGGCTAAATGTGTTTTTTTATTTGAATGGAGTAGCAGACGAGCATGCAGACCACGTGGTGTTAAGTGGTCGCTGCAGCCCATGGAAATCTATATACGACCTCAAGCAAGCATAGGTAAGTCTTGTCTGGGATCGTATGCAGTTGCGCTGCTACTCCGGAGGCTGGTGGTCGCCTCAAAAAAAAATTTAAAATAACAAAGAAATATATTTATTTTCTCCACCAACCCGCACTGGAGCAGCGTGGTGGAGTAAGCTCCAGGCCTCCCATATAATGGGGAGAGACCCGTGCCCAGCAGTGGGATGTAAAAAGGGTTGTAGCCATATTTCTTTAAATCTTAGTTCATCTTTCAGCTTAATTAAAAATGCATTGGAATAAAGGTAAAATAAAATAAGCGACTATGGACTGTGTCTTCACCATAATGTGAAGCTAATTTCTTATGAAGCGAATCAAATCAAATAAAACTAAATCAAATAATTAATTATTATAAAACCCCATACTCCATTACGTCGTACATATTAAGTTTACATAACACGATTGAATATTTGCAAATTACTTGCATACAGCCAGAGCCACACCTTTTGGTTTCATACTTTAGTCGCCTATCTTCGTAGCCCCTGTGGCCTAATGGATAAGGCATCGGCCTCCTAAGCCGGGGATTGTGGGTTCGAGTCCCACCAGGGGTACAAACTTTATTTACGTTTTATTCAAGATTTTTAACTATTCGTTTATTTAAATTGTTATTTTACTTACTTTTTGAGTTTAACTATCGAGGAGATTTTTTTAATCAGAGTTTTTACATACCTTTAATTTTATTAGTAGGTACAAGAGAGACAGATCTAAGAGGAACATTTAAACAGATATGTTATCAATGTTTACTTAGCTATAGTACTTATCTTTGTAATTTCCATTTTTGGACTTAGTTTTGTTCTTATAACGATAATGCTAAAATAAATTTGACTACGATAGACAGGCGTATTTAAATACCGTGAATATCTGTATTTAAGTGATTAAAAGGATTTCAACCGTTAAATTCGGACAAATTAAATTAAATTCGGTTTTTATACACAGAAACCCTTTTTTAATTAAATTATTTTCGTAACCACTTAACTTATAAATTTCAAGCAATATACCTAATTAGTTAATTTAATTTTCATATCCATTTTGATTTATTTAGGTTTTCTCACTTGTGAGAGGAGACCTGTGCCCAGCAGTGAGACATAAAAAAGGGTCGAGAAAAAAAAAGAATCCATTTTGATGTCATTATTTTACAACGTGTTGATCATTAGTGTTAACTGGTTTTTTTATTTCTAGGAAGATTTATTTGAATGAAAAAAGTCCCATGTGATTTGCAATAAAGTTTACGAAATTAAATAACATACTCCTTTTGCTTTTTTTACTAAAGTTGTTATTTTATGTCCACCACTATTAACCACATCATGTCCAATGTTGTTATGGGTAAATTGGGGAAATTAACCAGGATGTAATCAGGCCTACATTCTACCAAGTTTCCTTACTGCATCTGTCCAGCAATGACTAATTACTTTCCTCTACCCCGATGGGTGTTCACCACGAAGGTGATATAGTCCCGGAAGCGGAAGGAATTTCTTCCCTTCCCATCCCTGCTGGATGTGTTTTAGTCACGCATGGTTTATGCAGGAATAATATTATTCAGAAACGATTTGAGACGAACGTATCGTTCATATTTTTGCAAGCATTATGATTATACACACTATCCTTCTCATTCGCTGCAACGTGGCTGCAACCATTTTTGCGTCCCACTGTTGGGTACAGGTCGCCTTTCGAAAGTGAGTGGGATTTGGCCATAGTCCCCCATGCTGGCCAAGTACGGATTGGTGGACATCATGCCTTCTCAGGTAAGCATGGTGGTATCGTTATTAATTAAATCACTTTTTTTCCCGTGGAACAGCGATAAATAACGCACTTAACAAATTTCTTTGTCACAGGCGCGCACTGAAGAACTGAACTTGGTATCTCCGTGTCGTAGAACGAGCTTAATATTAAAGATATTGTAACAAAGATGAAAACACAGATAAAAAATACCTATACCAAGGATCACGTGTCGTGATCGCTTGAATCTTGAACAGGCAACATAATATGTACGACTAAAAACTCTAAATATAAGACAAAATACCTCTGCTCTACTTTCTCAACTCCGAATTATCCACCTAATCCGCCGTAGTGTGTAAACGATGGTTTTGAATTCAAAAATCTGGGTCACAAATCCGCACATAACCGCTACAGCAAGTTATGACCCGGGAAATGAACCTGGGCCATCGAGCACGCACGCTGTGTAAACATTTTAAATCCTATGATATTTTTGATATTTTAACCGCCGCTACTGAAAGGTAAAATGCGATTTATATCCCTTTCTGGTAAAATGAAGTTTGAATGATAGGTTGGTGGCGCGATATAGGTACTCGTACACCTAATTTCATCTATTCATCGACCAATATAATGGCACACAATTTCTTATGTCATTCCTGACATCAGCATGGAAAAGATAGGTAACAAAAGGTATAAGCAAAAAAATATTGGTAAATATAAACACAGTCCCCCGAAAAGACCCGGGCCGGATCACTAGTATGTATTATGAAACAACCATATAAACACAGCGATTGTAAAAATATGAAGCGCCGTGAGTCGAATGGTTTCAGCCGATTTGTCACATTGACAAACGGCTTCCTTGTTGTCAGCGGACAGTGCGCCGCGCAGGTTTGTCAGCGATCTGTGGATGCCTGGACTGTTCATTGCAATACCTATTGATGTAGGGTGAAGCAAAGATTGTGTAACTGGGAGCTACACAGGTTTTACATTGATATTACAGATATATAGATGCAATGTTTTCTAAATCTGTACTAATATAATGTGAAAGTATGTTTGTTTGTCCGTCTTTCATTTCGCAACGGTGCTACGGATTGACCTATTTTTCTGAATGGAGGTTGTTTGGGATTGGAGAGTAACATAGGCTACTGCTTAATTTTCTAAAAAATCTCATTATTATGGGGAAAAATAATGTAGCTCATGGGTGGAGACACAGGGGAAAATCGAATTGAATATAATGTATTTAACTTAACTAGAAAATTACTCTACATATTCCTTCCTTTTTATTTATATTTTTAAAGATCAGATAGACTTCACTGCAAGTCAACTTGAAGTAACTTATTATGAAGTAAACATATTTTTACTTCTTACTTATATTAAATAATTATATTCCTAAAACTATTAAACCTACTTCAATTTCACCTTCTTTTATATAGTATTATTCCTAAATAAATCAGTTACATTTCATGCAACTTTCCAGTACCTAATGTGCGCCTGTGTTGCCGACCGTACACGCATTTCACGACACACTGACCGTTCTCGCTGATTTACCGTCGCACGCCTGTTACCGTATTTCAATATCAGTTTTTTTAATCACATACAAAATACTATGCAATCAGAACAGGAGTGAAATATGGCAGTTTGACTTTCTTGTTTCGTTTTTCTATAATAGTTTTTGGCTCATTATGTTAAATATTAGAGGATTCTCGTTGATATTTACAAATGCAGCAATTAATAACAAGACCTTCTGTACCGATCATTGGAAACTGCAGTTTTAAGAAGTAACTTCTGTTTGCTGTAAATAATTTAACGTGACGACGATGTAAAACTATTGGTCATGAATCGGAAAAACACCAGAATATGCTGAAAAGAATAAATAATATGGTAACGTAGGTAAAAATCCTACTAAAGAGAGACAAGGCGTATGGTTGCTTGTAATGTAGGCATAGCCCTGCGGCTGGCAAAGAACGCAAGCGATCTAGGCAGCTAACTAAGTCCAACGGGCCGTTAGTGACAAACATTTTCATAAGGGTTTCCGTGCTCTGGAGAACACGTTAGCCGTCGGTTCCGTTTGTTATCGTTAAACCTTGACAGCGTTTTAGAAATCCGACATCGAATTGACCACTAACTGGCATCACCACTCCTCCAATGCGGGTTGCATTGGAGCAGCGTGGTGGAATAAGAGACTTGAGTCCAGCAGTGGGATGCAAAAAAGGGGTGCAGTCAATTTATTAGTATCGTGGTTCTACTGGAGATAAAGTAGTCTAAAGAGACACAGGTGGAAGATCAATTCGGTTGCTTGTAATTGGCTGCAAGCCTTTTTACGTCCCACTGCCGGGCACGGGTCTCTCTATCCCCATTATTGGGGAAGCCTGGAGCTTACTTCACCATGCTGCTCCAATGCGGGCTGGTAGAGATGTGGGCATGTGGGTTAGTGCCAACCCGCTGTCGGATGTTTTCAAACCACCCATAAGGCCTACGACAAAGTTTAACTCCAAAGCAAAGAAACGCGCATGAATTTAATGCCAGTGGCGGTCACCCATCTCTCACCCAAAAGCGTCCGTTTGGCTTAGTCGCATAGATCGCTTGCGTTCTACGTTAACCGCAGGGCCATGCATGCTTGTAATTAGTAATCAAATTAGTATTTCACAAAAGTCTAGTAAGTAACCAAACCTGAACACGCAAAAGTCCAAATAAACGGAGACTAAAATATACCTGCACCGAAAGTTACAAGCAAAACAACCTAAAGCAAAAAGATAAAGATCCACAGTTCCTAGTACAAGTATTAATAGGCCGGACGTTTAATCAAGGTAGGAGGAGGGGACTCGCAATTAAGGTACAGGTTGACAGCTGACAAATCGATGGCCAAGTTTGACGTATACGCTGTATTCTGATGGCTGGTCTTGAGAAGGGTGGATGGGATTTCTAGCCTACACAATAATAAATTCTATCCTTTTATCGAATACCTTTAAACGAGCAATTCTGATATATCTTACCTAAAATTTAAATCTCGGAAACGGTTCCTACGATTTTGATGAAATTTAGTTTGCAGGGGTTTACGGGGGCAATAAAACGATCTAGCTAGGTTTCATTTTTAGAAGATACCGTTTAATCCGTGTTTTCAACTTAACGGCTAATGAGAAATGAGGCTCTTCCTGCCATATATCCACGAGTATATACATAATTCTATTTTTTATATTGGGAGCTGAAGTGGATGACGTTATTCAATTCCATTTTTTTGAATTGGGAGCTGAAGTAGACGGCATTGTCAAATAAGCCAATGAGACTTTGAAAAATGAATTGTTTTTATTCGAGCAATTCTTGGTCATCCGGGTACTATAGGAAAAAAAGAGAACTAATGAGTAATTTCTAAAACATGTTCTAAAATCATTGGACTAGTAAAAGCAGCAAATATTGCAAAATTATTAAGATAAAGTTTGAGAATTCGCATTTCTATCACTTCATTTCTGTTCATGTTCTTCACTAACCCACTTTGGAGCAGCGTGGTGGAGTAAGCCCAGCACAGCGCCCAGCAATGGGACGCTAAAAGGATTGCAGCCATGGCCGTACCCAGGGTCTTGGTCATGGGGTAAATTTTTTTTCAAGCGCGAAATTGCCTTCCATCTTAAAGGAAGACACGCACACAAAATATTAAGTAACAAAGGAAAGGCAGGATTCTTGAATCCCTAAATTCAAAGTCCAGCCATTGGACCACTAATTTATATTCTTTTAAAGCACGGAACATGAGAACACACTTGAAATTTGCTACAAGTATGTAGTTACTTATTCCTCTCCCGATTATTCTAGTGTGTCGGTAAGTATTGCTCGAACAGCGATGGCCGAGTGGTAAGAAACCGCGGTCATCGACGCGACCGATCCCGGGTTCAAATCCTCGGCGCCCATCTCTGACAAAGAAATTTGTAATGTGCGCATTTATCGCTGCTCCACGGTGATGGAAAATATCGTGATATTTCATTGATTACGATGAAGCATGACGTCCACCAATCCGCACTTGGCCAGCGTGACCTAAATCCCTCTCACTTGTGAGTAGGAGACCTGTGCCCAGCAGTGGGACACAAAAAAAGGTTGAAAAAAAAGTATTGCTCGGTATTATATAATAACAGCAGGGTTGCTTGCTCTTCAGAACTTTGCCATGTTTATGAGCTCAGGACTATATAGGACCCGTTTGCTACTCCATTATACAAAAACTGTAGCTTCCATAACTCATTCCCGCGGAGTCCGGCCCTAGCCGTGTCTCAGATTTAGCGGAACGATTCGTCCGGTGCGTGATCTATTACCAGGTAATATTTCTCCGTACGTATTAATATCGCGCAGATGTTAATTAGAGTTCTCCGAGAAACAGAGCTGTACCAGAATCAAGAGGTGCGCTGGTGAAATTTACTGCTATAAAGCTATAAGTAATTTAGAAGTTGGTAGCTAATTATGAGGAAGAAATTTTGTGGCAGATACTGTACTTATATTTAATTATGTGCCTAGTAGGTAGCTACTACCTGTTTCCTTTGAAAATAATGTGGACAGATCACATTGCAGTGAAGAGGTTTTTTCCTTTTTATTTTTAAACTTGTGCAGCGTATAGTAGTCCAGATAAGCACGACTACATGTAATTAAAGTGATCACTTCGGATGAGATGCTCGTATAATGAAGATCGGACATCAGTTACAGGTAACCTCGTCTGAACTTATCATAATCTTGCTAAACATATTTTATAAATATAGATAGCCTATTGCTTTTCCGCCAAACCGCATTGGGGCAGTGCAGTCGAGTAGGTAAGCTCCACCATAGGCTGGTGCCCAACAGAGACGCAGCCATCCTACTACTGATCTTGTTTTTTCAGAACTGCAAATATATTAGATACCCTCCTGATACTATTCCAGATTCTCGACGTAGGAAGTAAAAAACTTAACCCGTAAGCTTTCGCCCCACTATTTTGATTTTTAATTACAAATAAATTTTACGTATTTTTCACTATTATATTAATATTTTCGTAACTTCCATGTAGTCCAAAAACATTGTATGGTGGGTGGTACATTGTCCCACATACTGTTGTACGGGTGGTCACAAAACTATTCGTTTGTCGATGTGATAAATGGGACCATTTGTTTGCCATGGTTAGTTTGTTTCGACACAGAGCAAAAAAACAAAAATCCGTTTTATTCACGTTCAGTTCCGACGTGACACGACTGTCACTTCGAGGTTGCTACACTTTGTATTTTGTTTTCTTCAAAATTTTATTTAGTTTAGCGGAATATAATGTTGCTCAACTAACGGAGCTTAAAGAGATCAAATAGCAATCTGATAAAAGCGCAGCAGTTTTAGTGATCCGTACCAGGAAAGGAAAAAAGGAACCGTTCGTTGACGGTTCGTTCATCCATTTGTCTATATTATGTCTGTTTATCTGTTTGTTTTTCCATTCATGTAGAGTTGTGATCTAAAATTAATATTTAATACTCAGGTACAGTGAAAGTTAAAAAAAAACTTATCAACGACAAGGCTGATTATGTCGCATCTTTTATAAATTCCATAAAGGACAAAACCAATTAATAATAAGCCACTTTCTTTAACAATCGTCAAATTTGATTGGAAGCAAGATTTTTTAGTGTAAATTATAGAAACATCCTTAACAACCTACAAAAAGGTTATATTTTTGTATCCAAGATTTTACAGTAATATTAAGAAACCCTATAATTGCGATCGAATCGGACCTAGCCGTTCATTTTGCCTCGTTTTCTTCATTCTATTTTTAGGTTGAACTATTTCACTCTTCAGTATTTTAAATCCCATTGCAGTATCCTAATAGTTTTCGGTTCATGATGTGATCCTCATATATTTTTTTAAAACCTTTTGTACCTAATACTTGTATATTTACCTTTATAATATAATATATAAATAGTATAAATAATATATTGAATATAATAATTCTTGTATATTTACCTTTATATATAATTTGAATCGCGGAAATATATCGGAATATTGTGGCGTAGAACGCCGTCAGTCGTCATCCGCCGTGCAAACAATTTTTTTTTTAATTTATTGGATGGGGTTTTATGACAATATAGATTTGAAAGAGGTTTATGAGAATTTCATCGTTCGAGTTAAAGCTTCCTACTCGAATAACTACTTAGGCTGACTGCGGAGCCATAGACTCGGGTACTAATCTTAATAAAGCATATTGCATTTTATGTGACATTTTTTTTTTGCGAGTTACTTCAGATGGCGTTGTTAAGTAAAATTCTATCTAGCCGAAAAATAGGCTAGATTGAAACCGCTTTTAAGATTATAATTAAATACTGTTTCGTCTAGTTTAATTGTTTTATGAGCTATTTTAGTAACAAAATTATGAATTTTCTATAAAAAAGGAATGTAATATTTTACTACTGTAGCTAGTCTCAACTAAACAGTTTTTCGTAGCATGATTCTTGAACAACGGCATACCTACAATGTTTTAAATGTTTCCTTCAATCTGCAATTTTTTCCAAATTTAAACTCAAATCAGGATTTTAACCTTACTTCAATGTGCTTTACTGACGGCTAATTTACTTTTTTACTTCCCCTGAACTTTCTGTTCCTAAATTGAGACCTAAATAAAAACTATTATCACGCCATTAATAAATTTACTGTTACATGTGACGTTTACAAATAGCCAGATGTATAGTTTCTGCCGGAGCTAACGGTCCATGACCATACACAATCCTACGTTACAATAGATTTATTTCGCAGTATAGACAATTAACCTGGACTTCTATAAATCAGTCTGTGGCCTATTCCCGTGTCGCAACTTTGTCGCACGGCCATCGCACGGGAAGTTGATAAAACGCCTGATTTATTGGCTGTAGACATTAGTTTAACTACGACGTGGGGACTATGATGTCCTTGGTGTTTTAATTTTACAAAAAATATTTTGAATTTAGTCTAACATAGGTACTAAGATATCCCTGCTAAAAACAGGGCAGGCATGTTTTAGCACAGTAAAAAAGTGCAGGTACGTTTTAACTACTCCAGAAATATTCCCTTGATTGATTGATTATTGATTCCCTTGATTCCCTTTATTATAGGAAGACAGGTAAATTTGCCTTCATAAACGCCTTATCTTGAAGTGCATTGCGTCTTACATCAAAACCTCACAATCATTAATAAATGCCGTAGTAGGTATGTATTCAAATTAACGAATTATAAATCCTAGAAAACCTTTGATCGTTTGATTGATCGTAATGTAGCCATATTGTCGAAATAAAGTATCATACTTATAATACGATAGTAATAGTTTGTATTTTTTGCTTTTAAGGTGTCTACATTTGTTCTTGTAATATCTTTTTCTATTCCCAAGCACTCGAGTGTATTAAGACAGACAATTATCTTTCATAGCTTACATTCATATGATCAAACAAGTAACTTAGCAGAAATATAAATGGCTAGGTGCACTAAAAAGATTAATTCCCGTCATTTCCTGCGGCCAGGTAATGCGTTAGATGTTGGTGTAGGCGATAATGGCATACAGTAAGGTAAATTAGAACTAATAGACGCTAATAGCGAAATATAGGACGAGCACCTCATATCTCTTCTTGTCAACTGAATAATTTTGTTAAACTCGCCTAATGAAGGCAGACGTCGCCAAAGTGATGAAAGGATTCGTGACAGCTTTCGAACTACATCTCACCATGAAGAAACGGTTAGAATGTCAGTTTGAACTATATATCCGTTGGATGTGGTTTAGTTGCACTAGCTAGACATTAAATTTGGTGACGTTTCCTAGAAATTTCATATCCATGCCAGTTTTTAGAGTAAAAAAGAATTTGTGGTTTGTGGAAAATATGTGGTTAAATTATGTTCGGAATCACGGTTCAAAAACATTAAGCTTATATATATCAAAGGTGGTTAGGGTGTAATATTGTGTCGTGATATTTTTCATTGGCTCAAGGTCAGCGAGCGATGGTGAGAGCTAAATTGAAATATGCAAGCTAAAGTGGCAATTGGCAAACCATATAGTTAGGAGGACTGACAACTCCTCGGACGGATGGGGAAAAAGCTCATCGATAGGCGACCATGTCCGGCAAAAGGTACTGCTTGGTGGCCTCCCTTCAACCAAGTGGACTAACAACCTGAAGAAAATAGCGGAAAGCAGCTAGATTCAGAGGGCCCAAGACCGGATGGACGGACGAGTTGATAAATACTTCAGAGGGCAAGGAAATAAAAGGTTATTTCTTTTGGACTGGTGAGTGAATAGAAACAAGTGATATATTACAAAAAAACAATATATTTATTCCCATTTAAATACCAGTTCTTTTATTTTAGATCTAAAGCGTTCAGCTTGTAAACTTTTACAAAATCGTTTGTTGCAGTAACCAAACATTCTGTTATATAAAGTTCTCAATGCATTCTATTTCCTACAATTAATACAAATCCCGAAAGCATCGATACACAAATAACCTCAAACTAAACATCTTAATACAGCATCTCGGAACGGTATTACCTGTCCAGTAGAAATAGACGGCTCTCCGTTGCTTTTTCTTCTGCACGCGAGCACACTTTAAGCGTCCGGATAATTTATAGTGGTCGTAAAGCTATGTCCGCTTTTAAGTCTGTATGAAATAATATGGTTCTGACGTACGCTGGCTAGTACGGCTCATCACTCAGTGGTCGGAGATCAAAGGATGGTCGCCACTCTCGTTCAATTGTTTATTTTGATGACTTTGTAGCGATGAACGAGGTAGAATCTAATGGAGTTGGAGACGCACCTAATCTTGCTTTCGATGAATGACGGATACGTACGAGCAAGAGTATCGGATAGCGAGTGTAATGTTTTGTGTTTCTCTTTATGTTTAACGTGGTTTGAACTCGACTGAAGATATAGGTAGATTTGATGTTTCGTTAACAAAGACTTTTCTTCTTCAAATTATAGGTCATAATTTGTTTTGCAATTTTCATCAATAGAAACATTTTTAATATATTATTACTGCGGTCCAGATCATCTACTAGAATATGTTGTACAATAGCTAAGTGTGTTGGTGAAGTTGGCTAATACATGCAGTCCGAATCGTCAACGACCCAAGATTGACTAATAGGCTAGAACCGCTTAGCTTGCGAAGAGACATAGGCTCGCTCTGCGTTTTCTACCGACTCGGACTTTTCAAATTGATGTCTACATCACCATTTCATGAATATACCACCAGACGAAGGTTAAAGTTCCACCGACACCATCTCGAGTAGTAGCGGTCCTCCACAGTCCGCTTTGCATGCAATGCTCGGGTGGTTCCCCCAAAATTATGCCACACATGATGAGTATGTAGTGTATGTACGCATGTCTATGTGCGCCTCGTGTTTAAACCTGGATCTCCAGAGCGTCTTGAATCTTAAGCAGTTAACGCCAGGTTATTACTAGTAAATTAATTATTACAATTATAGTTTTGATTTACAAGGTATAATATGTCAAAGGGGCTATTTATAAAAAAGTTAGGTCAGTCGTTGAAATGCAAAAGAGGATCTATGCTAAACATTGTAATCCGCAAGTTTGAGGAAGAGTCAACGCATAACGTATTTTACTTTATATTATTACTAACTAATCAAAATAAGACGTAATTTACAGCATTTATTAAATTTAATATAAATTCGTTTGGAATTAATATTGAACATGTAAGCGGAAGTCTTATAGCTAAACATTAATATAAATAATTCATACGAATATAACTTGTGTCATTAAACATATTAAATACACGTCGTAAACCTATTTCCTTGATACATTGTCGGCAATAATACCTATAATTTTGATATTCGTGTACTGGCATCGATGTGTTTACACTGGATTTCTCTAGGACGTTATCTGCTCCTATATTTTATGGAAAATGGAAAACCTGTCACTTAATTTACGGTATGCTGGTTACCTGTAGGAGAAAAAATCTTTTGCACGAAACTAAGGCCCTTGGGATGGTGAAGCGGCGCGACTGCTTCGTTCGAACGTTATTATTTAATTCAGTAAAGTTCATTCATAATAATGAACATAACAAACAAAAAAAAAATACAACCACTTACTGAATCTCTTATGGATCTCTATTTATCATGCATATACACGTTCTTTATTTATAATTTTAAAATATTATGCGTACTCTCAATAAATTAATGTCGGATAAATTCAAAGATGAAAAATTAAGAGACTGGGTACTTACTTAATTTTTGAGTTTTTATAACAAAGTACTTCGTATACCAGAATCGACGACCCGTGTGGCGCTATGGTTCCCATGCCGGACTGCCCATCGAAGGATCCCGGGTTCGATTCCCAGCAAGGCAGAAATTTGAATGATGAGTTTAAATTTCTGTTCTCGGTCTGGGTGTTTGTGTTTCTGTCTTTGTGTGTGTCCATGGTACCCACGACACAGGGTATATCTACCCTACTGTGAGACTATACGTGTGAAGCGTTATTATATCAGAATCACTAGAATACTAGCCTAGGCACAGCTAAATAAATCCGAAACCTAAAAAGGTTAATGGAACCACGGTCCAGGTGGAGACTTCCAAGAAGCGCTCAATCACATCTGTCAAACCATTAAGCCTTATTTAGAGCGACAGGTGACTGTTTTAATACATTCCCGTGGTACTGATGGTACGCGATAGAGCGCGGTGAGATTATAGATGTAATAAGTTTAGATCTAGATGAGACCAATTCAGGGATTTGCTTTGATGCGATCAAAGGCGACGGCCGAGGTGCATTAATTGACATACATTACCTTGGAGTCAATGTAGCGCAATATAAGAGCTCGCTGTCATACTAAAACGTGGAACGTAACTTACTATATTTTAGGGATGAAATATTTTGGCCTCTGCGTTGCGAGAGTCTTAAAGTGGGCTCAAAGGACTAGAATAGATGTGAGTGTTACACGAGACATGAGTATGAAGAGTGATGAAAAAGCAGAAGAATAAATAATAGAGGCATTTTCATATATTTGACAAGGTTATCAATAAAATCGGCAAAGTCTGGATTGAATTCGCACATAGAAGAGGTTTTAGTGTGAAAACACAAGAAGTGACTCGATGTTTTATTACATAGAAAGATCAAATTAATTCACCCTCCACCTTCGGAAAAGATCAACAAAATAATATGGTATTTCACACAAAGACGGAATGAAATCTGGCAATCCGAGCCTTGCACCGCATTGTGGAGGTGTGACGAAGATTGTCAGAATAACAATAGGAGGGGACGGACAGTGCGGTCGGAACTGGCGGACTTTTGTTAGAAGCTTCGGAGAGCAAAGATGGTACAGAAGCAACAGAATATTTTTAATGTAAGGAATCGAATGGGTTATACCGATTTTTACCATAGCGACGGTTTTCGACGCAATGCTAATTTATTGGTATGAAACACATCAATAGCGTTATTAAAAAGTGATCAGTGCAGTATAGTAAATTGTGTTGTTAAAGCTACAATACGTATAAAGGATTTCTATTGTTGGTAGTTGGTAAAACATTCCATTTTTAGTGAGAATGTTTTAACATTTTTTTTTTTACTGTATTCATTTATATCCTTGTGATATTTTTTGGATAAAAAACCCATACTTACATTTGATTACGTAATTGAATAAGCGATAGTACTTCCCAGAGCAAACTGAACAAGTTCTTGGATGTAACTTTCTTCCTATCGCTCTACTGAGTCTTTCCTCATAAACGAAAAGGTCTGGAACTACTTATTTCACCATGGTACTTTAATTCAGGTTGGTAGAGACATAGGCCAATCCGCTGTCAGATTGCTGAAATATTCAAACCGTCCATAAGGCTTATCAGGGTTTACCTAACGGTTGCTATCTTCATGACAACAGGATTATGTCATGACAAAGTTCGGAAACGGTCACCCTTTCTACACCTGACCATTCTCGTTGAACTTAGCTGCGTAGATGGCTTACCTATACAGGTTCTTCCACCGACTAAGCTAAACTTTTCATCTTCGATCATACATTATCTGAGTCGTTCATATAATCCTTCTGCTACGTCCTTATTCTACGTTCATTCGTACCCACTGAAAGGTACAGAGGCGCGAATGAAACATACCTTCCCTGGACAATGGTGGTTTAATATGGCGATTTACCCTAAACACCACTGTGGATACCTTTGTTATTTTAATGCAAAATCGCCCCTAGCCCCACCAAATAGAGTGGCATTCAGGAGATGTAAAGTGATTCATTAATTCTGACTTATTGTGATGACTATAATCAGTTTAATTTGGCATGGAATTGTATGATACAGAAGCTAATTGCGAAGATAAAAACTTAAATACAGAAAGTATTAAACGAGGACACACCCATATTGTGCGTTTTTTTTACAAATTACCTTTTTGTATTTCCAAAAATCAGTTCTAATTGCTATGGAATTGTTTGATAAATATATAATTTAATAGCCAAAATAAGATATTAATGCAGAATGCAAGAAGCAAGAAGCGCGCATGGCCTGGCGGCTAGCGTAGAACGCAAGCGATCTATGCAGCTGAGCCAAACGGGCGCGGTCGGGTGTGAGACGGGTGACCGCTAGTGGCAAAAAATTTCATGCGCGTTTCCGTGCTTCGGAGGGCACGTTAAGCCGTCGGTCCCGGTTGTTGTCGATAGATAACAGTCGTCAAACCTTGTCGGAGGCCTTATGGGCGGTTTGAAAACATCCGACAGCGGGTTGGCCACTAACCCGCATCTCCACCAACCCGCATTGGAGCAGCGTGGTGGAGTAAGCTCCAGGCCTCCCCAATAAGGGGAGAGACCCGTGCCCAGCAGTGGGACGCAAAAAAGGGTTGCAGCCAATGCAGAATGAGAATATAGCCAATTTGTAACTGCCTTGCATCTCTAAAGCAAATGATCATAATATTATAAGTCAAATTCAATAAATTAAAGTAAAGCTCATTGATAAAACAAAGTTCACTTTAAAAAAAATTAACAGAGTGCGTAGAAAGCGAAAATTACTGATTAGGAATCAACAAAGATTTATTTTGTGTACAATAAAGTATACCTAGTCGTTTTTTTAAGTATTTATGTAAGTTTTTTAAAAGAAAAATAATCCAACTCGATACCAGTATTACGCACAAATCGAAAAATAATAAAACGTAAGGTAATGTTAGATTTTAACGTAAATGTTTTAGTTACGCTGAAATCACTTGATTTATGGACAAGGTGGTTTTATTAGTTTTAGGGTTCTCGAAGCAAAATTAGGATGTTGCGATAAAAAATAGGTCCAATAAATTTGTAAGTTTTATATAAAAACGTGTCCATCAAACCGCACTTAGCCAGCGTGACCGATTATGACCTATATCCCTCTCAGTTCCAAATCTGTGCTCAGCACTAGGACATGAAAATAAAAAAAGAAATTATTTTATTTTTACAAATATGGGTAAAAAGTTGTAAAACAATGTAGATTGCCATATATGAATACGATATTTACTCCTTAGGGAAGGTAAGTTTTATTTTACTAAAGATTAATTTGAATACAAACTGTATATTTACAATAAAGTCTTACTTACAATAGGATATAAAAAAAAACAAAATGCAAAAAGATTTATTCAGTCCACAAGTTATGATAGAATGCTAAACAATAGTAGAAACTACCTAGCAAGCATAAATAGTTTTATACTTGTGACAGGCAGTCCCGCTCTTCCATTTAAGTTAATGTGTACTACAATAAGTATAAATTACAAGTATAATAACTAAGTTTAATAAAGATAATATATAAGCGCCAGTTTAGATACATAAATAAATGAACATATTAATATATGAATATAGTGCATTAAAGTACATAAAAAGGGTCAACAATTATTTTAATTAAAATCATTATTTCATTCATATTCTGGTAAATTCATGTTGTTTTTATATATATGCATATTACCTATTTAAAAAAAAACAACTGTTAACATAGTAAGGGTGACAAATATGTTAAAGAAAGTTTAAAAGAAATGTTTTGCTAAGTAGGTAATTGCTTGCTTCATAACTAAAAGAAAAAATAATATATACTTATGTAAATTTCTTTATATGTAACTATATTTTTAGCTGGTGATAAATTTGTCTGAAACTTTGTAACTTTTTTATCTTAGATCCTAAGAACAACACATAAAAATATAATAAAGTTGTTTTTTTTTATTTATTTACATACGGAACCGTACTAGAGATACTATTTTCTCATGCCAGACGCACCTACAATTATATTACCAGCATATCTCGACATTCTCATAATAAACATGTTCGTTCGCAAGTTGCACTCGTATTTATTTGTACAACATATATTTTTGTTTGGCAATCAGTTTATTTTACGTGGAAAATTATAAATAAATAACGCTCCACACTTATTGCCTCACATTAGAATTAGATTTTAAGGAATAGAGAAATGTAAAAATGTATCTGGTTAATACTCTTGTGTTTTTGTACAGCCTGTATATCAATCATTCACTTTTCCACTTCGGAAATAATTTTGTTCAACCGTTTGAACGATCCATGGGCACGGTCTCCTCTCGGAATGAAGAGAAATTTTAAAAAAGAAAAGAAAAAATATTTATTTCATATAAATAAGGGATACAAAATATTCGCTTAATGAAAGTATTTTTTCCCGTTCATCGCCTTTAGGTGTTCGTTTGGGCTTGATGTAGAGCTGAGAGAAAAAAGGCGGCGGAAAAAAAACTCCCAGCAGCACTTAAAAAAATACATTATATATTTGAGATAAGGCCATAGTCAAACACGCTGGCCAAGGTTGGTGGACATAGTATGACTATGAGGTATTTTGTTAAACATGTTTTTTTTATTTATTATATATTTATATAACATATAATAGTTATTTAATTATATTATTGCTCTGCTGAAAATCAAACGTAAGCTACTTTAACCGACTTAATAATGACTTTTAATATGGATAGCATTTTCTGCATAAAAACACTCCCCTGTGGAAAACAAGATTTCTATGTACTTTTGCTGAGCATAAATCATATCAACAGACCATGTTTTATGCCGCTCTACAACATTTCCTGGTACTTTTGTTTACACCTAAATAAAACCAAAAGACCATTTTTCTAGCCGACTGTACCAGTGAGAAAAGAAAGTGCGTGGCACAAATTGCCACTGATTGCCGGCAATTGCGGCAATGGAGCGAGGTGCGGAGAGAGCCAGTTTGTATGATCGTGTATTGTATGCTTAATATTCTAATGTGTGTAACATCTGGCTGCATCTTTTTTGCTGGACTTCTGAGCACGGGGTCTCTCATTATTGGGGAGATCTGAAAAGCTCCAGGCCAGGTTAGTAGAGTAAGGTACGACGCTGCTCCAACGTTGGTGGAGATACGGGGTAGGGGCCAAGCGGTTGTCAGATGTTTAAAAACTGACCAAAGACCTCCGACAAGATTTAAGGACTGCTATATATCGATAGCACCCGGGACGTATGGCTTAACGTGCCCTCAAAAGCACGAAAAGGTGTATTTTTACATTATCCTTACGCGAGTACCAAATAGCTTACATGGTTCGATTTGGTAGTTACCATCGGTACACCCATTACTGCCGTTTTCTCACACTGTCCTCATACCTTTGTTAGGTTTTATTGTATGAAAATCTCTATTTCTTACTCTTACTTTCCTGATCGCACTCCTCAATCATAAATTTCCTCTTTTTAAGTGAATGACCTCATTCCCTGTCTACTTCCTAAGCGAAAAAAACGTAAAGTCCACTCTTATCTCACAACTGACCCCACGATAACCCACATACACCTTCATCACCCACACATCCACACAGAGTTCAGAGACCTGGCGACGGATGCGTCCAATTGACAGTGCAATAAAGGTGCGTTTACCTCGCGACCCGCCTTGAACTTGCGAGGGCGATGACTCGATGATCCGCCAGTCTTATCACGGAATTCTGGTCTTTAGTGGAGCGGGATTAATTGATCGGCGAGACAGGTGATTGAGGTTCGTTACTAGGGTCAGTAAGTAATGATAGCCTAATTGTTAAGTCTTTGTGCATCCATGCCAGAAGTCCCAGTTTGTCTGTATAGTGTGTAATTTATGCAGTAATCACTTGCTTTGCTCTACGATGAAGAGACATATCATGATGAAATTGTGGTGCATGGAATATTATCCAAATTTTCATGGGTTTCATTCATGCATCATCCTATCCTTAGTTCTAGTGGGCCATGGCCTCAATCTTTCTAATTCCGGAAAACTGTTGAGCACAATTTCCTTTTCCACAACTGCTGTGGGACAAGAAATCCATACTAATATTATAAATTTGAAAATAACTCTGTCTGTCTGTCTGTCTGTCTGCTACTCTTTCACGCTTAAACCACTGAACCGATTTTGATGAAATTTGGCATAAACATAGAAAGAACGTTGAGAAAGAACATAGGCTACTTTTTACCGCGGGAAAATATCTCATTCCCACGGGAAGCAAATGATATAATGAAATGCGCCGTGTAGTGTTATAAATACACTACATGTTATTACTTACTTCATTCACGTCGATTATCATATTTTATAACATATATCCGTTTGTTTTATTCTTATACTTTGTTTTTCCTTTATTATTTCTTTACATAATTATTTACTTTCTGTGTTTCTTTATTTACATTTTGATGCAGCTATCAAAATTGTCATGTCTGTCTTTTATGTTTCTTATTTTTTTTTAATTCGTTTTACGGCATTGTATAAAAATCCTTTTAGCCATTCAATATTAAAAGAAACGAAAAATTGTATGTTTCTTATTTCATTTCATAGATTAATAAAATATAGTATTGTCTTTGTCTTATTTATGTTTTTTATATTAGCCCGTTAATCAATATTTTAATCTATACATAAATTCAATTCAATCCAATTCAATTCAATTTCTTTATTTGTGAAGTAAGGTACAATTAATGGTCTTAAATATTTATAAATAGTTCTCTTACCCTACCAGTAATGGCGTACAAATATAATAATAGTTACATAATAATATAAAAATAATTTACAATTTAATATGTCACGTCACTTAATCTTACATCACTAATGAATAAGTTAAAAATAGATAATTAATTAATTAACTTTTTAGTAAATCGTTATCATTGTCGCTCAGGAATTCATTTATGCTATAATAACATTTATTTATAAGGTACTCTCGAAGCTTTTGCTTAAATGCATGATCGTTATCTATTCTCCGTATTTCTTTTGGTATTTTGTTATATACTCTTGACGCCATACCAAGTAAACTTTTTCTAAATGCAACAGTCTTACCTGGCATTACCGACAAGTTATCTTTAAGTCGAGCACGGGAGCTAAAAATAAACAAATCGCTATTTCTTTTTACAAAAGAAGCTGTCTCTAAAATATAGAGCGACGGAAATGTTAAAAGAGCTGAAGCTAGAGTGAGAGAGAGAGAAGAGAGAGCTAGAGTGAGAGAGTTAAAGCTGAAGAGTTCGTTCGTTCGTTTGTATGTTTGTTTGAACGAACTAATCTCAGGAACTACTGGTTCCAATTGAAAAAATCTTTTTGTGTTGGATAGTCCAGACGGGCTGCGTGGTGTAAGCTATCACCGTCGCCTATGGACACGGGCAACCCCAGGTGAGCCGCCAGAGGGCTTTAGGCTATTTAACATCATGCTATGACTATTACCAAAGTCCACGCGGACGAAGTCGCGGGCGGCCACTAGTAGGTTATAGATGAATTCACGTCTTATAGAAGTTCGACAACAAAGAGTATGATGTTGATATTCTTTATAGACTGACCATATTTTGGTCAGCTTATAAAGAAAAACTGAGCTGGTCTTGGGAGGGCAGACTGAAGACCTGAAGAAGATAAATAAATACATAGTTTTATTTTTAATAAACCGATTTTATATCTAAACAGGTACAAGTAAGATGATGTTTTGTCTAAGCCGAATAGCTATCTCCTGGGCCCATTTAATTGATCTGATTGAATTTAGCCATTCTGTTTTCTCAAACATATTTGTAGGTAGTAAGTATTTTTTATTCGGAAGAGTGTTGCTGTTGCTGTGTTTTTTTCGCGCCTTTTTCTGTCAGCAATAAAAGGCGATAAAAATGAAGAAAATGTTTTAGTGAACAGTTTTTACTTCCACTTTACAATATTTTTAATTGATATTTTCTATAGCCGCAGTGCAGACTTCCGTCTGTGTGGCGGTAGGAGATGTTCCTTAGACTTAAACTCATATTTTCATAACCTAATACGTGATGTCAAAGTATCCATTAATTGAAAGCAGCCTTGAAATTTTACTCTCACAATGTTCAATTAATACAATAACCACTTATGACCGTACCAGTACTCGTACCAATCAGCAAGACAGGTCTACCACCTTTTATTGTCGCTTTCATCCCGGTGTCCGGTTGCCATCCGCGAGGCAATTGCTTCTTATTTACATAACACCCTATATACAATACAAAAACAACCGAAACCCAACCTTAACATAAAGGCACTAAACTTTAATTTCACCTTTTAGAAACAATACAGTAACTAAAGGCCGTAACTGAACTAGAGTCGAAATTAAAATACAATCTTACGTCTTGATAGTAGGGTTCAATTTTGTGTAAAGCGATATTGTGTTAGTAATGTCCAGTAATTACGGTATGCTAGTATCAATTTAGACAAGTAAGGTGTTATTTATGGGGTCGTTACAGCGTATTTAAGATGATACGGAGAGTTGTAGATTGATCAGTTATGAGCGAAATGGTGTAAATTACAAAGTTATCAATTGGAGCACACCAATCAAACTTTCATAATAAATTAGTGGTAACTAGATTATTGAAGATTCTTTCGGAATATATGAGACCAGTCTGTAGAGTTCTGGAATCTATGTCTTAGGTTAAATATGATCAAACCTATTTATAGGTAAAGTACCTTTAGGTAATTGGAATAACACTAATTTACACAATTCAATTTACATTGTTCTGGATTTTTTTTCATAAAGATATCTGTATCAAAACATATAATTCTACGTACATAATAACCAGCCTTTTATGTCAGAAGAAGACTCCGCTTTTGGCTAAAATTAAAATAGAATCACAAATTGTATTATAAATTTAAAGAAGTGAGTAACTGCAGACATTGTTTACGTAATCTATGAATCCATCCAAAATCGTCCGGTCCTTTGTTCAGCTGCCTTTTTCAGTCAGGTTCAGTCCACGTGGTTGAAGCGGCCTGCGCTCCTTTACCTTTTGTGATCATCAAACCATCCCCAGCTTTCAACCCTCCCAACTAATCCGTTGACCCTTCAGCTTAATATTATAAGGCTATGTCGGTAAGATTCTTTCGTCTACTATCATCGTTTTAGATTATATAGTGTAGGTACAAAAATAATTAGACATGTACTTTACTAACTCCGTTTTAAGACATGTAATTACTAATACTGTTATGGACCACGGTCTGAATTAAAAGATTATTATTATTATTTGATTTTGTTTATTTTTCTCTCTTAAGAGGGCTTATATCTTTTACACGGGCCTAAGCAAAGTGTAAAAATAAGCTTTTTTTTAATGACTATGAAATACTTTTTGTAAAATGTGTGATATATATGAGATTAAATATTTAGGGCCACTTGCAGCAGTGCTTTAAATCGAGATTAAATCTCGATTTTAGCTTAAATCAGAGTTACTGTCTTGCACATCATCGATTTAGCTTAAATCTCGATTTAAATAAACGTCAAACTTAAACCTCCATTTGTGTCGGTTTAAAGATGTTAAATCTCGATTTAGTGTCAAATAAGACAATACTTTTAATTGTTTCTCTCTTTTTTATTAGTAAAAATGGATTTATCGTTGCACAATGAAGATAATTTATTATCAGATGATGATGAGGAAATTGTGCAATATTTAGAAACTCCGTTTTTCTCACGGAGAGTCTTTACTGGATGTGATTTACTCGAAAATTTACGAGATGACGAATTCTTGAAACGATTCCGTTTAACAAAACAGAGTGCAAATTTCCTTCTCGATAAAATTATCCAAAAGTTTCCAAATACTTTTAAAAGGTAAGTTGTGGACGAGTTTAATTAAATTTATTTGATAAAGTTGCTACCTAACTAACCTTAAAACTACTTGTGTCACTTATCTAAAAATCCTAATCATATGTGTTATTTTTGTTTTAGGAACAGAAATGCTGTATCTCCGATGAACCAACTTCTGTGTACGTTGAGATATTTTGCTACTGGTAGTCAATTAACTGCTTGTGGTGATGTCATTGGAGCTCATGAGTCAACTGCCTGTAGAATATTACATCGAATAACACACGCCATTGCCTCTTTATATTCAGAGTTCATTAAAATGCCTGTAACTATTAGTGAACAAAACAAAGTTGTAGCAGATTTTTATGATATAGCAAAATTTCCTCGTGTTCTTGGCGCTATAGATTGCACCCACATAAAAATTCTATCTCCAGGTGGTGATCACGCTGAAATTTATAGAAATCGGAAGGGTTATTTTTCTATTAATACCCAGTGCATATGTTCAGCCAATCTACTTTTCTTAGATGTAGTGGCCCGTTGGCATGGTTCCGTACATGATGCCAACATCTGGGACAACTGTGCACAAAAAAGAAACTTTGTACAAAGAATGTACAGTGACAAGTTTTTGGTTGGGGATAGTGGTTACGCCCAGACCAGATACATGATGACACCACTGCCAGAAAATACTCCTAGTACTAGAGGTGAAAAACTATATCAGGAAGCCCAAATAAGAACTCGAAATGTAATTGAGAGATCATTTGGGATTTGGAAGAGAAGATTCCCTATTCTCGCAAAGGGAATAAATGTTCAGTTACGAAGAGTGCCAGGTATAATTATTGCTACTGCAGTTCTGCATAATATTGCAATATTACAAAAAGACTCATTACCACCTGAGGATGAAGTAGTACCTACCATGCCGGAGTTGTCAACAAACAGTATTACTTTATGTAGGAGTATAAGTGGCAACATTGAAAGAAATTTATTAATCAATAACTATTTTGCAAGACTATAATCACTTTGAAGAAGAAGAAGACATTTATTTACCACAAACACTACATTAAACATAACAAACATTAGGCAAACTAAAGATAACCAAAATCTAATAAATATAAATCAAGTTCATGCGCTATGTCTTTATGGTAAACAGGTATCCACTCAGCCTATGCTATGACCAGAAGTCGCAGCGCTGATTTTCAGTGGACCCTGTGTTTCAGTGTGATGGTATTCGGACACTTTAATGATCTTTTCATATTAAAAAATGTAATAGGTATTATAATCTACTGTGATATGTGAACATCAAATTTAGCAAAATAATAAAACGAAATATATACACATAAATATGTGTATTATTATTTGTTTCCTTACTTTTGTGTAATTTCAATTAGATAAGTAGTTTATGTAATTTTAATAATTTCAGTTAATATTCAGACGCCTGCCACTATTTTCTCGCCACCAAGGGTTGACTGGTATAGAATGCCTCTAGGCATTAAGTCCGCCCATTGTAAAAATGCAATAAAGGCTAAATAAATAAATAAAAATAAATATATCAGTACATACTTATCTATGAATTGAGTGTACCATGATTGTTTATAAGGTACTTTTATATTAATGTAGGCAATGTATTATATTATAGTACTTATATATACCTATATAGTACACACACAAATATCCACTTAATTCTCCTTCTTTACATACATATTCACTACTACTATACTGTTCCAGATAGATGATTATGATAATATATTCATGCACTTTGCATGGATTTCAGTGCACTGTTACATATAAATATATGGTACAACAAATAAAAATAAATCAATTAGGTACTTAAAGTTTTTTATTTCTTAATAAATCTAATTCTAATTCATGTTTTTGTTTCAGAAATGTTAACTCCATCTCATTCTTTTTCTTTTCATACTGTAACTTCTCCTTAACTAACTCAATTAGTAATTTTTGATGTTCTATTTGATATTCAGCCAGTGTTTTTTGAGCTTTGACCAAATCCTTTTTATCATCTGCCAATTCTTGAAATGAATGACATACATTCAACTTTTTCTTTCCTGTTAGTAAAATAAAAAATGAAATTAATAAACAGTTTATTTCTCAATTTTTCTTCAGCTATTGAAAGACAATTGACAATATAAAAGAAAAGCCAATCAAAACTAACAGTAGTTTTACCTTTTTTTAATGATTCCAAGCTTGGGTCAATTTTCTTTTTCAACAAATCCAAGCGCGACATATCTTTATTTGATCTCAGTGGAGTGGTATCTGAAATCAATATATTATGTTACAATTTGCCTTCAACCCTTTTTATGACCCACTGGTGAGCTTTGGTTTCTCCCCACAACCAGGGCAGGCCTGGAGCATATGCCACCATACTGCTCCAATATGGTTTGGTTGAGGTACGGGTTAGTGGCGAACCCGTGTCTGATGTTATCAAACCACCTAAAGGTAAAGGGCCTTCAACCAAGTTTTACAACTGCTATGTATCAATAACAGCCAAAACCAATGACTTCACGAGCCCTCCAAAATACGGAAGCGCACAAGAAATCTGCCACTAGTGGTCACTCATCCAAGTACCGACCACGCCCAACGTTGCTTAACTTGTGAGATCACTTGCAATCTACGCAGTCATCAAGGCTATTCGCGCTTCATATATACATACATAATTCTAAATTAATATTTCTAAACGTTTTCAAGATTATAATATAATAAAATACACATGACGAAAAGCCTTACCATTTTCTATTTTAGATTTATTTATTCCTTCACTTTCAATGGGGCAAATTTGTGACTCTGTAGGTGTTAAAAGCTGTTGTTCTTCCATGAAAACAGCATCTCCATCATACATTGTATAAAGGCCTTCCAGGGATGGCCCAATTAGGGTTTTGACCTTGTCTATGATGGTCTGATCATTGTTGCTATGGGATGGCTGTGGAGCTGGCCCACCACCTAAAACAAATTCAGATTAATAATTATATTTATTATTTTTTGGGAAATAATGTTACAATAATAATGTTTAATGTACCTGTTCGATTTATTTCTCTCTTGTGTGACGCTTCTTCCTTCTTGGTTGCTGCAACTAAGGTTTTAAATGAGTTTTGACATTCTTTAATACTTTCATTTGTACTTTTTGCTACTTGCTCCCAATCTTGGCCATATTCTTCCATAGCTTGTAGTAGTAATGGTGCTAAAATATAGAAATTATGATACAATTAACAGTAGGAAGTTTGAAGTAGGTAACGTCAAATACTTTGAAGAAAGGAAAACAAATCAGTCATAAATAAAGCTCGTTTATTCACCTAAACTCATAATCATTCGTACAGAATAGACGTGAATTTGTGACCTTACCTTTAATTGTCATTTTTTCACTGGAGTGCATTTTCTTTACTTTAATTTTTTGGTTTTTGTAACAAGCCTGCAGATTTTCAGTATTCCTAGGAGAGTAATTTGTTTGGGAATTATACTCCAATGTTAAAGTTTGCCAAGCCTCCTGCTTCTCTTTGGCTGTCGCTCCGTCCGTTTTTTTATTTTCTATTATTGGATATTTCTCCACTAAACGCAATAAAAGCATTATTTCCGCTGTTGTGAAATTAGGTGCCCTGGATCTTTTCATCATAAATAACAATTCGATAAAAACAACACGAACCCAAATGTCTTCAATCTCAAATAATACTACCTACTAAACTTCGTATTCGTCGTATGTCAAATGAAATTGACAATTGATTTGACAGATAACGGAGCGGCAAAAGGACGCCAGATTGTTAAAACTGAACGCAGAGAATGAATGATAAAGGAATGATTGACTAATTCTCGGTTTAGTTAAATCAAATATGAAATGCGTCCATGCAAGACACCCAAGATTAGATTTAAGTTAACTCGAGGTTTAGACAAAATCGAGATTTAAGTAAATCAAGTTTAACACAATTTTGCTGCAAGTGGCCCTAAACATAACAAACATTAGGCAAACTAAAGATAACCAAAATCTAATAAATATAAATCAAGTTCATGCGCTATGTCTTTATGGTAAACAGGTATCCACTCAGCCTATGCTATGACCAGAAGTCGCAGCGCTGATTTTCAGTGGACCCTGTGTTTCAGTGTGATGGTATTCGGACACTTTAATGATCTTTTCATATTAAAAAATGTAATAGGTATTATAATCTACTGTGATATGTGAACATCAAATTTAGCAAAATAATAAAACGAAATATATACACATAAATATGTGTATTATTATTTGTTTCCTTACTTTTGTGTAATTTCAATTAGATAAGTAGTTTATGTAATTTTAATAATTTCAGTTAATATTCAGACGCCTGCCACTATTTTCTCGCCACCAAGGGTTGACTGGTATAGAATGCCTCTAGGCATTAAGTCCGCCCATTGTAAAAATGCAATAAAGGCTAAATAAATAAATAAAAATAAATATATCAGTACATACTTATCTATGAATTGAGTGTACCATGATTGTTTATAAGGTACTTTTATATTAATGTAGGCAATGTATTATATTATAGTACTTATATATACCTATATAGTACACACACAAATATCCACTTAATTCTCCTTCTTTACATACATATTCACTACTACTATACTGTTCCAGATAGATGATTATGATAATATATTCATGCACTTTGCATGGATTTCAGTGCACTGTTACATATAAATATATGGTACAACAAATAAAAATAAATCAATTAGGTACTTAAAGTTTTTTATTTCTTAATAAATCTAATTCTAATTCATGTTTTTGTTTCAGAAATGTTAACTCCATCTCATTCTTTTTCTTTTCATACTGTAACTTCTCCTTAACTAACTCAATTAGTAATTTTTGATGTTCTATTTGATATTCAGCCAGTGTTTTTTGAGCTTTGACCAAATCCTTTTTATCATCTGCCAATTCTTGAAATGAATGACATACATTCAACTTTTTCTTTCCTGTTAGTAAAATAAAAAATGAAATTAATAAACAGTTTATTTCTCAATTTTTCTTCAGCTATTGAAAGACAATTGACAATATAAAAGAAAAGCCAATCAAAACTAACAGTAGTTTTACCTTTTTTTAATGATTCCAAGCTTGGGTCAATTTTCTTTTTCAACAAATCCAAGCGCGACATATCTTTATTTGATCTCAGTGGAGTGGTATCTGAAATCAATATATTATGTTACAATTTGCCTTCAACCCTTTTTATGACCCACTGGTGAGCTTTGGTTTCTCCCCACAACCAGGGCAGGCCTGGAGCATATGCCACCATACTGCTCCAATATGGTTTGGTTGAGGTACGGGTTAGTGGCGAACCCGTGTCTGATGTTATCAAACCACCTAAAGGTAAAGGGCCTTCAACCAAGTTTTACAACTGCTATGTATCAATAACAGCCAAAACCAATGACTTCACGAGCCCTCCAAAATACGGAAGCGCACAAGAAATCTGCCACTAGTGGTCACTCATCCAAGTACCGACCACGCCCAACGTTGCTTAACTTGTGAGATCACTTGCAATCTACGCAGTCATCAAGGCTATTCGCGCTTCATATATACATACATAATTCTAAATTAATATTTCTAAACGTTTTCAAGATTATAATATAATAAAATACACATGACGAAAAGCCTTACCATTTTCTATTTTAGATTTATTTATTCCTTCACTTTCAATGGGGCAAATTTGTGACTCTGTAGGTGTTAAAAGCTGTTGTTCTTCCATGAAAACAGCATCTCCATCATACATTGTATAAAGGCCTTCCAGGGATGGCCCAATTAGGGTTTTGACCTTGTCTATGATGGTCTGATCATTGTTGCTATGGGATGGCTGTGGAGCTGGCCCACCACCTAAAACAAATTCAGATTAATAATTATATTTATTATTTTTTGGGAAATAATGTTACAATAATAATGTTTAATGTACCTGTTCGATTTATTTCTCTCTTGTGTGACGCTTCTTCCTTCTTGGTTGCTGCAACTAAGGTTTTAAATGAGTTTTGACATTCTTTAATACTTTCATTTGTACTTTTTGCTACTTGCTCCCAATCTTGGCCATATTCTTCCATAGCTTGCAGTAGTAATGGTGCTAAAATATAGAAATTATGATACAATTAACAGTAGGAAGTTTGAAGTAGGTAACGTCAAATACTTTGAAGAAAGGAAAACAAATCAGTCATAAATAAAGCTCGTTTATTCACCTAAACTCATAATCATTCGTACAGAATAGACGTGAATTTGTGACCTTACCTTTAATTGTCATTTTTTCACTGGAGTGCATTTTCTTTACTTTAATTTTTTGGTTTTTGTAACAAGCCTGCAGATTTTCAGTATTCCTAGGAGAGTAATTTGTTTGGGAATTAAACTCCAATGTTAAAGTTTGCCAAGCCTCCTGCTTCTCTTTGGCTGTCGCTCCGTCCGTTTTTTTATTTTCTATTATTGGATATTTCTCCACTAAACGCAATAAAAGCATTATTTCCGCTGTTGTGAAATTAGGTGCCCTGGATCTTTTCATCATAAATAACAATTCGATAAAAACAACACGAACCCAAATGTCTTCAATCTCAAATAATACTACCTACTAAACTTCGTATTCGTCGTATGTCAAATGAAATTGACAATTGATTTGACAGATAACGGAGCGGCAAAAGGACGCCAGATTGTTAAAACTGAACGCAGAGAATGAATGATAAAGGAATGATTGACTAATTCTCGGTTTAGTTAAATCAAAATATGAAATGCGTCCATGCAAGACACCCAAGATTAGATTTAAGTTAACTCGAGGTTTAGACAAAATCGAGATTTAAGTAAATCAAGTTTAACACAATTTTGCTGCAAGTGGCCCTAAGTGTTTAAACTATTACTTAAAGTTTTAGGGATAACTCCAGTGGTTGATTATTACTTTTGGCACAATAACTTCATTTTTAACTCGCCACTGTTTTTAATTTCTACGGCGAGGTCCCTGTACTTAGACATTTTCTCGGAAAAGGTGGATTGAAGATTGTGAGTGTTAGGCACTGCAATATCAATTAAGTATACGGTATCGTTTTTCTTATCAAGTAAGGTGATATCGGGCCGATAAGTATCCACTTCATTATTACATATTATTATAAAGACCCGGTTCAACTCACGGATAATTTCGGGGGCGCTCGACATGTTTCGGACCGTGCCGAGGTCCTTATTCATGGAACCAAACCTTGGCAAAAATGCCTTCCGCCTACCGGCGGAGTGAAATCACCATGAGGCAGTGATCCTCATGAGTCTGCCCGGGTAAAGAGGTTGTTCCTCGCTCCCGTAGTCCCTTACGTTTGAGTGCTCAATGTCTCGCGTAGGAAGTCCCTGTTGTTGTTGTTGTTGTCCTTATTCATGAGCCATCGCGTGCGGTCGCTAGGTAGCCTCATCGAAGTCTCCGCCGAGGGCTTTGGTTTGGCTTTGCTTACGTGCGTGTATCCATACGAAACGTTAACTAGTGAAACAATTAGACTCATAACTCTGAAAACATGCAATAAAATAAATGAAATCGAGTTTTTAAAATAAACCGAAAGCCCTCGAGTATAGTTCATGTAAAAATACTCCAAGCCACAAAGCTAGCTAATTTCAAAGCAAACAAAAACAACTCTCCAATATTTGACCAATATCGTAGAATAAACTTTTTCTATTTACTGTATTTACGTATGATGTATTTCACATACAACATACATCGACAGTATCGTATCACTACCATGTAGCTAAAGATGCATGAAAGTAGCAATGTATATCAAAAACTGTTTGTGATCGTAGAAGGGGAGGTGAGGCAAAAATAGCAATGGTCCGGTAATAGCCGAAGTTGGTTTTTAGTTAGTTTTTCATAGCACTCTAATGGTCGTGGGTTTGATGTATGACCACAATGACCACATTACCGAGTTAGTTGGATTTATGCGATTTTTTGTTCGAGTACTCTATTTGTTAGTGCTGGATGGGATAGGTTGGAAATTATGTTTATTTTTATCACTGAGGTCTATATGTTACATACTACATATTTTCCTGTTTATTTTTCATTTGTTGAACTGTAGGTAAACTTATTCGTGTGGTTACCTATAACTAATACCGTTAAACGAGCAATTCTTGTATATACCTACATAAGTACCTATATAACCTGAAGCTCGTAAACGGCTACAATGATTTTCATGAAATTTAGTTTGCAGTAGTTTTCGGGAGTAATAAATAGATCTAGCTACGGTTTATTTAAAAAAAATATCGTTTAATCCGCGTTTTCAGCAATAATCAACTTAAACATAAACTGAAACATATGACTCTTACTGACATCATCGGCGAGAATTCTATTTTTTTAATTGAAAGCTGAAGTAGATGGCGTTGTCAAGTTAGCCAATGAGTCTCTGAAGAAATCTATATTGTTATTATCCGAGCAACGCTCGGTAATTCGGGTACTAATATGTACTTTATATGCATAATACCTACAACTAAAATGACACAACTTTTATCAATACACAATCACTTAAATAACGCTATACTTTAGAATCTATGTCACCTATGTTATCTTTATTTACTTAACAATAATAATTACCTTACATAATGTTATTGTACGAGGAATCTATTGAGCGACTGGTTGTGCAGGGTAGGGTTGATGGAACAAGACCTCGCGGTTGATCACCTATGCGATGGACCGACCAAATTAAAAACGCAGTGGGTGGCCCTATAAATCATTGTACCAGGATTAGGGTCAACAGAGAGAGATGGCGGGAAGTCGTGAGGCGAATTCCATCTGCCCCCAACTCCTCTACTACATGACGACCACGACCGCTCTGTCAAGAGCGTATCGGACGAGAAGAAGAAGACATAATGTTTACCTATGTTTAAGGCACCATGTACTCCTGTAACTCATACAGGAATACCAGGCACCCTGATAGAGAATAGAAATTTAAATTCACTATTTGCACTTCTGCTCGCTGAAACTGAACCCAGGACCGTCAATCGAAAGTCCTTAATGAAATGAATTGCCCAACATCCATCCATTTATCAGTCTTTAGAAGTTCAATGCTGGACATAGTAATTATATTAAGTATGTCTCAGTTCTTTAATAACTTACCTTCATGTAGATATTTATACTTTTCACATTAATTGATAACTGAACACTGTCCTGCTAAAGCTAAACAAAACTCTCATCTCCATTCTTCGTATCGTTCAAGAAACACGATCCTTTGACATGTGAGCACTCGTCCAGGGGATTAGCCCCAGAAATAAAAGTGCTATCACAAGATCTGCGGAGCGATGTGACCGGAAATTAAGACACGCCCCCACCTCCCCCTTCCGTTTCCGCTGGACGTCACCTTGCCGGGCGGCAGTTGAACATTATCATATTTCAGATGTTATCTGTGCATGCTGAGCTTCAAGTTATGTGTAAACAGTGTTTACAAGTAAATGTACAAGATGCGATAGCCACAGAAATAATGATATAGCCATATTAGGATACTGTGTGTAGTGAGTGCCAAGGACAAACACCTTTTTTTTGTATCGAGGTGGGGGAAACTTTTGAAGGTATCCAGCACCTTGGGAGAGGATATCGGGTTATGTGGGATTTGTACCGCACTAAAACCCTTTCGGTGGCCTGACTCTACGCTTAGGGAGGACTCCGGGATCTCCATTGGAACGCACCGGTGTCCTCCACGCGCGGCGCCCCAGAACAGGCCCATCTTCGGGAGAGCAGATGTGCTCTCCTGCACCTTCCGATGTTTACGGCGGCATGAGACTGGTAAAACCTCTAAAATATTTTTCTATTTCTTTTTATGAGAAGGAATCGAACCGAGGACCTCTTGCACAGAATGCCTGACGTAGTGACAATCATACGGACTGGCAAAGAAAAACTTATAAACAATCTATATTTATGTCATACAAATATTTACTTTTCATTGAAATAAATTTTATTGGTCATTCAAATATTTACAGCAAACTAAAAGAATACGAAGAAGAAAGGAAAATAAGAAAAGGTAATTAAACCTATTAAGGTAATTAAAAATTAATGGATTTCTTTTGCATATCTAATACCTTCTTTTGCACGTTGTGATGATCATGGACCATAGGGGACGGCCCCTCAATTAAAATTTGAGCGGTTTGAGATTTGGCAAAAGAAATGATATGCAGCCAGTATTTAAAAAAACAACAGAAATTGTTCTTACGATTTTATTTTAGAACTAGCTGGTGCCTGCAACGTCGTACCCGTGGAAAGAAACTTGTAAATTAGAGATATATTCTTTCTTTTCAGCCTTTCGTAGTCCACTGCTGGACGGCCTCACCTAACGTTTGCCACTTCTCCCTGTCCTGCGCCTTCTGAATCCAGCGTCTTCCCGCTGTCTTCTTCAGGTCATCAGTCCACCTGGTTGGAGGGCGGCCTGTACTCCTTTTGTCGAGACGTAGTCGCCATTCGAGAACCTTTCTGATAACTATATGGCCTGCACATTGTCACTTCAGCTTGCAAATTTTGAGAGCTATGTCGGTAACTTTCGTTCGTCTACGGATTTCATCGTAACGGATTCTGTCGCGTAGAGATAATATTATGAGTTTATAATATTAGAATAGAAGAAGGTATACATGTATGTTTATCTATTGTCTATACAATGATGAGGTTTTTTTCTTAATTTAAATAAAATACTTTCTGAAATGTCTCTGAGTAGGTACTTTGTAATTGTCTCTGGGAAGGTACATAAAGTCCTGCATTGAAAATAAGTGGCGAAGACTCAAACCCGGCCAAGTGCAAGTTCCATACCATTATCTAGAAATCACATTTATTGCATCGGAGCCCCCTAAAATATTTATTTTATTCTACTTATTAGTATTTGTTGTTATAGCGGCAACAGAAATATATCATCTGTGAAAATTTCTAATGGTTTGCCACCACGGTTCATGAGATACAGCCTCACGACAGACAGACGGACAGCGGAGGCTTAGAAATAGGGTCCCGTTGGCAACCTTCGGACACGGAATCCTAAAAATTACAATTTACCAGGCTATTTTAAGATGCCAATACAAATCCAAACCGTTTCATATATGTAAACCTACTATGTCGCTTCTAAAGACCTCTTATCTTCGACATATTCACACTTGTCTTTTTATAACCTAAACAGGAGTTCAAAGGCACCGAATAAAATTGGTAGTCTCCAAATATCATCTCGTACCTATCTAACAAGACAAGCATACGTATTAAAGTGACCCGCCCCTTGCGAGATCACCTTATACTCACCCCCCGGTGGGTGGGGGTGATATTGGAATATTTTTCATACAAACACGTCGGTACGTGGACACTTCTACCCGATACAATATTGCTACAATCGTGGTTGGTTTACATGACGAGAGATTTATCTATAGAAAAGTTATTTTGAATACTCAAAAACGTATGGCAAATAAAAAAAAATGTTGTGATAAGCCTTGTGCAATAAGGCATTTTCATTTTTTTATGAAGTAGCAAGCAGTTTGCATTAATATGAACCAGGAATTATTTAGCTAGAAAAAATATACTAAACACCGACCCCGCCAGGATTCGAACCTGGAATCTTCTGATCCGTAGTCAGACGCGTTATCCATTGCGCCACGGGGCCAGTACTCTGTGTGACGAATTAATTCAAAGGTATGTTAATTTGATGGTGATCTAGAATAACATATATTGTTATAGGCCGTTAATCGTGAGATATCGCGCTTACACAATTTATAAATAAATAATAAAATATGCATTTTTGACGACCCGTGTGGCGCAATGGTTAGGTATGTAGGTACCATGCTAGACTACCGATGTCAATGGCTACGCACAAGTTTGAATGATGAGTTAAAATTTCAATTTTCGTTCTGTGTGTTTGTGTTTCTGCCTTTCTGTGTCGATGCTACCAAAGGCACAGGGTATGTCCACCCTTCTGTGGGCTATGAGTGTGAAACTTTATATATTATTTATTAATTTTCATGTCCCGCTGTGAGAAGATGTCACGCTTGGTTGAAACCTTATTTGCTGTGCACGGGTCTTTCACCATTATTGGGGACGCCTGTAGCTTAATCCACCATGTTGCTCCAATGCGGGTTGGTGGAGATGACGTCACGCTTAATACGCGTGTGTACCTCTGTAAAATGTGCCTAACAGATATTAGGTGAATACTGGTAAATATGAATGTATTGCACGTACACGCTTAAGATATTCACCTTTACTTACCTATCTTAGGAAATTAGTCTAATTGGGAAAATACAGCTAATTTTATTATATGTTTAAGAATAAGCACCAGAATGGATATTTTTATGGATGAGCAGCGATGGCCGAGTGGTAAGAAACCGCGGTCTTCGACGCCACCAATACCGGGTTCAAATCCTCGGGAGCACCTCTGACAAAGAATTTTGTAATGCGCGCACTTTTCGCTGCTCCACGGTGATGGAAAATATCGTAAAAGGTTACGATGTTTTCCATCGCCGTACATGCCTGAGAGAAATACATAATTTCTCGAAAGCTTGATGTCCACTAATCCGCACTGGCCAGCGTGGTGGACTATGGCCTAAATCCCTCTCACTTGTGAGAAGAGACCTGTGCCCAGCAGTGGGACATAAAAAGGTTGAAAAAAGCACCAGACGCTATTTAACTACTTCTTCACTAAGCCAAAATCTTCAGAATAGTGGCATGTAAACCGTCTAAACTCGTAGGTGGCCTGAGCGACCGCCAGCGGTCAAACTTTATATATTTTATATGTTTCGGCACACCGCAGGCTCCGTCCGCATTTATTATTCCAACTTGTCCTGAGTTCATCCCTGGATACTTCAAAAATAAAGGACCTGGACCCCGTAAAACGAAGTGGTCGCAAAATATAAATTAGGGTATGATGAAAATCTTGCTATGCTTTCTTTGTGATGCGAATTTTCATTAAAGCACGTTTGTAAAAACTTGTGACAGTGCTTGGATATGGAAAAATGTTGGAGTCATTAGTAATGCTAACATAAAACATAAAAGCTAAACGAATGTGTTGAAATGCAAGGCACTTTCATCGGAGAAAGAAAGTCTAATAGACCAGCAGATTTTTTAAACAGATTTTGTTTTATTTATTTAAATGAAGCAGTAGCTTGCTGGCTCCGTGGTGCAAAGTTGTCGCTCACAGAACAAGATTATTATCACCGCTGCATTTGTTGTGAAGCAATTCTGATGCGTTTCAGTGGAAAAATACTTTATAAAACAGAAAAGGTTGTAGGTCAGATTTACATGTAAACAAGACTCAAGCTTTCTTGAGTCTTGCGAAGGTTTGAATCATGCGAAGGTAACACTAGGTATGTATATACGAGTATGTCCATGAACTGCAGCGACCATTTCAAAATTGTATGCTTACCTGATGCTCCATGTTACTCACTTCCTTTGACTAAAAGAGAAATATTTAATTGTAAGTAAGGATAATTAGTAAGGCGTGAGGCCTGAGCAATTATTTTTTTGATTTCAATTTCTGTTCTTGCTCTGGGTGTTTGTTTTTCTATTTTTGTGTGTGTTAATTTTATTGAATCCTAGTGTAGTGTATTTTGGTGTCCTTGGTGGAGAGGACTTATGTGGGATATGTGTCGCACTAAAACCCCCTCGATGTCCTGACTCTGCGCTTGGGGAGAACTCCAAGATCTCCAGTGGAACGTACCGGTGTACTCAACGCGCGGCGCCCCAGAACGGGCCCATCTTAAAGAGAGCAGATGTGCTCTTCTGCACCTTCTGATGCTTACGGCGGCATGAGCACACACCGCCGTCCTTGCCGGAGTTGCTGGCTGGACGGATCAAGCTCCCATTCTCACCGCCCACAACCTCGGAAGCTCTATTCTATTTCCCGGAGCTGCAGAGACTACATTGGTGAAACATCTAGTGTAAATTTATTAAAAATATAAACGCATACGGTTTTATTATACAATTTACTTATATGTAGGTAGTTACATCCGTCCGTCTTCCAAATATTATCTTGCAAAGCCACGTGTGACCGTCGATTTACTTTTACGATCCATTTGACGTGACGTCTTTATTAACGCAAGGTGTTCAGATTAGGGGCCGTCGTAAAACGGACACCCGTGGATGATCCAAGTCTTGGCATTTGTGTAGGTAGATAGATGCGAAAATTACTTTGGTTATAAAATAAAATAACGCTATACTCTCTCGTACTGATGGCCCCTGATTAAGATTTAGAATTTAAAGTCATCAGTCATCTGCTTTGTCGGGAATCGGACCTGTAATGAATTGAATTATAGTCTGAAACAAAAGATTACATTACAGATAGTAAGAAAAATGAATAAGTTTGACCATTAAGTCCAGCCATACAACGGAGTAATGTAGCCAGCGTTTCGGGTACACAGCCCGGGGACAGCAATTTGGATGCTGCTTTTTATATTTAGTGTATTTTCCTTTTTTTTCCTTTATTTCTTATAAAAAAAAATTAATTACCTATTCAAGTTTTTTTTAATACATAGTATTTTATATAAGTAATATATTTTTTTAATTTATGTAATTTTAATTTTAGAATAGATTTAATTTTTAACCCTGTCGTTACTAATATTTTCACACTTAATAGTTTCTTCTATTCTTTGAGCAACTTTGAGGATTTTTTAAATTAATTACTTGACCATTGATCCCACTGTCTATCGGATCTATCCTTTTTTTTTTTTTTTTTTTTTGGTATCGGGGGGGAAACCTTCATAAAGGTACCCGACACCTTGGGAGAGGATACCGGGTTATGTGGGATTTGACCGCACTAAAACCCCCTCGGTGGCCTGCCTCTGCGTTTGTGAGGACTCCGGGATCTCCATAGGAACGCACCGGTGTCCTCCACGCGCGGCGCCCCAAAACGGGCCCATCTTCGGGAGAGCAGATGTGCTCTCCTGCACCTTCAGGTGTTCACGGCGGCATGCGGCCACGCATACACCGTGCCGTCCCTCCCGGGGCTGCTAGCTGGACGGGTCAAGCTCCCACTCTTACCGTCCGCATCCCCGGAAGCCCCCTTTTAGTCGCCTCTTACGATCAGGCAGGGGATACCGTAGCTCTATTCTTAATCCCGAAGCTACAGGGACTATCGGATCTATCCTACGGGAACATTACATTTTTTCGGAATAAAAACTACCCTTAGTCTTTGGCCAACGTCCACTCTGTGAACTATAATTATTTAAAATTGGTTTCGTAATTTATATTTTTAATTGCTGATTGTTGCAAAGTACTTTTAACACAACTTCATAAATTTGAATTGTTAAATGAAACCTTATTTTATATTCAACATTATATTCTTGCTGTTATTCATACGCTTCACACTCTAGGAAATTATAATTTTGGCTAGAACAGGGTACATTTATACTGAAGCAGACTTTGTGTACCTACTTAGTTTGACCACTGAAAATAATTATAATAATACACGTAGTTCTTGCAAACTTATAATGTCTGAAACACCCAAAAATAAAATGGGAGCTTAAAATTAAATAGATTTAAGAAATTTAAATCCCAATGCTTTGAATAACAATTTAAACTAAGCTGTAATTTTTGGAACGTAACTTATTGGAATTTAATTGTGATGATTTGCAAGGAATGCAAATGATGTGGAATCAGAATAACTAAATAAATAATTACATTACGTAAATAAATAAAATTAAAAAAAAAAATTTTAGAAGGCACAATATGGAATGAAATAAATATAATGATAAAATTGATATAAATGTACATTTTTATAAATTGTGTTATAATTTTTTTTTATCTTTGTAATATTTGCAAAAAGGTAAATATGGCGCACTAAATATTATGTATTAACGACTTTTGTAAACACCCTTATAAGTGCAAATAAAGTTCTTTGTCTTTGTCAGATGCCGAAAAAATGTTTTTATGAATTTGCTAGTTTCAAGGTAGGTACTTAAATACAATTCATTCAGCAAGACTATAAAAAGAGATGGAAAAGAAGAGAAATATTTCTTAAAAACCATAGCTCATATACATAGCATCTGATTTATGTCATGCCAGCGTTCTTTCGAACTCCATGGGCGGGTTATCCTGCAATAAGTTAAGTATCTCTGATAAATATCTGCGCTAATAAACGCTAAGAGCGATAAATCTCCCACGACCACAGAGCAGAGTAGCGAGAGCAGTCCGTGAATTGCAACTTTCGGCCTGCGGTCGCGGTCAAATGGTTTGAGGAAACTTTTTATACAGTTTAAGGCACTTGAAATTTTTCTTCTTTGACTTTCTTTTGTTGGAGAGTACATGAGCCTACGTAAAAAGTCCTTAGATACATAATAGCAGATAGACGATTAAATGTGCGCTTCTAAGTTTCTTCCAAATCTAAGAAAAATCACATACTTTGGAATACGGTAAAATTACGAGATCAAACAAATGAATGGCTCTTACACTCGTTTATTATATGTTTTCTTATTGTTGATGATAAAGTGTAATTTATGTCTATATTATAATGCCTACTTATTAACATTCTGAACCAACCAGTACTTCGTATTTCTTCTTATTTTTATTTTAATTAATTGGTCTTTCAAAGGCAGGTGTTGCCAAGTTTTTTTTAATATTAAATACAGATTTATTTACGTACAAGCAAAATATTTTTGTAAAAATTAAAGCTCTTAGCTATTGATTACATTTTTTAAATAAAACCATGACTTATATCTTTTCATATAGTTTCTGTTGTGTTTATCGATTAATAGTAAATTGGAATAAATCAGGTTTATTTCCCTTAACTAAATTACAAACATTTAATATTGTCGTGAATCAAATAGATTGCCGAAAGAATGTGTCGAAAATTACTGTTCACAGAAATGGACATATTTTATAAGTAAAATCTTACCTATATTGCTCTACTACCTTATTTAATTTTAAACTAGGAAAAACTGTTCATAACTTCTGCAGCGGTCTGCGGTTACGTCGTGCAACGGTTTTTCAAATACTTTTTTTAAAGTTTACAGTGCTTTGGCGTTTCGCTTTTAATTTTTTGGTACATTCTTGGGTATTTAAACACAGTAAACTTGGTATCATTAAGAAAATTAAAATTAATTGTATTTAAATGAATAAATAAATACCATGATATACATATTATTATATCCACATAAGTGGTTTCCCTGTATCTTGGCCACACTCAGAACAAACAGAAATTTAATTATGGAAATAATATGGAAATCATTTAAATATTGACATTAACATTAACTTTTAGCGCTTAATGTACAAATTTTTTATGTGACATAATTTGATTCAATTCATCGCTCGTTAGATAGTTCCTGTAACAATAAAATTTTATCTTACATGTGCATGACTTATAAACGAAATATAAATTGAGTTATCTAACGTACATTCGTACAAATCTTTTCCAATGTATTTGTTTCAAATTTCATCTTAGTTTTTAGTATGTTCTTACTGTTTCTCCTAAACTGTGGCTCCACCGAGCGACGTGTAAAAATATAGTCAAGCCTAGAGGCAAATAGATTTACATGCGTGAATTATAGCGTCTGAATGCGTATGGTGGAGCGTTTAGTTGATGGTATATTGCTGTATATTTCCAGTATTTACGAACCCAATAACTTAATACGGTGAAAAATGGTCGGGGTGTGGCTTGATTAGAATAATGGCATGCTTTAAGAATTATTGGGAACTCCCAGTTAGTAGGTATCTTGCGGTGGCCAGTATCTTTGTATTTGGTATAAAAAGAGCAACGTTGAACTGCGAGCTCATTATGTTACACAAATAAATTGCCCCACTATTAATCTGTTAAAGTAACACCGTTTCACAAAAAACAAAAATGTTTTTGTCACTTATTTTAAATTTAAACTAACTATTTAGACAATTTGATTTCCTTTATCATAATAACGTACACACACAAACAGGAACCGTAACAACCAAACCGAGAACAGACATTTAAACTCATAATTGGACCTATTTATGCAAACCGGAACCAACCCACACATGATGATGATGATGATGATAGTTTTGAGAAAAAGCTGTTTAATGTATTAGACAACTGATGTTTTGAGGATTGGTAAACATGTCATGAAAATGTTTTGTTCTGTCAAAATAGTCAGATCATTTTGATCTTTACAGGGTCGATAGAAGGTGCAATTTTAAGTTTTTCTGTGTACTTAACTCAATTTCGGCATGAGTGTGGATTGGTTCCGGTTTGCGTAAATAGGTCCAATTAAAATGTATACCCCGCTGAAAAACGTACCCAGGACCCATGAAAGGCAGCCCAGTATGATAACCATATAGGCCGTCAAACAACAAACGAACAAACTTTTCTTTTTTTGTCATAAAAATGCTTGTTCGCACTAACATTAAGCAATAATACATAATTTTAATATTTTGTAACAGATGCATCTTTTACAAAATACTCAAAATAATTTTAGCTTCGTCCATAGCATTTACAAACAACTCGACAGAACGTTTACATAAAGCGGAAGTATAATTTTAGATACCAGAGCTATCCTAATAAATTTCCTGAAATATTAATAAGTGTACAAAAATAAAATGATAAATCAATAATTTAACGTGCGTATCCTCCACCCCGATATCCCACACAAATCGCTTTAACAAGTAGTGAACACGAGGATAAGGTAGGCGTTTCATTGACAACTATTGTTTTTGTACGATGTGACGAGATGGACACCATCTTTATGACTATATAAGAAGATATTAACAAAGTAGTGATGACTTCATAATTTTTATTGTTATTTAAATGAATGATAAAAAGTACTTAAATGAAATATCAGTTCAGTTCAATATCAGATCGCTGCAATCCTTGTCATACACACATGGTCAAACAGCCTAAGTTTTGTGTGAGGTAGTATGTAATCACGTTGCTACTCCAGAGGTTAATGGTTGAATCATTTAGGTTGGCCTGGCAATCGCACCTTTTACCGAAACACAATACCATTGCTTGACATCAGAAAAATGTGTAACGGTGGTACTTTCCCGATTGTATCATGCTAGATTTATTTATATATAAAAAATGTGGCTTTGGATACCAATGTTGCCGTCCAACAATTTTTTTTGTGTTTTAGAGGAATATTTGTGAGGAAAACTACTGTTAATTGTATTACTAAATTTTCTATTATCAGATACACTGTTTTTTAGCTCCAGTATAAACTACCAAAAAATCAAATAAATAACAAGTCAAATCAAATAACAAAAAAAAAAAACGTTCACATTAAAAGACATACATACAAGACATACACACACACTTCTTCTAGTTGAAGTAGTTCAGTATTTTATTAACATTTAATCTTCACCTCAAATTTAATTTTCCAATTTTATTAAAAAATAAACGGAAAACTCCTACATTCATAATTGAAACCAAAAACTTTTTCATATTACCAACCCTTCATACAACTTAATTTCATCACTATCAATCCTAGGACTAACGCCGCTAGTCGCCTATCGTCAACAGTGAAACAAGTGTGAACAAGTTCGAGTGACGCTTGATATCAGATGCGTGATGATGTGCTAATGCTTCACGTTGACTAGCTGGTGAGGAGAGACCTGTGTGGTTACCGCAGAGCAGCTAAGAATATTAGGTTGCTAACAGGGATTTCATTTAATTCCGTTAGATCCAGTTAAATTAACCTTTTAAGAAGGCAGCCTAACAAGTCCTCCGCCGCCATTTTCTCTCAGCTTAACATTTGACCCAAACGGGGCTTTAGATAGGCGATGACCGGAAAAAAATGATATTTTTAAGCGAATATTTTGTATTCCTAACATAAAATAAATATTTTTTCGTTTTTTCTTTCTTTCAATTCTGTTAATTTCTTAACAGGTCATGTGTATGCTGCTCATAAATAAATAAAAATAACATTATTGCTCTTTAGCCATCATAATAAACTGTTTTCGAATGAATTTCAGCTTTCAGGACAAGCCTTTAGAAAATATTGTAGTAAGGCAATAGCAGCAAGCAGCGTGGTGTAGTAAGCTCCAGGACTCCCCAATAATGGGGAGATCGAGTCCTACTGGACGCAGAAAGAGTTGCAACCGTATCCGTCAAAAGAGAGTAACATTAGTCATTACTAATGGTAACTCACATTAGTACTACCTAAGACTATTTTATATTATTCAATTTCTCTGTGTCCAAGTTAATCTGCAGTCTCTAGCAGGTACATACATCAAGGGGATTGAATAAAAAGTGTTTACGTTCGTCAAAGTGATCAATAAGCGGTTATGATTGATCCACTGATCCGAGGCTGGCTGCGCGCCAGAACTAGTGTTTATGCTATGGAACGGAATACACGGTGGCTTGTTTTATTTTATTAATAACTAGCCTTCCGCCAGCTGCTTTGTCCGCGTGGACCCGTTTTATAGGTTCCTGTAGGATTAAAAGCATCTCATGACCCTTCCTAAGGTGGAAGACACTCCACTCTATCTGTGTTCCAAATTTCATTATAATTGGTTTAGTAGTTTAAGCGGGAAAAACTTATAGACAGACAGAGTAACTTTTGAATTTATAATATTTCTAAAGTATGAATAGAATTAGTATGGATAGAAAAGTACACTTATATGAAATCGTGTTTTTTTTTCAACCTTTTTTATATCCCACTGCTGGGCACAGGTCTCCTTGTCACAAGTGAAAGGGATTTAGGCCATTGTCCACCACGCTGGCCAAGTGCGGATTGGTGGACGTCATGAATTTCTCTCAGGCATGCACCGCGATGGAGAACATCGTAATTAAATAAATATCACAATATTTTACGTCACCGTGGAGCAGCGTTAAATGCGCACATTACAAATTTCTTTGTCAGAGGTGCGCGCCGAGGATTTGAATAAGTAAAGGTATTTTTTAAGCAATCAAATTATCTGAACACACAGCGATGAAGTTGTTATCCGTCTGCTGTTTTATTCAACCCAGCATTGCCTAAACATGCCCAGAGCAACTTATAGTATAACTTTCACTACGAGCTGGTAAGAAATCGCACAGTGAATAACATATTTTCATTTTCATATTATCAACATTCTTATTCGAGGGCTTATAATTTTTTTACAAAAATAAAAAAAGAACTGCAGGTATTTTAACTACGATCTCCAAAATAAAACTAACAGTAGATCTATATGTCATGGACACAAATAGATCGCCATTGGCTTGTGACAAACTAATAAGAAAACGTTACGATAGAGATGTCCTTCAACTATTTGTCACAAATTTTTTTGTGTTTTAGAGGAATATTTGTGAGGAAAACTACTGTTAATTGTATTACTAAATTTTCTATTATCAGATACACTGTTTTTTAGCTCCAGTATAAACTACCAAAAAATCAAATAAATAACAAGTCAAATCAAATAACAAAAAAAACGTTCACATTAAAAGACATACATACAAGACATACACACACACTTCTTCTAGTTGAAGTAGTTCAGTATTTTATTAACATTTAATCTTCACCTCAAATTTAATTTTCCAATTTTATTAAAAAATAAACGGAAAACTCCTACATTCATAATTGAAACCAAAAACTTTTTCATATTACCAACCCTTCATACAACTTAATTTCATCACTATCAATCCTAGGACTAACGCCGCTAGTCGCCTATCGTCAACAGTGAAACAGGAAGTGTGAACAAGTTCGAGTGACGCTTGATATCAGATGCGTGATGATGTGCTAATGCTTCACGTTGACTAGCGTGTTTGGAGAGACCTGTGTGGTTACCGCAGAGCAGCTAAGAATATTAGGTTGCTAACAGGGATTTCATTTAATTCCGTTAGATCCAATTAAATTAACCTTTTAAGAAGGCAGCCTAACAAGTCCTCCGCCGCCATTTTCTCTCAGCTTAATATTTGACCCAAACGGGGCTTTAGATAGGCGATGACCGGAAAAAAATGATATTTTTTAAGCGAATATTTTGTATTCCTAACAGAAAATAAATATTTTTTCGTTTTTTCTTTCTTTCAATTCTGTTAATTTCTTAACAGAAGGTTTAACGTAACTAAGGTCATGTGTATGCTGCTCATAAATAAATAAAAATAACATTATTGCTCTTTAGCCATCATAATAAACTGTTTTCGAATGAATTCCAGCTTTCAGGACAAACCTTTAGAAAATATTGTAGTAAGGCAATAGCAGCAAGCAGCGTGGTGTAGTAAGCTCCAGGACTCCCCAATAATGGGGAGATCGAGTCCTACTGGACGCAGAAAGAGTTGCAACCGTATCCGTCAAAAGAGAGTAACATTAGTCATTACTAATGGTAACTCACATTAGTACTACCTAAGACTATTTTATATTATTCAATTTCTCTGTGTCCAAGTTAATCTGCAGTCTCTAGCAGGTACATACATCAAGGGGAGTGAATAAAAAGTGTTTACGTTCGTCAAAGTGATCAATAAGCGGTTATGATTGATCCACTGATCCGAGGCTGGCTGCGCGCCAGAACTAGTGTTTATGCTATGGAACGGAATACACGGTGGCTTGTTTTATTTTAATAATAACTAGCCTTCCGCCAGCTGCTTTGTCCGCGTGGACCCGTTTTATAGGTTCCTGTAGGATTAAAAGCATCTCATGACCCTTCCTAAGGTTGAAGAACACTCCACTCTATCTGTGTTCCAAATTTCATTATAATTGGTTCAGTAGTTTAAGCGGGAAAAACTTATAGACAGACAGAGTAACTTATGAATTTATAATATTAATAAAGTATGGATAGAATTAGTATGGATAGAAAAGTACACTTATATGAAATCGTGTTTTTTTTTTCAACCTTTTTTGTATCCCCCTGCTGGGCACAGGTCTCCTTGTCACAAGTGAAAGGGATTTAGGCCATTGTCCACCACGCTGGCCAAGTGCGGATTGGTGGACGTCATGAATTTCTCTCAGGCATGCACCGCGATGGAGAACATCGTAATCAAATAAATATCACAATATTTTACGTCACCGTGGAGCAGCGTTAAATGCGCACATTACAAATTTCTTTGTCAGAGGTGCGCGCCGAGGATTTGAACCCGCAATCAATCGCGGTTTTTTTACCACTCGGCCATCGCTTCTGAATGAAATCATAAATATGTTGCACATAAAGAATTGTGCTAAATAGTGAAACGTTTTTGTAAAGTCATTGAACAGTCTTGCAAGGTAATCGTTGCACCGTAAAGGTAATTTTTTTTGCAATCAAATTATCTGAACACACAGCGATGAAGTTGTTATCCGTCTGCTGTTTTATTCAACCCAGCATTGCCTAAACATGCCCAGAGCAACTTATAGTATAACTTTCACTACGAGCTGGTAAGAAATCGCACAGTGAATAAAATATTTTCATTTTCATATTATCAACATTCTTATTCGAGGGCTTATAATTTTTTTACAAAAATAAAAAAAGAACTGCAGGTATTTTAACTACGATCTCCAAAATAAAACTAACAGTAGATCTATATGTCATGGACACAAATAGATCGCCATTGGCTTGTGACAAACTAATAAGAAAACGTTACGATAGAGATGTCCGTCAACTATTTGTCACTAGTATCATTAGGAACTGATATTTGGACGGTTTATAAGATAAAACAAAAAGTTTGGCAAGTTGAAAATATCGTATTAGATGAAATAACTAAGTTTTCATTCAGCAACAGCTTCATTTCATAGCATTCTGGAGGTGGTAGAACTATTATGGTTCGCCCGGGGAAGTACCACCACTGCACCCACTTCTGACGTGCCGCAATTCTATTGTGTTTGTGTATAAGGTGCAGTTGCTGGTCACACTTACATATGAGGCGACCACCAGCCTCCGGAGTAGCAGCGCAATTGCATACGACCTCAGATAAGACTTATGCTTGCTGAAGTTGTTTGTAGATGTCCATGGGCTGCAGCGACCACTTAACACCACGTGGCCTGCATGCTCGTCTGCTACTCTATTCAAATAAAAAAATGTTACCTAACGTAGGTATTTGTTTTTAAATTATTTGTCAATATAAAAAAATATGATTTATTTATATCAAATTCCATGGAGTTTTTAGGACACTGACATTAAGCGCAGCTTATTATGTATATTAGGTTGTTTTTAAATAACAAATTTTAGTTCTAGAGTTATTCAAAAATTTTCGTTGTTTACTAACAAAAAAAATCTGGCATTTAGCTTGCGAAAAACAGATAAAATTTATAATTTAGCTGCTACAGGCGTATTTTTGTTTGATATTGATGGATTGTTTTGTTGTTGTTTGTTTTCATTTCATTACTTATACCATTAAAGGTAATCCTATTAATAAAGTTAGTGTAGACTTAAAATCAATCACAAAAGTGCTGTCCAGTTCATACATCTTTGTAAAATCTAATCATCATCAAAGAAATCTCCCACGTTTATCTCGTCATCACTTCAGCCGTTACGGTTCGACTGCTAAGCTCATTAGGAACGTCATCACATCTATGCCTGACTTACCATTCGGACAGGCGCAGCGATTGAGAACTGATTGTGGAGAGTGAAAAATAGGATCCTCGTTTATAACAGAAATAGATAGGTTGCCTGTTGTTTCAAGAAACTTTTACTAGAACCACAATACAGGGAGGAGCGCCTGCCTTTCTAGACAGTCTGTAGCGTAACTCAGCCCGATTTTTTAAATTTGAACAAATGACTGCGCGTAGTGCTAGGGTTGGTGCCTACAAAATGATGGGTTGCTTATTTTTATACAATATACACCCAACACCTATATCAATGAAAGCGACTAACTTGCAGAATACCATACGGGTGTCAAATCGCGTACCTAGTAGATTACAACTAGCCATAAAAACAATTAAAATCCGATCAAGTTCAATTTGCCGTTACCACACAATGTCAGATAGTTTTTTTTTATAACATAACTCAAAAATATATCAAGGAAATGATAATAAAACCTTAAAAAATAAATAAATAAAAACAGGTCAATAACAAATAAATAATTCTACGGCTGGTCTATATATACCTTTAAAAAATCATAAATCATCCATTTTACTACTAAATAACACGACATAATAATATTTATAAAAAAGCTCTCCTCCACAGGCAGCAATGCTCAAGACTCCCCTGTAGTTGCCCGTAGGCGGCGGTGATCGCTTCATCACCTTTATTCATCAGTCTAATAATAATAGTCTGGTAATAGTATAATAATAATAATTCATCAGTCTAATAATAATGGTGATAAAAGACTAGTTACTAATAATAATAATAATGGTGATAAAAGACTACCTATTGTAAAAAAACGGCACTTGAAAATTTAAGAAAAAACTGAGGTCTCAAGGGACACCCGGAAGGAACGAAGTTTTATTTTTTTAATTTCTGCGCTTAGTAATGTTTTTTTCTTCTTTCTGCATTAGTTTTAGGTTTGGGTGTCAACAAAGCTAAGCAATGTCGAGTGCGGTCAAAAGTAGGATGGGTGGCCAATAGTGGCCACTAAGCAACATCAAGTGCGGTCAAAAGTAGGATCGGTGGCAATAAATCTGAGCAATGTCGAGTGCGATCATAAGTAGGATGGGTGGCCATTAAGCAACATCTAGAGCGGTTATAAAAAGGATGGGTGTCAACAAAGTTAAGCAATGTCAAGTGCGGTCAAAAGTAGGATGGGTGGGCAATAGTGGCCATTCAGCAAAATCTAGTGCGGTCATAAGGATGGGTGTCAACAAAGCTAAGCAATGTCGAGTGTGGTCAAAAGTAGGATGGGTGGCCAATAGTGGCCACTAAGCAACATCAAGTGCGGTCAAAAGTAGGATCGGTGGCAATAAATCTGAGCAATGTCGAGTGCGGTCATAAGTAGGATGGGTGGCCATTAAGCAACATCTAGAGCGGTTATAAAAAGGATGGGTGTCAACAAAGTTAAGCAATGTCAAGTGCGGTCAAAAGTAGGATGGGTGGGCAATAGTGGCCATTCAGCAAAATCTAGTGCGGTCATAAGGATGGGTGTCAACAAAGCTAAGCAATGTCGAGTGTGGTCAAAAGTAGGATGGGTGGCCAATAGTGGCCACTAAGCAACATCAAGTGCGGTCATAAGAAAGAAGATGCGGAGATGCGAAGAATGCGGTCAAAAGTAAAGCAATGTCGAGTGCGGTTGCTATAGTTGTAAGCCGCACTTCTTACAACTATAGCAAAAAGTGTCGTTACAACTTTTCGTCTTAATTTTTTCCGTCTAGCCCCCTTTCGCAACGCGTGATAAGGAACTTCGTTCCAAAAGATGAATTTATGAAACTCGATTTTCAGTCCATAGCGCAATGTGGCACTGCGTACTATTAGCTTACTTAGTTTACTTAGCGGCCGTGTAAATGACAGTTGTCTTTGTGCGTGTGTCAATTCGGCCGATAGTATGAAGTTACTTTACTGTATACTTATATCTATATTGTGCTAGAACTGTCTCTCTCTATTTTGATTTTTAATATCTAATTCGTAAAATGGCACATTCTTTGTCCTACGATGATAATTCAACTTGTATAGAGTTCTCTCTATAAAAGTTGAATTGTCATCAGTTGAATTGCCTCTATATACTTTAGTTATTACAAACATAATATTATACGATTTGTGTATAATATTTATTATGTAATAGTATTTATATTTGAATAGAGTAGCAGAAGAGCATGCAGGCCACGTGGTGTTAAGTAGCTGCTGCAGTCCAGGGACAACTAAACACAACTTCTAACAAGCTTATGTCTTGCCTGTACTCGTATGTAGTTGCGCTGGTACTCCGAAGGCTGGGTCGCCTCATCTAAGTCTGGCCGGCAACTACACATTTCGACTGGTACACAATAGAATGAAGAAGAATGATGAAGCGCGCATGACCCGGTGGTTAGCGTAGAACGCAAGCGATCTATGCAACTAAGCCAAACAGGCGCGGTCGGGTGTGAGATGGGTGACCGCTAGTGGCAAAAAAAATCATGCGCGTTTCCGTGCTTCGGAGGGCACGTTAAGCCGTCGGTCCCGGTTGTTGTCGATAGATAACAGTCGTTAAACCTTGTCGGAGGCCTTATGGGCGGTTTGAAAACATCCGACAGCGGGTTGGCCACTAACCCGCATCTCCATCAACCCGCATTGGAGTAGCGTGGTGGAGTAAGCTCCAGGCCTCCCCAATAATGGGGAGAGACCCATGCCCAGCAGTGGGACGCAAATAGGGTTGTAGCCACACAATAGAATTGCTCCACGGCAGCAGTGGGTGCAGCGGTGGTACTTCTCTTGTCGAACTATTAAAGTTCTGTCACCATTCAGACCTATTGCAAAAATCTGGGTGATATCGTTAATTATTAACGTAAAAAAATCAATCTAATGTCGTAAATAATTATGTACTTTTATACAGAAACTAAATTTAGTGAATGAAATAAAAAATACTAAAAATAAATAACATTAAAATTAAAATAAATTTTAACAGTAGACATTTTCATATCCTTAAAAACTAACTGTTACTGTTTTGCATACCTTTCCAGGTGGAATATAAAGAGACTCTATTGTAAGATTTTGTGAACTATGTAACCTATATTCTTACTACTATACTACTAGCCTACTGTACTACTATGAGTGTGAAACGTTTATTTATTTATTCTACCATAGATTTTTTTGATTGAATAGAATTGTAACTGCTGTACCTAATAGGCATGATGACATTGATGACACTATTAAAGAATCAGAGAATAAATGGTTTTACAGAAAAATATATGCTAAAAAAGTTCTAAAATATGATCCCGCTTTAATATAAACATTAAGATTAATAAGATTTTCAATAAAATAAAAGTATTAAATACAGCAATTGGCCATGCTATCTGAAACGCCAATCAAAAGGAATGACGTCACGTCTCAGTAAAAGTCATCGTGTTGCTTGAAGTTTGACGAGCAAGCCGACGCCATGACACCTACGAGCGTTTTCGTGCTTAATTCAAATTACATAGCAGAAAATACATTAATTTACGTTAAAACTTAAGTTTATTGCTAAAATAAACTTTTTTTCGAAACTGGGAGACGTGTACCTACAATAAGGAAAGGTATTTAAAAATTTGTCATGATGCCTATTGAAATGTATGAATTGCCTTGTATTCAGTTCTGTACTTCCAGCCGAAATTGATGGTTTCTTTAATCTGAAAGCATTGTCATCAAAACAAAACGTGTTTATAAAATTTCAGCTGAATCGGCTTAAGATATCTGCCAAAATTGAGTAGCAAGATTTTATACGCACAATCATACATTACAATAAAAAGCTTTTAATAACCATCGGACCTAATCCTCAAACAATTTTAGAACAAAATATGAGGCAAAAAATGCAAAAACAATTATAAAGCAATGCAGTATTTTTATCTGACAATAGACATTCATAACAAGTGGCCGTGTCACTTTTTATGAGGAGATTCAATGTTTATTTTTGAGGAATTTGGATAACAATACGCCATCTTGAATTTGCGACCTGTTAACTCTATTGTAGATGATTAAGTGATGTAGGATGAAATCGTTATTATTATGTTTAATTTCGTCGTTATTTTTCTTATCATATAAATGTCAACAGTTTACAAATTTTATAGGAAGCTAATGTCGTTTTATTGTATCTACTTGCACATGTTTTTTTTTGTAAATGTTGCTGATATTAGGTACATTTAATCAAAAATAAAAAATAAATATCAACATGAAAAAGTAGATTTTTATTTGCTGAAGCCTATATTTGATCCTAATCCTATTTCTAATAGAAATAAGCTAGGTAAAGATAGGTAAATAGTTTATGAACTGTGCCAATGACCAGTATATGTAGTAGGTAACAATGAAGTTTATTTTTAACTGAATCTCTCTTTATATTTTGCTGCATCCCCTTCTGCCGCGAATCAGATCTATTGTTTTTCGGTAGACAGGTGCATTTACTTTTTAGACTTGCATGCGGCCTCATGGACGTCTGACCATCAGCCTACGGAGTAGCAGAAACTGCATACGACCTCAGAAAAGACTTATGCTTGCTTGAGAATATGTAGATGTCCATGGACTGCAGCGACCACTTAACACTGCGTGAAATGCAACTGCATAATACGGCAGTTGCGTTTCTACTCCAAAAGTTAGTTAGTAATAGTCACCAAGTCTAGCCGGCAATCGAAGTACAATACCACCGAAACACAACAGAACCGCTTCACAACAGAAATGGGTGCAGCGATGGTAACTACTTGCCCGGTCGAACAAACAAAATTCTACAACCAATGAATACCCATTATATGTATATATGGGGCTTAGAGTGTGAACAGTACTATTTTTATTTTATCTTAAAGACTCTCATGCGAAAAGTGAAATGCCTGAGAATCTATAAACTTGCATGCTACTGCGAACTTCGATACCGAAATTCCATTACTCCCGAGATATCTTCACAAATAATACCTAATTAATTCATTCAACGCACGGGGACGCAGCAGTCACAGTGCGGTGGTGAGCGACAACAGGTGTCGCGGCGTGTCGCTGGTAAAAGCGACGTTTGTCAGTGTCGCCGTGGCGCACCTTAGCTCGCTGCTACACTGGAAGCTAGCGCTTGAAAACTAACAACACTTTTTTTGAACTATTTTTTTCTCAATGTTGCGCAGTCTGTCGCGGAGTAACAAGACTCAGAATTGAAGAACTACAGCCCATAACGCTAACTAAATGTTGGTTGGCAAACATAAATAACGACATACTTATAGCCCCACATTAAGATTCCCTGTGTCGAGACAAACAAGGTCATGAACACAAACACCCAGACAGAAAACAGAAATTAAAAATCATCTTTCCAACTACTACTCCGTCGGGAATCAAACCCGAGACCTGGCTTTGGCTTGGCTTTGAGAGTTTTATTTAGAACTAGCTGTGCCCCGCGGTTTCACCCGCGTTAGAGAGGATCATTAGCATAAAGTGAAGTCCCTTCTGAAGTACCGTGGACCGGCTTTTTTGTAGGACTATATAAGATAAACATTAACATCATACATTACATAGGTGTACCTCTAGCGGTTTTGGCGGCGCATGCCAGAATAGCTCGCAGATGGTAGATTTTTTCCTACTTACTTGACACTTATAGTCATATTTTGGACAATTCATACAATATCTTTATAAATTGTAGCCTATATGTTATTCTGATGTATAAGCTATATTGTGGTAAAGTTTCATTCAAATCCATTCAGTAGTTTTTACGTGAAAGAGTAACAAACATCCATACATCCATACATCCATACTTACAAACTTTCGCCTTTATAATAGTAGTAGGAAGTAGGATTCTATAGTGCGTGCTAAAAAGCGAACCGAGTGCTACTATGATATGGGTTAATAATACAAAACGATCAGACGCATGTAGCGACCTTCCGCTACTCATCAAGAGATGGCGCCACGGGTATTCCTGAATCACGCTATCGAAGTTTTCGGAATATCCTACCATATATACAAGCTCCGAATTGAGTCAGTTGGAGCGCGGCCGCTCCCCGGGCATGATCACCTCGCCCGGCGGGAGATCTCCCTTTGCCAAACTGGTGACCCCGGACAAGAATACGTCCCTTCTGACCTTCATCAGTCGCACCTTCACTCCCTGGATGGACTGCAGCACCACTTCAGCAGCTCATCAGGTTCATCGCAGCGTGTCTGGACCATGCTTCCTGATCCTGATCCAGCTACCTCCAGCGACTTCGTGGACGGCTTGAGAATCCACTACTCGCCTCCACACTTCAACCTACTCTCACATCCCGACTCACCGTGGATAGAGGGTATCTACGCACCTCGCTTCACCCTCACATCCCGACTCACCGCGGATAGAGGGCAACACAAGGCCTCACCTTCACATCTCGACTCACTGAAGATAGAGGGCATTGAAGGCACTTGTAAGCGAAGACTGCACAAGCTTGGATTTCTGAAGATATCGACCTCCGGTCTGAGCAGGGGGTGATGTAGCGACCTTCCGCTACTCATCAAGAGATGGCCCTACGGGTATTCCTGAATCACGCTATCGAAGTTTTCGGAATATCCTACCATATATACAAGCTCCGAATTGAGTCAGTTGGAGCGCGGCCGCTCCCCGGGCATGACCACCTCGCCCGGCGGGAGATCTCCCTTTGCCAAACGCACAACAGGGTATTCTCATATATACATTATAATAGGAAGATATTAACAAAATACAACAATATTAAATTGCTATATTTTGCTTATATCTATGCGACACAAGGAAAAGTTAAAACATCATTAAGAACTATATAATTATGTAGGAAATTCATACACAGTCTCAAATTCAGTGTAATTGTTTCGAAGAAATTTAAGCCCTATATTTTTTCCATCGAATTGAACCAGAAGCATTGAACGGTACGGTACAACATCGCGTTATTCAGGTAGTTGGTGATTACCATTTTTTCTGTTTTAATGTTTTCTGCAGTTTTTATACATTATCCGACGTCCGAAGTCAGACGGTCCATGTGATGCTGCATTTAATTTCCCCTATGCATACGTTTTCGTACTTTATACTAATCTCTATCATAACATTACTTTTATAGCTTGTAGTATACTCAACGCTTACCAAACGTCCAATGTATAAGTCATCGAGCTTTTTTCACACTTTTTAAATCCCGACGATAAATAAAAGGTAGAAACTGTGTATTTCATTTTTCTTTCACGTTTCGTGTGTATGGATTACTCGAGTTGAATACGTTGACACCGCATTATTTTTGTTCTGTGTAGTCTAAATAATATGCCAGGTATTTACAACGACAGTCGCATCGGATCGCTAAAGTGTTTATGATAATTATCACAACTTATAAATGTTTTTTCACAGGTGTAATTCAAAAATTTGAACGATATTATAAGTGGGTGAAGTTTTATTTTTAAGAATAATCGCAGTGTTTTTACTAGTATTAAAAATATCTAGATTTCCGTGGCGCAGGCAAATCCGATTAAACAGTCTCCTTACGTCATGTCTCTATTAAATAAGTGTTACGAAATTGTTTCGCATGAAGAAAAAGAAAAGTAGAATTTAAAAAAAAAACTAATACGAATAAACAAAATGATATTTTTCATTCATGTTAGATCCAAATTCAAAAATAAATTTCAATTACAGAGTAGCTATAGTTCTTGTTCACAAAATTAAGCTCTATTATCAAAACGACTGCATTAAAAGAAGCTAAAAAGGAACAAGTACAGGGTAAGTTGTCTTCCTTTTGGGGAACGCACCAAAAACCCACCTTATTGCTGTAGAAAGGGCACAAAGAGCTGTGTTAAAAGTCCTGTTAGGTTTGCCGTACAGACTAGTACTATCTGTGAGAAAACTATACATATTACAAACGCTCAAAAGATATCACGTGAATGTGGTTCCACACTTACCTCCTGCAAACAAACGAGTCGACCGGTGCCCAGTACCTCGTGCCCACTGCATGATAGCTCGCAAACACTTCGACGTTACTGCCCCAACGTTATACAATAAGCTCAATAGCATTAGAAAGGTGAAATCATTGTCAAAATATGAATTCAAAAATGTCAATCAATCAATCAATTTATTTTATTTGCATGAATATAGGTTTACATACAAGTAGATGTCGCCCTTACCTGGCTAAAAACAATGGACTATGATGAAGTTGAGACTTTATTGGGAAGTAGGTAGTATTACTCTCACAAACAAGCACACACAAACACACACACACACACACACACACATTTAAACACAAACACGCGCGCGCGCTCGTACACATACAATTGTAGTAGTTTAATATAATAATCGTACTAATAGTGAATTGATAGCTATATTTTCTTTTCTCTTTTGTTCTGTAACCTATTGATGTATTCACGTAGTAATTAATAAGTAGATATTAATTAACTAATAAACTTGATAGATATAAGTGATACTTACACTTTGTTACATAATAACAGCAACCTAAATGGGAGAAGACGCTGGTCTCTGAATCACAGTGTTAACTAACTCAGGGACTTCATAATATATTGTGTACATATGTAACTTATGCCAATAAAGATTCTTTATTATTATTATTATTATTTTATGAAGTCATTTCTATAGCGTATTTTTTTTCAACCTTTTTTATGTCCCACTGCTGGGCACAGGTCTCCTTCTCACAAGTGAGAGGGATTTAGGCCATAGTCCATCACGCTGGCCAAGTGCGGATTGGTGGGCGTCATGCCTGAGAGAAATTATAAATTTCTCTCAGGCATGCACGGCGATGAAGAACATCGTAATCAATTAAATATACGATATTTTCCATCACCGTGGAGCAGCGATAAATGCGCACATTCTTTGTCAGAGGTGCGCGCCGAGGATTTGAACCCGGGATCGGTCGCATAGAAGACCGCGGCTTTTACCACTCGGCCATCGCTGCTCTCATATATACGCTATAGATATTTCTAATTTCTATCATTGATACTTGTGTTATTCTTTTAACTGTGTTCTTAAATTAAAAATCAATTTATATATTCGTTATATTTATGTATAATCTTATGCTAATCCAACGTCTACTTGCAACGTATATTTGCATACCTCATGAAGGTAAATATGGCGAACTAAATATATATAAACAACTTTGTAAACACCCATATTTGTGCAAATAAATGTCTGTCGGCGCCGCCATCTTTGTAAGCAACACGTGCAACAGGCAATACCCCCACCAATGCAATATAAAAAGGCAGCGCGCCAGTAGTTTCGGATCAGTCGTTTGCGAGCAGTTGCCCGATGCACATGCTATGCCGCTTTATCGCGATTGTGTTTAAAGTAATATAAAAATAAGTGATAAGTGACTATAAACCGTGTGTCTGTGAAGTTTGCTTTAAAGTGATATAAATTAAGTGATTATCGAATAAACCGTGTGTTTGTGGAATTTTGCTGTTTTATTCAAGGAGATGTAACCCCTACGCCGACATCAGAATTGGGATCTGAACCGGACTCTCACTGCTGCGCTATGTTTGACATATGGCGAGATGTCATGTGGCGAGGCGCCTACCTATCGTCGTGGCAATACGAGCAACACATCTCTGGTTGAAGGCGCAGACAACAGCGTGGTCAGCACGATAGCCAAGCGCCTGTTGACACGGCGCAATATGGCTGCCAGCTGCCAGCTGGCATTGGCATTGGCTGGTGTTTTATGGACAACTACATCAATCCGGTCAGTCGTTTTATGTTTAGTTTGATTCTGGTACCGAATGCTATCTTGTTAAATAATCTGTTGGCCATAACTTTAAAGATGAACGAAGTTCGTTCACCGAACGGTTTCGTTCAACGAACGTATATTCAGAAATTCATACAGTACTGTAAACGTGGACTGTACTGAACAAATTAATGGTTACTGTTTATCCGTTTTATTTTACCGGATAATTGTTTAAAATATGACATGAAGTTTAGTCGAATATTTTTAAAAGAAGGCACCATAATCATGTGTAATACCTGTTCGATTGTTTAAAAAACAGTAATTGGTCACTGCAGTGATCTTCTTAAAGCCATGCATAATTTGTTATGAATTCAGGCATTCAAAATAAAAAGATTACTAATGTCCCTACTTAAGAAAATTACTTACAGTTTTGTGAGTCAACCAAACCACTTTCAAGATAATAAGCACTGTATTTTATAATAAATCACTACACAACATCCTATACATTAACAGTATAATTATAACATGTGTGAACTCATACTAACTCGTAATATAACTGTGAAACACAACTGCACTTACCCGATCTGATCTTATGACACAGAAACAATAACCTCAACCGCTTACTTGATACAGTTACTGAATTACACTTAACTCAATTATAATGACGACACAGTTACAAATCAATACTAATTTTAACAGAGCTTTAGCGTACTTATTTTACTACCTAATTCCTTGATGTCTAGGACAGTAATAATTCTATTATCTCACTTTGCCGGTATTTGTACAGAAACTTGAAGAAAATAGAAGATAATTTATAAAACATGCATTAACAACTACCCGTATTATGATTGATAAATGAACATAATTATTTTTCTACCCTAGAATGTTGCTATTTTACTAATTAAAATCGTTGGCGACAACAGTTTTGTTAATGTTACTCTTGTCATATCAGGTGAATTAAAATAAGGCCACAAGAATAGACTCTTACTGTAAGACTTGGTCCCAACTCATTTTCGATAGTGATCGATATCATCTAAAACCTTTAGGTATGCCCATGACCGTGTACGAAAAATTCCTTTGAGTAATGTACCAGCTGTTATCTAGATTTTTTTGATGTAGAAAGCGGTGAGGAGGTTATCTCCGCCGACTAAATAGATCACAAGCAAGGCTATTAAAGTTTGGTCGCACTGCATTCATTGGTCTGTAATCGTAACCGCAACTCCTTTTGGGGTTGGTCAGGGGGCGATGGACAGCTAGTGACGTGACGGGGGCAAGGGTCTCAGAGGAGACTATTGTTGTGTATTGGCCATGGATGGCCGGACCTAGCTTTGTATCTGGTTTTAAGATTAAAGAATGCTTATTTTAAATGAACTTTTCGGTACAGCTGTGTATATGATTGTAAGGTTATAATTTGTTTATTTTAAAGGAACTTTTGGTACATTTGAATGGCTTAATGTTGTTTTGTCAATAAGTTGATGAGATAAAAGAAATGAAAGTCCGCAATAGATTCTTGATGTTATTTTCTCCAAGTTTTGTGCGATAAGTAACGTATGGGTGCCTAATGTATCTAGTGAAGGTAGTTGAGGAGTTGAAAGAAATTATTTCGTGTCGAATAAAAGACAATTCGCGTGGCGCATTGGTTACCACCAGTACCGTCTTTGCCATAAGGGGACATGGAGCACGTGCCCAGGGCCCCCTGCCTTACGGGAGGGACCCATTGGCTGGCAAAAATTATTTATAAATTTAACGAAACCGATTGTTGGAATATATTTCCACTTAAAATGAAAATATACTTAGCTGTAATTTTTCAGAAAGTGATAATTCCGTTTCTTCAATATTCGATAAACATTACTATCTGAATAAGCTTTTTGATTTAAAAAGTTACACGTCTTGGATAACTACCCTCGGAATATTTTTCCCACGCTAATATAAACAATAACATAGTGTAATTATTCTTAATATAATTTTTTCATTGGTACTATTAAAAAATCCGGATTTGAAAACTAGATCTTGGTTAATATGGTAGTAGTGCTAACGACTTTTCCATTCTATTCTGCTACACACCATCTCTTATTTTTATTTTGTACAATATGAACTGGACAAAAAGGCTAACGGGCCGCGTGAAATTAAGCGATTATCGATGTCTATAGGCAACTACAGAGGAATCACCTCATAATTTACACATTGTTACAGTGCATCCTCAATGCTGTCGAAAAGTTAAAAACTATCAACCATTCCAAAAAATACCAATACGTTAAAATCGATGATATCTATCCTACCATTTCTCAAATTTCAATGCTATCTTTGTAAACATTCCCCTATTGGTTATAATTTCCTGTTTTATACTAAATGTTTCAAGATGGCCATAAATTTATGAGTCTGAGGGCCCTGCCACGCCCTAAGACCGCACTGGTTTCCACGCCGGACTGCCAATCAGGGATCTTGGGTTCGATTCCCGGCGAAGCGCGGATTGAAATAAGTTTCAGTTTCTGTTCTGTCTGGGTGTGTATTTTCATCTCTGTGTGTATGTCCATGGTCCTCACAAGAGAGGGTTAACTTATTTTGGGGCTGAGTGTGAGAAGTTATTAATTTTATTGTACATTCGCGTTGTGGTCAGGTTGGCCGAGATCATAAAGATACTTGCAGTTTGATTACGTTGTTACAGGTACACACGAGGACGTGCGACTCGTCAGGTTGGCCGGGTCGACGTGCGAAGCGATCAGTCTTATTCGAGACACCAAGAACACACACCTCTATTAAGATACTGTTTATTATAGTATTAATGAGTATTTTGATGACAAAACCTTATGAAAACATCTAATGCATAAAAGTACAAAGGTTTGGGAAGCTTTTCCGCGATAAAATATAAATTTAACCATGCCTGAGAGTTTTCTTTCCTCCGGCTTTTTTTCTCTCATTGACCCAGCGGTGGGTAGGCATTAAAGCCGAAGATCCGTTAAAATTTGTTTTAACGGATTCTAAAAACTTTAAAATAAACTTAAAATTTAAAATTTAAATTAAGTTATAATTACTGTGATTGATTTAGTAAATAAATGACTTTAGTTTAATTTACTGATTATCGAATGCCTGAATAAGGTAGACAGTTTAAATACTATTGTTAATCGCAAACACCTAAATTTTTTGTAAACAGTCATCAATTAAGGTTTTTCATTTCACTTCATTTCACTGTCGGTTAATTTAGTGCGTGAATAATAATTTCGTAATTTTAAGTGAAGTGATAAATGGTGTACGCTATAGCTATAGTAAGCAGTAAATGAAGATGATTACACCGCTCAGTCATCCCCTACGCCCTCTAGTAAGATAAATAAAAAAATATTATTATAATAATATAGTAACAACAAAAAAAATGAAGGAAATTAAAAATAATTTTAGTAAGAGTCATTGGAGGGAATAGTCCGGACCTTGACTCAGCTACAGGGACTTCTGTCCGGACTAGCAACCAGCTATAGGGGCTTATGCCTAGTCTAGCACGATCGGCTATAGGGGCTTATGCCTGGTATAGCACGAATTAGCTACAGGGACTTAGTGTCCGGACTAGCAACTAGCTAAAGAGGCTTATGCCTGGTCTAGCACGAATTAGCTACAGGGACTTAGTGTCCGGACTAGCAACCAGCTAAAGAGGCTTATGCCTGGTCTAGCACGAATTAGCTACAGGGACTTAGTGTCCGGACTAGCAACCAAGCAATGAACAACTACAGTGTTTTGTACTTGGACTAATGTACTAAAACTAAAGGAGTCTATACTATGAATTATTATCTTTAAATCTCTGAAGGGTTGATATGAACCGGCCCAGATCTAATCATATAATGTGTATCACGATTTGATATCAATGTAATCTAATGTGTTAAAAACTTACATATAGTTAAAGATGGCTAAGAGTTATAAAAAAAAGTAATATTGTGTAGTTTGTTAAAAAATGTCAGGTGTATAAAGAATTTGCGCGCACGAGGACGTGCGCATGTCAGAATGGCCGTGTCGGCGCCGCCATCTTTGTAAGCAACACGTGCAACAGGCAATACCCCCACCAATGCAATATAAAAAGGCAGCGCGCCAGTAGTTTCGGATCAGTCGTTTGCGAGCAGTTGCCCGATGCACATGCTATGCCGCTTTATCGCGATTGTGTTTAAAGTAATATAAAAATAAGTGATAAGTGACTATAAACCGTGTGTCTGTGAAGTTTGCTTTAAAGTGATATAAATTAAGTGATTATCGAATAAACCGTGTGTTTGTGGAATTTTGCTGTTTTATTCAAGGAGATGTAACCCCTACGCCGACATGTCTTTGTCTTTGTCTTTGTCTAACTTGCTACCTCCACTGACATTTTCAAAATAAATTCCATTCATACACCCACAATCAAACTCATTGCATGAAATATATCTGTCATGTTCTAATACTTCAACGTCCATGTTTCCGTTCCTTTCACAAGCAGACAGAAAAGCAAAAGGAGAATCAAAATGAAAACAATAGGATAGATACATCAGTGACGTTTCCTGGCGTCAATAAATGGTCACCAGTTCGATATTAATGCAACAGATAAAGACCAGTGCGGGGCCAATTGAATAAATGGTTCAAATATTTTGGCACCAACTTAGTTCATTCATCTTTTGGGCGAAGTAAATCTACGGCTTTTAACAGCAATATTTTGGAATATTTTTCAATTATTGCCAAATTCACCAGGTTTTAACTTTTCGGCAGCTTTTTTAAACCTGCTTATCAAGAAATACAACATCCAAGTTGACTGCAATTTAAATTCATTGCGATTGCCTTATCAACTATCAACCTTTTAGAGAAAAAAAAAATGTTCTAAAATACAATTTTGGTTCTATTTTAGACCAAGTCCGATCCAATTCCAAGGATTAAATTAAAGTAATAACTAGAGTAAATATTGGAAGGTGCAGGAGAACACATCTGCTCTCCCGAAGATGGGCCAGTTCTGGGGCACCGCGCGTGGAGGACACCTGTGCGTTCCTCTAAAGATCCCGGAGTCCTCCCCAAGCGCAAAGGCAGGCCACCGAGGGGGTTTTAGTTTTAAATCCCACATAACCCGGTCTCCTCTTCCAAGATGCCAGGTACCTTATGAAGGTTCCCCACTCTTCCCCCGATACCAAAAGAAAATGTATAGCTAGGTCTACGAGTAGAGAGATGGGAAAATGTATCTCTCTATAGTCATGCTCACTTGTTAGAGTGGTCGTATTATGATTACAACTAGCTGGTAATACGTCACAGTTGCAGCGATCATTTATACCTATACTATTATCGATGCACAGTTTTTTTGTACAGCAGCTCTGTTACTAGCATCCACCGGCTTCTGTTACTAGCATTGCGGCTTAACTAGACAGTGGAAGATAATAATATGACAGATTTTGTTAGGTCTGTCCAGCGTGTAGCAGTTTTGCTATGTGACGTGTTTCCACCATAGTCAGTAGAAAAATGAGGTTACTGACCAGACTAACATGAGGTGAGCATCACTTTAAATGAAGTACTAATCTTCTGCTGTTCCTATAAAATATATTAATTTATAGAAAAAGTGGTCATCAAATTAGACGATTTATTATAATATCGATTCACTTTCCAGGTGACCTTTATTTCTATTCTAATGTAAATTTAATGAATACTAAACGCATTTACACATTTCACAGTTTTAGTCCGAAGATCGTTACACGCGTTAAATTAACACAAGGCGGCGGGGACACGCTATGCACGACTGGGAACACCTGGACTTCTTCGGACCATATTTATTCGGTTTCCGAGAACCAAGTAGCCGTTGGATTCCATGTTTTTGCGGAACATCAAAGGCCATACGATGTATCAAAATTATGGTTATAGTTTTTATTGTTTCTCTTAATCTTAACTCTGATTTTGGTTGTTAAATTTTATTGCTACTAAGCTATCAAATTTCTCAAGTATTTTGATTATGGTTTATGTAGTTTTGCTAAATTTAGCTTCTATGTTTTCGTAGGATTTCTGAGCTATTTGGTGAAATGAAATGAAATGAAATATTCTTTATTCACTGTACGGTTCCTTTACAAACTCTTAGTGAACGTTATTTTTTGTTCTGTCTGCTCTGGGTGCGCTTAGGCAATGCTGCATAATGTTTACTCCATAGTAACTGTACAATAATCGTTTTAAACTACATTTCAAAGATTACTTTATTTAGATTTATGTAAATATTTTTCACATCATTTATATCTTTTTTACAAACTTACTTCACGGCTGAACAGCTGAAAGCCAAATTGAGTACCTAAGTACTGAGGTATTAAATACTGTTTTTAATTTCAAATATTGTTCTCCTTTCACAGCAATGGGAGCTAAAGGTAATTTTAAAAAGAAATTTGCAGAATTTATTACTCTATATTCAGTAAATACACATGCTAGATATTTTATTATAAACATCAAGACAATAACACGTTCATCGCACACAGCAAGGCCGTTCACCGTTCAGTTCAAAAAGTATTTCTCACAAGCTTATATATACAGCTTTAATTTCATTCCCACCAATCTTCATACTTATTGCTATATGAATAAGTGCGTATTCCAATCAAAGGTGACGTAGGACGCATTGGCGCCACGTGTGGACCGCCTGCGAAATCACAACGAGCAAAAATAAGAAGTTACATGTTTTTTAATAAGAAAACGCAATAAAACTCGAGGTAACGCACGTGTGATATACAGCCACTCGTCGACGATTGATATGGCTTAATGGAAGGAGGGCGATGCTTGAGAAATGTTGTAACATTGGATTTTTTGTTTAGACAACTGTGTCGTTTGATTAGAATAATTTAACTATTGTAATTTTGAATATTTACATAACAAAGTTGTTATGATTAGATATAAGTAAGGTTGTAACCAAATAAAAATGACCAATGGTTGCACATTGCGAAAATTAAGAATTAAAATAATTTATTTTTTCATCTATTTCTGTTCTATAAAATCGCGCCCAAAACTCAAAACTTCTAAGTTTCCATAGGTCTTTGCTAATGACGTTTTGAAACTATAAATAATAAGTAAATAATAAATAACGCTTCACACTCATAGCGTAGGGTAGATATACCCTGTGTCGTGGGTGCCATGGACACATACAAAGACAGAAACACAAACACCCAGACCGAGAACAGAAATTTTACACTCATCATTCAAATTTCTGCTTCGCCGGGAATCGAACCCGGGACCCTACGATCAGCAGTCCGGCATGATAACCATTACGCCACGCGGGTCATCAATATATTATCGTGAATATATTAATTTTTTTATGTCCCCAGAGCTGAGTACTGGTTTCTTATAAGAATTTAGACATAGCTTACCACGACTAGGAATATAATAAATAAATGTACCTACCTCTTAAAGGAACATGTTCAATATAAAGTCAAAATAGCAGCACCAGAGGAAAAATATTGATGTAGGTAGATATAAGGCTAGTGGCAAAAAAAACATGTACGTTTTGTGCTTCGGAGGGCACGCCGGCGTTCGGTCCGTTGTTGTCGATAGATAACAGACGTTAAACCTTGTCGGAGGCCTTATGGGCGTTTTGAAAACATCCGACAACGGGTTGGCACTAACCCGCATCTCCACCAACCCACATTGGAGGATCCCCAAAAGGAGGAAGAGACCCGTGCCCAGCAGTGGGATGCAAATGGGTTGCAGCCAGCCAGGTAGATTTTATATGAAAAATTGCAAATCAATTTCTTCAAACTTGAACCGTAAAATTCACACTCTAAACCGGCACACGTTGAAAGCAATACATACGTAAATAGAATCAACACCGTGGGAGACACATTGCAATCACCTCTCTTAAAGCGACCGCCTTACGTCTTAGGGAATAAGGTGGAAATTGATTTCGATGGAGCCTAAGTGGCATGTTCCTTGTCGTGTTGAGGTGGTTTTGTTTTTAAATTGTAATGGAATGATACTGTAGAGTGACAGACGTGTGAACAGAGCGGTGGCGCTTTCACAGGAGTGGACGGGACTTAATTCGGTGATTAGGGGTCGGCTAAAATAGCTCGGAGGGGCTATGATTTAATCGGGGTTTAAACTTTTGGTTAAGACGGATGTCTGCCTATCTTTAACTGTTTGCGTTTTAAGATAATTCAAAACTTGACAATTATTCATACGAAGGAAAATAAATTTGATTTGGAAAATATTTACTAGCTTTGATTTGGAAAACAGTACTGTCCATAAAAGTTTTGTCAAAATAGATTTGTTGTTTGTGATTAAAACAAAAGTGTTTCAGAGGATCAGCAAAGTACTGTACTTGTCGCAATCATTAGATAATAATCTGTTATTTTTAATATACCAACATAGATTGACGACGCGTATGGTTCAATGGTTACCAAGCCGGACTGCCAATCAAAGGGCCCCGGGTTCGATTCCAGGCGAAGCAGAAATTTGAATAATAAGTGTAAATTTCTGTTCTCGTTCTGGGTGTTTCTGTCTCTGTGTGGTTCCATGGTACCCACGACACAGGGTATATCTACCCTACTGTGGGGCTATGAGTGTGAAACGTTTATTTATTTTATAGTCTTTAAATAACGTTTCGCCTAAAAAAACTTATGTGAACATTTTAACTTAAAACTATTAACAGAAAGTATTTTTAACAGAAACGAGCAACCACTGGTTCCTTAAAAACCACTTGAAAACTCGATAAGTATAGCAGCGCTATTCTGTAAGCGACCATTTGTAATCAAATTCTCGGGCAGAATCGAAATGTTTGCAATAAAAGTTTACAACGCACCGAATCGACCAAATTTCATTACGGTGGAAGAAAGCGATGGGAAGTGTTTTGAAAACTCCTTGACCGAAAGATAGTCTTTTCCTACGATATTGAAACTTTCTTGTTTGGTTTAACGTGTTCGTACTGTTATAGATAGACGTATCCATTGCCATATCTATATATTTGTACTATAAATTTTTATTTTTATTTTAGCAATAGTCGCATACATATATATTATGTACACTCTTACTTTTTACCGACTTCCAAAAGGAGGAGGTACTGTATTCGGCTGTATGTATTTTTTTTTTATATATGTTCACCGATTACTCCGCCGTTTGTGGACCGATTATCAAAATTATTTTTTTGTTCGTATGCTTATACTCCCGAGGTGGTCCCATTGTCACCAAATCAGGATCTGATGATGGGATCCCAGAGAAATCGAGGGGAACTCTCGAATTTTATAGGCACACACATTGATTTTCTTATACTTTCTGAAGCATAAGAGATATTTGTGCATAGTAATCATCATCTCATGTTGCTGGGCTGATGATGGAAGGTTCTGTGACAGTGAGGAGTTGAGAGCAAATTCTTTCAATAAATAGTTTTTTAATCGAAATCTCACATTCCTGAGGTGGTCCAACTGACACCAAGACAAAGTCTGATGAGGGGATCCCAGAGAAATCGAAGGGAACATTCAAATTTTATAGCACAACAAAATGATTTACATATTTTACTAAAGCAAAACAGGCATTTGTGTATAATTTTCATCATATCATGTCGCTGAGCTGATGATGGAAGGTACTACGACGGTTAGGAGTTGAGAGCAAATTCTTTCTATAAATGGTTTTTTGTTCAAAATCTTACATTCCTGAGGTGGTCCAACTGTCACCAAGTCAAAGTCTGATGATGGGATCCCAGAGAAATCGAAGGGAACATTCAAATTTTATAGCACTTCAAATGATTTTCATATTTTTACGAAAGCAAAACATGCATTTGTGTATAATTATCATCATATCTTGTTGCTGAGCTGATGATGGAAGGTACTACGACGGTTAGGAGTTAAGAGCAAATTCTTTCAGTATGTATTTTTTTGTTCAAAACCTTATACTCCTTAGGTGGTCCAACTGTCACCATGTCAAAATCTGATGATGTGACACTAGGGAAATCGAGGGAATCACTGAAACTTAATAGGCACACACATTCTTTTAGTCATATTTTTTAACATAATACAAATATTTATGTCCGGTAATTATCACCTGATGTTGCTAAGCTGATGATTAAAGGTACAACTCCTCAAAGGTTAGGAGCTAAGAGCAAATTCTTTCATCTCTTTGACATATAGAAGTTAAAGTGAAATTTGTTCCAATTATGTTTATACATATGTACAGAACTATTAAAGTTACTAAAAAGAGTGAAATAAATTAAGTTTTTAACAAAAAAATAGAACCGACTTCAAACGGTAAAAAATAAAATTGTTCAGTACCTACTTCTTCTTGCTTATGGTAATTACTCTTAAAACTATTTTTGGAGTCGGGCCCTTAGTGAAATGTCCTGTCTTAGTAAATATAGTGTACCTTTCGTTCTGAATGGGCACCGACTCCAATATAGTTTTAACAGTCATTACCATAAGCAAGAAGATGTAGGTACTGTCCCACTGTATGTAACGAATGGTAAGACATTTTTGTAAGGGCCCGCCTCCAAAAATAGTTTTAAGAGTAATTACCATAAGCAAGAAGAAGTAGGTACTGAACAATTTTATTTTTTATCGTTTGAAGTCGGTTCTATTTTTTTGTTGAAAACTTAATTTATTCTTGTGGCACTACACTACGTTATATGTTAACAATAATCTAAAATATGTAATGAATAATTTCTGGAGATTTCGTGGATTCCAATCCCTTTCCGGCAATCCCTTTTATTTATGCTAGTTTTAAAATCCAAGAAATCCACTTTTATCGTCTGGATGTCAATTGACGTCAATAAAAAACCATATTATTATCAAATTCATAAAGCCAAAGCCTAGTTCAGTTGTTTTAGAGATTATCGCCGAATGCACTCAAAGACTAAAAGTGCACTACTACATAAGTCAGTTCCATGAAGCGAACAAGAAGCTCCGGAGTAGCAGTGGCACTGCATTTTGACGTGAACGTTGATATCATCTGCTACAGGTTAAGCTAAGCTTAGTATCATTAGAAAAAAGAATAACTTAATACTTTTGAGTGTTACAAAATGATTCCCTGAATGATTTTGTAAAAGCAGGTCCTTAAGCCGGAATGGACTTATGGTATCCAGCTTTGGGGCTGTACCAAATAGAGCACCATAGAGATCATTCAAAGATTCCAAAACAAAGTGCTCAAGGGGATTGAATGGAATGCACCATGATACGTAAGAAACGAAGAGCTACACGGGGACCTTAAAGTAGACTTCATTAAAAAAGTTAATAAAGACTACGCAGAAGCTCACCAACAAAGGCTTCACCATCACGTAAATGTTGAGGCTGTCCAGCTCCACGACACTACGGACCTAGTGCGAAGACAAATGAAAAAAACCGTTTGAATTAGTGATATAGTGTAGTGCAGTGATTATAAAAAAACAAGTGACTTAAAGAACACAAGAATAGTGTGTTTGAACCCTTGTGTGTTAGAACATGAAAGTGCAGTGTCAGTGGACGCGTACTTTAATCTAATACCTTTAAACGAGCAATTCTTGTATATATCTAAATATATTTTTTTAATCTCGGAAACGGCTCCAAAGATTGTGATAAAAGATATTGAAGATGATAAATAATCCAGCAAATTTTTTTTTTGATAGAAATTGTCGTTTTATTTAATGTTTATGTCATTAAATACAAAATTACTCTTACTGACATCTATTGGAGAATATTAATAATATTGTGGCGTAGAAAGCCGTCAAATGTCGACTGTCAATCCGCCCTTTGACACAAATGACAATGTCGCCACAAATGCCAATGTCGATATGATAAGACCTCTATAAAAATTTCGTCAATGGAGTTAAAGCTATCTTGGTCAAATGGTTACGAAAGCTGACTACGGAACTAGAGATCCGGGTTCAAACCTCAAGTAGGCAAGTTGCGTTTTTTTATTTTTTGTGACATTTTTTTAAAATTAGGGGCTAGGTATTTCAAAAGGCTTTGTTAAGTAACACTAATCCAATGAATATTTTGCTTAAAAATAAACCAAGAAAATCAATTGTTTTTATTCGAGCAACGCTCGGGCGTCCAGGTACTAATATTATATCTAAATAACAATTTATGTTAGCGTAAAATTACATAGTAGTCATGTAGATAGGACTAGATTTTAATCTGTATAAAGCACCTTTATGCAAAATAAAATGATTCCCTTTCACCTAATAGATGAATCAGACCTCAATAAGAAACCCTTTAAACCCAATATTGCCTTCCATCTCGTACCATCCGCACGGGCCCCTAAACGTATGCAAATTTTATTTTAAAAAAATGCAAGTGGCCGGCCACATGTCGCCAAGCGATGGAGACCGCTCCGTTTTTATTATTTTTATTGGCGGGTCCACTCTGGCCCACCTTCCTCCCGTACCGTTCTTGTATTGCGTATTTAGCCTGAAATTGGATTGGATATACAATTGTTGATACGATGCTTATGGAGCACTATTTTGTTTGTTAGACTTGACTCAGATCTCTCTAAGCTTATGGAAGGTATATTTTGGGTTATGTTTAAATGAAACATAAGTTCTAGCGTTCTATATCAAGGTATCATTGAAGCTATTTCAATATCACCATTCAGTTATTATACGCAGTTATTAGACGCACTGATTTACGGTTCTATCATTGAAATAAATATTTTCATTTCGTACTTGTTACATATAGCCTGTCTTTAGAGCCATATTTATTTTAGCAAAACTTGATCAAGCAGGAATATACGATGAAATATTTTTATACGTTCTAGTGTCATTACAGTTTCACTCTGTTAATCCAAAATTAATATGTTTTTTTTAATGTATACGACATCTTATGAGAGATACGTGGTGTGATGAGAACTTTACTGCAGTAATACCCCCTTGCTGGCCTGCCTTAGCGCTTGGACAGAACTCCGAGATCCCCAGAGGAACGCACCTGTGTCCTCCTCACGATGCTCCCCTGCAACTTGCAGTGTTTCGGACGGCATGTGACCACGCATACACCGCTGTCCTTCCTGGAGCTTCTGGCTGAACGGCTACCTCAAGTTCCCACTCTCGACAACAAACAAAGATAAATTCGTGTTGGTCAATGACAATAATAATAATAATAATAATGATTTATTAATTCAGACAGTTTACAGTCCATAATGTGTTAGTAACAGTTTATATTCTTAAGACTATAAAGACAATAAAGACCAATGACAAATGTAAATTAATATACATAGGTATTTACACTATTGCACCAATACGAAATTTCAATTCAATCACAGTTTTTCTCAAACATTAACAACACGATTTACCTCTGTTCACAGCCTTGAGACGCTATCTGAAAAATGAGTTCAAATCTATAAATTCCATGTGAATCCAAACAACATTTATTAGCTGCAAAGTGTTTACGCTAGAATTGCTTGATGGGTATGACTTGGACAGTTCCGATGGACACGCATTTCTCATGGTAGTTCAACAATTAATTACAATTGTCACCACCACGCAAGGTTGTCTCGTAAGTGTTTAAAATAGCTGTTATATAGTAAGGAAAATGTCCAAAATGTCGACAGCGTACTAATACTCGTCATTCCATAGGAAAACGGCCAGAAGGTACTCTTTTTCTATGAAGGACGAGTACCGAATACGAGGAGGCACACTGACAAAAACTGACGATAGTAAGGACGTTTACCTTAAATAGAGCGGAAGTTATGGAAAGTATAAATTTTCATAGTTTTTATCGGATGTTATCTGAAATACCGTAAAATTGATCATCAAATCAAATTCCAATCCAATCCAAGGATGTATCCCAATGCCACAATATTTGTCATGATACCGCCATGCCCGTCAAAGGTTCTTTAGGTCAAATTTTATCATCGAATTTAAAGATACACGTAAATGTATTAGCTTATTAGTATAAGTATCCGTTAAGAATATTCTTAGCGGATCTTAAAATAAAACTATTTTATACTTTAATTTAAATGGTAGACTGTTTAAACTCTTATAATAATTTTATACATCTAACTGTATGTAAACAGTCAACAATAAAGTATTTTCATTTTCATTTCATTTCATTTCATTTCAGTACCTATAGTCTACATTCTTAATATATTATCTACTATTAAGAATTCTTCTTACTTCATGGCACTTTTTAAGGCTACCATTTCAATATGTATGTAGAACCACTGCGTTACACCAACTTTTACACCCAAATCTACGTAGAATAATAGGTGGAATATAAAGGCACATACATAAAACATCCACTACTTGTTCAGTCCTATTGAATTCTTAAATCTATTCAGATCTCTTTTAAAAATCATAATTTCAATCAACCGGGAAAACACCAACGTATAAACGACTTTTAATTTAAGACGGATTGCCTGCCATCCATTGCGGTTCCAATTATACAGCTATTTTTTCAGCAACAACAACAGTGCGCTGAAATTATTCTTTGCCTTCCTATTGAATGTTTTCATACCAATCATTAATTTCGGCGTCGCTACCTTGCCAAAATGTGGAATAGTTCAGCGATTCCCAATCTTTATTCGTCGAGGTATAATAAACATTATTTATGCCTAAAGATAGGTTAAAAACTACTTTGCAACAATCCGCAATCAGAACGTCTGATGGTGTATAATTTTTTATGCAATAGTACCTTCCCTACTAAAAACGCACAAAAAAGTAACTACAGGCAAAATTCGTTGATACAATCGGATGAGCAATTTAACTGTTATCGACGAATTTTTAAATCTGATTAGCATCTGCAATTAATTTTATTGTGTTATTTTACGGAATGTATTTATTCTTGTACTATGGGTATAGTTATTTTGCATTGGTAGTTATCTATGTCTGCAACCACCTTTTTTTATTCCCACTGCTGGGCGGTTGATACCATAATTAGGAACTGGAGGAGACCTGGAGATTACAGCACCACGCGGATCTAGAGGCTCCAGTGTGTAGCATTTTTAGCTACTAAATATTGTTATGTTTCAAAACTTACCGTAAATTAAGTTTTTAACAAAAAAATAGAACCGACTTCAAACGGTAAAAAATAAAATTGTTCAGTACCTACATCTTCTTGCTTATGGTAATGACTGTTAAAACTATATTGGAGTCGGTGCCCATTCAGAACGAAAGGTACACTATATTTACTAAGACAGGACATTTTACTAAGGGCCCGACTCCAAAAATAGTTTTAAGAGTCATTACCATAAGCAAGAAGAAGTAGGTACTGAACAATTTTATTTTTTACCGTTTGAAGTCGGTTCTATTTTTTTGTTAAAAACTTAATTTATTTCACTCTTTTTAGTAATTTTAATGATTCTGCACATATGTATAAGCATAATTGGATTTTTTTCAGTGAATTTCTAAACGTTAAAGAGATACCTTTTATAATCATGATTATCTAATAGCCATCTTATACCCTGAAAGAATACTACTATCAGTCCACCTGAACATATAAATTAATGAAAGAAATTGCTCTCAGCTCCTAACCGTTGAGGAGTTGTACCTTCAATCGTCAGCTTAGCAACATGAGGTGATAATTACCGGACATAAATATTTGTATTATGTTAAAAAATATGACTAAAAGAATGTGTGTAGGTACCTATTAAGTTTCAGTGTTTCCCTCGATTTCCCTAGTATCACATCATCAGATTTTGCCAGGGTGAAAGTTGGACCACCTCAGAAATGTAAGATTTCCAACAAAAAACCATTTATTGAAAGACTTTGCTCTCAACTCCTAACCATCATAGTACCTTCCATCATCAGCTCAGCAACATGATATGATGATAATTATACACAAATACCAGTTTTGCTTTAGTAAAAATATGAAAATCATTTGTTGTGCTATAAAATTTGAATGTTCCCTTCGATTTCTCTGGGATTCCCTCATCAGACGTTGACTTGGTGACAGTTGGACCACCTCAGGAATGTAAGATTTGGAATAAAAAACTATTTATTGAAAGAATGTGCTTTCAACTCCTCACTGTTGCAGTACTTTCCATCATCAGCTCAGCAACATGAGATGATGATTACTATGCACAAATATCTCTTATGCTTCAGAAAGTATAAGAAAATCAATGTGTGTGCCTATAAAATTCGAGAGTTCCCCTCGATTTCCCTGGGATCCCATCATCAGATCCTGATTTGGTGACAATGGGACCACCTCGGGAGTATAAGCAAACGAACAAAAAAAGAATTTTGAAATTCGGTCCATAAACAGCGGAGTAATCGGTGAACATATATAAAAAAAAATACATACAGCCGAATACAGTACCTCCTTCTTTTGGAAGTCGGTAAAAAATAGATTGAGCACCACTGCCTTAATGGATGGAGCGATCATAGAGTATGTGTTCGCGAGATAGTAATATCTTTACACGTATTTTTTATTGGCGTGTACAAATTATAATGACGGCATCCGGCGCCAAACTCGCTCGCAGTGCTCAGACATTACTCAATACGTGTTTTAAAAACGACAGCAATTTATTAAGGTCTTAATGTAGGTAAATTGTTTTTATCGTTTTTCAGTGTGTCCAGAATTTAGGCGGCACCTTGCTAGCCACACCTGTCTTTGACAATAAAATTTGTGTAGGAAAATTTCGAGTAACAATTTTTTGGGAGGGAAAATTTAGTGTAAGTCGACTGGATGCTGCACATGTAGGTAAAACATACACATTTGCAAGAGTGTATTGTCTGTGAAGCACTCATTGCACAACACACGTGCATAAAGTGACGTCGCTTTTTATCGCAAATTGACAATGCATTTGTGTGAATTGTGACAACGCTCCAACTGTCGATAAATACGGTTTATATGTGATACATATTTAAATTGACTTTCTGACGTTGAGATTGCTATAGTAACTCTAACCATCTAAACATTCCTGCATTCAACTAAGGAAGAACTTATCTTTGTTGGTTTATTTGGAAGAGAATAAAGCAACCTAGGTAAGTATAGCATTTTAAACAAGTTTTATTAGCTTAATAGGTATTTTAAGGCCTATCTATAAGATTACAAACTCTTTGAAATCAAGCATAGAAAATATATGACTGTTTTTTTATGTTTCAATCACCTTACATAATAAAATAATAATAATTGGGTCTAAAACGCTTAAAATATTTTTTTTGACGACACTAGTGGCGTAATGGTTGCCGAACTGCCAATAGGAGGGTCCCGGGTTCGATTCCCGGCGAAACAAAAATTTGAATGATGAGTTTAAATGTCTGTTCTCGGTCTGGGTGTTTGTGTTTCTGTCTCTGTGAGTGTCCATGGCACCCACGACACAGGGTATATCCACCTTACTGTGGGGCTATGAGTGTGAAGCGTTATTTTTTTCTATTATTTTAAAGTAAAATCTTATCCTCTAGGTGGACTAGAGAACAGTGTACTAAAAAAATCTACTTTTTGTGCGGACTACAATTAGATTCGACCGTGTTTTAAAACTAAAATTATTTAATCTGTACCTGCGACCTGCTATAAATCACGTAACTGTACAAAACTGCATTTTTGACTCACAGCCAGAAGGAAAGCGAATGGTGGTCATGAACAATTACCGAACTGTAGACAATTAAATTTAGAGGCTACCTATTAAAAAACCATTACCTCTACTTTTAATTGCCCGCCGCAAATTACTATCATTCGTTAATGTCTAGACTTTTTGCAATCTACTCGCCAAAAGTTATTAGGAATTAATGTTAGTTAATGATTAAGTTGAATTATCGCTGAAGACTCGGATAAAACTATATTTTCTTAGAATGAAACCTAGCTAGATCGATTTATCGTCTCCGAAACCCCCTGCATACTAAATTTCATGAAAATCGTTGAAGCCATTGCTTTGATTTAGATTATACTATACTCGTATATATGTACGTATGTAGGTACAAGATATTGCTCTTGTAGGTATTAGATGTAAGGTACTTAAAATTTTCAGATGTAAATCAGGTACTCGGTTGTGAAGGTTATGACAAGTAAATAGATAATAATATGGTCACTCCTCGTAAAAACTCATGTATGTATAAAATAAATAAGTATTTGTTCATAAATCTCAAGATCTTCGGAAATCGACTTTTTTACTTCCTCTATTTTTCTCTAAGAAAAGAAGGCCAAAGCATTCTAAAATAAGATAAGACATCATAACATTACATTATTAACACGACAAAAAGTGCATCAACCTTCAATTGATAAAAAATGGCGACCGATCGCACAAAGGCGCGTTGACGCGCGTCCGGTCCGGCCGGATGCGGCTACGGTTACCGGGTATTAACACGGTGTCATATGACCTTCCGGTGCGGCGGATTCATCAGTAATTATAATAAATTTTAATTTGCTATTAAATGTCTATTAACAAGTAAAATGCCGTCGCAATATGTGTAAATCGAATTTCTAACAATCATCCTTCTAAACTTCTGTTTAAATATTCGAAACTCGCTTCTTAATGTATGACAAACTGTCACACATCTTATACATAGCCATGTCAGTTTCGATTAGCAGTATAGATAATGACAACAAGAAGTGCAACAACATTCGACTGGATAAGGTAGAAACCAATCATACAAACGCGCGTTGAGTCGCGTCCGGTCCGGCCGGATACGCTTCAGTTACTGGGTAGTGAGTGAGTGTTCGGTTACGTTCCGGTGAAGCTCATAAATACCTATATATTTTGTTGGGTTACTTAAATTTATGAAGTTTAAGCAAGCAATCATTTTTGGATCCTACTGTTGGGCAATGATCTTTATAACAACCGGAAACAAGAGCTTAACGTTCCTTTCAAAGCACTGGCAGATGCATGAAATATTTCACTGGCGTACCTACACGCTTCTTATATCCAACCGCACGCACTTTACGCTATTCATGCACGATGCTTTATTTTTACTCTATGTCATTAAAAGTAACGTCAGTAAATTTCGAAAAGGTACATTTACATATAGTGTGGACATTACATTACACAACTGCATCAACTAATAAAAAATGGCGGGTTGATCGCACAAAGACGCGTTGAGGCGCGTCCGGTCCGGCCGCCGGATGCCTTACATTTACCGGATATAAACACGTGTTTGGTTACGTTCTATTGAAACTTACAACACTAACTTATGTTGTTGCTACTTTTGGCGGATGAATTATTGCCTACTGTCTACTTATTAATACATAATAGTTCCAAAGAGGCTTAGGCCTGGTGGTGACAATTATAACTGGATATTATAATTATTTGCAACTTTTTTAGGGTTCCGTAGCCAAATGGCAAAAAACGGAACCCTTATGGATTCTTGATGTCTGTCTGTCTGTCTGTCTGTCTGTCCGTATGTCTCAGCCACTTTTTTCCGAAACTATAAGAACTATACTTGACTACGAACTATACTTGTTTACGTTGAAACTCGGTACGTAGATGTATTCTGTGAACCATATTAAGATTTTTCTACAAAAATAGGAAAAAAGCAAGAAGTTTTGAGGGTTCCCCATACTTAGAACTGAAACTCAAAAAAATCTTTTTAATCAAACCCATACGTGTGGGGTATTTAAGGATAGGTCTTCAAAAATGATATTGAGGTTTTTAATATCATTTTTTTCTAAACTGAATGGTTTGCGCGAGAGACACTTCCAAAGTGGTAAAATGTGTGTCCCCCCCCCTGTAACTTCTAAAATAAGAGAATGATAAAACTAAAAAAAAAAATATGATGTACATTACGATACAAACTTCCACCGAAAATTGGTATGAACGAGATCTAGTAAGTAGTTTTTTTAATACGTCATAAATCGTAAACCACAATTTACCTTTCTTTCAATCTTAATGCATTGATTTCTATGGATAATCAAAGGCAATGATGTATTTCTATTGCCGCTATTATTATACAAATACTAAAAATAGAATAAAATAAATATTTAAGGGAGCTCCCATACAATAAACGTGATTTTTTATAGATAATGGTACGGAACCCTTCGTGCGTGAGTCCATTTTTATTATGTATCGTCTATATGAAAGCAGAAAATTTAATTTCAAGAAATTATATTAAAGCAGTTAAATTCTGTAATTGATATTTAAATACCAATGTACCTGAAAATTTATTTCAGTTGCATTGCTATTTAAAACGAGACTCACCTCACGTCATGCTGCATAATAAATACCCATTGTACCTGAAAATTTATTTAAAACAGGGCTGGAGTTTTTTTCCGCCCGCTTTTTTCTCCTAGCCCATATAAGCCTTAGCGCACCCAAAGCGGATAACAGTCAGCTGATGGCCGTACAACAATAACAAACATCAAGTGTATATTATTACCCAGGATGTTAATAAACTATTTCATTTCATTTCAACTATTTCATTTCATTTCACTGTGAGGCGAATTGAAAAGTCAAAGCGTGTATATAAAACAGATTAAAACTACAACACTCGTATGTACATAAACATATCCTACAAAAATCGACAAGCTAATCCTTTCCATGTAGCGTACTAGCTACATATAAAACCGTCGATCAACAACTGTCAGAGGTGAATCGGGCACACGTCTGGGCGGTGCGTTCTCGGAACACGACGTATCGACGTGCCCCACTTCCACCTATAATATAATCACTAGTTCATTACCCGTCGTGATCTTTACAAGTATTAAATTACGCTCTAGTCGAATATATAGAAATATGGTAATGTTTTAGAAATACAAATTTGAATATTATGTTCCTTTAAAAAACGTCAGTCGTCACGGGATATGACAGATTATATAAAACGTTTAAATTAATTTTCGCGGATAATATGTATAATAAGACAGCTTATGAATGATTAAATGCATAGGCCACGTAATGTAATGCCTTGACATGACGATACATTGGTCAACGATTTGACTCCAATACAAATACCTAATTTCACATCAAAAATTGTGAAATTTATGTAAGAATATACCGAATTAAATCTATCAAGGAATATAAAAAAAATATGTATCTAGTTGGAGACATTTTCTATTGTCTTGTTATTTTTCTAATCAGAAAATTTGTAAGTAGGTATAACAAAAATATAATGGTTTAACTGAAATCTCACCAGCAGGTAGAACTAAGGATGAGTTTAAAGCGAATATCTGCATATCTATAAGGTAAGGTAAACTTTTATATTTAACTAGCTGTGCCCGCGACGTCGTCCGCGTGTATAAAGACTTTTATAAAATGGATTGATTAAAAATTAAAGATTATTTATTTGCATTGAATAAGTAGTAGGTAGATTATTCTTACATATAGTGAAATCACTTATAATACAATGTTCATATGTTCAGAAGAAACCTAATGTATTTTTTCTAAATCCTTCAAACCTAAAACAGTAAGGAATGCTTACTGTACTGATCTTACTATTCACTTTTCTCACGTTTCGCTTTTCTCGTGCAATCAGATTCTCTTTACAAATATGTACCTCGTTTATTAAAGTTAAGAGATACTGCTGTGCCCGTGGCTTCATCTATGTTAAAAATAGTATCTTTAGTAAATTGGGTGAATTTATACTGCAAAGAATGTAGAGGCAGAAAAGAGGTGCACTATACAACTACTTGTAGTTGGGAGATAAAATTTCTAAACATACACGTGCTTAGGATTAAACAATCGGAAAAATAATTGTAAGGTCAATTAATAAACTATAGGTTTAAAACTTGCGGACAGCAGTTTGGTCATAAGTCATAACTCATATAACATTGTGAAAACTAAAGCAGAAGGCAGGGTCTCTACACAGTGTGCTATCTGTATATTTTGGAACTAAAGAATATTTTTATAAAGAATCTTTAAAGAATCCTTAATATCTCCATCAACCAACGTATGTGGATGAGCCCTCAGCTCGTACGCAATAAAGAGACGCAAAAAATTAGTTAAGTTATCATTGGTCCAATTAACAATGTTCAGCATCATACGTATACCTACCCAACGATGGGACAACCCGCGTGGCGCAATGTTTACCATGCCGGACTGCTAATCGAACTGTCCCGGGTTAGAATCCGGGCGAAGCAGAAATTTCAATGATGAGTTTAAACTGTTCTCGGTCTGGGTGGTTGTGTTTTCTGTCTCTATGTGTGTTCATGCCACCCACGACACAGTGTATATCTACCCTAATGTGCGGCTATACGTGTGAAATGTTATTTTTTATTTTTTTACACTATGTACTTACTTACTTTTATTAGACTTAAGGCTTTTATTTGAAATTATCTCCATCGGTTCACTTTGGAGAAGAAATGAATATTGCTCAATAACGCCATCTACCGTATGGCATGTAAACTTTGTGGTAGATAAATCGAATGTCAAATTACCAAATAGGTAGATATTGAGATTAACAGTTGGTTCACTAAAAGTTTAACTATTCGTCACCTAGATGTCTGCAGTAGTCTCATTTTGTTAAGGCTTTGTACATTCTGTATGAAGGTTTAGATTCCGAATCTTACAACCTTAATGCTGGATGCATTGAGATTGTAAGATTTGGATTTCGGTTCATCGGAGCTTGAGGCCTCCTCAATATTGGGAGAGCTCCATGCTCAGCAGTGGAATGCTAAAAAGGTTGCAGCTTGATATAATGTAGCGATAATAATCGTTTCAGCTACAGCCTGTTCATAATCTTCCACCCCAAAAGAAGACTAATAAGCTGAGCAACTAACTCAATGGAGCCTGTGTTGTAAGGTTCGGCGGCGGTAAGGCTCGCGATGCGCTTATTAGGTACCTATAGTCTAGCCATACTCGGCCAACGAAAGAAAATACAGTAAGCTGATCTAAGTATATTTAATACAGTCGACAATATTAGTGAGAGTTCAAAATAATTTTACTTAAATTTCAACTTTTATTTATGGTTTTGAATGGGCTGTTACCGAAACTTTCATACAAAGTCCCCAAAGTGCCTTTTAAGTTTATGTCGCGTATTGTGTAAATGAACATATAACTTTTTTGTTTATCATCCGATTGATATGAAATACATACTAATGTTACGGAAATTCATTCAACAATATATCAGTAAACACATCATTCAAAGAAGGGAAAAGAATTTGAGAATGAAATATTAAGTTAAGGTTAATTATTGTACGCTTGAGATACCAACTTTCGAATCCATTTTATTTGCTATTGAGGGGTAGTTTTGAAAAAAGCTTAAATAGAATTCTTACTATGTTAGTAAAGATTACAAATACAAAATTATAAGTATATTACTCTGCACAAAAATTTTCTGTACATTAAGTTTCGACACTCAATTTTCAAAGAGTTTCAAAGAAAATTGACATTTAAAGGGTGAATTTCGGGAAATGCTGAAACACGTATTCTTTTATTTTGGTTAGAAAATATTTATACCAAATTTCAAGAAAATCTATTGAAAAAATCCAAGTTTTCCATACAAATTTTCATCGCTCATTTCACACCCTTAAAGGGTGATTTTTAAAATTATCTATAGCCTAAATGTTAGCGAGGACCAATATATATAAAACAAAAAAAGTTTCATCAAAATCCGTCCAGTAGTTTTTGCGTGAAAAGCTAACAACAGACAGACAGACAGACAGACAGACAGACAGACAGACAGACAATAATTTCAAAACTTATATTTTTAGCTTCTGTTACTTATAAAAAGACCCCTAGAAGTATTTTTTTTAATTTATATGCAATGTACAGAATTGACCCTGCTTACAGTTTTATTATATGTATAGATTGGTGATTCTTACAAGATAAGCTTTTCAGTAAAATTAAATGCTGGCTTAAATACGATGATTTTTCAACATAAGAAGAGGACCTATTAATGTGCAAAGGGCTTAAGTAAAATAAATAAATAATAAATAAACTTTTATTTGCCTAAACATTGTACATTTTCAGTTAAATATAACATGTAAAATTGGACACACTAGGGTCATTTTTCTTGGAAATCTGACATTCAATGTAAGATTTAACCTAGTGTTATGAGTGTCAGGGATTTCATGGAAATTGTGCTTTTCAGACTACATTTTATTAAGACGATCAAAGATGTAATGTTGTATAAATGAAGACAAATTAAATTGTAAAAATAAAGCAACAAAAGTGGGAGAATATATTCATGATACAAATGTAATTGTGGTGGTACGATATATCTACCAATAAGATTATCTACTAAGATACTGAACTAATTTAGCATGTCCTTTATACTTTTTTAACAATAATGCCAATAATTGACGACCTGTGTGGCGCAATGCTTTTATAGTTACCATGCCGGACTGCCAATCAGAGGATCTCGGGTCCGATTCCCGACGAAGCAGAAATATGAATAATTGACTTTACAACTTTTGTAAACACCCATATTTGTGCAAATAAAAGTCTTTGTCTTTGAAAATTTCTGTTCTCGGACTGGATATTTGTGTTTCTGTCTTTTTATGTGTCCATGGTACCCACGACACAGGGTATAGATACCCTACTGTGGGTCCATGAGTGTAAAACGTAATGCGAAGTCTAAACATTCCAAATTCGTAAAACACGGTGTAAAAAACGCCAGTATACCTGATAGAGTTATGACCGCGTACCTATGTTATGACGTGTATTAATAAATGTACTAAATTAATTAATTACATTAACACGAAGGTACACGTGTTATTTTCATTAGGGATTAAGTGTTGGCGGGCGTCGAAGTGATCAAGATTAAATCTGCAGACCTGTTTCATTGGCGACTAGGAAAGAGATAGCGAAAATAAAATTTATGAACTGCACCTTACGTCCTACTGGTTTTCTTGTCTATGGTTTAGGTGTACTGGAGCCCATTAAATTTAATTTTATGAAAATCGATGAAGCCGTTTCCGAAATTTATGTCAGTCTATAGTAGTAGTAGTAGTCAGGATGTCAGTATATAGGTATTTACAAGAATTGTTCATTTAAAGGTATTAGATAATCCTATAAAGGCACAAAAACAATAAAGGAACAAAACGGCAGACGGGCTGCGTGGTGTTGAGCGATCACCGTCGCTTATGGACAAGGGCAACCCAAGGGGAGCCAGAGCATTGCCGGCTTTGAAGGAGAACATTTTTAAAGCTTTCTTGAAAAACCTCATGTTATAGTCCACTGGAAATGATTCAGATGGAAGGTTATCTCATAACTTACACGTCCGTGGGTAATACTCTCAGTTCTAATCCAGAACACGGCTTCCACGATTTAGTCCTTTGGACTAAAAAATATTTGTCAGTGCTTCCTGCCCATTACCAAGTTATAACTTCTCTCAGACCAACAAAAATAAGTTTTTACATACCTAGTTACAAATTATTATTTTTTTGCAAAATGCAAAAGATTGTACCTAAACAGTTATTTTTTAAATACTTAGATCTGGTTAATCACATGTACAAATTTTGCCACGATATAAAATATATTAGATAATTCTTTGTACGTGTCTTAAAACGTCAGATCAATTTATCTGAGAGTAAAACCGGTAATTTGTTTTGAAAGAGCCGAAAAAAATTGACCCAGGTACAAACTAAAAAACGTAATAAAATATTATATTTCTCAATTAACAACAAGATTTGTATGCAATTTCTCTGACAGCTATGACAGTAATAATAATTGCTTTCGTGAATGAGATAATGATTGTAATTATTCACCGACTCCGGTCCACGCTCAACAACATTGTTGCAAAATAATCGATGAACATAGGTGCAAGCCGTTACAAACACATAATCACAAATTATAGTTGCCATATTATTAAAATGTACCTAATTCTTAATTTTATAACAAAAAATACAAGTCTGACAATAAAAAAATACGAGTCTGACAATCTGCCCTGTTTTCTGTTCTCGGTCTGGGTCTTTGTGTTCCTGGCTTTGTATAAGTTCATGACCCACGACACAGGATATTAATTACCTTACTGTGGGGCTATAAGTGTGTAACGTTTTTTTGAATAGTTATTTTTTTTTCAACTTTTTTTTTTTATCTCCCACTGCTGGGCACAGGTCTCCTTCTCACACAATTGAGAGGGATTTAGGCCATAGTCCACCACGCTGGCCAAGTGCGGATTGGTGGACGTCATGCTTTCGAGAAATTATGATTTTCTCTCAGGCATGCACGGCGATGGAGAACATCGTAATCAATGAAATATCACGATATTTTCCATCACCGTGGAGCAGCGATAAATTCGCACATTACAAATTTCTTTGTCAGAGGTGCGAGCCGAGGATTTGAACCTGGGATCGGTCGGTTTGAATAGTTAAAAAGGAATTATTATTTTAAAAAACAGTTAATTTAAAAAGTATCGTTAATGGAAAAAAATAGTAGCAATGTATGGAAACGTGCAAGTAGTACGAAAATTAAGTCAGCAGAATATAAGATATTTACAAAGTTTTGTGATTAAAATGACTGCAACTGCAATTTCTGGGGAGGTCTGGAACTTACTCCACCACGCTGATCCAGTGCGCGTTAGTGGAGATAAGTTTGTTTGTAAATATTACACATAGAGTAACTACTCTACCTGCCTTCGCTGAAAAATACGAATAACCGAATACTTCTTACTTACTTCCTATCAGAAATTCCAGTTATTGTTAGCTGTTTTAAAGTTTTTTTTGTTCTTTTATTTGTACAAACATTGATTACTATTACGTTCTAAACATTTCGCATAACTGTAAAAGGAACCATTCTTTTACTTTTAGTACATCTACTTGACGCTAGATGGCGTTGCTTGTACTTTCGCCATACAAACGTGCTGTCGTAACTCATACTAATTTTTAATCCCAAATGCTTTATCAAATTTTTTTTTGCTTGTGAATTCTTCCACAAAACAATTTTGTTGTGTTGTGGTTTGTCTGCCTGCCACTAAGACGGGAGGTGACCATCATGCACTGGAACAGCGGTGCAATGCATACGATTTTAAGCAACTCAGGCTTGCTTCAAGATGGATGTAGATGTAAAATCAGGGTATAAAAGAAGTGTCGCTTCTTTTGGTCGATTTTCACCAGCATGCATTCTTATCTATGTTCTTAATGTGCGGGATGTGTTCATGGAAGAAGGTCAAATGTGCAACCAACAAGTTGAAGCAATGGGCTGCAATCGTTGCAACCCTTTTTTGCGTTCCACTGCTGGACACGCTCTCCCCTTTATTATTGAGGAGGCCTGGAGCTTAGTCCACCACGCTGCTCCAATGCGGGTTGGTGGAGTTGCGGGTAGTGGCCAACCCGCTGTCGGATGTTTTCAAACCGCCCCTAAGGTCCGACAGGGTTTGACTGTTATCTATTGATAAAAACGGAACGACGGCTTAACGTGCCCTCTGAAACACAGAAACGCGTATTAAATTTTTGCCACAGCGGGCAATCATTTCATACGATAGTTTTTTGAAAATTTTACACCACTTCTGCACTTTACTGTACATGGACTAAACGCCACAAGGCCTGCATACTTACTCATCTGCTATAAGATTTTATTTGAAAAAATCCTGGGAATTTTTCATAGTCGTGAGAAGTAGAGTCCAAGACCATGATCCCGTGCTTGTAACAGTGTTCATCACACAAAATAATCGTGTTCCTTAGTGCCACTACTGGAGGGTTTACTTTCTTACTCTAGACACCAGAAGCCCTATCCATACTTTATTATTTTATAAATATTATAAATTCGAAAGTAACTTTGTCTGTCTGCCCGTCTGTCTGCTACATAGCTTTCCCGCTTAAACTACTGAACCAATTTTAATGAAATTCGGAACAGACATAGAGTGGACCTTGAGAAAGGACATAGGATGGTTTTCATCCTACGGGCACCTTTAAAACGTGTCCACGCGGGCGAAGCTGCTGGCGGAAGGCTAGTTTAGAATATTCTTAAAATAAAGATTCAGAGGACGCAGGACCAGACGGAGTGGCGAACATTAGGGGAGGCCAATGTCCAGCAGTGGACTTTAAAAGGCCTATGGATGGATGGATGGATGGAACAATTTTTATACATAGTAACATAATACAGTTAATAAAATTAAAAAAAATATTGTACAAAGACATCATACACAAGTAGATATTATACAAGGGTACAACTACGATAAGTATCTATACTTCTATTCAACCGATTAGTTTGTGACAATGCATGGATTTCCTTATAAGTAGTAACTAACCTACTAAAGACAGAAACAGCGGAATGTAATAGGTACATTAATAAAACCATACTTAATATATAATTATGTATTATTATTATAAATTCTAAAGTAACCTATTAATTCAAATTCACCAATTCAATAACTTAACAAATTTTAATGAATCTCCACCAACCCGCATTGGAGCAGCGTGGTGGAGTAAGCTCCAGGCCTCCCCAATAAGGGGGAGAGACCCGTGCCTAGCAGTGGGACGCAAAAAAGGGTTGCAGCCAATGAAATTTGGAACAGAGATAGAGTGGAGTGGACCTTGGGAAAGGACATAGGTAGGATGATTTTTATCCTACAGGATCCAATACAATTGGTCCTCGCGGGCGAATCTGCTGGCGGAAGACTAGTACAACATACTCGTAATATAAACACCCACCTTAGAACTTACTAAACACTTTTCAAAACTCACCTAAAGTAGGTACCCACAAAATTTACATAGTTTAAAAATAAAATTCCTCCGTTGGACATTCATACCTAGTCGTTTTTTACCTTTTTCCTTACATATCTCATTAATTAGACACCTACTGAATTCTTCTAGGAACCGCACATGGACGGGCAAGGCTTGCTTTTTATTAAGTTTTTTACACGACCACACGTATCCAATATAATGTGACCTTTCCGACAAACCACTATCACCCTTATTTCGTTAGCATAAGGTTCAGATGACATCTCAGTCTTAGTTAAACGTAAATTAATATCGTTTTATCCCGAACTGTATTTCAAAGGATTTCAAGCTTTATTACAGATCATTAAGGTTCATGATAGGTAAAGACAGCTCGGTTTTGAAACGTCTTTATATGGACCGCATGTTACCTGCGTAGGTGTAACATGTGCATTTGTGAATGGATATTGTTACTAACAAAATAATGGCCGCCGTTCCGACTTTAAAATATGGTCATTCGTGTTAAACCGAAGACTTATGGAGCAGTTTTTGCATTTGGCCTGTAGCGGCTCAATTTAACAAAATTTTATGACCGTAAGTAGGGTAATAACTGTTTCCAAATATGTTAGTAATATTCTTTCGGGCTAGGCATTGCCTGTTGTTTCATCCTTTTTAAGATACTGCAAAGTAAATTGATTATAAAATGACAATGCAGGAGCCTGACAACAGAGATAATGTTTCTGCCATAAATTGACCCGCTGCAATCACAGACCAACTCCCTGGATTTGGAAACTAGCAGTAATGTAATACCAGTAATACGTCCAATTATATACAGTCATTACGGGTAACTTTGAATTGACTTTTAACTTTGAACAAAGTTGGAAAAAAGATTTAACAATTTATTACATCGAAACTTTTTGATATTTCAATATAATAACTGTGTTAAATAAATTGCCAAAATCTTTTTGTACCAAATGAAAATTAAAGAAATAAACTATCAATGCCATAATTCTAAAAATTCCCGCCTTTTCCGTGGTTAAGTTGCTGGAAGATTTTGAGCGCTGATTTGGAATCGTAAACTAGTCTACTTTGATACATATGGCAAAACCAAGCTATTTGTTACTTTTTTATGTCAGTGTAGATGTTATTTTTATAGATAAGGTTTTTAAATTTAATAATACATATCTTTTTGTTTTACCTAAACCTTAAAATATTAAGGTTTTCACATTCTAAAAAAATTATTCAAAGTTACCCAAAATTCATGATTAATGAAAATTCGAGTTTTAGGGAAAATTATGGGTAGTTCTGTTGTTTCTTCCGCAAATTTATTTTGTTAGACAGAAAAACCAACTCAAAAGGACACTATTCATTCAATAAAATAAAGGTGTCATAAATAGAAATCAGTTTTAATAATACAAATAATGTAAAAAATGTTCAAAGTTACCCGAATTGTACGTAATCCGACTTCTACATAATATTGTATCTTATAGATAGGTGGATGTTATTGTCTATTATTTTTAATAGGTAACTTCTACTTACTTGTTAACTTATCAGTGACTCTGAGATGTACTCAAGAGTCCACTCAACTATAAAGTAGTAAACATGGCTATGCACAACAATGTAGGCAGCGTTTAAAGGGCCATAAAAGTTAAAATCCTCTTCGTGGCTTTGCGAGGCTTCCACCAATCAGCTGCCACCTTGTTTAGTAAGGCTTCGGTTGATTAAAGGCATTCGCTTACTTTTAAATTGGAAGCAACGGTATGTATCTACTTTGAGCGATGTTGCCGGGTTCATGTGTTAGATGGGTGCTGGTTCATTAGTTCTGGTTTTTGTAAATCGATTTTTTTTTGTTAAGCAGCAGAGGAATGTGCATATTATCATTGTTGTTAAACAGTCGTTGCAGCCCATGTACAGTAAGGTACATAAGTGGTGTAGCATTTTCAAAGAACTATGTCGTAAACTTGTTAGTCGCACATATTATGACCTTCCATGAGCACATCACACGCCTCAGATCATAAAAAAGTAAAGAGCGCTGTGAACAAAGAAGTGCGGCCGCTTTAAACTGCACCTAGCCATGCACATACAACACATGAGACGCAAACACATACAACGAAACTGCACTAGCCTTGCCAGTCGAATATCGCGGCGTACTCAGTAAAACATTGTCAAAAAAATTCACAGAATAAAATGTCGAAATGTGTTTTCAGACCAACATTTTGATGATCTGAGAATGAGTTGTGAAAAATTGTAATGAATAGTTTTAATAAATAATAATAATCTATATGCTGCTTTTTATATTAATTAGTTTTTAATTATTTTAGTTCTTGATTATTATGGTATATTATTGTATAAATTTATTTTAGAAAAAATTAGTTTTAAGTTTATTTATGTTCATTTTTAGTACTTATTATTAATTAAACATATATTTATAATTGTATAATGTAATAATTAAAATTAGTGCGGATTGGAGGAAAAAAATATATAAAGAATAGTTGTAATAATGATGGAATTTGAATGATGTACGATCATCACCTGCGCAGACATGTGGCGCAAACATGCTTATAAAACCGGCCTCACATTGTAGTTTACAGCGTTTCATCTATACTTCTTTATTTGATCTAAGTCACACGCTAAGAACATAGATAAGAATACTTGAAGCGTGCAGACGCAAGTCTGTTCAAAGAGACTTCACCACTTTCAAACCTTGAACGTAATCTACAGACGTCGTCAACAAGTCTGAGTCTTACATGAGGTAGTGTGCAGTTTCGCTGCTACTCCGGAGGCGCCTCATAAGACAACCGTATTTTTACATAGAAACAATAGGATAACTTTGAAGCAAAAATGGTTATAGCGGTGATACTTCCCGTTCAAACCATGCAAATTTAACCATTTATAAAAATTATAGATATGTAGTTATTTAAAAGAAACTAGGTATCTCTTGAATAGTTGTATATTTGGGCTTCGAAGGACTTCTTCGTATTTTGGGAATTAGTTGAGTTGAATTGAGTAAAAGCGGTGACTTTAATAATTACAATATAATTCATTTGGTATGATATCAAATATTTTTTCCAGTAGTTAAGTCCGTGTTGGAAACTAATATTTCAACAACGTACAAGCGTAAGAGCAGGTACAAGTCTTAGGTAACAAAGTTTAAAACAGTCTTAAAATTTCAATACCAAATCCCCGCAATGCGGACTGAAATTAAACTTCAAATATCATCCCCATAACTCCCAATCGGAACATCAGATTACCGCTAGCCCACATAGGTAATTCACCGCAAAACTTCTGAAGCCATAAACGAATCGGCAAGTTTTCCAATCTCGTGCCACCCTCGTATTATTTTCTAACTATTTTATTGCTGCCTGCAATCTTCTGCGGATAGAAAATAAAATACGACATTGTTACTTGGAAATTCGGTCGTAAACTTCGGGTCATTGAGGTGAAGGTGTTAACGTCACGTCATTTACAAGTTCAGTTCAGTTGCTTTTAAAAAAAGATACTTTTAGATATGTTTTTAATAGAAATTGATTAGATAACGTGTCTTAAAATTATGATTTTTATGATTCGAATGTAAGTATTTCTCCACGCGACAGAATCCGTAACGACCCGTAGTCGAGATATATAGATATATCCTGTGTCGTAGGTACCATGGATACATACAAAGACAGAAACATAAACACCCAAACGTAGAACAGAAATTTAAACTAATCATTCAAATTTCTGCTTCGCCGGGAATCGAATCCGGGACCCTCGGATTCTTTCTCTTCTGGACTCCGGCAGTCCGGTATGGTAACCATTGCAACACACGGGTCGTTATACTGACTGAATTACTGATATGGGTCTTAAAATCTGCTGAAGTGGCGATGAGCTGGCCATAATTATAGTAAGGAGAACTGGCAAACGATGGGTAAGAAAGGTCCTTCAATCCAAGTCTCGACAAGAGAAAGAAGAAGACAGCGGCAAGCCGCTGGATTTTGAGCTGGAAGACGCAGAACCAACATCTAGCAGTGTACTTTTAAAGGCTGATGTATGGATGATGGAAATGTAGATTGTGACTAATTAATTCATTTAATGATTTTGTTTTAATGTAGCTTGCCGGCCAGGTCATATTACCGGGCTTTACTATGTTAGCACCCTAAAGAACTTTTTGGTATTGTATAAGTACCATGCAAATTAAGACGTAGGAAAAAATCGGCCATGTTGGCTTAGTGCAGTTCGGCAGGACACTTTTGCTAAAATTCCTACCGTTTACTGCATGCAATGCTGGTATAATATTAGAGTCGTACGAACCGGAGACTTCTCGACTCTTTACAACTCGGCTCGGAGGCTTTGCTGCTCTCATGGTTTTATGAAAACATTCTCCAGGAGTTGTAAGTAGGTATAGTGAATAAAGTACAAACAATATTTACGAAAGTTCAAACAAAAGTACAAGTAAAAATGTTTTGATATTAAATAACAATAAGTAACATAGTGGCGTCTCAGAACGATGGCACTAAACTATAACTTTTCACGTTCAGACATCTTCCAGGTAAAACTCTCCCATTGTTTTCATGTTCTTTTCTTTCTTGTTCTTTATGCAGAAGGTTAGTGGCAATAAGCGATGGTCGGGAGGTGTGAGTATGGCGAGCACGTGTGGCGAACAAAAACGCGCTTTAATAAAACGAGGTGCCGCGGGGGTCCGTGCTAGTGATGGCACTGTCAGCCAACTTGTGTTATGTCGATATTATAGCAGAGGGCCTAGCATACGACTATCGTTACGCTTGTAGAATAGAATAAAAAATGTTTGGGATGACATTAGAAGATCACGTGACATTTCGATGTCTATCGTCAATCCCTATGCCACTTGTCTAAACTCACAGGTACCTAATTTAAAATGGTTTGGTATGTTTAGTAAAGCTCGCAAAGCGTAGAACATAAGTAATCTACACAGCTAAGCGAAACGGGAGCGGTCGAGTGTCAAAAAAGTTGCAAGCAAGAAGGACACGTTTAGCCGTTGGTCGCAAGGCAGTGTTAAACAACCATTGTTAAACCAACCTTCTTGGAAGGCTTGTTGAGCACTAACCACCATCGTCAACCCGCATTAGACCAATGTGGTGCTCTTCATCTCTCCGAACAGTTCCAACAGTGGAACACAAAAAAGTTGGTTAGAAAGTTTGAACATAGCGAGCAAGTGTTGCAAAAGAAAAAACATGCCTTAATCAGACGAGGTGACGCGAGGGACTGTGCTATTGTTCGACTGTCTGTCTTACATGATGTACTCGTATGAAGTTGCCATACTGTGCTTCATACTACTTCAAGATAGCCTTGAGGTTGTGACATAACACAATAGTTACAGTGACCACATAACACCTTGTTGCTTGCTTTCCTGCATGGCAATTGCTTTAATTTTTCACTGTTAAGATTTACTATTTCTGTACAGTTCAAAATTTTATAATCTCATTGTTATCTCTGTGATTTCCTTCATCTTCATATATTATATAGGTAATTATCGACTCCATAAAATAACTAGGATTTCATGTTCCTACTCTGTCGATATAACACGTCCATCCCTACTGTCCTCGGGCGGGTTTAATTACACGCGCGGGCGACAGGTTGCCGCGTGACGTCATCGATGCATATGCGAGTGGGCGCCGATGTTGAATACAAGCTTCTTAATCATTCTGATTTATACATGAATACTATAAGGACGGCGTCCTTACTCTTCGTTTCTGTCATAATGCGGGCTTAGCTAGTTAAGGTAGAAAGTATTGCGTAGAGCGGGTGAATTGCCGGCCGAACTTTTTTTAATAAAATTTCACGCTCATAGTCTCACAGTAGGATACTTTATGTCGTGCGTGGGACATGATTCTTAAATTTATCTTGAAGGTTGGGTTGCATCACACGCGATAACAGTAAGGTCAAAGAAACAAAACAGGGTTGCACTAACTTATTCTGCCTCGTTATGTTTTGACGCAAAATACCACACGCACTTTGACATTCGGTAAGTGCTTGGTACCTAATAGTTACGGTAAGGTAAAAGTTAGCACCGATAACAAGGTCAGCTAAAATGTACGAGCAACCGACCCTAAGTTATATACCTACTCCGCTATTAATTGGATTCAGAACCTTTTGCACAGTAATTACTGGTATACTGGCGTAGAACTCTGGTCCATAAAGCATTAGTATTATAAAGATCACGCCCATCCCTACTGTCCTCGAGCGAGATTAATTACACGCGCGGGCGACAGGTTGCCACGTGACGTCATCGCTGCATATGCAAGTTGTTATTAAGATCAACGTAAAGCTTTAGAAAATAATATTTGGAAGTATATAAGTGCCGCGGCCTCGACGTGCAACTTATTCGAGTGTTGAGACCAGCATGCTTAGTGTAAAACCTCAATTAAGCAGTCTTCAAGTAGACTATGAACTTCCAAAGTAACGAAAGACAAAACCATCCCGATTTGTGCCCAGAAAATGGAAAAGTGCTACCCCCCGGAAATATGGGAGTGACATGGTGAATACCAGTAGCGGATCTAGATTTTCAATTTGGAGAGGTCTTGATTTTAGTTTTGGGCAGGTACGGTCTGAAATTTTGGAGGAGGTTAAAGAAGGGTGGGGGTTGCTTGATATTGGTTTAGAGGAATTAGAGGTGGGTGGGTGAAATGTGGGCGGGACAGACGCGCCAAGGAATTTTGAGCAAACACTCAAAACTCCAAAATCTCTACAGAAACACGCGATCGTGCTACGATATGCGTGCTTGTGTGCGTGCTTGGGTGTGATTCGTTTATTTGAAATCGCGTGATTGTGCGGCGCTAAGATTGGCTAGATTTGAAATTGCAAATATGTGCGTAAGCTTCGTATTTATTTAAGTACAGATGTAATAGAGGTGAAATGCGGGGCTTGATCGGCGACACCAGACTTCATACGAACGGCGCATTATTGCCGTTCTACCTCTCTTAATAATGTTCTGTGTTTGAAGCTGTATACCGTATCAGTACTGTTATGTAGGCTGAACGTCTCTTTTCAAAATATAAGTAATGTAATTATTTGCAAATGTATATTCGGCGGGTAGGAAATTACGCTTACGTGCATATTTAATTTCGTCCTTTGATTTGTTTTTAGTTAAAAGTACTTAAACAAGTAATGCCATCATAATAGCTCATAAGAGTCCAGCTGACCCAGTTCCGCTCCAGCAGTGCGCTGTGAGGCTAACGCGGCCTGACGTCATCAAAGCTCCTCCAGCACCAGCGCATGACGTGATTGTTGGTTGGATATTACGTGGCGTTTAGATTATAATAATTCCTCACTCTTAAATCACACATGACAGATATCATTTATATTGTAAGCCATGGCTCTGCATCTAGCTCAGAAAGCAAGCGATCTACGCAATTGAGGGAAATAGGCGCAGTAAGGTTTTAAATGGGTGAAAGCCATTTTTAATGCACTTTTGTGCTTCGGAATGTACGATATGATAGCCAACTTTTAACCTTAGGACGTGTTGGCTGACTACTATCTCCACCACTTCATTGGAGCAGCGTGGTGCAGGAAGCTCCACAACGAGACCAAGCCACTACCTACTATTAGTCGTAACTTCTTTGTCACCTGTCCGACTTCCTACCGCACCCGACATCACTTATTTTATAAACAACTTAATTTTCAGACTACAAACATGAATAAGAGCTACATATACATATAAAATTGTTAAGGTACATTTAAATGCCTGAATCCAGAAGCCATTTTTACGTTGCGAAGTAAAATTTTTATTGAGCACCTCGTGACTGTATAAACAGTCGACCGCAAGGACTTTTTTCCCAAACCCCGTTTTTCCTTTTTGAGCGTGAATTCATTTCAACTTCGGAAAACTCTGGACACCTTTTTTTCCAAACTGAATATGAAATCCGTGGAAAGTTACAATGGAACGTGCCGTGCTGGCCACTTTGTAATCAGTGCCACTTTTTGGAACTGAAAACTGGTTTAAAGGTTCCGAATTTAAATATTTTTGGGTTATTTATGTTTTATTAGAATGTCGACTGGCTTATTCCATTATGAAACAGCATCATACGAATTGCTGATAAAGTGTTATTTATTTACATATCACGATCGACACGGGTCACTCCTCATTATTGAAGAGGCTAGAAGCTTACTCCACCACGCTGCTCCATGAGTTGGTGGAGATGCGGGTTAGTCAACAAGCTGCTATCAGATGTTTTTAAATTGCCCATAAAGCCTCCGACAAAGTTTAACATCTGCTACCTATCGATAACAGCCGGGACCGGCGGCTTACCCCACGACTTAATAATATTGCAAAGAAACCTACGTGCTTGAGAAAACTACAGGTAACTACGTAACTTACGTTACGGACTTGTAAAGTACCTTATCTTACAGATATATGAGACGCATTGTCACGCGTGGTGTGCCTTAATACAGACAATTTAAACAAATCCAAAATTGTTGGGTCAAAAATTTTCACTTACGGTCAACCCACACTAGCTACTTTTAGCGATTGGCGCTTTTGCTTGTGCATAAAGAACTGCTGAATCGCATTTTGAAAAAATTGACGTGGCATCGAAGTCGTTAAATTTTTTTTAGGATGGCTGCATAGAGTCGCGTGTTTTAGCCTTTTCAAATGTTCACGGTGAAGTGTTCTGCTACGTTTAGTTTCTAGAAAGCCACTTGATAAAAGTAGCTAATGTGACCTGGCCGTCAGTGTTCGTCATTGTTAACACAGTCATCAGCTTTAGGAGCCCTGTTAGGTGACAGGTTGTGCTGAGAGAAAGAAGCCGGGAAAGAAAAACTCAGCAGCAACTCTCAGAAAATTTAGCAGTAAGTACCTACCTACTTTTTATAACAATTTCTTTTACTCAATTAACAGTTACGTACCTACATATTTTTTTTCGTGAACTAGCACATTCATACAGTTAGGAGTTCCCAGATATATTTGGCTCAGAGATTAAAGTTAGCTTTGTTCGAGGAGCTGCAAAGGACAGCTTATTACAATACTCGTGTAATTTTCCGGTTTCGGGCGCACAGATTGCTCCGAGCCGCCGCAGAGCTCTTTATAAGATGCTTTGGAGTGTTATTATATTGTTACCTATATCGTTTACGGGTAAGTTTTTTACAAATTCATTGCTTGCGGTGGGTTTAGCTAATGATGAGTTCAAAGAAACAAAGGGGATAATAATAATATACTTCTTCCTTTATCTCTATGCAGCGATTCAATTTCTTAATCTCATATTCGATTCTGTATTAAATTCCAAAGAAGTTAACATACCAAGTATCGGTTGAAAAGACGATTGGCTTATTTATGAGGAATTTAGGACAAAAAAAGATTTGGGTGCAGCGCGGCGGTGGCGATTTCTCGGTGGGAAATTTTTTTATTGAGCTTCGGTGGACTTGACGGCCAGACTTAGCTAAGTGCATGAGGCTTTTGAACATGATCTCAGGCTAGAGCGGCCTTGCTTGTACTGTGTGTAGATGTCCATGGGCTGCAGCGACCTTTTAAATTCATGAAGCTTGCGTGATCGTCTGCTACGACTTTTAAATTAAAAAAATCCAGACCTTCAGCTTGAGTGTTCGAGGTTCTCACCATTATACCACCACTTCTGTAGATCAGCTATGAACGACAAATTTAAAATATCTAGATCTTTTATAACTTTGTCTTAGTCTTATAAATATTACCTAGTGCCAGAGTCTTATAAAGTGTAGTTTGAAGATGAAGAAACAATCTGAGCTAAAGTTAGCATTTTTACTAGGAGCTGCAAAGGACAGCTTATTACTACACTAGTGTAATTTTCCGGTTTTGAGTGCGCAGATTGTGCCGAGCCGCCGCAGAGCTCTTTATACGATCATCTTTATGCTTTGAACTATAGTAGGTATATTATTTTACCGTTTATAAACGATATTTTAACGTGTTCATCGCGTTTAGGTGAGTGCAGACAAAGCCAATAGGCAGTGACTTCGAAGTAAGATTGTTCAACTGACGGCAGAAAGTCATCATGGCGAATTTTTTACTTGAATCTAAGATTTAAATTAATTTTTAAGCTCAAGAACATCACTACCTCTTGGTCTCTCCAGTTTTTAGTAGAATCCGGTGTTCAGCATAAGAACACAGTGTTGCCGAGGAAAGTGGATTGTAGCATTACGTTTAGCTGCAACCCTTTTTGCGTCCCACATCTGGACACGGGTCTCTCCCAATTATTGGGAGGCCTGGAGCTTACTCCACCACACTGCTCCAATGCGGGTTGGTGGAGATGCGGGTTGGTGGCTAACCTGCTGTCGGATGTTTTCAAACCATCCATAAGACCTCCGAGAAGGTTTAACGACTGTTGTCGATCTTTCGACAACAACCGTGACCGACAGCTTAACGTGCCTTTCGAAGCACCGAAACGCGTATGAATTTTTTTTGCCACTAGCGGTCACCCATCTCACACCCGACCGCGCCCGTTTAGCATAGTTGCATAGAGCGCTTGCGTTTTACGCTAACCACCGGGCGATGCGCGCTTCAATTATTACGTCTATTGCTACGCAATTAGTAATCAAATTGTTTTCAGTATCGTAGAAATCCTTTTTTCTTCTTATGACACCGATAATCCTTTTAGCACAATCCAAATTACGGACCACAACCTAAATTGTCCGTTCACTTCACTATAGTTGTCGTAGTTTTGCTTCCTTGTCGCTGGGTAGAGATTACTTCACTTTTATTAACTACGGGTACCTAGGCAAAGTCGTGACAATATCATTTTCAATTTTAAGAGGTAAGGATAACCGTCCAGGTAACGATGATGATGATATTAGTAGATATAACATTAGACGCAGTAAAATTCTTACTTATTTAATAAAGCAACTACTTCAAAAATAATAGTTTATGGAGGTTACGTAACCAGAATTTTTTGAGTCAGTTTTCTTAATATCTCTTAAGCCAAAGAGTACGTCAAGCGAACGAAGCAGTTGCTAAGTTATAACGAGCGAGCGAAACTAAAAAGTTGTGTCGTGTCGCTGGAACGGTGAAATTGGGCAACTGTTACTGAAGTTCTGTTGGAAAAGCCGAAAAGGTTTAATTAAAGTCATCAACTATTTTAAATAGGTTTTGGTAGGTGTTCTGATTTGGCGGAAAGTTGTAGTTGCCGGGTAGACTTAGGTATATGAGGTGATCATTAGCCTTCGCAGTAACAACTTGAGGTTGTGTGTAGATGGCCATGGCCAGACTCGCTTAGTTAGTTTTTGACGACCTGTTTGGTGCAATGATTACCATGCCGGACTGCCGATCGGAGGGTCCCGGTTTCGACTCCCGGCGTGGCAGAAATTTGAATGATATGTTTAAATTTCTGTTCTCGGTCTGGGTGTTTGTGTTTCTGTCTTTGTGTGTCCATGGTACCCACGACACAGGGTATAGCTACGCTACTGTGTGCGAAACGTTACTACTATTATTATTATTCGAATAAAAATATTATATCTTTCTGTTACCTATTATTATTAGTATATTTTGTGGAAATAAAAGCCTTTGTCTTTGTCTTTACACTCGCTTCAGAAAGAATCATCATCCATCTTTGTATGTGATGGAACTTTAATGGTTCACAGGGAAAGTACCACGCATTTCTGTAGTAAAGTTAATCTGTTGTGCTTCGGTGGAAAGGTATATCATTATGCATAGTACCTATTATGTATCAAAGCACATAATAACAATAAACGAAATGGGAGAAGACGCTGGTCTCTGATTCACAGTCTTAACTAACTCAGGGACCAGAGACTTCATAATTTTATGTAAAGTTCAAAATTTATGTCAATAAAGATATTATGTCAATGTCAAAAGGTGCAGTTGCCGGCCAGACTTACCTTCAATCTTATGACCATACCAAACGTTGCTTATCTTTGTGTAGTTCACGATTAGATGTGTTCTATATAACTGAAGAGTTAGGCAGATTCTGCTGATAGTCTACAAGTAAAGTAATTATTTTAATTACGTTATAAAATTTCAAATACAGAATAATACATTTTATAAGCATACAATTCAAGCGAACGATGCGGTCACAAAGTTACAACGAGCGAGCAAAAATAAAAGTTGTTCTGTCGTGTATCTGGAACGGAGGAACAGAGCAACTGTTGTTGAAGTTCTTTTAAAAAAGGCCCGTATAATTAATTTCCTATACTTACAAGGTATTCTAAATCTGAAGCGCGTATGGCCTGGCGGTTAGCGTAGAACGCAAGCTATCTATGCAACCAAGCCAAACGGGCGCGGTCAGGTGTGAGATGGGTGATCGCTAGTGGCAAAAAAATTCATGCGCGTTTCCGTGCTTTGGAGTGCACGTTAAGCCATCGGTCCCGGTTGTTGTCGATAGATAATAATCATTTAACCTTGTCGGAGGCCTTATGGGCGGTTTGAAAACATCCGACAGCGGGTTGACTACTAACCGGCATCTCCACCAACCCGCATTGGAGCAGCGTGGTGGAGTAAGCTCCTGGCCTTCCCAATAATGGGAAGAGACCCGTGCCCAGCAGCGGAATGTAAAAATGGTTGCAGCCATTCTAAAACGATCGACCTAGGTAGGTACAGTACATAAAAGTATAGCTGTAACCGTTTTTACCTCCCATTGCTGAGTAAGTACAAGGTCTTCTCTCAAATAGCGAGACCTGGACTTTACTCCACCATGCTGCTGGATGCTTTGAAATAGCTTATAAGGCTTCCGACAAGATTAAAAGATTTCTATTTATGAGCAGGGTTAAAGATTGACATTTGCCATTAGCGTCCACCCATCCTTCTAAAGATATCTGAGTAGCCACTCGTATATTATCGTATTTATAAGCCGTGATACTTTCCAAAACGTAAATTAATCTCCTAGAAAGTGTTAGAATCGCAATATAAACTCCACATCTCTGAAATAACACATTAAAGCAAGGACCTAGGACGTCTCAGTAATATTCAGCACCTTGGTAGCTACACCTAAGGTCGTGGGGGTGAGTAGGGGGGCGCTTGAAGACAAATTGTGTGGGGTGCGGGGTGGTAAAAATGGCGGCCGGCGATGTACTTACCTTGTGTTTTGTAAATGATGAAAACGTTGGGTGGCTAAGTAGGTGTATGAATTGCTTTTATATAGGTAGTCAAACATGATAACAGTAGATCTTGTAAAAACCTTTAGGTACCTAACTACCTGGTACTATACCATAGTTATCACAGTACCAATGACGACCCGTGTGACGCAATGGTTAACATGACTGCCAATCGAGGGTACCGGGTTCGATTTCCGGAGAAACAGAAATTTGAATGATAAGATTGAATTTCTGTTATGCATATTATGTCCAGTACTCACGAGACAGGGTATATCTACCCTACTGTGGGGCTATGAGCATGAAACAGATAAATCATCAGATTGAGCGTGATCAGAGAAATAATAAAGCTTAACTGAGAGGGTACATAGGTATTGTGATATTTAATTAATTACAATTACATCACCGTTAGTGAGCAGCGATGGAAGAGTGGTAAAAACCGTGGTCTTCAACGCGACCGATCTCGGGTTCAAATCCTCGGCGCGCACCACTGACAAAGAAATTTGTAATGTGCGCACTTATCGCTGCTCCAGTGTGATGGAAAATATCGTGATATTTAATTGATTGTGATGTTATCCAGCACCGTGCATGCCTGAGAGAAATTCATAATTTCTCGAAAGCATGACGTCCAGCAATCCGCACTTGGCCAGCGTGGTGGACTATGGCCTAAATCCCTCTCACTTGTGAGAAGGAGACCTGTGCCCAGCAGTGAGACATAAAAAAAAGGTTGAAAAAAAACATCACCGTGCAGCCTGAAAGAAACTCCAAATTTCTCAAAACGCATGATGTCTACATCAATGCGTACCTGGAATGCGTGGCGGACTATGTGTGGCCTAAATCCCTCTCATTTCTAAGCGGAGACCTGTGCCGAGCAGTGAGATAGGTATAACAAAGGTTGAAAAACGAAAATAAAAAATAAAGGTTTGTAGTTGTTCCACATCGGAAGAAAACATTCAATGGGTTTATTATAACGATTTTTCCATCACATTGGTAGACGTGTGACCAGCATGCGGGACCAGCAACCTTTTTGGTCCCATTGGGTGCTGGGAACGTGTCTTTCCTCTTAATTGCGGAAGCTTCCAGGCTCTACCACGCCGCTTCAATGTAGGTTGGTTTTTATGAAAATTTTATTCTGAATTCGGTATTAGTTCCTACCAAACTTTTCTAAAACCTATAAATACAGATTTTAATACTTAACACCTACATACCTTACTGGCAATACCAATAACTCATAGGTAATAAATGTTTTTAAACGACATAAAAAACAATTGACCAATAAATAATAGATACGAAAAGACAATAATATAGTCATTGTTCCAAACAATCCAATAGGTACCGTAAAAATACCCGCCACTCACAATAGAAATAAACCTACGCACTTTATCACTCCGATAAAGCCACAGCCGCAATCGTAAGTATATAACGTGACCTACTTTTCGTACCTGTCGTTATATAAGCACCTGGCAGGTACGCCCCACGATTGGATTGGAAGGCAGCCAACCACGGAACAGGTGAACATTCAGGTGCGCACAGGTACGATAACAGGTAGGATCCAAGGTACGTGCGACGAGCTACCGAGCAAGCCACGCCCGTTTTTAACGATCTGCGCAGGTGTTGTGCGCGGCGATTGGAGGAAAGGTAAGCCCAGGTGATATCAGGTGCGACGGGTCCACCCACCTCAGTTGGCTCACCGGTACCTTGTTGGACAGGTGTGTTGGACACGTGGACAAAGTTTCGGAAAGGTGCGGTCGCGAAGGTGTTGTGCGCATGTGTTGCTACCATTGATGTTTTCTTGAGGTGTGCTAAATTTAGACTGAGGTGCCGCGCCCCGCTCAGGTCACGATGAGGTTGGTATGAGTTTGCTTGGTTTTCCTTAGTGATTACTTAGTAGGATGAATAGTAGGTGTTGGTATTGGTTTAAAATAGATTTTACCTGTTTTACTTTTGGTCAGTTTGTCATAACATTTTACAAGGAATTCATGATTCGTGCAAACACGTTTACCGACCATATACCTACATATATTTCATGTAGATAGAATATTTCACCTATAATACCTATTAGAGAGTTATAACATATTTAGTAAAGTGTATTGATTGCTACTTAGGTAAAATGTTACTTTTAACAAAAAAATATCTACGAATATTCCCATTTGAACATACAATTTTTTTTTCATTTGAATGGAGTAGCAGATAAGCATGCAGGCCACGTGGTGTTAAGTGGTCGCTGCAGCCCATGGACATCTACATACAACATCAAGCAAGCATAGGTAAGTCTTGTCTGAGGTCGTATGCAGTTACGCTGCTACTCCGGAGGCTGGTGGTCGCCTCATGTAAGTGTGGCCGGCAACTGCACCTTTCCACCGAAACACAACAAAATTGGTTCACGGCAGAAGTGGGTGCAGCGGTGGTACTTCCCCGGGTGAACAACAATAGTAGGTACTACCACCTACAAACTATACTAATGCCTTACGCTATAAAGAAAGATCCGTTTTGCTTGAACTTGGATACTATCCAATTTTTGAAATCTTGGACATCTATCTGATTATAAGGATAACGGACAACCAAATCTTCATTACCTATTAATACCTATCTAATAAGTTTCTTAATATTGACGTATGCGTATCTACGTGACGACGTGAAATCTACGAACGAGGTACTTACACTACATAAGATTTACCTCGAAGAAATTTCTAGTAGTGAAGTTCTTACAAACATAAATATGAAAAACATCCTAGAAAACACATCTCGGCTCAATAATTTATCATCCAACTAACAAACAATACTGAAAATCCGAATACAGCAATGCTCTAAATTTGCAAAAAACGCTCTTTGTGAGCGTAATGTAGCGTACCTACATAGGTAGAGGCATTATCGCAATAAGAGCGCTCCTCACGCCCCCCCCCCTCACCCCTCATTACGGCGCTTTAGGCATTCTAGGCGCCTCTTAGTGCTCGTTAATTAGCTAGCGATGGGAACTCGACTGTAACTATATACGTGTGTACGTTTTATGAGCTTGGAGATTACTACCTATGAACAAATCGAAATGTACGAGTTTAAGTAGTTATAGTATATGGAAGGGATGAATAACTAAAGTAAACATAGTCGGTAAATTGTGGTTGTATTCGACTTGATAACGCTGAGAATCAGCGCTATACGAGGTCATCACCTTGCGGTAGCAAAAGCTGAGGCGCTACCTTTTGCCCAGTACCTATTAAGTCACATTTTTATATAGGTACTTTGTAATAATGTAAATGTATTTTGTGAATGATGTAATTAAAACAGATTACTAATTTTATATGAAACATTTATTTATTAAAACCGGCAGACATTATAGGAGTACAGAGAGCAAGAGAGAGTTTATGGACAGAGCAAATAGTGTTGTACATGGTACATTCAAAAAATTAACTTGTCATTATAGTGATGTACCATTGTCCTTATTAAATAGGTGAAGGCGACAATTTTACATTTATATCAACAGTAAATGATTGTGAGATTGAGGCAGTAAACTTATATATTAATTATTATTATAACGCCAGCTCCAACTAAGATTTTTTTGGTAGGTATAACTTAAAACTACAAAATATAGAAGTAGTTATGTACCTACTAAGGTAATTCAGATTCAATCTTTAGTTTTTGTAAGCGCTGTGCTAGTTGCCTTAAAATTTGTTTATTTGGGATTCAGTTCATGTGATATGAGGAACGAATAATTTTACATAAAAATTAATTTGTAAAAATTTTAAGTACTTGTAATAAAAATTATAGCATATGTCTAGCCCCAATAATTATTCTCCGCGCTAGAAGCTTACATAGGTAGAGGCACTATCGCAATAAGAGCCTTCTCCCCCTCATTACGGCGCTTTAGGTAGTCTAGGCGCCTCTCAGTGCTCCTGTAACTAGCTAGCGATTAGAACTCGTCTGTTACTATAATATATGTACATGCCTACACTTAAAACCGCTATAGAAAGAATTATTAGTACAAAATGAAAAATCTCAGAAGATTTTAGTTGTAATCGGTTAGGATTTGGTATCAAGATTAACAGCTCCTTTCTTCTTAATTTATTTATTAACTACTTATCTACTACTAGATAAGTACAACAGAATTGCATGTCAAACGGGTAAAATATGATTAAACAGATATGCTTATAATAAACATCTTATGTAATACCATATTAACGCAATAAACTAATTGATTATGATGATTATGATTACGTGGAATTACTTATATTTGTGTAGGTAAGCGCAGTGCTAATTTCCTTAATATCTGTGCATTTAGCAATAGTATCAAGTTTAGTGGTACCTACCGTTAATTTCCGCAATAATAAAGTTATGGAATAACATGCTTTCTAAATTGTAGTTTTTTTTAATAAAAGTAAACCGAACAAAAAGGCAGACGGGCCGCATGATGTTAAGCGATCACCGTCGCCTATGGACACGGGCAACCCCAGGGGAGCCACCCGAGCATTGCCGGCTTTTTTACAGCTTTCTTGAAGAACCTCATGTCATAGTCCACTGGTAATGCCTCAGCTGGAAGGTTGTCCCATAACCTACACATCCGTGGTAAAAAGGAGCGTGCAAAGCGGGCTGTGGAAGACCACCACGAGTCCAGATGGTGCCGGTGGAACTTTAACCTTCACCTGGTGGTATAATAATGGAATGGTGATGTAGGCATCAGTTTGAAAAGTACCCCGGAGCACTCACCATAGTAAAATCGGTAGAACACGCAGAGAGCCTATGTCTCTTCGCAAGCTCAGCGGTTCTAGCCTCTCAGTCAATCTTGGGTCGTTGACGATTCGGACTGCGCGCTTTTCAACGAAGGCAAATGGGTGTAGCTGGTATTTTGGTGCTCCTGCCCAGAGATGGGAGCAGTACTCCATATGGGGTCTGACCTGGGCCTTATACAGCGTCAGGAGTTGCCCCGCAGTGAAGTACTGCCTCGCCCTGTTGAGGACACCAAGCTTTTTGGACGCCAATTTGGCTTTGTGCTCCAAGTGACTCCGGTACTGCACTTTACTCGTAATGTCAACTCCCAAGATACCAACACGTATACAAGGTACTGAAGCCTATATTTTAAATTACATCCCTAGCATAGATAGTATCGGTGAAATCCCCACCCAACTACATTTAAGAAGTATTTGCCTACATTTAGTATTTTAACCGAACAATCCATAGTAGATCAGACATCTTTTACTACACTCATGGTACCTACAAACATGCGCAGAAAGAGGGACAAAATTCTAAATACTGAGAATTTGACAAATTTTGCTTTAAAAACAATTACCCATATGAGGCAACTGTGTTCCCTAAATAATTATTCTTCAGCTAGAAGCTTTACAATATTTCAGCTGAAAATATAATACCTTTGAGAGCGTACTGTAGCGTACATAGGTAGAGGCACTCTCACAATAAGAGCGCCCCCACCTCCTCATTAGGGCGCTTTGGGTAGTCTAGGCGCCTCTCAGTGCTCCTGTAATTAGCTAGCGATGAGAACTCGGCCGTACGTGTCTATGTAGTATGAGCTTGGAGATTAATAATAATATGAATAAAATGAGATGTATAATTTTGTTCTGGCTAAGCCTTAAAGCTTCAAATGCGTTATTATAGAGAGTATTTTTTGTCATAAGAGAACATTTTATTTTTAATCGGTTAAGATCGATATGATTAACACCATCGTCTATGATATTTTGAGTACTATCTACTACTCTACATAGTACATGAAAAAGAAAGACTAAATAATATTATGTTTATATGTAGTAGCATGATTTAACGTTACGTTCATGGGATTTGATGTGTGGCCAAATATTGTTATGGACAGAAAGAGGAACTTAACAGGTCATCGGAGCAATCGTTACATCTTGTTTGAAAGCTACACTCTCATAGCCCCACCTCTTTTTTCTTATCAGGAGAGAAACCTTCAAAAGGTACCCAGCACCTTGGGAAAGGATACCGTGTTATGTGGGATTTGTACCGCACTAAAACCCCCTCGGTGACCTGCCTTTGCGCTTGAGGAGGACTCCGGGATCTCTAGTGGAACGCACCGATGTCCTCCACGCGCGGCGTCCCTGAACGGGCCCATCTTCGGGAGAGCAGATGTGCTCTGCTGCACCTTCCGAGGCTTACGGTGGCATGCAGCCACGCACACACCGCCGTCCTTCCCGGGGCCGCTGGCTGGACGGATCGAGATCCCACTCTCAGCGTCCGCGACCCCGGAAGCCCCCTTTATGTCGCCTCTTACGATCAGGCCGGGGATACTGGAGCTGTATTCTTAATCCCGAAGCTCATAGGATTGCCCACCCTAGGATTGTCTTTGTTGTAGGTACCATGAACACTTATAAGGCAGTAGCACAAATACCCAGACCGAGATCAGAAATAAAACTTATTGATTTACTTTTCCTTCTCGGGACTTGAACCTGGAACCACAGTATTAGGTACATGGTGAACATTACGCCATTTGAGCGCTAGGTATTGGAGACTACAAAGAAATTTCTTAATTTTTTAAACGAAATTTTCTTTCTCTAATTTATACTTTCTTAAAAATAAAATTTTATTCTGTAACGAAGAAATCTGCTACAATTTTGCTATACCTACACTACCTACCACAATTTAATAACAAACAGTGCACCTCGTAACGGAACTCTTTCTTGCAACCGACGTCATTTACTGTCAGTGCTCCATAAAACCTCGCCCGGGTGAGGACAGCGTCTAAGGAGAAGAGAAAAATAAACTGTAATAATTGGTTATATAGAATTTATGAGGTTAAATACACACTTGTACTGACACTATCGCTCATTTTCATTCTTATTTTAGGTATTCATAATAATAATAAGTTTAATATATTCTTATCGGTCTCGTTAAAGCAGCGCACTGATATTGTAGTGATGGCTAACTTTCAAAATTTGTAGTAGTCGGGATCCAGTCTAGAAATAGAGGCTTAGTGAATTCAGAGCGCATATCTATATTACATTGCAGATTTAGTCGGCTGACTTTCTAGAATGGGTCCCGACTGCTACAATTTTCCTTGTATTTAAAAATATTGTTAAATATACAATGAGCCTGATGGAGATAGGCAGGCCACCCCCTTGGTGGCCGGCTCTGCGCTTGGGGAGGACTCCGGGATCATCAGTGGAACGCACCGGTGTCCTCCACGCGGGGCGCCCCAGAACGGGCCCATCTTCGGGAGAGCAGATGCGCTCTCATACACCCTCAGGCGCTCACGGCGGCATGCAGTCACTCACACATCGCCGTCCTTCCCGGGGCTGCTGGCTGGACGGGTTGAGCTCCCATTCTCACCGTCCGCAACCCCGGAAGTCCCCTTTTAGTTGCCTCCTACCATCATGCAGGGGATACCGTACTCTATTCTAAATCCCGAAGCTACAGGGCCTAAATTTATATAATCTACATTATTTATTTGCACTAGAGTTAAGGCAATCTTATGTATTTATTAACCACAACGCCTTTTCCATCTAAAAGTTGGTTCTCTGTCAGAACAGTTAGTACAAAGTTTGAAATAGTTTCTCCTATGCATTTCTTTCTTTCTTACGTGAATTATTTGTGCAAAACCCGCTCCGCTTGTCAGCACATCACGTCCCTTACAACTCACGACTTGTTTTACAGTTGCAAGTACTATTCAATTTCCACTATATAATTTATAGGCACATTCTAACTTACTACTGTGGAGTTTTCTGCCATTGAATATCTCAATTCAAATTGCTGGAAGTTTTTATTCCTTTTGCATGTTATTAGCATTATAAACGGAGTTTTTGTGGAATTTAAATAACCGTAACTATATCAAATAATATGTATATATATATATATATTGGAATGTGTATAAGGGCAAAAAATTGGTGATACTTTCTTGTCAATGCGATTTGCGTGTCAAGCGAATCCCAATGACTTAATATGTAGTTGTTTTTAAAGATTCAATTAGCGTTTATATAGGAGTAGCTCTCATGGTGCGGCGGTGGCTGGCGTAAAACGAAAACGTTCTACGTACTTGTAGATCACTATAATAGCAAAAAAATCATGCGCATTTCCGGGCTTCGGAGGGCACGTTAATCCATAGATCCCGGCCTTCCCAACAATGGGGAGAGACCCAAGCTCAGCAGTGGGACGCAAAATAGACTTGCAGAAAATCACCGTCTTTGGTGGCAGGTATGTAGATAAATCATTTAATTTTATTGGCCGTAGAAAAAAAAGGTTAAAAGAATCTGCTAATTTTAATCACATGTTATAAAATCTTCACATACATACCTCCACAAAAATATTTGTGATATAGTCGTGACAAGTTAAACGAGTCATCCCACCCCTGTTTGTCTGTTTGTCGTGCGTGTTTGGCAAACCTCTCGAACCTACAATCGCGCGATGGACTGTGCGGTGTATGTGATGAAAATAGCGAACTTTTAATATAAATAAATACAATTTTTTAATAAAAATGATTTTATTTTAAATAAGTACAGTTTATTTAATTTTAAGAACAAAATAGAAATGGTGAATATTTGAATGTGTTAAATAAAGTAAGACTAAAAATAAAAGTATAAGCTAATTAATGTAAAAAGCGGCTTCCAAATTACTGCCCTGTGAGCGTGTGCCCAGAAAGCTGGCAACATCCTGGGTACTCTCTGGACATTCTCGTTATATAGCCAAAGCTATTCTTTGACCGAGGTAAGTGCCAGCCCTCTGGTCACCTGTCACCTGGATCAATCGTCTGGATAAATGCTTAATAAACACTAGTATCTTAGCCCCGTTTCAACGCCAAATGGCAGAAATATGTATTACTCAACCAGAGCTGCATATTTCTGCACTTTGCGTATCTCAGCGTCGGTCGCTACCAAGCCAGCCTCCCTGGATGACATTTGGATATGGGAAGGTGCCAAGGTCACGTGTAGTTTAAGTGGTTGATACAGACATCAATATTTTCATTCTTCACACAACCTCAAGTGACAACTATAGGTATATATTATATATATGTAATACTGTGGTTAGTTACTTGCCTTTTTGTTTAAACGGCTACTAACGATAAATAAAATTCAATTTTATAGGTTGTAGAACTTCCAGTATGAAATTGATGAAATACCATTCCTGCACTGAAGCATTTATTGCATTTTAGCAAAAAGGTGCGGTTGCCGGCCAGACTTGCGGCGACCATCAGCCTCCAGAGGTCAAGGCTTCAGTTTTTACCTACTTGGGATTGTATGTAGACGTTGGTACAACGACCATCTGACAACACGTGCTCTGCACAGTTCTGCTCACATGTAGGATAATATCATATCTGAGCTTCTGCCACTCAAGTGAAATGGAAAATACGTAATCACTATATATCGCTCTTGCTTGTGTATAGTACCAAGTGTAACCTATGAACGTGATCAAACACGCCTCTAATGACAGGGCGAGTGTACGGTTACCAACCCACCTGATAGAGTGCAGTAAATTGAGACTAGTGGAGTACAATTTTGGAATTACAAGCTCTTGCTTTTTTCAATATATGATTTATTCTCATAAAGTCTGAGGATAGGCTCCTTCATATTGAGAGAGATTTAGGCCATAGTCATTGATTCATGTTTTAGATTGCGTATGTCTATACGTCTACCTATGGGCTACACACATTCATATTTATCGGCACAGGTAGGTATTACTTCGGAACTGAGAGGCTATAGTCTACCATCCTAACTAGATGCAGAAGTTTTATGCATCTCGCATGTTTGCATGATTTTCGAAAATATCTGTTTTGTATGTATTTTGTCGAAAAGAGTTTGGCTAGTCAAATCTATCAAAATTATTACTGTTCAGTGCTAGTTCGGCAAAAAGATCGCATCTATAGGGGAAACTTTGAAGAAGATTACAAAATTTTTACTATAATTTTTCCTTGACATTTTTTTCCAAAACACCAAAAATTTTCAAAAATAGATAACACCGCTACCTGAGAGGTTTTCATATTAAATATTAAAATAATTTTGCGTCACCTAGAAAGAATTTTAGTATTACATACCTAGATTCATTGATTTAATTCAAGAATCATGTTCAATAATTTTACAGCTCACTACCCTGAAACTAATAGTCATGCTTAATTTTGAGGTAATCCTTTGAAGCCTCCACCTAACATTACCGTTACAAACGATGACGAACTAAGAAAACAGTCCATGAGGTGATATCCGATGCACACAAGCGGTCACCCCTCGTTTGCTCAGCTAAAATGTTTGCGGACCGCCACTCGCGCTGACCCATAAAACTGCGGGTTTAAAATATCGATCACACTCAAGTTGACTTGAAGATTGTTTGACACTCACCTCATGGTAGTGTTGAGTGTTAGTCATGGCTGTTACCATTATAACAGACTTATTGAAGGTCTGTTTGATACTCTATGGCAGGTTTAATTTATGAACATGTAATTTTGTTGGCATCTGTCAGTCATCCATATATTCTTCTCTTTCGTAAAATTCACCGCTCTGTACTACTAATCTTACACCAAATTCCTTTAAATTTAATGGTTTTGTTCCTGCTACAACCTCAGTGGCTTAATGTACCATGCCAGATAGCCAAATGAGGATCCTGGGTTGAGGTACTAACAAGCAGAGCAGGAATTTGTAATATGAGCTTATTTTTTTTCTTGGACTGGGTTTTCGTTTATTTCTGGGGTTTCGTGTAAAGCTTGGATGAAGAAATAAGAATTTAATTATTTAAATAAAAAATATTTGTATTTTAACTATTCCTAAACTGATCGTCGTAATATTCTAATAATGCTTTAAAGCCTCTATCTAACATTACTATCCCAAATTGGACGAACTAAGAAAACACGACCCGATAGTTAATATCCGATGCAACGACTGATGGGACTTCGATTTGTAACCATACATAAATACAGTTTATTTATACGTATTTGTAGCCATAAAATAACCATGAAAAGAGGTAAAATGAGACTACCTACTGGCAATAAAACGAATACCAAAGTAGATTTTCTGACTTCCAATTTAGTATTATTTTTAGTCATCGTACTTGGTATAGGGTTTAACGAGGTGTTTAATACAGGTTAATTTAAAAAAGCAATAGAGTTGTTATGTAATTCCGAGGTTACTCGTAATGAAATAGAATTTCTTATCTTAATGCGAATCAATATCCAAATTAAAAATTCTGTAGAAATATTTACTTTTTTTACTATTGTTTTCTGTTCCAAGGTACTCTTTATAATAAAACAAAACACTTAAGCAGCTAAGTTGGAAGATCATCCGGCACTTACTGGCCGGATCTCAAGCATCTCTGCTAAATGCGGGCAAAAACGTGAAAACTACAACATCGTACAGCTCGTTATTACGCAAGTTAAAGTGGTAAGTATATCCAAAAAGGTGTGGCTGCTTTGATAGCTGTTTATAAAGCAAGCGATTAATACACCTAAGCGAAATGTACGCGGTCTTGTGTGAGATGGGGGACCGCTAGTGACTAATTTTGCAGGGCACGTTAGCCATTAATCCCGGTTGTTGTCAGTAGATGGGAGTCATCAGAACTTGTCAATGGTCCTACTGGCGGTTTGTAAGCATACAACAGCGGGTTTGTTACTAAGGTGGGTAGTTGGTTTTAAGCTTCAGGCTTCCCAAATAATGGGAGTTGCAGCCAATTGACAAACATTTTTTTAATGAAACATTAAACATAACAAAAACATTATTAATTTTACGACTTATGCAGGATTCGAGAGACTTTCAGAATTCGTTCAACATAAAATGGTTTGTAATACTAACATATAAAATGGGTTACTAAGACGGGCTGTCGCTTCCCAGGCTCGATCCCCGGCGAGGCAGAAATTTGTATGATACGATGCAAGAAATCCTACTTTTTGGACTATGACTACATACCTTGAAATCGATTAATTTGCATACCGCTTTGTAAAAACTAATAAGTAGATAGGTACTTAGGTATGTTTTAAAAAACTTTTCTACAAATTATGTAGAAATAAAATATTTTCTGTACCTCCTTATATTGAATAAAGTTTTTTTATAATATATGTATGTCATGACTGTTTAATTACGAACGTTTCAGCTAGGTACGAACTTAATTTTAAATACAAAACACAGAAAGGTCAATCTAACTCACTCACTCACGATACCTTTATGGACAAAATAGGTCAATCTATGATTTAGAATTTGTGGGTCAATCGGCTTCAATATGATTTTTTGACGTGATAACGTCTTTAAAATCGTTTTAGTCGGGTGACATGTTCAGAAACTTGTGTCACACCAAAACCTCACGAGCGCGATCGCAGGTATAACGAGAGAGAGACGGACCGATCTTCCGTCTCATCTCGAGCGCTGCCAGTCATTCCGTGAAACTTGTCACGCGGAATCCTCACGAGCGGAGGCTGGCATAGCGTTCGAGTGAGTGGACCGATCTTCCGTCTCTCTCACTCTAGCGGCATACAAACGAATGGAGATTTTCTCGTGCGGACGTTATCACGTAAACATCTCGATCGTAAACCTACTTTACAAACAATTTGCCGTTTTTTTTTATTTGGTTTCTTCGCGCTGATAAGTCCGCTACCACCAGCGACCTACACCAATGTTAATGCTCAACACATTAGCAGGCACTTGGTTGGAAAAATAGTGCGATCATAGCTTTATTATACCGCAATCAGCGGGAATTGCAGACCACTCGCTTGTCGGTGACGGTAGCGAAATGGGCTACTAGTAATGAGTGGTTTTTCATCATCTACATACTAGGGCCGTACCTCAATCAATTCGTCGTATATCATTCTGTTTATCTGCCAAAGCCTTTTTCTTCGAAAGGTGGGTTAAGTGCTTAACTGCTTAAGTGGTTCTTTTCTAATTATTATTAACCTAATGAGATGTCGTATTGTAATTACCAGTAGAAACATAAAAAATCAAGTAAAATGGATTGTTTGTGGAGCTTCTGCTAGTAAGGCTTTCAATATGACAGCTATGTTGAAAGAACCGATTTTCCATCGGTTAAGACTCAATGAGGTATTTCATTACAAGTGCGGAAAGGCTGTCATTGCAAGGAGTTCCGACAAATGTCTACCCGAGCCGAGGCGCAGCCGAAGGTGAGGGTTGACAGTCGGAACTCCTTCCATTGACGGTTCCGCACGTGTACTGAACAACTATTTTTAATACAGTTGCGAAAAAATTAAGCAATTTAATAAATTAATAAAAACTCGCAAAGAACATTTTTGAAAAATGGCGCCAACCGTAATAAATACCTATATGCAGAGATTTCTTTTTGTTTTCTTCACTCATTCTGGGTTGGCAAAGGAAACTACGCCCATGCAGCCAAGTCATTGATTGCAATGAAAATGTTAATGAGATAAAATGAAATGAAACCTAACCTAACTCATTGAATCAAATCATTAAATCTGATATTGAAACAAATTAGTAGCTTCTTTTTAGAAATATTTGCATGAATCATAAAAACTTCTAAAACTTCGTGGTTGGTTTTTAATAGACATTATTTTGACAGTTGGGAAAGAGAACGCATGAGTTCGGAAAAGGTAAAGAAAAAGCACGAGCAACTGTATTAAAATAGTATATTTCATTACAAGTGCGGAAAGACTGTCATTGCAAGGAGCTCCGACAAATGTCTACCCGAGCCGAGGCGCAGCCGAAGGTGAGGGTTGACAGACGGAACTCCTTCCAATGACGGTTCCGCACGTGTACTGAACGACTATTTTTAATACAGTTGCGAAAAAATGAAACAATTTAAAAAAATAATAAAAACTCGCAAAGAACATTTTTGAAAAATGGCGCCAACCGTAAATGAATACCTATATGCAGAGATTTTTTGTTTTCTTCACCCATTCTGGGTAGGCAAAGGGAACTATGCCCATACAGCCAAGTCTTCAGTAGATTTTTTTATTGATATGAAATGAAAATTTTAATGAGATGAAATGAAATGAAACCTAACCTAACTCATTGAATCAAAACATTAAATCTGATATTGAAACAAATTAAGTAGTAGATTCTTTTTAGAAATATTTGCATGAATCATAAAAACTTCTAAAACTTCGTGGTTGGTTTTATTCTTTTTAATATTTTTAATATACATTATTTTGACAGTTGGGAAAGAGAACGCACGAGTGCGGAAAAGGTAAAGAAAAAGCACGATAGCCCACTTCCCGCACGCTAAACGTCCCTGCAATACGTCACTTTTTGAGCAACTGTATTAAAAAAATATTTTCAGGTATGATTAACCGTTTCTTGACAAACTTTTCTTCATACAGTAGTTTCTACAGAATCGTGAATTTCATAATCTGGTTTACTTTTAAAATAAATATTGTTTCAGTGTCAATTTCAAAAACTGCCTAAGAGGCCGTAGGTATACGAAATTTTGCCGATTTCGCTGATTTACCTAATTTAAAACATGATAGTTAAAATACAATATTTTCATAACTTTTATTGCACAATATACATAACTGATCATTTCACAATAATAATCTAATACATTAGCCACTTTCTTAGCTTGCGTCAAGAATTATAATGCGAGATTTAGGTTACTTTAAAATATTTTTAATGCCAAAAGTATATTTTTTTCAGGAAACGGATTGATTATGAACTGAAGTGTATTAATGTCGAATAAATTTTATGAAAGATTATTCCAATTTTCCGAAATCAAATGCAATTACTGGTCCATTTTCTCGCAAAATTGACTAAGTTCAATGTTATTTTTTATAATATTTTTTTCGTATGAGAGTGGCAAAAAGTGACTCATTTACTATATATGCGATGTTCACAGCAACAAAAAGGATTTTTTACGATCCGCTTAGGTTTTAAAATGATCCGGAAACATGTAATATTATATACGCATTACAGTAAAATTCACAAAACTTTCACCGTCTTCAGGTTATTAAGCAAAACAACTTAATAAAAATGAAAAAATGGCCAATTTTATAGTTTATTATTGAAATGATCAATCATATTGGCAAAATTTCCTATACGGCCTCTTAAAAAACAATGATGTGTCGAGGTGCTATGGATAAACACAAGGAAAATTCTTTATCTAGATGACGACGATGTGGTAATCACTGCGCTATACAAGTCACCGGCCATCCGTATAATGCAGTTCTGTTTAGCAATTCAACACATGCATTCGAGTAAAACTATTTCAATTAACAAAGGAATAAAATTTATAGTATGTATTAAAGTTTGTACCTACATATTACCTCATAACTTTCCATCTCTACTCTTACGTAGTTAAGACATCTACCAATAAAGCATTCTATACATATACATACTACATACCCACGTCTTTCAAAACCTCATAATCTTATCCTCGCCTCAGGGCACCACGAACCTGCACGTCACCTCGCCATAAAACAGACCATAACGCCCTGAGCCAAACGAGTCCATACCGCAAAAAAGTTATTACGTCGAGGATCCGACCAGTTACGGCCATTCACAAAAACGGGCCGACATATTGAGAGGTCGGAATGTAATAAAGCCTAGGTAATAGCGAACGACCGTTTTTTATGCCCATTACTGTACCTTTGGAATGAACCGGGAGCTGGTATCCAAAGGACTTAAGTTGTAACGATCGTAGGTCTTATAAACTCTTATAGCGAAACAATAAGAATTATAATACTATCGATAAAAGATGAGGCAGTTGCAATATTTTCAAATGAAAATATCGGATTGAAGATAAGACAAAGACAGGTCTACTATAGTTATATTTGAACATGTTGCAGATTAAGTTTCTATAATTTAGCAAAATGTTTAAAGCATTTTTCAATGACAAAAAATAATTAAAAATTTAAATCATCAGTGCCTATTATGTTCATCTACTGACTGAAATTCAATCGAACAAAAATGCATAAAGCAGATCTAAAGAATTCTCTATTTTTAATAATTTCACATCATACGCTACAAAAATTATAAAAATACTTTCTTGATTCGAAAAATACAAGAAAATTTAAGTGTACATAAGAACGTTCAAATTGGTACAGAAGTGTTGTCTATTAGCCTATTTATAAAATGTCCAACAACTAATAATCCATTGATACTACGAGAAAAGTATAAAAATCAAACACGTCCCAAATTCCTTGCTACTAAATGACTGAATCAATATTTTACGACAATACGAATCTGAATGAAAACGTCCCATATCTCATACCACTTACGATATCAAAAGAAGAATCCGAAGACAACTAATTATGCTCGCAGATCCAAACATTTCGGTTACAAGGTTAACAGCCGAATTTACTATCAGCTGCTTCCGTCATATTATTTTCTAAGACATAGATCGCCCTCGTAATATATAAATTATCGTATCCGGTGCTTTGATGCGATGAACAAATGAAATCTAGTTTTAAGATATTATTTATGCGGTCATCTCTAGTCTAATTTGTTGGTGCCACTGCCAATTCAGAAGTTTGGTGAAAGTGACCAGCTGTGTTTACAGGGTCATATGTTAAAACATTAATGAAAATGAAATAAGCCTTTATTTCTAATACGAGTATGTTTACACACATAAGTTGGCTGCTTCCCATTTTCCGTTCCACTTCTAGGAACGGCTTCAGGTTTCTCCTAATAATTATCGGGGAGGCCTGGAGCTCCACCATTAGTCCACCATGGCATACCAATGCGGATAGGTGGTCTCAGGTGAAAAGTCAATATATGAAAAGTAAATAAGAAATAATTCTCAATTGCGTTGGTCTCATCTATTCCTTCCATACTCTTAGGTTTTTTCATCGCTTCTGGTCTGGATGGAAGAAAAATATCTTTCCTTTTTTCGGGACATTTTTATCGCTAAATGAATTGGCGAAAATCATGATTAAAGGAACTAAGTGATAGGTCAGTATTTAAAAAAAAGTATTTTTCCTATTTAACTTTAAACATGCATGTAGACTGGTCCAGTCCGGTATGTCCATTTATTAAAAGTTATTTTTAAAAATAATAGCTGAAAATCATCTTTTATATATTATATAAAAATGAATGTTTGTCTTTGCCTATATAATCTATATTGCTTATTGTATTGCCTATATAGAATCGTAAACTATGCAGTTGATCATGTCATGATTTTCAGCAAAATGTTTTGCATGAGCTTACAAAGATTTCTGAGTTGGTGTCTGCCTGTCTGTCCGATCCAGCTAATCTCTGAAACGGCTGGTCCAATTTTGACGGGACTTTCACTGGCAAGTAGCTGATGTAATAAGAAGTAACTTAGGCTACTTTTATAAAATTCACGCGGATGAAGTCGTGGGAGTTAATTTAAATGATAATAATTGCAACGTTTTAAAAAAATATTAACTTAAAATAAAAGGTTAAAATTTGCATCTGCATAAAGCTTAAACTGTATTGGTACCTTTAAAATACATAATACCGGACCACGGCCGGCGAGATTACTTTAATAATCTCAAACAAAAAGTGTTAGCAAATCTTTTGATCATAGACACGTCGGACCTACGTCACGCACTGAAAGGGTATATTGAATATTCGGGCTCAATTAACGAAGCACCCTGTATGGTTAATAAAGAGCCGCGCTTAGGGCTTTCATTACACCCTGTATAATGGCGCGTACAAATATTTTTAATCCTCGTGCCCATACATCTTCTGTAGTTCATTTTGCTGGCCGGTGCTTTTAATATAGCATTACTGCCAATCTATTTTCAACCCTAGGCCAATAAGCCAGAGTCTCTTTTTCTGTGGAGATTTTGTGCACAAAAATGAGCATGCGAGTAAATTCGAAATTGAACTATATTTTGTAGTTAATAAGACTGATATTAGATTGGAGTGGAAAGATATATCACTCGGAGGTGGATGATGAAGCTTCTTTTTTTGAATGCATATTGCTTTTGCGTACGTATCCAGTGTTTATGGGCAGGTACTGCCTTGTTTTTGTTGGTAAAAGTCTAATTTGGGCCCAATACGGTTGTGGCTGGTGATTATTTGCTTCCTTTCCAGTAGATATTTTTTGACTGCCTGTATTCGTGTCGTTGAGTTTATTAATAGCATTTATGACACTTTTTGTTTTTTGTCGTTTTATTAATTTCATTTCATATTTCCTTAATAACCATCGATATAATAATAACTATTAAATCTTTGATTCGAAATATTAGATATGTTGCAAAGATAGGAACTGATTTTAGATCGTAAATAGGTATTAATTTATTGGCTATTCTTAAGCTGATATTTCAATCTAATTTGGATAGCAAAGAGCTTATCAAATACAAAGTATCTACATGTGAATCATTAAAACATAAATGGATACAAAAATCTTTTATACAATAGCTCCAACAATAGCAAATCTGCTATACACGACGATCGCAAATTTTAATCTCGTTCCGGAGTTATTCAATTCAAAATCATTCGAACGCACTTCAAAGTTCAAACTCACGTTCATTTGTCACAGTTTTCTTAAAATCTATCGTCCTAAAGAGCATAAGGAACATTATTATGTAATGAAAAAGCAATCATAATGTGTGCATGATAAAGTTCAAAATTAAATGTTTATAGCAATTAAATTAAGTCCCTTTATCGTTGAAGCTAGAAAGCGCATTGCACGCTCCCCGCCACGTGGCAAACGATAGTCGCAATTAGTTTCATTCAACGCCCGTCTTTCGGTACGGAAGGACGCGTGTGTCATGTGCTCTTGCCGCTCGAATGGAAATGAATTGGATGTATTAATTGTAACAATCGCCACTATCTGATTGTGTGAATATTTTGGCAATAGGATTTGGGGAAGTTAGAAAAACAAAAGAATATTGCTAAAGGAAACGTTTATTTTACAAATTGTCTTAAGCAAAAAATCATAACTGACGCAATTTCACTTAAAAGTATCTACGTTTTAGCCGTTTCGGTTTTTAGGCACTAGTTTCTCAGAATTTCATCAGTAAACATTACAAGCACTTTTATAGCACACATTTCGGCAACACAAATAATAATTCGAGTATTCTGTCAATCACTTTTGATTTATTCCTGTATTGTATTCCTGACATACATTCATCACTCGTAATCAAAACGCACCTAACAAAACACACGTTCAAAGTGGCTGGCCGCCAACCTCATTTATCATTACATGAATGCCATTCTGGCCATTATGTTGAGTGTTACAATGACTATAATGGGATCCACTATCAGATATTGGCAGGCACATATGGCGTGGACGATTCATGGACAGCTAAACTATATCGAAGACATAAAACCTTATGGAAGACTAGGCAATGCGGCCACAACTTGCGATCGCGGCTCTCGCTGTAATGAGGTTAAGTACCTATCTGTAATAAATATTGTCTTTAAAAAAATATTGAATGTGCTAAAATGTCAATATTGACTAAGATCAGAAAGCGTGGCCATTTAGTAAAACAATGAGATACTCCAGACAGTACCACCAATTTCATGATTACTGTTACTTTGAACATGCCTCTAGACTTAATTAAGTTCGAACATTATTTAACCCATTGATATTCATTAAACATTCATCTCTAATAATAATTGTAATCAATATCTTTTAGGCAATCTTTTGCATATTGTTTAATAATATCCATAGTTCGACCTAGAAATTACTGCCGCTGCACCCTGTATTTAGGTGGAAAGGTAACTTTGCCGACCATATTTACTTGAGTCAGCTAGGCCTCCGGAGTAACGGCGTAAAAGAATTTGACCTAAGATAAGAGCCTCGAGCTTGGTTCAGTACAGATGTCCATTGGTTACAGTGACTTCTTAACTATGGCGATTGGTCCTCATGTCTCTAAACTAGCAGAAGTAATTTTAATATTTTTAACAAAATGATCAATAGTATGAGAATAATAGCGAGCAAATTTCTAAGATATAGTTGGCGTCTTGGCATTTTGCAGAAGAATCAACATCACATCTCGTAGAAGACATTACGTCTTCAGAAGTCGTTACCGTCGCAAAAGTAGCACCGTAATCGCACGCGCTCATAAGCTTTTCTTGAAATTCTGCCATTAGTAAAATGTTACAAACAGATCTATAGGAAGGTAATGATGCGAGGTAGTATACAAATGTGGGTAAGTTATTACCCTACGCGCTATTAGGGTGAGCAGAGCTACAATAAATATTCATTGTCCTAATGCCTGTGAAACTGGGATAAAATAATGTAATGGCACTGATTTTCTATGTAATAAAAAGGTATATTATTTTTATGGGACAGATATATACTGAGATGCGATACTAATTATTTTCATTGAACTTTCAAGGTTCATATATAAATAAACAAGTCTCACAATAAGATTATGTTGTGGTTCAACAAGGACAATAAGAACAGAAAAAGACCTCTAAAATTATAATTCAGATAATCCCTCCCCCCGCTGGAGCCATTGCCTTACTACTAGTTCTCAGTTAGTTTTTATAAACATCAAAGATAAAATCTTAAGGCTACCAACTATAAAAGTCAGTTTCCCTTTAGCTACTTCCATTCCAGAAGTAGGTAATTCAGAGTAACGAGAGGTAAAATACGAAAGCCGTTCGGGTTTTATTAATGTTCAACACGTACCGTCACCATAAGCAAAAGTGACGATTCAGTAGGCACTAAGTGAATTCGTATGTCGACGCCACCTCCAATTTAGTGACGGGAACCAATCATCATTACTGAGGGTCAGCGCGATCAAAATGGACCAAACGACCGTAGCGTGGACGCACCTTTATAAGAAAGGGACAATCATAGAAAAATAGAAAAGAAAGAAAAGGACGGAGTACAGAGCAGGGCAGCGATCGTAAACAATTCGGCAAATGAAAGATTATGTTTATCGAATTAAGGTGTGCTTTTGCGGCCAAATAAAATTTCGTCTTTATGGATACACCGTTACTTCTGATTGTGATATGGGTTTATGAAAGCTGTGTTTCAGTGCGTAGTGTGTTTACGTTGGGTCACACTCTCACACTTTATTATTTCTGGGACTGGGTTGTCATGAAATGCTACGAAAATTTTTCGGTCTTTTTATTCAATATAATTTATGGCTTTCTGCGGTTTTTTTGTCATGATGACTATAATAATGACATTGCAAGGTTTGTGTTTTAATGTATGTATTTATGTCAAATTTAAGTAGAAATATACCTAATATTATAGATGTGATATAAACAAATGTGCTGTAGGTCACAGCAGTGAATTATTTGCAGCACCACCCATAAAGTAACTGAAAAGTGAGTCCTAATTGAATAAAACCTTGACTTGCTACTTTGCTTGGTATCATGTTCTATTTGACTTTTTATGTTATTTCACAACTTTGTGGTTATTACATTAACATACAACAAAATAATAAAAAAATAGAAAAAGAAGAAAAATTTAACATATTATTATTTAATAATTAAACCTACGGCGGGTTAAATTTTGAGTAATTAAAACCTATAGGTAAGCACTGAATTTTATGATAAATTGAACTATACTTTCGGGAACAATTCAGAATTGAATAAATATCCCTGGAACGCGCAGGTGGCTCTTGAGATCGTCTTAAAACTAATTTAATCTGCCGCACAAACTATTCCGTTCTTAATCTTTTCCTAGATTATCTTACTTGAATAAAACGATACAATTACAAAATTCAACTTATTTTTTAAACACAGGATCTCCATTGTGTCTGGAGTTTTCATTTTACAAATTTAATTCGTTCTTCACGGGCAAAGTGACCTTTTACCACGTGAGACTGGCCCCTGCAAATTGAAAGGCAATATACGCAAACCCGATATAAAGAAAATTGGACTATAACATATCGGTATAAAGTCTAAAATGGACTGCGGCTGTCTAACCGTCTTATTCCAGGATGATTTACGTGAGAAGACAATGCAATCTATTCTTAGGATAGAAGGATGTACGAAAGTGAATCTTGCTCAGTTTCAATAGAGTTGATATTCGAGTGGAGTGCATCAATTTGAACTGAAGAATCCTTCGCATTTTACTGAAAAATGTGTAGAAGTAAGGCAGGGAAAGCCACGGGATCCGTTATAAAGACATATTATTCTTTTGAGGCGAAGTGCGAGATATAGGCGAAGCGAAGAGAAGTAGTAATCCGAAGAAGGTACTATCCGATTGTCATTGTTCGTTTCTGTAATGAAAAGTATATTTTTTCTCCTTTCAGCTTTGTATCGTTGTATCTCGAGATTGCTTTCTTTACGCTTGTTGTAAGTTTTTGAAGTGAACTGTTTTGGTTGTTTTTTAAAGGTACTTTAGTTTCTTAGCCATTGCTGCAATCGTTATAGTAAAAGTTATGTATGTTGGTTAAACACAATATTATGATTATTGATTACATTTTAATTGGACTCAAATATATGTAGTGCATATAGATTTGGTTTAATATGTGGTAGAACTTTTAAGGCTCGACAGAGAAGGTACCACGGCCATTTCTGCTATGAAGCAATACTAAATATTATCTGCCTCCAGAGTAGTAGAACAACTCAAGAGACTATATTTGCATACTCGTCTGCTATCTATTTGTATTTAAAACTCTATTAGAAAATATTTGCTTGGGTTAGATAAATAAATTGATATGACCTATCTAAACATAGTTTGCCGGCTTTTTTATTTCCTTACATATTTTATTCTTTGACAAACAACGATTTTCTTAGATTAACTTAAAATCATTTATCGTACGATTACATAGAAGTATCAATCCGTTGAGTCAGCTAGATCCCAACAAAGTAGAGCGATGTTGTTTCAGGAAAGTGGCAAAGCTTGCGTTTCAAGGATAAAAGCATTCAGCTAGTTTCAATATAACGGAATCCAGCACTACGTCATCGCTGCGTTTATCCGAGCGTTCCAGCGATGAAAAATTCAAACTCCACCCATTTCCCGAGTAACAGAGAAAAAGCCTCGCCAGTTCCTAAAAGTGTCGAAAGCATTTTGGCGTACAGTCCGAACAAATTCAAAACAAGCATAAATCAGAGAGCACAAATAAAAAACTAAGGTAAGCGCTCCTGTTGTGGGCCGGCCCGTCGGCAGGATCCGGCCCTCTCGTCCGGCCAGCGGAAGCGAGTCTATTGGCGTAAAAAAGCTACGAGTCAACTGGCCAGTTTGTCGGTTTATTTACAACCATCGATAACTTTTTTATTTGTACGCACATAGTTGTGCATGTTTTATTAATTTTTGCCGTTGCATTTAATTTAAGTGAGTTTCGGGTTCCGTTGCATTTTTTTTTATGAAATATTTATTTTTATATGTAAGCGCACGAATTCATCACGAGTTCTAAATAAAATGAGTAGCTAGTGTCGCACAAAACAGATATCACGATTTCTCATCCCTTCATCCAGCCTTTAAAAGCAATGGCCGTATGCAATTGCACTGCTACTCAGAAGCGTGATGATCGCCTCATATAAGTCTGACCGGCTACTTCATCTTTTCACTAAAAAAAATTAGAATTGATTGACGGCAGAAGTGTGTGTAGCGTCTTTTAAAGTGCTTTCACTGATTAGGTGAAAAGCCCTGTACTTATTTTTATGAAAATGTTGTCCTTCTTCAACATTGATCCTGTCAGCAAAACGACCAGTTTATGCTTGCATATTTTGAGGCCTATATCTTGGACCTTGGTGGTTTGGAATGATTTTACAACAACTTGTGACAATTCTAATCTTATCAATTAATTGAACACTTTTGATGATTGCTTCAGCAATCCTTGAAGTCCTGAAAGATCAAGTGGCATTAACTCATACGTGTAGACCGTGTTCATTTTATCTATATTATATAACTTTTTTGACTGGGAACATAAAACTTTACCTTCTATGCTTAAATGTTTGTCTCATTACCTCAAGTATATAACACAAACACAGCATCCATTCCGCCCTGCACTACAGATACCCCACCTCTTGGACAAATCCCTCGGTAACCGACGGCCACGCGACGCCATTCGTCGTGCACGTGTGGTGTAAATTAAAAACCTTTTCTGCGACGGTGCTATTAATTGCCAGATATAGGCGCCCTCACCCTATGCCGTGAGAAAGGAACAATTAATGTTATATGATGAATAGTCTTGTTTTTAATAGATCGTTGTCGTTGTAAAGGTAAGATGTTAAAGATAGCGTGTTTTGTAAACTTATGTTTACAACTTACAACTTACTTGCGAACTGGTGTTTGGATCCGTTTTATCGGTTCCCGAAGAATAAAAACCATCCTATGTCCTTTCCTAAGGTCCACTGTATCTATGTTCCAAAGTTCATTGAAATTAGTTCAGTAGCTTAAGCGGGAAAGTGTAACAGACAGACAGAGAGAGTTATTTTCGAACTTATAATATTACTATAATATAATTTTTTAAGATAAGATTTGATCCTATCTAGCGCTAAACAGCGAGGCTCAGCTAGTTAAAACCAAGTAGGTATGTGTCTTTGAAGGTTTGATTACGATCATGATTATCACCATGTATAATATTTTTAATGTAACTACATATAGGTACTTTTTTGAAAACGGAAACCTCAAAGATTTAAAGAAACTTGCAAGAAATCAAAGTTGCAGACGATCATATAAGTAGGCTACGTAGTGCTAAGTGGTCACTGCTTTGGTCATCTACACAGAACATTTAAACTATGAACGTAGAAAAAACAAGTGTTTTTTGTACGTCCCTGCTTTAAACAATATTTGTGTCTAGTCTTACGTTGTATGTATTTGGACTGCTATTCCTAATAATGCTGATGGTCGCCTCATTAAGACAGACGAGCACCCGCAACTTTCAATCGAATCAGAAAAGAATTACATATAAAATCTATACTAATATATAAATATTATATTAAAATAATCTTTTTGTGTCCAGTTTTTGGGAAAGGCTAAAGGCTATATTATAACATCATGTTATGACTAATATCAAAGTCGACGCGGACGAAGTCGAGGGCGGCCACCGGTTACAGATAAAATTGTAATACACCTGAAATTTTCCTAATGGACCGCAAATTAATAACAATCATACTTACACTGGCACACAAAATCTCAGTATCCTAACGCATCATATATTTGAATAAGGATAAAGGACTAAAACCAAACAATGTGCCCAAAAGGAGGGTGGACACGCGCAATCGCCCTTGCGCGAACACAATCGAGGAATTATATACGCTTTTATTAATAATACGGCTTTCTCATGGCCACCGGGATGTGAAAAGTCAGTGTGGTTTAAATTTGATTTTGTTTCGTTATTTTGAAGTTGAAGTTACGTTTGAAGGTAACTTACTCTTATTTAGTTTTAGTCATAAAATGTGATAAGTATGTCATCCATCTTAAACAAACTTATCTCTTTTGATCTTAAATAAAAATCCTTTATTTGATCAGATCTATACATATAAAAGAGGATGTTTGTATATATGACATCGCAAAACTCAGAAACCATTCGACCGATTATTATGAAAATTGGTATGTATATGTATTTTTTCACGGAGAAGGTTTATATGCTATCCATTATTATTATTATTTAATATTTAAACGCGGTACGGAGTTCGCGGGTCAGCTAGTATAAATTAAAATAATTTGCACTCTAGTTAACAAACTACCAATTTGTATCTTAATACTGTGTATAAACCGACAGGCTAAACATATAATAAGTACTAATCCGTGGCTAACAAAGAAAATTTCAAAATTTACTCATAAAATTTTCTTTTAATGTAGTGCCGATGGAAAACAAATTTAAATTGCTAATAGATGTCACACAAAAGGCCAAGGACGCAGCCCAAAAAAATAGCTAGACCAAGTGTTACCCCACTTAGAAATACCAATGAATAACCGATAATAAATAAATAAATGGAAAGTGACCATACATACGTGTTACGACTAAGGCCCAAGCATTAGCACTGAAGGATCAATTTAAAAGAGAGGTACAGGATATATTAAAATCTAATCGCGAAATCGGAAAGTAGTTCAAAACTAATTCTACCGAAATTTCAGTTATCACGTACATCTGGCCCGTTGATACATGTGTCCAAGAATCGTACGATTGACGTCGCTATCTCCGAGAGGGATCTTTTCATTAAGGCTATCTCTGCATCGTGGAGCCACGTGGGCCGATATTATTCGATATCGCGAGGGCCGAGGATTGGACTTGCAGTTGAAGAGGTCTTGGTAAATTAAAACATCTGGCGTAAAAATAAGTTTAATTCGAAGTTGTGTAGTTAAAGTCACTATTATAAAATAATGTAGTTTAAAAAACTAAAAAACACGCTTTTGTGAAAATACGAACTAAAAAGTGAAAAAATAAGAAGAAAATGTATTTTACTGTAAAAAAAGCGTGGGGTGGTTTTCAAGATACCATTGACACCATGCACCCCACGCTTTTTTTGCAGTAAAATACATTTTCTTCTTATTTTTTTACTTTTTAGTTCGTATTTTCACAAAAGCGTGTTTTTTAGTTTTTTAAACTACATTATTTATTTTTAATTTTTTAGTTGGATTTTTATTCTCATATTATTGCATTGTCATCGGCCCTTGACCCCTGTGCAAATTTTCAAGTCAATCAGACGCTTAGACGTGTTAAAAATATAAAACTTTATATTTGTTTCATTAAGTACCTTAGGCCACGAACTTATCAGCCGCCACTCGTATATTTTTTTTATCCTGATGATCCCAGTTAGGACTTTAATATAAAGTTATGAGATTATTGTATTGTCATCGGCCCTTGACCCCTGTGAAAATTTTCAAGTTAATCAGACTCCTAAAAGTAAGTGAAAAAGAAAGTTAAAAGATTCCGTTACATACATACATACTTACATACATACAGGTCAAGTTAATAAAAACGTGTTAATTATAAAGGAATGGATTATAAATTCGATATGTATTAGAAAGAGATTACAGAAATTGGAAGAATATCAAACCCAGATACATAACTAATAAAATAGTTGATCATTAAGTTGAAGATAATCGAAGAAATAATAATAATATTATTATAAACATAAGTACATAAAGTAGTATAAATATAAGTACATTGCCTGCAACATGGACAGCTGGAGAGGTAGATACGTAAAAACTATAAAACTTCTGCAGTAGAAGTTTCGAATGAAACTTATAAATAGATTAATACTCAGCTAAAATATATCTTAGATTATCTCCATCAATCGAAACTAGAGTATCGTGAACAAGCTTCTCCAAATATAGGAAAAGGCACTTGCCCAGAAGTGGGACGTAAAAAAATTGCAGCCTGCTAGAATTTTAAGACAAAATCCATTATCACAAGCAAAATTAGACACGTAAATAGGTGTAAACAAAATTACCCACTCTCACAAGAGCCGCGGCAGCTTTGCGGGTAAAAGTTAGCAAAAAAAAAACTCTACACTACACAATACAATCAAAACAGTGACATTCAGTAAGGCAGATGTCCCACCGCCGACGATGAACGAGAAGCGAGTAGAGCTAGAAACTAGAAATGAGTTGGCGAGCAACGGGAAGTGAATGTTTAGTTTCGATAGTTTTGTCACTGGGCTCTCAGCGCGATTTGAAAGTAAGTGATTAGTCGCTTACTTTCAAGTCTGCACTGCAAGTAGAGGTATGGCCACTAATTTGTCTCTCAGCGTTAGTTCTTACCGCCAAGCGAGCATCTCTCAGCGAGTATTATCCTTGTTAACTCTTATCGCTCAGCGACAAACTAGTAGACAGGGTCCTCGCCGGCGGTATGAACAGTCAGCGATTCACTAATATTATAATATGCATATTGCTTCCCTTTTGTTTACTCGAAATGTCTATCTATAGTATTATTCTTAAGCGAGAAAATAGCCGATAGTTAGTAGTTTTCTCGCCAGAGCGGCAGCGGCGAGACAACTGCCTTACTTGCGCACCTCAGCATACGTTCAAACAGGGGTTACATGCGTCCGTGCGTGTGAACCCATCAAGCGGCAATGCATTGTCCCAAAGTGACGAGGGATGGTCAGACTTATCCGCCATGCGCCATTTTGAAGATTAAAAACTGTTATTTTTTGCGCGCCAAAAGGGGAATTGAGGTGCATTAATTGAATCTCGTAAGCGTGCTTTGATTTCGAATTAAGGATTAGTATGTCCCTGTATGGCGTCTAACATGTTTGTTTTGGGTTCGTGCCTGGGATGGCAATTTTTTCACATATTTATATGTATGGCTATGTCGTCATGCTAACCTATTACTAAACGTAGTAAGTTTCTGTCGGATATCGTCGTTTTTGGAAAAGAAAATTTAGTCTGTTTTCAGTTTATGTATTTCGGTGGAAATGTGCAGTTGCCGGCCACACTTACATAAGGCGACTACTAGCCTCCAGAGTAGCAGCGCAACTGCATACGACCTCAGACAAGACTTACCTATGCTTGCTTGAGGTTGTATGTAGATGTCCATGGGCTGCAGCGACCACTTAACACCACGTGGCCTGCATGCTCGTCTGCTACTCCATTTAAAAAAAAAGTCAAACGAACAAAAGACTAAACTAAAAATTCCATTGAGTAAAGAAACGATAACCTAGTAAGTATGTAAGCTTACCTATGTACCTCTGCAACCCATAAAGTATTGTAATTACTCGTGAAAAAAATCACAACCGTTAACCGTCATCCCCCACCTTGGTCCATAATTAACATAAAAATAATATATGACATGAAATATCGACGTCGCACTAACAATAAGTGCAATTTTCCATGCAATAAATATTGTAATAATAATATTTAATACGGGGGAGAGTGACAATGGCAGAGATTCGACGCGTGTCCCCCTGTGTGCACCTTGCTATAGCCCCTGCTTCGTATAACGGTGCTTTGGTAAATGAATGAATAGTGGGACTCTTTTACTTATCGACCCAATCTGTTCCAGTTCACATTTCTTAAATTCACAGTTCCTATAATCTTCAAACTACAGGAGTTCACTACTGGACGTAGGCCTCTAACATTCGTCACTCCGTCCGTCCGGTCGATCATCATCGACCATTATATCATCAGGTTCATTATTAAGCTGAAGAATGTCTTTTTTTGAAAGCGCTAATCTCAGGAACTACTGGTTCGTGTGAAAATTTTGTCGTGTTGGATAGTCCATTTAAGGAAGATTTTTGGTTATAAAACTACGCGTTACGACTGATTTACAAGTTTCTAGGTTTCTATCTATTTAGACGACGTTGCGGGTACCAGGTAGTAGAAAATATAATTGTATACGGACAAATTCTTGGAGCATCGAAGGTATTGACTCCCGTCAAAAAAAGGGTGCTCTAAGGACAAATTTCCATCATAAAGATTTTTTATTGATTCATATTAGTAATATCTTGTGCACCTTTATCATCAATTTTACTTTTACCTTTTTTATACTCCGGGAATCAAAAAGCTCTTAATTCAATGTAAGGGCACCCATTTCCAAACCTAAGGGTGCTAATATTTACCATGAAATGACATTTTGACTGAGTAGTAATTATAATGTCGATTCGTTAAAATATAGTGAGAATTGAAAACCATCTAACAATTAAAAAATACTAGTGACAGTGACTTTTATTTGCACAAATATTGGTTTTTACAGTTGTAAATGTAAATTAGTTGTTGATATACATTAAGTTAGCTATATAATCTTCAATAAATGTATTTCTAGGTATTCCACAAAGTATGGATTACGTAGTCGTGATTAATGTGGTCAATAACGATAGTAACAATAAAGTTGAACATTAAAAAATGCATAAAATACTTATGAATTAAAATAAATTTAATAATAGAGTTGGAAAAAAATACTCAGAAAACTGATGAGTAAACAGAATTACAGTGCACAAAAAAGCTACTGTCAATATTGCGAAAATTCCAAAAGACATTGAACGAATTGTTATGGCATTTGTTGTATTTTTCCTGTTTTGACAAGTAAACTAAAATATTATATTGTAATTATAACGGTATCTTTTGTTCTGAAGGATCAATTGACATAATAATATGTTATACAAACAACACTGATGAAGTTAAATGCCATTATTCCCCAAAAAATAATGACTACGTACATAACTACCTCTACCAAAACCCAGAATCAAAGCTACCTCACACTTAAATACAGACAACCCCAGCAACAAGAAACACCCTACAAAATATACCCTTCGTATATTAAATTAACATAAACACGAGCGAGCCGCGTCGCGGATCAAATCGGCAAGACAAATCTATCACTTGGAAATCGTTAATTCTATATTTCTGAGCCCTTTCACTCGAGGGAGGTATGAATGCTTCGCTAAATGTGTTTGGAGGATGACATTGAAACGTACGAATAGGACATTGTGTAGAAAGTAAATTATGGATTCGAAACTTCATTAGTAAAGTATGAAGACTATTTAAAATAATAATTATGAAGTCTATAGACTATATAGATAATAATAATGATCAAAAACTCTTCCAACTTAATGCAAAAAAAATTGTTAAATATCAATAAATATAAAAAGAGCTAAAGCTATACGAAAACGATTAATTAAGTATAGCTCCCATTATTGATGATAGAGAACTCTAAAAGGTAAATGATGACCAGCAATTTAGGGGGGCTTGATGCTAGTTTGGCGGTGGCTTGATTTTTATTTTGGGGAGGGCTTCTTGCTTTCTAAGTATGGCTTCTGCCCGTTTTCACTTAAGTCAAAAAAGGGAACACCTTACTAAGTACCTCCTAATTTAGAGCAATGCTTAGCATAAAGTTCCGTTTTACCAATCGATGTATCGTATTATACATTGGTTGGTTCTATCTTATGAGTAGCCTAGTTTTTTGACAGTTGTCCATGGTTTTGTTAGTCAATCTATTATAAATTTGAGCAACTGTCACATGTATCAGTTTAGAGGAACCTAAGCACTACGCCATCCCAAATCAGTGCCGTAACTTTAGGTTATTTATTTATTTATTATTCATTGATTAGAACGGATTGAACCAGTTACACTAATCAGTACATTCAATTAGGTTATGACTAACGTTAGTCGTGATTTAAGGGTTTGTGAAACGTGTTTTCCCTCTGGGCAACTTCTTACTATTTAGGCATCTAATTTAGGCGTATCCTATGGTTAGTGAAAATAGGTGTTAGGGCCATCTGTTTACGGTATTTAGTTAAGGCATTTTGAATTACTTTGTGCATAGTGTCCAAGACCCTGGTTAACATGCCACCTCAAAGAGACATACTTTGTCGTTTATTTTTAACAAAAACTAAATATATATTTTGAAATTAAATAATAATAATTCTGGTATATTTCTTGCTGAAGATATAAATTCCTAAAATATAATTTTGAATTCTATTCATAAAGAATAGCCGTCTATGTCGAAAATGAATTGTTTCATATATGTATATATTTTTAGGTTAATTGCAAAAACACTTTAGTGTCTAAAGTTAGGAAAGACACCATTCTTTTCACGATTTCACGATTGAGCCTCGTACGAATATTTCTTACTCCCTTTGGGAATCAAATCAGATCTATCGTTTGGAAGTCGTCATTCATACCTTTATGTTTCCGACCCTTCAACAGAAGGGCGCTATGAGTACTCTGATAAATGTGTTAGAAGCTACATTGTAAGGTGAATGTAGGGAGTCTGTATTACCTTTGCGTCGCTCAATGCTTAGCAATCATATTATTTCTGTAAATGAAGCAACGAGTTCGCCATTAAGTCAATTTCAGTACAATGTTCTTTAAGGCAATTTTAAGATCCTCTGTTAAAGCTAAGTTCAACGGATTTTCCATTATTTTTTTATTTTGTAAGTGTGATGAATTATTTTTCAGTTTTTTTTTTCACTCAAAAACAAATGCCTTATTTTGAAATAAAATGGTTGCATATACAATTTATTTAATCTTGTGATATTTATCTTGCATGCGTTTTCTTTTTTAAGAGACAATTTTTTTTTGTTGGTTTAAATTACAAATATTTTTTTACTGTTATGTAGCGATTGATATAAAAATAAAAGGGTTAAACTGGGTATCCGTATCCGTATATCATTTTTAAATTTAACTACAAAAAAAGATAATTAAAAAAAAACTTTTTTATTCCTTTATCCATATTATTGCTTATTTCGCAAACTATTTCGCAATGAAAGATATTATTTTGCATATCATTACGAGCACTGCGATTACGGTCAACATTACTGGGACAAATTGCGTGCCGCGAGTCGCTCCACGCGTATTTACCTACGCCTAAACTACTCATTTGAATATCCTCAGGGATGTGGAGTATCATGTCGATAACTTCTTTTTAGATTTAGGTAGATACGGGTGCAATTTTTATTTCTGATTTTACTTAAGTTTTTAAATTCCTGGATATTATGATGTATGGATGATGGACGTATGTATGATTTAAGGTATATGTTCTTTTTTTCTTTCAGTAATGGCATCGCGAATTAGAATTATTAGAAGCGCGCATGGCCCGGCGGTTAGTGTAGAACGCAAATGATCTATGCAACTAAGCCAAACGGGTGCGGTCGGGTGTGAGATGGGTGACCGCTAGTGGCAAAAAAATCCGTCGGTCCCGGTTGTTGTCGATAGATAAAAGTCGTTAAACCTTGTCGGAGGCCCTATGGGCGGTTTGAAAACATCCGACAGCGGGTTGGCCACTAACCCGCATCTCCACCAACCCGCATTGGAGCAGCGTGGTGGAGTAAGCTCCAGGCCTCCCCAATAAGGGAGAGAGACCCGTGCTCACGCAACGGGACGCAAAAAGGGTTGCAGCCAGCCAGCCAATGGCATCGCATCTGTGCACATTGCCAATGTCAAATAAACATTTGTTTTGTATCCAGTTTTTGCCCGTTTTGTTGAAATCAGCGAAGTAATAAAAGTCCAAAAGTCAAGTCAGTCGTTAGTAAATCATTCAGTCAGATATCACAGAACGTGGAGTTCTGGAGGCAAGCTGAAGAAACATAGTATCGTAATGTATTTTTTTGGTATTTTATTTATTTGCATTAAGTAGCTGACAACCATGTAGTCCATCCAGGTGGTGTTAACTGGTCGCTACAGCCCATGGATAATCTACACACAACTTCAAGCAAGCTTAAATCTTGCCTGCGGTCGTGTGCAGTGGCGCTGCTGCTCCAATGGCAGATGGGCACCTCATGTAAGTCTGGCCTGCAACTGCACATTTTCACCGAAACACAACAGAATAGCTTCATGCAAAGTGGGCGCAAGGTTGGTACTTCCCGGGTGGAACCATTAAAGTTCTATCACCTATAAAAAGTCGTTGGTCAATAACCGAGACCAATAAAATTATTGTAATTTCTTTTTCCCACAAAATTTAACCCGGATCTCGCGATCGACTGCCCGGCATGGTAACCATTCTTGCATACGGGTCGTTAATAAGATCTCGTTGGTCGTGTTTAGCGCTAAATCTCGAAAATGTTTCCCCATCACTATCTATATCAGTGTGTATGGCAGCAGTGGTCGAGTTTGCATAAAATCCTCATTTGTCAAGCACTAATGCACGTCCGCGACAGAGCCCTGCGCACTGTGATGTGACGTCACAGGGTTACGGTACTTGTTCTTAATTTCTTGTAGAGTCGGTAAAAGGTGGAAGGGAAATTTTGTTTACATTTATTTTTCCTTCATTTTTGTTATTTTCCTGTCTTTTAACATTTGGACGGAACGACTATTTTTGTTATCTTTGCAATCATATTGATAATTGTCAATTTATCAATTCTGCTCTATTTTATATTTTTTAAATATAGTAAAATATATTTATGAAATTTACCTTATAACCTTAAACCTCAGAAACTTATGTTATAAGATGCGCGCTTGCCTGGCCTGGCGGTTAGCTAAAGAAGTGCGCATGGACCGGCGGTTAGCGTACAACGCAAACGATCTATGCAACTAAGCCAAACGGGTGCGGTCGGGTGTGAGATGGGTGACTGCTAGTGGCAAAAAAAATTTCATGCGCATTTCCGTGCTTCGGAGGGCAATTTAAGTCGTCGGTCCCGGTTTATATCGATAGATAACAGTTAAACCTTATCAGACCTTATGGGCGGTTTGAAAACATACAACAGCGGGTTGGCCACTACCCGCAACTCCATCAAGCCGCATTGGAGCACGGACAGACTCGTGCCCAGCAGTGGGACGCAAAACTGAACCTTTCCAACAAAACAATATAGGTATTAGCTTCACGCTTGAATTGGTTGCAGCAATGATACTTCGATTGAACCATGAAAATTCTACCAGCTATATAATATGTAGCGTTTTTTGAGGGATAGGATTAAGATACACATAACATTAAAATGTACTTTTTGAAGCTAGATATGGTAGGTACCTACACAATGAACGGCTACACCTTGGGTAGGCCTTTCACCATTTATACGATCGATGATCTCATCTATCTTAATCATCCACCCCTGCAGTGCAACAGACATCTGATCGAACTTTATTGATGAAATAAAAGTGCATATAAACTTTATGAAGTATAAACGGGGCATTTCTAAAAGTTTATGGGGCACGCTCTTAGGGGACGCGAGGAACCTAACCTTCTAATGTCATTAGAAGTCATTTGGGATGACGTCATTATCTTTACTTCAACGTACATTGCGGACAAAGAAATGTATATCTCTTTAAAAGTGAACCAAAGCATCAATGTACGTCAATGTGTAGAACAGATCTCGTAAATGTTGACTAGTAAGTGTAATGTTATGGTAACCATAAATTCAAGTTGGATTGGAGACGTATATTTTAATGTGCGTTTATTGAAGTGTTTACGGAGAGGTCTTTTCAAAGTTGTCGCTATACTCTGTACTTGTAACTGTTACGTCTTTATTTTAATGTCTAAGAGAAAGTTTGGAAACATTGAAATAAGCTCAATAGCTTATATTTTAAACAACATCAAAATCAATATTTTGATACCTATTACCTATAGTATTATTTGTAGTTTTATTTTCCTTCCAATATCTTTTCTTTCCTGTGCTCGGAAAAGGAAAGGTAGAGAGTAGATCAAAAAACATATGTATGTATATACTTGTAGTATAGGTCACCAAATATTTAAGGACTAGAGCCTTCAATCGAGAAGTCGCTATTTCGTCCGAAGGTACAGGTCTCTTTTAAAACAAAGATATACTCTTAAGTTTAGCGGTGTGTTTGCAGTTACAATTTTATTATATTATGTGTTTTAGGCAGCATCTGATAAATACGCGCATACACAACACATTTTCTTCGTTGTAAATGCATGCTACTTCTATACCAATACTAAATAATATAATGTCAGCTTGTGCAAAAATACACGAAGAAAACAGCCTATACCCCAATATATTATATCGCGCATTATTCCACCTCTCTTCATGGTCCCATAATAACACCTTTAAATCATTTCCACGGCACTAAAGCGGTACTCGCGATTCTTTATTATGTAACAAAACAACCACTTGCGTGTTTTACGAGTCTGTTTGTTCGTATGTTGAAACTGAATATGACCGCAGAGCTGTTTAGTGGCCAATCAAAAATTTTATTAATCGTTTCTGCGATGGCTCTGGGGGAAGCATCCGTTAGCATCCTAATAATATAAATGCGAAGTGTTATATGCGGAGTTTTATATGTCAGAACATGTAAATCTGATCTATAATTTTGGAGATTTAAAAGTTTTCGCATGCGTTGTTAGTAATTTATTGGATATAAATGAGACTTATGGATTTGAAAATTACTGAGGTAATATAGCATTACTTTATCATTTTCTGGCAACGACACTACCAGCCGCACTACCACTAGTGTCGTTGTCAAATAAACGACACTACCGCACCTATTTGAGATCAAGTTGTACAGTCAACACAAGTAAATCGCGCGACAATCTTTGATGATAATATAATATTTTATTTTACACATTCATCGAAGTATTTTCGTCATATTAATTTTTCAATTGCGTTCCGCTGCTTTTATATTTTAGTATGTTTGATTTCCATTTTTTCATTTTGATGAGCAGCGATGGCCGAGTGGTATGAATCCGCGGTCTTCGACGCGATCTATCCCGGGTTCTAATCCTCGGCGCGCACCTCTGACAAAGAAATTTGTAATGTGCGCATTTATCGCTGCTCCACGGTGATGGAAAAAATCGTGATATTTAATTGATTACGATGTTCTCCATCGCCGTGCATGCCTGAGAGGAAATCATAATTTCTCGAAAGCATGACGTCCACCAATCCGCACTTGGCCAGCGTGGTGGACTATGGCCTAAATCCCTCTCACTAGTGAGAGGAGACCTGTGCGCAGCAGTGGGACATAAAAAAAAGGTTGAAAAAAAATGTTTGATACTTCTAAGAATTGACTATGTCGATTTGAAAGAGCTCTTTAAAAAATTCGTTAATTGTATTATAACTTCCTTGGCCGAATGGTTACGTGGGCTGACTGCGGAAGTAGAGACCCGGGTACAAACTTCAATCAAAACCATATTGCGTTTATTTTTTATTCTTGTGATTTTTTTGAAGTGAAAACTTCTTTAGCGGCGTTGAGCACTTTTGTGGGATGGGTAAAAACTGTGAATCACGCGTCAGGTCACGTGTGCTGATCGAAAAACCGTAAGACGGTTGGAGAGTAGTGTTGTATTGTAACATCGAAATCGATTAATCGAACAATCGATTGTTTATTTTTTAATCGATTGTAAGGGTTTTGATTAATTAAAAAAACGATTTTTTATAAATCTATTTTCATAAAAAATTGAAAAGAATTAGAAAATGAAATATAAATTGTAATGTGTGTGTACGATAGCGCAATATTTAAATATTGTATTCTACGACATGAATAATAGTACTTTTATATTGATAATAAAAGCAATTCGTTCAAAATTATTCCCTAACTATTCCAATAAATCAAAAATGCACAACGTTAATAATCAAGTTTTCACTTCTGCTGGCACTCCCGGAGTGCAACCCGTAATTTTTTTATTGGTAGTTATTTCAAATGGCGTAATTAAGTAACACTAAGCAAATGAATGTTTCGTTTGAAATTAAACCAAGAATATACCTAAATTGTTTTTATCCGAGCAATGCTCGGTCGTCCAGGTACTAATGATAAAAACTACGATGAAATTCTAGGAATGTAAGTAGCTAGCATCAGCTTGATTAATAATATATAGAGAAGAACGGGTTCCGGAGAACATAAAATCTATTTCTGAATCTGCAAATTACTCGAATTTTTGTTGAAGTGATAAACGTTAACAACTTTTGATGTGGTTTCTTTCAACCTTAATGATTTAGTTTTGAGTTTCACTTTGTACTAAACTAAACGATCAAACTAAACGAGATTTTAGTAGAGACTATTTCAAATCTTATTGACGCGATTATTTTTTTGCTTTTTGGCAAATGACGTCGGACTGGATAACTTTTCAGCTATTAATTTTTAGACAAATGAAAATAAAGTTAAATATGTCAAAAAGTACCTTCTATTTCCTCATTCAAAATGTTTTTTATCTTATTATTTATAAATAGTCCAATTTTTGTAAATCTAGGTATCTTAAAATAGTTGCTACGTTCTTATAAATATACTCCTCTTAAATTAGTTTCTGCCTTGAAGCAATTCTGTTGTATTTCGGTGAAAAGGTACAGTTGCCGGCCACACTTACGTGAGGCGACCACCAGCCTCCGGAGTAGGCTTAGGCTTAGACAAGACTTACCTACGCTTGCTTGAGGTTGTATGTCCATAAATCCATGGTCTGCAGCGACCACTTAACACCACGTGGCCTCTTCAGTGGCTCGTCTACTACTGCATTGAAATAAAAAAAAAGTTATAATAACCTTCATGACTAGAAGATTTGATTAATCAAAATTTTGACTTGACTTTAAACACAAATCTCTACATTAAAAAAATCTAAGCACCGACACAAAGAAATTAATACATAGAACATAATAAAACTGCTAAATTCATCGTGCACACTTTTCCTTCGCTGGAATTGGAATCCAGTTTGGGTTCTGCATAGCAAATTGGAGCTACATACTCCAGTTCAAATTAATATAAATTCAATTTAGAGTTCGGTTTATTAGTGATCATAAAAGTTATTTTGAATCGCATTCAAGAAAAACAGGTAATCAGTGATAATGAACCTAAAAACTATTATACAGTCGGTGTCCGTTCGTAACGAAAGGTACCGTAATAATACTCCAAAATAGTTTTAAAAGTCATCATCTTGGCAAGAAAATTATTAAATTAAATGTAAAATCTTTTACTACTCTACATTACCAAGAGACAAAACAGAAATAATTGAATTGTGTTTCAATTCTATTAAATGGATGCATGTAACGTCCAGCCTCGTATTAATCAGTGTAGGGTAACAAGATTCCGAACACATAATCGGATAGTCTCAGCGGGACGCGGACACGTTATTAGATTGTCGCCCTAACCTGCCGGCACGAGAATGAAAAAATAATGAGATATATGGGCACACTGTTTTAATGCTGCCGTCGAAAAATATGATAGGGGTTTCCAAATTGAATTGTGATAAAATGTAAAGTACGTGATACTCTGATTTATTGACGTGAGAAGTTATTTCGAAGCTCGCCGGTGATTCTGTATTTTTTTTCTGAATAATACCCATGCAAACTCTGTGCATATCGCCAGGGTCAAGTATAATTAAAATATAAGTTTCCTTGAAACTGGACAAGAATCTGGTCAATAATCAGAAAGTCAAGTCAGTGAAATATTGAATAGAGTGATGGCTACTTTACTAGGATTTGTCTAATGGAATTCTGGAGGTAACTGACAAAACATGTTTTCACACTGTTATTTTATTTTACAACGCGAGCAAGTGCGCGAGGCACTGCTATCAACCTACATCGAACAAAATGCCTTCCACTGTATCTGATCTAACTCTAAAATACACCATGGAAATAAAACACAGCACAACATGAATCTTTTAACTTTCCCCTAAAATCTCAAAATCCACTGATGATCCCACTAATGAGTTCGGGTCTCCTATCAGATTTGAGTTAGTCATAGATTTTATACCCGTCAAAATCTGGAGTTAGTATAGCCGTAGTACACTACGCTAGCCAAGATTCTTATGAATTACCACACAATAAATATAATAATAAAATTGATTAACTGATCAGTCCAATAGACCATAAAAAGCGTACAAAAATCGACTCGAAAACCATTGTCAAATGTCAAACAAGACTCGTTTGACGCGTGACATAAAGTAGGGATACTACAATGACGACGCGACCGTTGCACCAACAAAAACTCAGCCTCACCTTCCAACTCTCACATAGTCATTCCAAACATAATGTTAACTTTATTAATAGGATACTAAGTACGATTTTTGTTTCAATGACGTTTTTACAACTATAAATTTCTGCCAATGATTTTTAGTCCGTGCGACGTGTTCGTGTGATTTATAACACCCGCTAACAATGTGAACCGGTTACGGTTATGAAACTGCACTGAGGGTGTATGAAAAGCTTTTTGTTTCCACGCACGCCTCGTAATTAGGGCTGCCATCCGTCCGGAATTCCCCGGATTTGTCCTAGTTTGAAGGGCGTCCGGGAGCCGTCTGTCAGTGGTTTTTGAAAAGTGTCTGGGTATAACCTTTTGTTGTCAGGGGAAATCCATTTTTTAATAGACAAGCTATAAATTGCAATAAATCTTAATTAAAAATTTGTCCACAATAATCCGTATTCAAGAAGGCTCGGCAAAAATAGTCAACGATCGAATGGAATTAAAAAATTATAACGATGTTTTTATTTTTGTTGCAAAAAATAATTTTCCAGATGTCCGGGGAAAAAACTATATTTCGCCCAAATGTCCGGGATTTTTGTCGTCTTTATCCGGCGTCGGCAAATTAGGTGATGGCCCTACTCGTAATCATTGCGTTATAGTTTTACATATTGACTCGGTTTTTAGTTATGTTCTATTTTAGTTTAATTATTAAAATATATCGTCATTTTTAAAAGCGTGTTGTATTCCTTGGCATCTGAATATTATTAGTACACTTTAAGAATTAAAGTATCAAATCTTTCGACTTGCAATTTTACCTAGAAAGTAAAAGCCGTAAAAAGAATACATTGATTACTGATTACTGATTACTGAAAGAATACATATTAGGTATCTTATTAAAAAAATAATGCTCATGTTAAACAAAGCACAGACAGAACAGAACAAACAGAGCAGACTGAACAAAAAAAATAACGTTCACTAAGAGTTTGTAAATGAACCGTACAGTGAATAAAGAATATTTCATTTCATTTCATTTCAACCCAAAGGTATGTTAAACAAAGTGACATGCAAAACCAATATTATTTTAATGCATACCAGACGTTCAAATTAGTTTCAACTTTCAGGTTTCAAAATGTTGAAAATGGCGCGCATAAATAATTTATATTTTAAATTAAAAGAAGAATTTTTATATATCATGTGACGGTATATAAAAATTATGAAATTTCTGCCAATGATTTTTAGTCCGTGCGACGTGTTCATGTGATTTATAACACTCGCCAACAATGCGAACTGGTTACGGTTATAAAACTGCACTGAGGGGTAGGTACAGTTTATTGTTTCCACGCACGCCTAGTTATCATTAGGTACCGGTTCATATGGATTATAGTTTTGTTGTGACTTTCTTTTGATAGTTATATCCTGTTTTGGATTACCTGTCAAATTCATGAAATTTGTCGTAATTTATAGCGTGCTAATATAGACGATGCGGAAAATGCCGGGTTCAAATCCTCGGCACGCACCTCTGATAAAAGAAATCTGTGATGGGCGCATTTCATCACTGCTCCACGGTGATATAAAATATTGTGATATTTTATTGATTACGATGTTTTCCATCACCGTGTACGCCCGAAAAAAACTTGTAATTTCTCGAAGGTGTGATGTCCACTAATCCGCACTAGGCCCGCGTGGTGAACTATGGCCTAAATCCCTCTCACTTGTTAGAAGAGACCTGTGCCCAGCAGTGGGACATACAAAGGTTGGGAAAAAAATATATAGACCTAAGTTTAACATTGGAAGTAAAATAGTTTTATATATATTTTTAATATCTCCTCTGTATCTTTTAAAATTGACCATGGACACATTCATCTACTCTTAAACTTTTGACACAGCGGCAGTATTCAGCAGCGAATCGTGGGAAAAGGTACACTACTCAGGATAATCATGACTAGTCCAAATTGATAATTGGCTTAGAAAATAATTCAATTATTTCTTAGGTTATATCTCTAGCTAGACCACTATAATAACATTGATAATGTAATATTAATTAGAACAATTAGAAAATACTTAGAGTTCTAACTTTAACTATTCCGAAAGGTGATACTTTTAACTCCCACTTCCTTATTACAAATCACACGAATACTTATACCAGGGCATAAAGTACCAAATATTATAAGTGACGTGTCAGTTTAAATTTTTACAGCTGGAAATTAATGTGCCAATGATTTTAGTGCGTGCGACGTGTTCGTGTGATTTATAACACCCGCTAACAATGTGAACCGGTTACGGTTATGAAACTGCACTGATGGTGTATGAAAAGCTTTTTGTTTCCACGCACGCCTAGTTATCATTAGGTTCATATGGATTATAATTTCGTTGTGACCTTTTTTTGATAGTTATATCCTGTTTTGGATTACCTGTGTAATTTATGAAATTTCTCGTAATTTATAGCGTGATAATATAGACGATGCGGGAAGTGCCGGGTTCAAATCCTCGGCGCGCACCTCTGACAAAAGAAACTTGTAATGTGCGCTGCGAATTCTTAAAATAGTATTATTATTATTAAAAATATATATTTTTAATATCTACTCTGTAACCTTAAAATTGACCATGGACACATGTCATCTACTCTTAAGCTGACGACACAGCGGCAGTATTTAGCAGCAAAACGTGGGAAAAGGTAAACTACTCAGCAGAATCATGACTAGCCCAAATTGATAATTGGCTTAGAAAACAGTTCAATTATTTCTTAGGTTTTTGCTCTAGACCACTATGATGACGTAATATCAATTAGAAAAAATTTGAAAATGCTTGGATTTCTTACTTTAACTACTCCGAAAGGAACATTTAACTCCCACTTCCTAATTACAAATCACACGAATACTTATATATACCAGGGCATAAAGTACCAAATACTTATATGTGATGTATCAGTTTAAATTTTTACAGCTGGAAATTAATGTGCCAATGATTTTAGTCCGTGCGACGTGTTCGTGTGATTTATAACACCCGCTAACAATGTGAACCGGTTACGGTTATGAAACTGCACTGAGGAGTTATGAAAAGCTTTTTGATTCCACGAACGCATAATAATCATTGTGGGTACGTTTATAGTTTAACGTTTTCATTCAATTTAAACTTGCTTTTAATCAGTTATGCTTTATTATTATACTTTACCTGTATAATTATTGCAATTTATCGTTAGTTAAAGTGAGTTGTATCCGTTGGCATCTGTCTAGAAAGGCAGGCGCTCCTTGTATTGTGGCATCTGTAACTATATTTTTTGTACACCCAATGAATAAAATATCAAATTTTATTCACTAACAATTTTTTCAACAAACAATTCTATGGACCTTAACTTTAACATACAAAGTTAAAGCGGATAAATTATTTCATTTAAAACTGTCATTTTAATTGGGTAATTCGAGCAAAGCGACATAATAATATCATTAGACGAGAATCTGTGGTGCACAAAATGAAAAATCTATATAATATTATATTCGTTTCTGTAGTTCGAGTTCTTAGAATCTGTTTAGAAATAAAAAATACGCACCACCGGTTTGTGAATTATTGAAAATGTTTACTTTAGTTTTGAGATGAAGTTACCTACTGCAAGTTGTTTAAAGCTGTAGCAAAATCACAAATGCACATTTAATTCAATACACTACGTAATATTTACATTCAAAACCGTAATATATTGTATAACATGAGTATAAATTAAAACTCTTCTCTCGAGCGCATTTTGCATATGAATGCACTGTAATTTTTGCTAGCTTATTTAACTGCACTTGTTAGTTTGTTAGGGTACTCTTGAAAGCGGATACTGACCTACTAAGATCATTCGTATAAAATTTTGTGTGAATGTGAATTTAAAGCCTTATAATAACTGATCAGTATAAAAAAATTTAGGAACATATATTACGATTACTGCTCTGCATTTATAGTTTCACAATGCTCAAATTTCAAATCATCAAGTGATTATCATTAAGTTATTAATTTTTCTTCCTATTTATTTCTATTATATTTAATCAGTAAGTTATTTTTTTTAATTTTACAACCTCAATTCCACAATACGAGTAGGATAAACAAAGTGTATTACATTTGCTCTATATACGACTATCTACGACTAAACGCTATCGTCTGAAGAGTCGTGAATTGTTGAATGAAAATTTTGAAGGATTATAAGAGATATTACGATATTTCCAAAACAGCTTCATATTTTCGATAAATTAACTATACAGTCATGAAGTCAGAAAAGGGTCAAAAAGGTGCTGAAAATATGCCGAACTTCGGCATTCAGAGCAGAGCTCCAGATCTACGTTCTCTGCAATAGACGTCTTTCCGCAGCATAATTCAGGCTCACCTGGTTAAAGGGCAGCAGATGTTCTTTACCATGAACTCGCTATTCGAATAACATTCTTCCCCATGGCTTGGCATGGCATGGATTGGCCAGCTTGCAAATTTATGTCAAAGAAGTGAATGATCATGTCTTTCGTCCGTTTACACATATTAATAATTAAAGTTTGTTTTTGAATATTTTTGTTAAATTTTCCCTATAGTGGCTCTAAAATGTTACCATCTTCTGTTTTGTATCATTATTTGTTTGTAACATAGTATTTTCTGTCATTTCTTTTGAAAATACAACTAGCCTCCAAAATCCTATCGGACATGTTCTAAAGCAGCCATCAGCAGCCATCAGCAGCTTTACGGGGATATCTGACTGACTTGACCGACTGATTAATGATTGTCAAAGTTACAATTACAGCACTTACAGTTCACAGTGAGCAAAGGCATTATGTAGGTACCTATAATAAACAATTAATAAACGCTTCACACTCATAGCCCCACAGTAGGGTAGATATACCCTGTGTCGTGGGTACCGTGGACACACACAAAGACAGAAACACAAACACCCAGACCGAGAACAGAAATTTAAACTCATCATTAAAATTTCTGTTTCGCCGGGAATCGAACCCGGGATCCTTCGATTAGCAGTCCGGCATGGTAACCATTGCGCCACACGGGTCGTTAATATGTAGTAGGTAATTAAATACTTCAATAGAAATCCACGAGAGCTACTGCCGACGAACTATTACACAGTTTGGCAGAGATTGATTTATGTAAAATTGTTCCTAATATGATGAAATAAACTAAAAAAATGACTGACTAATATATCGCTTCTTATCGTCTATTATCGCTTATTATATTATACTAAGAACTGGATACAAATTGTATACAAAATGGTCAAACAACCGAAGAAGAATAGTTTAAGCCCCATCCGTTAAACATTTTGTCAATCGCAAAAAAATTCTCAGGGATTCCCAACATTACTCTCGAGACATTGACTCCACGCATCAATAAAAACGGGACCTCCAGAGTTTATTTAGCTCCCCTACCCTTTACCAAGGTATTATAATTAAGCTCATTTGTTATTCGGTCGCGGTGCGCAGGCGCGATAAGCCGGCGCGCATAGGTGCGTCATTAAAGCTGGTTTTTTGATGCGCACGCGACTCGCCCGTATTATCTTTTTATCGTCGCACCCCATGCAGTCGGATTAGATTTTTTTTGGAAGGAGTTCGAAACACTGATGCTGCGATACATATTTTTAATAGAACTTAATAAAACTATGAAGGAGGCAATTTCTATTAAAAACTGTGTTACCTAACATATTATCGGTAAAGTCTATAATAAACTTTCTTAGATATCTTAGATATCTTAAGGTATTTCCATGTATGACTTTTTGGTATTTTCTGTTGACATTATTTTATTATTTCTAATCTGTTTTAAATTTTACTTTTGACATCATTTAAGTTAAGTTTTGGAATTGTTTAATTATGTGTACGAATGATTGTAACAAATTGACGGGGGTACAAATTTCTTAAATCCCGCTCAACATCTCAGGGAGGCGGGGCGACTGAAAATCAGCGCTACACGAGGTTATCTCCTCGCGGTAGCAATAGCTGAGTCGCTACCATTTGCCTAGTGCCTGATTTTTATGTAATATTTTTATGACATTTTGTAACAATGTGTATGTAATTTGTAATTTGTAATGAAAATTACGGTGAATTGAGGCAATAAATTTATTTATTATTATTATTATTATTATTATTAATTTGTAACTAAAAATACCTACCACATAATTCGAATCATTTAAAACCTTACAAGTATTACAGTATATTTTAACAACTTATGGGGCAGTAATTTTTATATCTACGACACCGTTACTCAAGAGAGTAATAGGTATTCATGTTTTGGTACATTTTTTTACTAAAAAAAATCAACCCTCCACCAAAGTTGCCGAACATCTGCCTAGGTGCATACAATAGCGCACGCGTGTCACCCGTGTGTCGCCGAACAAATATTGCATTACTCCCCCCGCGCTCCCCCCTCGCCACGTGGCACGTCATTGTGTCCGCCCCACGCGTGGTCCCCAGTCACCGGGCTCGCTAATCCCACGAAAATTGCACTGTAAGTGCCGTGCACTTTTTTTTAGTTTTTCTTACGTTCGTTACATTTATTATGTTTTGATGAATAATTCTCATGAAGCACTGTATATCAATAAATAGACATAATGACGTAAGCAGATGTCATGGCTATTGCCTAATTTATTTTTAACACAACTGGAAATGCCCTTCAATTGAGTGCATAGACAATATTTGTAGGAATAAGAGCTTATTGTTAATTTTTTCCCATTGACTTAGTTTGTATTGTGTTGCTACTCCCGCGGGTCATGGTCAAATCGTATAAGTACAACCGGCAATCGTAACTTTGAACGAAAGCTTCAAGATATGCTGCTCGGTGTTATAATATGAAAAGGTCAAAATCTAACACCTATCGTGTAAATAAAAAAATGAGAGTAAATTATTGTTTATGTAATTTTAAAAACTCTATTCAACTCATACCTAGGAGTTTTGGCAGGAAGTCGGAAAAGACATAATGTGCTCGTTTTATTTTCATTTCCTTGCTGTATTTTTGAGTTACATCCGATAAAGTTGATGGCATTTTTGTAGGGGCTATTTACAGTACACTAGTGTTAAATATCTGGCTGACTTTGACTGATTACTGACGACGTACTGACTATATTCGTTAATACTTCGTCCAGTTTTATCGAAACTGACTTAAAATTGATCCAAAAAATATACTTGACGCCTAGCAATATGCACAAAGTTTGCAATGCCATTATTGAATTAAAAAGAAACCGAATACCTATTTTTTTTAAATCTCCAACCTATAAGCCATCTTAACCCCTATGGTAGGTACCATAGGTGTTAAGATGGCCCGTATAGGGTTGCCATCCGTCCGGGTTTCCCCGGATTTGTCCTAGTTTAGTCCGGGGAGCGTCCAGGCCGGACTACATTTGTAGTCCGGGTTTACAAAAAAAGTCTTGGGCCGCCCGCGACACACGCACTGTGCCCATGTTGCGATCAACTGACGAACCAACTCGCTAAATTCACCGTCCCCCCGCTGTTGACATGTTTGTAGGGTTTTGGGCTTTAAAATCCGGGGGTTTAACGCGTCTTGTCCTGGTTGACCAATTTTAGAGATGGCAACCCTACTCCCGTACAATACGTAAAACCACAAAGGTTAACCTACTTTAGAATCACAAAGGCCAGTTTTACCTAACCGTTACAAATGTAGTGATAGTGTGCATGCGGGCTTGCGGCGACACCTTCACAAAGCGCTTTTTAGTTCTACCCGCGTTTTAAGTTACGCTGCTGAGGGCACAACGAACTTTTAGTGTACCCTTTGTTCGTTTTATGCGGTTAATATGATTTACCTTTTAGAGCTTACACTGTCTGTTCTCATAATACATGTATGTTACGTTTATATTTTAAAAAGCACGATTTTAAGAACTTTTTAATGCTTCTAATTTCCGACTGTTGGGTACCTACCGTTCTCTTGAGCTACTGTATATTGCACGAAGTTGCCAAAGTGCAGATTGGTGCATATTAACATAACAAACGGCCCACGCATACTAGCTTCTAGCGATCGACGATAGTGTCTCACACGATCAGCTGTCACGTGTAACCATTATCATACCATAGCCATTCTGTTATCTCAAATATATTATTATGCACTTTTTTTTAAAGAGTGCTGGGAGTTTTTTTCCGCCGCCTTTTTTCTTTCAGCTCAACATCTAGCCCAAACGGGCACCTAAAAGCGATGACCGGGAAAAAATGACATTCATTAAGCGAATATTTTGTATTCCTAATATGAAATAAATATTTTTTTCTTTCTTTCTTGTCGCTTTTTCGGAGCTAAACGGAGCGACTAAACTTTGCAGCGTGCACACTTGAAAACGCATAAACGCACGATTCTGCTACCGCGTTCGAATTCAGGTTGTCATGAAATCGCGATGCAGCATCCTTAAAGCCGCTCAAACGCGTAAAAAGCTCTGGACAGCGCGGAAGAACACTGCAATATTTAAAAAAGAACTCCTTTACTGGAGAGCAAGTAATAAAATGATATTACAAATTCGTTAGACACATTTGTGCGCCTGGATGTACCGTAACTGGCCATAGAATGCATCGGGCTCAAATTATTTTTAGTAAATTTAAAGTCATTCTTAAGAATCCGTACCCGAAGGGTGCACAATGGGACCCTTTTACTAAGCCTTTGCTGTCCGTCCGTCTATCATCAGAAATTTTCACAGATGATGTAACAAATAAGTACTACAAATAGAAAAAAATATTTAAGGGGGATGCCGTACTATAAACGTGATTTTTATAGATAATGGTACGGAACCGTTCGTGCGTGAGTCTCGCACCTGGCCGGTTTTTTTTTTTAAATTTATTGATGGTAGTACTACCTTATAATATGTTAATTTGCTTATCAGTTTTTATTTTATAACAAAAAGCAACATTAATTACCAAAAGTGACCAGTCACTTTCCATTTACCTCTATCTTCATGCTCGGCAGGAGAAACTGACCAAAGGGTCACCATCTCTCAGTGTCAGGACCCCTCGGGTTTATCGTAAAAAGGTACACCTACGGTTAGGGGAGCGCCGTCCGTCTCAATTGCTGGAAGGTAACTTTAATAGCCCAAATTAATAATTTCCGTGAGCCCGCATCGCTGATGAGCCGATAGGACCCTGCTGGGTAATTGAAACTTATTTTACACTTACTGGCGGAATTTTTAATTGTCCCGCAGTTTTGACCATTTTTTTGGTACGAAATTAAGTGGGGTGAATTGTAATTATTGCACTGTTACGTCATGTTGTATGTAATTTTTAAAAGAACGAACTCCGTGGTTTTCATCGATTACTGATATGACGACCCGTATACCAACAGTGATCACCAAGAAGGTGAACCGTGCAAGAGGTCCTAAGTTTGATTCCCAACCATATATTGAATCCCCACATCTTGTCTTATTTCTGTGGCAATATTCTATCATTTGCTGTTGCTTGTATAATCGCAGGCATGATTTAGGCTTGCTTGAGGTTGTGTGTAGATGCCCATGAGCTGCAGCGATTCACCTGCTACTCTTTCAAATGAAAAGATCTACAGATTGCTTATGGTCTAACACCCGTACTCATAAACAATACTATAAGGTCTCATAGTTCGTGCCTTTATCTAAAGACAAAGGCAAAGACATTAGAAAATACTTGAGTGAATCTTTCTACTATCTGTTTGTCAAAATCGACATGAATCGATGGCTTGACATAAAGAACGAACGTCTGATAGCGCTCTTTGCATAGCGTTTCCTGCTCACTTAAGCAAGTATCCTTCTTGAATACGGCCGTAAGGCCTTCTAGCCTACCCTTATCCCGCATTACTTTATCGGTTTATTTCGGAAGATAATATTATGTATCTCAACTCTTACAGTATATCAACGATTGAACTAAATTAATGGCAGCATCAATTGCCGCACCTCCGTACCTGCCTATCGCCTCAACTAGCTCCCAATTACGTGAAATGGGTCGCAGGAATAGAGATGCTGTGGAGATGATGAAATAAAATTTCTAGTTCAATTGATTTGTTTGACATCGTCGATGCTTTATAAGTCAGTAAAGAAAGCTGCAAGAGCAGTAAATGAATTCACTGTTATTTAAGAATTTTTCATTGTTTCGATTTGTATGTTGAATGTGGAACGACAATATGACAATAGTTACGTTAGAATTGTGTAAGAAACTGTTTGGCTGCAACCCTGTTTTTTGCATCCCACTGCTGGGCACGGATCTATTCCCATAATCGGGAAGGCCTGTATTTTATTTCACCACGCTGCTCCAATGAGAGATGGTGGAGATGCGAATGTGGCCAACTTGCTGTCGGAAGTTTTTAAACCGCCCACAAGGCCTTCGACAACGTGTAACGACGATTAACCTATCAATAACAACCGGGACCGACAGCTTACTGTGCCCTCCGAAGCACGCAAACGAGCATGAAATTTTTGCCACTAGCGGTCACCCATCTCACACACGACAGATCGCTTGCTTTCTCTATTAGTTGTAGAAATCGCTTATTTGTTATCAATATTTTAACCACATTTAAATAAAACCTTGTTGCCGCAGGGAAAACTGTGGAGAATGGACTCCACTGTTCTCCATCAGCTAAATTGCGTGAGTTAGACTGCGGCCACGTGTTCTCCATCAGCTAAATTGCGTGAGTCACGCGCCACCTGGCGGCGATCACCTTAACTACTCAATTGAGACACATCTGTCCCGTGACCGTATCTGAATTGATATCTAAGGGATACACGCACGTCGTTCCTCCTTTTTTTATTTGAATGGAGATGCTCGGGCTGTATCAGCCCATGGTTTGTACTTCAACCTATGTAGATTGTTTGTACCCATGGTTTGTACCACTGCTTTTTGGTATAATGTTATTTTTTTATTAAATTTAAGAGTAACAGATGAGCATGCAGGACTAAAGAATATTTTCAAAATCATCATACGAGGCATCGTGTATTTTCAAGCATTGATTTTGCAAATATTTGACAGAAAATAATATGCACAAAATAGATCACTGAGTTATAATGCTATTCATAATATGCTTAATCTTGCAGGTTAAGCATAATTACTAATTGCCATTGTTCAATCCTTGCGACTGGCTGGTAAGCAATTTAGACAGAAGAATTCTTTCGACATTGACATCCAACGTCAATTGTTAAAATCTGGATGGAGTCAGTTGTCCATGAAATTCCTAAAAAACTGTAACCCTGGGGACCTTTTCCAAAAGACCAATTTCGCTGTGCTAAACCCTAGCTCAAAATCCCTCTAAGGACATTTAACTTAGTTTAGTGTCTAGCGTCTAGTGTGATAACCGCACACTATGTAGTATTCCTAGGTTAAATATATTGATAAGTACGATGTCTTGTGAATATTCTAAAGAGTCTCGCATTCTCTAAATGAACGTATCCGAGCAGGTTAACTGGCTCGGTTCGGCGAAGCCCGCATGCAGTTTCATTAGAAGCGACAATTGACTCAATGAACGCGCACCGACGGTAATGTGGTCGCCGTCGACTGTGCCGGCATTCCAGCACTTGACATTATTATTGATGCTTTCTTTTGTATACTAAAATATATAAGTATAATATTGTATGCCAGAGCATGGTAGACTGTTTAAACTCTTATAATAATTTTAAACATCTAACTGTATGTATGTAAACAGTCAACAATAAAGTATTTTCATTTCATTTCATTTCATTTCATATTTTTCAAACAGAGTAATATTTTGTTCCGCCGGCATCTTCACTCTTCACCCGCGTGGAATTTGGTTATCATTCCATAAGAATTTTTGTCTTCTATTTCTTTTCCAAGTAGGTCGAAATTAGTAACACTAGTACAAATATTAATTTTTTATCTTATCTTATCTACGATGACAACACTTCATACAATTTCTATCTTGAATCTTAATATTGGCAATAAAAACTATCCTAAGTCATTTAACAAAGGCACTCCAACTGTGTAACAAATTTCATGAAAAATGGTTTAGTAGTAGTGAAAATGTAACACACACAAACACAGAGATAGAGATATAGAAAGAGAGAGATTTACTTTCGCATTAACTACGAAATATAACAATTTATGTTCTACTCTATGTTCTTAACATTATCTATTACATGTTACATGTTATAAAATAATAATTATAGGAATATTATTTGGATAAGAGATTCTACTTAGACACTTTTTAACTTAACGATAAAATGAATAAATTAGAACAGGAAAATCGTAAAACTTTAAAACAATCTCGTGCCATATTTACCGTTACCCTACCACATTAACCCTCAAACGCGTCTCATATTTCAGCAAAAACGCAATCAATATCGATCGCTTACCTCAACAAAGGTGCAAGTTCGATTACCCGTGAGACAAAGCGCTGACTAACAGTGTAACCCGCATGGCTCGACAATGTCATTGTGTCGGGAACACTATCCCTGTTCGAAGCAAGTCTCCAGGTGTCGGTATAACCCCGCTGCTGCTATCGCGGTCGATCGAACCGGGGAAATTATTAATAAATTTCAGTTTTGATACGTTACCATTGTACTCGTACTAGCTTGATTTTCTTTAATGGAGAGTGAAATAGTAGACTTGATAAACTTTGGTTTTGATATCCCAACCAATCCATTCATAGTTTTTGCGCTGCAATGTTTGGTTGATTTTTGGTGACGTTGGCAACCTTCTTGCGTCTTACTGCTAGATTTTATTATTTCCCATAATTAAAGAGGCCTGGGGCTTACAACGTCACATTGCTCCAATCCGTGTTAGTAGTAGCGACGTTTAGAAAATGTTAACTTTCAACATAAACAAAATAATATGATTATTAACAACTGCCCATATAAAATTATTTGTTCCGTTGGCTTCGGCATTCTGATTAGTGTGTTTTAGTATAGTACACATACTCTCAAAGAAGTACAAGCATATATTCTATCATAGGGCGGAATCGTTTCGTTCTTGTAGCTAGGCAATTATCTGGCTAATATAAAGACAAAGAATAAATTGAAATTGTAAATATTAACTTATTTGGAACCAAATTCTACGAAACTTGTAAACTTACTTACGAAAATTGAAAATGTAGGCGTGTACCGCCTACATTTATTACAAACATTCCTAACAAAGCACAAAACAATATACCAAGACAAGCAATCTACCTCCAACAGTTTCTGATAAGCAACACAAAGCAATCAAAACCTTAATCCGGCGATGGCCCTCCATTTACCTACGATCTCAAACTCAAACATCGTAAATTTATTAATCGCGGGCCTCATAGACCGGCAAACAGGCCCGGGTTAAGTAATTAACGTCATGTCGAACCGATGTTTTAATAACTTGCCATCCTCAAAATTGTTTGCATACCCCGTGTATAGGTAATTTTGGGTTATTCGGCAAACGTGCGCTTGCTGAGGGATTTTTGGGATAAGTACGATAAGTAGGACGTTAGCGGTGTTTGAGGGTTAAACATTAGGTGTGTTTATACGATTTTTATTACGTTAAAGTGCTTTGAGTGGGCAGTTGAATAATTTGTGGGCGAGTGTGATTTGAATTCATTATGGTTGGTGAGATTTTGGAATGTTTGTGGAGCGGACTGTTTTACTTGCTTTGCCAAATTTCTTAGGGTTGGTACGAGTATTACGAATATCTAAGTTTTATTGGGCTTTAATTTTGTACGTATATCCATGTTTTTAAATATTAGCGTATATTTAAGCGGCTTTATAAGTTTGCAGTAGCCAAAACTTGTGTTGCCAGATTAATTAGGTAGCTTTTTGTGTTTCGTAATACTTTCCCTTGCTTATCTTTCTAAAAGCTTAAATGGACAGCTCAAAAATTCGATTTGGAACAAAATTTAAAATGTTGCTTCCATTTTTGCAGGTGCATAAATATATAAAATTATAAATTAACCAACTTAAGAACCACAGTTGCAACGTGTAGGAACAACAAACAAACAAGCAAACAACAAAACAAACAGACATACATACTTTCATATTTATAATTAGTAAGTATGGATATTTCAAAAATGTATATCTACTGACTTTCTTTTATTACGTGCTTCCCAGTAAAAGCAAAATTCAAACAATCGATTTCAACATTATTGTTTACACGTAGGTTGGTAATAACGTTTCACTATACCGATGTATTTGATGAGACCACCAGTTCAAGATTATGTAACTTTCATCTACATACACGCAAATTTATACTCTGTGTGCTCATAAATTTGGTGTAATTTTCATTGTGTGTGGAGTGATGATATGACAGGTTAGGGCAATTAGCTCATATAAGAGGGTTCATAACAATTTGAATCTATTGTTTGAAGTGCAAACATCGTCGAGATCTTGCCCCTCAGGTGAAACTAATAACCTTCCACGCGGTGAGATCCGACGAGACTTTGGATCTGTTTTATGAATTAGTTTCCTTGTGTGTTTGATCTTACTAACGTATAACGTGAGCACTTGCATTAAATAACAATTTAAGAAGTACAACATGTAGACATGAATAAAGTTATGCTCATAAAGCAATTTTATGAGATGAATCAATGAAGCATGTGAAATATCTTCAATGTAACCATAGTCATGCATTATCCGTATATTATTATCATGTAAGTGCGTAAAGAAGCTTAAGGTAGAGGCACAGAATACTAACTATTAGTAAGAGGTAAGTAACGATGGAGGTCGTATCTTACAACATCAACGTCCTATATCAACACTGCTTGTCATTTGGAACTGATTATAATATTTGATGTTATTTATTTTTATTTATTAAATAGACCGAACAAAAAGGCAGACGGGCTGCGTGGTGTTAAGCGATCATCGTCGCTTATGGACACGGGCAACCCCAGGGAGGGGGAGGAGGAGAGCTTTTTTTACAGCTTTCTTGAAGATCCCCATGTTATAGTCCACTGGGAATGCCTCAGCTGGAAGGTTGTCCCATAACCTACACGTCCGTGGTAAAGGAACGTGCAAAGCGGACTGTGGAGGACCGCCACGAATCCAGATGGTGCCGGTGGAACTTTAACCTTCGTCTGGTGGTATAATCATGAAATGGTAATGTAGGCATCAATTTGAATAGTTCCTCGGAGCACTCACCATAATAAAGTCGGTAGAACACGCAGAGCGAGCCTATGTCTCTTCGCAAGCTAAGCGGTTCTAGCCTGTCAGTTAATCTTGGGTCGTTGACGACGACTGCGCGCTTTTCTAAGGAGTCAAATGGTTGTAGCTGGTACTTCGGCGCTCCTGCCCAGAGATGGGAGCAGTACTCCATGTGGGGTCTGACCTGGGCCTGAGAAAGTGAGACGAATTGAAATTATATGTATTAAAGCCTTTATTTACGTATTATTACATATCAAACAAATGAGTAAAGACCCCTCACCAACAGTGGGACGTAAAAAAAATGCTAAAAAGACTTAAGTAAGGGTTTCTTAAGTTTAATTATGGATACCAAGATAGGATGTCATAGATCAAATTAAATGCATTACATTACAAACACATTCAACACTTCAGCGCTCTTCAGCAGAGCTGTGGGGCTATCTATCATCAGCTATCATCGTAAAGATAACCTGTGTGGTGGGTTCCATGGTTCCATTACCTATGCAAAATCAAGGACACAAACAACCAAACCAGGAAAATATCTCTAAACTCTTCATTGGTATCTGCCCATCTGGGCATCAAACACAGGATCTCTTGCACGCTCAATAGAGTGGTAATCACTGTGCCATATTATTATGCGTCATCGCTAAACACTCAACACACCTATGTACTTAAGATTCTTAAGACTGGTATTTAAAACTGTTTCAACAATAGAGACTAGGAAGCAATCAATAAATCAAACTCGATGGTCCTTGCCAGTGCCGACACGCGCCGAGATACAAGACAAACAGTCCTTGTCATAACAAACATGGCGCCCGAATAGGTGATACAAATTTAGTGGCGGGCAATAAGAAACGAGTGCGTACCTATGGTGCCGAGTGTTTATGTTGATGAGCTGAGCGTCTTTCTTTAAATATACGAATCTGAAAAATCTTGCTTAATCTTGAAACTTACATAAAAAATGAAGCAATAAAGCCCAGTTTGACTATAAAGAATAATAAAAATATCTGCCTAAAGAATCTTTCCGAAGAATAGTGGTTTGATAAATAATTCGTAACTTATTTAGGTACAACGGTTTTAAAGTAAACTGTGCGCTTGCACGGTGAGCAATATGAAATATGAAAATCTTTGGTTATCTAGTTATTTTATATGTAACAAATCCTTGGGAGCAATATTACTGATTGGTACAATTTTTTGTTTAGTTGCTAAATATTTGGTCTCACAATCATCATCATTAATAAAACTTTTAAGTCCCACTGCTAGATGAAAGTCTTACACATAGCCCCACACACATGATATAAACACAAACACCCAGAATGGGAACAAAAGTTAAACTCATTATTCAAATTGCCTATTTAGGAATAGAAGCCACGACCCTCGATAGACAGTCAGATTCTGATATTGTACGTATGTGGCACAGAGGTCATAAAAATCTGATGAAATTAATATGAGTAAAGGAAAGAATATGAGTAATAATTTAAATCTTACTCAATTTTACCATTAATATTTGTGTGGTTACACCGTCAGATATGCAAGGTTCCCTCCATTGTGGAACCAAATTCCTAAAATTATTTTAACTTCATCCTATGCCACGCTCGCTTCCGCATGATACCATGCACTCTCCTTTGGGCGTGTTCACGTATAATACGAACAATAACAGTAACATTATGCGCGTGAGGGAGCGATGAATAATTTCTGTTACGATGTTAGCTAATGTTACAGATGTATTTGTTCAACCCGTAGAACAGATTGTGGCTGGCTTCTTTTGAGATAATCTGCACTCTTTGAGAAGTAGGGTACTTTGTACTTTTATGTGCCCGTATACTGGGAAAGAAATAATTGTGGCAAAATGACCTAGCTACGAATTATTTCTAAGGTGTAGTATTTTTGAAGTAAGGACATGCAGAGTTAAGGAATGTAGAGTTAGCAGCTTGGCCCAAAAAGAAATCTGAGACCTTTTTGACAATGCGATCCATAAGGCGAGATCATAATGGATACGTACATACTCGTATGTATTTTTACATTTTAAATAAAACGTGTTTGGTGGGATTACTGGGATAACTCAGTCCATAACATGAATATCATAATTTACTACTTTAGTTAGCCCAATAACATTAAGTAAATTACGAGTACATGAGAATTCGAACATAAATGAAATATATCATGATAACCAAAAACATAACGATCGTATCTTTCGAGTTGACAAATTTAATATGGATACCTAACCGTGCTGCCTGGCCTCCCAAGTCTAATTATTATATTGAGAATTCTCAATTAATATATCGAGTTTTGAGACTTGTTAAGTGTATAAAGTTAGTTGCACACGATCCGGCAATAAGAATACTCCGTTATGTCGGAGTATTAATATTGAAGCAGTCAGGTATTCGGCACAGTTGGTACGTTGCAGGAGCTCAATAATGCATCAGATTATTAAGCTCGGAATAGAACCTTACATTTTGTATTGCACATATTACTGGCAGTCAGGAGTAATATGCTGATTCGCAGATTTGCGAGGTGTACTGGAGAGGTAAAAATGACCCTATTTAGGGCATACTGTCAAACCTTTTACACCTGCAGTCTGTGGATAAAGTATACGAAAACGGCTTACAGCGTCCTGCGCGTCCAGTACAATAACGCGTTCAGGGCATTGATGGGGCTGTCGCGGAGCTGCAGCGCCTCAGGCATGTTTGCGGAAGCAGGCATTGATGGCTTCCATGCCATTATACGCAAGCGGGTGGCATCACTATGGCGGCGGTTACGCGACAGCACCAACAGCTTACTGCGTACGGTGGCGGAGAGGTGTGACGGTCCGATATTGAAACACTGGACTGCCTTACATGTCGGACCGCCACGCCCCTCGACCTACCTTTAAAAAGTATAATTTAATTATTATAATGTAGATTTGTTTGTCGTGTGTATGTCGAGCTGTGTGTTGTTATGTTTACTAACACTAGTTTTTAAGATTTCTGTTGTTACTAACCAAATATGGATGTGCAGTCCGAAATAAAATTTATTATTATTATTATTACCTTCCTGTAAAGTCTCAACACTATATACTCGTATTATAATAAAAGTATGTTGTAAAGTTGGTTGCACACGATCCGGCAATAAGTAAGACTACGGCGTATTAATATTGAAGCAGTCAGGTGTTCGGCACAGTTGGTACGATGCAGGGACTTACATTGGATCGTAACAAACTCGGAATAGTACCTTAGATTTTTTATTGTACATGTTTAACTTTTACTTTCTGTAGTTTTTCTCCTTGACCATTGAGGGAATTGGAAATAAATTGTAGAAACGACAAGTACAGGTTATAGCGTAGCTTATTTCCTCTACATTATTTTTTGTTATATCTTGAAGCTTTGAATCTGAAAAACAAAACAAGATCTATTGCAACTAAAGCTATGTTGTCAGGTAAACATAATATAAATTTCGCTACTAAAAAAAAGTAGAATATAATTTAATCAGATAATTTATACATTTCCGATTCCCGATATTACGAGTAATAATACTTAGAAAACTAATAAATCGTTTCCTAGAGATCTTATTGGTATCATAGTAAATTAAGCTATGGTAACGCTGTTCACCACCTTTTCCTTTTATAACGCCCTTTCACCGATGACATAGAAGGTTCGTTATTGGTAATATTATTTAATACGGCTTTGTCTGCGAGTGATCGAACCGTCTCCGTCGGGACCGAGGTGGGGTCGTTATTCTCGATACAAGGCTTTTATTAACGTTTATTAAATATACTAAAGCTCCTATGGGTAGGTACGGTGTCGTGAAAGTTAAATTGAGTCTTTTAGAATTTGATGTATAATTATCTAGTTTAGGTTAACTTAAAAACGATATTTTAATTGAAAACAGCAAACATTCAAAATTAACTTATATGACATTATCTTTGGCTTTTTCTCTTATAGACAAAAATTTTGTGAGTACAAAGAAATCAGTTTCTTCAAAATTTCAAGTATTTACTCGTGTATTTAATATCATCGCCTATATTCGTAAGTCGCATAGTGGATTAAGATCCCAAATTTACGAAAAGAATCTCACAGAGGTAAAAAATTGCTGCCATCATTATCATCACCAAAATTTAATTTAAAACATGCACTGAGCATTTCTATCCTATACATATCCTATACAAATATTATAAATGTGAAAAAGTTTTCAGTGTTTTTACCGGGGAAAATATATCATCCCTATGTGATAAAAGTGAGAGCCGCGGACGAAAATATAGTTTATCATAAGATTTTAACGATAGAACTTGGATGCGTATGAAACTAAATACAAACGTTATAAGTAGGTACAACCTTAAAAAATAGTTTTTTTTAAATATATATTTGCTAGAGACATTTTTCCAGTATACGGCTGCAATATTTCTTAAGGGCTGAACCCTTTCTCTGCATTCAATTAACCGCATAGAAGCGATGAGGGAAAAATCACACCATAAAGAAAATACTGCGGCTTTCTATGAAAACCAATTGCCGTGTATAAGGGGCCGCTATCAAAATAATACGCTGATTGAAGGGTTCGGAAAGGAAGCTTGAGAGAAAATACGCGGCGATGTCAAAGGTGTGTTCATGATGTGAAAAATGTATTACACTAATATTATATAGGTACAGGTAATAACACAATATAGGTACAAGTACCTAATATTGAAAAATAAAAAAACACCTATTATACTCTCTATGCTTTTCATCGAATCAGCAATATTAGCACTGTAAATGTCGCTGTCTCCGATAGCAAGGATAAGAGAAACCAAGTTAGAATCACGTACAAAACTTAGAAACAATTCGCATTTGCAAGCACCGCTTATCAAAGGGTATTCAGAATAATAACATTTAGGTACAAGAACTTTTATGGTTGGACTGCGAAAATACGCTTCTGAGCTGAAGCACTTCGATACGGTAGATGACTGACAAATAATCCATTGAGATACTTTTAATGAGCTGTCAAAACGCGACATTCCCATACGTTTTGTATGGGAAAATATTTATGACGTCATAAGGTGGTATAGTCTAATGATTAAATTATTATTGGTTTAAAATGAAATAAAAATCATTTACAAAAAATCAATAAAAATTATCCCACTTTCCCAGCGTGATTTTGTGCAACCTTTTATGTATGCATTTTAAGTTTTTCTGTACGTGTGTTTCGGTGGAAAGGTGCTGTTGTCAGCCAGACTTACATGGGGTGACCATCAGCCTTCGGAGTAGCAGCGCACCTGCATACGATCACAGGCAAGAGGCAGGCTTTCTTGAGGTTAGTCCCTGTAGCTTCGGGATTAAGAATAGAGCTACGGTAAACCCTGCCTGATCGTAAGAGGCGACTGAAAGGGGGCTTCCGGGGCTGCGAATGGTGTGGAGTGGGAGCTCGATCCATCCAGCCAGCAGCCGCGAGAAGGACGGCGGTGTGGGCGTGGCCGCATGCAACTGTGAGCGCTCGAGGGTGCACGAGAGCGCATCTGCTCTCCCGAAGATGGGCCCGTTCTGGGGCGCCACGCGTGGAGAACACCGCAATGCGTTCTAATAGAGATCCGGAGTCCTCCCTAAGCGCAGACGCAGGCCACCGAATGGGTTTTAGTGCGGTACCAATCCCACATAACCCGGTATCGTCTCCCAAGGTGCTGGGTACCTTTTCAAGGTTAGATACCAACCCCCCCCCCCTAAACCAAAAAAAGGCTTTCTTGAGGTTGTGTGTAGATTTTCATATGCTGCAGGGATTACTTAGCACAGCACAGCTCGTCTGCTACTACATTCGAATAAAAAACATATTTTTTGACAACCCGTGTGGAGCCATAGTTACTATGCCGGACTGCCTATCGGCGGGTACCGGGGTCGATTCCCGGCTAGTTAGAAATTGAAATGATGAGTTTTAAATTTCAGTTTTTGATGTGCGTGTTGATGTTTCTGTGTATCCATGGTACCCACGACACAGGGAATCCTAGTGTGGGACTATGAGTGTGTAGCGTTATTATGTATAAAAGCTTGTCAGCCACTAACCCGCATCTTCAGAAATTCGCATTTCAACATGGAAAAATTAGCTCCAGACCTAATTAAGGTAAAATACTACAACAATGGCTAATAATATCAAAATTCAAATAAAATAGTAATAAAGAACTTCAATCAATGAATCACAATATTGATATGACAAGGAAGTTCTTAAGAAGATAATAAAATCTTAATCTGGCCTCTACAATGAAAAAACCCGGTCATCCTGACCTCCCGTTAATCCGGGAACAATACAAACTATTCGCCCGCGTAGGTGTTGCATCGCCTTTTTTCGCCGTTCAAGACCATTCTCATGCCAAGAACGACATAAGTCGCTGCCAAGTACGTAGCTATATTGCCATAAAATTGTTATGGGAATGTGTTTATAGAAGTGTAACACTTATTTTTTAAGTGAGCTTATGTTTGTTTTATGGCGCGGTGTGCAATGTGAAGGTCCCCAGTTCGAACCCCAACGCACACCTCTGATTTCATCCTGAATACTTAAGAGTTATACCCGTATTTGGAGTTTGGCCTCTCAATTATTTCGACAGAAGACTGGCCCATTCGGAATAACTGAAAAGAAATACGTTTTACACTTATAGACTTAGATCAAGTAAAAAATTATGGATGGAACTCTGCGAACAACAATGTGAAGCCGGTTTTGTGCGGTGCGTGACCGACCTACGCATACATGTTGCGATCATAATTCAATTTATCTCTTTATTACAATTATTTTTCATTAATACTATTCATTACAACTTTTCACGACACATTTCATTTTTTTTTATGAATATTAAAATTTTTGACAACGTATTACTCAAGGCGCCGCTATATATGAGTGGCGTTGCCAGGTGCAGTTTCGTTATACGTGTTTTCGTGTCTTATGTGTTTACACGGCTAGGTGCAGTTTAAACCGGCTACACTTCGTTGTTCGCAGCGTTCTATCTATACTTTTTTATTTGGTCTGAGCTAATAGAATAGACTTACACTATGGAAAGATTGGCCTTGCAGGTAGCGTAGAATGCAAGCGATCAACGCAGCTAGTTGTGTATGAGATAGGTGACCGCTTGTAGCAAAATTTCAGGCGCGATTCCGTGCTTCGAAGGCACATTTAGCCGTCGATCCTGATTATGGCCGATGTGAAACATTTGACAGCATGGTAGAGTAAGCTCTAAGAAATCCGTGCCCAGCAGTGGGGTGCAAAAAAAGGGTACCAAAGTACATATAACCCACCACATATTTAATATAGATATGATAAGTGCTCGATCAATGGGCAATGAAAGTCACCGGCAAAGTTTAGTATCTATCGCCATAAATCAAAACCCATACGTTTGAAACAAAAGCGACAAAGCCAGGGACAAAACGCAGTTTCAGTGCGAATAGTGTGTCAAGGATTCGCCCTGCAATTAAGCGTTTGTCAAAAGAGAAAAGGTTAATGGTTGGAAGGTTTTACGGCGAATGGCCAAGACACATGCGGACCCTTGGGATGTGTCCGAATACCTTGAAACTTAATATCTTCGGCCTATTTGGTGGCCAGGAGAATGGCTGGAGCGAGAGCGGGTTAAAACATGAGTAGGTAGGATACGTAGAATACTTGTAGGTACTACCAATATCCATTGTTCAGATTTCTTAACCTTATTCGAATGAATTTGCTACTAGATGCGATCGAAGGCTATACCGCCATACCATACTAAAGACTGATGAAATTGATATTGGTGGGTCCAAACCCACGTTCATTCGGTGATGACTTAAGTAGGTAGTAAGTGAAAATTAATTTTGGTACAGATACTTTTAAACTGTTAGTACAGGCAAAATTCATATTTATTTTTAATACGCTTTTATAAGCTTCTGTCGTATGTACCTATGTATGTAATGGGTACAAACAATCTTCATACATTGAAGTACCCTGGGCTGATAGAACCGGAGCCTTGCCTTTCAAATAAAATAAATAATGTATAAAATGTACGTATCTATTTTTGTGACAGAAACTTAGAACGTGATTTTGACTGACTTTGAAACGTTGGATTATATTGCATATGTATGCAAAGTTTGTATATGTATCAAAGACCAATGAAAGAAATCCAACTAAAATATAAAAAATAAATAATAGCTAAAAGAACTAAAAAAAACACCCTATTGGGGATAAAGAATATTATTATAATCCAGTAATAATAAAATTTGAAAACATTATTTATTTTACCGCTAAGCAATTCGCTCGCTTAGTAGCCCCAGTGTGAAGACGGGCCTTCATTCGCATAGTTTCAAACTGTTGGTCCAAATGCTTAATCACTCCAAGCGTACAACGGAACGCGGCGAGGTGTGACGTCATGCGTGCTCACACAAATACTTTTGAGTTTTAGAAGATCTACACAAAGGCTGACATCACCTTACTGGTCGATTTTAACTATTCAATTTTAATTTATAGGGCAAGCTACGTGCTTCGGGATTAAGAATAGAGCTACGGTATCCCCTGCCTGATCGTAAGAGGCGACTAAAAGAGGGCTTCCGGAGTAGTGGGCGATGAGAGTGGGAGCTCGATCCGTCCATCCAGCAGCCCTGGGAAAGGCGGCAGGGTGTGCGTGGCCGCTTGCCGCCGTGAGCGCCGGAAGGTGCAGGAGAGCACATCTGCTCTTCCGAAGATGGGCCTGTTCTTTTTTTTTTTTTTTATAAATAAACCTAACAATAAGGCAGACGGGCCGCGTGATGTTAAGCGATCACCGTCGCCTATGGACACGGGCAACCCTAGGGGAGCCGCCCGAGCATTGCCGGCTTTGGAGGAGAGCTTTTTTAACAGCTTTCTTGAAGAACCCCATGTTATAGTCCACTGGGAATGCCTCAGCTGGAAGGTTGTCCCATAACCTACACGTCCGTGGTAAAAAGGAGCGTGCAAAGCGGACTGTGGAGGACCGCCACGAGTCCAGATGGTGCCGGTGGAACTTTAACCTTCGTCTGGTGGTATAATCATGGAATGGTGATGTAGGCATCAATTTGAAGAGTTCCTCGGAGCACTCACCATAGTAAAGTCGGTAGAACACGCAGAGCGAGCCTATGTCTCTTCGCAAGCTAAGCGGTTCTAGCCTGTCAGTCAATCTTGGGTCGTTGACGATTCGGACTGCGTGTTCTGGAGCGTCGCGCGTGGAGGACACCGGTGCGTTCCACTGGAGATCCCGGACTCCTCCGCAAGCGCATAGGCAGCCACCGAGAGGATTTTAGTGCGGTACAAATCCCACAAAACCCTATATCCTCTCCCAAGCTTCTGGGTACCTTTTGAAGGTTTTCCCCCCAATACCAAAAAGAGGGTAAGCTACGTGATTATAACTTGAACGAATACTCGTATTGTTAGATTTTATTTATTTATGAAGAATATTGTATTAGCTAATTCCGTATTATTATGATATTTTTAGTAGCGGTAATTCCATTGTTCCGTTTCCGACACGTCAGTTAATCATAGCCAACTTCCGGTCACATGAATTGTCGTTATTTTCTCCGACCAAGCTGCAAGCATTCGTGTTGGAAGCACTGAGGGATCGAGACGTGGCTAAGGAAAAGCATTAGTAAAGAGTAAAAAGTGTTAACGCGTAGACAAAATAATAAGTGAAACAAGTAAAGGATTGAAGGAATAATAGTTAAGTTGATTGTTAATGTAAGTACTCCATTTTTGTTCTGTTGGTGGTTTATTCGTTCTTGAAATATTTACATATGTGATTTGTACACTGCATAACTACGAAATATACGTGCAATTGTAAAGTGTTTTATATTTTTTTTAACAAAAACCCGCATTCTGAGCTGTGAGCCAACAGTTTAGAAGTGGGATTATAAGAGAATTTATTGTTTTCTTTCACGTCCACAACGGCCAATTCTGTAAATACTCTGATATATTGAAGTTTCTTGAATTTGCTGGAATATCGAACCGGTGAACGCTTAGGGGTGAACGTCAATTATTTTACAACCACATGTTTTATTAACTTTTATTGTAATAAATTTGCAGTATACTTATCAACCCACTTCAAAGTGAAGTTTTATTTTTTTATCAAAATATGAATAATTTATGGAAAAACGCAGATATTTAAAGAACTAAAATACGTAATTTATGAAATCAACTTAATTTCTTTTCTCTGGATCGGAAACACCGCCGTGGTGTATAGACTTAGATATAAATATTTGAAGACCTGAGAATAGATGTTACGTATATGTTTAGTGCGTTAAAGATTTATATATTGTTTTAGATTAATAAGATGCATGATTAATGATATCTTTTTACAGCTGTGGTACACTAGATGTGAACAACTAGTTTTGATGAAGGCTTTTATAAATGTGACTTTTCTTTTAAATTTATTGCCCTTACAGGAAGTTGGTACCCACTTTTTTTTTACTTTTTTTATAAGATAAATGAATATACAATGGCTTGAGTTGATCTACCTTATTTTACCAACATCAACAAAAAGGATGAGGTGCTCATGTTATATTTAGTATTGCATCGACATAATCCACATATTAATTGAAATTTGACATTGACCTTTGTAAATATGAATGAAAACTGATACCTTATTTGATGCTTATAATTCATAATTCATATTTTTTTTTTGTTTTGCGATAATAAGGATACAAAAAAATGCTGAAATGATACGAGTATGTACACTTTCCACTTATTCTACCTTATCTACATGTAAATTGATGTAATTTTACAGGCAGCAATCGCTATATATTCTAGGAAAACGTATCCACTGTGCCACAATGCCAACTAGGACCTAAAATGATTGTAAGGCAAAAATTTGAATGTTTCGTGAATTCGGTAACACTGTATTTTTTTTACATAATTTCAATCTACAAGGGGGGTGCCAATATCATGTTTTCGTATTTGTCTTGCGGTTCTATTGGTAACGTAAATTTTGTCGTAAATTTATTCAGATATCTATACATACAAGCATGAGACTTCGATATACAATGAAGGTAAGGTTAAAAGTTTAAAACTTAGTGTTTAAGAAATGATGGCTTACAGATTTGCATATCCTCAATTATTTTTTGTGGTGGGTGCTGTACTGCACCTAGGGGTGCTTAACATGAAAAAAATGATGGTGTTGATGGTGATAATGATAAAGACAACGATGATGGTGATGATAATTACGATGATATCATTTTCGAGAAAAATACATTCCATTGTCTGATTATAGACATATAGAAGTCTGGTGATGTTTTTCTTTAGCTTTGGATAATTCAATACTATATTAATTTGTTCTCTTTTTACTTTTCGATTCTAAAGTCGATTTTAAATAGAATATGTACTCAAATGTGTCACTTTTCATTTTTGTTAACTTTTATTGTGATTAAAATGGAATATGTACTCAAATGTGTAATTTTGCAGATAATAATATTATGGACGAATACCCCCGAGAAAGACTACCTAGGATTGGAGGTACGATCAGGGCTAAGGTAAGCACACGTAAGCCCAGGCCTAAGAGCCAAGTGACGCTCAGGTCGAGCAGGAATGAGGGACTTAAAAGGGATGCTCTGGTCGAGCAGGAATGAGCCCAGGTCTGAGCGCCAAAGGATGCTCTGGTCGAGCAGGAATGAGCCCAGGTTAGAGGGCTAAAGGACGCTCAGGTCGGGCAGGAGCGAGCCGAGGCAATGGACGCTCAGGTCGAGCAGGAGTAAGCCCGGTGAGCAGCAATATGCGTAGGATGGAGGGAGATCGAAAGCCTCTGTTAGAGGGCATAAGATTATTCAGGAGCAAAGCAGCGATAAGGTTTGCAGAGGAGGCCTTCAAGACTCAACAACGCAACTCGCAACGTCTTGGTAGAGGGAAGCAGCATCTGAGCGGTAATTTGAAATGAAATGTAATGAAATCATGAAATGAAATTATTTATTTGCCAAAATGTGATATATGAATAGTTGGTTTTGTTTAGAAAATTATAGTCTCACATTAACCAAAATTTAGTGAGCAAAATTACAAAAAAAAGAGAAAAAAATTGAATTACATAAACATTGGTGTGCAAAGTTTCTATTTAACATTATTTTAAATTATAGTATTACAAACTATTTTGTAATAATATTTATATACTATATATTTATATATGTATTTGAGCTACGGTGAGTTGTAGTGGTAGTCAAGGGGATTTTGAAATTGAGATAATTTTAGATAAGTTCTTGTCAATCCTAACGTATAAAATTTAGTCCCGCTGACGCGTCTTTCTGTCTGTCTGTCTATATGAACTAGGTAGTCTCAAACTACCTAACAGATTTCAATGCGCTTCTCACCAATAGTGTGAATTTTGAGGAAGGGATAGGTGTATAAGTCATTAGGGTTTCGTTTTCGAACTAATTGTAGTATAACGAGGCTTTGTTGGGAGTCTTGCTTTTTGGGAGCTTTGTATGCGTGCACTGTGGTCTAGCAGACATACATTGGGGTAATGTGCTGGGGAATTGCACATCTACAATAACGCTGAGAAGGAGTTCATGATGTCTCTATCTCCTGAGGTTGACTCACAGATGCTGAATGTTTGGAATATGAATTCGAAGTACTGCGATGTTTTCGAAGCTGTTTTCTTCCCGTCACCCGTCACACTGGGGTTGCATATTATGTAACGGTGGTACGGCGTTGAGCGGAATTCTGAATCGCAGTGGCGTTATACGTACCATGTTAAGGTGGAGTAGAGTTTGTTGAAATAGGTAGGTTCCGTAGGTTATTTAAGTTAAATTGGTGAAGTTTTTTTAGTTACATTGGTAAAACTGGAGTACCTGTCTTTGAGTCGCCCTGGCTGGGCTGGGTCGCTGATTATAAAATCTTTTAATAGCGATGTAATACCGGATTTTGATCCTTTGTGTAAAGAGCAAACCATTTTAATCTGGATTAAGAAGGTGGAAGAATATTCAGAAATATGTATATAAGATGGGGGGATATGATTCGCTGCTCTTTTCCAAAGTTGGTCGGGCTTGGCAATGTTTGTAGAGAGCTGTAAGTAACCTTATAGTCGCAGTCAATTCAAGTGGCCAATTTACCGAACCTGGGCGGGTGGGAAATTATTTTGGGACAGTCACTGTGGGACATCGAAAAGTGTATCAAACTTACGGTATTGAATGTAGGGTTGAAGCCTTCAGCGGTATTAATCGAAGCCTGGTACCTTCTTTGCAAAACGCTAATATGTTTTTCATTGTGGCGAGATGTTGGCAAAGTGTTCTTTGTGTGACGAGACTAGCTTTGATTTGGTTTAAAAGCAGAATAGGTTCAGGTCTTTTAAATTAGAATCACAAACTGATAAAGGTGAGGAAGAGGTATTGCCACAAATACAATTGTACCGTTAGGTGTGAAGGGCCACTAAAGTTGCTGTAGTGCAGGTTATTGCATATTATTGGCGAAGCAATTGACTTTTATGATGTAGATGAGTGTTTCAGATTGCTTAGTTCTCTATAGAAATAACTGGGAGTTCGACATTAATAATTATTGATAGGATGAACATAGAAAGTACACCAATCAGAAATTGGTAACCATCCGTTTTGCATTTTAGAGCGAATCATGAACTGATTTTTATTGTCCTAGTTTTTAGTTTGTCTGAAGGAGGCGTTTATAAACATGGATTGCTCGGGGGTGTAGAAATCAAGTGTAAGATATGGACGGTCGATTTACTGATTTAATAGCGTCCTCTCTGGTGTTGTGTAATATATCATATTGCGTAGCAGTGGCCTGTTATTTTACAGATTGTGTGACGTACATACATGAGAGTTGTTTAAAACTCCTATTTTGGTTGTAATAGTGTTTATAAGTAAAATGTATCTCTGATACGGGGAGGGAATTGGGGTATTGACTGATATTTTAAACTGGTTTGATCTTGGTAGGGGATTTGGCAATTTTGCTGTAGAGTTGGCGCCTAGACATCAAACATATAAATTTGAGAAGTGTATGTGCGGGATGTGATCGTTTTAACTTGGAGGGTAGAGAGAAAAGTGCTGGTTAGTGACGTCGCTAGCCTGTGTTATGGTACGGGATGTTGGTGGGACTCGATTTACTAGAAAGCGATAGATCAATAATTAATTATGTTTGATATTCCAACTATTTGAATTTATGTGATAGTGGGTAGTCTGTTTTCGTGTTTTGTTTATAAGTGGCACATTCTGGACATCAGTTAACTACCCAATTATCTTAGGTGGATGTAATAGATACTTATGGAGTATAGTGAATCTCGAGAGTAGTAGAGGTTCGGCATTAACTGTTTGTGCGTCCAAGTTTGATGTAAACATTTACGGGGAATCACTTGCAGCAAGGGCTTACAAATGCAGGGGATTAGGGGGACTAGGAATTGCGGTCAAGTGGTTATGACTGGCAATAAGAATGCAAGCGGGCACTGAGATGCGGTAAGGGTTAGGACAAAAAGGCCGATTTCGCTTGGAAGTTTTAATAGACAGGGATTGCTTCTCTACTTGTTTGAGGTACCTTGGTTTTACTGATATTGGTGTAAAAGTTGTTTAGACAAGGACTAAAAATTTTTGCACGGATTGATGTGATAGTAAGGGTTGTTTTTGTATATTTAGTTAGCCGTGTTTGCCTTCATGAGGCTTGCACATATTACAGGTATTGGTCACTGATATAAAATTGTTTGTTCCCATTACGACGAAAATGGATTATTGTTTTTTTCGGGCTGAACCCGATCCTCGGCTTTGTGAAAATAAAATGATAATAAAGTGAAATTTGTCTGTTATGGGTAATGTAGTTGCGGACTGGGTCTTTCATCTGAGTGAGAAGGTGTCTCGCATTAGTCTTTGTAAGTAATTTTTGGACATGTTTATTGCTTTAGAGTTGATTGCTATGAAGGTTGAGTAGAATATATAGTTTAATAGTTCGCTGTTAGTCGAGTGAGTCGTTTAAACACATTTGATCGGGTTTTTGAAAGAAAAATTGACAAAAGGTCTGACGGGAAATGTGGAATTGGTGACTTTGTTGTTATTTTAAGCTTTTAGTGGAGATCTAGGGGCCATAATAATATAGTAATGGGATGGAGTGAAAGTGCCCCGGTGGAGGGGACGAGGGCGAGATTCAATAACTTTTTCCAGTTTTGAATGGGATCCTTTTTGTATCACTCATGTGGGGTCTTCAATTGAACATGTTTATGTAACTAATTCGACTTCAAATACAAATCCAAAAATTATATAATTAGGTAATGGGTTCTTAAGATAAATAAACTAAGGCCAATTTATTTTTGTGTAGTGTGTAAAAGTTCCAAATACAAATCCAAATATTAGGTATATAATTATTTTATGACTTTATTTGAGATTTCATGATGATTTTTGACATTTCATTTCAGATGTTAATATGAAGTAATTTATTGCTTGTTTACGGGTAATGGATTCTTAACCTCCTGAGGACGAGCCCTAAGAATTTCAACATTTGCATATAACTACCAATTATTTGAGTATAAATACGTCCCAGGACCATAAAAAAATAAATAAAAAAATCTTTTAGTTGTAACATATTAGTTATTAGACGTGTCAAATGTGGAACATTAGGTCTCTATTACTGCGGTCGACGTGGCATATTTGACACATTAGTTCCCTAGTAGGTAATACATGGTTATATATATTTTTAATGAAACGCTATTAATTTAAGAAATATGAAATATTTTAATGCAAACAAAAATAGAACACTTTCAGTAACCAAGAACAAAAATAAATTCTAAATTATTATATCACATTTTAACAAGGAACTTCTAAGGCAATTCTGAGATCAGCTTATTTAGGTACTACTCGCGGCTACTACATGTTATGTCCATGAAATGAAGCAAAACAGTTTCTTGACTTTGTTAAACAAAGATAAATATTACAATTATTACAAACTACATCAGTCTTGAAACCACACGCGTTATTTCGGCATCGTTGTCTCTTATCGACTATCTTAGGCATATGATCAGCTCTATTCATTCTCTTGTTCACTGTCGGCATCGGTGTAATAGGAACACTTCTTTTCAAGTGTTGGATTTGTAGAAATCCATGTTCTTCGTTAAGAACAGGTTCTTCTTGTGGCAGTACATTGTCCTCAATCAATTTTGTGCCCAATCGTAATTTGTACTCCCGTAATTGGGGAATTTTATGTGAAGGTATATTCTTTTTGATTTGTGTGCCTCTAAATAGAAACCATGAATTTACAACACATATATCTATCATGTGATATATAAATCTTATAGTCCACTTTCGGGTACGAGATCTTGATGGACAAACAGAGAGCATTCGATCTGCAAAATCGACACCACCCATATTCTGATTGTATTCTTTTATTACCTCTGGTCTTGTCACTTGCACATATCGTTTACGCCGTTTATCCCATCTTTTGCATAAATCCGTATTATTATTGGCATAACATGTAGATATCATCACAACAGGTTTATTATCGAGCCATCTTGTGATGGCAACTCGCCCAGAATTCAGACATGCAACCTCAGATGCGCCACGATTTTTTTTAATGAAATTGTTATCAGGTGTCATTGTTACATGTCTTTGATAACGGTTTTTCATAATGGTTCCAGTTGCGTTGAATCCTCTTTTTAGTAACTCTTCCATTAGTTTGATAGAAGAAAAATATCTATCGAAAAAGAGGTAATGTCCGGGAACTAATGATTCGGTCATTTGTAGTATAGCTGCTTCTCCTAGGCTGAACCCTTCCTCTCTGTAGCTTTTAAAAGTTGTTTCACCTTGGTATACAGTCATATCACAAATAAGACCACCTGGGTTCGCAAGAACGAATACCTTTAAGCCGACCGGATTAGGTTTTTTGGGGCAGTATTGTCTTATATTGCAATGTCCCGAAAATGGTATAATCATCTCGTCAATCGACAAATTCACGGTTCGTTCCTGAGTATGACACCCCTTGAGTATTCGATCGAAAAGCGGCCGTACCTTCCATATGCGGTCTTGAGTCCGCAGTTCTTCTGTTACTGCGTCATCATATACAACCTTCAAGCGTGTACGTATTTGGTAAAATCTGTCTCGAGTCATTGCATCCGCAATCAAAGGAATACGCCAAGAGCTTTCCCAGTACATTTTTATTTGCGGGTAGTTGATGCTTGCCATAACCATATTTATGAAATGAAATGAAATGAAATATTATTTATTCACTGTACGGTTCCTTTACAAACTCTTAGTGAACGTTATTTTTTGTTCTGTCTGCTCTGGGTGCGCTTAGGCAATGCTGAGCTGAAGAAAAGAGCAGACGGAGAAAAACTTCAGCCCTGTTTTAAAATATGGGGTATACAATAGCTAACTTTCTTACAGAGTAGCTATGGGCCGATAAGGAACATACGTGACAGCTACCGCATGTGTCAATGTCGTCCCACAGCCATCTGTTAACATTGGCAGTTTGATTGATTTAAATCTATTACATCAGTTATAGAAACAGCCTTGTGGGACTACAGCTCAATCCCAAGCTTTTTTATCAATTAAATAGTCCTTAAGATCGTAATAAGCCTTGTGGCACAGGACTTGTTTGACTTTCTTTTTAAATCTGTGAAAAGGAAGGGATTGAACATTTTCCGGGATTTTATTGTATATTCTGATCGACATCCCGATAAAAGAGTGGCTCTTTTTGCGGAGCCTACACTTGGGGAATGCAAGTTTGTGGCCATTCCTTGTCGAAACACAGTTCGAACTATGTAGATCCAAAAGGGTCATAAATTCGTGTTTGTTTTTACGAACATACATTATATTTTCATAAATATATTGCGATGCAAATGTTAGTATATTAGTCTCCTTAAATTTTTCTCTCAGTGATTCTCTAGAATTTAATTTATATATTGCGCGAATAGCCCTCTTCTGCAAAATAAATATTGTGTCGACATTAGCTGCATTTCCCCACAGTAAAATACCATACGACATTATACTATGGAAATAACTAAAATAGACCAATCTGGCTGTATCGACATCTGTAAGTGATCTTATTTTTTTAATCGCAAAGACGGCAGAACTTAGTCTATTCGCTAACCGAGAGATATGGGGTCCCCATTGAAGCCTAGAATCAACAGTTAATCCAAGAAATACAGCTTCATCAACAAAGCTCATTTCCTCGCCATTCAATTGAGGTTTTAAAACATTTTCTTTAACATTAGGTGGTGAAAACTTAATACAATTGGTCTTTTTGTTATTGAGTACTAAGTTATTTACATTAAACCAATTTACCACCTCAGAGAGAGCATTGTTCACATCGTCATAATCATCAGTTTGTCTATTAGTTTTGAAAATTAAGGAAGTATCATCTGCAAACAATACTATCTCGTGATTATTCTCCACCATATATGGCAGATCGTTAATATATATTAAAAATAGGAACGGGCCGAGTACTGAGCCCTGTGGGACCCCTAAATGAACTACAGACCCGTTTGACATTTTACCGTTCACTTCAACCCTCTGGATCCTATCACTCAAATAAGACTCCAGAAGCTTGAGCGCGGTTTCTTTGATGCCATAGTGATTGAGTTTCCTGATTAATGTTTCATGGTGCACACAGTCAAATGCCTTAGATAGGTCACAAAAGACACCTAAAGCATCCCGTGACCCCTCCCAAGCATCTACTATGGTCTTAAAAAGCTCTACTCCGGCATCTGTGGTTGAGCGACCCCTCGTAAAACCGAATTGATTTTTATGAATAAGTCTATTATTTGTAAAGTGTTTTAGAAGTTGTTCTAAAATAATTTTCTCAAAGATTTTACTAATGGAGGGCAGAATTGAAATTGGTCTAAAGTTGGAGGGATCTGAAGTATTGCCCGACTTAAATAAAGGTATCACTTTACTATGTTTCATTAGATCAGGAAAGTCACCACTCTTAATACAGTTATTGAATATTATAGCTAAGTGGGGTGCTATTAAGTCAATTATTGAACTAAGTATTTTTACAGAGATACCCCAAAGATCAGTAGTGTTCTTAATTTCTAAAGTCTTAAATATCTTTACAATGTGTTTAGCGTCTACGGGCCTGAATATAAACTTACATTTGCATTCGCTTACATTTTTCTTAAGCAATGATTCGGCGGCTTCAGGGGAAGACCTAAGTGATTTAGTCGTCGATACTGGAATGTCAGCAAAGTATTTTTCAAATGTTTTTGCTACAAGTTCGTCTGATTCAATGACGGTACCGTCCATAATAAGTTTATAGACACGACAACGGTCATTGACTCTTCCAGTCTCGGCGTTAATAATGTTCCAAGTCGTTTTAATTTTATTCTTACTAGATTTAATTTGGTTACCAATATGCAATGACTTGGCCGCGATACATACTTGCTTAAACAATTTTGAATAATTTCTAACGTGTGCACAAAAGGACTCGTCTCGATTATACGATCTCTCTTCATAGAGATCATATAATTTTTGTCTACTTTTATGTATCCCTAAAGTCGCCCAATCACTGAATGATTTACAGTTTTTAGGAGAGATTGTTTTTGATGTAAAGACAGTATTATATATTTTTACCGACTTCCAAAAGAAGGAGGTACTGTATTCGGCTGTATGTTTTTTTTTTTTTTATATATGTTCACCGATTACTCCGCCGTTTGTGGACCGATTTTCAAAATTCTTTTTTTGTTCGTTAGCTTATACTCCCGAGGTGGTCCCATTGTCACCAAATCAGGATCTGATGATGGGATCCCAGGGAAATCGAGGGGAACTCTCAAATTTTATAGGCACACACATTGATTTTCTTATAGTTTCTGAAGCATAAGAAATATTTACGCATAGAAATCATCATCTCATGTTGCTGAGCTGATGATGGAAGGTACTGCGACAGTGAGGAGTTGAGAGCAAATTCTTTCAATAAATAGTTTTTTATTCGAAATCTTACGTTCCCGAGGTGGTCCAACTGTCACTAAGTCAAAGTCTGATGAGGGGATCCCAGAGAAATCGAAGGGAACATTCAAATTTTATAGTACAACAAATGTTTTTCATACTTTTACAAAAGCAAAACAGACATTTGTGTATAATTATCGTCATATCATGTTGCTGATCTGTTGATGGAAGGTACTACGACGGTTAGGAGTTGAGAGCAAATTCTTTCAATAAAGGTTTTTTTGTTCGAAATCTTACATTCCTGAGGTGGTCCAACTGTCACCATGTCAAAATCTGATGATGTGATATTAGGGAAATCGAGGGAAACACTGAAACTTAATAGGCACACACATTCTTTTAGTCACATTTTTAACATAATACAAATATTTATGTCTAGTAATTAAAACCTGCTGTTGCTTAGCTGATGTTTGAAGGTACAACTCCTCAACGGTTAGGAGCCGAGAGCAAATTCTTTCTTTAATTTATACGTTCAGGTGGACTGATAGTAGTATTCCTTCAGGCTATTAGATAAACATGATTATAAAAGGTAAATCTGTTTAAAGTTTAGAAGTTAAGTGAAAAATTTTCCAATTATGCTAATACATACAGAACTATCAAAATTACTAAAAAGAGTGAAATAAATTAAGTTTTTAACAAAAAAATAGAACCGACTTCAAACGGTAAAAAATAAAATTGTTCAGTACCTACTTCTTCTTGCTTATGGTAATGACTCTTAAAACTATTTTTGAAGTCGGGCCCTTAGTGAAATGTCCTGTCTTAGTAAATATAGTGTACCTTTCGTTCTGAATGGGCACCGACTCCAATATAGTTTTAACAGTCATTACCATAAGCAAGAATAAGTAGGTACTGTCCCACTGTCTGTACTGTCGATGTCGGTGCCAATTTAGAACGAATAGTACGACATTTGCTAAGGGCCCGACTCCAGGAATAGTTTTAAGAGTCATTACCATAAGCAAGAAGAAGTAGGTACTGAACAATTTTATTTTTTACCGTTTGAAGTCGGTTCTATTTTTTTGTTAAAAACTTAATTTATGTGTATATGAGAACATAATGCCCCATAATGTTTATTTACATTTTTATGGGCTGGAATACGAAACCCATTTTCAATAGCACATCTAAATCTCTCCATGCGATTTTTAGTCACTGGAACGACCACCTTGCTCTTACTAACCTGTCTGTCCATCCTGTAATTAAAGCAAACTAATTGGCCACAATGATCAGAGCTTAAGTTGTTTATTATCATAGATTGCGCTGGTGACCCTTCTGTAAAAATATTATCTATACAAGTAGCTGTGGATTGTGTAATCCTAGTTGGTTGTGAAAACACGTTAGTAAGATTACAGCATTTTAAGACAGACAAAAACTTTTTGCTTATTGCTGAATCCTCCAATATATTTATATTAAAATCACCACAAACAACTATGTCCTTCTTCTTTTTAGTATTGTTGCACAATTTATCCAATAATTGTTCTAAAACTGACTCAAAAGTATCATACAAAGAATTTGGAGGTCTATAAATACAAACAATAATACAATTTAATAACTCCACACAGGCTATTTCTATAGTTCGTTCAATAGAAAGGCTCACGATGTCTTGACGAACCTTAAACTTTAGGTCCTTACTTACAAAAATTAACGAGCCACCACGTAAGGCTGTCTGCCTACTGAACGAACTTGCGACTTGGTGCTTATCAAAGTTAAAAACAAGTTGGTAATCTTTTAACCAATGTTCTGTAATACACATAATATTAATATTGTATTCCTTTAAAAATAATTCTAATTCTAGTTCTTTGGATAGCAGACCTTGGATATTTTGATGCACCAAGTTTAGACATTTATTATTTCTTATTATATTACTTGATAGAGGGCATATACACGTATTTATACAGTTGCTAGAGATTGATGTCTCTGTTGTCTCATCATTTAATTTAAATTATTTTGGAAATGATTTAAACATTTCAATGCAGTAGTACTACAAGTATTACTACATGTCGATACATTAATCTGCTCAATAGAAGCAGAAGTTTTTATAGCTAAGTTTATAGCCGAGTCTAGGTTTAAATAATATGATAGCAGGGCAGCTATCTGTTTATAAATAAAATTTGATAGATGAAATCTATCCAATGTCAAAATCAAATTATTATTAAATATTTTATTGATGTCAATCAAATTAAATATGTCATTATTATTATAATTATGATCCCAATAAATACTTTTAGCTCACGAATAGTCAAGCCCATGTTTTTTTGCGTTAATAAAACAGATGTTTGATTTGTTGCCATAACCATTGTATCCAAAATTTTGTCATCTAAATAATCATCCATGAACTGAAACCACTCCCACTCTTCTAATTCTCTGTGTATATAATTTGGGCTTTGCAAGTGTGACATTACTGGATTAAAAACTTCGGAAGAAACTGTTGCTGGAATAAAACTTTCATTTTCTGTATCGTGTGCTTCTTGTACCCTGTCCCTTCCTACTCTGCCTCTTGCTCTTCTATTGACCCTCGTTGGACCTCTGGCCCTTCTTGAAACCCGCTGTATGGTACTACCAACTAAAGACACGGCTGGAGATGGTGATTGGCCAACATTATTAGAGATTGCCTCGTCATCAGAATCAGAACTACTGGTCGACCTATTTTGATGATTCCTGTCGACTTCCGGGTAGTAAGACTGATCGTTATCCGAATCAGCGCTAAAATCGCCATCAGACTCATTCAAAAATTCAAAAATTTCGTCTTCAGTCATAGCTGTAAAGAAAAAGTACATACTTTTAGGATCAGAAGCAGGATTTTATTAAAAAAAAGAACAATAACACTAAAAGAATTCTTCTATAATTTTTACAAACAAATTTCAACAAAACTTTACACTCAGTTTCCAATCACTTTGCACTACTTATTAAAGATAACACCAAAAAATTACACTGGGTAGAAAAATATGGATCGAGACACCGTCCGCAACGTCTTAACGCTCCGAGTCGTGAACCGAGAATGCGCCCCAGTTGCACCTGCCGTCGCCTTTTATAACCTTCTATCTATCTCACAGCTTACACGGCCTCTCCTGACAGGGAGTCGCCCTCGACGACATCTTGGGCTTCTTCACCGTGTTCAGCTGCATCTGACGGATCCGTGGGGTCGATGTCAAGTGATGGCATCGACCTTCCTTGACTAGGGCCTGCAACCGGAGAGGATGGAGGTGGGGTTGGCTCATCATCGTCGCTGTCTGCAAAATAAGATGTGCTTTATTAATTTGTCACCAGTGGTAAAAGTGGTAGTGATCCAATGCATACAGGATAGGCAAGGCGCCATTGCACATCCTGCAGGCATCGGACACTTCATTCATATTGAGATATAAGGCAAATTGTCTCAGCGAAGCTATCTTAATACATGGACTAATAGTTGGCACCAACCAACCCAAATGTAGCTTTCTATTGCCACCAACCAATAGCGTTTCAAGATGGCACCAACCATCAAATTTTAGTTGGCACCAACCAACGTCAAACATTAGCAAGGTAGTTGGCACCGACCAACAATGCATCCAGTTGGCACCAACCAACATGATCTACGGTTGGCACCAACCAACCAATACTCACCATTGAAGAATGCGGAGCAAGTTTCAGGACACCACTCGCCCTTCCATGGCACCATATACTGGGCCGCTGCCTGGGTGGTTTTTCCATATCCACCAGTCAAGAGCTTCAATTCATATCGACCACCGGGCAGCACCTTGACAACTTTGTAGGGACCGCGCATCCCAGGATCTAATTTTCCTGTGGACTGAGAGTATTTAATGACGAAAGCAAGGTCATTAATCTGATACAGTTTTGGTGGTCGTCGATCTTTATTTACTCGGTCGTCCTGCTGTCTTTGATTTTCAGCCAGTAGTTCAGTTGCTCTCGCTCTACACAATTCCCGCCACGCTTCCCTGTCCGGTTTGCTAGTATCAACAGCGGTATCGCGGATAATAGAACGGATCAAGGGTGTCATACCATCTATCCCAACCAGCAAGTTCAATGGGGACGTACGTGTGGTCTTTTGACGGGTTACATTTAAAATTAATTGCATCTTCCACAGCGTAGTAGACCAATCAGGATTTAGACTCGCCTCAATCCGCAGCATATTGAGAAGTGTGCGCACATACCTTTCCACCTGTCCATTAGCGTGGTGCATCTCAGGAGTGATGCAGTGTATATCGGCACCTAGCTCCTTCACCCAGCTCGTAAACTCAGCAGACTCAAACATGCGCCCTCTGTCCGTTACCATAACCTTTGGTGCTCCGAAGAGTGACACGGCATTCATCATGCAACGCTTTAATTCAGATGTATCCTGACGAACAATAGGATAGAGCAAACAAAACTTAGTGAAAGAGTCAACGAGCAGCAAAATAAATTTGTAACCTTGAGATATGGGCAGGGGTCCCAAAGCGTCAATGTGAATAGTGGCAAAGGGCTCGGACCCTTTTTGCCAGGAGATTATGTTCTGTAAAGGTTGTCGGGGTACCCGTTTTTTTGAAATGCAGGTTAAACAATGACCGATGTATTTTCTAACGAACGTTCGTAGGCCTGGAAACCAAAAATGTTTTTGTATAAGGTCCATCGTTTTCTCGGCGCTAATGTGCTGATGTTCGTCATGGAAAAGTCTAAGAAGACTTAATCGGTGACCTTTTGGGATGTAACATAGGAGTCTTGACTCCTCACCTGTTGGGCTATATTTGTAATAAAGTATCCCATTTCGAATAACGTAACGAGTTGGATCGAGTTTACCTTCCTGGAGTTGTAGCATTAGGTCTCTGGTCTCGTCGTCTGCTGACTGGGCCATCTGTGCCCAGTTTTGTGGACGAGATACCTGATTCACCTGAGCTGGAGGGTTCCGACTTAAAAAGTCCACATGCGGCATCATGGTGCCTGGCCTATATTCAATTTGGAAGTCAAAATCCTGTAGGTACAACCACCATCGAGCGACCCGCGGAATCAAGTCCTTCTTCCGCTCTGTGGATTTAATGGCGTTGCAGTCCGTCACTAGTTTGAAGTGCAACCCAATGAGGTAGTGTCTGAAATGCTGCAGGGCTTTAACAATAGCTAAGGTCTCTAGCTCGTATGAGTGGTACCTTACCTCAGCGTTCTGGGTGACTCTGCTGAAATATTCCACGACGTGTCTGCTATCGTCTGCGTGAACTTGCAGTAGTATGGCGCCGTATCCAGCACTGCTAGCGTCAGTATGGACCTCGGTTTTATGTTGTGGATCAAATATGGCTAAAACGGGTGCGCTAGTCAAGGTCCTGATAAGATCTAACCGAACTTTTTCCTGTTCCGGGCCCCAACTGAAACTTACACCCTTTTTGGTCAGCCGAGATAGCGAAGCTGTTTTGAGTGCATAATTTTTTACGTATTTACGAAAGTACCCAGCCAGACCTAATAGTTGACGTACCTGCTTTACGTTTTGTGGAATTGGTGACCTAACAAGAGCTTCCACTTTATGTGGGCTCGGCCTCACCTGACCCTTGCTGATCACTCGTCCCAGATATTCCACCTCAGTCTTCAGGAACGAGCACTTGCTTATATTTATTGAGAATCCCGCTTCCGTGAGGGTATGTAGGACTTCACGGGGTAAGGATATCCCTTCTGCTATCGATGTGCTCATAAGAAGCACATCGTCGATGTAGACCAGCACTCGCCCGGACTCTATAAAAGCTTTAAGGGTGTTGTTGATTATGCGCTGGTACACGACCGGAGAATTACATAACCCAAACGGCATTTTTAGATATTCGTAGTGACCCTCTGGTGTTACGAAGCCAGTGTAACGTGTACAGTGTTTACTAATTGGTATCTGGTGAAATCCAGTGGCCATGTCAAGACTAGAGAAGTAAGTGTATCCACCAAGTCGATCAATGTGGTCATCAATTAGAGGTAGCGGGTATCTATCCTTGACAGTAATCCTGTTAAGGGCGCGAAAATCTACACACATACGATCGGAACCGTCTTTTTTCTTAACTAAAATAATAGGACTTGCGTATTCCGATTGGGATTCTTTGATAATCCCTTTATTCAAGAGGTCACTAATAATATCCCTAACCTTTAATTTCTCTTGGTGAGACAATTTGTAAGGACGATAGGCGATTGGTTCCGAGCTAGTTAGTCTAATGGTCATTTCTCCAGTCTTAACAGTGGTAGTGGCAGTCCCCGAAATAAAGTAATCCGAGTGTTGACTTATCACTTGTATCAAGGTCCTGTGATCTTCACCGTTAAGGGGTGTATCGACTTTTAACGTGTTACAAGTGTATACCTCACTAACAGAATTGGTATGTGCAGCCCTTGTTAGATATTGCCTATCTCTTGTCCTAATATAAACAACCCCGTCCCTGTTGAGAATATCTGTCCCTATGACAATTGATGCGTTCATACATGATGACGGTACGATAACCAAATCGGCTTCGATGGATATCTCACTAAGTTGAATAGTGACTGTTACAAAGGATGTGGCTAATATTTCTCGGTCACTAATTCCCTTTAACACACAATAGGTTGGTTTTGGTTGACACGTTAGAAAGCGTATAACATCAGAGGAGATAAGTGAAACGTTAAGAGCACCACTGTCAATAAGGGCATCCATTGGTATGCCTTCCACTACGGCCGACGTGATGTCGCGAGGGCAAGAATTATGATAGTCCTTACAAAGATTTACGTTACGCTGATTAAGTGTGCTTGCCCTACCCTTAGCAAAACAATCATTTTCCGTATGACCGGGTTTTTTACAAAACGAGCATTGTAAGCGATTAGTCGATCTCGAATTTGGATTGTTTGTTAGTTTTCTTTGTTTGCAATGACGTTCAAAATGGCCCTTCATACCACAGGAAAAACATTTAACATCGGACTGTGAGACGGTTTTGAATGACCTTTTCGCGGGTAGGTTACCAACGCGTGTATCTTGCCTTCCACGAACGGATTTAACGTATATCGAAAGAAAGGGTATTAAGTTCTCGACTGTGAGTTTAGCGTTGGCAGCCGTTGCTCGAATTTGGGGGTTATCTATTCCGCGTATAACAATTAGTACTCTTAGTTCATCGCTCAACCCTTGGACAACCCTCAATCTTAGCAGTGTGCGACGAGCATACTCCGCATAGGTTGAATATTTGTCTGATGTAGTGTTCATTGCGTCAAACAGAATATTTGCAAAGTCTAATTGTTGCGGGCAGAGTGGAACAAATTCTTTTTTGAAATTTGACCAAGTTCTACTGTTGGTCACCCATTCCGATAGCCATACACGCGCGTCACCTCGAAGGCACGATGCTACTCGCGAAAGGCATTCGCTATCCGACCAACCGTTTAAATCCCGAGCGCGGTCGACCTCCGCGCACCATGCCGAAATATTATTGATGGTTGGGTCGAAGTCGGAAATGAAATAATTATTTGTTCGGATGGGTTGTAACGTCTTAAGGACTTCAATTAAGTTTGAAGCACTAGACTCGCAATTTCGATTGATTGGGTCTTTAATAATCGAACTACCCTCTCCCATCGGCAATGCACGTGGAGTGCCAGCAATTACAGGGGTATTCCTAATAGACGTAGACATTTCAGGCGAACGCGATGCGCGAGCGATTGGTATCGATTGATTCTCGGTTTGTTCGACAACGACGTTAGAATTGTTAACGGCTGAATCATTAGTCGGCGTAGGGAGAACTTCTTTACGTTCTATCGCGCTTAACCTTTTTAAAATAACGTCTAACGTGTTTTGTATGCCATTCTCGCGGTCATGACGGGATCGACGTGACGAACGTGACCTGGGGCGGCGCCTATATTCGCGATGTTCGCGTGATGGTGTACGCGAGCGACGGTCGCGTCGTGGGTCGTCACACGAGTTATCAGAATCAACACTATCACGTCGCACCGATTTACGAGATCTGGGACGCGACCTATCGTACGAGCGGTGCCTAGATCCAGTGCGAGGCATCTTGTTTGCCTATTTAAACACACCAAATAGAAAAACAAACAAAAAAAAATGTGAGGGTACTTACATACACACCACTTATAGTGATAAAAACAACGAAGCCAAAAAAACTGTGATTGGAGACTGGATGAGATTATTTAACGTGGGCTGATGGATTCTATTATCCCACTTCTGATTTTAGGATCAGAAGCAGGATTTTATTAAAAAAAAGAACAATAACACTAAAAGAATTCTTCTATAATTTTTACAAACAAATTTCAACAAAACTTTACACTCAGTTTCCAATCACTTTGCACTACTTATTAAAGATAACACCAAAAAATTACACTGGGTAGAAAAATATGGATCGAGACACCGTCCGCAACGTCTTAACGCTCCGAGTCGTGAACCGAGAATGCGCCCCAGTTGCACCTGCCGTCGCCTTTTATAACCTTCTATCTATCTCACAGCTTACAATACAATATTAAGAACGAACGGGTCAAATATGGAACATCGATTACTTTAATTGAGATCGAATGTTCCACGGGTGGAACATCAACTAAAATCGGCATACAAGGTCAGAATTGTTACTTCTGAGTGATAAAAAAATATGGAAATCAGTAGGTTATCAAGTCACTTTTGTAATAAAAATTCACAATTGACAAAAATATTGCAGATTGATAAGATATTGTCAAATTACTTACGTCTGTTGACCGACACACGCGCATGCTGGCTTTTATCCGCCATTTTGACTGATGTCAAATGTCAAACACTGTCAGTTCTGTTATTTATTATGTTGGTAATGAAATAACATTTCGTTTTACGTACGGAAATTTTAGTTTTGACAAAGTAATAACGAACAATATTTTTTCTTGTTTGACGTTCCTTATATGACCCGTCAGGCCTCAGGAGGTTAAGATAAATAAACTAAGGCCAATTTATTTTTGTGTAGTGTATAAAAGTAATGTTCTTTCTACTTATAAAAAAAAGATTACAGTATAAATGAGAAAGCTTATGTTTGAAATTAAAAATACGATTAAAAATATATTATAATGATTTACTGCATTAATTGCTATTAATACAATTATTGAGTACAATGAACGTAATTTCTTGTTTTTATTTTATTTTATTTAAGAGCTTTCGATAAATATAAACTACATTGTACATTATACAGATAATTAAATAATGTGTTAAAGAATGTAATTTTTAGTAATATTTTTAGAAAATTTATAGTACTTTTGTACTTGTAAGAAAGCGTGAGGACACGCTATAAGCAGGATGGCCGAGCTGTTAGCTTTTATTTATTTATGAAGAATATTGTATTAGCTAATTCCGTATTATTATGATATTTTTAGTAGCGGTAATTCCATTGTTCCGTTTCCGACACGTCAGTTAATCATAGCCAACTTCCGGTCACATGAATTGTCGTTATTTTCTCCGACCAAGCTGCAAGCATTCGTGTTGGAAGCACTGAGGGATCGAGACGTGGCTAAGGAAAAGCATTAGTAAAGAGTAAAAAGTGTTAACGCGTAGACAAAATAATAAGTGAAACAAGTAAAGGATTGAAGGAATAATAGTTAAGTTGATTGTTAATGTAAGTACTCCATTTTTGTTCTGTTGGTGGTTTATTCGTTCTTGAAATATTTACATATGTGATTTGTACACTGCATAACTACGAAATATACGTGCAATTGTAAAGTGTTTTATCTTTTATTTAACAAAAACCCGCATTCTGAGCTGTGAGCCAACAGTATATAGCAAGATAACTTTGTCTCGAGATTGCTTTCAAACTCTCACACTGAGATCCCCTGTGTTATGTACCTATGCACTATCCAGGTACATAAAAACAGGAACAGAAACATCCAAACCATGTAGATAAATGAAATGTTTCAGTTAGAGAAAACTCGCTTTTTGAGAACGAGATTTTACTCAGTGGTATATGCAGCCTTACGATATATGCTTACATCATACTTCGTTTTAATGACTCTTTTTGTAGTATGTGTCTTTAACCTAGTGTGGGTTAAACGTTTTACCTCGTACTTGAAATAACTAGAGTTATCTACTAAAATATCGATTGTTACTAAAACAAACTCCATAAAGTGTCGCTCACGTCTAAATATAAGCAGTCTGCGGCAGGAGCAGCAAAGTTGCGATCTACCGCAAAACTCTGTGACTTCGTTAAACTAACTCCACATACGCGCGCGAATGTCGTATGGAGATAGCCGGATACAGGTCTTAATATAGTAAGATGGTGCTTATTGAAGTTTGATAAGGCTGAAGATTTTTTTACCGACCCTTTTTAATGTTCCACTGCGGCGCACAAGTTATAAGTTCAACGCAGTGCACGTTATTCGACTTCTTGCCTAAGATATTTATTTTTATTCTCGCCTAATCAGATATTACAATCCCTACTAATATTATAAATTTGAAACTAACTCTGTCTGTCTATCTGTCTGCTTTCCTGCTTAAATCACTGAACCAATTTTAATGAAATTTGTAATACAGATAGAGTGGACCTTGGGAAAGGACATAGGATGGTTTTTGTCCTACGAAAACCTATAAAACGGGTCCACGCGGGCGAAGCCGCTGGCGGTAGACTAGTCGTAACATAAATTGCCCGTAATTGGAGCGGTGATTAACACACTTGTAACATTTTCGGTCGGTCCCGGTTGTTGTCGATAGATAATAGTCTTTAAATCTTGTCGGAGGCCTTATGGGTGGTTTGAAAAAATCCGACAGCGGGTTGGCCACTAACGCGCATCTTCACCAACCCGCATTGGAGCAGCATGGTGGAGTAAGCTCCAGGCCTCCCCAATAATGGGGAGAGACCCGTGACCAGCAGTGGGACGCAAAAAAGGTTGCAGCCAATCAAACAACAAAATTGCCACTAATCTAATTCTGTAATTTTCTTAGCGTGTAGAGCTTAGTAGAAATTTTAATAATAATCTCACAGAAGATGTTAACTATTTGAACGATTCGTGTGCCTATCTACCCCAACCTACAAAGTTTCGCCGTGACACAGGCAGAATCCCGTCGTCACTGGGTGACTGACTGACTGCGTGACTCGCCGCTCGCAATAAACACGTCTCCGCCATCGTTAATCAACGATACACCTTCAGGAGCCGGTTCCACAGAGTTAGCGTGGTTTAACTACAGATTTATAAAGATTTCCTTTTTAATGTGTTGTGAGATTTGTTGTAAAATGAATACTTTATTATATGATAAAATACCCACCAAAACATTTTTATACAACATTTTGCCAAGACGAGATTACATGACGATATCAGATTTTATGTACAGCCAATTTTCTAACTCCACATACCCTAACTCTAAAAGCAACAAGTACGCACGTTTTTATAATGGACATGTTGGCAGCAATTGTCAGTTATTTTCTGTAAATGTTACTTTAATAAAACTAAAGAAATTAGCAGGATGAAACAATGCTAATTTTAGGTATAGTTTTGATATTAAATGAGGAAAATCTATTTTTATGTAACTGAAAAAGTTAAATTGCATTGCAAATGGGAAAATCTATTTTTATGTAACTGAAAAAGGTAAATTGCATAATATTACTAGTGGTTTTTATACTGTAGTGTAATAAATACAGTTTTAAAATTTGTGGATATTTTAATCACAATATTCCTCGACTCAGCAGTCCAGAGATATAATCCCACCATTTTCTGACTCTGTTAAACTCTGGCCAGAAACGGTATAACCGGCCTGTCCAAAACAATACCTTACCTTGACAAGGTGGGGGTCGCGGGGGTAAGTGGGGGATGATAATTAATTACTCCAGGAGTGGCAGGTGCACAATGACTGGAAACTGCTGGCGGTGACGAGGCGCCTTTTTATATAGATGCCGGAAAACCTGACAACGTACTTTGTATTGTTTTTGAAACACGAATTTACAGCAGATATTAGTAGAAAAATTCTGTTTGAAATTAAAATACGTTTGATTCACGTTTTCACCTATGGTTTTCACAGAACATTTAATTTTATTCTTAGTACTCATAGGTAACTTTTAATAATTTTGGAACTTGGAATAAAATTTTATAAATAAACTTTTAGGACCTTTGAGATGTTTTTTTATTGTAGATGTCCGTGGGATGTAGAGACCGCTTAAAAGTACAGGGTCTTCGTTCTCGTCTGCTAACTCAAATTAAATGTTGGCGACGATGTTTGATATGTTGATAATATATAGATGATATCTACCATTTAAGACTTAAACATATTTTAAGCACATCTGAAAAAACCCATATAACCCGCCCGGCATCTCTGCTGTTCGGTTAACTTTTGAAGGTTTCATTTTCTACGTGAACAAAAAATGTTCGAACAGAATAAATCATTTCATTACGTTTAAACTAAATACTTTAAACAAGTATATCTAGGAGGATTACCGAATTCAAACTCAGGAACCATGCGATACCTCACACAATATTAACGTGATTACAAAATGGACAATGGCGAATGCATGAGTGGCTATACGTCACAATCTGGCGTTACCTGAAAATCCGAATTAAATCATATTTGCACGAGGAAACAATGCCCAGATACGCTCCACAGCGGAAACCTGTATGTGGTCTCACGCGCATGGCTATCAACAAAGGAAACCCAACTCTATTGTAATAACATAAGACTGAAATTTCTAACAACACCGAAAGATGCTTTAAATATAACACCGCTAAAGCAGGATTTAACAGCGCAATCTGAAATAAGCTCTACCCAAATAGTATAAAGTTGATTTTCGAACGATAATAATTAAGGCTTAAATACTGACCGGCGATGATCATGTTTTGGAAATGGAATATAATTCGAATTGTCACCTGAACGTTCGCACATTCGATATTAAACTTTAAACTGCTGTAATTACAGTTGATTTTCCATTAATGTTTTTATCGAACAGTGATTGAAAACCAGTAGGCTTACGCATTGGATTTAATACTCTTTTAGATGAGAATAAGGTTGAAATTGGTTTGAGTAAAGGTGTTGGCATAAAACAATGAGTGGATATTCGCAGGTGCAACAGTGCGGAAGGCACGACAAGCGACCGATTTCGCACACAGTATGGCGGACTTTCCGTTTCCGGTAGCGATTACGCGGTGACTTATGTATGGCTGTTGGACAGATAACAGGTTTGGTTTGATGGCTCTGCAAACAATGGTGTTGTTTATGGGAGGCACGGTTTTGCGAACTATTGGTATTGCCTGTGATTTGTGGTAAAGGTTTAGAGGTGTGTTGTGTTGTGTAAAAGAATAATGTGACAAGTAATTTTGTTGTAGTTGTAACGAGAGTAGACATTAATTGTTATTAAATGAAATGAAATCAAAAATATTTATTTAATATTAGGAATACAAAATATTCGCTTAGTGAATGTCTTTTTTTCCCGGTCATCGCCTTTAGGTGCCCGTTTGGGCTAAATGTTGAGCTGAGAGAAAAAAGGCAGCGGAAAAAAACTCCCAGCAGCACTCTTTTAAAAAAAATACATAATATATTGAGATAAGAGTATAGCTATGGGTCCATAATGGGCACACGTGACAGCTGATCGTGTGAGACACTATAAACCCACTTCCACCTGTTTCTGGGTTCCGTACCCATAGAGATCCCTATTACTAAGACTCCTGTGTTGGTCCGTCCGTCCACCTACTTTTCAGTTACCAGATTGTATCTCATGAACCGTGATAGCGTGATAGTTGAAATTTTAACAGATGATGTATTTCTATTGCCGCTATAACGACAAATACTAGAACAGAAAAAAATAAAAATTTAATAGGGCTCCCATAAAACAAGTTGTTACCGATTTTTATGACATGATGTCCATGTCCGTCAATCTGCACTTAGCCAACATGGTGGACTCTGGTCTAAATTCCTGTCACATCCAAGAGGAGACCTGTGCCCAGCAGTGGGGCATAAAAAAGGTTGAAAAAAATAAGAATTAAAAAATGGTTTAATTTTTTAAATGAATTCGAATGATGACTTTGAAAACTGTATCCAGTACCTTTAAACGAGCAATTCTTGCATATCTAAATATATTTTTTGAATCTCGGAAACGGCTCAAAAGATTTTGATGAAATTTAGTACCCTGGTTTCGGGGATGATAAATCGAACCAGCAAATCTTTATTGATAGAAATTGTCGTTTTATTTAATGTTTATGCCGTTAAATATAAAATTACTCTTACTGACATCTATTGGATAATATTAATAATATTGTGGCGTAGAAAGCCGTCGACCGTCAATCCGCCCTTCAAACAAATGACAATGTAGATATGAAAGAACTCTATAAAAATTTCGTCAATAGAATTATATCTTTCTTGGTCGAATGGTTACGAAATCTGACTACGGAGCTAGAAACCCAGGTTCAAATCTCAAGTAGGCAAGTTGCGTTTTTAATTTTTTGTATCATTTTTTTTATATTGGGAGCTAGGTATTTCAAAAGGCTTTGTTAAGTAACACTAAGCCAATGAATGTTTTGCTTAAAAATAAACCAAGAAAATCAATTGTTTTTATCCGAGTAACGCTCGGGCGTCCAGGTACTAAATATAATTCTGGATATTTGCTTTTTTAATATATTGAAAATCAGAGAGCATTTCTGCATTCCCTGCCCTAATTATAGAATAATGGTTTTTTCGCATTACTGGCTCAAGAAGTTGGCGCGCCGGAAGGAAGCTAACATAAGTCTCGCTACGAGGGGCTCGCTTCCGGTTCCGGCACGCGACCTTGTCAATAAAGCCTGGGGTGCTAGTGAGATGATGGCATAGTTTTTTCTAGATGTGGATACTTAAATGATTCATGTTGCAAATTTATGTCTTAATGTTTGCATTGTCGTCAAAAAGGTTGGAAGTAGTAATCTACTTCTTATTGAAACTCGATGATCATTACAGTGCTTGCAAGAATCCTGGGTTTGATTCTTAGCAGGGAGATATCTCAATGATATCAATTAGTCTTGGGCTTAATCGGACGTCTGCGAGTTCGCACTGTACTAGTACGTTTGGGTTAATGTACTAGTACACCTTATTCGTACATTTAGTACTCATAGTACAGTTATCTTTATCACACAGCGTCCAGCGTAATAACCGGTCGAACCCAATTTGATTTTCCTTCAAACTTTAACAGACTTAGGACTACCATTCTAACTATTGAAATGTATGATTATGTATGTATGATTACCTAAATACTAATAATTAAAATTGTAGATAATATTAAGTTATCTATAAGTTCGAAAATTAAATCTATTTACATAATTTTATATTTATAAAACAAAGTCGTATTTTATAAGAGTACCAATAATAAAATATTGAAACAACGTAATATAAAACCAACAATCCTTATTTCAATATAATCGCCAGAAACAATGAACTGTTGATGTATTATTAAAATACAACTTATATGGATTACAAATTTACAAACAATTTATTCACGCGCAGCAAAGTTGCCTGTGACATAGCAACATCAACAATTAGTACCTACCGCGCATGAGCACCGGCGCGGTGTGCATTTGTTCGTTTCGGGATTTCTTAAGCGGACAGTCGGACATTTGCACTAACATGCATGTTAAAGTGAGACGCGCTAAGTGTACGACTGTCCGAAATGTCCGAATAAGGATTTCTATATGGTAACGTTACTTGTAGTACAGTGCTGGGTAACATAACCTAATAGTACTTAGTACGCGTACTACACAAGACTAATATCAATGAATTTAGAAATATTTTCGAGGCTATGAGCGAAGACTGAAGAGTTTTTAAAGCTCAAAAAATCAATATCTGTTTGGTCGCTAGCCCCAGTAAGCTCATTAGGCACATGTCTCTACTAGAGCTTAGACACGCAATTTTTTGTAAATAATGGTGCACTAAGCCACAAACGGAGTACTTTTGACAACCTGCGTGGCGCAACGGTACCATGACGGACTGCCAATCGAAGGATCCCGGGTTCGATTCCCGGCGAAACAGAAATTTGAATGATGAGTTTAAATTTCTGTTCTCGGTCTAGGTGTTTGTGTTTCTGTCTTTGTGTACGTCCATGGTACCCACGACACAGGGTATATCTACCCTACTGTGGGGCTATGAGTGTAAAGCATTATGATATTATACTTCTCTAGGAAGGCCTGGCCAGTCAAATCAACTTCAACAAAAGCTGGGCCTCTGCGAAGGCCGTTGGGTTGGATGGAGAATAAATTGTAACCGGGGTATGGACACAAACCTATTAAGAGGTTAAAGAGCCCTGGGCGCACATGGCCCGAGCCCCTTTATTAAAAAAAATCCTTAATACTGTGTCGCTGAAGTCAATTTTCAAATTATCAGAATAATAATTTATCTAAACTTTCTACCTTTTCTTGGTGAGTCTTCTTCAAATGATGCGTTAACTCAAGCTTTGTGCAACGGAAGGAAACGCACATAAGTCACGTGACAGGCAGACGTCACCTAGACACGTGGCACTATTAGCTGCATCGAGGGACGGAAGGAAATTCGCGAGTGCCATTAGTTTGGTATTAGTGCAACATCATTATAGGGCGCCATAAATGTTTTAGTGAGAAATATTCCACGACCTGCGTGGCGCAACGGTTACCATGCCAGACTGCCAATCGAGGGGTCCCGGGTTCGATTCCCGGCGAAACAGAAATTTGAATGATAAGTTTTTTTCTGTTCTTGGTCTGGGTGATTGTGTTCCTGTCTTTGTATGTGTCCATGGCACCCACGACACAGGGTATTAATTACCTTACTGTTGGGCTATGAGTGTGTTACGTTATTAAATATGTCTTGGCCAACAAACTTGGCCGAAAATATGTCTCACCAACCCGCATTGGAGCAGCGTGGTGGAGTAAGCTCCAGGGCTCCCCAATAACTGGGAGAGACGAGTGCCCCAGAGTGGGACGCAAAAACAGTTGCAACCAGCTAGCCAAGTCTTGACTTGCCTAGTGAACTAGTAACTAATGAAAGGTAACGGAAAAATTGTACCTTCATTGCCCACCCTTCCTTCTTAATTATATTCATTCATTGAAGGATTTGTTTGAAGATTTATCGCTGCTCCACGATGAGGGGAAACTTTTTAAATATTTTACTATGATTTTTTCCATCACCGTGCATGCCTAAAAGTTAAAAAGTTCTAAAAGGCGTGGAGTTTATCGACCTGCACTTCTCCAACGTGGACGATGGCCTGAATTCCTCTTAGCTGCAACCCTTTTTACATCCCTCTGGGCACGGGTCTGTCTCCATCCATTATTGGGGAGGCCTGGAGCTTACTCCACCACACTGCTCCAATGCGGGTTGGTGGAAATGCGGGTTACTGACCAATAAATACGCTGTCGGATGTTTTCAAACCGCCCATAAGGCCTCCGACAAGGTTTAATGACTGTTATTTATTGACAACAACCGGGACCGACGGCTTAGCGTGCCCTCCGAAGCACGGAAACGCGCATATAATAGCATATACATAGATTGTTTGCGTTCTACGCTAACCGCCGGGCCATGCGCGCTTTAGAAAGGATTTAAAAAACAAAAAATGAGAAGCCAAAATATATTAGTCCGTGTGGGCTAAGATTTTTTTTATATACAAATGAGATATTTTCCCCGAGTAAAGTAGCACTTTCCAACCCCCAAATTACAACCATACAAAAGTCAGATCATCCCGCAGCATATTCTTGCGTTTGGTGAAACGAAATGACAGAGGGACAAAGAAACAAACAACTACACTTTTATATTTATAATATTGGTATGGATTTTAATGTAAGTGGTGACTTTTATGGGTTACTGATGTCCAGTCTGAGGCTACATTAAAAATATTTCATCATTCATCATCATCTCTTAATTTTTCTGTTTCTTCACTAAACTGTACGATTTCTCGTTTATATTGTGACTAGCGACCGCCCGCGACTTCGTCCGCGTGCACTTTGGTATAAGTCATAGCATGATGTTATAAAGCCTCCCCAATAAGTAGACTATTCAACACAAAAATAATTTTTCAATTCGAACCAGTAGTTCCTGAGATAAGCGCGTTCAAACAAACTCTTCAGCTTTATATATTAGTATATGTAGGCGACGCGAAATTATTATTTTTTTAAATAGGAAAACCTCTAAGGAAGCTGTGTTATCTATTTTTGAAAAAATAGGTACTTTTGGCGGTTTTGGAATTGTCAAGGAAAAATAATAGTGAAAGTTTCCCATAGTTCCCCGTATGGATGCGATCTTTTTGCCGAACTAGCACTGAACAGTAATAGTATAGATACCTATATCCATTTAAGTTCCCGTCACTCATAGGTCATATTTAAAAACAAATTAACGCCAGTCCTATAATTATTATTCTCAGTACCTGACAAGAACATGTATCATCATAGATTCCTTCTCAAAACACGCTGTACTGAATCGTTTAAACCTCTCGTCAGTTTCATTACAGACCGTGTTATGACACCTTTAATATATCAGCGCCATCTTATTATTAGAATACTAATAATATGATTATATCGTACGATAGATTTGCTAATGACAGCTACTTGAGAGATATTATGATGATTGTGTAAGTTTTTTGTTTTAGATTTTTCTCGAAAGTTAAGATCAAAACTAACTAACCTTCAAGAATTTCATACTCATACCATACCAAGGACTGAAGAAGTAGATAATAGCATTAAATGATTTTTACGTTTATTTGACTTCTAGGGCCGATCGAATCGTAAGAGGCGACTAAAAGGGGACTTCCGGGGTTGCGGACGGGGAGAGTCAGAGCTCGATCCGTCCAGCCAGCAGCCCCGGGAAGGACGGCGGTGTATGCGTGTGGCCGCATCGGAAGGTGCAGGAGAGCACATCTAACCTCCGAAGATGGGCCCATTCTGGGCTCCGCGCGTGGAGAACACCGGTGCGTTCCTTAGGAGATCCCGGAGTCCTCCCCAAGCGCAGAGGCAGGCCACCGAGGGGGTTTTAGTGCGGTCAAATCCCACATAACCCGGTATCCTCTCCCTAGATCCTTTCGATTACGCTAAAAACTGCGTGCTGATACTGGTATCTTTCAGAGTAGTGAGAAAAATCTTCAGAACTTTTATCATCCATTCATCCATCAGCTCAATCGTCCACTGCTGGACATAGGCCTCCCCTAAGCTTCGCCACTCCTTCAACAGCCAGTGAATCCATTACCTATATGCTTTTTAGCTGTAAGAAGTAGACAATAGTGTCAATTATTTAATACATTTCTTAAGTGTCAAACCAAAACCATAACTTAGAATTAAGTTACAGGTTAACGTCTTTGCTTTGTTCATATAACTTCCAGATACAATAAAAATCTTAATTAAGACGTATTGTAACAATAATCAAAACAGCAAACTCGCGACAATGACTCAGCAATCAAAAAAGGTTGTCATTAATCGTTGTACGGTGCGCAAAAAGATAATAATATAATCTCCAATCTCCAATTAGCGTCCGTCTGGCACAATGGAATAATTGCACGTTTCGCGCGGAGATTAAGAGATGACGCAAACTATGCCGGAATGCGCAGCTTGCTGCGTTGTGTTTTATTATTAATTAAGCAGTAATATTATTAAAAGCCCGTGTAGCATAGTTCTATTCCCATTATGACAGAATTTGCTATAGTTATTGAAAAATCACGTAGGACAGTTACATTCTTAGCGAGGCAGAATTTTTGCGGTGTTTGTGTCAACGGTAATCACGATAGAGTGAGTTCTAGTTTTGGCTACCAGTGTAAAATTATTTCATGATCTATATATTTCCAACTCCCTCTCAAGAGGAAAAAAATCACTAGAAATAATGAAAAAATTCATGACTATAGTTCCTTCGCCGTAGAGCACTTTGTCAGAGGAGCAAGCCACACTAGCGTGGCTATCTGATATATATCTGATGTGATACCCACCGGTAATCACTGCTTTATTTGGTCACCTTCAGAAATGATATCTACTAGCAACTTAAAACAGGGCTGGAGTTTTTTTTCCGCCCGCTTTTTTCTCCTAGCCCATTTATGCCTTAGCGCACCCAAAGCGGATGACGGTCAGCCGATGGCCATATAACAATGACAAAGATCAAGCGTATATTATTACCCAGGATGTTAGTAAACTATTTCATTTCAAACTATTTCATTTCATTTCATTTCAACCATACCTGAGTATGAAGTACATGATTTTGATGTAAAAGAAATATTAGGAAACACAAACAAAACGTTGAATACGAGTACATCCTGCCCATTACCTCTCAACGAGAAGTCAACGACTGGAAACGTCATTTCTGCCTCTCTGCGCCATAACTTACCCTCCCCTCGAATGTCAATCGCTAGTTTGGTACACATTCATACCGTAGAGTGCGGATTCATTGGATGTATTCATTTAATAAGTTCAAAGAAAAATTTATTCTGAATTCAACTATATGTATCAATCAATACGTGGTGACGATCTGCGTGGCGTAATGGTTACCATGCCGGACTGCCAATCGAAGGGTCCCGGGTTCGATTCCCGGCGAAACAGAAATTTGAATGATGAGTTTAAATTTCTGTTCTCGGTCTGGGTGTTTGTGTTTCTGTCTTTATGTGTGTCCATGGTACCCACGACACAGGGTATATCTACCCTACTGTGGGGCTATGAGTGTGAAGCGTTATTTATTTATTTAATAAAAAAGTTATGAAAACCAATTTATTTTACTTCTACTTAAATTCTTTTTATTTGATGAGATAATCCTGGTGTATAAACCGATTTTGCTTTTAAATTTTGTATAGCGTGGTCTCATAACAAAATAGTGATGATTTGGCTATGATCTTTGAAGCTATGAACAAAACTGTTCTCGAATGTCCAGTTATATATTAATTCAAAGCTGAATAATTTCTTTGTTTATGAACCATTTTCAACCATTATTTTTGGGTATGAAACTGCTTTTGGGTGACGTGGTATGTGAAAAGATAATGATAATTATGTTAACCTATTAAAGATCTTCATACTAAGGATAATGAATGAATGATCTTCATAATGATTAAAGTACCCATAACTTTTGAAATAATCCATCTTTTTGTTTAATTATACGCATAGTTGAAATCGGCTTTTATTGAGCAGTTTAATATTTTTATTGACATGGTGTAACGCACTACATTCACTGGTTCATACACTGCACGCACCGTGTAGCAGTCGTGTCGTGTCCGTGCCAGTTCAACTGCAAGCTCGCTTTCCAGTCGGAAAGTCGCACCCTGCCGGTGACATCCACGTCCAGTGGTTATAAGCTTTAGAATGAATAGACCTTGAAATCACTCGAGGTAGTAAATATAGCAAGTACATGACTTGAAAAAAAACATTTACTATTTCAAAACTTACTTTTCTGATTCCTGAACTCTATAAGTTTAAAAAATTTTTTTGGTTGTTAGAAGTGGGCTTTTAAATTTATTTATTTTTCATCCTTAATTCCATAACTTTATTTTTTTGTTTGTAGAGCGTATTTTAGCTATGATAGCCAAGCTTGATTAACAGAAGGAAAACCTTATTAAACATTAAATTTCCCTCGGTACGAGTACGTGTGCAGGTCAACTCTTAATTAAATCATAATTTAGGCGACTTGATTTTGAGTCTCTTATTATGTCGTATCTAAACTATGACTTAACATAAATACGTGAAACATTCTATGTATCACATTTGGCTGAGCCACAGATTACTTACAACTTTTTAACTACGTCAATTTCTTTTTATTTTAAGTTCAATTATCAACATTCAGTATATCACATCACAGGTCAGTGTCTGTCGACGAATCACTGAACTTTTATTGAATTGTCTCACTGCATATGGTGAATATTGGCTGAAATATGATTTCTCAGTTCAGCCGTGCATCATACATGAGACATGTATGATTTTTAAAGCTCTTTCTATATACAGTTAACTCTTCATCAACGATTAGATATAGGTTGGTCGATGGTGAACTACTCGGCCATGCAATATCTGCTGTTGACGAATCACCGAGCTTTTAATAGAATTGTCTCTTACTGTCGTAAGCAGCGAATTTATTGCACTTTGTATTTAAACTTGATGAGTATTTTTTTTATCTTAGTCTGTAGTTTTATAGCACAAATTCTATCATCAAACTATTTATAATGCATGTCATGCGAATATTTAAATAATAATAGAATTAAGGTTTTTCTGATCCTCTTATTTCATGAATTTGTAAATTGGGTTTCCTAGTTTACTACGTAATGAAAAAGATACTTTTCATATGGAGCTTAGAGCATCAAGATATGACAGGTATGACACCCGTCAGAGGAGTGGCCTTTACGGGCGAACCCCTCGTCCCAATGTGACTTCTAGTTATACAACTAGTGTGTCTGTGTGTGTCGGTGTCAGTGTTGACGGTGCATAGAGAATGACGTTGTTAATTGAAATTGACATATTTAGAAATGTATGCGTCTGTAGCGATGAAAGAATATTTGTGAATGTGTGACAAAATTAAAATGTGTGCGTTCTTCCCCCGCACCAGATTTGGCACAAAAATTATGTATCGAAGCGAGGCGCTATGCCATCTCTACTGAAGGGTGAGTCAGTAACTTTGTTGCTCTAAGATATGAAGACACAAAAATGCTATTTTATTTAAACTTTATTTTATTGTAGAAGGTGCCAAAAATATTGTGCCTATGTTTCTAAAGTGTAAAATCAGATGTAGTCACATAATTCTTAAAATAGTGTGGTGTAAGTATATTTCTTATGAAACATCTACAAATTAGCACCCCTTTCTGTATAGGAAAGACATTTGATTTATCCTAAAATAGTAATAATAAACTCGTACATTCCAGCTTCTTTCGATAAGAACATGCAATATTTCAAGTATTATGCTAAGAGAATTAATCGTCTCCAATTTGCGATTGGGTCATTACGAAGGCTTAGAGTCCCCCATCTCTGTATAGTAGTACACCCTACAAATTATTGCACTGATGTTTTCGGCCTACAAATTATTACAAAAGTATCCTATGTCTGAGCGTTTGTTTTTCTAAAAGGACACAAAGCATTGATATTTGTAAAGTCTATCGCACATGGAAGTAGGTTATACATACAAAAAACAAACAAATATTCTACTAAACACAAAAATTTGTCCATAAGAAGTGAAAAAAATAATTAAAAACATAACGCGCATAACGCATTAGTTTCGGTTGTAGTAAATAGTTGATAAATTTTAAATCTTCTTGCAGGTCATATGCGTAACGTTCGATAGAGTCGGTTGGCAATGAACCTCTATCGTATATCTGTATCAATCCGGATTGATTGTCAACCGACTCTATCGAACGTTACGCATATGACCTGCAAGAAGATTTAAAATCCACGTTGCATTAGCGTGGTGAAGTAAACTCCTCAGATATGAGTAGAGGTAGGTGCCCAGCGTTGGAAAGAAAGTGTTGCAGCCCAGACCAACTTATAATTAATTTTTGACGTGATAACGTCTTTAAAATCGTTTTAGTCGGGTGACATGTTCAGAAACTTGTGTCACACCAAAACCTCACGAGCGCGATCGCCCGTCTCATCTCGAGCGCTGCCAGTCATTCCGTGAAACTTGTCACGCGGAATCCTCACGAGCGGAGGCTGGCATAGCGTTCGAGTGAGTGGACCGATCTTTCGTCTCTCTCACTCTAGCGGCATACAAACGAATGGAGATTTTCTCGTGCGGACGTTATCACGTAAACATCTCGATCGTAAACCTACTTTACAAACAATTTGCCGTTTTTTACACGAAGTGCCTTCAAATATACTGGCAGACAAACTGACTTAAGAATACAAAGTTTTTTTTCAGAATAAGTATAGGTACTTTATCGACAGATAACAAATCAAGTTTAGGTATGTTAGGTATACGTCTCCCTTTATATTCTCTCATCCTATGATCTCTTGATTTGCGTATGCATCCGAATGGTGAAAAAACATTTCATTAGAGCGGTCCTTTCGTATTAGCATAGAATGCTCAGAGCTTGTGTATTTATCGCCTATTTATATAATTCGCCTATGGCCGGCTCCGGCACTGGCGGGACGTGCGCTGACTACTAGCGCCCTCTTTAGCTGGATCAAGGACTTTAGCACAGGGTCGGACTTGTAGAAGTTAACTTTTGTTTTTGCAAGATTTAAAAATTTGATTTCATTTTCTACAAGACAGGAACACATATAAGTTTTATATAAGTTATATAAGTAATATATTACTTTTAAAATAAAATTTGTTTACCCTAAAGGGTAAATATGGCGATCAAAATATTTTTGTAAAACCTTTTTTGTTACCCATATTTGTGCAAATAAAATATTTTCTTTTTTTTCCTTTCTTTATAAAACTACTAAGACTTTTAAAAGTACAGTATATTTGTCTTTTTAAGACGTATTCTATCTAATCCACCCCTGCAGCAAGCACCTCGGCTCCCATCTCATTCCATTCATTCCGACGGATAAAACCTAATGAATATTTTCGGGAACTGCATCGGTAGTTCTCTCTCAAAAATTTTCCTTAAGTAAGGCCCACTTAAGTTTGTTGGCCTGATTGAGATATCTCATAGCAAATTGGTTCGTTCCCCGTAGCGAAGCAATTTTATAGAAATTATTTTATTTATTTTATTTATTTATTCTTTAATTGTTCACCTAAAAACTAGGCTAACAATGGGCGGACTTAATGCCTAGTGGCATTCTCTACCAGTCAACCCATGGTGATGGTGAGAATTTGTAGGTAGGTAGTAAGAGTAATGAGTGAGAGAAGCTGACACAGTTTTAAATAAAATTAAAATTAACTACTTATATCTACAAACATATAATATAATATACACACATTTACATAATATACATAAAATATAAACCATACAAAATATAATAAATATACATAAATAATATACATACATATAAATACATAAATATTATCGTGGTAGGAACGTTGAATATCTTAGACTATATCGACCGACTTTAAATAAAACTCTCGGAGCATTTTCTTGAAAATAGGTTTAGTTGGGGCTTTTCTGATTTGATTAATTTATATTCTTGATTCTTTTATGAAATATGTTGATCGAGTACATGTCGTTACAAAACAAGCGGTTTATATTACTCATTATAAGTATTATTCAGTAATATTACATTAACTAAACAGAAAGAAGATTACCTACCTACTGATAATAAAAATTGGCTTAGCGTGAAATCCTCAACCTTTCCAATGATCGCAGGCTTTACCTGGTATTAAGACCGAATGCCTATCGCTACTTTATTCACTCAGATCCTTTGGATTTCCGCAGTTCGGGCATATATATGCAAATGGTGACAAACAGCCGCCTTCGTTTACAAACGCACAATATACTTTTATAGCTCAGGAAAAGCCGAATCTTTACAAGAATATTCTTTCACCTATATTTCAAGAAAGTGGGTTCTATTGCTATATGTTTAGGTGTGTTGTGGAGGTAAATGTAAAGTTGTGCGGTATGGTACATTCAAGATATTGTTTCACGTGTTTTATGAGGTGGGTCGTGATTTCACGGGGCTTTTGTCGAGGGCATTTTTGAGTGTTTCCTTTAGATGTTATGTTTATTTGTAAGGGTGTAGTCGTTGGTTATGTTCGATTGCTTGTAATTCATGCCCGCTGGGAATACGTGGGTATTTATGTGACAGGAACCAATGTTTATTGCGCTTTCGTTGTTTAGAGAAACCGATGATAGTATATGATTTGATTTTTTAACTGCAGGCTTGCCGGAAACAGTTTAGTTAAAAACGAAATAATTAACAATATAGATCTGTCTGTTATAAACATCTTGGGTATTTTATTATAAGTAGCGCAAAAAACCTTTCAGACATAAATATTGTTACCGACATAAAATATATCAACAAACTAATCGCAGATGCAAATATTTTACTTACTACAGTTACCTACTTTTAAACGTACATTAGTAATCCCAATGAATGTAATAAAACATTTTGTTCTTTATCAAATTGACTGTTGTCTAAGAAAACAAAATTCTCCTTTACCCCTCAATCCTTCACTGTCCATCATAAAAGGGATAGAATGGCAGAAGATAAAGAATAATGTAAGATGTGCATTATCCCTCATTTTTCAGTAATAGTTTTTCATCTTGTTTGTATTGTCAACACTGTCCAGCGTCCAGCTACCGGAGCTCTCGAAAGAACTCCAAGACTACATAATATTTCTTTGGAAAAAATAAGATACTTAGTGGTTGCCAAAGTTTAAAGAAAAAAATAATAAATTTAACAGAAAAAATAATAATGTTTGGTTTCGGTATCATAAGAAAAGTCATTATTTTATTGGGATGTCCATCAGAATATATAATAAAATCCCAATAAAGATTCAATCCCTGCCTTTTAAACCTTTTAAGAAGGTAGTCAAACAAGTCCTCTTCCGCAAGACTTACTGTAACACTAAGGACTATCTTAATGATAAAGGAGCGTGGGAATTAATCTCGCTCACACAAGGCTGTTTCTTCATAGAATGTATCAGTTTTAGTAATTACTCGCATCTGTGAGCAGGTGGAAGTGGGTTGATAGTGTCTCACATGATCAGCTGTCACGTGTGCCCATTATCAAGCTATAGCCATTCTGTTATCTCAAATATATAATGTACTTTTTTAAAAGAGTGCTGCTGGGAGTTTTTTTCCGCCGCCTTTTTTCTCTCAGCTCAACATCTAGCCCAAACGGGCACCTAAAAGCGATGACCGGGAAAAAATAAAGAAGAATGTTTTGTATACCTAATATGAAATAAATATTTTTTCTTTTCTTTTCTTTTTCCTTTCACAATAAACAATTGAAAACCATTCTTTCAGAAAAAAGATAATCCTATTAATTTAAATCATGCGTTCATTTCATGTTATTTGTATACGTAGGCCCATGTTGCCCATATTACATTTTTATAATCATAACATTTATTAGGTTATTTTGTAGATGTAATTTATAGTTCGTATGTTCTATGATACTGAGGTAACTGTCGTGTATTGGGTGCAGATATATTATAAAAGCGACTAACAATTTTTTTCTACTGGTAAGATATTGAAAAATATTTTTTAAACGTGTGACAAAAAAGAGTCGAAAGTTTTGTAAATCTTATTGGACTTTCAGAGCTCACTTTCATTGGCCAGTTTGAACGCCATGAAAAAATCCGATTTGTCACCTTTAAGAAAAACGAACGAGATGGCAAAGCTGAAAGGTTTTAAAAGTGGAACCCTGTCGTTTCTGTCAGACTGAAAGCTGGCTGACTTTAAGCCCGTTTCCAAAAACGGTCAGAATCAAAAAGAATCAAGCGTCACAGTCGAAGGGATTCGTTACATATACGAGTATCAATATAGTCGACGTACATAGTTTTGTATTTACAATTTTGCAACGGTTATAAAACTATACTGTTATATAACTGTGTTATGTACGAATAAGAAAAGAAAAGGGATTCAAAAAGCCGAAGATCGTAATTGAAGTAGTAACGACCATTTCATTAAAAATCTAGGAACTACTTATTGTATGTTTTCGTTCATTCGTAATTAATTTAAAAAAAAAACGAAAAAAACTACAAAACAAAAAATAATAAACCAGTGCAATACTTGGCATATGAACATTTACTTGCTAGTGGTAATGACTCTTAAAACTATTTTGGAGTCGGTGCCCATTGATTAAGAACGAAAGGTACTCCATTTTACTAAGGGCCCGACTCCAAAATAGTTTCAAAAATCATAACCACTAGCAAGAAAAAGTATCATGTGCCACGTATTATATGAGTTTACTATTTTTTGCTTTTCAGTTTTTCAGCGGTTTAATTTTTTGTTAAAAACTTTTTAGTACTTTTAATAATCTGTATTGTTTAAGTAAAATTGCAAATTTTCCGCGTAACTTTTAAACTTTAACAAGGTTTACAATTTACAATCATGTTAACCTAATAGCCTGAAAGAATATTACTATCGGTTCATCTGAACGTGTAATTTTTTGAGAACCTCCTACGTTTTTTTCGTCGGTTAGAAATAGGGGTACTTTTAATTTTTTATAATAGAGGTAAAATCAGTGCATAACGTTTTTCTTTCCTAAGAAAGGGCAGCCTACGACGTAAGCATAATATTATTCTGCTTTGAGAACCACTGACCAAATCCTTGGTCCGTCGCGAATTTCCCTGGCAAGACACAACGAAAAATAAACAAAGTGTTATTGTAGCTTATTTTCATAAGTTAATAGAGGGGGGAGTCCGATAACACTGCACCCCCGAGGACAATACGGTTTTTTATTATTTATGTAAATAGATGGACGCCAACCTGATTGCTATATATTGCGATCTCGTGTATTACCTGTTTTATTGCAAGCGAGAAACTGTAGGTTATTAAAAATACCCAACCAAAATTTACCATCTTGCAACATATTTTCAGTTCATTTCAGTTTCACTACTGGACACGGATATCTCCCCATTATTGGGGAGAAGATGCTTCACCACACTGCTCCAATTTGGGTCAGTGGAATTAAATTTACTTAAGGGTGGTCAAAGACAATTATTAATAATTTTTGATCTGTTTTTATTTTCATCACATTTAAAAAGAGATGTTAACGTTAAAGTTTGAGAAACACATATTAACTTATCAAGGTAAATTCAATCTTATCTTATGTAATCAGAATAAAATTTTATGAACATTTAATATCTTGGTACGTGTACCAAGGAAGGTGTGTTTGAAATAAGTGGTTTGTTTAATTTTCAGAATTAAGTTTCATTTTGTAGTAATTTACTGGAACTTCATGACCACAGAAAAATTATACTTTTCTAAATAGAAGATTAATAATAAATTACTGTTTAGAATCTATGAGTTTTGTTTTAATTATCGTCTCTTTACTCGTCTTCTGTATGGTGAGTCCCTAACTTATAACTTCACATGCTTGTTGTAATAAGAAACCTTAGCAAGTCGGAAAAATAAAGGCATATTGCAACTATATAGTAATATAGTAATGTGGTACTTATGTCATATATTTATTATATTTTCCTATGGACAAAAGGTTAGATATTTTTGTATAACAGATCACCCAAGACACACGCAGAGAGTTTTAATTTATACATAATTATGCTTGTGTGGAGAGGATGCAAAAATCTTCTAATTTAGATTCAGCCACGGGTTGTCGACACCAACAATGATAATTCCTCAAAATTTTAATTAGGAATGATGTTAGCCATTATTCTTCCAGGTATGTAAAAGTTTGTTTTAAATCTTATGATCACCTTGTTAACATAATAATATGTTACTATTTCGTAACGCCTGTATGCTAAAATTAAGTTAACGGCAATAATATGCTGCTAATATAAAGTCCGAAGCTACCATATTTTTGTTCTGAAACTATTGGTATGAAATACGTTTTAAAAACTTTTTAATAATCAGAAAGACAAATAATGGAGTGCTATTTGATTGAAAGTCGAAGACCACTTGATTTGAAAGTTATTCTTATCCTTATTAATATTCTTACCCACAAAGTAACTTGTCTTCAATTTCATAATAACTGGCTAAGCTAATCCCACATAAAATGATTTAGCTATAATACAATATATTCTAGTTTGAAAGAAATCTCCAGCTATATAATCCTAGAGCCAGCTACCTTTTAGCGGAGAGCAATAAACGCAGAGATGATGGAGCTTCGTGTCGCGGCGATTCGCCTCCGCGTATGAATACAAACGGCGAATTACGCTGCGACCGAACAGGGGTGGCGTTGAGACGTGTTCATTTAAAAAAAATAAGTTTATAAGTTAAGATATAGCAATGACAAATCACAAGTTAAATAGTGTGAATCATAAAAAATGTCTTAAAGCTTATGATCACTACATGTTATTGTTAGAATGTATTATTTTGTTAAAAATATAGTATGTATTTTTCATACAGAAATATTTTTGGAAAATAGTTTAAAAATTGATATCACAAACTACAACACAACAATAGGCAACTAACAGATTTGCATAATCTTTTATAATCAAATTAATTGCTTTCTTCAATTACATTAAAGGAAAGAAATTAATAAAATAGTCATTTTTACCGTTTTTTTTTCTAACAGCACGTCAAAAGCTTATTCTCAAGCTAAGGTAAGGTCTAAGGCAAGGTAAGGTAAGGTATAAATACAAACCGGTACGGTTTCCAGTCAAAGTTTCAGAAGGTAACAATAATAATTATTCTTTATAGCAGCAACGGAACTTGAACGGAACTATTAATGTAATGTAACGGAACTTATTTCTTTCGGCTAATAACTTAGTCCAAATATAGGCTTGCTCAGGATTCTGTGTAAATGGCCATAAGCTTCAATGGCTACTGCGGACCACTGCGGGATAACATTAAGAAGAAGTGTCTACTTATTAACCTACGCGACATACTGATATCGAAAAGTTTGACCATAATTCCAAGGCATCTCCACGCCATCTTAGAACAAACCTTTACCGATCGCAAGTTTAATATAGAATGAATTGGTATCGTTGCAGTAGCAGTGAAGTCAGGAGTATTGGTCCCGTGTAAGGTTTAGTGGTGAGTACATTTATGATACATTGTCAACATTTCCGCAAATTTTTAGACGATTACAAAGGAAGGCTTTATGTTCGCGCCTATTTTTGATCTATTTTCTGTTCGTCCTAACTTTCGGATGAATTTCTGTTAACAGTTTTAGAAGTTCCACACTCATAAACCCACAGTAGGATATCATATTATTATGTCGCGGATGCAATAGACACATACAAAAACAAGGATAAAACAAACACCTAGACCAAGAAAAGATTTTAAAATTTAACTTGTTCTCGTAGGTAGAAGGAAGTTGTAATATTTGTATACCTCATGAAGGTAAATATGGCGAACCAAATGTTTATAATTTATATACGGATCACACCTTTTGTAAACAGCTATATTTGTGCAAATAAAAGTCTTTGTCTTTGTAGATAATATATCCTGGGCTGCGAGTGGAAACTAGAATTTTTTATATGGAACATCATATGTGACCGCTGTAATGGATATGGATATGAAACTAAAGGACTTACTTAGAATAAGTACGAGAAATATGCTAGGTATTATTTTTAAACAAAACTTGTATAAAAAAAACGCAATCGTTTGCAATCTACATAATCCGCAAGGCTATGCAAACTACATCTTCAAACCCCCAAAATATAACATTATTAACAAATGTGGCTTCGTCGCACGTTCCACCAGTGATATCCACTAGCAACTTTTATTGCTGCCTTTAAGGTGGATGAATATAAAGTGGATTTATATGGATTATGCGCGAAATGGTCTTCGGGGAGGAGCTTTGGCCCCTTACACACTGTGACTTTTAGCATTGATGCAGTCGCGCTACTTTGAAACGCGCGACAGCATCGCAACCAGCAATGAACTGACGTTTGTATCGATACAGTCGCGCATTAGCATAGATACAGAGCGGTTTTTCGTATAATTCGTTACGAACGTATTTTTCGGCACGTATATGGTTATTTGGCGCATTTCGCTTACACACACCCTCTTTTTTTGTACCGGAAAATGTCAAATCTCATTATATCGTGCGTACACGCGCTACAAAAATTAAACAATCGACCTTATATGTGCCAAAAAATACGTTATTTTTAAACCGCTCTATCTGTTTACCAACAATTCGCCATTTACGTTTGGGAAATTGACATATTATGTCCTGAAGTCTTGAGATGTATGCAAATATAATTATTTATCTGGTTTTGATATAGAAATATATTTTAATTTATCTACTGAATCTCAATAGCATCGCAACTCGCGATTATATCGATACATAAATCAGCGTTAGTATGTAAATATATAAACCATTTGCGATTGCAGCGAATTTGCATCGTGACCGAATCGCAACTGCATCGCTGCTAAGTTCGCAGTGTGTATTGAGCCTTAATCTGTGAAAACGTGGAGCGCGGGAATTGAATCCATTCTTATATGTAAATTTTCGTGTGAGTAAATAAATAAGCGGATCCGTGACTTAAAAGGCATACGAAGGATCAGCGGTACCTTAAATGGTGGACGCGTTTTTTCAATTTATTTGTATCGCAGTGGATTGGGTCTTGTCGGCGATGAGAGGAGTTTTAAATTTATTATCTGTATGATGAATCTGATAATTTTAGTTGTATCTTTTCTTTTTTGAAGTGATTGTTTCTGAATTGGATTAATACTAAAAATAAAAGTAATAATCGCATATGAACTTACTTATAAGATTTTATATCTCTTTTGAGAGAAGTGAATTTAGGTATCAATTGCAAAACTCAAAAAACTGAATAGACGTGCTGATTAAAATAATTAATTAAGTCGCCATATAAAAATAATATTAAAAAATCAAATTAGTGCTTTCAGTCTCTATTTCTAAAACAAACTATTAAACTCATTCAATTAAAAAATCTTCAAATCAGTTAAAAAAAGTCATATAGGCTCTGTAACTTCAGTCCCTATAGCTTCGGGATTAAGAATAGAGCTACGGTATCTCCTGCCTAAACGTAAGAGGCGACTAAAAGGGGGCTTTCGAGGTTATGGACGGTGAGAGTGGGAGCTTGATCCTTCCAGTCAGAAGCCCCGGAAAGGACGGTAGTGTGTGCGTGGCCGCATGCCGCCGCAAGCATCAGAAGTTGCAGGAGAGCATCTGCTCTCTCGAAGATGGGCCCGTTCTGGGCGCCGCACCTAAAGGACACCGGTGTGTTCTACTGGAGATCCCGGAGTCCTCCGCAAGCGCCGAAGCAGGACACCTAGGGGGTTTTAGTGGGGCACAAATCCCGGTATCCACCCAATGTGCCGGGTATCTTTTGAAGGTTTGCTTCCAGAAACCAAACAAGGCATAGACTTATATCGAAAAGAAATATAGCTTAGGTCATATCCTCACAAATCTATTTTCACGTTGGGACAGTGGTGACGTCATATTCAATGCATTGTGTAAAGTGTTCTTCACAGACAATCCATACTCACGTGAAAATGTGGTGCACTTGCTAGCTTTCAATTTGACCTATATCAATATAATATTTCTATTATTTGTTCTTTGTTAAGATCTGCTTCGTTAGGCTTGCATTTGGTGCAGTCTCGCCAATCAATATCCCATATCTCAAACAGTTTCATTACCACCCATAAATAACTCCAATCGGGGTGAAATATCGCAAAAATGTACCTTAAAACGCACTTGTAAATTACATTCATACAGAACGAATATCTAATAGACGTTTTAATGCGTCCGAGGCGCTCTCTCGGGGCACTTTGCAATATTTACGACGCATATTGTCGTCGACGCGACTTTTATCGACAATTATTATTTCTTTCTTCCTGCATGGCCCACGCTGTCGACACGTATCTACGTGAATTGCTACAGTAAATTCGTTTATGAGCTATCAGATCGATTTGTTATTGAAAATGATATTTGTGAGATGTTTCCAGACCGTCTTATTATGGCCTGGGGAAGTAATAGGGAAAAAAATAAAAAATATTTGCCTTACATTCTATTTCTTTGGACAAAGTTAAAATATTATACCAAATATTTTTGGGTACTAAAAACTTTTCTGAAATCAATTAGAATCTAAATCCAGCGCTTGTCCAAGATAACCTGCTTATATCAACATCTATTAGGTACATAAATAATTCTCTTAACGTCCCACTGTTGGACACGGTTCCTTCCCCATTCCATTTAGAGCTTACTCCTCCATTCTGATCTAATATAAAGTCGATACTTATAATATTGTGAAAATTCTTCACCTATATACAATATAAGTGATTTAATAAAGATATCACACGATTTGCCAATCAAATTTCCACTAATGACAAGCGCAAAACATATCTTCAATTGTTATTTTGTCAGCTAGTTAAGTTTAGTTAGTTGTTACTACTTACATAAAGCGGCGTAAATGAATTCCATAAAAACCTGGGAGGTTTTTTTTCCGCCGGCTTTTTTCTCTCTCAGTGTACAAAAACCCTGCAATATGGGTACCCAAATCCGACGACCGGATCGATCCTAAAATAAAATAAATAAGCTAAAAGGCGCAATATGGGTTCAAACAAAGATAAATGTAGTAGTATACATAATAATATAATAAAATAAATGACACTATTTCAATGTACATTTTTATGTTTGTAATTTGTAATTAGTTAAGTTTTAATTATAGTAACATTTGCATACCTCATGAAGGTAAATATGGCGAACCAAATGTATAAAAACACCTTTTGTAAACACCCATATTTGTGCAAATAAAAGTCTTTGTCTTTGTCTAGTTTTTTTTACAAAAAATAAAGTTACCTACACGCTCAACGGTAAAGAATCTAGCTACATGATGGCAGACTATTTTTCTAGTAAACAAAAGTGGCCCAATTTCCAAAAATATGCCTTTAATAAATAGGAATAGGTTTTAATCGCTCGTCTCTGGGTTGCAGCTAGCCAGCTAAATAACACTTATCATCGCGCTGAACGCTAAATATCCTAGCTGTCTAAAGGCAGACTGTTATTCTATTTAACTAATTTGACCTAACTTTAAAAAAATGCGCTTAGAAAATAGGTAGGTATAGGTTTTGGTCACTCGCCTCTCGCAATGTTATATGTATTTAGTTTTCCATTAGCCTCGAGAAATAAGCTCTTTACTCATCTATCGATCTCTATGTTCATTCCGCTCATCTTAATTCTAAGACGCTATCTAATCACTCAGAATCCATCATAAAACAGAAACCGATATAAAGCCCTAATAATCGTCCTTCAACCATTACGCTGGTACACACTCGCGTTAAAAAAGTTACTGTCGACCATAACGGCGTCCATTACGGTAATGAATTATGTGTAGCGCCGTTAATTTGCCTCTCTTCTTATGTCAATTAAAACTAATTGAATATTAACGCAACGATTGCTTATAAAACTGGAATTTCGGAAGTGGGTGGGCGTTATATTGCTTTTGGGGCAAATCTATTCTTCAAAGGTTATTACAGTATGTAAATTGATACACTGTGTACTTCTGTTCTATTAAAAATGTGAATGTTCATTTTTTTGTTTGTCTTTCTTTCACGTCCCAACTGGTTGACCTGAGTTTTTGTGTGGTCGTTGGGGAGTGGGGTGTAGGGAGTCGAGGAGCTACTTAGTATGAAAATAGTAGACACGGCTTATTTTTTTTTAATTTATGAAACTTTTGTAAACTCTTAGGTATTAAAACTTCTTCTCGTATCAATTTGTCCTTCAGCGAAAATTATTAAGATATTTGGTATGATTAAAAATACCTTTGTACACTTACACATACACTTGTACACTTACAAAGGTATTTTATTTTAGAGGGGTAAGGGGATATTTCACTAAATACCCCCTTACCCCTCTAAAATATAGTCTATGCCTACTATTACAAAGTTAACCCATCAACTGTAATAAATACAAATGGCAAAACTATGTTTGACCCAAGATATAAATTAGGGCGCGTTCAGACGCGGCGTATTCGCCAAAACTTGTAACAATCGCGCTTCAGGTGGAGTGTATGGAACAAGGTGATATATCAAAGTTTGTAACTAACCGCGCGAGGTGCGGGTATGAGTTATGCTAACCGCATACCCGGTGAGCTGAGGTCTGAGTTGTAAGCGGTAAGCAGTGATATTCGTACTAAAATTAAAATTAAGGCTCTTCTAGTCTCAAGAACATTTTATCGTCATGACATCCAATTCTTGTAGATTTTTTTTCTGCTCGCATTAGTTCACGTAAATTATCTTACCCAGTAAGTTACAACCAACCTGGTGACATATCGCCACGGCATTCATATGGCTTACCAAGCTATTTTTATAACCCTCGAATATCCAGTAACATTGATGGCGTGGTTCAGAAACGGGCACAGTACAGTGCTATTTGTGTCGTTAAAGAAAACACGCATACAGTATAGAAAGATGGATATATATATCTCACTTATTTCTTTTATCGCTTTGGTTTTTTCGCTCACGTTTCTATCTCATACCATACACTTACCGAAACGCATTTATCGCAGGCGGACCTGTCGCAAGTAATTGAGTTAGCGCTAAGAACGGAACGGCCCGCCCGAGACTTCAAGTTCTGTTGCTTATGCGAACTGTTCTATACAAATAGTTGAAGTATTTGTGATATGTATTATACACCTATGGGGCTTCTGTAGAATGTATATGAGGCTAGAAATGAATGGTTCTTCCAAAGTATTCCAGTTTCGTTATTTACGCAAACAACACTACAACAGAGCGCACACACTTGGATGTTTATAAAAATATGGTCATGTATTTTTCCACTTACTCAATCAATACACATAGTCTTAATTCCGTTTTATATTAATTAATTAATTTTCTCCTGTCTTCTCCAATTTAAGAAAACTGCGAGATAAATAGTAATTGGAGTGAAAGTAATTTGATTTTTTTAAATTTACATAAATCACGTGAATATTAAGATCTTCAAATACATAAAAATAGTGGCTTATGTTAACACAATACTGACAGAACAACAACAATATGAAATCTAGCACTGACCAACAAAACAGGGAAAATTTCGTAATAAAACACTCTAGGTGTTTTTCAGTCTCCCGCCGTGCGCGGAAACTGTGACAAACGAACGGACAGGGCGATAGTTATCAATACGGCTTATCCCGTCAAGGAATTATGTGTGTGTTTATAGCTTATAGTGAGGCGGGGGCAGCAAAAAACCTCGAACGTGACACAGCATACTGATACAACTTGTTTTGATGGTTTTTGCGGATAAGTAAAGAAATAGGTGTGGGGAGGTGTAAGGATATAAGTTTTGTTGACGTGCATTTGGAGCCGGACAAAGATTTGAGAAAAGAATATTGAAGCCAAAGAGTAGAAATCGGATTTGTATTAAATATAATTGCAGATGTTTTGCTAATTTAGCAGAGGTTCCTTTATGACACCTAGGTATAACTGATGGGACAGAAATAGGAGCACAAGTCGCCTTTCAACCACCTCATACTGACGATCTGACGACAGCGGCTGACCGCTGTTTTCTTCATTGCGTGCATTCAGAGAGTGCAGGATTAGACGGCATGATGACTGTTAGGAGAGGCCTATGTCCAGGAGTGGACCTGTAATGATGGATGGATGAAACTCCCCCACTTTTTGTGGTTCATTGCTGGATATAAGATTTCTATCGTATTACAGAATTAATTTTAGTTTTAATCTGAATCATACGACTTCCTCCTTCCATTACGTTAGTTATAATGTCATTTCACCTGATCTTTAACCCATAACCATATACCTTGACCCGTGTGACACAATGGTTACCATGCCTCGATCCCGGGTTCGATTCATGGCAAATGTACTAAAATGCTGAGTTTCAGTTTCTGTTCTCAGTCTAGGTTTTTTATTTAAATTTTTTATTTACTATTTTTATTTTATTTTATTCATTGCTCTCCATAGAGAAGAACACAAAAACCCATACCAACGGGCACTGACTATGTAACGACACGGGTATAGGTACCTACTCTATAACTGTGAAAAATAAAGTTAATCTATACTAATATATGAAGCTGAAGAGTTTTTTTTTTTTTGAACGCGCTAATCACAGGAACTACTTGTTTGAATTGAAAAAATCTTTTTGTGTTGGATAGTCCATTTATCGAGGAAGACTTTAGATTATACAACATTACTCTGCGACCAATAGAAGTGAATTATCAGTGAAAAATGTAGCAAAAACGGGGAAAATCCATACTAATATATAAAGCAAAAGAGTTTGAACGCGCTTATCTCAGGTTCTAATTGAAAAATTATTTTTGTGTTGGATAGTCCATTTATCGAGGAAGGCTTGAGGCTATATAACATAATGCTATGACTAGTAAAAAAATCCACGCGGATGTGGTCGCAGGCGGTCGCTAGTAGGCGAATAAAGCGTAGAGATAGGGATTGACAATTTTTTAATCCGATACAATCAGTATGCATGAGTTATAAATTAAATTTCCAAAAATTCTTACCTTCCAATATATCTTCTAGCCATACTTCAACTTTATGGTAAGATCGTACTCATACTCGTATAACCTATGAATTGATTCCCTTTGACGGCTGTAACATTGTGACAGTGTAACGTTGCAAACATCTTAGAAGTTACAAGCACCCATTTTACGACCTACCGGTTTGACTTGGCGTCTGATGAGCTTAACTTTGCTTTTATACTGTCCTTGGTTCGGAGGTAGTGTCTTTATTGGACTTGATAACAAGACTACTCCAAATTGATTCCCACTGACTGCTACAAGTTATAAGCGCCCATTTTAAGACAGAAATTTACAAAACTGTTTTACTTGGCTTGGTTATGCTCTTTTCATTAAGTCCAATGGTTGAATTAATAACCAGAGCATAACCAGATAAATCCTTCGATAGCTACTAGTACCTAACAAGTACTAGTACTTGATTCTTGTAGCCATATATTTGCCGTTTTATGAACTTTACTAAATTTTTGTGAATTTGATTACAAGATGGTGTTTGACGGCTAAATTGTAAGAACCTTTTAACTGATTCCTTTGACGTTCACAACTAGTGTAACAAACACCTTAACGTTTACGTTTATGCCAAATAATAAAAACGTAAATGAATTCATTATATTAAAGTGTAACAATACACACAACTTGGTAGTTACAAGCACCAGTTTTATGACCGAACGCTGCCTTTACGAGACTAGACTGTTTGACCTGACGTCTTAAGAGCATAAGTAAACGTTTAATAGTCTTTGCAAGGAGTATTTATATTTATGCATCATAGCAAGAGTTCTGGTAAATTAATTCCTTATGAGATGTGTTATGAGAACGTCAATATACAAACACCTTATAAGTTACAAGCACCGACTTTATGGCCGAGCAATCATTACCGCTGCCTTAACGACACTTGTAAGACCTTTTGTCTGATGAGTTAAGCTGATCTTGTAGATTTCTGAAACACATTTTCCATTTGTCCTAATTTCTAGAAAATAACCTGTATATTCCCTTTAACGACCTTAGTATTATAATACAAACATCATAGAAGTTACAAGTTTCCACTTTTTACTCGTTACGCCACTGGACTGTTGGCCTAATGATGTCTACTAAACTTTAAGTGATCTTGGTTTGAACGCAGTGTCTTCCAGAAAATCAAGAATTGCATCGAAGATCTAGTTAGTTTAATGAACGGTTTAGGAAATTCTTAAAGTATAATAATCTATTGAAGGAAGTAACTAATCTGTGTTTATCATCCTAAGGAGTTTATATATTACTTACTGTCAAATAAAATATTAAAGATTGAGTTATGACACCGCAACTTTGACATTGGAAAAATGGTGAAAAGACCAAGAGAAGATTCGAAAACAGAAAACGAACGAACAAGAAACAATTGACGCACCATAGTTTATAAATGAAAGAAATATGTTATAATATTAATTAAATTGAGATTCTTATTACATTTTAATACCTTATTAACCTATTCCCGTCGCAGACAAAACCAAAATAAACAGAAATAATAATAATTGGTCCAGCCGTGTTTGAGTTATAAATGGTAAAACTAGCACGACTTTGTTTTATATATAGGTATAGATTCTTTCTGTAATTATTTTCTCAGTGGGTAAAATAATTCTACTAAGTAAGTAAGTAAGTCTACTAAGTAATTTATATATACAGGGTAGCCCGTCTATATTAATTAATGAAAATAATCATTTAGAGCCCATACATTTTAAACGGCAAAAATAATGTTTTACTGGTGACACATTTTAGTACGAGAGTGACATCTGTTTTCTGACTGCAATAAAACGAGTTTTTACTGGTCATAATTTGGACGCCAAATTTGTCGCCGATACACATAAATTAGGGATTTCACGAAGTAATTAACTAGCGGATGGCGATTGGCTTCGTTCTTTTCATGTCCCTAATGATGACTTCCTATAGGACAGTAATAAAATTTTGATGTTTTGAAGGGACTACAGGTAATAAAATGATGACACATCGTATCAATACTTTTACCAATACTTTCTAATTATACTTCTATTACATTAATTATTATTAATGAGCTGCAAGGAGCAGAACAGACTACCAGTTTCTCTTTACGTTCTTGGTTTTGCAAATTTTATTAAAATTAATAGAATTAAATAAATATTTATTTGATTTGACGACCTGTGTGGCGTAACAGTTACATATCATGCCGGACTGCCGATCGAAAAGTCCTGGGTTGGATTCCCAACGTAGCAGAAATTTGAATGATGGGTTTATAATTTCTGTTCTCGGTCTGGATGTTTGTGTTTCTGTCTTTGTGTATGACATGGTACCCACGACACAGGGTATATCTTACAACATGTATTGATGACCCGCGTGGCACAATGGTTACCATGCCGGACTGCCAATCGAGGGGTCCCGGGTTTGATTCCCGGCGAAACAGAAATTTGAATGATGAGTTTAAATTTCTGTTCTCGGTCTGGGTGTTTGTTTTCCTGTCTTTGTATGTATTCATTGTACCCACGACACAGGGTATTATTACCTTACTGTGGGGCTATGAGTGTGAAACGGCATTTAAAAAAAGTATTTAATTAAAATTCTAAATTTTATTACAATTAATTAGTCTTCCTTACTTAATGTCTACTGAATGTACAATAATGTACATGGTAGATAGTTGAGTTACTGACTAATGATTTATTTGTAGATAGTTATGGTAAACCGGTCCCTAGCCATAGGTATTCACATATTGCAACCAGCTTCCGTGATCCGGCATATGAATTCAGGAAAACTCTCTTTGCGTAAGGATGTAATCTAATAAGAATTTAAAACGTATACAAATTAATGTTAAATCTTATTTCTGTTACGTAACATAACGTTTCACACTTACAGTCCCACAGTAGGAAAAATATACCCTGTGTCGTGGGTACCATGGACACACACAACGACAGAAACACAACCAGCCAAACCGAGAACAGAAATTTAAACTCATCCTGTTTCGCTGGGAATCGAACCCGGGACCCTTCGATTGGCAGTCCGGCATGGTAACTATTGCGCTACATGGCTATCCTATTGTCTGTATACAATACATTTGTCTGTGTACATGGGTAGTCTATTGTCTGTATTTAGTATCGCCATCCTATTAGTCTATTATCTCTATGTATGCTTTTCTAATATTTGCTTGGTTTCATATTAAAGACTTTCAGGGCTAATAAGTAATAAAGGCATAGTCAGTAGTAGGATATTGATCAGAATCATAATAATTAGTGAAAGTAGTGATATGGCTCAATTTACTTCTATTAGAACTAGTCCTCACTATTTAAAATTTTGGTTACAATAAGGATTCTCTATATTCCACCTGGGAAGGAAGGTACTAATTCAAAAGCGTTGACGTCATCGCAAGTACATATGCCATCACCCTAATTTGCATACCATCTACAAAGACATTACAAGGCTCATCGGCTACAGTCAATCGTAAACAGACATACATTCGAGCCCCAATAAACCAATCAGCCGCAGCCACTTTCCACGTCCGATCAATCGCAGCCTCTTCCTGCCCACTACACTGTCGCTAATGACTAATTACGCTTGTACAATCCCTCCACCACACTGTATTAGTAGTACTCAAGAGTGCAGTGCTTTGTACAGGATTATCAACCTTAAAGCGACGGTCCAATGCAGAATGTTGTTGGATGGAGTTCAGACATTTTCTCAAGGAGCTGGATTCGCTCATTAAGTATTTAGCGTCGTCGTTGCATCTGCCGCAGTACAAATGATATTCTATTCGTATGATCTAAAGTCGAAATTGCTTTGCCAAGTTTCTATGACATAAGTCGTAAAGATCTGGTCCGTGGTGAAGGCTTCCTCAGGAAAGATATCGGCACGTAATGAGTTGAGTGCCATTCAAAACATCATTATCTTTGTTCGCTTCACGATCGTATTGCGGAATGCACTCCTTGTTTTGCTTTCACTGTATTCTTTTACGTTTTTGATCAGAGCAACCATCTTGAATTGTTATGTTGCGATAGCTTTGTGTTAATGACCTTTTAGCGTTTACTGACTGTTGGTTTTCAGTTTGCGGGATATTTATTTTGAATTTTCAAACAAAACAGATGTAGTAAGTAAAAGTTGGATACTTACTGAAAGTTCCAATACTCTTATTTCTATCGTGAAGAATTCTATTGATTTATTGTAAACTATATAGCTTTCTTACCGCGACTTTTCTTGCGTGGGCTACACGTTTTTCCTATAGTAATGAGATATTTTCTTCTGATTCCTTCTGATTCAGGAGAATCTACTCAGCCGTTTGAAGATCATCATTTGCACAACCGTGCAGATGCCTTTCTTATATTAAATGAAAGTCATTTTTAGCTATTTATCTATACATTTTAGTTACACTTGCATCTGTAGCTACTAGCTACACAGTAATTTTGAATTAGCCATCTAGTCTAGGTCCATCATAGAGATAAAGCCTTTATATGGTGACATAATTCTAGCTGTAATTCGCCACTAACCGCACGTGTTGGTCATTATCAGCTCTAATATACATCGCTCGCCAACAGCGCTCATTTACACATAACCGTAACTCTGTTACTGGCTATGACGATTTGCAAAAACAAGCAATCATAAATCATGATTAACTCATTTTGTTTAAACTGACAGGTTATTTTACTATGTACCCGCACTGGACGATCATTATTGTACTTTTAAATGTTATGTTCTCCTGAGTGACAATGTGTCTTAATGAGAAATGAAGATCTTTGAACCGAGATCATGAATTTGAGTATTTGACTACTGCGAGCTGTTAAAAAGAAAAATCCTAGTAAGTATATATTAGTATGAGTAGTCAGTTTTCGCATGGCCTGGCGGCTGACGTAGAACGCAACTACGCTAAACGACGCTGTCGGCTATGAGATGAGTGACCGCTAGTGGGAAAAGTTTCATGCACGTTTGCGTTTGCGTTTATGGAGGGCACGGTAATCCGTCGGTCCCGGTTGTTGTCGATAGATAACAGTTGTTAAACTTTGTCGAAGACCTTATGTGCGATTTGTAAACATTTGACAGCAGGTCACGTTACGTTTAGCGCTAAGAGAGACACGATACCTCTTCCATGACAAGACATAACGAGGCATTATAGAATCTGAAAGTTGTCCGCAATGTTGAGGAAAACAACTGAGGTGACATTTCAGTACAACCAAACTGTTATAAATTGATGTATTAAAAAGAGAAACGCGTTGCAAAATTGCGTTGTGGGAAGGTGGGATTATGGAGGAAGTGATAGAGAGATTTAGCCTTTAATGTAGGTGCTATAATTTTAATCTATACGTACATATTGGTCCTTATCAGGTTTATTAAGTCACTTAAATCTGACGGTAAGTTCTTACTATTGACTTGCAACAAGACTATCGTAAACCGTGAAAGAGTTGTCATCATGACAATGGAAATCAAGCAGATTATTGTTAATTAGGTGCTTCGACTATAATTTTAGAGATATCTCGTCCCTAAGCGCACGTGTTGGTCATTATCAGCCTTAATGAGCGTCGCTCGCCAACAGCGCTCATTTTCACATAACCGTAACATAACTTGTATACATTGGTAGGTAATTGCTATTGACGTACGCCAAGAAGCTTTGGTAAACCTTAAAGTTACATTCATCACAACGATCAAGTTAGCGCGTAAGAGAAAAAGATTTACAAGCTAAACTGGCAATGGGCAGACCATTGATAGGAGGACCGACAACCAAGAAGGAGGAAATTTCTTTGCATGGCCACCACGTCTCGGCTAAATAACCACAGGGCGCCCTCTATCACGGTGGACTAACGAACTGACCGCTGGAGTGGCGAACGTTAGGCCTATGTCCAGCAACGGCTTTTGAAGGCTATACAGATGGAATAGTTAATTAGGTCTTTAATCTATAAGATCAATAATTCTAGAGATATCTTGCCACTAAGCGCACGTGTTTGTCATTATCGGCCCTAATGAGCCTCGCTCGCCAATACCGATCATTTGCGACTCATAACCATAACTCTGCCTGTTGGTTATTGTACAATGTTCAGTCGAATTAGTAATTAGTCTAGATGTAGAGCATCATGAAGAGATATTGACACGTAGGATCAGTGGCGGCTAGTGACATTTTTCAATGGGGGTTCACAAAAAAAAACAAATAAAAATATTTTACCACCCGTTGCCATCCATGCATACTTCACCACCACTGTCGGTGTCAGTTCCAGTTGATAACCACAAGACACGGAAAACAAATTAATTTATTGCTTTCTTCACATCCACACAACCAAGGTGTTTTGAAATATTGTTCAGATTTAAAAACACGCGTAAAAGATTTAGTTTTCGTACAACATTATTGCTTTCAGTTCAAGGCGTATTTCGAAACGAAAGTTTTTTCACACTGCTTACTAAAAGATACAAAAATGATAAAAGATACACTGTATTCCATTTTTAACACAAAATGTCGCTCATAAACTATTATTTTCAATATTCATTTAAAAGAAAAACTACGAAATAACTGACAAAGACGACAACACGTTTGTTTGTATACATAAGAACGGCAACATCGCATAAGCAGGTTGAGGCCACGCCCCACGTCACGGCCGAACCCACGGTTTGGCAACGTCGCGCGTGAGCGGCGCTCCAGATTACGTTAATTTCTCATACGAAATCTTTTGTTTCACGCGTCGGCCTATGTCGATGTTTCTCTTTCGCACTCATTGAATACAGCGCTAGGAATCGTACTAAACATCGTTTCATAGGAGCGCAATCGCTGGCGCTCCACAGTCCACTCGTTACAACTTGACGCTAAATGTACGCGTAGATATAGGTAATAATTAATATAATATAGGTACTATGTATAGGTATATTAGAATAGAATGAATGTAATGTTAGGATAGTATGTATTATGAAGGGACATAGATTACCTATGTAATTTTCTTGGGAGTGCACTGCACCAGCGCTCTTTAGGACGAGCCGCCTCTGCGTAGGATATACATACATTATGACGTACATTCTGACTTTGTCTCTTAAAAAGACCTGGGTTGTATAATCAAGAGATGACGAATTCGGGGCATGCAACAATTATTATTATTACAAAGTTATGTGACACTTTTGCCGCACTAATAACCCTTCGGTGGCAGGCCTCAGCTCTTGTGAACAACTCCGGGATCTCCAGAGAAACACACCGGTATCTTCCACGCGCGGCGCCCCAAAACGGGTCTATCATCATGCGTGATGGTGCTCTTCTGCACCTTCCTGCGCTTGCGACGGCATGCGGCTACGTGCACGCCGCCGATCTTCCCGGGACTGTTGACTCGAGTTGTTGATTCGAGCTCCTACTTTTGCTTTTCACAACCCTGCAATCCCATCACCTGTAAAGATCAGTGATCAAGCAGGGAATACCCTAGCTATATTCCTAATCCCGAAACTAAAGGAATTAGCAGTAATATTCAAATGAGCGGCCAAGATGCGGTAACTAATCAGTCAACATGCGTACTCGGTTCGTTTGTCTCAGTTTCCTGTAGCCAGCGTAACTCGGTCTGATCCGTACAGTCCGGTAACTACGTTAAGATCTTGAAGTCGAAGTTTTGCTGTAAACGTACGGGATTGTGTTTAGAGCAAGACCGCCACGTTATTTCAGGCTGCTGGTGTTCATGAATGTTACAGTCAATACAAATATATTTTCAGCTACACTCAGTTATTGTAAATAATAACTACAATTGTAAATAATTATCTTTAGTTCGGCAAAAAAAATAGCAAATTTTTAAAATTTATTTTTCTTCGGGAATAGATTTATACTCCTTAAATTGAAATAACGTTTCACGCGTTTCAGACTCATAGCCCCACAATAAGTTAGATATTCCCAGTGTCGTGGGTACCATGGACACACACAGAGATTGAAACCCAAACACCCAGACAAACACCAGAACTCATCATTCAAATTTCTGCTTCGCTGGGAATCGAACCCGGGACCCTTCGATTGGCAGTCTGACATGATAAGCATTGCGCCACGCGGGTCTTTATCGAAATGCAGTCAGGCTCCCACCACACAACCAAAATGCGGGTTGGTGGTCATCATGTCTTCGAAATTTTTTTGTACATCTCCCAGTGACAATAGCGCAATAAAATATTACATTACATAACAAATATACTGTTCTGAGAGGTATGCGTCGAGATTTATGCTCGGGTCTTCCACAAAAGAAATGAATTTCCTTGTAGTGCGACTATCATTGAAATTTAATAAATTTATCTGAATATAAGAATTTTGTTTACATATGAATGAAGAATCGTGGGATAACCAATGAACATAAATTTAATGTGAGGTTTGGGGCGTTGTTAGCTTTGAAGGAAAATGATTTTGAAAAGGTTTAATGACAACTATCTATTGAAGCACGCATGATATTTGCTGCTTGCGGATACCCATCTTAAACCCGACCATCCCGTTATCACTTAGTAAATTAATTGTGTTCTACGCCAATTTCATCGTCATGCTTTTTAGTACACAATTTATTAGCTTGGCGCTTACACCCAAAAATTACCCCCGTATATTACATAGCGGAGAATCTAGACTGATAGGCAAGGGGTAGGTATCGATTGCGATGTTTTGATCCGGTTAGCATCCCCTCACGGAGCAGCAATTAGCTTAGTTTGATGGATTAGATGGCACCGGTGCTTCAATTGTAACTTAGTTTGTGTCTTTGACGGTAACTTCATTGTAATATATAATCAGTGTATTAGCAATGTTGGGTTAGAGTTTTCAAAAAAATAAGTTTGAATGGATACTGCTATCTTTCTGCGAATAATTGAGTGTAATAAGGACAGCCATACTAACAATAACCACGTACCAAAATAATTTGAATTCGTGGTCTGGTTCCCCAGCACTTTCTACCACTACACTCAACACTACTCCGAGTAAAAAATTGCGCGCAAACTAAATAGAAAGGACTTTTAATAAAATGTCTTGAAGTTTTCTTCTTAAATATTATAATCATGAAGTGCAAATCTTGCGAACATTTTTAAGAGGTTCATACAAATGTTATATCCGTATTCATAAACAATACTATGAGGTCTCATAGTGCTCAAAGCACGCGTAGAGTCATCTAAACGAATTCATTGACGATACTTGAGTGACGCCTGCTACCATGCGTTTGTTAAAATCGACATAAATCGATGACTTGACATAACGAACGCACGTCAAATAGCGCTCTTTGCATAGCGTTGCCTGCTTACTCAAGTATGCTTCTTGAATACGGCTGTTACAATCTCTTGATGACGTTAAATCGTAATTAACACTAATTAATATCACATTTCACCGCTGGCAAGGTGAACTCCGAGTGCGCACTTCATAAGATCGTTAAGGACAATTAACAAGTATTCAGTCCCCTTCGAGCGGTAATGGCGCTCTGTTTGCGATATGGCGCTATCGGAGGATGCTTTACTACCTATGGGGCTTCGGTGTCTTTATATAGTTTTTCATGCGAAACGCGCATGTCCCGGCGGTTAGCGTAGAACGCAAACGATCCATGCAACTAAGCCAAAAGGGCGCGGTGGATGGCGGGGATGGGTGACCGCTAGTGGCAAAAAATTTCATGCGTGTTTCCGTGCTTCGGAGGGCACGTTAAGCCGTCGGTCCCGGTTGTTGTCGATAGATAACAGTCGTTAAACCTTCGGAGGTCTTATGGGCGATTTGAAAACATCCGACAGCGGGTTGGACACTAACCCGCATCTCCACCAACCCGCATTGGAGCAGCGTGGTGGAGTAAGCTCCAGGCCTCCTCAATAATGGGGTCCAGCAGTGGGATGCAAAAAAGGGTTGCAGCCAATATAGTTTGTAACTAACCCTCCAACTCAGGCATTTCAAGTGGACTGTCATGGAGTTCTTCAAGACAGTTATAATAAAAAAACTCCTCTTCATAGCCGGCAATACTAAGGTGACTCCTCTGAAATTACTGGTATCTATAAGAAATGGTGATCGCTTAAAATCAAATAAATAAAAATAAACATTATGGACACTGCGTTCACTTACCATAAATAACCCAACCAAGCTCTAACCAAGAAGCATCGTGATAATTGCTTGTGATTGTTTTGCGTTAGTCTCACATGTTCAAAACAACATAAGAAGGTAGGTGGTATACCTACTAAAGTAACAGATCATTATTAGAACTATGACAAGCACTTGTCTTATATTGTTTGAGAACTAAATCAAGGAGTAGTTCACACTGATTAATATCACATTTCACCGCTGGCAAGGTGAACTCTAAATGCATAAGATCAAGACGATTCATAAGATCGTTAAGGACAATTATCAAGTATTTAATCCCCTTCGAGCGGTAATGGAGCTCTGTGTGCGATATGGCGCTATCGGAGGATGCTTTACCTGAGGGGCTGTTGTATAACTTCATATTATCTATACTTACTAAGATATAAAGCTGAAGAGTTTGTTTGTTGGTACGCTCTTATCTTAGGAACTACTGGTTCGAATTGAAAAAAGTATTTTTGTGTTGGATAGTCCATTTATCGGGAAAGGTTTTAGGCTATAGGTATAACATTATGCTTTAACTAATTCATTACCTACATTCATCAACATAAAAAAACGCCAAATATTGAAGTATTGGCAATAGAAACAAATATTTTGTCAAGTCGAACATGTTAAATCGATTATATTGTAACCTGGCTCATACAACACATTCGTGTATGCGAGAGTGTATAACATTGTGCAGAACATATTACACAACACACAAGCATCGTCGACGGCAACCAGAAACAAGCTACAAGAAAATGCATTTGTGTGAGTAATATCAACACGCACCGACCTACAGTTGAAATACAGCGGTAAAAAATCCTTATTCCTTCATAAAAAAGTGATGAACAAAAAGACACACTTAAAGAAGCTTTTATATTTTTCGAACAAAACACCTCGCAACAATATTCAAATATTAGTGAGTTCACTGAGGCGTGACCGAGTAAATTCATGCAAATCGCCGTATTTACAAAGGAGACGTTCGCATTAAAAAGCTTTATAATAATAGGAAAAAAGGGAATTCTTTCCCGCCTTTGAGTACGTTCGGAGGTATTTTCCTCTTAATTTAATCAAATCGCGGACGGTGTACTTTTCTGAGTCATTTATTTTTAATTTTGCAATCGCAAGGTCCGGGGTCTGGAAGGTATCGGTCGGTCTATTTGTTTGTGCAGGCGTTATTTTAAATTAACAAACGTGATGGAAGCCATCTTTGTGACAGTTGTGTCAACTTACGCCCTGCGAAATGATTCTCTTGGAAAGGAAATTAAAAATGAAATAAAATGAACATTTGATTTACAAGAGAGGTTTAACTTTAAAATTACGAATATATATGTTTTTTTCTACGTGTTTTTCTATTGATATACTCCACAAATTCAAGAGGCGTAAATTAAAAATATAGGAATTAAAATGTTTTGACTTGTAATACACTAGGTAAGGTAAACGTCCGCCGTCAGCGTAGTGACGATATTATGGACACGTAAATGACGAGTACTGAAACCTTTTTATATCCCACTGCTAGGCACGGGTCTCTCCCCATTATTGGGGAGGCCTGGAGCTTACTCCACCACGCTGCTCCAGTGCGGGTTGGTGGAAATGCGGGTTAGTGGTCAAGCCGCTATCGGATATGTTTTCAAACCACTCATAAGGCATCAATCGATAAAAGCCGGCGCTGATAGCTTAACGTGGCCCCCAAAGCACGGAAAGGCCCACGAAATTTTTTGCCACTAGCGGTCACCCATCTCACACCCGACAGCGCCCGTTTTGGTTTTACTGCGTAAATCCCTTGCGCTGTATGCTCGCCGCCGGGCCATGCGCGCTTCCATGAGTACTGGGACACTGCAAAAAAATGGCGATAAATCGGACGTTTACTTTATGTTACTTATAACGTAAGAATCCTGAATCTATACAAGGCTAGGTAGGTCTATTTATTAGTAAATAATTAATGTCTATCTCCAAATTATAACATAACAATTATAACATAACATATAATAACTTTTATGGTATTATCTTTGGAAATAAAAAAAATCTCTTATAAAAAACTTTTCTCTTTACCTACAAGTTGTTAAGTCTACATTATTGAGTTTTGGCGGGAAGTCGAAAAAGACATATTGTGCTCTTGTTTAATTTTTACTTTCTTGGTGTATTTATGAGTTATATTGGATAAATTTGATGTAATTTTTTTCGATATAGGTTATTTAAAGTGCACGAGTGTTGTGAACTAAAATAACAGTGCAAAAATATGTTTTTTCGGATTGCCTCCAAAATTCCATTCGTCACGTTCTTGTAAAGAAGCCATCTTGACTTTACTGACTTGACTGACTGATTACTAACGACTGACTGACTTTACCTATTAATTATTATTACTCGTCCAGTTTTACTGATACCGTCAAAAACGTGATGCAAAAATTATACTTGACGCTGGCAATATGCAGAGTTTGCGATGCCATAATTGAAGGAAAGAAGTCTTCATTATTCCTTTTTTGACACCAATTACGTATTAAATTACCACCATTAAATCTTCAATAGGACCTAACGTATCCGATAACATACCATATGCAATTACTTAGAAAATGGATCCAAAACTATAAATTTAGACTTGACCATTTGGGCAGTTGTAACTTTAGAACGATAACCCTAAACTGCTGTAATGCAGGACAGTTAACGGTTAATTAGAAGGGTCAATATAATTTACAGTAGTATTTGAGTCTCCCGCGGGTCCGGACAGTGTTGGGTGACAGATAAAGGAGTGGTCACCCTCGCCGCAGGCAGAATTGCTCTCCAGAGAACACTTTCTTAGTGGACACTGCTTGGGACAGGGAATCTGTGAAGTAGCTTAATATTAATATAACACCAGTATAAAATTACAACTTAGATTGCTCTTTTAACAGTTTATTAATAATATCGGTTATAGCGGTGCCGGCTAGACTTGTATGTGGTGACTACTAGCCTACAGAGTAGCAGCCAACCTCAGACAAGATCAGGTTCTGTATTTATATCCATGGGTTGCAGGCGTTGCAGCAACCATTTAAAAACATGTGGACCGAATGCTCGCCTGTTATTTCATTAGATACTCGTATATACAGTTCACCACAATGCCAGATTGAAACTTACTACTAATATATACTTTTATGAATCCGAAGTGGAAGAGCTTAAAAAATTGAAATTAGTGATTGACAAAAAATCATTTTATTTTTCGCTTAAGGTCATGGACGTATTAAATATTCTTCTTGTTTGAGCTGCCATACAAAAAAAACCAGTACTAGTATGAACGGAATTTTAGAACACAGTCGGCTTCAACTCTTTGCGATGTTGTCTAATAAAAAAATGTATTATTTAATATACCAGTACCTGTACTGGGTTGGTGACCCGTGTTAATGTGCCTAATGTTTTGATAACACATCTTCATGGTATCGCCGCGGTATTACTCAAGGCTGATCATGTCGCAACTAGTAAATAATGTTTAGCTTATTTCGTGTTACAGACTCACACACATATTACCACACCTACACTGTAATCAGTATTTCTAACATCCGTGGCCACACTATCTCTACATGTTTCCCTGTCCAATGCTCTGAAAGCAGGGCAAGTCGGTATCGCCGCGGTATAAATCACGGCTGATCAAATCGCAACTAGTACAATTTGCAGCTTCCATGTTACAGATCCGCGCACGTATTGCTGATATAGTGTTATATTGGTCCAATTTATTGATTTCTGTTATCATACAATTTGCAATAAAATAGTCAAAATTAGTGTTTTTTCTCTAATTTATAAATTTTGAGGCCCCGGTCCCGGTTGTTTAAACTTCTCCGAGTTCTCATGGGACTTATGGTTTAAAAAAATCCACAAAACAGCATTTGAGCAGCGTGGTTGTGTAAGAACACCAATAATGGGGGATCACAAATAAGTGAACCGTGCCCAGCATAAGGACGTAAGCGCAATCAAAAATTCACCAAGAAAATGAATATACAAGTAACAAAACTACGACGTGTCATTTTCAAGTTTCCACGAGAAACCCACTCGGTTGATCTAAGGTCATGACGATGATGACAATAGATAGTTACGACGCCAATGTTCCGTATAAAAAAGTTTATTTTACCATCAATTACTAGCACTAAAGGTAATTGATGTATGATATTAAGGTAAGGAAAACTAATATGTTCACTTAACTAACTAAAACATTGGGTCCCATACATAAAAATGACTTCTCATGGCACGTTTTGCCACCTATCAATTTAATGTCTGATGTCATGTTGTCTGTATTTAATAAACATGGCTCATCCTGGTCAACTGTTCATTGTAAGTACAAAACATCCACTCCATGTAACTCATCAACTACATCTTAAACTTGATTACCTCATAAAACTGTACTTTGGAGGTATATAATGAACTTTGCACTCTATATCAAACGTTTTAAGTTCGAATTTGTATTAAAGCCTGCCGCGTCACATGTTTTGTACTAAACAAGCAATACAATCAGTCATCAGGCAATCAGGTCAGCCATATTTAAAAGATCATTAAATTTACCGGAAGTCGGTTTACGTTTTTTTTGATATGTCGGCTTTGTGGCGTCTTTCAACTGATACCACCAAAGATATATTTGATGGAGGCCATAGCATGCTAAGTGATATCATTCCACTATCACTTAGTATTAGGGCTGCCATTATCTAAATTACCGACGATAAACACGGCAAAAATCCCGGATATTTTGGCGAAATATGGATTTTTCCCCGGACTATTATATTATCTGGAAAAAATTTTTTTGCAATAAAAATAAAAACATTGTTATAATTTTTTAATTCCATTCGAATGTTGACTATTTTGCCGAGCTTTCTTGAATGCGGGTAATTGTGGATGAATTTTTACCAAAGATTTATTTCAATTTAACGCTTATCTATTAAAAAAATGGATTTACCCTGACAATAAAAGTGTCCAGGTTACACTCGATACAGCGATAAATACGCGCATAATAAATTTATTACGTCTTATAGGTGCGCATGGCCTGGCGGTTAGCGTAGAACGCAAGCGATCTATGCAACTAAGCCAAACGGGCGCGGTCGGGTGTGAGATGGATGACCGCTAGTGGCAAAAAAATACATGTGTGTTTCCGTGCTTCGGAGGGCACTTTAAGCCGTCGGTCTCGGTTGTTGTCAATAGATAACAGTCGTTAAACCTTGTCGGAGGCCTTATGGGCAGTTTGAAAACATCTGACATTGGGTTGGGCACTAACCCGCATTGGAACAGCGTAGTGGAGTAAGCTCCAGGCCTCCCCAATAATGAGGACCGTGCCCAGCAGTGGGACGCAAAGAGGGTTACAGCCAAGTGCACCAAGGTCTAAACAACCTTTATGTCAGAAACAGTGTTTTTTTTTATATGTAGACCGAACAAAAAGGCAGACGGGCCGCGTGGTGTTAAGCGATCACCATCGCCTATGGACACGGGCAACCCCAGGGGAGCCACCCGAGCATTGCCGGCTTTGGAGGAGAGCTTTTTTACAGATTTCTTGAAGAACCCCATGTTATAGTCAGCTGGGAATGCCTCAGCTGGAAGGTTGTCCCATAACCTACACGTCCGTGGTAAAAAGGAGCGTGCAAAGCGGACTGTGGAGGACCGCCACGAGTCCAGATGGTGCCTGTGGAACTTTAACCTTCGTCTGGTGGTATAATCATGGAATGGTGATGTAGGCATTAGTTTGAAAACTTTTCAAACAGAGCACAACGGAGCACTCACCATAGTAAAGTCGGTAGAACACGTAGAGCGAGCCTATAACAGTTATCTTAACTACAAGATTATTGCTATTTTCTTCTAATATTAGCGAAAATTTCCAGAAATAGTAGATTTAGTACGTACGTAAAACAATATTTTTTTCATGTTTTGCATTAATTACTAATTAATTACTTGTAGTAGGTAGTATATTGCATTAATTACTTTCTAGTATCAAACGGTACGGAACCAACTGCGAAGATTTTAACAACCGCTAAGTAAATTTTTTAAACATTCCATTACCAGCCTGTTTCTTCTCTCCGACGTTGCATTGATTTATATCTGAAGGAATTAAAATTTTACAGTATTTTTAATTGCTTCCTCTGAGAGCTCATAAAACAGTGCGTTCCGACTGACATTTAGAGTCTCTATCACTGATTATCTCATACTTTGGAAGTAAATAAACAAACCGTAAAATTCTACCTAGGCCTGTTTGTTTTACGTTCACGTTATTACTTAAGAATAAACTCGGTTTTGTTTGTATTGATGATCAATCTCTTTTCGAGAATCGACCTTATATATTTTTGTCATATAAGATTTTTAAAAGCATTCAGGCAGGTTCTGTCACTCTGACCTGAGAAAAAATTGCAGCGGAAAAAATCACTCTTTTGATTTGAAAATTAAACATATTATAATAATGATATATTTACATACATTATGATTCGATAATGAGTGATAACTTATTGTATGAGACAGTATAACCCATTTCCTCCTGCCGTGGGGTAGGACGATTCTATAGATTCTAGAGAGATGCCTTGGTGAGCATGGTTCATGCTCTTGCTTAACTAAGACAGTCCTTCCTTAGTTTCGTAGGGTTAAAAAAGGTTTTGAAAATACTAAATTTTTTAAATAAGCTAAACAAAACTTAAAACTTGGCAAACACTTGTTTAAAGAAGACGTACAGGAAATAATTCATTGTTTGATTATAATTTGATCACCAAAAATTTCTACGATTTACGAAACCTTGGTCCCTGATTTAGATTCGTTCTTATTATTGTTTTTTTTTTTCTATTATAGATTTATCAAGCATTTTTATGTCCTCACGCTGGGCACACGTCTCCTTACACAACTCCCTTGTGGAATTAAGCCACATCCACCATGCTGGCCAAGTGTAGATTGTTCGGCAATATGCCTGCATGCCATAATTATCTAATTTATTTTATAAAGAGCAGAGCAGACAGAACAAAAAAATTACGTTCACCAAGAGTTTGTAAATGAACCGTACAGTGAATAAAGAATATTTCATTTCATTTCATTTCATATCGCATTATTTTATCATATCTTGTGAGTCCAATCTTACAATGCCTGATGCCCACTTACAACAATAACATAATGTTGTAACTTCATAACAGTTTGGAGCCGATAACGCATTAGTGCTGCACTCGTACATCATGTCGATAAGATCAGTGGCCCACGGAGCCCGATCGGCCCTTAAGACGGACCCCACGTACAGATAATGTATTTGATATGAGTGGCTCTTAGTAAACAGATACCTAGGTTATAACTAATATTATTAAGAACTATGGACTGAAGATTGGGTGTTTCTAACTACGTAACTTCGACTAACTACGTAACGAGATCGTATGCAGTAGGTATCTGTCACAGACAGGTACTTCTAATAGTCAAATTCAAAGATACTTAGAGTAAGCTTCATCTTATTTTTATTCTTAAGATTATTTATTTTTATTACATCTGGAAGTAATTTTCGTATAGAACTGAATACAAGAACACGTCCCATATTCTAAAGAAAAAACATCAAAACTAGTAGGAAAAAAATTCACACTTCCAAGTCTACTTCGCTATCTTCGCTTGGCAAAAGATACAGTGGTGGTATTACCAATAGGTACTTAGGTACATGAACTGATGAAATAAATAAGATACCTAGTCAAATACTGTTCTATATAAAAGGTGTAAAACATAATAACTTGAATTCTTTCGTTTTCTATTGGTATGTTATATTTTACAATCCATTAGAATAAGGTCATACCAACTATCATTTATACCCATTAGGTAAGATACATAGCAAAAGTCGAATGATTACGGGCTAAACAATAATTACCTCGTCTCAGCAACTCCGATAAACAAACAAGCTAACAACGCTACCTTATTACAAAGCAAGTATCTATTTATCTCCCCCGAAGTTAAAGGGTAAACAGAAGGCTCCAACGATATCTTCGTTCAAAAACTCAGAAATTTAAGTTGAACCGCACAACAATCGAGATCTTCGGCTTATCTCGCTCGCTTCGACTTAATTAAACATGAAATTCAATTAATAGAGGACGCGAGTTATCGCGTAAGGAATAAAGGGCAGATCCCTTCCTCCTAATTAAAATGTATTGCCTTATTTTACTCATTTTCCACTTACAATGACATCGCGCTACCGACTCCAACTTTTTAATCTTGCGGTGTATTACTTCGCCTTAACTTATCGCGGACGCCTCATTCTAAAATGAACTTTATACCATTGTGTTGGTGTTGGGATTGGATTGTGGTTTTTAGACAGTAAGAAAATTGAGTGTAGCCAGGTTCGAGGCAACGTCGCAGAGAGTCACAAAGAGGTATTTGCGGCGGACTAAAGGCTGAACATTAGTTTTTAAGGGTCTTATTTCGTTGTGTGCTATTAAAGCGGCGCAGTCTTTGATAGAATTAGCCGAGGCAATAAAATTAATCGGTTCCGCGACGAAGAAGACTGCTGTAATTATTGCGTTCGTTTTTAATTATATTCGGTTTTGCGAGTTCCGAGGTATTTAGTGAGTGGCTTTTGGATTGTTTTACGGTTCTTAATAGAAAAATAACTTGAACAGATATTTTTGCATAGACTTTTATCTCAATTTAACGGCCCGTGTGGCGCAATGGTTACCATGCCGGACTGCCAATCGGAGGGTCCCGGGTTCGAATCCCGGCGAAACAGAAATTTGAATGATGAGTTTAAATTTTTGTTCTCTGTCTGGGTGTTTGTGTTTCTGTCTTTGTATGTGTCTATGGTACCCACGACACAGGGTATATCTACCCTACTATCGGGCTATGAGTGTAAAACGTTACTTATTTATTTATATAAACGTTTCACATTTAACCTTTTCCTCTCAGCTTAAAACATTAAGGCCAAAACGGGAACGTAACAGAATTACTAGGAAAAACTACTCTGAAAATTTTGTATTTGCCTGAAATGAAAGCATTTCTTTATTTTATTTTTTTCTAATGCTACAATCCCTGGATTTCATTCGTGAGAGCTACGTAAATAAAAAAATCAAATGCTCCGCAATTCTCCTTCACTTGACCACCGGTAGTTTATACGTTGAAGAGCTTTAATGCTTTGACCAGAAAGTGCACTGCTTCAGAAGTGCTGCCGTAAAGCAATGCCATTGTGATTCGGTGGAAAAGTGCAGTTACAGGTCAGGTTTTCATAAGACCATCAACCCTCGAAATAGCAGCAACAACTGCATACCATCACAAGTAAGAATTAAGCTTCCTTGAGTTTTATATAGATGTCAATGGGCTGCCTGTATGGGTCACTTATCATAAAACCACGTGGTCAGCATGCTCGGCTTCTACCTACTCCATTCAATTTAAAAAAAACTGAATACTACTAAATTCTAAGACGAATGCTGGCCAAAATGGAATAATATTTGTTATAGTTACAAAAATATTTAAATTTGGAACAAAATTCAACGCTAGCAATTTTACATTCAGTGCAGAAGATACAGGATGCATAAATATTGTAAGCGCGGAAGTGTGATGTAACTCAAATCGCCCGCTGCGGCGCTGTCGTCGCAAACATCCACGCAGTTTTACATCGAACCACTATACAGGCTGATGGGAAAGCGAATAAATGAAATTGCCAGATTTTTTTTAAATAACGAGTCATTTTGTAATATTTACCTTTACGTTTAAGTGGCTATACCCAACAGGATAAATTATGCCTGAAATTCGATATACTGTTCCACTGCAATGCACAGATATGTTGTCGAAAATTGTGAGGGATTTTGGCCATAGTTCATATACTTCTATGAAAGATCGTCGAACTACACCAGATTTTTGAACCCATTGGTATAATTATTTCTTCTTATGTTCTTTCACGCACGCTACTATTGTGCTTCAAAAAACCGGCGACAAACTTATAAAATAAATATGTATAAATAATAAAAAAAATATAACTCGTACGTACACGAGTTACGTGTGTATCAAAAACTCGCCGCTACGGCCCTGCGCATGCTTTGTAAAAAGAGTTTCTACGTGTATATAATACGCTGGTCTGAAACTGCCTTTACAAGGTGAAATTGAATTCCAAAAAATCCCCAGTTGATATATAATTTTCGCTTCAAAAACAGTTACTTCTCCTTAATCTGCGAAGACTTATATGACAGATGGGCTTCTTAACTTCATTGTCTCAAAGGTATTTAATTAAAAAATGCTACTTTTGTTGCGCATTTGAAGTAAAATTTAATCATCTTGTATAGAATGACCAGTTAAATCTCCTTGGTAGAAGTCGGACTCCACTGTAACTGTATTGTTTGTAATGCAGTAAGTGCAGTAAATAGACTAAATGTAGTAAAGTGTCCACATTCTATGTACAAGGTGGATGGCTAACTGAGTTTCCTGCGCAAATGCACTTACAATTTATTCCTGAAATAAGAAACAGATTTAGAATTAACGTTTTGTGGTCCGACATCCATTCTCTTTCTAAATCTGAGCCAAGTTTTAAGGATATACATATTTTTTTAGAAAAAGCTAACCGGCGTTGTTTTTACAAGTAAGAAATTAATGTGTTTAAGTAATAAAAATGGAGGTGAATATTTCTTAATCGATGAAATCTGTAAGATTTATTTATAAAGGTAATAAAAATAATTCAATTTAATTTTTGTAATATACGAGGAAATACTACAAATCAAACTGAAGCTTACAAAAATCTTACCTGAAATGAGTCATGTGTCTACTTAACACCTGAATAATAAATTTATTGAACCCTTAAAGTGTATCAATCACTCAATGAACCTGTTAGTTAACATTATATGTATTACTTTTTGAGGTCTTTTTTTATCTTAACACATTATTGCCTAACCGACCCTAAAGCCTAAGAAAGGTTTGTTTTACCTTTTTGTTTTAATTTTAATACGTAAAAACTTACTTTACGCAGAATACCTCTATACCTCTCTTAAACATTATAGCTGCATTATATTTAAATTTGCTTCATTCCTTATACAAGATACTAAACCACACATTAAAAAGAAACATTTCACCAACACCACTCCAAAATCGCTTTAATCTTTAAAAAAATCTCAATTTTTAAGATTTATAATAATTGGACGTAGAGATTTGAAGGAAACGACACAATTACTCATCCAAACGTTCTCAGTGCCATGTTAATGCAATAAAGGTTGCACTTACAGTCACCATGAAAGAAAACTAAATAGCCCGTGCCGACCTAACTGGCTTGAGCTACCCAGGGCCGGGGGCGGCCAGCGTAGCCTGAACCGCCTTGGGACATAATAGTGGACTTTTGACGGTTGAAACAAGGGGGGCTTAAGGTCAAGTGGGGCTGGCGGTGGCAGTAACAATTATAAATAAGTAGGTTGGAGCAATAACGGCCCGGCGTGCATTATATCAAGCAAACTGCCTGCGATGCACTGCCACCTAAGAGACACTTCACATAGACTAACTTGGCTTGCAGATGCGTCACTCCTTAATGCAGTTTCCTACATCTTCACTGCTCGTTTTACAAAATTTTGCGGCCCCATAGCAAAAATTTGACCTTACAAATGGCAAATAGGAGTCCTACTATAGTAAAGAGAAAAAATATAAATAAAAAAATTAACACTATTATAACTAATACGAGTATTTATGTTACTTACTCAGTTCAATATTTAATTAAGTACATAATTATATTCTACCTAAATTATTTAGACGCAAACCTACATTTTTTAATTTATTTAGAGTTCACCAGCTGATTCCTGGACTAAAAATTTAATTCCGACTATCTGAATCAGGCTTAAAATTTAACTGTATTTAACTGTCATTGATTTATTAAAGCCTTACATTATGTATTTTTTATTTGTTCTTTCCCAAGACCCTTTGGTTCCGCAATTACCTGCCGCGACCTGAGTTATACCTTACGCACATCTTTCTACCATAGACACGTGATGGATGTTACGAGTACCTAGTTTAATGGTTTTAAGATCTTCTTCGTGTTCATGGTGTTACAACTGATGGTTTATATTATATTATATAGACTGCTGGCAGCAATGTCTTAAATCATCGTCATTCTTGGTTATTTCGCGTCGCATCAATAATCCTATCACATCTGTACTAAGCCGTCTCATATACTCTGTGCCATTGGAGAGCATAGGCCATTCATAACTCGTTGTACTGCGTGCAGGCAGACGTTTTTATTTCCTCCCATAGCGTCACAAACATAAAAACACCACTCAAATTTCAAATAAGCAACGGTTTAAGCGCCGTTTCGTCGGCTTAAGCCCGTATTAGGTAGTTAAATTTACATTTTACATTTGATATTTTCAGCCGTGAAAGTTCGTTGTTTGTATTGTGAGAGGATTTATCGCTGCGCCCGACGCTTTGTCGCGAATCGTTTACGTGTATTTATGGGGTAATTTAGACTATTCCAAACACTGCATACTTTGGTGCGCTGAAATGAGATACTGCAGTATGCCATTGATGAGCCGGTGTTGGTAGTACATACCTATTTATTTATTTATTTATTAAATGTTATGTTTGAAGTCCTATCTATTCTCTGTATTCTATTATTATCTATTATTCTCTATACAGGCTGAATATCGCTTGTAGTGTCAATAGTAGAAATTTAAATGAATCATCAATAAGATGTCTCTGTGTCCATGGTATCCTTGATACAGGGAATGTTAATTATTTATTATAATTTATTCATCTTTACTAATATAATAGGTCTTTACCTATGAAATTGCCGTTCTTTAGTACTGGTCATTTCAAATAGAAAAAAGTTTGGAATTGGCTTTGTATTCTAAATTCAAATTAATTTTGTTTTAAAAACATGACATTCTTTTTACAAACTCAGTCTTTTGTTTATTGATTAGCGTTGTATTTTTATTACATTTGAAAAATTTTCGTCATAATGGATACTTTAAATTCGTGTAATTATGGAATATGAGTTCCGTCGTAGCATCAACGCAACACAAACGGCACGTAACCTCAAAAACGTTTACGGAGAGAACTGTACAAACGAACGCACAACCCGTTATTGGTTTTCCAGGTTCCGTTCTGGAAATTTTGACTTGAAAAATGAAGTTTGTGGTCGTTCGGGGACTTTGGTCAACAATAATGAATTAAAGGCGTGTGGAAGCTGACAAAACTCAATCTACAGCTGAGCTAGCAGCAGCTTTTGATGTTAGCATCAAAACAATTTAGATCCATTTGCGACAAATAGGCAAGGTAAACAAACTTGATAGATGGCTGCCCCGCGAACTTAACAATCGCCAGCGCAACGTACGCGTCGAGATCTGCCTCGCGCTGCTCAATAGGCAAAGAAATGAAGGAATTTTGAACCGAATTGTTACGTGCGATGAAAAAAGAATTCTGTTCGACAATCGTAAGTGCTCAGCAAGTTGGTTAGATCCTGGTTCAGAACCAAAGCAATGCCCTAAACTAACACTAAAAATGACCCCTAAAAAAGTGAGTGATGGTCACTGTTTTGTGGTCTAGTGCGGGTGTGATTCACCACAGCTTTTTACAAAACGGCATGAGTATTACTGCAGCTGTGTACTGTGAAGAACTGGAGACAATGATGGAGAAGTTTGCACATCGGCAACCAGCTTTGGTCAATCTGTCGTCCCCACTGCTCCTTCACGACAACGCGCGACACCATATTGCACAACAGAAAGTCTCCAAGCTGCAAGAGCTGGGGTTGGAAGCTCTCCCTCATCCGCCATACTCACAGACCTACGACGACGTCGACCATACAGACAGACTATTACTTTTTCCTAAATTTAGACAACTTTATATTAGGTAAAACATTCAATTCCCGACAGGCAGTACAAAATGCTTATGAAGAGTTTGTTGCCTCTCGTCCAGCTGATTTGGAAGGGCATCAATAAATTGCCAATGCGAACAAAGATGCGGCGATTGCATAAGTGATTACTTTGAATAACAGAAATAAAAAAGTTAAAAAAAATAAGTACTTTCACTTATTCCATACATAATGGTATTTCATAGGTAAAGACCTAATATAAAGCTGAAGAGTTTGTTTGTTTGAAAGCGCTAATCTCAGGAATTAATGGTTCTTTTGTGTTGGATAATCCATTTATCGAGGAAGGCTTTATAACATCATGCTATGACTAATACCAAAGTCCATACGGAAGTCGCTGGCGGCCGCTAGTTACAAATATATTTATGCAGAGGAGTAATCGCATTGTGTTTTGATGGAAAGTTTTTTTTTTTTTTTTTTTTTTTTTTTTTTTTTTTTTTTTTTAATTCCCGCTTTAAAATCCTCCGGCATGGGGGCAGGAGACCTTGTTTATCTTTATTTATTGTTAGCACTATATATGAAAAATGTGTGGGTGTTTTGTGGGTGAGTGTAAGCTTTGTTGTTTTATTACCTAATTTTAGCTTGTAACACCTTTATATATACTATCAATATATATATCGGTTTACAATATTTTTGCCTTTTCCTTGTTATTATTACCATGATGATGCTTTCTTTTCGATACTTTTTTCTAATTCCGTGCCCTATATATGCGAAGTGTATATCTAATATATACTTTTCATATATTCCCCGCATTTTGTGTCTACTTATAAATTTGCTTTCTATTTCTTTATTTATTTTTCTTGACTTTTTCCTACTTTTACTATTTACTACTGTCGTTCCCGATATTTTCATTTTCTCTACAATTTTATTTACTGGCCCCATTTTTAATATTGCTTCCTTCGCAAATAATATATTGTATTTATTTTCTATGCTAATTCTACTGCCGCTGGGTATCCCTACTGAAACAGAATATCGCGGCATGTCCAATCGGTCCTCGTTCCTGATTGTCATTGATAAGCTACTAAAATTGCTTAATAATTTATTTATGTTATATCTTAATTTTGATTTGAATATTTTAATTTCACTTATTTTATTACCTTGATTTTTAACACTTTTAACTGTTGTACATATTTTTGAAAATTTTATTGTTATGCAGTTTGTATGTTTAAAATAAATTTGTTTAGTTATGATATGATTTACAAAAGTTTTAATATTTTTTGATTTAAAATTTTGAATTTTTATATCTAAAATGTTTTGGCTTGAATTTGTATCAACAAATTCCAGAACCAAAGCTGAAAATTTATTGAATAATTGATACCAAACAATGGTAACGAGGTCCTCCGAGCATACCGCAGATACTTCTTGTCTAATTTGAGCGACAATATAGAGGACGGTGCCTATCTCAACAGTATGCTATTGAGGCCCGGGCCAAGGTATCCCAATTTTTACGGACTGGGCAGCTTTCGCTGAAAGCGTTATGGTCCACCTGGTCATTTTTCGCTTTAGTGCAGTTGCAGCACGTAGGCTCGAGACCCGCCTTTAAGTCGCTGCACTCGGTTCGCATGTGGGGTCCGCCACAGTGGCTGCACTTCTCCACGTCATCCTCTGTGCAAAAACGCCTACTGTGGCCATACCCCAGGCACTTCGAGCACTGGATCAGGGGCGACTGGTCTTGCACCTTGACCCTCTGGAGGTCGATGTAGAGTACCCCTGCTTCCAGTGCTCGCTGCCATATTTGGGGAGACACCCGTAGTACAACGTGGCCGGCGTGAGGATTTCGGGCCTTCTTACGAAAGCGGACCTCCATCCTCACGTCGGTCTCGTTCAGGTCTTTAAATAGAGTACCATTCTGCCTCCTCAGTGCGCCCAGTATGTCCTCGTCCGTATTGTAGGACAGAACGCCCCTGAGGAGGAGGAGTGGGTCCTTGTTTTTAATTTCAGTGACTTTAAGGTGTCCCCCTGCGTCCCTGATTTTTGCAGCGATATGGTCTCTATCAGCCTCCGTGCTGCAGCTGACTATAATTTTAGCGTCCTTGGCCTTTTTCACTCTTTCGAGTCTAATGCCGCCCTCTCTCGCTCCCAAGGAGTGCCGGAGTTTCGTGAGGACCTCCTCGCCCGTGTCCATCTCGCTCTCGGACGTCACTGCTATTGAGTGCAGTGCCTGTTTCCTTTCGGGAATGTTCCCTACAGGTTTGCCGGACACTGCACTTGCGTACGTCCGTGAAGCTCCGACTAGGTGTTGGAGGTCCTCGGTCTGCCTCTTCAAAGTTTCTTGTATTGCGTCCAGGGATGTTTTATTTGTTTGCAAGAGGGAATGTATCTCCTCAAGTTTCCCTGGCTCCTGGCACTCCTTCGGATCCGCGCTTTTCACCGCTTCCGCCTGTATCTTTTGCCCGGGTTCGCCCTCCTTAACCAGTTCGTATAATCGTTGTAAGGCGTTTTGTACCTCAGTCTTAATATCAGTTCTGATATTACGTGACTGGTTAAGGAGGTTTTTGCCCTTCACCAAGCAATCCCGAGCTTCTTTGACTCTGCCGCTGGCAGCAGCACGGGTCTGTTTGGGGGATTTGCCAGCACTCCCAGATGTTGTGGGTGTACGCGCGGTCAAGGTAGGTGTTTGCGTTTTGCCAGCTTCCCATTCCCCGATACTGCGCCGGACAGAGGAGCTCTGGATGGATGGCAAGGTCTCAGGGGTGCGGTCAGTGCGCTCCTGCTCTAAGGATCCCGATTTGACGGATTTTGCGGGTGTCCTAAAACCGAACATCTTAGTATTTATTTGTAAAAATCAGAGAAAAGATGGGATGTTCGGATTGAAATAAGCCGCGCAGCAGCTGTCAATATAATATAAAGAAATCACAGGAGCGGTGTAAAGGGCCACTACCGTTTTGTATGAGATTATTAAAGAAAATAAAAGAAAATAAAATCTTTTGTCACGTCAATATAAATGTTTAAATATACGTCTATACCGTAAATAGAATTATTTAATAATAATTTTTCTTTGTTCCAGATACCACCAGACGTCAAAGAACAGCTGCACAGCAGCGAAAGTCAATGTTATGAAAAAGTCGGTGACCTTGGCCAAATCCTAGGTTATTAAACAAAGAAAATAGGGTGGACGGGAGGGCCTAATTTTTTATTTTCGGCCGGAAACCAGGTGGAGTGGTGTCAATGGATGCGGGGGCACGAAATAATAAGTTTCCAGTGATTTTTTTCCGAAAAGACGCGAAAATGCCGGATTTATAGTGAATTAAATTTTTTCAAAATTTCGATGATTTTCCAAAAAGTATTAAACTGATTTAAAATTTTTTTATGCCAAATGATAGGTCGCGTCAGTATTGATTTTTCTAATACCAAAAAGTGAAAGATTTGTACAAAATTTGATAGTTATAGCAGATGTTTAATGATGGAAAGGTTAGACTTACATGAGAAAACTATCAGCCTTGAAAGTAGCAGCGCAGCATACAACCTCTGAAAATCGGAGACTATGTAGATGTCCACGGGCAGCAGTGACTACTTAACATCGCTACTAACTCTTTTGTTCCTTGCTGATGATCACCTCATGTAAGACAGGCGGGCGACCGCACCGTTTTTCAACTGTGCTACTGTAATAATTACAATAGAAGCGATATAGGAAATAATTACAAAAGAACCCTAGAAAGAAAATACATAATTAAGATTTTAGTACAATCAAGATCTAAAACTTTCATTGTTACCACAAAATAAAAATTGCTGTAATTATTTAGCGACATCGTCAACTAATGTCCGAAGTGACAATTAATAAACGGGGGTTTTCCGTCAAACAATTGAAAGTAAAAAACAAAGGAAATTCCCGTAGCCCTTACCACTGGCCGTAAAGTCGAGATAGACAATCATGTCGTCAAGAAAGTTATGAACAATTACTAAGACAAGAGATTAGCGGTGAAAAATTGTCGCGTGACGCCGCGAAGTGGCGCTGGTGACGCTACAAACAAAACATTACTAATTGCTTCTTCTTTTATTGCAGCCGCTTGAAATATTGCCTCAACACCATTGGTAGGGGATCCGTCAGGCTTTTTGTGAGCGGATAATCCTGTTTTCGAATTTGAATGTACGTATCATACTAAAAAAATTGTACACTCGTATAAATTCTTTCTGTTTGTTTAAATGTACAATAATTAAATTTTTTCATTAAATAAAATAAATTATTGGACATAAACGCCAAATACAGTACTATCTATCTATGAAATATAGGTAATTATCAAATTCTCATTAACATAAGTATACTCTGGTAGGTATGTTACTTTCTTCTTGAATTTAAATGAAAGTATGTATGTATGTAGTTTTGACATCCCTAAATATTTTTAAATTTCCTAGATTATGTCAGACTCGGGGCTTCAGAATGTTATTTTTTTTTTGTGAAAATGCATTTCTTATACAAATAGTATTGTTTTTAAATAACAAAACATCTTTTTAAATTTTTAATGAGGTTTGTAAATTTTATATTTTTTTTATATTTAGGGCACATATATTTTTCATTATTTACCTTTTCTTTAAAAAATTAAATAAGCATTTAAATAAGTAAGTTTGCACTTTAAATACTTCCTATTAAATGTTCTTGTCCATTTCCTGCAAAAACTCATCGCATAGCCAACCTACCCATTGTATTCGATATCGTTTCTTGAAAAAAGGCGCGCAAACACCTCCCTTGTTGTGTTAATCCTTAAGGATTAGGGATGAATTCCCACAAACAACAAACAAACAAACAAAAAACAACCCCGCTGGTCGCTGGCCTGATTACTTGATGTATTAATTTGTTGCGTTATCCGTTAAGCAGTTAAAAAAGTTTTTTCTACCCTTTTAAAGTGTGTTAATTAATGGGCATAGGTCTCGGAATTGAGAGAGATTTAGGCAATAATCCACTACGCTAGCCAAAGGACATCAAGTTCCTTCGTGAAATTTTGTGGAACTCTGAACCATGCTCCGTAATGGAAATATCGTAAAGAAATATTGGAATGTTTTCACTCATCGTAACGTAAGAATAAAAACAGGCGGACACAAATTAATTCAAAGATACGGAAGGGCGTTTCAAATCTGCCTGAGTAGAAGTCTCATGGGTTAACCACTCGGTTATAGCTGCTCTCAAAAACTTCTAAAAATCACACGGTCAAGTTCGTGTCACACATACCTACATACTTATGTAATGTGGGCTCCCTTGGGATTTTTTATTTTTATTTTTAATATTATGTAAAAAATCAAACTTCAAAGACTATGTAATCCTACAATATTATGAGTTAATTGCGCAACATATTATTATTTAATTTCGCTAAGGAATCGAAACCTTTTTGGATGAATTATAGTCAAAAACCAATGTACAAGAAAATTATCAAGAAAATAATCTGAGTAGGTGTATGTATCTACCTACTGTAATCCGTATTATACATAATACTATCCACAACTAGATGTAAACAAGAATATAACAAACTTCACGCACTACAGGTACGTACAGTGAAATTGTCACTTCGTAAGTTGTATTTGTGTCGCAAACTTACACAATAATATCCGAACTTAGACAATAAGCATTGAGATTAGGGGCCCCCGCTCACCTTGTAAACAATGTGGGTATGAATTGAATATTAAGATAGGTACGCCACGTAATGGAGACTTATGTAAATAGTTTTAAGGAAGTAGAGGGTTAGTAGTTTTGAGTATCGTTGGCGTAGCCCTTTGGACTTACAACTTGCAGTAGGCTGAGAGTTGAACAAATCGCGCTAACAGCTTTATTTTATTACATCCAAAAGGTGATGTTAAGCTCATGAACCATGGTTATTTTTCTTTTAATTTGAATACTTTCATACCTTATGCACAACAAAGATCAAGTAATTGGTAGGTACACGTATTTGAATTCTAGCCCTACCCGCCCCTTTTTGCGTTTCAAAGCTGGACTCGGGCCCCTTAGAAATCGGGGGGGGGGGGGGGGCTGGTGTACTTCCACGCTGCTCCGATGCGGATTGGTGGAGAATGCAACGACGAGTGCAGTGCTTTGGATAAGATTCCCTGCGCATGAACCATTTTCTTAACAGATTCTTTATTTCTTTCCTTGCGTCCAACTGCTTATGAATAGTTTTCTTAACAACTATACCAGAACTAAAATGCGTATGATCTGTTTTCTTACCAACTACGCTATGTATCGCCTAGTTTATTGGACTTTAAGGTAGCTGATAGACGATTCCCTATAGGATTAAACCCACATATCTTGATATTAGTTTACACATTGTTCGCTAGAAGGTAAGGGCTACAAGGTTATTGTGCAACTTGCGTCATTACCCCGCGGCGACTACCCGACAAATGGTTAACGGTATCTTGGGGTACTTAGGGAGCAGGCACTACATATATTAATATATCTTCATGATGTTTCAGAATTTAATTTAATTAAGACAAGCAAAAATTGATACATCGAAAAAGCAATCGTGTGACGACCCGAATAGCACAACGGTTAGAATCCCGGACCGCCAATCAAGGGTCCCGGGTACGATTTCCGGCGAAGAAAAGATTTAAGATAAGTTACAGTTTCGTCTAGGTGTTTGTGGTCATGTCTTTGTGTGTGTCCAGATCTACCCTATTGTGGTGCTATGAGTATGAAACGTTATTTAATCGCTTCATTTATTATATATTTTTCATCAAATTAATAAATCAACATCATCACCAAGTCTTACAAAACATTGTTATATGTACCTGAACTTTTATTTCATTGCCGATTTTAAATTCAGTTGCTAGAGACACGGAAAAGTAGAAGAGATTTTAACAGTATGAGTAGTTTCGGAGCAATTTTGTAGAGAACGCTGATAGTTGTTGAAAAAATAGGTAAAACCCTTGGCATGACTAGAACTTTCTATAAATGTACTAGCTTTCTTTCCGTGACTCCGACTACGCGGGTTGCACGCTCATGCCCATAGGAATTTGGTATTTTACCCAGTCGTGGGTGCTATGGTCACCCACAAAGACAGAAACACAAACACCCAGACCGAGAACATGAATTCAAACTCATCATTAAAATTTCTGCTTCGCCGTAAATCGAACCCGAGACCCTCCGATCGGCAGTCCGGCATGGTAGCTGTTACGCCACGCGGGTCGTCATAATAATTAGTCCATGTCACACTCTCTCGACGATATACGTATAAAAAAATATTTCAAATGGTAGCACCGTTGTGACATGAAATAAAGACAAAAAAGCGAACACACTTTCACTTATAATAGCTATTGGTATGGATATAAACATAGTACTTATTGTTTTTATTAATGTAGTGTAGTAGAAACGATTAGTTAGGTAGCCTGTAGCTCTGAATCTCTACTCGATATTTCAATAACAATGCCCCAAAATAATACCTCTCATCGCGAAGTAAGGAATAATCAAAGTCATTCTTCACCTACGGAAAACTTTCTACATCATGATGCAAGTAATTTGAATAGAGGCTCAATAGAAAATGACTCGTCAGATCTACCCCGCAAGAAGTAAACATGATTAGAATTTCAAAAGGCACTATTACATGTTTGCGGCACACAATATAAAATTTGAATTTGGACTTTTTTACATAATACTTGAATTTAAAGACGATCACGGTGATATTTTTATTTTTATTTCTAGGGTAAATTTAGAATCACCCTAGGTAACATTTTTATATTAAGTTATACCTATATGTAACGTATAAGTTTCTTCGGTTTCAACATCTTTTTGTTTATAGAACTCTTTCGGGAGAATTCAGTTGTCTATATTACAGCTTTCCGCCCATTTTAGACATCTGATGATACCATGTATTTTGGTTTTCCAATTACTATAAAATTTATACCGTGGAAATTATAAACTATACCTAATTTGTTATTGTACTTGGCAAGTGCATTAATAAATGAATTATTATTATTATTGCTTGCGAGCAAGCCTGTCGTGCCTCTGGTTGTATGCAGTTGCACTGCTACTCCAAAGGCTGATGGTCGCCGATGCGTTGCGATGGTCCGCGATGGCAGCACTGACCGTTTATTGGTAGACCAGGTATTTCGGGAGGAAACCCTCCGAGGTACGCGGCAGCCTGGGAAAAATATCATGCAATTCAGCAAGCTTATTCATGCAAAGTGGCATAGGTGCCCACTACTATTTTATTTCAAAGTTTATCGCATTCCTTCATTAGTTAAGCAGCCCGTCTCAATAAGGCAGTCGTTAGGCAAAGTTTATTAGACGAGTCTTCATGTCGGAGTTCGATTTAAGTTAAGGGCCGAGCGATGTCTGCCCGCGGCGCTCTTAAACTTATAGAGGAACGGGTTTCTGTGACATGTTTCCCATTTTTAACGTGCCAGCCTTCAGGCGATAGTACTTTTGGAGACATTCGTGTAGTTGTGTAGAATCTGCTGTGTGTTACCATTTTTACTATTTGTATATGTTGTACTGTTAAGGGCGATGTCTTCGAATATAAAAAACATAATCCTAATAGAAGTAAGTATTTACTTTAGAATAATTACAATAACATTATAGAAACCAAGTTCGCGCGCTCAAATTTAAGCATGTTGATTGGTGCCATTAATGGCACCAAACGCCGGGCCGCTCCGTAAGACTAAAGGTTAAATATTATCAGAACACTTTTTAAAAACAAAAGAAGTCTAATAAAATAACTTTTCACAGTGTTTACAATATTTTGTAGTATTTTATAGTTAATTTGGTCGAAATAAAAATATTTTGTTTGTCAGATGTGACAGCTGTAGGAATCTATTTACCTGGTAAGAAAGAAAGAAAGAAAGAAAAAATATTTATTTCATATTAGGAATACAAAATATTCGCTTAATGAATGTCATTTTTTCCCCGGTCATCGCCTTTAAGTGCCCGTTTGGGCTAGATGTTGAGCTGAGAGAAAAAAGGCGGCGGAAAAAAACTCCCAGCAACTCTTTTTTTTAAAAAAAAGTACATATTAATATATTTGAGATGACAGAATGGCTATGGGTCGATAATGGTCACACGTGACAGCTGATCGTGTGAGACACCATCAACCCACTTCCACCTGCTCACAGATGCGAGTAATTACTAAAACTAATACAATCTATGAAGAAATAGCCTTGTGTGAGCGAGATTCATTCCCACGCTCCTTTATCATTAAGATAGTCCCTAGTATTATAATAAGCCTTACGGCACAGGACTTGTTTGACTGCCTTCTTAAAAGGTTTTAAAGGCAGGGATTGAATCTTTATTGGGATTTTATTATATATCCTGATGGACATCCCAATAAAAGAATGACTTTTTTATGAAGCCGGCATTTAGGAAATGCCAGCTTGTGGCCGTTCCTAGTTGAAACACAATTAGGACTATGCAAGTCCAATATAGTAGTAAATTTTTCTTCTGCTTCTGCTTTCGGTGCTTCAATTAAGACAGCACGCATGTATGCAGACACTCATTCTATACGTATTTATTCTAAGGTTACCTAGACTGTCCGTAACTGCACTTGAATTCTACCAGTATGAAATAAGACCGTGGAAAAATTAAATTTCACTAGTTCCGATTGAATCTTTACTAGATAATATTTATAATATTTGTAATAAAACATTGTACTTTCAAAAGTTTCAAAAGAACAAAAAATATAGATTACTAACCCACACTGTACACCACCGCTGTCCACACTGCTGAGTAAAATGAAACTGCTTATAATTAAACCCATTTTGGCCGACTTCCAATTAAGTAATATCATACATTCAACTATAAAAAATTCAATAAGCTATCTATCTTCTCTCTATCTATATGCCGACGAACTACAGATTTACAACCAAGCATCCCTTAATAACCTGTCTAGCGCCATTGCTACAATCAACCTAGACTTAAGTAATGTTTTGGACTGGAGTAAGTCTTATGGGCTCCAATTAAATCCCAAAAAATCACAAACGATATTTATTGGCAGCTCACGCTTAATTTCAAGGTTAGACTTTTCCCCAGGTTGGGAAATGAAGTCATCCCCTACAGTGATAAAGACAAAACCCTTGGCCCCAACTAAGACAGCGGTCCATGTACATTAAGCATGTATGTACATACATGCATATTGGGTACCACAACCATCTTAGATTAGCAAGAAGCTGTTTGCCGCTGTTCACTTCGGAGGCACTAAAATGTCTTACCCATTCCTACTAAAATATTCCTTGTGCAGTCTCTTCTTCTCCCAGTTCTTGACTATGCCGATGTTGCTTTGCAGTTGTCTGTTAAGCGACAAGGCCGCCGTTTATACTCTATTTGTTTGTTTCATGTAAATATATCATTTTTGTATCATACACCATAATACAATACAATAGACTTTAATAAATAAATAAAAAGTATTTCGGAATATTAAAGCAATTAATAATGCACCTGGAATTGAATGTTGATAATAAGTTCAGCTAATACTTAAATTAATGCATTTATCTGAACATGAAAATAGAATAAATTAGGTAGTTCTCTCTAACAAAAATTCTTCGAATTAACCCATAATAAAATAGTCAATTTCTCCATTTACTCTAAAGGAAGTTAGAACTAGCATTTTATATCGTATAGGTAAGTATCTACATTCCAGTGGGCTATCCCGAACCAATGGCTACAAACCTACGGCATCGCTCCCTTTTTGTGCGTTTCCCGTTCCGCACCACAACAGGAACATGGCGATGTGAATAACGCGCCAATACATTTTTATGCGTTGCTCTCGAAACAAACACGCAGTTGGGCTCTTCCACTTGGCCCTAATAAAAGCCTTTAATAAAATTCAGATAATGTTTATTTATTATAGACTCATGTTTATAAGAACCCTGTAAGGGCGTTACGTACTGTAGCATATACTAAACACAAATAGTCTTACACTAGTGCTGAGATAAGTGCCAAATGATATTAATTAAAATTAAATTTTATAAATTTTGATTATTTAGCACCGTAGGTGCTCCAATATTAAGACACATATTTTTATAAATAGTAAGAACAAAATGCGTGAGTGTAAGCAGATGGCCACACTTACAAGAAGCGACCATCTTTGCTAAGCGTCGATTGAACTAACAGCATACGCAGGTACTAATAGTTAGTATTCTGTGACGCAGGCAAGATTCTAAGATTACTAGGTCGTGTTTCATGCCCATGCCCATGCTTGCTTAACACCACGTGACCTATATGGTCGTCTGTAATTCCATTTAAAATTAAAATAACTCCTTATCGCTTGCTCCAAAGTCTTAAGTAAGTTTGTATGCTAATTGCCTCCTATTCTAGAGGCGCCGCTGGCAACCGCACCTTTCCACGGCAGAAATGGTAGCAGATTGGTACTCCTTTCACGGTCAAACCATGAAAGTTCTACCGCATTTCAAATCAAATGTTTCATTAACTAGAGCCAAGTGGAAGAACCGCGGTGTTTTGCTGCGTCGGCGATATTATTTATGTAACGGCAGTTGTTGTTGCAGGTAACTCGCTACTTATGCTAAGTGACTAGTTCCGCTTCCAATGTTTCCCTGCCCTGTCCGTGGCACGATAAACAAATACTTTATGTGATGTTTGGGAATACTGTATCTGTTTATTGAATGTAATGGTCGTTATAAAATATGTTTGTATGTAGGTACCTATAGTTCTACATTTTTCATATAATAATTTTAAAAAAATACTGTATTTAATTGTAAAAAAAATCTCGTTTGTTTTGAAAATCGCTCTTAACCATCGCTTCATAAATCTCTAAGGCGCCGCAACAATCTAATTTGGAACGTGAAACTTTTTGTTCTTCCATATCCTCCAAGATCACATCTCGCAATATCTGCACCAGCCCGAGGCGCTCGTGATCTCAACTATGCAGAGTATTTTTAATCAATACAAATTAGGTAGAGCGGCCTCGGGCGCCACCGGGATGTGCTGAAGCTACCCACTGGGCGGTATGGAGAAGTTATGGACAAAATTCCTAGAAAACTTGGAAGGGTTCGAGAAAGTCAAGGAATAAAGGAAACTTTTCTAGAACACTGCATTTAAATGTGTTGACAAAAACTGTTGTCAAAAAACATGTTGCTTGTAAATACAATAAAGGAATACAATAAATACAGAAATAAATAATACAAATTTTAAAATATTGCTATATTTAATTGAATGTTAGGTACAGTAGAAAATTTCGATTCGCATGATTTTACTCATTCATAAATTAATTTGTATTAATTTTATATTTTTCTTTGATTTATTTATTTGAAACAGGATCATCATAAAATATTACATTGTGGTAATTAGCTATCAAAAAGTAACGTCAGACCTCTGAGCAACATTATTTTTTTACTTTTTGAATGTTTCTGTGCTTAGTACCCATAAAACAATGCTCTCATACTTCGATCTGCATTTCCGATTCAAAAAACTATCAGTCAGGAATTTCAAAACATTATTTATCATTTAATAAAACAACAAATAAAACTCCAAAACAAAATTATTATTCTTCAAAATCCATGGTTAAATTTGGCCAAAACATGGCGCTGTTAGCACAGTGTGTGGCATCCGATATGCATACTATACTCGACTCTGAGAGTTACTTAAGCTCAAGATATTGATTTAAGCCCGCAGGTACCCTCCCATGTTTGTTCAGAGCTATTCTTGACCGATTGGATCTCGGTAGAGGATTTACTGAGCTAATTTAGAAATCAGTCGAATTAGTTGAAGTGGTTTTATTGAGCAACCTCTTACATTTTTGTACAAAAATAGAGATACCGGGGAACTTTTGCAATTTATATACCTAATTAATTTGGGAAACGTATATTATTTAATTAATTTATTAAAATTTATAGTCAGTTGGTTTTTAGACTACGATCTATGTAGGTACATCTGCCCTCTTACAGCCCTTTCACAGTTGGTTTTAGGCAAACGCTTTAATAGTAAACTTTCCGATGCTATTAATTAATTTGTTTAAACAATTTCCCTGAAAAATAAGGTAATAGATATTAAAAAGCTAGGTTAATTTCCTTTATAGTTAATTTCAGAGTCATTTTCGAGGGTAGTACCAGTTGTATGTAGCAAAAATAAAGCTAAAACTTTCAAGGAACTATACTTTGGGTATTTAAAAGCTACAATAATTGTATAAAGCGATTTTTTAAGCTTTACTGTAAAGTCTAAGACGAGCACCTTTGTATGTAAATATTTTTTTCTGAAACAAAAAAGGTTCAAATAAATAAATAACAATTGACGGATTGATTTTATTTCTAAAATGATAGTTTGTAGTAGGCAAACAGATTGATATGTGAACTATGTATAAGATTATAATGTAAATGTTAGCATAAATTGATGTAAATTAATTGCTTTTAAACATCGTATAATATTCGTATGCCAGTCTTGGCGAATATGAGTGCTATATTATATATTAGAAATTGTACTACCATGTAACCATGTTCTTTGAATAAATGATTATGATTTATGATTATGAAAAATAAATTGACGCTGTAAATATAGTACCTAGTGAAAGAGTGTCATTTGCAGTGTAAGCTACTTCATAAATAAGTACAAACCATCTGCCATACCAAAATTATAAACGCGAAAGTATGATTTTGGTTGTTTGTTTGTCCTCCTCTACGTCGCAATAGTGCTACAGATGGATCAGATTTTTTATATGGAGATGGTTTCGGGGTTGGAGAATGACATAGGCTACTTTAATCATAATAATTTATTTATTTGATGAATAAGGTAGATTAACAGGATCTAAAACAAATTTTATGTTCCATTTGTTCTGTGGGCGTACAAATATTAAATATAAATGTAAATATAATAAATCATACCTTCATTGGAACTAATTATTTTACACAAGCATGTCCATATTCAGTACATTCAAATTAAATACATATAGTCAATAGTTATAATTTTAAAATACTATGATCACAATGCATGATCACTTTGTATACGTCAAATATATAATTATTATACTTAGGGCGGATTCGACCAATCTCGAACTTACTCCAGTATAACTATCAGGAGAATAATTTTACTCCTTGAAATTACTCACGGATAACTTCGTTCACGTTTTACCAACTACTCTAAGAGTAAAATACTCTCGGTATTGTTATTCTTTGTTCAATAGTGATTCATGAACGAAGGAATGAACGAATTTATAAGCCGAGAAAAATTCGTACTACATTGTTTCCTTAAATTTAACCAGAAATACGACAACAACTTAATTTTGTAGGATAATACAGTGAAATGTCACTCGATGACAGCTATTCTATTCTACGTTTTGTTTGTTTCATAGATTAGTATGAATATACCTGGTTTGTTTTTCGTTTGTGTGCGTCCGTGAAGTTTCGTGTTATTTTTATTACGTAATTTGTGATTTGTATTTGCGATTATAAAAATTCAAATGGAGGGTCTGAAAAGAAAACTCAGCCCGCGAATTGGCTTGCTTCAGAAAAAATATTGTTAGTGGATCTGGTTTGCTTGATCCACCTTGGACGTCTCGGCACATATTTTATCTTTACTGTCGGACTTTTCGATCATATTTCTTAAACGTTCCATCGTAGCACGGTGTTAATAAATTTTTAGTAAAAGAAAATATAAGTAACCAAAACCAAAGAATATTAGAAGTGACATTGACATTTACTCTCAGATTAAATCTTTATACCGCCAAAATCGGCCGTATAAATATTTACTCGCGTATAGTTAACTTATTCTCAGATTATTAATTGGTAGAATGTAAAATCAGCATACTCTAGAATAACTCGTAGTTTATTCTTGTGTAAAAACTTACTCTCGCTTGGTAGAATCCGCCCTTAATTGACATAATTGAATCCACAGTAATTTCTGTTGTACGATATAATCATTTAACTATTGACATTCGTTATTTTATTAATCATTAGCTAGACTAGTAGATATTAGGTATTGTATTAGTAACTTTTTAATCGAGGAAAATAATGTTTCATTCCTATTGGAATAAACGTGTAACGTATGCGGGCGGACTCGCGGGCGGAAACCTAGTATTTATTAATAATGTCGAACAAGGTGTGTTGTGTGTTTACGGCGAAGCAAGGATAGGGCAGTAAAACACGCCGGTTCCGCCCGCTGCAGCCACCTGTTCAAAGGGCGATTTTATAAACTCAGAGCTTTAGATGATATTGAGCTGTAAATAACTAGGTAATAGTCCGTAAACAGATGGTATTTAGCAGAAAAAAAGATTAAGAAGGTACCTAAGACCTAGATGTTGGTGATAAATAGTAGTGCGTGAAACGTCTACATTAAATTGGCTTTATGGTAATCGGCATAACAATAATTGCTTATATACTATTGTCTTACATTATAGGTATGTATTTTTATTTCTGTTATGACATCACATGATCTGTGTAGATTGTCAGTGTCGACAAAAACATTTGAATTAAATTTTTGCTAGCTTTTTTAACCAGAAAACATTACCATTTAATCAAAATCAGTGAGACGTCATAATCAAGTCAATCCGAGTCGCGTGATACCGCTTTGATGGCCACTTTAGCTGAACGTTTCTGATGAAATTTTAGAGGTGACCCGCAAAGCACTAGTATTATAATCCATAAAACTCGGGTCCTGTTATTAACCTTTACCTATCTAACAAAATTTCATACGATTTATGTAAGAAAAAAAAACACAAAAAAAAAACAAGACTGCAACAGTGTTCATTCCATGTCACCCGCCAAAACTCTATGTATGATACTCCGCCCAGCAAAGTTTATTTTTCTAACAAAAAGAAACATGTGATACCAAATTGTTCGATATTGTAAAGTAGTATGAAAAAGCACTTCCAAATATTTACAAAGGGTTGGCTTTTTTGCCGCGAAAACAGGTCACCTTTTGCTGTTTATTTGGTTTGCTCGCAAACAAAACTGAACTTTTGTTATGAAGACCCGTTTCTATTTACCCAACGTGTATTTTTGTAGTAAAAAGTGTCCAAATGTGGCAAAGCCGCCTCTTACCAAATACGTCATCGGTAAGTACGCTATACTATTACATTATATTGATTTGCTTGAAGAATATCAAATAGCAACAGGAAATAATTTTTTTTAAATTTTTTTTTATTATTAATTCATTTCTTATAAAATATGTTAATTATAATTTCAATTTCAATTTTAAAATCTATAGTTTTAAAATTAGGTTTAAGTATGTATTTTTAATTATTGTGTGCCTATTATGGCGGGAATATAGAAAAACAAAATGTTAATATTTATACACCATTAATGTACCTGTATTCCACAATAAAGAATTGATTGATTGATTGATTGAATTTTTGGGTTTTATTGTCTTTGAAATATCTCGCTTCAAAGGTATAATTATATCTGAATAACTATTTGATACAAATTACAACCTTGTATCTCTACGCATTCCGTAGAAAAAAGTTCATGACACACAGATAAACAGACAAAAAAGTGATCAATAAAAGTTCCTATTACTTGTGCGCAGTACCTTCATAACATAACATACTTAAAAACATCTTCAAAAGAACTCCAGTTCATTAGTTCTTAGATAAATTTGTCGCAAAATTATAACAGACTTTTTCAGACTCGTAATCCAAGCTTGATCCTATATCCGAAGTTAGTGAAGTCCTCAAGGATTTGGAGGTGTCTGCCTGGCTTTGGCAGCTCATAAATCCTGGCCAGTTTGCGAGTGGCGACTGGCAAATTGCGCATTTACAATTCGTCTCGGATACACGCTAAACTGATATTTATGGCGGGAACGCACCTCCGCGGTCTTGGAAGTCTACGCAACGGTTAAGCGTGAGTGGTTTTTTGCGTTTTTAGGTGGTGATAAAACGATTACCTAGTATGTTGGATTACAAGAATTAATTTAAGTGTTTGAGTAGCATAAGAAAGAAAGAAAGAAAAAATATTTATTTCATATTAGGAATACAAAATATTCGCTTAATGAATGTCATTTTTTCCCGGTCATCGCCTTTAAGTGCCCGTTTGGGCTAGATGTTGAGCTGAGAGAAAAAAGGCGGCGGAAAAAATCCCAGCACTCTTTTAAAAAAAAAGTACATAATAATAATAATATATTTGAGATAACAGAATGGCTATGGGTTGATAATGGTCACACGTGACAGCTGATCGTGTGAGACACATAATTATTATCATTCGTTCATAATTTTTATCATTCGTTTGGATCGCTGAAACTTTTACATGTGGAGTGTTGCGGGATATGTGTTTGAAGTGAAAACTTCTTTAGCGGCGTTGTGCACTTTTGTTGGGATGGGTTAAAATATTAAACTCGCGTCAGGATACGTGGCCTGATCGAATATTCGTAAGACGGAGGGGTGACAGCTGATGGATCGACTGTCTATACTTGTAAAATTCGTTTATATCTAGTACATATTTAAAATATGGACATTGAACAAAGTGATAAGAGTTGATAAGAGTTTGATTTTTTTCTTTTTTTTTTGAAGAAACGGTATTAAAGTTTTTATTTTGTTTATATGACTTACTGTTGTAAACGTAGGTAGGATATCTTATTGAATTGGCGTCACTTCTAATGTGTAAATTCAAAGTCACTTCCTACTAGAACTTACTCTAAAAAAATTAAGTGTTTTTCAGATCTCATTCACATTTAAATGTCTTTACCCCAGTAGCACCCCTCAGACCCGAGCAGCAAATTGGCGTACTGAGTGCACCGATCACCTTCAATCGACGCGTATACATCTCGTCTCGCACCACGCGGGGGAATGGTCGTAATGAATCGTGTACACTCATGTTGCATTTAAATGTGTCTAGAATTATTTTGTCATCATTTTTTCATCATAAGACAAGGTTTAATAAACATAAGTATTACGGAAAGAAAAGAAGGAACAAAAAAGAAAAAGATTTATTTGCCTAAATATGGGTATTACAAAACTTATTTTGTAAGGTATGTTACAAAATTACTAATGGAAAAAGAAGAAAGAAATTATAAAGTAAAGAAAACACACAATAATGTTTTAAATGATGAAGAATTTTAGAAATTTTAGATGATGAATCATGTAGGTTCTGCTGCCAGTTAAAATGTAAGTTCTGCAATAATAAAGAAAATAAAAGCTGTACCTACTTAAGAAAACATTTTTTTTTACAGTAGTCACCAATCCTCTTCGGTGTCTGGCTGCAACCCTTTTTGCGTCCCACTGCTGGGCACGGGTCTCTCCCCCTTATTGGGGAGGCCTGGAGCTTACTCCACCACGCTGCTCCAATGCGGGTTGGTGGAGATGCGGGTTAGTGGCCAACCCGCTGTCGGATGTTTTCAAACCGCCCATAGGGCCTCCGACAAGGTTTGACGACTGTTATCTATCGACAACAACCGGGACCGACGGCTTAACGTGCCCTCCGAAGCACGGAAACGCGCATGAAATTTTTTGCCACTAGCGGTCACCCATCTCACACCCGACCGCGCCCGTTTGGCTCAGCTGCATAAATCGCTTGCGTTCTACGCTAGCCGCCAGGCCATGCGCGCTTCGGTGTCTAACCCATCAGAAAGCATCTTGTCAATTTAATACTGATTGCGGCACTCTCGGTACTCTGTCTCTCTCTCTCTCTCACTCTCTCGGCACTCTCGGTGTTTCAGTGGCGCTTTTCCAGTCCTAATGACTCGTGATAAACTGATGTCCTCAAATGTAAGGTCGCATGCGTTCACTGATTATTGGCGCATTGTAATTCAAGAGGTCCAATTTTACGATGGAGCAAAAAACTTTAGGTCGATTACGATTGTGCAAGACATGCATTGCAGTAATTGAAATAAAAGTTTATTTTTATTATAGATAAGTGTCCATGTGCATTGGTAAAATTATTCGTATAACATTTCTAGTTTAAACTGCAAACACTGGTGTGACAAGGTTTTATTCTGTATACTACTCTGGAATTTAAAAATCTGATGATAACTATGTTTATGAAAGAAAAAAATATATATTGAAATGAAATGAAATGAAATAGTTTAATAACATCCTGGGTAATAATGTACACTTGATGTTTGTCATTGTTCTACGGTCATCAGCTGACCGTCATCCGCTTTGGGTGCGCTAAGGCTTATATGGGCTAGGAGAAAAAAGCGGGCGGAAAAAAACTCCAGCCCTGTTTTAAATAAATTTTCAGGTACAATGGGTATTTATTATGCAGCATGACTGTGGGGCGACAAGGAGCACACGAGACAGCTATCGTGTGTGTCAATGCTATCACACTGCCATCCGCTCACAATTTTAAAAATGTTAAAATTATTATATGGTTTATAGAAACAGCCTTATGTGAGTTAAGTTTAATCCCAAGCCTTTTTATCATTTAAATAGTCCTTGGTTTCATAATAGGCCTTGCGGCATAGGACTTGCTTAACAGTTTTCTTAAATTTGTGTAAAGGCAAGGATTGCACTTTTTCTGGAATTTTATTATAGATCCTAACAGACATCCCAATAAAAGAGTGACTTTTTTTACGAAGCCGACACTTTGGGAATGCAAGCTTATGGCCGTTCCTGGTCGAAGCACAGTTCGAACTATGTAAATCCTTAAATGTGGTAAATGTCGGTTTATTCTTATATACGCACATTATGTTTTCATAAATATACTGCGATGCAAGTGTAAGAATATTTATCTCTTTAAATTTCTCTCTGAGAGATTCTCTACAGCTAAAATTATAAATAGCGCGAATAGCCCTCTTCTGCATGGTAAATTTTGTGCCAATATCAGCAGCATTTCCCCACAGCAAGATACCATAGGACATTATACTATGAAAGTAGCTGAAATACACTAATTTAGCTGTATCGACATCAGTAAGTGAGCGAATTTTTTTAATGGCAAAAACAGCAGAGCTAAGTCTATTCGCTAACCGGGAAATGTGGGGTCCCCACTGAAGCTTTGAATCAATAGTTATTCCAAGAAATACAGCTGTGTCAACAAAATTGATTTCCTCACCATTCAACTGCGGTTTTACATCAATATGTTTTACATTTGGTGGTGAAAATTTAATACAATTAGTTTTTTTATTATTTAGCAATAAATTGTTTACATCGAACCAACTAACAACCTTAGAGAGAGCAATATTCACTTCGTCATAATTATACGCTTGTCTGGCAACTTTAAATATTAAAGAAGTATCATCTGCGAATAATACTATCTCATGAACATTTTGTACCATATAAGGAAGGTCGTTAATGTAAATTAAAAATAGGAACGGTCCTAATATCGAGCCCTGTGGGACCCCCATCTCCACTTTTGACCCGGACGACCTTTTACCATTTACTTCGATTCTCTGAGTCCTATTACTGAGATAAGATCTCAGAAGCCGAAGGGCGGTATCTTTAATGCCATAGTGACTGAGTTTCCTGATTAAAGTTTCATGTTGGACACAATCAAATGCCTTAGAAAGGTCACAAAATACGCCTATGGCATTCTGTGAGTCCTCCCAAGCATCTACAATATCCTTAAAGAGCTCTACACCCGCATCAATCGTAGAGCGACCCCTTATAAAACCAAATTGATTATTATGTATAAGGTTGTTAAGTGTAAAATGTGCTAAGAGTTGCTCGAGTATTATTTTTTCATATATTTTGCTACATGTAGGCAGTATAGATATCGGTCTAAAATTGGAGGGGTCTGTGTTACTGCCAGATTTGAATAGGGGAACAACTTTGCTATGTTTCATTAAATCAGGAAATTCGCCACTTTTTACACAATTATTAAAAATTAATTTAGACATTTAAGTATGTATTTAGAATTATATAAGTATGTTTATCAGCTTTCTGATTACCATAGTACAAGCTCTGCTTAGTTTGGAATTAGATAGTGTTGTGTGAATTGTCCAAAGATATTTATTTATTATATTTATTTATTTATTTATTAAAAATTAATGCTAAGTGGGGCGCTATTACATCTATTATTGCATTTAAAATTCTTACAGATATACCCCACAAATCTGTGCTATTCTTAATATCTAGGGTTTTAAATACTTTTACAATGTTTCGGGCGTCAACGGGTTTAAATTTAAAATTACACTTGCAACCGCTTACATTCTCTTTTAGCAGTGCTTCAGCGACGTCGGGGGAAGACCTAAGCGATTTTGTGGTCGAAATTGGAATGTCAGCAAAGTATTTCTCAAAATTTTGCGCAATCATATCATCAGATTTTACCCACCCACGTTTACGTAAATATTTACCCACGATTCGCTAATCTCTGCATCAATGAATGTTATAGAATCTCCATTTTTATTGCAATTTCTCTAACCGGTGTTGAACCCAGCCCCCATCAGAAATCAAGTAGTCCACACTGATTGCCGCACTCTCGGTAATGTGTATTTCAGTGGCGGTTTTCCAGCCCTAATGACTCGTGAAGGTCTGATGTCTTCAGATGTAAGGTTGCATTTGCGTTTACAGTTTTATGACGCATTGTAATTCACGAAGTAAAATTTTATGATAGAGTATAAAACTTGTCAGTTTATTAGTGAAACATGGCATCGCTAGCACGTGCCCGAATGGTAGTACCTATGTATTGTGTGTAAAGTAAATTTTAGCACATATTACACAAAATATGTGTTTTGAGTGTGAAGTCTCCTTTTAAAAATACATTTGTGTTAGTGATGTTACGACAACTTTCAATTCAATGGACATAATAATAAAAGTTTCATAACTTTCAAAATCCTTAAATAAATAAATCCGAATATCATCAGGGCTAAAAATATTTTGAAAATAAACGATTTTGCGGTTTCAGAGTATTTAACGCTTGTAAAGTTTTTTTTGAAGGGTATGTACGCGTTAAATAACGCGATTGGACATTTTCCCGTACAAAAAGGAAAACGCTTTTTTTTTAATTTTCCAAAACGACCGTATGCGCTCCGAAAAATACGCTAGTTTGAAATGTTCTTTATGATAAGGTAGTGTTAATTACAAAAATAAATAAAAAACTCATATTTTTTAGGTAGGTACCATAGATAGTCCCTGTAGCTTCGGGATTAAGAATAGAGCTTCCGTATACCCTGTCTGATCGTAAGAGGCGACTAACAGGGGGCTTCCGGGAATGTGGGCGGTGTTAGTGGGACCTCGATCCGTTCAGCCAGCGGCCCCGGGAAGGACGGCGGTGTGTGCGTGGTCGCATGCCGCCGTAAGCATCGGAGGGTGCAGGAGAGCATATCTGTTCTCCAGAGGATAGGCCCTTTCGGGGCGCCGCGTGTGGATGACACCGGCGCGTTCCACTGGAGATCCCGGAGTCCTCCCCAAGCGTAGAGGTAGGCCACCGAGGGGGTTTAAGTGCGGTAACAAATATAATATTTCAACTTCATTGCAATGATCTGTTCAAGTTTCATGCTATATTCTGTCAATTACTTAAGTATCATAAGTAAGTCACGCACCATGGAATTAAGATGATGACTATATTTATGAAAGAAGAAAAATCTTTACACACAACGACAGTTCGCTAAACTCTGCATCAATAATGTTATGGAATCTCCATTTTTTATTGCAATTTCTTTAGCAGATGACAACACCACCCATCAGAAAGCAACTTGTACCTACACCGTGAATACGGCACTTTCGTTACCTAATGTCTATTTCAGTGGCGCTTTTCCCAGCCTTAATGACTCGTGAAGGGCTGATGTCTTCAGATGTAAGGTTGCATTTACGTTCACAGATTTATGGCGCCGTGCTCTGCAGATGTATGCATACCTTACGTGAATTAATTTCATTTTATTTTATTTTTAATAGAACGCTGGAATTGAGTATACCGCTATCCAATTTATAAGAAGCGTGCATGGCTCGGCGGCTAGCGTAGAACGCAAGCGGTCTATGTAGCTTAGCCGAACGAGCGCGGTTGGGTGTGAGATGGGTGACCACTAGTTGCAAAAAAATCGTGTGCGTTTCCATGCTTCGGAGGACTCGTTAAGCCGTCGGTCCCGGTTGTTGTTAATACATAACAGTCGTTAAACGTTTTCGGAGGCCTTTAGGGCGCGCGGGCGGTTCGAAAACATCCGACAGCGGGTTGGCCAGTAACCCGTATCTCCACCAATCCGCATTGGAACAGCGTGGTGGAGTAACCTCCAGGCATTTCCAATAAGGGGAAGAGACCCGTGCCCAGCAGTGGGACGCAAAAAAAGGTTGTAGCCATTTTATTACATCAAGTTATTACAAAAGTTTGTATCTTGCTAAAAAATTAATCAAGGCAATTTAATAATTAATTTAATAAATAAGGCGCGGTGGAAATAATAACCCGTCCAGTTATTATTTCCAACGCGCCTTTGTATTTTATGTGCGCTTGTAAATAAGGTGCTTTCTATTATCGCTGATCAAGCATCGCAGATCATGATATGAAAGATAATATTGAAAAACTCCAGATTCGAACTTTCAAGTTGGGATTTAATCTCAAACTCTCATTGTATTTTTATTACGCATTGATTAATTAGATATAGAATGCATGTTTTATTATTTCGGTGCATTACAATATATATACGAAAGATACGATTAAAACTGCAAATCTGAAGTATGTGATTGTATTGTAGTATTTTATTTTATGTGTCTTGGGAGTAAAAAACTAAAAAGGTGAGGATTCGCAATGGGCGGAGCGCCAGCAGCTCCGCCGGACATGCAAACGCAACCCATTAAACCTTGCAGCAGTAAACCCGTCCAGTTATTATTTCCACCGCGCCTTTTTATAACCGCTCCGTTGCCACTAACATGCAAATGAAGGTCTTACTCTGCTACGCCATATTTGTAGCCGGAATTAAAAGTCAATGCAGTCTGAGAGGTTTTGATGTTTTTAAACGATAGTTGAGATATTTTATCAACCGTACAGTGAGTGATAAATTCGCCCTTAGCAAATTTCCTTCAGAGGATTACGCACTGGGAATTAAACCGCCAGGTCTATGTGGCGGAGTTTCAAACAAATTTTATGAACTTGTTTTATTTTCCCTCAATAGAATTATTTATGTAAAATTCCGCATAAGTTCTTTACCGATTTACTCAAATTCAGGAAACTTTTTCCCACCCATATACTTACGTTATGAGTATGTCCATAACTAGTAAAAGTGCCTTCGAATAAAATGAGCAAAGAAAAACAGTGGTTATTCTTATTTTTATTTACGAGTCTTGAGGACGAAAAACTAAAAAGGTGAGGAACCGTATCGGGCGGCGCGCCAGCAGCTCTGTCGGACATGCAAACGCATGCACCCATTAAGACCTTCCAGCAATAAACCCGTCCGGTTATTGTTTCCACCGCGCCTTTTTATAACCTCTCCGTCGCTACTATCATGCAAATGAATCTTTCTTACTCTAAAGCGCCATTATTTGTTGCCGAAATTAAAACATTGAAGTAAAATCCGCGAGCCAGACGATTGTAATGCAAATCAGTAATGTTGGCCACCTACAGCAAAGGGGCGCGAAAAATCGACGGAATTTATAATACTTTTTTATTCCCCGCTAAGTGTCGAGGCTATAAAGGGCAGGAATGACGCAATATCAACGCCGCCGCGAGAAATGACGTTATTATTTATGTTAATTCCAACGCTAAATGACGTCTTACGTGCTAACGCCACCTCAGACGCAGATGCAGGGGTGAAGAAAAATTGTGGTAACTGGCTGGTAAACAATTCTCGGTTTTGTCGAAATTATAGAAAATTTTTATCGCAAGGAGCACAAAGTAATAGCAAAAATTGTTATTTCACATTAGAAATGAGAAGTAAGTAAAAAACATACCTACTGTTTTAAATATGACCCAATCGCTTCTAGTGGTCAATGACCCAATGTACAAAAATTCTCAAGTAAAAATATAACATTTAATAGGACCAATCGCCGAACTTTACATCCTGTATGAAGCTTTTGTTGCAAGGTTTATTTAAAGTGTGTCTGTTTTTTTTTTGTATGGTAAACTAAGGCTCGGGATTAAGAATTGAGCTACGGTATCCCCAGCCTGATCGTAAGAGGCGACTAAAAGGGGGCTTCCGGGGAAATGGACGGTGTAAGTGGGAGCTCGATCCGTTCAGCCAGCGGCTCCGGGAAGAACGGCGTGGCCGCATGCCGCTGTAAGCATCGGAGGGTGCAGGAGAGCACATCCGCTCTCCAGAGGATGGACCCGTTCTGGGGCGCCGCGCGTGATGGACACCGGTGCGTTTCACTGGAGATCCCGGAACACCGAGCGATGGAGAGAGCTATGCTTGGTATCTTTCTACGCAATAGAATCCGTAACTATTAAATCCATAAAAAACGAAGGTTTCCGTCATAGCTCTCAAAATCTGCAAGATGAAGCGGCCACGGGCAGGCTATATTGTTAGGAAGTCCTCCTTACCACCGGTGACAACCGATGGGGATTAAAGATCCTCGAATGCCGATCACGTCTTGGCAAAAGGGACGCAGGCGCTCCAACCAGGTGGACTGATGACCTGAAGCCCGCTGAATTCAGCGGGCGCAGAAACGGACAGAGTGGCGAACATTAGGGGAGGCCTATGTCCAGCAGCGGACTTTTAAAGGCTGATGGATGATAGATGGATGGTAGTTGAAAAATGTGTGTTACTGGATAGAATACCTCTATCATTAATTTCTAATTCACCGATTATTCTTCAAGAACTTGTGGATTCAAAAACATTTTTTAAACTTCTAATATAATCCCCCGTAAGTATTACGTCACGTGCATTTAATACCAATAAATAAAGGTGGAATAAGATTAACCACAAGGTTCAAATTATTATGGGTATTACAGCCCCTTACAAATTGTAAAATGAAATAAATAAGGAAATTCGAAAATGACTACCGCATTAGGAAAACGAGTAAAAGTGGTTTTGTTAACCTCTTTCTGAATAAATGTTTCTAAATGAACAAAGTTACAATTTATTTTACCTCAGTTGACACCACATTCATGGCTTTATTTATTATGATTGACGTGTAAACGTCTAATAAATCGATAAACGCCGGCTGCACGCACGGAAAAGGATGACTCATTGTAACGTTATGCGCATTGTAACGTTACGCTCATTGTAACGTTCCGCTCATTGTAACGTTATGGTCATTGTAACGTTACGATCATTGTAACGTTATGCTCATTGTAACGTTATGCTCATTGTAACGTTACGCTCATTGTAACGTTACTCTCATTGTAACGTTACGCTTGTAACGTTACAATGACGGCTTTTATTTACTCGTACTCGTAGGTATATTATTTAATTAATACTGGATGGAAAAAATCATAACCCTTTCAATCTCATAAACAGGACTCCACTCAAAATCTAGATGCAAATATCTGTCCCTCTAAAATGTATGCGCATTGAACCTATACCATGGAAATTTGACAAAATTCCCTTATATTTCAAAAATTCACAAATTTTTTTTGGTTCAGGTGCCATAAATTCCCATAAAAAGCCAAGATAAATGTTAGGCGCCTAACCACGCCGAAGCGCTGTCGACTTTTAAAAAATAAAACAAAGTAGATTGTGTGTGATCCCGCGGGTTTTCCTCGCCTAATGAGTTTGAAGCCGCGACCAGGGATAAATCTTGCAGTTTTGTGACTCAAAATATTCTTATCGTGGTCTAAGTTACTAGAAACGAGCGATTTAAGCCTTATCGAAGTAATTTGAAATAAGTAAAGGAAGCCGAAGCACACATGGCGCTGCGGCTGGCATAGACCGTAAGCGATCTGTGCAGCTAAACAAAACGGCGGCGGTTATTTGTAAGATGGGTGACCAGAGCCCTTAGTGTAAGTTTGTAAACGCGCAAACGTACTGCGTCCGAGTTAAAATTGGACAGATAGATCTTAACCTGAAAGGAATAAGGTCGATAACGTTAGTAAGGTTTTTGCGTGTGCAGATTTACACTAAGGCCTCAGTAGTAACATACTTAATGCATATTTCCGTGCCTTGTAGAGTATATTAAACTGTCTGTCTTGGATATTCTACTATCGATAGAAAACAATCGCTTTACCTTTTCGGAGGCCTTGCTTGCGCGAAACATCCAACACGGAAAGGCCACTAAGCCGCATTGGAGCAGCGTGGTGAAATGAGTCCAGTAGTCTCCATTTGCTGAGACTGACTCGTGATAAGCGGTGGGACGCAAAAAGAATTGCTACCTAAAGGACCCTCATCCAAGGTCCATAGCGTGTATTCACCTGACTGACGAAAAATTATATCCCTACTCATTTACTAGTCTTGTACAGAATGCGCTGAATAGGTATGTCTTTTTTTGAGAGAACCAGACCACCTCAATTTAGCGATGTATATTTTATATTGTGTTACTATTAATGCTTGTAAATTACAATCAGAATTATGAATTACTGTGCAGTTTTGACGGTACAGTTAAAACTGGCATTCTTATATTATTGTCAGATAAATTTTATAGCTTTGCATACACACGATACGATTATATAGTTAACACTGTGCAATAAAAACTAAAGGTTTTAAGCTGGCATATCTTACCCGCTACATTCAACGCTGACGCCAGCGTCCCCAACTTAGACCACGCAGGTTCACCCCGTGTTATACTCCACGGATCGTTATAAATCAAAGCACGTTGCTTCTTATAAACATATTTTGTGTGTCGTCTCTTCTTCAAATCGTCCTCTGTTATGCACTGTTATGTTTTTTCGCAATTTTCTTTTACGACAGTAATGTGTTTCTTCGAAAACTCTAAACGCTAAGAAAATTGTTTGATAGCTACAATTTGTCTAGGAATCCACGTCGCTCGGTGTGAAAAACTGTTAGAGTAAATTGAACGTAATGTAAGTAGTTGAATTTTTCGTAGTATATGTTATAGTCGTTTCTCGAGTATTTTTATAAGTGCTATACGAATCACGTGCTTAATATAATCTTCGTAAAAAAGTCTCTATAATATTTGTGACGAGATGTTTCGATAAGTGTAGTTTTCTATTAAAATAAAACACTTTAAAATATTTCAGATGATATATCAAGATATACTTTGATATTTTAAAAGACTATTAAAAATTCATATAATAAACACATAATTAATTTAGCTATCTTACGAATTTGAACTTCTTTAACATTATTTATTTATTACTTCATTTAAATTTCTCAAATAACTCCTACATTCTAATATACTGTATTTATTCCAATAACGCATTCACGTTCAAATTACCCATATTAAGTCATGCTCGCAACTATTACTAAAATGCCACATCCAGAGATGTCGATCACTTTGCACATCCATGTATTTGTTGTTACATAGTCTAGGAATAGTGTAAAAACACGCATTATGAGGGTAAATGCAATACTTTTATTTTTATGCACACCCTTATGTATAATCAGTTTGTATTTTCTGTACGCCTGCTGTTATTTAAGTTTGTAATTAACATAGATTTCTCAGTAAGTGAATTATTGTTAATTCTTTATGGGAAATAATAAAGCTCTTAAACCATAAACATTATTAATTTTGCCCACACTTTTATGAGAGTTCAATTTCCATACTCAAACTCCCGTTAATATATCTAACCATGACACAAGGAGAACAAAAATATACCAATCAGTATATATGTACTTACTGCTGATAGCGATATCGCTATCAGTAGTAACTATATGTACTTTGTGATTTCGTGAATAATGTAAAGAAAAAAGTTTATAGCTGCTTTAACAGTTTAAAAACGACAATAATTCTCCTAAAGTTCTTGTCTTATGTCCTTCTTTTGGCAAAATTTACTTATACTTAGCAACAGAAACGCTATAGGTATAACCAGGGGAAAATAAATACCATTAAGTATTTCTATTAACCTGGGGTCAGTTCCCTTTACCTCCATGAATTATGCAGAGGAATAAGTTTGTTGCGGCTTCAGACAGTCCTCCGTTGAATAATTTTTCGCTTGTCAACTCTAAAAGTTAGACAATGTTGCGCTTCGGTGGAAATATTTGATGTGAAACATCGGTAAGTATTATATTTTAAATCGACCGTTCATTCAGGAAATTTTAGAATAAATACATAAATTACTCCAAAACAAATTAATATGCACTAAAAAGTAAAAAAAAAATGCGTATTCTTCTACAATTTAATAGTCAACTTACATTTGTTACTCATCAATGTGTAGGTACGATCAACATTTAACATAAAATATAGGTAAAATTTATTGTTATTTATGGAGACGTTGTCCTCCTATTTTGATTGAAGTCGTTTAAAAACTAACAATACACGATCTAATGCTATGTTTCTAAAAAGTAGGCACTTCAAGAAAGTAATCTACTAAACCATTAATACCAATTAAACCATATATTAAACCGTATTTATTATTATAAATCCGTTTGTAGGAACTAAGTTCTGAGCAAAGTTTTTTACTCAGATATTTTAAAAAAGTTCCGGTTTGCTAGCATAGAGATTGAAATATAAAACTAAACAAAACATTCAAAAAATTCTGTTGAATGAATATTTAAACTCAAACTCAAACATTTTTATTTGTGAATAAGTTAAAAAATCGGTGGAATAATAAAGTGCTCTTATCCTGCCACGAAAGTGGCTTACAAACATATTAAGGACTCTGAACTACGAGTACTTTACAAAACGGAATGTCCACATAACTAACTAAAATTTAATTTTCCAAGACCCGACAATATAATCACTCAACACTTAGCAAAGACGAAGCAACTTAAGACTAATTACTTATACGAGCCTCCACTAATACCCTTGGCCACATGGTCACCCTTGCAAGACACCCACTGTGACCACACAACACCCGGATAATGCGGACTAGGGACACGGGTAACAAAATTCGGAATTAATCTTTACCCGGATTTTCCAAGACAAATATGGCGGCCTGTTACTAAATGGCTGGAAATTATTGAATTAAATGGACATACCTACGCAAAGGCTTGTATTACCGATTAGTGGATAGTTTCCGAGGGCGGCTGAATAATTTATTTGGAAAGGACGCCTTAGTAAATGGATATTGTGTAAATGGCAGAGATGTATTAATTTTTGATCACAGAATGGCCATCGCTTTAAGAATTTGCCTTATGGCATCCCTCTCCTGATTTCCACGTTATTAAAACATTGGACAACCCATGTGGTGTAAAAGTTACCATTCCGTACTGCCGATTTGAGGGTCCCGGGTTGGATTCCCGGCGAAGCAGAAATTTTAATGATGAGTTTAAAATTTCTGTTGTCGGCGTGGGTGAATGTGTTTCGGTCTTTATGTGTGTCTATGACATCCACGACACAGGCTATTTCTATCTGTGGGACTATGAGTGTGATACGGTAATGGTCTGCAGATTTTTTAAAAAAATTTAAATTGTAAGTAAATAAAAACTTTTCAATTACTTATATAACATATAATTTCAAGTTCAAGCGATTTCTATGATCCTCCACGATCAACGCTTCATAGAATTCATACAATTATATATAATGTTTATTATGTAATAGTACATTGACATCATCAAAATTCTCCATTTAGTGTGAAGCAGACTGCATAACAGTATCCAATACATTAAGTGTTTTGTCAGCAGTTATTTCAACAAATGTAACTGGTCATGTCAGTGCTTTCAGTAAACTGTTACAAGTCAATGTTTCCTCCTTACAAACTCTTTTTTTACTCCTTACAAACCCATACAGATATCATTGTAGCTATATATTATACGAGTGAAAAATTTTTCTAATTGTATCTTATTGTGACGAATGTGATTGAGAAAGAAATATGTGATTAAAATCTTTTTTTGTCAATGAACTTAGTACTTTTAATGAGAAGAGATAATAAAATTTTTGATAGTAATCATTGTTACGTCTAATTTAAATGTTAATATTTTGCTTGAGGCTCGTGGATAATAACTTCAATACAACTCCTAGCATATCACGTAATGTATAGAGGACAAACAAAGTTCTGAAGGCATCAACAGATTGTCCTCAAACTTTGTTTTCGGACCACGGACCAATGTTGCGACCCTTGAGGTTGAGGTCGAAGACGTGGAGATATCAATCTTAGAAATTCTAGCTAAGTATCTATTATAAAATGGGAATGGGCAATCCATCTTAGATTACGTAGTTGTAATGATGTAGAAGGTGATTCGCATCTTGATATCCTCGAAACGTAGTTTATTCAGTTTCCATTTTGTTGAAAGCTACAATCAGCTACTTGACATCAAGCGACAACTCACCAGAACCAGCCACGATGCACAGCACCGCGCAGTCAGCTTGCGAGGTATAGTGATCATGTTTTTGATTAACTCTGCATCCAGGACCATCAATAATAGTGACACAGTATTTGGCTGTTTCGAACTTCCACAGAACAATTTCAATTGTGATATCACGTTCACGCTCAGCCATCACTTTGTCCAACACCCAAGTGTAATGGAAGGAAGATCTCAAGATCAAGGTCCACCATCAGAACTGAAACTGTCGATAAACAATCCTGAAAATAACCGACGTGAGTAAGCAACGTTTGTTTTCATTTCTAAACAAAATACAATATTTTAATGCGCAAGATAGAAAAAAACTCTCAAGTCGGTTAAATCCATCTCAAACAAAGAACACAAGGAGCCTTAAGTCATTGGACAATAGGCTTAGCCTCAACAAACACGAAACTGTAAGACGTTTCGGACAATTTACATGTTGTAATTTTAATTAGGATTCCGACCAGGCCGGACCCCGGTACGGTCCAGCCTCCCCCGGGAATAGTTACCTAATGTTAATTTAATCCAAGACGAACAACGGGAAAAGTTGTGACTTCTCGTCTTGGCTTGTTCTTGGATGAGTTCGGACTGAGGGACTTTTCCTTACTGACTAACTGCAACAAATAACTGTGCTCCCTGATATCGTATTCACGTTTTATAAGTTCCCGTAGCATAAAAACCATCCTATGTCCTTTCCCAAGTTCCACACTATCTGTGTTCCAAATATCATTAAAGTTGGTTCAGTAGTTTAAGCGGGAAAGCGTAGCAGACAGACAGACCGATAGAGTTACTTTCGAATAATAATGTATAATATTAGTAGGTACTAGATTTTGAATTTAAAAACTTGCACTGCCCGACCCGCTTATTCTACCCTACAGAAAAATTCCATCACTGTTTAGTGTTTCCCCATTTTCACCGAAAATGATTTTTTTGGTATTTTGTTAGACATACCACGATGACACTTATATACAAAGTCAACTGGCGATATACCCTAATTGTTAATTATGTAAAGTAATAAAGGTGAGTAGATTCCGAAGTCCACTCCAAGTGTTGAGGTAGGCCACACCGAGAAGGCTCTAGCGCGATGCAATATTCACATAACCCAGTACGGGTACCTTTTTGAACGGTTTCTTCTGATACCAAAACAAATGTACTTTCCCGTTCCAAACAAATGTACTTCGTGGGAAGCACTGACTGCCTAACCCATAATGTTTTGCAAGGCTTTACCTTTTTCAAAAAAAAGACTTTTTAAATAATTTAAATTGTAAGTAATCTAATCGCCCTGTGCGAACAACGGTGGGCAGCCACGTGTTAAGCCGTGGTGTATAATGAAGGGGCAGTGGGGCCCAAAGGTCGGCAAGTGCCGTTTAAACCTGTCGCCAGCGACTTGCCAACTTCCAACACTATAAACAGCTATTGACCAGTTGTGTATTACGAGATGAGAGTACTCGTAGAAGGGACAGAAAATTAAATAATGATAATAGCATAAGAATAAATAATAACTAGTAATTATTAACACTTATACTTCAAAGTTATTTTTAAGTTCTTTCATAAAGGTATAAAAGTATAATGTATTAAAAGAATAAATTAAAATCTTTTACTAAAAGACAAATAATTATAGACTTTCCAATAAGTTTTAGATTGGCACCGATATTGTTTGCAGATGATACTTCCTTAATTTTCAAAACTAATAGACAAACTGATGATTATGACGATGTGAACAATGCTCTCTCTGAGGTGGTAAATTGGTTTAATGTAAATAACTTAGTACTCAATAACAAAAAGACCAATTGTATTAAGTTTTCACCACCTAATGTTAAAGAAAATGTTGTAAAACCTCAATTGAATGGCGAGGAAATGAGCTTTGTTGATGAAGCTGTATTTCTTGGATTAACTGTTGATTCTAGGCTTCAATGGGGACCCCATATCTCTCGGTTAGCGAATAGACTAAGTTCTGCCGTCTTTGCGATTAAAAAAATAAGATCACTTACAGATGTCGATACAGCCAGATTGGTCTATTTTAGTTATTTCCATAGTATAATGTCGTATGGTATTTTACTGTGGGGAAATGCAGCTAATGTCGACACAATATTTATTTTGCAGAAGAGGGCTATTCGCGCAATATATAAATTAAATTCTAGAGAATCACTGAGAGAAAAATTTAAGGAGACTAATATACTAACATTTGCATCGCAATATATTTATGAAAATATAATGTATGTTCGTAAAAACAAACACGAATTTATGACCTTTTTGGATCTACATAGTTCGAACTGTGTTTCGACAAGGAATGGCCACAAACTTGCATTCCCCAAGTGTAGGCTCCGCAAAAAGAGCCACTCTTTTATCGGGATGTCGATCAGAATATACAATAAAATCCCGGAAAATGTTCAATCCCTTCCTTTTCACAGATTTAAAAAAAAAGTCAAACAAGTCCTGTGCCGCAAGGCTTTTTACGATCTTAAGGACTATTTAATTGATAAAAAAGCTTGGGATTGAGGTGTAGTCCCACAAGGCTGTTTCTATAACTGATTTAATAGACTTAAATGAATTAAATTGCCATGTTAGCAGATGGCTGTGGGACGACATTGACACATGCGGTAGCTGTCACGTATGTTCCTTATCGGCCCATAGCTACTCTGTAAGAAAGTTATACAAGGTATACAATAATACCCCATATTTTAAAACAGGGCTGAAGTTTTTCTCCGTCTGCTCTTTTCTTCAGCTCAGCATTGCCTAAGCGCACCCAGAGCAGACAGAACAAAAAATAACGTTCACTAAGAGTTTGTAAAGGAACCGTACAGTGAATAAAGAATATTTCATTTCATTTCATTTCATAGATTTAGAAATGGACCTGGGAAAATTATCTGGGAAGACCACTTAATTTTATTACTCGCCCTACATTTGTTCTGATTTGATGTTTTGTAGCTGTGAATTGTAAATGCTAGAAACCTAATATATTTTTGTAATTTATTATTGATGTGATGTTTATAATATGTTGCAAAGGTATTTCGTAAGGTACGAGTAATTACGAAAAGTAACCAAATTTTATGGTACATTAAGCTTTTAATATAATCTCAAGGTCTTTACTCATATTTGCCAATAAACGTTAATAAAAGCTGCGTACTAAATCCGTAAGAAATCCTTGCTTATAAATGATATCGGCGTATTCTTTGCAGGTCATACGTCTCCGTCCCGCTATTTGTATAGGAGATTTCTGCGGCGCGCAAATATTGCTCCGATATATCTGATATCCACTGAGATAAATCAACAAACGGGATACAGTGGGCTACCGTTCTATCGGGAAGTTATATCGAAAGTAGCTGTGTGTTATTGGAGTGAATTGTTTTATAGAAAATTAACGGAAAGCAAGCATAGAATGAGATATCAAGTGGTAATTACAGAATGTTTTAAGCCCCTAAAAAGACTTATATTGGAACGAAAAATTGATAAAATTGTAAATTAAACAAAATACAAAGTAGCATTTAAAATGCTTTTTTGTATGTGTGTTGGTATCCATAATTGTCCACGAATTTATTTTAAACAAATTATTCAGTTTAGGTACTTAGTTTACCTATAGAATATGTCCAAATGTACTTTGCTTATTATAAAGAAAATTACCTTTACTTATAAATTGTTATTTTTTTAAATTAATAAAATTTCAAAGTTCTTAAAACAACAATACAAATAATGTGACCTGCCTACTTTAGCTGTTGTGAGAGACAGCAGACAAAACCAGCAAGTTTTTTTGAAAACTATATAACTGAAGCTTTTTTTATCAGATATTATCTATGAAATAAAAATTAAAATCAAAGGGTTATAAAACTCCGGTAACCAGTTTAAGAAATACTGAATACTGAAAAAAGATTCAAATCGCTGATTCAAAACACAAGTTGCATATAAAACTTTAGGCTTTAAAAACCTACACAGATAGAGTACAACTATTCAGTCCTCCAAGGCATACATAAGTTAAATGTTCCCTTTCCAATTGCTATTTTTCTTAAATAGCAAGGGATATGAGATTTTAATAGAAGTTGTCGCATCATTTATACTCGTATGACGCCCTTCAAGTTCAAAGGCGGTAATTAGATTTCGGACACTAGGTACATGCTTTCTCCCCTTACCATCACATCTTAACTCATAATTCATTAATGAATGCAAAGCGTAGCAGCATCCTAGAGGTCAAGCCTGTTAACTTCTAATTGAAGCGCTTTGATGTTCTTCAATACTTTAGCTCACCAGCCGTGCGCTCTCCTCACCTGAACTCTTGAACCTCGTTAATGAACCCCTCTCATTGGACAAACTTTGGACTGGAAAAATTAAGTGCATACACTTAAATTTTCTGTTTATCCCGCTTTAAATGGTTGGAATAATTTTTGATGAGTAGGTACCCTTCTGTTCTTAGTTGCGAACAGAATCAAAAATTAGCGAGTATATATAAAACACAGCACCAGCCAAATTCTTCATCAGTACAGTAACACTTCGTGCGTAAAGCGCGTGACAGATAAATAAAATATGTATTGAAATTTTTATTTATCTAGATATACCTATATATTAACCCTTCAGTTCTTCTATAAATCCAAGATTCGGGTTACCAATTTGGTCAATTTATAAAATATAATAACGGACTTGGATTAAGACCAGAAACTTAATACCATCAAACGGATGCAACTACGCTGGCCTTCCCTTGCGACCACAGGAGTGACCATACCTTACCACAAGGACTACTACCACGTCACCGACAGGGGAGTACCGGAGCTGCGACGGCGAAACCAGACGGGCCTAATCACCCACGACCCTAACTCGTGCTTTTGTTTTTTTTTAATAAATTCGTGCATACAGTTACGGTGGCTTGTTTTCTTTTAAAACCCCACCGTATAACACCGTAACACCGTAACACTGGCGTAGAAGGCAAGCGATCTAAGCAGCCAAGCGAAACGTATGCGGTCAGATGAGAGATGGGAGACGCGCTAGTGGCAAAAATTTCATGGTTTCTGTGCTTCGGAAAGAGCGTAAGCCCTCGGTACATCGGTCATATTATGGGCGATTTGAAAACATCTGACAGCATTGGAACAGCATGGTGAGGTATGCTTCAGGCCTTCCAAATAATAATCGACAGAAACCCGTTAATAGTAGTGGGATACAAAAAGGGGTTGCAGCCCGCCATAAAACAACCTTCTTGTTATAAGTGTTTATTCCATAAGCGTAGCAAAATGTGTGAGGTTTGTGGGTTATTCACTAATAATACTTACTTATAAGATTTCTTGATTCTCTCTAATCTGATAACTTCTTTTGCTACTTCTAGTGACACAGTTTGCTTCTGTAGAACTTGCACTTCACCATAATAGACTTTAAATCTATCAAAGTGATCCGAAATTCCTTACTCTGTAGTAACAGCTTGACCGCTCGACTAACTAAACATGCATATTAACTGGCTAATTGAAGCGCCTTTGATGATCTTCAATGCCTTTGATGATCTTCAATACCTTTGCTCACCAACCGTGACCTCTCCTCACCTGAACCCTTGAGCTTCATTAATGAGGGAGGGGACTTTAGGGGAGTGGACATGCCCTGAAGGAGGCACTTAACGTTTTGTTTATCCCGCTTTGTATAACTTTTGATGAGTACCTACTCGTTAGTCCTTAGCATTTCTGTTTGAAAATTAGTTGAATTTTTTATTTTATTTATTATTTTTTATTAGGAAAAAACGTTTATAAGCTAATATCATCAGCATATATAAAACTTTTTATTCTTAAGAGCAGCGATGGCCGAGTGGTAAAAGACGCGACCGATACCGGGTTCAAATCCTCAGCGCGCACCTCTGACAAAGAAATTTGTAATGTGCGCATTTATAGATGCTCCACAGTGATGGAAAATATCTTAATATTTAGTTGATTACGATGTTCTCCATCGCCGTGCATGCCTGAGAGAAATTCATAATTTCTCGAAAGCATGACGTCCACCAATCCGCACTTGGCCAGCGTGGTGGACTATGGCCTAAATCCCTCTCAATTGTGAGAGGAGACCTGTGCCCAGCAGTGGGATATACAAAAAAAAAGGTTGAAAAAAATATATATCATCATAATGATAAATTATACACCATTGAGTAGTTTCTGCATATTGTAGCAGCCTTCTTGTCATCAGTAAGATGAACCGAAGTTTTTTTAAGAGGGTTTTTTTTTTCGTTAAAATCACGAAAAAAATGAGAGCTTTACAAAAAATAAATTTAACAAAAAAAATAACTTAAAAAAAATTAAAATGTGATATTACCACAGCAATGGTCCTTGACTTCTTAAGAATTTATGTGCTTAAATAGAAACTTACTGGAGAGTACCTAGGTACTAGAGAGTAAGAAAATAAGATCTCTGACTTTGTGGTACAAGCCATGCCTATGCAATTGCATGAATCACTGCATGTAATATAACTTTAGTTTGCCATACTTTACTTTAGAACCGTATTATTGCTACTCAGTTTATTATTCTTTTTTTCGTTACTAAAACTTTTCAAATACCCTAAAATAAAATTATCTTTCTAGATACCTATATATGAACCCTTCAGTTCTTCTATAAATCCAAGATTCGGGTTACCAATTTGGTCAATTTATAAAATATAATAACGGACTTGGATTAAGACCAGAAACTTAATACCATCAAGCGGATGCAACTACGCAGGCCTTCCCTTGCGACCACAGGGGTGACCATACCTTACCACAAGGACTACTACCACGTCACCGACAGGGGAGTACCGGAGCTGCGACGGCGAAACCAGACGGGCCTAATCACCCACGACCCTAACTCGTGCTTTTGTTTTTTTTTAATAAATTCGTGCATACAGTTACGGTGGCTTGTTTTCTTTTAAAACCCCACCGTATAACACCGTAACACCGTAACACTGGCGTAGAAGGCAAGCGATCTAAGCAGCCAAGCGAAACGTATGCGGTCAGATGAGAGATGGGAGACGCGCTAGTGGCAAAAATTTCATGGTTTCTGTGCTTCGGAAAGAGCGTAAGCCCTCGGTACATCGGTCATATTATGGGCGATTTGAAAACATCTGACAGCATTGGAACAGCATGGTGAGGTATGCTTCAGGCCTTCCAAATAATAATCGACAGAAACCCGTTAATAGTAGTGGGATGCAAAAAGGGGTTGCAGCCCGCCATAAAACAACCTTCTTGTTATAAGTGTTTATTCCATAGGCGTAGCAAAATATGTGAGGTTTGTGGGTTATTCACTAATAATACTTACTTATAAGATTTCTTGATTCTCTCTAATCTGATAACTTCTTTTGCTACTTCTAGTGACACAGTTTGCTTCTGTAGAACTTGCACTTCACCATAATAGACTTTAAATCTATCAAAGTGATCCGAAATTCCTTACTCTGTAGTAACAGCTTGACCGCTCGACTAACTAAACATGCATATTAACTGGCTAATTGAAGCGCCTTTGATGATCTTCAATGCCTTTGATGATCTTCAATACCTTTGCTCACCAACCGTGACCTCTCCTCACCTGAACCCTTGAGCTTCATTAATGAGGGAGGGGACTTTAGGGGAGTGGACATGCCCTGAAGGAGGCACTTAACGTTTTGTTTATCCCGCTTTGTATAACTTCTGATGAGTACTCGTTAGTCCTTAGCAATTCTGTTTGAAAATTAGCTGAAAATGATTTATTTATTTATTTAGGAAAATATTCAGAGTTTTATATAAGCTAATATCATCATAATGATAAACTATACACCATTGAGTAGTTTCCGCATATTGTAGCAGCCTTCTTGTCATCAGTAAGATGAACCGAAGTTTTTTAAGAGAGTTTTTTTTTTTCGTTAGAATCACGAAAAAAATGAGCGCTTTACAAAAATTAAATTCAATGCTTCAAACTTTAAAAAAAATTAAGTGTGATAATACCGCAGCAATGGTAACATATTGTTGTCGTATCCTTGACTTCCTAAAATATATTTGCTTATAAATATAGAAACGTATTCTAGAGTACCTACTAGAGAGTAGGAAAACAAGATCTCTGACTTTATGGTACAAGACAAGCCATGCCTGCAGTTGCATGGATCACTGCATATAACATTAGCTTGCTATACTTTACTTTAGCACAGTATTAGTGCTACTTAGTTTATTATTCATAATACATAATTTCTTTATTGCAGTCATGCTTATAATTAGGGTGTTTTACAATACATAGTGTTAGTATGAGCATGAACCCTGTAAGGGCGTCGCAATAATATAGGAAGTTTTACAATTTTTTTAGTTTTTCGATTCTTTTTTTCGTAATTAAATCTTTCCAAACACCTTGACATAAAATTGTCTTTCGTTATGTATGTCAAAAAATAGTTCTCAATATCGGCGCTTAATTCAAGTACACATCGCTCGTACAAAGTTGGCCGAAACGATGTCACCCAAAACAGTCTTACACAACTTCCTTCTCGCCTTGGGGTCTGACACTGTTGAGAGAAAATAGTCCTTCCTGCATCGCAATAAGGGCTTATTGTGTCAGTAGTAATTAGTAGCAGGTCAAAGCGACGGAAGCTGACCGTCTCTTCCGGACTGAAAGGACGCAGTCGGACGAGTTGCAGAACATGTTTGTGACAGCGGATGTAGTTCTTGGGGTCCGTATTTGAAGACACCCTCGTAGATTAATAATACAATGTTTTATAGAACAAGTAGAAAAAAGGTCATGCAAGTCATGTATTTATAAGCAGTGTTTGGCTGCCCGAATTTCGTGCATTCGTGTGCTTTCCACGCTAGCAGAGCCGGTTGTTATTGAGTTTAGCTCCTTGTGCGGGGTATTTGAAATGATTTGACTGCTTCCACAGCTGATTTGATGTAAACTCGACTGAAAAAACTACATTGAATTCTGTGGTAGAGATAGATGAAATAGGTGGTTTTAACTTTCGTGTTTCGACCGAAAAAACACCCATTTCTGACATGAAACACTTCTATGTTTTTCTCGATGAGTGCGGTTGACAGCCCATCCTACTCATAGTGAACAGCAGCCTCCAGAAAAGCAACATAAGCGCATACGACTGAAGCAAGGCTTGACTTAGGCTGCATAAATTGTGCGTCATAAAGTGTTCATGTTCATATGCTACTTCATTAAAATAAATAAAAATAAAGCCACCTAAGAGCCCTCCAGTGGAAAGGAAAATAGAGTTGACACCTGAAAAGTTGAAGATAATAAATTTTAATAGCAAATATATACAAATATATTCATTCTATCTTTTTTTTCTTTCAATGGCGACTTAATTTACGAATCTTGCACCTTACATTTTGTTAGGCGATATCTATAATTTACTATTTGTTCTGTTTCAGTATGCGGAGAATAAGTACACTTGGGTCGCCGCTTCCGCCATTTGACAAACTGCTGTAGCATCGGAATCTTCGTTCTGTTTGTGAGTGGAGCTTAGGTATTGCAACTATGTATATATATATAGCATTCTTATTGAACAATGTAAATAAAACAATGATATACAAATCGAACACCATGATCCCACGGCGAGCCCGGGAGTCTAGGCAGAAGTGCCGGCGGGCACCTCTAACTTAATGTTTGAATTGTGTGTTTATCAGTTGCGTCACGGTAAAAAATAATGATTAATCATTGCATAGTTTAAGCTACTGACTTTTTTATGTACAAAAGCATTAGCTGATGAGCGTGCTAACATATCAATAATCTTAACCCGGTTTTACTACAAAGATCAAAAAGAAGATAGAAAAAATAAACAAAAAAAATTAGGTGCTGCCATAAGCAACACTAAATTATGAAATCCCAATAAAAATATTTTAATGTAAAATATTGCCAAGACGAGAGCATTTGGGTTACCTTGTAAAAATATACCAGATCTCGCGTAGAGCCAAGTTCCTGTATCTTACACACCCTAAATCTATCAGCCTCAAGTTCACCAACTATGCATCTCAGTCAAAATGTGATTGAACCGAGTAAATTCTTTTATAATAATGTTAATTCCCCAGCACCCTAGCACACATTTATAACCTAGGTATTTCACTTAAGGATGTTATATTAAAGGATAACTATAGACGTATTGTATTTACAGGGTAACATCGCGTGACCGGAACTGATGCTGCCCGTTGCGCACTTCCGCCACTTTGACAAACTGCCTCAAGGTTCAGCTGGACCTCGATCGAAGAAGGCTTCGGAGGAATATTGTCATTGCTTTGTTCGGTCACTCCTGTGTACAGACTATGTGGCAATAAACGAAATGCACGTTATCGTTTTGTTTTATTTTTCCTTACCACAAATTCTTTATTTTGGTGAAATTGAGAAACTGGGTATTTTTCATGAATTTTTTAAGAAGTTTCAAAGATGAATGGCCATAAAATGGTACCTTTATAGATTCGTCGTGTCTGTGATTCTGAGTGTTCGTTTTCTACATCCACTCATTCCTATAGGAATGAGATATTCTCCCTTGGTAAAATGTAGTCTATGACTCTTGTCTAGCCCCCAACTATCTCCATACAAAAAATTGGTTCGATCCGTGTCAACGTTGTCACATGAAAGACGGATAAGCAAACAAGCTCATTTTCACATTTATAATAATAAGTATGGAAGAATTAAGAGTTTTTCGTAAGTTTACAAAATGCTCTCGACCATTCCGTTCTTAAAAGGATTCTATAGCAAACTGTAAATTGATGAAATATCTCACTTGAGACGAATATATAAACATTTGTCCTCAATATTAAAGTCGTAATTCCTAACCTTCAGTCCGTCTCGCAAAGTCCAGAAACAAACGTAATTTTCCGTCAATAAAACCAACTTGGCCCAACTTGTCCCATTGAGCCCAGGCCGCCGCTAAACTGTAAAGTTGACACTAATTCGGGCACGTAAGCGCTAAGGCCGAGTTATGGGCTATTAAGAAATTGTTCTCGCTCGGACCAGGGGGAGGTGGGGTGGTTATTTGCGTAAAGTTTCAAGCGCCGTGTGTGCCACCCTTAACGGGATTGTCGAATTATGTACAGGGTGTTTGGATAGTAAGCTTTAACATCTTTAGACAATATATGTACTGAATCTGAGTAGGTATGGCCTTTTTATGTCCCATTGTGGTTGATCGCGGACCTTTTTCCTAGTCCCGGGATTACGGGATTTTCTACAGACCATCCCGGGATCTCGGGACAGTCCCGAGATTGTGGGTAGATAATAAAATTAATTCAGATTTTTTTTTATTTGTTGCGTAACTCACATAATGTGACTCACATGTGACTTTCAATAATAAAATTAGGATGAAGCCTTAAATTTATGCTGTTCCAATGTTACCCGTATTAAAAAGAAGGAGGACCTAACACGACCTTAACATGACCCGTTCGTCACCACAGCTGAGGCCGTAAATATATATACTTGCCAGATAAAGTTACGCAGTGGTCTTCACTTCAATAGCAGACGAGAATGTCTTTAAATATTTTACTAAATTATACTGCAATGTTAAGTGGTTGCTCTATACACACTTTCTCAAACAAGCCTGACTCTTAATTGAGGTTATAAGCAGTTGCACTATTACTCCGGAAGCTTATGATCATTCTCATGGCAGTCTGGCTGGCGACCACATTTTTTCACCGAAACACAATAGAATTTTTTTCTTTGTAAATTGGTGAAACAGTGTTAATTTTCCACCTACTTAGTATAAACAAAAACTTACTTAAATATCAGTATTTTATAATGCATTTCAATTATATTCACATATATGTTACGTAAACAGTATGTTCCTTCTCACGATGTCCGTTTGGCTATGAATGTTTTGCTTAAACATAGAAGAGTTATCCGTAGTAAAGTACATTTTTAAAGGTATAAAAAATATAATAAGTATATTTTTATTAATGACGTTTCTTTGCTAACGCTTTCAACAGTTAACACACACAAGTATGCTTGTCAGTACACATCACTAATACAACCAGAGCCGTTCTCAGACTTCGTGAAATAGACTACCTATAACAATAATAATTATTTTCAATATAATATAATAAATATAAAAAACATCAACATGTACACAAACAACACAGGATCTAAAGTCGTCGCAAGTCGGGGGAGGCGCGGCAAATTGTACGAGGTGTTTAGACCCGTGTCCAGCGTCTTAGGTAAACTGACCCCGACCTCCCCTCGAGACGTTGACAAATTCAATGGTAAATATTTTGACGATTTCAATTTTGGCCGCTATGTTTGTACCCTCTTGTTAGCTTATATTATGTTAGTGTATGTAAGTGTTTGAAATTAATATATTAAGATAAAATAAGTGTCGCTTTTTTAAATTAAGTTAAATAGACAAGATTGCAGGTCACGAGGTATTAAGTGGTGGTGCACCTAATGGATATAAACAAATAAATGGATTATAAATAAATAAACAAATAAAATATCTACACACAATCTCAAGCAAGTTGCCTGAAGTCATATGCCGTTACGATCCTACTCCAAAATCATAATTATTTTTATCTACATATACATATATAAAAGGCAAACCTCAGTGACATACATATATCATATCAGATACGTACAGCCGCAACTATAGGTTCCTAGAAACCATTGAGCTACTACTACTACGTCAGTACATATATCTCGATGCTAGAAACTTGAAATTTGGTACAGGAATTCGGCACATGATGTATGTAAGTGGGCACTAAGAAATAATTTTTATAATAGCAACCCCTAAGAGGGTGAAGTAGGGGGTGAAATTTATAAGGAATTTTCTTATTTCTGGACTTAGAAGTATGAAACTAACTAGGTATATAAGTTCCCGATCACAATTTAAAATGATATGTGAGATGAAATAGATAAAATTTATTCCTTTAGGGTAAAATCGGGATGTAAAGTTTGTAAGGAAAAACGGCAGAAATACAGAATGCGTCAATTCTTTTTTGTCCCTATTTTTTTAAATATTACGATCCTCTATTATCCTTTCTAACGCGGTGAAACCGTGGGTTACAGCTAGTATTAAATGAAAATGCTGGTAATATATATGATTACTTATTATACATATACCTATAACTGTTAATAAGCATGAGCAAAAAACATTTAAGACATCTCCAACGACCACAAGAGCTCGTATCTCGTCCAAAACTTACGTAACCGCTACAGCACGTCTCTGCTACAAATTTACATGTACACATTGAATGAAACTCGGAACATGTTCAAGTGGACGCAGTTAGCGTGTTGGCAAGTTTGAAGACGTCTGTGTGTTCGACTAAGCCCTGAGTTGGACGGCGGACGACCAATCAAAGTTTGAGCTCTTTCTCAGTAATCAATTACAGCGTCTTGCAAGGCTGGCAGATGTGCAGGGTGAATGTACCGGTTGAGGGCCATGGTATCTTATAATTTATTAGTGTCTGAATGAACGAGTTTGGCTCGGATAAAAATGATGTTCTCGGTTTAACCTCAAACCTACCGAAATGCTATCTACTGAAGAAGCTTTCAGTTAAAAAAGGAACTACTATTTATCAATAAGTAGATGTCAAAAAGGGTAAAATTTATTAGTTAATGTTTAAGTTGATTATCGACGACAAAATGAACGAAATAACATTTTCTAAAAATAAAACCTCGCTAGATCAAATTATCGCTCTCGGAACCCACAGTCAAAAGTGGTTGGTGCAGTTTCGCAGATTCAGATTATATACAAGAATTGCTCGTTTAATGTATTAGTATTTATTTATTGATGTTTTTTTTTCTTTATTTCAAATAATTTCATTGTTTGATTCGTCCATTATGCTCTTCACGCCCAGCATGGTAGTGTAACTTTTATGGTTACTGTATATTATATTTATAATTTATTTTAAGATTGATTTGCAATAACGACCCGCGTGGCGTAGTGGTTACCATGCCGGACTGCCGATCGGAGGGTCCCGGGTTCGATTCCCGGCGAAGCAGAAATTTGAATGATGAGTTTAAATTTCTGTTCTCGGTCTGGGTGTTTGTGCTTCTGTCTTTGTGTGTGTCCATGGCACCCACGACACAGGGTATAACTACCGTACTGTGGGGTGTGTGAGTGTGAAACGTTATTATTATTAAAGTTTACTCAGTTTGATTGATACTCAATTAAGGGATTTGATTTCTAAGTACACTTATAGGTCTTTGAATGTTTTTATTCTTTCATATAAGTTGCAACATTGAATCTATTAAAACGTGCTTATTCTTATCTGCGCACTTTAGCATCAATAATAAAATTAATCAAAGTTACTTATTTTTAAACTTTATGTAAAAATTTATGATTTTATTGAGTCCTTTTTAACGTAACAATGCAGCCAAAAACTAATCTAATAATCTTTTACGGCCAATTTTTTTTTATCGCCAAATAAAATTATTCGTCGAATAAAAGTTAGCGCTTTTATCGTTACTCTACAGACACGGGAAAAGGATAGCCATAATGATGACTGAGTAAGTACTTTTTCTGAGGATTGAAAAATCGACGCCTAGTTTACCAATTTTGTGTATGTAATGGTAGCGTTGCAGGATCGTTTACCCTATTGCAAGGTGGCCGTGCCCGCTCGGCCGTGGATAACGCTAACTATTCGCTGGATTAATTAAATTCTGAGCATCCTCTGTAACGTTAACTTAACCTGCCCGCTCAGGAATTGGTTACTCTGAGGGGAATTACTGCGATGTAAATGAGATTAAGTAGATTGTCAACAGTCTTTTGATTGGCGAAACTTTGTAATGGGTATTGAAGTCTTGATTGAAAGTAAATGTAGTGCTAGTTGTATAGAAGTTTATAAATTTACTAAATATTTGGCACACCTTTTATCCTTAAAATGAGTATAAATGAATCTTCATCAATGAATAAAAATTACATTTATCGATCAATCACATTCTAAAGGCAAATACTCGTACGGCAGCTACTTGCCAGCCCAGCCCAGACTGCACTTTGATAACTAACTTTTCGTCTATTTGTGTAGCTGCTCCGAGCTAATCCGATCCTATCTGCTTGTCCGTGTAGATGTGTCGCTGTATTGAAAAGTTAGTGTTGGAAACTTTATGGGTTTATTTGTATTGATTAATTGAGATTGCTTCTAACTTGTAATGAATAAAGTAAAATCCCATTTATCCGAATCTTATTTATCCAAAATCCGCTTTATTCGATTTTTTTTTTGGATTTCCGCGACTTATTGTCGCCTCGACTGTTTGATGATTGACACTTGACTTTTTGAAATTGAAAAATCATATGAAATTTCACATTTTTCAATATTTTTGAAGTGAAAACTTCTTTAGCGGCGTTGTGCACTTTTTTTGAGATGGGTAAAAAATATTAAACTCGCGTCAGGACACGTGGCCTGATCGAATATTCGTAAGACGGCGGGGTGACAGCTGATGGCTCGACCGTCTGTATACTTGTAAAATTCACGTTATCAAGTCTTTAAAATATGGAAATTGAACAAACTGCATCTATTAATGAAATAAATGACGAAGAAACAGTGAAAGAAAATGAGTGAGTACCTACCTACTTTATAAAAATTCTAGATGAAAACCTAAATATGGAAATTGAACAAAGTGCATCTATTAATGAAATAAGTGACGAAGAAATAGTGAAAGAAAAAGAGTGAGTACCTACTTTATAAAAATTCTAGATGAAAACCTACTGAAAATACAAGATGAAAAATAATATTGATTATTAAAGCAATTCGTGCGAAATTATTCCCTAACCATTCCAAAATATCAAAAATGCACGTCGTTAATGTTCAAGTTTTCACTTCTGCCGGCACTCCCGGAGTGCAACCCGTTTTTTTGCAATTAAACATATTACTAATATATATAAGAGATGTCCAGATAGTCCTATTAGATTACGACCATTATAAGTGACCTAAACATTACCAGTAATGCTGAAATAATTCGATCCTTTATACATATAATTCAAAGTTAACACGAGTTCACTAGAAAACTACTTTATATTTCGAATTAATCAATACATTTTTATACGACCGCACAGACGACCAGTGTGGCGCAATGGTTACCATGCTGGACTGCCAATCGGAGGGCCCCGGGTTCGATTCCCGGCGAAACAGAAATTTGAATGATGACTTTAAATTTCTGTTCTCGATTTGGGTGTTCATGTTTTTGTCTTTCTATGTATCCATGGTAACTGTGGGGTTATAAGTGTGAAACGTTATTTTTTATACACTTAGTACTCGTAATTCGAACAATAATATCATTACATAACAAAACGACGCCTTAATTCGAACACATAGCCGTCAAACCTTAGAGCATCAAAGTTACTGACTCACTGACGTATGTCATACCTGTCATACCTTGATGCCCTAAGCGTCAAACACTCGATAGTTGAAAGTTGCAGAACGAAATAGGAAAAAAGACTACAGGATTTGCAGAGGTATGTACATAATGTACATACATTTTGAAACTAGTCCACCTTGTATGGTCTTACACAGGTTCGGTTCGCCGGTTCACACAGGGATCTGCCCAGGCACGGACCCAGGCCAGGACACAAACGTCCGAAGCGGGGCCGAGGGGGCGGATCTCAAAGCCGGGGATCATAAGAAGACGGGTGCCAGGGTGGAGTTCATCCAGGTCAACTTACACCACGCGAAGGCTGCATCTGCAGTCTTAGAGAAGACCTTCCGCGAGTCTGACCTGGATGTTGCCCTGGTACAGGAGCCGTGGCTGAGGGGCAATACTGTCCTCGGCCTGAGCAACGCAGATAAAGTCTTGTACAACACAAGTGGTGCAAGGCCTAGGGCCTGCATAATCTTTAATAAAAAAGTTAACTTTTTGTCTGTTCCAGAGTTATGTACCGACGACCTGGTTGCAGCAACCGTCCATCTCAAAGGGAACGGCAAGGTACTAATTGGTTCTGCCTACCTTCCTGGAGAGAACCAAAACCCCGCGGACGAACTCCTGAGAGCAGCAGAATATGCACGCACACACGACCAGGAGCTTCTCATCGGGGCTGATGTCAATGCCCACCACACCATCTGGGGAAGCAGCGGCATCAACAACAGAGGTGAGTTATTACATGACTTCCTTTTAACCAACTGCCTCCAAACACTAAATATAGGATGCTCACCAACCTTCGTCACCAGAGCAAGGCAGGAGGTACTGGATATAACCATTTCCACGCAAGCACTATCCAAATCAGTCGGCCACTGGAGAGTCAGCGAGGAAAACTCAATGTCGGATCACAGACATATCAGATTCGACATCATGGCTGAATTTTCATACAAGCCTGAGACATTTAGAAACCCAAAGCTCACTGACTGGCCAAGTTACAGGAATGCTCTCAGTGAGCTGGGAAAGGACATGCCTAAATGTATCAAATCACCTACCGACCTTGAACAAGCAGTGGCGATCCTCACAACCGGCGTACGTACAGCCTATGAGGAAAACTGCCCACTTAAAACGAGGGATTCAGGTAGAAAAGTTCACTGGTGGAACTCCAAGCTTGAAAGCTTAAGGAATCGCACTCGCAAGTTATTTAATAAGGCCGAAGGACCTAGGGGCTGGGATAGGTTCAAAGAGGCCATATATAAATATAACTGCGAACTAAGGAGGGCTAAAAGGAGATCCTGGTATGCTTTTGTAACGGAAATGTCTAGCATTCCCAAGGCTGCCAGACTCCATAAACTGCTAGCCAAATCTCCACCGACAGAACTGGGACTATTAAAGAAACCAGACGGTACCTACACGATTACGGAGGAAGAAACTTTGGAGCTGCTATCAAAAACACACTTCCCCGGATCGTACCTAACGACGCAAGGATGTGATATTGCCTTGCCGATGTGCCCGCAGGGAAGACCGAAGAGTGAAGTCTGGAAAACGGCGGCACAAATTTTCAGACCCGGCAAAGTAAGATGGGCTTTAAGCACTTTTAAGCCATTTAAAACAGCTGGGGATGATGGAATCTTCCCAGCCCTGCTTCAGCATCTAATAGATCATCTTCAGCAAACATCTTTATCTTTTCGGACAGCCAGGCAGCACTCTTGGCCATCAGTTCGTACACTGTAAATTCGAAACTGGTCAGGAACTGCATAGAGCGACTCAACGCACTGGCTGCGAGAAACAGTCTTTTTTTTTTTGATATGGGTTCCAGGACACTCATCCATACAAGGAAACGAGGAAGCTGATGTCCTGGCACGTGAGGGTGCAAAAGGGACTCAGCTTGGTCCTGAACCATTCTGTGGTATTTCCAAAACGACCATCCGACAAAAAATTCTCACTCAGTGCAGGGAGGAGGCGATGAGGGACTGGACTGAAGGAGGATATGATCGGAGTTATGCTGAAGAGCTATTAAAGCTCAACAGAACAAATATCCGCACGGTAACCAGAGTCCTTACTGGACACTGTAAGCTCGGAAGACATATGTCGCTTTTAGGACTAAGTCCAACCGACACGTGCAGATACTGTGGGGAGGAGAGCGAGACACCACGCCACCTCCTTTTAAATTGTGGTGCGCTAAACCACAAGCGTAGCATTCATCTTGGAAGGCACGTGTTGCTGCCAGATGAAGCCAAACAAATCACCGTCCATAAAATCCTAGCCTTTATCAAGGCTATCGGGTTGGACGGTGATCTGTAATCTGGCTACGGGTACAAACAATCTTTATAGGTTGAAGTACCCTGGGCTGATATAGCCCGAGCCCTTTAATTAAATAAAAAAAATGGTCTTACACGAGACTTTGTTTTTGTAATTATTAGTTCGACACGCATTTCCTCACAAATTGGTTTGTTTAGTTAAATTTCATTATTATTACTCAATAATACGAACTTTTATTTCTTTTTCTCAAATATTTCGAACCATTCGATACTCAAACACTTGATTTAATTCGTAATATTTTAGAAGTACTTCGAGTTCCGAATTAACGAGAGTTAATTGTACATACATTTACTGATGATTACACGAATACATTACTACGTACAATATAGCACCTACGGTCCTATTTAGAAGCAATCAATGGCTGCCACGTAGGCGCAGGAAGGCACCTTGATTGAGCAATAAATCTCGATCTCGTTGCAACCAATCGCTTTGGAATGCAACTGCTCTGAGTATTATCTGTATAACAGCAGAAATAGAGCGTATCTGTATTAGGTACAGTACAAGGTGCAAGAGTGAAGTAGCATTTAGTAGCATAGTCAAAAAACTATCGTGTGAACTTGTTGGTCGCACATATTACCTAATTCCATGAGCATATCATACGCATTGTACTTAGATAGGAATGACGACCTGCGTGGCGCAATGGTTACCATGCCGAACTGCCAAAGGGTCCCGGGTTCGATCCCGGCGAAACAGAAGTTTGAATGATGAGTTTAAATTTCTGTTCTCGGTCTGGGTGTTTGTGTTTCTGTCTTTGTGTGTGTCCATGGTACCCACGACATAGGGTATTACTACCCTATTGTGGGGCTATGAGTGTGAAGCGTTATTTATTTATTTATTTAGATAGGAATGTTTGAAGCGTGCAGAGTCGACCGGGCTACAGTACTTTTAACCCCTGATTTTTCGTATGCCTATTCGAGGAGCAATGCAGTTTTGATCCAGAGATGTGAATATTCTAATTTCTGTTTCGGGATTGATACCTAAAACTACTAAGTTTCCTTTTTAAGAATTTTTGTTGAAGAATTGTAGTAGATGCAATAAACTACGTATACGAGTAATAGTTTAAGATTTAAAGATTTTTATTTAACATATACATAACAATTACAATAGTAGGCTTAGACTACAAGTCCCTTCAAATTCTGTTTAATTAAAAAGTAATAAACGAACAACCAACCGTATTATATGGCACACATACCCAGACATACAACATAGTACATAATATAACTGTTTAATTAACTGTAGTCTATAAATTAAGGAAAAAAATTAACATACCTTAGCATCTACAACATTACGTAATAAAAACATGTTTACATCGAATGCTATAGGTAAATACTGCCGATAACTAGTAATGCATTTGCTACCTTGAGTTTATTTCTTAAGGGAAAACCGAACAAAGAAAATTATTTATACCTGTTTGTAAGTATACTGACTAATACGTACTTTAACCGCATGTTTACAGTTCAAAGTTAATAATAAATTAACCTACAAACAGTCTATTCTTAAATCATTCTTTTGTTGGCTTTAGTCATAGGTATCTACTTAAGTCCTGTGGCTTTAGCAAGAATCCTTCTCGTGGCTACACTTATCTACAATTACCTATTTAAAACGCCTTAATGTGTGCAGTAGTAGATAAAATCAGTACTTATTTATTACGTTACCAACACAGTAGTTACGTAAGGATTCAATGCTATTGAATTCTTAAATTAGCCCCAGACTTAGGTATATGTGGTTATCTGCTTGATAATTATAATCCTATCCTATGCATTGCTTAATACTGAATTCCCAGTGATCATTAGTTTTCTCTGTGGCAGTATCTGTATTCAGTCGGTATAGTACCGATACTATAAACTTATTTGATATTACATATAAACTTCTTTTGTAAAAATACATGAAAATCCCGGTGATTCGACAAAATTTTTGCATTGTGATGTCCAATTTGTCGCATTACAAAGTAGGTGCACAAAACACTCTATAAGCCGGAATTTTTGAATAAAACTGCTACCTTGAAATCGCGCGTAAAAGTAACAACCTGTATCATGCATTACATTAGCGAAGATTGGTCAAAATTATGTGTTCCATCAACAGTCATGGCCGTATCGGATTAACGAGGTACCACGGTATGAAAATACCATAAAAAATTATTAAGGAAAACATTACACTAATTAGGACTGAGACAGAATTATGTTTTTTGTTAGTGTTTCAAGGACCTAATGAGTAACAGAGTACAACGACATTTGTTATTACAGACATCTTAAACTCAACTATTATGAGTAACACAGATACCTATTCGGCGTGTGCTTGTTTCGCCACATTATTTAATTTATAATTAATAAATAACTAAAGCAGAAACAAGTTTTAAGGGAAGATAGGATATAATCTTAGACATTAGAACATCTGTTATTTTCTTGTGTTCTAAGCCTTCAAAGAACCGTCGGTTTTTGCTCCATGCTGATGTGCTTAAAAATATATTAATTCATCAGTATATTAAGTAAGAGCAAAAAAACTTGCTTCTCACTTTAGCGCTCGAAAGACTTGATGGCTGTAATGTCACACTTCAACAAATCGTAATCTTAGCTGCTAAGCCTAATTGGCTTTGCCTAATTTTAATAAAATGATTAAAATATCGCCCTCATTACGTAAATAGTAAAAAAACATGACCCGAGTTGTATCAATGCTGTTTCCCGAACGGCATCTCCAGCGAAGTCCTGTGCTAACTTCTTTTACACTTTGTTTAACAATAATAACTCTTCAAAAAAACCACAGGAGGTGAACCGATTTGCCAATACCAAATTTTTATCACCGTATAATGACTGAAAACATACCAGTACCAAATGAGTAGTGTTCCGAACCGAAACAATGGTTCGTTCGGCTCCGGTAGACTCCGTTCCTACTCCATAATGTGTGGGTAACTGACTCTTTATTCGGCTGGTGCCACTATTCAAAATAATCAGAAAAGATGACCTGATAAACCGATACCTAATTATAATTAGCCAATAGTGAATGAATCCATACCTGTACCGAATGAATAATGTCCCGAACTGAAACAACGCGTTCGTCGTGTGGCACGTTCGGCGCCGGTAGACTCCATCACGTCACCCATTCTTTGTTCCGCTGATGTCACTCCGCAAAATAGCCGGAGGTGCCGAGCAGATTTAGCTATGCCTCATTTTTACACCATTAGAGCTACGACTACATCTTGAAATGTTTGACTTTCCTTGTTTGGTTTTATCCTGAGACATAAGCTTTTTACACGTTAAGTTTACCGTATAAGATGATCTATTTGGGAAATCCAGTACCAGATTAAACTTAATCTCTTTATTAGGTATTTTATTTACACTCAGGGCCGATTTTTCAGTCCTTTTCTTGACTCATGAGAGTAGATAACAGCGCTAACATTTATTAACAAACACTTTTATCCGGGGATTAAATACATAAAAGGTATTTGACCCTGCCTTCAGTGTTCTACAACATTTTTTTTTTTCAACCTTTTTATGTCCTCCTACTGGGCACAGGTCTCCTCTTATAACTGAGAGGGATTTAGGCCATAGTCCACCACGCTGGCCGAGTGCGGATTGGTGGACAACATAGCTCTGCGATACTTACATGTTTTTTTTTCTCATCATTTGACGTTTACAAACGAATATCGAATAGCGTATATGCAAGTATCATAAGCAATTTTTCTGAGTCTTTACTAAGAGTTCAAGACACCAAATTAAATAAGTTATCTGTAACCATTCAATCTCGCATCTTGTGAAGTACATTGCTTCTCTTCATAAATGAAAAGGAGCAATCATATAAACCAAACACCAAAACGCTTGACAACTTTCAACATTAATAAATGATGGTCATACATATGCTGTCACCAATTACGGACACCTTCCCATCGCCCATCGCGACCTACTTGCAGTGCACGAGGATAATTAAAAAGTGTGTTTGTGTTGTGTACCGCCAATAAAAGCAGGAGTGTGGACGCGCTACTCGCGCGATGTTCTCACGCCGATGTACCTAAGTTGCCATAGGTTAGGCCGGACTAAGAGATGAGAGATACAGAGAGAGTAATTGATGCACGGTCCCGGCAGTTAAAACTAAAAAAACGTATAGAAACCGTGGAAGAGTATTTTTATTATAAAAAACGAGTAGGAGCCTATAGCGATATTTTGCAGCGAATATTCTTACTAAAACGAAAACAAATATGTGGGATCTGGATCTATGACACTAAGAAACTGACGAACAATCGCTGGTCTTTAGCTAAATTAACTCGGGGTGCTGATGCAGCAAGAAATAACCCTGAACCAAACCGTTAATAGTTAACCCAGCCGTTAAGCCTTGGCCTCCCACAATGATACCCCGTGGTCATCCGTGGTGAATCTTTATCTAAAATATTTACTATGTGCATGTCCACATTTATCACCAATTTGGTAAATGTTGCTGAAAAAACATTATAATAAAGTATCAACCCTTGAGAGTTACTCCAAGTCTCAATAAAAATCATTGTTTTCTTTGATATTTGGTTTTTTATTCAAGTAAAAGTAAAAAAAAAAATACTGAAATCTCTGTCGCAAACTTCTCTGCGCGCCGCGGTGTATCGAGGACGCATGTGTGTCTGTGAATCACATCGCACGGCGCCCATCTACCACCGCACCGCCACCGTCGACACCTTATGTGCACTTACATTTTTATAAAAAGAAGTAACAAACAGCCCGAGGACATCTGTATCCAGTCTCGAGAAAGTTCATTTGTTATAATAAATTTTGTCAGTTGGCGTTTGACACGGAGATGTGGGGTTCAAACCCTTGACATCTGAAAAAGAATATCGTTATATGTGTTCTTATCGCTGCTCCATCGTGATGGAAAATATTGTGATATTTGATTAATTACGATGTTTCCTATTACCACGCATGCCTGAAAGAAACTTTGAATTTCTCATGATATCCACCAACCCGCACTTGACCAGTACCACGGTATGAAAATACCATAAAAAATTATTAAGGAAAACATTACACTAATTAGGACTGAGACAGAATTATGTTTTTTGTTAGTGTTTCAAGGACCTAATGAGTAACAGAGTACAACGACATTTGTTATTACAGACATCTTAAACTCAACTATTATGAGTAACACAGATACCTATTCGGCGTGTGCTTGTTTCGCCACATTATTTAATTTATAATTAATAAATAACTAAAGCAGAAACAAGTTTTAAGGGAAGATAGGATATAATCTTAGACATTAGAACATCTGTTATTTTCTTGTGTTCTAAGCCTTCAAAGAACCGTCGGTTTTTGCTCCATGCTGATGTGCTTAAAAATATATTAATTCATCAGTATATTAAGTAAGAGCAAAAAAACTTGCTTCTCACTTTAGCGCTCGAAAGACTTGATGGCTGTAATGTCACACTTCAACAAATCGTAATCTTAGCTGCTAAGCCTAATTGGCTTTGCCTAATTTTAATAAAATGATTAAAATATCGCCCTCATTACGTAAATAGTAAAAAAACATGACCCGAGTTGTATCAATGCTGTTTCCCGAACGGCATCTCCAGCGAAGTCCTGTGCTAACTTCTTTTACACTTTGTTTAACAATAATAACTCTTCAAAAAAACCACAGGAGGTGAACCGATTTGCCAATACCAAATTTTTATCACCGTATAATGACTGAAAACATACCAGTACCAAATGAGTAGTGTTCCGAACCGAAACAACGGTTCGTTCGGCTCCGGTAGACTCCGTTCCTACTCCATAATGTGTGGGTAACTGACTCTTTATTCGGCTGGTGCCACTATTCAAAATAATCAGAAAAGATGACCTGATAAACCGATACCTAATTATAATTAGCCAATAGTGAATGAATCCATACCTGTACCGAATGAATAATGTCCCGAACTGAAACAACGCGTTCGTCGTGTGGCACGTTCGGCGCCGGTAGACTCCATCACGTCACCCATTCTTTGTTCCGCTGATGTCACTCCGCAAAATAGCCGGAGGTGCCGAGCAGATTTAGCTATGCCTCATTTTTACACCGTTAGAGCTACGACTACATCTTGAAATGTTTGACTTTCCTTGTTTGGTTTTATCCTGAGACATAAGCTTTTTACACGTTAAGTTTACCGTATAAGATGATCTATTTGGGAAATCCAGTACCAGATTAAACTTAATCTCTTTATTAGGTATTTTATTTACACTCAGGGCCGATTTTTCAGTCCTTTTCTTGACTCATGAGAGTAGATAACAGCGCTAACATTTATTAACAAACACTTTTATCCGGGGATTAAATACATAAAAGGTATTTGACCCTGCCTTCAGTGTTCTACAACATTTTTTTTTCAACCTTTTTATGTCCTCCTACTGGGCACAGGTCTCCTCTTATAACTGAGAGGGATTTAGGCCATAGTCCACCACGCTGGCCGAGTGCGGATTGGTGGACAACATAGCTCTGCGATACTTACATGTTTTTTTTTCTCATCATTTGACGTTTACAAACGAATATCGAATAGCGTATATGCAAGTATCATAAGCAATTTTTCTGAGTCTTTACTAAGAGTTCAAGACACCAAATTAAATAAGTTATCTGTAACCATTCAATCTCGCATCTTGTGAAGTACATTGCTTCTCTTCATAAATGAAAAGGAGCAATCATATAAACCAAACACCAAAACGCTTGACAACTTTCAACATTAATAAATGATGGTCATACATATGCTGTCACCAATTACGGACACCTTCCCATCGCCCATCGCGACCTACTTGCAGTGCACGAGGATAATTAAAAAGTGTGTTTGTGTTGTGTACCGCCAATAAAAGCAGGAGTGTGGACGCGCTACTCGCGCGATGTTCTCACGCCGATGTACCTAAGTTGCCATAGGTTAGGCCGGACTAAGAGATGAGAGATACAGAGAGAGTAATTGATGCACGGTCCCGGCAGTTAAAACTAAAAAAACGTATAGAAACCGTGGAAGAGTATTTTTATTATAAAAAACGAGAAGGAGCCTATAGCGATATTTTGCAGCGAATATTCTTACTAAAACGAAAACAAATATGTGGGATCTGGATCTATGACACTAAGAAACTGACGAACAATCGCTGGTCTTTAGAAAAATTAACTCGGGGTGCTGATACCTACAGCAAGAAATAGTCCTGAACCAAACCGTTAATAGTTAACCCAGCCGTTAAGCCTTGGCCTCCCACAATGATACCCCGTGGTCATCCGTGGTGAATCTTTATCTAAAATATTTACTATGTGCATGTCCACATTTATTACCAATTTGGTAAATGTTGCTGAAAAAACATTATAATAAAGTATCAACCCTTGAGAGTTACTCCAAGTCTCAATAAAAATCATTGTTTTCTTTGATATTTGGTTTTTTATTCAAGTAAAAGTAAAAAAAAATAATACTGAAATCTCTGTCGCAAACTTCTCTGCGCGCCGCGGTGTATCGAGGACGCATGTGTGTCTGTGAATCACATCGCACGGCGCCCATCTACCACCGCACCGCCACCGTCGACACCTTATGTGCACTTACATTTTTATAAAAAGAAGTAACAAACAGCCCGAGGACATCTGTATCCAGTCTCGAGAAAGTTCATTTGTTATAATAAATTTTGTCAGTTGGCGTTTGACACGGAGATGTGGGGTTCAAACCCTTGACATCTGAAAAAGAATATCGTTATATGTGTTCTTATCGCTGCTCCATCGTGATGGAAAATATTGTGATATTTGATTAATTACGATGTTTCCTATTACCACGCATGCCTGAAAGAAACTTTGAATTTCTCATGATATCCACCAACCCGCACTTGACCAGTATGGTAGACTGGGACCTAAATCCCCCCACTTCGCCCCAGCAGTGGGACACAAAAAGGTTGAAAAAAGAAAATTGAATGAAGTAACGCCTGCTTTGTGCAACTCCATTGTTATAAGGTTACTGGAAACTACTTTGCAAGAATCCACCATCAAAAATATACCTTACATGTATCTACATGCTCATGCAACTCTAAATAACATACACTAACATACTTACCACGACCAACACGTGTTTCGCAGAAAACAGAGCATAACCAGGGTTATACGCTTCATAAAGTGTATAAGTGTTACTCGCTATTTGTTATTGAAGCAGTTGCGTTATAAAATTAGGTACTTTGCGAGTAACCGTCGTAGAGTCAATAACTCTGATGATGTTCTGTTTTGGGGCGAAACACGTGTTGGTGGTGGTACGTATGTTGGTGTATATTTTTTATTTTTGGATGTGCATGTGTCCTATGTGGAAGGGAGGGAGGTGCTATTACATGAAAAAGTATACACCATCATACGTTCTGATTGCGGAATGTTGCAAAGTAGTTTTTACCTAACTTTATAACAATAGAGTTCCGCAAAATAACGCCTGATTCTATTAATTACGTAGTTGCGTTATTTTTCTGAGACAATTGGTTCTTAGTCACAATAGTTTTTCACTAAATATGTGAAAAAAACTACTAACTGCCTAATCACCTACGTCATCCGCAACATCTACCGCCCACTACAATGAATTGCGGGTATGCCCAGTTGTACTCGCACGTCACACATGTTACGCATACGTAAACCCAACTCGATTAATCAATGCTATTATTTTTTGTTTACAACTTTGTGTCCCGTAACATGATGACCTATTATAGCAACCGGACAATCAGGACGATTCCAATAATGTCTCACTAACAATATTCATCCTTAAGAAACAATAGAATGAAGTTCACAAAGTTCAAAGGTTTAACTTTCATGAATGCGCATGTAGTTGTCCCAATTTGTAAGTACCTAGTATCAAAAGCTCTAAATTAACGTCCATATAAACATAGGCACTCTTACGCCATGTGTCCTCTCCGTCACCTCATTCCGAGCAGATAGGCGCATGCGAGGCACATTAGTAAAGCGATAGAAGCGATGACACCACTTCAAGCTCAGCTCAGCGTTGATGAGAGTTCAGACGCGGGTGCAACGACCGCGTACCTCGCGACAATCATCTACTCGTACTTTAATATGCTCGTGATTTAATAGTGACTGTGTTTTGATATTAAATCTAGATTATGCCTTAGTACACAGCTGTACTATTTGTGACAAATAGTAACAGCCTTTTCATACGCAAGATGCCTGCGCTTACGCAATTTGATGTTTTGTAGTGTACAAAAGACAAAAGGTTTTGAAAGTACATCAAATGCAATGTACTGGTACGAAATCTTAAAGATTAAGCAATAATTATCAATTCAATTGATCATTGGCAATTATTTCAAATTTGTGCGTGCACTTCTTGGTGGCCACCATCACTTGCTGAACTAAAAAAATCATAATTCAAAATATTTTATTTATTTTTGGAATACAAATTCTGATATTCTCATTATAATAATAATAATAAATTAAATAATAATAATTATTATTGTTATGAACGTCAACGATACGTAAGTATAGGTCGCGTCATGTAAAAAGAACGCTGATGGTCAAGCTGCGCATTAGGCGATTTATTGGTCTATTTAGTGGTATGAGGTTTTTCATTAACCTACCGAATACCAATATACGAAGTCACGAGCGAAAGGTTAGTTCAAAAATTAAACCATATGCCCAGACTTTCGTGTGCGAGTGTACCCATACCCGCAAACATACCCCGTCCACTTCCTTCCAGCGTTCTTTTTACATGACGCGAACTATACTAGGCTTAAGATTGGTTTCAAATTAGCGTATTTTTGGAGCGTTCGCGCATCTTTTGTTTGTTTTGTGAAGCACGTGCAGTTTACCCGCGAAACGTCAAGATTTGACATTCTCAGCTGCAAAAATTATGCACGTGTAAGCGCTAGAAAATATGCTAGTTCGAAACCGCTCTAACCACTCTACAATCAGTGGAAGTCTCGACTAAAAAAGCAGTTGGAACTTGCCTGAAAAAAGGAAATAGATTACCTGAATGTTTTTAAATATTTAGGTATTTTTTTTAAGAGTAGCGAGCCAGTACGTGCTAATACAAGTTAAAAGACTAATCTCGAGAGCAAATCTATTAAGCATAATAAAAATTGAGGCAGTCATTGTTTAAATCAGAGATTTACAGTCAAATTTGAACTTCCAAGCAACCTTAAATTTAACGAGGAAACAATTGATCTAACCAATAAAATAAAAGATAAATAATCGACTTAGGTACTGATATTCGTACAATGAAATAACATGTTGTTGTTGAATGAGATTCAGAAGTAGTAGTAAACAGGTTTGTAGACGACATTTGGAGGCAAAACCTGACATAAATTTTAGTTTACTTTGACCTCAGCCATTGACGCAAGTGATAGCGTTGAGTAAAGCAGCTTTACGCCAATTCATAAATCATTTTAAATTTTATCTAACGGGAAAATGTTTTCCTTAATACGAGATTACATATATTTATCCTTATGAAATTATGAAACAATAAAGTACGTAACATTACTACGTCATAATGGTCTCTCGAAAATCATGATCATTTATGTTTAACTGACTTCAAAAAAGATTTCAACTGCTTTATTTTCACATGATATTCTTCTCTAGATGATTAAATTTTGTAAAGTAGACATTTTCTTTTTTCTGTCAGCTCAACATTAAAACCCAAACGGGCACCTAAAGGCAATGACCGGGAAAAATCTACATTCATTAAGCGAATATTTCACGCGAATGTATTTCTAATATAAAATTAATATTATTCCTTCCTTTCGTTTCTTCTCAATCTAGTATCATTTGTAAGGAGAAAGACCGGCTATAATTCTGCTATATTAATTAAAGAAGAATTCAGAAACATAAAGATAGACAGACAATCTGTTGATATAGGGCTGAATTTTTCTCTGAAATAATATATGAGGGAAAAAACTAGTTTTTTACTAGTTGATACGATGATGGCTTTGTATTACCTCAACAAAGCACTACATATTACAATACTATCTGTCCCCAATTTAGTATATACAGAAAAGAACGTGATAATCATTAAATTTGATTGACCATTACAAACATTGGCGCCAATATTGGGCGAAGAACCGCCACCAACCGGTCATTAAACGTGTAGTTGATGTTGACGATGACTTTCCTTGTTTGGTTTTATCCTGAGACATAAGCTTTTTACACGTTAAGTTTACCGTATAAGATGATCTATTTGGGAAATCCAGTACCAGATTAAACTTAATCTCTTTATTAGGTATTTTATTTACACTCAGGGCCGATTTTTCAGTCCTTTTCTTGACTCATGAGAGTAGATAACAGCGCTAACATTTATTAACAAACACTTTTATCCGGGGATTAAATACATAAAAGGTATTTGACCCTGCCTTCAGTGTTCTACAACATTTTTTTTTCAACCTTTTTATGTCCTCCTACTGGGCACAGGTCTCCTCTTATAACTGAGAGGGATTTAGGCCATAGTCCACCACGCTGGCCGAGTGCGGATTGGTGGACAACATAGCTCTGCGATACTTACATGTTTTTTTTTCTCATCATTTGACGTTTACAAACGAATATCGAATAGCGTATATGCAAGTATCATAAGCAATTTTTCTGAGTCTTTACTAAGAGTTCAAGACACCAAATTAAATAAGTTATCTGTAACCATTCAATCTCGCATCTTGTGAAGTACATTGCTTCTCTTCATAAATGAAAAGGAGCAATCATATAAACCAAACACCAAAACGCTTGACAACTTTCAACATTAATAAATGATGGTCATACATATGCTGTCACCAATTACGGACACCTTCCCATCGCCCATCGCGACCTACTTGCAGTGCACGAGGATAATTAAAAAGTGTGTTTGTGTTGTGTACCGCCAATAAAAGCAGGAGTGTGGACGCGCTACTCGCGCGATGTTCTCACGCCGATGTACCTAAGTTGCCATAGGTTAGGCCGGACTAAGAGATGAGAGATACAGAGAGAGTAATTGATGCACGGTCCCGGCAGTTAAAACTAAAAAAACGTATAGAAACCGTGGAAGAGTATTTTTATTATAAAAAACGAGAAGGAGCCTATAGCGATATTTTGCAGCGAATATTCTTACTAAAACGAAAACAAATATGTGGGATCTGAATCTATGACACTAAGAAACTGACGAACAATCGCTGGTCTTTAGAAAAATTAACTCGGGGTGCTGATACCTACAGCAAGAAATAGTCCTGAACCAAACCGTTAATAGTTAACCCAGCCGTTAAGCCTTGGCCTCCCACAATGATACCCCGTGGTCATCCGTGGTGAATCTTTATCTAAAATATTTACTATGTGCATGTCCACATTTATTACCAATTTGGTAAATGTTGCTGAAAAAACATTATAATAAAGTATCAACCCTTGAGAGTTACTCCAAGTCTCAATAAAAATCATTGTTTTCTTTGATATTTGGTTTTTTATTCAAGTAAAAGTAAAAAAAAATAATACTGAAATCTCTGTCGCAAACTTCTCTGCGCGCCGCGGTGTATCGAGGACGCATGTGTGTCTGTGAATCACATCGCACGGCGCCCATCTACCACCGCACCGCCACCGTCGACACCTTATGTGCACTTACATTTTTATAAAAAGAAGTAACAAACAGCCCGAGGACATCTGTATCCAGTCTCGAGAAAGTTCATTTGTTATAATAAATTTTGTCAGTTGGCGTTTGACACGGAGATGTGGGGTTCAAACCCTTGACATCTGAAAAAGAATATCGTTATATGTGTTCTTATCGCTGCTCCATCGTGATGGAAAATATTGTGATATTTGATTAATTACGATGTTTCCTATTACCACGCATGCCTGAAAGAAACTTTGAATTTCTCATGATATCCACCAACCCGCACTTGACCAGTATGGTAGACTGGGACCTAAATCCCCCCACTTCGCCCCAGCAGTGGGACACAAAAAGGTTGAAAAAAGAAAATTGAATGAAGTAACGCCTGCTTTGTGCAACTCCATTGTTATAAGGTTACTGGAAACTACTTTGCAAGAATCCACCATCAAAAATATACCTTACATGTATCTACATGCTCATGCAACTCTAAATAACATACACTAACATACTTACCACGACCAACACGTGTTTCGCAGAAAACAGAGCATAACCAGGGTTATACGCTTCATAAAGTGTATAAGTGTTACTCGCTATTTGTTATTGAAGCAGTTGCGTTATAAAATTAGGTACTTTGCGAGTAACCGTCGTAGAGTCAATAACTCTGATGATGTTCTGTTTTGGGGCGAAACACGTGTTGGTGGTGGTACGTATGTTGGTGTATATTTTTTATTTTTGCATGTGCATGTGTCCTATGTGGAAGGGAGGGAGGTGCTATTACATGAAAAAGTATACACCATCATACGTTCTGATTGCGGAATGTTGCAAAGTAGTTTTTACCTAACTTTATAACAATAGAGTTCCGCAAAATAACGCCTGATTCTATTAATTACGTAGTTGCGTTATTTTTCTGAGACAATTGGTTCTTAGTCACAATAGTTTTTCACTAAATATGTGAAAAAAACTACTAACTGCCTAATCACCTACGTCATCCGCAACATCTACCGCCCACTACAATGAATTGCGGGTATGCCCAGTTGTACTCGCACGTCACACATGTTACGCATACGTAAACCCAACTCGATTAATCAATGCTATTATTTTTTGTTTACAACTTTGTGTCCCGTAACATGATGACCTATTATAGCAACCGGACAATCAGGACGATTCCAATAATGTCTCACTAACAATATTCATCCTTAAGAAACAATAGAATGAAGTTCACAAAGTTCAAAGGTTTAACTTTCATGAATGCGCATGTAGTTGTCCCAATTTGTAAGTACCTAGTATCAAAAGCTCTAAATTAACGTCCATATAAACATAGGCACTCTTACGCCATGTGTCCTCTCCGTCACCTCATTCCGAGCAGATAGGCGCATGCGAGGCACATTAGTAAAGCGATAGAAGCGATGACACCACTTCAAGCTCAGCTCAGCGTTGATGAGAGTTCAGACGCGGGTGCAACGACCGCGTACCTCGCGACAATCATCTACTCGTACTTTAATATGCTCGTGATTTAATAGTGACTGTGTTTTGATATTAAATCTAGATTATGCCTTAGTACACAGCTGTACTATTTGTGACAAATAGTAACAGCCTTTTCATACGCAAGATGCCTGCGCTTACGCAATTTGATGTTTTGTAGTGTACAAAAGACAAAAGGTTTTGAAAGTACATCAAATGCAATGTACTGGTACGAAATCTTAAAGATTAAGCAATAATTATCAATTCAATTGATCATTGGCAATTATTTCAAATTTGTGCGTGCACTTCTTGGTGGCCACCATCACTTGCTGAACTAAAAAAATCATAATTCAAAATATTTTATTTATTTTTGGAATACAAATTCTGATATTCTCATTATAATAATAATAATAAATTAAATAATAATTATTATTATTGTTATGAACGTCAACGATACGTAAGTATAGGTCGCGTCATGTAAAAAGAACGCTGATGGTCAAGCTGCGCATTAGGCGATTTATTGGTCTATTTAGTGGTATGAGGTTTTTCATTAACCTACCGAATACCAATATACGAAGTCACGAGCGAAAGGTTAGTTCAAAAATTAAACCATATGCCCAGACTTTCGTGTGCGAGTGTACCCATACCCGCAAACATACCCCGTCCACTTCCTTCCAGCGTTCTTTTTACATGACGCGAACTATACTAGGCTTAAGATTGGTTTCAAATTAGCGTATTTTTGGAGCGTTCGCGCATCTTTTGTTTGTTTTGTGAAGCACGTGCAGTTTACCCGCGAAACGTCAAGATTTGACATTCTCAGCTGCAAAAATTATGCACGTGTAAGCGCTAGAAAATATGCTAGTTCGAAACCGCTCTAACCACTCTACAATCAGTGGAAGTCTCGACTAAAAAAGCAGTTGGAACTTGCCTGAAAAAAGGAAATAGATTACCTGAATGTTTTTAAATATTTAGGTATTTTTTTTAAGAGTAGCGAGCCAGTACGTGCTAATACAAGTTAAAAGACTAATCTCGAGAGCAAATCTATTAAGCATAATAAAAATTGAGGCAGTCATTGTTTAAATCAGAGATTTACAGTCAAATTTGAACTTCCAAGCAACCTTAAATTTAACGAGGAAACAATTGATCTAACCAATAAAATAAAAGATAAATAATCGACTTAGGTACTGATATTCGTACAATGAAATAACATGTTGTTGTTGAATGAGATTCAGAAGTAGTAGTAAACAGGTTTGTAGACGACATTTGGAGGCAAAACCTGACATAAATTTTAGTTTACTTTGACCTCAGCCATTGACGCAAGTGATAGCGTTGAGTAAAGCAGCTTTACGCCAATTCATAAATCATTTTAAATTTTATCTAACGGGAAAATGTTTTCCTTAATACGAGATTACATATATTTATCCTTATGAAATTATGAAACAATAAAGTACGTAACATTACTACGTCATAATGGTCTCTCGAAAATCATGATCATTTATGTTTAACTGACTTCAAAAAAGATTTCAACTGCTTTATTTTCACATGATATTCTTCTCTAGATGATTAAATTTTGTAAAGTAGACATTTTCTTTTTTCTGTCAGCTCAACATTAAAACCCAAACGGGCACCTAAAGGCAATGACCGGGAAAAATCTACATTCATTAAGCGAATATTTCACGCGAATGTATTTCTAATATAAAATTAATATTATTCCTTCCTTTCGTTTCTTCTCAATCTAGTATCATTTGTAAGGAGAAAGACCGGCTATAATTCTGCTATATTAATTAAAGAAGAATTCAGAAACATAAAGATAGACAGACAATCTGTTGATATAGGGCTGAATTTTTCTCTGAAATAATATATGAGGGAAAAAACTAGTTTTTTACTAGTTGATACGATGATGGCTTTGTATTACCTCAACAAAGCACTACATATTACAATACTATCTGTCCCCAATTTAGTATATACAGAAAAGAACGTGATAATCATTAAATTTGATTGACCATTACAAACATTGGCGCCAATATTGGGCGAAGAACCGCCACCAACCGGTCATTAAACGTGTAGTTGATGTTGACGATGACTTTCCTTGTTTGGTTTTATCCTGAGACATAAGCTTTTTACACGTTAAGTTTACCGTATAAGATGATCTATTTGGGAAATCCAGTACCAGATTAAACTTAATCTCTTTATTAGGTATTTTATTTACACTCAGGGCCGATTTTTCAGTCCTTTTCTTGACTCATGAGAGTAGATAACAGCGCTAACATTTATTAACAAACACTTTTATCCGGGGATTAAATACATAAAAGGTATTTGACCCTGCCTTCAGTGTTCTACAACATTTTTTTTTCAACCTTTTTATGTCCTCCTACTGGGCACAGGTCTCCTCTTATAACTGAGAGGGATTTAGGCCATAGTCCACCACGCTGGCCGAGTGCGGATTGGTGGACAACATAGCTCTGCGATACTTACATGTTTTTTTTTCTCATCATTTGACGTTTACAAACGAATATCGAATAGCGTATATGCAAGTATCATAAGCAATTTTTCTGAGTCTTTACTAAGAGTTCAAGACACCAAATTAAATAAGTTATCTGTAACCATTCAATCTCGCATCTTGTGAAGTACATTGCTTCTCTTCATAAATGAAAAGGAGCAATCATATAAACCAAACACCAAAACGCTTGACAACTTTCAACATTAATAAATGATGGTCATACATATGCTGTCACCAATTACGGACACCTTCCCATCGCCCATCGCGACCTACTTGCAGTGCACGAGGATAATTAAAAAGTGTGTTTGTGTTGTGTACCGCCAATAAAAGCAGGAGTGTGGACGCGCTACTCGCGCGATGTTCTCACGCCGATGTACCTAAGTTGCCATAGGTTAGGCCGGACTAAGAGATGAGAGATACAGAGAGAGTAATTGATGCACGGTCCCGGCAGTTAAAACTAAAAAAACGTATAGAAACCGTGGAAGAGTATTTTTATTATAAAAAACGAGAAGGAGCCTATAGCGATATTTTGCAGCGAATATTCTTACTAAAACGAAAACAAATATGTGGGATCTGGATCTATGACACTAAGAAACTGACGAACAATCGCTGGTCTTTAGAAAAATTAACTCGGGGTGCTGATACCTACAGCAAGAAATAGTCCTGAACCAAACCGTTAATAGTTAACCCAGCCGTTAAGCCTTGGCCTCCCACAATGATACCCCGTGGTCATCCGTGGTGAATCTTTATCTAAAATATTTACTATGTGCATGTCCACATTTATTACCAATTTGGTAAATGTTGCTGAAAAAACATTATAATAAAGTATCAACCCTTGAGAGTTACTCCAAGTCTCAATAAAAATCATTGTTTTCTTTGATATTTGGTTTTTTATTCAAGTAAAAGTAAAAAAAAATAATACTGAAATCTCTGTCGCAAACTTCTCTGCGCGCCGCGGTGTATCGAGGACGCATGTGTGTCTGTGAATCACATCGCACGGCGCCCATCTACCACCGCACCGCCACCGTCGACACCTTATGTGCACTTACATTTTTATAAAAAGAAGTAACAAACAGCCCGAGGACATCTGTATCCAGTCTCGAGAAAGTTCATTTGTTATAATAAATTTTGTCAGTTGGCGTTTGACACGGAGATGTGGGGTTCAAACCCTTGACATCTGAAAAAGAATATCGTTATATGTGTTCTTATCGCTGCTCCATCGTGATGGAAAATATTGTGATATTTGATTAATTACGATGTTTCCTATTACCACGCATGCCTGAAAGAAACTTTGAATTTCTCATGATATCCACCAACCCGCACTTGACCAGTATGGTAGACTGGGACCTAAATCCCCCCACTTCGCCCCAGCAGTGGGACACAAAAAGGTTGAAAAAAGAAAATTGAATGAAGTAACGCCTGCTTTGTGCAACTCCATTGTTATAAGGTTACTGGAAACTACTTTGCAAGAATCCACCATCAAAAATATACCTTACATGTATCTACATGCTCATGCAACTCTAAATAACATACACTAACATACTTACCACGACCAACACGTGTTTCGCAGAAAACAGAGCATAACCAGGGTTATACGCTTCATAAAGTGTATAAGTGTTACTCGCTATTTGTTATTGAAGCAGTTGCGTTATAAAATTAGGTACTTTGCGAGTAACCGTCGTAGAGTCAATAACTCTGATGATGTTCTGTTTTGGGGCGAAACACGTGTTGGTGGTGGTACGTATGTTGGTGTATATTTTTTATTTTTGCATGTGCATGTGTCCTATGTGGAAGGGAGGGAGGTGCTATTACATGAAAAAGTATACACCATCATACGTTCTGATTGCGGAATGTTGCAAAGTAGTTTTTACCTAACTTTATAACAATAGAGTTCCGCAAAATAACGCCTGATTCTATTAATTACGTAGTTGCGTTATTTTTCTGAGACAATTGGTTCTTAGTCACAATAGTTTTTCACTAAATATGTGAAAAAAACTACTAACTGCCTAATCACCTACGTCATCCGCAACATCTACCGCCCACTACAATGAATTGCGGGTATGCCCAGTTGTACTCGCACGTCACACATGTTACGCATACGTAAACCCAACTCGATTAATCAATGCTATTATTTTTTGTTTACAACTTTGTGTCCCGTAACATGATGACCTATTATAGCAACCGGACAATCAGGACGATTCCAATAATGTCTCACTAACAATATTCATCCTTAAGAAACAATAGAATGAAGTTCACAAAGTTCAAAGGTTTAACTTTCATGAATGCGCATGTAGTTGTCCCAATTTGTAAGTACCTAGTATCAAAAGCTCTAAATTAACGTCCATATAAACATAGGCACTCTTACGCCATGTGTCCTCTCCGTCACCTCATTCCGAGCAGATAGGCGCATGCGAGGCACATTAGTAAAGCGATAGAAGCGATGACACCACTTCAAGCTCAGCTCAGCGTTGATGAGAGTTCAGACGCGGGTGCAACGACCGCGTACCTCGCGACAATCATCTACTCGTACTTTAATATGCTCGTGATTTAATAGTGACTGTGTTTTGATATTAAATCTAGATTATGCCTTAGTACACAGCTGTACTATTTGTGACAAATAGTAACAGCCTTTTCATACGCAAGATGCCTGCGCTTACGCAATTTGATGTTTTGTAGTGTACAAAAGACAAAAGGTTTTGAAAGTACATCAAATGCAATGTACTGGTACGAAATCTTAAAGATTAAGCAATAATTATCAATTCAATTGATCATTGGCAATTATTTCAAATTTGTGCGTGCACTTCTTGGTGGCCACCATCACTTGCTGAACTAAAAAAATCATAATTCAAAATATTTTATTTATTTTTGGAATACAAATTCTGATATTCTCATTATAATAATAATAATAAATTAAATAATAATAATTATTATTGTTATGAACGTCAACGATACGTAAGTATAGGTCGCGTCATGTAAAAAGAACGCTGATGGTCAAGCTGCGCATTAGGCGATTTATTGGTCTATTTAGTGGTATGAGGTTTTTCATTAACCTACCGAATACCAATATACGAAGTCACGAGCGAAAGGTTAGTTCAAAAATTAAACCATATGCCCAGACTTTCGTGTGCGAGTGTACCCATACCCGCAAACATACCCCGTCCACTTCCTTCCAGCGTTCTTTTTACATGACGCGAACTATACTAGGCTTAAGATTGGTTTCAAATTAGCGTATTTTTGGAGCGTTCGCGCATCTTTTGTTTGTTTTGTGAAGCACGTGCAGTTTACCCGCGAAACGTCAAGATTTGACATTCTCAGCTGCAAAAATTATGCACGTGTAAGCGCTAGAAAATATGCTAGTTCGAAACCGCTCTAACCACTCTACAATCAGTGGAAGTCTCGACTAAAAAAGCAGTTGGAACTTGCCTGAAAAAAGGAAATAGATTACCTGAATGTTTTTAAATATTTAGGTATTTTTTTTAAGAGTAGCGAGCCAGTACGTGCTAATACAAGTTAAAAGACTAATCTCGAGAGCAAATCTATTAAGCATAATAAAAATTGAGGCAGTCATTGTTTAAATCAGAGATTTACAGTCAAATTTGAACTTCCAAGCAACCTTAAATTTAACGAGGAAACAATTGATCTAACCAATAAAATAAAAGATAAATAATCGACTTAGGTACTGATATTCGTACAATGAAATAACATGTTGTTGTTGAATGAGATTCAGAAGTAGTAGTAAACAGGTTTGTAGACGACATTTGGAGGCAAAACCTGACATAAATTTTAGTTTACTTTGACCTCAGCCATTGACGCAAGTGATAGCGTTGAGTAAAGCAGCTTTACGCCAATTCATAAATCATTTTAAATTTTATCTAACGGGAAAATGTTTTCCTTAATACGAGATTACATATATTTATCCTTATGAAATTATGAAACAATAAAGTACGTAACATTACTACGTCATAATGGTCTCTCGAAAATCATGATCATTTATGTTTAACTGACTTCAAAAAAGATTTCAACTGCTTTATTTTCACATGATATTCTTCTCTAGATGATTAAATTTTGTAAAGTAGACATTTTCTTTTTTTCTGTCAGCTCAACATTAAAACCCAAACGGGCACCTAAAGGCAATGACCGGGAAAAATCTACATTCATTAAGCGAATATTTCACGCGAATGTATTTCTAATATAAAATTAATATTATTCCTTCCTTTCGTTTCTTCTCAATCTAGTATCATTTGTAAGGAGAAAGACCGGCTATAATTCTGCTATATTAATTAAAGAAGAATTCAGAAACATAAAGATAGACAGACAATCTGTTGATATAGGGCTGAATTTTTCTCTGAAATAATATATGAGGGAAAAAACTAGTTTTTTACTAGTTGATACGATGATGGCTTTGTATTACCTCAACAAAGCACTACATATTACAATACTATCTGTCCCCAATTTAGTATATACAGAAAAGAACGTGATAATCATTAAATTTGATTGACCATTACAAACATTGGCGCCAATATTGGGCGAAGAACCGCCACCAACCGGTCATTAAACGTGTAGTTGATTGAAGTGAGTCAAGCGCTCCTGTTATGAGACATTACAAAGCGCGTATCGACTTATCAACGCTGGACAGAGTAGTTGTGGACTCGAATATATTCGTTTTTACACTTTTTTATTTGAAGTATAAGCAGCTACAAGCGAATGTCGAGGCCACGTACTGTTAAGTAATCGCTGCAGCCCATGGACACCTACACACAACCTCAAGCAAGCCTGGGTGTTGCATGTGATGATATGCAGTGACGCTGCTACTCCGAGGCCTGATGACCTTCTAATGCTAGTGCAGCCGGTAGCCAAAGCTTCCCTCCGACCCACAAGAAAATTGCTTCACGGCAGAAATAGTAGTGATAGGTTCTCGTTCGGACCATGAAAGTTCAGCGCTGCAACCCACGAAATATGCTACCACTTACTTAAAAAAAATGTGTCGTTTACTTAATTATATAATCATCTTAGTTATGTAATACAACATAAAACTCGCCAATTTTAAAACATAGTCTCATAAAAGTTACTTTTTATTATTTTATCGTTAAGTTACCAAAATACCTATTTTATTGTTATCATCAACTATCCTGGGAGGTCTGAAGCTAACTCTAGAACGCCTCTCCAATGCGGGTTGGTGGAGATGCGGGTCAGTGGCAAACACAGAGCAAATAAAAACACGGCAAACCCACTGTGGGATGTTTTCAAACAGCCCATAGACCTCAGATAAGTTTTATCTGCTATGTTTCGATAACAACTGAAACCGCCGGCTTAACATTCTCTCGGAGTCACGCATAAAATTTGTCATTAGCGGTCAACCATCTTAACCTGACCGCGTCTATTTCGCTTAGTTGCGCATATCACTTGCGTCCTGCCAACCACTAGATCATATGCAGATCAATCTATACTTTCCCTTAAAGGATGTTTGTACCTTTTTAATAATGGTACATCTTCTGGATACAAACAAATAAATTTTTATACCCATTCGACTCCACAGCGGTCATGTAGCGAGGTAGAGCACAATTAACAGCGTGGGTCAACATGGCGCGCACTGTAGCAATTGCCGCACGTGGGAACCCACTGACTCACCTACCGACTCGCTCGTTAACGACCATTCCTTTCAGTTACTCAATTGCTCTATTGCGGAGCGACGTGGAAATGTTTAAGAAGTTTCACATTGATTTATTCGACCTTGTTGCCAAAAGTAATGTGAATGGTACATTATTATGCTATCCTTATTATATTTGAGCCTCGAAGTGCACATGGCTCCAGCTCCAGGTCTCCCCAGTAATGGGGAGAGACCCGTACCCAGCAATAAGACGCAAAAAGGATTGCCGCCGTTTCGGAGTGAATACAGCGAGGCAGTGTCTTTTTTTAAAATTAAATTGAGTAGAAGACACTTAAATAGCGTTAAATAGCCACTGCAGTCAATGGACATCTACACACAACCTCAAGCAGGTCGTATGCACTGTGGAGGCTAATGGTCGGCTTATGTAAGTCTGGCCGGCGACCGCACCTTCCCATCAATCAAAAGACGACTTTTGAAATTGCAGAAAAAGGTTCAGCAGTAGTACTTCCCTGGTCGAAGCATGAAAGTTAATAATAATAACGTTTCGCAATCAGAGCCCCATAGTAGGGTATCTATACCCTGTGTCGCGGGTGCCACAAAAATGCAAACGCTCAGACTGAGAATAGAAATTTTAAACTCATAATTCTAATTTCTGCTTCGCCGGGAATCAAACCCGGGACCATACGATCTGCAGTACGGCAATAGTGACCATTGCGCCGTACGAGTCGTCAAGTTATATTAATCTTTCTTACATAAAAAGGCTTATTTTGTCTTAGAGATAACAAAGATTAAGTTAACAAGACGCAATTCATTGCAACATGATCTCGCAACAAACAGCAATTCGAGGCTCACAGCAGCAGGTATTCGCAACAAATTGCCGCAATAAACTTCTCACAATTAATAATAGGGGAGCCAACGATGCGAAATGTGGTTTTACTCGAGCGTCATGAGAACCTAGTGCATTTTTTAGATTGGACAGTAAGATGATAAAAAAGTTTGTTATAATGATTCCCGTTCCACAGGTAGACAGGGAGAGCGGCTGCAGGTTTCCAAAAACTTCATTAAAGCGGGACTGCAGTGGTTATACATATAATATTTTTATTTAAAAAGTAGTCAACTGAATATTCTAAACTGTCCCTTTGAACTTTGACACTGGTGCTGGGCAAATCGCGTGATCCCATATAGAAGAAAAAATACGTAGACATGTCACCAGTATGCATTTTAGTTCAAAAATTGTCCCTCGCATGTCTTGATGTTGTTGGCAAGGAAGCTGAAGTGTTAATGGCCGCAACCCTTTTTGCGTCCCACTGCTGAGCACGGGTCTCTCCCCATTATTGGGGATTCCTGGAGCTTACTCCACCACGCTGCTCCAATGCGGGTTGGTGGAGGAAGTGTTAATATGAGGACCTATTTGGTCATTTGCCACATTTTAAGGGGTCATTTTTGGAGCAACCGTAACATATCTACTTACTTTTTTTTAATATCATTAAGTATGTACATATGTAAGAAAATACACCCAAAAACTTTAGTGTTCGTATGTTGTGGGAGTACTAAACGTCCAACGGAGAATATGGAATACCCCATATCTTAATCACTCGAGGAAATCCAAATATCTTCTCTTGGTCTTTCCTACTTTAAGCAAGAGGGGGAAAATAATAAGAACCACCTCCAGAGAAACTGATCGCGCGGAGGGTTTGTCCAAATAAAAGCTTTTGCGAAAATGCTGGATGTTCTTAAAGATGTTGTTAATTGTGTGGAATAAAATACTTAATAAAATAAATTTTATTTATTCCAAGTTGTGCTTTAATTTTAATTAAATGAAATGAAATATTTTTTATTCACTGTACGGTTCCTTTACAAACTCCTAGTGAACGTCATTTTTTTTTGTTGTGTGACGAAAAAACATTGTCGCCGAAATAAAAATAGAAATAGAAATTTATTGTGTAAAGCATTTAGTGCCTAACAGTACAACTGTTCCGGAGTTGTTATTAAGTATACAAATAAGTTCTAAATAAATGCTACCTTTGCAGGCATAAACACTTTTAGTCTTACATTATTACATGATTAATATTTTAACAGTTCTTAATTATTATTCAGTTTTCAAAATTAAAATACAATTAAATATTAGGTAATCAATTTACATTAATTCTTCTTACTTAATTTACATTTATAATGAAAATTATATTTTATAAAAACGAATTTAATGCACTTCTTTTTTTAAACACTTTTAAGTCTCTCTGCTAGGCACATAAATGCAGATTCTAGTAAAACTACTAGTATTCTAATAAAACGAATTAAAGTAATTTATCGCTCTTTAACAAAATGTTCCGATTATTTCAACGAATGGATGTTCAAATTTAAGTCTTGTTTGTAATAAAGAAGATAATTCTTTCAGCTTTTTACAGAGTTTTCCTTACTTTTGATGGATCTTTAATTGGCATTCACAAGGGAATGTTGCTTTAACAACTGACAACGGTAAGCCGACGCGGAAATCAAATTTATTCATTCTGTAAATTATAATTGTGTAGAATACATTTTCTTAACATTTTTTATTCCGTAGCAGATCAGATAGATTCACATTTGTGTTTTAAAAGATAACTGTTTAGATGGTATGATAACTGTTTATTATTTGACCTAAAGACTTTTGTTCACAGATAACAAATGCTTTACAATTCATTCTATACACTGACCTTAGTAGGTATGGCTAGGCTACGTGGCGTCAAGTGTACCACAGCAGGATTTGAATCACGAAGTTACGGATACCGGACGTACACCATCGCCATAAAGAAGAACTTCTTGCCGTTCCGTGGCCGTTCTAATTTATTCATCTGTGTACAGGTCAGTTTAAGTCAAAACCTATTCAACATTGATTTTTACGCACATTTTATATTGAGTTAAGATATATAAAACCGCTGTAAGTCCTTCCTAACTCAAAACAAATGTTCTCCCAACTACAAGTCAATAAGGTAGTCAACAAAGTGGCCACTGGGCACCCAGGTTCAATCGGAGATGTTATCGGACGAAAGTTGGTCCGATACACATCGCGAGGCTTGATTTATGTCCGGAGTTAATCCTACTATTTACTAGTTTTAGTGGAAGGTAAAGAGGGCCTTTTTCCGGTAGCCCTTCGAACTCACTAAGGAGTGGTGTAATTTTGAAGCGGGTAGCGTCTTTGCACCTAATTATCTATATATATTTTTAAATCAAAACACTTACATATTAAATCTATCAGCAGATTTGTTTTTATCCTACTTCTACTTCACTTATTTAATTTAAATAAGATTTGGTGGTGGATAGATTGTTCTTCCATCCTGAATTAATTCACGCCCATCATACATACTGTAAAAAGTGTAGTTTTCATCGGCTGCATTATGTAAAAGGCATTATGTACCTTGATGAGAGAACACATATAAGCTAAATGGCTACGTGGTTAAGAAAATAGTGGACAAGAAGGTCCATAGCTGGACATTAGCCTCCCCTAACATTCACGCCTAGTGGTCACTAAGAATTCAGTAATCTATACATTGGCAAATCTTTTCTCTTTTGTAAATCTCTTATTTGAATTAATCGTAAGTGTAACATGATTATTTTAAACGGTTTAACACACGTCAAGTCTCCTAAGCGGCCTCCTATTATAGTGATAGACCGCGGCGGTTTATGAGGAAAGACCTCGTTCCAAGTTCGAAACTAGTCGAGCTACCCGCTAACTCTCCTGCTTGTAACTTGTGCCCAGCGGTCACTAAGGACAGTTATCAGTCAAGGCGCGTGATGTATGCGGGACTCCGGCCGTGCGTCCGTGCGTCCTTTCGGACGTAAATAATTATCTCTTACTTTCTCTTAATTGGCCGTGTATCTAAAGTGAGAATTTTGAATTTTGAGAGAAACCTGTGTCCAATAGCGACGCATTTATAAGAGGATTTTAGGCCATAGTCGACCATGCTGCTTTTGCATTTATGAAAAACATCGTAATTAAATATGTTATTACTGTCTTAAATACTAATTATCATCTTGGGAATAAGTATTTCATTTTTTGCGTTTGTTTTGTATTTGTGTGTGTGTGAGAGAGAGACAGAGAGAATGAGAGTTTTCTCCATGTGTAATAAAATGTTACATAATTGAGCACGCTTATTCTCTTTCTGAACTATTAGCTTTTGTATTCTGTTGTGTTTTCTATAATCTTGTCATAACGGTGACATAACTCTGAACTGTACGCGTGATTGTACGAGTATATCAACAGTTATCTCAAATTTTCGCTGATCTGCGTCTGGCAAGTCGAGTGAGTCGAGTGTTCGGCAAATAGCCGCAATTCGTATGCAGGTCGCGGGAGGCTGGTACGACTTCATCTCGCCTTCTTAACAAAAATTTTGTTAAGTGCGTCGCAAGATAATGCTTCTATAGATATAAACATATTATTTATTTTATACATGCATGTTTACGCTGGAACTTTACTTGACTTGACTTTAATTTTAGCTTGATCAAAAATAACTTAATTTTCAAAAAAAAAACTCAGCGGTGAAGCAAGTATGTTAATTCTGTATGTTCAAGTAAAAGTTACCTCGTACAATAATTATTCTGTTTCAGTACATGACACTTTGAATACATTCACGCAGATAATACCTCTCCGTATAAAGCATGCATATTATTTTTCTTACATTACCTATATTATTCTTATATTTTTTTATTATAATAATTATGAACGGAAAATATATCAAAAAGGTTCCAAAGCAACAAAACATGAGCACTTCAGGTGACAACTTATATCTTATATCGTCAATTCTGAAAAGAGACACGATGGAACTTTAAACATGTTGATGATGGTGACGATTTAATGTTTTAGTTTTTTATAGAGCGTTTTGAAATAAGCTAATATAAAGATAGATCCTTGTAAATCAACGAAGATAATCTGTTTGAAGGAGGTCCAATAATAACTTGTTTGAATCTTTTGAAGTAAGAGAACCTCAGAAAATAAGTTGAAGAAATCCAGCAGTCGCCGGCGGCCATATTGCAGCGATAAGTGAGACGTTGCAGCTAGCGCCATCTGCCGCGATGCATCATCTGCGGACAGCGGCGTCTCGATATGAGAACTGCATGACGCACGGGATGGTGGTGCACTAAGAACTGAGAAAAATTTGTATATTGTATACATTCTTCATTAAATGATCTAAGAGTACGTAAGCCATGGTTTTCAATGGCTAGTGCAGCCCATGAACATCTGAACAACAACCTTAAATAAGGCTCGAGTCTATCTGATATTTACGTATGTTACATAGGAGGTAACTACATTTTAACACATATGTACATAACAGCACATACTGTAATCATTACCTATACAAAAAAGATTTTGAATTCCCGTTGTATGTAGGTTGTACTTGGAGTGGATTTCTCATTTCTAATGAAAAGTAAAAAAAATAAAAAAAATGTTTTCATTTAAATGCTCTAAAAAGTAGAAAATTAAACTTTCGTTTAAAATTTTTACTATCAACTTACAATTTATATGATCATAAAAGCTTGTCGCGGGGTTTGCGTACCTATTAGTATTTAATTAAACTGAAATCTGAAATCAAATTGAAGAAATCCAGCAGTCACCGGCGACCAGTCCATGAATATGTACACTGCACCCTACACTTCAATCAGTCTTGCATGTGCTCGTGTGCAGTCGCGCTACTTCTGCGGAGACTGTAATAATGCAAGTGCGGCAAAATACCATCTACTGTTTAGATATATACATGAAAATTTCTCATCTCACGATTGGCATTTGAATTCTACAGAATAACAAGTGATTACTATCAAACCAGAGTAAGGAAATCGACAAAAAGATGGAAGACAAATTGTCACTTCTAAAAATTTTTCGCTCTTAGTGTACACTCAACTCTACACAGTTATCAGCTAGCTGCGATTTTACTGCGATTTGATTGCGTTCGCGCGGCCGCAACGGCACACATTGATAGCTTAATATCGGCGCGGTACGAATATGAGGTAATATGTCTTCGCAAAGTGGACTCGAAGTACGTTTGAACGGTCTGCAGTATCTGCGCACACTTATTGAAGTGGGTGGAATGGGATTGTTCTTTAGGATTTTTTAAAAGATTTGACTTTTCTTCCTATAGTGGAAATTACTTTTAAATCTTTTTTGTTATTTAGGCAAATGAAGTAGCAGACAGGCATGCAGGTCACGTGATAGAATAGGTACTTAACCTCAGTAAACCTGAGTCTTGCCTAAGTACTTCCCTGGTCAAACCATAAAATAAAATTTCTATTACATAAACACACTGGATTCGTGATGTCTGTTTGTCTGTCGGTTCGTCCGTATGTCACAGCCACTTTTTTCCGAAATTATAAGAACTATACTGTTGAAACTCGGTACGTAGATGTATTCTGTGAACCACATTAAGATTTTTACACAAAAATAGAAAAAAGCTATATATTTTGAGGGTTCTCCATATTTATTTATTTAAATTACGAACCCTTATGGATTCGTGATGTCTGTCTGTCTGTCGGTCCGTCCGTATGTCACAACCACTTTATTCCGAAACTATAAGAACTATACTGTTGAAACTCGGTACGTAGATGTATTCTGTGAACCACATTAAGATTTTCACACAAAAAGAGAAAAGAGCAATATATTTTGAGGGTTCCCCATACTTAGAACTGAAACTCAAAAAAATTTTTTCATCAAACCCATACGTGTGGGGAATCTATGGATAGGTCTTCAAAAATAATATTGAGGTTTTTAATATCATTTTTTTCTAAACTGAATAGTTTGCGCGAGAGACACTTCCAAAGTGGTAAAATGTTGGTCCCCCTGTAACTTCTAAAATAAGAGAATGATAAAACTAAAAAAAGATATGATGTACATTACGATGCAAACTTCCACCAAAACTTGATCTAGTTTGTAGTTGTTATTAATACGTCATAAATCGTAAACCACAATTTACCTTTCATTCAATCTTAATGCAATGTATCCTATGGATAATCAAAGGCAATGATGTATTTCTGTTGCCGCTATTGTTATACAAATACTAAAAATAGAATAAAATAAATATTTAAGGGGGCTTCCATACAATAAACGTGATTTTTATAGATAATGGTACGGAACCCTTCGTGCGTGAGTCCGACTCGCACTTGGCCGGGTTTTTTAAAGAGTGTTGCTGGGAGTTTTTTTTCCGCCACCTTTTTTCTCTCAGCTCAACATCTAGCCCAAACGGGCACTTAAAGGCGATGACCGGGAAAAAATGACATTAATTAAGCGAATATTTTGTATTCCTAATATAAAATAAATATTTTTTTCTTTCTTTCTTTCTATTACTAATAAATTATTGGCGATAAAATACAGTCATCAAATATGTATATGGAGTCTTTACGGTTACGTTAAAACATTTTGTGAAAATGCAATGCCTAAGCAAACAAATGCCTTTTTTCTCACCAACACACAGTATTATTATTAATTCTAGTATAATTTGTGATGGTGAGTCATTACCATCATTGTTTACCTTTTTCTACAAATAATTAGAAATTATGATGATAAATCCGAACCCAAAAAGAAATTTATTAAAAAGGTGCCGGCAATAGGCCACTAAGTAATAAGATTGTAGGTAACTCTTTTAATACCGGTACTTAAGAAATTCGATTATTCAAACCAAGTTAAATTTTTCACCCCGCAATTAAGGGAAGATCCCTTTCTCAGAAGGTGGGTATTATTTTTCCTCTTCCGCCGTTAATTGTGAGTCCAATTTGGGGTATTATTAGACCAATTTGTAGATACCTGCCAGATTGCAGGAGTCGGATTGCGACCCCTAAGCTCTTTGCTTTTTAAGCTTCGAGCTTTACTTTTGAACGAAATATTCGAACATTAATTAAACTGTTGTAAAATAACGTTCCACACTTGTATTCCCCAAGTCGTGAGTACCATTGAGACAGACACAAACAGAAACACAAGCAAAAACCGAATTTTAAACTCATCAGTCAAATATCCGCTACACCGGGATCCGAATAGGGAGATCTACACGGTAAACGTTACGCCAAAGGGGTATTCATTGACATTACAGTCATTTTTTCAATCTTCTTTTATGTCCCACTGCTCACAAATCACAGGTCTCCTCTTAGAAGTGAGAAGGATTTAGGCCATAGCCCATCCCGCTGGCCAAGTGCGAATTTGAGGAAGTAAATAAATATCACAATGTTTTTCTCTCGGCAGGTAAATCCATACTAGATGAACATCAAAACAAACAATATTTTCCTTTATCTCTGAAAATAATCACTACACGTAGAGTATACATTGCATCCGTTATTCAAGTTGACGTTCAAATGCGTGCATGTGCGGGACAAACACCAGATTTAGAGGCGCGCCTCGAGGACCCTACGGCACTCGCAAAACTACTGCACTAGGGATGTTTTATCCCTAAATATAGTGGAGTTTGTTTTTCTACAAATTTAGATTTAGGTACATTTGGACGCTTACAGGGTTATTCATAAACCCTCACTAAATAGCTCCCTATGCACTTATTTATTAATTAAGCCCTCAGAATCTGAGATTAACCCATAAAAAGGTGTTTAGTTGCAAACCTTTTTGCGTGTCACTACTTGAAACGGGTCTTCTCCTGTTATTAGGGAGGGCTGAAACTTGCTTCACCACACTGCTCCAATGCAAGTTAGTGGCTAACCCAGTGTCGGATGCTTTCAAACCGCCCACAAGGCCTTCGACAAGGTTTGACGACTGCTATTTATCTATCAATAACAACCGGAACAAAGGTCAATACGCCCCAACGGAAACGTGAATAAGTAGTTACCCCAAACTATCTTAATACAAAAAATCAGGTCAATGTGACACATGACGTGTAAGAAGAAGAAACAAACACATTTTACAACAACACTTTAAAAAACAACATTCTAAAAATTAATCTTGTGGTATGAAGCATTAATTGCCTAAGAATTAGAAATTATCACTAAATTGTCTAACAAACAGAAGTTCGATAATAGCGACTCGACGCTCGCGAGCGTGCCTTGTCAGCTCGCAGTTGACGCTGGCTTCGTTCAGTTGAGGACTTGCTTATAGAGGAGGACTAGAAAAGCTATCGTATTATAGGATATTATTCACAGATAAGTAATTTTTATTCTGTATTAAAAGGAAGCGGTCATGTCCAAGTGGTTAGCGTAGAAAGTAAGCGATCTACGCAACTAAACGAAATGAAAGTGCACGGGTGTGAGATGGGTTATCGCTCTAGTGGCAAATTTCATGCGGTTTCTGAGCTTCAGGGGGCAAGTTAAGCCGGAGCTCAAACTTGCTATCGTCAGATAGTAGTCCTTGAACCTTGTCCGAGCTCTAATGGGTAGTTTGAAAACATACGACAGCAGATTGACCACTAACTCGCATCTCCACCAACTTTTATATTCTGTCGTACAATGACAACACGATGTTCACTAGCGTCAAGCCTACTCAAAAATATTTCTAACCGAGTGCACGTATGTTGTGCTGTTTCAAAACAAAAACACCTATAAAATTGATTGTGAAACGGAAAATAAAATGTTTTATTGCGATAAAAAGTAGCCTTTGTAAACTCTCCAGCCCCCTCTATCTCCACGCACAGAAATCATTCGATCACTTGGCAACTTGGCAAACTATGACGAATTTGAAGATCCGTATTTAGTCATAGTATGGCAATTAATATTTGAATCTGTGATTAATGATTTCAGTTCAGTATTCACTTCCAGCAATAATATTTCCACGTGCTGTGTTCAGTGCCGTGTCCGGTGCACATCCTCCCATACATTGATGGCTCAATATGGCTCGATTCTGCCCTAATCTCTAATTACTCCGCCATTATTTCATCAGCGGACTTTACTGCACTTACTCGTGTCAAATGCGTCGTGATACGGATTTTCAAGGGTAATTTTGAGCGCATTGGATAGCGAGGTAACGTGCAGGTTTATAGAATGAATTTACTATTGCGCCCGATAGCTATGGTCACTATGGAGGGTAGGTAACAATAAATTTTGCATCATTTGCCGCAATGGTAACTATGCCATACTGCCGTTCAAGGTTCGATTCTCAGCGAGGTAGTGCTTAGAGCGTCACAGGTATTGACATTTTTTTATAATTATCAATAAAGATTCAAATCCAGAAATAAGAAGAGAAATAATTACGTACTATTTAACAACTTCCGTAAACATCGCACAAATAACAACATCGGAACAATCGATGTCCACACCGTGCTCCCTCATCCAATCTCTCATGAATAGCTGTTTAAGTAACGCCAAATGCGTCCATAATCCCACCGTTACGATTCAAACAGGCGACGTAATCCCGAAACTTTAAACGCGCCAACGAACAAAAATGGCGTCCGACGCGCAATCGCCCACATGTCCCGACGCACCTCGCATTACCATAATTGAATATTCTATTGTACGTGTCTAATGCAGTTACCTGCCACCCGTCAAGCGCTTACAACGCTCCAATTCAAACGTAATAAAATGTAGCTTCATTTACCCAGCGCTTATTACGCTGTTTCACCCATTGCAGTATAAGGTTACCTGTCGGAGGGTGGTTAATGCGCCATCTGTCGGCGAAAGGGACAATGCAGAGATTTATTGTCGCGAATGCGCTCACCGGGCTTGCGGGGATTCAGTTTTTTGTTGGCTATCAAGTTTCCATTAGCTAATTTCATATCGATTTTGCTCCGGTGAAAGTTTCGCCGTGCGCCGTGCGATTCCCAATTGATGGATCGTTTTTATTCATTTCCAACTGTAAACGAGCGAGCGAAGTTTGGAATTCAATTTTTATGAACCAAATTGGATTGTGGTTTCCGTAATTTTATCTCGAGACTGTAAAAACAAAAGTGCTCATCTACCTCGCCTTTTACGGCTTCCGAGGGATGGAGGAAATAAATTTACTTATGTTTCGTACGACTTCGGTGGCCGTCCGTATAAGTGGGAGATGAGCACGTCTGTGAAGCATTTATATTAATTGAAAACGCTAAGCGGGATAACTCCTGTCATCAATATTAGGGTTACGTCTGAAGGGCGGGCTACCTCCGCGACCCTCCGACGAGACATCTGCATTATCTTACCTACGGTCCCTCCAAATCAGTTACTGCACGGGCATTCGCTAAAGTGCATTTGCCATTCCGTCCGTCAAACCTTACAATTATCCTTCTAAACTCTTATCAAGCCAATTTCCCTCCAATGTCTTCTGATTAGATTCTAGCATTCTTCAAACTAAATTGTTAGTTACGATCTTTTGAATGTCAATGTTGCTAAACGATGATAACTTATATTTCTGCCGATTAACCCAAAATCAATTTTGAGCTACAGTCAGAAAGATTAGAATCGGTTGTATTAACTATAAGGGCCACAGAATACGCACCGTTTAAGCTAAGAGGGTAGTTCGCATGTTGGCGGTGCAATTTATCAAATTTTATACGTTCATGGGGCAGCGACATGTGCACGGATGGCACGGACAATTGAGAGGGGAAGGGGGGGATTAAATATGGAACGCGAGGTAGCTAATGGATTAGCAGATGAGACGGGTTCACCTTATGGCGTGAAATCAGATTCTGCAGATGCGCTTCTGTAATGCTGAGCTGATTGGATCCGGGAACGCATACGCGGGAAAGAATTTAGCGTAGTGATATAAATTGAAATAAATGGGATGGAAAATGTGAATCAGTGCATTGAGATATATCTGGATTGTTTTCAATCAGGTTGAAAGAGGAAACCAGCGATATAACTTGCAATCCTGTACTTGAATGATATCAAAGGAACTATTAAAATACGCATTATTTATGCCTGTTAATGATCAAATTATACTTTATAAAAATCACCCAAAAATCTGAAGGGGACCATAATTGAAAATGTGTCAGAAGAATTCAAAGATGTGTATGTTTAAGAGAAATCTTATCCGATACCGACGTTACAACTGTAGATGTAACGTCGGTATGATAAATCAATATATTATTGATAAAGCAGGAACAAAATGTCTTCTAGCATAGGTATGCATATCTCATATTTTTGTAGTTATTAGGAATTAGATGCTTTGGTTACTATATCGACTCTATCGATTACCAGCGGAGCAGATATTCAAAAGATTTCAACTATGAATTTAATGACTTTGATGATGCTAATTTGACTCACGCAGCGAAATTAACGTCACCAAAGTCATTAAAGTGCGGTCAGCGATGGCCGCGGGGTAAATCCTGGGGTCTCCGACACGGAGATAACAAGTTCAAACCTAAGGCATGCACCACTGACAAAGAAATCTATAAAGTGCGTGTTTATCGCTGATACATTGTAAGAATCAATTACGATGTTTTCCATCACCGTGCATGTCTGAGAGAAACTCATAATTTCTCAAAGGCATGATGTCCACCAGTCCTCACTTGGCCATCGTGGTGGGATATTGCCTAAATCCCTCTCACTTCAGAGTAGGAGCAGCAGACCAGCAGTGAGACATAGGATGAAACAAATCGTCATAACACGGTGAGTATGTGGCAGCTCATAAGGCCATGAGTGTGTCGCACAATATTTATTTTAAAACTGACTCCAGAAGCTTTAGCTGGCGATGTCGTTCGTTTAGTAGCAATAATTGTCGCATTAGATGATCGATCAGCCACCGCGCACGTGCGGTGAAATTGCACGCCGAGCACTGATGCGGGTACCGTCCGCATGAAAAAAGCCATTTGTATCGAAACTATATTAACATTTAACCTGAAAAACTATATCTACCATTCATTTGTAATAACAATCTAGCTAGTTCTACAAATATGGGCTCTCTTATAATTAATTAAACAATTATTTAAAGCCTACTTGCTAAGCGGTGGAGCAGCTTTAGTTTTCCCTAGGTCTCTACACAAACCCGAATAGAAGCAATAGAGTAGTGTAAGGCCTTCAAAATACTAAAGCTCATGTGCATAAGTCAGTGGGCCTACATGTTCATAAAATATATAATTACATAAAGTAACTTGTGAAAGGCTTTTGGTGGTTTTTGCAATAATTAAGAGTAAATACTACATACACAGTGCGCAGACTTCTCGCTCGGTTTTTAGATTTTTTCAGTTTTACCAAGTTCTATCCTATAAGTAATATTGTGAATATTGAATTTGCTGACCGTCTCGGCTCACCTATCCCCGTGGGTGATGGATTGCGGCGTCGATTAGGGCCAGCGCTGACCTGTTCTTTCATATCGCTCTAATGGCGCTCACCTCGCGCTGCTGGATGCGCCATGTGCCACCTTCATGCTACGTATGTCGTCCGTGTTGGTACTCTTGTATCTTTAGATTTATTTTTGGATAAAGAGCTAAGTCGAGACTCGTACCACACCCGATCTAGCGGTGATATGTAAAAAGGAATTGCTGCCAAGGTGGAAAGATATATTTGACGTACAAGAGGCGACTATTAGTCCCAGGAGTATCAACTCCACCGCATCTCAGATAACACTCGAACCTTGAGTGGTAGAATTTGTGTGTAGATATTCATAACTTGCGAAGAAGCCTGCAAGGCCCAGCAGTAAGCATAGAACGCAAGCGATCTACGCAAAAAAAGAAAGATGAAAAAGTGATAATTTTGTGCTTTATTTTATGTCCTATGTTAAGACGTTGGTCCCGGTTTTTATCGTTAGATAACAGTTATTGAACCTTGACGGAGGCCTTATGGCTGGTTTGAAAACATTCCACAGCGACTTGGCTACTGACCCACATGTCCAGGCCTCTCTAATAGTGTGAGACCCGTGCCCAAAAGGGGTGAGACGCAAAAAAGGTTGCAGCAAAGAAATTTTGATAATTTTAGGAAATAATTGTCATTTCCAGCAAACTCAACCCTGCTTCACCTGCCGACACGTCAAACGTACAAGGGTCATTACTTAGCCTATTACAAGCCGTCAGTGTCCAGTAATTAATTCGCCGATCGGCCCTTTTTGCCCGCAGCGGTCGACGGGTTACGTGCTTTTCACCGACAGATGAAATTTATGGTTTTTGCCCGTTTGTTCATTTTGCGCTGTGGGTATTTAATTTTGAGTGCTTTGAAGAATATTGGGCGCTCAAAATACTAACTAAAATGACTATGGGTTGACTATAGAAATAGCTATGGATCGACAATGAACACACGTAACGTCATAGCCTATAACCTGAGTCTTGAGTGCCATGGACAAAGTACAGAGACAGAAATACAAACATCCAGACCGAGAACAGAAATTTTAATGTCAGTATTCAAATTTCTCCGGGAATCCAACCCGGGATCCTGCGATCGGCAATCATGGTAACCATTGCACCACTCGGGTCGTCAACGTGACAGCTATCGTGCAAGTAAAACATTACAATAAATTACAAACACTACATTACCAAACGACTGGAAACACTCATTCAATTCTAAACTCAGTTAATCTAGGGGCGATTGCACATCGGATCTGCGTTGAGAATCACAGTATTGCTATGTCAGTGCATCATTACCCAGAGTCGGACTCAAATGCTACACCGATTTGCACTAAAACATGAGGATTCAGGTCATCTGAAACTACAATTTAGTACGAGTAGTAGCGGTCCTTGAATAGAAATTATATAAGCTTCCGATTTGAAAGTAATGCGTTCTGAATGAATGGGCACTGACTGATGATCTTATTTTGACTTGGTGACAATGAAACTACCGCAGCGGCTTTTAAAAAACGTAATTGGAGGAAAAATTGGTGTAAGCAAAGTATCACTAACATTACATCGTCCAAGTAGAAAAAGCACATGACAATTGAAAACCTTTGAGTTTTTGATTTTCAGTTCTAAGTATGGGGAACCCTCAAAATTTATTTCTTTAAGCCAGAGTCCCCTTAAATATTTATTTTATTCTATTTTTAGTATTTGTATAACAATAGCGGCAACCTAAATACATTGCCTTTGATTATCCATAGAAATCACATTTTACCACTTTGGAAGTGTCTCTCGTGCAAACTATTCAGTTTAGAAAAAAAATAATATAAGAAACCTCAATATCATTTTTGAAGACCTATCCATAGATATTCCAGACTGGGTTTGATGAAAAAAAAATTTTTTTTTGAGTTTCAGTTCTAAGTATGGGGAACCCTCAAAATTTATTGCTTTTTTCTATTTTTGTGTGAAAATCTTAATGTGGTTCACAGAATACATCTACTTACCGAGTTTCAACAGTATAGTTCTTATAGTTTCGGAAAAAAGTGGCTGGGACATACGGACGGACAGACAGACAGAGAGTCAGACATCACGAATCCATAAGGGTTCCGTTTTTTGCCATTTGGCCACGGAACCCTGAAAACCTTTCTCTGATATACTACTCTTGTAGCACGTGTTCAGAGCTACGCTTACTGACCAATCCAGCACTGATTGCATCGTGTACCGCTGTAAATCAGCGAGTGACAGCGCTCACGTAATGTCGGCATCGGTACCTGGGGCCCCGTTGTGGATCAAACAGTAATTAATCTCGACCTACCCTCCTCTGCTCGCCCTCTGAAGGAAGAGGTAAGAACAGAAGGTTAGTTTTATAGAAATATCCAATTGATTCATACAATTAGATTTTTGTCCTATTATTACTGGAACAGTCTTGAATGAGGGCAATCTACACTGTAAAAAAGTAGTTCCCTTCGATGGAACCAGTTGTTAAAAATAAAAATATTATGAGATTTTTGCAGCACCTGGACTTTTACACCCAATTAACACCGTCAATCCTGTTTGTCTTGTTTCATCAACATCATCATCAATCATCTCTATAAATGAGTATGGTAATCTTAATAATGTTCCTTTTTAATTAAATGAAATGAAATATTCTTTATTCACTATACGGTTCACATACAAACTCTTAGTGAACGTTATTTTTATTTTTTTGTTCTGTCTGCTCTGTAATGTCAGCTACTCCACTGAAAAAATAAGAATAAGAAATCACCGAAATGAATTTAGTTGCGTATTGGAGAAGTATGTGTCCAATAAGGGTTTGAAAGTGGTGCAGCCTCTTTTGATCGATGTTCGCACAGACCACCAAGGCACCAATCCCATTCCCTTAGGGGTTAATGGTCTGTGGATTTTCGCCTTCACTGCCTGCTCCAAGCCTTCTTGTCTAGGCTCTTACGCGTGAGTTATGCTCAGGAGAGAAGGTCATAATTATGTGCGACCGAGAAGTTGACGCAACAGTTTTTTTAATATGTCAAACCACTTCAGCAAAGAGTACAATATTCTTGCGTCCCTATTTTTAAAAACCTCAGTGTACGACCACATGTTATCGAAATGATGCATCTGACTAGAACTCATCTATGTCCTCCCCTCGGCGACTGAGTGGCGCCTGACGTTCAGGTGACCACCGTGGCAATACTGACGGCAAATGAGTCTTGATGCTGATGAGAAATTACTTTTGTTTGAGTGAGTTGGTCTTTCTCCGGGTCTTTTATCGAGTAATGAGCGTCTTTATAGAGTCGGTGTCAGCGTGTCCACTTGATACCTTGGCTGACACCGACTCTAAAAATAACAATAATTGTACCGACTTATATGGTAAAAACAGATTTAACCTATATATTGATGAGTAGAATATGCAAGTTGACTCTTAAATTGTAGAAGAATACGCAGTAATTTTTTTAGTTTTAGGTGCATATATTTTTTTTTTAATATTTTTCTTTTATAGTCGGTTTTTTTTGTTAAAATTTTTATTTTCGACATCAATCATAAAAGGAGGAGATTATCAATTCGACTGTATGAGTACCTTGGCTGACACCGACTCCTGGTGAAGCTAATGTTTTTTATTTTCTCGTTGATTTATTAATAATGCTTTTTATGTTCAGGTACGGGTGTCTCCTCAAACTGAGAAAAATTTAGGTCATTTTAGTAACTTGACTTTACATGCCTTTTACAAAATAATATCAAATCTATATAGTATATATGCAAAAATCATCTTCATAGTAATCATCTAAGGCCCTGACTTACAAGTACTGACTTACAGTACAAAATGTAACAGTTAATATTAAAATAGAAGCATTTACAGGACAGCTATCTCAAAGCAGAAAAAAGAAAGAAAGAAAATAATATTTATTTCATATTTTCTATTCCTAGAAATGATTTTTTCCCGGTCATCGCCTTTAGGTGCCCGTTTGGGCTAGATGTTGAGCTGAGAGAAAAAAGACGGCGGAAAAAAAACTCCCAGCAGCACTCTTTTAAAAAAGTACATTATATATTTGAGATAACAGAATGGCGGGTTGATAATGGGCACACGTGACAGGTGATCGTGTGAGACACTAGCAGAAAGGAACACAAAGACTTAATTACAGTGTGATGAAACATAATTTCTTCTTCATCCAGAGCGTGCTCCGTGCAAGGTTCAGGAGATAATGGGCTATAATGATCTCGCCAACTCACTGATAAAATCGACTGATCACCGCTAATTGCCTTGTACATGAGGTTATTAATGCTTTGTATGAGGTTACTGGAAGTCATTTACTTTGTTTCACTTTAACGTGTAACAGCCGAAAATGTGGCATACTTTAAATGATATTAAGTTAATTCCTAATTTACGCCAGTCGTCGCAGTACATGCAAATATTACAAAATGTAATCGAAACTGAATTTAACTCAACTATCGTTACTATTTTCGCACTCATTTCTTATTATCGGAACACAAAATAATGATTTAACAGAATAAACACACTGTTCTATCATAATTAAGTCATCCCAAATTTATTCCGCTAAAATATAAAATTGGTGTACTTACACTCGATTAGCTACAGAGTATGTTCTTTATTTAAATTTTATCGTCGCTCTGCAGTTACGGTAACCGTGCCATCAAGCAATTTAATCAAGTAGATGTTTCATTATAACAATGAAATTTGTTCTATTTCATACGATGACAAAGCGTTGTAAAACGGCAATACTCGTAAACGCGTAATCCGCTCGCTCGTAAAACGCGTAAAAATATAATTCCGCGGCGCCTCCGCGTAATTACGCGTCCGCAATCAACGGCCGTTACAATGATTACGGGGTGTCGTCCTCACACTTGTAGCGTTTTTAATACCGAGCGTTTATTAACAAAGTTGCATGTTGTGATGATGCCGTGGTTGATTGGAAGAGATTCGAAAGTACGCTTTCTAAATCTTACTTTATTATAATGATACAAACCGCACTCATGCTATATTCAAAAATAATGTTATAGATACCTATCTCAATATAATATATGTTGTTTGTAAAAAGAGATTCATTTGCTTTTACAAAGCAATAAAACTAAACCCAATTATTGGACTACGCAGATTTAGTTTAAAATTGGGTCTAATGATTTTTTTCAATCATTTTATGCCCCACTGCTGGGCTTAAGTCTCCTCTTGAAAGTGAGACGGGTGTAGGCCATAGTCCACGATGGCCAATTCGGGATTGATGGACTCAAGCATGTACGGTGATGATGATTATGTAGAAAATTTTAACCACCACCTAAAATGAAAGATTGTACCTACAAAGAATCATTTAAATTAGAAGCAAAACTAAACGTTGAAAACGCTCTACGTCTGTAAACATTCTAAATCGTAATCCGTAATCCGCGGTTTACTTTCGAACCTTAAGTGTCATTACAATATCGCCCGATGGGTCCCGAGGCGCATTTTTAGAGCGTACGAGCGTTAATGTGCAAACTTTAGATTGAAATTTGATCTCGGCTGTTACGCCGCGTCGTCTGAGCGGGGCTTAGTAATAATTTAAATAGAGAGCTGTTGTAAGGTTATAAAATCAAATTATTTTAATTGTTATATGTGCAGTACATCTGTTAATTATTATGTCTATCGTGGAAATTTTTCGGTATCGCATTCAAAGAGTACTAATGGGGCCATGTCGTGTTAAGTGGTCGCTGCAACCCATGGACATCTCCGACCCAAAGCAAGCTTAAGTCTCGCCTGTGGTCGTATGCCGTTGCGCTGTTACTCCGAAGGCTGATGGTTACCTCATGTAAACCTGGCCGGCAACTGCACCTTTCCACCGAAACATAATAGAACTGCTACACAAACCTTTAAAGTTCTATCACCTACTACATCTATACATACAAATAAATAATTTTAATTTTATTTTATTTTTAATTTTATTTTATTATTTATTTAATTTTATTTTTAATTTGTATTTAGTATCAAAATTTGTTAGTGATAATTTTAATCACAATTATTTGTAATATGGGTGTTTACCTAAAAAAAAAAAAAAAAAAAAATTGAGTCTGTTTGTAATATTAAAATAACTGCTTTTTACTACATGCATATGAATTTATATACGGTACATATACCAAAATAACATTTTTTACAATTTTTGTCTGTCTGTCTGTTATTCTAGAGAAATTCTAAAACTACGCGCACAAAAACGTACACGCGGACAAAGTCGCGGGCGGCCGCTAGTTAGTAAATAAAAAAAATCTAATAATATCTTTTGTACCTACCTTCCTCCTTCATATGCAAGATCGATCACAGGTCTCCTCTCGAAGCTGAAAAGTATTGTATTACGATGGGATACATATCTAGTGTAACTCATCGTAATACAATATTTTCAAAGCTTCCTACATCGCGAACCAGCGATAATGACGTAAGTATAAAAGTTGAAAAAGTTCATAGTTAATATGTGGTCAAAGTGATGTATGCAATGATTAGGAATCTTGCGCGTAAGAAGATGTCGCGTAAGTGCAACAATGCAATAACGCGTAATCGCTGGTCTGTTCTGAACAAATCCGAACAACAACATATCGTTCCTATATTTTGTCCACTTGGATATGGATGTTGAAATTGTTCTTGTATAAAATTATAACCCAACTTAAAAACCTTTAATCATATGACAAACACAAATTCTTGTAATTTAAAGCCTCCATCACCATTTGCTATCGTACAAAGTCCATATCCATTAACTCTAATGATATTTAAAGTAATTTCCGTAACAATTATCTCAGCCAGTAAAAATATTTGCCTCCATTGTGGTAAAGGTGTCATTATTTACCGATAATAGGTGCAAATATTGTGTTTAGCTGTTCTCGTTAACCATTAGGTGTTTGTGTGTGAGATAATTGTAATTATTGTGAAATTGTACTGTTTGTTTGTACTAAGGTAGGTAGATAACCGTTGTGGTAGTTGTCAAAACGGACAAAAGTAATTAGAATTATTACGACACTATAGACGAGCTATGGAAGTGACTCCCGCAAACGTCACAGGAGCAGCGTGAGCCTCCTCAATAATGGGGTCCCAGCAGTAGGATGCAAATAGGGTTGCAGTCAGGAATCATCTCTTCTAAATTATGTTTTTATTACTTTTATTATTAATTTTCGAATATAATTTTCACTAACCTTGACAGGCACTAGGCCAATCCTTACTGAAAAAGGCGTATTACTCAATCACTGAGTCACCGAGTCACTTTTTCCTCTCAGTGTACAAACACCCTGTCGTGTGATATGGGTACCCAAAGCTGACGATCGGAACCGATACGAAATATAAATAAATAAATATTTTTATTTTTATTTATAAAAGGCGCAATATGGGACAAATAAAAATAATATTAAAATAGATGTAAATGTACATTTCGTAATTCTATTATAGTTTAGTTTTTTTCCTTTTATATTTTTATCATTGTATATTTGCATACCTCATGAAGGTAAATATGGCGAACTAAATATATATAAACAACTTTGTAAACACCCATATTTGTGCAAATAAATGTCTTTGTCTTTGTCTTTACAAAAACGTTTGTTTTTCGTGCCGTGCCGTTCTAAACTTTGACACAGTCAGAATAACAGGACAGTTTGTGTGTCATTATTTGTTTTATATTTTTGTTTGACAGTAACATGTTAGATATCTTTAATTTAGTGTAACTGTCAAATGATACTTTTCTTTTTGTTTTGTAATGTCTGTGGGGGACGTTTAAAAATCTGTAGTTCCGGTACATTTACACAATTTATAACTCAAAATATATTAACTCAGAATAGAATACATATACTTAGGTACACATATTTAAATTGGCTGCTAATTATTATTCTTTTATTTTAGTTTCTTAGACATGTAACCACCGGAACACGTGATAAACGTTACCAACTTGACTCAACCGACTAAAAACACGTCGTGGTACCATATTGTCTGTACAACCCTATAAATAGAACGGTAATAAGGTAGACGGGGCTTTTTGTGTTTCTGATTTTGAAGTGAACAGTTGTACCTTTGCTGTGTGTTAGTGATTAAAATAAAGTAGTGTCATACAAAGTTACGAGTGTCTCAGTTATTTCGACGCTAAAAAAACCTAGTCCCTTACATCAGAAGTGGGATATCAAGGTTACATTATGGCGAGTGATAACGATAATGACAGTGATAACTCCCACGTCGCCAGGGGTTCTCAACGCTCGAGCCGCCATAAACGACGTCGTCGTTTGAGCTATAGCAGTGATGACACCACATCAACAGAAAGGGAAATACGAAGACGGCGCTCAAAGCACCATAAGCGCCGCCATAATCGCAGGTCTAGCAGTGAAGGTTGTCTCTCACGTTCAGGTGCAAATAGACGAAAAAGGAGTAGAAGGCGTAGTAATGAGAGATACCGACGCAACAAAACAAAGCAATCACAAAAACGTTCAAAAAAGGCGAGTATTTTTTTTTTCTTTTCTTTTCTTCTACCTCTCACTTTATTTTTATTTGTGTTTCTGTTCTTTCTGGTTTTTTTTTTATTTTCTCTTCAACAGTATTTCTTTAGTATGTAATAAAGATGCACGAATGCATTGTTGAAATACAAAGTAATTATTATTTTATAGAAAAATCATACGTTTATACAAATATGAAATTAATTGAAATTATTATATGTTGATGTTGATATAACTCACTTTACCTTTTTTTTTCAAATTAATTCTTAAATTATACTAGTAATTTAAAGATACAGTTGTTCTGTTGTTTTTGTTGTTTGTTGATACTCAGTTTGGTGTTTATTTATATTTGCCTGTATAGCTACTACCTGTACTACGTAATAATTTCAGGACGATACGTCGTTACGTCAAGAGCGAGGATCAGATGATACTCCTCCAATATCGCAAAGAGGCTCTCCACTGGCAGATAGAAGCCCACAAACTCGGAGAGAACAGCCGCCGTGTACTCCAGAGCAGACAGCACGGAATTCTACGGAACAGCAGTCATCCTTTGGTCCTGGTCCTGATCAGTCGGATCAGACTAACGCGAGGGAAGACAGGCAAGCTAATATGAACTCAAATTTATTAATTAACGCGCATGAATTTTCTAAGTTGTTACAAAGTTTAGTGAGACCTAATGTTATGACTTTTGATAAAAATATGATTCCTATTTTCGATCCATCTCAAAGAAATCAACGAATAGAACATTGGTTAGGTAAAGTTAATGAATGTGCAAAAATTTATAACTGGACTGACGAACAGACCACACACTTCGCTCTGCCCAAGTTGTCAGGTCATGCTAGGAAATGGTATGAGAGCTTACAAACAATATTATTGACTTGGACAGAGTGGCAAGATCGTCTAATAAAAGCTTTCCCTTCAGAGAGTAATTACGGGGCATTATTAACAGAAATGTTAGAACGAAAGATGAAGGTAGGAGAATCGGTAGAAGAATACTATTTTGATAAAATGATATTGTTAAACGCGTGTAATATTGAAGGGAAAAGGGCAGTAGATTGTCTTGTTTATGGTATAGACGACAGAATGCTAAAAGCTAGTGCGTCATCCGCAAGAATAGTAGACCCTGAAGATTTACTAGTTTTTAAAAGATCAGTGTAGGGAATTAATTTACAGAGTCCCAAAGCGGTCAATAAATGCAACCGCATCCAATGAATTAACATGTATTAGGTGCAATAAACCGGGTCATAAAAGTAACCAGTGTCGTTTAAGTGAAATCGTATGTTTTAACTGTAGAGAAAAAGGACACTTATCTACAAAGTGCCCTAAACCTATAATAAGATGTGATAAATGCAACTTTGTAGGTCACAAGTCTTCTGATTGCTCTAAATTCCCGAATCAAAGTAATTCAAAATCGCAAGATAAAAAGACTATGTTCACTCAAACCCTTTTGTCAGACTCTAAATATCATAAGCAAGCTAAAATAAATAAGGTCATAGATGTTACAGTTTATATAGACTTTGGAAGTGATTGCACCTTGATCAGTCAGGAAATTGTAGATAAGTTTTCTTTACCAAAGATTAATGAAAGTGTTCCAAGAATTCGGGGATTCGGAAATGGGTTCTATACACCCTTAGGGTTAACAGAAATTGAGTTATCTATAGATGAAGTAGCCGCTAAAATTAAAGCATATATTGTCGATTCATCGTTACTCCCTGAACCATTACTAGTAGGACAAGATTTTACAGAACAAAGCAATGTCTTGGTCATCAAAACTCGAGATAAATTGGATATTTTGAGGCGTGAACTAGCTCCTGAGTTAAGCAAATTAGAAGCTGAACTGCAGGCAAATTATAAAATCGTTCTGAGAATTAAATCTGATACTACAGTTGAAAACATAAAATTTGTAGAATGTGCTAGTTCCGAAAAATATGATAGTGAAATATTTTTAGAGACTACTTTTCGAAAATTCGAAAATACTGATTATTGTGTTTTGGGTGGCATTTATAATATTTCAGAAGGTAACTGTAACATTCTTGTGTGTAATTTGGCAAATGATTCTATTTGTTTAAATAAAGATGCCATTTTAGTTCGAGCAAATGAGTTTGAGAAATTATCTGAACTTAGCAATTGTTTACAATGTCGCAAAATATCCAATCTCAAGGAGCTAACACCTATAAGTAAAGAACAATTAAATATTAATAATAATCTGACCGAATCCCAAATAGAAACTGTATTAAATCTATTGAATGATTATAGAGATTGCTTTGCGCAAAATCTGTCAGAACTAGGGTGTACAGAGCTAACTGAAATGGTTATCGAGGTGGAAGATAATACACCAGTAGTATATAGGCCGTATAGACTAAGCTTTTCCGAAAGACAAATTGTTCGCGATATTGTAAACGAATTAGTTGATAATGATATTGCCGAAGAATCTAATTCATCGTACGCTAGTCCTGTAATACTTGTTCCCAAGAAAACGGGTGGTCACCGACTCTGTATAGATTATAGGGCTTTAAATCGCAAAATAAAGAAAGATCATTATCCAATGCCACGTATAGACGATCAGCTTGATATGTTAAATGGCAATAAATTTTATACAAGTCTTGACCTTGCTAGTGGTTACTATCAAATACCGATAAATAAAGATTGTAGACATTTAACTGCATTTATTACCCCTGATGGTCTATACCAATTTAAGAAAATGCCTTTTGGACTTGTAAATTCACCTGCTGTGTTTCAGCGTACAATAAATCAAGTATTAGGAAATTCTCGGTTTAATTCCGCTCTCGCTTACATGGATGATATTTTAATTCCCGGTAAAACATATGAAGATGAACTTGAGAAATTGAAACATATTTTGACATTAATTAGAGAAGCTGGTTTAACTTTAAATTTACAAAAATGTAACTTTTTTCAAGAAGATCTAGAATCTTTAGGCTATGAAGTAAGCGAGAGGGGAATCCGGCCGGGAATAGCGAAAGTAGTAGCGGTTCAACAATTTTCTACCCCAAAGAATGTGCATGAGGTTAGGCAATTCATCGGGTTGGCTAGCTATTTTAGAAAATTCATTAAAGATTTTGCCACGATTGCTAAGCCCCTAACAGATTTAACAAAGAAAAATATCAATTGGAATTGGAGCACTAAACAAGAAGAGTCCTTTAAAACCTTAAAGGATACTCTAGCAAAACGACCTCTGCTAGGTATCTATGACCCTCAAAATGAAACTTTTGTGCATACAGATGCTAGCAAGCATGGTCTTGCTGGCATACTCCTACAAAAACAAAAAGTGTCAGGTGACGTTAAACCTATAGCATATTTTAGCAGAAAGACGAGTGTAGACGAACAAAACTATCATGCGTACGAATTAGAAACTTTGGCTGTTATAGCAACATTACAGCGGTTTCGTGTTTATCTTGTGGGTGTCAAGTTCATTCTTATAACCGACTGTAGTGCCTTAAGAGCAACGTTTACGAAAAGAGACCTTATACCTAGGATCGCGCGATGGTGGATAGCACTACAAGAATTTCATTTTGATATACAATATAAGCCAGGGCACACGATGTCGCACGTAGACGCCTTAAGCAGGAAACCCCATGAACCCTATGAATCGAATTTTGCCGAAAATATTTTCCCTTCAGTCTTAAATATCAGTAAAGAGGATTGGTTATTGAGTCTTCAACAAAATGACACTGAAATTCAGCGTATCAGAAATGTTCTAGACGATAAAGATTCTAACGAAATTAGGAAAAATTATACCGTTAAAAACAATAAACTATTTCGCAAAGTAGGCAATGAACTTAAATGGGTTGTACCAAAATGTGCACGATTTCAACTTTGCAAATTAAATCATGATGACATTGGTCATTTCAGTGTTCAAAAAACATTAGACAAAATTAGCAAAGACTTTTGGTTTCCAAAAATGAGAAAATTTATTAAAAAGTATGTTAGCTCTTGCATTGAATGCGCTTTTAGTAAAGAACCTACTGGGCCCAAAGAAGGGCTATTACATCCAATACATAAAGTTGATAGGCCCTTTCATACAGTTCATATTGATCACTTGGGTCCTTTTGTTAAAAGTTCATACGGAAACTCATATTTGTTAGTTATAGTAGATGGATTCTCAAAATTTTGCTTATTAAAACCTTTGAGAAATTTAAAATGTAAACCTACAATCCGTGCTTTAGATGACGTATTTTCTATTTTTGGCTACCCTAATAGGATTATATCTGATCAAGGATCTACATTTACATGTAATGAATTCAAACATTTCTGCAATGATTCTAAAATACATCATGTTCTAAATGCTGTCGCGTCTCCTCGAGCCAATGGGCAAGTGGAGAGGTACAATAGAACCGTGTTAAATGCTCTGACTGCATATACTGTTAAGTTAGGCGAAAAATATTGGGATAAATGTTTAGGTAAATTACAATTTGGATTAAACAATACGCTTAACAAAGGTATAGGAAAAACTCCCTCAGTAGCTTTATTTGGAATAGAATCTGTTAGCAAGGGTGATAATATTTTTGGTGACATTCTTAATGAAACAAGACAATTGGGATCAGTAGAACATTTAAGAGAGCAAATAAGCGAACATATAAATAAAGATCAGAATATTCAAAAGAAACGCTATGACAAAAATAAAATTAAAGCTAGGACATATAGAGTTGGAGATTTAGTTAAAATATTAAAACCAATACCTAACAATGACGGGAAAAGCAAAAAACTATTACCAAAATTTACAGGCCCTTTCAAAATTACGAAAGTTCTTAATAATGACAGGTATGAAGTGTCGAGTATTCCTGGATCTAAACTAACACGAAATAAATATTGCAATGTGTGGGCAGCAGACCGTATTAAACCGTGGATTACCATCAGTAGTAATTGCGATAGTAGTAGTAATGATTCCCAGGAAGAATAACTATAAATTTCTTTGGTTGGATCGGATATAGCATACACAGCTTTGTAGTAGTATTTATTAATTAAGTTATATATATATTAAGTGTTCTCATGTTGAAGTATTATGATATATTTTACTCATATGGTTAGAAATATCATGACCTATCGTTGACAGATCCGATGGTCTATTAGATTTGTAAGGCCTATCGTTGATAGATCCGATGGCCTAGGATTTAAGTGAGACCTATCGTTGATAGATCCGATGGTCTAGTAAAGTATTGTGAGGCCTATCGTTGATAGATCCGATGGCCTAGGATTTAAGTAAGACCTATCGTTGATAGATCCGATGGTCTAGTAAAATATTGTGAGGCCTATCGTTGATAGATCCGATGGCCTAGGATTTAAGTAAGACCTATCGTTGATAGATCCGATGGTCTAGTAAAATATTGTGAGGCCTATCGTTGATAGATCCGATGGCCTAGGATTTAAGTTAGACCTATCGTTGATAGATCCGATGGTCTAGTAAAGTATTGTAAGGCCTATCGTTGATAGATCCGATGGTCAATTAAGTCTTGCAAAGTCTATCGTTGATAGATCCGATGACTTGGCAAAACTATAATATATTGTACATTAAGATTTAAGATAGCTTTATTTCTACATACTTGTGCTTTTGAAATTGTTTTTATTTTTATTTTTTATTTATTATTTTTCTTTACATAGACTTATGTAAGTTTGAGGACAAACTTAGGGTCAGGAAAGGCCGAATGTTAGATATCTTTAATTTAGTGTAACTGTCAAATGATACTTTTCTTTTTGTTTTGTAATGTCTGTGGGGGACGTTTAAAAATCTGTAGTTCCGGTACATTTACACAATTTATAACTCAAAATATATTAACTCAGAATAGAATACATATACTTAGGTACACATATTTAAATTGGCTGCTAATTATTATTCTTTTATTTTAGTTTCTTAGACATGTAACCACCGGAACACGTGATAAACGTTACCAACTTGACTCAACCGACTAAAAACACGTAGTGGTACCATATTGTCTGTACAACCCTATAAATAGAACGGTAATAAGGTAGACGGGGCTTTTTGTGTTTCTGATTTTGAAGTGAACAGTTGTACCTTTGCTGTGTGTTAGTGATTAAAATAAAGTAGTGTCATACAAAGTTACGAGTGTCTCAGTTATTTCGACGCTAAAAAAACCTAGTCCCTTACAAACATGAAATCTTTTTAAGATAATAAAAAACAAATCCTCTTTGGACAACGTCTGCACCCGGGCGGAGCTGGGCGGGACCACTAGTTTAATATAAAGCAATGCAATAGAAAGCCGATATAAATTCACAAACGATGCACCCTTGGTAAAGCCGCAGCGGTGCACCCTTTCTACTCGTAATAACAAATTACCCGACCCCCGTCCATTCCAGCCGGGCAAGGCATCGATATTTGCATTTCGTCCGACGGCGACCATCTTTATATCCTTCAGGTAATAACCTCTTTGACTGACACTCCTCACAGCCCTAGCCATACACCTCTTACAGAGGATAATCGTCTCTATTCTCACAAATACAAGGGTTGTGATGAGCGCATTAGAAGAGTTGTCGGTGACACAAGGGATGGAGATAAAAGTAAACGGATTATAGCTGGAGTATCGCTCAGTTGATCTGTTCGCTAGGTTTATATCCACCGGATTGCTTCTAGTCTGTCTACTCTGCACTGAAGTAACGAATAGCACAGTTTAATATTTGCTGACGAGACAGCGAAGAAGATTTATAAGTCTCTGAACTATTTACGTTAGGGAAGATGCAGAGTTAATTTATTTAAATTTCATATGTCAACCTCTCAACTTTTCTAACATACTATACAATTGTTGATTATTTTGTGGGAGCCATAGCACCAACCAAATAAATAAAAATCTATTTATCACGCCTATCTATAAATAGGCGTAGTGATGATAATGCACTATTTAATCAAAGTAAATATTAGAATTAAGTAAATCTAGCAAATGGATATAAAAGGTTTACTTCAAAATATTAGATAGAAGAGAAAGAATAGAGATAGAAAAACAAAGAAAATATATCTTTATCCTAAGCATAACAAGAATTTATGTTTTTAAAATACAAGACACGTGTGAAATTGCACTTGAATCTACAAATACTCCTAACTAACAACATTTCTACATTCCAATCGCGCGTGGACCGGTGGCTAGTGTAGAACGCAAGCGATTTATACAGCTCAGCCAAATGGATGCGGTCGGGTGTGAGATGGGAGACCGCTAGTGGCAAAAAAAAATCATGCGCGTTTCCGTGCTTCGGAGCGCACGAGGCTGTCGATCCGGTTGTTGTCGATAGATAACAGTCGTTAAACCTTGTCGGAGGCGGTATTTATTTATTTATTTATTTATAAAACCATTCTCGCAGTGCTTACAGCATAGCCAAGGCGCACTACGAGCCATACATAATAATGTAATAATGAAATGAAATGAAATGAAATGAAAAACGTTTATTGATGACTGTTTACAAAAAATTTTGGTGTTTGCATCTAACAATAGTATTTAAACAGTCTACCTTATTCAGGCATCCAATAATCACTAAATTAACCTACAGTTATTTATTTACTAAATTAATTACAATTATAACTTAATTTAAATTTTAAATTTCAAGTTTATTTTAAAGTTTTAAGAATCCGTTAAATAAATTTTAACGGATCTTCGGCTTTAATGCCTACCCACCGCTGGGTCAATGAGAGAAAAAAAGCCGGAGGAAAAAAAACTCTCAGGCATTGTTACATTTATATTTTATCGCGAAAAAGCTTCCCAAACCTTTGTACTTTTATTCAATAGATGGTTTCAAAAGGTTTTGTCATCAAAGTACTCATTAATACTATAATAAACTTTAACAAACAATATCTATTTAGCTATACACATATCAATTTAAATTCGCGAGAAGGTATATATGCAGGTTTTTAAGAATCCTGATATGTTCATATTGAATATATATATACAGTATATACATACAGTATATATACAATATATATACAGTATGAAAACATCCGACAGCAGGTTGGCCACTAACTCGCATCTCCACCAACTCGCATTAGAATAGCATGGTGGAGTAAGCTCCAGGCCTCCTCAAATAATGGGGAGAGACCCGTGCCCAGCAGTGGGATGCAAAAAGGGTTGCAACCTACGTTCCAAAAGTGACGAAGATACTCTAAATTCGATCATTGTTTCTAGCATCGTTATTTATTCAAATCGTCGTTTATTCAAATGACCAAAAAATAGAAACAAAGCTATAAAGACGGCAAACCGCTGACCCGCAGTCTGTTTACGAGAATGTTGTAAAAAGAATCCGTTTACTGCAGGGACAGTGGGCGGATTGGAGACCTGCGCTTTTACTGCCGCTCACAAGACGCAACGCTGTTGTGATCCGATTGAAAATAAATGATGGCTCAAGTGCCCCGAGAATTTTGCATAATTTTTTTTATAAATAAGACTGTCTAAGAGAAAAAAATTGTGTATCAGACGTTTTAAAAGGTAACTATATTTCCGCACAGTGTGTACATGTATATGTATGTGTGGAAGGGAGCTAATAAAATGAGACCTACGTTGCTGCTAGTGCCGTCCCCAAAATCACTGTTAGTTTCGCTTGAAAATGATACATGCGATTATTGTATAAATAAGATATAAGACATTTCAAGTAACACACTAAATATTGGATGTTGTAAAAGGAAATGCTTTTGCGCAAGATTGGACCCAACCTGTGGGGATCAGATTGAAATGATGGTTTGAGAGCCCTGAGATTGTCGCGTAAAAAATTGTTTTATTAGCGGTTTGCTAATAAACTTTGCTTTTTGTAAAGTTAAAAGTGTGGTCCACTTGAATTTTTTTGATGAGTGTTTTGCTTTGCAATGAATTTTGCTTTTATATTGTTAAAAACTTCATTTAATTTTTCTTTTTTTTATAACATCGTTACTATTCAAACGACCAGCAAATGGAAATGAATGCGATGCAGACAGCTATGTTAACCAAACCGCTGACCCGCAGTCTGTTTACAAGAACGTTGTTAAAAGAAACCGTTTACTGCAGGGACGGTGGGCGGAGTGAAGCTCGCAATGAAACCTGCGCTTTTACTGCCGCCCACAAGACCCTACGCTGTTGTGGTCGGATTGAAAATGATGTCTTGGGTACCCGAGAATTTTGCATACGAATGTTTTATAAATTAAAAATTTCAAGAAACAATCTGAATATTTTATGTAATAAAAGGAAACTGCTTTGCCACAAGGTTCGGTGGCGGATCGGACCGAAACGAAAGGTCCGATTGAAAATGATGGCTCAAGTGCTCCGAGAATTTTGCTTACTATTGTTTTATAACCTATATAATCTGAGAGATATTTATAACCTATACATTTGCAGGAACAAACTGAATATTGGATGTTATAAAAGAAACTGCTTTGGCGCAACGTTCGTAGGCGGATTGGTTCGGTCCAATAAATATTTGGTTTTTTTAATCCTTTTATCTTCCACTGCTGGACACTGCCAGAAGTCAAAGCGATTTAGTGAGTCACGCTGGTCAAGTGCGGATTGGTAGACATCAGATGCCTTTCAGAAACTATGAGTAACTCTCAGGTATGCACAGTGATAGTGTTGATAGGGTGATGGTGATAGAAACTATCATATTATAATTCAATATAACAATGCTTTCCCTCACCGTGGAGCAGCGATAAAATGGGCACATTGTATAGGATTTTTTTTGTCTAGAGGTGCGCACCAGGGTTTGAACAGTATCTCCGTGTGAAGACTGCGGTCTCAACCGCTCACTCATCAGATGTTTTCTTTTTCTTAATTTATTTGCATAAGATTTGGATAGGTAAACTCATTTTTTGTAAAACCTACATCATATTGGGTAAAACTGGCCATATTTTTTACAAAATATTCAACACGAATTTCGTGCAAAATATTTTCCTTTCGATAAATATTAGATAGTACAAGATAAGAAAGTTGAACAAAATGTATCATGCAAACACTAACAATACATCATCACGAACTATTAACCGGAAGCCCTAGCGAGCGAACATCTTATAAGAGTCGAGAACTAGTGGCCAGTGGACAACGGCAAACACGACCGACTGCCAACTGCATTGAAGTCCGCGGCTTCTAAGCAAACTTTCAACAAACTTGCTTGTTATTCACGCCTCTATTGTACTGCTCCGAGTACAAGAGTTCTGTGAACATCGGAATGAATCCGGTAACGAGTGAACAGTCTGGGGTCTAAGCGAGGAGACTTTATAACGTTCGTTAAAAATGTTTAGTCGTCTGCAATGTTAAAGCAAATAAATGAATTTGAATTTTATAATTCGATTGCAAGCTACTATATAATTATGACATTTTCTTCTCGTGACTGGTAGAGAATTACTCTTAAAACTATTTTGTAGTCGGTGCCCATTCGCAACATCAGATAGCTGCAACCCTTTTTGCGTCCCAATGCTGGGCACGGGTTTCTTCCCATTATTGGGGAGGCCTGGAGCTTACTCCACCACGCTGATCCAATGCGGGTTGGTGAAGATGCGGTTTAGTGGCCAACCCGCTGTTGGATGTTTACGAACCGCCCAAAAGGCCTCCGATAAGGTTTAACAACTGTTATCTATCGACAACAACCGGGACCGACGGCTTAACGTGCCCTCCGAAGCACGGAAACGCGAAATTTTTTGCCTCTAGCGGTCACCCATCTCACACCCGACCTCGCCCGTTTGGCTTACTTGCATAGATCGTTTGCGTTCTACGCTAACCGCCGGGCCATGCGCGCTTCAAAACATGGAACATCAGATAGGTAAGCTTTTTTATTAAAGGGTACAACATCAAAGTAGTTTTGCATGAAAAGCGACTTAACATTTTTTTTTAAAGTCTGTTTTAATTTCATGTGAAAAATTATTTTTTAAAACAATGATAATAATATCTACAAATAATTTATTATTGGAGTTTTGGCGGGAAGTCGAAGAAGACATATTGTGCTCTTGTTTTATTTTCATTTCCTTGGTGTATTTTTGAGTTATATCGGATAAAGTTGACGGCATTTTGTTTGATATAGGTTAATTACAGTGCACGAGTGTTTGTGAAATAGAATAACAGTGCTTAAATATGTTTTTTCTGCTTGCCTCCAAAATTCCATCGGACACGTTCTAGTAAAGTAGCCATCGCTTTACTTGAATGTTGGACTGACTAGACTGACTGATTACTGACGACTTACTTACTGACTCTGTTATTACTTCGTCCAATTTCATTAAAACTGGCAAAAAATTGATGCAAAAATTATACTTGACGCTGGCAGTATGCCATAATTGAATTTTTTTTATTGACTATCTGTCTTTCTATTTTAATTCTTTAATAACAATAAACCGCACCTAAATAGCTTCGTCTTCTATACCAGTCACAGGGCAACACGTCTTTTCTATTTTATTCGGTTCTTTTATTCCTAGGTTATAAGTCTCCTACATGCGGTTGAACCAATGTTATTCTATTACCCAAGTGACACTAAGCCCCGAATTCAGTAAAATACTACTCTTATACGTAAACAGATTTCCTAAGCGCTGTTTTAAAGCAACGTCGCAATTTCCTAGTTTTCGGAAAGACCGCCCGTTTCGAAAACCGCACCGCAATGTACGGAACCCGAGTCCGACGTTTATTGTTAAATGGATAGGTCCCGATTTCATGAGTGTTTTCCTATTACAATGTGTTGATACAAAATTCATGATCGTTTAATTTAATACATTTTGTTTCTGTAAACCATCTAGATAAAAATCAAGCATATATAAATAATGCAAAGCATGCATGTAAAGTTTCAATAAAAATCACCTCGCAGTTGTAACTTTAAATACTTACTAAGGGCCGATTTTCCAATCACCGACATGGTGAACTATGACCTAATCCTACTTAATATTGAATTACTGATTTACTCATTAAAAAAAACAGAAAAACCGGCCAAGTGCGAGTCGGACTCACGCACGAAGGGTTCCGTACCATTATCTATAAAAAATCAAGTTTATTGTATGGGAGCCCCCTTAAATATTTATTTTATTCTATTTTTAGTATTTTTTGCTACCCATATTTGTGCAAATAAAATATTTTCATTTTCATTTTCATTTTCAAAAAAAAAACTACTTACTAGATCTCGTTCAAACCAATTTTCGGTGGAAGTTTGCATCGTAATGTACATCATATAATATATTTTTTTGGTTCGGTATTATTTCTTCTTATTCATTCGTTTTTGTAAATTTTACTTGATAATGTGTACAATATTACAAATTAACAATCCATTTCTGTTGACAAACTTGTCCCTTCAGCACTTTTCACCGAGTCTTAATAAATATTTTTTCGCATAAATAGTAGTAAGTACTACATATAAATATTTCAATTCCAGTAGAATTTATTATTATAATAAATAAATCATCGAAACTTGATGATACTATCCTTTAAATATTAATATTTTATTAATAATATTCTCAGTTCTAGAAAAATATGTCAGTCTGTCAGTCATTTTTTTAGTTTTATCATTCTCTTATTTTAGAAGTTACAGGGGGAGGGACACACATTTTACCACTTTGGAAGTGTCTCTCGCGCAAACTATTCAGTTTAGAAAATATATATATAAGAAACCTCATTATCATTTTTGAATACCTATCCATAGATTTTCCTCAAGTATGGGTTTGATGAAAAAAAAATTTTTGAGTTTCAGTTCTAAGTATGGGGACCCCTCAAAATTTATTGCTTTTTTCTATTTTTGTGAAAATCTTAATGCGGTTCACAGAATACATCTACGTACCGAGTTTCAACAGTATAGTTCTTATAGTTTCGGAAAAAAGTGGCTGTGACATACGGACGGACAGACAGACAAAAATCACGAATCCATAAGGGTTCCGTTTTGTGCCATTTGGCTACGGAACCCCAAAAACTATTGGCAATAGTCACAAAACTTCACACTAATAACGTCTATATACTACGTGAATCTTAACTACTATACGAATAAAAAATAAGTAATGTAGGTTAAGCGAACTGTTTCTAACAGCGTATCATGTTATTCTCAAGAATATTACTTTCTTCGTTACTTTCTTCACCCTTCATTTAAATAGAGATGCCACATCCAAGCCATTCCTCAATCCGACGGCTAAAGAAGGCACAAACAGTATCTGCGTGTCTGTCTTAGCCATATCGCGAACATATCCGATACAGCCTCAATTACCTCCAATATGTTGGGGTTATAGGGTTATAGACAGCGCCTTATTTTTGCACGAGTCTCTCCCCAATATTGGGAAGCCCGAAGCTTACTCCATCACGCTGCTCCAATGCTTTCAACGTTTCACACTCATAGCCCCACAGTAGGGGAGTTATACCCTGTGTCATGGGTGCCATGGACACAAAGACAGAAAACACAAACACCTAGACCGAGAACAGAAATTTAAACTCATCATTCAAATTTCTGATTCGCCGAGAATCGAACCCGGGACCCTCCGATCGGCGGTCCGGTATGGTAGCCATTACGCCACGCAGGTCGCCACTTTATTTTTTATTAAAATATAAAAAAATGCAGACTATCGTTACAGACTAAAATCAATATCAGGCGTGTTCTTAGGAGAGCCTATGCATAGGTCCCCGTTATTAGCGACAGATAATGGTAATTTAAAAAAAATGGAGGGTATGACGGTTTAATAACTTCCGACAGATTGTTAAAGAAATGATGCAATGATATAAGTAAGAAGAATTTAGAGTCTATTACATCCGCATAAGTGTGAATTTCAACTTGCCTTTGAAAACATTTGGTTACCCGGACATTGTAATAAGTATATTATTTGAGACATGATGTTACTTTATATATTCCAGCAGTAGCATTCTATTTTTCACCCACACAAGGCAATTTCGAAAACTATTTTTGTTCACAATCTGTTCCGCTCTATACTTCTCAAGTCTACAACGTTGTCACATACGGCGTATGTGTTGTTTATTACAATAAATCAGTTGTGGCGACATCGGATACTCGGATAGCATCCCAGAGCGTCCTTAGTTTCTTAATTTATGTACTGTCACTTGATTATAACTTATAGCAGCAAGTTTTTCTATTACAGCCGCTCGCAATAAAACTAATCGCGCAAATAGATATGTACACGATAAATCCGGTTTATCTTAAAACTAATGGATGACCGAATATTCTTGCCGCAGAATTATGCTGTGCTATTATTCCCGGGAGTGGGTCACGAGGAAAGAAATGAATAATTGGAAAGTTAGGAACTCGTTGTAGCTATTCAAATATGAGTTTATCCTAGGATATAAATTGTATAATCCCTGTAGCTTCAGGATTAAGAATACAGCTTTGGTAGCCCCTGCTTGACCGTAAGAGGCGACTAAACGGGGGCTTCCGGTGTTGCGGGCGGTGAGAGTGGGAGCTCGATCCGTCCAGCCAGCGGACTCGGGAAGGACGGCGATATGTGCGTGGCCGCATGCCACCGTGAACACCTGAAGGTATAGGAGAGCAAAATTTCTGTCCCGAAGATGGGCCCGTACTGGACGCCGCGTGTGGAGGTCACCAGTGCGTTCCACTGAGTCTGAGCGGAGTCCTCCCCAAGCGCAGAGGCAGGCCACCGAGGGGTTTTAGTGCGGTACAAATCTCACATAACCCGGTATCCTCTCCCAAGGTACCGGATACCTTTTGAAGCACAGAACATATTAAAAGAGTAGAATGGAAATGTGGGCGGGCCAGACGCGCCAAGGAATTTTGAGCAAACGCTCAAAACTCCTAAATCTCTACAGAAACACGCGATCGTGCTACGATATGCGTGCTTGGGTGTGATTCGTTCATTTGAAATCGCGTGATTGTGCGGCGCTAAGATTGGCTAGATTTAAAATTGCAAATATGTGCGTAAGCTTCGTATTTATTTAAGTACAGATGTAATGGAGGTGATAGGCGGGGCTTGATCGGTGACACCAGTCTTCATACAAACGCCGCATTATTGCCGTTCTACCTCTCTTAATAATGTTCTGTGTTTTGAAGGTGTCCCCCAGATACCAGAAAAAAGATTATAAATTGTATAAATTGGGCGGTCCCGACACGGTGATAGCGTTAAAACCTCTAGCGCGCGCTTCTGGGTAGGTAATTTGTTAAGTGCGTATAGATCGCTGCTCCTCAATGGATGAATATCTAATATAATAGTATTGATACATGTAATGATCGTTTTAATCGTCTAGTAAGCGCCATAAATTCTTAAAGCGGTTGGCTGCAACCCTTTTCGCATCCCACTGCTGGGCTCGGATCTCTCCCCATTATTGGAAAGGCCCGGAGCTTACTCCAGCACGCTGCTCTAGAGCGGTTGCAACTAGCATATTTTACGTAAAAGTGAGGCGTGACAGATGTCGTCCATACTTCAATGCAAGTATTGTATGGGTGACATCTATCGCGGTTGGCATATACGCGCGTAAAATGCGCTGGTGTGAAACCGCACAGCGTTCAAAATCAACAAAATGGTAACGATAAGAAACTTAGGAGTATAGTTTCAGTAAGCTTGTTTTAGTTTAATTAGGCATAATTATTATAGCTTAATGTCAGTCTAAGGGTACGACCGATTATACCGCATATTTCATACATTTAAATATGTGAAGTTTGAACGATAAGATGCTTGAGATTGACCTCGAGTAGTGAAACTTGACAAAAAGACAAATTACATTTTCCCATCGAAATTTAAAATAGTCCATGACATAAATAGGGTTAATTTAAAAGTACCACGTCCAGCATTCGTAGCTTGCGGCCGCTATCGGCAACTCTGCACATAAATAACGCATGGGTGAGCCGATACCAGTGATTTGTTTCTCTTGCGCACTCCTCTCACGTCTGCCCGGATTGATGCTCGCTACTCCAAGTGTCCAACTTTGACCAGCATCGGCCTTCAGAATACACTAATATTCAATACGAGGATACCTATTAAAATACTATCTATTATGGAATTTTTTTGGAATTATATCGCTGGGATATAATAAACAAAGTAGAGCAGACATTTCTTTCTGCCAGTTTTTTTCCTTTCAGTGTATAAAAAACTCATTAAGGTGGGTACGTACCGCACCAATAAAACAAGTTTTCGTGTCTAAAATTAGAATGGAATTTATAAATATTAATTAATGTGTTAAATGTATTAATTTATTTAAAATTTGGCGATCAATATATTTATTTGTAAAAACTATTTTAATATTTTTCAACTTTTTAATATTTTTTTATAAATATGTATTTTTATTTCATATCAACAACCTACTATGATTACAAAATATTCATTGATTCTTAGTACGTTATTTTAATGAAAACCGAAGTTTTTAACTGCAAACAAATATTATGAAGGAACAATTTTCATCTTTTTGATGTTGCGAGGTTAATTTATCTGAAAATCCTTAAGGTTGTGAATTGATCAGAATAAACTTGACAACAAATTTTTTTATTCAGTAAAATTAGTCTGAATTTTGTTCTTGCTCAGGTACAGCTGAAAGGTATACAAATGAACAGCTGCGTCCCTTACCTAACTTCTTAGGTGTTTGATTTACGAGAGCAAAACATTAAAAAAGTGATTTGTCTGCTTAAAGATTTCCTTCTTAAGCTTTTCAGCATAAACATAGTATCAGATTTATTTGACTGGAGGTTATTCACACAAATCAACGAGACATGACTAAAGAAAGACATAAGGAAACTTTCCTAAACAGAACGGCCGTATTCTCAACATCGCCTCGTTTGACGGCGATAAAACGGACTCATAAATACACTATTTATAATATAATAAAGTTTATAACCTCTATAATCCTCGCAAACCTAAGGCGATCTCTTATTAACAATTCCGCGGCAGGCACGTCCTAGAGTGATGTTTTTTTCGAATCGCAAGAGCCATTTGAAGCTCACGACAATACTGTCTGTAATGTAACGCAATAAGCTCTAAACTCGAGTGCTAGTGTGTGGAAATAAAAGTAAATAGTAATGCTCAATAACCATCGACATAAATAGTATTAACAACAATTGATTTACATACAAATTGCTTTAGACAATATTGCTGAAGGAATGGCGGGCGTGACGCTTGCTCGATGTGGGGCCAGGGAACCAGCGGGCGGGTGATTAATGGTTCTGTTGTCCTCAATCAGACGGACGACGTATCTTTCTTATCGGAGGACAATGATAATGTCTTAGCCTTAATTATTACTGACGTGTTTTATTTGGCACAGTATTAGATGGCCTTAATAAAATATTCGCAAGCCTCGTTTCCGTATTTTTCAAATGATAGAAAAACTTATGCGCTTATTGCTGAATCACAGTGAAGTTTATGAGAAATGTAATTTTATGAGTAAAATCAATTCTTTTTAATAGTTTCCAAAGCGGGAGTCCCGAGTTCAATCACCAACGGGTAACTCTGACTAAGAAAGTTATTACGTGTTTTTTTTTCGAAAAAAATGTATTTCATAAGAGAGATTCACCATATGACTAATGTTTTTTACCAAGTTTCTCGAAAGCATAATGACTTGCGGTGCGGCGCCGCACCGCGTCATGTGCTTTGGCTCTCACTTAAAATCAAACTGTTTTCCTGTAATCTCGATAGCCCACGTATAAAACGTGCAGCAACCCCGATATACCGACGCTCACATTCAAATTGCCACTCAGAAGCGAACTACTTTCATTGAACTAAACACACTTCATTACTGAACACAGTTTCCTCGCTGTTTCTATGGCCTACATATAAAACGCGCAGGAACCCCGACATACGGACGCTCGCATTCATACACGCACTCCGCGCATGCAGTCTCAGAGCACCTGATTGCGTCGCATTATTGAGCTCCACTGGGAAGTGAATTACCTTCATCGACTGCTCGTACGATCCAATGAGATGGGAATAATCCGCGTAAATGAGGACGCCTTTTAGGGTCTGAACTTTCTTCGATGCAAATCGTGACTGATTGCTCAAACTAGCAAGCTATATACATTTTAACGTTCCTAATAACCGTATTAAATATGGTAAGCTCTTGTTCATTATCCACGTAAATGAAGACTCTTATAGGATACTTGCTTCTATGCAAATCGTTGATTGATTGCTTCTATAAAGGTATACACTTTTACGATACTACATTTAATAGATCGCGGTCATATGAATAAAGTGTACCGGAGTCATTTGGAGGACAAAGCCAAATTGGCATCCAAAAAGCTAGGTGTCCTCAACAGGGTGAGGCAGTACTTCACTGCGGGGCAAATCCTGATGCAGTATAAGGCCCAGGTCAGACCCTACAGGGAGTACTGCTCCCATCTCTGGGCAGGAGCACCGAAATACCAGCTACACCCATTTGACTCCGTTGCAAAGCGCGCAGTCCGAATCGTCAACGACCCAAGATTGACTGACAGGCTAGAACCGCTTAGCTTGCGAAGAGACATAGGCTCGCTCTGCGTGTTCTACCGACTTAACTATGGTGAGTGCTCCGAGGAACTCTCTAAATTGATGCCTACCTCACCATTCCGTGATAATACCACCAGACGAAGGTTAAAGTTCCACCGGCACCATCTGGACTCCTGGTGGTCCTCCACAGTCCGCTTTGTACGCTCCTTTTTACCACGGACGTGTAGTCCACTGGGAATGCCTCAACCTTCCAGTTGACTCCACTTCCAGTTCCAGACTATAACATGTACATGTGTGGCTGTAAAAAAGCTCTCTTCCAAAGCCAGCAATGCTCGGGTGGCTCCCCTGGTTGCCTGTGTCCATAGGCGACAGTGATCGCTTAACACCAGCCCGTCTGCCTTTTTGTTCGGTTTAGGTATTTATATAAAAAATATGTTGATTCTTATCACCTCACCTAAATGTGGCGGGGCTACTTTCCCGGTTGATTCATGCTTATTCTAGCACCTATGAAATATGTAACATATTTTCTATTGTGTTCAAACACTTTTGGTATTAATAGGAAAGTAAATAATATTTATTTTAGGATTAAACTTAATACTTAAAAATAGGAGCACGCAGTTGGGGGTTATTAATATTGCAAAGGTAGGCCATTTCATTTTGGATTATTTGGTTATAAGACAAAGGTTTCAATTTTTGGGTTATGGATAAAAACACAGAGTTCCAAATAACCCGCACCCCCCAGGATAAAAAGGTAAAATAATACCATAATTACATAATTTCATAGAATATTTCTGTCTGACAACCTCATTATTCTATGAAATCCACCACAACCCACCTCAAATATTCTATGAAATTGACTGATGAGTCTGATGACTGAGAATGACAGTACCGTTGAAGACAATTACCTATATTTCATACATTTTACAGAGGAGTCCTAATATTATACATAGGGTACTTCTGGTTGTCCTAGAAACCCGATTGAGGAAATAGCAGTATCTCATAAGATGTAAATCCGAAAATATCATCCATTTTTAGTTAGTAGACGAAAAGTTTATTTTAAATTATTTAATGAACAACCACTTTACAAGTTTGAATGGAAGCCTTGGTGCACGAGTCAACTCTTACTAGCGTTTTTTCTGTACATGCAATCATGTTTAATAAAGCGTGGTATGTCCGAGGATATGGAGACACAACATGTTTTCGGATGACTTGTGTATAATAATGGCATCAACATATTTTGCTGCCGTGAAGTGGACCACGGGTCGCAGTCACGGAATAGTCGCAATAAATATAAGTCATATTTATTGCGACCATTCTGCGACTGTCGCGTCGACTGTTCTCTATGCAAATATTATAGGCTCTATCTGGCTACTCGGTTCAAATAGGTACGTCCACCGCACGCGACTTTTATTATGGTGTACAGATAGTAAAAACCTTTTACAAAAAAAAAACAATCAACCTTTTATCTATTAACTAGACAAAGATTGATTCTTACCCCTTTACTAATAAACGGCGTATAAGCTTGTAACAGTAATTCACTGTTTTGTCTTACCCTGATACACACAAAAAGACATAATGTCAAAACAAGACAAAGCACTTTATAAATACAACAAGTTTGTACTAAGTTTATTAGTAAGGGAGTAAGTATTTAACAAAGTTTTAAGATTACCATTAAAATATGTTAATTATTGATTCCTTCAATATAAGAAATTTATTTCCAGCGGCGAAAACGAAAAAGTATGTTTTTATTTATATTGTATATAATATACTAATTAAAATGTATATAATATAGTAATTAAACTGGTATTCATATTCATTATTTTATTTTTCAACTAACCAATCAGTGCTCTGAATTTGATTAACATCAATTGGAGATTCTTATTGACCTTAGATGTTTGTGTAATAAAAAAAAGCAGAGACTAAACACTATTTTCGTAGTTACTGCAAGTATGAAGAATATTATGGTGATAAATATTACCATTTTGAGACAAATTTAATAAACACTCCAAAGCAACTATGCTCTAGGTAATCATAAAATCCAAGAGGTATAATAAAAAGAAGAAAAATATTTTTACTCTGACCCTACCAATCTTATACAGCAAAATTCATTTTTTCTTAGTTATCGTGCGAGTCCTGGCTACGTATGTTAATAGGTAGAGACAATAAAAAGATACGATAAGACATTCATGTTTTTTATAAAGGCAATGGCTATAGGGTTACACTGGATTAACAAGACTCATTTTCATATGACATTAGGCCGATGACAAGCTTGTTAACATGCGGGCAATTCCGAGAAAATACTGTAATATGCCTTACTGTAGGCAATGATACAGAACTAATAATTCTTGCTTGTTTATTAGGAATTCTTTAGTGGAATACCAAATTAGTATGTTATCGTTAGAAATGTTTATGGGAGAATACTCTGTAAACAACGGATTTTGGTTAATTTAATATAAGTATATCTGGTAAATAGAAAAAATTGCTTTTATGTTTTGTGCTATTAGCATTTTGTGTCATTGAGTTTCCTTCATGGAACTTGATAGCCGTAAGCGTATTTAATAAAGAAAATAATGCATATTATTATTTAGTAATAGTATTCTTATTTAATAAGTAGCGCATATACATATTTTTATTTTGCGCAAAAAGGTGTCTTAATTAGTAATGACTGAAAGTAAATTATTTTATTTCATTTGAATCTTATTTTCTTAACACAAACTAAAAAATGACGACGACGACCCGTGTGGCGTAATGGTTACCATGCCGGACTGCCGATCGGGGGGTCCCGGGTTCGAATCCCGGAGAGGCAGAAATTTGAATGAAGAGTTTATATTTTTGTTCTCGGTCTCGGTGTTTGTGTTTCTGTCTTTGTATATTTCCATGGTACCCACGACACAGGGTATAATCTACCATAGGTACTGAGTGGCTGTGAGTGTGTAACGTCATCTTTATAATATGTCTATCCAGACAGCTTACTGTTCACTTTATTGTAATACTATCCTTCCGCCAGCGGATTCGCCCGCGTGGATTCGTTTTATATGTTCCCGTAGGATAAAAACTATCCTATGTCTTTTCCCAAGGTCCACTCTATCTGTGTTCCAAATTTTACTAAAATTGGTTCAGTAGTTTGAGTGGGAAAGCGTAGCAGACAGACAGACAGTACGAGTCACTTTCAAATTTATAACATTAGTAGGGATAATAGTTTTTTTTTTAATTTTATCCCAGACAAGGTTAAAGGCCACGTTTAATCTCCACCAACCCGCATTGAAGAAGTGTGGTGGAGTAATCTCCTCGTGCCCAGCAGTGGGACGCAAAAGAGGTCGTGGCCAAAAGCTAATGTAATAAATATGCGTATGTGGAAGTTGTGTAACAAAAACTATCTCTCAATTTCGCAATCAAAACACTGTAAACCAAAGTCCGCCGCTACAAATTCATCAAGTAAAAACAAAGCAAATGGGTAAACAATACAGTCGCACAGACAAGTTAAATTCCGTATAAGTGTGGACATTAACGCGAGGCTCCGACTATAAATCAGTGTGGGGCCATAAATCCAGCGACTGCTCCGCTGCCCGCGCCCGCCGCTGGTCGCGGTCACGACACCAACACGCAATAACACTTGCACCCGAATAGTACTTTCAATATGTAAATAGTAAAACTTGTAGTTACCGGTTACCTATTTATTTTATAAATTTTGTAGATTTTTTTGCAACTGTGATCAATAAAAAATAATATTATCTCTTGCTTTGGAGATAACAGACATCACCTTATCTTAGCTAAAGAGCTTATATGTATAATATCTATCTGTGCATATAACCTTCATTATTATTTTGACAGGTAGAGTAGTGGATATACAGTGTTTAAGATTAGGAGTGTCATAAGGTGTTGTAGGCCCAATTCCAGAAGTAGATTCTCAACAGCACATAATTTGATAGTTTGACAGAATCCGATTAGAAAACAGCCTTGAACAGTACATTAAGTATATTTCAAAGAGAGCTCATAGTTATAAGGTCTGCTAAAAAATGTTTTTTTTTTCAACCCTTTTTTTATGTCCTACTGCTGGGCACAGGTCTCACAAGTGAGAGGGAATTAGGCCATACTCCACCACGCTGGCCAAGTGCGGATTGGTGGACGTCATGCTTTCGAGAAATTATGAATTTCTCTCAGGCAAAAAAATTTAAAACATTTTTATTGAGCCATCTATAAAAGATTTTTACATGTTTTATACTATCTTGTGAATCTATACAAAGAAGGTTTTAATATTAATTACTTCCAGGCTAGGCTCCAACGAACCACGCCCAGTGCCAGTCAGCTCCGACTTCCTCCAACTTAAATCAAACGATTTTAATGGATTACTCCATTCCATTCACTTCTGATTCGTAGTATAGAACCTATACAGAACCTTACACTTGGAAAAAGAAACACCATCCTAATACACTTAGGATTTAAGTCTGATGAGTTTCGTGTACCTTTTATTTTATTGGAATCTTTGCTGAATTATTCTGGTTGAAAAATTACACGAACAAACTCGTAGATTATTGAAACTGTCCTCATAACAAACTAAAAAAGAAAGTATTTTACTTCAGAAAGACACAAGAACAGACACAGACAGCAAAGTAGAGTCAACTTTTAAAAAACGGTAATCTTTTTTATATATATATTTTTTATTTATTTATTTATTTATGAAAAAAAGATGTAGAAGAGGCAGGTGTACAATTTGGGCTAGAAAAAGTAATAATTTGAATTCGGGTAAGAACAATGATAGTTAATGAACAAATTAAAAAGTAAAGGCGAGAAAAAAATAGATGTAAAGGAGATACCAAGTCAGTTTACTTTCACAAAACATAAAAATTGCAGTCAATTAAAACAAGTTGTAACTAACACGGAGCTGAGGCAGTGGACTGGCCTACACTGGAGCTGCAGGTGGGCTGGTTTTCTGTATTAAACTGTAAGCACTTTATAGTTTTTAATTCTCTGAAAATGCCAATCTTCCTTGTAAGTTTATTGTACCTAAATGCCTACTTGTAAGTAATTTATGTAGGTACTTGGCTAAAATTAATCTAAAAACTGTAACTTTAGTCTGTTCATAAATTGTAAGTAAACTTGTTTGAACTTTTTTATTTGCATGCATAACTCATACACACGCTACACACAATTTAAACAAAGCCTAAGCTTTATTTGAACACAGTTGCACTGCTACTGCGCAGTCATTTCATCACATCATTCCACCAAAACAAAATAGAATTGCTTCACAACAGAAATAGGTGCAACGGTGGTAGGTACTTCCCATAATCGAAACATGCAAGTTTTACCAACTACAAAAAATTTTTTAGAAGTTTACAGCCCCACAGTAGGATAGATATACCCTTTGTTGTCGGTACCATAGACACACCAGAAACACGAACACCCAGACCGAGAACAGAAATGTTAAACTCATCATTCAAATTTCTGTTTCGCCGGGAATCGAACCTGGGACCCTTCGATCGGCTTTTCGGCATAGTAACCATTAGGCCACGCGGGCCGTCATTGGAGCTCGCCTTATATTAATTTGGCGTTTCGATTCCTCAGTCGTTGTAGTAGTATACTGGTTTTAGCAGATTAAAGTAATTTGTAAAAAAATAACAATATTAGTGTTACATGATTGTTAATAGCTCAAAATTATCAAACTCTAATTAGATCGAAAAGAGTTATAATTCTTTCATAGTTCAATAGATTTTAATCAACCGTAAAAGGTTCAAAAAACTACACTAAGCATTGTTTTGGCAAAAATCCAGTCAACAATGACCGACGGTTTTTTTAATTGATAAAGTGATTTGACCTGCCAATTGGAGTTCAGCTTAATCGAATCTTAGTGTGATTTAAATGTTTTTGTGTTTGAAACAAATATCTCGATCAGGACCATTATTTAAGAATCTAAAAGACGAATACTTTAACAGAGATGATAAAACCAAGAGAAACCATAGCAAATGAGTAATTAACCTTAAATATAGTACCGAACAGATTTAATGGAAGTAGGAAGAGAATGAAGCAAGAGCTTTGCTCATAACTTTGGAAGACTAGGAAGATTATGTCAGTTATATTAGTTGTATTTCAATATTTATATCTCTTCATATTTATCGCATATACGTTTTTTTAAAATAACATTTTACTTCTCTTATATTCTGATCCTTCTCTCATGTAGATCTTTTTGATTATTGTTATTGTCTTTATATTTTCTGCACTGCTTGAAGGCTAGCTGGTTGAAAACGCCAATAGGCATTAAGCTCGCCTTTTGTTCAAATTGTAATATTTGATCAATAAAGAATTAATAAATAAAATAAATAAAAATAAATTTACCTCGATGAATTTAATTATTTAATTTAAAGTAAAAAGAATACTGTAATTTTATCAACTTGCTACGTTAGCCGAACTTTATAGTAGTAAGTTGTCAAGAGGTTTTCTAATTAGTCGAATTGATTACACACTCTGATTTTAATCCAGAAGCTTTCCACCTGTTAATCTTTCATTCTTATGAGAGAAGTACCGAAAGATAAACAAAACGTTTTGAATCAGCTTTCTAAATACGCTAGAAAATAACTGAAACGCATCGGAGTCAGAGTAAAGCGTGGAGTTAGACTGTGGTTTCGAATAGTTTAGTGTCTCACACGATCAGCTGTCACGTGGGCCCATTATCGACCCATAGCCATTCTGTTTTCTCAAATATGTAAAATGTACTTTTTGTAAATGAGTGCTGCTGGGGGGTTTTCTGTGACTTTTTTCACTCAGCTCAATATCTTGCAAAAACTGGCAACTAAAGGCGATGACCACCTAAAGCAAATATTTTGTTTTCATAATATATAATAAATATTTTTCTTTCTTTCTTTAAGTAGAAACTACTATTTACAAAATAATGTAGTTTAAAAAACTAAAAAACACGCTTTTGTGAAAATACGAACTAAAAAGTAAAAAAATAAGAAGAAAACGTATTTTACTGTAAAAAAAACGTGGGGTGCATGGTGTCAATAGTACTTATCTTAAAAACCACCCCACGCTTTTTTTTACAGTAAAATACATTTTCTTCAAGCTTATTTTTTTACTTTTTAGTTCGTATTTCAACAAAAGCGTGTTTTTTAGTTTTTTAAACTACATTATTTATTTTTAATTTTTTAGTTGGATTTTTATTCTCATATTATTGAATTGTCATTGGCCCTTGACCCCTATGCAAATTTTTAAGTTAATCAGACGCTTAGACGTGATAAAATATAAAACTTTATATAGGCCACGAACTTATCAGCCGCTCCTCGTATATTTTTTTTAGTCTGATGATCCTAGTTAGGACTTTGATATAAAGTTATGAGATTATTGTATTGTCATCGGCCCTTGACCCCTGTGCAAATTTTCAAGTTAATCAGACTCCTAGAAGTAAGTGAAAATGAAGTTAAAAGATTCATACATACAGGTCAAGTTAATAAAAGCGTGTTAAAAAATACTGCACGCATCGGCAATAATTATAACTTAATAGACTGTCATTGTAACCTTAAAGGTAATTAAAGTTCAAAGATAACAATTGCCGTTTCATTAACTAACTAAATAAAACTAAGTTGAAAGTTGCAAGTTGTCAAGAAGCTCCAATTAGTCAAATTGGCTGCGGCTTCTGATTTGAGTCCGACTTCAATGGTTGATGAGACGACATTTGAATTCACTAAGCTTTTCCACCTGATAATCTTGCGTTGACATTAGGGATTAGTTTGGAGTAGAGGTTTGTATTCAAGTTATTTTGGGAGAGTTTGTAATATACTGACTTAACTTATACAAATCAAACCTTGGTGCACCCCTAACAAAGAAATTGGTTATGACGACCTATGTGGCGTACTGGTCACCATGCATTACTACCGACCGGAGGGTCCCGTGTTCGATTCCGGTGACGCTGTGACGAAATTTCAATGCCATATATGAGATATAGGTTACTAGTGGATCCCGCAGACGTTGTCCTGCCTTAAAAGTTTTGTAAGAGGATTAGTTTCTTTATCATCTCAAAGGGTTTTTATGTTACTCTCAAATAAAAAATAAAAACGAATATGAACAGATGAACTATGTCAAACTTTTGGACGATGGCGCGAAGAACCAATGTTTGACAATTACTGTTACTAACTGTATAAATAGGAAAATAAAATAAGTTATTTTACTATTAATTTCGCAATGCTCCCAAATTTTCTCACCGTTTAAACCTTCCTGGACTTCTACTAATATTTTAAGACCAAAATTAGCCACATCGGTTCAGACGTTCTTGAGTTTTAGCGAGACTAACGAACAGCGATTCATTTATATATATATATATATATAAGGATTCGAAGAACATTATATTCATTCATTATTTAAAAATAACAATTTATAATAATTATAATATAAAAAACATGAATAAGCCAACGACAATACTATACTTTATTAATCTATGAAATGAAATAAGAAACATAAAATTTTTCTTTTCATTAAATATTGAATGGCTAAAAGGATTTTTATACAATGCCGTAAAATGAATTAAAAAAATAAGAAACATAAAAGACAGACATGACAATTTTGATAGCTGCGTCAAAATATAAATAAAAAAACACAGAAATTAAATAATTTTGTAAAGAAATAATAAAGGAAAAGTAAAGTATAAGAATAAAACAAAAGAATATAAGTTATAAAATATGATAATCGACGTGAATGAAGTAAGTAATAACATGTAGTGTATTTATAACAGTACACGGCGCATTTCATTCATTCCATTTGCTTCCCGTGGGAATGAGATATTTTCCCGCGGCAAAAAGTAGCCTATGTTCTTTCTCAACGTCCTTTCTATGTTTATGCCAAATTTCATCAAAATCGGTTTAGTGGTTTAAGCGTGAAAGAGTAGCAGACAGACAGACAGAGTTACTTTCGAATTTATAATATTAGTATGGATAGTCCACTACGCTGACCACCATTCTGACTTCCGAACGGAACGAAAACCTAATAATCGAAACAGCTACGAAAGATAAGTTATAGTCACGCTTTGATACTTCAAAGAATCTACGTGTTTCTGTGGTGAGTCTTCCAGCGGTGGTTTTGAATCATAAAGTTTTTCAGCTGAAACAAAGAACACACTAGTAAATCTTACAAACTGGAGCGTAGCGTGTAAATTTCAAGGATAATGGAAAATTGGCAGCGCGGCCGGATACTTTCTATTGTAAAATATTAGCGCATTACTTCCGGTTGGAAGCTGGCTACAGGAAACTACCTACATGTTCTGGAAATTATATACTTAAAACCTACGAAAATTTGAAAGAAAATTTTGTTTCATATTTAAGGGTTTATTTCTTTAAGGCGTCTAAGAAAATGTATTTTTGTGTATTTTGAAATGATACTATGAATTGTAAAAGAAAGTTACACTATCTGGAGCGAAAGAACTTTCATGGGTCGAACGAGGATGTAATAATGTAATAATAAATAAATAAATAAACGTTACAAACTCATAGCCCCTCAGTAAGGTAATTAATACCCTGTGTCGTGGGTACCATGGACACATATAAAGACAAGTTCACAAACACCCAGAAAACATGACACCAGAAAGAACAGAAATTTAAACTCCTCATTCAAATTTCTGTTTCGCCGGGAATCGAACCCGAGACCCCTCGATTGCCTGCATGGTAACCATTGCGCTACGCGGGTCATCAAAATACGTAATATATTATAATTTTAACATACAAACTGTAAAATAACATTTACTTAATTTGGGGAAAAAACGCATATTGAAAGAAATGGTATTACTTTAGTTTCTTTTCATTTCTCTTCAAACTTTGGTCCATACAACAATTTGCTAGAATCATGACATATTCTTATTGCATCAAAACAATGTGATTAAAACTAAATAATTGCGTCATCGCTTACTATTACCATTACCATTAAAATCTACTCCAAAACGACTATACACTCAACAACACTCCCATCTTGGCTCTCAACCATTCCCACTATAAATTAAAACACAAAAGCTGTGTGCAAATGCTTCGCGAATAAATTAAACGTTGCGACGTCCAAGACGTGTGACACGCCGTTGCGGACGACGTTTTCCAATATATTGTTGGATATAGCACACTCTTTGTATTTATTAGTATACCTATAGTACGTACAAGCGCGCATGGCTTGGCGGCTAGCGTAGAATGCAAGCGGTCTATGCAGCTAAGCCAAACGGGCGCGGTCGGATGTGAGATGGGTAACCGCTAGTGGCAAAAATTCATGCGCGTTTCCGTGCTTCGAAGGGCACGTTAAGCCGTCGGTCCCGATTGTTAAACCTTGTCGGAGGCCTTATGGGCGGTTTGAAAAACATCCGATAACAGGTTGGCCACTAACCCGCATCTCCACCAACCCACATTGGAACAGCGTGGTGGAGGCCTCCGCAATAATGGGGAGCTGTGCACGGGCACAGCAGTGGGATGCAAAAAGGGTTGCGGTCAGCCAGCCAGTATGAAGTTTATAGTATGTACGTATATACAGTATCCTCTACATGAAGCGTGCATGACCCGGAGTAGAACGGAAGCGATCTATGCAGCTAAGCGAAACAGGCGCGTTTCTGCATTTGGAGGACACGTGAAGCTGTCGATCGCACTTGTTTTGGCTGCAACCCTTTTTGCGTCCCACTGCTGGGCACGGGTCTCTCCCCATTATTGGGGAGGCCTGGAGCTTACTCCACCACGCTGCTCCAATGCGGGTTGGTGGAGATGCGGGTTAGTGGCCAACCCGCTGTCGGATGTTTTCAAACCGCCCATAAGGCCTCCGATAAGGTTTAACGACTGTTATCTATCGACAACAACCGGGACCGACGGCTTAACGTGCCCTCCGAAGCACGGAAACGCGCATGAAATTTTTTGCCACTAGCGGTCACCCATCTCACACCCGACCGCGCCCGTTTCGCTTAGTTGCACAGATCGTTTGCGTTCTACGCTAACCGCCGGGCCATGCGCGCTTCACTTCACTTTCGTAGCACTTGTTTTACACTGTATTAACTAAGTGTCTCCACTTTGAAGCCTACTGTAAATAGAGTGTAAACTGTAGTACAGACTATGCCTAAGTGCTAAGTTCACATAAGTTCTCAACTCAAAAGGCTTCGGTCAGTGTCCGCAAATAGGTCTCGGCGTCCTCTGCTTATTGAGCAAGTTGCTCCTTCGTTCATGGGCTGTTTGCATTTGCGTAGATAGAACTATGGGTATACGAGAGTATAATTTATGAGAGTTCACATTTATGGAATCACTAGTGATCCGGCCCGGATTTGCTTAGGTGAATTGAGTTTATAAGATTGTACGAATCAATCCTACAGGAACAGTTTACTTTTTCGGAATAAAAAGTACCGTATGTGCTATTTTAGGCTACAATCTATCTCTGCGTCAAATTTTGTTCCTGTTTATTGAGCCATTACTGCGTGAAAAATGAAATTACTCCGTCCAAACAAAGCTCTCGTGTTAATAATATTAGTATAGATAAGGAATTATAAGGCACTTTAAAGCCCACCTTATCTAATACCTTTAAACGAGCAATTCTTGTATGTATCTAAATATATTTTTTTAATCTCGGAAACGGCTCCAAATATTTTGATGAAATTTAGTACCCTGGATTCGGGGGTGATAAATCGATCCACAAAATTTTTATTGTTGGAAATTTTTAACTGTATAAAAATATTTTCAATGATAATCAATTTAAATATAAACTGAAAATTGCGACTCTTCCTGACATCTATTGGAGAGTATTAATAATATTGTGGCGTAAACGCTGTCAAACGGGGGCCCACGAGGCTCATTGTGGATTTCCTCAAGAGTCACCAGGACCTTGTGCTTTTTATAGGTTGGGTGGTTTAAAATATTATCTTATTTAATATTATTATATTTTATGACGTTTTGCGTTTAACCAGTGGAGAGAGATTTTTATTATTTAAAATTCATGGTTCAACGGTAGCGGCGTATTCTAATCTGACTATTTTGACATCCGGAAGTAAGATAAAAAATTATTGTACCTATATAGAAGGTCTTTTTTAATCGTGGCAGTATTCAACAGGAAATGAAATGAAATGAAATATTTATTTGCACAAAACACGGTACATTTTACGATAAAAATCTTACAATATTGTTCATGCGTGTCTTACCGACCTAGTCGGTGGGAAAATATTTATTAATAAACTAGCTGTGCCCGCGACGTCGTCCGCGTAGATAGACTTGTACAAAAGGCTTGATTAGGCTTGGATTATTTGTTCCTCCTCCTCCTTAGTCGTTCACTCTTGACAGAGTGGTCGTGGCTGATGAGGTTGCAATTTCGTTCGTGACCGCTTGCCCTCCACTGTCCCTTGGATTATTGTTACCTTTTATGAAATTACTTATGATACAAAAGTTCATATTATTATGTTGAGTAGATACATTCTTCCTGAGTCCTTACAATTCTTACTGTACTCCTCTTATAATACCGACTTTTCAGTCGTTATCATCAGTTTCTCTTTACAAATTAAACGTATTATAATAGCATGTTTTTAAAGTGTTTAGATAGTACTGCTGTGCCCGCGGAAAGTATCATTATAATTAAATAATTTGTGCTGCAAATAATGCATAGATTCATTATCATTATGTAACTTAAATATATTGCAGAAAGGTGGTGAAATGTCTACGCTATGTCAGGCGTGGTTAGTAGTTGGGAGTCAAATTCTTGGTTGCTTACACGTTGGTTGCAATTGTCGTTAACATACTGTCGTTCATACTTAATGGAGGTCTTTTGAGCGATTTAAAACTTGCGACAGCAGTTAGGCCACTAACAATGAAGACGTCATCAACCTGAATTGGAGCAGCGTGAGAGGATCAGGCCCTACGCGATTAAGAGTCAATTAGATCTATTAACAACCCTTCACACAGCATCAGAAATAAATATATCGATTACTAATATTAATCTGGGCGTGACCACCATGCCGTGCTGCTGCCGTGACGCTTTATCATATTAGTGTAACACCAGTGCCAGTACTGCGTATGTATGTAATAGCTCTTATTAAATTAACCACTGAAAACGTCTGCTCATTTCAATAATTTTTTTTATTTGTGCCTCGGCAATTGGTTATTCGTTTATTCGAAATCACTTTTTTATAAGTAAACCGAACAAAGAGGCAGAAAGGCCGCGTGGTTAAGCGATCACTGTCGCCTATGGCAACGGGCAACCCCAGCGGAGCCACCCGAGCACTGCCGGCTTTCAAGAAGAGCTTTCTTTACAGCTTTCTTGAAGAACCCTATGTCCAAGTCCACTGGAAATGCCTCAGCTGGAAGGTTGTCCCATAACTTAAACATCCGTTCAAACATCAAAAGGAGCGTGCAAAGTGGCCTGTGGAACTTTAACCTTCGACTGGTGGTGTAATCATGATATGGTGACATAGCTATCATTTTGAAAAGATCACTCAGCATAGTAAAGTCGGTAGAACACTTTGATTTTTTTTTACGTTTCACACTGATAGCCCCAGAGTACGGTAAATATACACTGTGTAATGGGTACCATGAGACACACAGAGACAGAAATACAAACACTTAAACCGAGAACAGTAAATTAAACTCATCATTCAAATTTCTGCTTCGCCGGGAATCAAACTCGAGACCCTTCGATTGGCAGTCCGGAATGGTAACCATTGCGCCACGCGAGTCCAGGCGCGGTCGCAGCCTTCAATTGGGGAGGGGGGGTCGCCAAGAAATTTTGGTGGGGGGTCACTAAGAAATTTGGGGGAAGAGGTGTCTCAAATTGGCTTGTTTCGCCTTCCATCTACGCATGAGTGAGGGATTTTGGGGGGGGGGCGGTCATGTCCCCTGTGACCCCCCCACTGGGACCGCGCCTGCGCGAGTCGATAATTATTATTGTCTATTAAATAAGTTCGATACCAATAATATGTGGATGTAACCACCGCGCCGCGCCTCCATAATGCTCTACCACAATGAATTGTACTCATTGTCAGTCAGCGCCAGTTCCAAAGGTCTCTAAGTTGTAAATTTTTTTATTAGATATTTTATTAAGTAAATATACTCGTAATTAATTATTTGAAATAATCTCCACCAATCCACTTTGTAATAGCGTTATTGCGTAACAATGACATCTATCGTATAGCGTGTAAACTAAATTGTCGATATACCGAATTTGCAACAGATCACTAAATAGTTCTGAATATGAACATAGATGTCGGCAGTAGCCTCGTTTTGTTAAGGTTTTGTACATTAATTTTGTATTGAGGATTTCTTTGAATATGTGGTGATATGTATGGTTTTTTTAAATATTTAGAGATGAAATCTAGCATAAGTGATTGAAAACTTGCTATCAGAATATTAAGAGATGTTAGTAATTATCGGAACTTGTGGTGTGACCGCTCGCATTAAATTTATTCTCTTACAAAAGTTACACACTTAAATTTAAAAACCCGCATTGGAGCAGCGTGGTTAACTAATCTCCAGGCCTCCCCAATAATGGGAAGCCCAGGAGAGGAGCGAGACGTTAAAAGGATGCAGCTATTTAGTTTGTATCGGTAATGGTCGCTTCAGTCTTTAATTCAATTCTTGAAATTGACGTAACTTTTTTGTTTGTGAACCGATTTAAATAAAACAAACCCTAAATGTTAATCCAAAAAAATACCAATACATCAGTGAAAACCGTATCGTTCTACGTTAAGCCGTTCCTGAGATTAGCGCGCACAAACGAACAGATAAACAGACAAACAGACAAACAGACAAACAGACAATAATTCTAAAAATCATTGTTTTGGGTTCTATTACGCTAATAAATAGCCCTAGTGACAATTTTTTTCAAATATCTTCAATGTACAGAAACCGACTTGTTACAGATTTATTATATGTATAGATAAGATAAAGTCATCGTGTCTTTAGTGATAACAGTATATCCTTAATCTATAGGTTAAATCATTAATTTACTTTTTTTTTTATTTAAGGATATTAAATGCAATTTCATACCCGAAGGTGCATGTCATTTTTTTTTAAATAATAACAATAATAATTTAATAACAATAATATTAGATAATAATAGTAATGATAATATTTGCATAATTGAATAAAAATTTATAATTTATTAGCCAAGCGTTTGAGGTGTCCAGTATGACAATATTCTATAAATTCCTTTGTGGAATAAAAACAGTTCTTAATCAATAATTTAAAAATAAAACCCTTGAACCGATTTAATGTTAGATTTTTTTAACCGAGATGGCAGCAAATTATAAATTTTGATGCACATCACAAAGCTGTTTCTCGAATAGCATGCCGTATATGATAATAGTCTATGCAATTGACCCCGATGCCGATTGAAGAATGTATCATCTTTGGTATCAAATCGATTTTGATTATTTTTGACACATATCAGACTTTCGTAGATGTACATTGATGGCAATGGCGGGAGATTTAGTTTTTTTTAAATATTGGCTTACAGGAGTCCATAGGTTCCGCACTACTGTTAAATGGCCCTAACACATTTATTTTGTATAATAAATGCTCTATTGAAGTCAGTTGAATTCCCCCATAAGAGTAATCCGTATCTTAGGACCGAACACACGTATCCGTGATAAGCCATCAATGCTGTTTTTTATTTGCTACTTTTGAAAGATGGTGTAATGCGTATATGAATTTATTTAGTCTTTGGCATACTATTTCTACATGATTTTTCCAATTTAAATTTAAGTCGATTTCAATGCCAAGAAATTTAGCTATTTTATTTTAGGATGCAAGGTGTACCCCATATCTTAATCTGACGCGCTAGAGTAAATCCGAAAATCCCCTCTTGGGCTCCGCTACTACCATCCGCCAATCCGACGTTCAAAGAAATGACAACGTCGATTTGAAAGAGCTCTATGAAAATTTCGTTCATTGAATTAAAGCTTCCGTGGTCGAATGGTTGCGTGAGCTGACTGCGGAACTAGAGACCTGGGTTCAAACCTCGATCAAAACCATATTGTGTCTATTTTTTATTTTTATGAAAATAACTTTTTTTTATTAGGAGCTATTTCAGATGGCTTTGTTAAGTAACACGAAGCAAATGATTGTTAAGTTTTAAACTAAACCAAGAAAATATTTTTTTAGAAAATAAACGATTTAATGTTATCTCATTGTATAAAATCTGGTGCAATAAAGTATTTTTGTATTGTATTGTATATTATATCCGAGCAACGCTCGGGCGTCCAGGTACTAACTCATTAAAAGTGATTGTAATAATGATATTCATCAGACATACCGTAATCCCTTGGTATGCAGTTTGTACAGTCCAGCGAAAGCGCCGACAGCTTCAATCTAGTAGCAATCAAACTTGCCTCATTCATATGTATTAACGGACGCTTAACTATCCATTGCACATATGCATATCCGAGGTAATTATACCTTCCGTATTTGCATCTCTTCAGCTCAAGTGTATGTTGGAGGTTACAGACGAATATAATTTATAGGTGTAATTATGGGCGGTTTGAAAACATCCGACAGCGGTTTGGCCACTAACCGGCATCTCCACCAACCCGCATTGGAGCAGCAGCATGGTGGAGTAAGCTCCAGGCGTCCCTAATAATGGGGAAAGACCCGTGCCCAGCAGTGGGACGCAAAAAGGGTTGCAGCCAATACATATGTTGTATCTTCGATAAATATGGCATGCCGAAAGTAAAAAAAATGTATGCGACTTGGCCTTAAATAAATACATCGAAAATCAACGCCTATGTTGAAATATTTATGTAGGTATTATGAACTTTATAAATATCAAGACATAATTAAACAAATACCAAGATTTGCTTTTACGTAAACCTTGTCTTGTCTTTGTGGATAACGGCCAAGGATTAAAATAATGTTAGTAAAACAGGATATAAAGACCTTTGGTGCAGGGTGAAGTTTAAATAGTGGCACCATAGTATTTTCTAATTTTTGTGAGGTCGTCAAATAATCTTTGACTGAGCATACTAGCTCCGGTCATCGGTGCTCCAATAACAGCTAAAGTTGCCGAACTAACAATAATAATTACTCGCCACTATAGAGCTTACCGTAATGGTTCGACAAAGACATTTTAAAAAACCTTTCGCTCGGTTAAATGATCATAAAGAAACTTAAACCTAAAATACCCCATAACGTAATTAGAAAGAAAACAAAAGTTACGACGGGCTACGGCAAGTCTAAAGGCTTATTAGGACTTTGGCAAGAAGGCTGTGTTGTCGTGCCAATGCGGGAATAGCGGATTAGGAATAAATAACTTTAACAGGGTTACGTTGGAACTTGACTGGTAAAGGTTTGAATGTCAAAATAGGCTTATTGTTTCTTTGGTCAGGGACTATGTTTTATAAGCAAAAATTTAAAGATTTTAACTTTTATTTTTAAATTTGTACTTTTATCAACTGCGATTTTTCATGCATTCTGTAGTTTGTGTACAAGACTTCGTATCCCTTTTGCCATGTCTAAATTTTTTTATAACGGTCGCTTCAGGTTTGAGTTTCTATTCCTATTCTGTCCCTTTTAGGGAGAAGGCGGTGAGTGATTTTTCTAGCTTTTTTCATTAAAATGGACTAGCTTGAATTCACACAGGCCGCGTGGTTTTAAGTGGTCTCAAGCACCCTAAGCAAGCTTTTAACGATGTCTTCTCAGATGAACAGTCGCGGACGGTCGCTATAAGGCAGCTTCTCAAACGTTTTTAAATTATTTCGTCGGGATGTGACTACTCAACCCTCAAACCTGATTTGTGCTTGAAACTAATGTAATCATATAACTAATTATTTATTTATATATATACATGTACAAGATTAAATTACCATATGTACAAAAACCTAGAACTAATCTTAATAACTAACCTTAACAATATATACAAAACTTATAGTAAAAAAAAAAACATATAAAATAAATAGGCTTATAAATAAAATACTTCATCTAAAAAGTCCGTGTGAGGCATGGTACCCAAGACACTGGCGGCATTGCCCCTTTGTACGACTAGACTGAGTCGTTGGGCAAAATAGCCACCAGCCCTCAGGTCACCACAGGCAAGGACAAGTCTGTTCGACATTTCTGACATGAATTTCTTCATGTCAGAAGACCATGGTCCCATAGTCTCTACTGCTAGCGCCGCAAATATATAATTATCCGACAAATTACTATATTTGCGGCGCTTGAGAGACTGTGCATGGTCGGCAGCGGACCCCGCCCTATCTGCAGTATCGCTTATGTGCGACGGGGCTAAGGTATCCGCACATGTAACGTCCCAAACCAGTGGCCGTCCTAGACTCCACGGCACCAATGTAACTCCGTCAGGCCTCTTGCCATCGCTTCTGGATAGTCCAGATGGTTCTAGTGATGCTGGAATAGAAGCGGTGGCAAGAGCACGACGAACCAAGTCGTTTAAGGTACCGTGGCGGAAAAGTCTACCGGCACTCCTGATACAGGACAAGCCATGTCGACCAAAGCTGTCCACCTTTTGTCCACACGGACAAACATGGGGCTCGCACATCTTTACACCGAGCCGGAGACCTACTGCAATACGCAGAGCTACAGGATCCAACACGGTGCCAATGTTTTTAGATGGCAGAGCGTGTAACCAATGTCCCGACTCACTTTGAGCTACTGCCAATAATCGGGCCCTATCGGTGCTGTTAGGACAACGCTCGAGGAGTCTAGCATAGATAGCTTTTAAGGCTGGTGCATCCCAAGTGGACTGTCTATCTTTTGATACACCTGGGATGTCCTCAGACGGAAAAGTGGCACTCCAGACCCCCATAGCCTCTGTCAAGTACGCTACCCAAACATCATCAAGATTAGTGCTTAATATTTCTGTGATGAGGGTCAGCGTACTATGACAGGAGGCCAGGTAAGCAGGAAGAGCCAAACTTTCCGTCGTGCGAATACCCAAGCCACCAAACTTAATTGGTAGGGTTGCCTGCATCCATGCGCAATCATCGAGGTTTAAATTTAGAATTTTGGATACACAATTTTGTAATGTTGAATCTAAAATCTTTGTTATTAAAGGAAACTTCCAAAAAGGACAGCATCTAAGTAAATACAAAAATTTTGGCGCGAATAAGCAAAGGCGTAATATGTAGGTAGCCATGTGTGGTTTTAAATCAAATAAGCGATCTGAAATTGTATTAAATTTTTCTAATTTAGAATTTATGATGGGAACAAAAGCATCATCAAATATTGGAGCACCTAGCAAAGACAAATTATTTTTTTTTGAAATATTTATATCTGGAGTTATAATTTTGATTTTCTGCAATAGTGTATCAATTTGTTCATCTGTTAAATTATCTGAAAAAAACAGTTCACATTTACTAAAATTTATACAGAGCCCAATTTCATTAAAGCGTCGAATAATAGTTTCTAAGTCCTCCAATACAGTTGATGCAGTTCCTCCCAAGGAACCATCATCAAGGTACCACACATTAAATTCAGAATTTAGTTGATTTATTATTGGCTGAATCACCAAACTGAAAATAACGGGGCCAAGAGGGTCGCCTTGCTGATATCCCACGCAAGACTCTATTATATTATTACCAAACATTAATTTAGAGGGGGTGCCATAACATTGCCGAATATATTCTAAAATTTCTGGTATTTCTTTTTGAATTACAGATAGAATAGCACCCCTATCTAGCGAATTGAAAGCATTTTTTACGTCAATTTTAACAAAGATGTCAAAATTTTGTTTCATCAGAAATGATCTAGCCGAATGAACTGCAGCCTCACATCCACCTCTGACTCCAAAGCCAAGCTGCCGTGGTTTAAGTGTTTGCGTTATCCGCTCACGGTATTCACGACAGCATAACTTTGAAGCCAAACGTCTCAATGTACAGCCCACGGCAATGGGACGAACACCGCCATCCTTCTTCCTCAGAGCGACGAGGTTGGCTCCATAAAGGATTGATGTTATATCTGAGGGAACTTGCCCAGCCAACATTAGATTAATGAGGTTGGTGAGTTTTATAACTATATATTTCTGATTTAGACATATTTTATCACAATATTTCCTTATTGCATACAGACATACTTGATTTTCTCTACCACCTATAACAAAAGAGCCTCCTGCATAGCGCCAAACACTTCATAAATCCATCAATAATACATCTCCCGTTACCCGTAAGTGTGGTCTTTGTTCGAGGTTCAATCGACCACCTCAATACCTGAACAATGCTTGCAATAACAAAGAAATTGAAGCGATGTATCGCGGCGTACTGTTCGCGCCCGCATGGGGTTTTTACGTAGTAAGTTGAGATGCTGTTTACCTGTTAATTATTTTTATGTTTAGGTTCAAAGAGTTATGTTATATTTGACAACCCTTATTACGCAGTGGTAACCACGTTGGTGGGCCATGCAAGAAGTCCTGGTTCCTTTTTCTTCTGGGGTAGATATATTATAGAAAAAAATATAGCATTTATCTGGTCTGACTTTTTCTGGCTATGAACTCTACGACAGAGCGAAGCTTTAATCAGAATATTACACGCGGTGCCCAAAATTATTTCTGATGATGATTGCAGACAGATTGGACTGTCCATTTATGTGGCACTGCCGCAGTCTGCATGTTGCTGGCAGACCTAGCAGTGTCTTCTAGGTTTTTTAGAATTACTAACATAGGGTAAGCTTAACTAACAAATTATAGTTTAATTAACATAATTTAATGTAAAAATCTAATTTAATTGTCTAATTGTCTTAATTTTATTTATTTGTTTTGATTTCATGTAATTGGATTAATTCCATTCCATTTAATTTTATTCTATATTTTAATTTAAAGTATTTGTAATTTTATAATTGAATTTTAATTTAATTTGCAGTTTTATATGAGAATTATTTTCTTGAATTAAATGAATTATTATTATTATTATAGCAACATGTGCCAAGCACCAAAACGTTTGAAATACAAATATGGGTGTATGCATAATAACATTAGCAGTGAAAATACGTAGAAGTGTACCATGTATAATATTTTATAGAGGCCGCTCGAGGCACAGTTGTGTGTTCTTTTAAAGCATTAAACTCGCATCGCTTAGATATTCAAGTTTATACGGGAACATATAACACAAACATTTACACCCACTTTTAACACGCTTATATTATGATTATTTGTATCCGATTAGAATCACGTGACATTTTTTCCGGAACAAGGCCGACTAGTTTCGGACCTAAACGAGGTCCTTCTTCATGAGCTGTCGCGGTCGGTCGCTCGGAGGACGCGTCGATGGAGGAGTCAAAAAAAGTCACGTGAATCTTGTCGGATATAAATAATCATGTTAAGTTACACTCACGATTCGATATATAATAAAACGCTTATATTAGCTTCACCTGTACTCGTAATGTTTGTGAACTTGTTTGTAACTCTTCTTTGGATTCAATTTTGACCCACTTTCAAGTGTTTTTTTAAACTATATTAATTCTAATACTGGTTCCAATTATTAAATGTCGGGAAAACCTCAAAATCATTTGAATTCAAACCTCTCGGATGTAAAGGTACTTTAAGGTATTTCACACTCGACATTCCTTTGCACAGAAGCCGTCAATCCAACAAATTAGCCGGTAGTAATTTCGCGGACCTCTTCACGGCGGCAGCGGCGCGAGGGCGAGGTGAGGTGAGCGGCTCATACTTACTTACGACTAAGATATACCAAACTGTTGCAACTATTTTATAGTAAATTATTTTTATCTCATAAAACTATTGGTTAACATAAAGAAACTATTGGTTGGAATTGTAAGATTGTATTATTTTTGTGTAATATTGTTCATTTATCGATATAGGTTTTAAGATTATAATTAATACTTCACTATAATACAATCTCGTATTTTATCTATCTAATACCTTAAAACAAGCAATTCTTGTATATACCTAAATAAATAAATTTTTTGAATCTTGGAAATTTTAATGGAAAGTTTTAATGAAATTTAGTACCTAGGTTACGAGGATGATAAATCGATCTAGCTACGTTTTATTTTTAGAAATTTTTAATTATAAAAAAATATTTTTAGCGATAATCAACATAAAAATAAACTGAAAAGTACGACTCTTCCGAACATCTATTGGAGAGTATTGATAATATTGCGGCGTAGCCGCGTTCTACGCCAAACGCTATCCGTCAATAATCCGACGTTTAAAGAAATGACAATGACGTTTTTAAAGAGCTCTATTAAAATTTCGTTCATTAAATCAAAACTTTCTTGGCCGAATGGTTACGTGGGCTGACTGCGAAACCTCAGTACAAACCTCAATCAAAACCATATTGCGTTTATTTTATATTTTTTGTATTTTTTTTATTGGGAGCTGTTTCAATGGTGTTGTCACTAAGCAAATGAGTATATGCTCGGTCGTCCACGTAGGTACTATTATTTATTTGACGAACTGCGTGGCGAGAACGCCATTCGGAGAGTCCTGGATTAAATTTCCAGCTACGCAGATATCTAAATGATAAGTTTAAATTTCTGGTATTAGTATAGCTATTCTGCGTGTTTGTTTTTATATATATAAGCTATAAGTAAGAATCATTATTGACATGAAAATTACGTAAACGGACGTCAAGTGCTCAGGTTTTTTTTAAATTCAGGCCTCTCGCTTGAAAATGCAGCCCTCAATCCAACAAATTAGCCATTAATAGGCAGGCGGCAGGCTGGAAGGTGGCTTACACAAATTTCAATCAGGTTCTGTCGGTAGCGAGTTTATTGTGAGGGAAAAATGGCCGGCAGCAGCGACCTGGCGTCGAGTGCAAATTGAGTAATTTCGCGGATCTCTTCACGGCGAGGCGGAACGAGGCAAGGTGAGCATTTAGAACTCACGACTACGATAATACTGTGCGACAGTGTTTAAATAAAATTACGAACTCAAAATATTTAAGTTATAAATGTCAGGTTACAATAGGCAACAGATTTATCGACTAATCAAATTTAATTGATCTTTAGAAACTTAGAAACATTATAAGTATCTGAAGAATCTTACTGAGCTCTTAGATGGACAATACTTAGTTGCGATAATTTCACAACAAATATACTCGTTGTTTAAAACTCCACTTGCTGTGAAATTTGTGATTCAAAATATATTTAGATACATTTTTACTATGAAAACTGAAATTTTATATATTATCTTTAAGTAACACATTTTCGTTCTAAATTCCACATACATATTATCTGTAAGCTGGTCGCTGGTTCGCATTAACCCAGGTGGTTAAAGTCAATTATCAAAACGTTACTAAAAATGTATAAAAACTGCGATAAAATCAATGACGTCTGCAATATTATACATATTGTTAAATAAATTCAATACAATACTACTATTTTTCAAGATTTTTGATGTGAAAGAATTATGCCGTTATGCTTTACTAGCTGTGCCCGCGACGTCGTCCGCGTGTATAAAGACTTTTATAAAATGGATTGATTAAAAATTAAAGATTATTTATTTGCATTGAATAAGTAGTAGGTAGATTATTCTTACATATAGTGAAATCACTTATAATACAATGTTCATATGTTCAGAAGAAACCTAATGTATTTTTTCTAAATCCTTCAAACCTAAAACAGTAAGGAATGCTTACTGTACTGATCTTACTATCCACTTTTCTCACGTTTCGCTTTTCTCGCGCAATCAGATTCTCTTTACAAATATGTACCTCGTTTATTAAAGTTAAGAGATACTGTTGTGCCGGTGGCTTCATCTATGTTAAAAATAGTATCTTTAGTAAATTGGGTGAATCTATACTGCAAAGAATGTATAGACTCATTCTATATACATAGCTTTAACCTACTGCAGAAAAGAGGTGCACTATACAAATACTTGTAGTTGGGAGATAAAATTTCTAAACATACACGTGCTTAGGATTAAACAATCGGAAAAATAATTGTAAGGTCAATTAATAAACTACCTATATGTTTAAAACTTGCAGACAGCAGTTTGGTCATAAGTCATAACTCATATAACATTGTGAAAACTAAAGCAGAAGGCAGGGTCTCTACACAGTGTGCTATCTGTATTTGGAAATAAAGAATATTTTTATAAAGAATCCTTAATATCTCCATCAATCAACGTGTGTGGATGAGCCCTCAGCCCGTACGCAATAAAGAGACGCAAAAAATGAGTTAAGTTATCATTGGTCCAATTAACAATGTTCAGCATCATACGTATACATATACATCATCATACCCAACGATGGGACAACCCGCGTGGCGCAATGTTTACCATGCCGGACTGCTAATCAAACTGTCCCGGGTTAGAATCCGGCAGCGAATCCGGCAGAAATTTCAATGATGAGTTTAAACTGTTCTCGGTCTGGGTGGTTGTGTTTCTGTCTCTATGTGTGTTCATGGCACCCACGACACAGGGTATATCTACCCTAATGTGAGGCTTAAATATTTTTTTTTATTTTTTTTTACACTATGTACTTAATTTTATTAGACTTAAGGATTTTATTTGAAATTATCTCCATCGATTCACTTTGGAGAAGAAATTAATATTGCTCAATAACGCCATCTACCGTATGACATGTAAACTTTGTGGTTGATAAATCGAATGTCAAATTACCAAATAGGTAGATATTGAGATTAACAGTTGGTTCACTAAAAGTTTAACTATTCGTCACCTAGATGTCTGCAGTAGTCTCGTTTTGTTAAGGCTTTGTACATTCTGTATGAAGGTTTAGATTCCGTATCTTACAACCTTAATGCTGGATGCATTGAGATTGTAAGATTTGGATATCGGTTCATCGGAGCTTGAGGCCTCCTCAATATTGGGAGAGCTCCATGCTCAGCAGTGGAATGCTAAAAAGGTTGCAGCTTGATATAATGTAGCGATAATAATCGTTTCAGCTATAGCCTGTTCATAATCTTCTACCCCAAAAGAAGACTAATAAGCTGAGCAACTAACTCAATGGAGCCTTTGATGTAAGGTTCGGCGGCGGTAAGGCTCGCGATGCGCTTATTAGGTACCTATAGTCTAGCCATACTCGGCCAACGAAAGAAAATACAGTAAGCTGATCTAAGTATATTTAATATAGTCGACAATATTAGTGAGAGTTCAAAATAATTTTACTTAAATTTAAACTTTTATTTATGGATTTGAATGGGCTGTTACCGAAACTTTCATACAAATTCCCCAAAGTGCCTTTTAAGTTTATGTCGCGTATTGTGTAAATGAACATAACTTTTTTGTTTATCACCCAATTGATATGAAATACACACTAATGTTACGGAAATTCATTCAACAATATATCAGTAAACATATCATTCAAAGAAGGGAAAAGAATTTGAGAATGAAATATTAAGTTAAGGTTAATTATAGTACCTACGCTTGAGATACCAACTTTCGAATCCATTTTATTTGCTATTGAGGGGTAGTTTTGAAAAAAGCTTAAATAGAATTCTTACTATGTTAGTAAAGATTACAAATACAAAATTATAAGTATATTACTCTGCACAAAAATATTATGTACATCAAGTTTCGACACTCAATTTTCAAAGAGTTTCAAAGAAAATTGACATTTAAAGGGTGAATTTCGGGAAATGCTGAAACACGTATTCTTTTATTTTGATTAGAAAATATTTATACCAAATTTCAAGAAAATCTATTGATATAATCCAAGTTTTCCATACAAATTTTCATCGCTCATTTCACACCCTTAGAGGGTGATTTTTAAAATTATCTATAGCCTAAATGTTAGCGAGGACCAATATATATAAAACAAAAAAGTTTCATCAAAATCCGTTCAGTAGTTTTTGCGTGAAAAGCTAACAACAGACAGACAGACAGACAGACAGACAGACAGACAGACAGACAGACAGACAGACAGACAGACAGACAGACAATAATTTCAAAACTTATATTTTTAGCTTCTGTTACTTATAAAAAGACCCCTAGAAGTATTTTTTTAAATTTATATGCAATGTACAGAATTGACCCTGCTTACAGTTTTATTATATGTATAGATGTATAGATTACGCAATCAGTAATGCCAACTACAACGTAGCAGCTACGCGCCACTACGACACATCGTAGTCGTGCACCGTCGTAGCGGGCTCGTCAAGCAGGGGTTCTCAAGACGAACAAACATAAATTTGATTAGGCCAGGTTCCGTCTGCGTGTAATCAACAAAGCGAGATATATTTTGTTTGCACGTGAGCGCCTGATTGGAACCCAAGTGCTGGAAATACTGAGTTTGATACGTATTGCGCTCTCGAGTGGAAATTCTACTCTTTGAACAGGTGTGGAGCAATTTTCGGAGCGTATTGTGTTTAAATTGCTTTCAATTTATGTGGTGTCTTATTCGTGTTGTGTTTTCGTTACGTTTCGTGGAGTAGATGAATTTATTGAATGTAGCGTCTGGCTTGGTACTTATCCTGGTGTTTGCTTTGTAACAGTATTTGAATATGTTCTTGATATCTACAATACCACTTAATCTACAATCCATACTACAGTGGAATCTATAGTTCTAGTATGTATTTTCTTGACTTCGTAGTAGATTTAAGTTTAGAAGAAAGGAACAATTTTGTTTGTCAGGCAGTACATTAAAGTACGTCGATTCTCCATCGGATAAAAATCTAAGAGTTCAACTAAAACATTTTTATGGTAAATGTGCACTAATGTACAGTAATAAATACTAAAGTACACTAATTAATGTTTCTGGTATACTCTAGCCATAATCAGTTAAGGCTAGTGGGTCCTAATAACTCTTTAGAACTATACCTAAGTGTGACGGGAAAAGTGCGCCTACGAAATAGGTACCAAATAATGTCAAATACGAATAAATTAACGAGATATCTATATACATTGTTTATGAAATCTTTTTTTATTTTTATTTAGCCTTTGAAATTGTAACAAACCAATTTTTTTTCACAGAGTTCCAAATAACCCGTTATTCGTTTTCTCTGTGGTTTATTTAAGCTGAATTCGTTATTTAAATATTACATACAGAACAAAACGTACCCATCACCTACGAGTTACTCAAAAATCACAAAGCGATTGAATAACACAGTCAGAACAAACAGGGCGGTGTAATCTAGTCAAAATGATGTTAATAAAGGAGCATCGCAGGTAGCGCGATTACATTACGCGTCGGCAAATATTTGAGCTACACTCCGATCGCGCTTATTACAGCCCATGAGCTCCTGATACATTCAGATTGTATGTTTTAGACAACATGAAAACAAATTAAAATACAAATATCAGTGAATCTAAATTCTTATGTCTAAAACTGTTAAGTAAATGTGATATTTCTTTTCAATTGATCATGGACTATTATACCATGTTATTTAAAATTAAGAAATCGGTAAAAATATTGCTACAAACAGCAATTTTTCCATCATCTATAAGTGTATAGTTCTGAATGACTAAAAATTCCCATTAAGTTTAAAACTTACCGCTTTACTGTCAAAGGTTAATTTTTTTTCGAATAAATTGATATAAAATTAGTGAACTCAATAAAGTATTCAACAGATCTCATAACATTTTTACTTTTTGCATTTTCAAAATGTAACTTAAACACCCGCCTACAACTCTCTTACACCCTTGGGCAACTTCGTCGTACCTCCAAGCAAATTTTAAATTATACGCGAATATATTGAAATCTGTTTGCATTTTGAAATGAGGAAATGTTGCCGAATAAATTATCTATCGATCTACATTGAAAATCAAAGATCTTCAAATTATAATCGGTATGTACACTAGATAAATCTTTGTTATAAGAAATGTCCAAACAAATTAAATTTCGACTTTGACTCTGTAAGTGTATATTATGACGGCTCTTATGGTGCAATGGTTGTCATACTTGTCTATCTTATCTTATCTAATCCTAGAGCCTATAGAGCCTATTGAGATTCCCGGCAGGACAGAGCTTTTTTATTTATTTATTTATCTCAGGCTTCGGCCAATCGAAAGACATATATAGATAAGAAATTAAAATATCCCAAACTAATACAATCAGAATGATTAGTTGAAATTTGTATCCTCGATCTGGGTGTTTATGTCTATGTTTCAGATTTTAAAATTTAATGTTTTTATTTTATTTTTTGTGAACATGGTTCTGAAAACGCATGATATCCTATGAGCTTCAAATTTTCATTTTAATATTTACGTACTAAACTAAGTATATATTCATTTGAAAAACTTGAATCCGCTTTTATAACTTCTTGAATCTCGAATTTTCTTCTTCCATAGTTCAGTTTAACAGAGGTTCCCCTACAGATTGCCCGCAAATCTTAAGTTCTTTGTTTATGGAGCTAACCCTTGCTTAACATTTCATTTCTCGCCGTGCATGTTTTTATCACTTTATGACCATTGTTAGACTTATTTTATAGATTGCTGTTCATACTGCTACATTTCACGTTAAACGTGACCGTTATTTACTAGAATTTGGTAAAAAAAATGTGTGTTCGATTTACATATAAAATTAGGTCATAGGTTTAATTTTTTAATTTTTTTCAATATTGACATCGCAAACTCTGTGTCCGCGTATATATTACCAGCGTCAAGTATAATTTTGGAATCACTCGTTAGTCATAGAAAAAATCAATAAGTCGTCAGTAATCAGTCAGTTTAATCAGTCATATGTTCGTAATTTTCATAGTTGTAAGTAAAGCGACGGCCAGGCCATAGGTACCTATAATATATATATTGCCAAGAACTATTTAATGTAAAGTCAATTATTGTTTGTGTCTGTATTATTTAATACAGTATGTGCACTTTCGCATTGTCTAATAAAACCGGTGTGTTTCTACAGTTCGGAGATAGTGAAATATTGGATTTACCGGTCTTATTTGAATTTTAAAAGCAGAAATCTTAGACGAGACTTAACAATAGTTGCTTAAGGATAAAAAAATCTTTAGTCACAGTATGAACGCAACCTAACTGAAAACTCAATTTTTTGTTTCTTCTAAGCAACGTTGTAAACCTCAACAAACAAACATCTAATCACATTTTTGCGAACTTTCTCGATTGCAGTAGTTCGAAGGGTGTCACCACCTAAACGGAAAAGAAATTTAATGTAATTTTGTTTTCTGTTTCGTCGGTTTTGTATTGCTTTATTATGCTTTTATTGTTTGAGACTACGTCAGTTTCGAAAACAAAGCAAAACTTCTAAGAAATAAATAAATAAATAAACACTTCACATATTAGTGCGAACGCTCCACAGTAAGTTAGATACACCCTGTTTCGTGGGTGCTATGGACACATACAAAGACAGAAACACAAACACCCAGACCGAGAACAGAAATTTTAAACTCGTCATTTATTTCTCGGGAATCGAACCCGGGACGCTCCGATCGGCAGTCCAGCATGGTAACCATTGCGCCACACGAGTCGTCGCCATGCCACTATGGAGATACAGTCTTTAATATGTTTTTTTTAATTATTCTGATATTCTTAATGTTATTATGCAAGGCCGATAATCAACCGAGTGAATACATAGTTTTGGTAGAGTAGTAGAATACTCTCTACTCTAGCTAAAGAATTAGTTTACACTAGAAATGCTTCCAGCGGTGGTATTTTCCTATGATGTTTTACATGTGGCTGGCTGCAACCCTTTTTGCGTCCCACTGCTGGGCACGGGTCTTTCCCCCTTATTGGGGAGGCCTGGAGCTTATTCCACCACGCTGCTCCAATTCAGGTTGGTGGAGATGCGGGATAGTGGCCAACCCGCTGTCGGATGTTTTCAAACTGCCCATAAGGCCTCCTACAAGGTTTGACGACTGGTATCTATCGACAACAATCTACGGGACCGACGGCTTAACGTGCCCTCCGAAGCACGGAAATGCGCATGAAATTTTTGCCACTAGCGGTCATCCATATCACACCCGACCGCGCCCGTTTGGCTCAGCTGCATAGATCGCTTGCGTTCTACGCTAGTACGCGCGCTTACATGTATAAAAGTCTTAAGCCCAATTTGTGTACATCACAAAACTGGTTACATGAAATTAATTTCATGAAACTTAACGTTTATACGTGACATTCTAGTCGACATTAGTATCATAAAATTAATTTCTTGCTACTAGTTTCATAATGATAATTTAGGTTTAGGCATATTATGATTATTGCAGAGCTACTGCCCCAGAATACTACTTTTACTATCAGCAAACATTTTTGATTTCCATTTGGTAGTTAATCACAGACATATTTTCTTAATAAAAGTTGTGGTGTTACATTCAAGTTATTCCGATTCAACTGTGTTAAGTAGTTTGTTTTGAAAGAGAAAAGGCATGGAACTAGAGTGATGTTTAAATTTTCTCATAGTTATTTTATTGCATTTTCATTAGTTTCCACATTAGCCATCTGTAATAATGCAACAACCTGCAATGCTGTATTGTGTATACGTTATTGTAGTGTATTGTACAATACAGTAGACGAGTGGAGTCAACAAAGCCGGTAGCGGTCGAGAGAGTAAAGTTGTCGGCGCTAATGCGCCACTGTAAGATTAAAAACGATTGTGTGCGCCCAGGGTGCTCAGGAGACGTGTGTCTAAAACTTGGAAGGAAAAATCCGTAAATCTTTTGTTTATATCTTTTTGAAATTTATACATCTTCGCCAGGCTAGTCCCATCTGCGCGTTTTAATATTTGTAGTGATTGGCTTCACAATTTTTCAAGCGGGAATTTATTTCAGAAAGAATTAAATTCCTGTTGTACCTTAGTTACCTCTTATTAATGGGCTAAGAACTTTACTCCTTTATTCATCTTATTAGTTATGAGAGTAAAAACAATGTCTTCAGAAGTATCGAGGGCCAATAAATGGTTAAGATGAATGGTTTCAGGCAATGAAAAACTATTGCAATATCATTAGGATATGTAGGTAAATTTCGCAACTTTCTGCAAGGTTGTAATAGTTCAGGCGGAAACCCGATTTTCCAGAAACCAGAGGATGCCGGTTTGAGTCATATTTTAAAGCCGAAGAGTTTATTTGTTTGAAAGAGCTAATGTCAGTAACTACTGGTTCGAATTGGAAAATTCCTTTTGTGTTGGATAGTCCATTTATCAGAAAAGTTTCTAGGTTATATTTCATAAGGCCACTTGTTAATGAACCCATGCCGGCTAAGTTTGTTCATGGCCACGATTTGTACCGGTGTCATTAACATACCTCCATTTTGTCCCGTATCTTACTGACGACTGGACGTAGACCAGGCTTAAAATCATCTCGTTAACAATAGGCCTAACATGATCTGCGTATTGTGTATAGAAATGGAAATAATAATTAATTGGAAATATTGGCATCGTAACTGAAAATTTGGAGTTCTATCTCCCGCTCTACCCTGTGGCGTACCGGTGGTATTAAAAAGTTTGTGTCGCGAGGCGCCGGTGCCGCGGCGGGGATTAAAAACGGTCCTACGATTACAAGCAACAACTCGCTGATTGCTCCCACCAGGCAGTTGCGCCTCATTACGTACCTCTACTAGTAAATACCTACCTCACTTTTTATATTAATACATCTCTACAAATATATAGACTCCTATTCTCATGCTTTACTTTCTCCGGGGCTTGCGTCGCTAGTGGAGATGTAAAGTAAACAAAACAGTTAACGTGTAAATACTGATGTTTGCCAACTAATCCGCGGCGAGAGCTCGGGTAATTGAAATTTTAATGGAAACAGGTGTTTATGATGACGTAGGTATTGTAGTAGTGTGTAGGTAGAACACTTAACATGAGATGAAAGTACTTCGTAGGATGGATAAATGTTGTCTTAGAATAAACACGTTTATGTAGAATGAGTGTCTTCATACAAACGCGCTGTCAAAATTCAAGCACTAAATAGATTCCTACAGCTGTCACATCTGACAAACAAAATATTTTTATTTTGACCATATTAACTATAAAATACAACAAAATATTGAAAACACACAAAAGTTATTTTATTAGACTTCTTTTGTTTTTAAAAAGTGTTGTGATACAATTATTTAACCTTAAGTTTTACGGAGCGGCTCGGCGTTTGGTGTCATTAATGGCACCAAGCAACATGCTTCAATTTGGGCGCGCGAACTTGGTTTCTATAATGTAATTGTAATTATTCTAAGGATGTTGTATTTAGTAAAATAATATACGTCAATATCAGAAGGAATACACTAGATGTACTTAACTACTAAACAAACTGCTTTAATAGTCATTCAAATTCAATTTTAAACTTAACTTACACAATAAAATAAATGCGAAAGTGTGTGTGTTGTCTGTAAGTTTGTCTTCTTTCACATCGCAATGGAATGATTTTCTGAAATGATTTTTGTGCTCACAAATAGGTTGAAAGCTAGAGAGTGACACAGGCGATTTTTTAACACGGTAAGTATCTCATTCCTAAGGAAAGATCCGTTGACGACCCGAGTGGCGCAATGGATACCATACCGAACTGCCAATAAGGGTTCAGGGTTCGATTCGAAGCCAGCCAGAAGTTTGATGATGATGATGAATTACAATTTGGGTGTTTGTGTACATGTCTCTGTATGTATCCGTGGTACCCACGACACAGAGAATCCTAGTGTGGGACCATGAATTTCTAGCATTATTTACTACTTTTTAAAACCAATAAGCAATACGTAGTCTTGCCACTAAAATTAAAACTTAAGTAAATAAGTATTTGTTTTAATTCAAGTTTAAGCACCAGGTTTACAAAACTTCTATACAAAATCACACTAAAATCGCTAAAATAGACACTCAGCCCACCTACAAACTACAAAGTAACACTCACCAACGTTAGTGTATACTCATAAAACAACTCTAAAGCGGCGTCAAAACAAACCAGCAAGTCGCCCAAGCCTTGCCCACGCTGTATGAATTGCATGACGTTAGTACAGCGGACACCTGACGGCAACACAATTACATAGATAAACATTTAGTTATCCTAATCATCACAAGCTGCGTCACAATTTAAAAAGATAACTGCTTTGGCAAAGGGAGATCTCCCGCCGGGCGAGGTAGTCATGCCCGGGGAGCGGCCGCGCTCCAACTGACTCAATTCGGAGCTTGTATATATGGTAGGATATTCCGAAAACTTCGATAGCGTGATTTAGGAATACCCGTGGTACCATCTCTTGATGAGTAGCGGAAGGTCGCTACATCACCCCCTGCTCAGACCGGAGGTCGATAACTTCTATCCATGCTTGAGTAATCTTCGCTTACAAGCGCCTTGAATGCCCTCTATCTGCGGTGAGTCGAGATGTGAGGGTGCAGACCTTGTGTCGCCCTCTGTCCACGGTGAGTCGGGATGTGAGGGTGTAGCGAAGTGTGGGTGGAAATGCCCTCTATCTTCGGTGAGTCGAGATGTGAGGGTAGGTTGGAATGTGGAGGCGAGTAGAGTGGGTACTCGAGCCGTCCACGACGTCGCAGGAGGCAGCTTGATCAGGAACAGGAAGCGTGTACATAGTGCGCTGCGATGAACCTGACGAGCTGGTGAAGTGATGCTGCAGTCCATCCAGGGAGTGAAGGTGCGACTGAAGAAGGTCAGAAGGGACGTATTCTTGTCCGGGGTCACCAGTTTGGCAAAGGGAGATCTCCCGCCGGGCGAGGTGGTCATGCCCGGGAAGCGGCCGTGCCCCAACTGACTCAATTCGGAGCTTGTATATATGGTAGGATATTCCGAAAACTTCGATAGCGTGATTTAGGAATACCCGTGGTACCATCTCTTGATGAGTAGCGGAAGGTCGCTACACTGCCCTTATAAGATTTTTAACGTCCCTGCTGAGTACTGTTGATGACACAAGCTGAGTGTTCGGTCTTTACCAATAGCACAGAATACTAACTACATAGCCAATAGGTAGCTAAAATAGCTAGAGCAGAGAAAGCCGAGTAGTAAAGTAAAGACGGCTACCTACAGTGGTGGAGGTTCATAGTTACTTCGGCGCGCGACCTTCATGGTAATTTGCGCCATATGGTTAGTTGTGTAGTCAACGACAGGTACATCTTTAAAGCGGGAAAAAATAACCTGGGATCTCTTAGTGAGAGATATAACATGATCTGAGTCATGAGAAATGCAAATTATTAAAATTTAATCAAGACACTCAAGCAAGTCTGTATTGCTTGAGGTCTCCGATTGTATCCGAAGGTCTTCGATTGTCCCCTATCTCCGATGGTGGCCTAATGTCTGGCCGGCAACTGCATCTTACCACATATATTAATAATGTACATATACGAGTACTATCCAATAACGATTTAAACATGACGATTAAAACTCGACAAGGTGTCGAGTGTTGGCGCCGCGATGCCGCGGACGTTTAATTATGGTGGGGACGCTCGTGGGCGATCGCGGCGGAACTTGTGAGGATGGTAATGCCGATATATTATTCATGCTGCTTCATAGAAAGTTTCCTGTATTAAATGTTGAATAATGGCTACGTTCTGTCGCCAAATTTTTGAACCACCCAAAACGCTTTTAACAAGGTTTTACAAGTTAAAGCACCATAATAACCTGGACCAATGTGCCCTAGAAAGTCGCAAATGCACAAGAAATTTAATCCTAACTAATTTCCGTCTGTCTGCGCCTAACATTACGTAGTTGCATTATCACGTGGGTTCTAAAGTAGCCACCAAGATATGCTTGGTTCCGTCTTAAACTTAATTTTAACTAAATAAATAAAACCAATGTTCACATAGCGGGTAAAAGCAGAGAGCCCACTCTGTACGCATCCGACCGTAAGTTCTAACATTTTCGGAATCCTTTTTTGGCATACTCAGATCGGTTTTTATTCACGAATTCATAAGATAAGCGTTATCATTGACGACATTAAGGTACTGAATGAATAATATTGCTAGATTTTCTTCAGTCTTATCCAAAAAGTAGGCCCGAAAATTCACTAACTTTCTGATACGGGCGTACAGACTGGGCCCTCAGGCCACGCGGTGTTAAGTAACCGCTGTGAAGCCCATGGATTGACATGGACACACAACCTCAAGCAAACCTATTGTAATTATTGTCTGATGTCGTTTGCAGTTGCACTGCTACTGATGGATGATGGTCGAATCACGCGAGCCCGGCCGGCAACTATATCGTTCCATCGAAAAGCAGTAGAATGGCTTTACGACAAAAGTGGTTGCGTTGATGGTGACTCTACCACCTATATCAAATATTCAATAATAATATAAACCTGAACTGATAACAATGTGTTGAGTGCTGGCGCCGCGACGCCGCGGATGCTTAATTACGGAGGGGACGCTCGTGGGCGATCGCGGCGGTGTTTGTGATAAAGGTGGTAACGATATCACATTTATGCTGCTTCATATTTAACTTTGCTATACTAAATGTTGAAATCACGGAGCAATTTTAATCTAAAAGACTAACTGCTTGTCTAACATTATTTTCTCTGAAATGTTCAGTCCTACTCAAGCTCAAATTATCATTAGTAAGCGTCGGTTGCGTGTCACGTGGTAAAGATAACAAAGTGCACCTTTTTATGTACCTTTAACATTAGTGATGCAACCCAGCCTTGAAGGTTGTAAGATTAACAGCGCGATACCTAAATTTCCAATCATACGCTTTTTCTATGTTAGGTTTGCATACTTTATTTATTAATTTACTAGCTGACCCCGCGAACTGCGTATCGCGTTTAAATATTAAATAATAATAATAATGGATAGCATATAAACCTTCTCCGTGAAAAAATACATATAGGTACATACCAATTTTCATAATAATCGGTCGAATAGTTTCTGAGTTTTGCGATGTCATATATACAAACATCCTCTTTTATATGTATAGAAGATTTAGGTACTCTTTATCGGCCAAATTTTATAAATTTGAACAAAAGGCGAGCTTAATGCCAAAATGCCATTTTCTACCAGCTAACCTTCAGGGAGTGCAATTATGAGATATTAATATTGACAGACAGAGATCATAGTTTTATTAAAATAATCTTCCAAATTTTATGAGCAGAGCTCTAAGTAATGAGAAAAAACACCATTTTTGAACGATGGCTTTGAGTACAAATTTCCTGAGGTATTCCGATGTAATACTTTACAATATTAAAACAACCGTCAATCTTATTTCAACATTAACTTCATGAATAAATACCGACGCTCAAGCTATACACAAAACTAGAGTCATGATATATTTGAGCACCTATGTTTCATAGTCATATCACCAAGTGGAAAATTAACAGGTCATGACGTCACAGGCGGCACGGTGGCGGGCTTCCTTACCTTGTTATGGTGCCATTATCGTGTACCGGCTAGCGATACAACCCTAGATAATAATTACATTAATCTTACTTTTGCAATATGTACAAAAAGTTGTACACAACTACGTGATTAGAGTACCTACCGCTTCAATTTTAAAAACTCATTAATAAATAGGGTAAGCTAAGGTATAGCGTGTGGCGTCGCGTTATTCTACAAAATGTTTTTGTGTCGTACTTATAACATTGTAATCATTCTGGTGATTCTAGACTGTAGATCGAAATCACGAGTATTGACTCCCGGCGTGGTAGAAATTTTAAGGATACAGTTCACGGTTCCGACAAATAATTTCTGACGGCATTGCAAATCCTAGTGCGGCTTTAATTGTAAAACATCATTAACATAATATCAATACGTGAAACAAGATTTTTGGAACCTTTTTTATGAAAATTTAATGGACGTAGGAGTATAAAATTTTGCGCATATAAAGTTCACATGGCAAAGGAGTACAGAACGTTAATATTTTTTATAATAATGATCAAAACCTACTTACTTTAAATTAAATAAAATCACAATCATGCGGTTCACAAGGCAACAACATTATAATTGATGACGAACTTTGACATTTAGGCGAACTCTAGTTAAAATTGTTCAGTAAATTTCATCTGACTTTGACAAAATGTTTTTTATAAAACTATCTCGAGCTATTTAATACGGACTTTTTCTTTGTTTTAGAGCTCTATCAACAGATAATAATTAACAGGTCGATCGCAGTGACACAGGCGACATGATGGCGGTCTCCTCTCCTCATACCTCTTTATTGTTATGATCATAGGTACATCGTTACACCGTGGTTACACCTCTTGTCAATATAATTCCACCTTCATTAACAACAACTGTATTGTTTAGTTTAGATTCAATTGGAAGTATACAGGACTATAAAGAGTAAACATGTTACTTAATAAAAAAAAAACTGTATAATCATTTTCAAGGACAGCGATGTGTGCGTGGCCGCATGCCGCTCGGAAGGTGTAGGACTCCGATTTTTTTTTTCAACCTTTTTTTATGTCCCACTGCTGGGCACAGGTCTCCTACTCACAAGTGAGTGGGATTTTAGGCCATAGTCCACAACGCTACACATACGTGCTCTCCCGAAGATGGGCCCATTCTGGGCGCCGCGTATGGAGGACACCGGTGCATTCCACTGGAGATCCCGGAGACCTACCCAACCGCAGAGGCAAGCCACCGAGGGGGTTTTAGTGCGGTCAAATCCCACATAACCTCGTATCCTCTCCGAAGGTTACGGGTACCTTTTGAAGGTTCCACCCCCCTGTTCATCACCGTACTCTATTGAAAAAAATAAACATGATTTTAATTCACCGGCATAAAGAACTACGACAAATTTCAAGGAAGCAGCTGGTTTTAGACTTCTGTTTCATATTAAAAACGAATAATAAATCGAATAAAAAAACATTTTATACTTAATAAAATAAATTAAATAAAAAATAACTATAATTAACTATCATGCCTCTCCCTTACGAGAGGTGATCTCGTAGCAGCACGGAGCATAGCGTGAAAGAGTTGAAAAAAGTATAATTTTTTACTAAACAACTATCATTGCCCTTGTCACTCAGTTTATATAATATTTAATTAATTTTGCCTATTTATCGAAGTTATCGCTGCTCCACGGTGATGGAAAATATCGTGATATTTAATTGATTACGATGTTCTCCATCGCCGTGCATTCCTGAGAGACATTCATGATTTCTCGAAAGCATGACGTCCACCAATCCACACTTGGCCAGCGTGGTGGACTATGGCCTAAAATCCCACTCACTTGTGAGTAGGAGACCTGTGCCCAGCAGTGGGACATAAAAAAAGGTTCAAAAAAATTATCGAAGTCCTTTAAAAGTTACTGAATGCTACTATAAATTTTATGAATGTAAATGTGAGGGCAGTGCAAGAACACCATGTTTGATTGGATTCTTGCCTGTCCAGCGAATAGCAAAGAAAATAGTTGCTATGTACCGTCGTTATGACTGATTCTACGGATCGGAAGCCGTCTATGCTTATTTGGACATATCTTATAACCAATCAGAAGACATTTAAATTTATTGAAATGAATTAGTCGTCCTACATTCCTTTGGCGCTGACTGCTTATGTTCGATAAAGCAGCTCTGCGTTTGCGACGCGGTTATTATGTTTAATTATATTTACAAAAAGTAATATTTATATAAAATTCTTTATTTATAAAATTCGTCTGTACAAACTGAATACATTTACAACTTATTACAAAATAACCCGGTCACAAGTCACAATTTATTTGTCAAAATCGGGTTAGCACGTGAGTCGAGCGACACAGGTTTACATAGCAGCGCGCCTCAGCGATCACTACCGGTGACCGGTGTCCGTAGGAGTGAGCGAGAAGTTGCACTTGGAATAGAAGAGCCTAAGTGCCAAACCAGAAAATTCGTTATTTAAGTAAAAATTGCAGATTTATTGAAAATCTGATTCAATCAATTTCTTTACTACCGTTTATCGCACAATTGTACTAAATTTCATTAACATTGTTGTAAGCACAACTGAGAAAAAAGGTCATTTAAGTATTCTCAGAGGCTACTTTGATATTTTTTTCTATTGAGTCAAGTTTTTGAAATTGTGTTTTGGAAATAATCACTAGGTCAGAAATATGTTCAATTATAACTACATTGATGTTGATAATGATATGAGCAATAGGTTTTACACAAAACGGTCTTCATTCAGCTCAATTTGGCTCATCTCAGCATCTTAAGGAACTGTTTTTACACTTTGGGTGTAACAAAAATCAGTAAAAGGCAAAACAAATATTCGCAACAACTTTGCTGGCGTATGCTTAAAATATTGGCATTACTTTTGGGTCAAGCGTCACAAGATTTGGGTCACAAGACGGGGCCTCCTCTTCCGTGTCGAGGGTTAAGTGCCCAAAAAATTATACAACGAAGGTGCCACCGCCGCATCGGAGGGTTATTTATAGAGTTTGTTTAGAGTTAACGCGTTCTACTATTCTATATTTTAGTGGAGTTTTTAAGGTTCCGTACGTGAAATTAAAAGATACTCATTCTCGATTTGTGATTTAATGTTGTTTTAAGATTGTCTTGCTGGTTATATTTCTATATTTTATAATGATGTATATACTCGTATGTAAGTGTCGATTAACGAACAATCTTGACTTGGCCAGCGTTGAGAATCCTTTAGTTTTTCCTGAAAGTTGAAAAAGGGAATTAGCATGAATTTAAATATAATTCTACAATTAAACTAAGCTATAGCAATGAAAAGCTGTACTTTTAATATTTAAAACTAATCAAATTGTTGAGTATAAACTCAAAAACGAAACACAATAGTATTACATCAGCGCAGAAATAGCTCCCGCAGTACCTAGGCAATGTAATGTCTAGTCAAGTCCCGCGGGTATACCTCCATACATTTTTTCAGGTTTGAATATAATACAACCACCATACATTTTTCAGGTTTGAATATAATTCACGGGGTATTATAAATACTGAAATAAAAAACGTTTCACAGTCATAGTGCGACAGTAGGATAGATATACCGCGGTACCACGGACACCCACAAAGATAGAAACACAAACACTCAGAGCGTGACTCATCATTCAAATTTCTGCTTCGCCGAAAACAAACCCGGGACCCTCCAATCGGCAGTCCGGCACATAACCATTGCGCCACGGGTCGTCGACTATTACACATACATATTTATACAATAGATACATTCATGCAATGATATTAAATGTTACTATAATATAAGCTGACTGCATTCACGATACTGCATTCAACACTACAGAGATACCTACACGTACATTATACAAGCTAAAGAATCAAACTTGCTAACGTGTAAAAAGCGTGAAAGGATCGAATAATATCACTATTTTCGGATGAACCCTTCGCAGGCACCTCCCACTCCGTGTCGCGGGTCAAGTGTACAAAAAATGTATGCACCTTTAGCAGTGGAGGGTTTTGTAGCGTATTGTTTGCGAATTCGACGCTTTTCCGAAATGGGATCGTTTAGGATTTAGGATTGGGTTTAGAAAGGTCAGCCTTTTTGGACCGCGGCTTTATTGAGGTTGAATTTGAACGTTAAGACTTGTATGCTAATGTAGACCGCGTTTTGCTTTTGTAGTACTTTTTGTATCTGAAAGATAACGTTTCAAGTTAATTGAGTAGATAACGCTGTATAGGTATTATAGAAGTTTAATGTCAACCCTTTTTAATGTTCTTCTGATGGACACAGGTCAGAATTAAGAAGGATGTAGGCCACGGTTCACCCCACAAAACAAGCCAGGTGCTGGTTAATGAAGTCCTTGTAGCCTGCCTGATCGTTCGGAGCCGGAGTTCTCCCCAAGCACTGAGGCAGGCCAGCGAAGGGATTTCTATGCTGTAAAAATCGATATCTATATACCTGTTATGTCAGCTGCAACCCTTTTTGCGTCCCACTGCTAGGCACGGGTCTCTCCCCATTACTGGGGAGGCCTACTATAAATATCCCTCTCACTTCCGAGAAGAGACCTGTGCGCAGCAGTGGAACATGAAAATTATTTAAAAATCTATTCAATTCAATATTTATATACCAGAATAGTATAGGTTACATTGTTCATAAAATTTTACAACATAGTCTCTCAATATTCTACCAGGGAAGGTACCTATGCAAAATAATAACAGTTAGTTTTTAGGGGTAAGACAATGTCTAAATGAAAATATGTACTTTATTGTTGACTGTTTATATACATAAATAAATAAATTACACTTCACACTCATAGACCCACAGTACACCCCTGTGTCGTGGGTACCATGGACACACACAGACAGAAACACAAACACCCAGAGCAAGAACGGAAATTTAAATTCATCATTCAAATTTCTGTTTCGCCGGGAATCGAACCCACGCCACGCAGGTCGTCTTCTTTGACGAAGAATTGGAATAAGATGTTTAAAATTATTAGTTACTAGCTGTGTCCCCCGGTTTCAGCAGCGTTATTTTTTTAAAGTATCCTATTTTATTTCTGATAACTCTAAGAATATACCTAATATAAGTATACAAAGTTTCATGATGATCGGTTGAGTAGTTTTCGCGTGAAAGAGTAACAAACAAACTTACTTTCGCATTTATAATATTAGTAGGATTGAAGTTTTAAACAGTCTACCATATTTTGTCATACAATGCCTTTTATTAATTAAAATTAACTAAAAATATTTTGTTTTAAGGTCCGTTATGAATAATCTCCACTATTCTCCACCACCAATCCGAACTTGGCCAACGTGGTGGACTATGGCCTAAGTCCCCTCACTTGTGAGAAGGAGACCTGTGCCCAGCAGTGGGATAGAAAAAATGTTGGAAAAAAACGGGTTGCACTCCGGTAGTGCCGGCAGTAGTGGCAGAAGTGAAAACTTGAACATTAACGTTGTGCATTTTTGATATTTTGGAATGGTTAGGGAATAATTTCGCACGAATTGCTTTTATTATCCGTATTATTTTTCATCTAGTATATTCAGTGGGTTTTCATCTAGTTATTTTTAAAAAGTACTCACTCATTTTCTTTCACTATTTCTTCGTCACTTTTTTCATTAATAGATGCACTTTGTTCAATGTCCATATTTTAAATACTTGATATAAACGAATTTTACAAGTATAGACAGTCGAGCCGTCATCAGCTGTCACCCCTCCGTCTTGGTCTAAGAGCCGGTGAAGATCGACCTTCACCGATCTGATAACTTATATTTTATAAATAAATTATATTTTATAAAAAATATGTCTCATTGAGTTATCAGATCGGTGAAGGTCGATCTTCCACGTCTCCTCTACTATCTTACGAATTTTCGATCAGGCCACGTGTCCTGACGCGAGTTTAACATTTTTTACCCATCCCAAAAAAAGTGCACAACGCCGCTATGAAGTTTTCACTTCAAAAACTGAATAATCTTAACGGATCATCGGCTTATGAATTCAAATGCCGGCGGAAAAAAACTCTCAGGCATTGTTTACAGTTATATTATATTTTAGGCAGAAGCTCCCCAAACATTTTTATTGCCCGTTTCACAATGTCTTATCTTTGAAAAATTCGTTTATACTACAGAACATTATTAAGAATGTTCTGTGGTTTATACTGTAGTATGTTTTTTTATAATCGATTGTTTTATTTGTCTCTTCAACTTGTATCCATTTCTTCCTCAGACTTACCCTGCACACACTTATTCTAAAGCCACGTAACAGACTCAGATTCTTTATCCAAACGCAAACAAATCGTAACCACGCAACGACGCAACGCTCATTCACCTCTCTTACCTGTATCCATTCATTCAATACGCGATCCATTCATGGCGTTCATTCACCGCCGCCCACCTCGCCTCACCTCGCCTCACCTTGTCCCACCTTGTCCCATTCACCGCGCAGTTCCGCCCACCTGTCGGGGCGTGCTACCTGGACACGCCCACACCTGCCCATTCCATTATACCTACAGGTGAGATATACCTGTGAGGTGTCAAGTAGATTTACATGTGTCTTGAAAACTTACCTATATTGGTTGGATGTAAAGCGATACTAATGTTGGGTGACACTGTATTGTGAATTAAATTCTTGCACTTACGCATTTCTTTTAAGGTAAAATGACGTACAGTGTGAACAGGGTTTTATGAAAGTCGTTTGTAAAAGTTAAGCCTAGTAAAAGGTAATAATAATATAACTCCCATTAGGTAATTAATGCTTTATGTTTAGTGTCTGGTACGTAAGGATTACAGGACACGATAGCCAAATATTTTAGATAGGTAGGTAGTTACTCACATAGAATAAAATAATAAGTAAACAATGAATTCGCTGCTTAGTTATTACGTTAATGATAAAAATAGATAAAACTTAACTAACATAAACTTACCCATGTTTTATTTACACTAAATGAAATATTGTTATACATAAGTACAAGTATGTACCTACTTCGGTATATTTTTAGTTCTTAATATTCACTAAGCTTTTTACAAAATATTTTTTTTCTCCATAGTTAAGCTCGTCTTATTTTTGGGTAGCAGAAATAATTGTAGAGATATAGGTACACCTTTATAGTAAGTATCTAATAGTTAAATCGTTTAATTTTCTGTGGTACCTAGGTATAAGTAATTATTAAGAATTTTCTTATAACGCATGAACGTTAGTGCTTTATGATTTAAGTTAAGTAGTATGACGTGCAAGAGCACCAGTTCTACTCTCTTTTCTACCAACAGAAGGTAGTTCGGTGCGTGTGTCTCAATGTAGTTTTGATTGACATTATATCTTCTTTGTATTCTCCCAAACCCTGTATTTTTAATTTTACTTTCATTTGTGGTAGAACGTTCACAGTTTGACCATATAAGTACAACTTAGGCCCCACTGTTGAGCAGGGGTCTCTTCCCATTATTCCCTATTATTGGCAGGCCTGCAGATCATTCCACCATGCTGATTCAATGCGAATTCAATTCATTATTTCATGATTTACCCTTTCCATGAAGTAACTGTGGAACCACACGCGGGCGGGACAGACTTTACTACACGATGCGATCCACGGAGCCCGTGGAATAGCATAGCAAAAGCCTACGACCTCTAGCATGGCTTTTGAGGCTGTGTGTAGATGTCCACGGGCTAGAGTGACTACTTAACACCTAGTGACCAGAATGGTCTTCTATGTAAATAGAAATCATTATAAAAGAATCGCTATCGAGCTATCATAGGCACTAATACCCATTGTATTTATCTAAGTGTTATACATACATTCATGAAGTAAAAGCTAATTAGCAAACAGCTTGAAAGACAAAGAACAACAAGGCAAGGTGGAAGCAAAAAGCAAAGCGAGATTAGTTATTAAGACGAAACAATGGCGGCTACGGCGCAGCGGCTAAGTAGGTATTGTGTACTTACGGGCGCGTTTACATTAGCACTATATACCGAACGTCTGTATAAGCTTTTACTTGTGAACTCTTGGGTGTCTAAGGCTTATGCTAAGGCCAGGCCACAACAAAGGAACCCTAGTGTGGGGCTATGAGCGTGTAGCAGATAAAGCCAGAAAGCAGTATCCAGTCGATAAGCCCACTGCCCACTACTTTTTTGGGTGAAGAAATATGAACGGGCTGCGAATTTCCTAACAAGACCCAGTACACCATTCTCTTTCACTTTTCTCATCATCTTTTCAGAATTACCCTCTCTGGCTCACCACCAAAACGAAGTGAAACTGTAAAGACCAGTCGAGCCAACAGCAAACTATGTCCCAAAAGAAGATAGTCAGCACCCAGGACAGAAACGGTAACGCACACACTATCTTGTACCGCTCGGCCACTATACTTAAAGCGCGGGTAAATATTTAACTTGTAACTATTTACAAATAATTATTACAATGCAGTCAGCGCCCAGTCGGCACGGAAGCGGTAACCAGCCCACAAGCCCCAGCACCTCTGCACCGCTCCACTCAAGCTAATGAGGCGCGGGTAAACATGGAACTTTTATAAACAGCCTCTCAGCAAATTGGATTATTTCCCTAATTACCTTAATGGCCCCCCTCACGAATAATTCGCACGTGATGACGGCAACGTGTTGATAATATTTGCTTTCGTTTTGTTATTTTTACTTAAGATGTAAACCCGGGGATCGACAAAGTCCCATTACTGCCACTTCTACTGTGAATCAATTCTATAGTGTTCTAGTGAAAAGGTGCAGTTGCCGACCAGACTTATCATCGTCTTCACACAAGACTTCAGACAAGACTTACCTATGCTTGCTTGAGGTTGTGTATGCTGCCCATGGGCTGCAGCGACCACTTAACACCACTTTTATTTACTGATCCTGCTGAAGCTGCAGCCCATGGACCTTTTCACTACTGCTCATCAAACGTCAAGCAAGCTGATGTGTTGCCCAAGTACCAATGCAGTTGGCAGTTCCTGAGACAAAAGCCTTGCATGCATATTGCGAATAGAAATTCGCAACATGCATGTTAGGATTACCTGAAGTTGTGATTGGAAGAATAACATTATACCTAATAATTTATAAATAATAATAGTAATAGACAATTACATTTTATTCAGTAACCATTTTAATAATTGTTAAAATTTAACACAGATTCTGAGTTGAAATCGATACTTACAAAGCAGTAAAATTGTATCCACTGATCATGATGATGACAATACCTGTACAGGATTTTACTGTCCACATGGGTACGACAGAACCTCTATCAAAATTGAAATAGTCTTGTCACGGTTAAAGGGATGGGGTCGAAAACTAAATTAAGAATTCCCCAAAGTGAGTGCGGAACGAGAAAAAGATTCAATAGATTTGAGTACCGGAGGCGGCCACCTCCACGTTTAATTACACCAGACCATCTGGCAGCACCTCAACCCTTCCGCCAAAATTATATAATAATAAAAGACTAATTACTCGAGAAATTCCACCAATAAAGGCAAGACGGCGAGCCCGAAAAATAATAAAATTAATTAATTAAAAACAACCTTCGAGTTTTAAATTCCTCCCTAAAGTCTTTGGGGCGCGATAACGACCGCCTCACTCCGATTGCATTTACTTTGGATTCGATTCCTAACGATGATCGAATAGTCGCACGACAATCGCAGGCCCTCGATAAACATTTATCCAAGACTTTCGCCTTAAAATTTGGAAACGAGAAAACTTTTTCAATTTTCACACAATACAATGATCCTTGTTTTAGAAAGGGATTAGTTCCGATTTTAATTAAATAATCCGTTGAATTTTCAATACAGATTGTTAGCTAGAGATTTCGTAGCACGCGTTTGCGGTTTATTTATTTCAATTAAGAGTTAAAATTTTAATTTATTTTACCCACATAATCATTTCTACATTAAACTACTAAGTCGAACACTTTATAATAATACCTACTTAATTTAAAAAAACAAAATTATTGAGAACATTTAATTTTAACCAATTCAGGTACCTTTCTCTCTAGCGAATAAATTAAGTTTTTAACAAAAAAATAGAACCGACTTCAAACGGTAAAAAATCAAATTGTTCAGTACCTACTTCTTCTTGCTTATGGTAATGACTCTTAAAACTATTTCTGGAGTCGGGCCCTTAGTAAATGTCGTACCATTCGTTCTAAATTGGCACCGACAGTACAGACAGTGGGACAGTACCTACTTCTTCTTGCTTATGGTAATGACTGTTAAAACTATATTGGAGTCGGTGCCCATTCAGAACGAAAGGTACACTATATTTACTAAGACAGGACATTTCACTAAGGGCCCGACTTCAAAAATAGTTTTAAGAGTCATTACCATAAGCAAGAAGAAGTAGGTACTGAACAATTTTATTTCTTACCGTTTGAAGTCGGTTCTATTTTTTTGTTAAAAACTTAATTTATTTCACTCTTTTTAGTAATTTTAATAATTCTGTATGTATTAGCATAATTGGAAAAAATTTCACTTAACTTCTAAACTTTAAACAGATTTACCTTTTATAATCATGTTTATCTAATAGCCATCTAAAAGTCTGAAAGACATACTATCAGTCCATCTGAACGTATAAATTAAAGAAAGAATTTGCTCTCAGCTCCTAAAAGTTGAGGAGTTGTACCTTCCATCATCAGTTAAGCAACAGCAGGTGATAATTACCAGACATAAATATTTGTATTATGTTAAAAATATGACTAAAAGCATGTGTGTGCCTATTAAGTTTCAGTGTTTCCCTCGATTTCCCTAATATCACATCATCAGATTTTGACATGGTGACAGTTGGACAACCTCAGGAATGTAAGATTTCGAACAAAAAACCATTTATTGAAAGAATTTGCTCTCAACTCCTAACCGTCGTAGTACCTTCCATCATCAGTTCAGCAACATGATATGACGATACTTATACACAAATGTCTGTTTTGCTTTGTAAAAATATGAAAATCATTTATTTGTTGTGCTATAAAATTTGAATGTTCCCTTCGATTTCTCTGGGAACCCCTCATCAGACTTTGACTTGGTGACAGTTGGACCATCTCGGGAATGTAAGATTTCGAATAAAAAACTATTTATTGAAAGAATTTGCTCTCAACTCCTCACTGTCGCAGTACCTTCCATCATCAGCTCAGCAACATGAGATGATGATTTCTATGCGTAAATATTTCTTATGCTTCAGAAACTATAAGAAAATCAATGTGTGTGCCTATAAAATTTGAGAGTTCCCCTCGATTTCCCTGGGATCCCATCATCAGATCCTGATTTGGTGACAATGGGACCACCTCGGGAGTATAAGCTACCGAACAAAAAAATAATTTTGAAAATCGGTCCACAAACGGCGGAGTAATCGGTGAACATATATAAAAAAAAATAATACATACAGCCGAATACAGTACCTCCTTCTTTTGGAAGTCGGTAAAAAAATCCAAATCCCCCACGAAATGTTTCCAAAGACGGATACAAATAGAACTCGATTAAAAAATTAAAACATTCTCGTAGCCGAAAGAATCGTTTGTGAGGCGACGAAGCGTTCCGAGGGTGATAATCCTGATTGTAAATTGAGTAAAATTTAAACAATAACGCGCAAAGTACACAGCATTTGCATTCGGCGGGTTAGAAAGAGTTGGTGAGCGAAACAAAAGGGACCATCGCTGCGATCTACTGCGAATAGAGACTGTGAGTTGTAGGTGCTTTATCAGGTGATTCCTGCTGAAACTGTGTTTATATGTAAATTCAGTCTTTTTAGCAAGAGTGTGCCTTCTCGACATATATTTGCGGTTAGCTTGAGGCTTAAAACTTTGTTTTTTTCTTAGAAGATACTCGTAGTTTTCTATTATGTATTCTGTAAATCCACAGCAAGCAATATTAGAGTAATATTATTTAAATTTAATAAAAAAAAGAGCCGACTTCAAAAAGAAAAAGACCCAAAACTATAAAACAAACAAAATCAAAAGTAGGTATGAAATAAAATTAGGAGTAAAAGTGTTATTTAAAAATGCTTTGATTACATATACAATGTGCTTTTTGTGAACATTTCGCAAAAAAATTGTGCCTGGATTTTTTTTTTATGAAAAAATTATGACCTTATAAAAATTGTTAAATCCCTATATATTGCAACTTTTAGGACAATCAACCCTCGCCTGTAACACAGGTATCGAACCTGGTACAGTGCCCTTGCGAGTGGCTGCATATCAATGTTTTTAAATCAATAAATCATATATATTCCCGCGCGATTTTAACGCACTTGCCCCTTGTTTTAATTCTAAAGGAAACTAACTGCCAAACCTATTCACCACACCTTTTATTCTCCACCAACACATGTGCAGATCCGGGGCCTGTCTTCCTCTTTCCGAAAACTGAGACTTTTCGACAAAACCGGTACCTATTTCAGTGTCGTGGAACTTGTACAAAGACCTTTTGTCTTAGCTACAAAGGACCGAACACGTGCACTCGCCCGTGATCACCGTCTTCCGTTACCTCCTTAATTCTTTGTTACATCACTTTGATTTATTGTCTCAATATTGTGATATTTTATTAAGCGAGAGTAAGTTAGCTTAACATTTTAAATCTTCTATCAAATTGTTTACTGATCAAACGACTTACCATATGATATGAGGTTACGGTGCCAAACTGCTGATGCCGGGTTCGACTCCCTATTCTGTAGGTAGTAAACTATAATATTATCATCTTCTGTTACCGTGAAAGACGAGTTGTATTTAAATATAATTTAGCTGTGTAGTACAGATAGATAACATCAAAATAATACTAGCTGTGCTTTAAGGCTGTTACACCTGCTTTAGAAAGGATAAAATTCATTATAATGAATGTTTCCATTGGAATCAGATGACTGCGGTGTGGCCTAGGTAGCCTCCAGCCTCCTAACTATGTCCACACACAAAAATTACTCTGTAATCCCAGAAATCTATCTTCCTTTTATAAAGTAAATAGCGAATAAAAATAAAACACCTATTTCCAAGCTTCTTCAGTCTTTGATCAAAAACCTTTCAAAATAGATAAAGAGTTAACCGCAAATTCTCAAGCCAACAATGGAGACCGACCCTCGATCAAGACATACAAAAACTTGGAGATCAATAATCGGGTGCAAGAATGAGCAAGATGAACAACCTAACAACCTGTAAAGGCAATTAACGGACTTATCTCGTGAATAACGCGATCAAACGGAGGGCGAGGTGGAAGGGAGGGGGAGAACTTGTAGTTGGAGCGGCCGAGAAAGAGAAATCAATCTTTGAAGCGAACCTGCCGGACGAAGCTATTAAGCTTTACGACACGACTACTTATGTAATTTTTTACAATTACAGGCAATGGTGCGGGTGAAATTCTAGTCTTTCCTTAAGACCCGCATGAATTGCTTTAGGGTGGTTAAACTCGTTTTATAGTTTCGAGCGGGTCATCCGTGCGCTTATGGGCCGCGCTTATCACCCCCGCGCATGGTAAGCAACCACTAGCCTTTCGCCCGCACCATTGTCTGCGTACGTGGTTGTCGATTTTCCAATGATATATTTCTTATATTTTGCATATCTTTTATTTTGTTTTGGATTAACAAATTCTATATTGGTACATTGAAGAAACAACTCTTTTTCATCTCTTTAGGAGGGGAATTTCCAAAAATTCCCTCTTAGTGTTCCCATACACTTCTCAAGGAACATGTCAAATTTCAGCTTTTCCCATGCACAAGTGATACGAAACTTCACTGAAACCGAACGCGAGAGTCCTGCGATTTCCTTGTCGTGAGTTCTAAAAGCGTGATTGGCGATTGCCAGCGGCGGGACTAATTTAAATATCAAAACTAATTTGTCGAGAGTGGCGCAGTTTGATTGTGGGCCGAATTAGGTGAAACATGCCGCGGCAGGGGAGAAAAACTCAAATCTTCAAGGGGTTGAAATTATCAATTGTTGGGTAAATAAAAGACAGTTGCTTCAATGAGATATGGTGATATTGGGTAATATTTAACTCTGTAAGTTTTAGAAATAAAAAAAATATAGGCATAAATAGAGCGTATGCAGAGCTAAACATTTTACGTTGAACTGATGAATAAAAATTTAAATAACAACGCTACGCACTAATGCCCCACACTAGGATGCCATGTGTCGTGGGTACCATGGTAAGTACATACAAAGTCAGAAACCCAAACACCCATACCGAGAAAAGAAATTTAAAATCATCATTCAAATCCAGGACGCTCGCTCTGCAGTCCGGCATGATCACCATTGCGCCAGAGGTCGTCGATATGTAATGAAAATTTAACTATAACTCATCACTATATAATACTATGTAATAGGTGTACATTATTTCCGGACTACAAAGAAGCGGAGTACCGTTACAAAGGAATTTAAAGTTCACGTGCTTTGTAAACGAGTTTTTTCCCATATCAATGTGATATCTTTCCTAAACCAACTGTTTTCCTAAACCAAATTTTTTAAATGGGCATAGTTGGGGGGTTGGAAAGGCACACAAACTACTTTTTCCCACGTAAAAGCGATGTTAAAAACATGTTTTTTCCCATATCAATGTGATATCTTTCCTAAACCAACTGTTTTCCTAAACCAAATTTTTTAAATGGGCATAGTTGGGGGGTTGGAAAGGCACACAAACTACTTTTTCCCACGTAAAAGCTATGTTAAAAACATGTTTTTTCCCATATCATTGTGATATCTTTCCTAAACCAACTGTTTTCCTAAACCAAATTTTTTAAATGGGCATAGTTGGGGGGTTGGAAAGGCACACAAACTACTTTTTCCCCCGTAAAAGCTATGTTAAAAACATGTTTTTTCCCATATCAATGTGATATCTTTCCTAAACCAATTGTTTTCCTAAACCAAATTTTTTAAATGGGCATAGTTGGGGGGTTGGAAATGCACACAAACTACTTTTTCCTACGTAAAAGCTATGTTAAAAACATGTTTTTCCCATATCAATGTGATATATTTCCTAAACCAACTGTTTTCCTAAACCAAATTTTTAAATGGGCATAGATGGGGGGTTGGAAAGGCACACAAACTACTTTTTCCCACGTAAAAGCTATGTTAAAAACATGTTTTTTCCCATATCAATGTGATATCTTTCCTAAACCAACTGTTTTCCTAAACCAAATTTTTAAATGGGCATAGTTGGGGGGTTGGAAAGGCACACAAACTACTTTTTCCCACGTAAAAGCTATGCTAAAAACATGTTTTTTCCCATATCAATGGGAAAAAACATGGTCCTAAACCAACTGTTTTCCTAAACCAAATTTTTAAATGGGCATAGTTGGGGGGTTGGAAAGGCACACAAACTACTTTTTCCCACGTAAAAGCTATGTTAAAAATATGTTTTTTCCCATATCAATGTGATATCTTTCCTAAACCAACTGTAATGTGTAGCCAAGACTCCCATAAATATTATGCCGATTGTACGCAACGCGAGCGGAGCCGCGGGCGTAAAGCTAGTCTATATTAAGGCTGAAATCCGGCCAATTACTTTGCAAGCCCACTTTTTAATCGCCGGAACCATGGCGCCCAGCGAAGGGTTCCAATCGAGCGTTTAATTAGCAAAAATCACGCGACATTTCATCCGCCTGTCAAACTTTTCCAACAGTTATACTAACAGCCTCAGAGTAACGCTTCCAACGGTTGCTCGCCAACACAGTTGTCGTAGTCATTACCAAGTCATCAAAAAAATCAGGCTCGCGGCGCAATTATAGTGATGTGTAGTAGTGTAATATATTGTACTTTTTATCTTTTAAAGACAAATAACAGGAAACCTATTATTTAAATTTAGTGTTCAATTCATCTAATTTCGTTTTAAAAAAGGCCTCGGGAAAGGTTTACATCCAGTTCTAGTAAAAATCATTTAGCACATTTAAAAAAATATAATTTCTGAAATTTAAGTTGCAACATTCAACGCAATAGGCATGATGACACTATTAAAGAATCAGAGAATCAATGGTTTTACAGAAAAATATATGCTAAAAAAGTTCTGAAATATGATCCCGTTTTAATATAAACATTAAGATTAATAAGATTTTCAATAAAATAAAAATATTAAGTACAGCAATCGGCCATGTTATCTGAAACGCCAATCAAAAGGAATGACGTCACGTCTCAGTAAAAGTCATCGTTTTGCTTGAAGTTTGACGAGCAAGGCGACGCCATGACACCTACGAGCGTTTTCGCGCTTAATTCAAATTACATAGCAGAAAATACATTAATTTACGTTAAAATTTAAGTTTATTGCTGAAATAAACTTTTTTTCGAAACTAGGAGACGTGTACCTACAATAAGGAAAGGTATTTAAAAATATGTCATCATGCCTATTAATTTAAAAATTAAAATATAAGTAGCAGGGATTCATTCTTTGTCAAATAATTTTTCTTTAAAAAAATACCGAAACTAATGAAAAAAATGTTGCATGACCCTGCGTTGCTCTACGACTAACAGCAGAGCTTAGTTAATTTGTTTTTGCAAATGACCGGTCCCTAATGAGAATTAAGGTGTTTATGAAAGGGTCGATAATGGAGGAGTTCATTTCATTTCGACAATTAATGGCAACGGGTCTTGGAAGTCAAAGTTATTGGACAACTGACTCTGACTTTCTCTATCTAATAATCCTTCCCTTCTCTGCCTGTCACTAAGAAAATCATTCTAGTGAATAGGGTACATTCAACTTTGACCACAACACAAAAAGTGCAATGTTAAAATAACCTAAATATGTTTATACATATGTCATTGTGTTAATGTAAAAATATAAAAGTTTTCGGCTAAATGTGGGATATAGCTATTGAACTATTTTTTAAAGTTTTGTAGTTGGTAGAACTTTTATGGTTCGACCGAGGAAGTACCACCGCTGCGCTCACTTCTGCTGTGAATCAAGTCTATTGTTTTTTGAGGGAAAGTTGAAGTTGCCGGCCACGTTTACATGAGGCGACCATCAACCTCCGGAGTAGCTTTAAGCTTATGTTATATGCTTGCTTGAGGATGTGTGTTTCCATGGGCTGCAGCGACCACTTAACACCACGTGGCCTGCATGCTCGTTTGCTACTCCATTCAAATAAAAATTTAATACATATCAATGGATTACAAGATTATTGAAAACTAGCTGTGCCCAACCATAATAACCGCATTGGAAATGATTAATTACCAAGTATCTATTGGATTCACTTTTATTCCAAACTTAGTTTTTTACTTTACACAATTTTCATTGAGGCTTAACGTTTTATCTGGAAATCTGTAGGTACCCCAAGTTTAAAGTGGAATGGTGGAATGGGTGGAACATAAAAATGTTCCAAAATAACATTCCCTTATTTTACCCTATTAATCCTAAGTCTTACGCATCAATTGTGGTGGTGCAGGCCATACGCAGGATTAATTTACATTTAATTTAAGTTAGGTATTTACCTACATTTTGTTTGCACCGAAACAGCTCTTAGTTTAAAACTATGAGCATTGTCCTTAGGTACACACAACCACAAGAAGTCTTAATGAAGATAATGGTTAATTTAAAGATCATTATCCTCTAACGAAGCGTAAGATCCTTTATGGCCCGACGGTGCCTAAGAAAGCTAACTCGACCTCAAAGAAGCCTTAAGACAACCTCAAACGATAGAGTAATCCAACAGGTATGGAATAATTTAAGCACGGTTTCTATACAAACAATTAGCGAAGAGAGCTCAGGGCAAATGTTTAAAAACTCGGACAAACAGAATAATTCATCCGAGATCTCTACTCTTCAAAGCGAATCTCAAGTCCGCCGCATTCTGAGATTTTTCCTGCGTTCTGTAGATCTGCAAGTTGTAGGAGATGAGCGATAAAAGTACTAATCAAAGTGGAATTTATTTGGATGATATTTACCAATTGAAATTCGTAAAAGTTGCTTCCACTCGTTACTAAAAACAATAAAAAGCGCTAAGGACCAGACTATCTCTCCCCGGTTGTTCATCTTTCATCAGAATTTATCAGAGATTCTTTATGGTAGTAAGTAGGTAAGGCACGAATGTATTTAAAAAAGAAGTTGCTTTATTGACCCAGACGTACTGGTACATTACACTTATGGAATTTACAGGCTCATAACAGACAAAGTCATGTCGTTGTCTAACGACGAGTTGGTATGTTTTCGTCTTTGAAAGAGTTCCGCGAGGAAAACCCACATAATCATTTACAATTATTAGAGTTAATGAAATTAATATCATTTGATAAAACAATGCCAATTTTGGCATCGGTTTAGAGTTCCTCGAGCCAAAGACTTTGTACACTGTTCCTAAAACTTATCCAGCGACGGTTGCACCAAGAGATGCCTCTCATTCTTTGCACCGCATCCTGATTTATATTTGAGACGGAGCAGCAATTACTCGCCGAACTGGAATCATTGCCCTCCACTAATTAATTCCTCCCTCTTTTAATGTTCAAAAATCGCGGCCTCTAATTAGGTTTTAATTCGTTTTATTGGACCCGTCATGAAATAATGGCCGGGTCGCAGGCCCGTTTTATTGCCAAACCTTTCCGATATTTCAAGTTTACGCCCTAACTTAATATTGGCTCGATCATTTTAGGCTCACTTAAAAGCAACTAAGTTTGACGATTTCATTAAGGCTCTTTTTTATTGGAGCTTACTCTTGAATGGCAATTAAAAGTACTTAAAAATCTCCAAGTATGTTACAGCATCAAAGTAATAAAAGTAAGAAATAATATTTCGTGAGGACAAAACTTATCCGGTAGTGAACGTAATTCCACGATATACAATTTACCATAGGTAGGACCCAAAATGACGTTTGAGCCTTACATCCCCACATCCCTATAATACCTATCTACTAATCATACTACCAACCTAATTTTAATAAACAATAAAAGGTACGTTATTTTTTCAGCCTTCCTACTATCTGGCTACAACCTCTTTTAGTTCCCATTATAGGCTACGGGTTTCTTTCCTCATTATTAGGGAGGGCACGAGCTTTCTCCACAACGTGACTCCAATGCAGGCTGGCTGAGATGCCGGTTTAGTGGACAACTCGCTGTCTGATGGTTTCAAATCGCCTATAAAGCCTCCGACATGGTTTAATGACAGACTGGGGCCGACGCCATGTACAGATAGCAATATACATAGGTTTTTTGTATCAGGTGGGGAGCGGAACCTTCAAAAGGTATCCGGCACCTTGGTAGAGGATACCGGGTTATGTTGGATTTAACCACACTAAAATCTTCTCGGTGGCCTGCCTCTGCGCTTGGGGAAGACTCCGGGATCTCCAGTGGAACGCACCGATATCCTCCAAGCGTGGCGCCAAGAATGGAATCATTTTCGGGAGAGCAGATCTACTCTACTACACCGATACTTACGGCGACATACGACCACGCACACACCGCCGTCCTTCCCGGGCTGCTGACTGGACGGATCGAGTCCCCACTCTCACCACTCAACCCCTGAAGCCTACTACTGAACTACATACATAGTAATATAACTACCTGTACTACCTATATCATTATTAATCGAATCACCAAATCGCCGCCAAATCAAATCACTTAAAAGATGTTTCAATCTAGATTAGGTGCTTCAACGTCTCGCGATATAAATGGTGAGAATAACAAAGTAACTTTCCGAGGCGGTGGGCGTGGAAGACATGACGTCACGCCGATCGGAGGCGATTTTTTCCAGCGATTGGTAATCGGCTAAGTCATTAGGAGACGCTTTGTTTTTTATCGGCGGGTAATGACGCGAGAAATGTCGTTAGCGGCGGCTGGCAGGTGATGATGGCCAGATTCGTCCAGAAAAACTTCTAGATACTTCTTACAACAAGGAATCAAGGCAAGAAAGCCTTGCGCAAAATTTTATCCAATATAAATTTGTGAAAAATCTAATAAATCAATACCTAGTAACGCAAAATCAGATAAAATATATTATTAGATAAAAATAAACATTAAAAGCTTTCAAGATTTACAAGCACTTAGATCTGATATTCCAAAATTATATGACCTCAAGGTAACAAAATACCCTTAAAAAACTTCTTGAAATTGTAAAACTACCAGAGGCCTTATTGTAAGTCTACACACGCAAAAAAGTTACTATCGCGTTTGCGTTAAGAATTTAATTATCGACCTTATTCCTTTCAGGTTAAGATCTACCTATCTGTCCAATTTTAACTCGGACGCAGTAGTAACATTTGCACGTTTAAAAACTTACACTAAGGGCTCAGTAGTTTGTTGTAGAACTGTCAGCAGTTTCAATTAATAACACCCTTTCATACAACATGAATGACGACTACACATGGTTCATAATGATAAGGTAAAAGAAAATAACTTGTGAGGTAGAACATTATTGTTTATTTTCCGATGCATTTCCTATACAGAAGGCAATAAATTACTAACCCAGTGAGCAGGGGTCAAGCAATGTGTTTCTTGGAACAGAGAGAATATAAAATCGGTCAATAGTTTAGCAAATACAGTAGTAAGTAGGTATCCCACAATACGAATGCTTTTAAAAACATATGGACTGCCTTTTATGAAGAATTTTCTGTTTTCAAATATTTTGCTGCTATTTCAGTTTACAAAGGAAGAGTTAGAGTTCATTCGCTACTTTTTCCACCCAATGTATGCGGTTCGCAATAAAATAACGAAAAACAGTTGCTCAGTTCCATTTCACGAGGAACTAAACAAAATACGCTCCAAACCGAAGAGAGCTTAATTACATTCAGAGCGGAGATACCCGTCCAACTTCGCAAATTAAATATTATTTTTTCCTTTGGCATGTTCAAACTTGTCCGCGGTCATGTTCCGAGGTTAACTAGTTACACAGGGCTCGCCAACCGCTTTAATATTCGCCACTGGACGTCTACAATTACGCTCGAACAATTTCATAACTCCGATCCGCCTTTGAGCGAGGTTCTGCAGCAAAAGAAAGAATATTAAAAATAAATCAGCTACAGCGCTGCGCAAATAAACAAGCGATACAAAAAGCCGTCGATACAAAGGCTCGCGTAATTAGATTAGTGCGGAGTTCTATCGGGCCCGCTTCTTTATAATTTGCTCGGGTTTCTAGACCTGCGGCTTGCCGAGCACTCTTGATCCAACGAGCTTTGATTCCAGTTGTACTGGATTTCTCATTCCAGTTCAAAGAGGTCACGGTAGCTTGCTATCGAGGACACTTCAGTAAACTCTGCTCCTTCTAAATCAATAACGAAATATGCTTGTAATACAAAGCGCATTTATACATATAATGCAGTCAAATCATTGATTTCGTCGTGGATTGCATTAACCACGGCAAACCCAACCAGTACTTTTAGACCAATTTTCTAAAATTCTCGTAATTAACTTAGTACTTACCTATATTTAAATCCCGTGTCTTGATGATGCGATGATTACATAAAGACCATTATTATTGTTATTAATTGAGCCATCTCTTCGTCCCGTCAAAAAATAATGAAGAAAACATAAAATATTCATCTGTTTCTATAACGTAGATTACTATTATTACTATTGTCTACTCAAAGTACAATACAAATACAAATGCAAATCTTTATTAATCACAGAACATATTATATGATTTACATTTGCTTCTGGAATCCCTGACTTCCGCTTTAATTAATAAAAAACTGTGTTGCAAAAGTCAGTGACCTCCCAATAATAAGATGATAACAACATCAAATCAAAAAATCACCCATCTTTATACGATGTCGTTTGAAAGGGCTTGCCCGGGGCTTTCCACGTTCGACTAGACGTAGCAAATACCTCGCAGCTTCTACGTTATTGCAATGCAATCTATTTCCACCGAGATGTACCTACCATTTATTAGCAACTTATACATTACATTCATTTTAGCTGTGGTGTATTAAGGATGTGATGATCGCAGCACGGGCAGATCCAGAGCAAAAACGGTTTGACTTTATTACCTCATTAATTAATTTAATTAAAAAGTTTATGTACATTTTAAACTTAATATAGTTATTGAATAAAAGCAATCAATATATCGAACGATCCCACTTGTCGATAGCAAATATCTTGATAACTTTTGAAGACGACTCCAACCCAAACCTCAAAAAAATAATTCTTTTGACGACTTTTAGTGACCTCCTTTAACTCAAGAGCTGGATTCACCTTTGGGTGGAAAAACATGACGTCGCCATTGTCGTCTTTTTTAAATTGAGCAGCAAACAAGTAATTTGTGTAACATCAAGTAAGCGTAAATCAAGTATAAGCTGTAAAGGCTCTGGCTTCTTTGTCCATAAGTAACATAACCAGTAGTTTAAAGCAGCAGCATAAAGCGGCAGCCTGATCAAACCAGATCATTATGGTCATTGACCGTGAATAAATCGAATATAAAGCACTTATGTCATGAAACTTTCAGCACACCAATCCGGTTTCATATCCACTAGAGTAGAATATGTGAAAAAAAACTACAGAAAATAATTTCAGCATTTTTTCTGTAGTTTTTTTAGTAATAAACTTGAAACAAGGCTTTCACTTTCACCGGTTTTCCCTCAAGCTCTACGAGTAGCTGTAAAGCAGACGTCTAATCACAGAATATTCTAGTGGCCATTGACCGTGACTGAATCTGAAGCAATAATGCTACAACACAATTAGCGACATCATTAAACAACACGCATGTTAGCGCAATGCAGCTACACGTACATCCTCGTATTATACACGTGTTCGCTATCTGCTCGCAATGAGAGATTACGTGTCATTCATAATCGGAAGCTGATGTTTCTTTTTCATTTTCTACTGCAGACGTTTTTGCGTTCATAGAAATGCATTATGACAATATACATGTTATTAATTTGCTTTATACAACTAACACAGATTTTCTTTCAAAATTGAAAAGATTTGTATTCCAGCAGACGAGAAAAGTAATGGTTAGAGGACACGAAATGTTCACGCAAATCTACTGTGTAGTAGTTTTAATTAATAAATTTATATTTAGAATCATATTTTTCATATCAGATAAATTTGTTTGTAATTAATACTTTAATTAAACTTAAAAATATTCAGATTTATTATATAAAATTTAGACGCAATACTTGCAACACTCAGTTGTAATGTAATTCAGACTTGTATATGACAACACTTTCTTTTTTTTGAACCGTCGTACGGGTCGCCGCGTAAATTTTGTAAAATTAATATAAAATAAAAATTCAGATTCAGAAAATTCAGTTTCATTTGCCACCGTCTCCCACAATTTTTGGTGGCCCATGAGGGGAACGAATCAGCACGATTAGCACAAAATTCAGAAAAATCGAGACTCGGAAACTTCAAGAAACCGGCACCGGCCACGCGGCGACCATCTTGTACATTACGAAAAACTTCAGAAATCAATCGAAGCGGACTTTAGTTAAAGCTATATCAGACTCAGATCATCAGACCTAAGGAGACTCAGACCATCAGAAAACCAAATTAAGAAGAATCGGCGACGGTGAAAATCAGAAATCAGTTCAGGAACCACGTGCCGTCAGTACCTACCTGCCTACGCTCGGTCTACGCATCGGCGCAAGCGACGAATCGACAAGAATCAAGCTTCAGATCAAGAAAGAAACAGTGGATTAAAACGGAACTACGACTTTCGACGATATATATATCAGTACTCAGACCCACGGCTGCGAGTCATCAGCGTCGTGACGTGACCCATCCTTCATCATCAGGCATCGGTCATCACACCACCTACATCAGACATCTGCCTTCGAAGACATCGACAGAAGGAAATCCCGAGGCGACTTGAGGCGAAACATCGCGGCTCAATCGGCTACATCAGGCTGTGCATCAGGCATATAAAATAAGGTCGTAGGTAATTTAATTTCTTATTTACTCCGGTTAAAATTGTATTACATATTCAGTCATTAATATTCAGCATTCTTTTAACATAATTGCTAGTTTAGTACCTAAATTCAGTTTATACTTCAATTAATTGTAATTGTAAATATTAAGCCCTAGAAAGCATTAGTACGTGTAAACAAACGCGCCTTATCAGCCGGCGCTTTGACCTTCACCTAGAAAGTGAAACGTCAAATTCAGTCCCGTTATAGGTTATAGTTGTCAGTTTTGTTTGCGCAGTAAATGCTATAGATTGCGTAGGAGTTGTTTTAAGTATTTCAGTGCATTTTAGTTAAAATAAGTTCAGTTAATCACTTTTATTAGTGTAATCAGTATATAATCAGTTATTTAGTTTTAATTTTGTGGTCAGTTAATATATATTCAGTAAATATGAGTGCCAAGGAATTGTCAAGGGCAGTAGCTAAATTTGTAGCTAGATATAATATTTTAATTCAATGTCAGGCTAACATAAAATCAGATAGCTCTGGTTCAGCCATTGCAGCAGCTCATAAGCAGTTTAATACATACTTTCCTCAATTGCTGGAGCAATATGAGGTTATAATTCAGCACAAGGACAAGTTCAGTGAGGCGGAGGAGATCAGGGAGTTCTCCACAATTCAGACCCAGTTTGATGAGGTAAGTGCATTATCTGTCAAATTGGAGGAGCTCAGTTTACACTCTGGTGTTCTGAAATCACTGCAGTCAGGTCTTGAGCAGGTCAAGGTACAATTACCTTCAATACACTTACCGAAATTCAGTGGTAATAACCTAGAGTGGCTGAGTTTCAGAGATCTATTTCAGTCATTGGTGGACAACCGTTCCACATTGTCAGACTCTGAGAAACATTTTTATCTCAGAACATCCTTATGTGATGAAGCCTTATCAGTCGTCAGTCACCTGCCCATGGACGCTTCCAATTATGAGGGAGCTTGGAAGTTACTCAAGGCACGCTACGATAACTCTCGTGCCTTGACTGACACATACTTGGACAGGATATTCAACCTGCCCAACGTTACAACAACATCAGACCTCAGACGGGAATTTTATGACCCACTTAAAGAAAGTGTTCAGGCTTTGGGTAAACTTTCATTGCCCATTGTTCAGTGGTCTTATTTGTTATTATTTATAACCCTGAAAAAACTACCATTCAGGCTGCGTGAAACGTTTGAGGAACGCTATGGCAAGTCACAGGATGACCTGCCCACGTTCAGTCAGCTGTTGGAGCTTCTCGAGGAGCACTGCCGGCTCCGTGAGACCCTCAGTTCGAGTCCAACCCCATCCGGTAAATCAGATTCAGTCAAGCGGCCTGTCAGACCAAAGTCACATCAGCGTGCACTGGCAGCAACTGCACGTCCGTCAGACACAGCACATCGCTTCTTCAAGGTGACATCGTGCTCATATTGCTTATCAGATCATACTTTGTATAGGTGCAAACAATTCTTGGAGTTGCATCCTTACAAACGCAAGGTGTGGGCAGCCAAGGAAGGAATGTGTGAAATTTGCCTCAGATTTCACCCAAACCGACCATGTCAGACCCAGAGTTGGTGCAAGCACTGCGATTCCACTCACCATAACACATTGCTGTGCAACAAGGATGCTCCAAAACCGCAACGTCCATCAGACAGACGGGACAATCTCAGACCATCTGTTAGACCACAAGTCAGTCAAGTCAGATTCAGTGAACCTCAACATTCACACATTCAGACACGTTCACCCAGAACTTCACCCCGTCAGACACCAACTCAGTCACCTAGAGCATCCCCTTCAAGGGTTAGTGACCATCAATCTATAAATCTACCATCATCAGACCCAAGGCGTATGGCCTACAGTGCGCATTCATCTCGCGACACGCGTTATGGTCAGCACTACACATCCCCACGTTCACAATGAGGCGAGGGGACTGTTGATGCAGTAATTTCAGAAGGTGTATGTCCTACAGCACTTGTAAATATCAGACATAGTCACGGTTATTATATTCAGATAAGGGCTTTATTAGATACTGGAGCCAGTGTCTCAGTGATTAAAGATTCATTAGTTACTAAGTTAAACTTGCATCGACAGTCAAATTCATCTAAAATATATGGTGTAGGAAACCAGTCAGTCAAACAGCCCAATCAAATGGTAAAAATAGTTATTAAACCAGTAAATTCACCAGTGCCAATTATCAGTACTACTGCAATTATCATGTATTCACTTACTTCAGAATTACCTCCATATCAACTTCAGAAAGAGGATTCATTAATTTCAGATCAAGGTTATAAAAACATTGAGTTTGCAGATAGCTCAAATATTTACCCACGTGAGGTAGAATTAATAATGGGAACAGATATCCTAAATTATGTATATGATGGTACAAAAATATCTTTATCCTCAGGAATGGCTGCATATGGTACATGCTTTGGACATGTCATCATGGGACCAAGACCCGGTAATCAGAAAAAAGAGCAAGTTACATCAGTCAACGGGAACAACCCCATATCAGTTCAGTACTATGGAGTCCAGATCACACGTCTAGAGGAGGCAATTCAGAGATTCTGGAAGGCAGAGGAGCCACCTATGGATAAGGTAGAACATCCAGATCATCAGGTATGTGAAGAATCATATCAGAAAAATACTGTCAGAACCACAGATGGCAAGTACATGGTACGCCTGCCATTATTATCAGAGTAGGAGGCAGACTTAAACAATCAGAACTAAAATATGGCACAAGACACCCATATTTATTGCCCAAGGACACAAAATTTGTTAACTTATTAATTGAACACTACCACAGGAGCCATTGTCATGCAGCAACAAATGCATTGATTGCAATTATCAGAAGAGAATACTGGATAACTTCAGTCAGGAGACAGGTATCTCGTGTTATTAGAAAATGTATTGTATGTTTCAGATTCAGACCTTCTATTCAGCCTCCATTCATGTCAGACCTGCCAGCTGATCGTGTTACAGCGGCCAGGCCATTCAACAGGACTGCAACAGACTTTGCAGGCCCATTTCTGGTAAATGCAAGCTTACTCAGAAATGCCAAGTCAGTAAAATCATATTTATGTGTATTTGTTTGCTTAGCTTCTAAGGCGGTACACTTAGAGGTTGTTTCTAGCTTAGCAGTTGAAAGTTTTATAGCAGCATTCACTCGCTTTGTCAGTCGGCGAGGCCTTCCTTCACTCATTCGGTCAGACCGAGGTACAAACTTCGTTGGAGCCAACAACTACCTAAAAGAGGTAAATCAGTTTTTATTAAATAACGAGCTCATACTCAAGGAAGAATTCCGGCGTCAGAACATTCATTGGCAGTTCAACCCACCAGCATCCCCACATATGGGAGGCTTATTTGAGGCAGCAGTCAAGAGCGCAAAGAACCTACTCCGAAGAGAGGTAGGTGACACAATTCTTACTTTCGAGGAGCTGTCTACAATATTTGCAAAGGTTGAAGCTATCTTAAATTCACGGCCACTAGTTGCTATGTCAGAAGATCCAAGTGACTTGGAGGTGCTCACCCCAGGTCATTTCTTAATAGGCCAGCCATTAGTAGCACTGCCGGAGTCCCACTGGAAGGACACTAAAATATCACGTTTATCTAGATTTCAGGTTATTCAAAAAATGTATCAGAATATTTGGTCTCGTTGGCACTCAGAGTATTTAACTTCATTACAAGTTAGGAATAAATGGTACAAACATTCAGATAGTATAAAACTAGATGACTTAGTTTTAATTACAGATGAAAATTCCCCACCTCTACAGTGGAGGCGGGGTCGAGTCATAGAATTGTATTCAGGAAAGGATTCAATAGTAAGATCAGTTAAATTAAAAACTCAATTTGGAGAGTTAGTCAGACCTGTAATTAAACTGTGTAAGTTACCTATATCAGATGACTAAATTATAATTCAGTTATAAATTACCATATTTGTGTTTGTATTTCAGTATATTCAGTATTTCTAAGGCTCATGTAACATTTAATTGCTTAGAAGTTTATTTCAATTAAACATTGTATCAGTAATTTAAGTTAATAATTAATTCTAAGTTCAGGGCCAGCTTTTGTATTCAGTTAGCTTATGACATTTCTTTATTAATTAGCTTTTTTTTTTGTTTAAGTTTCAGTTCAGTATTGTTTTTAGTTCATATTCAGATTTGCGTTCAGAATGTTTCTATCACAGGTATCTTAATGAAAATACCTTCAGTCTCATGTAATTAGCCTATCAGGATTTTCATCTCGCCCGGGTGGCAGGAATGTTCACGCAAATCTACTGTGTAGTAGTTTTAATTAATAAATTTATATTTAGAATCATATTTTTCATATCAGATAAATTTGTTTGTAATTAATACTTTAATTAAACTTAAAAATATTCAGATTTATTATATAAAATTTAGACGCAATACTTGCAACACTCAGTTGTAATGTAATTCAGACTTGTATATGACAACACTTTCTTTTTTTTGAACCGTCGTACGGGTCGCCGCGTAAATTTTGTAAAATTAATATAAAATAAAAATTCAGATTCAGAAAATTCAGTTTCATTTGCCACCGTCTCCCACACGAAACATCTTTAAGAAAAATTGCACTACGAAAGAAGTCATCGAAACGTTTTAATACAGTAATAGATACAGCAATGCAGACTACATGTACCTGCGTAGAGCACGTTTGCGCTATCTGCTCGCAATGAGAGATTACGTGTGATTCATGATAGAAAGCTGACGTTACCCGCTATTGCTAATATTATTGCATTCATAGAAATGCATTATCATAATAACGTGTCAATAAATTGTATTACAGTAACTCGTGGTATCAATCCGTATTGGAGCGACGTGTAAGTAATCTCCAAGTCTCCCCAATAATGGGGTAAGACCCGTACGCAGCAATGTAACACAAAAAAGTTGCAACCTATACGTGGTAAAATAAGAATTCATCATCATCAACAGTACCGTACCTAACTTGTAGTTCATCTCTACCAAACTACATTCGAAGAAAATGGTGGAAAAAGCTACAAGCCCCGATTGTGAGAGTTTTGAATTACAAATTAGAAGATAAGAGAAAACATTGCAATATTTTTTAATAATATCCATCACCGTGTCAACTTGTTACATTACATTTCCCACAAGCATGTTTCCCTCAATTCCGACTGCGCCCAGTAAAAAACGCATAAAAATCGAGCTAAATGACGGCACTACATATCTATATTTCACTAATATGGCATGATTTTTAAGAATAGTTTTTGAAGAATGAAATCATAATTAAAAAATTTGATCATTCACCTTTATTAATTATCCTTTAATAAAAGAGTGCTAAATATTTTACTCAATTATGGAAATTTTTACAGTCGTTGGCTCTTAGATTTCTTTTAGGCAATGAGTTGAGCTGAGAGAAAAGAGCCTGAGCCAACAAAGTCAAAGCCAAACAAAGCAGCACTCTTTTATAGCTATACTAGAGGCCCCCCCGCGGTTTCACCCGCGTTAGAAAGGGTCAATAAATTATAAATTACTGAGCTTTATTATTGTAAAGTTTCATTAAAATCCATTCAGTTGTTTTTACGTGAAAGAGTAACAAACATCCATACTTACAAACTTTCGCGTTTATAATATTAGTATGATATGAAGTATGATATCATAAACGTAACATCACGTACACGATTGAGTTTTTCTGAGATCGCACCTCGCGGCAACCGTCTTGGCCGCCCGCGGGCACCCATCTTCGAACGTATTCGCATGATTGTCTCCCGAATATCTTCAAATCTAAGTGGCCGTAAAGACAAATAAGCTTTTGAAATAACCTTCTTTATTGCTACTGTGATTTTGCGACTACGTATTCGAAGTCGGTACCTAAACTGCAATCCAGACAGAACTCAAATTCAATAGTTATAGATTATAGTGATATCAAAATAAATAACACCTATCTACTTGTACACAAAACATGACGAAGAAAATATGTTTACTGACTCCTGCCCAGAGCACACGTATGTGCCGAGAAACAAGGTTTTTTTTTTAAATGAAATGAAATGAATTTAAATGAAAATAGTTTATTTGCACAATTAAGGGTGAAAAAAAAGGTTTTACAAAATATTTAGAACTCCATATTTAACCCCTAAGGGTGTACAAATTTTAATTTAATTGATAATCTAATTAAATTTAATGACTTAATTGAAACTTAAATTCTAGAATTACTATTAAAGAATACATAAGAAACATTAAAGTAGATATGTAGTATTACATTTAATTTTGTATAGTTTTAATTAATTAGACGTAAACCCAATTTTGTGCTTTTTATAATGATTTATTTTATTTGAACCACACGAGGTTTGCCGTCATCAGGTGCCCCACCCACCAGGATGGGTTTTGATATAATCATTTTATTACTTTGCTCTAGCCTCAGACAGAATGTAGACTAGGTAAGCTTAATGAAGCAGGTCGCGTGCCAGGTTGGTGAATGGCTACTTGCGAATGTCGTGCGCGTTACCGTGCTTCAGAGGGCACGAGAAGCAGTACGTCGGTCGCAGTTGTTATCGACATATTGCAGTCGAAAACCTAGTTAGAGGCGCTAGGGGAAGTTTGAAAATATCAGACAGTGGGATCACTATCAATGCTCTTCATCAAATTATAAGAAGAGATACTTGCCCAGCAGTGACACGCTATAAAGGTTTTTGTGTTCCAAGCTAACCCACCGCTCGAACAACTACCGCCTCCGAAACTAGAATATTATTGACTCATACTATTTTTTTTATTTGAATGGAGCAGCAGACGAGCATGCAGGCCACGTGGTGTTAAGTGGTCGCTGCTGCCCATGGACATACAACCTCAAGCAAACATATGTAAGTCTTATCTGAGGTCGTATGCAGTTGCGCTGCTACTCCGGAGGCTGGTGGTCGCCTCATCTGTGTCTCAAGTGTGGCCGGTATCTGCACCCTTCCACCGAAACACAATAGAATTGGTTCACGGCAGAAGTGGGTGCAATATTATTTTAATTATTATTACTCAAAACTAGGATTTTAGATTTTATTGACCCAAATTCTCATAGGCAGCCTGATTAAATTCAAGACATCAAGGAAAAATAATTGTATGACACACTTTTGACTACACGATAACAGAATTTGTAATGATGGAAGTATCCTATCATATACCTAATTCGTCAATCCGATAATTCTAGGTACGGAAGATACAGGTCAAAGATCAATCGTTAAGATAACATACAATTTGCTACATTAGTCGACTTCGGTAAAGCATTTCCACGAAACGGTAACGTTCTCTCGTTAAACGCAAACACAGTTAGCTGATAACCTGTAGGTATCATACCATTGTCATAAAACAGATAAATGTTCACATTCTTACTGAACTAGGGACACGTGCTTTGTTTAATTCTAACCTTATTTAAGTGATTATTATTCTCTTCTAATCTACTATTGCTTTTATTTATTTATTTACGGGCTACTTACATAAGAAACAGATGACACAACTATAAGGTATACAATGCGTATCACTGACTTAGCTAACTGTTGTTACACTTAAAGGTGAAACCACAGTATGCTATGTGTTACAAAACATTATAATCTTTTTTGTTCTATTGCAATTTCGCAATAGATTTATCTCAAGTGACTACAGTAAGTGTTAGTTGTTTGTTAGGAGCTTCATTTATTGTGCGTTGTTGCAGGTTGCTACATTTAGTCTTATGCTATTAGGGTGGAGGTATGTCACAATTTAGAAGTTTTGATTTGAAATTGGCGCGTCTGTCTATGTCTGCGACTAAGCTTGTGCAGTTATTATACCATAAGTTAATACCGATGTAAGTGGCACAACTTTAATGTTTCGGCCCTGCTCGAAACGAACCTCCTTGGTACCCACGTTTGCCGTGAAGCAATTTTATTGTTTCGGCGGAAATGTGCTGTTGCTGGCCTTACATAAGGCGACAATCAGCCTTCGGAGTAGCAGTGCAATTGCATAAGACCACAAGCAATAATCAGGCTTGCTTGAGTTTGTGTGTCCTTGGTCTGCAGCGACCATTAATCACCACGTCCACCTCCCAATCAAATAAAAACAACTGTGCTTTACTTAACTTTGTTTAAGGATTTTCATTGGACTATGGTGTGGTTTTTTTTTTTTCAAGAAAGGTGTAAGTAAATTATTCAGTAAAGGTACGCATAAACTTAACGTTTACCTCTGTAAGTGTAGACACGCGGAAAACCCACATGTATGGAGAGCTCTAATTTAAAAATATATATAAACTTATACAATGAGCTAGTTAAATAACCAGTTCCCTTACCACAGTCACATCCAGCAGATCTTAATCCAATTCACTAGCTAGACAACGGATATTGACGAAACCTTTTGGAAAAATACTAAAAAAATCTTGTAAAAATCTTACAAGAAAAACACAAAACCTTTTCTACAATCTAAAGAGGGCATCCAGCACTTAGAAGTGTCCATCGTGAGCAGCGGACACATCAGCCCCGAGGCACTCCAACACCGCGCGCCAATAAAACTTATCGCGTTTTGTTCTTACCTCTCTGATACAGCCAACCAGCTCACAGTGCCGCTCATATAATCCTTATCACGTGTCAACAAAGTCTAAACTCCTCCAACGTAATTCCATTGTAAAGTTGTCGACGTAATACCGAGGACAGCTGAGATGATCTAAATAGGTGGATTCGGTTTTATGAAGGTATTTTGATCGCGGCATTTTCTCCGGCCGACGCATGATGCGGCCTTTGGGACCATTGCTATATTGTCACACGGGAAGGTAAAGATTTTTAAAAATATATTCATATAAGTAGCTATCTACACATGTTTGAATTTTTGGAATATCAGCGCTACAAATGTACGGAGATCCGCATAAGTACAATGTGGTACATGTAGATTAAACCCACGCTACCAAAAACAAAATGAATTTGCAAAAATATAACCAAGATAAATAATACTATTTTAATGCCAAACAAAATCACGACACTTTGAGCAGTAATAAAAATCGTAATGTTTTCAAGACCAAATTAGACCTTTGATTTGTACTCAAAAGATGGCACTCATTGAAGTTAGCCGAATGGGCGGCTTAAAAACATCCGACAATTAACTTAAACAACGCTTTTAATACATCAACAATTATGTTAGCAAATTGCGACAAAATTATTCATATGTATATCTCGAAGAATCGTGGTAGACAAAGCAATATAAATCCAAAAAGTCTCTAATCATCATCTTAATACAAATTACATAATAGGCAATTGCCGTAATAGAGGAACCAAACACAATATTTCACTGACCCTTTCCACGATTAAGTCAAAAATACACGCCAGCTTTCTTCACCAGCCTTCGTTTAAAATTTATCAGGGCGATAAATCAAACGACAGTGGGTGTGCATTGACCCTCGGATCTTGCAAGGATAGATAAATGCGAGGGTGGCAGGACTGGCAGGGACACAGGTGTCCCTGTATCTTACCACTACACATATTGTAATGTCGGTCATGCAAATTGTAAACTACTGGATTTGTTGAGTATACTGTAACTTCCAAGGTGATTTCTTAGAAAGCGCTTGGTTCTAAAAGGAGAAGCATTAATAAAGACTTTAAAAATGGGTCACATAACTGCAAATTTCGAGCAGCGATGGTCGAGTGGTAAAAAAACATCGGTCTTCGACGTGACCTATCCCGGGTACAAATCTTCGGCGCGCATCTCTGACAAAGAAATTTGTAATGTGCGCTTTTATCACTGCTTCACTATGATGGAAAATATCTCTATTTAATTGGTTAAGATACTTTCCATCGCCGTGCATGCCTGAGAGAAATTCATAATTTCTCGAAAGCATGACGTCCACCAATCCGCACTTGGCCAGCGTGGTGGACCATGGCCTAAATCCCTCTTACTTGTGAGAGGAGACCTGTGCCCAGCAGTGGGATATAAAAAAGGTTGAAAAAAACTGCAAATTCCAAATATGTCCAATCTATTAGTCAAATGTAAATCCATCAGCCCTAAGATGCACAATCACTCTTAAAACGAAACAGCGGAAAGCTAATGCAAATTTAGTAAGACCTAAATCGAATCATCGGTACCTAGAAATTACACTAATGAATAAAATATCGAGCATGATAACTATATCTTACATGTGTATGATTTATCGGAACGTCGGATGGTAATATCGAATGGTAGATACCCACAAATTTAGACATTTCACATATATGCGTGTCTTTAGTGAGACACAACAAGGATATTCAGAATTTTTAATGATGAAATGGCTCAATTCTGGGATATTTATTTTTAGTTTATAAAGTAGCACACGAAGCCCATGAATCAGGGACATCCATACATAAAGTAAGCCTTAGCCTTATCTGAGGGAATATACAGGAGCGCTCCTACTCTAGAGGCTGAAGGTCACCTGGTGTATCACACGATCAGCTGTCACGTGTGCCCATTATCGACTCATAGCCACTCTGTTATCTCAAATATAAATGTACTTTTTTTTAAAAAGAGTGCTGCTGGGAGTTTTTTCCATCGCCTTTTTTCTCTCAGCTCAACATCTAGCCCAAAGGCCTAAAGGCGATATGGGGTAAAAATGGCATTCATTAAGAGAATACTTTGTATTCCTAATATGAAATAAATATATTTTCTTTTTCTTGCCAGTCTAAACTGCAACGGTATCTCTTTTAACACAATAGAACTACGTCACAAATGATGCAGCGTTTTTTGTAGTTCCTTGCTCCAACCATGAAAGTTCTACCACATATACATATTTATTTATTTATTTCATTCCATGCTTAAAAACTAACATTACTTATGCTTTCTTACAGTTTATAGTTATTGAGGGTGGATACAGTTTGAATAATTCCTGCCAGTAAATTACAGTGAGGCACGTGTTCTTGCAAGATAAGATAAATGTACAAGGGGTGGACGCAGGTGCGAATGCGGGCCACGTGACCACACGCACTCTGTAAAGAGCCTAATATGTGAAATGTGAACATTGCCCAAGAGACACGAGGTGAAAGAATATAAATAATTTGTGTTTAAATAAAAAAGGGATTCCATCACCAGTTATCATTATTTTTCTATTTTTTTTTATGTCACTGCTCAGGTCTCCTCTCAGATTTAAGAGAGAGATAATAGTCCTAGTTAATAGTATACTTGCACGCTGGACAAGGGTTTGTTGCCCATGGTATATCCACGTGGTCCAACGGGAACTTTTATTACATTATTACATTTTTCTTAATGCGTGCTACTACTAGCTTTGGTTTTTTTTTTTTTTTTTTTATAAATAAACCTAATAATAAGGCAGACGGGCCGCGTGATGTTAAGCGATCACCGTCGCCTATGGACACGGGCAACCCTAGGGGAGCCGCCCGAACATTGCCGGCTTTGAAGGAGAGCTTTTTTTACAGCTTTCTTGAAGAACCCCATGTTATAGTCCACTGGGAATGCCTCAGCTGGAAGGTTGTCCCATAACCTACACGTCCGTGGTAAAAAGGAGCGTGCAAAGCGGACTGTGGAGGACCGCCACGAGTCCAGATGGTGCCGGTGGAACTTTAACCTTCGTCTGGTGGTATAATCATGGAATGGTGATGTAGGCATCAATTTGAAGAGTTCCTCGGAGCACTCACCATAGTAAAGTCGGTAGAACACGCAGAGCGAGCCTATGTCTCTTCGCAAGCTAAGCGGTTCTAGCCTGTCAGTCAATCTTGGGTCGTTGACGATTCGGACTGCGCGCTTTTCAACGGAGTCAAATGGGTGTAGCTGGTACTTCGGTGCTCCTGCCCAGAGATGGGAGCAGTACTCCATGTGGGGTCTGACCTGGGCCTTATACAGCGTCAGGAGTTGCCCCGCAGTGAAGTACTGCTTCGCTCTGTTGAGGACACCAAGCTTTTTTGATGCCAATTTGGCTTTGTACTCCAAATGACTCCGGTACTGCACTTTACTCGTAATGTCAACTCCCAAGATACCGACACTTTCACCGATGGTGAGCGCGGTGCCCTTGAACTGGGGCGCTATAACAAATGGGGCTTTTTTAGCGGTAAACGCGCAAACTTGTGTCTTCGTGAGGTTAAACTCGACAAGGTTAAGTCGACCCCATTCCGAGACCCGCTCCAGAGAGTTCTTGACTTCAGACACAAGTTTGATTCTGCTTTCCTCCACTTGTGACCTAGAGGCATTGGCTCGACAGGTGTATAGTGCGTCCACCGTACTATCATCTGCATAGCAATGTATACTGCGTGATTGTTGCAGCATGTCATTGATATGCAGAATGAATAGTGTAGGGGACAGCACTGAGCCTTGGGGAACACCGGCGTTAATGGGCTTCATATCTGAGCAGCATCCGTCAACAACGACCTTAATCTGCCGCTCAGATAAAAAGCTAGCCACCCAGTTGCATAGCCTCAAGGGAAGACCGTAAGATGGAAGCTTCGCGAGAAGGGCCTTGTGCCAGACCCGGTCAAAGGCTGTTTGCGATATCCAGGCTGACTGCCAAAGCCTCCCCGTTACCCTCGATGGCTTCAGCCCAGCGGTGTGTGAGGTACACCAAGAGATCACCGGCCGACCGGCCCTGGCGAAAGCCATACTGACGATCGCTGATCAACCGATGTCTCTCGAGGTACCTAAGGAGCTGTGTGTTTATAACACGCTCCATCACCTTAGAGAGCAGGGAGGTTATCGCAATAGGCCTGTAATTGGACGGGTCACTGCGGTCACCCTTTTTCGGTCCATATAGATAATCGAAATCGACAAACATTTTCAATTCTAAAGTGGAGAAACATATAAAATGACAAATAAAATGCATGCTTTTATACATACTCCATGAAAAAGCTGTATAGCTCAAAGGGTGTAATAAAACACGTGTACCGAACATGTTTCAGGAAACGCGGGTCAGCTCCCAGCGGAAGTCGGCAACTTTGCTTCACTAATTGTTGTTTGCAATTTGTTCCGCGCACACCACGCCACGACAAGGTGATATTTAACGTGTCCACATTTAAATGTGAATGCCCAAACTTCCCGACCGAGTTTTGACGGCTACCTACGCACGTAATTTTCGTTTGTCCGAAATAAATTTCCCCGAACCGACATCACATTTAAATTTTAATCACCCACTTCTTGGGCGGAAATTAGAATCACAATCGGAGCTGCCCGATTTCTACCTACTGGCATGTAGTTTCGTAGAGGTAGGGCCCTTAATGGCCATTGAAATTGAACAGAACCGTGAGTGGACAAATTGGAGCGGACCGGGTCAAGATAAGGGCACAAGGAAAGGGAAATGTCCATAAACAACAGGCGACTCGGTCCCAATTAATAAAGCAGCCAACACTGAAGTAGTGCAATTAATTCTGTGCCTTCGGAGATTTTAATAGTTCGCATAAATCAGAGCGAGTGGCCGGTGGGTTAATCGGCGTTTAATATGCCGGACGGGCCTATCGCCGAACTATCTCCTAACAAATATATTGCTCGCCACCGACAGATAGAGCACGATACGTGAGTCTGAAACCTCCTATTCAGCCAGATTTTTTCTTTAAGTTTTCTCAAAAGAAAAGAAATAGTTGTAATATCATTACTTGGAACTCTGTTATCACTACTGCCTGCTTAGTTACCGGCCTTTCTGTCAAGGCTATGAAGAATGCGAGGCAGTATCGCATTGAAATAAAAAATGGAATACGCTAATTTGTTCATGCCTTAATGAAACTATTAATTAAACATAATATTCTGCTTTTAAGACTTTACTATAAATATCATGTTACGAAGTTAAAGTTCGTCGTTTAAAAATTCAGAGACCGAATAGTACGCTTTTGTAAATAAAAACGTTTTAAGTGCTCGTTTAAAATCACAAATTGTTTTAGACTTGAGGGATTCAGGTAAGTTATATTACCTATATATTTTTGGTCCCTGGCAAAAGACGCTTTTAATTGTGATATTGTTTTGTTTTTGATGCAATTGAACACAATTTAGTATGCCTTTTTGGTATTAGGGTTTCTAATTTATTTAAATCTTTTTTTACCACTAGGGATATTTCATATATGTATAGGGGAGCGTCAGTCAACAATCTCATCCCACAATAAGTTGACAATATTCTGGGTGTAGTTATGTCAACTATAGCTTAAGTCCAGAATAATAGTCCATTTAAAGAGCAGGGGGAAACAATTCCGTAGGTACCACAGCTGCAAGATTATTCAATTATATTTAGAACACGGGCGAGTGTGCCCAAATTCAATTGAAGCTAGACTTCAGTTCACGTTAAGTGGTTATATCCTTAAACAGTGGACCGGGGTCAGGGGTGCTAAACACGAGGTGCTAGGGAAGGGGGACACCTCGGGATATTGAATTTGCGGCGGCGACTCTCAATTGTTATCGGCCGCTGCAAGGTCGCCGTTAGACGACCCTGCCAGGTACGTACCCTTTCTTTAAGGATAAGGTTGCCAACTGCCCTTAAATATTACTGAAATTTTGTTATAATCAAATCTTAGTAACTGTTTCTCATTTTTTAGAGGTCCTCTGTGGCGCAATGTTGTCCAAGCTAAGCATAAATTTGAATGACTAGTTTAGATGTCTTTTATCGGTCTGGATAGTTTGTGTTCTTCTGTTTTGTATGTGTCTTAGTGTGAGAAATCCTAGTTTGTAGCGTAATTATAATTCTACATTGCAGGTATTTGATTATCGAGTATAATATCAATTTACTATTTTTCAATAAATCTCAATGAAAAGGTTGACAAATTACCAAACCTTTTTTATGTTCATGAAGAGAATATTTGTATTTCAAAAATGATTTTTTTTTAAATTTTGTTTTTACTTTAAATTTCTTAAGAATCTATCAAATTTTATAATTTGAAAGGTTCTTAAGCAATCTCCGTGTCTTTTTCTTGTAAGCATTAAGGTACATTGTGGCAGCCCTAATACCAGGCATTGGTCAATTTATTTATTGCAGGGCGCAGTTATCACGATTGAATTAAGCACCTAGCAACCTTCGTGATTTAGGGGCGAGCCTTTGTGAACAACTCTTGAAACTCGTTAACATAAGACTATTGTAAACTGCTGATCTATAGGAACGAATATGATAATATATTTCACGTCGAAATGGTACTATAGATCTTCCAGTTTAACTGTATGAAGATAGTTTGGAATCTAGAGAATGACATAATGCTACTTTTTACCCGGAGAAAATATCTCATTCCTATGAAAACGTAAAACCCACACAGAAACTGTAATTTTGCTCAAGTATGGTTGTGAACAAATAACACTTCTTCTTTGTCCTAGTCTCATTATAATTATAATTGTGAACCTCATATTATAAACTAAAAATTACAGACGTAGTATGCACTGAAGCCACATTGTCTTAAAATCATTGGCAATCCCTAATAAACTCTCGCCGCTCAAATCGTGGGCAAAAAGGGAAACTGGAATTTTAATCGTGGGAAAGGACGGCTGCGACTCGCTTCCCGCGGTTTATTTAAGGTTAATTTCGATGAATTGATTCTACGGTCAGTTTTAGTTGCGAGCCCAATGAGGTCGGGGTTCACAGAAGTCGAAACGATCTATTCGTTCCGACGGCTTTCAATTGATTTGCTAACGGCGGATGTTATTATAATGAAGTTGGAAGCAAATAAAATTTACTCGAGTATGCATTGGAATTTCCAAACAACTTCGTTTGGTAGAAATTTATATGTAGGTTCCTAGTATACTAATTAATTCGTATGTAAATGAACATCATTGTTTTTTCTTCATTAAATAAGACATTTTATGAACCTGTGGCCTACGTGTCTGTTGTTATTTATACATTGCTATGTATAGAACACATAAAAACTAGTTTAAAATCATATTTATGTTATTTAAATGCTACCTAATAACTTTATTATTATATTTATGAAAAGCACCTAAACAATAATTTTGTCCCTATTTAATTTCAATTCAGATAACATAAAGGAAATAATTTAATTTCTACGACCTAAATGTTGACGCCACCCGTAGCGCGTAGCATCCGTAGCTGTATCTACGAAGACTACGCCACGCTACGGCTACGAAGGCTATTAATTGCGTTATAGCCGTCGATGAAAGGTGCCCTAACTTCGCTAAAACTTTCCACTTAACTTCAAGTTCGCAAGTCCGCTTGACCCTCGTCGCGGCCATTAAGAAAATTCATTTCATTGTTTACGTTATAACTGTTACAACTGCTGTAAGTGTCGCTAAGTGTTATGAGAGGTGGGAGATAAAGTGGGACCGTTCGCTAAGTTAAATACTTGTGTAGGAAGTATCTTCGCTTGTGGAACACTTCCTCTTTGATAATGCACGGTTAGACAGTTAGTAGTTAGATTGTTAAGAAAACTGGTTGTTTGTAAAGTCGGTTTACGTGATAACGTTATAAAAGATAAAAAATACATGGCTGCAACCCTTTTTGCGTCCCACTGCTGGGCACGGGTCTCTCCCCATTATTGGGGAGGCCTGGAGCTTACTCCACCACGCTACTCCAATGCGGGTTGGTGGAGATGCGGGTTAGTGGCCAACCCGCTGTCGGATGTTTTCAAACCGCCCATAAGGCCTCCGACTAGGTTTAACGTCTGTTATCTATCGACAACAACCGGGACCGACGGCTTAACGTGCCCTCCGAAGCACGGAAACGCGCATGAATTTTTTTTGCCACTAGCGGTCACCCATCTCACACCCGACCGCGCCCGTTTGGCTCAGCTGCATAGATCGCTTGCGTTCTACGCTAGCCGCCACGCCATGCGCGCTTCTAATAAAAAAATACATATTTTTATTTAATTATTGTCACTTAATTATTTTGTATTATTTTGCAGGAGTTAATTGAAAATTCCTTTTTTCGATAAATTTACATTTATTTACACTGCTAGCTCTGACATCACGCGAGAAGAGAGATAAATACGTCGCAAACCGATGCTTGGGCCGGTTGTGCCTCTCTATCCCATGTGCGTGCAGCCGGTTTTAATCGATATATTGTTATCACTATCTAAATATGTTATCTAATAAAAATATTTTTATACCAACACGTTACATTTAAAATCATGCCTATATTCCTAAAACTAAACATTACATTTACGTACGTAAACTAATCCCGACAACCTGTGTGGCTCTGTCGCAGTGGTCACCGGCCAAAGCAAAGGGTCCTGGGTTCAATTTACCATAAGCAGATATATAAATGATGGATTTAGAGTTATTTCCTTTTTTCCTTTTATTTTCTTTATTTGAATGGAGTAGCAGATGAGCATGCAGGTCACGTGGTGTTAAGTGGTCGCTGCAGCCCATACACATCCACACACAACTTCTAGCAAGTCTTACCTATGATCGTTTGCAGTTGCGATGTTGCTTCGATGTCTGATGGTCGCCTCATGTAAGTGTGGCCGGCAACTGTACCTTTACACCGTAACACAATAGAATTGATTCACGGTGGAAGTGGATGCAGCTACGATATGAGATTCACCGGTCGAACCATTAAATTTCTAACACCTATACCGTCTAAAAAAGAAGCATAGTCAATCAATCCAAATAAATAGGAGCATTGCTCAGATCAAAACAATTAATTTTCTTCAGGGACTCATCAACAACACTTAGCCCAAACGCCATCTAGTTTAGTAGCTACCAATTTAAAAAAAAGAATTGCAATACTCGCCAATAGATATTAGGAGAAAAATCCTTACCAAAAAATTCAAAATCCTTACCTTAAATGGTTGCACTTAAATCACGCTTGGAAAGCAATATAATTGTTAATTCTCTTTTATACATGATTTTAATTACCGCTTAAATCTATTATCTACTAGTTGTGCCCGCGACGTCGTCCGCGTAGATAAAGACTTGTACAAAAGGCTTGATTAGGCTTGGATTATTTGTTCCTCCTCCTCCTTAGTCGTTCACTCTTGACAGCGTGGTCGTGGCTGATGAGGTTGCAATTTCGTTCGTAACCGCTTGCCCTCCACTGTCCCTAGGATTATTGTAACCTTTTATGAAATTACATATTATGATACAAAAGTTCATATTATATTATGTTGAGTGGAAACATTATTCCTGAGTCCTTACAATTCTTACTGTACCTACTCCTCTTATAATATCGACTTTTCAGTCGTTATCATCAGTTTCTCTTTACAAATTAAACGTATTATAATAGCCTGTTTTTAAAGTGTTTAGATAGGACTGCTGTGCCCGCGGAATGAATCATTACCCATAATTAAATAATTTGTACTGCAAATAATGCATAGATTCATTATCATTATGTAACTTAAATATATTGCAGAAAGGTGGTGAAATGTCTACGCTATGTCAGACGTGGTTAGTAGTTGGGAGTCAAATTCTTGGTTACTTACACGTTGGTTGCAATTGTCGTTAACATACTGTCGTTCATACTTAATGGAGGTCTTTTGAGCGATTTAAAACTTGCGACAGCAGTTAGGCCACTAACAATGAAGACGTCATCAACCTGAATTGGAGCAGCGTGAGAGGATCAGGCCCTACGCGATTAAGAGTCAATTGGTCCTATTAACAACCCTTTACGCAGCATCAGAAATAAATATATCGATTACTAATATTATTCTGGGCGTGACCACCATGCCGTGTTGCTGCCGTGACGCTTTAGCATATTAGTGTAACACCAGTGCCAGTACTGCGTATGTATGTAATAGCTCTTATTAAATTAACCACTGAAAACGTCTGCTCATCTCAATAAAAAAATTATAAGACCCTCGGCAATTGCTTATTCTTTTATTCGAAATCACTTTTTTTATAAATAAACCGAACAAAGAGGCAGAAAGGCCGCGTGGTTAAGCGATCACCCGAGCACTGCCGGCTTTCGAGAAGAGCTTTCTTTACAGCTTTCTTGAAGAACCCTATGTCAAAGTCCATTGGAAATGCCTCAGCTGGAAGGTTGTCCCATAACTTACACATCCGTTCAAAACATCAAAAGGAGCGTGCAAAGCGGCCTGTGGAACTTTAACCTTCGACTGGTGGTGTAATCATGATATGGTGACGTAGCTATCATTTTGAAAAGATCACTCAGCATAGTAAAGTCGGTAGAACACTGATTTTTTTTACGTTTCACATTGATAGCCCCAGAGTAGGGTAAATATACACTGTGTAATGGGTACCATGAGACACACAGAGACAGAAATACAAACACTTAAACCGAGAACAGAAAATTTAACTCATCATTCTCTGCTTCGCCGGGAATCAAACTCGAGACCCTTCGATTGGCAGTCCGGCATGGTAACCATTGCGCCACGCGAGTCCAGGCGCGGTCGCAGCCTTCAATTTTGGGCAATGGTCGCCAAGAAATTTTGGTGGTGGGTCACTAAGAAATTTGGGGGAAGAGGTGTCTCAAATTGGCTTGTTTCGCCTTCCATCTACGCATGAGTGAGGGATTTTGGGGGGGGGTCATGTCCCCTGTGACCCCCCCATAATATGCGGATGTAACCACCGCGCCGCGCCTCCATAATGCTCTACCACAATGAGTACAATATCAGCGCCAGTTCCAAAGCTCTCTAAGTTGTTAATTTTTTTTATTAGATATTTTATTAAGTAAATATACTCGTAATTAATTATTTGAAATAATCTCCACCAATCCACTTTGTAATAGCGTTATTGGGTAAACTAATGAATATGTAGTTCACCACCTGTAAATCTACCTGTAAAAAGCAATTAAATGTGAATAAATGAATAACAACGACATCTATCGTGTAGCGTTTAAACTAAATTGTCGATATAGCGAATTTGCAACAGATCACTAAATAGTTCTGAATATGAACATAGATGTCGGCAGTAGCCTCGTTTTGTTAAGGTTTTGTACATTTTGTATTGAGGATTTCTTTGAATATGTGGTGATATGTATGGTTTTTTTAAATATTTAGAGATGAAATCTAGCATAAGTGATAGAAAACTTGCTTTTACTTTTTTTCTACTTTTCCCAAAAAGATTCTATAAATCAAGTCTCAACAATCAGTTTTTAAAGAAATTCGAAAAAAATTGACACTTAAAGAGTGAATTTTGGAAAATGCTGAAATACGTAATTCTTTATTTTATTATGCATTTAAACGCATTAGCACCGGAGTGCTGATTCATTGCGCAGAGTCAACGTGCAGGCGTTCATCCATTTCATCCTTGAAATTGACGTAACTTTTTTGTTTGTGAACCGATTTAAATAAAACAAACCCTAAATGTTAATCCAAAAAAATACCAATACATCAGTGAAAACCGCATCCATCTACGTTAAGCCGTTCCTGAGATTAGCGCGCACAAACGAACAGATAAACAGACAAACAGATAAACAGACAAACAGACAAACAGACAAACAGACAATAATTCTAAAAATCATTGTTTTGGGTTCTATTACGCTAATAAATAGCCCTAGTGACAGTTTTTTTCAAATATCTTCAATGTACAGAAACCGACTTGTTACAGATTTATTATATGTATAGATTATCTTATCTATATCTATCTATTCTATATCTAAACATATAATAAATCTGTAACAAGTCGGTTTCTGTACATTGAAGATATTTGAGAAAAACTGTCACTAGGGCTATTTATTAGCGTAATAGAACCCAAAACAATGATTTTTAGAATTATTGTCTGTTTGTCTGTTTATCTGTTCGTTTGTGCGCGCTAATCTCAGGAACGGCTTAACGTAGAAGGATGTGGTTTTCACTGGTGTATTGGTATTTTTTTGCATTAACATTTAGGGTTTGTTTTATTTAAATCGGTTCACAAACAAAAAAGTTACGTCAATTTCAAGAATGATGAAATGGCGTGCGAATGCAGGCGTTCGCAAGTTTCGATAATTACTACATCACTTAATATACTAATAGCAAATTTTCGATCATTTATGCTAAATTTCATCTCGAAATATTAAAAAAAGAACCATACATATCACCACATATTCAAAGAAATCCTCAATACAAAATGTACAAAACCTTAACAAAACGAGGCTACTGCCGACATCTATGTGGCGAATAGTTCATATTCAGAACTATTTGGTGATCTGTTGCAAATTTGGTATATCGACGATTTAATTTACACGCTATACGGTAGATGGCGTTGTTACTGAATAACGCTATTATAGAGTGGATTGGTGGAGATAATTTCAAATAATTAATTACGAGTATATTTACATAGTAAAATATCGAATAAAAAAATTAACAACTTAGAGAGCTTTGGAACTGGCGCTGATATTTTACTCATTGTGGTATTATGGAGGCGCGGCGCAGTGGTTACGTCCAGATATTATTGGTATTTGGTATCGATTTTATTTAATAGGTGACACTATAGATGGCGTTGTTGCTGAATAACACTATTCCAATGCAGATCCAGAGATACATAACAATAAATTGTCGACTCGCGTGGCTCAATGGTTACCATGCTGGACTGCCAAGCGAAGGGTCTTTGATTCCCGGCGAAGCAGAAATTTTAATGATGAATTTAATTTTCTGTTCTCGGTTTGAGTGTTTGTGTTTCTGTCTCTGTGTGTCTCATGGTACCCATTACACAGGGTCTACCCTACTGTGGGGCTATCAGTGTGAAACGTTAAAAAAATCAAAGTGTTCTACCGACTTTACTATGCTGAGTGATCTTTTCAAAATGGTACCTACATCACCATATAATGATTACACCACCAGTCGAAGGTCAAAGTTCCACAAGCCGCTTTGCACGCTCCTTTTGATGTTTGAACGGATGTGTAAGTTATGGGACAACCTTCCAGCTGAGGCATTTCCAGTGGACTTTGACATGGGTTTCTTCAAGAAAGCTGTAAAGAAAGCTCTTCTTGAAAGCCAGTGCTCGGGTGGCTCCGCTGGGGTTTTGTATTGAAATTAACTATAAAATCGTTTTCAGTGGTTAATTTAATAAGAGCTATTACATACACACGCAGTACTGGCACTGGTGTTACACTAATATGCTAAAGCGTCACGGCAGCAGCTCTGCATGGTGGTCACGCCCAAAATAATATTTGTAATCGATATATGTATAGAGGACTTACTTTATTTCTGATGCTGTAGGAAGAGTTGTTAATAGGAACAATTGACAACTAAACTCAAATGTAACGTCCAGATTTTATTGGTATCAATCTTATTTAATAGGCGACGTGCCTCTTAATCGCGTAGGGGCTGATCCTCTCACGCTGCTCCAATTCAGGTTGATGACATCTTCATTGTTAGTGGCCTAACTGCTGTCCCAAGTTTTATATCGCTCAAAAGACCTCCATTAAGTATGAACGACGGTATGTTAACGACAATTGCAACCAACGTGCAAGCAACCAAGAATTTGACTCCCAACTACTAACCACGCCTGACGTAGCGTAGTTGTATAGTTCACCACCTTTCTGCAATAGATTTAAGTTACATAATAATAATTAATCTATGAATTATTTGCAGCACAAATTATTTAATTATAATGATACTTTCCGCGGGCACAGCAGTACTATCTAAACACTTTAAAAACAGGCTATTGTAATACGTTTAATTTGTAAAAATAAATTGATGATAACGACTGAATTGTCGATATTATAAGAGGAGTACAGTAAGAACTGTAAGGACTCAGGAAGAATATATCTACTCAACATAATAATATGAACTTTTGTATCATAAGTAATTTCATAAAAGGTAACAATAATCGAAGGGACAGTGGAGGGCAAGCGGTCACGCGAGCGCTCACCTACACGTTAGACAGACATTATCAAAGCTGCAACACAGACCTCCATAGTCTAGAGTTTTCAAGATGCTACAAACCGCAGCAAATGGTGACGCATCGCGAGAGCATCATTATCCAACGAAATTGCAACCTCATCAGCCACGACCACTCTGTCAAGAGATGGTCAAGAGTGAACGACTAAGGAGGAGGAGGAGGAGGAACAAATAATCCAAGTATTTTGTACAAGTCTTTATCTACGCGGACGACGTCGCGGGCACAGCTAGTATGTAATAAGTGACGTCACTTATAATTTTCTCATACCAAATGTATGGGGATGTCACGTTTTGACAGCTCATTAAAAGTATCTCAATTGACTTGGTAGTCCAAGACCGGATTTATTCCTAAGGCGAGTGTTGCCGAGTATTGAGAGGTAAGTAAGTAAGTAATATTGGGAAGAGTGATATTTTTCAGTTTATGTTTAAGATGATTATCGCTGAAAATACGGACAAAACGACAATTTCTAAAAATGAAACCTAGCTGGATCGACTTAAATTATGATGCCCGAAACCCGCTGGCTACAAAATATCATGAAATACGTTGGAACCGCTATATATATAAAACAATAAAAACTCGTTTAAAGGTATTAGATATGATCTACGATTTGATCAAGGATCTTGTAATATAGATACAGTTATGAACGCCATCCATAAGTCACTTATGTATGATGTTCGTATGCCAACTTTAGCTCACTGGATGAAACAATCTCATTCGCATTCGGGATATGTGCTATTTTATAGACAACTGAGAGAATCAAGCCTTAACTCATATGTACTACTACAAGACTTTATGTGATAGTAGTAACGTTTTGATGCAATTGGTTCACTTCTATATCACCCGGAAGCTATTCGTAAATTTCTATATGATATAGCTGTAATTTCTACGTAAAGTTGTCGGTCTTTACATCAATCCCCTGTAATACTATGGACGCCTTGCACTGACTTCTATTACGAAGTAGTTCATGAGAGTTAGAGCTAAGTAAGTACAAATAATCCATAATTTATTGCAACTAGGAACATCGGCATTTGCATACAATATCAATAGAACAGAGATGATAAAAGTGAAGCATCCAATCCGGCCACGTCGATGGCGGCGTTACATCAAATTATTCCATTCCATTTTAGACGAAATGTATACAGAGCAAACATGAAAAGAGAACAAAATTAAGCATTAGAGCGGGATGCAAGGCATAGGCGGTAGTAGCCAAGTCGTACTACCGGAAGTAACAAAGAATGATTTTAGGTTCAGTTTCCTACAACCCGATCCTACAACCCTCCACACAATTACTCTTATCGCTATGATTTTTTTTCAACCTCTTTTTTTTGTCCCACTGCTGGGCACAGGTCTCCTCTCACAAGTGAGAGGGATTTAGGCCATAGTCCACCACGCTGGCCAAGTGCGGATTGGTGGACGTCATGCTTTCGAGAAATTATGAATTTCTCTCAGGCATGCACGGCGATGGAGAACATCGTAATCAATTAAATATCACGATATTTTCCATCACCGTGGAGCAGCGATAAATGCGCACATTACAAATTTCTTTTTTATTTTGATGATTTTGATTTGATTGATGAGATGATTTTATTAGCTTGAATTAAAAACATTGTAGATTAAAAAATATTTATATAGGTATACAAAATATAATAATTTAATATTATTTATGACGCCTTTTTAAAGGAATTAATAATTTAAGACTATAAGCATATTTTGTATAACTTGTAAATTTCAAAAGTAGGTAAATATTTAAAAAATATATTTACATACTTATTTAAAAATATCTACATTTCAAGGTTGCCCGGTTGTTAAAACAACCTCTCAAAAAATCATTGTTTTTACAACTGAAAAATACATCTTTATTGCATGGTCTAAAATCAACCAGTAACCATTACATAAATTTAATCATATCGTCATAATTTCAATCGATCTTAACGAAGGTCTTCGAACACTAAGTACATAGAGATTACAAGTACATTACTTATTAACTTATTTACGATACTACAGATAAGATATCGTCATTGAGTTGTGGCAGCGCGCTTATCGGCAGTAGTAGAAAACATGTTTACTTGTTAATCGCATACATTTTATCATCCGTATCTAATTAATCTATTTGTGTATCGCCTGACGTTCACCGCTTGTTGATCAATGGCGCTCGCTTGAACTTCGCAATCCCATCAAGCATGCTCACGTTTGCTACTCATACTTTATGTACCTACACAGGTTGTTTTATTGCAACTTCATGCAATTATTCAACTATAAAAACAGCACATAAATAATATATTAAGAATATTACTATTCTACAATTTTTGTTGAGATTGAGCGCCACAATTCGTTTAAATTCATTTTCTGCAAATGTCACAAACTTGCGGTGTAATGCTACATACCTACTTTAAACATGTTGGAGAAACACTAAGAAATATCTATAACAGATTTTTCTACTTAGACTAGACAAAAAATCTTAGTAACTCCAGATCAAACCGCTACATGACTCACACATAACTCAGTAAATTTATTTTGCCTCTTAGGTCACGGCTGAATTCAGCATTTCATTTTTATGCATTTAATAACTAGATCAAGCGCTATCCAAGTATACTTTGGAAATAAAGATTTATCTATGCACTTCAAATTTACGTGTTGTGCGACACAGTTCGATTAAGAAGCTTGTCGCTGTCGCTTGTGACTCACATCACATACAATTTAGATCCGCGGCTAAGGCGCGCTGAGGGCGGCCGCGGAGGGCGGGCGGAGAGACATCAATAATCCTCCTTGTTATTCTTATGCAAATGCCCCGGTACGATAATAAGTGGAACGCGAATCACCAGACGTTATACAGATTGGAAGAATTCGTTGACAGCCCGATGGATCACACTATGTCGATTTTCAGCAGTTTGGATATCATTAAAAATGAGCTATGATCCAAAGACCATCGCTTAAACTGGAGTGGACCAAGAGTTTGGTACAAAATTTTTATACATAATCCAGTAAAGAAAAACATTGTTACATGCGTATTTGTCACTTGGTCTATAATGAAGGGAAACGTAACGTCATAATATATTAGCATGTAAAATCAGTTAACCCCTACATATGCACCATTTAATACCTACAGTTTGAAAAGGCATCCTTGCCCTGTGGGACATTAATTTACATTTATAATGAGCAGACTACTATTTAGTTTTTTCTGACGTCAGTTGTATGGATTTGTGCTGCTACTCCGGAGCTAGATGGTCATAGGTCAGTCTGGTAACATCACCTTTCCATAGAATAGAAAAAATATAGCTTCACAGCAGAAATGGGTGCAATCTTCCCGCTCAAAAAATTTAAGGTTAAGTTGGTTAAAATAAAAAATATATATATATATGTATATATACACATAACTTTAAAGGTGGTATAAAAATGTTATCCGTAGTACAATGTTAATTATGTCTATATCGAAAATTAAAGGATATAAATGTTTGCGGAAGGATGTACGGATATATTGTTAAAATTTCAGATGTCCTGCGAATGTAAATTATTTATGAATGAGTTTGCTTTAATTAACGTAATTGGTATTTATCCGTGTTAGTTAAGTTAATGATAATAATAAATCTATACATATAATTACATATAATAAATCTGTAACAAGTCGGTTTCTATACATTGAAGATATTTGAAAAAAACTGTCACGAGGGTTACTAAAGTGATAATAATGTAGAATTTTTAAGTCTACTATATTTCAGTGCGTGCTTGCGTATTTTAGTGTTTAATAATTAGTTTATAATTTAAATTTAATTTTAACTTGTAACTTTTACAATATAATTTGTACACCCTAAAGGGTAAATATGGCGATCTAAATATTTTGTAAAATCTTTTTTGTTACCCATATTTGTGCAGATAAAATATTTTCTTTTGTTTCTTTTGTTTCTTTTCTTTTCTTTTCTTTTCTTTTCTTTTCTTTTCTTTTCTTTTCTTTTCTTTTCTTTTCTTTTCTTTTCTTTTCTTTTCTTTTCATTTCTTTTCTTTTCTTTATTAGCGTAATAAAACCCAAAACAATGATTTTTAGAATTATTTCTGTTTGTCTGTTTATCTGTTTGTCTGAGTTATAAATGAGAAGAAAAATAGATAATACATAGGAAAAAAACCAACATAAGATGAGCTGGCAATAATATGGTAAACTGTACGAAAACTACGAAATAGGGTTCACGCTTTTTCGTACAGTTCCCACACGTCGACAATAATTAATCAATATTTTAATTAATCTTTACATAACGCTGAAGAAGTAAGTTTGTAAGTTTGTTTGAACGTACTAATCTCAGGAACTACTTATTCCAATTGAAAAATTTTATGTAAAAATTTATTTTACATAAAAATTTTTCATTCCCCATTCCCCATTTATCGGGGAAGGCTTTTTTATAAATAAACCGAACAAAAAGGCAGACGGGCTGCGTGGTGTTAAGCCATCACCGTTACCTATGGACACAGGTATCCCCAGCGGAGCCACCCGAGGGCTTTAGGCTATATAGCATCATGCTATGACTAATACCGAAGTCCACGCGGACGAAGTCGCGGGCGGCCACTAGTAAATAAATAAAATGCGTAGACAAAAATCTTTTAATTTTACCAGTCACACTTTCCCCCGTGTGGCCCCGCAGTGCGTTCGAGTTACAACGCAGTATTGTAATGTACGATTCGGTTAATCAGTAAGACTGCAATGAGACATTCTTTGCGACTTCTTTATATTTCATTAGAAAGAAATCGTAAATAATGTATTTAATGAAGAATTGATGAATTAAAAAATGTATTAAACGACATTAGTGTTTTGTAGGCATTTGTCTAGAAATAATAAAGTTTCACAGGCATAGCCCCACAGTATCTGTTACTCTGTGTCGTGGGTAGGATGGACACACACATAGACATGCCTGTTAATGATGCCTATTACAACTTATTTCATCACTTAAGTCAGTACGTATATTTCGTATTGAACTTTACATAACTTTGCTTCCATAGATTACCTTCTATATCGAGCTATTAGTAAATTACCTACAATTGTTGACATTGAAATTGACAGCATAACTACTAATATACCTACAGTGTAAGTATATCTATAATATTATTTTAATAGGAAACAAATATTTTGGTAAAATCATAGTGCGTAGAGATACGTATAACCTATGAACCCGCAAATGGGTAAGTAGGTAAATCGTGTTATCATCACAGCTACTTAATTTTTTTGAACACGTCGTCATTGATGTTAAAATGTCCAAAAAAAGATTTATTTGGGTATAAACTAAAAGTTAAAACTCAACAACTTTTTTTAAAGTTTTCTTTTGTTTCTAAATCAAGTAGCAAAGTAACACGCAAGCCACGTGGTGTGGAATGGTCGTTGCTAATCTAGAGGCTGATGGTCGCCTCATGTAAGTCTGGCCGGAAATCACACCTTTTTATCGAAACATAATTTCTCTACCTACTACTTCCCCAGTCAACAGTTAGATTTTGAAAAAATTGACTTTACAACAGTTTTTAAAGGATCAATAATAACCCTAAAGGCTTGTCTAATAGGTATTTATTTGCTTACATATCTATGTATTTGCTGAACGGTGTAACCCGTAGACATAAATTCTAAACTAAGTGATAGGTATTATTATATCTTCGACCTACTTAAAAAAGTTTGTACCCTTTTAGTAATTTATTTTAATTTCCTATAAACTTTGTCCTAATAACAATTCTCTTTTTCACCAATGCTCGCTCTCTACGATTCTTGTAGGTAAGTATTAAATAAGGTTCATAACGTATTATTCCACAAAGCATACAAATTAAACACAATAATTTTATACCTTACGAAGAACGTTATCTCATGTGAAATGAACGCAATTATGAGAGGAAGTAGCATACACGCTTACTCACACACAGATACGAGATGAACACATGTAAAATCGACGTTAAAGTGACTGCACACTTCCGTCTGTTGAGTGGTTTAACAAAATGCATTACTCACTTATTTTTTGTGTTTTTAATCAGAAAAATAATGTTATGTAAATAGTTAGATGTACCTATTGTGTATGTACTCGTAGTCTGCGAGTTAGATGTAATGGACTTGCTGCATTAAAAATAACTAATATGAATGACTGATATATATTTTCTTAAACCTGAGTCTGAACATAACGCTCTTATAATATTAAACATTTCCTTTTTCATAATAGTCAGCCCTAAAATAAGGCAAACGTATTATTACATTGTGTATGTAAGGTGAGAACTCCACATCACACAGCGTCTGGCTGAAATAGTACAGTCCCGTATACTTGGGTTGTTCGGTCACGTCTCAAGGCGAAATAACAACTCCATTGAGCCAAACGCTCAATGGATGTCGTCCAGGGTAGAGTGGAGGGGAACAGACCTCGTGCAGGGCCGGATTTACGGGAGGGAAACCGGGGCTACAGCCCCGGGGCCTTCACAAAAGAGGGGCCCCCACAATAGACTTCGAAAAAAAATGAAATTCAGACTAGTACACACTAGTAAAAACTTTTCCTTTCATATTATTTTCGCGTTTTACGGTACTTTGTACAAACATGATTACGTTAAATATTAACAGAAATCATCGATCTATATTTGTTCACTCCTATCAGGCAATCAGTAAAATATCACTGACAGAAAAAAAAATTGGAAAATAGTTTGGGGCTAAGAGGCCTCCACCCCTTTGTTGCCCCGAGGCGTCCAGACCAATAAATCGGGCCCTGACCTCGTAGTAGGTCACCAATGAGGTGGACCGATCAAATTAAGTCGGTAGTGGAGGTCCAGTTAACGAGTGCTTCAGATTAACATCCAACAGAGCCAAATGGAGGGAAGTTGTACGGCAGCGTTCCAACAGAAATCATCGTGACCACGACCGCTCTGTCAAGAGTGAAACGACGAAGAAGAATGTAAGGTGAAGGAAATGTTTAGTTTTTCCAAAAATTAAAAATAATATTGCTGTCATTCTACTATTGTAAACGCATGTAGAATAGAATGAAAAATGTATGGGGTTGAAATGAAATGAAATATTCTTTCTCTTTGTATTGTGACTATACGGTTCATTTACAAACTCTTAGTGAACGTTATTTTTTACTCTGTCTGCTCTAGGTACGCTTAGGCAATGCTGAGCTGAAGAAAAGAGCAGACGGAGAAACGGACGGAGACGGAGACGGTTAGCTAACGTCAATCCCATACATTTATCATTCTATTCTATAATCGTTCACGATAGTAATGCTACTTAGTTACTGTAGCTTCGAGATTAAAAATAGAGCTACGGTATCCCCTGCCTGATCGTAAGAAGGGATCGTAAGGGAAGGACTCGCGGATGGTGGTGTGTGCGTGGCCGCATGCCGCCGTAAGCATCGGAAGTAAGGAAGGACATTCGAAAATGGGCCCGCACTGGGCACCGCGCGCGAAGGACATCGGTGCGATTCACTCGAGATCCCGAAGTCCTCCTTAAGCACAGAGGCGGGCTACCGACGGGGTAGTGCGGTACAAATCCCACATAACCCGATATCTTCTCCCAAGGTGCCGAGTACTTTTGCAGGATTCCCGCTGATACAAAAAAAGGTAGAATGTTACTTGTCTAGGCCGTGGGCTTTGCCTTTCTTACATTAGAATTAAATTCTTATCGTACTTACATTCTACTGATATCTTCTACTATATGCCCCTTTTACAATCATCGTCAATATCCGTCCCATTCTAGCTATTTAAAAACACCCACGAACACTACGGAATACGAAAAGTCGATATTATATTGCCACTCTTATTGACACACAAAGTATGCCATATACTCACATTGACACTACTCCTTTACAGTCATAACGATAGCAACTCACACATACAGTGTTATCAGTACCGGTGCGCCGCGCGATACGGAGGCGGCCACCGGTCACAGGGCAAGGCGTGTAACACCTACACATATTTAAAACACCTATATTAAATAAACTGTATAAATTGTGTGTAGGTACTTCTGCGCTATTGTTTTAGGACGTAGCTGTCTGATTTAATAGTTATTATTTTTGCCACTGCTGGACACTGGTCTCTTTCCGTTATTGAGGAGGCCTGGAGTCAACTCCACTACGAAGCTTACTTCACTTCACGCTGCTTCAATGCGGTCTGGTGGAGTTTGTTATAATATAACAGATATATTCACGAAATCTGACTACAGTGCAGAAGGCATTTTTAGGTCCCTCTGAAGTGTGAGGTGAATGTGAATTATTTTCTTCATTAGTATTTACAATATTATATATTGTTTCTTAGGATTAAAATATTATTTTGTTCTAAGTATTTTCTTCATGAATTTACATGGGCAGACAGCTGCCATTTGTATTGTAAAGGCTAAATTTTAAGCTATCAAATCTAAATAACTTTACTTTTGGGTTATGCCGCCGTCAGGTTATTTGGTATCCGTTTCAGGATAAACAGAGCATAGATATCTTGTAAAGACTTTTTCTAACGAGGCAGGTTTAATAAAAAAATGAGTTCCCAGAAATTTTCGTAAATATCTTGAGAGGACTTAGGTAGGTCTTGCATAATTCGACAGGGGACCTACATATATTATTATCATTATTGCATCCATTTTTGAATTAAAGTCATTCTTTTACTTTTCGGTAGAAAGGTGCAGTCTGTCACATTTTTATGACGCAACCATTGTACCAAAGAAAATAACAAAGAAAAGCTACAAATAATAACACTAAATGGCCTGCAAAATACTCGATTCATATTTTTTTTTAAATCTTTTTGAACGAAAAAATCCATAGATCAATAAATCATCAAAGATTCTTATCTAATAGGAAAATATAGCAAAAATTTGCAAGAAACGGTCATCCCTACAAGCATGAATGGCGCGTATGTGTATGTATGATAGCGACATATGAATGAGGTGACCGATAACACACACAGGGTCAGCGATAATTTTTACCTTGAATTATTGCGCGCTCTTTTTTTAGAAGCTCCTTTGCGCGGAATATTGAACTTTTATGAAAATAGTATATTTCATTACAAGTGCGGATACAGCCTTTCCCTTATTATTTATTTTTTACTTATTATTTATTTCCCGAAACGAAAATAGTATATTTCATTACAAGTGCGGAAAGGCTGACATTGCAATGAGTTCCGACAATTGTCTACCCGAGCCAAGGCGTAGCCGAAGGTGAGGGTTGACAGTCGGAACTCTTAGCAATGACGGTTCCGCACGTGTACTGAATAACTATTTTAATACAGTTGCGAAAAAATGAAGCAATTTAATAAAATAATAAAAACTCGCAAAGAACATTTTTGAAAAATGCCGTCAACCGTAAAAGAATACCTATATGCAGAGATTTTTGAAACAAATTAGTAGCTTCTTTTAGAAATATTTGCATGAATCATAAAAACTTCTAAAACTTCGTGGTTGTTTTTTTTTAATAGACATTATTTTGACAGTTGGGCACAAGCAAAGATATTGGAAAATACAAGCAAACAAAAGCACGAGTGTGTAATAGCCCACTTCCCGAACGCTATACGTCCCTGCAATACGCCACTTTTTGAGCAACTGTATTAAAAAAATATGTATTGCACAAGTAAACTAATGCAGAAGTAAACCTACTAGATATATGGTTTGACTAAATGTAAGTAATTTTTTTTTTTCATAAAAAAAAACACATATTTGAGACATACCTAGGAGTACTTGTGCTAAGATGTAAACTAGTGGCTAGACAGACAAAATTAATACCATCTTTAAGTGTATATGTGTATCGAAAAACCAAAGAGCTTTCAATAAAAATTATTAAACTTTTACATATATATATTTTTTAATTGAGAATGTAGAGTAATAATCAATTCATTGTAATAGAAATGACACTTGGTCCCACAATATTATTACTGATATAATAACAAGCTCCAATAACAAGTGATATGATATGAGAGATATTTAATCCTTACCTACCTAGGAATAATCTATTGGTAAAGGTGCATATTATAGGTATTTAAGCCTGCTACAGACCTTCAGTTTTATAACCTGTGGTTTTGATTGCATAGTTAAATCGTAGGGTGAATAGGCAAATCTGTAAAATGTTACTTTTATGACCATGTAAGAGTGCCACATTTAACTGTGCAGTTAAAACGGTGATATTTTAACGGAAATTATGTACCAGACTTTACTTGGCTTTTTTCCGTAGCTAGTTTATCAAAGTCACGTGTCATATTGTAGGGGTTTTCAATTTGTCAACTACAATAGCTATCCTGAGAACCTAGTTATACACCAAGAATCTTGCAGCCAAAATTACGCTATTTTGGCGACTAAGTAGGGATTTGACAGAAAACCACTAAATAAAATTAAAGAACTCTGCAATTTATTACGTTTACGTTCAGTATCATAAAAAACGAACGCATAAAACATTTTTCAATCTCCATAAATTACAAGAGTTGGCGTGTTTTGACACTGTCAAGTGCCAAGCAGTTTAATGCAATTAAAATGTGAGAGTAACGTGACACCTAAGTCTAGATGACGAGAGTTTAGAGTAAATCATGCTTGACATGCGACACACACGACACGGCAGAGTTACAGATGGCACCATTTACCTAAGAGGCCTAAGAGTATAGAATGATTATATTATCACTCTTTCTCCACTAAACTTTTACTGTACCTAAGTAGATTGAAGAATATCTATTATATCCGTCATCAATTGATGGATCTAACTTGGTCAATTCTATCTAATTTCTCTCAATTCCTAGACATATTTGCATCAACTAGTGAAATAAACTCAAGGGTTAAAAAAAAGTAACTACGCTTGTACGTACTTCTACAGTCATACGCATTATAAATGAATATCGATTTTCCAACAGCAGATTTATTTCAACCTTTCTTATATCACATTGCTGTGTACTGGTCTTCTCGCGGAAGTGATAGGGGTTTAGGCCATATTCCCACGCTGGCAAAGTGCAGAGGTCCAATAGCCTTCAATTAAAAACTACGCTAAAATGTCTATACTAAAATGATTTTTAACCATTTTTGTGAATTAATTTTCAGTATAAGTTTTAGTAACTTAGGTACTATTTAGGACTAGGGAGACAAACAAACTGCTAAAAGCTAGATAACGTTATAACATTCATAATATTTTTCCTATTTACCTATAAGCAAAAAAATAGCTGTAAGTATCTTCTTACGTTATATCAATAGGTAACAATTATAAATTAGGCGACACTAAACAAGCCAGCGTTATGCGCCGCGCGTTACCTAGCACGCATAAACTCGTCCCATTTTAAAGCACTGCATTGTGCTTATGAATTTGTTGTATGCAGGTGGCTTTCATTTATTTGAAATACTCTCAATTTTTATCAGTAAATGCTGTATTCATTTTATCCAAATAATCGTTTTTTGCCCTCCGAAACTACTGGACAAAATGTAAATTTTATGAGGCTAGTATAAAAAAATGTTTATAGTCTAATAGAAAAACCTGTCTTTCTAAACGCATCCATGTAAAAACTTATCCCAACCGAATACATTTTTTTTTATCGATGGCAAACTTTCAAAAGGTACCCAGCACCTTGTGAGAGGATACTTTTCCTAGACGAAACCACGGGTCACATTTAATAAGTATCTATAAAGTAAACGATAAAAGACAAATCTACCTAAACATAGTAATGTATCATTGCGCAACGCTATTCGCTGCCAGTAGTTGCTGGCGACGGCGCCCACGCATAGCATTAATTGCATAAGGCTGCCTATTCATAAAAGACTTAACGCCGCGCCGTCGTTATATACCAAATATTTAGGGATAAAAAAAGTGTTGAAAAAATTTAGTAAAGGTTGCAAATTAGGTGAAAGATATTCCCTTCGCCCGCGACTCCAAATGCATAGGCTACACGTTTTTCCCCATAGGAATGATAATAATATATTTTCACGAGATAAAAAGTAGCCATGTCACTTTTCAACCCCTCAACCTATCTCCATACAAATTCAAGTCAAGCACGTAGCACCGTTGCATCGTGAAATGAAGACAAACAAACACACTCAGGTTTAAAAAAAAGAAAAGGTTGAATAATAATTGAAGTTGCAGGAAGGCAAGTGTGCTCTCCTGCACCTTCCGATGCTTACGGCGGCATGCGGCCACGCATACACCGTCGTCCTTCCCGGGGCCGCTGGCTTGACGGGTCTAGCTCCCACTCTCACCGCCTGCAACACTGGATGCCCCCGTTTAGTCGCCTCTTACGATCAGGCAGAGAATACCGTAGCTCTATTCTTAATCCCGAAGCTACAGGAACTGTGCATTATTTACCTACTTTTAATTATGTTGTGCATATAATACCTTATCTCAAAAAAATCTTTAAATTCAGACGTCAGACCTAAATATATCTGTAAAGAATAAGTATTATAATATACAGCACGTCTTATAATACCCTAAAATGTTGAGATAAAGATGCGTATCAAAACAGTCAGAAAAAAATAAGAATTCAAAATATAGGTCATGAATCATGATTTATAAAGTAAGTACAATACTAGATGCCCATTAGATGCCACACAGATGCAAACAACCAAGCAATAGGCTTTAGTCCAAAAATAGCATACTAACAATTTTAGGTACCCACATTAGAAGGTACCTCTTTATTTACATATATAATTACAATATTCGCCGTCACATGCCTGCGTCAGCGTTATTCTCGGCTTAAAGACATTTTTAAAGTACAAAACACAAAAGTAAATGCCCGAAAATAAGTTGAGAAAAGGTCCGTGAGGTCTTACTGTAACGAATAGGAAGGCGCATAAGATCGATTTGTATAAATAAATTTATAAGGAAAATACACTGTTTACCACTGCCACTATCTTCAACAATATTTTAGGCAAGCTATACCTTCTTTTAATAATTCATTAAATTCTCTGATCTGAGGCCTATGCGCAATTATAATAAGGAAAACGATTTGAATTTAATATAGGTAATGCTTATACGTATAAAAAATATTTAAGTAGTACAATTTGATACTAATATGTACATACTCATATATTATGAGGTAAATTTATCAATAAATTTTCTTTCTAACTGGCAACATTTTTTAGGTACCTTCCTATAATCTTGCCTTATATTTTAGTAGTAAAAACATAAGGCAAGTTAACTTGTGATGTACCTATCACTTCATCTACCTCGTCACTTTAACCAGTACAGATACCTCACGTGTGAGGTGAAGACCCGCAAAAGCACAACGACCCAACCGCAGTTATCGCATTTTTATATCACCAGTTATCATAAAAATATTTTTATTACTTGCTTTAATAAAAACATACATAAAAGAACAATTAATGTTGGTATGTATAGTTTCATTATAGAATTTACAATGCTATAAAATGGTTGCATCAAAATATTGAATGCAAAGCGGTGTGTAGATCAAAAATTTTATTGACTCTGATCTCAAACTTTTGTTGACTCTACCTGTAAACGTCCAACGTACGTAAAACGATATCAATTTGAAATGGTGATCGTTAATTTAATCATTCGGACTCAGTTATCAGGGTTTTCGATAAGGATAAAAACATTCATGAAACAATTATACATCAATTTTCTTTTTATTCCTACAGAAACATTAATCAGAAGGCTGGCCTGAACTATGTCCATAGGTTGCTATGAACTACGAATATATAGCGTTCGCCGTGGCGCTATCGTATCATTAAATATGGAAGCAAATATGTAGGTGTAAATCATCAGGTAGATACAGGAAGCAACTGGTAGAATATAGAAGAGATCACAAAATATTAGAAAATTATTATCAATGAACGTCATCGCTTCGTGGCGTTATCCTATAAGGTTATTGCCTCCGTTATTTTTACTGGTATTGCGTCGTAATTTAATTTGTGAACCTCGGCAGAATGAGGCCGGCGGGCCGAGGTTGTGTCGTGTAGGTGCACTGAAGTCTTACAAACACTGAATTGAAGGATTTTAAATCTTGTTCCATGACGATAAGATTGGCGATGGGTGCAAATAGTGTTTGTTACCTACGTGTGCGGTGTAAGTGTTGACGTCAATCGGTAGGTTATTTGTGCGTTTATCTCGCGATAGGGCGGAGGTGAAGGATCGCCGACGCAACGTTCACGTGTCGCTGGTCACCCGTTTCTAGGAAGATGAGCGATACGCCTGATTGATTGCTCTTTGTTTGCACACTACCTACCTGTTAGGGTGTTGAATACATCACAATTGGAACGCGGGCGGGCAAGTACGTCATCAAGGGTGGTAATCCTTGTGATCCTCCTTAGAGGGCGCGCGATTAACACGTTTACTGCGAAGCTCAAAAACATAATATTCCACTCTGGTGCGGTACAGGACAATATTGCCATGTACTGTTAATTTTTCTAGTGCGAAACAAGGCAAATGTGTCCGGTACACAATTCTTTTTAAAACTTTTTTTTTTCATAAATCTTTCTATCTTTTACTTTCTGGCAATTCTTTAACTTTTATCAATATCTAAAAACTTTGAACTATATACATTTCTTTTGGTTCTAGAATTGGACAAATATTTTTTTACTTATAGGTATAAACGTCTTACCGGACTCATATGTCATGTGGCGCACAAGAAGTGGTGAAAACGTTCAAATAGTCGATAAACAGTAGTGGTGTTATATAAGAAAACAAATATTTATCGATAATACTTTTATTTATAAAGCAAATTAGGCATTATTACCCGACTGCGTGAGAAGGAGGGTTATGTTTTTCGAGCGTATGTATGTATGTATGTATGTGGGTATGTATGTCCATTTCTTTGGCGCACCGCACAGCCCAAACGACTGGAAGATTTAAACATATGAGGTGTCGTTAAATTTGTTAGGATTGTCAGATTGACATAGGCTATATACATTTTCAAAATGGCGTCCACAAATTTGAAAAAAGGGAGTGGGGTTTTTTTCTAACCACAGCAATATGGGTATCAAATGCAAGCTAGCGAAAAAACTATTTCAAAAATATATATATCATATCACATTTCTACTATATTTTAAGAAAAATCTTCAAATAACTAAACAATTTGAAATTAAATTATTATTATAAAAACAAAAAAACCCGACTGCTTCAAAAATGAACTGAAAAGAGAGAAACAAGTATCGCAATGTATATTTAAATAAGTTAAACTAAATATTTTAAGGTACTGCACGCGGTGACAAACGATGTTTTGATAGATCTTTCTGTGCCAGTAGGTAACAAAGTAAGTACCTATTGTTTATAAATGTAGATACTGTTAACAAATATCGATAAACGATAATAATATCCGTTTCTCACTAATGCATACGTCCTAGCCAACAGTGCGATACCGGACATACACATACAAGTCGTATTCGTCCGGTAACGCATGGAATGTAAAAATTTTTCGTTCTGTGCGTACAGGTCAAATATGCCATGTACTTTTTTTCTATTGTAATAAGACCATCTGAAAGTAAGAAGCAATGATGTTTATTTGTCCCTTTTTAACTCACAGAATATCGTACCTAAAATGACGCCGCACCAGCGAGAAAAACTAGTTTTTGGCGCTCGCACCACGGGAGAGTTCATTACCGGCTATATACGTCCGGTAACGCAGTTAACGTGTTAAGAACACTCATTTATTTTTACCGGCTTAGTAATCGACCTCTTAACATGAATCGCAATACCTAAGGCCCGTGAAGTCTCTACCTATTGGTTAACATGACAATAACGTGAATATTACATCGCAACAAGATGTTATTGTGCCTATTGCCATAATTTAGTACAGCATAAAAATAATTCTAATATATAAAATTCTCGTATCGCAGCGTTTGTTGCCAAACTCCGAAACGGCTATATCGATTCTCATGAAATTTTTTGTGCATGTCGAGTACCTAGGCTTGGGTCGGTTATACGCGGGGTCAGCTAGTAATATATAAAATTATGCTATTTTCCCTTAGATCAAATAAGCACTGAAACCATGAATAGGTACCTACATTGCAGTACCGTTCTTGCAAAAGTAAGTGACGGAAACCCAAAATTAACACAAAGCAAAATAATAAAAAAAACTGCCCTCTTTTTCTACGTATCACACTCATATCCTCTCATAGGTATACTCATCACATATACCTATTATTTATTCATGTTTTAAAATATCGACTTAAACAGCCTTAAATTCTATTCTAAATCTAAATTATAATAAACAACACTTCGTTATTATTCTGCAGTAAAGTTTGTACTTTTATTAAAGTAAAAAAGATTTGCCAAAATTGCATTTCGAGGTGGACATCATTATCGGGATGATTTAAATTTAAAACATAATTATACCCAAACGTTCTGAACTTTTCTATTCTAAACTTAAATAGTTTAAAATTGTTAGAAATAGAAAAACGTGCTATTTTTTTAAGACGATGAACTTGGATAAGTTAATCCGTTTTGGGAATAGACTAGTCCGTTAGACATGGAGTAGGGGCGCTGTTAAAGTTACTTATAGTTTTAACTTTTGTATTTTATGGGATTATAGTAGTATTCACTTTGTACCAAACCCTAACTTTGGGAAACAATATTACAACATTCATGTAAAAATTGTTCATTTACCGTCACACTAGCCCAGTAACAGTTTGGCACGGTTGGCGGCGCGCCAACGCCCTCTCCCCTCCACGTCAAACACCTAGATCAATCTGTAACATGTAAACTCACTATAAACTCTTTTTTCTTTAAATTCGCTTCCGATCCGCGCTCAACAGTTCAATGGGACGTCACAGTGGCTGCTGGCCGTCACTGGCACGCTTGGCAGCTCGCCAAAGCAATTGCATACGTAGTGTAGAAGTAACTCCCTGTCACGCTATAGGATTTACTGGTGACACGATATACTGTTTTTATTGCTTTACACTTTTAATCTGAAATTAAAGTGCTTAAAGTGAAGATATTGCTATAAACTGAGAGATGTAGGTAAACTAATTACTGGAAGATTAAAATTAAGATTTGAATTAAGGATTTCTTCTACGGCTTGAGCAGGTGTTTTACAAATAGTTTCTAAATATTATTACTTGTCACATTAAGATAAAGCTGCAGTGAACGAATATGTGCAAAATTATATTATTTTAATCTTTTTTACCACAAGATAATTGTGCATATTTAATGACAAAGTTTCTTAAATGTTTATTACGTTCTACTTCCACATTTTTATTGTGAAGAGGTTTGTTAAACAGGGTGGTTTCTTCTTCAATACTCATTTTAAAATGCTGTCGCAGAAAATTTTGAAGCCAGTTAGCCAGTAGCGCGACTACCTAGAAACTTTTAAACCAGATACTTACATATATGTTTTTTTGTCCTAGCTTTTTTTTTTGGAACCTTATTCATTTTGATGAAAAACAAAATGACTACTAACGTTTACCCATTGCTGCTATGAAGTGATCATAATATTTTGTTTTGGTAGAAAGGTACGGTTACCGGCCACAATAACATGAGTCATAACCTCATAACACCGTGACAAATCAACCTCCGGAGTGGCAACGCAATAAATGTATATTGTTTCAATATTATGTCATTTCATGACCTAAAATGATAGAGAACGATCATTCAATTTCGTACATACATATTCGGGACTTAAAATTATTATCTGTAAAAAATCTTCTTGTAGACATGTCATACAGAAACTCTGCATATTCATTTCTACTTACCGATATCTGATTGCCTAAATTCCGCGGTCAGTTTAGTATCTCATGAAAACATGAGTAAAATAATGCTAACACATCACAAAATACAACTAATGAAAGAAAACACACATGACACCCTAAGGCTGAACTTATCCAAGTTAACCATAAAACAAAGAGGCAGCACAATTCCGCGCGCGCCAATTCCCGCGCATTAATTCCCGGAACCGGAAGCGGGAACAAAGAGTGCGCGGCGGGAGGTGGCGCGGAACTGCATTACCGGCGCCAGCCTTCGCACCTAAGGCTTTGCTGTATGTCATTATGGCGGAATGTAAGATTATTCGTAGCATGGTCTAATCAAAGGGGAGAAAAGGTAAGCAAAGCAAGAGCAGCAAAAATTAGGGGCGGAAAATTCAGGGCGTCGCAAAGCAAAAGCGAAACTACTGTCACGCGAAACTTAAACAACCAAAACACACCAAATGAAACCACTAAGAAGTAAAAGGAACCAAACATAGCAAACTGATAGACGAGCCCCCAAATATAAACAACTTTTCATAGGCTAAACAGAGAAACTTAGATATTCCTAACTTCCTACCTTCTTGAAGAATTGCCTAAATATACAGACTAAACACCAAAACAATTACCACCCATTAGGCTCAACGGTAAGATATTGGAAAGGGTGTCTCAGTTTAAATATCTTGGGCATGTGTTGACTCCCGACCTCAAAGACGATGCCGATATTGAAAGAGAACGGAGGGCGTTGTCAGTGAGGGCGAATATGCTGGCTCGCAGATTTGCGCGTTGCTCAAATAGCGTTAAGAAAACGTTGTTTCGAGCATATTGCACAAGCTTTTATACGTGCAGCCTGTGGGCCAGGTATACGCAGAGATCTTATAACGCCCTCCGTGTCCAATATAATAATGCGTTCAGGGTGTTGTTGGGGTTGCCTCGTGTTTGTAGTGCATCAGAGATGTTCGCAAGGGAGAGGATAGATTGCTTCTATGCAACAATGCGCAAAAGATGTGGTTCCCTGGTGCGCAGATTGAGGGGCAGCTCCAATAGCATTCTAAGGGTGATTGGTGGCAGGTTAGACTGCAGATATGTGAGTCACTGCTGCTCTATCTCTAATGGGATGGAGAAGTAGTGGCACACATAATAAGTAGTTAGTTTATAAGATTAGGTTAAGTACTAACATAGTTTCTTAAGTATGCTACTAACAATATTGAGTCTATGTCACTTGAAAATAAAGTTTATTATTATTATTAATATTATAAACAGAAAAACTTAGATATTCCTCGCTTCCTACCTTGTTGAAGAATCTCTTACATAGCAGACCTGAAACATTGGACGAATCATCAAATATTTTAAGGTTAAAAGATAGAGACGATTCGAATCACCAAGTAAGTTATTGAGACGAGCACAGTAGGTGCCTATATATTTTTGAAAAACCTCGCACTATGAAGCTAAACAGAATCTCTTTATACTTAATTAACACACTGTGTACTTCATTGTTAAGGCCCGGAGTAGCGGCGTCAAGAACGGAAGCCTTAGCAATTAAGGTTCCGCTTATTTATAACTTTCGCACTTTTGTCTCCGGACCGGATGCCAGAACGAACGGTGTAATCAGCAATGTAGCTGAGTTTATGCAACTGCTTATTTACCTGTTGGTAGCCTCTGTATGAAAGAACCAAAAAATGAGTGTACCTATTCATGGTTTTTATATAATAAACTCTTTTAATATTAATATGTAAATCATTTGGACTCGATTTAGGCCCACCTTAACGGACAGATTTAATTCAAACTTTGGACACGTATCAAGAATCGGACGTAACAATACAATAGTTTCATGAGTTTATCTAATTTCCTCCGAAAACTTATAAAAAACATATTTGAGGAAAAGGAGAGTTACAAACAAGCTCACAAACTCACAAACATACTGGTGAAGCTAACAAAAGCGTGTTAAAAACTGGAGCGAAAAGCCCTACACTAGGATTATATTTGTCGTGGGTACCATTGACATACGCAAAAAACCAGAACAAACACCCAGACCGAAAACTTAAACCGTTCAAATACTTATCTGCCTCACAGGGACTTGAACCCGGGATCCAGATTATGCCGTACTAGTCGTTAATAAGGACTACAATTTTTTTTCTCATGAATTCGGTCCCTGCAATGCACATTCCGCTTGGGTTTCAACTGTTTCACGTTAGGTTATTGTGGGTAGGTAATAATTACATTGCAGGAAATTGTTGTGATTATATCTTGTGTCTATCTTTGATCATAATACTTAATGATTCGATATGTGCATTACTTAAATCGAATTATTTGTTTGTCATGTTGAAGAAATTCTTGGCAAACAGAATGACTTGTCAAAAAGCATAATCTTAATGCATCAAATAAATAAATTGAAACGAGATTTAGAATAGAAAACATAAGTATTTCCTCTAAGATCTCGCATAGGACAGAAAATCTGAATTGTGTTTACTTTCTTTTTCAAATGGATAATGCTTTTGTATTTAATGCCTCAAATCTTGTTATTTAAGCTGTTTGCCCACATGATAAGTCCAAACGACAAATTTAAAAAAGGCCAGAGATCATAAACCATAGGTACATTTCAGTCATTGTTTAGTTATCTGTACAAACAAAGGATTAACAGCTTACCAGCTATCTGTGGCACAAGTCAAGTATAACAATTACTCTGACACTTCTAATTGCAATGCATCCTGTGGAAGTGCAGACCATCTGGCACCAAAATGTGCCAACATAATTTATGTCGGATATTAAGCTTTATGGTATGAAGAATAAAGGTGTGAGGTATAAAGGTTGGATGTAGACAAAGCAAGCGAGCCTAGAACAATTAGCGTTTGTTCGGGAGACGTGCCTCGAATGGTCGCCACATGTCGGCCGGGAAAAGGTGACAGAGTTGCCACTTCAATGAGCTTTGTTGTTCTTTGGTGCATTATTCGTCGTGAGAAGTTGTGTAAGCTCATTAAATGGGTCGCAGGAATAGATACTCATAATATTTTATGAATAAGCTCAATGAAAACCGCTTTTGTTTTATAATTGGATTTATCACAGATTCTTTATTGATTATGTACGTAACTTGAGCGTAGCGAAATATGCTAGGTCTGTGGTAGGTAATTTAATTATTTTTAAAGAAAATATGATTCCCTTTTAATATAACGTGTCAGCTACTTACATCTTAGTTTTTTTTTTATTAGATAGACGTTATAGTGAAAAACCAAATTGCGAGTTACTCTTAGATAGCCATCGAATAAGAAGGTACATTTCGCATACAATGGGGCCCCGTGTGCCGCAATGGTTACCATGCCGTAATGCATGCATTAAATTCCCGAAGCAGAAATTTGAATGATGCGTTTAATATTTCTGTTCTCGGTCTGGGTGTTTGTGTTTCTGTCTTTGTGTGTGTCAATGTGTCACGAGACACAGGGTATATCTACCTTACTGAGGTGCTATGAGTGTGAAGCGTTATACGTAATACATAATAATAATATGTATTTCAAATACATCCAAAGTCTACCAAAGTAGCTATTTTTTACTGGAATAACAGAAATTATATTCATGTACAGTGTACGTAAAGTAAAGTACAATGTACAGAAACGTTGCATTTATTGAAAGAAATATGCAAATCGCTTCGAAATAAACTGCTAAGCAACACCAATTCCTGTACAGTTAAATTTTATTTACTTTCAGTAGGGACACCGAACAATTATCTAGGCATAAAGTAAGTGAGAAATATGATACTGTTCAAAAAAAATTTCGTGGAAGGGTTGCAGGTCAGATTAGTGGGATGCTGGCGGGCGATATTACGCCGATAACCTAAAGGGCTACAAAGCTCACATTTTCTCCCCTTATCACTTGAACAGATACGCTTAGTTTTTACGTTTCCTAAAGATAAAAGCGTGACGTCTGTTTTTTTAACGATCCTGTCTGTCGAGTTAGTAATAAAATAAGATAACAGTTGTTTTGTGCTCCAGTCCATTATCGATTAGTTAAGATAAATTATTTGCTTATGAACATCATTGAGTTACTCTTAACTTTAAAATTAATAGATAATAATGAAGTCGACAATAGCACGATAATACTTACAGGCTTGTCTGGACAGCTGTCAGGTCATGAAACCTAAGTATTATTGATATTAATAATTGTACAGACGAATATTATGTTTGACACTGGAGAAGCAAGGTACCTGCATAAGTACATAGACCAAGTACATTATTCTTAGTCTAAGCATAAGTACTTGAAAAAATAAGCGTCGAACTTTGGCATGGCATGACACTATAACTACCGCAAGAATTCGAAGAAGCTAAGCGAAACGGGCGCAATCGGGAATAAAGAAGGATGACTGCTTGTCAAATTACATGCAGGTTTCCGGGCTCCGAAGGCCTCGTTAAGCTATCAGTACCGATTTTCATTGATCTTCAAGCCGGCAATGCTCGGGTGGCTCCCTTGGGGTTGCCCGTGTCCATAGGCGACGGTGATCGCTTAACACCACGCGGCCCGTCTGCCTTTTTGTTCGGTTTACATATAAAAAAAAAAAATCTATGTTCTTCTTTTATAAATACTTGAAAGTAACTTACCACTATGACATGGGCCTTAGTAAACAACCTTTACCACTGAACTGATCACAACATGGACACTATTATTTTTATCTAAATAGCTAATTGTTATTTTATAACTACTAATTTTCTCAGTAAGTGATTTTTATTTGCTGGGAAGCAAACAGAAACACAAGAAAGTTATATAGGTAGATTTAAGTGTATTTTGATTTCTTTAATATAATAATAGTAATGTTTTATTTCTTTATCAGTATTTGCATACCTTACTGAGATAAATATGGCGGACTTTAAATATATAAAACAACCTCTGTAATACCCATATTTGCCCAAATAAATTCTTTTTCTTTTTCTTTTCTTTTTCTTTTCAGAAATTTCCACTCCGCATTAAGTATCCTACTTATTGTGATAACTTTCAATAGGTACTCGTTATTAAAATATTGAATAAAATACATATAAATCATATAACATACTAAACTTATAGAATCTTAGTATAATCATTGGCCCTTATTTTCGTACCTTATAAATGTTATAACTTACTCAAGTTACTTAATAACTTGTACACGTTGACTGTCAACATAAATTCGATCGACTTACATAATACTCGTATTAATATCCTTGCTTTTGCCTACATAATAATATCTTCTATAAAATACAATTTACTGACATGACTTATACTAACTGAATGATTTGACCGTTTTATTGTGGTAAGGCTGTGGTAATTTGTTTACAATTACAATAAAACATTAGAATAAATACATCTATGCATGAAGCAGTTAGTGCAATTTATATACAACCTCTTTGTTAAATTCATGTATCTCTACAATAAGCTGAAATGAATTTCTAGAAGCATGATAGGTTATATGCGGTTGTCTGTATAATTATGAAATTCGATACAACCTGGGGTATTTTAAGACCGCTACGATAGATGCAATCTAAACTTTGTGGCAAATAAAATAAGATTTGGTTTGGATTGTGCACCAAAAACTAATTCTAACTTGGCTGAGGTTATTTTTGCTAGCAATATTTCGTATCATTATTCACACATCAAGGGTTTCAAGTTAGTTTACGGTGCTGAGACGGGCATTGTTTAAAATGGCCCATAAAAACCTACCCTACTATTGTTATTATTTGTTAATTAATTAATGCGACCCTTCGAGATGACGTGACGAAAGTGCCAGAACAAAAGTGTAACGCAGGGGTACGAATTGTTTTACGAACGAAGTTGTAGCGTAACTGAATTTGCATAATTATGATTTTATGTTTATTTTTATATAGGAAATCTTGTTTAGGAAACTTTAATTCCACTACATGTATCTACTTATCTGTATTTAATAAATACATCGCTGGATTCATCAAAGGGCGCAACCGAACGAAGTGGCGAACATTAGGGGAGACCTGCCTCCAGCAATTTTCTTCTAGTGTGATGGACTGATTTTGTCAATGACTTACTTCGTGTTTATGAAATCAAAAATATTTATTTCATATTAGGATACAAAATATTCGCTTAATGAATGTCATTTTTCCCGGTCATCGCTTTTAGGTGCCCGTTTGGTGTTGAGCTGAGAGAAAAAAGGCGGCGGAAAATGCGGCGTTTTAATGTCATGGCGCAAGTTTTAACATCAATAATGCCAACAAAGTCTCTCCACCCCCACCAACCCGCATTGGAGCAGCGTGGTGGAATAAGCTCCAACCGCCAATCCCAATAATAGGTTACTTACAACAGTACCTACCTAGGTTCTTTTTATCTTTTTTGAATTTCTCAAACAATACGACAGTCTATCATAAGTAGCAATGACTTCAATCCTTTTTGCGTCCCACTATTGGGCACGGGCCTCTCCCGATTACTGGGGAGGCCTGGAGCTTACTCTAACACGCTGCTCCAATGCGGGTTGGTAGAGAAGTAAATAAGGTGTAAAAAGATACAGATTTACATACGTATAACAAAATGTATATTTTGGAATCATAATATCTCAACTTAGTTACTAATACTTACTGTCTAAATTTATTCTACCGATTAGTTTACCCGTCATCAAACAAGCAGAAGCGCCCATGAAACCCACAGTCATTCGATTTTTGTTCTATGACCTATTGGCCTGACGATAAGACAAATAAGATACCATACCTTATGATTATGAGAACGTGGGACTTACTTTGTACATAATCTATTAACCTCACACATAGATAGGTACTCCACATAAGAAGGAAAATGGTTTCAATACTTTAAAGATTGATGCTTACTAATTTACATGCTCTATTTCAATGTTTATAAGTAGGTATCACATTTTTTTATTGGCTACAACCCTTTTTTTGCGTCCCACTGCTGGGCACGGGTCTCTCCCCATTATTGGGGTGGCCTGGAGCTTACTCCACCACGCTGCTCCAATGCGGGTTGGTGGAGGAGCAGGTTTGACTATGGCTTAAATCCCTTTCACTTCCGAGAAGAGACCCGTGCGCTGTTTTGTGTTGTTGTATGTTTTTATATTAATAGCTAAATATAATTTTACTCTGAGTCAAATAGGTAATTTCGGTAGGTAAGGTAGGTAATAAGGTAAATTTCATTACCTAACATTTTCATCGTCAACAATAGTTTACGATTTTTTAAATAGCCATTAAAGCTCTCATAGGAATATTTAAAATTTGATGACTGCACACTTTTTGCTAACAGTCACGACCTTTCCTAAAAATGTTCAACGTAATAAGCTACTTACAATATTCTCATAATTAGGTACGTCCCGCAGTATCGAAATTTCGTTACACAGCAATCGACAATGGCTGGCTAATAACATGTAACATTGTATGCGGGCCATCGGCCATACCGTGTATTTATCGGTTCATAATCGTTTAGAGATCACAGCGATATCGCTCGCAGTGTCGATACAATGCGGTTTCGCGGCGATAATGCTAGTAGAGTAGTAATTTTAGTGATACTGCGATCGCTGGCTATTTACCTTATAATTATTGAGGCTCTGCGTCATATTAAATAATAGGGAATAGCCGTTCGATTTGCGCAATGCAAATCATTTGTACATAATTGTTAAGCGTTTGTGAACTATTAGGTACACAATAACATTAGAATCCCCTTTTCATCCATTATAAGACTTTGATAATTGTATGTAAGGCCAATAATAAAGAAGAATATCAAGGTATATCACAGGTTAATTAACTTTAGATCTGTGAACTGTATAAATACTAGCGAACCAGGCAGACGTTGTCCTGACTTACAGTGTCAGAAATAATCAAGTTTAACGTACTGGTACTATAAATTAAGATAATAAGCTTCTATTTTTCAAGTTGGTTTAAACTGCACACGGTAATTAAAAGCGGTTTAGGATTCCATAGCGGAAAAACAACGTGACGCGACTTATGTAAGTACTCATGGCTGCAACCCATTTTTGCGTCCCACTGCTGGGCACGGGTCTCTCCCCATAATTGGGGAGGCCTGGAGCTTACTCCACCACGCTGCTCCAATGCGGGTTGGTGGAGATGCGGGTTAGTGGCCAACCCGCTGTCGGATGTTTTCAAACCGCCCATATGGCCTCCGACTAGGTTTAACGACTGTTATCTATCGACAACAACCGGGACCGACGGCTTAACGTGCCCTCCGAAGCACGGAAACGCGCATGAATTTTTTTGCCACTAGCGGTCACCCATCTCACACCCGACCGCGCCCGTTTGGCTTAGTTGCATAGATCGTTTGCGTTCTACGCTAACCGCCAGGCCATGCGCGTTTCGTGATGATGATGATGATGTCAGTACTCATAGGTACATAATATTATATTACGATTTACGATGAATATATTCACTTCTAACTTTCAAAAGCTTATAATAATATCAAAATGAAATGTTAAGTAGTTTAGGTTGATAGGTACTACCTAAATTAGGATCATATTCGAATTAATAAATGTTTATTTTATATTATTAGGTAGATAGATATATTTAATAGGTGTAATAATGAACTGAAAGACGAAAGATCCGTGAAAAAAGGTAGATACATAACTTTATCTAAGTACTACTTCTTAGTACTTTTCAACCTATTGAATGATAGAGAGATCACACAAAATAAGAAGTCGTCTCTGTCATAACTTGAGAACATTGGATGTTCCTTATGCTTTTAAAAATCGTGTCCTTATAATGTTGCCTTCATAAATAGTCATACTTTTACGACATTTCATAAAACTATTAGGTACCTGTACAACGACGATAGCGAGGTACACAAAACACTTTGCCAGATGTTTCTGTTTGTTTACCTATTAAGATCGTGAGAAGCTGTCTTAATTATAAACTCTATGCGTAAGTAACTGCTTGAACAGAATCTATATATGCGTAATAAGCCTATAATATATATAATATATATAAGCTATAGATGTGACTAACAGGGAACTACATTATACAATTTAACAATGAATTATATTCTCAAATACTTCAAAGTGAATATTTTACATTTAGTATGCTAAACACAGTCAACCATATCTTATAATTTCTCGACAAATCTTTTAATCGATGTTTTAACTCTACCTATTCGATATTTTAATACAAGTTTTGTGACAAATGTAAACCAATTCTTGGTCGGATCTGTGAGCTAAGTTCATTGTTATCCTCAACCTCTAAAAATTCTTCATTATTAAGGCTTTTTAATTAATATTTTTGAGGATATTATAGTTGAGGATAGATTAGTAGAGGATTGATTAGCGTGCATTATTCACATTACATTTTTAAATATGTAGATATAAAATATCAATAGTGATAAAGCTCTCGTAGTAAATATTTTTTGTATCGCTCTTGTCAATGACATGTTATTTTTTATCATCCGCGCAAAGGAAGACAAAACATAACTCAGATACTAAAGGCTCACAAAACTTTTTAATTTTTTATTAATAAGACGGTTAATGCTTTTTTTAAGAGAGCAAGTAATATTTTACCTATAAAAATATTCAAAAATAATAAACACCTCCTTGAATGCATTAAACACAATACATGCTCATTAATTCAAAGACAACTTTTTATTCAGCCACAAAACCTTTTGTTCGGTCAAAATTTAATTAACGAAACCGTTGTAACTCAAACTATGATCAAATTGAATTTACAGCGGGCCCCCATCCCACAGGAGCAGGCGACCAGGCCACACGTGCGAGGTGCTCAACAAAAGGTTAATTCCTAAACAAATACCGATATGTGACACCGCAGTTACATTTTGGGATACGATATAAGTTTATTTTGGGACCAAACCGTTAATTGAAGCCGTAAGCTTAGTGCGAAATTCATAATAAAACAGTCATTAGCTTACGCATTAAACATTAATTGAACTAATAAAATGCTTCAAGGTAAATTATTTCGTTACGTTACTAAAACTTAAAAAGTAACCCAAATGTTTATATTGACAAAAATGAATCTTGCGGTTGAGTAATGCGATTGGATAGTAAGTAGGTGAGCATGTGATGAAATGCCTATTTCATTAAGATACGGTGTCCTAATTTGGCACGCACATCTGCCGTCAAGTATGTACCTACTCGTTTATTGTACGTAGAGTTTAATAACTGAGCATAGTCATTTAAAAAACAGCATTGACAAGACACAAAAGGAAATGCCATTATTGAGGATGTCACACCTATCAATTTCACGGCAACTTCGCCGGACTCCGCCGATGGGTCCGATGGCACACAAAGCCTAGAAACAAAGGCCGAAATATTTTACACAGCCTGGTGGCCACGTGGTCGACACGTGTTCGCAAGGTGCCATTGTTACATAACTTTACCTATCATTTTAATGAATAAGACGATTTTGATCTTAATCAGTCAAGATATAAGACCGAAAACAGTTTAACTAGAAGAAGGTACCTACTTCTATGAGAGATCTGTGCATGGCATGAATTGGCATCCAACGGTATACTTACACGCCTTTTTAATTATTACGAGTAGATGTAGACGTCCGCCTTAGAGTGTACGTATATATGTACATAATAATATGTATTTATACTTGTACTCTACGTATCTTTCTCTTTTATTATATAAAACGACCAGCTGCAGATATATCGTATAAGTAACCATTTGCACTTTTTAATGAAAAATATTTTAATAGTTTAATATGAGAAAAACTTTTATCAAGTTGAGTCAACTTCCGGTGTTCAAATTGCAAATAAGGGAACAAATTCAAATTCAAATTATTTATTTGCAAGAACATAATGAAGTTATAATATATATAGGTCTTAAACATTAATATACCAGCTCCATTAGTTCTATCCTAACGGGTGTGTAAAACATCTAATTCACTCCTACTATAAATAATTATTTAAGTGACATACTTTCACTTACTAATTAGTCAATCGGACACACAATATTCACTTAATTATCAGCACAATAATCCAATTCAACGCTAAAAGAGATTGTTTAAATAGTAAAACATTTACATATATTTGATTATTCTTAAATTGCATTGTTTTTATTTGTCAAACCATTTTATAGATAATTCAAATTATGTATTATTTAAGTCGATTTTTACAAGATTATTTTATGTCAAATTCATGACGCATTTAAATGTCAATTTTTAATACCAAATCCCATACAGCGCATTATTGCAGAAATGAAACTAAGTCGAATGACGGTTTCCCCTGGACACGAATTAAAAAACCAGTGTTTTTTTACAATAAATAATTATAATTTTATGCAACAATTGTTAAATATAAATTATATACTAAATATAAATATAAATTAAATACTACCATCTTAATGAAAACAATCATTTAAAAATTTGATTCTATGTATACAATACTTTTTGTGGAGTTCTATTTTCAATGTGCAAAAATTGTGATAGGTTTAATACTTACGTATATACAAATATTTTATTCCGAAATGCGTAGATTTGGGTTTTATAAAGTTTCAAGTTCGCCGTTGTTGCCATATTTAATTATAACCTAAAAATTGCCTTTCATAATCCCAAAAAAAATTTAGCAGCAAGATGTTTATGATTTGAGAGAAAAAAAATATCCCACCTTTAAAAGAACATTAATAATATAATCAATGTCATTTAATCTTTACAGTTATCAATATGTCAAAACAAATACTATTTCGGTCTTTTAAAAGTATAAAGGTAAATACATTTCGAGAACATATTTGAAGATTAATATCCATACTAAATGTAGAGGCTAAAGCAAGTAATTATTTTATGTACTTACCAGATTCCGTCTTTAATAAATTTAGTTACAAAAATACTTTAAAATTTATAGTTTAATTTTATTTTCATATTATTATAAATTGTTTTAAGTACTGTAAGCATTGCTTGTACCTAATGCTTATTTTTTTTTCATTGAGGTAACATGTACAGCCAATTTTATGAGCTAATAACTCATTCGTCATAAAAATAACATACATAAAACCTTAAAACGTTCCTTATCATAGTTTCTTTGTTCCTACATCGAATATAAACTGAGCGTAATAAGCTAGCGTCGAGGTACACATAGCGCCATCTTGTGTTCGAAAGCTGAACTAAACTACAACTTCTAAACAGCAGCTTAAATATTTTTTTGTTTTTAAGCTTAGATCAAAGCACAATAGTTTAAAAAAATGTTTGTGAGATTATATTCAAACATTTATTATTTTTAAGTTTGTTTTATTAAGAAGGAAGATGTCTTTTAAATTAGCGACTCTACAATTATTAATAATTATAGAGTCGCTAATTTAAAAGACATCTTCATTATTAATAATTGTAGAGTCGCTAATATTGATATTTGTATTAGAAAACATTTGCGCTTATGTACTTATCGCGCGCGTCATTAAAACATAACAAGACGCTAGATAGAGACAGGTAGAGCATCGGGAAGGTGGAGCGCCAAGCTGTACATAAACAAGTTTCCAAGGTGGGCGAGCGGTCAAAAGTGGTCGAGCGACTTGGTGGTGATAGCGGCGGTGCATCGTGCATCGCGGTGGGTGCCGGGTGCCGGTGCCGGTGGTGAGACGCGGCCGGCCGTCGGCTCTACTAATTAAGTATAGGTGGGGGACGTAGGGCGCGGGGGCCGCGAGCGCGCAGGGCGGGGCGAAAGGCGGGCCAGCTTCATTCCGCCGCGCGCCGCGCCGCAGACAACACGTAGTCCGCGCGCGCGGGCCATGGTCGCGAGAACCGATGAGATGTTCGGGTGCTATGGTGACAGCTACTCTTACCGCCTGTGGAGCCTGGCCAACGTGTGGGGCGCCTGCCGATGTGAGTAGCGCCGGCCCGCCGTGTCCGTGCGCCCGTCCCGTGAGACTTTAGCCGCTGACGTCAGCGGAGGCTGTGTCCCGTGTAGTACGGCGTAGATGCGACTCGGAGTTCGCTCGAGAGTGCGCCCGTTTAGCGTGCTGCGTGTAGTAGTCGCGGTCAGTGAGGTGTTAGAACGAGGTGTCGCTCGATGAAAGTGCAGAGCTCGCTTATGGGAGTTGGCGGTTGGTACGAATGCTTGGCGGCCGGTTGGCTTGCGGACATGCGGAGTAAGCAGGTTCCCACGTCCACCACCTCGGCCAGGCGGCTCGCGGCCATGAGTAAGCTTTTCTCCTTTTATGTTTATTTGCTGTTTATTTTATTGACCTTTACTTTTATGTTTATCCTATCGTTTTAATTTTATATTCTCTTTGTGTTATTTTTCTTCTTAATATTCACAAGTATAATAATTTCCCAGCATACATATTCTAAACTTGCTTATTCAAAATCTGAGATTTGATTATTTATAAAAAGTCGGCTTAAAGTTCATGATAAAAGGTCTAAAGTTTTTCTTTATAATAAACTTAGTGTTTCATATCTATTAACTGAAACAGGTGAAAATGATATCACCTCTGCGCCGCATTAAAAATAAAACTCGAACACGTCTTCATTAGAAATAACCTCTGTGTTCGGTAATCTCCCCTCGACTCCCCTGGGATATAATTCATCCACTTGAGAATCGGGAACAGGTATACACAGACTTGAAAGAAAGTTTCGTTTGTCGAGGGGAACCCCGCTCTTTCAGCGTCTTAAATCGTAAATGATTATGTTGTTTTAATTCATTTGCTTTTTTCTTTCTTAACTTTTATTTTTTCTTCTTCTTTAAACGCCGCCTGTCTGGAGTGGGTAACGTTAGGGGACGTTTGATGTGGCTGAAATTTTCGATGTGTCGACGTGCGTGATACTTCGGACGGTAGAGTTTAGGCGCGAATGAATAAATTAGGGAAAGTTAGTTTTACTGCGCTTTTTGATTGATTACATGGATCACAAGACTGTGCACATCGTGTTTTACGATATTCATTCAATGGAGCCCAATTACGTCCACACAGTGATAACGTTAAGTAGTACGCATTTATCGTGAACCCATGTTTGTCAACATTAAAATTGAGCATGGGCACATTAAATCAAGAATATTAAAGTATTTGGTAATTTAAAATTATGTAGACAGTTGAAAATTTGTTTTTCGTTTCGGGAAATAAATAATAAAAGTGACGGACTTTTGTATTGTCTATGTAACAATTTCCACTTTCTTCGTTTTTTACAAAATAAAGTTGTATTGGTATGTGAATTTATTATTACTTTTAAAGTGAACATACCTACCTACCCAGTTATTGTTAGTAAATTTCTAGGATACAGAGCACCTGACGAAGTCTGTATTATTTAAAGATACCTACTCTAAATACCTAATACAGACTTCATCCAGTTCAATCCTGTTGATTGAACTGGTCGTTTTTCACCGTTTGACGAAGTAAAATTATTGTTGCAAATAATTTATAAAATATTGAAAACTGTAATTTTTTTATCATTGAACAATATAATGTTATTGACTTAGAATAACGTAATTGTTCTATGGTATTGAACATCTAAAATAGTAAGTATTTATTATATTATCTTTCTTAAAAAAAAGCAAGCAAATTACGTTGTTTATTGAAATTTTAAGCCATTATATTATTATTACGTTTTGAATAAAATTTGTCAATTCCGACCAACTGGACCAACTTCCTTGAAATATTTAAGTTCTCCTAATAGTTTGTTTGTGAACACGAAATCCGCTTCATTAACCCTCACGGTGCTAGCCGATCCGCTAATCACTTGTAAATATGCTTACCGGATAGCTACGAATATTAGTGAGTATAAAGCTCGTACCTTTACACTCACTAATATTACAGAGCAAGCGTTTAAGTAAACACAATCATTTCTGTCTTCTTTATTAATCAGATCTACACTTCTATTGTAGAAAAATGTAAAATTTGATCAGCTCTTACCTTTATACACAAGTATCTTAATAACTAAAAAATACACCAGGTTCTTCGTATATCTGTTTAAAAGTAGATTATTTGTAAATAAGGCAATATTTTTGAATGTCTATTTACGAAACGAATAAATAGGTCCTTATAAAATAAGAAGTAAAATAAACATTAAATAAGGTAAATATAATTGAAACGTACCTACCTACATGATACTCGTAGTTATCTCACTATATTATCTACTGTCTCCAGTTTAAGAGATGACTAAGACGAGTAGACTCAGTTTGGAATTTAGATCTTGTTTTACCTGTAGCTTCTGAATCGACGCCTATTGATAGACATCTCTAGCTTCTAGCATCGTCGCTTGAACATATGTACTTTAAAAACCATAATATTATATATTAAGCGCGCATGGCCTGAAGCGCGCATGGCCTGGCGGCTAGCGTAGAACGCAAGCGATCTATGCAGCTGAGCCAAATGGGCGCGGTCGGGTGTGAGATGGGTGACCGCTAGTGGCAAAAAAATTCATGCGCGTTTCAGTGCTTCGGAGGGCACGTTAAGCCGTCGGTCCCGGTTGTTGTCGATAGATAACAGTCGTCAAAACTTGTCGGAGGCCTTATGGGCGGTTTGAAAACATCCGACAGCGGGTTGGCCACTAACCCGCATCTCCACCAACCCGCATTGGAGCAGCGTGGTGGAGTAAGCTCCAGACCTCCCCAATAATGGGGAGAGACCCGTGCCCGGCAGTGGGACGCAAAAAGGGTTGCAGCCAGAATATTATAGAAGTGGTGGTATCAGAATGAGCCTTTGATTCTGTTCCCCAGTTGAATTTTTGGAAGAAAACATATCTATTATGTATTAATAATCTTTAATATTCTACACACTTATATTGTTTTTATCAGTTAACGGTACTAACCAATATTACCTACACCAAGAAAAGTGTGACTGAGATGATTTATTACTTACGATGTTTTTTTAATGTAGTGCGCGAGAGAGATTACAAATTAATAGAATAAAAATAAATACGGTGTATGTATTAAGTGTAAGCAAGTACATACCTAGGTCATTTATGTGGCACATGAGATACATAGACAATTGAAATATATATTTTTTCCAGATCATTTTACCTAATCTAAAGTAATATATTTATAATTTCACAAAAAACTTAATAAATAAATTGTAATGTGGATCTAGGTAAGTACATAAAAATAGATGACTAGGTACATAAATAAAATTAACTGAAATAAACGTAGGTATGAGTAAATTATAACATTCTTACCGCAACTAATAGAATAATATTTACACTAGTAAATATCTCGGGGAATTTGCATAAATCTCAACTGCATACCTTGCAAGTAGGTGCCGCGACTGACTCATGGTGTAAGATAATGTCGTACATAACCACTGACTTTTATCTTGACTTTATTGTTGTAGTGAAAATCCCTTTTTGAATTATTGTGACTAATATTTATATGGATAAATAATTATTAAATAACAACAGAAAATTATGTTAGTACAATTATTTCTGAAATTCATGTTATCTGTTCTAAAGACTCAAAAAGCACAAAACAGTATCTCAATCGCAACCTTTGCCTCGCTCTTTTTAAAATAATACTAAAATAATCAATTTAAGTGTTTTTTCGTAGTAAGGTTGCAAAAGAGAGTAGGACTGGAAATATCGCGAACTAATGAAAACCCATATAGAGCAAAGTACAAAACTTTTCGACTTTGATCTGACTAATATTGGCACATTATAAAAAATATTTAGTTATTTTTTTAATGAGACAGACAATATTCAAAAAAATTACCTTACTACCTTTATATCAAATAGGTTTAGGTAGTGTAACTGCTTTTAGGAAAATGATAACATTATTATTTCATTTCTGACTAGGTATTTTCTTAATGTAATTTAGGAACAGTTGCTAAATTTGAACATTGCTGACTAAAACGACAGTTAATTTGTTGTCAAACACATTAAAATAATCTAAATTCCGCATAACGTAGTCACACATGGCGAAAACTATATGCGAGAGTCAATACGCAGCCAATGGTAAATAATAGTATCGACCGCAAGCACTGCTTTAACAAGGCGCGTCCAGCTATACAGTTTAATAATTCTCTCAACGCGCAATAACAATGGTAGTTACGAACATGTCTAGCGTACAGGCGGAGTTTTTTCTTAAAGCAAACATGTCCGCCGCCCCTCGCCCGCGCACAGGTGCGACCAATCACCGGCCGCTCTTGTGTGCTATTATCAACAATCAACTTCTTATCTACATTTCAATGTATGCATAATTGCCGCGATGTGTGAGTATAATTGGCATTAATCGTGGCTATGGGAAATGATGCGCGTGTGCGTTTGATAAAATGTTAAATGGTAACAAGTAAATTTTAATTTAATCTGCTACTTACTTTCGTTTTGAGTTTTTGATAAATATTAAATTACCTGCACACTTCGTTAATAACCACACTTATAAGTCATTGATGTGTTGGCCGAATTTTTATGCTAACGAATGATACATTAAATACATTAGGTACCTACTAATAATGTTCAGATATTATATTTAAGTATAGAAAGAGACATAAACTTTTGCTTGTTTATTAGCATCTATTGCTGAACTTTTTGTAGGTACTTATAAATGTAAAAATATTATGTTAACATAGCTAAATTAATGATTACGAGAATGATTGTTTTAAATATTAAATTATTGCTTCATACTTTATTAATCTAGGAAATTAAATAAGAAACAATTATTGCTGCATGAATTTAAAATTTTAAATATTTGTACACCCAGAAGGATTGAATATAGTGTAACACTTTAATTAATATGTAAGCCCTATTTGACCTATATTCACAAATAAACTAATTTTATTATTAATATTTACCGGTGATACGCTAATGCGACCCACACTTCTGACTCGCACTTGGTCAGCTTTTATCAGCGGTTAACGGACGCACTGTACCCGTGCATATAGATTACACTGCGATAGTTTTGTGTGTAGGTGCATTCATCCGTCCTGTCATAGGTACATTCAAATATCAACCATAGCGGTGAAATTATGAAAAACCTCTCCACACAATTTGACTAATCTCTACATTCTACATTCATTAATAATTCAAAATTGTATCTTCTTCAAAAAGCCTTTAGTATTTCAATACGCCTTTTATATCATCACAGAAGGGTAATCTAATAAGTAGTATAATACGTTATAATTATAACTTATAATATATTTGCTACAAAAAAAATGTTTTCTTTTATTACACAGACGTAAAGTCGAACAGGACTCCTAACGCCATCTGTCGTCGAGTAGCGGAATGTACCGTACTGAACCATGAATGAAGGGGTCGTATCTATGTTATCAGTAATTTTTTTTGTTTGTTTTAACCTACCTATCTACTACCTACCTAACCTAAATAGTATTTCTAAGAATTTGTAGAGATGACAATAAATGTGAGACTTTTCGTTTTTCGATTCATTCGTAATTCAACAATAGTGAAAGTGCTGCGTTCTGCAATTATATTACTTACAGTAGATTATTTGAAGTTTTATTAAATGTAAATGATAATTTAACAATATAATTTTTGCTTTTCTTTCAAAGATTTAGTGGCTTGGCTGCAACCCTTTTTGCATCCCACTGTTGGGCACGGGTCTCTCCCCATTATTGGGGAGGCCTGGAGCTTACTCCACCACGCTGCTCCAATGCGGGTTGGCGGAGATGCGGGTTAGTGGCCAACCCACTGTCGGATGTTTGCAAACCGCCCATAAGGCCTCCGACAAGGTTTAACAACTGTTCTATCTATCTATCAATTATCGACAACAACCGGGACCGACGGCTTAACGTGCCCTCCGAAGCACGGAAACGCGCATGTAATTTTTTGCCACTAGCGGTCACAAATCTCACACCCGACCGCGCCCGTTTGGCTTAGTTGCATAGATCATTTGCGTTCTACGCTAACCGCCGGGCCATACGGGCTTCGCAAAGATTTAGTAACTGATCTTTTTTTTAAATCATCGCGTTGTTGGTAAGTTGATTTAGGTACTTAATAATAAATTTCTTGAAATTAAACGAAAAACTTTATTTAAACAACATTTCAAGAATAATTGAGAATGATTCTTTCACCTAACTGTGATTGAAGCTAACTGAAATTGAAGCTTACCGTATCTACTTGTATTATAAGTATATTGACAACAGCTTCTTTTATGTAAAAATTACTTTATCAAGAAATTTTAAGCAATATTCAGAATTACAGTTTGCCCAAAATGTAAATTGTTCCGTTTGAGACAGTAGACGCATTTGTGATACTTTTTTAGCAATTTTTATGCCACTTTATAATACAAAGATACAATCATACATAGGTATGCAAACCAACCTGCTCTACCTACATATGTACGTACTATCTATTATAAGTATATTGACAACGGCTCCTTTTAATAATTACTTTATAAAGAAATTTTAAGCAATATTAAGTAATACAGTTTGCCCAAATGTATATCGTATCGTTTGAGACAGTAGACGTATTTTGCGATACCTTTTTAGCGATTATTTGCGCGACTTTATAATACAAGGATACAATCATACATATGCAAACCAACCTGCTCTACCTACGTACGCAGTGCGGTGCGATATCTGCGGTAACGAGGCCATATTTTCTAAAATTCAATAGCGGTGTCCGCTCCAAGCACGTGTGCCGCTCACCTCGCCATAAACACAACATGGCGGCCAATCGTGATAGCGCTAACTAGTTATAACTTACGCTAATTTATAATTAAACTAGTGCTCGTGTGTCGGATGGTAATAAGCAACTAACACTTACGTTACACACGTTATTAAAACTTAATGATAGTATTATTGAGTAACTTTTCTGTAATAGGTACCTACTTGGGATACGGAGCGGGTACGGGAGGTAAAGCATTTCTTTTTTTAAAATAATTATAAAAATTAAGTTCATTTTGAAGTCTAAAATTAAAAAATACTAAAATGTAACGACCGTCATTTCGAATTGCTTTGAGCATTAAGTATATCCTAATAAGTAATACTTATGTACGGTGGAAAAGTGCAAATAAATAAATTAGAAATTAATTCTTGCATTTAATGTTCAAAAAAATTTACAGCTATCACCACTTAACTACTTAATACTGTTTTAAGTCACAATAAAAATAACGATGTCCATAATGATTGAAATAACGTTGATCAAGAATTTTACATTTTGCTGTACTTAAAAGATATGACTATCTAAAATATTGGTGAAATTAAAACTAATACAAAATTAAAGATGAAACGATGTGAAACCTCTCTAACAGAATTACGTAAATCCAAATATCAGATTAATTCAGAAGCTTAGCCTACTCTGAAATAATCGCCATTTCCCTATCTGCAATGAAGCTCCAGTACGGCGTAATGGAACACATCCCTGGCTAATAAAGGAAGCAGTTACCGGACCTCGTGGTTTACCGGCTCGTAATTTTCGAAAAGCAATACCGGTGCCTCGTCGCATATAGGTACGAGTACCTATGCAGCTCCTGAACGCACGTGTGCCATACTTGTTTACCTTATAGTTATGATGGTTTGCGTAAGTACAGAATACGTACCTGTGTATGTGAAAATGAAACGTGAGGTCTGAAGTATTTTAGTAGGTAGTGCGTATTTTTAATAATATGAATTTGCTCAGAAAGAAAGGCTTGGAACTAAGAGCGCTATTTGACATGTAATTAAGTACCTAATTAGCAATAATAATTTCGTCTTTTGATTTTATAGGATTTTCATTACTTAGTAAAAGGCCACGCCTATTCTCGTAACAGACACTAGCAAACGTTAATATAAGCTTATAAACATTTTATTTATACTTACTTTAGACTTTTAGAGGCACAAAGTTGCTCAAGTGAAGCAGTTTGAAATAGGTACATGTTTCTACTGAAATGTATTGCTTCACGCCCAAAATGATTGCGAAAATAGTTCTTCCCATGCAACACGTACATTCAAAACGTCGCTAAATACACTCCTATTGTTGAATGCGAATTACCTAAATGTCACTTTTGTAAACAGATACCTACAAATGTGTTTTTTTTTTATTTGAATGGAGTAGCAGATGAGCATGCAGGCCATTGGTGTTAAGTGGTCGCTGCAGCCCATGGACATCTACATACAACCTCAAGCGAGCATAGATAAGTCTTGTCTGAGGTCGGTCGTATGCAGTTGCGCTGCTACTCCGGAGGCTGGTGGTTGCCTCATGTAAGTGTGGCCGGCAACTGCACCTTTCCACCGAAACACAATAGAATAGGTTCACGGCAGGAGTGGGTGCAGGGTGGTACTTCCCCGGGCGAACCATAATCGTTCTACCTCTTAAATTGCATCTTTGCGTATACCTACAATTAAGTGTTTTTATAGCCGAATAATGTATATATCATACGTGAGCCAGATGTAGCTTTTAGTAATAAACACAGGGTTCCACCTCAAACGTGTCCCAGATGCGACAGACGCTCCGTGTGGTATCGGCGGCTAGGTGCGCAACGCGAGTCAATGCACGGCAACGCGGGAACGTATACGTATCTACGAGTACTAATTAATACGGCGGCCGTTGTTAGCGTTGTTTCGCTCTTTATTATCCTTGATTTACGACCACCACGTACCGGCACCGCTTTAAAACGATATTACGCCCCGTATTACACAAATAACCAACTCCAAATTGAATCGTTAGCTCGTTTGTTTTTATTCAGCGAAGAAAGGTGTCCGCGATCATTTTAAAAGCGAATGAATACGGTTAATTGTTTATTTGCTGCCGGCCCACCGTACTACGGGCTGAATGTTTATTGTTGTTTTTATTGCGCTTTACAGGCTATCGACGATTTTTACGGTTTCGAACGTAATTTCGACGTCATTATGGTATGTTTGGTTACACATGCTCGTGTAAGATTAGAAACAGATTGAATTTAGGTGATTTCGAAAAAACCTTAGAGATACAACACTTTTTTTTATTATTATAAATGCAAGCACGGTAACTTTTTCAAGCTACAATGGATTGTGACAAAGAAATAAATAGTTACGTAAACGTTAGAATGCATATAAGTTACACCTGTCCAACACTAACCGCTCGCCAAGCTTTCGACAAACACACAATACCTCGACCACGTATTCTCCAAATAAACCTTGTAGGTAGTTGTATCACGTTTCTACGTACGAGGCACAGCCAACTTAGAATAAATAATAAACGTTGGCATTTTATTAACCTTATACTAAATAGACCCAAAAAATATGATTTCATCACATTTTATAGAAAATGTGATTATTGATTTGAATCGTCGTATTAAGATTTTTAAATATTTGTTGTACTTATATAAATCAGCATTTGTAAAGCTAGTCCTGTAACGATATGTTTCTATTGTTACAGTCCGGCCGCTTGCAGGTGGGGGGTCCGAAGGCAAGCCATTGGAGGAGGAGGAGGAGCGCGGCGGGTCCCCGCTAGGCCCCGGCGGCCCCTTCTCCTGCAGCCAATGCCGCGGCGCCTACCCCACGCGTCAGCAACTCGAATGCCACGAGAAGCTCCACGCCCCCAACACACAGGTGGATACCGTCAAATATGTCAGTGTTCACTGTAATATACCAAACAACTAATATGTCATTTTAATATTAGTTAAAACAACATTTATTGGCTTAAATACTTATTAGCTAAACTTTTTGTCCACAGACTTGCAAGATCTGCCACAAGAGCTTCATCAACGTGTATCGACTGCAGCGACACATGATCAGTCACGACGAGAGCGCAATGCTGCGGAAATATAAATGCAATGATTGCGATAAAGCATTCAAATTTAAACATCATCTAAAAGAACACTTGCGAATTCATACCGGTGAGAAACCTTTTGAATGTGCCAACTGTGGAAAAAAGTTTTCCCATTCGGGCTCATATTCCTCTCACATGACCTCAAAGAAATGTCTTGTAATGAATCTCAAAATGGGAAGGATAAAACCTAACAACCCTGCCCTAAATCCCGATCGAAGTCCATCGAGAAAACGATCGAACGCAATAGTTGCATCTCAGCTCAACAATAATATAACACCAAATGGAAACTCTTTTCACCCTAATACAATGCTTTTACCTAAATACAATGCTGCAGCATTTTTTGCTTCCATGTCACCCCAAGAAAATAATTATTCTCAACCAGCGCTGCCTCAACCGGGAATGAATCCATTCTACATGCCACCCGGTGTTCCTATAAGTCCAACTACGGGGCTAGCACACTACAGTTTACCGGCTTCTTTAAGCCAAATTTTCGCACATCTAGCTTCTTCGCAATACCCACCTAGAAAAATTGAAGATCCTATAAGTCCCCAAAGCCATGGAATGCCATCAGGAGACCCAGAAGATCTGATAGAAGAGGTTACCGAAGAAGATGACAAAAGATCTGACGGGAGTGCCGAATTAGTCATGGACATCGAAGATGACGATACAATTTCTATAAAAAAAGAGCATGATGATCGAGGTATAGATCTTGGAACGCCTCATAATTACCACTCCGTCCCTTTGAATAATAATGACCATGAGGCAGACAATAATCATGCAGATTACAATACTATATTAGATAATTCGCCTATATCAAAGCCTTACTTTACGGCGCCCATGGGCAAGGATTCACCTCTTTTTGCGGCGGAACCAAATGAGGTTGTAAAGGTAGAACCAGATGATTCTAATCGATGCTCCAAATGTAACAGTACGTTTAATACCAAAGATGATTTATTAGAACACGACAAAGTTGTGTGTGGAAACATGTTTAGAAAACATGAAGGATTGGCAGCTCAAGTCGCAGAGACGGTAGCCTTAAGATTGGAAGCAGAAATTCGAGCGTCCATCCACAGCGGCGTGAGCGCTAGCGAAGATGAAGATATGGGGCGGGATGAACGCGACGACAAAAGTGCTCTCAATGACTCTGATAGAAAGATAAGAGTCAGAACTGCTCTCACTGAAGAACAACAAACTATATTGAAAGAGCATTATACTGTGAATCCTCGACCTAACCGAGAAGAGTTTAAGAAAATTGCTCAGCAAATAGGACTCGATAGTAGAGTGGTACAAGTCTGGTTCCAAAACAATAGAGCGAGGGTACGGCGAATGACACAAACTTTCGCTGCATCAGATCAACCACTGGACTTATCTACTAAGAAGTCAAATGTATCGATTACATCTAGTCCATCGCCGTCGCCACCTTGCAGTATTTCTGTGACACATTCCGACTCCGAAGAAGCGGTAAACTTGAGCCAAAAATCTTCTCGCAGTACAACTCCACACCATACTCAATATTTAAACACATACCCACATTCCAATTGCTCATCTTTGTCTTTTACCGACTTTGGCCAATCTCCTTCACCGGGAGAAAATGGGCATAAAAGGCCGTTACCTCATAAAATACCGATTAACCCAATTCTTCCCATGGATAAACTTTTACAATACAACGACATTGCCAATTCCAGATCTCCTATCCTCAGTATGCCACCTGAAACAAACCGACAGGGATCCAGTCCATTATACGAACGGCATTCTTGGAGTGAAGTTGAACTACAAACAACAATAGACTTCGACGATAAAGCGTCAGTACTTAAAAAGAGCAAATTAAAGAAAGGAGCGGAATTCAAAGAAAGTGAAGGTCAATTTGTCTGCGACCAATGCGACAAAACTTTCGTTAAGCAAAGCTCCCTGGCACGACACAAATATGAGCATTCAGGTTAGTAAATTTACTATACACAATGCCAATTTAAGATCGCCATATAAAACTATTTAATTTTTAGTCTGACTTCCTTTAAGATATTGAGATCTTACTTATTGTTTAAAAAAACAACATATTCGATACTAAGACAATTCAATTTACATAATGCATTCATTGTTACGGCACTTCTTTCCGTTCAAAACTTTACAGCAAACATGTACTTACATAAATATAAAATATTGTATTAATTCCTAATCATGCATTTATTGTTTGCCCCAATTGATAAAACCCTTTTTCATCTATTACAGGTCAACGACCCTATCGATGTTTAGAGTGTCCGAGAGCTTTCAAACATAAGCATCATCTGACAGAGCACAAGCGGTTGCACACCGGAGAAAAGCCATTTCAATGCTCGAAGTGCCTGAAGAAGTTCTCCCATTCCGGTTCATACAGTCAACATATGAACCATAGATTTGCCATTTGTAAGCCCTACAGGGATTAATGAGAATTCAGAAATGCTTATTTCAGTAAAGGAGCTTTCCGGCATCTATCTACTACAGTTGGTTGCGAGCACTATTTAAATAGGTGCTCATTAAATTCGTTAACAATACATTTATACTTAGGTGTCAGTCAATTCGTGACTTGTGAGCATAATACGGCAACTAAATAAATGTGTGCAACTACTCTGTACCAATTCACAGATAAATGCATATAATACCTAAGTACTCGAAGTATTTATCGCTCGGTATTTTTTTTACTTAGATCATATTTAAGTTGGTTGCTCAAAATCATATTTTTGCAATGATCCCTTTGGATACCTTACGTAATTTAGACTAGTGCCAAATAAATCCTACCAAAGACAATGTGCCATGTGAAGCGCCAAACATTTCATTAATTACTTTTTTATTTGGATATTTTAGTTTTAAGTGCCAAGTCTTGGCCAGTACCTGTACCATAATACTCCTTAATAATAAATTTTATTTTACGATCATTTTTTTACTGTGCCAAATATTATAGTAAGAATTAGGTAACGACCGCGTTACATTTTAAGCCTATGTTCAATAATTTTGAAGTAATATTAAGAAGTAGTGCACCTGTGCAACATTCAATGCATTGATTCGATTAGATGGTTAGATTAATAGACAACATGTCTATGGTGATGACAATATTGTAGAATAATAGGTCCAGTAATGTTAGACTTCGTGTATGTACTAATATAATTTATAAATCAATATACGAACAAGATTGTACACATGCCTATTGAAAATATAACATTCTGCTGAGACTTTAACATCAGAACAAACTTTGCAGTCAATTTGACACAATTTTCAATAAACTCTATTTTCAAGTAAAAAATTTCAAAAATTGTACCTATCCTCAAAATGTGTAATAACTTCAGTTCAGTAAATTATTAAACTTATAATATTACGACTAAGCTTCTCGTATTTTTATCATAAGTGTTTAGATAGATTAAATCTTACTTAAGTTAAAATCATTCCATAATACTCCTATGGGATCTCTACTGTGTTTAAAAAACTCTTCGATTAGTCCAAAGATTAGCATCTATTAAGAGCTGTAAATAAAATTATTGTAAATATTTGAGGAATTTATGTGTAAATATGATTGCTTTATCAAAATAGGTAATAGGTAACATAACAATGAATTAAGTGACAATAATCAACATCTGTTTATTCAGAAACAATATTGTTATGATTAAAAAGTAAACAGTGTCTATAAAACAAAATATACCTACATACCTATAGGTTGTTGTGAATCTATTCCATATTTTTACTTTTGAAATATTTTGGTAAGAAATAGATGACATTTTTTATTTTATTGCAAATTTTTGATACAGAAAACCTGTCTGTTTATTCATAAGGTCTGCTTCTTTACAAAGAATTTATTGACATTGTACTTAATTTGTATAATGTATATATCATTGTGGCAGAATTTAAGTATGTACTGCCTCATTGTACATTATTCATCTTCAAATACTTAAATGAATGAAATGCTCTAATAGAATCAAATAAAAGTTTAAAAAACGTAAAATATGTCTTTAAACAAAAGTAAAACTCATCAATTACTTACATCCTTCTTACATCAATTGTTTCACAGAGTAACAGATAACAAAGTAAAATTCAAAACTTATGATATATGGGTAAAGGGTAATTACAGCATAGATGATTATACTTCTTGTTTTAACAGTAGAGTGAGAAAATGATGTTCTAAGTACTTTTTAAAATTAATTTTTAATTTATCTTATTATCGCTACTACACTGTCTTCATTTGTCATTTGTAATGTCAGCAGTATATTAGAATACAGAGTTCCTAAACAAAATACAATTTATGAGATATAAAACCTAACGATTATTTCTATATTTTGTAAGTAGATAAAATTAATTTGTAAAGGTTTCTAAGCAACGAATTACATAATTTGTTAACTCAGTATGGAATGCTATTCTCAATTTGTGCAGAGGTTGGTCTTTTAAGACACAGTATTTGATGAATGGTCATAAGTATGTTAAATATATAATACCATAAGAATACCTGATTTACACAGAAAAAAATACTCGAAAGTACGGTTACTTACGGCGCTAAATTTGAATGATAGCAGCTGAATTCATAAAATTGCATCAAAAAAATTATACGAGAAAATTTTAACGGTGTAAATCAGGTGGATATAATGATAGTGAGTAGTTTACACCACTTGAAGCAGTGGAACTTCAGTATCAGTATTCAGATACATGTTTAATGTTACAAATTAAATAATTCAAAATCAATTTAAAATTAGTAATAAATTTAACTATCTCTACATAATGTATGCATAACATGTTAATAATAATTGGATTAAGCCAAGCCTGTTTGACCTATTTCATATTTTATTATATTTTAATTAATTTGTAGGTATCTTCAAAATTGTGACCGGTGGGCTAGATAAACCAAAGATTAATTATGTTAACATTACGACGCGGAACCTGTACCATATAGCCTCCCGTCATCTTTAGCTATAGTAAGTTTAGTTAGTTATGTGCCAAAAATTATTTTAAGAAATGCTTGAAGTAATGTTTGTATAATATAAAAAAATATTTTTTACACTAAAGGCATTATGTACTATGGCAAAGTTTAGTTACATACTTGTGCAATATAATATTGCAGTAAGTATTTCTCCCTGTTTTATTATAGTTTAAGTGATTATAAACCAAACGTGAATTCCTATTGCCATAATGTTTGTTGTGTTGTGCTGCCTAGTGAAGACGAGGCTGCCCACCACTTGTTAAAATAAGATACTCTAGATTGTTATACTTACGCATAGATTAACATGTGTTAAAATATTGCCTATATAAATTATAGTAATTCATTTTACTTGATATTATAATGTATATTGAATTTATGAATATTAAAATATATATATTGACATTTCAATGCTATGTGCTAATTTTAATTTTACTCCCTCCTTTTTTGGTCAATCACAGTTTTAGTCAGCTTTGACGGACATTGAAAATGAATCTGATAATGAAAATATTCACTGAACAGTTTTTAAAAACTATTCTAGTCTTTATTTACTTTATGTGTGCTCTTAGTGTACAAAACTAGTAAATAACCAATCAACTATATTCTATTTAACCCTACACACAAAAATCAAAATACCTAAACAACGAGTATAATAAGTTGTCCACCAATCCGCACTTGGCCAGCGTGGTGGACTATGGCCTAAATCCCTCTTAATTGTGTGAGAAGGAGACCTGTGCCCAGCAGTGGGACATAAAAAAAAGGTTGAAAAAAATAATAATAATAAGTTTGTAATAACACATCGAAAGAAAGTTAAAAAAAGCAGAAGATAACACATCTTAATATAAAATGTAGAGTCTTATCTTAAATAAATGTATTTCTATATCAATGTATTGTCCCACTGCTGGGTACGGTTCTCTCCCCAATATAGGGGAGGCCTGGAGGTTACTCCACCACGCTGCTCCAATGCGGGTTGAAGGAGATGCGGGTTAGTGGCCAACCCGCTGTCGGATGTTTTCAAACCGCCCATAAGGCCTCCAACAAGATTTAACGACTGTTGTCTATCGACAACAACCGGGGCCCTCCGAAGCACGGAAACGCACATTAAATTTTTGCCACTAGCGATCACCCATCTCACATCTATTCTGACCGCGCCCGTTTAGCTTAGCTGCATAGACCGCTTGCGTTCTACGCTCGCCGCCGAGCCATGCGCGCTTCATATATATTTAATAATGTACATAAATATAACTGAATTAATAATTCAACAACAAATACAATAGGCACACACGTATAATTTAATATACGATTTTTGAGAATATTAAATAAATATATGTCCTATTTTGAAAAACACAAGTTCACAAGAGATCTGAGTGTAGGGCAAAGCCCGACTGACTGACTGACGAGATTGAGGACGGAGTCTGGCGCTGTAGTTTTGCCTAAGCCTGAAGTTCAGTTCAGAGAGAAATTGAGAGGTACTACGGACGGTTGTACAGGTCTTCAAAAGCTCCCGTTAATAATGTGGTAAACGATAAGAGAGCCAAATTGACCGTAAGACATTAGAAGGGCCCTTAATCAGCTTAAAAACAACAAAGCACCGGGAGATTACGGTATCACATCAGAGCTGCTGGCTGGAGGGAAACCCCTCCTAGTGACACTCCAAAAACTGTTCGATACCGTCATCAGGCGCGGAGCAGAAGCGTGGTGGTTCGACGACCTGCGTGGCGCAATGGTTACCATGCCGGACTGCCAATCAAAGGGTCCCGGGTTCGATTTCCGGCGAAACAGAAATTTGAATGATGAGTTAACATTTCTGTTCTCGGTCTGGGTGTTTGTGTTTCTGTCTTTGTGTGTGTCCATGTTACACACGACACAGGGTATATCTTCCCTACTGTGGGGCTATGCGTGTGAAGCGTTATTCATTATTTATGTTTTCAAGGGTTCTTACTAATCGTATTGCGCGCAGGCTAGACGACTTCCAACCTCCCGATCAAGCCGGATTCCGAAAAGGCTATAGTACCATGGACCACATAGGTACACACGCTGCGACAGGTTATACAAAAGACCGAGGAGTATAATTTGCCGCTATGTATTGCGTAGGTATGTGGACTATGAGAAATCCTTCGATTCTATCGAGACCTGGGCGGTGCTAGAGTCTCTCCAGCGATGCCAGATTGACTATCGGTACATCGAGGTGTTGAAGTGTTTGTACAAAGCCGCAACCATGACAGTCCGAGTCCACGACGGAAGCACTGGAGCTATTGCACTGCAGCGCGGAGTACGACAAGGGGATGTCATATCCCGGAAGTTGTTTACCGCTGCACTGGAAGACGTGTTCAAGCTGATGGAGTGGAACGGGCTGGGTATTAACATCAGTGGCGAACACCTCTCCCACCTTCGATTTGCCGATGATATAGTAATCTTGGCGGAGAACCTGGAAAAGCTCAGCACTATGCTAGGTGACCTCCATAGCGCCTCACAATGGAAAAATAAAAGAAAGATCTTCTTAAGATGAACATGGACAAGACGAAGATCATGTCTAATGTCCATGTCACACCTATACCGGTCGTTGTGATGGCGCTACTCTCGAAGTTGCCGACGAGTACATGGGTATACCTGGGACAAGCGATCCGTATGGGTAATTCCAGCTTCGAGAGAGAGGTAACTCGTAGAATCCAACTCGGTTGGGCAGCGTTCGGGAAATTACAAAGTGTCTTCTCGTCCAGAATACCTCAGTGCCTGAAGTCGAATGTTTTTGAGCAGTGTGTGTTGCCTACGGCGCTGAGACGTGGTCTTTTACAGTTGGCCTTTTCCATAGGCTCAAGGTCGCTCAGCACGCGATGGAGAGGGCTGTGCTTAAAGTAGAGAAATATCTCTACGCGATAAAATTCGTAACGATGAAATCCGTAGACGAACGAAAGTTACCTACATAGCTCTCAAAATTTGCAAGCTGAAGTGGCAATGGGCAGGCCATATAGTTAGAAGTACCGACAACCGATGGGGAAGAAAGGTTCTCGAATGGCGACCACGTCTCGGCAAAAGGAGTACAGACCGCCCTCCAATCAGGTGGACTGATGACCTAAAGAAGACAGCGAGAAACCGCTGGATTCAGAAGGCGCAGAACCGGGAGGAGTGGCGAACGTTATGGGAGGCCTACGTCCAACAGTGGACTAAAAAAGGCTGAAAAGAAGAAGAAAAAGATGTTCTATTGACTCTGTAACGTCGATTTAAAACCTAGGAAAGGCGCTCTTTGTATTGTGCCTAGGACGTTTAGTATAAAATAATCGCAGAACCCTGATTCTGCGCAGTTCTTCGGTACGAGGGCTAATCGTGTCCGAATGCTCTGTGAAAGTATTGTGAGAGATAAAGTATAATATTTGAATATGTAAATAAGTCAAAAGAAAAGAAAAGAAAAGAAAAATAATTTATTTGCGCAAATATGTGTATTACAGAAGTTGTTTTATAATATATTTTAAGTCCGCCATATTTACCTCAGTAAGGTATGCAAATATTGACAACCATCGTATAAAGTGTTAGACCCATCTAGGGATCTGGTTTCGTTCGAAATATCATGGCCTTATAAGAGCTAGCGTGCACTGGTGACTTTTATTAGTGGCATTAAATTTTTTTGTCACTGTCACTTCATCAGAATTTGCTTGATTGCACGCACTTAACGGTGACAATGACGTAATTTATAGCGCAAACGAAAACACCCAAGACCACGCAATCGAACCTACTTCTATTACACGAATTATCGGAGATCTATAAAACAGTAAGTACTTGAGCTAGCTTATATTTGTGCAAAAATGTGCGCTAAAAATATAATTTATGCGTCTTTAGGTTTTCAAGATATTGAATTTCCTGCTGGGGTAACGTTTTGCATGTATGTGCGCCTGTAGAATTAGAATTAGAATATAGAAACATGCACGAATAGCTCTTTATTTGTACGTATTTGTAACAAAATTAGATTTTTCAAAATTTTTATTATTTTCAAGCAACCGCGGATTTTTCAAAAATAAAATAAAATAGTAGCGCCTAAATAAGAAAACATATATTATAGTCCGATATATAGTTCGACAAGGTCTGGCAGTCTGGCACGATGGCTTAACCCTAAAATTAAGAAGAATGCTACCAAAAAGCTATCTCGAAGAAAGAAAACAATGCACAGAGATAACAAAAATCATAGATTGTAGAAAGGTAACTAGTAGGTCATCTTTCAAATATAATGCATTTGGTGTTCCCCAGGGAAGTATTCTGGGGCCTTTCTTATTTCTCGTTTATATTAACGATCTTCCAAATGTTACTAAACATAAGTCTATTTTGTATGCCGATGATACAACAATAATAGTAAAAAGTAACACATTGGCAGAACTTAATACAGATTTAAATGAAACCTTTTTTGACGTAATGAAGTGGCTCAGTAGAAATAATCTAGAAATTAATATAAATAAAACAAAAATAATCCAATTTGGCACGCACAGACTTAATAGATACCCGTTCAAAATTACAGTGGGACACGAGGAAATTCAGTTTACTAAAGAAATAAAATACTTAGGACTAATAATTGACGAAAACTGTAATTGGAAAAAACATATAGCGGTAGTATGTGAAAAATTAAATAAATTCATATATGCAATACGGCGGTTAAGTGTAACTGTGTCAAAAGAGGTAGCTCTTAATGCATATCATGGTTACGTTTCTTCACTTTTGTCATATGGCCTCCTTCTTTGGGGTAATTCTGTCGATGCTAATAAAGCATTAATTGTTCAAAAAAAAGCAATTCGTGCAGTGTGTGGAGTAGGAATTCTAGATAGTTGTCGCCCGCTATTTAAACAATTAAAAATTCTACCTCTGCCATGTCATTATATCAGAGATGCTTGTATGTTTGTAAAGCAAAATAAGGAATACTTCGAATTTTTAATGTGACCGCTTACCTCGTAATGCAAGACGAATAAAAAATGTTAATCTTTATGCACCTAGATGTCGTTTTTGGATTCTTAAAAAGAATGCTTTGTATTCAGTTATTAAAATATATAATAATTTGCCGATAGATATTAAGGAATTACCAATAAATAACAATATCTTTAAAAAACAATTAAATAAATGGCTATTAGATTGCATGTATTATAGCGTTGACGAATATTTGACTAATAATTAAAATAAGTGTAATTTATATTTAAATATTATTCTATAATTTAATAAAAATAAATAAAATAAATAATTTAACAATAGAAAACGTAATGTAATGTAGCGACCTTCTGCTACTCATCAAGAGATGGCGCTACGGGTATTTCTGAATCACGCTATCGAAGTTTTCGGAATATCCTACCATATATACAAGCTCCGAATTGAGTCAGTTGGAGCGCGGCCGCTCCCCGGGCATGACCACCTCGCCCGGCGGGAGATCTCCCTTTGCCAAACTGGTGACCCCGGACAAGAATACGTCCCTTCTGACCTTCATCAGTCGCACCTTCACTCCCTGGATGGACTGCAGCATCACTTCACCAGCTCGTCAGGTTCATCGCAGCGCACCATGCACACGCTTCCTGTTCCTGATCAAGCTGCCTCCTGCGACGTCGTGGACGGCTCGAGTACCCACTCTACTCGCCTCCACATTCCAACCTACCCTCACATCTCGACTCACCGAAGATAGAGGGCATCTCCACACTTCGCTACACCCTCACATCCCGACTCACCGTGGACAGAGGGCGACACAAGGTCTGCACCCTCACATCTCGACTCACCGCAGATAGAAGGCATTTAAGGCGCTTGTAAGCGAAGATTACTCAAGCATGGATAGAAGTTATCGACCTCCGGTCTGAGCAGGGGGTGATGTAGCGACCTTCCGCTACTCATCAAGAGATGGCGCTACGGGTATTTCTGAATCACGCTATCGAAGTTTTCGGAATATCCTACCATATATACAAGCTCCGAATTGAGTCAGTTGGAGCGCGGCCGCTCCCCGGGCATGACCACCTCGCCCGGCGGGAGATCTCCCTTTGCCAAATGTAATAATAATAATTATCTCCTGTATAAAGGATGATCAAATGTATCTATAATAATAATGTTAAATGCTATGTATTATTTAATAATTAATAATTAATTAATGTGTATTTAGTAAAATTTGCACGCCTGATTAGGCAGAACATATAGACCCGAGAAATATTTATAATATCACCTACATTGTAATAAATTGTAAATACTATGTTCTGGCAAATAAAGAAATTGAAATTGAAATTGAAATTGAAAAGAACTAGCAAATATCTTGGAGTCATATATTTCTAATAGAGTCACCCTGAAGACTCTATTAGAAGCAAGGAGATGTACACTCAGACCTGAAAGAAATAAGAGCTGGAGTACCACAAGGAAGTGTACTAGGACCGGTCCTGTACCTACTATATACCTCTGATATTCCAAAAACAGAAAACAGTTTCTTCGCAACTTTTGCTGATGACATTGCCATATTAGCCTAGGGCAAAAGTCATGAGCAAGCTGCAGAAAAGTGCCAAGAAGCAATTAATAAAGTATATGATTGGACAAGAAAGTGGCGCATGAAACTTAATGAAAGTAAATTGGTACATGTAGATTTCACCAACAAAGAGCATATTTTATCACCCAATACTGATAAATAATATAAGCATTCCGTATGCAAATACAGCAAAATACCTAGGTATGATACTTGACGCGAAGCTACGCTGGAAGTATCATGTCAAAAAGAAACGTGAAGAACTGGAGCTCAAATATAGCTCTATTTCTATCTATATGCATTGGCTTCTTGGGAGGTATTCCTCACTGTCCATCCAAAATAAAATCTTGCTGTATAAACAGGTCCTAATGCCATTATGGACCTATGGTATACAGCTCTGGTATCCAACAGAGCAACATTGAAGTAATACAAAGGTTCCAAAATAAAGTATACTTATCTGCAACGGGACTTAAAAGTAGACTTAGTCAAAAATGTTATTAAAAAATATGGAGAAGATCATCAACAAAGACTTCATTATCACGTGAACGTTGAGGCAATCCAGCTGCTCGAAACCACGGACTTAGTGAGAAGACTCAAACGGACAAAACCCTTGGAATTAGTTATATAACTTAGTGTTGTGATAGTGAAAAGTGACTAATTAGTTAGTGATAAATATTACACAAAAACAATGAGTATAAACTCTTATGTGTAAAAGCAAAGAAGTGCTGTGTCAGTGGACGCGTTCTTCAATATGTTTACAAATTAAGTTAGCGTAAAATTACTCATTAGTCAGATTATTAGGCTAGATCGTAATATTTATAAAGTATTATATCGTTCGATATAAGTAATCGAACGACATTGACATGAGTTAATGACTTAGATCGAACGATATAGTTTTTTCCCTACAGATCTCTCTTCGGAGTCCATTGAATCAATTACCGTACAATCGTCTCATCGTGTACTCTCATACTCTCTCTACAACGTGAAGTTGGCGGAATTGCGAAAACGCCATATTTAAAAAAAATTAATGACACTGCTCGAGTGTCGTGAAATAAGAGCCTTATTACACCACTCGATATTCAGACAGTCTTAGTACGACTGTCTTAAAATCTAACTAGGCAAGCTCGCTATTACACTGGGCTGAATACCGCATGCTAACTCATTTGCAAAGCGTACGTAGTCGGTGACGGTTGTCGCGCGATGGGAAAACTTTCAAAGCACCAGAAAATCGCCATAGCTCTTGCCGCGTCTATTAATTTAAATACAAAAAAGAAAAGAAAAATATGGGTGAAAGAGTATTTACTTTTGCGAGAAAAATTATCAAATATGCAAATACTGAGTGTTTTGGAACCATGTGACTTAAGAAACTACCTGAGAGTAGGAGTTGCCGAGTTTGAATGTCTATTGAAATTAGTTACTCCATACATTCAAAAAGAAGATACGGTTCTTAGACAAAGTGTCAGTGCTAAACAAAGATTGGTAGTTACTTTAAGATTCCTGGCAACGGGCAACTCCTATCAAGACCTAAGGTTTAGCTCTTTGATATCTCAACCTCTTTTATCGTCAATTATACCAGAAACGTGCCGAGCTATCTACAAATGCTTAAAACATTTGATCAAGGTGAGTAAAAACACTGTATATTATTTTTCAATTTAACATTTATTTTTCAAATCAAGGACATTAATTTAAAAGCAATGAGTAAATTAAATAGAAAATTATTTTTTTGTCGGCTTGAATATCAAAAAATCTTTCATTAAATTGGCACTCCCTTCTACTATAGACGGGGAAATAGTAGACCCTGAATCATTTTTAATGTATTCTAGAAAATCTTCAGGGTTGTTGTGAAATGAATGTTGTGCTGACTGGATTGCTTGTTGTGGTAATTGAATTATGTGTTGTGGCGATTGGATTGTCTGTTGTGGCGATTGGATTGTCTGTTGTGGCGATTGGATTGCTTGTTGTGACGACTGGAATGCTTGTTGTGGAAACTGAATTGTGTGTTGTGGCGATTGGATTGTCTGTTGTGGCGACTGAACTTCTTGTTGTGGTGATTGAATTATGTGTTGTGGCGATTGGATTGCTTGTTGTGACGACTGGAATGCTTGTTGTGGAAACTGAATTGTGTGTTGTGGCGATTGGATTGTCTGTTGTGGTGACTGAACTTCTTGTTGTGGTGATTGAATTATGTGTTGTGGCGATTGGATTGACTGTTGTGGCAACTGGAATGATTGTTGTGGAAACTGAATTGTGTGTTGTGGAGATTGGATTGTCTGTTGTGGAGACTGGACTTCTTGTTGTGAAAACTGAATTGCGTGTTGTTGCGATTGGTCTAGTTGGCTTTGGTAACGAGGTGATTGTGAATAGTGAGGGGATGGATGATACTGTGTTGTAGATGATGATGAAGGACTCGGTGTGGGTGATGGATAATTGCGAGATGATGGACGTTTGTGTGGCAAGTTAGGAGATTGTCGGTTGTATGGGGACGGGGAAGAATAACTTGATACTGGTGATTGGATGAAGGGTATCTGATAGTTGTATCTGTTCAATGTATGTCTTATTTCCGATGGTGTGACGAGTAGACAAGAATCTTCAGAGAGTCGTTCAAGTTTAGCATTATAAATTACATCGGATATAATTTTTTGAGTAAATATCAGTTGTGTTCCACTTATATCCTTTAATTGCAAGCCTACAGACTTTCCAAATATTTCCCAGTGTTCTTCTTCTTTATTTAATAACATTGCTTCAGCAGATTTCATAATTTTTTCTTGTTTTTGTAGAAGTGTTTCTTTTTTTTTCTTTACGCTATGTCCTCTAGAAGTTGAAGCAATCGATCCGATTTGCTGGCTTGGAATGTCTTCGTCAGATGAATTGGAGCCCTAAAAATATAGTTAAATTATTTTTTTTTGTTCCAGATACCTGAAAATGAAACAGAGTGGAAAGAAATTGCTGAGGAATTCGAAACAAAATGGAATTTCAGTCACTGTGTTGGATCATGTGATGGGAAGCATATCGCTATAGAAAAACCCCCCGAAAGTGGCTCTTTGTTTTACAATTATAAGGGATTCTTCAGTATTGTACTGTTTGCTGTTGTAAATGCTAACTACGAATTCATGTATGTACACACAGGCACCAATGGATCCGTTGCAGATGGAGCAATTTTAAAATGTACAAAATTTCATAAGAAAATGATTAACAATTCTTTAAATTTGCCATCTCCATCTCCACTACCAGGCACAAACGAAATTGTACCATACGTGTTTCTGGGGGATAGTGCATTCGCATTGAATAAAAATTTCATGAAACCATTTCCTTTTAAAAATATTAATCGGATGCAAAGGATTTTTAATTATCGATTATCGCGAGCCAGAAGAGTGGTTGAAAATGCCTTTGGCATATTGAGTTCCCGTTTTAGAGTACTGCGTAGACCACTTGATCTAGATCTGGAGAATGTGGATGCTGTAGTGTTGGCATGTTGCGCTCTGCATAACTTTCTGAGGAAACGAGTATCAACTTACATATGTCATTCTAATATTGATTCAGAAAATATAAGACAGGGTACGTTTCGCGAAGGAGATTGGAGACAAACCTCTGCACCCTTAGTTTCATTACAGCGTTCTTCAAATAGGCAGCGTAATGAAGATGGCAATATTGTTCGCAATAAATTCATGGACTATTTCAATTCTGTTGGACATGTTAGTTTCCAAGACCGAATGATTGATGTTGTACCACCATAATATTTGTTATATCTACCATTTTACCTGATTAAATAATGCTTAATAAAAGAAATATACTTTTTACTAGTGGACCCGACAGACATTGTACTGTCCCTTGAACCCATTAGGCGCAGCTGTCTATAAAGCCTATAGGTGAGCGGAGCCGTGGACTTCTGCCCATGGCTTCGCTTACACGTCTATAGTATACAAATAAAATACAGGCTGTTTCATAATACCCTAAAAATTGAAAAGGGTCAATGTACTGTACCTACTAACAACTTTAACTATCCAACTTCGAAATACGCGAAAATAAAAAACATCTGTTCCATACATATCGGGATTTTGGTCTTGAATTTTGAATATTTCTACGAAACGGCTGTTTTTATTCGCGATTTCGAAGTTGGTATAAAGAATTGAATATACAATTTACCTCCTCATCTTCGATGCTCTCTGGTGTTATGCGACATGGTTCACTCCTAGACCCAAGAAAGTTTAACGCGTCGTAATACCATAAAGTTGGTAAATACATTTTATCTGTCCCTGCGCCAGTTTGTTTGGAAGCATTTACCTGTAAAAAAAACACAATTATGCATTTTGAAGCTTGAAACGATTTAGGCTCAGATCAATTCAAAATGTCCGATTTATAGCTAAGCTAAGGTTCCCAAAGCGTTCGTTATACAGGTGCGTTTTATCGTATGTGTAGGTAGGTACCTCTTTTTATTGGGACGAATAAAACACATAACAAAGGAATTAGGTACATACCTTAGCCAATTCTTTATTGTAATTGGTGCGCATGTTCATCAACTTCTTTTTTATTGTTTTGACTGTAGCCTTTTCATCGAAGGTTTTATAAATTTCCAACAACACCCGGAATCCTTCAGTACGAAGTGGTTGATTGGAATAATCTTTATGACTTTTCAGCCATAAATATGGCATGTCTCGGTACAAATCAAGAACATTGAAAAGTACTTCTTTTTCTTTTGAACACGCCATGGTGCACGCGCCACAGCAAACAAACGTATACGACCGTCTTTGCTCTGCGGCTGCCGCGCGCTGACTGAAGAACGGTCTAAGCCGTCTAAGCGTGCTAAGTCTTATTACACTACGCGGTATTCAGCAAGCAAGCGAGTTAAGCACGGCCGAACCCATTCGGTCAGTCTAATTAGACAGGCTAACTTGCTAGCTCTTATTACATTAAGCTAAATCTTAGTAAGACTGTCTGAATACCGCATAGTGTAATAAACACTTTAATGATTGCAAAACATGTTTTTAGTGTTTTTACAGATTCCCTCCAAAACTCCATCGGACACGTTCTGGTAAAGTAGCCATGGCTTTACTTTATTTGATGCTAGCAATATGCACAGAGTTTGCGATGCCTTATTTAAGGAAAAAAATGTGAACAAAGTCAGTGTCAATCAGACAGACAGCTGCTGATCATTCTAGTATGAATATACCTGTAGCCTCAGAGGAAGGAATATAACCTGTAGCTGATGTTGTCTGTCTGATTGACACTGACTGCTGGTAGACGGTAGTTCCTTCCATCCATCCATTTTACAAATTCCTTCCAATGTTCATCGCAGCAAAACATTCATCGTGTGTGCTAGAAAAAATTGTATAAAAGACTGTTTAAATAACAAATCAAGTAAATTTATTTATAAAGTTGTGCCTAATGATAGTACAGCATGGGTGGAAAGGCTAAGCAAGCCAATAGAACTAAAAATAATGTTAGAGTAAGTACATCCTAAGATATAATTTAAAGTTTCCTTTTTGTTAGTCTCTCTCCGGGCCTACAGTGGCTAGAGATTAAATGTACCTTAAATAATATACTTCATGTAAAAGATTTATCTTAATTACATTATACATTAAAATTAGTAATATCGTTATGCATGAGTAAAAAATAAAGTAGTGACGTACAAAATAAAACTGAATAACATTTCACAACCTAAAAACCGTAATCAAACCTATAGTGTGCTTGTTATTAACAGAGACTCATCAAATTTTGTAATGAACACAAACTTACAATACAAGCTAAACAAAAGATGCTAAAACAGTGTATTTTATAGTTATACTATCAACCCAGCCCAGCTTCACCAGGGGCGTACTCTTAACAGGGCCATACTCTAACTTGCTCAAATAATTCACATTCAAGGTAGAGGCACATAGTGTCCTACTGAAGTGAATGATGTGGGCAGCTCCAATTCATAGACTTGTTGTTGAGTAGTGAGAAGTTCCATTCCAAGCATATCGCATATACCTATACCTAATATATTATTATATACATATAAAAGAGGATGTTTGTATATATGACATCGCAAAACTCAGAAACTATTTGACCGATTATTATGAAAATTGGTATGTATATCTATTTTTTAACGGAGAAGGTTTATATGCTATCCATCATTATTATTATTTAATATTTAACCGCGATACAGAGTTCGCGGGGTCAGCTAGTATGTACATAAAATAAAAAATTGTTATAAAAATACTGTATTCACAAATTTTTGAAGTACCTACTTAACAATATTTTTAATATGTTGCAAGTAAAATTAATATTTTTGTTTTGTAGTTGGTAGTATGAAGTGTGTGTGAGTGCATGAGACATAAACAAATTTTAATGAAATATCATAATGATTGTTTTTGTTAACAGCCTATAGAAAATGTGATAAAATTATGCAAACCCAATAACTTAGTCGGGTATTAGAACTGCCTTCAGTTGCCATTGCAGTGTGTTTAACTTCTAGAATATTATTAAAATATAATTACATTTACTCTTTTACACTTTTTACACTTACCAGCCATCAAGTAGTGGACGCAGTGCGGAGCTCATTGCCAACAAGGTGAATCCTTCCCTCGTGCTAGTTGGTCCTGGGAAACTGCTCCCGGCTGTCTTCCCATCTCTCAACACTGGCCTTCAGGAGAGCCCCTTGAGCAATGAGTTTCTTCTATGCTTTAAGAAGTTCCACAAGAAGGATCCTATCACCAAGGTTAAGGTAAGATAAGATATTACCAAGATCCTATATGTATTATATTCTATATTATAAAGGCGAAAGTGTTTTTGTTTGTTTCTTGTTATTTCACATTGCAATAAAGTAATCGTATGAAATTATTCTTGTGCATGGAGACAGGGAAGTCCTGCAGAGTGTGCTGAAGAGTAACATAGGCTACTTTTTATGGCAGTAAAACATCCCCACATGAATATCAAATGCATTATGCATTTTGATCTTTTTTAATCCTGATAAAATTGTGGAGGAGAGCTATCCTTTAAAAAGCTAAGTTGAAAGTTGTGAACAATTTCGTAAAATACAGTGTAAACTCTATATAACAACACTGTCATATTGAACTGTTGAATCCACTCAGTTAACAGAAGGTCTTTGTCACTATCAAACTCAGGTTCTGTTTCCACTTCATCGCTTGTAGAATTGGTACAAAGTCCAGCATGTCACAAAGAGTGCTGTATAGTTGTGGGTGTCACTTCTTCCCAGGCTTTAGATAAAAAGCCTACTGCATGCAGCATTTTAACAGAAGTTTACTTAATAAGAGAGTCCAAGACCAAAGTAATGTACATGAGTTCCAATCTAATGAATTTGCCATTAACATTTTTAGGCCCTAAATGAGCTCAAGGATCTAGTGGCGAACAGCAAGCAAGAAGAAGTGGTGAATGCCTTGCAGAGCTGGGCACACTACTATCCATCACTCACTGTTGATATTGACAGGAAAGTTCGAGAATCCACACAGGTATTTCAGCTGTTGCATACTTTTATGGGCATGCCATGGAAAACTTACATAATTTTCGCATAATATATAGATTTATCACTCTTTAACAAATAAGAGGGTTATGTTAAACCACTTAAAAAGATCTTAGGATATACTATAATTTCAAGCCCCTGCAAAACCATTCGGGTTCACCCTTGACAATCCACTCATTCTCCATTGACATTTTTTTTACCTCCAAAATTTCAGACAGCACCTGTCCCAAAGTAAAATCAAGCCAAAGTGAAATCCTAAATCCTCCATTAATGTAATTGGCACCAGGGGGCTGATATTGTAATTCTGACAACAAAATCAGCCCACTGTGGGCCCATTTTGTAATTCTGAAAGAAATTATTTCAATCAAAGTACCTAAATGAAATAATTTCTTTCAGAATTACAAAATCAGCCCACTGATATACATGTGTGTCTGACAGGTATGCCACGGCGCGATAGTGCGCAAGTGCGGGCGGCAGGTGGCGCTGCACATCAAGCGGCTGCTGCCCGCCTGGCTGCTGGCGCTGCACGACGACTTCGCGCCGGCGCAGTGCGTGGCCGAGAGGGATCTCAATGTATGTGGTACTCAGTGATTCTGCATTTAGGACAACTCTTAATTTTTGAGTTGAGCAAGCAGCTGCAGTATGTCTGCCTTCCGCAATGCATCAAGAGATGCTGCCACACGTATCATAATGCAAATATTTTGCAAGTACTGAGGTGTGACTACCGGAGCTTGGCCGCTTGCTAGCTACCACCTCTCATAGCTACTGATTTCACTTTACCAAATCACTATTAAATTCACAATGCATTGATGCGTATGTTATGGCAAAGACATTAAAAGAGATTAGACCGACAATACATTCGCCCGCTAATTATTCCCCTCGAACCGAGCAGCGGTCAGGTGACCTCTACTAACAAAATGATGCTAAATGCGCGTTCAGTCGACATTCGGACATCGAGCGTGTAACGCTAAAAAAACCGCTAAAATGCGGAAATGTCACATTTGGTCAACCCCCTCCCACTCCTTAACATGTGGCGTAATTTATGGACAGTCCCTAATGTAAAATTTTATTGGTTGTAGATCCAAAGTAACGGTCATAAATCTAGTTTTTTTTTGCAGACGACATTCCCCAATGACAAGCTGACAGAAGCGATAAAGTTCTGCAAGTTGGAAATATACAACCTGTTGATGGAGAATCTCAAAGGGAACTCAGGCTACATGCTCAGTGGCAAAAAGTATGTATCCCATTTTCATTATAACTTTATATCAGACTTCACCGAGGCCACCTAGCGACCGCACGCGATGGTTCATGATGAAGGACCTCGGTACGGCCCGAAACATGTCGGGCGCCCCCAAAGGTAATCCGCGAGCTAAGTCAGACTTTAAAAACAAATCTGAACTATACTGTAATTTTTTTAAAGCTTCACACTATTAGTGGCCACAATATCAATATTCCCTTCAGGGATGCATCCGAATAAAATTACGTGAGTACAGTCGTAATGTTTATATTAACTTTATATATTGTATTATTTATTATAAATTATTTATTGCAATGAATTGTATAAATTAAATGTTAATTAACTTTGTTATTTGTAGGATTGACGACGAAGAGGAGAAAGAAGCCCAGGCAGCCAGGGTAACAGGTTGCAGTCTCCGAGCGATGGAGCTGTTCATCCGCAAGCTGGGCAGCTCGCAGGCGGACTGGCTGTGGGACGCGCTCTTGCCGCTCCTGTGCGCCAACAGCTACTGGAAGCTGGCCGCACACCCGTCGCCCTTTGTCAGGTCGGTGTGAGAGAGAAACCTAACAGTAACAATTACTTTCAGGTCTGCCTGGTACTTTAACTCTGTTCATATTTATTATCGCCTATTATTTCCAGGTCTGCCTGAAGATCACTTTGACGATCTTTATTGATTTTATTCTCATATTTGTCATGGATCTTGATGTTCCTTATAATCCTTATCGACTATATACTATCTCCAGGCCCGCTTGTTACCTTGACTTTGCCAATCTTTATCGCCTACTATCTCCAGGACTTTTTGCTTGAAACTCATTATTAATTCTATATTTTTACAGATCTGGATATTTTCAAGTACTAGTTCCCTTAGATCTTGAGTCCCTTCCACACTGTACTTTCAGCTACTATAGGTCCGGTTCCTGCGTGTAGACTCACATGAACAGGAACTCATCGGTCCGCAGGTCGTCCTGGTACGTGTTGACGGGCGGCGTGCTGGAGCAGTGGGCGGCGCGGCTGCCCGCCGAGCTGGGCCGTAAGGCCGCGTGCACGCTGCTGGCGCACCCGGAGACGGTGGCCGCCGTGGCCGCCGAGCGCTGGCTGGCCGTGCACAAGCTGATGGGCTGTGTGGAGGTATGCCCTAACATTCCCCACTCCATGCGCTCCTGCGCCCACTGAATCCAATGGCTTGCCGCTGTTTTCTCCTAACCGTTAACCGTGCTATAAAAATATATGTATTTTTTTAATACATAAAGCATTCGCGTAATTTTTAGGGTTTCGTACCCGAAGGGTGCCAATGGGACCCTATTACTAAGCCTCTGCTGTTTGTCTGTCTGTTATCAAGCTGTATAATTATCGAAGATAATTTTGATATTTGAATTTAAATTTCTTAGTTAAAATGTTTTAACATTATAATTTTCTGGTTTTTTTTTTAATTTTTTAGGATTATCGGTGTTTCCTGGAAAACGACAGTCTTTTAATAAAAAGATTGTTTGATGTGTTGGAGAATGGTAAGAAAGATTCTAATAATATTATATATTTATGTAAAAAATGTGTCACAATGTAGTGTAGTTCAGTTATTGTGTGTAATTTATTTAACCTATTTTGATTAAATTTCACAACTATCTGTAATTTCCTCCAACTTAAGACACTTTGTTAGTATGAATTTCCGTAATAGATATAAAAAAGTTAATCGATACAACTATCGTAGTATTTGATATTAATATTGCGTGGAGACCCGGAAGATGTTGTTGTGTTTGGATTTCTAAAAACATAGTGGCGTAACAACTTTTGCAAACAGTTGCCAACTGTATCCATCATTGATCCATGGTCATGGTGCTATCTAGAATATATAAATGTATTTTTTTTAAAGTGTTTTTCCGCCGCCATTTTTCTCTCAGCTCAATATTTAGACCAAACGGGTACCTAAATGCGATAGTCGGGAAAAAAAAATGTTTTATATTTTTAAATTGAATTTTTTTTTTTCTTTCTTGGCGGACTGCAACCGGGTTTGATTCCCGGCGAAGCAGAAATTTGAATCATGAGTTTAAAATTTCTGTTCTCTTTCTGGGTGTTTGTGTTTCTGCCTCTGTGTGTCCATGGAGTTTTTTTGGAAAACGGCTGGAGTTTTTTTCCGCCCGCCCGCCGCCCACACATACCTATAAGCCTTAGTGCACCCAAAGTGGATGACAGTCAGCCAATGGCCGTACAACAATGACAAAGATCAATTGTATATTATTACTCAGGATGTTAATAAAATATTTCATTTCATTTCATGGCATCCACGACACAGGGTATAATGTACTCTACTGTGGGCTATGAATACGAAACGCATGTATGTTTGTTAGTTTGGCGGTAAGTGTTAATTGAATAGTGCGCGTGTTGCAGCGGCGTGGGGCGCGGCGCGGCGGCTGGCGGCGCTGCTGCCGGCGCTGCTGGCGCGCCTGCCGCGCGACGCGCGCACCGACACCTTCTACCGGGCTTTATTCAACGCGCTCTTTGCCGGGCAAGTATTGCGTCGCTACTTTCTCCTTCGTACCAGTAGATGAGACGTGATCAAATTACCGCTAAAAAAACCCCATTTGTTATAGCGCCCAAGTTCCAGGGTACCGCGCTCACCGTCGGTGAAAGTGTTGGTATCTTGGGAGTTGACATTACGAGTAAAGTGCAGTACCGGAGTCATTTGGAGCACAAAGCCAAATTGGCGTCCAAAAAACTTGGTGTCCTCAATAGGGCGAGGCAGTACTTCACTGCGGGGCAACTCCTGACGCTGTACAAGGCACAGGTCAGACCCCACATGGAGTACTGCTCTCATCTCTGGGCAGGAGCACCAAAATACCAGCTACACCCATTTGACTCCGTTGAAAAGCGCGCGGTCCGAATCGTCAACGACCCAAGATTGACTAACAGGCTAGAACCGCTCAGCTTGCGAAGAGACATAGGCTCGCTCTGCGTGTTCTACCGACTTTACTACGGTGAGTGCTCCGAGGAACTTTTCAAACTCATGCCTACATCACCATTCCATGATTATACCACCAGGCGAAGGTTAAAGTTCCACCGGCACCATCTGGACTCGTGGCGGTCCTCCACAGTCCGCTTTGCACGCTCCTTTTTACCACGGACGTGCAGGTTATGGGACAACCTTCCAGCTGAGGCATTCCCAGTGGACTATAACATGGGGTTCTTCAAGAAAGCTCTAAAAAGAGCTCTCCTCCAAAGCCGGCAATGCTCGGGTGGCTCCCCTGGGGTTGCCCGTGTCCATAGGCGACGGTGATCGCCTAACATCACGCGGCCCGTCTGCCTTTTTGTTCGGTTTACATATAAAAAAAAAAATAAAAAAAAATATCGTTAGTTTTTTTTTTCATCGGCGCAGTGAACAATAATAATAATAATAATAATAAATATCTTTGGACAATTCCACACAACGCCATCTGATTCCAAACTAAGCAGAGCTTGTGCTATGGTAATCAGAAAGCTGATAAACATACATATATAATTCTAAATAAATACTTAAATAGATAATTTAACACCCAGACACAGAACAAATACTCATGTTCATCACACAAATATTTGTCCTGGGTGGGGATCGAACCCACGACCTCACGCTTCGCAGTCGGCTCATCACCCACTGCGCCACGGAGGCTGTCCAAATGAACGAAACTTGCAAGCTGGCATGTCAATACAACATGCTATATTAATATTAAAAGTATATTACATTGGGATATAATTAGTGTAACATCAAAAGTTTGTTTTAGCTTTTGCTACCTCGTTTTTGGTATCAGGGGGAAACCTTCAAAAGGTACCCAGCACCTTGGGAGAGTTATTACCGGGTTATGTGGGATGGATTTGTTACCGCACTAAACCTCCTCGGTGGCCTGTCTTTGCACTTGGGAAGGACTCTGGGATCTCCAGTAGAACGCACCGGTGTCCTCCACGCGTAGCGCCCCAGAACGGGCCTATCCTCTGGAGAGCAGATGTGTTTTGCTGCACCCTCCGATGCCTTTTGCGGCATGCGGCCACGCACACACGCCGTCCTTCCCGGGGCTGCTGGCTGAACAAATCGAGCTCCCACTCTCACCGCCCACAACCCTGAAAGCCCTCTTTTAGTCGCCTCTTACGATCAGGCAGGGGATACCGTAGCTCTATTTTTAATCCCGAAGCTACAGGGACTAGCATTTGCAACGAAACGATGCTTAAATATTGTTTTGTATTGTGATACGGGCAAGTTATATCATACTCTCTGTGTAATTTTCTTAGTTAATAATATAATGTAATTTGAAACGTTCAAAATTTGATTATTGTGTGTTAATCCTGCATAAAAAATCAATGCATTCACCAAATCCTGCATGAAAAAATTCTGTCCATATCCCAAATAGTGTAACGGTACAGGAATATTTCAGGCTCGGACAGAAGAAGTTGCAAAGCATAAAGAGCGAGCGAGAAGAGTGGAGCAGGCTGATAGCGGAGTGCCTGCGGGGAGTGGCGGAGTGGCAGCAGGGAGACGAGTTCGTGGCGCCGCTGCTCGGCTGGGCGCACCGCGCCTGGCTCGAGCGCCTGCTGGCCGCGCTGCTCGAGCCCGACTCGCAGCTCAGGGTAGGAGATGTTATGTTTAAACTTCCTTTTATAGACAATCAAATACGTATGCATAGCAAGCGTAGCAAGGAATACATGTATATGCGAAAAGAAACGACAATTTTATTATTCATGTGCGCAGGTAAAACAGCTTGAGGCTATGTGTGGGTTTCCGGATGATCGCGAGCCTCGACAGGCGCGGGGAGTGGAGCGGTCCAGTCCGCGGTTGTCTATGACTCTGTGTTGCTGAATGTAGGACAGATTACGCCTTACCACAAAGAGATACATTATATGGACAATCAAATTTATTTTTCTCATCTCTAACCGTTACATGATCTGGCTAAATGTCACTGGTGCCCCAACTCTTGTACAGGGAGTGTGACTGTGCGCTTGGTATTAAGTGATCACAGCAGCCCATGGACATGGATACACAACCTCAAGCTACTAGCGAAGTGCCTGCGGAAGGTGGCGGAGTGGCAGTAGGGAGACGATTTTATCGTGGGCTCGCTGGTTGGCACACCGCGCCTAGCTCGAGCAGCTGCTGCATACATTGATTGTGCCCGACTCGCAGTCACCTATTAGACTGCGATTGCTGCCATTTTTTTGTATCAGGCGGAAACCTTCAAAAGGTACCCGGCACCTTGGGAGAGGGGATACCGGGTTATGTGGAATTTGTAATCCTCGGTGGCCTGCCTCTGCGCATGTGGCATGCGGCCACGCACACACCTCCGTCCTTCCCGGGGCGGCGGCCTGGACGGATCGAGCTCCTACTCTCGCCCGCAACCCCGGAAGCCTTTTAATCGTCTCTTACGATCAGGCAGGGGATACCGTAACTCTATTCTTAATCTCGAAGCTACATGGACTAGCGCTGGGGGACGTTATCTACGTCTGCCCCGGCGACGCCTTTGCCGAGCAGGATCTGCACGCTCCCGGGCTCGGTTTAAGTTACCAGGTTGACCAGACAGATTTTCAAATATCCTTTAATAATGTAGTTTTGCGCCTAAAATTTATTTTAATTTACTAAATTTTAAGCTTAGATACGTATCATAATATGTCTGCTTGTTTACCTTTTTTCAAGTAATGCATTATTCTTTTCTAGACCGCGCTCATCAAGTGCTCTGCCACCCACATGGCCGGCCTCGTCAAGCATTGGCTTAGCCAGGCCGAGGGCGGCAACCAAGTCTTCGACCAAATAGTCCGCAACTTCTGGCAGAACATCCGCACCACCATGCTCAATCAGGCCAATAAGATCTTTGAGCTCGATATCGACCCGATACCGCTCCTCGAGGGTCACACTCTCTTCATCATGACTCTAAAGACCGCGTTCGCTAGCGGCGCGAAAAAGAAGTACAATATTAAATTCGAGGACGACAGTACTGAAGAACCTCCCTCTGTGTCGGAAGCACCTCCGGATACGATTGAATGTAACGAAGCTACGACAAAGCGGTTCCAACACAATCTATTTGAAGTCGCGGAGCTAGTGATAGCGGAATACTTCCAGAATGCGATTCGCTTCGAAGCCATCACCGTCTACCTGCCGCTCGTGATGACGCTCATCAAGGAGTTCCAAAGCGAGCAGCTGTTTAGGGCGCTGGCGAAGGACTTGGTGGAGGGAGCGGTCACCACTCCGTTCAACCTATACGAGAGAGAGCTTAAGGAGTTGCTGAAATCCGAGTCGCGGTGTCGCGAACTTGTGGAGATCGTCTTCATAATGACGCAATATCTCAACGAACAAGAACAGAGTGTCGTGTTCGATTCCTTTAGTAAGGTAGGTACCTACGTAGAAGTCCATATTTTGTATAAAAATGTCCTACTGCTGGGCATAAAACTCCTCTCGGAACTGAGAGAGACATAAACTATAGTCAACCTACTAGTCTGAAAAAATTTATCTGTTATACATAATTCAACTTTAATGCTTTTATGAAAACATCGTAATGCAATATTGCAATGTTTTCCCTCGTCGTAGAGCGAAAAATATGAACTTAGCGAATGCTCCAGATTTTAAAATAGCCACTCCTGTGTCGAGTACCAGTGCTTGAACTACTCTTGTATCGCTCTATATAATATGTCGCAGTAAGATTGCATATTCCAATGTTTTACATTACGGCTAGCCATTTCCTAAAACAGGGCTGTTAATGCGACGCATTCTCGTCCAGCCGGATTGCATTTCAGCTAAATTAAGGTGAATCTAGTGCGGTCATAAGAATGATGGGTGTCAACAAAGTTAAGCAATGTCGAATGCGGTCGAAAGTAGGATGGGTGGCCAATAGTGGCCATTCAGCAAAATCTAGTGCGGTCATAAGTATGGGTGTTAACAAAGCTAAGCAATGTCGAGTTAGGTCAAAAGTAGGATGGGTGGCAATTCAGCAACATCTATATTGGTCAAATGTAGGATCGGTGGCAATAAAGCTCAGCAATGTCGAGTGCAGTCAAAAGTAGGATGGGTGGCCATTAAACAACATCTAGTGTGGTCATAACTCATAGCTTTGTTGACTCCCATCAACAAAGTTAAGCAATGTCCAGTGTGGTCAAAAGTAGAAAGGGAGGCCAATAGTGGCCATTCAACAACATCTAGTGTGGTTATAAGGATTGGTGTCAACAAAGCTCAGCAAAGTCGAGTGCGGTCAAAAGTAGGATGGGTGGCCATTCAACAACATGTAGTACAGTCATAAGCAGGATGGTTGTCAATAAAGCTCAGCGATGTTGAGTGCGGTCATAAGAAGGGTTGGTGAGGAGGCTTGATTACAATGAGGCTAAACGTGAGCCGCCATATAGAACGTATGGCAATGACAATCCGGCTTATCGTGGACCCGCCACAAATGGCCACACTACAGAACGGCCCTGTTTTATGAAACGGCTAGCCGTAATGTTATACGGCGGATTATACGAACCGACTGCGACATATACAGTAACTGTTATTGTGTTTGAAATTAATTTAAAGTCTAATGAGCTGGTGCGTTTGAAAAAATTTATCCTATTATTTGCCTTGTGAAATCATCATGATAAAAGCTGACGGCGAAAAGCGAATCGCCAACATCGTATTTTTGGTATTTTAATTTGTATATTTCATTCATTTTTCTCAGTCATGATCAACTGCGTTACATGAGCTTCAAACATAGCTGTTCGTGCTAACATCTATCAATTGCGAACCTATGAAATCTTCGTAGTATATTCATTTCACGATAATTGTTCTTTGTTAACGCGGATAAAACCGCGAAGCACGGCATGGTACGGCACGGGTAGTATTGTTATAAAACGCGCGGCATGTTACAGATGCCGTCCGAAGTGATAGAGTGGGGCATCTCGATGGCACTATCGCACCCGTACCGTTCCTTCGCGGCGGTGAAGGCGTGGATGCGCTCGGAGGCGGTGGACTCCGCGGTGCTGGCTCTGTGCCTGCGCGAGGACGACGCCGCCGCCAGGGACCTGCTGCTGGCGGCTCTCTCGCACCACGACGATGCTGGTGAGTGTCACATGCGTCTATATTCTATTGGCTATAGTTGGCTCTTCTAACCTTCTATCGAGCATGTAACCTTTGCGACTCCGCCGGACCTTGGACTGCACCCGGCTTAGATAAACGTAGAAGTTTATTTTCTTTAGTTTAGTAGACATCATGCCTACAAGAAATTTTGAGTTACTTTTACGCGTGCACGGTGATACAAAAACATAGTTAGTTAAATATATTTTCTGTCACCGGGAAACTTTCTTTCCCAAACAAATTTCCTTGTTCTCTGAGGTATGAACTCGGAATCTCGGTGTTGGAGACCGCAGTCTTTACTGCTCGGCCATTCAATAGACCTATTAACAAAAATAAAAAAGTGCCAATAACTTTTAAAGGTTTTCCTCCCACACCAAAAAATAGTGTTATTCAGACTGTATCGCAAAAGGAAAAGAATACTGCAGTAACTAACCTGTTTTGGCCGTTTGTTCACAGAGCTGTTGATCAGCGACACGGCGATCAACGCGCTCATAGCGGCGCTCAGCAAGATGATCGACTCGCTGGCGGCGGCCGCCGAGCTGCCCGAGGAGCTCGTCCAGGTGCAGGTGAGTCTTGGTCTTGGATACTATGTACGCTCCAATGCCAAGTCGCGACTGCCTTGCGCGGCGATAGTTATACACAATGATTTATGTTAAAATAATTTATACAATGTACGTCACCGTACACATACCACAGAACATATTAAAAGAAGTAGAACGGCAATAATGCTCGCCGTTTATATGAAAACTGGTGTCGCCGATCAAGCCCCACCTTTCACCTCCATTACATCTGTACTTAAATAAATACGAAGCTTACGCACATATTTGCAATTTCAAATCTAGCCAATCTTAGCGCCGCACAATCATGTGATTTCAAATGAACGAATCACACCCAAGCACGCACACAAGCACGCATATCGTAGCACGATCGCGTGTTTCTGTAGAGATACGAGCGTTTGCTCAAATCCTTGGCGCATCTGCCCCGCCCACATTTCCATTCTAACCTCTTTTAATATGTTCTGTGACCCATACCTTAACCATAAGAATAAATAATACATAGAACGGAATCTTCTTTGACCGCTATTGAAACGTCGCAATTTATATACCCACTTCCTCCTTCACCTCGTTACGCCCCTCTGTCGCCCAGGCGTGTTGCCAGGGTTGTGAACTGTTAATAATTCTTATGTCTAAAGTTAATATCGCTAAAATATAAGTTTTAAAAATCATTAGTTTAGTTTAGTATTACAAAATATGAGAATGATAAATAATTATCTACTCTATAAATACTTATAAAAAGTAAAGTTATCCTGAGTACCATACCAAATGAAGCCATGTAAATATTATTTACCTACATAGGTGTTAGTACTTATGTAGGTAGTTCAGGTTTAAAATAAACGAATATGTGCGCCACTGCCGCGGCGCGGCGCCACCGCAATCGCATGGCAAAGTAATCGAGAAAGGTTCAACGTCCAATGGCGGGGGGGCTATTAAAAAAGATTTCGGAGACATAAAAATGCTGTATGTAGGTATTTAACAAAAAAATCCAGTTGAGTGAAGGTATACAAAAAGAACTGTTCATGTCCTTTTGATGAATTAGGTACCTACGGAAACGGAATAATATTAAAAATATATTACTTACTTTGCATCATCTTTGGGCAAACTAAAAAACTTAAGTATGGCATTGTTTTTTAATTGTTTTTACAACCAAACACACCACAATAACTTGGAGCCATTATTGTAATTGACGCGCCGGCCGAGACTATAACGTAGTGTTTAATTTCTCTATGGCCGAGACAGCCCGACTTAGTATTCTATTTAACTGTGTAGGCTAATATCGTGACCTTGAGCCCGTCCGGAGCGGGAGTTTCCGTTCTATGTATTATTTATTCTTATGCCTTAACCTTGAAGGGTTACGATAAACCATGCTCAGAAAGCAGGATTATTGTTTACAATTTTGTGTCGTCATAAATAATTTTCCCACACAAAATTAACGAAGATGTCACATTTTTAATAGACCATTAAATGTAACTCGGTTGATTTAGTAGTCCAAGACCAGATTAATATTTTGAACATTTTCAGAATCCAAATAAAAAAATATTGTTTCAAAAGTTCCAGAATATTTATATTTATTTGTTCTGTTACTTTATAATCATAATAAAAACATCTCATGGTGACCTAAAAGGTATGTTTTATTGGATGCTAGTTTGTTGTGGGGACTTTAAATTGGTATTATATAATAATATGCTATGTTATGCTTACACTTTTTACGCTACAGTCTTAAAATGTTCTTAAGTACTGTAAATAAAGACAATTTTATGTTTTGTAATGTTTGCGTACATCGCGGTAGGCAAACATGGAAAAGTAATGTACGAACAACCATAGTAGTATTTTGCTCTTTTATTCGCTTTATTTCTTTGCATACTTTGTAATTGTAAGATTTCAAAATGCGTGATATTTTCACTCTTACGTCTTAGGGCGCTATCCCACCGGAGTTCTCCAAGCGTTGGCGGTCCTTAAACGTTGCTGTGCAACCGTGGAGTGCAACGCTGCGGCATAATGAGTTAGTTAACGTTGCGCATGCTATAAACGCAATGTTACCGTCGTGTTTGCGCATCGACACGTTGGAGAGACGCTAATGCTCGTAAAACATCGGGGGGATAGCGGCCTAAGAGTCAAAATGTTCCGACGTAATTCATGGATGGCCCTGTATCAAGTTTTTGTACATGTTTTAATCGTTACACTGATAGTGATGAGTGTGATTGTGGAAGGCGAAGGGCGCATCGCAGAGGACAGCGCGGGAGAGCGAGAGCTCGTGCGAGTGCGTGCGGCTGGCGGCGGCGCTGCTGCGCGCGCTGGCCGGGCGCCCGCTGCGCGCCGCCGCGCCGCTGCTGCTCGCCCTGCTGCGCCTCGCGCTCGCCGCGCCCGTGAGTGCCTGCTCGCTGCTCGCTGCTCGCTGCTTGCAACCCTCGCTTGGGGGGCGGTGCGCTCCATGCGTACCACCCCAAATGGGACAGTCATCCCGAAAGCGGTGTACTTTCCTGCACCTTCCTTTACACAAGTTATTTATCGAGGAAAACTATAGTCAATAAATACCAATAGGAAGGAGCATCGGTGAAAAAGGTCGTAAGAGCAACAAAAATTATTCCTGTTTCATGTTTTACAAAACGCCTTAGGATGAGCATCTGCCAAATTGTTTTGGCCTCTTTAGTTGAGCCATTCACCGTTGTTAAGTACTCAAAAGTCTGAAGGCACTGCACTATTTCAATTTAATCGTCGTCAATTTAACATAATATAATGAATCCTATCTGTATCTGCAACATGTAAAAGCTTTTCATTAATTACCTATTTCAACACGGCACGAGACAGGTAAAAATAGAAGGGTAAGTTTCATAGGAACTACTTTATTTAGTTGCATGTTGTTTTGCATGTTACCTGATATATAAATATTTAAACAATACCTATACTAATATATAAAGCTGAAGAGTTTCTTACGCTGCGATGAATAGGAGCGAAGCATCACTGACAAAATATGTTAAAAAAATGGAGAAAATCTATAGAGTTTGTTTGTTAGAACGCGCTTATCTCAGAAACTACTAATTCCAATAGAAACATTATTTTTGTGTTAAATAGACCATTTATTACGGAATGCTATAAGCTATATAACATCATGCTATGACTAATAATAACAAACTTCACGCGGACGAAGTGGCGAGCTGTCGCTATATATAAAATTTAAAAATGAGAATTAAACAATAAATGTAGGACACTTATTTATTTTTGTTCACAAGTTAGTGTCGTCTCTAGACTACTCTACTACTTCTAAAAAAACTTCTTATTTATGTACCTATATTTTAAAATTTATTTATACATATATAACTGGGGGCTTATGCGCCATATAACCTGATCAATACAATTATGTACTTGATGACTCGTGTGGTGCAATGGTTACCATGCCGGACTGCTGAAATTTGAATGATAAGTTTAAAATTTCTGTTCTTTGCCTGGGTGCCTGTGTTTTTGTCCTTGTGTGTGTCCATTGTACCCACTACACAAAGTGTATGTGCACACAGCGCGAGTCGCCGCTGCTGCCGACGGAGGCGTGGCGGGCGGCGTGGCGCGCGTGGCGCTCGGCGGCCGCGGCGCTAGCACCCGCCGAGCGCGAGCCCTTCATGCGCGGCGCCGTCGCCGCCGTGCACCGGCGCCTCGTGCACAAGTACGTGTCCCGCACTAGCCCTAGTGGATCCGCGGGCGGCTGTGCACTCCTCAAGCCCCTCCCAAAACCATGCGTGCCGTTGCGGCAGGCCGCACATCGATTTTTATGTAAAACCGCATGATAGCGACGCACTGATTTGCGGCCAGCCGTCAACCGCTCCGGTTGTTCTGGGGCTGCGGCGAGCCGCACCGGTTGAATAATGCGGCGCGCCGCATCCCCTCCACGCACTCGACGCGGTTAGCCGCAAACGCCGCGTCCCGCCTCAGTCGTCGCTAGATATTTTACGCAGTCTGCAAATCTATGTCTATTTTTTCTATTATATATTCTGCGATAATATAAATATATAACTACCGCAACTTCTTCGACGTCCACCATGTTCAATTTTCTAGAACCACTGACGATTGCGGCAGACCGCAACAGAACCAAGACGACACGGTTAGCCGGAATACGGCGTGCCGTTATGGCAGACCGTATATAATGCGGCTTGATGCAACGGCACGCCGCATCGCGGCCAGCCGTGAGTGCGTTTTAGGCCTAAGTATTTGATATAAATTTCAGCTTTGATACCTCCACGCGTTCCTGAGAAATAGGGTCTTGACAGAGAACACACAGACGGACAGACAGACGGACTAAATGATCTTATAAGAGTTCCGTTTTTTTCATTTCGAGAAACTGAACCCTAATATTTGAAATTGGTAAAAATACCGCTTGGTTAGGTCACTAAAATCAAGCCATCTTCCCCTCTAACTAAAATCCTAGATCCGCCAATGGTTACTAGCTTTCCGTCCGCGTGGAATATACGGTTTTTCCTATAGGAATGTGATATTTTCCCTGGATACAAGGCGGCCTATGTCACTCTCAAGTTTTCCAAATATATTCATACAATTTAGTGACCTTTTTTATTACTGTAATACTCATACACATACTGGTTGCACACAGTTATCAAGGCCAAAAATACTACTCCAGCCCACATACTTCTTTTTAAAGACAGAAAGAAAAAGGAAAAAATATATTCCATATTAGGAATACAAAATATTCGCTTAATTAATGTTATTTATACACATTAAGGGCCTCCTTCATCACCTTCAAGTAAAGTGACAAGTACGCTAATTGTCGGTTAAAACACTTTACTTGGAGATGGTGAACGAGGCCCTTTGGTAATTTAATTAGATAGTGACAATGTGCGATGGTCGACATTTTTTGAGCGCTCAAATCCAAAATAGTCAAATTACTGTAACTTTTTTAAGCAAATAATAAATAAAGTCACACAGCGAGATAATCAATATATACTCAGTAAGTAGCACGCGTAAAAAAAATATTTTTGTTGACCGGTGTATGGTTCCAGCCTGGCGGTGTTCAGCGTGGCGCGCGTGGAGCACACGGCGGCGCTGGCCGCTGAGTTGGCGCTGGCGGCCGCGCGCGACCCCGCGCCGCTCGAGCGCCTCTCGCGCCGCCTGCTCGCCGTGCCGCTGGTGCGTTGTGCTAGCCTAGCACTGCTAGGGGCCATCTATAAATTGGGAGGGAGCGGTCGAGTAACTGTGACGATGGGTGGGAGGGGTCTTTAAATTCGTGACGCCACATTTCAAAATTTAAATTATCTAGATAAATAATAAAAGTCCATAGATATAAATGATTTTATAATTTCAATATGTAAAATGGATGAATGTGTTATGTCACACTGGGGAGGAGGGAGGTTCTCAATTGTGACCCACTGTGACAAGGACGGGGAGGAGTAAAAAAATCACGATTTTCGTGTGATTTAATTTATTGATAGCTCCTAATGAGTTGTGAACAATCCGCTGTCGAATGTTTTCACACCGGCCATTAGACCTCCGACAAGGTTTAACGACTTCTATCTGACGATAACAACCAGGACCGACTGTTTAACGAGCTCTCCGAAGCACGGAAACGTGCATTAAATTTCCCATTAAAACTTATTTACTACATAAACCACTCCAGTTCCGTTAATTTAACTTGGTTTAATCTTCCTCTTCCCTGTTTGACATGACCTCCAGGCCGAGGACGTGGCCGGCCCGGCGCTGGACGAGCTGGCGCTGCGCACGAGGCTGGCGTGCGGCGAGCTGAGCTGCGCGCGCCGCGAGGAGTGCGCGCTGGCGGCCGGCGCGCGCCCGCTGCCGCTGGGAGTGGCCGGCGTGCTGGCGCAGGCTTACTGCACGCTGTTCCGCGCCATGTACGTGCGCGCCGTGCTGCTGCGGCAGGTACACTCCATGTTTGCGCCCTGTTCAACCTTAAATATACTATTAATACATAAAATAGTTTAGTTGCCCTCAAAATTGTGCAAATCTCCCGCCAGGCGAAATGGTCGTGCCTGGGAAACGGCAGCGTTCAGACTCGCTTCGGAGCTTGTATATATGGTCAAATATTCAGAAAACTTCGATTGTGTGATTCAGGTATACCTGTAGCGCCATCTGTTGATGATTAGCGGGAGGTCGCCACAGAGGCAGGTATAAAAAATGAAATAGAATCATCCGTGGTCGATAGAGGTCGCGACGGTAAGTGTCCCGTTGCGGCCGCCGCCCGTGTCGGTGACTTAGCGCAGCTCCTCCGCCCGCACGTCCTCTCCAAGCGTATGGTAGGAATCTCAACAGCAAACGTACCGTAGCGTATAGTCAAACAGTATACTTGCACTTGAGCACAGGCCCACAATCGTCTTGACTCTAAGTAGTCTCCAACTAATTATTACGAAATGTCTATCCTGAGGACTTTTTCACATAATTTGTTTCTCTTCTTCCAGCTGTTTGAGAAATATACCAGGTTATGTTGGATTTGCACCGCTCGAAAACCCTCTCGATTAACTGCCTCAGAGTTTGGGCAGAACTCCAGTGCTCAAATATACCAATTTAGCAGCACAAAGCTCTTCTACGTGTTCATTTATATATTTATTATAGCATGGCCATGTAATCAGGGGCTCATATTGCCTTCCGTGTAATGTTTTCTCATTTGTCACCAGATCTACAGCATATTACATTTGCAGGAACATACCAAGATTTACAGGTGTTTATCACCATGAACACATCGCACTCTTTCCAGGGGGCTTATATTGCCTGTCATATGATATTTTCTTTTGACGTGATAACGTCTTTAAAATCGTTTTAGTCGGGTGACATGTTCAGAAACTTGTGTCACACCAAAACCTCACGAGCGCGATCGCAGGTATAACGAGAGAGAGACGGACCGATCTCCCGTCTCATCTCGAGCGCTACCAGTCATTCCGTGAAACTTGTTCGAGTTAGTGGACCGATCTTCATTGCAGTCTCTCTCACTCTAGCGGCATACAAACGAATGGAGATTTTCTCGTGCGGACGTTATCACGTAAACATCTCGATCGTAAACCTACTTTACAAACAATTTGCCGTCCCAATCACCAAATTGAATAGCATATTGCATTTGCAGAGATACTCCGAGGACGGGCAGACCGAGACGGGCACCTGGTGCGGCGAGATGCTGCGGGTGCCGTACTTCAAGAATCAATTTTGCGAGATGCTCTACGATTGTGCCGTCCTGGACGTTATCAACCAATACTATAGTTTTGTGAGTATTACGGCTAATACATTTTTTTTTTTGTTAACGGCCGCGGCCCTGACCAATATATATAATTTGAAGACTCGTGTGGCCCAATGACTACACTTTTTGTTTGATGGATAGACCTGATTTTGTATATGGAGATAGTTTGGGGGCTGTGGAGTTACACATTCTACTATTTACCTGGCGAAAATATCTCATTTTTATGGGGAAGAACCATAAAGTTCACGCGGGCCAAGCCGCTGTTAGAAAACTAATATTTTTATTAGAGAAAATGATTAATGATTAAAGATCAAATAGTAATGATTAAAACAAAGTATATTTGATTTTCTCTCAAAGTCAATTACTTGTAGAAAAGTTTTTAATTTTGATAATGACCTTTCAGTGTTTTTTGAGGGGGAGTAAAATACATTTTTGTTTTGAGTCCTTGTTAGGAGTTAATACCAAAAAATGTTTTTATATTTTTGAAAATTTGCATTAGGTATATAACTCAATTCAAAGTACTGCCACAGAATACATAATAGTACAGGCACAGAAGGTCCACTCCGAAAAGTCATTTAAAGAAATATAGACTCTAGCTACGATACGATTAAGTTCAATTCAGATCGTTCAGCGCTTTATCACTTATAGTTACCTAGAAGTTGCGTCTCTTTCTAGCGCGTAACTCTTACCTTTTCTGACGAAAACAGGGTTGTCTTCTTTTAAAAAAAATGAATATAAATATTGAATCACCATTTTTAAAGTACTCTACAGAACAAATGACTTTCAAAATAAAAACGTAAGGTAGGTGTAATAGTACTTTAATTCTAATACATTTATGCATACATACATACATACTTACGTTTTGGATACCTTCACGAAAAGCGAGACAGGCCTTATATTACTCAAATATGTTGAATCACGTTGCCTTACTATTAATACCTTTGTCAACAAAATACTTTTTAAATCGTATCACACCGGTCATCGTAGCTGGGAGGAGGTTTAGGAAGCCAAAAAAAGTCAAATTCGGATCACTATCTTTGTTAGGACAATTAAACACTGCACAGTATCTTTTTGCCTTCTTTTTTTCCATGTTTTAAACAATGCAACAAACAAATGAAATACCTATATAATCAAAGGAAAAATGGAACAAACCTTACGCGTACCTACGTCACTTACAAGCTCGCGCGTGAGGACCCTACTGACTAGCCGTCTCGGATAGGCCGCTGTGCGTAAATACATTTTTGATACCTACACGGGGAGTTAGTTAGTTACGGACAGGCTTGGTACTGCTAAAAATAAAAAAGAGAAAATCAAGTAGTATACTTTTACGTCGTATTAATATTCAAATTAATATTTCAGTGGCGGTACTTCGAAGTGCTCCGAACATTGAAGGAGCAGATGGACGCCGTGGTGCGCGATATAGTGAGCGAGGTGCCGCCGGCGCTGAACGAGGAACCGTCCGCAGACGTGCTGGCCAACGAAATGAATCTCCAGGACGTTGAACAGTTCCATAAAACCGCACTAGAGAATGAGGTACTACACACTCCTTCCCGTCATCCATATATATATATTTATATTATTAATATTAATTAATGTTAGAAACACCAGCCTCAATACGAAACCTTTCCGACTGGGCACTATCTATCCTTACTGAGGCAGTGGCTTCCACGTATAGATTGCGTATGAGCCATATAAGGTGATCTGGCTCTCCCATTTGTGTAAGGACTTCCCTCAATAATAGTCGTGACCAAAAGACAGTCTTAATTAACGCTAAGGTAGCAACGTCCAGACAAACTTTGGAAAAAACATCTTATTTCTTGGGGAAAAAATATATAGCGCATGCAGTCGGAGCCGCAGGCACAACGCTAGTATAAATTATATAAGATGAAGGAATTGGTGTTGAAATCAAACTATGTGTTGCTCTGTAAAATTAGAGTTTTATTAAATTAACTTATTGGGAACTTTATAATACGTTTCTACTAAACTACATAAATCAAACACAAACCTGTAAAATTAGAGAAACGACATTTAAAGTCAATTTCACAATTCCTTCGTATTTTATAATTCTTTTGCCCAATTTAAGCGTTATACAATATTTTATTTTATATCGTAATATTTTCATTAAGCTTTTCGCTGTCCATTTTTTGATAATCAAAATTATGTCATTCCTTATGACAACTCATTTAAATTATTAAAAATAATAAAGTAAAAACTATTTACTTTACATCTCCCCCCCAAGGAAAAAAAATCAATATAAATAATCCATGTCTAGAAGGTTAATATGAATCCTATGTACACAAAATAATCCTATTCTGTAACTTATACATTTTCCATCATTTTGAATGATCTCATAACTGATCCTCTTCAGTTTCTTCATTATCTCTATCGTCTAAGATAGGAACAGGGATAAGCTTTGTAATATGGTAAAGATTTGATTCTCTTTTCCTATGTCCTGTGTCTATTCTGTATATTGTGTTAGAAATCTTTTCCACTATTTCGTATGGCCCAATAAAAAGTTCATCAAGTTTTTTTCTATTTAACTTATTTCCATTCTCTACATAAACTTTATCTCCGACATTAAAATCACAACATTTTAGTTTTTTTTCTACCAAAGTTTTGTTGTAATCATGTGATTTGATTGTATTTTGCAATGCGCTTGTTCTATCATTTATCCATTCAGTATGAGATTTTTCATTATTTAGTTCTTTGGGTAAAATAGTCATATCGGTACCATACAAAAGGTAATATGGAGGAAAACCTGTAACTGAATGAATAGTTTTATTGTATTTGTCTACGCATTCTTGAGCTATTGTAGTCCAAGCTTTTTTATTTCCTCTTTCATTAATCATGCATCTCATCTTATTTACTAATGTTTGGTTTAGTCTCTCGTTTAGACCATTTGAGAATGGTGCATCTACTGCCGTAAATACCAGTGGTATCTGTCTAATGTTTAAAAATGTTTTGAAGTCTTTAGAATTTATTCCAGGATACTGATCACTTAATAGCATTCCAATATTATCTGTATCTGTTATTTTACTGACTAATTTTATAAAATCATTTGCATTCTGAGTTTTTGACGTTAAAATAAATGCATATCTAGTAAAATGATCTACCAATAGATGTAAGTATCGTTTTGTTGATCTTGAACCTCCAAATCCTCCAATTGTGTCTATTGACATTATCTCAAAAGCTTTTGTGGCAGTAGGGCCTGCCACAAAAGCTTTTGATGAGACATGAACCCATATTTGTCGTGTCCTCTTGATTTATTTTTAATGCAAATTTCACAGCTTTTACAAACATATTTTATGTTTTTTGTTAAATTTTTAGCTGTATATATCGGACTAACTGTTTTTAACATTTGTCCAATTCCAATGTGACACAAGTTTCTGTGTATATTTCTTAACAGATTAATACTAAATTCTTCTGATAAAATTATTTTTTCTTTACTTCCCACTTTTTTAAAATACAAGTTATGCTTTTCAATTAACTCATTTTTTCTATTTTGTACTTGTTCATTTCTATTTTGGTCTGATATTATTTCTTCCAGTTTAATTAAATTCACAATCTTCAAATGTTCTTCGGTATTTTCATTACATTCTAAAACAGGATTGCGACTTAAGCAATCTGCTTCCAAATTATTTTTTCCAGGCGCATATTTTATTGTAAAGTCATACTGAGATAAATAGTATGTGAAATCACCAAGTTCTTCATCGGTTCTTGATTTGAGATTCATGTTTTCTAAAGGTTTATGATCTGAATAAACTGTAAATGATTTACCTATCAACCAGTATTGCCAATATCTCACTGCTTCTACGATAGCCAAACATTCTAGGTAAATTGCTTTTTTTTTCTTCTGAGCCTCGTTTAATTTTTTTGAAAAATAGGCTACTGGTTTTTCTTTACCGTCAAGCTGTATCTGTTTTAAAATGGCTCCAACACCTTCTAAAGAAGCATCTGTATAGATGTTAATCGGCAAGTCTTGATCAAATATTTCAAGAACTGGTTGACAGCATAATAATTTTTTTATGATTTCAAATGCTTTTTGACATTTATCGGACCAAACAAATTTTTGGTTTTTTCTTAGTAAATTATGTAATGGATCTAGTATGATCGCACTATTAGGTATATATTCATGATAGAAATTATTTTTTCCTAAAAATTGTCTGACATTCTTTTGGGTCTTAGGAACAGGAAACTTTTTTATTGACACCAAATTATCTTTAACTGGCATAACAGAGTTATTTTGAATTATGTGACCCAGATATTTCACAGAATCTGATGCAAAAGTACATTTTGTAAATTTTAATCTGAAACCTTCAGTTTTGATTGCTTCCAGCAATTGAGAAATATGATCTATATGTTCCGTAAAACTTTTTGAGTAAATAAGAATGTCATCTATATAATTAACTGCAAAATTATTAAGTTTATATTTTCTCAAAATATTACTTAAAACTCTCTGAAAAATTGCAGGCGCTGTTTTAAGTCCAAATGGCAGGCAGGTCCATTGAAAGTGTCCATCTTGAGTTACGAAACCTGTCTTTTTCCTATCTTCAATTCGTAAAGGAATAGACCAAAACGCAGAATTGATATCAAAAGTTGAAAAATATTTGCAATTTCTTGTCTTAACTATCAGATCATCAATTAATGGAAATGGTTGAGCTTGAGGTACCACTATTTTATTTAAATCTCTGAAGTCTATACATAGTCTCGACTTTTTGTTGTCTTCTTTTTTGAACGCCAATGTAACAGGTGCTGCAAAAGGGCTGTAAGATTCTTCTATCAGTCCATAGTCCAATAATTTTGCTATTTGTTCTTCAATTTCTTTCTTGTCGTCTATGGTACATCTATAAGGCCTTTTGCTACAATATTTGTCTACCAGTAGGTCAATTCTAGCTTCATATCCATTGACAGTACCAATATCGTACTTATTTTTAGCAAAAACTGATGTATATGTGTTAATAAGTATATTGATTTGTGATCTTTCATATTCATTTAAATGTTCTACTTTCATTTCAAATTCCTCTTCCTTCACATGCTCATTGAAGTTAACTTTGCAATAACTTTCATAATCATTGGTTTTTTTGTCAATGCATTTCTGACTTATTGTTAAGTCTTCATTCTGGATCAGGTTAAATATTTTTATCAAATCTAATCCTATTAAAAAATCATATCTAAATTTTTTTTCATTAATAATATAAACATCAACTTTTTTTTCTAGTTCTAAAATTTTTATATTTAAATTCGTCAAACCACTTGCTTTTGTAACACCATTAATCGTCACTAAACCTGTTTCATTCAAATTATTTCCCTCTCCTTTAATTTTCAGTAATTTTGAATTAATCAGAGAAACATTTGAACCTGAATCGTAAATTCCAAATATTTCTAATTCATTGTTAATTAAAAGTTTGACCTTGATTAATGGTGTGACTAACCGTTTTTTGGAATTGTTTTGTTTAACTCTGCTTCTATTACTGCGTTGTTTATATGCTTTATATAATTTTCTTTGATTGCCTCATTATCTTTTTTCTTAAACCAGCATTTAGTTTCAGCATGATATCTAATACCTTTATTTAACTTTTCGCAGATTCGGCAAGGTATTAATTCTTGAGTTTTTGTACTATCTTTGAATGTTCTATTTTTCATTTTAGGCAACGATGTTCTTTTTTTGACCATATATTCATACTTGCTCACTTCGTTAAATAAATCTATTGTATCTTTCAGGAACCCTCTGTCTATGTTGTTTATAATTAATTCTGGCAAACCAGCAACTATTAGATCTAATAAGGTACCTGTGTCAATCGATCTTCTCATTTCCAGTAAAAGTTTCTCTTTTTTTATTGCATAATCTAGTAAAGAACCATCTATGTATTTAAATTGTATTGCATATATTACTGAATTCCATCCTTTAGAAGCAAATGTTTCACAGAATTTAGTTTTCCATAGTTTCCATTCAGAATTAATAGATAACTTTATAATCATGGAACTGTACCAGTCTAAACAGCTTCCATCCAAAAATAACTTCAGTATTTCAATTTTCTCTTGGTTAGCAGTCACATCAAAACGTAGACATTCTTTTTCAAAAATATCAATCCACTGTTCCGCATTTGTATTTCTGCTTGAAAATTTGTCAATCACAAACCTTTCTGCAATATTTTTAAAGCTATGTGGATGATTTTTATTTGTGTTATCAATAACTTTGCCATACAGTCTTTCTGATGCTTCGGTTTCATTCATATTAGGGCTTACATGCTGTCCTTGACTTAGCTCTTCAAGATATTGATCTTCAAATTGTAAATTTCCATCATCATCTACATAAATCTTTTTCAGTTCCTCTGACATTGTTATCCATACTCTTCTTTTCTGATATCTTTTTGTGATGCTATTTTTAACTTTGTTAAAAGCATTTGTTTTTATAATTTCTTTATGATTACCTGCTGACTGTAAGTCCTCAGGAATCGCATACACCTTATTGTCACTCGTGGCTATTGAGGTAATACAATAAATGCTTGATTTTCCATCACTTCCAGGTAAAAGCGTAAATTCAAATTGAAGTTTATCCATTTTTAAAATTCATCAAAAAATGTCGTTTTATAAGATGAAGGAATTGGTGTTGAAATCAAACTATGTGTTGCTCTGTAAAATTAGAGTTTTATTAAATTAACTTATTGGGAACTTTATAATACGTTTCTACTAAACTACATAAATCAAACACAAACCTGTAAAATTAGAGAAACGACATTTAAAGTCAATTTCACAATTCCTTCGTATTTTATAATTCTTTTGCCCAATTTAAGCGTTATACAATATTTTATTTTATATCGTAATATTTTCATTAAGCTTTTCGCTGTCCATTTTTTGATAATCAAAATTATGTCATTCCTTATGACAACTCATTTAAATTATTAAAAATAATAAAGTAAAAACTATTTACTTTACAATTATATAAAAAAATATTAACACAGTTGATCAGGATCGTTGATAAATAAATTTGAAAACTATTATTGTTACCAATGTTTACTCTCTAACTGTGTTCCAAAATAGACAATAGTTTGTAGTAAATTTACGCAACACATTAGTAAATTGTATATATAATTCTGTACATACTGTAAAACACACACAAAGGTAATAAATTGCATTCTTGCTCAACACAAGAACCTTACTATAAACCAATCCAAACAACTGTCATTTCAGTGGGACTACTCGCGCGTGATTGTAGAAGTGAGCAAGCTGATGGATAACATTAACGCGAAGAGCGCGACAAGGCCTGACGTCACGGAGCGCTCCGACGAAACGCTGCTGCACACGCTGAAGTTCCGAGCCATGAAGTACGGCTACCACTGGGTGTACGCCTACAAGTACTACAAGGACGTGTGGGCCCAGGTGCAAAGTACCAGGCTCCCAGAACAATGCAAGAGCCCCGAACTGGACATCTCTAGCTACGTAATCGTCGACAAGAACTGCGACAACGCCGTGTCCGCCATCTCGAACGTCCTGTACAAATTTGGCTCCCCGGAGATCCCGGAATTGACCCCCTCGGACTTTCTGTGGCTGTTTTGCGCACTGGAATTTTACGATAATCATACAGACTTCAACGAGATGCGCAGTTCAATCATCCCCGTGAAAGCAGAGGAGCCGCGCAGGCAGTTGCTGGGAACCAGCTTCATTCATGAGTTACAGGTGCGTGTGATTTTTTCAATGTTTCTCTCTTAGAATGAAGTGTCGGGAGAACAACCTTTGTATTTCCCGAAACTTTTAAATAAGGTGATGAAGATAAGCAAGTGCAAATGTAAGACACCTTTTTAATGTTCTGTACCGAATATTTTCCAAGTATACTTTTTGGTGTGCCAAATAGATTGTGATTTTCGAAAAGGTAATTTTGTCGGTTATTATATTAGTTATTCAATTACAATCATTTTAACCTAGAAGTCAAAGTCAAAAATATTTATTTCATACTAGGAATACAAAATATTCGCTTAATTAATGTAATTTTTTCTTGGTTATCACCTCTAGGTGCCAGATTGGGCTAGATGTTGACCTAAGAGAAAAAAGGCGGCGGTAAAATCTCCCAGCAGCACTCTTTTTTTTTTAAAGTACATATATTTGAGAGAACAGTAATCCTACGAGGGGCGGTCAAAAAGTTCGTGGAATGACAGGGAAGGGTAATGAAATGAAACATTAAAATATTTTTCCCTAAAGCCTAATACATTTATCAGATCTGTCAAATAACTTATCAATACCATCGAAAAAAAGAAAAAAAAGATTTGTATTGGACGTCAAAATAAGCCGAAATCACCGACTTCACTTCAGCATCGTCGCAAAAAAATTCCACGCAGTTCTTTCTTCATTTTTGGAAACAAATAATAATCGCTAGGGGCCAGGTCTGGGCTATAGGGTGGGTGACGCAGTTGTTCAAAACCGCATCGGTGAATAGTAGCCTTCGCAACATGGCTGGTGTGCACGGGCGCATTGTCGTGCAAAAGGAGCACACGTTTTGTAAGCTTTCCTCGCATTTTTTCTTTAACAGCTTCTTTTAATTGATCTAGTAAAGAAGCGTAGTATTCTCCCGTCACAGATACACCACGTTCCTTATAATCGATCGAAAGGATGCCTTCTGTATCCCAAAAAATCGTGGCCATGATCTTTCCGGCCGATTGAGACACCTTGTACTTCGTAGGGTGTACCTTTTTTATGCCACTGCATCGACTCTTGCTTTGACTCAGGTTCATAACGGTGAATCCAAGTTTCATCACCAGTAACAATTCGGCTCATAACTTCCTCCCTTTGATCTCCACAGCTGTCCAAAAACTCGCGACAACTTTCTACCCGCTCGCGTTTTTAATGCGCAGAAAGCATTCTCGGGACCCACCTCGCATATACTTTAGTCATGCCAAGATGTTGATGTAGAATGTTCAAAATGGTTGTTTCTGATACTCCTAACTAATGCTGCAAGCTGTTTTTTCTTTAGCCAGGCATCTTCCAATACAAGTTTTTCCACTTTTTCGACTATTTCTGGCGTGGTAGCCTCAATCGGCCGTCCAGGTCGGGGGTCGTCTTCAATGGAGTCCCTTCCTTGTTTGAAAACAGCGTGCCATTTATAAATCATGGTTTTACCAGGAGCGGAGTCCCCTTATAAAGCTTACATGGTGTCTCTTCTTGTTTGGTAAGGAATTTTATGACGGCGAGATTTTCAATTTTCTCCATAGTGGCTAGTCTCTTCCCGATTTACTTGTTTACTCGTTGATAACTCAAAAGATAATGACCCGATTAGGTTGAAAATTGGAATATATACTAACAATGAGTCACTCAATTAGCGCCTTCTTGGATGAGACCCCGCCATTCCGCGAAATTTTTGACCGCGCCTCGTAGAAGACTATAGTGTCTTATACCCTGCCAGCGCGGGCCAAGAATTGGTCCTTAACCAACGTTTAAAAATATTGTACTATTTTATTAATGTTTACGTGAGTTGTCATCTATCCTACTGGGTCTATCAACTCAGAGTGTCAATTTCCTTTAATTTGTCAGCCGTGACAATTTTTACAGATCTTAATACAATAAACTGAATATACAATGTGACGATAACAACCACAATTTCAGATGAAGGCAGCAACTGTTAGTAAACAGAGACAAGAAGCAGAACAGGAGCTAAAAGATGGCAAGCTGAACGATTTAAACACAGAAGAGAGAAATGGCGAAAGCGTGGAGTACGACGAGGACTTGGTGTACATCTCCAAGAGCGTAGTGATGCTCCGCAGTTACTACTACGTGTGCCGGGAGCAGCCGCCGCGCGCCGCCCAGCTGCTGCAGGAGTTCGCCGCGTGCGCTCTGGACGTCGTCATCAACGGCTACTACAGGCTCAACGAAACCTGCCTCTACGACACGTCAGTTGTTGAACATGTCACTCGAACCTTGTTTATTTCGTATCGTGGATATGATGATTTGGCATAGTTCCTAAATATGTTACGAATCGTTCTGTGCATTCCTACTATAATATTACAAATTCGAAAGTAACTCTGTCTGTCTGCTACGCTTTCCCGCTTAAACTACTGAACCAATTTTAATGAAATTTGCAACACAGATAGAGTGGATCTTGGGAAAGGACATAGGATGGTTTTTATCCTACGCAAACCTATAAAATGGGTTCACGCGGGCGAAGCCGCCGACGGAAGGCTAGTTTTAAAATAAAATAAATAAACAGGCAAAACCAACTAATTATAATTACAAGAAGTACAGCAACTGTCCGTATCCACGGGGACGCTGCTGACAAACTGTATGTGGATACATATATTGGTTTGGCGGTGGTATATAATGTACTTTCTTGAAATAAATAAATAAAAATAAAATACATTGAGGACGAGCTTGTTGGTTGCGACTCGGCTGGTTGTGGGTTAGGGCTGTGTCCAATGGCAGCGGGCTGGTTGCAGGAGCGCGGTGGAGCGCGCGTCGTGGGCGCGGCTGGCGCACGTGGCGGCCGCGCTGGACCTGCTGCACGAGCTGGTGACGTCACGCGGCTGGGCGGCGCCCGCGCACCACTGGGACTTCGCCAACATCACGCTGTGCGCCGTCCTCAGCGGGCTGGCTTCCCCCGAGCGCCAGGTGCGTTTTAAATATTGGCATCGCAAACTTTGTACATATTGTCAGAGGGCCCACTCTGTACGCCCGTATTCGAAACTAAGTGAATTCTCGGGCCTTATTTTTGGATTAGATTGAAGAAATTCTAGCAATATTATTCATTCAATAGCTTAATGTCATCAATGACAACGCTTATCGAAGAAGCGATCTGAGTATGCTAAAAATGATTCCGAAAATGTTAGAACTTACGGACGGATGCTTACAGAGTGGGCCCTCAGCTTCAAGACTTTTAGAGGCAACATAATAACATGTTTCTGCACTCCTATTTTATTTCACAAAACTCGCGCACTCGTGAACCTATATAGAATAAACTGCCGCCAACTTTATCCGATATAACTGAAAATACACAGACTATGAAAATAAAACAATTGTTGTCATTCTCACATTGTATCTTTATCCCATCTAAAAATTAGGTGCAACAAACGACTGCATAATATGTGCTTTGCAGCATGGAAATAGTATATTTCATTACAAGTGCGGAAAGGCTGTCATTGCACGGAGTTCCGACAAATGTCTACCCGAGCCGAGGCGCAGCCGAAGGTGAGGGTTGACAGTCGGAACTCCTTCCAATGACGGTTCCGCACGTGTACTGAACATCTATTTTTAATACAGTTGCGAAAAAATTAAGGATTTTAATAAAATAATAAAAACTCGCAAAGAACATTTTTGAAAAATGGCGCCAACCGTAAAATAATACCTATATGCAGAGTTTTTTTTTTGTTTTCTTCAGAATAAGTTCTGGGTAGGTAAAGGGAATTATGACTATACAGCCAAGTCTTCAGTAGATTTTTTATTGATATGAAATGAAAATGTTAATGAAATAAAATGAAACCTAACCTACCTCATTGAATCAAATCATTAAATCTGATATTGAAACAAATTAGTAGCTTCTTTTTAGAAATATTTGCATGAATCATAAAAATTTCTAAAAGTTCGTGGTTGTTTTTTTTTTTAATAGACATTATTTTGACAGTTGGGAAAGAGAACGCACGAGTTCGGAAAAAATAATTTTTAATACAGTTGCTCAAAAAGTGGCGTATTGCAGGGACGTATAGCGTTCGGGAAGTGGGCTATTACACACTCGTGCTTTTTCTTTACCTTTTCCGCACTCTTGCGGTTACCGCACTCGGTCGTGAGGTGAAGGTTTACTCTGGTTTCCCTTCAAAACGCATAAATCTTTCGCCTTTTACTGGAACTTCACCAATGTCATTGTTGTTGTGAATGCGGTGATCCGCGTGTATTAAGAGGCCGTATACGAAATCGAAACGGGCCAGATTAGGTATTTGAAAGGCACACGGCGTAAGCGGGAGCATTTGGTCGCGGGTTTGTGTGAGTCCGGAATCGTCGAAGGCTGGTACGACGATTAAACGGTTTTGATACTTTGTACTTTCTTCGGTATCTTTTCCTCAGTTGTTTTTTGTCAATTAGAATAAAAAGTCTGAGCATTTATTAGTGTAGTACAAGTAATGATCTATACATGTAATAAATCTGTAGATAAGCAAAATCTGTACATTTAATTTAATTTAATTATTCTTTATTACACTATAAAATAAGCACAAAGGGCGGACTAAATGCCTAATGGTATTATCTGCCAGCCAACCCGTGGCGTTGGTGTGGAGCTGTGGAAGGTGCATTAAACAGAATGGTATTGTGAAGGTAGAAGAAGAAAATATAAATAAAGAATAGTTCATTAAATACCTATATCGCAAAAAAAATCATATCTACTTAATACATAAAATACATAAATACTTTCAGTATAACATACACAAAATGATATTGCTTTGTTTTGAGAAAAACCATTTTAATAGTCATTATTAATTATAAAAGGAAAAATACGGAATTGGTAGTTTTTGAAGAACTTGCCTGTGTGTCTGTGAAACTTTTTTATTTTAACTGACTTCAATCAAAAAGGAGGAGGTTATCAATTCGTCTGTATATTTTTTATGTTTGTTACCTCAGAACTTTCGACTGGATGAACAGATTTTGATGATTCTTTTTTTATTTCAAAGCTGATACTTCCCGTGTGGTCCCATTTTAATTCGGTCCAGTTCTGACAATGGTATCCATGCGAAAACCATATTTGCATTAAGTAGCTGCTCTACAAATGGACTAATAACTCAATATCACGCCAACCGATTATGATGATTCTTTTTTTATTGGATTTTTTTTCTTCAAGGGTAGTTTAATAAGAGTTTGGTTAGGTTCCGACTAAGGGATCCATGACAAAATAACGGGACTCTTCAATTCGTAGGAGTAAATTAATGATACTCGATCGAATCTTTTATAGACTAGTAATTGTCGTAATTGAATTTGATGATCAATGAAACTCCTTAACAGCTTACAGTAAGGTTGAAATCTGAGGTAGAACTGTTAACTGTTCCATTTAAACGGCGCTGTCTTAAATGAGCAGCACGTCTAGTATGCCTACCCACATTCAAACAAATAAGTTAGTATACATCAATTTTACTAAAATGCAAAAAATAAACAAAAATTTTAACAAAACAAAACCGACTACAAAAGAAAACTATTCCAAAACAAATGAAATTGCACTAAAAAGAAAAAATAATTGCTTATTCTTATACAATTAGATTTAGAATAGTAGACTTACATTTTCTACTCATCAATATGTAGGTACGATCTGTGTTTACGATAAAAATATAATGTCAGTACAATTATTATTATTTTTGGAGTCAAGAATTTACAGTCGGGCGGGACCCATTCTTCAATCAATGGATTTTTTCCAAGAAGCCAAGTAAAATTTAAATGGATACTGGTTGTTAATTTTTCTATTTTCAAAAATAATTTATGATATATAGCTTACAAAGCTTGTTTCTTTCTTTTTAGTTTTTACTCCACAGTCGAGGTTTTTGTTTCTTTTATAATTATCAGGGATGTTAGGGAGCTCCGTAACCGTAACCGAAACTATCGGATATCCGATATAAAAATTATACGTAATCGTAACCGAATCCGAAATAATAGTTTCGGATAGTATCGGATAGGGACGGAGCCTAATTGAGACACGTTATGACGAGTTGTTTTAATTAATATTGTATAAGTAATAATTTTGTTATTACATTTTCATTTTAAGTAGATTAGATAAAACTCAATGTAACACTTAATCATTTTTATTTCAAACTAGCCTTCCGCCAGCGGCTTCGCCCGCGTGGACCCGTTTTATAGGTTCCCGTAGGATAAAAACCATCCTTTGTCCTTTCCCAAGGTCCACTCTATCTGTGTTCCAAATTTCATTAAAATTGGTTCATTAGTTTAAGCGAGAAAGCGTAACAGACAGACAGACAGAGTTACTTTCGAATTTATAATATTAGTAGGGATAGCGGCCGCCCACGACTTCGTCCGCGTGGATGTTTGATTGTTTGAACACGCTAATCTCAGAAACTACTGGTTCGAATTGAAAAATTATTTTTGTGTTGAATAGTCCAGTTATTAGGGAAGGCTATAAGCTATTATAACATCATGCTATGCGACATTAAACTCCTCTACGAACTCCTCCAACGATGTATTCTGTGCTCCAACGCACACACGCACACTGTTTTGATAGATATGATCTTTGACGTTAGGAACACACCTACATTGCTTAGACAACAGTGAGTGCTTGTAATTTAATATGAACTTTATACAATAGCAATAAAGCTCAAATTGACTACGTTTTAGTTAGAAAACATTTGTATGGGAAAAAGAAAAGGGCTGTTTTTATGGTTTTTCCGGCAATTATTCGAATTTTTCTCGCCGTAAAAACCATCCTTGAACTTCAACGAACATTTAAAAAAAACAATTGGCCAAATTGGTCTAGGCGTTGTTGAGTTATGCGCTTACTAACACATTTTGCGATTCATTTTTATATTATAGATAGCTATAATAATTACTCACAGACTGATTGTAATTCTGACGAAATGGTGACATATAAATAAAACCATTTTATTAGCTACTAGCCTTCAGCCAGCAGCTTCGACTGCATGGACCCGTTTTTTTGGGTCCCCATAGGATAAAAAATGACCTATGTGCTATTCAAGGCTTCATTGCTATATTAAAATCAAAGGTGTTTAGCCAGTTGCTTCAACAGCGTTGACATTATTACCCGTTTTCACGTAGGAATGAAGCATTTTCTCGCGGCAAAAAGTAGCCTATGTTACTCAAGGTAAATGTGGCTTTTTAAGGGTGAAAGAATTTTTGAAATCGGAACAGTAGTTTTTAAGTTTAATTAGGATAAATTATATGATACTGAGTTACATAAACAGAATCGTTTTCTGCTGTTTTGTATTATACAACTTAGGCCCTCCTATTTAATACCCATATCATAGGGTTGCACAAATAAATGTTATCCGCCATTTTGGGATAGCGGCCATCTTGGATTAGTTTTTTATAATGTATTTTATTCTACAAATTAATCCCTTTTATTTGATACCCATATTGTGTGGCTTTTTGTGCAAAAAATATGTGATCCACCATTTTGCTGCAGCGGCCATATTGAATTAACGAAAATGTTACTAATAATTATATTGTCATTTAAAATAAAAGTGTATTTCAAACTAAGGCTCAATCAGACTCTCGAAAGTGGTTCAAATTTAGCTTGCAATATTTAACGGCTTCGTTTACCATCTTCAAGTAAAGTGTTGATTAGTTATGTCCCAAGTAAAGTTAATTGGCAAGTTAAAGCTATGAGTACGGGTCAGTTTATCATATGATTAGTGCTACTCGAACATTGTGAAATGGAAATTGAAGTTACGGGTGACTTTAACCGACAATTAGCGTACTTGTCACTTTACTTGAAGGTGGTGAAAGAGGCCCTAACACTAACAACCTTACTAACACGGCAAGCTATAAATGCTTGTAAACATACTTTTCTACATGAGATACACAATTAACAATGGAATTTTTACTATCCTATCACTTGTTGTATTAAGAAGATGGTAAATCATCACAACATATTTAAAATTATTAGCTATTCAAAGTGTCAAGCACACGCTGTAGTCACGCCGCTCTGTAGTCGGAGCATCGAACTAATATTGCTACGAACTTGTGCGACGTCCAGGGCGCCGCGTGGCGCAGAGCGACATGTCCACTCTCTGAAAGCGCTTGGCGCGGTCTGCCTGACTCGTAGCTTGCGTCGAGTATTATAATGCGAGTTTTAGGTTACTTTAAAAGATTATTAATGCCAAATTTTTATTCACAATTTGATTATGTTTTTCAGAAAACGGATTGTTTATGAACTGAAGTTTATTTGTGTCTATTAAATTTTATGAATGACTGTTCCAATTGGCCAAAATTAAATGCAATGTCTGGCCCATTTTCTCTTAAAATTGACTAATTTCTATTTTTTTTTACTAGTTTTTTGTATGAGAGTGGTAAAATGTGACACACACATTTTATAGGCGATTCTTACAGCAATACACAGCATTTTTTTCAATCCGCTGAGGTTTCATAATGATCTAGAAATATGCAACATTCTGTACCCATTACAGCAAAAATTCACAAAACTGTCATCGTCTTCAGGTCTAATAAGCACAACAAAGTAATAAAAATAAAAATGTGACTAATGTAATAGCTTATTATTGAAATGACCAGTCATATTGTGCAATAAAACTTATGGATATGTTGTATTTTAACTGCAAAATCTCATGTGTAAAATCAGGGAAATCAGCGAAATCGGCAAAATTTCGTATACGGCCTCTTAACCACTAATTAGATTGTATCGCAGACGCAACACTTTTAAGGTTTTTTTTGGAAGGACTGTTGAGCATATCGAATTTTATACGCATACATGTACATAGCGTTATGGGAGAATATCGATAATGTATAAGGTTTTAGTGAAAGTTGTAGATAACAACATTTAATTTTGTCTGGTGTCAGAATGCAGCGCTGTCGATGCAGGCGGCGCTGGTGCTGCGGCCGGCGCTGCGGCTGTACGGCGCGGTGCGGCGCTTCGTGGCGGGCGTGGCGGCGCGCGCGCAGCGGCAGCGGCCCAGCGCGCACGTGGCGGCGCTGCCGCGCGAGTGGGCCGACATCTTCGCGCCCGACCTCACGCGCAGCCTCTACCGCCTCGTCTACGCGGTGCTCCGTGAGTCTCACGGCGCTCTCTTATGTACATTGCAGACTGTGGGCTGATTGTCGAAGCCTAGCACATTCTGTTATAGGTGGCGTTCGATCGTTATTCCGAACGAATAAAAATTAAGTCTAAAAAGATTTTATAAGTTGTTCAGTTTTACAAAATCTTTTATTTATACACATTTGTCCGGTCATCCCGTACAAGTAGTATAAGGTTTGTAGATGCTATATAATTTGATAAACTGATTAATTGTTGAACAGAAAACAGCAAGCCCGACCTGGATGAATGGGAGGCGTCGACGCTCCAAGTGCTGGTGGAAGCGACCGAGTGCATCGACACCGCAGCCACGGCGGCCGCGCTACAGTCGAGCGGCCTGACGCTGCAGCAGCTGGCGGGGGCGGCGCTGGCGGCGCTGCAGGGCGTGGCGCACCGCGGCTTCAAGTACCTGGCCTGCCGCGCGCTCTGCACGCTGGCGCCCGCCTGCGTCGAGCTGGACGGTCAGTACCGCGTCACAGTAGTACATCGACACTGCAGTCGAGCGGCGTGACGCTGCAGCAGCTGGCGGGGGCGGCGCTGGCGGCGCTGCAGGGCGTGGCGCACCGCGGCTTCAAGTACCTGGCCTGCCGCGCGCTCTGCACGCTGGCGCCCGCCTGCGTCGAGCTGGACGGTCAGTACCGCGTCACAGTAGTACATCGACACTGCAGTCGAGCGGCGTGACGCTGCAGCAGCTGGCGGGGGCGGCGCTGGCGGCGCTGCAGGGCGTGGCGCACCGCGGCTTCAAGTACCTGGCCTGCCGCGCGCTCTGCACGCTGGCGCCCGCCTGCGTCGAGCTGGACGGTCAGTACCGCGTCACAGTAGTACATCGACACTGCAGTCGAGCGGCGTGACGCTGCAGCAGCTGGCGGGGGCGGCGCTGGCGGCGCTGCAGGGCGTGGCGCACCGCGGCTTCAAGTACCTGGCCTGCCGCGCGCTCTGCACGCTGGCGCCCGCCTGCGTCGAGCTGGACGGTCAGTACCGCGTCACAGTAGTACATCGACACTGCAGTCGAGCGGCGTGACGCTGCAGCAGCTGGCGGGGGCGGCGCTGGCGGCGCTGCAGGGCGTGGCGCACCGCGGCTTCAAGTACCTGGCCTGCCGCGCGCTCTGCACGCTGGCGCCCGCCTGCGTCGAGCTGGACGGTCAGTACCGCGTCACAGTAGTACATCGACACTGCAGTCGAGCGGCGTGACGCTGCAGCAGCTGGCGGGGGCGGCGCTGGCGGCGCTGCAGGGCGTGGCGCACCGCGGCTTCAAGTACCTGGCCTGCCGCGCGCTCTGCACGCTGGCGCCCGCCTGCGTCGAGCTGGACGGTCAGTCATTAGGTTTAAAGAAATTTATTCTCATTAAGAATTTACAAAATTCACTTACATGAGAACATGCTTATTTTAACATATTAAACAAAAATTACAGCGTACACGAGCATAACATAACAGTATAGTAGTTACACAGTAGTTTAGTGTCTAATTCATTCACTTAAATTACAAGTCTAATGTAAAGTCATATCAGTCGTGAGAAATCAGTCAGTCAAACATGCATCCCAGTAAAGCAATGGCTACTATACCAGAACGTGTCCGATGAAGTTTTGGATCAAATATGTTTTCGCACATTTATTTTATTTCACAACTCCAGCACAAACACAACCAGTATGGAACAAATGGACGTCTATTTTATCCAATAGAATTCAGAAACACATCAAATTGCCTTTTTTAAATTCTCGCCATAACTCTGTAAATAACTCATTTCATTTTCCCCATATCAGAATTCTCTGTTTAGAACGGACTAGAAGTTTGGAGCATAACAGAGGTACACACACACACGCAATCGACGTCTGCGCATAAGTTCACGTGCATGTAAAATAAGTGCAACTAATGAGTCATTATAAGTTGGCATTATGGCTGTCACCTTTTTGACATTAATAGTACAGTTGTATATTTATGTACGCTTTTTTGTATGTATATATTTATGTATGTATGTATGTATGTTTGTATGTATGTTTGTATGTATGTATGTATTTATGTATGTATGTATGTATATTTGTTGTATGTTTGTATTATGTATGTATGTATATAACAATTATTTTCTTTTCATTATTTTTATACCAATAACTTTTTTAATCACACATGTTCCTGCCTACCGTAAGTTCTCACCATCACCCAGGGTTGACTGGCAGAGAATGCCATTAGGCATTAAGTCTTACCCTGTAACCCTTATTTTAAGGTGATACAAATAAATAAATAAATAAATAAATAAATAAATAACGTAGTATCCGTAACATTACGTTTTATTGCAGTTGCGGTGCTAACAGCTCGTCCCCCCGTGTCCTCGGAAGATGAAAAGAACGACATAACGCTCAAGCTGACCATTAACATGTATGAGAAGCCTTTCCATCATTTGCAGAGATTGGTCGACGCTATTCTCAGCAATTATGAGTAAGTGTTTTTAGAAATTTCAAAAAGATTTGTAGGTGAAGCATTAAACATTAAACACGGGAAAACGTCTCATTCCTATGTAGTTGAAACGAACAGAGTTGCAGGCAGAAAACCAGTTAATTACATAAAAGTTAAGTTGAACTTCAATTTGAGCTGTGACTACATTTTGTTTAATGTTATTTGTTGCATTTAAATCAGCGCACAGATATGATAAAGCTATCTTTTGACAGGGTGTGCACAGACATCTGCGAGGTGGCCCCGTGGACGGACAGCCACTCCATCGTGCTGGGCTACCTGCTGCTGGCGCTGGCCGCGCACCGCCAGGCCGAGCTGGCCTCCGGCGACCTGGCGCAGCAGTACGTCGCTGTCTTCAAGTGAGTATTATGCCAATTAGACTTGCCAGGACTGTTATATTACGCTTGCCACTCAGTCATGGAAACAGGTTCCTAGCCACCGGCTGTAGACTAAATCTACAGGACTTAGATTTTTTCTCTTCTCACTCTCTGTCTCGATTTTTTCTTAGATTACACGATCTACAGGGCTTCTAGATCGGGGCCGCTCGATCACCATGGAACCGCCCGGGATCTTGCCTCCCAGGCTTATTATACAACCTTTTCGTTGTTTAGAAATTTTGGAAGGTGCTATAGCGCGTAATCTGATAGGTCCAATAGATTTTAGTGTCGTGACGCCCTTTAAGGCAAAAGTCACGTGACCTAATGTTATAGCCTAGGTAGTTACTTTTACAAATCGCTGCGAAATTGGTTCTCGCCAAAATTAGCATCCCGGTTGGCAAAGTTACTATCAGTTTGTTTTCTTTTCCAGTAAGCAGGAGTACGCGGAAGGAATAATGGCGACGGCGGTGCGGCTGCTGCCCGCGCGCGCGGCGGCGCACATGCACTCGAGCGCGCCGCCCGCCGCCTTCCCGCGCGACCTGCTGCGCTGCTTCCGGCGCGCGCCCGCCTTCACGCTTCTCGGTCTGGACGTCATTTTAAATTCAATAGAAGGAAATGAAATACATTAATGAGGGGCGATATTATTGCTTCATTGTTTTTTGTATTTCTGAATTCTAATTTTATGTTAGTAAAGGTAATTCTTAATTGTAAATCGGCGACGGATTCTTGCTTACTTCCGCATTATATCTGAGGGACAAAAGTCTCTGAATAATCAGGTTTAAGAATGGAGCTACGGGATCCCTTGCCTGATCGTAAGAGGCGACCAAAAAGGGATTCCGAGGTTGCGAGCGGTTAGAGTGGAATCTCGACCAGTCCAGCCAGCGGCGGGAAATATAAGTACTAAATTGTTTACTTATTTGTTCTGAATTGATTAATTGATTTAAAAGCGTTTCCCCCACAGAGGCGTGCAGCAGCGAAGAGATATCGTCGCTGGCGTGCTACACGCTGCGCTGCGTGCTGGGCGGGCCGGGCGCTGCGGCCGCGCGCGGCTTTTGGAGCGCGCTACCCGCGCCGCGCGGCCTCGCGCTGCAGCGCCTGCTGCCGCCCGCCGTCGCGCCCGCGCTCGTCTCCGCGCAGCTGGCGCGCGCGCAGGACGCCGCGGCCAGGCGTGCGCTGGGGCCTGATGTCACTGTAAGCATAATACGCGGAACTTCATTGAAAACATTTCTACTTTCAAGGGCAAAAGCACATCTCTTGCCGTTGATGTTGCGTCAACGTGACGCGGACGTAGCAGACTACGAACACCTCCGATATCTTACAGTACCTGAAGGTGAAGATGGAATTATTAGAAAATGCTGAAAGTTGGAGCTTGTAAGGGCCATGATGCCTGAATTAAAGAATTTATTATTATTATAGAATAAAACTGTAATTAAAAATGTTATTTTGTTATTAAAGTATGTAAACCCTTGTCTCCCTCCATAGATAACGTGCAACGTAGCGGAGATGTGGGCATCGTGCACGCTGGAGGTGGACGAGCGCGAGCTGAGCATGCGCGTGACGTACTGCGACCTGCACCCGCTGCACGCGCCGCGCGTCACCTGCGCGCCCGCCGACCCGCACTGGCTCTCGGTCTATCTCGGCTACAAGGTACGTGTGAGGGGTCTACGCGTCACGCACTGTGACCTGCACTCGCTGCACGCGCCACATACTACCTATTACTACTATCTGGTAACTATAGTTACCGACGTGCTACTGTATTTACCGGTGTGCTCCTATAATTACTATAAAGTCACTATAGCTACCAGCGGATTACTATAGTTACTTGCTAGGCCTCTCGGATTTCATTGCGATAGATTATATGTTATTCACATTAAAACAATATGTAGATACGTGAGATCTAGGACTTTTTCCCTCGCGGAGAAAGCTATTGTAAGCGAATGAAATGCAATATTCTCGTGCAACGAGCATGAAATCCGCCTTGGAAACACATGAGGAGAAATTATCAATGTTTGTTGCAGAACGGCGACTTGGTGGAAGCGATGCGCATGTGGGCGGCGGGCGCGGGGCGCTCGCAGGAGGGCGCGCGCTGCTGCGTGTGCTACTGCCGCCGCCACCCCGAGGACGGCGCCGCGCCCGCCGTGCCGTGCGCGCAGTGCCGCAACGCCTTCCACGCCGCCTGCCTCGTGAGTACATAGCTCTACTGTAGCGCGCTGCTGCGTGTGCTACTGCCGCCGCCACCCCGAGGACGGCGCCGCGCCCGCCGTGCCGTGCGCGCAGTGCCGCAACGCCTTCCACGCCGCCTGCCTCGTGAGTACATAGCTCTACTGTAGCGCGCTGCTGCGTGTGCTACTGCCGCCGCCACCCCGAGGACGGCGCCGCGCCCGCCGTGCCGTGCGCGCAGTGCCGCAACGCCTTCCACGCCGCCTGCCTCGTGAGTACATAGCTCTACTGTAGCGCGCTGCTGCGTGTGCTACTGCCGCCGCCACCCCGAGGACGGCGCCGCGCCCGCCGTGCCGTGCGCGCAGTGCCGCAACGCCTTCCACGCCGCCTGCCTCGTGAGTACATAGCTCTACTGTAGCGCGCTGCTGCGTGTGCTACTGCCGCCGCCACCCCGAGGACGGCGCCGCGCCCGCCGTGCCGTGCGCGCAGTGCCGCAACGCCTTCCACGCCGCCTGCCTCGTGAGTACATAGCTCTACTGTAGCGCGCTGCTGCGTGTGCTACTGCCGCCGCCACCCCGAGGACGGCGCCGCGCCCGCCGTGCCGTGCGCGCAGTGCCGCAACGCCTTCCACGCCGCCTGCCTCGTGAGTACATAGCTCTACTGTAGCGCGCTGCTGCGTGTGCTACTGCCGCCGCCACCCCGAGGACGGCGCCGCGCCCGCCGTGCCGTGCGCGCAGTGCCGCAACGCCTTCCACGCCGCCTGCCTCGTGAGTACATAGCTCTACTGTAGCGCGCTGCTGCGTGTGCTACTGCCGCCGCCACCCCGAGGACGGCGCCGCGCCCGCCGTGCCGTGCGCGCAGTGCCGCAACGCCTTCCACGCCGCCTGCCTCGTGAGTACATAGCTCTACTGTAGCGCGCTGCTGCGTGTGCTACTGCCGCCGCCACCCCGAGGACGGCGCCGCGCCCGCCGTGCCGTGCGCGCAGTGCCGCAACGCCTTCCACGCCGCCTGCCTCGTGAGTACATAGCTCTACTGTAGCGCGCTGCTGCGTGTGCTACTGCCGCCGCCACCCCGAGGACGGCGCCGCGCCCGCCGTGCCGTGCGCGCAGTGCCGCAACGCCTTCCACGCCGCCTGCCTCGTGAGTACATAGCTCTACTGTAGCGCGCTGCTGCGTGTGCTACTGCCGCCGCCACCCCGAGGACGGCGCCGCGCCCGCCGTGCCGTGCGCGCAGTGCCGCAACGCCTTCCACGCCGCCTGCCTCGTGAGTACATAGCTCTACTGTAGCGCGCTGCTGCGTGTGCTACTGCCGCCGCCACCCCGAGGACGGCGCCGCGCCCGCCGTGCCGTGCGCGCAGTGCCGCAACGCCTTCCACGCCGCCTGCCTCGTGAGTACATAGCTCTACTGTAGCGCGCTGCTGCGTGTGCTACTGCCGCCGCCACCCCGAGGACGGCGCCGCGCCCGCCGTGCCGTGCGCGCAGTGCCGCAACGCCTTCCACGCCGCCTGCCTCGTGAGTACATAGCTCTACTGTAGCGCGCTGCTGCGTGTGCTACTGCCGCCGCCACCCCGAGGACGGCGCCGCGCCCGCCGTGCCGTGCGCGCAGTGCCGCAACGCCTTCCACGCCGCCTGCCTCGTGAGTACATAGCTCTACTGTAGCGCGCTGCTGCGTGTGCTACTGCCGCCGCCACCCCGAGGACGGCGCCGCGCCCGCCGTGCCGTGCGCGCAGTGCCGCAACGCCTTCCACGCCGCCTGCCTCGTGAGTACATAGCTCTACTGTAGCGCGCTGCTGCGTGTGCTACTGCCGCCGCCACCCCGAGGACGGCGCCGCGCCCGCCGTGCCGTGCGCGCAGTGCCGCAACGCCTTCCACGCCGCCTGCCTCGTGAGTACATAGCTCTACTGTAGCCGCTGCTGCGTGTGCTACTGCCGCCGCCACCCCGAGGACGGCGCCGCGCCCGCCGCCCGCGTTTTTAGGATAATTATTAGGACGACCGATGTGGCGCAACGAATACCATGCCGGACTACCAGTCGAAGGGTTCCGGGTTCGATACGTTCCAATATCTCGAGGTCCCAACGTTCAAAATATTTTGTTATAAATGTCTGGGTGTTTGTATTTCTGCGTTTATGTATATCCTACCCGCGACGCAGGGTATGTCTACCGTATTGTGAAGCTATGAGTGTGTAAAAAAAATCTTGTCAGTTTAGAACAGAAACCGATATATCAGCAGAGGTTATGTTCCTTGGTAGAGGAAACTGGGTTATGTATGATTTAACCGCACTAAAATCCCCTCGGTGACCTGCCTCTGCCCTTGATGAGAACTCCAGGATCTCCAGTGGAATGCACCGGTGACCTCCATACGCAGCGCCCAGAATGGGCCCATCTACGGGAGAACAAATGTGCTCTCCTTCACCCTCCAATGTTTACGGCGGCCGGGGCTGCTGACTGGGCGGATCGAGCTCCCGGACACACCGTCCTTTACTCCTTTAGTTTCATCCTTTTAGTCGCCTGTTACGATCAGGCAGTCGACACCGTAGCTCTATTCTTAATCCCGAAGCTACAAGGACTAGTGTTTATCTAGCAAATAAATAAAATTGAAATGAATACAACTTTTTTACAGCGCCGGTGGTTCCGGACCAGCAACCGCTCCAACTGCCCGGTGTGCCGCACCAACATCTGAACACTCCGCTGGAACTACCACGAAGCGACGCCAGCTGTAGGAGTAACTACCGACCGCGTACGACCCCTTACGAACCGCTTGAGTTACTAAAAGTCTAAGAGCTGCAGGGGGCTCTTAATATCACGTGGAGTGGACTTATATTCATCAAATGTTCAATGTTGTTAATAGGTATAAACCCCGTACATTACCAAATAAATTTTATGGTACACTTTAAAACATGAATCTTATTAGAAGTCACAGTGATTGCAAACAAGATAATCTAAAATATAAAGTGTATGAGCAGCGATGGCCGAGTGGTAAAAAACCACAGTCTTCGACGCGACCGATCCCTGGGTCAAATCCTCTGTGCGCACCTCTGACAAGGAAATGTGTAGTGTTCGCATTTATCGCTGCTCCACGGTGATGGAAAATATCGTGATGTTTTTGATTACGATGTTCTCCATCGTCGTGCATGCCTTAGAGACATTCATAATTTCTCGAAAGCATGACGTTCACCAATCCGCACTTGGCCAGCGTAGTGGACTATAGACTAAACCTCTCTCACTTGTGAGATGAGACCTGTGACCAGCAGCGGGACATTAAAAAAATATAATAATAACATGTATACCTTAATTAGTATATTTTGTTAGCCTTGTTACCTTTTTGGTAGGTAATGTATTGTGCTGATATTAAATATAACTCAAGCGTTTTCAAAATCCCTGTCATCTTACCGTCAAATCATCTTAATAAGTAAAATTAATGAAATGATATTATTATTTCATTTTTGTCTAAAGGCAGTGCTATGAAGTACGTTATATATTTGAAATTTAAATCTCTTAACTATCAGTTCACCCATTTATGCATCTAACACTGCGGAATCAGTCAGTATAAATGAACCATAACATGATTTAATATAATTTATGACATACATAATATATTCCCATAATATGCTATGCGGAATCATAAGAACGAATGGAAAAAAAATGGAAACAAAAAACTAATAAAAGGACATACGAGTACAGTTGTCACAACGGATCTTTGTCCCTTCGAAGTCGATTGCTCATGTACTGCTATGCGGAGAAGTCTGATTGGTTTTGAGAAATATTTGTATTTGCCTGCTGCGCAGCTACTCGTACGGAATTCCGAGAGACAAATATTTGTTATAAGTACTGTATATAAATACGGCATTGTGGGGGCTAAGGGTGTAAAATAAGAGATAAAAGTGTTTATGGAGAAACTTTGTAAGATTCACCGAATTACTTTAAACTTGGGTTACAGTTATACGGGATACAGCTAATCCAGCCGCTAAGAGCATAAAATTGAATGTAAAAATTCCTTCATACAAACTTTCATCCCTTATTTTATACCTATCGATTTCAATAGTGACCATTATGCGGTATTTATTTGCGTATTCATGTATATTATTTGAGTAACATTTAGTTGGCGTCGGGCCTAGATTTTTTGATCTTATCCTGTGCCAAGTCATAATAAATATTTAATGACACTAAATCACTTGATGTTCTTATTATTTTTTTTAAATAATTTTTGTAGTACCGTAGTCATTACATTAATGTAATTGATATAAAAAAGTGATAAGTACTTATCTTTAATACTAAAAGTAATAAAACTATGTACCTATATTTCGTAATAAATCCTAAAAGGTTCCTTTGTTATGATCTAAATTGATTGACTCTTGAATATCAAGTCCTTATTTTTTAAAACAATTGTAATTCTTGTCCAGAATGTATTCATACGGAATTTTATTTCGTTCGTTTGGATTTGTCGCTATTTTTGTATTTTCTTTAGGAGATTTTTGTTACTTAATTATGTTGTATATTTTGTTATTTATTGTAGAAATGATTTTTGTTAAAGTTCCCGCCACGAAAACCTGAAATCAAGTACCTACTAAACGTGTCGGTGAACAATCCATCGCTTAAAATCAATCATAAAACTTCAGGTCTGGCCCCTATCCCACTGACGTTTTACGAGCGTTGACGTTTCGCCAACGTTGCCGCTGCGTAAACGCGATGTTGATATTATGATAAAACGCCAGTAGAATAGCGGACTTTAATTTGACTTCTCAAAATCCTGATAAACCGCCAAGTTCTCGTGGCGGAAACTATAATTCCGTATAATTATAATGATCATACATACATGTACTTTTTATTTGAAATAAATGTTGTGAAATATAACCAAAGATTTTTATTTGTTTCATTGACTACTTTTCTTAGATAAGCTTCAAATTGAAGTAATTTTTGTAAAGATAAAACAGCACTTACTTATGTACATGTAATGAGTGAGAATCTTAATATCTAACCATAAGCTAAGACCACATACCAAATAACGAACTCTTTATAGTTGACTAGCTGTGCCCGCGACGTCGTCCGCGTGTATAAAGACTTTTATAAAATGGATTGATTAAAAATTAAAGATTATTTATTTGCATTGAATAAGTAGTAGGTAGATTATTCTTACATATAGTGAAATCACTTATAATACAATGTGCATATGTTCAGAAGAAACCTAATGTATTTTTTCTAAATCCCTCAAACCTAAAACAGTAAGGAATGTTTACTGTACTGATCTTACTATCCACTTTTCTCACGTTTCGCTTTTCTCGCGCAATCAGATTCTCTTTACAAATATGTACCTCGTTTATTAAAGTTAAGAGATACTGCTGTGCCAGTGGCTTCATCTATGTTAAAAATAGTATCTTTAGTAAATTGGGTGAATTTATACTGCAAAGAATGGCACTTACTTATGTACATGTAATGAGTGAGAATCTTAATATCTAACCATAAGCTAAGACCACATACCAAATAACGAACTCTTTATAGTTGATTGCTGGCATATTTGTAGAAGATTTGCAATCTGTTTTTAAGACAAAAAAGCCCATTGTTTTCATAACGTATCAATTGAAAATAATTACTAGGTAGTCTAAGACTGGATTTGGTGCTGCAATTTTGCTGTAAAAAATAGTGTTCTTTGCAAATATAAATTTATTTACTTATCACCGTTAAAATCTAACTAAGCTGCAAGTATGGAATTTTTACAGTAGGTTTATTTTGCATAGGCTCTTGCCTCCTGCCTGTCATAGTGAGGACCTGCTTTAGTAACGTAGTGTAGCTTAAAAACATACCTATACATATTGCAGCGCGCTGGCGTGTTCGTAGTCGTCGTAGACTGTGTAGAAGAATGACAGCGTTCTATACAATTTTATCTTAGTGAATACTTACAAATACATGCGATAGGTAGGTATTAGTTAAATTATTAACAGTTAATTATACAATAAATGAAAGTAAAGAGCATGGTAATGAAAATTCGGAAATGTTAAGAAAACACTGCTATGTTTTTTGGTTCATTTTTTTAATTATTTATTCGTTCATTATTTTATAGCGGGTTTTAATGAATATACCTTCCAAAAAGAATTGCATAACAGCGCCGAATCCTAAACACAATTTTCAAATGTTAAATCCTGACATGCGAAATTAATTTGAAATAATTTGACTAGACTTCGATATGGGATTTGTAGCGCCCTAAAACCCCTTCGGTATCCAGGGCGTACTTACACTTCCTACTTAATTAAGCCTGCTGCTGCCCTCTCCGTGGACATCTTTCATGAGAGAAGCATAGCTATGCCCATGGTGATACCATGTTACTTCTGCTATAGACGACACAACTAGGGTAGAGGCGCTAATCTATTTTTTTTTAAATTATACTTTTGTAAATTTAGAATTGTTAAGGGAAAAATATGGAGTGAAAAAATCTGAATTTCCTTTAAGTTCCCTTTATGGGTGCGATGTTTTGCCCAGGACTATATAGCGCTGAACCTGACTACCTTGCCACATAAACCTAGCCTGCAGCCTCTGCGCCTCTACAGAAGGTATTTGCTAGAAGTGGGTATGACGACAGGCAGTACCAGTACATGGGTTGATAAAAAACTTTTTTTTTCACAAGTGGAGCATTAAAACACAGTTTCAGTTTCACTTTGTTATATTTGACTAGATCATTGCTTACAATAAAGAACTAATTCTGACTAGAACGATTTACACTTAGAATATAAGTAGGACCACTAGAACAACACATATTCATACATTTGAACAAAACACGCTTATTATAATATTAAATCTAAAAAAGTATGTTAATAAGTAATTTATCTTCCTTATTTTGTGCCTTAATATTCTACAACATTTTAAATATAAGTAATTAACATTTAAAAAATAATGACTAAGTGATGTACACGAATTCAATAAATAATCACAATAAAGAAGAGTTGCAAACATGATATTATTGATAACATAACTTTATTTAATTTTCTCCTTTCTTAATTACTAAAATTCACTTTCACTGGGGGAATAAGTCTCATTCCGGAACTAATTAAAACAGAATGGGTAATTAAGTTAAGTAATAGACTATGGGAAAAATAATATATCAAATTGAGACAGACTGATACCCTGGAAGGTACATACCATACTTTTTATGGTGGGAATAAATCTTATCAACCAAGATCGCTTTAAGCAAACTTAACTTTTACTAAGTTATTATCTTCCGGGCCTACTGACCAACTTCATAATATTATATGATACCTTTAACGCAGTTATAACCGTGTGGCACAGCTAGTATTATATAATTGTTAAGAAAATGTTAGCACTCATTGATATAGGGTAAATGTTAAGAAATTAAATACTTAAAACTGAAACTTATAATTATAGACTTGTTACAATTTTCCATAAATATTTTGAAAACCGTTTCTAAATCTATTTTGTAATTTAGGGCAAGAAATTATGCGTACATAGATATCTGGAAACAGTAATTGACAAATTAATAAACAGATATTCAGAGAGAACAAACATGAAGTATAATTTAATGGGCGTCATAGTCGATTGTCTAATGAGTCTGCATCTGGCGGGATATCCAGTCTATGTCCTCGTAGAACCGCGGGTCGCTCACCCGTAATGCTGCCCGCTTGTAGAAGAAGTAGTACCACGGTGACACTAGAAAATAAATGCAAATCAGGGTTTCATACATCTGCTATCAATATTCATACTTAATTTAATTTTAAACAACTTCAAAAAGAACTGTTTTTTTTTTGTAATGGTAGGGAAACCTTCAAAAGGTACCCAGCACCTTGGGAGAGGATAGATAGATAGATAATACTCTTTATTGTACACCAACAAATAAAAAATACATACACAGAGGTTGTACCTACATGCTACATAGTATTAATGTACATTGGCGGTCTTATCACTAAAAGTGATCTCTTCCAGACAACCAAAAAACGTATTGTAAGAAAAGTACATAACATCGGGTTCAGGTGCACAAATTTACAACAATTCAATTCAGTATACAAATAGAGCAAACATACGTTTATAGGAAAAAAGGAAATAATAATGACAATAACAATAGCATAGTCAGGAAAAAAAGTGATGAAAACAAAAGATAATGAAGAGGTTAAAGAAAATAGAGAAAGCGCTATTTATTTTGAGCTAAGTAATATTCCTTCACTTGTGCTTTGAAAGATTCCAGTGATACCGGGTTATGTGGGATTTGTACCGCACTAAAATCCCCTCGGCGGCCTGCCTCTGCGCTTGGGGAGGACTCCGGGATCTCAACCAGTGTCCTCCACGCGCGGCTTCCCAGAACGGGCCCATCCTCTGGAGAGCAGATGTGCTCTTGCACCTTCCGATGCTTACAGCGGCATGAGGCCACGCACACACCGCCGTCCTTCCCGGGGCTGCTGGCTGGACGGGTCGACCTTTTAGTCGCCTCTTACGATCGTCGACCGTAGGCAGACCGTAGCTCTATTCTTAAACCCAGGATCTTTTTTTAAATAAATGCATAATCAGAATGTTTCATCGTCACATAGTGAGTGGCCATACTTGAACGGTCAACATGAATGCCCACGCTTAGCGTTGAAATTGGCATTTATGTTGCTTGAATATCTTGCAAGATGGACGATAATTCTATTTTTTATTCAATGTGTGTAAATTTTTATTGTATGAATTATAATATTACATTATATACTAGTGGACCCCGCAGACCTTGTCCTGCCTTAAAAGTAATAAAAGAGGATTTGTTTTCTTATTATCTTAAAGAGACTTCATGTTACTATCAAACAAAAATATAAAACAAATAATGACATACGAACTGTCCTGTTATTCTGAATGTGTCAAAGTTTAGAACGGCACGGCACGAAATACAAACGTTTGACAGATAGGAACAATTTATATGGGAAAACTACTTATAAATAAAAATAATAATTAAAAAACATTTCCAGTGGCCCAAATTGTGAATCTAAACCATCCTCGAATCCATTTGAATACACACAAAAAAATTCATTAAAATCTGTCCAGCCGTTAAGGAGGAGTTCAGTGACATACACACTCACAGAAGAATTATATATCGCACATCGGGTGCAATAACGTCACAAATGCTAAAATTGGTAAAATGAGTTTTTGATCACAAATGATGTCAAAAATGCGTCTACATCTGGTACAAAAATGTCATTAATGTAATTCTGAAAATGACCGACTGAGGGCGTAGATGTCGTTGTGGCATTTGGCGGGTTTTTGTAAGCGCTAGTGCGAAAACGTTTTAACTGATCAGTTGCTCGCGGCCCCCCGCAGGATTTGTTTGTGTGTAGGAGCAACAACGTCAAAAAGGTAATTATGACAAATATTTCGTACAATTTTGGGGCAAGAACAACACAAGTGAACAGTTCTGACGTTGTGGTTCTATTTTTTATTAAATGCAGCACGTTACTGGTTTTAATTACACAATTATGACAATATTGTCCCAGAAAATTTACTAAAGATAACCTATATTTTAATTTTAGCATAAATAAAATTATGGAAGGAAGAGTTAAAAAATTATTACGTTTGGCTCTATTAAACAAAGAAGGCCATGACGAAAGTGAAGTCAGTGGCATAGTGCCAAGTAAGTTATTATGTCTTTTATTAATTAAAACGTTTTTGTGTAAGTAGGTATATCCGTAATTGTTTAAATATTTTTTGACGTTTCATTCAGCATTATCAACAGCACCGAGTTCTCCTTCTATTTTAAATCCTCGTGATGGTGATTTCACAAAACATTCCATTACAAATACTGTGGAATCTTCAAATATCCTTGATGATCAAGCTCAGGTATGGAATATTGTTTAATTCTGAATGATTTTTTGTTCTGTTTTAATATTTTACGTAATTCACTTTTTTTAAAACTTATTTTAGCCTATTGGAGTTATCGACGATGAAAACTTGTTTGAATATGCCTTTTCTGGAATCGAAAATGAGCAACTCGTGCCTAAACCGTCATTTAGCTCAAATATTAGAATAAATGCAGTTGAATCATCAAGCATCCATGAAGAACAAACTCATGTATGGTATATTATTTAATTCAGAATGATATTTATTTGGTCTGTTTTAAAAAATTTACACGCTTTATTTTACACACTTTAATTTATTCAATTTTTTTTCTAGCCTATTAGAGTTTCCTACGATGGAAATGCCTCGGGACCAGACTTTTCTGGAACTGATGATGATGAGCAATACGCACCTAAAGATTCAACTAGCTCGGATAGTAGTAGCAGCTCTAGCAGCAGCTCAGATAATTCTTCGTCATCGGAATCTGACCACGAAACGCTTACCATTGGAAACAACCAAGAGTCCAGACCATCGACCACGGAACGTACGAGTAGTAGAAAACGTACTCGCGATCCAACTAAATGGAAAAAAAATATTGCCAAAAGGCTAAAAAATTCTGGTCAGCAATACAATTCATTGAAAACTGGTATGGTTAAAGAAGCTAAAATAATGAGGCCGCCTTGTACAGATAAATGCAGGCTGTCTTGCTCATCAAAATTTTCGACTGAAAATAGAACCAAGCTATTTGATGCTTATTGGCAGTTAGGTCACTTACAAAGACAGCGAGATTATCTAGGATCTTGTGTGAGACTACTAGAGCTTTCGTTTCGTAGAATAAAAGAATCTCGTAAAAATAATCCCAGGAAACCAAACGCAGCTTTTTATTTGAATAATACAGGACATGAAATTAGAGTATGCAAGACATTTTTTATGAATACTTTGGGTATCACTGAAAGAGTTTTACGTACAGTTATAGAATCCAAGCATAACGAGGAAGGCCTAAACATTATGAAAGAAGATGGAAGAGGAAGACACGGAAAACAAATCAGATTGGACGAAGAAATAAAGCAATCTGTGAGAGATCACATTAACTCGATCCCAAAGATAGAGAGCCATTATTTAAGAGCAAATACTAGCAGACTATTCGTAGAGGGAGATTTAACTATAGCAGAAATGCATAGAAATTACAAGAAAAAGCGCCAGGAAGAAAATAAACCAGAAGCTTGTTACGATGCTTATGCTCGAATTTTCAACACAGAATTCAATATAGGATTCTTTGTCCCAAAAAAAGATACTTGTGATGACTGTGAAGCCTATAAAAATGCATCTGTGGAAGAGAAAGCAGAACAGGAAATCTCTTATAAATTACACCTTGAAGAAAAAAGTTTATCTAGGATAGAAAAAGACGTGGACATGAGTAAATGTAAATCGGAGAGCAATACATTTGTAGTCATATACGACTTACAAGCTGTAATGCCATGTCCAATTGGAAAGACATCCGCTTTTTTCTATAAATCTAAATTAAATTGTTACAATTTTACTGTAAGTTATTATAGTCATTAATAATAATCTATTGTTTTGTTTTTATTTTGTTATCTCTTAAAAATTCATTTATATTTCAGATGACAGATGCCAAAAATCAAGAAACAACATGCTTCTTTTGGCACGAAGGAATAGGTAATCGAGGAGCCATAGAAATTGGATCGTGCATATACAACTTTCTAAGGGATTTAGCTGAGAAAAGCCCAGGTTGCGATGTCATATTCTATTCGGATAACTGCTGCGGGCAGCAAAAGAATAAGTGAGTAAACTACCTTATTTTGTTTTCTTTGAAATTATTTTAATTGTTTATTAATTACGTTTATAAATTGTTTCAGGTACATGTTTTGTTTGTACTACTATGCCGTTAACAAGTTAGAGATAAATTCTGTGACTCATAAATTTTTAATTAAGGGGCACACTCAGAATGAGGGCGATGCGGCACATTCAGTAATTGAAAAATCTATTACAAGGGCTAAAAGATCTGGTGCTATTTATGTTCCAGACCAGTATATATCTTTAATCAGAAACGCTAAGAAGACAGGAAAACCCTTTATAGTCAAAGAATTAACCTGTACTGATTTTGTGGATTTGAAGAAACTAGCAGTTGACTTAAATATAAATACAACAAAAAATGTTTTCGGAGAAGCTATTAAAACGACTGATATTAAAGTTATAACATTTATGAAAGGCTGTGATATTTATAAGTATAAGACTACGTACAAGACTGAAAATTGGATCGAGGCAAATATTATCCAGCAAACCAGGACATTACGGAAAAATACGACCCAAAGAACAGATTCTGGTATAAATATAGAAAAAATATCCTTAAAACCTGCTTATACGGCCAATACACCGATAAGTGATAAAAAAAAACAAGATCTATTAGACTTGGTTCAGAAAAATATAGTGCCTCGTTATTATGAACCTTTTTATAAACAGCTTTAGTGTGTTAATTCTGATTTTAAGATAGTTCTTCATGAAAACTGTGATTATTAGGTATGTAAGTGTAAGAATAATTAGGTATGAAGTAGGTACAACGACAAAAACATTTAGACTGCTAGAATTATTATAAACTAATTTAGTTTCGTACCTACTTTAATGCATAATTTAGTAAAGAAAACATTTGATTGTTTTTCTGCAAATTTTATTTCTATCCTGTTAGTTGCTCATAAACGTCTGATTACGGGTACTTAAATGTAAGAAATTAGTCATATTTTTGATAGATTTTTAAATTCTATGTGTTTTAATAATAATGTTGATTATTGTTACCCACTGAAAAAGTTAAATGTAAATGCTATTTTACAAATTTAAAAGATAGATTTTTTGTTTAGTTCGGTCTTTATGACATTATTGCGCAGAGAAGTTCTACTTTCAATTTAACTTCCTGCGCAACAACGTCATAAATGTAGGTACCGTGTATAAAAACAATAAAAAATTGCCATTTACATAGCATTTTTATTTCTGAAACAACCTTAATTCTAAAATATAGAGTATAAACAATATTTTGGTCATCAATATCTAATAGGCTTATAAATATATTTCACTTTAACAAAACAACTATTTTTAAATTGATCTCCTGAAAAGGTCATCATTTGTTACTTATGACGTTGTTGCACCCGGTGTACGATATATTAAGATAATAGCATTTCAAAGCTCGACAACAGTCATTCTTGCCAGACTTTTTACATACAACCCTATATCATTGTATTCACAATTAAATAGCGCTCATTTTGACATAAGATTTATTTATTAAACAAATAGGTGCAAATAACTATTATCGATTTACCTATTTATACCTGGCAACCCAGTAGTTACGCCAGGAAAAAAATAGGCAACCCAACGTTTGTATATTTTACAGGTTTCATACTTTGGATTGGTATTAAATTTATTCGTTAAACACATGAGTGCAATATTTGATAAAAAGTCATTTTTCAATTTTTAATTAATCATAGTCTTGCCAGGAATTTTTTAGGCAACACACTCGAGATATATTTTCTAATATATTAAATTTGATATAAAATACTTTTCATCCATTAAACAGATGGGTGAAGATCGTTTCTAGTTCGAATCCTAGACCATGTTGTGTTGCGTTGTGGCTACACCTACATTGAACTTTCCTCATCGCAATGTTCAATGGCGTTTCCCATTAGTGTTGCCTGGTTGCTGGGTTGCTCTGGTGCTGATGTATGCCACTATGTAACATCTAAATTCTTAACTCACTTCATCTCTGCATGGTGATGAGAACAATGAGCATGGGCGAGGAAGTGGCTTCCGGGGAGCTTCACTTAATCTAAACTACTCACAGCATCTTTGCGCTGTGATGAGCACAATAAGCATGGGCGAGGAGCTGGCCTCTGGGGAGCTCCATTTCTCCAGCAGCCAAACAGCATGTAGTACCACGCTGGTGCCGATGTACGCCGCGATCACCGCCGCCGCTGCGCGAAATTTCCGGATCAGCACTGCCACTAACCCCGCCTGGAGATCATGGTCTCATGTAAATGGCAGTAGGTGAGGCACATAAATAGGTAGTAAATAAAATCTTCGTATATTTCCCTTACTCATGATGGTTAATATGGCTAACTACTACTACTACTAATACTACATTGTGGGTGCTATAGACATACACACAAAGACACAGGTTTGTATACATCTTGACAGCCTCTGTGGAGTAGTAAGTGATGAGCCGACTGTGAAGTGTGAAGTTGTGGGTTTGATTCCTACCCAGGACAAATGTTTGTGTGATGAACATGACTATTTGTTCTGTGTCTGGGTGTTAATTTATCTATTTAAGTGTGTATTTAGAATAATATAAGTATGTTTATCAGCTTTTTGATTACTGTAGCACAAGCTCTGCTTAGTTTGGAATCAGATGGTGTTTTGTGAACTGTCAAAAAAATTACCAGAAAAATATCAATAAAATCATTTAAGTATCTCATCCACTGAGAATCAAACTCAGGTAAGATGATAATCACTGTGTGTCAACATAGTATAAAATTTAAATGTTTTTTTAGTTATCTATTCGCAAATCACACAATTTGTTCATTCCATTTAATAGAAATCATGTGATTTGTGTATATTGCCTGTTTATCCTTATTTGGCAGGTTTCGTGACCAGGTTACACACTAATACAATCTGAAGTGATGGCTGGTTAGGCTGTTTAAGTAATCAGAACAAATTTGTGGAGTGAGTACTATCACACTATAGTTGTATTTCATTCCACAACCCTGCCAGTATGCCTCTTCAAATTTCTGGCAATAACTTGTTTAAAATGACAGTGTTAAACAATGTTTAAGCTTATAAATGTACAACTGTATGTAGGGTATGTATTTATTACATAAAAGATGCTTACTTGAAATACATATGTAGACAGAAAGGTCACCAGTAAAATTGTCAGCGACAGTATCAGGAACAAATCCTGGAAACTGCAAAATTGAATTACTTATACTGAATTTTTCTATTATTACTGATTGAAGTCTACTTAAGTTATGTAAATGCTACAAAACAATAATTTCATTGGTCTCTATGATTTCCATTGCTGCCCAGCCATATCAGTATCCGATTATTAAGATCCTTCCAGATCCCTACAATTGGGTAGGCCTGAAGTTTACAACAGTAACTACTGCTGATGGAATGTACATTAGTAATGAAAAAAAGTACCGAAGTACCTACAAAAACATTTTTCAAACTAATTCTGCTGATTTTTTTGTATAATTTCATAGCATTAATCATGATTATTTTGAGAGTAAATAATGGTTTTTGCTAACAAAACTGCCTAAAGCGGACAATAAAACATCTATGTAAGTATGTTATGAATGAACTAGCGAAAAAAAGTGAGCTTAGAGGGATTACACTGCAATAGACAACTGGAAAAGAACCCAGCTACCGGTACTTCTTACATTTAATAGATATACTTACAGAAACAATACAAGCAATCCATCGCGGCTCCTCGGAAACAAACTCAGGCAGTTGGAAATTATATCAACAGACACAAAGATCAGCTGGATAAACACGGCAAGGGCGTATCTCGGTGTAGATAATTTCATTATATTCAACTTGATCAAAAATAATATTATATTACCTACTTGCGTTAAAAGTCCGCAAAGTATTTGTCTTGGAAATTAAACATACGTTTTATTATTCTGTATTTGTTTGGGTTGGTTGGTACCTACCTTTTTAATTATTTATTTATTTATTTTATGTCAAAAGTGTCAAAACTCAGAAGTCAAAGGTTTTTTTCTTCAATTATGGCATCGCAAACTCTGTTTATTGCCAGCGTCAAGTATAATTTTTGCATCACGTTTTTGCCAGTTTCGGTGAAACTAGACGAGTAATTTCATTATAGGTAAAGTCTTCAGTAATCAGTCAGTCAAGTCAGTCATTAGTAATCAAATCAGTCTGTCATGTAAAGAGCTGATTACATTGGCCAACATGCAGGGTCCGATTTGGAATACATGTTATCTTGTGTATTTTATTACAATGTACTCCGATAACCAGCAATGTATGCCAAATCGGCCCCTGCATGTTGGCCAATGTAATCGCCCCATTAGTCATGAGACATATTATAGTAAATAGTAAAGCGACGATGGCTTCATTTTTCGAACATGTTCAAATGATACTGGCAGTACGCATTTCGTGCGATGTTCTTACTGAAGCGAAAAAAGTCTTACTCTCTCTATGTACAGGTTATCAGTACTACCAACATGAAACTTTTAAATATAACCTAAAAAATTGGTATTTCATTTCGTTTAGTTCACAAAATAAATGATTAAAAATAGTTGTGTCATAAGACTATGGGTTTAACATTAAAATAATTTGCTATATACACATTTATTCTTATTTTCAACGACATTTTTTACATTTGCAAAGTTTGACAACTGAAAGTAAAAAATTGACATTTTGTTTTCGCGGTATCAAAATGTGACTAAAAGTGAATAAATTGTTGACGTTTACATTCTATAATGAAGAGATAATGTGTAGAAAAATGTTGGTTTAGAAAGAAATCTCCCAAGTAGTAACTGCTATTTGCGATTAAGCTCTGCGAAAAAAATATTCAATGATCTATCACTAGTTAACTTCCGTTGTGACAGGAAAAGGAAGTGCAAGATTAGTGATCAAAAAGGTATGGTGTGCTCTTCTCCTGCACATCCTTATCCTGTTTCAATTCATTCAAAGTATACGATTATGTTTGTTTTGTTTCTTAGGCGACCCGACTTAGCATGAACTAAATATTGCATTTATATACTGACTAAGCACTATATGACAATGCAAAATATCTGATAAAAAACAGGTTTCAATGTCTAGAGATGTTGAACATGATGACTTAAATATTATTATTATCTACTGCATTCTATTTTTAAATGTACTAGAACTAGACTAATTTCATGAAGGTAGAATTAGAACAATATACCTGGTCTATTCTTACTATATTTTTTGAATGTTAGCTATTTACTTACTTTGTCTGATTATGATTTCTAAATAAGTTTTAGACTAACTTGTATCTTTGTATTTATTACAGTATGTTAAAATTATATGTACATCTTCTATTTGCAACTCATTTATTTAAGTACCAATTGCAAATAAAAAAAAATCTCATAAGAATTGGTTACTTGAGGGAGAAATAAAATTTATTTAGTATGTAATTAGTAAAAGAATCTACATAGATAAATACTTAAATTTTTACAAATTGAAAATTCTTTACTGTATAAAACCTCAGTATAAAACATAATGTTTTTTGTATTGGCTACTGCGAGAGTATATTATTCAAGATTTTATGTAGTCTGCAAACTGGGGCTGTGATCCTTCTTAAAAGCACCTTTCTATACCGTGAAGTATTGAAATTCAAAAAATTTGTGAAGATGAGTAAGCCTTGCCAAAATCAGTCTACCACAATAGCTAATAATATCACTTATTAGAAGCTGAACTAATAATTAACATGACAATTGGTTTAAGTAAAAAAATAGCACTAATAAGATGAAATGGGATTGTGGTATAGGGAGGCTAACATATAATGTACAAAGATGTGAGCGTTAAAATTTTGAATCGATAAGTGGTTTGCATGAGTCAAGGGGGACGCCACATATGTAGAGTTAGCTCTGATACACTTTTTTTTCTATGGTGAAGCTTTAGTTATTTATTATCGTTTGCAGGTAATCAGAGATGAGCTCAGAATTGTGTGAAGAGGATGTTGTTCAAATTGCTTCACCACAAATAATATCTGTAAGTCATGTTATAGTGTCAACAAACAAATCAATTGTTGTAGTACCTAGGTACCTATATTGTTTAATAATCATATTAATGATTATTTTTTATACTTACTACTTTATTCTTGCTTAGATAGTGCTACAGCACAAAAAGTACATTAATTGAATACCGTTGACTACAAAATATAACATTTTATTATGAGGGAAACACTTGAAACGACATGTCTCTCTCCTAAATTTTATTTTTATTATTTAAAAAAACGTCATAATAAAAATCAAATACAAAATAAATTACGTATGGTTATTAAAGGTTTTCGCTTCAACAATATTTTAGTTACCTACGCTTTTAAAAGTATCAATTCAATAGATTAGTTTTAATTTGATTACATAAGTAAATGTTTTATTTATTGATTTTTGTTTATTTTTTCAATTTGGTCATACTTTTTCGACGGATAGCAATACTAAAAAAATAATCCAACAGGAAATAACTGTTATGATAGATATTTTTTTAATAACTATGCGTCTACTTATTTGTACCCTGGCAGTTTCATTAACGTTTATTATTATATAGCTATATAGCGAAATATATAGCGACTATAAAGCGACTTCAACCCATGCGATAATAACTAATTATTGGGCCTTTGAACATGCTACTTTTACTTTTACGCTTGAGCCCCTTAGCCTCTCCTACCCCCCATGGATCCGCTAGTGGCCCTAATGGGGCCTTTGGACCACCGACATTCTCATTCGTGTCCTACTCTGTGCGGCAGGCGGAGGCACTGGTGAGCTCGCTGACGTGCGTGTCGACGGTGTCGGCGCAGCGCGTGGCGGCGGCGTCGGCGGCCGGCGACCTCGGGCGGCGCCTGCTGCTGGCGGCGCGCGCGGGCGACACGCCGGCCGTCGTCGACCTCATGACGAAGGGCGCGCCCTTCACTACTGACTGGGTGATTACACCAACACCTTTTACTATTTGGAACGTACCCTACTACAAGACCCGTTTTTACAGTTTTTAACCCCCTCCCCCCTCGGTGACCCGTAGTATTTGCCAAGACTCCCCCTCCCCCCCTTTTTCACGTAGCACCTAATTCAGAAGTATGGTTAAAATATTTTTTTTGCAAATAGAAATAAAAAAAATTTATTTTGGCTTAAGTCTTTATACGCCCAAAATGTGTGCACACCTTTAACTATTTACAAGTGAAAAAAATATTATCAAGAAGTAGTAAACGTAGTAGCGACAAGGTCAAGACTTGCTATCTATACTTAGATAACAACCGGGACCGACGGCTTAACGTGTTCTCCGAAGTAGCGTTTCCGTGCATGAAGATTGCCACTAGCGGTCACTAATATTACACCGGACCGCGCCCGTCTCGTATAGCTGCGTAGAACACTGTGATCTACGCTAGCTGCAGGGCCACGAGTTAGACAGGTTTATGGAGGATGGATGCTTGTGTTGCAGCTGGGCACGTCTCCCCTCCACCTGGCAGCAGCGAACGGGCACGTGAGCACGTGCGCGGTGCTGCTGCGCGCCGGCGTGACGCGCGACTCGCGCACGAAGGTGGAGCGCACGCCGCTGCACCTGGCCGCGCACGCCGGACACGCCGCCGTCGTCACCTTGCTGCTCGACCACGGCGCCATCGTGGACGGCAGGTGTGTCTCTAGCTGCGGCGTCCCCTGCCTGATCGTAGGAGCACGAAGGTGGAGCGCACGCCGCTGCACCTGGCCGCGCACGCCGGACACGCCGCCGTCGTCACCTTGCTGCTCGACCACGGCGCCATCGTGGACGGCAGGTGTGTCTCTAGCTGCGGCGTCCCCTGCCTGATCGTAGGAGCACGAAGGTGGAGCGCACGCCGCTGCACCTGGCCGCGCACGCCGGACACGCCGCCGTCGTCACCTTGCTGCTCGACCACGGCGCCATCGTGGACGGCAGGTGTGTCTCTAGCTGCGGCGTCCCCTGCCTGATCGTAGGAGCACGAAGGTGGAGCGCACGCCGCTGCACCTGGCCGCGCACGCCGGACACGCCGCCGTCGTCACCTTGCTGCTCGACCACGGCGCCATCGTGGACGGCAGGTGTGTCTCTAGCTGCGGCGTCCCCTGCCTGATCGTAGGAGCACGAAGGTGGAGCGCACGCCGCTGCACCTGGCCGCGCACGCCGGACACGCCGCCGTCGTCACCTTGCTGCTCGACCACGGCGCCATCGTGGACGGCAGGTGTGTCTCTAGCTGCGGCGTCCCCTGCCTGATCGTAGGAGCACGAAGGTGGAGCGCACGCCGCTGCACCTGGCCGCGCACGCCGGACACGCCGCCGTCGTCACCTTGCTGCTCGACCACGGCGCCATCGTGGACGGCAGGTGTGTCTCTAGCTGCGGCGTCCCCTGCCTGATCGTAGGAGCACGAAGGTGGAGCGCACGCCGACGTTAAGTTAATTATATTACAGAGACCAGCGTCTTCTACCATTTTTCTAATGGCAATTATACATATACTATTATTATAATATTTAACTTTATGTTCATTAATAACTGTTTCTTGTTGCCAGAGACATGCTCCGGATGACACCTCTGCACTGGGCGGCGGCGCGCGGCCACGCGGAGGCGGCGCGGGTGCTCGTGCAGAGAGGCGCGGACCTGCGCGCGCGCTGCAAGTTCCGCCACACGCCGCGGGCGCTGGCCACGAGGCGGGGACATGCCGACGTGGCGCTCATGCTGGAGCGGGCGGAAGCTGACGCTGATGCTGCTGCTCTTACTGGTAAGTTGAAAGGTATGCGTCAAGATATAAGCAGACAGCTTCAGTAGAGAAAGCTCCGATGTACGTCGGCCATGAGACGGGGACACGCTGATTTAAAGCTGATGCTTTAAGGGCTGAGGCTAACGCTGATGCTGCCGCTCTCACGTTGCTTTTTACCCGTGCAGATATAAGCACGTACCGGGCAGCAGGTAGCAGATCCGCAAAAGCCGTGCGAGGTTTCATGCCACGCGGGGATCTCCTCTCGAGACATGTTTGTGGCCGTCATCTACACACCATGGCTACTTAGGTGTCCTTCAAGCGCGTCTCTGCAGAAGCGCGTACTGCGTACTGCTGCTTATAAAAGCCAACTATTACGTTTGTGAGTTACTATCACAGAGCATAGAAAAAACAAGAGAGATGTTATAACCTGCTATTTGCACCAAAACCAGTGTCTCCAAACACACATTCTTCAAAAGCCGTGCTCTTTACAATACATGAAAAAGGGTCACAAATTAAAAAAAAAATTTGACAGTATAACACTATGATTGATATTTACTCGTAACATGCGATCTTAAAGTTGTAGGCGTAAGATTATTTTTTGTTTAACAATAATTGCACTTACATCATTTTGCCATAGAAAACAGAAATTCACCACTCATTACCACTTAAAATAAGGTTCATATTATTTCCTTGCACTTTTTTACATTAGTTAATTTTGAATCGAATATCATTGACAGCCTCATTGACAGGAAATCGGACAATATAGGTAGAAATGTAACCGAAGTTATTGTACATTGTACATTGCTCGTTCTGCTTGGTAATGTCATCTGTAAGTCAAGCTTGAGATGCAATGTATTTTGTGTAAATAGAACAGTCATTATAATACGTAAAGTAAAAGTAAAGTAATAAAAGTAAGGAGTATTTTGTTTTTACGTTTAAAAATACAATAGATTATGTAATTTAATTTTTTAACCAATTTAGTTTCTTTTTAAACTTCAGTGTTTGCAAATTTGCAATACACAGAACACCATGGTTTCCTTATGTTATCTTGATTGCATCTAAATATGTACCTACTGAGTCACAAAAAGTGGGCGTGGTCGTCAATATGACCAATTTATTCATATCGCGCGGACACAGTTACGCCCCAATGCCACTTCTCCTTGTTTTTCGATTTCTATGGTTACCTACTATATTAAATTTAATGCAATTACATAATGATTATTATTTTTCCCTTCTTATACTTCAGAACAAATGGCGGAAGAAACGAAGAAGGCGATTCAACTAGCCCTGAACGGTACAAGTAAGTACAAATCTTTACACTTTGACGAAATATATTTGAGCCATAATATTCTCTAACACTCTTGTTAAAATTTTACAGCTACTACAGAGAAGAACGAATCATCCAAGTCGACGAGCCAACAAGACACTTCGAAACAGCCCAAAATTGATCTTAAACCCGAGGTATTAACATTAATACTTTGATTTATTGAAAAAAATATAATTTGCGTTGATATTTTTTGTGTTAAACGATTCTTTTACAAAATTGTACATTTTTTATACTTTTCTAAACAAAGGTAAAAACGTTAAAAAATCTACCAAAATACAGAAACTTCCTGCGTTAATGAATCTTGAGCATCGCATGTCATCTTCTGTAGGGGCACATGTCGAAACGGATTAGCCTGTGTTCGTTTTTATTTAATTTTGAGGTTGTATGTACCATTATAAATATGCAATCATTGTTCTATTATTACGTTATAGCAGCAACAAACACCCAGCGGCGAGGCGGCGGCGGCACAACTACTGCGAAAGCACGGAATTACGTTATTGCCCACAGATGATGGCAGCACTGTGCTCAACGCCATACAGAGCGGTCGTACTGTCGTTTTGTCAGGTATGTATACACTTATATGAGTGATTCCTATCGATATAGAATAGTAGTGCTAGATGCACAGTCGCCGCATAAAAGTGGCACCGGCAAAAGAAGGTATGTACCTATAAGGATAACAATACGTCCTGTTTCGCATGGTTTCGCTTTCATTTGCTAGTGTGTTCGCGTGTCGCACGTCAGTGATGCCAAAGTACGCAGTCAAGCAAAGTAAAAATTACACACTAAAAATGTAAAAAAAGCTTGGGCGTGTCATTACACTGGTGTCCATGTATCAATAAAGTGGACTCAAGGTTCTTTAAAAAATTCAAACAACCACACATGTACGCGTAGTAGTACATAAATCAGTGCAATGCACGTGAATTGCGATTGTGAAATGCAAGCGCAGTTCACTCCGCACATGGCCAACCTTGTCGCCTCCGAACACAACCGGCACGTGGAGGAGCGTGTAGGGGAGTTCCTCAGTGGCCCTGACCCGTCGCTCGAAGGGGTGGAATTTATTTCACCCTCTGAGACGCGGAAGACGTCTTACGCTTACCTAAGCGTAAGGCGCCAGGCCCTGACGGCATCCCAAACGTGGCTTTAGCCAGGCTTCCCAAAAGAGACTTGTCCTCGGTGACTCGGCTCTTTAATGGCATACTGCGCACGGGCCACTTCCCGACCATCTGGAAGACGGGCAAGGTAATAGCCCTCCCGAAACCAGGCAAGGACCGCAAGGTCCCCACCAATTACCGCCCCATAACGCTATTACCTACACTAGCTAAGCTGTTTGAGAGGCTGGCGTTGAGACGACTGTCTCAATCACTTAATTTAAGGGATGAACAGTTCGGTTTCCGCGCCGGTCACTCGACAACGCTGCAGCTGACCCGGGTTATCCATCACTTGGCAGAAGAGTCCAACTACGAGCGACACACTGTCGGTGTCTTTCTCGATATAGAGAAGGCATTCGACCGTGTGTGGCATCCAGGGCTCATCTACAAACTGTTGGATACCCCCGTGCCGGCGATGCTAGTGAAGGTAATAGCGTCCTTTTTAGAGGGGTGGTCCTTTTTCATCTCGGTGGAGGGCGTTGCCTCTAGCCCGCGGCCCATATGCGCAGGTGTTCCTCAGGGAAGCTGTCTATCACCCACACTATACGCTCTATACACAAACGACATCCCCACCCTTACTGGTCACCTACAGGAGTGGGAAGATGACGTTATGCTGGCGCTGTTCGCTGACGACAGTGCATACTTCGCGTCATCCCGTCGAGCCGAGCTAGCCGCCAAGAAAATGCAGCGATTGCTGGATGTTTTACCCGTGTGGCTGGATAAGTGGCGCATGGCCGTTAACGTCGGTAAAACGGTCGCTATACTTTTCAGCCGAAAGCGAATCATGCCGCCGCCGTTGCGTCTCCGCGACCAGGAGATGGAATGGCAAAGCAATGTTAAGTACCAGGGATGCACCATCGATCGCTCGCTGTGCATGAACTCCCAGGTTGACCATGTGGTCACCCAGGCGAGGGCTGCCCGAGCGATGCTCCGACCGTTGTTGTCATCCCAGCTCCCAACCCGTACCTACTAAACTGCGCATTTACCAAACCTATGTCCGGTCAAGGATGACGTACGCGGCGCCGGCGTGGTACGCGTACGCAAGTAAAACCTCACGTAATCGCTTGCAACGCCAGCAAAATATCGCCCTCTGGGCGATACTAAAGGCGCCCCGTTATGTGAGGAACGACATGATCGCGCGCGATCTCAAGGTCCCGACTGTGGAGAGGTTTGTTTGGAGAGGATTGCTGGCGCGAAACATGTACCTTCGCGCCGACAATGGCCCGCACTCCCATCTCCGGGGGATCGCACCCCTTCACGCTCGGCCCCCTGACGGGAAGCCGCTCCCACGGGAGTTAGTGCGGCTAGCTGAACCCTCCGATTAGGAGGGCTGCTAGCCAAGTGCGGCCGGCGGATGACGGTCGTAGTGTTGACCAAACCTTGGCAAAAATGCCTACCGCCTAACGGCGGAGTAAAATCACCATGAGGCAGTGATCCTCATGAGTCTGCCCGGGTAAAGAGGTTGTTCCTCGCTCCCGTAGTCCCTTACGTTTGAGTGCTCAATGTCTCGCGTATTAAGTCCTTGTTGTTGTTGTTGTTGTGAATTAACACCATTGCTATTGGGAATTATGCAGGTGCTTTAAAGTTTATCATACAATTTACAAAAATAATTGACAGTGCTATAAAATCTAGTTCTATGAGATATACGAGTAAGTATATGAAAATTTCATATATAAGATGGTAAATTTTACTAGAGGCGCTTTGACACGTAGCTAATAAGTTTCTTCTTGCTGTTACCTACATAATTAATAATACATTTTAATATTTAGGGTTTCTTACAATCTTAATACAGTATAGTTAGAAAGGGTGTAGATCTGATTATTATATGTGTACGAGCTATTGCACGTATACGTGACTCCAACAATGCTTAAACGGGATTTTTCGTATGTAGGTTACTTGCACACATATACATCATTCATACTCGCATAATTTCATAATAATCATTTTTACTCTTTCCTTGAAAATAAATAAGTGTTAAACCGGCACTCATCGCGTTTGGTTTTCTTAACGCTGCCTTACCCCTACTTAAAACTGTCTTAAACTGTCCTATTAGTTCCTATAACGTAGTGAACGGTACAGTTTCGTGGCCAATCGGCCTCCGGTATAATATGAATTATGCGCAAAAGTAAGCAATGAAGTTTGTAATAAAACTTGCAGATGCGGGTAAGCTGATGTTAAAAGAGAGCGAAGTACCCGCCGAGCCGACGGAGGGGAGTGCGGTGGGGAGTGCGGCGGGGAGGGCGGCGGGGAGTGCGGGGGTGGTGCTGCGCGCCACGCCGGTGCGCGCGCCGCCGCGGGGCGTCAAGGTGTTCAGCGTCAACAACAGGATGCTGGTGCCCGCCGCGCCGCCCGCCCCGCCCGTCGCCAACAAGGTCCCCGTCAAGAAGGTCATCAACCCTCAGGATATACAGGTGCTATGTTTAACTGATGCTTAATGCTTCAATATCCAAACTAGGCTTGTTACGGAGGCCTTCTAAGCGGAGGCGGAGGCGGATGCGGATGCGGAGGAGAAGAGGTTCGCCTCAGCGGATGCGGAGATTAACGGAAAAGGAGGCGGAGGCGAAATTTTAAGTGGAAAAAATATAAATAAATTTACTATTTATATTTTTTTATTAAAGTCACAAATATTTATTTCAAATGGGTACATACTACATACATGTTACATGGTACGCTTTCAAACTCTAAATAAACTAGCAATCAAAAATCAGAAGAGGCAAATTATATTTACAGAACAACAGCTTTGCGGCTTTGTTGCCTTCCAAACGGTTTCTCAAAGGTTCATAAATTAAACCAGCTGCACTAAATAACTGTTCACTTGGCACTGAACTTGGCGGCGCCATTAAAAAACAACTATTAATTTTATCATGCACTAAATCACTTAAAACAATCAAGGCTCAATTACAACGACGCGGTACCGAACGATTCGACGAGTTGATTCCTGTCATTCATTCACGCCCCCACCACCGCAAGTCCGTGTTCCCGCGGCACAAGTCAAAATCAGTCAAACTATAATGAGTCAAACCTTGACCAATGCAATGAATTGCAATGGTCAGTGACCAACTGACCATTACTCTCGCAAACATGCAGCCGAGCGGCCGCGTCGCCCAGCGTCGCTCCTTGCGTGTTGTATGTAATCGTAAATAAACCTCTGTTAAAACTCCGTATAAATTTTGCGGAAGCAGATGCGAAGGTGGAGGTTCAATTCTATGCAGAAGTTCCGCAGTAACGGAGGCGGAATTCTGTTACAACCCTAGTTTGGATTCCAAATTATGTGTTTATTGGAGATTAAATGTTATGCTGCTTTATATGTAAAACTTCTTCAATCAGATTAATTATTCAATTAATGACAACGTTTGTAGATTCATTCACCGAGTTAATCTCGTATTTAAAAACTCCATGATTTTAAATGGCTGCTGCAGATAGTAAACATCGCGGAGGAAGACTATAGTTTTGCTGTTAATCTGGAGGCTAAAGGTCACATCATGTAAAGCTCACGTGTCTCCCCAGTCCATAGGCGATGGTGATCGCTTAACACCAAGCGGCCCGTCTGCCTTTTTGTCCGGTTCGTATATTAAAAAGTCTGGCTGGACACCTCAAGTAAGTCTGGAGAAATCCCCAGAAACAATATAAAATAGACTAACGGCGGAAAAAGGAAAAGTGGTGTTACTGCCGCAGTCACACTATAAAAATTCATAATCTATTGTACCAAATGTTGCACATATAGCCTTATAAGTAATTGTTTGATTACAGCAAATGAAGTTCATCCAGCTGTCCTCAGAGACTATGCCTCAGGTGAAGAATGTGACGATGAAAGCCAAGAACAAGGTGCGGCCCGGCCCCGTCAAGATCATCATGAACAAGAGCAACTTCACCAAGCTCATCGCCAACGCTAAGAGCACCGTGACGCTCAGTGGGCCTGAGGTGAGTTACTGTTAGAGATAACGATGAAAGCTAAGAGCATCATGAACAAGAGCAACCTCACCAAGCTCATCGTCAATGCCAAGAGTATCGTGGCGCACAGTGGGCTTGAGGTGAGGTATTAACAGAGATAATGAAAGCTAAGAGCATCATGAAAAAGAGCAAACTTCACTAAGATTATTTGGAATCATTTTGGGCATAGATAGATAGATAGTACTCTTTATTGTACACCAACAAATAAAAATACATAGACAGATTTTGTACATAGTATTAATGTACATTGGCGGTCTTATCACTAAAAGTGATCTCTTCCAGACAACCAAAAAACATATTGAAAGAATTATTAATAAAAGTACATAACATCGGGTTCAGGTGCACAAATTAACAACAATTCAGTTCAGTAGACTAATAGAGCAAACATACGTTTTTAGGAAAAAAGGATTCATATTCAGAGATTAGCATAGTCTTTGATGCCATGAAGCTTGTTTAGTTAAAATATTTAATTTACTAGTTTGCCGATAGATGGCGCTCTATTAAAGTCTGAATCACGCTATCGAGTGTACGATGGCATAGCATATAAGGTTGTTAATTATTTCCTTACAGTTCAGATCAGTTTATTTTGCAAGTGAAGTAATGTGATTGTGAGCAGTAATAAAGTGTTGTGTTTAGGGATGAAACGATACCACTCTTTGTTCGATACTAGTACTGTAAAATAGTATCAAATCAAAGTATCGATACCGTATTCAATACCATACTGAAGTATCGATACTTGTGAGTACTCAATCAATTTTTAAAAACATATAAATTTTTAATTAATTTTTGATAATGCCAGATATGAGCAGAGCAGAACAAAATGAAAAAGTAGTTAAATTAATGCTTTATTTTGTATTAAATATATGTAGTTAAATTGAATCAAAAAATTCTTTATGTGTAGCTCCACCTAAGAAGAGAAGTTTATCTAAATGCTTGCTTGTAAGCCTGTTCCGATTTTTAGTCATGATTGCCCCCGCTTTAGAAAATAAACGTTCACAGGGAACAGAGAAATTCAATCATTCCAAACCTTTTATTTAGTTCATTTAATAATTTCGCCTTCAAATTAATGATTATATTATTATCAGAGCATACTGCAGTAATCTGTGTTACCAAACAATTTAACATTTGAATAATAGAAGAAACAGTAATGTAATTTTCTCCCGAAGACTCTTTTGTTACAAATTCGATTGGTTTGAGTAATATAATTAATTGCTTCAAAACTTCCAATTCTTGTGAATTAGGCATAGTAGGAGAATTAGCATTATCAATTAAAATTAAAGTCACAATTCTGATCATCTCTAAAAATCTTTGTATCATATAAAATACTGAATTCCATCTGGTACTGATATCTAAAATCATTTTCATTACTGACCCTTCGGGCGTTCCATTTTCAACTTGAAAATGCAATTTTGTTTACACTATTTTTGATAAATTTCACAATATTGCGCACTTTAATAATTAACTGTTTAATATCTGCATCACCAAGTATTGCTTCAGTGACTTTGGTCAATCAATCTACTCAACCGACAAGCCCGGGCGGGTGTGACGACGGTGGACGATACGATACCAATACCATTGTTTTCGTTCGATACTAATACTTACTCGGTATCGAATGTTGATGTTGTTCGATGCTAGTAGTAGTATCGAATGAGAAGTATCGATACCCATGAGTACTCGGTAATATCGTTTCATCCCTAGTTGTGTTTAAATAAGTGTTTAATTGAACATTAAATTGGTTCTTCGAGCGGATGTTGTAAGTACAGTGCAGTGAGTGAATTACTATAAGTCATAAGTGTAATGGACACTGGTAAGAACTTTGAATATTTTCGTTGATTTTGGACTTAGTAAATTCACGGGAAAATTAATTGGGACTTAGAATAATTCTGTGCAGTGTTAAAGACTTAGAATATTTCGTGATTCGTGGACTTAGAAAAAATTTGTGATTTCTGGACTTAGAAAAATTTTATTATCGTGGACTTAGAACAAATTTGTGCTTTCTGGACTTAGAAATTTTTTATTGTTGTGGACTCAGAAAATTTAACTTAGTTTTTGGTATTAATAGTGAACTTGTAAATTTTACAATACTTTGAACATTTTATATCGTGTGTGGACATTATTTCAACTAGTTGTTCAATATGGCAGAAAATATTCAAGCTCATATTTCGATATTAAAGGAACATGCTACAAAGATATCTAAATTATTAATGAACACAAAGAAATCAGCAAAAAGTAAAATCACGAAAGGCTATTTAGATACGCGTTTGGAAACCTTAATGAGTTATTGGTCTACCTACACCAAGAGCCATGATTATCTGATTGCTACCTCAACTAAAGAAGCTATGAGGCTTTTAGAATTTAATGCGGAAGATAATTATGATCGAACGGAAGAGTGTTATATGGAGTTAAAATCGTTAATAAAGGACTACATATATGAATATCAAAAACTGGAAACAACTCATACAGATACGGTTGCTCATAATGAACCGAAACTCAAACCAAAGCTTCCGCCTATAAACATTCCTACCTTTTCTGGGGACTATAATCAATGGATGAGTTTTAGAGATTTGTTCGTTTCTCTTATACACACTGATGACAGTCTTACTAAAATAGAAAAGCACCATTATTTGAGAGCTAGTTTAACTGGAGAAGCTGAAATGTTGGTAAGGAATTTTTCGCTAACAGAAGCAGACTATGATGACGCATGGCAAAAGCTTAAGGATCGGTATGAGAATAAGCGAGTCATTGTAAACAATATATTAAGTAGATTACTGAATCAAAAGAAATTAACATCTGAGTCTTCTAAAGGTATTAAGGACCTTTTAGATACAACAAGCCAATGTCTTAACTCTTTGAAAAATTTGAAAATAGAAACAACGTCTTGGGATGCTATTATTGTTTACCTTGTTGTCTCAAAGTTAGATATGGATTCTCACAAACTTTGGGAACAATCACTCGAGAGTTCTACTGAAATCCCTACGTACACAGAACTTGCCTTGTTTTTAGAAAAGAGATTCAGATCAATGGAAATGATTAATATAGCTCAAGTTAAAGAGTCACAAAGAAAAGAATCTTCTAGATTACCTCTAGTGTCTATCACTCCGAAACCTATAAATATAAAAAGTCATAGCACAGAATTAGAAACTAACTGCACATACTGCTCACACAATCATTACATATGCCACTGTAAAGATTTTGCTTCACTTACCGTAGCAGATCGTCAAGACTTTGTAAAGAAGAATAGAATTTGTTTTAATTGTCTTGTGAAGGGTCATTCCGTGGATAGTTGTCGTCAAAGCACGTGTTGTAAGAAATGTGGTAGAAGGCATCACACTTTATTACATTACACAAACCCTAACAAGATCAAACCTCCAGTGGAACTTCAAATAAAGGAAAATCCTAATACCATAAATACAGCTTCGACATCCTCATGCAATCTCTCTGTTAATTTGAAAACTGAAACAAGCGAAAATGATCAAGTAATTTTAGCTACCGCTGAAATCGCTGTTGAATCTAAAATTGGTAATACGTACAAACTACGAGCGCTTGTCGATCAAGGGTCACAGGGTTCCTTTATATCTGAAGCAGCCTCTCAACTTTTGAAGCTTGACCGAATTCCTGTAATTGGCAAAATCTCTGGAATTTCAAACACTTCAGTGGTCACAACTAGATCTATGGTTACACTAACTATACATACTAAAGATTATTTAACAAAATTCAAAGTTAATGCTTACGTACTAAAGAAACTTACCTCTTTGTTACCTTCTCGAGAATTCCCACAAGATACTTGGCCTTCAGACTTACAGCTGAATCTTGCTGATTCAAACTTTCACAAGCCAGGATCTATTGATGTGCTTTTGGGTGCCGACGTGCATGCTCAAATCATTCTAGAAGGATTACACAAGTACAAATCATTGATAGCTCTTAACTCCCGACTTGGTTGGTTGATATCGGGAAAAGTTACACAAACTGATGTACAAGAACACAATATGGTTGTTTCACATACGAAAATTGAAGTGGATCAGTTAATAAGACAATTTTGGGAGATTGAAGAGAACATACCTCACAAAAAACCAATGACAGAGCTAGAAACACAATGTGAAGAACATTTTAAGAATACTCACACTCGTACTGATGACGGTCGTTACATAGTCCGTTTACCCTTCAGAAATGATTTTCCCGAACTGGGAAATACCAAACAGCTGGCGGTCAGACGCTTACAACAAATGGAAAAACGTTTTACTCACAACGCTGACTTTAAGGCAGATTATGAGAAATTTATGCAGCAGTACGAATCAGATGGTCACATGATCAAAATACCTGAAAGAGAAGAAGTTAAACAGAATTCCTACTACTTACCTCATCACGCTGTCCTTAGGCCGACGAGTCTGAGCACAAAGCTAAGAGTAGTCTTCGACGGAAGCGCTGCACCTGAAAATGGAAAGTCGATTAATGAGGAATTGTTAACTGGTTACCCCTTGCAACAAAATATTACAGATTTAATTATAAGATGGAGACAACACAAATTTTGTTTGCTCGCTGACATCCAGAAAATGTACCGTCAAATACTGATATCCAAAGAAGATGTTGACTATCAAAGAATTGTGTGGCGTGAATCTTCTATAAAACCTATTAATGAATATAGATTACTTACTGTTACATATGGAACAGCGTGTGCTCCTTTTTTGGCGATACGAACAATTCATCAGCTTGCTAATGATGAGAGTAGTGATTATCCTGTTGAATCTGAAATACTAAAGACTGATTTGTATATGGATGACTTGATGACTGGTGCATCCACGGAAGAAGATGCAATATATCTCCAAAACCGATTAACACAACTATTAGCACGTGGTGGTTTTCTCTTACACAAGTGGGCTTCCAACTCTGAACTTGTATTAAGTCAAATTCCCGATAGTAGTAGAGAGTCGAAAGAAGCTGTAATCATAAAAATTGATGATACTGTTAAAACTCTAGGTATTACATGGAACTCACACACAGATAATTTTGAATTGAATCTTGTTTTAAATAGTAATCATAATAATTGGACAAAACGAAATGTTTTATCATCAATTGCTAAAACATTCGACCCTCTCGGTTGGCTGGCACCTTCCATAATTTCACTTAAAATATTTATGCAAAATTTGTGGCTGGCAGGCTTAGAGTGGGACGAAGTGTTACCTGAAAATTTATTAAATGAATGGAATACTTATTTAAATGAGTTTCAGCACATTGAAAGCATTCAACTTCCAAGATGGTTTGGAGTTTCTGGTCATACAACAAGGTTGGAGTTGCATGGTTTCAGTGATGCATCGTGCCTAGCTTATGCGGGTGTGGTGTACCTCAGAGTTTGGGATGGTGATGGTAACGTCAATGTGCATTTAGTAATGGCCAAGTCCAGAGTTGCACCTGTTAGACAAGTTTCTCTCCCTCGTCTTGAACTCTGCGGTGCAGTCCTACTGGTAAAATTGATTGAGCATATTAAAACAACACTAAAAATTAAGGATGAGAATGTCTACGCTTGGACAGATTCTACTATAGTTTTGGCATGGCTTCGTAAACATCCTAGAACCTGGACAACTTTTGTTGCTAACCGTACTTCTGAAATATTGTCAGTCACAAATAGTAATCAATGGCATTACATTGATTCCGCGAACAACCCAGCAGATTTACCGTCACGCGGCGTCTATCCAAAAGATTTGAAGCAGTCACAACTATGGTGGAAAGGCCCAAAATTCCTACATGAAAATTTAGAATTTAAACATTCAGAAACTGTAATTTCAGATACGATTTTGGAATCTAGAACTAAGATAAGCACAAACGTGAATATAACAATATGTAAAGACGCTGATTCTCTTCTGAAAAGATTCTCTAGTTTATCAAAATTAGTTCGTGTCACAGCATATTGTTTAAGATTTATAAAACTCTGTAGAGTCAGGGTTTTAAAACAAAGTGTTATGCAACCTACTTACCTTACCTCACTTGAATTAAAAGACGCATTGAATGTTTGTATACGCATATCTCAATCAATCACTTTCTATGATGAATTAAACCTATTAGCTGAAAACAAACGTGTTCATAAAACAAGTAAAATTTATGTTCTTGATCCTTACTTAGATGAAACTCAAATTATACGAGTTGGTGGGCGACTAGCAAATGCTGAAATATCTAATAATATGAAATATCCTGTAGTTTTGAGTCATGACTGTACACTTTCTAAATTAATTGTATCTCATGCCCATGTAAAAACTTTACACGGTGGACATCAACATACCCTAAACTATATCAGACAAAGTTATTGGATAATAAGAGCAAAAAGTTTGATAAAGTCAATTTTAAGAAAATGTATACCGTGTTTTAAGCAAAGAGCTACACCAGTTGTACCTTTTATGGGAAACCTCCCAACTTCAAGAGTTAAACCTAGTCGAGCGTTTCTCACAAGTGGAGTAGACTTTGCCGGACCAGTATCTTTAAAACTATATCCAGGTAGATGTAAGAGAATGTGCAAAGCTTATATATGCTTATTTATTTGTACCGTAACTAAGGCCATTCACCTGGAACTAGTTACCGATTTAACTTCTGCCTCGTTTATTGCTGCTTTTAGACGTTTTGTGGCTCGTCGTGGTCACTGTAAAGAAATATGGAGTGATCGTGGAACAAATTTTGTAGGTGCATCGCGTGAACTAAATCTAGCATACAAGAATTCGAAGTCTCAGACTGTTGCTGAAATTTCTGAACTTCTGGCAAACGATCACACAACTTGGAATTTCATCCCACCTGGTTCTCCTCACTTCGGCGGCCTTTGGGAATCCGGAGTGAAGAGTGTCAAAGGTCACTTAAAGCGTGTAATTGGGCAGACCTCGTTAACCTTCGAAGAATTTACAACTGTTTTGACACAAATCGAAGCTTGTGTCAATTCTCGACCTCTTTCTCTCATTAGTTCTTCTATTGATGAACCTCCTTTAACTCCCGGTCATTTTCTAATTGGAGAACCGTTAATTGGTGTCCCTGAACAATCTTTAATTGATACAAATATAAGTCCTTTAAATCGATGGCATATGCTCCAACGAATGGTACAATGTCTGTGGCAACGCTGGCATTGCGAGTATCTTACAACATTGCAACAACGTTATAAATGGAATAAACACTGTGCTGATATTGAACTAGGTACCATCGTGTTAGTCAAAGACGAACGTTTACCTCCAGGAAAATGGCTTTTGGGACGAGTTATTCAGAAACACCCAGGGGCAGATGGAATTACACGTGTAGTAAGTTTACAGTACAAAACTAAAGTTTTTAAAAGACCTTTAGCTAAGTTATGCCCTCTCCCTCTGGAGGTTCCTGACTCTGCTTAATTGTTATGCTGTTTATGTACCAATGTAAAAATTTACTTTTTTGATGTATGTAAGTAACTTTCTTGCAAAACATGTTATTCAAGGACTATAGTCGTCCTTGGGCGCCGGTATGTTTAGTTAAAATATTTAATTTACTAGTTTGCCGATAGATGGCGCTCTATTAAAGTCTGAATCACGCTATCGAGTGTACGATGGCATAGCATATAAGGTTGTTAATTATTTCCTTACAGTTCAGATCAGTTTATTTTGCAAGTGAAGTAATGTGATTGTGAGCAGTAATAAAGTGTTGTGTTTAAATAAGTGTTTAATTGAACAAAGCTTCTGAGGAAAATAACATTGTTCAGATATATTCTTTAGTTTTGTAGAAAAATGAGGTCTAAGTGTTATCTTTAGTGATTTGTATGTATTCTTAATGTACTTGTTTAGTGTTGTCAGGTTATTGTTATAAGTAGGAAACTGGTTATGAATTGGTTCGGATGTCGTTCTTTGAATGTTAGGTTCACAATTTTATTAATGTTAATCGATCCGTCATGATTGTGGTTAAAATCCTCACGGATCGATTAAATAACGCTGAATGAGAATTCATTGATTTTTGGGCTACGAGAATTTATTTCAAACTAGTCTTCCGCCAGCGGTTCCCGTAAAATAAAACCATCCCATGTCCTTTTGCAAGGTCCACTCCATCTGTGTTCCAAATTTTACTAAAATTAGTTCAGTAGGTTAAGTGGGAAAGCAGACGAGACAGACAGGTAGACAGAGTTTTTAAGACTTTTGATTATAAATAATATTATAGGTAATAATATAATGGCATGGAAGGATGGATTTAGGCTTAGGATAAACTGTTGGCAGATAGTGGCAGAGGCAGGTGCCGAGCCGCAGCCGCAGCAGCCGCAGCCGCAGCCGCAGCAGGGTGGGACGGCGGACGAGGCGGCGGAGGAGGTGCGGCGGCTGCGCGCGCAGCTGGACGCCGCGCACGCCGCGCTGGCCGCCGCCGCCGCCGACCTGCGCGCCGCGCGCGAGCGCCTCGCCGCCTACGAGCCCCCCTAGCGACACGCCGCCTGCACGAGCCGCCTGCCCACCGGTAGCGGACTGTGCCTCTGGTAGCGCCTCACTTTCAACCATTACACATGTGCAATATTGTGCAACCCGCTCTTACCCTACCAAATCAATTGAGATACTTTTTAACGAGCTGCACCGACATCCGAAATATGTGAATTTTATATGAGACAAATATTTATTACATCACAACTCATAGTTTTACTTTTTACTTATTTAAAAGGTAATAACATATATAAAAATAAATTAACAGTTATCTAGGTTTCCAAGCGTGGCTTAGCACCACCTTTTTAAGGTATACATTTTTTAATTTTTCTGCACATAGTGTCCAAGACCCTTTAAGTGTTAACCTATTGTGAACCGTCAGTCGTGCTCCAACTAATGAAAACTAAACCTATTGGCTGCCTTGTGTCTCCTTCCTGAACCCACCTCCTGAACCCGAAGTACTACTCTTATTGGGTACACTATAAACAAAGAAAATCCAAAATGCATACCTCAAAATGGTTGCACTAAATTTTGCTTGGAAACCAGTATAATCGTTAATAATTATTTCATTTTAAGTCAATTAACTATAACACCTTGTAACACCTTAAATATGTTTTCACACAAAATTTATGAAGAAATGAGGTGCAATAGTTTATTAACATAATAATTATACACTTAATGTTTGTCTGATTTTGGTGCACTAAGGCTTACATGGGCTAGGAGAAAAAGCGAACGGATAAACCTCCAGCTCTTTTTTTTTAAATAAATTTTCAGGTATTAATTAGTATGAGGACGTCGCGATTTGGCAACTCATTAAAAATATCTCAATTGATTTGACTGTCAACTACCATAATATTATAGTCCGCATCATAGCTCCACGAATCTGGCAGATGTCACGTTGAAACGTGACTCATTGATTACTATGATTACATTACCCCTCCCATCACATTAAAAAGGTACAGCAGTTGGTGCTTAGGTACATAATGTATTCACATAATCTATATCTAAGATAACCCTAGTTTCAAATGAAACTCTAGACTTGCACGAAATTTTATGTAGATAGATGTGTTCAGATTGAAAAAGTAACATGGTGTTTGACCCGCTACTTTTGAGTAAATTCCCAGTTTACTTTAACATTGTGATATAATATAAGAAAGAAAATATAATTATCAAAGTAAGTACCTATAGTGAAATGTCTAAGAAATTATGTAAATAAGTACACCTAGGTAATTTATCTCTCGATCATAACTAGTTATTTAGAACCCCTTATCCCTGGCTCATTCAGAGTTACACAGACAACACAAACTTCTTTCCAAGAACAGCACTGTAATGAAGCTCTTACCTCAGATTTGTAAAGAATTGTTAGCTCTCTGGTGAACTCTAAAGAACTCTGCTACGCATAGTATACATATATGTGACTGACTTCAACATAGCAGGAATCAAGGGCTTAAATTTTTTGTAAGTGCTAATTAATAGGAACCTTTTTTACTTTTTTATGGAATAAATGAGCCATAATTTATAAGATAAATGGTATTTTGTTAAACATATCTATTGAATCTTAAGGTAATTTATACATAATTGTCTTATATAAAGTAATTAACTAAGTGTTAATTAGTTTAATGACATGTTAGGTACTTGATATTTTTAAACATTCAATTGACATATAATACATCTTCAAACTAACTATAAACTTCACATTAAAATCATATTGTAAGTAACATTAAAAATCTGTTTAAAAAAAGTTGTAAATAAAAATATTTTGTTAATGCTGATTTTTATTACCATGGTTCATCAATTTTTTATACATATTTAGATAAATTAATTTATTATTTATTTATAAACCCTTATTAACTAAAATTACAGATTATTGCCTAATGTGTTATTTAAATTATTATAGATTCAAATTAAAATTTCAATGTATAATTTAAATTTAAAATATAAATTATATCATTCAGTTGATGTAGATTACAACACTTCATTATATAGCGAGGCTGTTCTTGTTCTATGTCATTGTCAAACATATTGACAAATAAAACAAATGGTTCATCAATTTTTTATACATATTTAGATAAATTAATTTATTATTTATTTATAAACCCTTATTAACTAAAATTACAGATTATTGCCTAATGTGTTATTTAAATTATTATAGATTCAAATTAAAATTTCAATATATAATTTAAATTTAAATTTAAAATATAAATTATATCATTCAGTTGATGTAGATTACAACACTTCATTATATAGCGAGGCTGTTCTTGTTCTATGTCATTGTCAAACATATTGACAAATAAAACAATAGTTGAAATGCACAAAGGAGATTCAATGTGTGCATATAAATGTGATAGTACTGAAAGCAATCTTCGATATTGGCATACCAACATCCCAGTTTTGGATGCAGTTTTTTTTAATTGTAATCACAATTCAAAAATCATCATAATTTAAAAAATTACCAACACTTTGTTGAATTATAAAATTTTCATAAGAAACGATCATAACAAACATCTAAATTCCTAACATTACTTGAATCTTTGGGCTTCAATTTATTCATAATACCTTACTGAGACTGGCTGCAACAAAGCGATCCTATACACTGAGATTAGTAATCGGTTATACCATTATACAATGTGACAAAGCAGTCGGACGTAACAGACATACTTAAGTATTATACTTACATACAGTTTGGGTTCTTTGAACATTTTTTACATTATTTGTATTATTAAAACTGATTTCTATTTATGACACCTTTATTTTATTGAATGAATAGTGTCCTTTTGAGTTGGTTTTTCTGTCTAACAAAATAAATTTGCGAAAGAAACAACAGAACTACCCATAATTTCCTGTAAAACTCGAATTCAAAGTTATCATGAGTTTTGGGTAACTTTGAATATTTTTTTTTAGAATATAAAAAACCTTAATATTTAAAGGTTTAGGTAAAACAAAAAGAAGGTATTATTAGATTTAAAAACCTTATCTATAAAAATTACATCTACACTGACGTAAAAAAGTAACAAATAGCTTGGTTTTGCCATATGAATCAAAGTGAACTAGTTTACGATTCCAAATCAGAGCTCAAAAACTTCCAGCAACTTAACCACGGAAAAGGCGGGAATTTTCAGAATCATGGCATTGACAGTTTATTTCTTTAATTTTCATTTGGTACAAAAACATTTTGGCAATCCATTTAACACAGTTATTATATTGAAATATCAAAAAGTTTCGATGTAATAAATTTTTAACTCTTTTTTCCAACTTTGTTCAAAATTAAACGTCAATTCAAAGTTACCCGTAATGACTGTACAGTTTGTATGTGTAGTGAAGATGCAATAACATATTTTGCTAGGAATTTTCACATTCAGTCAGCCATGCCGATGAATGTGAAAATGCAAAATGTCATGATTTGTAATGGAGATTATAATTAGATGTAAATTGAAAAAAATGGCTAACTTGCCATTAGGTGAGGCTAAGAGATTATTTCACTCCATTCGCAAATCTTTTTCACTCATCTTACTCCCACTTTTGACTTGTTTTCTTCAGTGCCAGTGTTCGAGATCTCAGATTTATGCACATTTCAAAGTAGATTAAATAACTTTACTTCAGTGTGTTTCCATAAATTTCACTTTAATCATTACATTACATTGCTGCACCTTTTTCGCTTAGCTCCATATAATATGGCTAAGGCACATAGTAACCATTGTTCTGTAAAAAATCACTTCATTTTCCTACTTTTCTAAAGTTTCACAAAGATCTCTTGCTTTCTATTTCTCCTACTGATCTGTAATAAATCACTTCACTTCACTATTTACACAAACACCTAGACTGGATCATTCAAATTTCTGCTTCGACATGAATCGAAACAGAGACCCTCCGATTGGCAGTCTGGCATGGTAACCATTGTGCCACACTGGTTGACATTGTGTCCCACCCATTTTCTTTAATACATCCTTTCACTTCCCTAGTTTAGGAAAGTTCCACGTTGAGCCGTCGCCGCGCCAGGGCGCAGGCAGGCACAGGCAGACTAGGAGTCGCGGCGCTGCTGGCGCGCCTGCAGCACGTCGCGGAACTGCGCCAGGATGGCGTTCTCCCGCTTGGCGCGCTCCTCCTTGCTGAACGCGGCCAGCGCGCGCTTCTCGTCCGCCGAGTAGATCTGGTTCTCCTTGCGGATACGGACCGCCTCCATGCGCCGGTGCCTGCCAACCAAACAAATTTTTATTATCATGTTGCAGATGTAGTGATTGAGGGTCTAAAGGATAGCCTTAATTTCCTTAAAGAAAGAGACACTAGTAAATCCAGATCAATATTATGACAAGCAAACAAATAGTTCCAGCCAGGGTATACCCAAACTCTGCTGTTACTTTTAGATAGCTTTGCGGTCAGTAACCACTCAATACTACATTGTTATGCTGCTCCATTTAACAAATAACTGAACAATAGCAGTATTTCCAATGAAATCAATAGTTTAAAAGTTTGAAAAATACAGGTATTAAAATACTTATTTACCTGCTACCACTCATAACATAGCCAACAGACTCATAAGCAGCTATCTCATCTGAGGTAAGACCAATTTCTCCTCTCCTGGGTATCCGCTTGCCTTCCGCCACGTAGGCCGCCATCGCTGCACCTTCGCCCGGCAAAAGCGCCCGCCCAAAGTCTTTGTGTCCCAGCGCTGGGCCCACACGTGGGACTGGACCCACCACCTCTGAAGACAGCTCCTCATCTTGTTTCTTTGATGCTTTTGAGTCCTTAGCTTCTTCAATTTCATGTTCCTCTGTTAAAATAAGAAATAAAACACTTTGTACTTGAGATAATACCCCATTTTGTTGCAATTTCAAAAAATTACAGTTTAGAGATTTAAACTGAAAAAAGTGATGCTATTTGTTATTAGTTGCGTATCAAAATAGTCATAAAAAATGTGAAAAAAATGTTTTTTTTTTTACAAAAGCACAATAAATGCTTAATTAAAGCTTCTAAATGGAGCCTTGCTTAATGGGGCACCACTGTAATTCCTTCAAACCCTTAAAAGGTACCCAGCACCTTGGGATAAAATACTGGGTTGTGCAGGATGGCCCGCCTCAGAGCTTGGGACTCCAGGATCTCTAGTGGAACGCACCAATGTTCTCTATGTGCGGCGCCCAGAACGGGCCCAATATTCAGGAGAGCATCTGCTCTCATCTCATCTGAGAACAGATGTTCTCTCCTGCATCATCCAATTCTCACCTACGTCCATCCTGTTGATGCTGGCTGGTCGGGTCGAGCTTCGGCTCTCACTGCCCGCAACCCCGGATGCCCCCTCTTAGTAGCTTCTTACGATCAGGCAGGGGACACCGTAGCTCTATTCTTAATCCTGAAGCTACAGTCTAACAATAGCTTACAATATCTTACAATACCTTTACAAGATTATTAATAGTAACAGAGACTTAGATAGAACATACAATTAAAATCCCTTTGCATAATTTTATTCAAATCAACACTCACTTCCTTTCTCCACCCAGATTTCTTCCTCGCTACTTGAGCTGCTATCATCACTGCTGGAGCTTTTGGACTTTTTCTTTTTTGCTTTCTTCCTTGCCTTTTTGGCTTTTTTAAGTTTTTTCTTCAATTTTTTAAGCTTCTGCTTGGTGTCTTCTTTGTCCTTGGACTTTTTCTTCTTCTTATCCTTGCTTTTATCTGACTTATCCTGATTTTTCTTTGGTGATGGTTCTTCTTCTGAGCTGTAATTATAAATATTTTTAATATAATGTTATTTAAATATTAACAGGATGCTAAAAAAAATAGCTATACAGTCTTTTAGTTATTTAACATACACAAATAATTAGAATGTGATGTGAATAATAATCTAGAAATGATTGTTATTATATCAGTATTGAATATTCACAACTTTTTGGTCAAATTATTTTAATATCAGACTGTGTGGTGTTAAGTCGTTGTTGTTTGATACATAATAAGGCCATATGATGCAGCTGCACTGCTACATACCTCTGAGGCTGATTGCAGCCTCTGTGTCTGGCTATCTATAGCTGAGTCTAAGTCTGACTGGCAACCATACCATTCACTTTATTTAAGTACAGCAAAAAAAGTGCAGAGATGGTACTACCAAGTTTCAGTATAAAAGATCTACTATGTAAACAAGAAGTTTGAAAATGTTTAAACTTACTCAGGATATGGGGGAGATTTTCCCCATACAGAGGAGCTTGGAACTTGGCCAATTCGCTCCCTCTGCTCTCTCCTTGCATCTAAGAACTCCTCCTCTTGAGGTTTGTAACGATTTTTAAATACAGGTCCCTTACTTCCTCCTAGGCCTGAAATTATGCAAAATACAATAAAAGGGTTGTAGGTTTAATAAGTAAAGTTTCACAGTTATAGCCCCACAGTAGTAGATATACCCTGTGTCGTGAGTACAGAAATTTTATATTGATCATTCAAATTTCGGCTTTGCTGGGAATTGAACGCTGCATATCCACAAACCTGCATTGCAGCTGCGTGGTGGATTAAGTTCAAGGCTCCACAATAATAGGGAGAGACTGTGTTCAGCAGTGGAACGCAAAAAGGTTTACAGTCAAACAAACAACTTTTCATCAAAAGGTTGTGCACTGTAATAATAAGTAATTTCAGACTTATTGCATTTATGTTGTGTGAAAGTTTTGCACATGTCAGCTTTTAGTAATCAACAACATCCTATAACCTAAATATCAACACTACTATAAAATACTAGTACAGCTACAAACCTCCAAGTCCACCATTGTTAAAATCCCTGTAAGAGCTGCGACCCCTATTTCCACTGTGGCCAGCCTGGTCTCTGTTATCATGTCTACGCGTGTCAGTGTTTCTGTGGTCTTTCTGGCGGTCTATGCTGTAATCCCGGCCGCGGCTCCTAAGACCTTCGCGACTGTCACTTCTATTCGGTTTCGGGCTACGACTGTGGCTCTTACGACGCTCTCGGCTGCGACTTCTTTTATGTTTTGGGCTACGACTCCTACTAGGACTCTTACGACGTTCTCGACTGTGACTTCTTTCTTCTGTACTGCGACTTCTACGGCGATCGCGGCTGCGTCGTCGACTGTTTTCTTTACTCTTACTTCGGTCCTCTCGGCTACAGCTTCTGTTTTTGTCGCGGCCACGACTTCTACGGCGTTCGCGACTGCGACTTCGTTTTTCTCGACTACGACTTCGATGCCTTTCGACACTTTTATGCCGGCTCCGTTCTCTGCCCATAGCTGTTTAGTAATTAACTAGGTAGGTAACTTGGAAGGTAAAAAATATGTTTGTAACTTTAGATTTAAATCAAAAAGGTTAAAAACAAATTCCAACATTTACTGCAACAACCAACAATAAGCTTTGACATATTTGATTGTGTCAAATTAATGACAATTTTTTTTTAACGATTGGCGTCTCGGTCTCACGTGTATGACTGACAATGATATTTTTTTTATTTAATTTTTTTTACGGCATTGGATAAAATCCTTGCAGCCATTCAATATTTTCGTTTCATTATTAAATAATGGCATCGCGCTCTGTGCATATTGCCAGTGTCAAGTAAATTTCTGCATCGTAGAATAAATCAGTAAGTCGTCAGGTATCAGTCAGTCTAGTCAGTCAGATGTTCAAGTAAAGCGATGGCTGGCTACTTTACGAGAACATGTCCGAAGGAGTTTTAGAGACAAGCCGAAAAAACATGTTTTCGCACTGTTATTCTATTTCACAACACTCGTGCACTGTCATTAACCTATATCGAAAAAAACGCCATCAATTTTATCCGATATAACTCAAAAATACACCAAGAAAATTAAAATAAAACAAGAGCACAACTTGTCCCTTCAGACTTCCCGCCAAAACTCCGACTGACAATGACAATTTGACATAGGGATGTCGATGTTGCATCGATTTTTTCAAAGCGATTCGATCTTTGAATCGATCCATACAGCTGCAGAATCGTGGACACGATTTTTTGCGGTTTCTCAGTAAATTTTGCTAACAAATCTATACTTAATATTATAAATTTGAAAGTAACTCTGTCTGTCTGTCTGCTACTCTTTCACGCTTAAACCACTGAACCGATTATTATGAAATTTGGCATAAACATAGAAAGGACGTTGAGAAAGGACATACATAGGCTACTTTCTTCGAATCTTTATATGTATAAATAAATTGCTGTTCGTTTGCTTAAACTTAAGATCGTCTGAACCGAAGTGGCTAATTTTGGTCTTGAAATATTAGCAGAAGTCCAGGAAAGGTTTAAACGGTGAGAAAATTTGGGAGCATTGCGAAATTAATAGTAAAATAACTTATTTTATTTTCCTATATAAACAGTTAGTAACAGTAATTGTCAAACATTGGTTCTTCGCGCCATCGTCCAAAAGTTTGACATAGTCTGAATAACAGTTCATCTGTCACTATTCGTTTTTAAATTTTTATTTGACAGTAACATAAAAACCCTTTGAGATGATAAAGAAACTAATCCTCTTACAAAACTTTTAAGGCAGGACAACGTCTGCGGGATCCACTAGTCACATATAAATAAAAAGAGTACATAATATTAATTACATTTCCGGCAAGTATTTGATTTTAAAATTCAATTTCACGTGTTTTGTCTCGGCGATCTTCGACTTTACTCGAATATATGTTCGGGTCTGGCCATTACGTGTACCTCCCGCTCGCGCGACTATCGAAGTGTGTGTGCTAATACACAAGGATGCTACCCGTAAAGTCCGAAATAGAATTATATCTCTAAAATCGATTACGAATGTATGAAGTGAATGGCTTATGATCCATTGTAATTCTATTTCGGACTGTACGGTGAATGTGATCACTTCAGCCAGTCGGTCAGTAGGGATACAAACATTGGTGTACAATATTGGACAGTACAATAAAAATAATAAAACGAGAGCTATAGCTATGAAGTATTTATCAATAGTTGGTACGTCCGTGCCTTCAGAGCGCCTGTTTTCACTAGCGGGAAACATTATGACCAAATCCAGAAACAGACTTAATGGAAAAAGGGTGCACAAAGTATTATTTATGAAGAGCCTTAATTATGAAGAAGAATAATGGTTCGTTTACGTATAGAATATTAAAATTAAAATAATGTTAAGGTGAATGTGAATTTTATGTTATTATTGCAATAAAACTGACAAATATTTTATTAATTTAATGTATTGCTTTTTAGAAAAAAAAACTATTTTTACTAACAATAAACTTCGAAAAATTAACGCTTATTTATTTTTTACCCTGATTACCAACATAAATAAAAAGTAAATATTAACTCAAATTGTGTGAATTTTTTGTTCCAATTTTGAATCGATTTTTGTGAATCGTTATTTTGTAGCGATTTTTTTGGATCGATTTATTCACCACGATTCGAAATCGATCTGCCTGCCATTTAAGAAGAATCGGTATCCTCTGGGTATCCTTATGCGGCTTAGACTAAGAATAATGTACTTACGTACTATAGACAGAGGCATATTTTCATTACGGCACGCTAAAGCGAGATCGAAATATACTTAAAGAACTTGTTAAAAAGTGATGGGAGCGAGATTTTCTGTCCTTTTCGGTGTAACCACATATTTTGACAGTGCCCTTTAATTATGTGGCAGGCAAACTGTGGAAGTCGGGGTGACATTGTTGTTTTATAATATTTATGTGTTAAAATCGATTCTCACAGCTGTAAATTGTGTTGTATTAAAAGCAAATAACATTTTTCTAGTTCCATAATATGGTGAGCTGCAGTATTTTAGGTTGTAAGAGCCGCAGTGAGCGTAAACAGGAAGGCTGCCGGAAGGTATTACATTTTACGCGTAAGTTAAATACTTCTCTTTAAAATGTACTAAATATGTATTGTTTATATATAGATATTTAATTACTTTTGTCTTATAACTAGTCATTCAACGTAAATATAGTGAAATTCGTGAAAATAAACTTATATTTGTTTATTTCAAACATTGTCAAATTCGAAATTGTGTTGTCAGATCTCGAATCAAAATATCCTGCCCGTATTACTAAAAAATTAACCATCTTATTGAAATATAATAATTTTTAACAAAAACAGTGACCATAAATAATAAAATCAAAGATTATGTGTTACCTCATTAGTAGTTAGTTACATTTCAAGCGGGAGGCTCAAATCCCACCTGTTTATATATAACTATTTAAGTGGAGACCAGTAAAATGTTATAGGCTGGGTGGACATTATGAGCATTTTCCCGACATATTAAATTTCACTCAGACAGACTATAAAAAGGTACTCCATACATTTGGTATTTGGTATTAGACATTATGAGAAGTTTACCAGACGAATTTCATCTCATGTTGCTGTCATATTTTTTTCAGTTTTCCAACTGACGCTCTTGCCGAAAATAAATGGATTCAGGCCACTGGACGTATTGACTGGCAACCATCAATTTAATTCCGAATTTGTTCGGTCTATTATGAAAGCCATTTATTGACCAAAAGGATAAAGAGAAGAAAAATAATAATAAAATTGATACAAATGTACATTTTTATATATTGCGTTATAACTAAGTGTTTACTTTTATCTTTGTAATATTTGCATAGCTCATTAAGGTAAATATGACGTACTAAATATGTATTAACAGCTTTTGTAAACACCCATATTGGTGCCATTAAAAATCTTTGTATTTGTCTTTTATTTTCTCGTATGTCCTGTAATTTGCTGACCCAATTAACTTTATGCCAGTCAACCAATCTAAACTCACAAACAACCAACCATAATGCACAAGCATATAAATCCTTTCACAGTTTGGTCTGCCAATGTTTATAGTTTACTTGCTTGATATTGTAGATTACCAAATTTGGGGGAAAATATGATAAGTGGGTAACACTGGCTGCGAAAAAGAGATGCCAACAAAGTGGTTACACCGACCCGCTGTCTTTAGGATTATTGGTCTTTGTTATGCGGTATCCCTGATTTGACATATTATGTCACTCTACCTTTTTTTATTAAGGCATCGCAAACTCTGTGCATATTGCCAGCATCAAGTAAAATTTTTGCATCACTTTTTTGTCAGTATCGTTGAAACTGTAGGAGAAATAATGGATAGTCATAATAAAATTGATAATGTTAATGATGATAACGTAATTATACCTTTAGGAAGTATATAGTTTTTACAGTTTTCAGTAGGTGGCAGTAGTTGTTACTTATTACGTCAGACATGATTTGAGCTATGGCAATTTTTGTTATGGGGGGGGGGGGGGGGGGGAGGACCTTAAAAAAGTACCCGGCACCTTGAGAGAAGATACCGGGTTATGTGGGATTTGACCACACTAAAACCTGCCGCTGCGCTTGGGGAGGACTCCGGGATCTTCAGTGGAACGCACCAGTGTCCTCCAAGAACGGGAACATCTTCGGGAGAGCAGATGTGTTTTCATGCAACTTCTGATGCTTAAGGCGGCATGCGGCCACGCACACACCGCCGCCCTTCCCACCACTCCCACTCTCACCGCCCATAACCCCGGAAGCCTCCTTTTAGTCGCCTCTTACGATCAGGCAAGGAATACCGTAGCTCTATTCTTAATCCCGAAGCTACAGGGACTAATGTATTTGAGCTGTAGTGTCCAACAATTATTGATTAGGTGTCATAAATATTGTGCTCATTTATTTTGCTTGCTAAGCTTACTTACACTTAGCAACTTACACAAACAACCGCAACCCTTTTTTTACGTTGCAAGATGTGAGTTAGTGGCTAACCCGCTTTTGGATGTTTTTCAAACCGCCCATATGTCCTCCGACAGAGGTTTAACGACTGTTATATATACATACCACCAAATACCGTTAACAACCGTGACCGACGGCTTATCGTGCCCTACGGGAACACGGAAACGCGCATAAAATTTTTGCTACATAAGTACTACATTCATAGTTGGTAGAAATAAATTCATGCGCATCCAAAGCATCTAATGTTGACATTGATCTCATATCGGACCACGCCCGTTGGGCTTAGCTGCTGTCGGGCCATGCGCGCTTCTTCTCAGATTTAATGTTGCAAAAATTCTCTTTTATTGACATTTTCAGATAAAATTTATCAGGCCTGTTATCGCTCCAATTTTTGATTTGTCTGTCAACACCTATTGAGCTCTTTCAAAAAAATCATTATCTATCATTTAATAATTTCTGACCTAATCTCCCCTCGATAAAGATTTTTTTAAATTCAAACTTTAATCCTTAAACCTTTACTGAACTTAAAGCATGCTTTAATTTCCGCGTTTACTCTAATAACCACAACTTCGACAAGTAAAGCAACCTATAAACCAAATTTACGACGAAGGAAGGCAGCATCGTAACCGAGGAGGTACGGTCGGTTCGTGCCGAGGCAACCTCCATGCCGGCACGTACTCTATGTAAGGCCCGGACGTGATAGCTACTACCATATTTCCATTACTACCCCTACGAGCACACGAGTAAATGCAAACGCTATAAGTACATTGCGGCTGAAGTATGCTCCGGTGAAGCTGGACTTAGTGTAAAGCCAGCAATGTATAACAGCAAAGTAAAAGTTTGTTTCATAAGATGGATTTTGGTGGGAGAGATGGCACTCAGAGTTATTTGTCTAGATCGCACAGAATGCATCTAAGTGCGAAGGGGCAATAGTCGTAGCCCGCAGTAACCGCCGACGTCATTTACTCAGTCCAGGGGTGGATAGCGACTGCGATTTAGCCTGCGGCGAGAATTAATGTCAAATATTAAAGATTGATGAATATTAATGCCAAATGGCGGAATTGTCTCTTCGTTGACGAGTCCAGAATTAGCACTCATCCGGACAACCGACGTCTCCGTGTCTAGAGAAGACATGGAAACGCTGAAAGAAAAAGAACTGCCACCGGAACTGAACAAGGCGGGAAATCGGTATGCTTTTGGGGCGGTATAATGATTGGTGATAGAACGCCGTTGATCCCGTATCGTGGCTGGATGACTGCAGCTTTGTACCAAACCCATGCTATTGATGGAATTGTTAGGTCATTTAGAATAAACCATGGCCATCGATTCGTATTGGTTGACGATAATGCAGCCGCACATCGAACTCAACGAATCAACGCTGCTTGAATACGACATTACCAGGTTAGACTGGCCTGCCGGCTCGCCTGACTTACACGGCTTACACCCGATAGAACACGCGTGTAATTCTGTCAAGCGAGCTGTTTGGCACCGTCAGCCACCTCCCTTTTAATTCCCTAATTCAATTTTAGTTAATAAAAAATAAAAAATAAATTTATTTTTATTTCAACACACTTGTTGAAATAAAATAAATTTATTTATTTCAGTTGTCTTTTTTATAAAAAGATGTTACGGAAGGAACATTCTTTTAAAATTAAAAAAAAAAACATAATTTTGCTAGGGATCTCAAACTTTAATTGATGTGTGTGTGTGTGACTTTACTCGTATTGAGTGAATAAATAGGATAAGTTACTAGAGAATTTTAACAATTAGTACTATACTTTACCAAGTACGAGTAAATATACTATTACAAAGTAGAGTAAGAGCAATTCTATTTCTATCAGATTCAGTTTACTTTATTACTCAGATCAAAAGTATTTGATAAGTATCATCATGTACTCGGACCATGTATCGTTGCTTATTCCATTAAATCGAAGATAAAATTTCAATTCCCTTTTTGGTGGTTTTCATAAAATGGCACATCAACAAAATTAGGTTTGTAGTGCAGTGCGCATGTAGAGGACAGGTTGGGCGCACCTTGAATGCGCGCCAAGCGGGCCAGCCCGGGTCAAACTGTAGTTTAGGGGAGAATACTGCAATGAGAGCTGCTGAAAATGCAAAGGTAATTTATTGTTGCGATTTTTCTCTGTAAGTAGCAACACAAATGAGTTTGGTGTAGGTGTCCCTGAGGGACAGGCTTCACACAAAGAAATTCACGTAAGAACTAAGTAGAGCTCACTTCAAGTGTCCGTATTTACTAGATTTCAATAGAATTCTTCTACCTTTACTCATTTTCAAAATGACCATCCCACTCAGGGCCGGATTTAGGGAATGGCACCCGGGGCTACAGCCCCGGGGCCTCCCCAATAGAGACTTCGGAAAAAAATCAAATTCAAACGAGTACACCAGTAAACAACTTTTCCTTTCATATTTTTCGCGTTTACGGTACTTTGTACAAACATGATTGCATTAAATATTAACAGAAATCATCGATCTATATTTGTTCACTCCAATCAGGCAAGCAGTGAAATATCACTGACTGAGAAATTAATGTCCATTTTATTTGGAGTTATAGTTTGGAGCCAAGGGGCTTCCACTCCTTTGTTGCCCCGAGGCCTCCAGACCTGTCCGGCCCTGATCTCACTGAGGGGGCATCTCCCAAACAAAAAAAGAAACCTTACAAAAAATACGCTAGAATACATCCCGCTGTTACCTTTGTATATTTAATATTATTGGTGCGTCACGCCGTGCGTGTCTTCGTGTAACTGTGAAGGCGCGGTACCCAGCTTGAATTTTTTATTATTATTTACAATTTGAAGTCGATTTTTTTAGTAGTTATTAGCAAATCGTTACATGCGTATTCGATATTACGCCGTTTCAGTTTCCTTTTAGCTTACATTATAAATGTGTACTTGACGACAGATCCGTGATTTTCCAGAGCCGTAGCAAGACTGCATTAAATCATTTAGCTTTGACGCCAAGTACGTTTATACTCGTACATACGGGAATTTGATGTTGAAATGTGGATTCTTTAATATTCTTCCGCGCCACGTTGCCTAGCAGTTAGCTTGAATGGTGGAATTACTAAGGTTGTTCATTACAATCACATCACAGATATGCGTTTTATTTTAAGTGTAGGGTTTATACAAGTTACTTTACGTAATGGCCACGAGTACCTACCAAAATAAATTATCTGCAAAACTATTATTTTGCGTACAGAATATAGCTTGAATGTAAAAAGGCGGATTATAGAAAGTGCCTGTCACATGTTATATAAAGCCTTGACACGCGAACAGTCGACGCGCTTCGCAGTAGACATCTAAAGCTGTTTCAGTTCAAGTAACTCAACTTAACAAGCTGTTTTACTTAAAGCCAAGCCTTTGTTTTGGCGACTATTTTTAGCGAAATGCGTTCATAGTATCTGGCTAGTTTTAAATTAAGATTACGTGGTCTTTCATAGGCTTTTTTATTCTTTTGAATATACTTGACGCAAAAAAGTCTCTGGAGTTAAACTATTGCAAAATTATAGTAGAATTGATAAAAATTCGCAAAATCGCAAAATATGGGTTAAAATAAAATCAACGTTGTCTTCAATTATAATAAATTTAGTTATAAGTAATTTTAGTTATACTGTTAACTTACGTTTTAATTCTGTCCTCCAAATTTGCATACCTCGCAGAGGTAAATATGGCGAACTAATAAATGTACATAAAACACATTTGTAATACCCATATTTGTGCAAATAAATTATTTTCATTTCATTTTCATTTTCATTTTCAAAAACATAAATGGGTCAATTTTGGTGATTCTTAGGTAATCTTTCGTTTATATGATTAAAAGTTAACAATGAAGAATAAATGCGATGTCTACCAGACGCTGTGGTGTTAAAAATCAAATAAGGAAAGCAGGAGTATGTTATACAAATGGTTAAATTCTGAATGTATGTCCACCATAACTTTATGCGTAGATTTGAGGGAACTTTTCTGTCAATATTAGCAATATTTTTGTAATAGTAGCAATATTTTGTATAAAATTTATAGAACAACATAATCGGTTTTGATACTTTATACAGAAAAACTAACATGAACCGGAAAAGATGGGAGTATTTAATGTGTATAAGCACATTAAATACGGTTTCTTAACAAGAGCATTTTACAGCAATACATTGTTTTGGGTTTTTGTTATTATTTCGCAAATAAAATATTGTAAACAAAACGCACCGCTTTGACATTCAATTTGTAGTTTGTCACAATGAGTCACAATGTTATCTAAGTAGTTAATTGCCATATGAAAACCAAAAATTAGTTAACAAAATGCCCACGCCTAAAGTTAAGGTGAACAGAATATAATATCTAATACCTTTAAACGAGCAATTCTTGTATGTAGCTAAATATATTTTTTGAATCTCGGAAACGGCTCCAAATATTTTGATGAAATTTAGTACCCTGGTTTCGGGGGCGATAAATCGATCCCCAAAATTTTTATTGTTGGAAATTTTTAACTGTATAAAAATATTTTCAATAATAATCAATTTAAATATAAACTGAAAAATACGACTATTCCTGACATCTATTGGAGAGTATTAATAATATTGTGGCGTAAACGCTGTCAAACGGGGGAGCCCACGAGGCTCATTGTGGATTTCCTCAAGCGTCATCAGGACCTTGTGCTTTTTATAGGTTGGGTGGTAGGAAGTTTAAAATATTATACTATTTAATATTATTATATTTTATGACGTTTTGCTTTTAACCAGTGGAGAGAGATTTTTATTATTTAAAATTCATGGTTCAACGGTAACGGGGTATTCTAATCTGACTATTTTGACATCCGGAAGTAAAAATATTGTACCTATATAGAAGATCTTTTTTAATCGTTGCAGTACTCAACAGGAAATTAAATTAAATGAAATGAAATATTTATTTGCATAAAACACGGTACATTTTCCGATAAAAATCTTACAATAATATTGTTCATGCGTATCTTACCGACCTAGTCGGTGGGCAAATATTTATTAATAAAGTCATCGTGTCTTTAGTGATAACAGTAGGTATATCCTTAGTCTATAGGTTAAATCATTAATTTTAATTTTTTAATTTAAGGATATAAAATGCAATTTCATACCCGAAGGTACATGTATTTTTTTTCCAAATAATTACAATAATAACAATAATAATTTAATAACAATAATATTAAATATTAATAATAATGATAATATTTGCATAATTGAATAAAAATTTATAATTCATTAGCCAAGCGTTTGAGGTGTCCAGCATGACAATATTCTATAAATTCCTTTGTGGAATAAAATCAGTTCTTAATCAATAATTTAAAAACAAAACCCTTGAACCGATTTAATGTTAGATTTTTTAACCGAGATGGCAGCAAATTATAAAGTTTGATGCACATCACAAAGCTGTTTCTCGAATAGCATGCCTTATAAGATCTATGCAATTGACTCCGATGCCGTGTGGAGAATGTATCATCTTTGTTATCAAATCGATTTTGATTATTTTTGACAAATATCAGACTTTCGTAGATGTACATTGATGGCAATGGCGGGAGATTTAGTTTTTTTTTAAATATTGGCTTACAGGATTCCATAGGTCCCGCACCGTAAATGGCCCTAATACATTTTTTTTGTATAATAAATGCTCTATTTAAGTCAGTTGAGTTCCCCCATAAGAGTAATCCGTATCTTAGGACCAAACATGCGTATCCGTGATAAGCAATCAAAGCTGTTTTTTGATTTGCTACTTTTGAAAGATGGTGTAATGCGTATATGAATTTATTTAGTCTTTGGCATACTATTTCTACATGATTTTTCCAATTTAAATTTGAGTCGATTTCAATGGCAAGAAATTTAGCTATTTTATTTTAGGATGCAAGGTGTACCCCATATCTTAATCTGACGCGCTCGTGTAAATCCAAAAATCCCCTTTTGGGCTCCGCTACTATTATCCGCCAATCCGACGTTCAAAGAAATGACAATGTCGATTTGAAAGAGCTCTCTGAAAATTTCGTTCATTAAATTAAAGCTTCCGTGGTCGAATGGTTGCGGGAGCTGACTGCGGAACTAGAGACCCAGGTTCAAACCTCAATCAAAACCATATTGTGTATTTTTTATTTTTATGAAAATAATTATTTTTTATTAGGAACTATTTCAGATGGCGTTGTTAAGTAACACTAAGCAAATGAGTGTTTCCTTTGAAACTAAACCAAGAAAATAAATTGTTTTTATCCGAGCAATGCTCGGTCGTCCAGGTACTGTACTTATAATACACTGTTTGAATGCAGCATCTACATACAAGACAAGGACGAATAAAGTATAGATAGTGTGTAGACTAGTTTTGGGTATCGATTGTTGGACATACAAATGCATTGTTGTGTCTACTTAGTAGTGCACTTTTTATAGCTGCTTGTTTGGGTAGCTTTGTGATCCTAGCATTTCACTTCCAAATTCAGCTATTGTCTGCATGAATTTATAGCTGAATGACGAAATATCTGTGTCAAGGGGTATCATTGACTATAATAATATCTTGGAACAACTTTATTAAATTTAATACTGTGGTAACAATATTTAGAACTGTAATTTAAACAGGTGAGAATAATTCAAATCAAGCTTTATCGTAGTAGTACCTTGGCAATGATAACCTTCGGCGTTTAGAGGCCATTCTTTACAATAAGTCATTTGGTTTAAGTCAGTCGTAAAGAAATAAGAGATAAATGAAAGTTTCGAACGTTATCAAATAGGGAGAAAAAAGTTTACGAGACTTAAGAGGTTATTGATTTATCAATAAAAAACTGAAGCGAATAGTCCACATTTTGAGGAGGATCGAAGATGAAAGGAAGGTCCTTGAGTGGCCATGTCATAATTAAGCGGAAGGAAAAAAAAACTATGTAAATGGATCTTCTAGATCGTTTAAAGACAAAGACATTTATTTGCACAAATATGGGTGTTTACAAAGTTGTTTATATATATTTCGACGAGTACATATACCTGGGACAAGCGATCCGTATGGGTAAGTCGAGCTTCGAGAGAGAGGTAACTCGTAGAATCAGACTCGGTTGGGCAACGTTCGGTAAAATTACAAAGTGTCTTCTCGTCCAGAATACATCAGTGCCTGAAGTCGAAAGTTTTCGAGCAGTGTGTGTTGCCAGTGATGACCTACGTCTTTTACATTTACTGTTGGCCTTTTCCATAGGCTCAAGGTCGCTAAGCGCGCGGGCGAGGGCTATGCTTGGTATTTCTCTACGCGATAGAATTCGTAACGATGAAATCCGTAGACGAACGAAAGTTGCCGTCATAGCTCTCAAAATTTGCAAGCTGAAGTGGCAATGGGCAGGCCATATAGTTAAAAGAACCGACAACCGATGGGGAAGAAAGGTTCTCGAATGACGACCACGTCTCGGCAAAAGGAGTACAGGCCGCCCTCCAACCAGGTGGACTAATGACCTGAAGAAGACAGCGGGTGGTCGCTGGATTCAGAAGGCCCAGGACCGGGAGGAGTGACGAACGTTAGGGGAAGCCTATGTCCAGCAGTGGACTATAAAAGGCTGATGGATGGAGGGATGGATTATGTATATTTAGTTCGCCATATTTACCTTCATGAGGTATGCAAATATACAATGATAAAATATAAAAGGAAAAAACTTAACTATAACACAATTACGAAATGTACATTAATATCTATTTTATTTTTATTATTATTTAGCTTATTTATTTAAGCAGATTAAGGTCGTAGTTGACGGATGGTGCTCAGTTATGAAGCCTATTAATGCCGATGTTTCCCCAGGCTCAGTGCTGTCTTTTACACTATTCATTCTGCATATCAATGACATGCTGCAACAATCACGCGGTACGCGGTAACATTGCTATGCAGATTATAGTACTGTGGACGCACTATACACCTGTCGTGCCATGACCCTTGGCCACAAGTGGAGGAAAGCAGAATTAATGTTGTGTCTGTGTGTGGGGCCAACGTAACCTTGTTGAGTTTAACCTCACAAAGGCACAAGTTTTCGCGTTTGCCGCTAAAATACCCATTTGTTATAGCGCCCAAGTTCTAGGGCTAGAGTTGACATTACAAGTAATATGCAGTACCGGAGTCATTTGGAGTACTAATCCAAATTGGCAACAAAAAAAGCTTGGTGTCCTCAACAGGGCAAGGTTTGGGCTTGGGCTTGAGCTGCGGGGCGGCTCCTGACGTTTTATAAGTCCCAAATTAGACCTCACATGGAGTACTGCTTCCATCTCTGGACAGGAGCACCTAAATACCAGCTACACCCATTTGACTTCGGTGAAAAGCGCGCAGTCCGAATCGTCCCAAGACCCAAAACTGACTGACAAGCTAGAACCGCTTAACTTGCGAAGTGACATAGGCTCGCTCTGCGTGTTCTACCGACTTTACTATGGTGAATGCTCCGAGGAACTTTTCAAAGTACTTCACTGCGGGGCGGCTCCTGACCCTGTATAAGTCCCAGGTTAGACCTCACATGGAGTACTGCTTCCATCTCTAGGCAGGAGCACCTAAATACCAGCTACACCCATTTGACTTCGTTGAAAAGCGCGCAGTCCGAATCGTCCCAAGACCCAAGACTGACTGACAAGCTAGAACCGCTTAGCTTGCGAAGTGACATAGGCTCGCTCTGCGTGTTCTACCGACTTTACTATGGTGAGTGCTCCGAGGAACTTTTCAAATTGATGCCTACGTCATCATTTCATGATTATAACACCAGGTGAAGGTTAAAGTTTCACCAGCACAATCGGCGCATCGTGGTGGTCCTTCACAGTCATGCGGACTGTACTGTGCACGGCCCTTTTTACCACGGACGTGTAACTTGTGGGACAACCTTCCAGCTGAGGCATTCCCAGTGGTCTATAAAATGGAGTTCTTCAAGAAAGCTGTAAAAGCAGCTCTCCACAAAAACCGGCATAGCTCGGATGGCTCCCCTGGGGTTGCCCGTGTCCATAGGCGACGGTGATCGCTTAACACCACGCGGCCCGTCTGCTTTTTGTTCGGTGTAATCGTATTTATATATAGGGTAGGCTAAAGTCCTTATAATTCGATACTAAAAATATAATGATAATAATAAATAGATAAAACATGCAAAAGTTCCATACTTTGCGTCCAAAAGTTGTTCAATTGGACTGCTTTGGTCACTGATGGCTTTGGTACTCGTAGTTATTTAGTTGACAAGTTTTAGGCCACGTCGCTAGTATTGGCGTGCGCTGCACTCGTTCAAACGTTCAAGTAGGACCCTATTAGAGTAACGAGGGGTCGCCTCCGCGCTTAGGTTTCAGGATAAATTTGTAAAAAATGTTTGTAGGAATTTGTTCACGAAAATTTATGATATTTTAAAAGAGTAGCAGATAAGTAAGCAGGCTAGGTACGTGGTGGTCAGTGGCCGCTTCAGCCCATGGATATCTAAGCAAAATTTTTAAAAAAGCTCAATTTTTGACAGTGGTCGTATGCGGTTGCGCTGCTTCTAGAAGTTTTTTCAAAACAAAGTATTAGTATTACTTACTCAAAAAAGGACAAAGTATTGCAATAAATAATTGTATATCAAATAAAAAATACTAGACTACTAAAAATACTATTCAGTAATTTGACAGCCATCGATCTATCTTCAGAATTAAATCAATAGCGAAATTATAAACTTTTGAGAACGATTCATTTCGAAATTAAAATTCAAGAAGAAAATGACGTTACAGTCATTACGGAAGCGATAGGAGACAAAGAGGCGGAATATTAAAAATGTGTCAAAAGAATCTCCAATCGATCATCCCTGTAATGAATCATCCCTCTTCGGAGGGATATTAATCCAGCTGAAGATTGATGGGTGGCATCGGTTCCAGCCGTCAATGATTGCATGTCAGCGCCACACTGCTGAGTCGACACTGCCTCACTGTTACTGATTACCTGATATTGAAATTGCGTTAAATGGAAGGAATCACGACTTTTATTGTTTTAGATTTAAAGGACACCAGGAAAAATATTTCAACGGCACCAATATTTCTTGTTTAGTGAGGTAGATACATTAAAAAGTGCAGAATTAAATAATTTAAAGGATAAAAATAAAACTCCTTCAAAACGCCAAAATAATATTTATTTTAACATGAAAGGTTAAAATATTAATATAATAATGGATTATGATTTTTAATTACCTCAGAGAGCTTACTTCGATTAACGACTGAGGTGACAGTGGAGTTATTAAAATGTCTTTTTCGTATAGTGTAAGAAAGAAGTGTAATCAAATCTCACACAATTTATTGCCGTGACTTCACCAAACCTTTGCAACAGAAATAGGAGATCATTCGATCTATTTTAGAATCGAATCAAAATCTTAATGAAAAATGGTTCGCAAGCGGTGCATTCCAAAATTGAAATTCAACAAGAAAAGGACTTTACAATCACTCCTGATCCTACAGAAGACGAAGGGGCGGAATATTAAAAATCTATCAAAAGAATTTCCAATCGATCAATTCATCACTGTACTGAATACCTCTTTGAACGGGCGAGGGAGGGGGTTAATCCAGCTGAAGATTGATGGGTGGCATCGGCTCCATCCGTCTATCATCACATGTCAGCGCCCCACTGACGAGCTGAGTCGACTCTGTTACTGATTACCTGATGTTGAAAATATTGAAATTGCGTTAAATGCAGTGATAACGATAAAGTGAGCAATTTTTTACAAAAAATATTTATTTACAATGATAAGAGCTAAATATCTATATATATAATATACAATATTTAAAAAAACCTTTATGTAACGTTCTTAAAAATTTCTAAAAAGTAAGAGACATGCACAGGATTAATGGGCGTCACTTTCAATAAAAACGTTCTTGCCGTTGTTGCGACCTTTCGCTACTCATCAAAAGATGTCACCACGGGTATTCCTGAATCACGCTATCGAAGTTTTCTGAATATAAGACCATAAATACAAGCTCCGAATTGAGTCAGATAAAGCGCGGCTAAAGAACTAAATGCAAAAACTTTACAATCACTTCGGACGCGACAGGAGACAATGGGGCGGAATATTAAAAAGTGTCAAAAGAATTCCCAATTGATCATCGCTGTAATGAATACCTCTTTGAAGGGGAGGGGGTTAATCTAGCTAAAGACTGATGGGTGGCATTGTCGTGTCCTTTAACCATCGCATGTCACAGTGCTACAGTGACGCGCTGAGTCGGCGATGCTGATACATTACCTGATGATATTGATTTTGCATTGAATGGAGAGATGACGTGGAAGGAATATCGACTTTTATTATTTGAAATGAAAACAGGAAATTAATTAAAACTTACAAAAAATATGCAGTAAAATTGGGAACGTTGTTCGTGTAAAAGTTGGGTAAAAAGTTGATAAATGACATGGTACGAGTAACTTGGTACTTGTATGTGTGTCTGAGTTTTTCGCAAAGTCAAATAATTTACCTTGAAACAAAACACTTCGACAATTATAAGAAAAATATCTGAAATATATAAAAAATAGATAATAATAAATCCTTGAAAGAAATTTCTTTCAACTTAACTATGTTATGCGTGTACGATATCTATGCACACTGCTTTTCCTAGAAGATTGCAGAAATATAACTACAAACGAAAATTCTTTAAAACCACAATTATGGCGTATTATTTTGAAAGTTTGATTTTATGGAGGTTGAGTAGTGTCTGTTATTTGTATAGTAAAATTATTAGTATATTTCAAAAATACTTTTATTCAAAAAGACTTTTAAGACGACCCGCACCCGCGTGGTGTAATGGTTGCCATGCCGGACTGCCGGTGAATGATGAGATTAAAATTACATAAATTTTAAACTATCGGTCTGGGTGTTTGTGTTTCTGTCTTTGTGTATGTCCATGGCACCCACGACACAGGGTATATCTACTCTACTGTGGGGCTATAAGTGTGAAGCGTAAAAATAATCTTAGATAAATTATTGCTTTTATTGCAATAGGTACAGAATTGCATTGCAGTTGTTATTACGTACATAAAAAAAACACTGTCAAATAAACAAAACACGAACAATCGACATTCGATCCGTTGATTTACGTAACGGTCACGGGAATATATTGCATCCAATAATATTTACTCTGTGTCAATGAAACAATTTATCGGCATTTACATAAAAACAGCTAACAGAAAATTGCTAGAATATATTCATTGTTATTTATTATTGGGTACAAAAAGTATAGTATACATAGTATAAAAGTATTCTTGACAGTTTCTGCAGAGTTATAAGCGAAAATAGCTCGGAAGTAGGTATACGACGAGAAACGAGGTACGTAGTAGGTCTTTTGGCTGCAACCCTTTTTTTGCGTCCCACTGCTGGGCACGGGTCTCTCCCCAATATTGGGGAGGCCTGGAGCTTACTCCACCACGCTGCTCCAATGCGGGTTGGTGGAGATGCGAGTTAGTGGCCAACCCGCTGTCGGATGTTTTCAAACCGCCCATAAGGCCTCCGACAAGGTTTAACGACTGTTATCTATCGACAACAACCGGGACCGACGGCTTAACGTGCCCTCCGAAGCACGGAAACGCGCATGAAATTTTTGCCACTAGCGGTCACCCATCTCACACCTGACCGCGCCCGTTTGGCTTAGCTGCATAGATCGCTTGCGTTCTACGCTCGCCGCCGAGCCATGCGCGCTTCAGTAGGTCTTTATTGTTTGTTAATTTACAACACCTAAAGTAATAGAAGAGGAAAAAAAACATACACAAAGCTGAAAAAAACAAACAACGCGCGGCATTATGGCTTAAAAGCGATTTCTTCCAGGCAACCCTAACAACCAAATGAACAGTGTATATGAAAATATAGGTAATGGTGTAACAAGCAACATTAAAATTTTTACAGTTCTTTGTCCTTAAATATTCAAACACACACATATATGCAATTTTATGGAAAAAATAAGAAAATATGGACGGGAAAAGCACAAAAATTTATAATACAGCAGCAAGGTGGTGCTCCTTGACCATATTTTTGAAGGAAACTAGATTTGGAGCTTTACGTATGGTCGATGGTAAAGAGTTCCATAAACGTATAGCGGTTATTGTAAAGGACTTATCGGAAAAGGATGTAGACTGTACAGGTATTTGTAGGACCATCTTGTTGGATGAATGTAGCAAACGGTTGTGAGATTGATTGAGAAATTCGAAATTGTCTCGAAGATAAAATGGGGTGTTTGGGTTAAACAGAATATTGTACAGAGCAGAGAGTATGTGAGTATTCCGGCGAAGTCGGATAGGGAGCCACTTGAGCTTTGCACGAAATTCGGAATTTAATAAGTTTATAAACACGAATATCACAAACAGCATAGATTGTCAAAATAACTTTTGTTACTTTCTGTTTGAACGGTCGAAATGCAATATCCGGCGGTAGCTTGTGGATGTCCAAAACAAATATTGGTGGCAGGTGGAACGTGGAGCTAGCCGCAAGCCGCGGAGCAGTTAGACTGTTGTAATTAATTCCGGACCTTAAGCAACGCAGCTGCCGGTTAGTCGTCAAGACTGTAGGCAAAGCACTTCACTACATAAAAAAAGGTAAAAAAGGTGTTCCGCCGAGTGTCTATGTTTGTCTAGTGGTTTGCAATAAACTCAAATACAACTGTTCAAATTTTCCCAGTTAATAGAGTGCTTTATAAAAGAGGTGTATACGTTTATATATAAAACAAGTGATAGTAAGAAAGTAATGTCTAAGACTTGTCGTATGATGCGTAAAACATAGTCGAGCCGGGTCGCTAAATCGCCGAAATGTATAACACACCCTATAACCGTTTTTGCATACATTTACAATTGTCATAAAATCACTTTTCTATGCTCGAGTACGTCTGAAAAGGAATCAGATGAAACTAGTACTTATATTTATGTACTTAGGGCCTGTAAATATTTTTTTGAGGCGATCACGATACTATTGTGGTTTAAGTTTGTACTTACCGGCGACCGCGTTGTTCTCAGATTTCGGTAACTGCAACGAACAGCAAAGGTATAACAAATTGAATTCTGCATGGTTTGTCAAACAATTGAAAATACTCGATTTAATCGAGTATATTGGGTTCGTTTTAGCTACAGTAATATGAAATGTGTAATTTTTTTCGAAAAGATTCCATGCAAAAATCGATGAAAAGATGGATAAACAACATCTACGGTGTTACGAAAAAGTAGAAGTTAACGTTAAATTTGTGGAGATGAAGAACATGGTACGTGGTTGCAATGCAACATATTAAAACAAGGTTTAGAGAACTGTATCATTGAGATTAATAATATTGAGATGTTGCCGGCAACTTCGAGACGGATCCCAGAGCCGTGACTATAGTTCAAAAAATCTGTTATGTATTTGTAGAAAATTTCTCAAACATGAGATTTATACTTCTTCGCTCGCTGAATCTTTATCAACTGCTTGAAACAGATCTTGGACTACCAAATCAATTGAGATACTTTTAATAAGCTGTCAAAACGTAACATGTATGAGAAAATGGTTTGTGAGGTCACAAACCATTTAAATCAATTGACTTTTCTTATGCCTTCAATGCTGTGGATCACGACATTCTGATTGCAACTTTAGAGCACTTTAATCTTTTATCCACTGTGTTAAATTGGCTGTCTTCTTATCTCCGCGGTCGTTAACAGGCAGTAAGGTTGAACAGAGTGCTTTCCGATTGGTACAATCTGATATCTAGTGTCCCACAGGGCGGAATACTCTCGCCATTGCTATTCTCCGTCTTCATTAATTTTATTACTCATTTCCTTGACTGCCCTTACTACTTTTTCGCTGATGATCTGCAGATTTACAGCCAGGTTGATGTTATTGGTATTAAGATCCAAATCGTCAGCATTAATCGAGCCAAATTTCAAGGCATAGCTGGAATGCTCAAGTAAACGAAACAAGTCTATCAGTCTTTACAACATAGCGCGCACTTAACAGACTACGTAACTTTTTGCCGACTGCAACAAAAAAATATTAATTTCAATCTCTGGTTTTTCCGCTGCTAGACTCTGCAGATGTGTGTTGCTCAGACATAAACATATATCCTCTTATCGTCACCAACTTAGTTGGCTTCCCATTCATAAACGCAGACAGGTTAGAATATTTAACACTCTATTCACCATTCTTTTTGATCCACTTTCTCCAGAGCAGGTACTTGAAGCGCAAATTTCAGTACCTCCGTGACTCGCACGAGCGTCAGCTTCGATCTTCTGAATCCTTTCTCTTATCTATTCCACTTTACCGCTCCGGATTTATATCCAACTCTTTCGCACTTCAGTCGGTTCGGCTTTGGAATGCTCTGCTGATGTCAGAAAATTACACTTCAAGTTCTCCTTCAAAAAAGGTGTAAATGCTCATTTCCTTAAGGAATTATATCCAGCATAAAACTATTCTTTATTTTATTTGTTATGTATTAGTGGTATTTATTATATTACATTATAAAATTCTTCATTTTAATTATTTAAATTTATAAGACTGTTTTTGTTCGTTTTGTTGTTAATATTTTACTGTTTTTGTTTCTCTCGTGTTTTACCGCCTTCACACCCTGTACTCCCTTAGGTAAGCTTACGTTATATGTTTCACGCTTTTAAAATTAATGAATGAGATTAAGCGTGTTTCTGTCTTAGTTCTGTTGCGTTCTGTTGAATAAATAAATAAGATTGTAAACGTTTATGCATTTTGCATGAATATTGGCATTTCGTACTTTCAGTATCGTATTCCGGGTTCGTTAAAATATGAAATGATATTTATTGTGTGCTCTTTTCACGAGCAAACCATTTAGAGCGTTGAAATTATATAACAGAATTTATTATGTTCATTATTTGAAACAAAATTGCACGAAACGTTATAAAATGACAATCTGCTTTACGCTTTGTTGGATTTAATTAACTCTGAAACTAAAATTCCGGTTAATGTTATTGATAATCGTGATGGATGATTAATTTTAAACGTTAACGAGGATAATCAGTATTCCCTTTTATAACTACATATAAGTGAAATCTTTTTAATATTATTCATATAATCTATTAGTCATACATGGTCCGTCATATCTTTATTTATTAAATTTTAATTTATTATTTAAACTTAAGTTTTAAGATTCTTATTTCTGTATTCGATTATAGTATTATTTATTTTTATGATATTATCATATATGTATACGATATATTATTATTACATATATGTATTGGTTAACTATATTTGCGTTTTATTTTAGGTAACTAGTAAATAAAATTTGGAGGAGATAATCTAGATCTCATAAGATAGCTGACACCGCAAAAGTTCAAAGACGACTGCATGCTACTTGAGGCAGAGTAGAGAGTATATTGATCTTATTACATGTTTATGGTTTGTATGATCAGTATGACAACACGTCATAACCTTTTTTTTATACAGAACAGTGACAAAGCAGACACTAGTCGGCTTACAGACTTGTTTTCTCCTAATTTAGTAAAAAAGTTAAAATGTACAATTTACAAAGAAACAACTTTAAAAACCTGGTAATAAACTGCATTGAAAAATGAAGTAGAAACAGGAACACGAGTTCTTACCCTGCAATTATTAGGTTTCATAATTTGATGTGAAATTTTCTAACATTCGTGTTATTTCGTTTTCCGTTGCTCGTACATTCGACACGACTGAAACGTTCTCACTGCCGTCCCACTTTATTTTTGCTACTATTATTTTAGCTGCAAATCAATACCCTGCGGCTTTGAAATACGTTCGCTCACACCGAGCAATTTTTACTATTTCTACTTGTTATTCGTGCCATACAATACATGTGTGTTGTGAGATTTTTTTAATTTGTTTGAAAATGGCGGCAACCCTTGTTTGTGTCCCACTATTAGGCACGGATTTTTCCCCTTAATTTGGGAGGCTTGGAGTTTTCTCCACCACTCTGCTGAACCACTAATGAGAGCTTGATTTAGGACTATAAGTTACCTCAAATAATATAACAGTGTCTGGGTAACCGAACTTTGATCAGATAAAAACAATTGATTTTCTTGGTTCAATCTCAAAAAGGGACATAAAAAAGAGAAGAAAATAATCCGATAGGACTAGAACTGGGGTCTTTTGGTTTCGGGGCGTTCCGGGGAGCCCGATTTTCCACCTGAACTATTTTAACAACCTTGTAGATGTAGGCGAAATTTACCGTCGTATTCTAATTCAGTTTTTCATTGACTGAATACATGGATAAACCGACGTTTTCTAAAAAAGAAACCTAATTAGATCAATTATTATTATTATTTATCGCCCCCGAAAACCTCTGCGTACTTTTCATAAAAACCGTGGGAGCCGTTTCAGAGATTCAAATTATTTATAATAGGTAGGTAATACAAGAATTGCTCGTTTAAAGGTATAAATTAAAAGTATTAAAAGTTAAAAAATTAAAGGTATTAAATATGAAAAATTATTTCACGAAAAATTAAACTGCATTCTCGGTTTATAAATGAAAAAGAGAAATTTATTAACATTGTGTGCTATTCCAGTTGTCAGATCTACATCGGACTCTAGTCTGGAAACGTGCTCCACTTTATATCTACGCCTATTATTTTTGCCTCAAATCAATACTGTATAGCTCTAAAATACGTGTTAGCTCACTGCAAACAAATTTCTATCATTTTTACCTGTTATTTGTGAAAAGTAAATTAAGGTTTACTTGTTTACTTTGTTGCGATGTTATGTTTTTGCGTAGGGATTACTTATTCCGAAAGGCAAAGCGAATATGTTGTAGCTATAATTGTAATAGAGAAAGGTATAGATATAGATAATAGGTATATGGAGCAGCGATGGTCGAGTCGAAGATGCCGACACGAAGATGCGGAGTTCAAACCCGGCGCGCACCGCTGACAAAATGTGCGTATTTATCGCTACTCCACAGTGATGGAAAAACATTGTTTAAAAAAAAAAAGTGTGTCTCAAGTGTCTTACGTTTGCAAAAAAAAAAAACAATAAAATAGTTTCGACTAGGTATTTCAATCAATAAGACATGATAATGATAAAAATAACACTTAAAAGCAATATTATCATTTTATGGAGGTTTGGAAAAGCCCTAGTTTATATGTACCAACGCATCATTATTCCCATCAAAGAGGGGCTTCAGATATTTATTTATTAAGTAATAAACTTACAGCTAACATTACAGTTTTAATACCGATATATTAATCGGTAAGTTAACGGCATTGCTGGCGTAGTAATTTGCTTACAGTTCTAATTGAAACATAATTTTTTATGATCCATCATAATGCAAATTTGTGGGTCGTCCGCGAAACATTCGCATTTTTTAGGAACGAACTCAAGGCGGATTTATACGGGCAGCTATATACGAATATACCAATAGGACGAAAATTGACTTACGCTTCAATAATAAACCCTATAATAATTATTAATAACCCTACAAGACCCTATAATTTATTAGAGCCTGGTTGTAAAATCCTTTCTTAGCGGAAGTATTTTTTTCTCAACCATTCTTATGTCCCACTGCTGGGCGGGCTAAATCCCACTCACAAGTAAGAGAGATTTAGGCCATAGTCCACCACGTTCCACACTTGGCGGATTGGTGGACGTCATCCTTTCGAGAAATTATGAATTTCTCTCAGGCATGCACGGCGATGGGGAACATCACCTTGAATAAATGCGCACATTACAAATTTCTTTGTCAGATCGGTCAGGTCGAAGACCGCTGCTTTTTACCACTCAGCCATCGCTGCTCTGTTAATATCTCACTCTGCGCCATTAATATATAGGATTTTAAATAAAAGTGAGATTTGAACCTACAATTCTATTATTGTTACAAACAACATGATTCAACTGTTACATTTATTCTTTCGCGACTCTGAGATTTAAAGATTATTCACTGTAGTGCTTCACTGTTGGACGTTTTCAACCTGTCCATGAGGCCTCCGACTACTTGTGAATAATAACTAGGATCGACAGCTTTAGTGTCCTCAGTAACAGGAAACCATTAGCGGTCGCTAGCGTAGACCACGCCTAACATTGATTAGTTTTGTAGATTGTTTATAATTTACAACAACAGACTGATTTGTAATTAAACAGTTGTATAAATAGTATGAATCAGCGGATTCCGTAAAATATACTGCACAAAGCTGAGCTTACGAAGCGCGAACTGGACCTCGACGTTTGGTGAAATTCACGCCGCGCAAACACTCGCCCTGTATGGCTGTATGTTAATATTATACGAGTAGGTAAGTACGTTCATTGTTTGCTCATTCCGCAAATTGTTACTGGCTTTCAATATCATCATATTAAGGGATTCGAATTTAAGTATGATGATCGATACTATTATTTTTAAAGCTGAGAGTTCCTTTTTGAAAGCACTGAGTGTTGAAACTGAAAATTGAAACATTATTTCTGTCGTCCATTTATTGAGGAAGGATTATTACATTAGCCTATATAATATCACGCAGTGATGCGTGGTATACCTAGTTATCGCACTCGTGTTCATTGCTGTCTGTATGCATCAACATATTTGTGTTTTGAGGGGATATTTGTAATTACTTGTAGGGAATGCAAATTTCGCGAGATTGGGGCTCAAGCGAGATCTCGCTAGTTTATGAATAACAATAATGCGAGATCTCGCCAATTTCGAAATCTCGCGAGATTGACAGTTTTGTCTGTTTTTTAGTATTTACAAAAAAATATTTAATTACAGTCCATACTAATATGTATTATAATACAAAAGAAACTCTGTCTGTCTGTCTGACTATCTGTCTGTTACGCTTTCCCGCTTAAATGAATGAACCCATTTTAATGAAATTTGGAACACAGATAGAGTGGGCATTGGGAAAGGACACAGGATGGTTTTTATAAAACGGGACCACGCGGGCGCAGCCGCTGGCAGAAGGCTTGTATTTGAATAAATTAGGAAAAAAATTATAAGTAGATATTATAAGATAAACACTTAGTTTCACGAATTTTTTCAATATACCTACCTTAATGCATCAAACATTGTATGACATATCCGTCTATAATTTTTTAGTAAACTTCTAAGTAGTAAACTTGGACGTACCTATCTATCAAATAAAAAATAAAAGAAACAACCAGTCTTCTCTTCTAATATCAAACTCAACTCCGTCCGTGTCAGTCCGCGCTTCGAATAAGACGTTTTTATGCTCTAGTGCAGGGTATCCCAAACTATGGGTCGCGACCAACTGGTGGGTCTCGAGCGAATATTCAGTGGGCCTTAAGCCTTAAAACGAAATATGTGTAATGGTCAAAAACGACATTTCTAAATACAACACGTTAAACTCAAAAAGACATAAAAATAAACTATGCGCAATAGCCTCTAAAACTAAACAATATCATAATAGCGTCTTTTGCATGGGACCAAAAATATATAATAATTTACCAGACTTTCTTAAAAAAAGTTATAACGAATTTTTTTTTTTTTTTTTTTTTTATAAATAAACCTAACAATAAGGCAGACGGGCCGCGTGATGTTAAGCGATCACCGTCGCCTATGGACACGGGCAACCCTAGGGGAGCCGCCCGAGCATTGCCGGCTTTGGAGGAGAACTTTTGAGAATTTAAAAGGGAACTCAAAACACATCTAATTAAAAAAGCGTACTATTCGGTCACTGAGTTTATTAACGATAAATAAATAAATAAATAAAATATAAGAAAATAAAAATAACATAAATAAAATGACTAATAAATAATTTTGTCCGCGACATAAAAACCTGGGAGGTTTTTTTTTCGCCAGCTTTTTTTTCTCTCAGTGTACAAAACCCATCCTGGTGGGTGCCCAAAGCTGATGACGGCGAACCCCGTATGGTTCAAATAAAATAAATTATTATAAAAAGCACAAAATTGGGTTTAAGTGTAATTAATTAAAACTGTAAAATTTTAAACTACTTTAATGTTTCTTATGTACCCTTTTGTAATAGTCATTTTAAGAATTTATGTTTACATTATGTTAAGTCATTAAAATAATTATTTTATTTAATATAATAAAATTTGTACACCCTAAGGGGTAAATATGGAGCTCTAAATATTTTGTAAAACCTTTTTCACCCATATTTGTGCAAATAAAATATTTTCATTTCATTTCAGAAATTTTGGCTCTCGGTTGCTGAAGCATGAAAGTTGAGGAGGAATTTGGTTCCTCATACCTATGTGGCTTCACATACATGAATTTTCTAATACGGTGAACATTAAAACTAAACACCGAAATAAATTGGATTTATCAAACCCAATGCGATTAAAAGTAACTCGATTTGAAATTGATGTCAAAACTGTAATGGCGAAACACAGGTCACAATTTCACCCTTCCCATTGAAATAACCTTTTTGATGTAATTATTAAATTAAGTAATAAAAAATTGCATTAAAACTTTGTTTGTTATTTGAAACCTAGAAGTGGGTCCTGTGTTGGTAAACTTATATTTGATGGGTCGTAACTCAGACAACTTTGGGGACCACTGCTCAGTGCAATCTCGGTAATCTCGCGAGATCTCGCCTTATTTTGCCCGAGATCAATCTCGCTAAAAAAGGCCGAGATCTCGACATTCCCTAGTTACTTGCTTTGTTAGCGAATTACGAAATATTTACTAGAAAATAGAAAGTCATAGATATCATAGTGCATATGTATCATAATGACATATTTTATGTAAACTTGATTTATCACGTAGAACTGCGCGCTGTATAAACATCACGAAGCATCTATAAACAGGTATGAATAAGTTACTATTTGTTTACGTATCTAATCGCAGGATTTTCTTCTTGTTGCGGTAATATTCCAACAAAAACGCTTCCTTTTTCAAGATAATGGACTACGGAGCGGAAACTCCTTTTCACGTAAATTCATTTTTGTTTCGTTGCGGATGTAATTCAATTGCAAATTGAACGGTGGCGCAGAGTGGCGCTACAACTCGACCGGACTCGGTGCTTGAGTCAAGTGCGTCAAATATAATTATCACCTTTATTGTCATATTAGATTTGCATTCACTCAGTTTTGGTACTTAACTTTTGGCTCTGATTCACTTTACAGGGCAATGAAAGGCATTAAATATTATCTTCATTTAAAAGCGAGCATGTTCAAAAATGAATTACAAAACCAAAAAACCCAATAGCGAAAAACATTCTGTGCATAAACATGGCTCTAAGTCATATCTAAAATCTCTTCTCGAGTGTTTGATAGTTTCTTTATCTACAGTATAAATTCAAATAAAAATATTTATTTAAAAATATTTTTTGTCTTTATACACACGTATATATGTATGTATATTTAGTTTGCCGTATTTACCTTCTTGAGGTATACAAATATTACTACGATAAAATTAAAAAGGAGAAAAACTTAATTATAACACAATTATGAAACACGGATATTTAGACCTATTTCATTATTATTTTTATTTGTCCCATTAAGCACCTTTCATAAATTAAAATATTTAATTACCTACTTATATTTCGGATAAGATCCGATCGACGGCTTTGGGTACCCATATCACAGGGTGTTTGTACACTGGGATAAAAAGCCTAAAAGGATAAAAAGCCGTCAGAAAAAAACATCCCATAAAACAAGTCCTGCCGCGGGACGTTTAAAGTTAAGTCGTGTAATTGCAAGCGGTCTCTGAGATAAGCAATAAGCAGTGATGGTTTGAAGTAAATAATTATAATATATTGTGTAACGAACCCTGTAACTACGAGTACATAATTTTTATGGTGTGGTTGACGCACTAAGTAAAACGCCAGTGATGCACGAACTAAGCTAAACCGGCGACGTTGGCAGTAAAATTTGTGACAACTATTGGCATATTTCATGCGCATTGTTCTGTATTGAAAACGTTAAATTGGGGTCAATGTCATAACCTTTAATTTGTGTCTCCGAAAATTGTTAAGAAGACGAGTAAAAGAAAAATGTAGATAACCTAATAATAAATTTCCGGTAAATAATAAGACCTCTTGTAAGTGAAGGGCCTTTCAAGGTCATTTTTGGGCATCGCGCCCTCCACTCGAGGACGGGGGCGTTCCACGATAAGATATCCTCTCCACGAATCACATTCTAATAATAAAATGCTACTCTCACAGAGTAACATGATTTATTTTTATTTTATCATCTACTGTGAAATAAGCTAACGGTTTTTGGGTTTTCAGCGAGTGAGTGAATTTGTATACTACTTTACATATAAGTTGAGCCTTATCGTTATTTTTTTTAAATACCACTATAATTCAATTCACTAGTTATGACAAATTTTAAAATACTCAGTATTATCTAAATGAACACAAAGTCATGCCTTTCTTATTTAAACACAAACAGTAGATGTTTGGATCCTTTAACGGTCCTTAGATCTTCTTAATTCCGAAAAGAAACTTATAATCAATTTATTATTATGCGCCGTTCGTATGAAGACTGGTGTCGCCGATCAAGCCCCGCCTTTCACCTCCATTACATCTGTACTTAAATAAATACGAAGCTTACGCACATATTTGCAATTTCAAATCTTGCCAATCTTAGCGCCGCACAATCACGCGATTTCAAATGAAGGAATCACATCCAAGCGCGCACACAAGCACGCATATCGTAGCACGATCGCGTGTTACTGTAGAGATTTTGGAATTTTAAGCGTTTGCTCAAAATTAGGGTTATTTATTAGCGTAATAGAACCTAAAACAATGATTTTTAGAATTATTGTCTGTTTGTCTGTTCGTTTGTGCGCGCTAATCTCAGGAACGGCTTAATGTAGAAGGTTGCGGTTTTCACTGATGTATTGGTATTATTTTGGATTAACATTAAATGTTTGTTTTATTTAAATCGATTCACAAATAAAAACTTAAGTCCGTTTCAAAAATTAATCGATCAGTGCCTGGAAGTAGATATCGTTGTTGATTTATCGAAAACTTCAGTTAATGCATTGAAGTTTTATAATTTACAGTCCCTTAAATGATAACATGAAACTTATAAATGAAAAGAAAAATAGATAATACATAGAAAAAAAAACAACATAATATGAGCTGGCAATAATATGGTAAACTATACGAAATAGGGTTCACGCTTTTTCGTACAGTCCCCACATGTCGACAATAATTAATCAATATTTTAATCTATACATAAAGCTGAAAAGTTTGTTCGTTCGTTTGTAAGTTTGTTTGAACGCACTAATCTCAGGAACTGGTTCCAACTGAAAAAAACTTTTTTTGTGTTGGATAGTCCATTTATCGGGGAAGACTTTTTTTATAAATAAACCGAACAAAAAGGCAGATGGGCCGCGTGGTGTTAAGAAATCACCGTCGCCTATAGACACGGGCAAGGCAAGCCAGGCTCAGGGGAACCACCCGAGGGCTTTAGGCTATATAACATCATGCTATGACTAATACCGAAGTCCACGCGGACGAAGTCGCGGGCGGCCACTATATTGCATAAATGAACAATGAAGTGATATTTTGTTAACAACAAATTCGGTAACCTTCACAACACAATATCAACATCAAAATAAAGCTTAATTCACACGCAAACCAATTAAGTTAATGAAATTTAAATGGCCAATAACTGCAAAACTACGCTCTTAAAACAGATACTGTCTTAATTATTTATTTATTTACGATCGATATTATGACGATTTACTGTCTTTGACGATTATGTTTTCCATTCTATAAGCATGGAGTAAAATTAATGATATCCTCATGAACACGGTGTACCTATATAAGTGACTATGATTTAATACGAATGCCGGCGCAGATACGAGTACATAATCTAGGCAGATACGAGGCAGAGTTGTATCATCCGCATCAGAGGGCTGATTTAATCATAACAGAGTAATGGAGGAAAGTAATGCAAATGATATCGCTGGACTCTCTAACCATTAGTATTCCGGATCGCGGCGCTGCTAGGGCTGTCACTTAAATAAATATAAAAAAATTATGATGAGTGTTAGAGTATAGTATAGAGCTTCCATAAAAACTCTTAACCTACTTCTGAGATTTTTGTTAAAACCTTCAGTAATAATTATGGGTGGTGTAATAGAAATTAAAATATTATTGTTACTTCCATGTATTGTAATTGTTGTTAATATATGTTGTTAATTTCACACGTGCGCGTGCACACACACACACACACACACACACACACACACACACAATGTACACGCTGGTGTCCAGGTACCTATCAGTAAAGTGGATTCAAGGTTCTTATAGCATAATAAAGAATAAAAAAACAGTACATAAATCAGTGCAATGCACGTGAACTAACATCATTGCTATTGGGAATTATGCAGGCGCTTTAAAGTTTAACATACAAGTAATAAAAATAATCGGATAGTGCTATAAAATATAGTTGTATATGTATGTACAGAAACACACTTATTTTAGTCTAATTTAATACTTAAGATCTACCAACTACGTTTAAAGATTTTTGTAAGAAACAGCAGGACATCTTGGCATAGGTATATTAGGTATTTATTGAAGATGTCCAATGACCAATAAATGTTTTCAATTTTCAATTTGATTTCAATTTCATTTATGTATTTGCAAGATAAGGTTTAACAGTTGTTACAAGTAGTGAATACAGTACTCTTACTCTTATGTATTTAAAAAACTCATATTTATCGATTTGTACTCACAGATTTTTTCCCTTTTTTATTTTTATTAAATTTTTAAGCGATAATTCGGCGTATCAGCTTTCAAATTGCACCGCATCCGTGAAACTTTTGCTGGAACAAGAGCTGCCAACTAATTCCGCATATACGAGTAAGCGACTATGATTTAATACGAACGCGGCGGGCGCCGTAGACACAGGATTTAAGCAGAGTTATATTATCCACGTCAGACGGCTGATTTAATCATAACAGAATAATACAGGGATGTAATGCAAATGATATCGCCAACTCTCTGACCATTAGTATTCCGGATAGGTCTGCTAAGGTTGCCAATTCAATAAGTATAAATAAATTATGCGTAATAAATTTCCTCATCAGTATAAGTATCATAGATTTGTATAGAATAGAAGAAAAATATTTTTAATTTTCTTATCTAAAAAAATTATAGCAGTATATAATCCAGAACTATAGGGACCAAGTAGCAGCCCTAATGTTGTGGCCGTAATGCTACATCCCATCAGATTCGGCCGCAATGTATGCGATACGAACATTCGCCCGACACGTAATCCTATTTGATCGCTTCAAATCAAGTCAGGCCTACATTACGATGTGCCGCGGGAATTAAAAAAGGTTGGTGTAGCGTTGAACCATATTTTGGAGAACCGCTTATATCGTACGGGTTTTAGGGTTTCACACATTTACCTATCCAACAGCCTTAAAAGTTCCTCTCTGCTTGTTCTGTGCCTTCTGAACGCATTTGCTACTCTCACCTACTCTCGTTGTTTTTTTTAAGACGTGAGCCGACGATTTTTCTTTCACATTATTTTTGAACCTTCTTATAATTCCTAACTATATAACTTACAACAATATAACTAACCTAATTACCACTTCAGTGCGGCACTTAACTCTCATATAACCTACTGTTGTTGGTCATTATATCCATTATAAGTACTTATATTATTATATATATAACAACTTTTGTAAGTACCCATTTTTGTGCAAATAGTCTTTGTCTTTATTTGAAAGTAGCAGACGAGCATGCAGGCCTCGTGGTGTTAAGTGGTCGCTGCAGCCCATAGACATATACAACATAGATATACAACCTCAAGCAAGCATAGGCAAATCTTGTCTGAGGTCGTATGTAGCTGCGCTGCCACTCCGGAGGCTGATAAACACCTCATGTAAGTCTGGCCGGCAGCTGCACCTTTCCACGCGAATACAATAAAATTGATTCACGACTGAATTCTACTACTACGTATTTAATTAATTAATGATCAGACTTCATTTTATTAAGATCTTTAAATAGATGTAACTTTTAACCACAAGCTTCAGCTATATTACTCAGCTTCAGCCATATTACTCAGCTTCAGCTATATTACTCAGCTTCATAGAACACATTCATTTTGGTAAGTTGAGGTATTAGCATAGCTAATCGCTACAACGCAAATGGTATTGCGTAACAGATAAATAATTAAAATTTTATAGTAACTCAGTTTCCGTGATTCATATGAAACAATATTTCAACCAATTTAAAAACTATTTAAACCTATTCGACTTATGACTGCATCAAGATTGCTTCATTACTTTTTGCGTACGATAATACTACGAGTACTACGATAGTATTAATACTGTTAGTTTTATCGTAGTACTAATAGTATTAGTATAATAATATTATATAATATACTTATATTATTAGTAATAGTATATAGTACTATCGTAGTACTCGTAGTACTTATTATCGCACGCAAAAAGTCATCGATTGCTTAGCGTATTATATTGCAGGCTCTACCTATTCAATTTTAAAAGTCTGTTGGTAATATTTCTTTGTGTGTGATACTACCGGTAGTGTTTAAATTTATTTCTACAAAAAGTATAAACCTATATGTACCTATACCTATATATATAATATATATAACCTATATGTACCTGTATATGTATATGCACCTATTTGGCATTGCCACTTATCATTTACATTTAATCACTTACATTTAACCACATCTCTGCTTTGTACATCACACCCATTTAGTTACAGGGTGTACCATTTGTAGATTAATTATATCTGTGGTCACATCCAAGACCATTCAGAATTCCATTTCCTTAATAAAGTCCAACAACAAGTCTCAACTTGACCACTGAACTCAAATTCAATCATCGCCATCGAAGGAGAGCTCTCCAAATCCCAATCCAAGTTTGATTAACTTTCAACTCGTTAGCCGTATTGATTGGGGCACCAATCCTCCGTAATGTGTTGTTTAGATTTATAAATAAATTTATCTAGGTTACCTACATGTATTAATTAAATTAAAAATGGCTTTTATTTCAAATTCGATAAAATGCTACTGGGACAACTTCATCTTCGCCTGAATATAGCCCCAAAAATAAAATACAACAAAGAAAACATTTATAAAGTTTTTTTGAGTGAGAGTTTACCACCAGTACTACAGTCTGATATGAATATCATTTTTACCGAACTATAAAAGCATTTTAGGAAGTCCTTACTGGTAATAAGCAACATAAAAATTAACATATTGCTCAACTACAATTGTAATGTGAAAATAAAAGCTGCAGTTTACGGAAAAAATTGGATAGCAGCCAACATTTAAAATTCACTTAACTTGTATAAACACAAGAGATAAAGTACCAGCTAAATTGATATTTTATTGTGCGCCGTTAATACTGGAACAGCTGAATATAGTGAAAAAACCAGTTTTTGGAGAGACAGACATGCAGAAACTACAGTAAATAATAAAGAATAAAAATAAGTCAGGCATTATGAGTCAATCAAAAAAGTAGATAACATTAATAGTTCTGAAACGCTCAAGAGCCTTCTCTTGCTCTAAAATGCAAATTATCTAATAGCAAAAATAGACGCGGTCGGATGTAAAGATGATCGTTAGTGGAAAATTTCATGCACTTTTCCTATGCTTCGAAGGGCACCTTAAAATTTCGGTGACGATTGTAATCGATACATAGCAGTCACCTGGCCGGAGTCCTAAAAAGTGGTTTGAAAACATCCAGCGTTTGACTATCTCGTTCATCTCCCAAACAAACCGACTCATATTGAAGCAGCCTTTCCAACCCCCGTCCCTATGGGTAACCGTGGTAGTCATTCAATCTAAACCCAATGAGGTTTTGATAAGACCCATAATACAAGATTTTGATATTTTTCACAACCAACTAGGATTACACAATCCACAGCTACTTGTATAGATAATATTTTTACAGAAGGGTCACCAGCGCAATCTATGATAATAAACAACTTAAGCTCTGATCATTGTGGCCAATTAGTTTGCTTTAATTACAGGATGGACAGACAGGTTAGTAAGAGCAAGGTGGTCGTTCCAGTGACTAAAAAACGCATGGAGAGATTTAGATGTGCTATTGAAAATGGGTTTCGTATTCCAGCCCATAAAAATGTAAATAAACATTATGGGGCATTATGTTCTCATATACACAAAATATATAAGACTGTCTTTACATCAAAAACAATCTCTCCTAAAAACTGTAAATCATTCAGTGATTGGGCGACTTTAGGGATACATAAAAGTAGACAAAAATTATATGATCTCTATGAAGAGAGATCGTATAATCGAGACGAGTCCTTTTGTGCACACGTTAGAAATTATTCAAAATTGTTTAAGCAAGTATGTATCGCGGCCAAGTCATTGCATATTGGTAACCAAATTAAATCTAGTAAGAATAAAGTTAAAACGACTTGGAACATTATTAACGCCGAGACTGGAAGAGTCAATGACCGTTGTCGTGTCTATAAACTTATTATGGACGGTACCGTCATTGAATCAGACGAACTTGTAGCAAAAACATTTGAAAAATACTTTGCTGACATTCCAGTATCGACGACTAAATCACTTAGGTCTTCCCCTGAAGCCGCCGAATCATTGCTTAAGAAAAATGTAAGCGAATGCAAATGTAAGTTTATATTCAGGCCCGTAGACGCTAAACACATTGTAAAGATATTTAAGACTTTAGAAATTAAGAACACTACTGATCTTTGGGGTATCTCTGTAAAAATACTTAGTTCAATAATTGACTTAATAGCACCCCACTTAGCTATAATATTCAATAACTGTATTAAGAGTGGTGACTTTCCTGATCTAATGAAACATAGTAAAGTGATACCTTTATTTAAGTCGGGCAATACTTCAGATCCCTCCAACTTTAGACCAATTTCAATTCTGCCCTCCATTAGTAAAATCTTTGAGAAAATAATTTTAGAACAACTTCTAAAACACTTTACAAATAATAGACTTATTCATAAAAATCAATTCGGTTTTACGAGGGGTCGCTCAACCACAGATGCCGGAGTAGAGCTTTTTAAGACCATAGTAGATGCTTGGGAGGGGTCACGGGATGCTTTAGGTGTCTTTTGTGACCTATCTAAGGCATTTGACTGTGTGCACCAAGAAACATTAATCAGGAAACTCAATCACTATGGCATCAAAGAAACCGCGCTCAAGCTTCTGGAGTCTTATTTGAGTGATAGGATCCAGAGGGTTGAAGTGAACGGTAAAATGTCAAACGGGTCTGTAGTTCATTTGGGGGTCCCACAGGGCTCAGTACTCGGCCCGTTCCTATTTTTAATATATATTAACGATCTGCCATATATGGTGGAGAATAATCACGAGATAGTATTGTTTGCAGATGATACTTCCTTAATTTTCAAAACTAATAGACAAACTGATGATTATGACGATGTGAACAATGCTCTCTCTGAGGTGGTAAATTGGTTTAATGTAAATAACTTAGTACTCAATAACAAAAAGACCAATTGTATTAAGTTTTCACCACCTAATGTTAAAGAAAATGTTGTAAAACCTCAATTGAATGGCGAGGAAATGAGCTTTGTTGATGAAGCTGTATTTCTTGGATTAACTGTTGATTCTAGGCTTCAATGGGGACCCCATATCTCTCGGTTAGCGAATAGACTAAGTTCTGCCGTCTTTGCGATTAAAAAAATAAGATCACTTACAGATGTCGATACAGCCAGATTGGTCTATTTTAGTTATTTCCATAGTATAATGTCGTATGGTATTTTACTGTGGGGAAATGCAGCTAATGTCGACACAATATTTATTTTGCAGAAGAGGGCTATTCGCGCAATATATAAATTAAATTCTAGAGAATCACTGAGAGAAAAATTTAAGGAGACTAATATACTAACATTTGCATCGCAATATATTTATGAAAATATAATGTATGTTCGTAAAAACAAACACGAATTTATGACCTTTTTGGATCTATATAGTTCGAACTGTGTTTCGACAAGGAATGGCCACAAACTTGCATTCCCCAAGTGTAGGCTCCGCAAAAAGAGCCACTCTTTTATCGGGATGTCTATCAGAATATATAATAAAATCCCGGAAAATGTTCAATCCCTTCCTTTTCACAGATTTAAAAAAAAAGTCAAACAAGTCCTGTGCCGCAAGGCTTTTTACGATCTTAAGGACTATTTAATTGATAAAAAAGCTTGGGATTGAGGTGTAGTCCCACAAGGCTGTTTCTATAACTGATGTAATAGACTTAAATGAATTAAATTGCCATGTTAGCAGATGGCTGTGGGACGACATTGACACATGCGGTAGCTGTCACGTATGTTCCTTATCGGCCCATAGCTACTCTGTAAGAAAGTTAGCTATTGTATACCCCATATTTTAAAACAGGGCTGAAGTTTTTCTCCGTCTGCTCTTTTCTTCAGCTCAGCATTGCCTAAGCGCACCCAGAGCAGACAGAACAAAAAATAACGTTCACTAAGAGTTTGTAAAGGAACCGTACAGTGAATAAAGAATATTTCATTTCATTTCATTTCAGACATTAAATAAGTTTTAATCACATCAAAAGACAGTTTCTATGTAAAGCTTACACTTATCAAATGTGCAAAAGTAATAAATACAAAAAGGGTAATTCAATGCCCATAAATTATTTCAAAAATTCATGAGCGTGTACCACTCTGTACAAGATATTAATGACAGGGTCAGCTAATGGAGCTTCCACCATTTATGTTGCGCAGATGATGGAGAGCGCGATGTGTAACGTGCTGCACTCGCTATTAGTCAACATCTGGATCTGCGGATACGGTTACGGTAGGTATCTGAATCTGTGGATACACCCAGGAATACAAATATAGCTGCAATGAATTGCAAAAAGTGTTTACAAAACTTAATCTTGATTTACAAAAGAGCCTTGATAGATAAATTGTTGAATAAACAAATACGCAGACGGCAGATGGACAGTGGACAGATAGGAAGAGATACAGACGGTCTATACCTGTGGTCTAGATACACAAAAAAACCTTACCGCTTTTTAAGGAACGATACCATAACATTAATGCAGCTAGAAAATAATCAAATACTTATCTCTAAAGTTTCCTAAAGTTTTTCTTTTTTTTCTAAGCATTTTAAAAACTATGAGATTGAAATTAGCACAGCTTGGTGGATTCCGAAACTTACTGTCTACAATGACAAAATTTCATGAGTAAAGTTCGAGGATTTGTATGACCCTAATGTATATAACATTAGGGTCATACAAATCCTCGAACCATTTTAAAAATTCATAAGCTTCTTCTATTCACAAATTGTAAATGTCGGGGTCAGTTTCGGACATGATAAAGTGCTGTGGTGTATATTGCGCTGAACTCACAAAGTACTGTAGCTTTTTCTTTAGTTGTGCCTTGGATACGAACAAATATAGCAGATACGTAAGGTACAACCCTAGCGTAATACCAAGCAAGTGGGACCGGGTACTGGTTCTTGTAAAGCCCTCTGCAAACAGTGCTGTTCGCACAATGGACCATTTCGCACATAACGGATTAATAAAGACGCCGTGATGGCGCTTAATGCTCCGCTAATAACCCTTCCTAGAGTGTGGGCGGACTCCGGAATATGTCAATTACAGAATTTTCCATTGTTTGCACTCATTCGGTTTATTGTCTCATTCATGCAACCCTTTTTTGCGTTCCACAGCTGGGTCGGGTCTCTCCCCATTGTTGGGAGGCCTGGAGCTTACTTGACCACGCAGCTTCAATGCGAGTCGGTGGAGATGCGAGTTGACCAATCCGCTGTGGAATGTTTTCACACCGCTCATAAGGCCGCCGACAAGGTTTAACGACTATACTTGAGGTAACCCTTCGAAGCACGGACACGCGGATGAAGTTTTATCACTAGCGGTCACCCATCTCACACCCACGCCTTTTGGCTTTCGCTTTCGCGGCTTTCGCCGTCGGGCCTTGCGCGCTTCATTTATCTTTTTGTATTAGGTACAATTGATATTTTTTTGCTTCAACGCAAAAGATAAAGTTTACTTAGTACTTACCGTGTCTTAGTAATGAAAATTGTACCAATTGAAGTATAAAATCTTTTCTATGATAAATTGAATTTAGTTTTGATTTATTTTTAATTGATGCTCATGACTTGAAATTTCCTTTTTTGTGCCTAATATAATGTTGACCAGTTTGAAATCAAATAACAAGTTTTAAAGGAAGATGTAGTATAGGAATATACATATAATTGCAATTCGACGCCGAGACAATATTGCACTCGGGACATGCAATCATCTCAAGCTTGAAGAGTATTCAAATATATGCAGACTTACGTACATCATTATAATTGAAGGGTGAATGAAACTGTTAAATGTGATTACGAAATAATATTTACCAAATTGAAAATAGGAAGAGGCACCTACTATTTTCTTGGTACACATGGAGATGCGCTGCTAGAAAGAACAAAAATAATTTATTCACTGTACGGTTTCTTTACAAACTCTTAGCGAATGTTATTTGTTATCTACTTTGCTACTTTGAGGGCTGGTGGTTGTCTCTTGTAAGTCTGGCCTACAACCGTACTTTATCATCAAAGCACTATAGAGTTGGGAGCCGAAATTAGTGCAGCAGTGGTAGGTACTATCTTGATAGACCCTGTAATACGCCGATAGAATTTCTTGCTTTCTTTTAAATTAAACATTTCAATCTGGTTTTAATTTGAAAAATTAGGAAAAAATTGGAATTTCAATTTTGGAATTTGCATTCAGTAACGAAATCCGAAACACTCCAAAGCTTAACAAGTCACTGTTGAAACTCGATAACAAGTTGCAAGTGCAAATAGTACGGAGACGATAATCGATTTTCAACGTCGGCCTCGATATTGCACTCAACAGACGTCAAATGCATGCATCTTGAGTTCAAGGAGCATACACAATTATTCCGGATTATTTTTGTAAGCAGAGATGGCTACTCGAATAGTGCTTAGGTACCTGTATCTAAGCTTAAAAATATCATAGAACCCAGTTTTTGAGATGTTGTTATAACCACGACCGACGCCTAGACGTGGCTTACAAGCCAAAGCATGGAAGCGCTAAAATTTCATACTTACAGTAGCTTTTTGAACATGTGCAATATTGCAATAGAAAATAACTTTAATGGTAAATAATAATGGAGTTACTGGTTTTCGTTTCAGCTTTTTCTAACATTGCTAACTATTCCATGGTTTCTGTTTGATTCAACAACGCAATTTATTGGATATCATTTAGCTGTTAAATACTTTTGAACAAACGTTAAACATGGGTAAAATTAAACAGAATTCCCTTCTCAATGCACATAGCCCCCGCGGCCCCGGACCGCTGTCGGAAACACACACAGAACCCAACCGACTCTTATAATTATGCTTCGGTCAATGTTGCGGTCTGAACATTTAATTAAAAGTTGTGATTGTATGGACAAATCAATGTAAGGTTTCATGGCACAAGTAGTTATTTTTTATTACCTTTTTATGTCTCACTGCTGGGCACAGGGTCATTGAGGGGGATTTAGACCATAGCCCACCACGCTGGCCAAGTGCGCATTGGTGGACACCTCGTATGTCTTCAAGAAATTATGAGTTATTCTCAAGCATACGCGATGATGTAAAATATCGTAATTAATTAAATATCACAACAAATATATATGACGCTACATACTCATTGCCCCAACGCGACGACGCTTGGAAAATAAAAATACTTGAACTCACATAATTATGTGGCAATGAAAATTATAATGGGTTTAAAATATTATTTGTTAATTTTTAGAGTTTATTTTTTTGGTCGGGGGGTTTTTAATTTTTTAATTTAATGTTTATGACATCCGCAACACAGGGAGTCTTAATGTGGGGCAATGAGTATGTAGCGTCTTTTATGAACGAAACGTGAGGGCAGACGACGTTAACGGTTGAGTGGATTTAGCGAATTTTTCGGAGTAAATTCTTTTGTTGCAACCTGTGACTACACCTGTTTTTCTCACTTAGCGGTCCCCCGACGCGACGCCGCTTGGAAAATAAAAATAGTTGAACTCACATAATTATGTGACAATGATAATTATAATAGGTTTAAAGTATTATTTGTTAGTTTTTACAGTGAATTTTTTTGGTCGGGGATTTTTATTTCAAGCTTTTTAAACGGAACTGATCTACTGTACATAAGTTACAAGGAACCATAGTTGAAAAGGCTGTAGTATATTTGGGAAAAAACTTTTGCAAAAGGCCAAGCCTACGTGGCTTTAAGCCGCGTAAAAAGTTTAGATGGGGTCGTTATATGCGATCCCGACCAAAGGAAGCTGTTTGACAATCCTCATGACAAACTGGCTCTGGGAGAATTGCACAGATTGAGAAACAATAAAGATTAAACTTTGGTCATTCTAGATTTTCAGCAAAAATATAAATCGGTTTATCCGTTTCATTCCGGCATTCCAGGGTTTCATCCGCCACCTCTCATTTCCAGCATCAGGTCCTCGTCAATTAGAAACACGAAGAGAACTAGTCAAGACAAATTCAACGAGCCCAAACTCGATGGGTTTACTAAAAGGTAGACCAGGGTTACGTCTCCTACCTTCGAGCCCTATCATCAGACCAGCTCAGAGGTTCCAGATTTCCAGCATCAGGTCCTTGTCAATTAGAAACATAAAGAGAACTAGTTAAGACAAATTCAACGAGCCCAAATTCGTTGGGTTTACTAAAAGGTAGTCCAGGGTTACGTCTTCTATCTTCGAGCCCTAACAGCAGACCAGCTCAGTGGTTCCAGAAGACATTAGTGTTTCAAATGTCAGATCCAACATATGCCTGCAAGTAAACTGAGCGTGTAACATTCCTATCACACCTAACAAACGACCTGATGACCTTGAAGACCTGAACCGATTTCCACCAAACATAGCTAAAAACACTCTCGACTGATATACCTTTCAATAAAAAAAACCCCATTAAAATCGGATCATCCGTTTGGGAGCTACGATGCCACAGACAGACACATACAAATTTACATACATACACACACACACACGCATACAGACACGTCAAACTTATAACACCCCGTCGTTTTTGCAACAAAGAAATACAACACAAACATCCAGACCGAAAACAGAAATCAAAATTATTGATAACGTTATTTCAAGTTTCAGACTTTTGATTGACAACCTAGCATTGTGGCGCAATTAGGTCAGTGGTTATAATCTCCACATTTCTGCATTGGTAATAAGCCCTCCACAGTCCGCTTTGCACGCTTCTTTTTACCGCGGAGGAGTAGGTTATGGTACAACCTTCCAGCTGAGGCATTTCCAGTGGACTATAACATGAGGTTCTTCAAGAAAGCTGTAAAAAAAGCTGTCCTCCAAAGCCGGCGGCATCCCTTCGGGTGGCTCCCCTAGGGTTGCCCGTGTCCATAGGCGACGGTGATCGCTTAACACCACGCGGACCGTCTGCCATTTTGTTCGATTTATTTATAAAAAAAATATATGTAGTGCCAGGAACTCTATGTTCTATCTGTCTTTTAAATGCCGTGTACATCAAAATACTCGTTTTATTCAGTTTCACCTACCCTCAAATTCACCTTGAAAAAAATACGTAGATCTACGAACTTTTCATATGCCATTTTTACCAATTCTACGTAATTTTCTCATCTGGTCTACGCTATTTTTAAAATCCGAGTTGGCAACACTGCAACAGAAGTTTGTGAAGCAATTATAATACGAGGGAAACTGTAGGCCACTGCATTTTAAGTACGAAAGTACCCATGTAACGTACTAATAGTTTAAGGAAACATCGTGAGAGTTCTCGAGAGAAACCGAAGAATAAATATTAGAAACTATATTACTTTTATCGAAAACTTAGTATTCCAGTGCAATACTCAGTAGGTATTTAACGCTATTTAAATTTCAAATGTGCAAGAGACTTGGAATCTTGTATTACACAGCTCGTATTAAAACATCCCTCGCATATGTGAGTTCTTTCTGAAATTGAATTCCACGCCCGCGTGACTACTCGTGACATTGTCTTGACAAGACGTTCGTCAGACTGAAGCGAGAATAAACTTATATATTTTGTGTGATGTTGTGTAGTAATTTGAGCAAACTGTATCACTAAAAAAATAGTGTGGGATGCTTTTTGGGATATCAAAATGTTAAAGCTTTTTCTCATATCTGTCAATAAAATATTTATAACTATAAGAAAAATAAACCTTTATAAGATCACTCTATTTGCACTCCGTCGGTCAAGCGTCAAATCGATTTAAGAATCCTATTCCTTTAGAAATTGAATATAGAATTAAATGAATAAATAAATACGGCCCGCGTGGCGTTACCATGCTGGACTGTCAATCGAGGGGTCCCGGGTGCGATTCCCGGCGGAGCAGAAATTTGAATGATGTGTTTAAAATTCCTGTTGCCGGTCTGGGTGTTTATGTTTTTCTGTTTGTGTCCATGGTACCCACGACACAGGGTATGTCTACCCTACTGCGGTGCTATAAGAGTAAAACATTAAGAAAATAACGTTTCACACTCATAGCCCTACAGAAGAAAAGGTGTACCCTGTATCGTGGGTACCATGGATACATAGATAAACATAAACACTAAACACCCTACCCACACCCAGACACAAACAGAACAGAAACTGAAATTCATAATTTCAATCTCTGCTGTAGCGAATCGAACCGAGGACCCCCGATTGCCAGTCCGACATGATATCCGTTGCGCTACAGAAGTCGTCAATTGAATAAATATGATATAAGCAGCAACACTAGCATTTTTTTGTTACGATGACCATAAGAATAAATAATAACACAAAAACTTTTATAACACGAATTCAAGAGGTGGTTGACTTAAGACGCACATGTCGATGAACGGCCGGACGGACGAAAAGTTCCTTTTTTTAACACGCTTTTATTAACTTGACCTGCATGTATGTATGTATGTATGTATGTAACGGAATCTTTTAACTTCATTTTCACTTACTTCTAGGAGTCTGATTAACTTGAAAATTTGCACAGGGGTCAAGGGCCGATGACAATAACATAATCTCTAAACTTATATTAAAGTCCTAACTAGGATTTTCAGGATAAAAAAAATATACGAGGGGCGGTGGATAAGTTCGTGGCCTAAGGTACTTAATGAAAGTCCCTGTAGCTTCGGGATTAAGAATAGAGCTACGGTATCCCCTGCCTGATCGTAAGAGGCGACTAAAAGGGGGCTTCCGGGGCTGCGGGCGGTGAGAGTGGGAGCTCGACCCGTCCAGCCCGCAGCCCCGGGAAGGACGGCGGTGTGTGCGTGGCCGCATGCCGCCGTAAGCATCAGAAGGTGCAGGAGATCACATGTGCTCTCCCAAAGATGGGCCCGTTCCAGGGCGTCGCGTATGGAGGACACCGGTGCGTTCCATGGGAGATCCCGGAATCCTCCCCAAACTCAGAGGAAGGCCACCGAGGGGGTTTTAGTGAGGTTCAAATCCCACATAACCCGGTGTCCTCTCCCAAGGTGGTGGGTTTGAAGGTTTCCCCCCGATACCAAAAAAAAAAGAATAAAAGGTACTTAATGAAACAAATATAAAGTTTCATATTTTTAACACGTCTAAGCATCTGATTAACTTGAAAATTTGCATAGGGATCAAGGGCCGACGACAATGCAATAATATGAGAATAAAAATCCAACTAAAAAATTAAAAATTAATAATGTAGTTTAAAAAAATAAAAAAAACACGCTTTTGTGAAAATACGAAATAAGAAAAAAATGTATTTTACTGTAAAAAAGCATGGGGTGGTTTTTAAGATACTATTGACACCATGCACCCCACGCTTTTTTACAGTAAAATACATTTTCTTCTTATTTTTTTTTACTTTTTTTTCTTTTTTTTTTCAATTATGGCATCGCAAACTCTGTGCATACTGCCAGCGTCAAGTATGCAAGAGGCAAGCAGAAAAACATAAATTAGCACTGTTAGTCTATTTCACAAACACTAGTGCACTTTAATTAACCTATATCAAACAAAATGCCATCAACTTTATCCGATACAACTCGAAAATACACCAAAAAATGAAAATAAAACAAGAGTACAATATGTCTTTTTCGACTTCCCGCCAAAAAACCATATTTTTTACTTTTTAGTTCATATTTTACACAAAAGCGTGTTTTTTAAACTACATTATTTATTACATTTGTAATATTCACCTAAAACCTAAAGAAGCAGATCCTTTTAAACATTACTAAATAAATCCTTTAGGTAACGGCTTATTTATTTATTTGTATCACCTTAAAATAAGGGTTACAGGGTAAGACTTAATGCCTAATGGCATTCTCTGCCAGTCAACCCTGGGTGATGGTGAGAGCTTACGGTAGGCAGGAAAATGTTTAGTTAAAAAAGTTATTGGTATAAAAATAATGAAAAGAAAATAATTGTTATATACATACATACATAATACATACATACAACATATATACATACATACATAAATATATACATACATACAAAGCGTACATAAATATACAACTATTAATGTAATGGCTTACACAACCAGCCACAGCTATAATTGTATATAAATCCTTTTATCCAAGTAAAATTAAAAAATTCAAGTCCTTCACAACTAAATGGGAATCTGTAAGCTATGACATTTTGATTTTTGCGTGTAATGCTCTAAGACAGCGGCCACGAAAATTTTTATTTCAGTGAAACTTTTATATCAAAGAAACAAAGGGGGTAACGAAAGAAGGCTTTTTATCGCCGCTTGGGGTTGAGGTCGTTTCTTTGAGGAAAGTTAATTTTAATGCCCTCTTTGTAGAATAAACTCAAAAGTGCTGAAAATTTTGGAAGAGAAATTTGTATAGATATAAAGTGTTGGCGGCTAGACTAATTTTTATCTAATTTAATTTTCGTCCAACAACCACGCATTTGGCCAGTGTATTTATCATGGCCTATAGTTTGAGATAGATACCAGGTTATGTGAGATTTTTACTGCAGTATAACCCTCTTGGTGGCCTACTTCAGCACTTGGGGAGAACTCCGAGATCTTCTGTGGAAAACACCAGTGGAGAACACTCGTGACGCCCCAAAATGGATCGATTATCTGCAACATTATCTGGGCAGGTTGGAGTTCTCTCTTTCGAAATTTGCAACCCTGGAAGCCCTCTTAAAATCATTTAAGATCATTCAGGCATATCGTACCTCCATTTATTAATACTTAAGCTACAGAATCTATATTAATATAGTATGTATATTGGTCTACATACATCTAAGTTCCAAGAGGAGACCTGTTCCCAGCAGTGGGATATTAAAATGATTAATAATAAATATAATTATCATAGTTACTGATTGAGCCACCACCACCACCACCTTGCCCCTTGCCGGACATCGCAAAATCAAATGAGAGTTCTCAGGTAAGAATGTAGTTATTAACTGCTACAAATGGGTAAATAGGTAATAATATAATCTTTACGGTCGACAGTCTTAATCACCTAGGGAATAATACATACGAAATGTAGTCCAATTCTATTAAAATTGTCGGCGGATTCCACCGAGCAGATAAAAATGTGATGTTTTACGTGACTTTCGCCTTACGTGGAGGTGATAAAGTTCAAAATTTCGCAGCGAGATAAAGCAGAATGTAAGCGGCAGTGACAGCATCCAGTGCAATTAGTCCCGTTTTGTGACAGTATTCCATTATGCTGAGAGCGTGTCACTCCGAGTTTCTTCGCGAAATCAATATATATACAAATGAATGTGTGTCTGTATGTCCTTTATAGAATCGTAAATTATGCATTTGATCATGTCATGATCTTCAGCAAAGTGTTGTGCATGAGCCCACAAAGGTTTCGAAGTTGGTGTCTGTCTGTCTGTCTGTTCCGGCTTATCTCTGAAACGGCTGGACAGATTTACCGGCAGGTAGCTGATGAAATAAGGAGTGATTAAGCTATTTTATTTTACACGCGGACGAAGCCGCGGGTGGCCGCTAGTATCTGATAAGAGTCCGTTCTAGAAGTAAAAGTTTAGTTAGATATTAGTTATTTAGGAAGCCTGTTTTCAAAATAAGTTTTAGAATAACTAAAACTTTGGAAACTTTTTATAGTTTTTATTCAAATACAAAAACAATTCAATCAAGCAACATGGCGTTTAGTTCTCACTTTACATTCTTTCAGAAATCATACAAATATGCGTTGTTGTTCGATCTACTACAGTAGACAAAACTACTCTAAACTACACTAGGTACACTAAACAAAATGTCTGTTGTATGTAATAATGGTAATAGCCTTATTGATCCTCTGAAAAAAATTTACAAAGACAATCTTATTCTATAAGGCTGCCCTAAATTCTACCTCACATAGCTTTTGTGTCGAAGGAATAAGGTACAAAATTTAATATCGAAGTGAAAAAAGCAGAATGTTAGCAGTAGTGACGGCACCCAGTGCAAATAATCGCGTTATGTGACAGCATTCCATTATACTGTGAGTGACGTGACGCGGCGCCAAACTCATGAAAATATTTTCCCTCTAAAACAGATACAGATAAAAGATTGACAGTTCATTAGCTGCAAATCCAATAAATTCCAAAATAGTTATCTCACTTGCTTAACAATATTTTGGGCATGTGAAATGAGGGTCTGATTTATTGGTAAATAGGGTCAAAACCAATACCTGAGAGTGTGAATGGTGTCCAAGAAAGCATAGCCGATGCCTAAATAGATTAGCAATTATCTATTTAGGCATCACTTTACTATACAGGTACGTTTTCTTCTGGCATTAATGAGCATGCTCGGCCCATCGAGGTCGAGCGTCAAGTGACCTTTACTCAGGACGGTGTGGATAATGTAATACGTAGCAAGCAAAGAGGTAAGTCGCCCGGCCACGATGGGCTCAGCATTGAGCATTTTAAAAATGCTGGCCCCTACGTGTCTCTTGTTACCTACCGGAAAATCTCATGCGCACTACGGTCACGCCTATATTAAAAAATAAGGTAGGGGACGTATCGGATAAGAACACGAACGTAAGTACCAACCAGCACATGTGCCTCCTGTATTCCTCAATGGTGTTGCACTACAACAGGTTGAACAGTTTAAATACCAGACCAGTGCGGTTTATTGTAGCCTGGTTTAATCAGTCAAATAAGATTTACTTTGAGGTCTAAATGATACTCACGAGTATTCAGCGTTAATATAAGTAGTACAAACGTAACGTAAAAGACTGGCCACGACTGCGCAAGATCTTAAATAAAAATATGAAGATTTTGAAATATAAATAAGATTATATAAAGTAGCAGCAGTAGACTTTAAGCTAAGATTATATGTCGGGGGTCTCAGATATAAATGGAACAGTCCAAGTGACTAATGGCCTAAGTGCACGTGTCATAGAGCAAACACATTTACCACTATATTCTGTCAAATACATATTTTAGGACGGCCGCCCACAGTGACTCTTTATTATGGTGACATTTATGAGGCAATATACGAGAAAATATATGAGAGTATGTTGACGGCCACAGAGCTACTAGCTAATCTTGGAGAGTCATCTGATCATTTGAAGCTGAAATTAATGAATGAATCTGAAATTGGCAGCTTTGAAGAAGTACTTTTTTAATGGTTTCTTCAAGAACACCATATTATAGTGCACTGGGAATGCCTGAGCTGCAAGGTGGTAGCAGAAAATAATTTGCGAAATATATTGCGGAGGACCGCCACGAGTCTAGATGATGCGAGTGGAACTTCAACCTTTATTTGGAAGTTTTGTGGTGAAATAGTGACGAAGGCATCTCTTTGTAAAGTTACTCATATTCAAATACATATACTGGGTAACTAGTATTTTTTACGATAATTTTTTTTGCACTTTGTCACTTATTTCAGTTTAAGTAACAATCTAATCTAATACCTTTAAACGAGCAATTCTTGTATGTATCTAAATATATTTTTTGAATCTCGGAAACGGCTCCAAAGATTTTGATAAAATTTAGTACCCTGGTTTCAGGGGTGATAAATCGATCCACAAAATTTTTATTGTTAGATATTTTTAACTGTATAAAAATATTTTCAGTGATAATCAATTTAAATATAAACTGAAAAATACGACTCTTCCTGACATCTATTGGAGAGTATTAATAATATTGTGGCGTAAACGCTGTCAAATGCGGGAGCCCACGAGGCTCATTGTGGATTTCGTTAGCGTCATCAGGACCTTGTGCTTTTGGATGGTAGGGAGATTAAAAGATTATATTTTATGACGTTTTGCGTTTAACCGGTGGAGAGAGCGCCTATAGGTTTTCAAAAGTTTTATACGAAAGGTACAGGTAAAATAGTAGAATAAATTAAATGCATGCTTAGTCATATTTCAGTACCTAATTTAAATGCAAGGTAAGTCATATTTCAGTAATCTGATGATTTTAGTATGAATGTATACAAACAAAACAGCGAAATAAAAAACGGCATTTTGACAAACTCGCAAGAGTTCGAATTTTTATTATTTCGAATTCATGGTTCAACGGTAACGGGGTATTCTAATCCGACCATTTTGACATCCGGAAGTAAAATAAAAAAGTGCTGTACCTATATAGAAGGTCTTTTTTAATCGTGGCAGTACTCAATAGGATGCAAGGTATACCTAATATCTTTATCTGATGCGCTCGGGTAAATCTGGAAATCCCCTCTTGGGCTCCCCTACTACCATCCGCCAATCCGACGTTCAAAGAAATGACAATGTCGATTTGAAAGAGCTCTATGAAAATTTCGTAGATTGAAGTAAAGCTTCTTTAGCCGAATGGTTGCGTGAGCTGACTGCGGAACTAGAGACCCGGGTTCAAACCCCAATCAAAATCATGTTGTGTCTATTTTTTATTTTTATGAAAATAGCTATTTTTTTATTATGAGCTATTTCAGATGGCGTTGTTAATTAACACTAAGCAAATGAGTGTATCATTTGAAACTAAACCACAAAAATAATTTGTTTTTATCCGAGCAACGCTCGGTCGTCCAGGTACTGACTATATAGACCGTGACAGAAAGACAACAGTGGGCATATCTTATATTTATTTATTTTATGTGAAAACACCTTAAACTAAGTTTCACAAAGGTTTAAACCTAATGCCTCTTGGCATTGTCTACCGGTCGACCCTGGGTGATGTTGATGCGAGGTAGGCTTCTAAAAATAAACAGGCTAAAAGAACAAAGAATTAATATAACAATATGTAATAACTACGTACATAATGAAATACGTACACTAATAAATATAAATACTTACATATAAACATACATACAAACATACTTACATACATACATATATACATACATACATGTATACATACATTATATACATACATACATTCATACTTACATACACATATTGGAAGGATATAATGACTACATATACATATAATATAAATAGGACTCTTATTGGTAAAAAATACTAGACTGTGGTAGGGATGCTTAAGAAATGCTCTCGAACCAATTTCTTGAATGCCAGTTTGTTGGGTGCCTTTCTTATATTTTCGGGTAGGGTGTTCCAGAGCTGTATGGCCTGAACTGTGAAGGAGTGATGGAAAAATCCTTATCATAAATACTTATATCTAAGTATTTAGAAAGCACACATCGTTTACATAGACGGAAGAGTATACAATGTAGATCCAATCGTTATTCGAAGGGGTCCTCACTAAGCATTACAAGATACTGTAGCTGCTAATGGATATTAGCTCAAGACACAGACACAGAGCAAACAGGGAGTTGACGATAATATCTATTTGCAATTACGCTGTAGAGACAATATTCAAAGCAGTATCGTAATATATAGTCTAATTAAAAAGCAAAATACTTAGGGAAAAATATTTGAAGCTGTCTTTCGATTTTCAAGCAAAAATCAAAATCCCCTTTAAAAGTAGAAAAATAAATATTTTAAATTAAAATTATAAGTGTTTGTCTAAAATATCCTATTATAATATTATAATAATATATAAAAAGTTAATATTGCAGTATGCTGTTCGTTCAAAGTGAAATTTACGTGAAGAATTTGCTCATCTGCCCTCGAGAACATTTAACGCCACTCACAGAATTCAAAAAATGATTAAAAGGAAAAGTTTATAAAAGTTTATACAAAAAATATTAACTGCAAAGCAAGTCTAACAAAATATCAGATTTAAAGCTGAATGGAATTTTGCGTAAGCTTGCGAAAGCTCTAAGTGAAATTTATTTTATAATCAATTTTGATAATCACTGATAAAATTCACTCTAGACGCCCGCGACTTCGTGGAATTTATAAAAATAAGTTAATCCTTATTACATCACCTACCTGCCAGGGAAAGTCCCGTCAAAATCGGTCCAGCCGTTTCTGAGATTAGCCGGAACTGACAGATAGACAGATACTGTATAGATTATATGTATTTTATTGGTAAAAAGAGTGCTTTTTGGGATATCATAATTACAAACCTTGTAATCGTATATCTGGCAATAAATATTTATAACTATTGACAACGTGTGCCCCACGCTTTTTTTACAATTTTTTTTTTATAAATAAACCTAACAATAATAAATATATTTATTTCTCATTAACATTATTCTCATATCAATTAAAAAAACCTTTGTGTTCGTATTTCACACGTCAGCGTGTTTTTTTTAAGTTTTTGATACGCAAGTCTTTTATTTTAAATTTTTTAGTTGGTTTTGGATATATTTTTTTCCAGATTATTGCGTTGTCATCGGTCTTTAATAAGTACCTATGCAATGTTTCAGATTAATTAACAGATATAAGTACATACCAAGCGATTAAAAGAGTGTTAAAAAAACAGAGATAAAAGTAACTGTCCACACGTTGTATGGAGACGCGTAGACACGTAGCGCTGGCCGCGTAGCCCAGTTGGCGCCGCCTCAAGGGCGTTAGCGCCTCCCCGGTAAAACCTGCATAACCTGCTTTGGAAACCAGGTGAAAGGATAAGAAATAAGTAAATTAAAACGTAAGACATTACGGGTGACATAATTACACAAAGGCGTTTGATAAAATAAGGCTACAGAATTGAAAGCTGGTTTGTTTAAAATCCTCTAATATACAATTGCCTGACGTATAATTACGAGTATCTCTATCCACTGCTAATGTCATTTGAAAGTCATATTTACAGTCTGTTCGAGAATGTTTTTCTTTGCAGCCGAGAAAGTTCGCCTTTTGCTTAAGACGAAAGATGTATTTTCACCCTACTTAACACTTAACACAATTGGTACAATCGTGGTACTTCATTGAATATAGGACAGAATAATCAACTAAGGTAACTAAGTTTAGGATGAATTCACATCACAACCTGATGCGAGATCGTCTACACTTATTTGTGTAGATGTTAGGGGGTGAACTGGCCTCGTGGCTGAGTTGGCGCGTCCTCAAGGGCAGAACCTGAGTTACCCGCTCCGGAAATAAGGTTCGAAAAGTCAATAACCAGCAGACGTGAGCAACATTTTAATTCTAGACAGCTTTATCTCCTTTTGGTTACAGAATTCGCCGTGTGGTGCCCGGCGTTAGAATAGCACCACTCCCACTCTTCCCACGGGAGGTCGTAGGAGGCGACCGAGGGACAAATACCAGGAGATGGGCAGCAGCGTCTTCCTGAGTAACATACCATCTACTGCGGTCACCAACACGCAATGCCAAGCGCGGTGACTATGGCAATAACCCCCATGATGAGTACACATATACCCCGGCCCCCAGTCCCCGGCGGCCCCGCTATTCCTGGCTATGACAGCGGCCACGGTCACGGCGGGGCAGGGGGTGCTAGGAATCTCCGGCAGAGATACGGCTGTCGCAAACGACGACCTCTGCACCTGGCAACATATAACACCAAGACACTGCGAACAGACGAGAAGATACAGGAGCTGGAAGAAGAGATAGACAAGTTAAACTGGAGCATCATAGGATTATCCGAAGTCCGAAGACAGGGCGAGGACACGGTAATCCTCAAATCCGGCAACTTGTTCTATCACCGGGAGGGCGAACATCTGTCCCAAGGTGGTGTCGGGTTTCTCGTACACAGGTGCCTCGTCAACAACGTGACGCAAGTCGAAAGTGTGTCAGCAAGGGTAGCGTACCTTATACTCAGAATATCTAAACGGTATTCGCTGAAGGTCATACAGGTATACGCACCGACCGCAACACACCCAGACGAAGAGGTTGAGGCTATGTATGAGGACGTCAGTAGAGCCATACATGCCTCAAAGACTCATTTCACGGTGGTGATGGGGGACTTCAACGCTAGACTGGGCACGCGAGACGGCGACGAGCAGAAAGTAGGGCCCTTTGGGTTTGGACAACGGAACCACCGAGGCCGCTTGCTCGCTAACTTCTTGGAGAAGGAGAACTTCTTCATGATGAACTCCTTCTTCAAGAAGAAGCCACAACGCAAGTGGACTTGGATAAGTCCAAATGGTTCCACAAAAAGCGAGATAGACTTCATTTTGGCCGACAAACGGCACATATTTAATGATGTCTCCGTGATCAACAGGGTGAAAACCGGAAGTGATCATCGAATGGTACGAGGCACATTAAATATCAACATTAAGCTGGAAAGGTCACGCCTAATGAAGTCTACGCTCCGACCAACACCTGTCCAAATCCAGGGCTCCGAAAACTTTCAGCTGGAGTTGCGAAATCGCTTCGCGGGCCTAGAAGAATGCGAATCTGTGGACGAAATTAACACCAGGATGGTACAAACCGTCCACGAGGTAGGGTCAAAGTTCTTTAAGACCCCCTCCAGTAGTAAACCTCAAGTGCTCTCTGAACATACCCTCGGTCTCATGAAGGAAAGGCGTGAACTATGTGTCCGGTCCCCGGCTTCAATGTCGAAATACAGGCAGCTAAATAAACAGATCTCTTGCTGCAGACGACGTGATCTGCGTGCTCACAACACACAGCGCGTCAAAAACACTATTGAGCGGAACCAAGGCTCCAAAGTGTTCGCAAGGGATTTGATTATTGGGCGAAGCCAGTTGACGAGATTGAAGACGGAGTCTGGCGCTATGGTTACGTCTAAGCCTGAAGTTCAGAGAGAAATTGAGAGTTTCTACGGACGGTTGTACACCTCCTCACAGGCTCCCGTTCCCAATATGGCGAACGACAAGAGAGCCAAATTAACCCGACACTATACCGAAGATATCCCGGACGTCAGCCTGTACGAAATTAGAGGGGCCCTAAGTCAGCTAAAAAACAACAAAGCACCGGGAGATGACGGTATCACATCAGAGCTACTAAAAGCTGGAGGCAAACCCCTCCTAGTGGCGCTCCAAAGACTGTTCGATACCGTCATCAGAAACGGAACTACCCCGGAGGCGTGGAGCAGAAGCGTGGTGGTTCTGTTCTTCAAGAAGGGTGATAGAGCCCTTTTGAAGAACTATAGACCCATCGCGCTTCTGAGCCACGTCTATAAGCTGTTCTCAAGGGTCCTTACTAATCGTATTGCGCGCAGGCTCGACGACTTCCAGCCTCCCGAACAAGCCGGATTCCGAAAAGGCTACAGTACCATAGACCACATACATACGCTGCGACAGGTTATACAAAAGACCGAGGAGTATAATCTGCCGCTATGTGTTGCGTATGTGGACTATGAGAAAGCCTTCGATTCTATCGAGACCTGGGCGGTGCTAGAGTCTCTCCAACGGTGCCAGATAGACTATCGGTACATCGAGGTGTTGAAGTGTTTATACAAAGCCGCAACCATGACAGTCCGAGTCCACGACGGAAGCACTGAACCTATTCCACTGCAGCGCGGAGTGCGACAAGGGGATGTTATATCCCCGAAACTGTTTACCGCTGCACTGGAAGACGTGTTTAAGCTGATGGAGTGGAAAGGGCTTGGTATTAACATCAATGGCGAACACCTCACACACCTTCGATTTGCCGATGATATAGTCATCTTGGCGGAGTCCCTGGAAGAACTCAGCACAATGCTAGGTGACCTCCATAGCGCCTCCCAACGGGTGGGTCTTAAGATGAACATGGACAAGACGAAGATCATGTCTAATGTCCATGTCACACCCATACCGGTCGTTGTTGATGGCGCTACTCTCGAAGTTGTCGACGAGTATATTTACCTGGGTCAAGCGATCCGTATGGGTAAGTCCAACTTCGAGAGAGAGGTAACTCGTAGAATCCAACTCGGTTGGGCAGCGTTCGGGAAATTACAAAGTGTCTTCTCGTCCAGAATACCGCAGTGCCTGAAGTCGAAAGTTTTCGAGCAGTGTGTGTTGCCAGTGATGACCTACGGCGCTGAGACGTGGTCTTTTACAGTTAGCCTTTTCCACAGGCTCAAGGTCGCTCAGCGAGCGATGGAGAGGGCTATGCTTGGTATTTCTCTACGCGACAGAATCCGTAACGATGAAATCCGTAGACGAACGAAGATTACCGACATAGCTCTCAAAATTTGCAAGCTGAAGTGGCAATGGGCAGGCCACATAGTTAGGAGGACTGACAACCGATGGGGAAAAAAGGTCCTCGAATCGCGACCACGTCTCGGCAAAAGGAGCACAGGCCGCCCTCCAACCAGGTGGACTGACGACCTAAAGAAGATAGCGGGAAACCGCTGGATTCAGAGGGCGCAGGACCGGACGGAGTGGCGAACATTAGGGGAGGCCTATGTCCAGCAGTGGACTTTAAAAGGCTGATGGATGGATGGATGGATGGTTACAGAATTTGCACAGAAGGCTCTCCTATTTCCAAAAAATCTTGAAAAGTCTTTTCAAAAATAATTTTAAGTATTTTTGAAGAAATAATTATTTTTCTGTGAAAAGAAACAAATAATTTTCTAAAGTAGAAATATTTTGTATGTATACTCGTACTTGTGGTTCTGCAAAAACCTCACGTTGGTGGAAACTTTTACGCTCTAGTACATTTATTTATACTTAGATGTAGATTCTATTGCATTCAAAGTAACTATTATACTATGTTCTGTCGCTACGCCTACGGAGGTGTAGAATAGACCTGCTCTGTGAGATATAGCTCACAATTGGCTTTATTTTTTATTTTTATATTAGTGATACAAAAACAGTATTCGTAAACGACTACAATAGTTAATAAAATTAACTGTGTCGTAGTAGTTCACGCCCGCCCCAAAATATATTGACAGTATGTTCTAACTACTCATATGTAATTCATTTATTATTAATGCATATTATTTTTATCTACTTTATTATTATCTTTGTTTATCTTTCTGCTTTATTATTATCTAATTACGCTAAAAAGAAAAAAATACTTTACAATGATTTAAATCTATGCTTGGCTGCAATCTTTTTTTGCGTATCACTACTGGCCACAGGTCTCTTCTCATGATCGGGGAGATGAAGCTTACTCCCCTTTGCTGCTCCAATGCAGGTTATGTTGAAATGTTTTCAAACCACCCATATTGCCTCCAAAAGCGTTTAACGACTTCCATTTATCGATATCAACCGGTCGGTATTAAAAGTTCAGAAACGCGCATTGAAGTTTATACTATCGCTCACCCAACTCACACATGAACGCGTCTTTTCGCTCAGCTGCATAGATTACTTTTTACACAAACACAATATATACCTGTGCTTTATGTTCCCGTTTCTTCTCTGAAGTCAGGCTATCACCGAAACATTTCCATCAAGCCGTGTATCAGTTCTTCTGGAGCGGAAATTATTGTAATTTCACGGCCGATTTCTTTAAGAGAAAACAAAGTTCCCCACCCGCGCTCCGCTGGACTGCGAATGAACGTTCGCTTCCTTTATTTGTCTTTATTTTGTTCTATTAACCTGAAAATACGGATACGGTATGGTTCAAAATAAATAGCAACTTACGAAACTGTTTCTTGGGCCGAACTTTACCTTTGGTCCGTCGTAAAGAAAATAATTGGAAAAGCCGACAGTTTTTTTAGAACATTCACAAATTTTCCGCATTGTTAATTCTAAAACAAAATATAAACGTATATATAATCAAATTAAAGTCTGGAGACAGATTTTATATTGGTATGAGATGGAAGTAGACGAAAGAAGGTTACAGACATAGCTCTCAAAATCTACAAGGGGAAGTGGCAATATGATAAACCATATTAGTATCTAATACCCAAACCATCTCTTTCATCATAGCGGGAAGTCGGAAAAGACCTAATCTTCCCTTGTTTTTGTCAAAAAAAAGGATATTTTTTTTGTGTATTTTTGAGTTATATCGGATAGAGTTGATGGCGTTTTATTCGATATGTTGATTGCAGTGCATGAATGCTGATGAATGCTGAGAAATAAAATAAAAATGCGAAGATATTTTTTCAGCTTGCTACCAAAATTCCATTGGTAACGCTCTGCTAAAGTAGCCTACGCTTTACTTGAATATCTAATTTAACTGACTCACGACTGATTTCATCGAAACTGCCAAAAAGTTGCGATACCATTATTGCAAAAAAACATCTCTATGTAAAAAATCAAGTCAAACGAAAAAGAAGGGCATAAATACATACTTTCACATTCCCAATATTAGCAAAAGTCGTATGAATAAATTTAATGAAAAGTGACCGTATGCATCATAATGTATCATCATAATATGTTTTAGTAAATAAGTAGATATTATACAATTGGCGTTTCCTTTCTAATCTAGAATAATGTATTAAGAATTTCGTAACTACTTTTAATTTATACCTATAAATTAAAATGGTATTAACATAAAATTGTAAAGATTGTAAAGAAATAAAGTATTGTAAGATTTTGAATGTGCGAAGTTCAAAAAGTTTTTTTAAAAAAGGAGTCTTCTTGCAAAAACTGTGGCGAGGGCGTTTTAAGATAATTAAAAGCCTTCACAAAGAGCGTCGCGGGCAAAGGCGACAGCGTTGATATTTGATAAAGCGCCAGAGGCTATGTACGAGTAGTAGAGGTAGGTACACCAAATAGAGTAAGGTTGATTAACAGTTTCTTCTTCTCTTTCTCTCTTTCTCCTTTATGAATTTCATGGAATGGACCTTTAACGCCACACTTGTATGAAGCTATCATAGTACTCTGAAGTTTCATCGCATGTAGATGTCCATGGGATCATTAAAATTTTTGAGGTGGTACAACTTTAATGGTCCCATTTCTGCCATGTAGCAATTCTGTGTTTCGGTGAAAAGGGGCCGGCCAGCCTTACATGAGGCGACCATTATTGGAGCTCTCGGAGTAGCAGCTCAATTGCGTACGACCATGTATATATAACTTAGGCTTGCTTGTAGTTACGTCACGTTCATGGGCTGCAGTGACCACTTGCATCACGTGGCCTGCGTGGTCTGCTACTCCATTCAAATAAAAAAACGCGAACATAATGCTCGTTTGAATGTGACAAAATTAAACAGATATTTTTGTAACATAAACAGCAATTTAAGAAAACCATACAGAAACATTATTAGCTACTACGAGATCTAGACGGCGAGAGTAGTTAGCGGGCCTTGACACGACGCGACGTCGCGACTGGCGCTCTCTGACGGCCGTGCGACTCAGCTTGACAGGCCCTTTGGCTTCTGTCTAGCGATATTTTTAGATTCTTTCTTTGGTATTGTTTTGTTTTAACCCTCGACGCAAAAACGACGGGGTGTTATAAGTTTGACATGTCTGTGTGTGTAAATGTGTATGTGTCCGTGTCTGTTTGTGGCATCGTAGTTCCCAAACGGATGATCCGATTTTAATGCGGTTTTTTTTTGTTGAAAAGTATATCAGTCGAGAGTGTTCTTAGCTATGTTTGGTGGAAATCGGTTCAGGTCTTCAAGGTCATCAGGTCGTTTGTTAGGTGTGATAGGAATGTTACACGCTCAGTTTACTTGCAAGCATATGTGGGATCTGACATTTGAAACACTAATGTCTTCTGGAACCACTGAGGTGGTCTGCTGTTAGGGCTCGAAGATAGGAGACGTAACCCTGTACTGCCTTTTAGTAAACCCATCGAGTTTGGGCTCGTTGGATTTGTCTTAACTAGTTCTCTTTATGTTTCTAATTGACGAGGATCTGATGCTGGAAATCTGGAATCTCTGAGCTGGTCTGATGATAGGGCTCGAAGGTAGGAGATGTAACCCTGGTCTACCTTTTAGTAAACCCATCGAGTTTGGGCTCGTTGAATTTGCTTTGAAAAGAAAAGAAAGAAAAGAAAAAATATTTATTTCATATTAGGAATACAAAATATTCGCTTAATGAATGTCATTTTTTCCCGGTCATCGCCTTTAAGTGCCCGTTTGGGCTAGGTGTTGAGCTGAGAGAAAAAAGGCGGCGGAAAAAAACTCCCAGCACTCTTTTAAAAAAAACAGTACATAATAATATATTTGAGATAACAGAATGGCTATGGGTCGATAATGGTCACACGTGACAGCTGATCGTGTGAGACACCATCAACCCACTTCCACCTGCTCACAGATGCGAGTAATTACTAAAACTAATACAATCTATGAAGAAATAGCCTTGTGTGAGCGAGATTCATTCCCACGCTCCTTTATCATTAAGATAGTCCTTAGTGTTATAATAAGCCTTACGGCACAGGACTTGTTTGACTGCCTTCTTAAAAGGTTTTAAAGGCAGGGATTGAATCTTTATTGGGATTTTATTATATATCCTGATGGACATCCCAATAAAAGAATTACTTTTTTTATGAAGCCGGCATTTCGGAAATGCCAGCTTGTGGCCGTTCCTAGTTGAAACACAATTAGGACTTTGCAAGTCCAATATAGTAGTGAATTTTTCTTTGTTTTTACGTACATATATGATGTTTTCGTAAATATATTGCGAAGCAAATGTTAGAATATCTATCTCTTTGAATTTTTCTCTGAGAGATTCTCTAGCACCTATGTTATAAATTGCGCGAATAGCCCTTTTCTGCAAAATAAAGATTGAATCAATATCAGCCGCATTACCCCACAGTAAAATGCCATATGACATTAAACTATGGAAATAACTGAAATAAACTAATCTGGCTGTTGCAATGTCTGTGAGGGAACGAATTTTCTTTATTGCAAAAACTGCAGAACTAAGTCTATTCGCTAACTGAGAGATGTGGGGTCCCCACTGTAATTTGGAGTCTATTGTGATTCCAAGAAATGAAGCTTCTTCAACAATGGCAAGATCCTCACCATTTAATTGAGGATTTACATTTTCTTTCTTTACATTTGGGGGTGAAAATCTTATACAATTAGTTTTTTTATTATTTAATAGTAAATTGTTTACATTAAACCACTGGACAACCTTAGAGAGAGCATTGTTCACGTCGTCAAGATTTGATATTCGTCTATTAATTTTAAATAAAAGAGAAGTATCATCTGCGAACAATACAATCTCATGACTGTTTTCTACCATGAATGGAAGATCATTTATATATAATAAAAACAGAAATGGTCCTAAAATTGAACCCTGTGGGACCCCCATCTCTACAGGTGACCCAGACGACCTTTTACCATTCACCTCAACTCTCTGAGTCCTATCCCTCAAATAGGATGACAGGAGTTTAAGCGCGGTACCTTTAATGCCATAGTGGTTGAGTTTCCTTAGAAGGGTTTCGTGCTGAACGCAGTCAAAAGCTTTAGATAGGTCGCAAAACACACCTAAGGCATCCTGCGATCTCTCCCAAGCTTCTATAATAACTGAAAAAAGCTCAACACCTGCATCGGTTGTAGAACGACCTTTAGTGAAACCAAATTGATTTTTATGTAAAAGTTTGTTATTTGTAAAATAGGACAATAACTGGTTGAGAAGAATTTTCTCGAATATTTTACTGCACGTGGGGAGAACAGAAATAGGTCTATAATTCATAGGGTCAGTAGTACTGCCCGATTTGTATAAAGGAATCACTTTACTATGTTTCATTAGGTCAGGAAATTCACCACTTTTTATACAATTATTAAATATTAGGGCTAAGTTTGGTGCAATTAAATCTATTATTGAATTAAGGATCTTTACAGAAATACCCCAAAGATCGGTAGTGTTCTTAACATCTAATGTCCTAAATATTTTTACAATGTGTTTGGCGTCTATGGGTCTAAATTTAAAATGACATTTGCATTCGCTCACATTTTCTTTCAGCAACGATTCAGCAACGTTGGGGGAAGAGTTAAGAGATTTAGTTGTCGAAACTGGAATGTCACTAAAAAATTTCTCAAATAAATTAGCCACACTCTCATCTTGTTCAACCAGAGTATTATTATCCGCAATTAGTTTAAAATCAAGGTTGCGGTCCTTACCTCTTCCAGTTTCGGCATTAATGATTTTCCAAGTCGTCTTTATTATTTTGTTACTAAATTTTATCTGATTTCTGATATGTATGGACTTGGCCGCGATACACACTTTCTTAAAAACTTTTGAATAATTTTTAACATGGTCACAAAAGGATTCACTATGATTATAGGACCTCTCATAATAAAGGTCATATAATTTTTGCCTACTTCGGTGTAGTCCCAATGTTGCCCAATCATTGAATGATTTGCATGTTTTCGGAGAGATTGTCTTTGGGGTAAATACAAAATTATATGCTTTATTGATTTGATCAGAAAGTATCTCATACTGTTTATTTACATTACCATGCAACGGAACAGACAATCCATTTACAAGCTTATTTCTAAATCTCTCCATTCGTTTATTACTCACCGGAACGACCACTTTACTCTTATTAACCCGTTTATCAATATCATATTTAAAACATGCGAGTTGACCACAGTGATCCGAACTTAGATTATTAATTATCATTGAATGAACTGGTGTGCCATCTGTAAAGATATTGTCAATGCAAGTCGCTGTGGAATCAGTGATTCTAGTGGGTTCCGAAAACAGGTTACTAAGATTACAACATTTCATACTCGATAAAAACTTTTTACTGACTGAAGATTCCTCCAAGATATTAATATTAAAGTCACCACAAATAATAATGTCCTTCTTCTTCTTGCTACATAATTTAAGAAATAATTCATCAAGAACTGACTCGAATTTATCAAACAATGCATTTGGAGGTTTATAAATACAAACAATTAAACAATAAGGTAGCTCCACACAGGCTATTTCCACAGTCCGTTCAATAGAAAGGCTCACTATATCTTTACGGTCCTTAAATTTTAGGCCTTTTTTTAAAATAATTAACGAGCCACCACGAATAGCTGTCGTTCTACTGAACGAACTGGCGACTTGGTGCTTATCAAAGTTAAACACAATTTGGCAATCTTTCAGCCAATGTTCAGTAATGCAAATGACGTCTATATTGTAGTGCTTCAAAAACAAGTCTAATTCTAGCTCTTTATTTAATAGGCCTTGCATATTTTGATGCACCAAGTTTAAACATTTATTGTTCCTTAAAAAACTACTCGACAACTGGCTCTCAATAATCATGTTCATATTTTTATTGCTAGAGACGTGAGCCTCTGTTGTCTGATAACTTAATTTAAAGTGTTTGGGGCAACATCCAAACAAGTCGATGTAGTACTACAACAAGTATTACTACTAAATATAACATCGGTCTGCTCAATAAAAGCAGTTGTCTTTGAAGATAAAGTATGACATACTTTATCTGTCAAGTAATAAGATAGCAAATATGCTATCTGTTTGTATATATAATTGGATAGAATAATTCTATCCTTCGTAATATTAAAATTATTTTTAAATATATTATTAATGTCAAAAAGCCTAAACCTATTTGGATCATTACAATCAGATCCAGTTGTTAACACATTGTTACTGTTGCCAATTGAATTATACAAAAGTATATTTAATTGTTGACGCAATTTATTTTCATTGAAGTCATCCTTAACATAAGGAATTGTACACATTATTATTTTATTAACGTTTAAATCTTGTAATTTTTGGATATATGTAAGCAACAATTTTTGTTTCATATTTTCCCGTCTACCACAAAGCAAGATTAGCGTAGAACTGGGGTCATAAGTGCCACTAATTACCTTATTCATTATTTGCGCCATTGTAGCCCCAGGCATACTAAAATTACAGATGACTTTGTCAGTAAGATTTAACAGTTTCGTACCCATGTTTTTACCTAACTCGTCACTAAATATTAAAATTTGATTTCTTAAGGGTATTGGGGTTATGGAACTGACATTTTGACTCGTTTTTAAAGGAATGTATTGAGACGGAGGCCCTGAACATAATGATTCGGAGCATTGACAGTTATTGACCAGAGATTGAAATCGCTCTTCATTATATTTTGATAATTTTATCACTTCGTCCATGACGATTACGTGCTCTCCTATTTCCTTCTGGGCGGCATCATATTTTAAAGTTATCTCCTGTAAAGATTGGTGCAATACAGTGATTTTATTGTTTAAATCAGAAATGTCAGTCTCATAACGCTTAGACAAAATGTTAAACTCTATCGAAGATGTTTTATATTCTTTAAGAAGTGATTTATATTTCTTTGATAAAATTTTATGATTTTTTACAACCATGTTTTTCTTAATTAATTTGTTAGTCTTAATAATGTGTCTATTTAACTTAGCCAATTTCTTAATTTTTTTCCCGCTGCCACGACCGACCCGGCTTGACGCATTAATTAACGTGTCTTCACCGGTCAAGTCAAGGTCAAGTCTCCAGGTACTGAGCGTGCAACTCCGCCATTTCCGCCTTAACATTATTATACCTTTTAATAACTTCTAAGGTTTCAATTTCATTTTCAATTTTCAAGAACAAGTAACAGAGCAGCAGTGCAAACGCGACTATTTATACTAATAACACTAATAACGTAAAAAACTATTAGGGCCAAATGGCGAAATAACGTATAAGGTACCTATAAATCTAAAAAAGCAACAAACAAATTGTGTATTAAAATGATTAAATAAACGCTTATCTAATTTGAATTTTAAAATGAGATGATTAATAATGTCATAAAAAAAATTTAATTCTTAATAATGTCAGAGAATGAAATTTATGATAATGTCAAAATTTAAGATTTATTAATGTCAAGATATAATTTTTTTAATGATGTCAAATAATCTAATTTTTAATAATATTTAATAATATGTAAGAGTTAAAACAGTCCTCCTTGTTCTCCTAACAAAACAAAAAACAAAAAAAAAACAAAATTATATATATATATATATTTTTAAAGAAATATTTATTGCAAAAAGGTAAAAATAATGAAAATAATAAATAAATAAAAATCAAAATCAAAAAAGCAAAAAAAAATTGTATTAGAAGTCAGGGATCGAACTCCCGCTCTTTAGGTACTAGGCCGTATGTTACGCTGAATAGACTATGCAGTGTTATCCGTTATGTGCGAAAATAACCAGTAGGTGATGTAATATGTGTAAAGTGACTTTCATACCCGTTTTTAAATTAATAATTTGTTTCACTAACACCCGAAACGTAAACAATGAACCTATTAGACAAATAATTAAATCAATTAATCAATGTCACTTATTTACGATTATTACGTACTTTATAGTATTTCACTATAGTTTATAAGATGTTTAACGCACAAAAGTTATTATTTAACTTAAATAACACCTTCGAAATAAACTGTTAGAAATGAAAGTAACTACATACACTAGATAGTTTTACACTAATAACACCTAAAAACCGGATTGATTCCTCTGGATAACACTGTCACAGTTGGATAATACACTTATTTATACTTTTACAACTAGTTTAGCAAGAATTACTATCAAAAAATAATTTATTTTCAATATTTTAAGGAGAACCGTTTTAACTCGTTTGACAGCTGACAGCTATTCTATGCTATGCTGCTATGCTGACAGCTATATTTGACTAGTTCTCTTCATGTTTTTAATTGACGAGGACCTGATGCTGGAAATGAGATGTGGCGGATGAAACCCTGGAATGGCTTAATGAAACTGATAAACCGATTTATATTTTTGCTGAAAATCTAGTAGGACCAAAGTTTTCTCTTTATTGTTTCTCAAACTGTGCAATTCTCCCAGAGCCAGTTTGTCATGAGTATTGTTAAACAGCTTCCTTTGGTCGAGATCACATATAGCGACCCCATCTAAATTTTTTACGCGGCTTAAAGCCACGTTAGGCTAAACGTGAGGGCAGACAACGTTAACGGTTGAGTCGATTTTGCGAATTTTTCGGAGTAAATTCTTTTGTTGCAATCTGTGACTACACTTTTTCTCACTTAGCGGTCCCCCGACGTGACGCCGCTTGGAAAATAAAAATACTTGAACTCGCATAATAATGTGACGATGATAATTAGGTATAATAGGTGTAAAATATTATTTGTTAGTTTTTAGAGTTTATTTTTTTGGTCGGGGGGTTTTTAATTTAATGTGATTCTAGTCTCAGAGCAATGACGAAAGCCAGCATGCGCTGCCAGGGTCGTCTCACTGGCCTAGAGAGTGTATCGAAATTGAATCGTAACACCGCTAAAAATTTAAAAAAAATGTACAACTTGCACATAAATTAATATAAAAACCTAAACAATAATAAAAGCTACTTCACAATATATCCAATAGCTTTAAAAATATCAACCTTGTGAGTTTCGCCATTAGTGCCGGTGTGTAAACATACGACCAGAGACTTGTCCATTTGAGCTTGGATGTGACATTTAACGCAGGGCGCCGGCGAGAAAGAAGCTCTCTTTGTATTGTGGTACGGAATGTTAATGTCGATGGGTTTCAGAAATTACTTACTAAATTATGTATAGGAGGAAGAAATATTAATTAAATTCAACTTTATCTTCAACAGGTTTTGAATGAATAAATTCGTTTTTTTTTGTGAAATGACAATTTGTTTTTTTTTTGAAAAGTTGTTACGCTAATCTTATCAAATAACTAACATTGGCATCGAGACCTTTCAAGAGCTAGCTTCATCAAGCGATGCCATTAGTGCAAGTATGAAACGCTTACAATATCGAGGACTTGCAACTTGTAAGTAGGAACAGTTATACAAAGTGCAGTTCTAGCGATTTTTCCGCGAACTCAGAACTACACTCACACCCGTATTCATAAACAATCAATGAGGGTCATAAACGAATTCATAGACGATACTTGAGTGAAGCCTGATACAATGCGTTTTTCAAAATCGACATAAATCGATGGCTTTACTTAACAAACGCACGTCAAATAGCTGAAATAGCGCTCTTGACCTGTTTACGTAGGCAAATATGCTTCTTGAATACGGCTGTCAGTCTCTAAGCGGGACCTTGTTAGTGTGAAGTGGGTGGTAATCGATCTTTGACTGGTCTACTTGCATAATATCGGCTGTATTCCGCTGTTGCATTTAAGAAGTGGCTAAATATTTTTTGCTGAATTTTTTTTGCATGCCCAAATGAGCTAAATATGAGTGTAACTTTAGCCTGTTCATGAACATTTCACAATAAATAATGATTATGATTATTATGATCATGAAATATATTTGCGGAGTTTATTGTCAATCTTTTTAAATGCAGCGTAACATTGGGACTGCTGAGCATAGGTTTCCTCTCAGAATCCAGAGGAATTGAGGACATAGTCCACCACGTTAGCCAAGTGCATTTTGGTGAACATTCGCTTACGAAAAATTATTGTGTTACTCCATTGCATGCATGGTGTTTAAAATCCTTATTATCCTTAATATTAGCAGAAAATAATAATGAAAAAAAAGTATTATTGTGACAAAAGCGTGGGGCGTCCTGTGCCATATTTTTCGTATATCGAGCAACTCACCCTTTATCCCAGTAATACTAGTATTTTTTGAATCTTTGCTCAATTATTATTTTCTGCTTATATTAAGGATTAATTTTCACTTTTTTAGTTTAATGTGCTTCGAAAGCGTGTTTTTTAGTTTTTTAACTATATTTTACTTTCTTGTATAATAACGTAGTAACTAGACACCCGAGCGTTGTTCGGATAAAAACATTTTATTTTCTTGTTATAGTTTCAAACGAAACACTCATTTGCTTAGTGTTACTTAAGAACGCCATCTGAAATAGTTTCCAATGAAAAAATACTCATATTTTCCCAAAAATTTAAAGTAATATGGTTTTGATTGACGTTTCAACCCGGGTCCCTAGTTCCGCAGTCAGCTCACGTAACCATTCGGCCCAGGAAGCTTTAATTCAATGAACGAAATTTTTATAGAACTCTTTCAAATCGATATTGTCATTTCTTTAAACGTCGGATATAATGTTGAAATATATAAAATACTATCTGCATTTATACTATCTAATAACATACTTATCTGATACCGTTAATATAATAGAAATATTTATGTATTTAATAAACAATTACATTACTCAATAGTTTGTGTCATATAAGTTATGTTTTATTATTTCCTATCCTATTCTTACTCTCCTGATTGATTGTTTTCCAAATTTCATCCGATCCATACTTAATTTTTATCCCGAATGTTTCCCCGTTTTGTCATTGGCATGATGTGCCACAGGCACGTTGCCATATATAAAAAAAAAAAAAAAAAACGTCGGATTGGCGGATGGCATTAGACTGCGTTCTACGCACACTCTCCAATAGATGTCAGGAAGAGTCGTATTTTTTCAGATTATGTTTCAGTTGATTATCGCTGAAAATAATTTTTAATAATTTAAAATTTCTAAAAATAAAACCTAGCTGGATCAATTTATCACCCCCGATACCAGGGTACTAAATTTTATCAAAATCGTTGGAGCCGTTTCCGGATTTATAAACGGTATTAGATACGAGTCATACCATTCAAAAGCGTGGTTAACTAATTTGTTCCTTAAAGCCAGTTCAGTGTATCTCAATAGTGGATAGGTTCTTATGTACGCCATGAAACTCAAATAACTGTCTTTGATATCGAGACCTTTCGAGAACTTGCTTCATGTCATCAACGCCATTAGTGCAAGAGTGAAACGCTTACAGTATCAAGGACTTGCAACTTGTAAGTTGGAGCTGTTTCGATGAGTTATACAAAGCGCAGTTCTAGCGATTTTTCCGTGCTTGTTAGTGTGAAGTGGGTGGTTTATCGCTATTTGTTGACTTGTGTATTTGCATTATATCGGAATACAATATCAACGAGGACTTGGTAAATCGTGATTGCTGCAATATTTTTGTTGATTTTGACAACCCCTGTAGCGCAATAAATATCATGCCGGACTGCTGAACAGAGGTTTTGATTCCCGGTGAAGCAAACGTTTTAATGATGAGTTGAAAATTTCTGTTCTTGGTTTGGGTGTTTGTGTTTTTCTCTTTGTGTGTGTCCATGGCACCCACGACACCATGTATACTGTGTGGCTTTGAGTGTGAAACGTTCATTATTTTTTGTATTTTTAAATAATTATTCCACTTTTGAGCACAGGTAACCTCTCGGAACTGAGAGGCACTCAGGATACAGTCTACCATGTGGTCCAAGCGGCTTGGTGACTATTTGCTTTCGAGAAATTATTGTGTAACTGCATGCATGCACGGCATTTCAATGTTTTCTCGCACCGTGCACACGCCAAAGCTTGCAAACCAATTTCCTCCATAAATCTTATTTTGTATTTTTGGTAGAATGCGGCTCGGATAAAGACCTTTTAAAAATTACAGAGTCGTTAAGCGACGCCATTAGTGCAGTAATATAAAAAAAGATGTTTGTGGAGGATTGGACTTATGAAAATAGATTGAAGCCAATAGAGCTTTTTGCCCTTTGAACTTAAGTGATATTGTAAAATTGTATCTGTTAATGGGGGGAGGGGGGGGGGGGCTCAGCGAAAACGTATATGATAGAGGCAGAGCGAGCTCAACGTGCTCTCTTGAAAGTACTGATGGCTCTTTCATTCCAAAGCCCTACAACGGAACTGTACAGAAAGACGAAAGTATTAACTGTTAGGAAGCTATTTATATTTAACTACTTGAAAGGGTATCACCAAAAAACAGTACCACTCATCCCTGCTCTACCACATAAAAGGCTTCAAAGATATCCGATCCCGAGATGTCGAAGCGCTATTTCCCGAAGGCACTACAGCTACCTGGGCCCGAAACTTTACAATCTCATGACCAAAACCCAAAGATTGAGACACCTAAGCCTATACAAGTTTAAATCAAAAGTCATTGAGTGGCTGCAAGAATATGACTATGACAGCGTGGAAATTATGTTTAAAAAAGTGGAATAACTATAAAAACCTCTGATTAGCGATCAAAGCATACACCCTTATACTGACACACACATACGAGCGCGCACAAACACACACACTCACTTTCTCTCTCTCTCTCTCACACACACACACACACACACAACACAACACACTCATTGCTGCTGCTGCTGCTTTATTAATTAGTGTTTTTTTTCTATTTTATCTTCTTTTGTATTATCCATCTTCAAATTAAGTATTTGTAATTATTTTATTTGTAGTAATGTTTACGAGTCCCTATTGGAGAGGTCACTGACTTCTGCAACACAGTTTTTATTAACTAAAGCGGAAGTCAGGGATTCCAGAAGTAAATATGAATCATATATGTTCTGTGATTAATAAAGATTTGTATTTGTATTTGTAATATAGAAAGTTGTTATTTTGCTTTACCCATGAACTGAACAAAATTTTAGTGGTCACGATAATGGACCGAGGAGTCACCTGAGTATTGTCGGCTTCGAAGGAGATCTTTTTTAAAGTTTTTTACAGTGTCATTTTTACGGGTTTTTTTATCTTGAAAACGTCGAAATGTAAACAAAAATTAAATTTTGATTATTACTTCGTTAATTCCTAAATAAATTATATATAGTGTGTTATTTTAAGTAATATAATATTCTATTCTTATATTTCAGGCGTGTTTAGGTAATATTTGCGGAAAATGTAGCAAGAGCGAGTAAAACTAAATACGACAGTGCCTAGCATGATTCGCATTCAACCCTTTAAACATTATTTTATGTATGTACCTCTGAGTTTCCGACAAATGTAATAACGGAGTCACGACAACACAAACACCGGCAGTTAGATATTAACAACCCTTTCGTACTAGCGTTTTGTGATACATACTTTGCTTATCTGAGTTAGGCTTACAAAAATGCAGATGATGTGTAATGATCTTGATTTTTGCCTTTGTAAATACTTGATGATGATGTTCTCCATCGCCGTGCATGCCTGAGAGAAATTCATAATTTCTCGAAAGCATGACGTCCACCAATCCGCACTTGGCCAGCGAGGTGGAATATGGCCTTAATCCCTCTCACTTCTGAGAGGAGACCTGTGCCCGGGAGTGATACATAAAAAAGGTTAAAAAAACTACCTCGCATAGCGGTATTAAAGCCGACAATCATATAGGTAGCCACACTAACCATACTTATCTCGTACTTACCGAGTGCAAACAATATCCAGTAACCAATCGACTACAACAATAGAGAATATCCAGATACTACAGTACTTCCGTTTCATAACTAAAGTAAAATCTCCAAATGACAATAAATTACTCGTAAGTTGCAGCTTACACTATCACGCCCAACTTAGATTTGGCTTCAACCCTTTTTGCGTCCCACTACTGGCAACATCGAAGCTCGCAACGAGTAGCTCCATATTATTTGGGAGCACTAGGACTAACTCACCCACACTGCTCCAATGTGAGTTGGTGGAGATTCGGATTAGAGGTTAACCCGCTGTTGGATATTTTCAAATCGCCCCGACAAGGTTTAACGACTGCTAATGATATTTGCTACTAACGTCTACTTGCGTTGTACACCAGCCGCAGTGCAATGTGCGCTTTAATTAGTATGTGTTTGTGTGTTTTTTATTACAGTATAATTTTATTGTTTTGCTTCTCGCTAGTATGAAAGAATAGTAAAACGAATTACGTTTGCCGTACCGTGGGAGCTCCGTCATTAAACCGCTCTGTCCGTAGTTCAGCGGCCGCCGTTTGTATACACCACACGTAGGTAGTCACTATGTGGTGTTTCATACCGGCGATCGCTGCGCACATGCTAATTTCGCAAATTGAAAAATTTCTTGTTTAATTTTGCTGTAGTCTTCTGTAAATTTTGTTTAATTTGTGTCCACAGTTCAGTAGCTGCCATGTACGAAGATACACATTCACATGTGGCTACTATTGCGGCATTTCGTGTCGGTGACCTCTACGTAAAATGTAAAATGTAAAATGTAAATTGTAAAATTTCTTGCTTAATTTTGCTGTATGTTTTATGTATTTGTACTACGTGGTCTGTATGCTCATCTGCTTCTCTAAGTAATTAAAAAAGGCACTACGTATCAGGAATATTCCCCAATCTAACGTGCAATATCAAGTGTCTATGTAGTCGGCTATTTATTTGTGCGGCTTTACAAATGACATTATATATCATTCACGACCTTTATTGCAGATAGGTGGTAAGCTTGTAATTTCATTAACAAATCGCAAATACTCTATCTTTTTTTCATAACTAATACCAGTCTGCGCGGAATTTCGTCGTACTCGTATCTGTCTACTCTGGAAACGAGGGTAATGGGACGATGGAGTTTGCTCGCATTGTTATTATTGTCACTAAACAGATAATTACATTTTAATATAACTTTCATGATTCAATTGGGCCCGAAGTGTCACTACTGTAAACATTTTTGTCTTGAAGCAGTTCTTTTGTGTTTCGATGAAAATGTGCGGTTGCCGGCCGGCCAGACTTATTTGAGGGCACCATTAGCCTTCGGAATAGCCTCGAATGCAGGTGTCGAACTCAGGTAAGACACAAGCTTGTTTGGTTATGCGTAGAAGTTCATGGGCTGCAGTGACCAACTAAATAACACGCAGCTAGCATAATCGTCTTTTTCTCAAATTAAATTTTAAAAATCGCCCCAATCTAACGTCTATCTCGTCTGCACTATATACAGTGTTTTTATAAATTACACTATTTATCGTGACCTATATTGCAGATAGGAGGAAAGTTCGTAATTTCATTAACAAAGCGCAAATCATTTCTTTCATAACTTGTACCTGTCTGCGCGGAATATCGTCGTACGGCCCTGACCTGGGAGTGATGGAGTTTTGCTTGCATTGTTGTGATATGAACTGATTAAGACAGTTTTACTTTACTTGACTTATTATTATGGTATCTGAAAACTTTAGGGATGGCGACAAGGAAAACAAGCTGGGAGCTTAGCCAAAGTAACATCGCTTCGTAGCGAAACGATGTCATAATACGTATCGTTTCTGAGGTAACGTTCGTTTCGCTTACTTATTGAAGTTCGCGACCGTAGCAATGACGATAACTAAAAGTGCTTGTCTACGCATTTGTATGAGAAAGTAGCCGATGAGAATGCGATATTGCCGAATTGGTAGTATAAAACACGGGACACCGAAAAATATGTGCGTGTAGCGGGAAACTTCAAACAAAAACGTTCATTAGTGACAACTTCCTATTTACATTTCTTAAATGGCATATTATTAAATTACCATTAGTTCATCGCGCGCCTCTCCATGTCTATTGACATAAATAAGTTAATAAATAAAACCTTTTTCTTCACTTGAGAGTATCAATATGAAATTCACATTACTATTTCCATCCTCGGTGATACTTTAATTGCATTTTTGATCTTTTCAGGAACAAAACACTAGCAGATTTATATCTATGGATAATTTAAAAATTTCTAATGAGTTTCGGTAATCACTCACGAATCTTCTTACGAACTAATACTGGAAAAAGTTAAAAAAGCATTCCTTAGGTTCCTCTACAAATGCAACTATGGATATTATCCATTTATGTATCTTATTGGCGAATTATAGATAAGGCCTCCCAGGAGGGATTCGGAATTCGCTTAAGACCAGAAGATCAAATGACCAATTATTGACTGCTGGTCAGATTTTTCGTGGCAAGATAAGATGCACCTGATCTGCACAATGAGTTGGCGCGATTGTATGCTCCAGATAATTATTGTCGATCCCGAAAACATGATCTGATAGCCGTGTCTTTTAGCCGTACTGTAGCGGATGCTAAATCTCCCATAGCCCGTATTCTCGCTGGTCTTTGCGCTTTCTTTGAAGCTTATCCTCCTTAGACCTTTTTGCAGACAACTGGAGGAAAATTATGACTGTGTGTCGTAGGTTCGCTGAAACTAATACTATTAAAATTAATGACGATTTCTTTATTTTTTTTATTGATATTCCCGGTTTTGTTTGCGACAAATTGAATTACAGTGAAATTAATGTAGGTATTTAAATTGCTAACTATTATGAATAATTTATTGAAATTTTTATGAAATTTTATGAATAACTAGCTGACCCCGCGAAGTCAGTACCTAGCTTAAATGTTTGGGTGTCCCTACTATCACTTAGGGAGTTGAAAAAATGATACTAGCAGATTCTCAGACATACCCGATATGCACACAAAATTTCATGAGAATCGGTCAAGCCGTTTCGGAGGAGGAGTATGATAATAGCAATAACATTGTGACACGAGAATTTTTTATATAAGTTGTAATGTAAAGTAATTTTTAATTTATGTGTATTTTGAAACTATGTTAGTTAGAAAGTGGTTTGTACAAGACCGTTCTAATCTATACATATAATAAAACTGTAAGCAGGGTCAATTCTGTACATTGCATATAAATTTAAAAAAATACTTCTAGGGGTCTTTTTATAAGTAACAGAAGCTAAAAATATAAGTTTTGAAATTTTTGTCTGTCTGTCTGTCTGTCTGTCTGTCAGTCTGTCTGTCTGTCTGTTGTTAGCTTTTCACGCAAAAACTACTGGACGGATTTTGATGAAACTTTTTTTGTTTTATATATATTGGTCCTCGCTAACATTTAGGCTATAGCTAATTTTAAAAATCGCCCATTAATGGTGTGAAATGAGGGATGAAAATTTGTATGCAAAACTTGTTTTTTTTCAATAGATTTTCTTGAAATTTGGTATAAATATTTTCTAATCAAAATAAAAAAATACGTGTTTCTGCATTTCTCGAAATTCACCCTTTAAATGTCAATTTTCTTTGAAACTCTTTGAAAATTGAGTGTCGAGACTTGATGTACAGAATGTTTTTGTGCAGAGTATTTTACTTATAACTTTGTATTTGTAATCTTTATTAACATAGTAAGAAACATATTTAAGCTTTTTTCAAAACTACTCCTCAATAGCAAATAAAATGAATTCTAAAGTTGGTATCTCAAGCGTACAATAATTAACCTTATATTTCATTCTCAAATTATTTTACCTTCTTTGAATGATGTGTTCACTTGTATATTGTTGAATTAATTTCCATAACATTAGTGTGTATTTCATATCAATGGGGTCATAAACAAAAACGTTATGTTCATTTAAACAATACGCGACATTAACTTGAAATGAAATGAAATGAAATGAAATGAAATGAAATGAAATGAAATGAAATGAAATGAAAATATTTTATTTGCACAAATATGGGTGAAAAAGGTTTTACAAAATATTTAGAGCTCCATATTTACCCCTTAGGGTGTACAAATTTTATTATATTAAATAAAATAATTATTTTAATGACTTAACATAATGTAAACATAAATTCTTAAAATAACTATTACAGAAGGGTACATAAGAAACATTAAAGTAGTTTTATATTTTACAGTTTTAATTAATTAGACTTAAACCCAATTTTGTGCTTTTTATAATAATTTATTTTATTTGAACCATACGGGGTTCGCCGTCATCAGCTTTGGGCACCCACCAGGATGGGTTTTGTACACTGAGAGGAAAAAAAGCTGGCGAAAAAAAAACCTCCCAGGTTTTTATGCCGCGGACAAAATTATTTATTAGTCATTTTATTTATGTTATTTTATTTCTTATATTTTATTAATTTATTTATTTATCGTTAATAAACTCAGTGACCGAATAGTACGCTTTTTTAATTAGATGTGTTTTTAGTTCTCTTTTAAATTCGTTATAACTTTTGGTTTTAAGAAAGTCTGGTAAATTATTATATATTTTTGGTCCCATGCAAAAGACGCTATTGTGATATTGTTTAGTTTTAGAGGCTATTGCGCATAGTTTATTTTTATGTCTTTTTGAGTTTAACGTGTTGTATTTAGAAATGTCGTTTTTGACCATTACACATATTTCATAGATATATAACGAAGGGAGCGTCAATATATTTAAACTTTGGTAGTGTGGCTTGCATGTGTCTGTCTGTCGTAGTTGACACATTGACCGAATACATTTTTTTTGCGCTTTAAAAACTGTTTCAATACCCGTTGCATTACCCCAAAATACAAGACCATACCTAAGAGTTGCACCAACATACGCATGATACGCACTTAATACCGCTGATTTATTTACTATTTTTGACAATTTGTAAAGAGCGAAAGAGAATTTGTTAAGTTTTTTACATACATGTTCCATGTGTAGCCTCCATGTGAGCTTATTATCAATGTACAAGCCTAAAAATTTTATATTTTCGGTTTCACATATGGTTTTCCCTCTATAATTGATATTTACAGATCTCCCATAAGATATACGATTTTTAAATGTCATTACATTTGTCTTTTCAAGGTTTATTTTAAGATTATTGTTATTTAACCAATCTACTAATAATTCAAGGGCATTATTTATATTCGTTTCATATGTACTTGGATTATCATTTGGAAATATAACTGTACTGTCATCAGCAAAGAGAACCATTGGTTGCTCGATGACTTTTGGAAAATCATTAATATATATTAAAAAAAGCAACGGACCGAGGATACTTCCTTGAGGTACCCCGTATACTACATCCCTGGGTTGAGATAAGTACTTTTCCTCCGTTTTTGTTTCATTGTCAACTCGTTTAATTTCAGTTATTTGTTTTCTGTTACTTAAATAAGATTTTATCCATTGTGAAGCATTATCTCTAACGCCGTATTTCTCTAATTTGTCTATTAATAGCTCATGATCTACAAAGTCAAATGCCCTAGTCATATCCATATACAGAGCTGAGATTTGTTTTTTCTTATCTAAAGAAGACATGATCTGTTCCAAAAAATTATATATAGCTAAATTAATAGATTTATTTTTGCGAAAACCTACTTGTTCGTCAGCTAGAATTGAAAATTTTTCGATATATGAATATAAGTTATTATAGAGAATTTTCTCAAATACTTTAGAAAAAATTGGTACAAGTGCTATAGGTCTATATGACGCCATATCTTGTTCATTTGGCTTTTTAAGAACTGGTTTAATGATAGTTACTTTTAATCTATCAGGAAATATACCAGTCTCAATACTCAAATTAATAATATAGGTCAATACGGGTGCAATTATATTAGATACCTGTTTTACTATTTTTGTGCATATCTCATCGTAACCTGTGCTATTTGTGTTTTTTAGACCCTTTATTACTTTAATTATTTCGTCGCTTGTTGTAGGCCGAAGGAAAAACGAGTTAGAATATTTATAGTTAATATTATATTTGTTTGTTCGAATATTACGGTCACTTAGTTCTTCAACTTGTTTTAAAAAGAAATTATTAAACTCCTTTGCGATTGTTTCTGGATCTGTTTCAATGTAGTTGCCTATTTTTATTTTATTAATTGTTTTCTTAGGAATGTTGCTAGTATTATTATTGATAATTTTCCATGTGGCCTTTGTTTTATTTTGTGCGTTTTTAATAAAATAGTCATTTTGGGATTTTTGAGTTAACTTGATAATAGCCTTTAATTTTTTTGAATACGCAGTAAACTTATTTTTTGCTAGTTGGTCGCGAGATTTCCTATATTCCCATAATAGACTTCTTTTAATCTTAGAACACTTTCTTATACCTTTAGAGAGCCAACTAGGGCGCTTTCTAATAACATTTTTTACTTTTATAACAGGAAAACATAAATTGTAAAATAATACAAATAATTCGTGAAATATCTTAAAAGCATCATTGGTATCACTACATGTATATACTTCTTGAAATTTCAAACTCCCTAAGCATTCTATAAATTTATTTACATTTTCGGTACTAAAATCCCGCTTGTAAGAGAACCAATATTTTACAAAATAGCTTTTTTTAACATTTTATGATTTGAGCTGTATGATCCGATAAGGCCAGCTCGATGACGTCAGACTTAGCGCCCTGTATGTTATGGGCAATATTATCGATACACGTTTTGCTAATAAACCGTGTTGGTGTGTTGATACTCAGTTTAAGATTGTAGCTCTCTAAAATACTTTTAAATTCTATTGTTGTTCTATTATCTTTCAGTATATCTATATTAAAGTCGCCACACACAACAATTTTTTTATTTTTATAACACAGTTTATTAAGGATACCATTGAGTTTGTTAAAGAAAATTTCCATTACTTCTGTATTGATCTTTGGTGCCCTGTATATGCAAACAATTATTACGTTATGCTCAATTAGTTCTGTGGCACTGCATTCTATAACGTTCGTTATATTAAATTTTTCAATTTCTTGTATACATCGACATTTATGTTCGTTGCGAACAAGTATGCAAGATCCGCCATTTCTATTACTTCTCAAGCTATAGGATATGAGGGTGAAATTTGGAATATTAAGAAATTCAATATCCGATCGTATCATGTTATGCTCTGTAATGCAAAGGACGTCGATCGATATTTTTTTGAGATACAAATGATTTAATGATACTACTAACTCATCGGATTTCGTTATTAAGCCGTTTATATTTTGATGCAAAATATTAATATTATTATACACGAAAAAACGGTTCATGACTTTCAGAGTCCTCTGTTTGAGTTTGCTTATCTAATTTGACAATATTACTATGTGGACACTCTGTTTGTGTACTGTTATCAATTCGTTTTGCGATTGTATTTCCCTTATTTCTGCGATTAAATGTTAAATACCTAGCCTTATAATCAATGTGTAGTATTTGCCTAAGTAAAAGCCTACATAAATTAGTCGTACGTGAAGTTCCCTTCGGTATATACCTACTGTATTCTAAATCTAAAAAGTATGCATAGTCTAGTTTTGTACATGTAAATCTTAGGTCGTAGTTTAATTTTTGTTCATTTAAATATTTATTGTAAGGGACTTCGCAAAATATAATATTAGTGTTATTTTTATTCTGAAGCCAGTTATTTATGTTAAGGGTGAATTTATAGGGGTTAGTGTCGTTTGTCCCCCCGATTATAATAACATAATCATTTTTAGTTAGGTTGGCTAACTCATTATTTAAACTATTCATTACTTCCTGCATTTGCGCACCTGGTTTCCAAAAACATGTGACATTATATTTTAGACCAAGTAATTTTTGTAATAAATTTTGAATATTGCGGCCCTGTTGGTCTGCAAGAACTAGTACTTTATTTTTTATTTCATTTGTACTAATTGGTTGAGTTTTGTTAAAGATTCGATTATTTTGTTTTTCGACCGGTGAATTTTTATTTGATTCCATAGGGGACGTGCTCTGTATAAGTGTAGTGGATTGGCTAGATTCGACATTTATTTCATTTTTAGTTGGAGATGAACTAGACGTTTCTGACGTTTTATTTATCGCTGCAGAATGAATAATGTTTGTTTCAATGTTCCTCTTAGCTTTAGTTTTATTTATTTGACATGTTAGTTTGGGAACTTTTATTTGCGTTTGGGTGATTGTATTTAGTTTAGGATCTGGGGTACCGTTAATAGGAGTGGTTAATGCCGAACTAAAGTTTTCATATGATTCTTTTGTTATGGGACTATTGTTTGCGGATATTTTTTGTTTTTTTCGCTTTCTCATAGAGAACGGAGTACTGCAATTTTCCTCTTGTTGAGTTACCTTTTTATATATTTCTATGATTTTTTTTGAGTTCTCAACTTCATTTTTTAGAGATTTATTTTCTAAATTAAGGTTATCAATTTCTTTATGGGCGCTTTGCAGCTCTACGGTGAGCTGATCTATTTTTTGACTAAGTTCCTGAACTATGTGTTGATTCTCTTCCAGTGATGTGTTAGGTAAGCTTAACACAGTTTGTTCAAAGATATCTGATTCTGAAACTGACATGGATATATCGCGCAATGAACTTGACCTTTGTAGTTTTCTTACAGTTACGTTTTCTGAACTCATTTTTTATTATTACTTAATATAAAGAATGCAAAATGTTTACTAATACAGAAAGGTTATTAAAATTTTATGAAGCAGAGTTATTACAAAATCATTAATAGTTCTAATCACGCTGATGTTGCTGCTAGTGACAGCTATAAGGCGCCGTCCCAGATCTGTGCGGTGTCTTCCAACACTAGTCAGCGAATTTCTTTGATAAGAAATTGTGTAATGCTGGGCAATGCACGTGACGTTAATGATTTGTAATATTGTAACTTTTTAACTGCGTAATATTATGTGAATTATTAAATGTTTTTAATAACTTTGAAAAGTTATCATACAAATATTTATAACTTTATTATGAACAAAATATTATTTATTTGTTTTATTTTGTTATTTATTATAATCTATTTTTGATAAGAATTAAAAAAAGAAAATCGAAAAAGTCGCAATAACTAACACTCTATAACCACTATTGAAAGGATCGAACTCACGTCAGCTGATCGTTTCGATAACAAGTATAACCTTGACATTAACTGAACACGTCTATGGAATTTACGTATGACAATTATGATTTTACGCACACCCTCGGTTTGCTAGCAAATTATACGATTGTTGAATTGATCACAATATCATTGTTTTAATAAATTTTGTTATAAAGTAGCTGGAAAACGTAATACAGCACTATAATTTTGTAATTAATATCCGTAAACTAATGTTGCACTATGTTTAGATCCGTTTTATTTAACTTTCGACGCACTATACAGTCACTGGTTTTACGCACAGTTTTCTTATGATTTACGAAATATTTACACTGGATAACACTTTCACGTTTAGAACTTTAACTAAATATTGATATTATAACGTATTATTTATAAATTATTGGGTTATTATATTTTTAAATTAAAATTTACTCGAGAGCGTATAGTTAGCTATTTGACAGCTGACAGCTATCTTCAACTTAAAAGGCACTTTGGGGAATTTGGATGAAACATTCGTTAACAGCCCTTTCAAAACCATAAATAAACGTTTAAATTTAAGTAAAATTATTCTGAACTATCATTAACATGGTCGACCATATTAAATATACTTAGATCAGCTTACTGTATTTTCTTTCGTTGGCCGAGTATGGTTAAGCTATAGCTAAGTACCTAAAGAGCGCATCGCGAGCCTCACCGCCGCCAAACCTTCCATCACAGGCTCCATTAAGTAAGTTGCTCAGCTTATTAGTCTTCATTTGGGGTGGAAGATTATGAACAGGCTGTAGCTGAAACGACTGTCATCGCTACATTATATCAGGCTGCAACCTTTTTAGCGTTCCATTGCTGGGCATGGAGCTCTCCTAATATTGAGGAGGCCTCGGGCTCCGACTAACCGAAATCCAAATCTTACAACCTCAATGCTCTAATCTAAACCTTCATACAGAATGTAAAAAGCCTTAACAAAACGAGACTACTGCAGACATCTAGGTGACGAATAGTTAAACTTTTACTGAACCAACTCTTAATCTCAATATAATTTCTCTGTTTGGTAATTTGACATTCGATTTATCAACCACAAAGTTTACATGCCATACGGTAGATGGCGTTATTGAGCAATATTCATTTCTTCTACAAAGTGAATCGATGGAGATAATTTCAAATAAAAGCCTAAAGTCTAATAAAAGTAAGTAGTACATAGTGTAAAAAATAACGTTTCACACCTAAAGCCTCACAGTAGGGTAGATATACCCTGTGTCGTGGGTGCCATGAACACACACAGAGACAGAAACACAACCAACCAGACCGAGAACAGCAATTTAAACTCATCATTGAAATTTCTGATTCGCCGGGATTCGAACCCGGGACCCTTCGGTTTGCAGTCCGGCATGGTAAACATTGCGCCACGCGGGTTGTCCCGTCATTGGGTATACGTATGATGCTGAACATGGTTAATTGGACCAATGATAACTTAACAATTTTTTTTGCGTCTCTTTATTGCGTACGGGCTCATCCACACACGTTGGTTGATGGAGATATTAAAGATTCTTTATTTTCAAATAAAGATAGCACACTGCTTAGAGACCCTGCCTTCTGCTTTAGTTTTCACAATGTTATATGAGTTTATGACTTATGACCAAACTGCTGTCCGCAAGTTTTAAATCTTTAGTCTATTAATTGGCCTTATAATTTTTCCGACTGTTTAATCCTAAGCACGTGTATGTTTAGAAATTTTGTCTCCCAACTACAAGTAGTTGTATAGCGCACCTCTTTTCTGCAGTAGGTTAAAGCTATGTATCCTATGCATTCTTTGCAGTATTAATTCACTCAATTTACTTAACATACTATTTATTTTTAACATAGATGAAGCCACGGGCACAGCAGTACTACGTATCTCTTAACTTTAATAAACGAGCTACATATTTGTAAAGAAAATCTAATTGCGCGAGAAAAGCGAAGCATGCGAAAACTGGATAGTAAGTTCTGAGTACAGTAAGCAGTCCTTACTGTTTTAGGTTTGAAGGATTTAGAAAAAATAAATAAGGTGTCTTCTGAACATAATGAACATTTTATTATAAGTGATTTCACTATAATATGTAAGAATAATCTACCTACTACTTATTCAATGCAAATAAAAAAATCTTTAATTAATCCGTTTTATACAAGTCTTTATTCACGCGGACGACGTCGCGGGCATAGCTAGTGAATAATAAACAATAAATAAATAAGCATATTGATCGCGTCCCTGACCTGCGGATTTTCTGAAACTGTGGGTATGGCACGTTGTTTATGACTCTTACTGTTTCCGGAAAATGTAGTTTTTACACAATGACTAAGCTATGTTATAGTTCATAAGCACATTGATCACGTCCCTGACCCGCGAATCAAACCGTGAACATGGCGGCGTATGGCTCGCATCGTCATTTAGCGACGTTTGGAGGCCGCGCTCTCATATTGTTTATGACTCACTGTTTCTGGAACTTTGTTGTACAGTGTGTCACATTTTCTTGTTGTGATCACTAAAAGTTGGTAACAGTTTTAAATTTCTATTAAAATTCAAATGTGCCATTGCACGTTCTTTCAACTTATCATATTAAGAGCCTGATTGCTTTAAAAAAACTATTTACATTTTATACATCTATTCTGAACAATAGGCAGTGTTTTTTAAACGGTAAACTATAAACACATTGAAGCTTATTAATCGCGACCCTGAAACTGTGAGTATCACTCGCATTGTCGTTTTAGCGACGTTTGGAGGTTGCGCTTTCATATTGTTTATGATTCTCAATGTTTGCGGAAAAGTAGTTTTCTCAGTAAATTTATCGTATAGAGGAAATCGTGACCCTGACCCGCGATCGCAGCTTTAATGTAACAAAATTAATAGGCTATGAAATATCTACAATAAATTTCTTGGTATGGTTTTTTCATTGTGTCGATATTCCCGTGTTTTTTGTGGCACTGTTAAAATAAATTATACCTACTGAATGATATGTGTATATTAGCTATTAGAGACGGGCGCAATCGGGTGCAGGATGGGTAGTGGGTGACAGTGACAGTAACAAATTTCCTGTGCGTTTTTGTTTTTCGGAGGGCTTTAATTCTATCGAAGGCCTTATTGGAAGAAAATCCGGTTGGCAGATAATGGCCCCGTCAACCATAGTGTGAAATCTAATAGTGAAATTTAAAAAGGGGTGTGGGCAGGCAGAAAATTAAAATGTTACTTGTATTATCATCCAAGCATGTCTATTAAGTTGACTTGACACGCGAATGTTCTGGAGCCTTAAGTATGTGGACCGTCATATGGCTCGCATTTCCTTTTGCGACGTTTGGAGGTCATGTTCTCATATTGCTTATAATTCTTTTGTTTTTCTCGCTTTATTATCGTTTTTCCTGTGTGGTAATCATTCTGTATTCCTACCTAGCAATTTATCCGAAATATTAATATGCGGAATGCCACATATCTCGTTTTTTCATTCCCTTTCGGGACGTACAGAATACAAATGTCGTGTTATTATTTTACGTTGACTTTCTTAAAGGTTTATTGTAGCACTAATATAACGAATTATTATAATATTCCAAATAATATGACACTACTAATCCAAACCATTAAGTTGCCTTGACCTGCGAATGTTCTGGAGTGTGGGGACCGCCATATGGCTGGCATTGTCATTTCCTTTAGCGACGTTTGGAGGTCGCGCTCTCATGTTGCTTATAATTTTTTTTGTTTTTTTTTTTATTCTATTACCATTTTTAACCGACTTCAAAAAAAGGAAGTTTCTCAATTCGACCGTATATACGTTTTTTTATGTTTGTTCACAGATGACCTCGTCGTTTATGAACCGATTTTGATGATTCTTTTTTTGTTTAAAAGCTTTCGAGGTTGTCCCATTGTCACCAAGTCAAGATCAAATGATGGGATCCCAGGGAAATCGAGGTAAACTCTCAAATTTTATAGGCACACATATTGATTTTCTTATACTTTCTGAACCAAAATTGATATTTGTGCATGGTAACCATCATCTCATGTTGCTGAACTGATGGTAGAAGGTACTACGATCGTTAGGATTTGAAAGACAATTCTTTCGATAATTATTTGTTTGTTCAAAAACTTATGCTCCCAAGGTGGTCCAACTGTCACCAAGTCAAGATGTCTGATGATGGGACCCGAGGGAAGTTGAGGGGAACTCTCAAATATTATAGGCAACCATATGTGGAAATATCGCCCATTATGCTTAAACAATACAGAAAAAAATTTTTTTTGAAAGAGTAAAATTATATAACTTTTTAACAACAAAAAAAAACCGCCTTCAAACGTTAATAAATAATATTGTTCAGTACTTCGCATTTAATAATTTTCCTTGCTAATGGTAGTGACTCTTAAAACTATTTTGGAGTCGGGCCCTTAGTAAAATTGAGTGCCTTTCGCTCTGAATGGGCACCGACTCCAAAACAGTTTTAAGAGTCACTACCATTAGCAAGGAAAAGTATCAAATGCGAAGTACTGAACAATATTATTTCTGATGAGATTTATACACTATGCGTATTTTTTTTGTTGCTTATACTTTTGTTTACTTATTTTCTATAAATATCAGAATTAGAGGATGCATTAAGAATTAAAGAAAATAGCTGTTGAATTCAGAAAATGGAATAAATTCTTTACCTTTACTACCTTTACTTCACATAATGCTTTTGACTTCAAAAGGTTAAGGCATTTCCGCTACAACAATATTTTTATTTGCTTCTATAGACCGGCTTTGTATTCATAAGCTTTACTTTATATTCTTTGAGGTATCTTTTGACGCCAACTAAGATGCTCTCAAGGCATCGAGAGAGCTGGAGAGCCGGTAGAAAGGTGTCTCAAAATACTGGCACAAAAGACTCTTTGAGATCAAAAAATGAAATAAGAAAAGAACAGCCCTTTAGATATTTTTGACATGCTGCTGCTCGGTTATGCAATTTGTTTTGTTACGTACCGCTAATATTTTTAAGCTGGGAGTTCGTTTTGCATACGATATTTTCGTGCTGTTACCGATCGACACCAAAAAAGTTATTGGCTGCAACCTTTTATACGTTTCACTTCTGGGCACGGGTCCCTCCCCATTATTGGAGAAGCCTGGAGCTTACTCCACCACGCTGCTCCAATGCGTGTTGTTGGAGAAAAAAAAGTTATAAATAGTTATAGTTAAATAAAAATTGGCACCGGCCTTCCATAGAAGGGTCTTTGTCTATATCTGACATCCACTTCTGCCTAAGAAAAGTTGTCATATTGCACAGAATTATTTTATGCCTTGCCTGACAGTTACATGCAACTATAGACGAGATGAGTCTGTAGCTCGTGTACTTCTTAATTCTGAAAGCTAAATACTAATCCATAAAATTCACCTAAAGATGCGACCTAAAGCACAATTTCCACTTACCTTTTACACAAGTAAACAAGTTGCATCATAGCTGCACATAGTTGTTACCTGTCGGTTAGCTATGCAAATAATTTCAGGCATTGTTTCATATGAAAACTTCTCCCTATGAATAGTACAGGAACGTATCTTAAATTATAATAGAGCGAGATGCAAGCCGCAGAAAAATGAAACAATAGAAGCTTGTATCTTCAACTTCGAGCTGCGATCACACTCTATTGTGCGCTGAAACTGGGTGTGGCGCGCTGGGGAACTTGCAAATACGATTTTATACAACACTTTTATATACATTTCATCAACAGATAGGTGGTTGGAGGCTGTAAGCATTGAAATATCTTTTGATCACCAACAATTTATAAAATTGCATTTACTAAATTTTCGATAGGATCCAACATAGCTGACCTTTTTAAAATCTATCTACACTTCAGTTTACATCAATTTAGTTGCTAAAACTTAAATGGTTCAACCTTTCACGGAAAGGCGCCATTGCCGGCCAAACTTACATACTATTATAGATACTTCAACTCAGTTGTGCGCGCGGCGCTATGTGTGGGTAAACCTGTATATACACAGTGACTTTGTGTGCGTGACAAGAGGTACAGTGAAGTTGTTCGGAAAATCACGGCCGCGTCACTGTCACACAAATTAAAGCTGCATAATTACTAGCCCACGCACACATAGCGCCGCGCGCACAACTGAGTTGAAGTATGTATACAAGTTGATACTTATCTGTCAGCTTTCAGACTGAGACTTGCTTGAAGTTTCGTCACGTTGCGTGTAGAATGTAAATGTTGTGACCATTCAATACAATAGTATTGGCAGAAGAACATGCAGGCCACGTGTGGTGGCCACTCTTCTGCTACTTCTTTTTAATAAGAAAAAATATAGGCAATTTTTCATACATTTGTCTCACGCCATTTTCCGTCATCATGCACGACCAATGATACGAACGTTTCTACTGAATGAAGGTAGAATGTTCTGCAACGTTACTGCGCCTGAATCACTTCAGAAATAAGTTGTTATTCTTCATACTCTGTTTCATACTCTGCTGAGTATGAGCGTAGCCTACATTTCATCAATAGACAGTCATGAACAATGGAATGAGATGGATTAATTTTACTTAGTAGCACAAGTATTACAAGACCAAGCTTGCATATAATATTGCAAGTATATTAACTGGAATCAGTGAATTCGAGGAGTTTTGCATTAAATATAGGTATTTAATAAAATTGCGCGTAGTAATTACTAGCTGCTGCTGTTAAAGGTCATCTTTTAGCCTTTTATTATCTCTAAACCTTTACACAAAGTGACTCTGAATATATAATAAGTAAGTAAGTATTTTTTCACAATGAAATTATATGATGGTCAAAGCTTCAAATAATTAAAAACGTTTTTTTAAACAATCGTTTAATTTTTTTAGAAATGGATTGAAACTTTATTTACAAAAAATATGTTATTATCATATATACACAACCAAAGAACTTATTTTAATTAACAAATAAATAACATGTTTATACAAAACTTTAGGTAAAAATAAAAATATACAAAATATAAAAGGGTTATAAATAAATACCTACTTCACCTAAAAAGTGCGTGTGAGGCATGGTACCCAAGACACTAGCGGCATTGCATTTGATAACCATATTAGGATATCAGCCATTTTAGCGACCATTTTGGATTTATTATTACTGAATTTATTATTGGATTTATTATTTACATTGTCATCAGAACTAAAGGTAAATTCTAAATTTCAGTTTAATTAAATACTCGGAAGTTAGTCACATTAACCTGGCAAGATTTGACCCAAAAAAATAACAAATTAATAAAAAACCAACCAAATACGTTTTGGACTCACGCACAAAGGGTTCCGTACCACTATATATAAAATATCAAGTTTATTGTTTTGGAGCCCCTTTTAAATTACTTTATTCTATTTGAAATATTTGTTGTTATAGCAGCAACAGAAATACATCATCTGTGAAAATTTCTAATGTCTTGCCATCACGGTTCATGAGATACAGCCTGACGACAGACGGACTGACAGAAGGACGGACAGTGGAGGCCGTTGGCACCCTTCGGGTACGGTACGCTAAAAAACAAGTAAAATGAAAACAGTTACTAATAGATGTCATGACAGCATAACGTAGTTTGCGGGACAGCTTATTGTCCAAATAAACATTCATGTAAATACTTATAAAGTTTCTACATATTATTTTCTTCTTATGTCGTTATTGTAGTTGCAGCCACTCAATCTGAACGCAAATCGTATGTTACTCACCATAACACTAAACAATCGACATCGCCTTCGAAGTACAAGCTTTTTGCAAAGTTTACCGCAAAGTAAACGTATATTTATTCGCAAGAATCCCAAGCGTGGAACACACAAAGCCGCTTACAAAGTTTGTTCTTTGCGAGTTTGCGTTTAGGCGGCTATATGGCATACATCACCATAATGATGAGATCAGGGTAAACTAGAGGAAACAGATTGCCATACGGTGGAATCGCAACGCCACATGGCTCTGTACTACTTGACTAATAGTAGGTAGGTATGTAGGTAGCATGACCTAGACATGTCTGTTTGCAACGCGGGTTTGAATGTGTCGAAATTCCAATAAAGTTCAATAAGGAAATACACAATAAGGAAACGCAAAGGGATTCCTTGCATTTCGATGGGAATGTGCGGTTGCCAGAAGTACCAGGGTAGATTCCGTCAAGCTATTGTTTCTACGTCAGGTTCCAGAGTCACGACGCTATCTGCATGCGACCTGACTCGACGATATTGCTTAATATTCGGTGTTACAAATACCCATAAGCTGTAGATCAGATATAACTTAACAACCTTTTATGAAGAAAAAGTTACGAGGACTAATGATATTCTTTATTAGCCAAAATTAGCAAAAAAATTTCTCAATATGATACGAACGTTGCTATTGAATGAAGGTAGAGTTCTGCAACGTTACTGTGCCTGAATCACTTTAGAAATACTTTTAGTAAATCTTATCTTGCAGTTTATTGATATGTAAACGCTATTTACAAGCTTAGAACTTAGCACAATGCCGCTTACTAAGTTTGCCTCTTGCGTGTTACCCGTGAGACGGGTGTACCTATGCAATACATCACCAAAATCAAGGGTTTCTCTATGATTAATGGCACCCATTATATAGAGACTTGTAACGCTTGTTGCCTCTGGGATTCCAGGATTTTATTTTAAGATTAACTCTCGGTCTACGATTACTACGCGGACTGATGACTCTGAAGTGACGGGTCTACTACATATGACACATCTACCACGTACTGCCATTATGAGGGACGACAGAGGGAAATTTATTGGGCAATAAACGATTCCCTTAACTATTTACCTCTTTTGTTCATAGAACCCGGCGGCTCCACCTTCCACTAAGGAGGGCTGGGACCACTCACCTCCTTCACAACCACCGCACTTTGAACACGTGTAAATTAGTGTTTGTGCAATTGTTTATTTAATTAGTATCAAATCAGCATCCCACTCTTTTATTTCACAAACTAATCGGTCAATCTTACAGCAGAAGCTCATACTGCTTTAAATGTTTAGGATGCCATACTTTTTGCAACCCACTGTTGAGCATAGAGACCTAAAGCTTACTACATCACCATAACCATTGGATTAACACAGCAACACTACAACAATCCTTATAATGCTTGTCATTTTTATAACTATTCGTTGTGTGAAACCTACACAAATTACAATTTTGGCGCAACTTATTGCATCAGTTAGTATTTACTTAAACCTATTGATTGTTACATATAATAATTTATGCTGTATACATTATTGTGCCCTAGAAATAAACTTAACCATGCTCTGTAACCGCAACTTTAAATTTGTACAACGCTTCTCAAACAGGAAAATATCCTTCGATAAATAACAATCCCGAGCCCGTTCGCTGTTCGCGCGAAGTTTGCCGCGAACGCATATTTCAGAGGCTTCAAAGAAGAAGCATGGCGCGCTTGTTTCCGTTTTGCGCCTCACTTCGGCGTTTTGGAGAAAGAAATGGCATACATTAGCATAGCAATGAGCGGGTAAAGTGATAAAGGTCGCTGGTTTTTTGCTGAAGGCAATAAAGTTGCCTTCAACCTTCAAGTAAGTCTAATTTCGATCCGCTCGCAGTTTCACCTGCGTGGGCTACACCTTTTCCCCACAGGAATAAGATTTTATCCCCGGGTAAAAAATAGCCTGTCGCTGTTCAACTCCCAAATTATATACATGGATACACATATTGAAGTCAATTCGTAGCACCGTCGTTACGTGAAACAAGGGCAAACAGACAAACATAATATCACGTTTATAACATTAAAATAAAAAGTATATTAGTATGGATTTTTGCAGTATCTGCATTCAATTCCTTTTTTATAGCTTAGAAGGTTAACAACAGAACATTATTTACCGACTTCCAAAAGGAGGAGGTACTGTATTCGGCTGTATGTATTTTTTTTTTATATATGTTCACCGATTACTCTGCCGTTTGTGGACCGATTTTCAAAATTCTTTTTTTGTTCGTATGCTTATACTCCCGAGGTGGTCCCATTGTCACCAAATTAGGATCTGATGATGGGATCCCAGGGAAATCGAGGGGAACTCTCAAATTTTATAGGCACACACATTGATTTTCTTATACTTTCTAAAGCATAAGAGATATTTGTGCATAGTAATCATCATCTCATGTTGCTGAGCTGATGACGGAAGGTACTGTAACAGTGAGGAGTTAAAAGCAAATTCTTTCAATAAATAGTTTTTTATTCCAAATCTTACATTCCTGAGGTGGTCCAACTGTCACCAAGTCAAAGTCTGATGAGGGGATCCCGGAGAAATCGAAGGGAACATTCAAATTTTACAGCACAACAAATGATTTTCATATTTTTACTAAAGTAAAACAGGCATTTTTGTATAATTATCATCATATCATGTTGCTGGGCTGATGATGGAAGGTACTACGAAGGTTAGGAGTTGAGAGCAAATTCTTTCAATAAATGGTTTTTTGTTTGATATCTTACATTCTTGAGGTGGTCCAACTGTCACCAAGTCAAAGTCTGATGATGGTATCCCAGAGAAATCGAAGGGAACATTCAAATTTTATAGCACAACAAATGATTTTCACATTTTTACTAAAGTAAAACAGGCATTTTTGTATAATTATCATCATATCATGTTGCTGAGCTGATGATGGAAGGTACTATGATGGTTAGGAGTTGAGAGCAAATTCTTTCAATAAATGGTTTTTTGTTGGAAATCTTACATTCCTGAGGTGGTCCAACTGTCACCATGGCAAAATCTGATGATGTGATACTAGGGAAATCGAGGGAAACACTGAAACTTAATAGGCACACACATTCTTTTAGTCATATTTTTTAACATAATACAAATATTTATGTCCGGTAATTATCACCTCATGTTGCTAAGCTTATGATTGAAGGTACCTACAACTCCTCAACGGTTAGGAGCTGAGAGCAAATTCTTTCATTAATTTATACGTTCAGGTGGACTGATAGTAGTATTCTTTCAGGCTATAAGATGGCTATTAGATAAACATGATTATAACAGGTATCTCTTTTACGTTTAGAAGTTAAGTGAAAAAAAATCCAATTATGCTTATACATATGTGAAGAATTATTAAAATTACTAAAAAGAGTGAAATAAATTAAGTTTTTAACAAAAAAATAGAACCGACTTCAAACGGTAAAAAATAAAATTGTTCAGTACCTACTTCTTCTTGCTTATGGTAATGACTCTTAAAACTATTTTTGGAGTCGGGCCCTTAGTAAAATGTCCTGTCTTAGTAAATATAGTGTACCTTTCGTTCTGAATGGGCAACTCCAATATTGTTTTAACAGTCATTACCATAAGCAAAAAGAAGTAGGTACTGTCCCACTGTCTGTACTGTCGATGCCCATTTAGGACGAATGGTACGACATTTTAGTAGGGGCCCGACTCCAAAAATAGTTTTAAGAGTCATTACCATAAGCAAGAAGAAGTAGGTACTGAACAATTTTATTTTTTACCGTTTGAAGTCGGTTCTATTTTTTTGTTAAAAACTTAATTTTAATGTAGTTCAATTATGAGAAAGAGCGTTAACATTAGATTAAAATATCAACAGTAGAACTATGCGCATAATGATTGAACTATATATGACTGCTCGTAGTGCGATAACTAAACGTTATAATAAAATGTTATAATTTTGGCTAAACTTATTGCTTCATTTACAACTTACTTAACCCTAACCGCGTTCTGTTCTAACCGTTACTCTTGACGCTATCTAGAACAGGAAAATTTTCTTCGATAAATAACAATTCCGAGCCCGTTAGGAGGAGTTGCCCGTACGCAAAGTTTCCCGCGGCCACATATTTTAGAGGCTCCAACTTCGCGCCAAGCTTCCTTCCAGTTTGCGCCTCACTTCGGCGCTTCGGAGAAAGAAACGGCATACATTAGCATAGCAATGAGCAGGGAAAGTGATATAGGTAGTTGGCTTTTTGCTGTAGGTAACTTTATAGCAGATTTTTTCGCTTTTTGGACTCTATTCTAAAAACGAAACCTGTCTGTGCTTGCCTGTTGAAACGAACAAAACTTACCTGTTGTTACAAACGTTTTGCGAATTCACAATATACACACATCTCGGCATACTTGGTACACGCGTCATATGCGATAATCAACTGAGAGAGTATTATTATTATTGTCGCGTAAAACGTCAAACATCATCAGCATTCAAACCAATGACAATGTCGATTTAAAAAATTGTACAACAATTTCGTCAATCGAATTGAATCTTCCTTGGCCGAATATTTACGTAGGCTGATTGCGGAGGTAGAGGCTCGGGTTCAAACCTCAATCAATATTGCGTTTTTATTTTTGTGGTCATATATTTTTATTGGGAGCTATTTCAGATGGCGTTGTCAAGTAACACTAAGTGTAAGTGTAATAAGAGTGTTTTATTTGAAACAAGCCTTCCGCCAGCGGCTAAAGTACCATCCTTTGTCTTTTCCCAAGGTCCACTCTATCTGTGTTCCAAATTTCATTAAAATTGGTTCAGCGGTTTAAGCGGGAAAGCGTAGCAGATAGACAGTCAGACAGACAGAGTTACTTTCGAATTTATAATATTAAGTAGTGATTAAACTAAGAAAATCAATTTGTTTATCCGAGCAACGATCAGTCGTCCGGGTACTGAAAACTTATGTGAGTAATAAGCAGATAGAATATGAGAGGCAAATATGTCATAAATTCTTTGGACTTAAAATGAGTGTCGATAAACGGCCAAGCTACCTATAAACCTCTAGCTACGATCTAAAGGCTGTCATTGTAGTGTTATCGCGCGGAGGTCCTTTGGAGCAGGTGCCATAATTCTTCGATATTGCCGGTAACGCGCTGCTAAACTGAATACATGGCAAACTCGATGTTTTGACAGGTTTGCTGATCATATCTAGGGATGCAATGTTGGAATAACCATAAAATTTGTATAAAGTATAAAAGGGTAAAGCCGGTTTTGAATAATCATAAATATTCAAGATTTGTTCAATAGTCAAGTGTTCCATCTGTTTTTATAAATTACACTAACATTTTTGAAAAATAACTCTACGTTAGCTACTGCCCTGGTATTGAATTACAGACGCTGTAAGTTGCTGTAGCAGTGCCAGTTTACAACCTATTAACCTTTTTGCATTTTGCTTCTGAACAATAAATGATCCGGTAGAGTTAGTTCAGAAATATAATAGGAATAATGGAACTACTCGTAAATAGTAGTATTGTGTGACGTTTCATACTTTTGTCTTTGGATTATACATGTTTCAATAGTTCATCGATAGATTCGTTCATGATGAACCCGCCTTTAAAACACTCATTTATGATGTTTTCAAAGGTATTGTTATTGGTTTCTGTATTAAAAAGATTAAAATTATATAGTACAAATTCAGTAAATAATTAAAGTAATATTAAAGCTGTCTAATAAAACGACTACATTGAGCCACATTACGGTCGGCGATAATAATAACAATAAACATCTCTCGCGTAAACGTTCGAGAACATATTGATGACGACTGATATATTTTATGTATGTTTTACAGCCTTAAACGTATTGAAAGAGGATTTGTTTCTTTATCTTATTCATTTCAAACACTTTCTATTTTACTGTGCAATAAAAAATGTAAAGCAAATAATGACAGATTAATTATTATTCAGACCGTGTGAAACTTCCGGACGATGCGATGGCGCGAAGAACCAATGTTTATATGGGGCAGTTTATATGGGAAAATAAATTCCTTTTTTTACTATTAATTTCGCAATTTTCCATTTTTTCTCATCGTTTAAAGTTTAATAAATTAAAAAATAATTGTAATTACAATTTCAATATAAATTAATAGAATAATACCAATTTTGTAATTTATAATGAAATATTTTTGCGATATTATGTGTATGTTTTATGATGAGCCAAAGATGATTGAAAAAAATAAAAAAAATAAAGCTTTCTCGAACTCCTACTAATATTTCAAGATCAACATTAGCTATTTCGGTCTATCCATTCTAGAGTTTTAACCATACTAACGAACAGCAATTCATTTTTATTATTTTTTATCATCATATAGCCGGAATTCCAGTGTTTTGACAAACTCATGGAGTTTGTTGCGTGCAGAATGTTAATAAAAACGACCATGGACCGATCTGAAACACAAAGTAATTAGAAAAAAGCAAATTAGACCGATTAGAGGCAATATTAAAACAATGATAAAAATACACTGTAAGATTGTGGACAAGGCTCTATTATTCTTTATTTTTCTCAACGCCTTTTTATGCCCCCCTGCTGGACAAAGGTCTCTCAGAAATGAGAAGGATGCAGATCACAGTCGACCACGCTGGCTAAGTGTGCATTGGTGGACATAATGCCTTCGAGAAATTATGAGTGTCTCTTAAGAATGCATGGTGACGGAAAACATTGTAATGAAATAACACAATTTTTTGCCTCATCGTGGAACAGCGATTAATATGCACATAAAAAAGTATTTTTACAGAGGTGCGCGCCGGGGTACTAGATATCTCCGTGTCGGAGACCCATCTTTACCACTCGGCCTTTGCAGCTCAGAATCTATTATAGCAGAATGTTATCTTTTATATAAATTATATTGCACAATTTATAATAATAAATTGTACAAGTGCCTTCATCCTACTTGTTACAGAATAGAATCAAAAGATATAATCTATTAAACGAAACAACCACATTGAATAACACTACAATCAATGGTAACTACTATCGCATAAAAACCATTTTCTCATAATCGTTCGACGCCATATTGACAACTGATGCTATATAAAACCGAATATGTACCTCGCCGTAACGTAGAGATTCCAGTGTTATGACACATTGATGTTTTTCGTTAAGGGCCGGAGGTTGATGTAATGGGAAAGCGATCACAGATCTATCGTAATAAAAATATCGAAGTAAAACGTTTTGATTAAACCTGCTTGCAGTTACAAGCAATACATTTTTTTAAATACAGCAGGTTAGGTTAGAAAAATAAATATTTATTTTTCTAACCTGCGTGGTTAACCATAGTTTAATTTCTTCGTGAATGCTAGAAGGTACAATATTGCGACGGTAATAATGGGTCAACGGGTCAACTAAATTTAAATTAATGCACTAAAAGAGCGTAGTAAACTAAATAAACCTTAGAATTCTTGGCTCCAGAACTGCTTAGAAGCGGTTTTATTTACAAGGAAAGCAAAAGAAATGCATTAAGATGGTGCCAAGAGCGCAGCCCTCGATTGCTGACTACTTTCCGATTCCTTGTTCCAATAAGCCGATGCGAGATAAGTGCACTACAATGCAATGATTTCTTTTAGTTGATATTTCATCTGTGATGATAAAATAGTTGAAGATAGATAGAATTGGCTTCAACCCTTTTTGCTTCCCACTGCTGGACACGGGCCTCTCATTATTGAGATTACTTCGCCACGCTGCTGCAATGTGGGTTAGTGGAGATAGGGGATAGTGGCCAACCTGTTGTCGAATATTTTCAAACCGCCCGAACGATACCGCAACCGTGACCGACGCATAACGTGACTTCGAAAGCACGGAAACGCGCGTGAAGTTTGTCACTAAAGCGGTTATCCATCTCACACCCGCTCGCACCCGTTTCACGTAGTTGCATAGATTGCTTGGATCTACAATTCGTTCTACGTTAGTCAATGGGCCATGCACACTTCGAAAATAAATAAATAAACGTTACACTCTCATAGCCCCACAGTAATATGGACACATACAAAGACAGGAACACAAACACCCAGACCGAGAACAGAAATTTAAACTCATCATTCAAATTTCGATTTCGCCGGGAATCGAACCCGGGACCCCTTGATTGGCAGTCCGGTATGGTAACCATTGAGCCACGCAGGTCGTCTAATATATAATAAATATAGTAATAGTAGTTGGCAAAGGTTTAGATACCTTTGCCAAATACTATTACTATATACAACTTCAAAAGGAAAAATAGACCCTTTGTCGCATCACATCTTCGTCCGTTCCCTTTCAAAAGTTCTGAATGTATAATTAAAGAGTTGAAGTTTTTTTTCTTTACGTTTTATGAAAAACTTCAGAACTTTTTCTTCACTTTCACTTCACATTTAATTTTTTTGGTATCTTCTAAGTAATGACATGAACCCGTTGTTACTGTAATTTGTAGAAATTAAAATGGTGACGACGCGGCCTAGTCGAAGGGAGGTCCTTGACACCACTCCGGATCGGGAGACGAATTATGATAGATACCTACTTAATTACTATTATGAATTTTTATAATGAAAGCCAAAATCTTATAACACAACCTTGTTATGTTTTAAATTATGGATGTTAAATTGTTTTAGATTTATAAACGAATTTTCTAAAGAGCAAATTGTTGAGCCTGTCAACGGAAGTTACAGAAGAACGAATTTATCATTAAGTCAGGGATCAGCCCGCTTAAATCGAATCTCCGAGGATATCATCGGAGCTGCTGCTGGGAGTTTCTTTCCGCCGCTTTTTTGTCTCAGCTAAATATCTAGCCCAAACGGCCATCTAAAACCGTTGTTCGGGAAAAAATTACACGTGACAACTGATCATTTGATACACTATCAACCCACTTACACCTGCTCAAAGAAATATTAAAACTATTATAAGGATAAAATATTACCAAAAATTCAACAACACAACAGAAGTAAACAACAAATGCAGTGACGCTCATATAACTATGTCACGAGACCGCCACAAAGCGCAATAAATCGACGAGGCTCACCCAACGCTCTATTAGTCTCCGATCCCCTGCCGTGTAAACAACGGTGTGTGTCCAGAAGTTAATAGGCTGAAAATGATTTTATACTTTTAATTTATATTGTGGATACAATATTTATACTGTGGATGCAACAAAATGTACACGTGTAGTATAAGTTACACTTTATTTTAAAGATGGTAGAATGAGTAGCGGTGACCCATTAAAAAAAAACTGCGGTCTCCGACACGAATATATTTATTTATTTATTTAGTAATATAAACATTACAGATTTTCAAAAAAACCCAATGCGTTTATATACATACAAGTTCGGTACGTACTTGCCCGCTGCTCTACGAAATGCAGCCGGCGGAGTATGAAATATGTCTAAGCTAGTGTCCGTAACCAGGACACCATTGAGTAACGACAAGGCACGTACGAGCGGTGATTCTCTAAACAATACCAGCCTACAGTTCGGAACTGCAAACAAGTTTTGTCGCCGAACATGAACGTTGAAAATGTGCGATCGGTGACCGCTAGTGGCAAACATGCACGTTTCCGTTATTCGGGGAGCACGTTAAGCCGTCGGTCCCGGTTATTATCGATAGATAGCAGTCGTTAAACCTAGTCGGAAGCCTCATGGGCGGTTTGAAAACAACCAACTCGCATTGGAGTAGCGTGGTGAAGTAAGTTTCAGACGTCCCCCGATAATGGAGAGTTATCCGTACCCTTCAGTGCGACAAAAGAGTGTTTCAGGCAGCTATATATAATTATAGTATGTGTGATGTAAAAGATGATGTAAAAGATACACAAAGCTTATTCAAATACGTTCCCAAAAATGAAATGCGTATGTGTGGGTGAAGTAATGATGAAAGTAAATGTTGATAAACGAATGCTTCTTCATAGTTAAACATCATATTTTTGTTAAATGTATTTAATTAGTACAAATCTAGTATTTTATGTAATCTTTTCTTAAAATTTGAAATTATTTTCTTGGTAGTTTTGTTTTTGTAGTAATATTTCTTTTCAAAATATTTGCTGCAAATTACAGAACGTTCGGTTGGCATCTAATTGAGTGTAATTACTTATACGCGTCCACCTCAGGGTGACGTGGGAATCTTAAAAAGAAGTTTAAGAAGTTAAAACAACTAAGAAAAAATTTGATTAGTTATCGTTATTGCCGTAGAATTTTTTTTAAGCCCTAATGTATGTATGTATGTGAGTTTTTCTCGATTTATTCTTTAATTCTATATTTAATTACAAAATAGAATATTAACTATTACAAGGCTACTATACAAACTAAAACTAAGGAAGAAAAAGCAACACAACTATGCAAATTTTGCTAAAAATAAACTCACGTCATTGTTTGTATTTACCGGTGAAATGTGTTATTTTGCGGATTACTTCTGCAAGTCACATCATGACTTATTGAACAGGACACCATTTTATTGAAGTAACAACTATATCGTTTTAATATTGGATTGCTGTAATTTTAACAAAAATATGAACGCTCCGTAAGACTCCGAGGTTATGAAAGTTTTTAATTGAATTAAAAGAAACTAAAATTGGCACATCTTATTCTCCATTTGGCATCTCTTTCTATCCTATCAATTATTCATAAGAAATGAATATCTCTTTCACACGCATTGTTTGTCTTCTTGAGCGTACCGAAATTCTAGGTCTATGTTATGTTGTACATTATCTGAGATAATTTATCTCTAATTAAATAATTAAAACAAATATGCACCTGTACTAATACAGTCCCCTCTTTACATCCTTATAATATTCGTTGTGAAGTAAATGAAGCGTCACGTAGAAACAGTCAAATGAAATACTCCATAAAACTCGCAACAAAAGTTGAACGATTTGGGGACTCCGTTCCATTTCACACAATTACCTCCTACTCAGCTCGTGTGTTTACAAAACAATATCTTGATTTGTCGAAGTAGCTCTTACTATGACCTATAAACTATTGGGGTTACCGTATGTGTTTAGTTACAGTACCAAACGAAAGTTTGCAACATTTAATCTGTGGTAAATGTGCATTAATACACTAACTTTTATATAAAACTAGCTGTGCCCCGCGGTTTCACCCGCGTCTGAAGTGCCTTGGACCGGCTTTTTTGTATTATTTAAGATAAACATTTCCATTATACATTACAAATGTGTAACTCTAGCGGTTTTGGCAGCGCACGCCAGAATAGCTCGCAGATAATAGATTTTTTCTTACTTACTTGACACTTATCATCGTCATATTTTGGACAATTCACACAATATCTTTATAAATTGCTATTCTGATGTATAAGCTATATTATTGTAATCTTACTATTTCGTAAGCTGTCGTCTAAAATCAATATAATTTTAGAACAAATTTTGGTATTTTTATTTTCGTATCATAGGTGATACTTTGGGCACCCGTATCTTGAAACTTTATTGATTCCAGAGATGACAAATAATGAAATTTGTGCGAGTTTAGTTAATTTAGACGATTTTGAGTGTGATGATGTGAAAGTGAAGATGACTCGTCTTCAAAGTGGTACTAGTAGCCCTGGATTCAACTCCATGATATTATTGCTGTACCTTCGAACCGCGCCTCGTGCGTGCGTGGCGCGTCATCCCCAGGAGGCGAAAAGGTTGAAAGAAGCTCAAATCTTACACCTATTTTACACCCAGAAATATCAAATTAAATAAAGACTCAATAAATACAGCCAACTAACCTTTATACAATTTAAAATTCGTAATTTTTTTCATGTTTTAAAGTGAACCGTAACTGTTTCTTTGAGTTTTGTAGGGACAGCAATTATATGTTTGTGTCATATTATTTCATACCGATTCGCCAGTCACGGGTTGTTCGGGGCGGCAATCGGGTGTGTGCAAAATTGGAACAATATATCGAGTGAATTGGAACTATTATTATCTTTTATTTATCCCCGACACCCGTGCCTCAACATTGGTGACCCACGACGTACGGCTTAGTTTACTATTGTGATCAATATTCGGAACGATTTTTTCCTGCTGGACTTCAGTATGAGTAAACCACAAGCTACCAGTATGACACAAGAAGCAAGTGACCTGGCGACCATCTCCGTGTCGGCAAGGATTCCCGAGTTTTGGGCTGACATGCCCAGGCTATGGTTCGCCCAATTTGAAACAGTTATGGAACCGCAGAAACAGGGGGACACGGCAAAATTTAATATGGTGGTAGCCAAGCTTAATCGCGACGCTCTGCAGCAGGTAGGTGATTTGATCATGACGCCACCGGAAGACAACAAGTATAACACCATTAAGACCAGATTGTTAGCCGTGTATGAAGAAAGCGCCGAGCGTCAGTTTCACAAACTTGTGAGTGAAATGGATCTAGGATCGCAGAAGCCATCTCAACTGCTCCGCAAGATGTCCGAACTGGCCCGCAATACCAACGTGTCTGCTGATGCTTTGAGACGCCTTTGGGTGTCGAGACTACCAGGTGCTGTAAAAGCAGTTTTGTCAGTGGCCCAAGACGATACAAAATTGGATAATCTGGCCTTAATAGCCGACAAGGTCATGGAAAATCTTCATGGAGGCGACGTTGCTACCGTCACTACGTCTGCCCCTTCAGTTGTTCCCGAGTTGGTGTCCCAGATGATGCAGATGTCTTTAGAGCTGAGAGGATTGCGAAGGGAGGTGAATGAAATGCGAGGTCGATGCTTGCCCAGGACGCGTGGAAATGCGTGGCACCGACAGAGGTCAAGGTCGCGACCACGGCGCCCGCAGAGGACCTCAGATAACCCGAAATGGCTATGCAAATTTCATTATCGCTATGGAGTGCACGCGAAGGCTTGTGAAGAACCATGCAACTGGAAGCAGCCGGGAGTTTCTACTAATTCGGAAAACTAATCGCCGCCCAGTCTTGCATGGTGGGGGACTGCACAGCGTTACCTGGAAACCATCGCTTATGTATTATGGACCGGAAGTTAAGAATTTCTTTCCTCGTGGATACAGGTGCAAATGTATCGGTATTACCGGTAAGTCAATTTAAGGGTGATCGCTCAGAAAGTAGTTATAAATTATTCGCTGCAAATAATACAGAAATAAAAACATACGGATTTAAGTATTTAGAGTTAAATTTAGGGTTACGTAGGAGTTTTAAATGGAACTTCATAGTTTGTGACGTTAAACAAGCCATATTGGGCGCAGATTTTATTAAGCACTTTAAATTAATTGTAGATTTACATAATAAAAGACTAATAGATACTGTAACAAATTTACGATCGGATGGGTCCATCATACGGTATGACGAGCCTTCGGTTAAGAGCATACAGAATGACAATCCGTATAGGGACATTTTAGAAAAATTTTCAGATATTACCAAGCCGACTTCTTACAAGGAAAACGCATCTCATTCGGTTTTTCATCACATAGTTACTCACGGTTCACCGGTATGTGCGCGGCCTAGGCCACTACCTCCGGACCGATACATTAAAGTAAAACGAGAATTTGAATTGATGCAAGAACTCGGTATTTGTAGACCTGGTAAGGGGGAGTGGTCGAGCCCGCTACATGTGGTACCTAAAAAAGACGGACAGATACGTCCGTGCGGTGATTACAGAGCACTTAATGCTATAACAAAACCTGATCGTTATCCTATTCCTAGATTACATAATTTTACATATATGTTGCCGAATAAATGTTGGTATTCACAGTTAGATTTAAATAGAGCTTACCATAATATATCCGTTGCACCAGAGGACATAGAGAAAACCGCAATTGCTACACCATTTGGCCTTTATGAATTTCCCCGCATGACTTTTGGGTTAAGGAATGCGGCGCAGACCTTTCAAAGGTTCATGGACCATCAGGTGTTAAGGGGTATAGAGCGGATAGAAAACGTAGATGGTACAGGCGAGTCAGCACTCTTTTGTTATATAGATGATATCCTTATAGCGTCAGATTCAGAGGAAGTTCATAGACAGCATTTGATAAAACTTTTTGAGAGATTAGATAAATTGGGTGTTACTATTAATTTAAGTAAATGTGTATTTGGTAAATCTAAACTAGAGTTCTTAGGGTATATGGTTTCAAAAGAAGGTATTAGTCCGTTACCGGAAAAGGTGCAAGCTATTACTAGCTACCCAAGGCCTGTCACTATAGAACAGCTGCGACGATTTTTAGGCATGTTTAATTTTTATAGGTCCCACCTACCCCATGCTATTGCATATCAGGCTGAACTTAATAAGTATCTGCATAATTCTAGAAAAAAGGATAAGACGAAAATTGACTGGACTGACACGAGTATTGAAGCTTTCGAAAAATGCAAATTAGGACTTAAAAATGCTGTTACGTTATCTCATCCTGCAATGGACTCGCCATTAGCCCTTATGACAGACGCATCCGATACATGCATCGGTGCTGTATTACAGCAAAAGATTGATGGTAAATGGTTACCCTTAGGTTATTACTCCAAGGCGTTATCTGCTACTCAAAAGAAATATTGTACTTATGATAAGGAATTGACCGCTATTTATATGGCTATGATACATTTTCGTAATATGATTGAAGGTCGACAGTTAACCATTTTTACAGACCACAGACCTCTAGTTTATGCATTTTCTAAGTTAGGTACGGATAAAGAGATCCCCCGAAGAGCTAGGCAACTGTTGTATATTAGCGAATTTACTAGCGACATACGGCATGTTAGTGGAACAGAGAACGTTGTAGCAGACGCTTTATCTCGAGTAGATTCTATTATTTGTCCCACGTCTATAGATTACGATGAGCTCGCCCAGGCACAAGAAGGCGATAAACAGGTCACACCTGAGCGAAACGGTAACTTGATATTTAAATATATAGTAATTCCTGGTAGTGATAAGCGTGTCTATTGCGAAGTTTCAACGAGTAATGCTAGACCCGTTTTACCTTTAAGTTTTCGTAAAAAAGTATTTGATATTATTCATAATATTAGCCATCCAGGAGTTCGTACTACTAGGAAAATCATAACACAAAAATTTTTTTGGAACGGAATGAATAAGGACATTAATGATTGGAGTAGAGCATGTTTAATTTGTCAAAAATGTAAAGTTAACCGTCATACAGTTTCAGATTTAAGTAATTTTCCTCCTAGCAGTAGATTCGAACACATTCATACAGATATAGTAGGTCCTTTGCCTACGACTAGGCAAGGATATCGTTATTGTATTACAATTATAGATCGTTTCACGCGTTGGCCGGAAGCTATAGCAGTTTCCGACATATCAGCTGACACAGTCTCTAAAGTAATATATGAGCATTGGATTTGTAGATTTGGGTGTCCTACCAAAATTACAACAGACCAAGGTAGACAGTTTGAGAGTGACCTTTTTAACGCGTTAATGAAGCTTATGGGTGTACAGAGGATAAGAACTACCCCGTACCACCCTCAGAGTAACGGTATGATTGAGAGATGGCATCGTTCGTTAAAAAATGCTTTAACAGCACGTTTAACAGATGGTACTGATTGGGTTGATGAGCTACCTACAGTCATGTTAGGGTTAAGAATTGCAAGTAGGACCGATACAGGGTTAAGTGCTGCTGAGTTAGTTTATGGACAAACAATTAGATTACCAGGCGAATTTTTCCATGCAGAGAATCGGCAATTTAGTGATCAACATGTTTTTCTAGAACATTTACGCAAGACAATAAGTAGGATTCGACCCAAGTCACGAGCGATAAGCGATTCGCGTAAGATATTTGTTAGTCGAGATTTAAAAACTTGTACACATGTATTCGTTAGAAATGATATTTTGAAAAAGTCGCTTAGTCCTACTTATGAGGGCCCATACCTTGTTTTAAATAGAAATGACAAATTTTTTAGTATTAGATTACCAAACAGGGACATTTGTATATCAATTGATAGACTTAAACCGGCATATTTATTGGATGAGGAAAAGAGTAACTTGTTAGATAATAATAAATTTCAGTGTATTAATAAATATGAATCAGGCAATGAAGAACCTTTAATAAAATCGCCTACGCTTATGACTCGAACTACGCGTAGTGGCCGGCAGGTAAAGCCACCCGTGCGTTTTTTGTAAAGTGCATAGGTAATAGGTACTAACTAATTTAATGTTATGCAGTACATTATAATATTATTGCGAAATTTTAAGTATAAATAATGTAAAAACTCTGTTTTCTATTATTTACATTTTCAATTGCAAGGTGTCATTTAACTAGTTCTACCAAATTACTTTCGTAACTTGAAAATAAAATAGTAGTTTTCAGTTTCATATGCCAATAATTAAAATGGGCAGCTATAGTTCGAAAAATGAAGAGATAGTTATTGCACAGCAAGGTGCGAATAACGCAAAGCAAGTAGGAGATATGGAGAGAAAGATCGAAATATTTGGGAGTATCGTCATTCTCGTTGTCGTGATACTCGTAATTTTTTGTTTATGTCGATGTGGAAAAAGCTGTGGCATTAGCGCAAAGAAATGGATTCGCAAAGAATTAACATCAATGTGGCCTGCAGGAACAGCCGTCCAAGCTACCGTGCAGCAGACCCCCACGGGCTATGAAAATCCGTGTTAGATTTTCAAGGTAGGAAACAGGGATTGATAAAATAATTTTTTGAGTAATGTAATAAGTTTATAACAATTTTTAAATCAAAATGTCTGTATGTATCTAACTTTAAAATACTTTACAGTAATATGTATCTACCATGCTGTAACATATTTTATTTTTATGTTATGTGTATGATTAAACGAAACAATATTCATTTCTATAAATTATTAGAATCAACTTTATTATTGTGTAACGTAATACCTATGTAATGTGAGAGACTTGTTTGTATCTTTTAGACAGTCGAGTGAATGAATCTTTCTGCAATTTAGCACATTCCTGTGTGCCTTTGTGCATCATTGTATGATATTTTAATTTTATAATGTTTAACATGGAACAGTTAGGTATTTTCTCTTTGCAACAGATGATATATGCACTAAAAATTTAACATATGTGTAATTACTAGCTGTTATACCTAAATTTTTTTGATTGTACGTACATTGAAATCATTCCCTACTTATTATGTATACTGTTATAAAGTTGATTAAACATTTGAAATTTTGTAATTAATTTTTTTTAAGAGGGGGATGATTGTAGGGACAGCAATTATATGTTTGTGTCATATTATTTCATACCGATTCGCCAGTCACGGGTTGTTCGGGGCGGCAATCGGGTGTGTGCAAAATTGGAACAATATATCGAGTGAATTGGAACTATTATTATCTTTTATTTATCCCCGACACCCGTGCCTCAACAAGTTTCTTGCTAAAAGTTATTAAATTTAAAAGTTGAGTTAATTAGTCTATAAGCAAAATAATAAAGATTTATATTGTTGTCTGACTTCTACATATAATTTTAAAAAATTGTTAGAATGGTTATGGTATTTTATTATGACTTGGACCCATTGGAATTACCTTATTTTGAAGTTTGTGGAGGGGATAGATTTTTTAAATATTTTTTCTTAAATTGTAAACCAATATTATCCACTGCTCCAAAAATCACTTGTCTACCCTAACTATTTGGGTCCTGGGTCTCAAGAGGGTATAGGTAACTAGTCCCCTTCTTCACATTACTCCGAAGCGAATGTAGCGTGGCGTAGCAACAGTCAAATTAAATACATAGCCCATAAAACTCGCAACAAACAGTTGATCGATTCGGGGATTCCGTTTCATTTCACACAATTACCTCCTACTCAGTTCCTGTGTATGTGTGTATGTTTACAAAACAATATCTTGATTTGTACAGGTTTTTCTTTTGACCTATAAAACTTGTGCTAGCTTAACAATGAGATCAGTCATGCTTAGGTTTGCGTTATCTTTGCTTTGCCTTGCCTTGATCTAATATGTCATCTCGAATAGATGTGGGAATTGTGATTAAAACTGAGAAGATTGTAATTCATAGATAAATAACCGGCGAAGTGCGAGACGGACTCGCGCACCGAGGATTGCGTAAAATATTTTTCATATGTAATGTAAAAAAATATATAATTGTCGTAATTTTCCCTTTATCTGTGCTAAAATATTATTTATTTATTTATTTCAGGCTTCTTAGGCCTATAGAAACGAATACATATATAACATTATATTACAAACGAATGCATAACACACATTAAAATACAAATAAAACGATACAAAATAAAAACAATAGATTCTATACATCTATACATATAATAAAACTGTAAGCAGGGTCAATTCTGTACATTGCATATAAATAAAAAAAATACTTCTAGGTGTCTTTTTATAAGTAACAGAAGCTAAAAATATAAGTTTTGAAATTATTGTCTGTCTGTCTGTCTGTCTGTCTGTTGTTAGCTTTTCACGCAAAAACTACTGGACGGATTTTGATGAAACTTTTTTTGTTTTATATATATTGGTCCTCGCTAACATTTAGGCTATAGATAATTTTATTGCCGTGTGGTGTCCGGCGTTAGAATAGCACCACTCCCACTCTTCCCACGGGAGGTCGTAGGAGGCGACCGAGGGACAAATACCAGGAGATGGGCAGCAGCGTCTTCCTGAGTAACATACCATCTACTGCGGTCACCAACACGCAATGCCAAGCGCGGTGACTATGGCAATAACCCCCCATGATGAGTACACATATACCCCGGCCCCCAGTCCCCGGCGGCCCCGCTATTCCTGGCTATGACAGCGGCCACGGTCACGGCGGGGCAGGGGGTGCTAGGAATCTCCGGCAGAGATACGGCTGTCGCAAACGACGACCTCTGCACCTGGCAACATATAACACCAGGACACTGCGAACAGACGAGAAGATACAGGAGCTGGAAGAAGAGATAGACAAGTTAAACTGGAGCATCATAGGATTATCCGAAGTCCGAAGACAGGGCGAGGACACGGTAATCCTCAAATCCGGCAACTTGTTCTATCACCGGGAGGGCGAACATCTGTCCCAAGGTGGTGTCGGGTTTCTCGTACACAGGTCCCTCGTCAACAACGTGACGCAAGTCGAAAGTGTGTCAGCAAGGGTAGCGTACCTTATACTCAGAATATCTAAACGGTATTCGCTGTAGGTCATACAGGTATACGCACCGACCGCAACACACCCAGACGAAGAGGTTGAGGCTATGTATGAGGACGTCAGTAGAGCCATACATGCCTCAAAGACTCATTTCACGGTGGTGATGGGGGACTTCAACGCTAGACTGGGCACGCGAGACGGCGACGAGCAGAAAGTAGGGCCCTTTGGGTTTGGACAACGGAACCACCGAGGCCGCTTGCTCGCTAACTTCTTGGAGAAGGAGAATTTCTTCATGATTAACTCCTTCTTCAAGAAGAAGCCACAGCGCAAGTGGACTTGGATAAGTCCAAATGGTTCCACAAAAAGCGAGATAGACTTCATTTTGGCCGACAAACGGCACATATTTAATGATGTCTCCGTGATCAACAGGGTGAAAACCGGAAGTGATCACCGAATGGTACGAGGCACATTAAATATCAACATTAAGCTGGAAAGGTCACGCCTAATGAAGTCTACGCTCCGACCAACACCTGTCCAAATCCAGGGCTCCGAAAACTTTCAGCTGGAGTTGCGAAATCGTTTCGCGGGTCTAGAAGAATGCGAATCTGTGGACGAAATTAACACCAGGATGGTACAAACCGTCCACGAGGTAGGGTCAAAGTTCTTTAAGACCCCCTCCAGTAGTAAACCTCAAGTGCTCTCTGAACATACCCTCGGTCTCATGAAGGAAAGGCGTGAACTATGTGTCCGGTCCCCGGCTTCAATGTCGAAATACAGGCAGCTAAATAAACAGATCTCTTGCTGCAGACGACGTGATCTGCGTGCTCACAACACACAGCGCGTCAAAAACACTATTGAGCGGAACCAAGGCTCCAAAGTGTTCGCAAGGGATTTGATTATTGGGCGAAGCCAGTTGACGAGATTGAAGACGGAGTCTGGCGCTATGGTTACGTCTAAGCCTGAAGTTCAGAGAGAAATTGAGAGTTTCTACGGACGGTTGTACACCTCCTCACAGGCTCCCGTTCCCAATATGGCGAACGACAAGAGAGCCAAATTAACCCGACACTATACCGAAGATATCCCGGACGTCAGCCTGTACGAAATTAGAGGGGCCCTAAGTCAGCTAAAAAACAACAAAGCACCGGGAGATGACGGTATCACATCAGAGCTACTAAAAGCTGGAGGCAAACCCCTCCTAGTGGCGCTCCAAAGACTGTTCGATACCGTCATCAGAAACGGAACTACCCCGGAGGCGTGGAGCAGAAGCGTGGTGGTTCTGTTCTTCAAGAAGGGTGATAGAGCCCTTTTGAAGAACTATAGACCCATCGCGCTTCTGAGCCACGTCTATAAGCTGTTCTCAAGGGTCCTTACTAATCGTATTGCGCGCAGGCTCGACGACTTCCAGCCTCCCGAACAAGCCGGATTCCGAAAAGGCTACAGTACCATAGACCACATACATACGCTGCGACAGGTTATACAAAAGACCGAGGAGTATAATCTGCCGCTATGTGTTGCGTATGTGGACTATGAGAAAGCCTTCGATTCTATCGAGACCTGGGCGGTGCTAGAGTCTCTCCAACGGTGCCAGATAGACTATCGGTACATCGAGGTGTTGAAGTGTTTATACAAAGCCGCAACCATGACAGTCCGAGTCCACGACGGAAGCACTGAACCTATTCCACTGCAGCGCGGAGTGCGACAAGGGGATGTTATATCCCCGAAACTGTTTACCGCTGCACTGGAAGACGTGTTTAAGCTGATGGAGTGGAAAGGGCTTGGTATTAACATCAATGGCGAACACCTCACACACCTTCGATTTGCCGATGATATAGTCATCTTGGCGGAGTCCCTGGAAGAACTCAGCACAATGATAGGTGACCTCCATAGCGCCTCCCAACGGGTGGGTCTTAAGATGAACATGGACAAGACGAAGATCATGTCTAATGTCCATGTCACACCCATACCGGTCGTTGTTGATGGCGCTACTCTCGAAGTTGTCGACGAGTATATTTACCTGGGTCAAGCGATCCGTATGGGTAAGTCCAACTTCGAGAGAGAGGTAACTCGTAGAATCCAACTCGGTTGGGCAGCGTTCGGGAAACTACAAAGTGTCTTCTCGTCCAGAATACCGCAGTGCCTGAAGTCGAAAGTTTTCGAGCAGTGTGTTTTGCCAGTGATGACCTACGGCGCTGAGACGTGGTCTTTTACAGTTAGCCTTTTCCACAGGCTCAAGGTCGCTCAGCGAGCGATGGAGAGGGCTATGCTTGGTATTTCTCTACGCGACAGAATCCGAAACGATGAAATCCGTAGACGAACGAAGATTACCGACATAGCTCTCAAAATTTGCAAGCTGAAGTGGCAATGGGCAGGCCACATAGTTAGGAGGACTGACAACCGATGGGGAAGAAAGGTCCTCGAATGGCGACCACGTCTCGGCAAAAGGAGCACAGGCCGCCCTCCAACCAGGTGGACTGACGACCTGAAGAAGATAGCGGGAAACCGCTGGATTCAGAGGGCGCAGGACCGGACGGAGTGGCGAACATTAGGGGAGGCCTATGTCCAGCAGTGGACTTTAAAAGGCTGATGGATGGGATGGATGGATAGATAATTTTAAAAATCACCCTTTAAGGGTGTGAAATGAGCGATGAAAATTGTATGGAAAACTTGGATTTATTCAATAGATTTTCTTGAAATTTGTATAAATATTTTCTAACCAAAATAAAAGAATACGTGTTTCAGCATTTCCCAAAATTCACCCTTTAAATGTCAATTTTCTTTGAAACTCTTTGAAAATTGAGTGTCGAAACTTGATGTACAGAATATTTTTGTGCAGAGTAATATACTTATAATTTTGTATATGTAATCTTTACTAACATAGTAAGAATTCTATTTAAGCTTTTTCAAAACTACCCCTCAATAGCAAATAAAATGGATTCGAAAGTTGGTATCTCAAGCGTACAATAATTAACCTTAACTTAATATTTCATTCTCAAATTATTTTCCCTTCTTTGAATGATGTGTTTACTGATATATTGTTGAATGAATTTCCGTAACATTAGTGTGTATTTCATATCAATCGGGTGATAAACAAAAAAGTTATGTTCATTTACACAATACGCGACATAAACTTAAAAGGCACTTTGGGGAATTTGTATGAAAGTTTCGGAAACAGCCCATTCAAAACCATAAATAAAAGTTTAAATTTAAGTAAAATTATTTTGAACTCTCACTAATATTGTCGACTATATTAAATATACTTAGATCAGCTTACTGTATTTTCTTTCGTTGGCCGAGAATGGCTAGACTATAGGTACCTAATAAGTGCATCGCGAGCCTTACCGCCGCCGAACCTTACATCACAGGCTCCATTGAGTTAATTGCTCAGCTTATTAGTCTTCTTTTGGGGTGGAAGATTATGAACAGGCTGCAGCTGAAACGATTATTATCGCTACATTATATCAAGCTGCAACATTTTTAGCATTCCACTACTGAGCATGGAGCTCTCCCAATATTGAGGAGGCCTCTAGCTCCGATGAATCAAAATCCAAATCTTACAATCTCAATGCATCCAGCATTAAGGTTGTAAGATACGGAATCTAAACCTTCATACAGAATGTACAAAGCCTTAACAAAACGAGACTACTGCAGACATCTAGGTGACGAATAGTTAAACTTTTAGTGAACCAACTGTTAATCTCAATATCTACCTATTTAGTAATTTGACATTCGATTTATCAACCACAAAGTTTACATGTCATACGGTAGATGGCGTTATTGAGCAATATTCATTTCTTCTCCAAAGTGATTCGATGGAGATAATTTAAGTACATAGTGTAAAAAAAATAAAAAATAACATTTCACACGTATAGCCTCACATTAGGGTAGATATACCCTGTGTCGTGAGTGCCATGAACACGCATAGAGACAGAAACACAACCACCCAGACCGAGAACAGTTTAAACTCATCATTGAAATTTCTGCTTCGCCCGGATTCTAACCGTCCCGGGTTAGATTCGATTAGCAGTCCGGCATGGTAAACATTGCGCCACGCGGGTTGTCCCATCGTTGGGTAGGTATACGTATGATGCTGAACATTGTTAATTGGACCAATGAGAACTTAACTCATTTTTTGCGTCTCTTTATTGCGTACGGGCTGAGGGCTCATCCATACACGTTGATTGATGGAGATATTAAGGATTCTTTAAAGATTCTTTATAAAAATATTCTTTATTTCCAAATACAGATAGCACACTGTGTAGAGACCCTGCCTTCTGCTTTAGTTTTCACAATGTTATATGAGTTATGACTTATGACCAAACTGCTGTCCGCAAGTTTTAAACCTATAGTTTATTAATTGACCTTACAATTATTTTTCCGATTGTTTAATCCTAAGCACGTGTACGTTTAGAAATTTTATCTCCCAACTACAAGTAGTTGTATAGTACACCTCTTTTCTGCAGTAGGTTAAAGCTATGTATATATAATGAGTCTATACATTCTTTGCAGTATAAATTCACCCAATTTACTAAAGATACTATTTTTAACATAGATGGAGCCACGGGCACAGCAGTATCTCTTAACTTTAATAAACGAGGTACATATTTGTAAAGAGAATCTGATTGCGCGAGAAAAGCGAAACGTGAGAAAAGTGGATAGTAAGATCAGTACAGTAAGCATTCCTTACTGTTATAGGTTTGAAGGATTTAGAAAAAATACATTAGGTTTCTCTTGAACATGTGAACATTGTATTATAAGTGATTTCACTATATGTAAGAATAATCTACCTACTACTTATTCAATGCAAATAAATAATCTTTAATTTTTAATCAATCCATTTTATAAAAGTCTTTATACACGCGGACGACGTCGCGGGCACAGCTAGTAAATAATAAAACTAAGTAACACGAATGTTCGGCGTCGTATTGCGCGTGGTGTCAGGTAACCGGCCACGGAATCGCCGGAAAACAACACCTCTCGGCCAGAAAGCTTCATTCATGAGCGTTGGCATCTGCTTTTTAGGGACTCTCACCACATATGAATTGAAGTTTACGTCGTGGCGAGATTCCAGACGCCAACCCTCAGTTGGCGGTTTGTCTTGATCCGGATGTACTCTACAATCTCCTCGACCTTTGTAGAATAATTCAGTCGGGAAACGTAGAGCAGCGTTGTCGGTGTGGCTGGCTGCAGAAGGCGGTCCGGACCAGTCGGTGCGGTGCCGCACCTATTTTGACGAGTGGGCTTCCTCTTCTCGACCTCAATGAAGCCCTCGTCGTCACACTGGCTCTTAAGCGAACCCATCTTTAGCAGATACCTGTGATTCGTTTCCATTTGGCTCTGCTTTCCCCCTTTTTGTTGCTTAGCTTGTGATGGCACAGGTTTTTCCTTAGCAACAACTTTAGTGTAGGCACGTCCAGGGGTCGACGCACTCACGGGTGTCGTAACCTTGTCAGGAACATTACTCGATGCAGTGTTTGTATTGATTACTGAATCGTTTAACTTCGCTGACTCGATGCTGCTGATAGATGCATTTTGCGCCCCACGACGCGTGTTTACACGACGCGTTTGTAGCGTCGGGTAACCTACTTATCGAAACAGCGCTACGCAATAACACTACTTCGGCACGTAATTCTTCGCGGGTCTTGTCGCAAATTTCCAGCTTGGAGTTCATCTCGGCTAGGCTGGATTTCAAAAACACAATGTCTTTTAACAGTCTGGTGACATCGACGTGGTCAAAAGTGACTGGGGGCAACTTAGCAGCTCCTTCGTCACGAAGACAGGCGCGTCATCCGGGTCGGTCACCTTCAATAACGTGATGACGTCTTGTACACTTTTCTCGGTTCCATCCCTTCTGCGAGACGGTATCTCTTCGATCTTGGAAAAGCAATTTTTTGCCGGAACAGATTTCTTCCTCCTTGAAATTGGACTTGCAAATCTGCGAGATACTGATTTCATCCATCGTGTCGCTGGCATTTTGTATAAATGCCTAAAACTCATTGGCTATGAGCTCTTGTGAAGCCATAGCGATAGTTGAGAGCAGCGGCTAATGCCGCGCGAATGCGCACTATTTTAACACGACTACTTCCAAGCGCGCATCGCTCGACACTGCGACATAAGAAAGTCTTGAAATTTGGTACGAGGCAACATATTATGTTGCCTCGTATTCAAGACTCGTATATTCGTATATTCAAGACTCTGAGTTCACGGGAGGACACTAGCAAGGGAATCAAAATCCTGTAGGTTTTGATTCCATTGCTAGTGTCGAATATTTGCGGAAATTTGCGGCATTAACGGCTGTATCTTTAGGTTGCGCTGGCTTAGAAGTTTTTTTATAATTACAGTTTTTACAGCTTTTTTAGTTTTTTCACAGCTCCAGGATAGAGGGTCAGTAGACCTCACTATTTGATATATAAATTCCAGCTGATACCTTCACGCGTTCCTGAGAAAAAGGGTCTTGACAGACAGACAGACGGACGGACAACAAAGTGATTGTTGAAACAGAATTCTTTTCAAACGATGTTTTCGTCTCTGTGCGTATATTTTAAATTCAATATAATCAAAAAAATAACTTTGTTTACGAAATATTTTCTTTATTTATCGAAACAAAAAATTACTTTTCATAAGCTGTTTACAATAGAATCAACACTGAAATAAACAGAAGGCTTAGAAACGCGCTGAATAGTAATATTTTATCATACACAGAACCAACAAAAGTTGTTTTTATCGAATACAATACACCTATTATACAAACGTTTCATAAGGCGTATACCAGTCTTGATACAACCAAAAAATAAACAACATGCAAATAACACAATAACATTCAAACATTTTACATTCACATTTGCATAACATAAATCTACTTCAGCGAGTAAATGTATGTATTTTTAATATTCCACAATACCGTAATAACTGCAAAGCTCTAGCGGAGATTATTTGTAAGACCCAAAATATTATTTGAAACAAAGGTCTTAAAATGTTATTTATATTTAAATCTTCTACAAACAGTAATGGGCTTTGCAGCGCGGGTATTTAGGTCTAATTTTCGTTGGTAGGAGGAAAGACAGCGGGCTACAGGGAAGTAGGTCAGCTCGGGCGCTACAACCAACAACTTTGCTACGACCGATGGGCTACGGGACGTCTTCTCGCCATGGTGAATTGCTACGCTGCTACGAGTTATGGCGGACGGTGTTTACGAGTAATTTTTTCAATTATGGTATCGCAAACTCTGTGAATATTCCCAGCGTCAAGTATAAGTTACGCATCACTTTTTTGCCAGTTTCGTTGAAACTGGGCGAGAAATAAAATCAGTCAGTCGTCAGTAATCAGTCAACTGACTCAATTTGGAGCTTCTATTATATAATTATGTTCGGATATTCCGAAAACGTCGATAGCGTGATTCAGGAATACCCGTGGCGCTATCTCTTGATGAGTAACAGAAGGTCGCTACATCAGTTGGGCAAAGGGACATCTCCTGCCGGGCGAGGTGATCATGCTCGGGGAGCGGCCGCGCTCCATCTGACTCAATTCGGAGCTTGTATATATCGTAGGATATTCCGAAAACTTCGATAGCGTGATTCAGGAATAACCGTGGCGCCATCTCTTGATGAGTAGCGGAAATACGCTACAGATGGATACTTTACCAGAACGTGATCGATCGAATCGAGGCAAGCTGAAAAACTTACTACTTTTTGCATCTGAAAATGTCAAATCTCACCGTTTTGTGTATAGGTATTCGCGCTGAAAAAAACTAATTTTACGAGCGTAGAATAAGCTGGTCGGAAACTGCTCTAAGGAAAGATGGCTTCCTCGCAGGATAGCCAACAGACAAAAATACATTTTCATCTTACAAGCACGCTTATTGCACGTATATTATGTAATATGTGCTTCAGAAACAATAGACGCAATATTAAACGTGTATGTGTTGCACGTGCTGGCTTCGAATGTTGTTTACGAACCAATTGTAGACCTTCCTGCCAAGATTTGGTGACGTGTCAAGGCTGTGGTTGCGTCACCGCACGGCCAAGATCATAGACGCAATGCGTTTTGCGGTGCACTCTACACTATTGAAACAGTTCTTGAATATTAACAGTTTAATTATTTTTGGTGACAAAGGTTTTAACAATTTTCCTATTGTATTAACATATCTATAGGAATCTAACATAAATCTCACTACAAGGCCAGCTGCTTCTTTGTAATAAAAATATCAGTTCACGAGTAGTTAAGACTAAGTAATCACTATTAAGTACGAGTAAAGCAAGTTTTTTATTGATCTTTGTCAATTTATTTATTACTACCACTATTATCACCAAATTATCACCTACTGCGTAAATGAATATGGAAACGATTATCAGCCTACAAATATTAGTTAGTTGACAAACATCACAAATTCACCTGCAACTGTGTCGTGGGTACCATGGACACACACACTGTCAGAAACAAAAACACCCAGATCGAGAACAGAAATTTAAACTCATCATTCAAATTTCTGTTTCGCCAGGAATCGAACCCGGGACCCTTCGATTGACAGTCCGACATGGTAACCATTGCGCCACGCAGGTCGTCATTATTTATTCATTTTATCAATCTTATTTTGTGACTGCAACATTTTTAAATTTCATGGTATAGAAGCGGTAAAGTCTTTACCTACTAACATTTTCAGAATACCTCAGTGCCTGAAGTCGAAAGTCTTCGAGCAGTGTGTGTTGCCAGTAACCTACGGCGCTGAGACGTGGTCTTTTACAGTTAGCCTTTTCCACAAGCTCAAAGTCGCTCAGCGAGCGATGGAGAGGGCTATGCTTGGTATTTCTCTACGCGACAGAATTCGTAATGATGAAATCCGTAGAAGAACTAAGGTTACCGACATAGCTCTCAAAATCTGCAAGCTGAAGTGGCAATGGGCAGGCCATATAGTTAGGAGGACCGACAACCGATGGGGAAGAAAGGTCCTTGAATGGAGACCACGTCTCGGCAAAAGGAGTACAGGCCGCCCTCCAACCAGGTGGACTGACGACCTGAAGAAGACAGCGGGTAGTCGCTGGATTCAGAAGGCCCAGGACCGGGAGGAGTGGCGAACATTAGGGGAGGCTTATGTCCAGCAGTGGACAGTAAAAGGCTGATGGATGGATGGATGGATGGAACAATTTCACCCTACAGAAAGGATCACATAAGTTAGAATGGGTCTAGCCGTGGAAACGAGATCTTTTACCGCGGTAAAAAGAGGTCGATTTCACTCTTCAGCGTCCTTTGTGTCTCCACGCACAAAATTATTCCACGTCACTTTATCGCGACTTGAAAGAAGGATAAACAAACACACTTTCAAATTTCGCATAATACGATAAATCATGGATTAACTTACAAAATTTTAAATCTAAGCCGCCGTTCATCAGCATTAGTAGCAATCGGCCCGCAGCTGGGGATATAAAGGATAACCCTCTGCCATTGTTGTTATCTTCTGCCGTTTTCACTTTGGTTTATGTTCCTGTATAGTAAAGAAAATCCTTATCAACCTACATAATATAAATGTAAGTCTAAGTCATCATCAAAATCATCATCATCAGCCCATATCAGTCAACAGCTGGACATAGGTCTTTCCCAAGGCGTGCCACTGAATCCAGTTACTTCCCGGCGCAGATCGTCGCGCCACCTCGCGGGGGGGCGACCTTCACTACGTTTGCCTGAACGCGGTCTCCACTTCAAAAGCCGTCTCGTCCAATGATGGTCGTCTCTATGACAGATGTGAGCTCTTAGAGCTATGTCGGTGACTTTAGTCACAATATAAGGAGCGCCTGCCTTGCTTTAGTCCTTCTTCGGATTTCCTGATTTTGGATCTTGTATCGAAGGGACACACTGAGCATAGCTCTCTCCATTGCTCGCTGTGCGACTTTGAGCTTGTGAACCAGTCGTATCGTCAGTGTCCACGTTTCCGCTTCGTAGGTCCTAACGGATAGGACGCACAGATTTTCTAAGTCGTAATCAAACATATTTTAGCAATAAGATCATTCATTTCATTAGCGGCAGTCGACCCACAGCTGTGGATATAATGTACAATCTGCGATTGTTGTTATCTTCTGCCTGTCACGTCACTTTGATCTATGTTACGGATAGGAGTAGTAAAGTAAATTTTATAGATTTTATCAATTTTATCAACCTCATAATCATAATAAGTTTATAGACACGATGACGGTCATTGACTCTTCCAGTCTCGGCGTTAATAATGTATCAAGTCGTTTTAATTTTATTCTTACTAGATTTAATTTGGTTACCAATATTCAATGACTTGGCCGCGATACAAACTTGTCTAAACAATATGATGGCTTTAATTGCAAGGCAATTACAAGGCAACACAAGGCCTCACCTTCACATCTCAACTCACTGAAGATAGAGGGCATTGAAGGCGATTGTAAGCGAAGACTGCACAAGCTTGGATTTCTGAAGATATCGATCTCCGCTCTGAGCAGGGGGTGATGTAGCGACCTTCTGCTACTCATCAAGAAATGGCGCCACGGGTATTCCTGAATAACGCTATCAAAGTTTTCTGAATATCCGACCATATTATATACAAGCTCCAAATTAAGTCAGTTGGAGCGTGGCCGCTCCCCGGGCATGACCACCTCGCCCGGCGGGAGATGGGGATAAATGAATGAGAGACTGGTAGAGGAGCTATGGAGAACTATGGGCACCTGCCGTTCAGACTATAAAAATACAATCTAAAGTGAGGCAGGTGGTGATTCGACTCACTGGATGAGTCCCCATAAAATGATGTAAATGCCTGGGAGCTACAATGGCGTAAGGCGTGTCGAGAGGAGCCGCACCGATTTCACCATCACGGGGGGATAAATCCAAACTGAAACGGGTTTCCTCGCTATTACGTCAATTATTTAATTAGCATTAGCTCTAACGGCTCCACTCTGGACACTATACAAAATGTAAAGTCATATCTACGGCTCCGATATGGAGATATTGAGTTCAAACCCCCGGTGCACAACTCTGACAACGCGTATTTATCACTGCTCCACTATGAGGAAAAATATTGTTATCTGAGTGTAACTCATAATTTCTTGAAGGTATGATATTCACCAGTCCGTATTTAGCCAACGTGGTCGACTACAGCCTATATCCCTCTCACTTTCTAAAGGAGATCTGTGCCCAGGAGTAGCACAAAAAAAAATTGAAAACAAAAACATATCTTTCAATATATTTTCGAACAGCATTCATTTCTATTAGCGATATTTTTTCCCGCAACTTCAGATATAATGGATAACCCAGTGCTATTTAGTTCATGTTATCTTCTAGCAGTATCATAGTTCATATTTATTTATTCTAATGAATTCCATACATGTCAAAATACAATAAAATTTACCATAATTATTTTGATCAATACTATTTTCTTTAATTAATATCAATAAAATCAAAAGTCACATCGAGAAATAAAATACAAAAAATAATACAATGTCATTAAATAAATTATCATTATATCCCCATCATATTCCCAAAAAAAGAGAAAATTAATTAAATTCACTTTGATATTTACTTCTTTATGAAATATTTTAGTCTTTTTTGGGCTACAAAATGTAAAATCAGAAACTCCAATATATCCTCGAAAATATCAGTGGGGTCATTCATTTTCTCTTAACAACAATTAGCCCGCAGCGGGGGATACAATAGATGACCCTCTGCCATTATTGTTATCTTCTTGCTGCCTAACTTTGATCTTTGCCAACTGAATCTTGGGCTTTGGAAGAGATATAATGCTATCTCTATCAATGTTCACGAAATGGTTTCTGATCGGATCGGATTTTTTTTAGGTTTAAGACTTTATTTTCTCTAAAGAATTTACAATTCACTTACAGAGAAAACATACATTATTTGAGATAAGATTATAGTGCCGCGTAGCTAGATACAATTTTACCAAGTTTGTAATAAAGTATCGAGGTATTTTATACTAAAATAAAAGGGTAGTTAAAAGAGGCGCAAAAAGAATACGCATTCTAGCAAGATAAGGCTGCGTTCAATATGCAGCAGATAGCGAAGTGTTAAACGCTACAATGATAATAATCTTACAATGAGAGTTAAAAATTTTAAGTTATTTAGTTTAATGTAACATTAAACTAAATAGAAATAGACTGACTTATAAATGAGTCTCCGAAATTTCATACGTAGTTAATTGTTAATTGTGATTCGACCAGGGAAGTACCTCGGCTACCCATTTCTATAGTGAAGCAGGTCTATTTTTTCCGGTGAATAGGTGCGGACGCCGACTTACATGCTGCGACCATCAACCTCCGGAGTAGCAGCCCAACTAGATAATATTACCTCAGGCAAATAGGCTGCAGTGACAGTACTTAACCACTATTAAAAGGACTCTATAAAAACAGTCAGAAACAATGTGATTACAACTTTATAATAATCGTAAAGAAACAACGTGATCGCATGAGCTAAGAGATATTCCTTTAGTTTTAATTGTCGGCGAAAATTAACGAAAAATAATAATAATTTTATTTTTTTCTTCAACTTATTTAAAATATTTAAAGGAATATTTCACCTACATATCCAAAGATAACTTTTTTCATAGCTGTACAACAATGATTTTAATTATACACCGAGACAAAGAACACAGTTAATGTATCTCGTTTGAATGTCTTTGTCTCCGACTTAATAGCAAAGACAGGAAACATTGTGCACTTTCGTCTTTCATAAGTAAGGGAGTAGAATAATCGACAAAGCAGAATGGGCTTTACTTTTTTGTTTGATACACGCATTTAAAAGAGGAATTTGTGTCAACGTCCACGTTAAATACCGAACTGAGATCAAATAAAAAAGTATAGATATAACGCTGCGAACAACGAAGTGTGGCCGTTTTAAACTGCATCTAGAAAGACAAAGACAAAGACTTTTACTTGCACAAAGAAAGAAAGAAAGAAAAATATATATTTCATGTTAGAAATAGAAAATATTTGCTTAATGAATGTTATTTTTTCCCGGTCATCCCCTTTAGGTGCCCGTTTGGGCTAGATGTTGAGCTGAGAGAAAAAAAACTCCCAGCAGCACTATTCTAATTTTTTTAAGCTAGCTGTGAACACATACATGACACTCACATACGTAAACTGAAACTGCACCTGGTTTTGCCAGTCGAATATCGTGGCGCATTGGGTAAAACATGTGTGCGTATCATGTGCGTGTCATGCCATGCACACATGTTTACAAAACCGGCCTCGCATTGTTGTTCGCAGAGTTCTATCTATACTTTTTTATTTGATCTGAGATACTGAAATAGAGTTATCGATAATATGAGTAGGAGTATAACAAAATTATTTCTTTAGTATTTAGAAGCGGTTCTTTATGACCACATTGGATTAGTAAGGTGATGTACCTTATAGGGCTTACAGTGCAAGACAGTTTTTCAGTTATTACCAGAAATTACTGCAGCCATTTATGATTGGAGTCTCCGTGAAAATTAGTGGTTACTGGCAATATTTTCTAAGCTTCAAAAACAAGTGGCAAATTTCTTTTCAATTAATATGCAATTTAATTGCATTCAACAACAAACAATATTCAAAATCTCATCCAGGGCATTTACAGGGACACAATACAAGGAGCGCCTTGTAACAGGGATGTTCATATTACGCTTTATTCCAGTTTTAAATAGAATTTCCTAGGTGGTCTGGAAATGAATTTAATGATCCTGAGACAAAGAACATGGTTAGTTTCTCGGCAAAGCGTGACAGAATTTTTTTTTTCCAGAATAAATAGCTACCGGACGCCACAAAAAGGCGGCAAGCATTTTTGCAGTGCCGTACACTGTACCGGACTGTCGGATGAGGTAAAATGAAAAATGAAAAAAGCAATGAACACAATGAGTTGGGCGTTTTATTGCTGGTCTATTTTGAAGTAAAAAATTCTAGGTGGTGTGGAAATTAATTTAATAAATGATCCACTGACATAAAGAACATAGCTTTTCGTCAAAAAAGAACGTCGTGACACAGTCTTTGTTTCGGAATAAATACACGACAAAAAGGCGGAAAGCATTTTTCCAGTGCTGTACAGTGTTCGGATAATGTTAGTACGGTAAAAGGAAAATAAATAAATAATATAGTTTAAAAAACTAAACAACACGCTTTTGTGAAAATACGAACTAAAAACTAAAAAAATTAGAAGAAAATGTATTTTTTACTGTAAAAAAAGCGTGGGGTGCATGGTGTCAATAGTATCTTAAAAACCACCCCACGCTTTTTTGTACAGTAAAATACATTTTCTTCTTATTTTTTTAGTTTTTAGTTCCTATTTTCACAAAAGTGTGTTTTTTAGTTTTTTAAACTACATTTTTTATTTATTTTCCTTTTACCGTACTAACCTTTATATTTGTTTCATTAAGTGCCTTAGGCCACGAATTTATCAGCCGCTCGTCGTATAATTATTTTTTATCCTGATGATTCTAGTTACGACTTTAATATAATGTTATGAGATTATTGTATTGTCATCGACCCTTGACCCCTGTGCAAATTTTCAAGTTAATCAGACTCCTAGAAGTAAGTGAAAATGATTTTCAAAAATTCCATTACATACATACATAGATACAGGTCAAGTTAATAAAAGCGTGTTAAAAAGCAATGGACGGAGCGAGTTCGGTTTTATTTTTGACTAAATTTGATTTATTATAATGAGTTAAATACTTATTAATAATAATTTCAACCTTTTTTTCAATGTTCGGTACTGGTTTCCTCGTGGAATTGAGCGGACAAGCATGTCTACTAAAACAAAACACTATAATAAATATGTTTTGTTGAATAATAAATAAAGACCATTATTTTTCAGGAAGGACATTTTATAGGGATAACCAATGCTTATAAATGCAATTTAAAAGTGTTACTGACTTTTTTATAATTATGTTTTTATTCAATAGTCACTACACTATAGTAATGACACAATGTTTGAATGGCTACTAATCTATCTATATCGTACCATATTAGACACAACCACACCCACTCACAACCGCATTGGATAAGTGAGATCGCAGGACTTTCATAGTAGAAACACACTGGAGATAAATTAAGTTTTTAACAAAAAAATAGAACCGACTTCAAACGGTAAAAAATAAAATTGTTCAATACCTACTTCTTCTTGCTTATGGTAATGACTCTTAAAACTATTTCTGAAGTCGGGCCCTTAGTAAATGTCGTACCATTCGTTCTAAATTGGCACCGACAGTACAGACAGTGGGACAGTACCTACTTCTTCTTGCTTATGGTAATGACTGTTAAAACTATATTGGAGTCGGTGCCCATTCAGAACGAAAGGTACACTATATTTACTAAAACAGGACATTTCACTAAGGGCCCGACTTCAAAAATAGTTTTAAGAGTCATTACCATAAGCAAGAAGAAGTAGGTATTGAACAATTTTATTTTTTACCGTTTGAAGTCGGTTCTATTTTTTTGTTAAAAACTTAATTTATTTCACTCTTTTTAGTAATTTTAATAATTCTGTATGTATTAGCATAATTGGAAAAATTTTCACTTAACTTCTAAACTTTAAATAGATTCACCTTTTATAATCATGTTTATCTAATAGCCATCTAAAAGTCTGAAAGACATACCAGTCACACCTATCACACATATCAGTCCATCTAAACGTTTAAATTAAAGAAAGAATTTGCTCTCAGCTCCTAAACGTTGAGGAGTTGTACCTTCAATTATCAGTTAAGCAACAGCAGGTGATAATTACCAGACATAAATATTTGTATTATGTTAAAAATATGACTAAAAGCATGTGTGTGCCTATTAAGTTTCAGTATTTCCCTCGATTTCCCTAATATCACATCATCAGATTTTGACATGGTGACAGTTGGACCACCTCAGGAATGTAAGATTTCGAACAAAAAACCATTTATTGAAAGAATTTGCTCTCAACTCCTAACCGTCGTAGTACCTTCCATCATCAGTTCAGCAACATGATATGACGATAATTATACACAAATGTCTGTTTTGCTTTGTAAAAATATGAAAATCATTTGTTGTGCTATAAAATTTGAATGTTCCCTTCGATTTCTCTGGGATCCCCTCATCAGACTTTGACTTGGCGACAGTTGGACCATCTCGGGAATGTAAGATTTCGAATAAAAAACTATTTATTGAAAGAATTTGCTCTCAACTCCTCACTGTCGCGGTACCTTCCATCATCAGCTCAGCAACATGAGATGATGATTTCTATGCGTAAATATCTCTTATGCTTCAGAAACTATAAGAAAATCAATGTGTGTGCCTATAAAATTTGAGAGTTCCCCTCGATTTCCCTGGGATCCCATCATCAGATCCTGATTTGGTGACAATGGGACCACCTCGGGAGTATAAGCATACGAACAAAAAAAGAATTTTGAAAATCGGTCCACAAACGGCGGAGTAATCGGTGAACATATATAAAAAAAATAAAAAATACATACAGCCGAATACAGTACCTCCTTCTTTTGGAAGTCGGTAAAAATGTCTGAAATGACATTTATTTACGTAATCATGGCGTAACATTTTACAATTTATATGAAAACTAAAAAAAATAGTTTTGGCGGGAAGTCGAAAATTACATATTGTGCTCTTGTTAATTTCATTTTCTTGGTGTATTTTTGAGTTATATCGGATAAAGTTGATAGCATTTTGTTTGATATAGGTTAATTACAGTGCACGAGTGTTTGTGAAATAGAATAACAGTGCTAAAATATGTTTTTTCTGCTTGCCTCCAAAATTCCATCGGACACGTTCTAGTAAAGTAGTCATCGCTTTACTTGAATGTTGTACTGACTAGACTGACTGATTACTGACGACTTACTTACTGACTCCGTTATTACTTCGTTCAGTTTCATTGAAACTGGCAAAAAATTGATGCAAATATTATACTTGACGCTGGCAGTAGGCACAGAGTTTGCGATGCCATAATTGAAAAAAAAAACTAAAAAAAATATTTCAAGAACCGTACAATTCCACAATGTGAAAATTCGTTAGAACCATATAAACAAAACATTTTTTGATTTCTATGGAAACAGTTCCTTTGATGTGTCTACTCTGCATCGCAGCTAGGTAGGTATTTGTGTTTTAGGTCTCCATGAAAAGTGGTTACTGGCAACACTTTCTAAGCTACAAGAACAAGTAACATAATTCTTTCCCCATAATTTGCAATGAATCTGGATTCAACAACTGACAATATTCAAAATGTCGCCCAGGGTATTGATAGAGATTTTCACAATCTAGTTTTTTTTTGCTGTTCCATTTTAAATATAAATCTCTAGGTGGTTTCGAAATGAATTTAATGATCCACTTAGAAAAAAAACATGGTTAGTTTCTCTTTTTAGCGTGACACAGTCTTTGTTTCAGAATAAATAGCTACTGACGCCGCAAAATTACGGGTAGCATTTTTGCAGCGCCGTACTGTGTCGGGTGACGTTAGTACGATAGAAGGAAAACAGGAAAATGCAATTGATGAATAGAGTTGGGTTTTATTTTTTTGACTAAACTTGGTGTATTATACTCGAAGGAATTTTTGTAATCTTTTCATAAGGGTTATAGTTGGATTTGGACCATAGTTTGCCTCGCTGGCTAAGTTGCATTAATGTAAATGAAACTTCGGCGTTAAAGACACAGTAATAAATTTCTAAGTCAGAGATGCCGCCGGGATTTGAATTCTGGATTCCGTCAAATGTCAAATATATTTTTTGGCATTGAATAGTGCTATTGTTGCCAGCCATTCACGCATTGTAGTCTAAAATGCTTCAAAATTTATTGTTTCCTATACACTGGGGAAACTCTTTCCCGTCGGCTATTCACCATTTTTGTATCAGTTCAGTTATTAGTATTTGTATCCCTATCTTGGTGTGTCGTCCATAGCACGTAGACATTTATGATTTAGAAGCGTTAATAATTTTCTATTCGCCGTAAACATTATAAGCAGTAGATAAAATTATCAAGATTATAACTTAATTTAACGCTTTAGTGACTTTAATGTTATAGAGTGTAAACGGCCTTTAGCTTCCCCTGGGGAGGGAGCATTCTTCCACCTGCGCGCAGTAGCCTGTTAATAACCATCGAATAATTTACAATTTGGAGCTTTCGGGCTCGCATTACGGTAATTTTGCTAGGCAACGATTTCAAGCCTAGGGACGATTGCTGTAAACCAACCAGACACTAAAACAGGTCCCTTAATTCAATGGGTATATTTTATAAAGTAAAGGTTTTTTACTAGCTTTTATTTAATTTCACCTGTCCCATTGTCTGTAATCAAATCTTATCAAATTAATGTTATCCACTTTGCGGTTTCCGATTGAGAATGTAGATGGTAACTAGGGTCTGATGATGGAGCTGGAAGAAGGCCATAGGAATTTGGTAATTAAACGACTCAACCCCATAGTCAAACTAGCAATAAAATTAAAAGAAAAAATCTTTTTGAAAACAAGCTTTTATTTAAAAAAAAAACTAAAAAATAATTTAAACCTGATAATTTTATAAATAAATAGCTACTGAAGCCGCAAACAGTACGGTACGGAAAGAAAAATAATGAAGATGTAATATGCTAAATGTTCTTTAATGTTCCATGAAATATAACATGCTTTATATTATAAAACTATCAGGTTTAAATTATTATCAGGTTTAAATTATTTTAACTTATTAGTTCTTTTTCTAATAATAGTCTGTTTTTCCTTTTAGCATTAAAATGGAAGGCGAAATAGTAGGAATTTAATACTCATGGTAAAATAGTATATTGCAGTGGGCCATAGGATCTACTTAAGGTTTCGTGATATTTTTTTCAGCTTTTTTGTTTCTACATAAAAGATACAATAGTGCCTTTTCCTGTTTCATTTTAAACCAAAATGTTTGTACATAATAATCATTACATACGTACATAATATCATTACTACGTATATTTTATGAGAGCTCTAATGTTGAAAAAAAAAATCGGTTGTCTGTAAAGACGATAGTTGAACGTGACAAAGTCATAAGAAAATACTTGTTGCTATAAACAATTGACACCACATTCACTTTTCACTGCACTTCATACTTGTCGAAAACGTGTAAATGTATTATTGTATAGTAGCTGTCCACGCGGACGCATCGCTGGAGGCCGATTGTGCCTCTTTGTCACTCGTTCCGCGCTCTCGCTTGCACTTCAAACCTTAAATGGAACGCCTCAGAGCGAGGTAACGCCACATGAGTCATGTTTTTTCGTGCGTGCAGCCGGCTCCATCATATTATAAGACGTTGTCACGTCAAAATCAAGCTCTCCGTCGCATTTAGTAACTTATATCAAAACAAAACTTAAATAACAACTACAAAAAATTAGAGTGACAAGTATTATTGCGAATAATTTCTTGACAGACTAATATTTTTGCACAGATAAGGTTTTCAGATCAATGTTTTATATTTTAAAACCAAATAAGCCACATCAGACATGCCGTTGTAGAGTTTCGGCAAAGCTAACGAACAGAAGTTTTTTTTTAAATATATGAGAATACACCATTATTTAACGTTTAGGTGAATTACATTTTAACCATGGCTATTAACAGTCTATTACGCGCAGGTGGAAGAATCCACCCTCGAAAGCTCAGGGGAAGCTAAATTCACCTAAACGTAATTATTAGTTAATAATTTACAATTCGAGGCTTCGGGCGCGCATTATATAAATTTTGTTAGGCAATGATTTCAGCCCAAGGGATAATTGCTGTAAACCAACTGGAGACTAAAATAGGTCCCTAAACGACATTCTATCGAAAACAGGTACGATTAAGTTAGATTTAATAAACTTGTTTCAAAGTTTTCCCATTCTTTTACGTTCTTCTCAGCATTTTCTTTTCTGGGTAAAAGATACCATTATGTACCTTTCAAAATACAGAAGAGAATTTAAAAAGAAACATTAGAAACCGAGTAGTAGATTATGCATTTTATACGAGTATTTATGTTCTAATGGTTTTTCTACGTTTTTTTAACATTTGTTTATCGGGATTAACGATACCAAAATGTCTTTTACTGTATCTTTTGAGGTAGTTTGTTTTCTCTATCTTAAACTGGTGAACAAATTTGTTTATCGGGATTAACGATACCAAAATGTCTTTTACTGTATCTTTTGAGGTACTTTGTTTTCTCTATCTTAAACTGGTGAACAAATTTGTTTATCGGGATTAACGATACCAAAATGTCTTTTACTGTATCTTTTGAGGTACTTTGTTTTCTCTATCTTAAACTGGTGAACAAATTTGTTTATCGGGATTAACGATACCAAAATGTCTTTTACTGTATCTTTTGAGGTACTTTGTTTTCTCTATCTTAAACTGGTGAACAAATTTGTTTATCGGGATTAACGATACCAAAATGTCTTTTACTGTATCTTTTGAGGTACTTTGTTTTCTCTATCTTAAACTGGTGAACAAATTTGTTTATCGGGATTAACGATACCAAAATGTCTTTTACTGTATCTTTTGAGGTACTTTGTTTTCTCTATCTTAAACTGGTGAACAAATTTGTTTATCGGGATTAACGATACCAAAATGTCTTTTACTGTATCTTTTGAGGTACTTTGTTTTCTCTATCTTAAACTGGTGAACAAATTTGTTTATCGGGATTAACGATACCAAAATGTCTTTTACTGTATCTTTTGAGGTACTTTGTTTTCTCTATCTTAAACTGGTGAACAAATTTGTTTATCGGGATTAACGATACCAAAATGTCTTTTACTGTATCTTTTGAGGTACTTTGTTTTCTCTATCTTAAACTGGTGAACAAATTTGTTTATCGGGATTAACGATACCAAAATGTCTTTTACTGTATCTTTTGAGGTACTTTGTTTTCTCTATCTTAAACTGGTGAACAAATTTGTTTATCGGGATTAACGATACCAAAATGTCTTTTACTGTATCTTTTGAGGTACTTTGTTTTCTCTATCTTAAACTGGTGAACAAATTTGTTTATTGAGATTAACGATACCAAAATGTCTTTTACTGTATCTTTTGAGGTACTTTGTTTTCTCTATCTTAAACTGGTGAACAAATTTGTTTATTGAGATTAACGATACCAAAATGTCTTTTACTGTATCTTTTGAGGTACTTTGTTTTCTCTATCTTAAACTGGTGAACAAATTTGTTTATCGGGATTAACGATACCAAAATGTCTTTTACTGTATCTTTTGAGGTACTTTGTTTTCTCTATCTTAAACTGGTGAACAAATTTGTTTATTGAGATTAACGATACCAAAATGTCTTTTACTGTATCTTTTGAGGTAGTTTGTTTTTTCTATCTTAAATTGGTGAACGTGGCAGCTACCCTTTGTAAGTCCCACTGCTAGACACGGGTCTGTATAACAATCCACATTATTGCTAGGCCTAGAGCTTAGTCCGCCACGCTGCTCCAATGCGGGGTGGTGTGTACATAATGTTTCGTAGATGTTGCTGTATGAAAATAATTAAGAAATCTTGTATAACTTGCTTAATTCTCGATAATTTAAATGGATTAATTTTCAGATTAAGATTTTTTCTTATGAAATTGTTCACAGGACTAAGTGGTTACATAGATAGTTTCAATTGTATAGTTCACAATGAAAAGTAAACTAAAAATTACATGGTTATGCCCAAAGCAGTGGGTACGTGCCAGTGAATTTAATGTAGCATTGCCTCTGACGTGATAATGTGCACAATGCATTATACGCTGTCGGCCAGTTTGCGGCTTAATATCTGCTACACAAAAATTATGAACTTAGTGTAAAATTTAAGTATATTTACGATAGCGTCAGCCTCCGTGGCGTAGTGGGTTATGAGCCGACTGCGAAGCGTGAGGTCGTGGGTTCGATTCCCACCCAGAAAAAATATTTGTGTGATGAACATGACTATTTGTTCTGTGTCTGGGTATTAATTTATCTATTTAAGTATGTATTTAGAATTGTATAAGAATGTTTATCAGCTTTCTGATAACCATAGTACAAGCTCTGCTTAGTGTGGAATCAGACGGTGTTGTGTGATTTGTCCAAAGATATTTATTTATTTATTTATATTACCATCCATGACATGTTTGTGGCAGGACCATATCTAATAGCTTTAAATAAGCAATTCTTGAATAATTATTATTTTTTGTTCATTCTTTCGATTGGCATCATAAAAATACGGGATTTTTTTTCACATTGAAGTCGTTTCGATTCCCAGGCGAAGCAAATCATTTTTAGAATATCTTTGAATGCAGTATTACTAACTTTTAAAAATAACGTAAAGTCTTCTTTCAGTAAAATATCCTATCTACGATATTTTAGGTACTTTCCCTTCATGTCCATCTTGGGACGCTCTGTATATAGTTATAATTTGAATTTCGAAACGGCTCCAACGATTTCCATGAAATTTATTGTCTGGAGTTTTCAGGGGTGATAAATCGATGTAGGTAGGTTTCATTTTTAGAAATTGTCGTTTTATCTGTGTTTTCAGCGATATTCAACTTAAACTTAACTGAAAAATATGACTCTTTCTGTCATTAATTGCAACGATTAATAATATTTTGGCATAGAATGCCGTCAAACGTCATTAGCCCGCCGTTCAAACAAACAATAAGATCGATTTAAAAGAGCTCTACATATAAGAATTCCGTCAATTGAATTAAAGTTTACTTGGTCGAATGGATACGTAGGTTGACTACGGAACTACAGACACGGGTTTAAACCTCAAACGAGCATATTGCGTTTTTTATTTTTTGTTTTAAAACTAAGCCAATGAATTTGATATAAAACCAAGAAAATTGTTTTTATCTGAGCAATGCTTGGTCATCCAGGTACTTATAATTATGAGGCAACTACCTAAATCCTATCTAATTATAAAACGACGAATATATTTGACCACCAGTGTGACGCAACCCTTACCACGCCAGTCTGCCAATCGGGGGTCGCGGATTCGATTCCCGGCTAAGCAGAAATTAAAATTACGAGTTTCGGTTCTGTTCTCGGCCTGGATGTTTGTGTTCATTTGTGTGAGTCCGTTGTAACCTCTACACAGGGTTATCTACGTATAACCTACTGTGACGCTATAAGTGTGAAACGTTATTATAGCTTTTTTATTATTTTGAAAAATTTGAGGACGGCCATAAACTTTTCCGCATTGAGGATAGAATAGAATTGAAAGCATAAAACCGTTCTTCTTCATTAGAGGAATATTCATTACGTGTGGATTTCCTACTCAGAATCCGAGAAGTGTCAATCATTGTAAATATAAATATCACGGCAGTACTCACGTGGTTTTTATTCGGGGATGCCCGACTAGTTTCGGTCCTAACCGAGGACCTTAGTCATGAGCTCCCGCCGCCGGTCGCGGTGACATCACGGCGGAGACTGGTCAATCAGTTAAGTTGCAAAATAACAATAAAGTACCTGAACGACCGAGCGTTGCTCAGATAAAAACAATTTATTTCCTTGGTTTGGTTTCAAACGAATCACTTATTTGCTTAGTGTTACTTAACAACGTCATTTGAAATAGCTCCCAATAAAAAAAAACACTAAAAATAAACAATAAACAATATGGGTTTGATTGAGGTTTGAACCCGGGTCTCTAGTTCCGCAGTCAGCCCACGTAACCATTCGACCAAGGGAGCTTTACTTTAATGAAATAATTTTTTATAGAGCTCTTTCAAATCGACATTGTCATTTCTTTGATCGTCGGATTGGCGGATCGCGTTTTACTACGTTCAACGCCACAATATTGTTAATACTCTCCAATAGATGTCAAGAAGAGTAGTATTTTTCAGTTTATGTTTAAGTTGATTATCGCTAAAAATATTTTTTTATAATTTAAAATTTCTAAAAATAAAACCTAGCTGGATCGATTTATCACCCCCGAAACGAAGGTACTAAATTAATAGAATCAGGCGTTACTTTGCGAAACTCCATTGTTATAAAATTAGGTAAAAACTACTTTGCAACAATCCGCAATCAGAACGTATGATGGTGTATAATATTGCATGAAACAGATATACACCATCATACGTTCTGATTGCGGATTGTTGCAAAGTAGTTTTTACCTAACTTAATGAGGTAAAAATCGTTGGAGCCGTTTCCAAGATTCAAAAAATATATTTAGGTATATACAAGAATTGCTCGTTTAAATTGTAGATATAGTTATTTTAATGAAGTTCCTTTGAATTTTTGCTCCGATTCTTTGACACCTATCTGACAGAACGAATCTCTGAGAAACCTATTTCTTATTTGTGCTTATTTATGTTGAAAAAGCATTAATAAAACAGTCACAAAGGGACTTCAAAATAAGAAACTCGTTTTAAATATACGTGTTTTTCTCTTGTTATGTCCCTAAGGCAAACACTAACGTCACATCTTACATTAATCTTGCTGGCGAGTGAGTCGATATCAAAACATCACGCACACGATACTTCCATCCATCCCTGGAGACGTAGAAAGTTCCTCTGAATTAGGTCTTTGTGTCCCTGAAATATTGCGCTGTGTGTGTTATTAAAATATGTTGTGATATATTTTTAAAACGCCTGACCTATGACTACATTGTTTGTTTAACTATAACTGCAGCGAGGAATCGTAATGTAAAACTTTATGACATGACAGCGTAATAATTAAATTGACATTAATGACCCCTGTACAATTTTATTCTAATAGAAATGACATAGGTAATATACAATTGACATTAATAAGTTTTTTAATAATAATATTAAAGTATTGTTGAATTAAATTTATTGTAATTACTAGTAAGCTGTAATTATAATTTGCACACCAAATATGGCAAATGTGAGACCTTATACTATAAAAATATTTCATCTTTTGTGACCATATTTGAGCAAATAAACTACCTATTTGTATTTGTATTTGTAAAATGTTTCAACTACATGTGCGCGATTTTACCCGCGTTATAGCATGATGCTTTATAGCCTTTCTCGACAAATGGACGATCAAACACAAAAATATTTTTTCATATCAATCCAGTAGTTCCTGAGATTAGCGCTTTCAAACAAACGAACTTTTCAGCTTTTTTAATTCATAAAAACCGGCCAAGTGCTAGTCGGACTCACGCACGAAGGGTTCCGTATCATTATCTATAAAAAATCACCTTTATTGTATGGGAGGCCCTTCAAATATTTATTTTATTCTAATTTTAGTATTTGTTTTTATAGTGGCAACAGAAATACATCATCTGTGAAAATTTCTAATGTCTAGCTATCGCGGTTCCTTGATGAGATACAGCCCTCCTGATGACAGATAGAAGGACGGAAAGCAGAGGCTTAGTAATAGGGTCCCGTTGACACCCTTCGGGTACGGAACCCTAACGAAAAACTGACTTGAATAACTGAATGATTTTTAGCAGTAATTTTTAAGTTAAAATATTTTATTTTTTACCTTTTCAGGGTTTAAAATGTAGGCAGAGAAGCACTCATGAATCGGCGACTAGTGTAAAACACAAATGAGTACGAGTTCGAACGCGCTTTCGAGTACTAGACAACTTTACTTTCTTTTTTAAATTAAATATACTCGTATTTATTGCATCTCGTTGTTGTAAGAAAAATATTGCTGCGTTATTACAGGGTTTCATGCTGTAACTTACCCAATGAAATGTACCTAACAACTATGTAATGTAAATGTAAGTGTGATGCAATAAATAATGATTATGATTACAATTTATACTAACCGCTTGACTTCATCATCAGATCTTGAACATTACATCATTATAAATGGTTTATTTATTCACCTATACAATTGAAACGTTTAAAAATTTCGTCACTAATTGCTACTTACTACAGAAGCCGATCACATGATCAAAACTTAACCAAATTAACATGGAACTAATCCGTTGGTATAACCTTCCATCACCAAAATTGAATAGGGTTTACCACTTAAAATCAGTGAAGAGTCATTCTAAAAAAAACGTAGACCCCGACGTATTGAAAACCACCTCCTTTTCGTTTTAACCGACTTGGTTAAAAGTCGCACTTCCGCCGCATCGATAAAAATATCTTTATTATTGTGTTGGTTTAATTCATTTTCTGGCGGTCCAATGCAAAGAGCTTAGGGCTGACATTTAGAGATGAAAGTTACAAAATCCTTGCAGATTGACAATCGCGAATTCTCCAATCCCACTGATCCTGAGTTAATGAGATCGCCGTGCCAACATAGCCCTTCGCGATTTACACTCGAATAAAGTAAATCCTATTTTTAGAACAATGGCAGCTTTAATTTAAAAGTTGTCTGATACTTCTGCCTTTTAAATTAACTCCCTAAAGAGAAATATGCCATTGTTTCTTGTTTGGAGAATGTCTTTGTTAGAATTAAATTTATATCGTTTCGGTTTTTTGTGATACTAATGAATGGAATTGTGTTCTACTTTTTTACGATTTTCCGTTTTTAATTCTTCACTCAGGGAATCTCCATCTTCAATAAGGGAAAGAACAATCAAAAACTGAACCAATCTCTAGCAACAAATACTCGCAAAATAATAGTTGTTCTTCTCTAATATTAAAAAAACAAACATTTCAACATTGTAGGTATGCAGCTTAGAAAACGATCAAAACTCAGCTCTTGGTATTGCCATTTCATTATTCACTCTCTAATCGTATATAATTTTAAACGGTGACTTAAAATTGTTTGAGGTAGGTAATATGAAAAATAAGTAGTATGAGTAGAGAATTTATGAGTAGAGAGCCGCGCGAACTGTGGGACACAAAAAAGGGCTGCAAACGTATATAACATAAATATCTACATAAGAAAATAACGAAGATAAGCATCCTTAAACAAAATTTGTACCTGAAATTAGTTAATAAACAATGGTTTCAGAGCAAACTACCTAAAGTTGTAGTTTCGCGAGAGACTAATACAGTGCTTGTTCGGACGACACCGCTAACTACCTAAACTCCCGTAACTCCGAAACAAACTAAATTGTGGCAAATAGTTAGGAGAGACCTTCGTTGGGCAATAAATCACTATTAGCGCCGAGTTAAGTTAAACGTGAGGTCAGTTTGATACGGCAAGTAAAATGTAAAAGGTCCTTTTTGCTATAGTTTAGTAAATTGTTGTGATAGAGTTCAGGGTAAAATGATGTAAAATATTACTGTCCTCGTGGTTGTGGGTTCTTTTTAAAACATGTCTTCAATGTAAAAGGTTCTTAGAGGATTACAGTTCGTACTTTTTAGTGGTAGTCAATAATTATAATATTAAGATTTTTCCACTCCTATTTTACCATGTGGCGAAATAATCTACAAACCATTCCAACTATGGAAAGAGACATGTGCACAGCTTCACCATAGCTTTACTTGTATGCAACACAATATTTTATAGATGTGTGAGCAATGCACCCTCTAATGTCTGACGGTCACTGTACGTTTTTTTTTACAAACCATTATTGAACTTTTTTTATGTTCTGTCTGCTCTCGGTTCGCTTAGACAATGCTGAGCTAAAGAAAAGAGCAGACGGAGAAGAACTTCAGCCCTGTTTTTAAATATGGGGTAAACATACGTAACAATATATTGTAGTGATATATCCGCGCAAACCGATTTGCGTATTTAAATCACACAGCGACCTATCATACACACGTGTGATATAACTTAAGTGTGTATCAGGCATAAGGTACCCAATATTTACGATCTGAATGAAACGGACATTTTTTTCGCCAGATTTGGGCAGCTTCGTTCCCAAGCTTGCTCCAGTTTCGCTGCAAGCGGGTCACGGCTACCACGGCTAGTTCATGGTGTGTGACGTCACAGTTTTCAATCGCCTCATGTATACCTAAAAGATAGACGGTAATAAGGTCAATTAACTGGTAATGAACATTAAATCTTAAAAGTGAGAATAAAAGAGAGAATAAGAAAAAATAAATTGAATAGAAAAGAAACTTGTTTTTTGTTGTTTTTAATATATAAAATTTGTTTGTATAACAGTGAAAGACATCATCAAATCATGACACAACGTATGTAACGTTCCGTATAACGTTTGCATGAGTGCCCGTATAATTTATTAAGAGCGAGTTAAGCTGGGCAAAATGTACGCGGTCAGCGTGATCGATCTGCTGAATTAGGACATCGCGTTGTATGAAAAGGAATGTATATCCTCCTCAGTTTAAATAGGTTATGAATGCATTGCTTTTATAAATAAAACCTTTATTCCCCTCAGTGCACAAAAACACATTCCAATGGGTGCTCAAACCTGACGGCAGCATGGTTCAAATATAATTAATTTATTATAAAAACCACAACGTTTGGTTTAACTCCATGGCCTGGCGGCAAGCGTAGGATGCAAGCGATCTATGCAGCTAAGCCAAAACGGGCGCGGTTGGGTGTAAGATGGGTGACCGCTAGTGGCAAAAATCTCATGCACGTTACCGTGCTTCGGAGGCCACGTTAAGCCGTCGGTCCCGGTTGTTGTCGCTAGATAACAGACGTTAAACCTAGTCGGAGGCCTTACGGGCGTTTTGAAAAGATCCGACAGCGGGTTGGCCACTAACCCGTATCTCAACCAACCCGCATTCGAGCAGCGTTGTGGAGTAAGCTTCAGGCCTCCCCAATAATGAAGAGGGAGAACCGTGTCCAGCAGTGGGACGCAAAAAGGGTTGAATTCAATGTAAAATTATTTTATAGTTCTTTATGTAAATAGTTACTTTAAAAAGTTACATTAAATAAGGTCAGTAAAATTAATTTAAAAACATCCGAAGGGCAATCTAAATATTTAGTAAAATCTTCATACCCATTTCTGCAAATAAAACATTTTACTATCTTTTCTTCAAAAACTGTCATTTTTTTGAAAGACCAATAAAATATCTGACATTATTAGCTATTTCAATAAGTATTAATATTTTTCACACAATGCTTTCATTACAATTCCTTTTTCTTTCGGTCATTTTATATATTAAAACTTATGCTTGGCAAACACATTGTTCCAAAGAATTATAATATAAGAATACTTAAAAGTAGCATACTTGTAAATTAATTTGTAAGGATCTAAAACAACTTCATATATAAATTAAGTTTTTAACAAAAAAATAGAACCGACTTCAAACGGTAAAAAATAAAATTGTTCAGTACCTACTTCTTCTTGCTTATGGTAATGACTCTTAAAACTATTTTTGGAGTCGGGCCCTTACTAAAATGTCGTACCATTCGTACTAAATGGGCACCGACAGTACAGACAGTGGGACAGTAGGTACCTACTTCTTCTTGCTTATGATAATGACTGTTAAAAATATATTGGAGTCGGTGCCCATTCAGAACGAAAGGTACACTATATATATACTAAAACATGATATTTTACTAAGGGCCCGACTTCAAAAATAGTTTTAAGAGTCATTACCATAAGCAAGAAGAAGTAGGTACTGAACAATTTTATTTTTTACCGTTTGAAGTCGGTTCTATTTTTTTGTTAAAAACTTAATTTATTTCACTCTTTTTAGTAATTTTAATAATTCTGCACACATGTATAAGCATAATTGGATTTTTTTTCACTTAACTTCTAAACGTTAATGAGATACCTTTGTTTGTCTAATAGCCATCTTATAGCCTGAAAGAATACTACTATCAGTCCACCTAAACGTATAAATTAATAAAAGAATTTGCTCTCAGCTCCTAACCGTTGAGGAGTTGTACCTTTAATCATCAGCTTAGCAACATTAGGTGATAACTACCGGACATAAATATTTGTATTATGATAAAAAATATGACTAAAAGAATGTGTGTGCCTATTAAGTTTCAGTGTTTCCCTCGATTTCCCTAGTATCACATCATCAGATTTTGACATGGTGACAGTTGGATCACCTCAGGAATGTAAGATTTCGAACAAAAAACCATTTATTGAAAGAATTTGCTCTCAACTCCTGACCGTCGTAGTACCTTCCATCATCAGCTCAGGAACATCACATGATGGTAATTAAACACAAATGTCTTTTTGCTTTAGTAAGAATATAAAAATCAATTGATGTGCTATAAAATTTAAATGTTCCCCTCGATTTCCCTGGGATTCCATCATCAGGCTTTGACTTGGTGACAGTTGGACCACCTCGGTAGCATAAGTTTTTGAACAAAAAAACATTTATTGAAAGAATTTTCTCTCAACTCCTAACCATTGTAGTACCTTCCATCATCAGCTCAGCAACATGATATGATGATATTTATACACAAATTCCTGTTTTGCTTTAGTAAAAATATGAAAATCAATTGTTGTGCTATAAATTTGTATGTTCCCTTCGATTTCTCTGGGATCCCATCATCAGACTTTGACTTGGTGACAGCTGGACCACCTCAGGATTGTAAGATTTCGAACAAAAACCCATTTATTGAAAGAATTTGCTCTCAACTCCTAACCGTCGCAGTACCTTCCATCATCAGCTCAGCAACATGAGATGATAATTACTATGCACACATATCTCTTATGCTTCAGAAAGTATAAGAAAATCAATGTGTGTGCCTATAAAATTTGAGAGTTCCTCTCGATTTCCTTGGGATCCCATCATCAGATCCTGATTTGGTGACAATGGGACCACCTCGGGAGTATAAGCATACGAACAAAAAAAGAATTTTGAAAATCGGTCCACAAACGGCGGAGTAATCGGTGAACATATGTAAAAAAAATACATACAGCCGAATACAGTACCTCCTCCTTTTGGAAGTCGGTAAAAATGTACTGGCGTACGGTATACATAATATAATCTGACGAGGTATTTGTAATAATCACGCGTACTTAATAATACCGCGATCTCCAGCCCTTCCCGACCCTCCGTAATTAACATACTGAGTTTTCCCTTTATACACATTGTCTTGAGAAACACACAACCAACATACAAAGTATATCCGCCCCCCGCTGCAAGGAGAAGGACGCCCTGTTTCATAATAATGATACAATGGTACTACCATTTATTATCTATAACTGTTTTATTGTGTTCCGACTATCTTTAAAAGTGCGTTAGAGGCATATATATAGATCCATACCAGTATTTTATAAATTAATTAAAATGTCTTTATTTGTTCAAAACATTGGTGCTAGTTCAACTAAATAACATGGTAAACATTTTGGACAAATCCGCAAATGTACTCGTTTATGCAAGTATAAACAGAAAACGCGTGATAATAATTTGCTTATTTTTTCCAAAATTACCATTTATTTGGTTGGCATTTAGCATAGTGGCTGGGTGACTTTCGTATCGTCGCCGAGTTTTTGTAAAGAGTAAAAAGAAATATGAAATAATATTTGTAAAGGAAAATTTAGCAACAGCTGCGAAACAACTTTGTACAGTATTGAGCGAGCGCTTAAGCATTGAATTTTTGATATTTACGCTCAACTTTAAGGACGGATGGGAATGACAACAACGCGATATTTATTTCATGGTACAAAGAGGTTAGGGCGTCGAAACACTTGCGATTTGTAGACTTGCTTTCAGGCATACTTTTGAAACACACCGATTACTCATATCGATTATTTTACTGAACCTCAAAGAAATAATGTATCAGATGTTAGTAAATTATATTGGAAATCAGTAAGGAATTAGATGTTTTCGAGTTTAGGCTACCAGCTTGCTGCTCATCATGAAGGTATACTTACAATTACTTCATTCTTCTAGCGGAGCTTTTAACAATTGAAATATTTGTTATACTGGGTCTAATCTTGTAATTTTTAGTGGCACTATATTATTACAAAAACTTGTATTGACCTTGATGTGTAAAATATGTGTAAAATCAACTGTCACGTTGAATTCTCTTGTTGTTGAAAAGCCCTTAATAAATCATTTGTGTGATAGCCCAAAGATCGCATTATAATACAATTATGTAGAGTATAATAGACTCTATTGACTCTGAAGATAGATGTCAATTTGTTCTGTATTCCTCCTTAATACGTGACGTTTATTGAGTACCATAATACCATTGCATATAGCGGTTACAATGTACATTATTCTTGTTTGTATTGTAGAGTTGAGGAAACCCGCTGCTACATCATTAAGTTTTGATTAAACCACTTTCAGCGTAAATAAACCGAGTGTTGTGGTAATTCGCTTTGTGTCAGGGGTTCAACGACATATGAAATATCGGTATTTTCGTGTAAGTAGGCTTATGGTAATGATTTATTTAAAAAGAGATTAAACTTGTTGTCGGCTCAATATAATTATTATTTTAATATTAAGTATGTCGAGCAGCAATAGTCGAGCGGGAACGACCGCGATCTTCTACACAGAGATACCCAGTTAAAAATCCGGTTAAAAAAGTGTGAAGTAGAAGAAATTTGTTATGGTTGAGAGTCACTTATAAAGACGATACTCGAATGATGCTCGAAGGCATGATGTCCACCAATCCGCACTTGAATAGCGTGGTGGACTATGGCCTACATCACTCTTTTTCGAGAGTTGACCTGAGCTCAGCAGTGGGATATAAAAAGCGTTGCAAAAAAGTATGTCGCTTGTATTTTAAGTATGTATTTAGGTAGCTAATTGCTTTAAGAGTAATTATATGGCTGGCACAGTGTATCCGTCCGATTGACTAGACTTGGAGGCTTAAATGCTTTCCTATGCTACGCTAAAATATTTTTTGGAAAAGTTGGCAGTAATTCAAAATCGAAGGTTCACCAGGCTATCGAAATCCGTATCTGCTGCAAAGGATTTATTGTGTTTTGATGGAAAGTAATAGGGAGCAAGGGAGCGGTCACGGGAGCGACTTTCTATCTTCTTGTAGCACGAGCAATGAGTTTCAGTTACTGTACTCTGGATGTTTGAATTCTTGAGTGAGTGAGTGAGTCTTTGTGTGAGTAAATGGTACCCACCAAGTATAGCTGTGGGGCTATGAATATGAAAAAAATTTAGGGATATGTTTTGCTACGAGGCACGTTTCGGAATCGAGAATGATATATCCTACAAATATACAAGTGTACGCGGACCTAGTGCTGGTTACCTGCACAAACGGTAACGAATGTCAGTAGGTACTTAATTCTGAACAATATATTTGTTTATAACATTATAGACTTCTATTTAATTAACAATCAAAGGTGACATGAGCATACATTGCTACATTTGTTGGAACGTTTGTTCAATACGCTCTATTGAGTAACTGGCTTGATCAAATACAGCTTCGTATTTTAGCGGTAAACAAACTTCAGTACAAGCGATAAGGCATTGTTGGCTGACTACTAAAGGACAACTACAATTTCTATTTAATAACCAATTTAAGCACATTACTAACGTATAGATAATTCAATTCAATTCAACTATTTGCAGAATATCTTCGCTTATTTTTGGTATGGGGGGGGGGGGGCTTTAAGTACCCAGCACCTTGGGAGAGGATACCGGGTTATGTGGGATTTGTACCGCACTAAAACCCCGTCAGTGGCCAGCCTCTGCGCTTGGGGAGGACTCCGGGATCTCCAGTGGAACGCACTGGTGTCATCCACGCGCGGCACCCCGGGCCAATCTTCGGGAGAGCCGATCTGCTCTCCTGCACCCTCAGGCGCTGACAGCGGCATGCGGCCACGCACACACCCGGGGCTGCTGGCATGACGGGTTGAGCTCCCACTCTCCCACTGTAATTAGAAATGTCAATTTGCATAAGTACACGGTATTGGACGGTATTACAACCGGTTTGAACCTATGTTTATACCTTTTTATTGGAACGATAATACTAATTAATATAAGCAATAAGGAATTGTTAGCAAACTACTGAAGGACTACATACACCAATAATATCTATTTAATTATCAATTTGTATGGGCACATACAAACGTATGTTACACTCTATTGACTAACCAAATTGAACAATCAATCACACCTTCGTATTGATACGGTAAACAAGATTCATTGCTTACCGTCAGCCATTGTTAGCCGGCTACTAGAGAATAACATACACAATACGGCGTTGTAAGTACACTATTACTGTAGGAATACAATCATTATTTTTATTAAATTACTTTACTACAACAATATAGCACACTACAAAACTAAAAACCCATGTCAGTTCCAGGCCTATGAATTACACAAATAAATAGATACGTGTGAGGTTGTTTGGTGCGAAGGTAAACGCCGGATGATTTTATATATTATTTTATTAAGACAAATAAGACAGAGCGACTCAATGGTGTAATGGCTGACAGCAGGGAAGTGTGTGAGAGAGGGAGAGAGAGAGACAGAGACAGACGACACAGACTACATAATTCACAGACAATAAATTGTGTAGTACACGTAACATCTCCCTTTTTTTGAAAAAATAAAAAACTGAAAGAAAATAAATTTACATCATTATACTCTCTTCCCTTTTCAGCTTATAAAGACATTATCACAATATTAGACAGTGGTAAGTACCTATTTAATTTATTACAGCTTATATTTAAACTTATATACTTAAATTAATACTTAATACATTATAGCACATAAAGAAAAAACTAACTATTTCATTACTTTTCTATTTCTGAACTTTACATTACTCTATGGACAAACAACTTTAACAACTTATAAATTGACACTGACATTCATGTATCAAGGCTAAGGGTATGACATAATTTAAAAACATTCAACTTATACAGACTTAAAACAACTTAAATTTCCTGAAAAAGATATCAACGTATCAACACTACATATTAATAATAATTGACAACTATACAGATATTGTGTAAACTATTAAGTTGTAACGACAGTTAACCCATTATTTTATTATGAGGACATGACATTTAAACAATGGAACATTAACATTTCATGTGAGTATTGATTTATTATTGTAATTATTATGTGTCACTATAGTTCGGCCGTTCAGAGAATGCGTTCCTGACACCTATCAGTTAGTCACGACTAGTGATGGGCACAACATAACACTGAGTTTGTTACCGTTCCTCCAAAATGAACCGCCGCGTTATTTTTAAAATTATTTTCGTTTTAAATTGGCGGAATCATTTAAAATTTATATTTTAGTAATTTAAGTGGAATCCAAAAAAAAGGTAATAATTAATATAATAAAATTGTTTTATTTATTCTTTGTTACAAAGTTACAATCTGCATTTCTATGCAATAAAGTACATTGAATTGAATTGAATGTGCGTACAGAATATTAATCAACCTCCGATTCGCTTGAGGAGGTGGTGTCTTCATCATCATCTTCGCCTACATGTATAATTATATTATTATCAATAACAGAATCAATCCTGATATTTAATAAAAGTTATATTTTAGTCCATTATTTTCAAATTCTTAAAAAGAAAAACAAAACGTATTATTTTATAAAGTATAACTGTATAAGAACAGATTACGATACTGTTATTGCCTGTTATTGTTAGCACAGCACTACAAATATAAAGCGCTGACATAACCTTGTAATAGCGCAGTATAGATTTAGAAAAATATTGTTTACCAAGTTATTTGACACTCAGCTTGGCACAAAATTATAACATTCATTGATTTTTTTTTCAACCTTTTTTATATGTCCCACTGCTGGGCACAGGTCTCCTCTCACAAGTGAAAGGGATTTAGGCCATAGACCACCACGCTGGCCAAGTGCGGATTGGTGGACGTCATGCTTTCGAGAAATTATGAATTTCTCTCAGGCATGCACGGCGATGGAGAACATCGCAATCAATCAAATATTACGATATTTTCCATCACCGTGGAGCAGCGATAAATGCGCACATTACAAATTTCTTTGTCAGAGGTGCGCGCCGAGGATTTGAACCCGGGATCGGTCGCGTGAAAGACCGCGGCTTTTACCACTCGGCCATCGCTGCTCTATTCATTGATTATTGATATGATGTTGTTTTAATGCTCATCAATTGTTAAAACGGTAAACAACCAGCAAAAATATTTTTATCGTAACTGCAACGCCATTACAAAGTTACGTCGTCAGTTCAATCGCGACGTGTCAGGAACGCATTCTCTGAACGGCCGAACTTTAATAGTTTTTTATGTTTTCAGGTGCTGACTGTGGTGTGTGTTGCTGAAAGAGAGTAATGTATTGTGGATTGGACTATCCTGGTTGATGCAGTATAAATTGACGGTTTCGCCTAAATTGTCCATGTTTGCTATCAATTATGTAGCTCCTGGGTTCAGGACCAACCTGTGAAATAGTTCCTGGAATCCAAGTCTTATCTTCTGGTTTGTGTTTGAACAAAACTTTGTCACCAATGTGTAATGAAGTAAGTATTTTTGTGTGTTTATTGTAATAAAATTTTGAATATGACCTTTGCCTTTCATTTATTTCCTTTAATTTGTTCATATCACAAAGTCTAGGCCTTAAGCTTTCTTTTACTATAGGAACAACAGTTCGCAACTTTCTAGACATACTAAGTTCAGCAGGGGAATACTGACTTTGCTTCGGTGTATTTCTATATGACAGTAATGCTAAATACATATCAGACTTATCAGCCTTACACTTAATTAACATATTTTTTATAGTACCGATAGATCTTTCAACTAGACCATTTGATCTACTTAAGTATGGACTTGAGGTTATGTGTTCTATGCCCCATTCTTTAGTAAATAAATCAAATTCTTTGCTCTTGAAGGGTGGACCATTGTCTGATATTAAAATACGACAGATTCCATGACGTGCTAGGATAGATTTCAACTGTGTTATGACTTGATTAGCGGTATAACCTGACTTTAACATGGAAAGTTCTACATATTTTGAATAATAATCAACTACTATTAAATATTTTGTTCGTTCAAATTCAAACAAATCTATACCAATTTTATACCATGGTATGTTTTCATACTCATGCTGAATAATAGGTTCTTTACTATTATTTCTACGATAAGTTAGACAGACATTACATTGTTTTATGTACTTTTCTATATCATTTTGCATCTCAGGCCAATAAACTGTAGTTTTTGCTAGCCGGATTGAACTATTGATGCCTTGGTGACCAGAATGAATTAATTTTAATATGTATTCTCTCATTGACTCTGGTATTATAATACAGTTAGACTTGAAGACAACATTATCAATTACATATATTTGATCTTTGAAACTATAATAAAATTTGACAGATGGACTTACTGACCTTTTGTTTTCAGGCCATCCATTCTGACTATATTGTATGACTTGACTTAATGTTTCATCTTTGACAGTAGACTCTTGAATTTCTTTTAATTTATCTGGACTGACTGACAAACTAGACATGATTATATTGACATGTAGATCTATGTCCTGATCGACTTCTGATAGGCAAGTTTCACTTAATGCTGCCCTAGATAAAGTATCTGCAATATATAGATAACGGCCTGGCTTATAGACAACATTTAATTCATACGGCTGTAGCCTTAGCATTATTCTTTGTAATCTTGGTGGAATATCATATAAAGCTTTTTTAAACAGAGTTATGAGGGGTTTGTGGTCTGTTTCCACTATAACCTTATGACCATATATGTACTGATGGTATTTGGTACAACCAAAGAGTACTGCCAATAATTCCTTTTCAATTTGGGAATAAGACTGCTGACATTTTGTTAAAGAAGCTGATGAATAAGCTATAGGTTGCTTATCATGAGACAAGACTGCTCCCATTGCATCTTTTGATGAATCTACAGACAAGGTGATCTCTTTTGTTGGATCATAGTATGTTAAGACAGGTGTTGAACTAATAATCTTTTTAATATTGACAAATTGAGCTTCATGATGATCAGACCAGTACCATGCGGTATCTTTTGATAGAAGTGCTCTTAAATGACTTATTTCTTGTGACAAATTTTTAATAAATGGGCTAAGATAGTTGATCATACCAAGAAACCTTTGTAATTCTGTGATATTTTTAGGACTTGGCATATTACAAATAGCTTCTACTTTAGATTTGTCTACTTTTACACCTTCTTTGCTAAATATATGACCTAGATATTTGACTTCTTTTTGACAAAATACTGACTTTTCCTTGTTAAATCTAAGATTAATTTGACGTGCCCTCTCTAAGACTTTTTGTAAGCGTTCATTATGTTCTTCTAAAGTTCTGCCATATATAATAAAATCATCCATCATAATTTGAACACCTTCAATGTCACCAAATCTTTTTATCATTTCCCTATGAAATATTTCTGAAGCGGCATTGATACCAAAGGGTAGCCTGGTAAACCTGTATCTACCATAAGGAGTTATAAATGTGCATAGCTTTGAAGAAGCTTCTGACAGTTTGAGCATCCAGTAACCTTTGTTTGCATCAAGTGTTGAAAAGTACTGAGATCCTGCAAGTTTAGATTTAATTTCATCTACTGTTGGAAATTGGAAATGAGACCTTAAGATTGACTGGTTGAGCTTTCTAGGATCAATACACAGACGTAATTTGCCATTCTTTTTTGATGTTATGACTAGTGCACTTACCCATTCTGTAGGCTCTTCGACTCGTTGAATGACTCTACTTTTCTCCATAGCATCCAGCTCCTGCTTTAATGGTTGCTGAAGACGGAAAGGTACCCTTCTGCATACCTCAATAGATGGGGTTGCATTAGGCTTTAGCGTCAGATCACACTGGAAATCTGTGAGACATCCTAGACCTTCAAATAAATCTGAATTTGCATTTACGATATCTTGACTGGTTAAATTATGAAATGTTACATTGTTGACTTTTTTAACTAAATTCAGAGATTTGCAGGTATCTCTGCCTATAATATTCTGGCTTTTAATGTCGACAATGTGAAAACTTATGATATGTGTCTTGTTTTTATGTGTGACAGGTAACTCACATTGACCTATCAATGGTATGATCTCTCCGCTATATGTTGACAGAGTATTCTTGCTTTTCTGTATGTTGGAATGTGGTAAATTTAACATATTGTATGTGTGAATGGATAAAATGTTTGTGTCTGCACCTGTGTCTAATAGAAAATTTACCTGACTTTGGTTAATTAATAAATCAATACTCCATGGCTTTGAAACATCGGAATTATTTTGTTGATATATGCAATAAATAGAACTGACATACAATGGTGGGTCATTATTTTTATTCTCACTTTGGACAAATTGAACCTGACGGGTACGGCATAAATGTGCATAATGGTTATATTTATTACATTTTTTACACTTAGCACCTAAAGCGGGACACTTAAATCTGTGTACTTGGCCACATCGACTACAAGATGTTGATGTATCATTGCCCGATCTATAATTAGATGAACTTTGATGATACCTGGACTGCGATGTCTTACGGGATGTACTTCTAGGCCTCGACGGCTGCTTGCGAGATGTAGACCTGGAGACTCGACCAACAAAGTGCAACGATGAATCTTCCAGCGCTTTTGTATGTTGCTTAGTAGCCTCACATCGTTTTGCAACGTTCACTGCTTCGTCCAGAGTCTTCGGCTTCTCAATTAGTATTCTTTCCTTGTAGTATGCGTTGTTACAGTTCCAACTGAATATATCTTTAAGTAGGTCATCTCTAAGACTGCCAAACTCGCATGTGTAGCTTAAATTTTTCAGGTCTGTCACGTACGCGTCTATTGACTCATTTTCCAACTGTTTGCGGCTAAATAACTTATGTCTTTCTACTGTGACGTTGACTTTAGGCGTGAAAAATTGTGTGAATCTCTCACAAAGACTGTCAAATGTGGTTACGTCGATATCGATGCCGAATGAATAAAAAATTTCGAGTGCTTCTGCGCCGATAAATTGCAGCAGGATAGCGACCTTTCTGCCGTCATCTGCGTTGTCTAGGTCGTTGGCTCTGATGTATACTTTTAGCCTCGTGAGCCATTTCCTCCACTCGAGTGGCATATTATTTGAATGTATGTCCAGGGATGGAAGGGTCATGCCTACCGGCAACATAGTGTATGACTTACTTGAGCTTGCCACGCCACGTGGTCGGGTGTTGACGTACTTTTCTTGGCTCGGTGTTTTGACCTCTTCTTCAATTTTCGACATTTTCTTTTACTTCTGACACCATGTGAGGTTGTTTGGTGCGAAGGTAAACGCCGGATGATTTTATATATTATTTTATTAAGACAAATAAGACAGAGCGACTCAATGGTGTAATGGCTGACAGCAGGGAAGTGTGTGAGAGAGGGAGAGAGAGAGACAGAGACAGACGACACAGACTACATAATTCACAGACAATAAATATTACTACACGTAACAATACGTACTGCGGACCGTTAGCTTGAACAAACACCTTCAAATAGATACTTTAAATATGGTTCTCTGCAAACAGTAAAGTGTTGCTAGTAGACCATTAGAGGATAATACAAATAATTTTTATTTTATTACTAAACAACAGTGTAATAATATAGTCACAGAATAAAGGTATAAATGCATTCTACTGACTAATTGGCTTCAACATTCAGCTTCATATTTATGCGGTTTTACCGATTAAATGCAAACTGTTCGCGCCAATTAAGTCATTCTTCATTCATGTGAACCACCTTCATCCTCCCTCTCTTTCCCGCAAGCGCACTATTATATAATATCGGCATCATTCGCACCTGAACGAATGAATATGGATCAGGAAGACCTATTAATCAGTCTGTCTTCTTCCGGCCGCCGACGTATACGCAAGTCCTTTCGTGACAACCGCACCGCAAGCCACCTCATGCGTGGTTAGACTCGCCGCATCGCCGCCATCACCGCTGTCAATAGTTTGTGATTTAACGACTCAAAGTGATGAATGGGTACCTATAGTGTAGTGTGAAGGACAACACCAGTTCCCGGGCAAGAGAAGATTGATCGAGGCTTCATCAGTACACGAGCATACCATCTGCTCCAGCCCCTGTGATAATCCAGGTTAGTGCGCTTGCTCCCTTTATCATTTTCCACCTTTAATTCGACACGCAACTTACAGTCCACAATTCCTGCACCCGCAGCGGGGGATCATCTTCAGATCCACCATCATTTTTGGTCCTTCGAGCCGGATGTCGAACCAACATTTTTGGTCCATGTCGAACCGGATGTCGAACCAATATTTTGGTCACTTCACCCGGGTTGTTCGCGCCAATTAAGTCATTTCACCTCCCTCCCCTTCACCCTCCCTCTCTTTCCCGCAAGCGCACTATTACATAATATGGATCAGGAAGATCTACCAACTCAGTCTGCCTTCGTCCCGCCGCCGACGCGCACGCCGCCGACGCGTATGCAAGTCCTCTAGTGACAACCGCACCGCAAGCCACCTAACACGTGGTCATCAGACTCGCCGCATCGCCACCATCACCGCTGTTAATAGTTCAAGTGATTTAACTGACTTCAAGTGATAAATAAGTGTGAAGGACAACACCAGTTCCCGGGCAAGAGAAGATCGATGAAGACTTCAGCAGCACACGAGCATACCATCTGCTCCAGCCCCTGTGATAAGGTTAGTGCACTTGCTCCCTTTATCAATCCTTCTCGTTTTCCACCATTAATTCAAACCGCAACTTACAGTCCACAATTTCCTACATCCCGCAGGGGGGGACCACCCTCCTTTCCACCCTTTATTCCACCACCATTTTTGGTCATATCGAACCGGAGGTCCCACCCTTTTACCCATCAATTTTTTGGTCCAGTCGAGCCCGATTTCGAATCAATAGTTTAGTAACTTCACCCGGGTTAATTATTTAATCTCATAAATACGCATACATATGTATTTCATGTAATATATTATAAGTGCCTATTCATATTTATTTTTGCAAATAAGTATTATATCTACGATTATTTTATATCCCGCATATTAATAACGCACCGCTCACGTAGGTATATTATTCTTTTTGCAAAACACACCGCACCATCCGCTATTTATTTTTGCAAATAAGTATTATATCTACGATTATTTTATATCCCGCATATTAATAACGCACCGCTCACGTAGGTATATTAATATTTTTGCAACGCACCGCACAATTCGCACCATTATTTACCTATATTTGTAATCGAAATTACACCTCATAGGTACGCATTCTATTTTTCATTAATTGAAGTCCGCCATATTTGTGGTTGCCGGAGCCGACGCGACCGGCGATCGTTGTTTCGCTAGTAACTACCTACGTATTCATTCATTACGCCATACATAATTTTTATAATCTTAACTGTTTTAACTGATTTATCTTGTTCACGACAAAATGTCTACTAAAGGTAAAATTGTATCTGAAACGATTTCAAATGACGAAATTAGTTTGAAAATATTAATTGCAAAACGAAATTCTATTTACGAACGTTTACAACAAATTTATGATTTATCTATAAGTGCATTAAGTTCGTCAGACGAACAGGACACATTTCTTGACACGGCATCTGACCTTGAATACTTGCGTACTGAGTTCAAGGACACGTTAGAATCTTATAATGTTACAAATTTAAAATTAAATCCAAACGCGCAAGTCGATTTCGGATCGTGGAAATCTTTTCATGATCTATATAGTCGTATTAAAAGTCAAGTGTCCAAATTAAACGCTCCATCTTCATCTTCAAGTAAATCACAGAATAGTTTACCTACAAAAATTATACCATCGCTTCCGCCCATAGAATTACTTTCTTTTAATGGTGACATACGACACTGGTCTATGTTCTACCAACAATTTAAAACATTAGTTCATGATAATCAGCAATTAACAGATGCTGAGCGCGTTTATTATCTTGTTAGTAAACTTAGTGATAAGGCATTATCAGTCTGCTCAGGCTTAATGCCTACAGCTGAAAACTATTCTGTGATATGGAACGCGCTCATACGTAGATATAACGACGAGCGTGCGCTCGCGACTACCTACGTCAGTCAGCTGTTAGAACTGAAGAACGTAAACACTAACACATCCGCTGGTTATCAAATATTTATGGATAAATTTGATGCTTCTATTAACGCTCTTAAGCAACTTAATATTGATGACATATCTGATTTTCTGTTTCTAAATATCGCGCTTAGAAAATTAGATAACGATACCGTAAAGTCGTTCGAAATGTCATGTCGCAACGTAAACATACCAAAATATTCCGCTTTGGTTCAGTTTTTACATGACCAGAATAGGGCTTTATGCCATACAATAAATACTTCGCATACGTCTAACAACCATAAAATTAAAGGTAATTTTGTTCCCGCTCCCGCTAAAAATATAAACAAAACTTTTATTAATACAGATTCGAATCGGTCATGTATTTTCTGTGAATCGGGTGATCACGAACACCTATTTGTCTGTCCGCATTTTTTAAAAATAAATGCACAGGACAGGTACAATTTTGTAAAACGAAATAAATGTTGCACTAATTGTTTAAGTAATAAACACGCCACTCCTTTTTGTAAGTCACAGCGTAGATGTAGGTATTGCTCCCGCTCGCACCATACGCTACTTCATTTTGTTAGTAGTAGGAATAAGGTCGATCAGCCTTCGGTAGAACAAGGTCCAGGAGAAAAAAATGCATCCACGTCATGTAACGTTTCGCGCGATTGTGGTAATGCGCCGCACCGCACTACATTATTGGGAACTGCGAAGATTAAAGTTCATACTAAATACGGACACCAATATTTGTTGCGTTGTTTAGTGGACCCTGGCTCGCAATGTGATTACATTACGAAACAGTGTTGCAAACGTTTATACCTACCGATCTCAAATAAAACACCAGTTAAAGAGGCGCAAGGAATCGGTGGAATATCGCAGAAGATTTTAGGTGTTACTTCTTTGCAGTTTAGCTCCCGCTTTGATGAAAATAAACTTTATCATATTGAACCGTTAGTTGTTCCCGCTCTAACTGGACAATTACCCGAGTCGTTAATAGACGTTTCGAAAATTAATTATATAAATAATTTACGTTTAGCTGACGATCAATTCCATACACCAGGTGACATTGACGTTTTATTAGGGGTTAATACTTATTTACAAATTTTGTTAACTGATAAAATAATTAATTCGCAATCGCCGAGTGCCATAGAAACGTCACTAGGATACATAATAATGGGAGACGCAGATATCGACTTTCCTACATGCATGCCGCGTTCTTTAGTTTCTTATCCTACTCGTATTGATAAAAGTCAAACGTCGCTAAAGTTAGAGGAGCTGCCGCAAAAAACTTATTTGAGTCCTGATGAACAGGAATGTGAGAATATTTATACTTCCACTACTCGTCGCAATTTGAACGGACGATATGTTGTCGCCCTGCCCTTCAAGGACACGCCTGATAAGTTAGGTGATTCTTTTATAACCGCTAAAAAACGCTTCTCGCTCCTAGAGAGACGTTTTTAATAAATGTCCCGATCTTCGCTCCCGCTACAATGACGTCATTCAAGAATACATCAACAAGGGTTTTTTATCATTGGTTGTTTCAAATAATTCTACGGAACCTTGCTTTTATCTCTCGCACCACCCTGTCATACGTAATGATAAAAGTACAATTAAATTGCGAATAGTACTCGACGCAAGCGCTAAGTCAGATAATGACATTTCATTAAATGATATTTTACATAGTGGGCAAAATTTACAGTCTGATATTTTTAATATTTTAATAAACGTACGAGTTTATCGCATCGCCTTTCTTGCCGACGTTAGACAAATGTATTTAAGCATTGAAGTACAAAAATCGCACCGCGCGTTTCAACGCATTCTTTATCGCTTTTCTAATGAGGAAGACATACAAACATACGAATTTAATCGTGTGACTTTTGGTTTACGCTCTTCTCCTTTTCTTGCGCTACGCACATTACGTCAGTTGGCTTCCGAGGAGAGGGAGTCCTATCCTCTGGCTGCTTCGGTGGTCGAGCGAGATATTTATATGGACGATATCGCGTCCTGCGCGCCCTGCGTCAACAGCGCCGTTGATTTAGCCACTGAACTAATTTAAATGTTTCAGCGTGGAGGATTTGAATTGGTTAAGTGGACTAGTAACAGTTCAGAGCTTTTACAGCACATCCCCGCAACGCACCGTCAGCTTGACGGGGTCTCATTCGACGACCAAAGTATTTTTAAGGTATTGGGTCTTCGTTGGCACCCCGCAACTGATTGTTTTTCTTTTCTAGTTTCACCGCCGCCGCTCGCTTGTACCAAGCGTTCTATTTTATCCGCAACCGCTCGCTTGTATGATGTTCTGGGGCTCGTGGGTCCAGTAATTCTTTTCTGTAAGCTTCTCATTAAAACCTTATGGGTTCTCAAACTTGACTGGGACCAGGCTCCGCCCGCTCACGTTGTCACTGCATGGCAACAATATATTTCAGAGTTACCTTTGATATCGAAATTAAGGTTTCCTCGCCATATGGGTATAAATAAAAATTCCCAAGTCTCGCTAGTCGCGTTCGCCGACGCCAGTGAAAAGGCGTATGGCTGCGTGATTTATTCACACATCGTTAATGATGATGACTCACCAGTGGTAACGCTGATTTGTTCTAAGTCAAGAGTATCTCCGCTAAAAACTATTTCGTTAGCTCGGCTCGAGTTATGCGCCTTAGTATTACTCGCTAATTTACTGCGTACCGTGCATGACACGCTATCCGCTAGGCATCCTGTTGGTAACATTTATGCATTTTCGGATTCTGAGGTCGCCCTTTGTTGGGCCCGCTCCTCACCCCACAGGTTTAACACATTTGTGGCTAACCGCATTTCGCAAATACAGTCTTCTTTATCTCCTGATAATTTATTTCACGTGGCTGGTTTTGAAAATCCCGCCGATTATATTTCTCGCGGTTTATTGCCGTCACAAATAATAAATTGTGATCTGTGGCTACACGGTCCCGCTTGGTTGTCCTCACCGAGGAGTGAGTGGCCAATACAATCATCTTCACTATCTACCACCGATCTACCGGAACAAAAAACTGTAACATGTACCGTTAGTAATAGTCCAGAGCATCCATTTATCACCCTTAGTTTGAAATTTTCAAAATGGAATAAATATCTCAGATCCGTAGCTTATGTACTAAAATTTATAAAAAAATTACCGCGTAATAAAACTATAACCGCTTCTGACTTAGAATACGCAGAGAAAACTATTATTAAAGTGGTACAATCTGACGCTTTCGCGGAGGATTTGACTAAAATTCAAAAGGGGCGTCCTTGCTCTTCTGCCTTACGCAAGTTAACTCCGTTTATCGCAGACGATCTGCTTCATGTGGGTGGACGTCTTCAATATTCGTCTTTACCAGAGTCGCAAAAACATCCAATATTATTACCAAAAGGTGGACATATAATAGATCTTTTAATAGATTATTATCACTATAAAAACTTTCACGCTGGGCCGCAATATTTACTCGCCGCGTTGCGTGAGAAGTATTGGATATTATCTGCACGACGCATAGTACGCTATCGCGTCCATAAATGCAATGTTTGTTTTAGACATAAACCTAAAGCAGCGCACCCGATGATGTCCGCGCTGCCTGCTTGCCGACTCGAGCAGTGCAACGCATTCACTCACACGGGGGTAGACTACGCTGGCCCTCTTAACATCACGTTGACACGTAGGCGCGGCGTTCGCAGTCAAAAGGCATACTTATGCTTATTTATATGTCTCGTCACTAAAGCAGTTCATTTAGAGCTGGCCTCGGATCTAAGTTCTGCCAGCTTCTTAGACGCATTCAAGAGGTTTATATCTCGTAGAGGTCCATGCAAGTTTATCTATAGTGATAACGCTACTAATTTTATTGCTTCGCGTTCATACTTGAAGAAACTTCATTCCTTTTTACGTTCAGACGAATATTACAAAGTATTTAATCAGGTCCTTTCTGATAACCGCATCACATGGAAACTTAACCCTCCAAACGCTCCGCATTTTGGTGGGCTTTGGGAGTCAAATATAAAGATAGTAAAGTATCATTTATTTCGCGTCATAGGTAAGCAAATCCTCACGTACGAGGAATTGCTTACTGTCCTCACTCAGGTCGAACGCATATTAAATTCACGACCGCTTTACGTGTTAAGTAGCGATCCGGCGGAACCTACTGCACTTACGCCCGCGCATTTCCTCGCTGTTAATCCACTTGGATGTTTACCCGCCGCTGATCTTAGTAAGGAACGCATTAATCTTTTATCACGTTTTTCATTACTTGATTCGATAGTTCAGTCATTCTGGAAGCGCTTCAGATCAGAATACTTACATACACTACAAGCAAGAGAAAAGTGGAATAAACATTCTATTAATTCCATTTCTGTAGGAACCGTTGTTCTTATCGATATGGATAACGCTCCGCCTCTTCAGTGGCCGCTAGGCGTCGTCACTGAACTGTTTCCTGGTAGGGATGGAGTGGTGCGCGTTGCACAAGTGAAGACTAAGAGCTCCACTTTGCAGCGGCCCATTGTTAGACTTTGCCCTCTACCAACACAATAATATTGTAGTTTATATTTTATAAGTTATAGTTTAAGTATAAATTCTCATCCCGCTATTATAATATTTTTATTAATTTACTAATTATATTCATCGCATCGCCTCTGTTCACCGCATATATAGTTTTTTCTACATGATATTAACTCCGCTGTATATATTTATGTTTATTTTTTATTTTTTTTTTAATTCGCTATTTGAGGAGACCTCAAGGCCGGGGGGATGTTCGCGCCAATTAAGTCATTTCACCTCCCTCCCCTTCACCCTCCCTCTCTTTCCCGCAAGCGCACTATTACATAATATGGATCAGGAAGATCTACCAACTCAGTCTGCCTTCGTCCCGCCGCCGACGCGCACGCCGCCGACGCGTATGCAAGTCCTCTAGTGACAACCGCACCGCAAGCCACCTAACACGTGGTCATCAGACTCGCCGCATCGCCACCATCACCGCTGTTAATAGTTCAAGTGATTTAACTGACTTCAAGTGATAAATAAGTGTGAAGGACAACACCAGTTCCCGGGCAAGAGAATATCGATGAAGACTTCAGCAGCACACGAGCATACCATCTGCTCCAGCCCCTGTGATAAGGTTAGTGCACTTGCTCCCTTTATCAATCCTTCTCGTTTTCCACCATTAATTCAAACCGCAACTTACAGTCCACAATTCCATCATCCGCAGTGGGGGACCACCCTCATTCCCCCCCTTTCTCCAACAATATCTGGTCCTTGTCGATCCGGATATCCTCCACGGGTTAATTATTTAATCTCATAAATACGCATATTTATGTATTTCATGTTATATATTATAAGTGCCTATTCATATTTATTTTAGCAAATAAGTATTATATCTACGATTATTTTATATCCCGCATATAACGCACCGCTCACGTAGGTATATTATTCTTTTTGCAAAACGCACCGCACCATCCGCTCCATTATTTACCTATATTTGTAATCGAAATTACACCTCATAGGTACGCATTCTATTTTTCATTAATTGAAGTCCGCCATATTGTATTTTTTTTTTTTTTTTTTTTTTTTTTTTAAGTAGGGAATGCTATTACGCACCTTCTCGACCTCTGTCGAGGGGACAGAGGGAGGTGTGTGGGACTCCCCCCTGCCGTTACGAGGCAGGGGTATACCCACTAAACCCTACTGCGCTCCTCCATCGCCATCGTGACGATGTCGTGGGAAATCGGCAGAGCCTTTGCTTCCACAACATCGTCGGCGACTGCCTGCCTATCTTGGCAGGCCCTACACGCTCCCCTTATGGGGAGGCTACAGGAATGACCGGGAGCGCCGAGTCATTCCTGTCCATCAGTGATGGCCTGTGCAATGCAGGTGGAGGCACCCCCGTACCTCCAACCTGCAGGCCACCACCGGGGGGAGGGAGAGAACGGTCGTATTGCCGTCTTCTCCTTCCCCTTCTGCGTTTGCGGAGCGGGGGTTGGGACGGATCGTCCTCTCGCTCCCGCTCCGCCGCCTCCTTATGCGAGATGACTTCCTCGCAGAAGGAGGCAACGGCTTTCCAGCCTCTTTCGCTTCCGAGCATGGCCCTAACGATGCTCGGCAGCGAAAGGTCCCGGCCGACAACGGTGCACAAGACTCGGCGCTGCTCCTCCCAGCCCCGGCAACTTTCAAGGCTGTGCTGCGCCGAGTCTTCCGCCGCGCCGCAATGGTGGCACGACGGGGACTCCTCCCTTCCGATTCGGTGCAGGTAATTGCCGAAACATCCGTGTCCGGAAAGTACCTGCACCAGGCGGAAGGTGAGGAACCCATGCGGCCGCTCCTCCCACGCCTCGATCACAGGACCGAGGGCGTCGAGAGTGCGGCGTCCAAACTGCGCGGAGGCTAGGTCCTCCTTCCACAGTTGGACCATAGCCTCGCGCGCATCCCGCCTCACCGCGTTGCGCTCATCAGGGGCTGGCCACTCACCCAGCGCCTTTTGCGCTGCCGTCCAATCATAGACGGTGGCCAGCACCCTGGCCTCCAGCTCCCATGGAGGAGTTGCCGCGAGCGCACATGCGGACGCGAACCCGACAGTGCGGTAAGCCCTCGCCACCCGCTGTGCAATGGCCCGTTGGGGCCTGCGGAGGAGGGCCACGTTCTCCCGCCGATGCAGGGAGTCCACCCATACAGGGGCGCCATACAGCGCCGCCATATTGTATTTACCGGAACCGACGCAACCGGATCGTTGTTTCGCTAATAATTACGAAACCATTCATTCATTACGCCATACTGATTTTTTATCTGATTTTTTTATTGTTTTAACTGATTTATCTTGTTCACGACAAAATGTCTACTAAAGGTAAAATTGAATCTGAAACGGTTTCAAATGACGAAATTAGTTTGAAAATATTAATTGCGAAACGAAATTCTATTTACGAACGTTTACAACAAATTTATGATTTATCTATAAGTGCATTAAGTTCGTCAGACGCACAGGACACATTTCTTGACACGGCATCTGATCTTGAATACTTGCGTACTGAGTTCAGGGACACGTTAGAATCTTATAATGTTACAAATTTAAAATTAAATCCGAACGCGCAAGTAGATTTCGGATCGTGGAAATCTTTTCATGATCTATATAGTCGTATTAAAAGTCAAGTGTCCAAATTAAATGCTCCATCTTCATCTTCAAGTAAATTACAGAATAGTTTACCTACAAAAATTAAACCGTCGCTTCCGCCCATAGAATTACTTTCTTTTAATGGGGACATACGACACTGGTCTATGTTCTACCAACAATTTAAAACCTTAGTTCATGATAATCAGCAATTAACAGATGCTGAACGCGTCTATTATCTTGTCAGTAAACTTAGTGACAAGGCATTATCAATATGCTCAGGCTTAATGCCTACAGCTGAAAACTATTCTGTGATATGGAACGCGCTCATACGTAGATATAACTACGAGCGTGCGCTCGCGACTACCTACGTCAGTCAGCTGTTAGAACTGAAGAACGTTAACACTAACACATCCGCTGGTTATCAAATATTTATGGATAAATTTGATGCTTCTATTAACGCTCTTAAGCAACTTAATATTGATGACATATCTGATTTTCTGTTTCTAAATATCGCGCTTAGAAAATTAGATAACGATACCGTAAAGTCGTTCGAAATGTCGTGTCGCAACGTAAATATACCTAAATATTCCGCTTTGGTTCAATTTTTACATGACCAGTGTAGTGTTTGTAGTAAACTATAACTATTGAAATAGCTATAAACACTGTCTCGTGCTCATGGTGTGGCGGGGCGTGCAGCGTTAGTACCGTGCGAACCGGGGGTGAGAGCGGACGTGCCGCCTGCGCACATCGAGTGACCGAGCCAGTGCCATCGAATGTAGATTCATTTGTACGCTACAAATGGCGACGAGGATAAATCCTACCAGTATATATTTTTTCGCCTCCTGGACATTGAAATAATAAAAAGGGGAAGGAAACAAGGAAGTGGAAAAAATTGTAAGTAAACATAAAGTACAGTCATTGGATTGTTGGTTTATAACTGGAAGAATCATAACGGGAGTAAGTCCATTAATTACATTATATTCAAAAATTTAACTAAAAAAGCTTATTTATCTAAAACTAAAAGACAATTTCAATTTCAATACATAATTGTCGTGACATAATTAACTTTCTTTTTGTTATACACTGTCATTATGTATTAAGTATAAAACCGGTGTACGTTACCCATAAAATATTAACTTTAAAATGACGATTTGTTTACAATATTTATTTTTAAAGTGTTTGGATTTGAAAATTTACCAATTTGTTAAAAGAATTTCAGTGTATGGCTCACAAAAAAAAACCCACATAGTAACTATTCAAGAGAATGATCTTATTTCTAACCGGTATGTAAAGTATTTCAGGAATTGTATGGAATAACACCTGACAAGTTTAATTATATGAATATTGCAAGTAAGTAAGTAAATCTATGTATTTTCTTCTAGTTGGTTGGATATAAAAATAATTACATATATCGTTCATGTACTCGTATCATTATGAGTTGGTTTCGTGAATGTGTTAATAATTAATTTACATGAATGTCGTACTACTAACTAAATACCTACAACATTCATGAGAGATCTAATTCGTCTTACAGCTATTTTGTGGGATATTTGTACAGTACACAGTACAGCAGCAGTGAATATAGGTCGTAAATATATAATATATATTGTTTGATTCAATCAGTAAGACTAGACGAATACATTCTAACCTTTAACTGGTACGTAAGTCGATGTACCTTTGAGTGAATAAATGATGTAAATAATCTTTTAGAATCACTATAATTATTCATCATTAATTATCACCAATCAATATGGTAATGCGTTATATATAAGCTTACAAATTACATATACTTAACTCATAAAGAAACAATAAATGTTATAACGATCTATATACAAATTAGATTGTGGTTTTTGGTTAAACGTGAATTCATAACATGTAGGTATAACAATATTAAAATATCGTTTACGATATTATATATAATTAATATTCGATATCACGGGTAAGAAACGGTATGGTGACTAGCTTTTGAACATTAAACACCTGCTAAAATAAATATTAGGGTGTACGAAATTACAAAATTTTAATGATCAGCAATAAGAAATGGAGAATCATTCTTCATACTAATATTGCAGGCGCGAGAGATTGTAGGTATGGATGTTTGTTGCTCTTTCATGTAGGAACGACTGAATGGATTTAAGTGAAACTTTACAATAATATAGCTTATGCAACGGAATAAAATATAAGCTACAATTTATAAAGATGTTTTGTGAATTGCCCAAAGTATGACGATGGGTGACAGGAGGGTAAGAAAAGTCTACCATCTATTCTGGTGTGCGCTGCCAAAGCCGCTGGAATTGTACATGTGTGGTGTGTGATGGATGTGTTGTCTTGGATGGTCCTGCAAGGAAGCCTGCACAGTGTATCTCATGTGTAAGCCAATGTGGCCAAAGTGTGTAAGCCATTATAGCCAAAATAGTGAACCAACAATACAATAAAAAATTGATAATTTACTGACCTTTTCTAACGCGGGTGAAATCTCTAGTTAAATTATAATCAGAGAAACCTTTGAGGCAGGTTTTAAAATAACTACTCATACTATTATTGTATTCGTATTAAAGAATAAAGCTAAATCGTGAAATGCAATTAGAAATTTAATAGAATGAAAGATGTACAGAGTTCATATACATGTTCATATACAAAGCATACGCTTTAATAAATTAAACTTAACAAAAGTTTCATATCAGTTAAAGCTTCATATTACTATAAAGTTTTTATATTAACTATGATGAGTCTTTACAGGCACTAAATAGGCTATAATGCACCTACGTATACGTGAGTAGATTGGTGAAAGATAATATCTCAAAAGGCACCTTGAAGATTGTCAGCGGAGATCGGTGGTTATTAAAATAGGTAGGTACCTATACTGACTGTCAAGGGCGATAAGTGGAAATCTGTAATGAATACCATTTATCACAAGGTAATATGATAAAAACATTTCCCTTAGTGGTGGAGACGTTGATGGTGTCCATGGTATTTTACTGTATGTCTTAAGCGGACATAGCAACAATGTCATAAATCAAAACTGGTTTTCGGAAAAGATGAAAGCGGACAGTGCTGAGTGAGTGAGTGTTCTGTTAGCTCGTATTGATTAGGTGCTAATCACAAGAAGCTATTAAGTAAAGGATAATAGCAGGGAACTGTATTGTCAGTTGATTAACTCTTTAAATTAGTGCAATGGTTATTGACAAATGTCTTCAAACTCATAATCTAATGTGGGTATAAAATTCTTCTGACACAGTTTGTGTTTATTAAGTACTCCTCTGGAACGGTTTGACGGATTTTGGTGAGGTTTAATATGTAATATATACCTATATTCAGTAGGTATGAGAATATGTTTATAACAGATTTTTACACCCCTAAGTGTTGAGGGTAGCCCGCCCCAGACATTTTGACGTGGTGCGGGGTCAGCTGGTAAATAAATAAATAAAAAACTACACCTTTATTAAAATGATTTATTCATAACATAATATACCTAGCTGAAATTCTAAAAAGATATCTGTTAACAAACAATGAAAAATTTTGAATAGTTTATAGATTTTATTTGTATTAAATCAATCAAATTTTCGGAAATATGTATAAAATACAAAATTCGTCTAGAAACAAATGATTTGTATAATGTTACCCAAGGCAATAATAGTACAAAGTATTCTCAAACTAAATAAATGTATGAGATTCAAGGTAACAAAGGTAATACCTATTTATCAATAGCGCATTAGATAAAACACTCTCAAAATATTTAAAGCTTGTTCATAAAAAATAAAATAAAAATAGTACAAAGTATTCTCATAACTAAATAAATGTATGAGATTCAAGGTAACAAAGGTAATACCTATTTACATATCAATAGGGCATTAGATAAGGCACAGTCAAAATATTTAAATCTTGTTAGAAATTCTGGAATTTAAGCGAAAAACTAATATACGTTTTGGTTATGATGTTACGAGTTTGATACAGTATGCGAGTTAAGTGTTTACATTTGTTACTAGTTGGTTAAGCTAGGTAGCTTAACTCGTTAGGTACTCGCACACGGCAAAGTAACGACAGTCAATAAGCCGTTTATTCTTCGCGTGCAGTTTGGTATACGCCCGTACAGTGTCTTGTTGTTGAGAATTGTGGTTCGGAAATTGAATGGAGATTGAATGGAAGGATTTGAAAACAACTTATTTTAGAATAGAATGGAATAGAATAGAAAAATGTTTATTTCTTCTTAAAACTACAAAGTGCATACAATAAAAATATAATATAGGGTCACAAACATAACAGTGGCATTGTTGTAGTCTATTTGAGAAAAAGGACTGCACTCGGCCTGCTTGCGGCCGGGGACTGCAACACTGGTTTTCGGTGTAGCCTGTTGGTGTTCACGTAGTTCAAACAGCGAGTGAGCATTATGACTGTAAATAACTTAATTATACAGAATCAATTACAGTTTACTATATATGCTTAAATTTAATATCTAATAAGTCTAAATAAAAGATATTTATTATTTATCTGAAACAAACAGGGCAGTTTAGTTATGGGGTACAGGGTTTTTTTATTGCTTTTAGTTTGTAAACCACTATTGTAGTTTATTTTGGGTATACAGTAAATAAAGTTTAAATCTTGTTCCACTAAAGGTACAATATACTAATGATTGATTTGGAACTTATATTCCAATGTAGCAGTGTCGGGATCATTGCCGGAGCCACCGCCAGGGGGGCAAACGGAGTATACCCGTAAAAATTAAATAATATGGGTTCGATTCTACAAAATTAAAGATTATCTAAATGCTAATATGTAATATTGTGCGTGGTTTTCTTACACGTAGTATTGTGGTGAATATATCTGTGCTGCCTATGGTTGTGTAAGTAGGCAAGTATTTAGAGAAACATCTGAGAAAGAACAAAGTGCGCATACAGTTGCGCGCATGGGTGTTATGATACCGTTGTAATGTAGAGTGCGTTTGTTTTCCCCTTTTGCAAGGGTCCACTTAGCGGAATCCAAATCGCCAAGCGCAGTCGCTATGGCCCAGTTTATTTGCTGTAGTTGTAGAAGTATTTCTTCTTGTCACTGGGCAGAAACCGTTTTGATTTCACTTGTGGAGCTGGGCTGCGTGCCTTGGTTGCGGCTACCCATGGTTCTCTACAGTTTTCCCGAACTGTTTGATACGGTACGCCCGTTCCGAACCTACTGCTTGCGTTGTGTGCACGTGTGGTTATGTAAGTCGTGAACAAAAGCCGCAATCTTGTCACCGATGGTGGACTTGGTACCTGTTTACGCGTTTTGAGGTTTGCTGTGCGACGCTTGGTTGGTGGGATCTGGGTGTACAAAGTCGTAACAACACCATTGTTGTTTATAATAAAACACCCCCCATTAAATTTGAAAACATTGCTTGGTACAAAGGTGCCCCTATTAAATTGGAAAACTTGGTACAAAGATACCTCCATTAAATTGGAAATTTGTGGTACAAAGGTACCTCCATTAAATTGGAAATTTGTGGTACAAAGGTACCTCCATTAAATTGGAAATATGTGGTACAAAGGTACCTCCATTAAATTGGAAATATGTGGTACAAAGGTACCTCCATTAAATTGGAAATATGTGGTACAAAGGTACCTCCATTAAATTGGAAATATTTGGTACAAAGGTACCTCCATTAAATTGGAAATGCATGGTACAAAAGTACCCCCATTAAATTGGAAATATTCTGTACAAATTTACCCCATTAAGAATTAAGAAAAAAAGAAGAATTAAGAAAGTACGATTACAGAAGACGTAAGGCGTGGGACTCGAATTTGAATGAAGAAGACAAAGGATTATGGAGGTAGAAGACGTAAGGCGTGGGACTCGGATTTGAATAAAAAAGATAAGGGATTATGGAGGTAGAAGATATAAGACATGAGACTCGGATTTGAATGAAGAAGACAAGGGGTATATAAAAAGAATAGAAGGCTAATGGGAAGCTGTAGGTGAAGAATGAGTGAAACTGGAAATCTTGAAAACAATTTAATGAGATTTTGAACGGATCAAACAAATTTAATAATTATTCATTGGGAGTATGTTTACTAACAAAGTAAAAATAATAAAGTTTTTGATAAGAAAGGGATGTAGTGTTTGTAGTAAACTATAACTATTGAAATAGCTATAAACACTGTCTCGTGCTCATGGTGTGGCGGGGCGTGCAGCGTTAGTACCGTGCGAACCGGGGGTGAGAGCGGACGTGCCGCCTGCGCACATCGAGTGACCGAGCCAGTGCCATCGAATGTAGATTCATTTGTACGCTACAACCAGAATAGGGCTTTGTGCCATACAATAAATACTTCGCATAATATGTCTAACAATAATAAAATTAAAGGTAATTTGGTTCCCGCTCCCGCTAGAAATATAAGCAAAACTTTTATTAATACAGATTCGTCCCGGTCTTGTATTTTCTGTAAATCGGGTGATCACGAACACCTATTTGATTGTCCGCATTTTTTAAAAATAAATACACAAGACAAGTACAATTTTGTAAAACGAAATAAATGTTGCACTAATTGTTTAAGTAATAAACACGCCACTCCTTTTTGTAAGTCACAGCGTAGATGTAGGCATTGCTCCCGCTCGCACCATACGCTACTTCATTTTGTTAGTAGTAACTGTAGGAATAAGGTCGATCAGCCTTCGGTACAAGGTCCAGGAGAAAAAAATGAATCCACGTCATGTAACGTATCGCGCGATTGCGGTAATGCGCCGCACTGCACTACATTATTGGGGACTGCGAAGATTAAAGTTTGTACTAAATACGGTCACCAATATTTGTTGCGTTGTTTAGTGGACCCTGGCTCGCAATGCGATTACATTACGAAACAGTGTTGCAAACGTTTATACCTACCGATCTCAAATAAAACACCAGTTAAAGAGGCGCAAGGAATCGGTGGAGTATCGCAGAAGATTTTAGGTATTACTTCTTTGCAGTTTAGCTCCCGCTTTGATGAAAATAAACTTTATCATATTGAACCGTTAGTTGTTCTCACTATAACTGGACAATTACCCGAGTCGTTAATAGACGTTTCGAAAATTAATTATATAAATAATTTACGTTTAGCTGACGATCAATTCCATACACCAGGTGACATTGACGTTTTATTAGGGGTTAACACTTATCTACAAATTTTGTTAACTGATAAAATAATTAATTCGCAATCGCCGAGTGCCATAGAAACGTCACTAGGATACATAATAATGGGAGACGCAGAGATCGACTTTCCTACTTGCATGCCGCGTTCTTTAGTTTCTTATCCTATTGATAATAGTCAAACGTCGCTCATGCATTTGCTCGAAAAATTTTGGAAGTCAGAGGAGCTGCCGCAAAAAACTTATTTGAGTCCTGATGAACAGGAATGTGAGAATATTTATACTTCCACTACTCGTCGCAATTTGAACGGACGATATGTTGTCGCCCTGCCCTTCAAGCACACACCTGATAAGTTAGGTGATTCTTTTATAACCGCTAAAAAACGCTTCTCGCTCCTAGAGAGACGTTTTAAAAATGTCCCGATCTTCGCTCCCGCTACAATGACGTCATTCAAGAGTACATCAACAAGGGTTTTTTATCATTGGTTGCTTCAAATAATTCTACGGAACCTTGCTTTTATCTCCTGCACCACCCTGTCATACGTAATGATAAAAGTACAACTAAATTGCGAATAGTACTCGACGCAAGCGCTAAGTCAGATAATGACATTTCATTAAATGATATTTTACATAGTGGGCAAAATTTACAGTCTGATATTTTTAATATTTTAATAAACGTACGAGTTTATCGCATCGCATTTTTTGCCGACGTTAGACAAATGTATTTATGCATTGAAGTACAAAAATCGCACCACGCGTTTCAACGCATTCTTTATCGCTTTTCTAATGAGGAAGACATACAAACATACGAATTTAATCGTGTGACTTTTGGTTTACGCTCTTCTCCTTTTCTTGCGATACGCACATTACGTCAGTTGGCTTCCGAGGAGAGGGAGTCCTATCATTTGGCTGCTTCGGTGGTCGAACGAGATATTTATATGGACGATATCGCGTCCTGCGCGCCCTGCGTCAACAGCGCCGTTGACGTAGCCACTCAACTAATTCAAATGTTTCAGCGAGGAGGATTTGAATTGGTTAAGTGGACTAGTAACAGTTCAGAGCTTTTACAGCACATCCCCGCAACGCACCGTCAGCTTGACGAGGTCTCATTTGACGACCAAAATATTTTTAAAATATTGGGTCTTCGTTGGCACCCCGCAACTGATTCTTTTTCTTTTCTAGTTTCGCTGCCGCCGCTCGCTTGTACAAAGCGTTCTATTTTATCCGCAACCGCTCGCTTGTATGATGTTCTGGGGCTCGTGGGTCCAGTAATTCTTTTCTCTAAGCTTCTCATTAAAACCTTATGGGTTCTCAAACTTGACTGGGACCAGGCTCCGCCCGCTCACGTTGTTACTGCATGGCAACAATATATTTCAGAGTTACCTTTGATATCGAAATTAAAGTTTCCTCGCCATATGGGTATAATAAAAAATTCGCAAGTCTCGCTAGTCGCGTTCACCGACGCCAGTGAAAAGGCGTATGGCTGCGTGATTTATTCGCACATCGTTAATGATGATGACTCACCAGTGGTAACGCTGATTTGTTCTAAATCAAGGGTGTCGCCGCAAAAAACTATTTCGTTAGCTCGGCTCGAGTTATGCGGCTTAGTATTACTCGCTAATTTACTGCGTACCGTACATGACACGCTATCCGCTAGACATCCCGTTAGTAACGTTTATGCATTTTCGGACTCTGAAGTCGCCCTTTGTTGGGCCCGCTCCTCACCACACAGGTTTAACACATTTGTGGCTAACCGCATTTCGCAAATACAGTCTTCTTTATCTCCTGATAATTTATTTCACGTAGCTGGTTTTGAAAATCTCGCCGATTATATTTCTCGCGGTTTATTGCCGTCGCAAATAATAAATTGTGATCTGTGGCTACACGGTCCCGCTTGGTTGTCCTCACCGAGGAGTGAGTGGCCAATACAATCATTTTCACTATCTGCCACCGATCTACCGGAAGAAAAAACAGATGCCGATACGGCTAGACTGGTCTATTTTAGTTATTTCCATAGTATAATGTCGTATGGTATTTTACTGTGGGGAAATGCAGCTAATGTCGACACAATATTTATTTTGCAGAAGAGGGCTATTCGCGCAATATATGAATTAAATTCTAGAGAATCACTGAGAGAAAAATTTAAGGAGACTAATATACTAACATTTGCATCGCAATATATTTATGAAAATATAATGTATGTTCGTAAAAACAAACATGAATTTATGACCTTTTTGGATCTACATAGTTCGAACTGTGTTTCGACAAGGAATGGCCACAAACTTGCATTCCCCAAGTGTAGGCTCCGCAAAAAGAGCCACTCTTTTATCGGGATGTCGATCAGAATATACAATACAATCCCGGAAAATGTTCAATCCCTTCCTTTTCACAGATTTAAAAAAAAAGTCAAACAAGTCCTGTGCCGCAAGGCTTTTTACGATCTTAAGGACTATTTAATTGATAAAAAAGCTTGGGATTGAGGTGTAGTCCCACAAGGCTGTTTCTATAACTGATGTAATAGACTTAAATGAATTAAATTGCCTTTGTTAGCAGATGGCTGTGGGACGACATTGACACATGCGGTAGCTGTCACGTATGTTCCTTATCGGCCCATAGCTACTCTGTAAGAAAGTTAGCTATTGTATACCCCATATTTTAAAACAGGGCTGAAGTTTTTCTCCGTCTGCTCTTTTCTTCAGCTCAGCATTGCCTAAGCGCACCCAGAGCAGACAGAACAAAAAAAAATAACGTTCACTAAGAGTTTGTAAAGGAACCGTACAGTGAATAAATAATATTTCATTTCATTTCATTTCATTTCATTTTGTAACATGTTCCGTTAGTAATAGTCCAGAGCATCCATTTATCACTCTTAGTTTGAAATTTTCAAAATGGAATAAATATCTCCGATCCGTAGCTTATACACTAAAATTTATAAAAAAATTACCGCGTAATAAAACTATAACCGCTTCTGACCTGGAATACGCAGAGAAAACTATTATTAAAGTGGTACAATCTAACGCTTTCGCGGAGGATTTGACTAAAATTCAAAAGGGGCGTCCTTGCTCTTCTGCCTTACGCAAGTTAACTCCGTTTATCGCAGACGATCTGCTTCATGTGGGTGGACGTCTTCAATATTCGTCTTTACCAGAGTCGCAAAAACATCCAATATTATTACCAAAAGGTGGTCATATAATAGATTATTATCACTATAAAAACTTTCACGCTGGCCCGCAACATTTACTCGCCGCATTGCATGAGAAGTATTGGATATTATCTGCACGACGCATAGTACGCTATCGCGTCCATAAATGCAATGTTTGTTTTAGACATAAACCTAAAGCAGCGCACCCGATGATGTCCGCGCTGCCTGCTTGCCGGCTCGAGCAGTGCAACGCATTCACTCACACGGGGGTAGACAACGCTGGCCTTCTGACACGTAGACGCGACATCACGTTGACACGTAGACGCGACGTTCGCAGTCAAAAAGCATACTTATGCTTATCTATATGTCTCGTCAATAAAGCAGTTCATTTAGAGCTGGCCTCGGATCTAAGCTCTGTCAGCTTCTTAGACGCATTCAAGAGGTTTATATCTCGTAGAGGTCCATGCAAGTTTATCTATAGTGATAACGCTACTAATTTTATTGCTTCGCGTTCATACTTGAATGAACTTCATTCCTTTTTACGGTCAGACGAATATTATAAAGTATTTAATCAGATCCTTTCTGATAACCGCATCACTTGGAAACTTAACCCTCCAAACGCTCCACATTTTGGTGGGCTTTGGGAGTCAAATATAAAGATAGTAAAGTATCATTTATTTCGCGTCATAGGTAAACAAATCCTCACGTATGAGGAGTTGCTTACTGTCCTCACTCAGGTCGAACGCATATTAAATTCACGACCGCTTTACGTGTTAAGTAGCGATCCGGCGGAACCTACTGCACTTACGCCCGCGCATTTCCTCGCTGTTAATCCACTTGGATGTTTACCCGCCGCGGATCTTAGTAAGGAACGCATTAATCTTTTATCACGTTTTTCATTGCTTGATTCGCTAGTTCAGTCATTCTGGAAGCGCTTCAGATCAGAATACTTACATACACTACAAGCAAAGGAAAAGTGGAATAAACATTCTATTAATTCCATTTCTGTAGGAACCGTTGTTCTTGTCGATATGGATAACGCCCCGCCTATTCAGTGGCCGCTAGGCGTCGTCACTGAACTGTTTCCTGGTAGGGATGGTGTGGTGCGCGTTGCACAAGTGAAGACTAAGAGCTCCACTTTGCAGCGGCCCATTGTTAGACTTTGCCCTCTACCAACACAATAATATTTCTATATGCCTTTATAGTTTAAGTATAAATTCTCATCCCGGTATTAAAATATTTTTATTAATTTACTAATTATATTCATCGCATCGCCTCTGTTCAACGCATATATAGTTTTTTCTACATGATATTAACTCCGCTGTATATATTTATGTTTATTTTTTTTAATTCGCTATTTGAGGAGACCTCAAGGCCGGGGGGATGTTCGCGCCAATTAAGTCATTCTTCATTCATGTGAACCACCTTCATCCTCCCTCTCTTTCCCGCAAGCGCACTATTATATAATATCGGCATCATTCGCACCTGAACGAATGTAAATGGATCAGGAAGACCTATTAATCAGTCTGTCTTCTTCCGGCCGCCGACGTATACGCAAGTCCTTTCGTGACAACCGCACCGCAAACCACCTCATGCGTGGTTAGACTCGCCGCATCGCCGCCATCACCGCTGTCAATAGTTTATGATTTAACGACTCAAAGTGATGAATGGGTACCTATAGTGTAGTGTGAAGGACAACACCAGTTCCCGGGCAAGAGAAGATTGATCGAGGCTTCATCAGTACACGAGCATACCATCTGCTCCAGCCCCTGTGATAATCCAGGTTAGTGCGCTTGCTCCCTTTATCAATCCTTCTCGTTTTCCACCTTTAATTCGACACGCAACTTACAGTCCACAATTCCTGCACCCGCAGCGGGGGATCATCTTCAGATCCACCACAAACAAATAGGCATTGTTAGCAGATAAGTTTATTTATACCAATAACACAAACAATTTCTGTTATGTTACCAATTTATATAAATTAATGTGTTGTTACTTATATATATCTATACACACTACTGACAAACTAGCTTGAGCAAACATAACTCCGCATTAGATACGGTAAACAATACTATTGCAGGCAATAAGGCATTGTTAGCACGCTACTGAACAATTGTATACTGTACTCGTATATCCTGTTCACATATGACTGGCTGATAATGGCTAGAAGAAGCATAATATATTTTTGTTGCTATCATAGATACCCAATACGTAAAATCAATACTTATCACTATTAGCACATTTAAACCGTGTAGCGAAATAAGTAGCAGGCTTTCATAATTGTAGGACCCGTGCTAAGGCGGAGACCAAAACATCGACGTTGTGTCTAGTTGTGGCTTCCGACCATTTATCATGAGCGGAAGGGAACCAGCATTCTCTTTCATTTAAATAAAGAAACTTATGGTTTGATTTCACGTTATTCTGAAACAAATAAATATTATATGAAAATAGACATTAAAATTATTTACCGCAAAAGGCTTAAATTCTCATACCGCCCACTCGTCACTCGAGACCCTCCATTCGCTTCATTAAACTTTTAAATCTCAAAGGCTAGCGCTAACTTATTGAATGGGTCTTAAAGAGATATAAAAAATGTCTAAGTATTTAGGATTAGGTTTATCAGATTTCAAGAGGCACACCTTTTAAGAGGCACTGTGGGCTGGGAGAATTTTGAAAAATTGGTGGAACAAATATCGCCCTCCTGCGACAGCTCAAAAGTGATACCGACAATTCTATGATCTGACTATTGCCTGTACATGATAGATTTCTAACTTCATGCTTTACTATACAACTTATACAACGTTTCGTGAAGATAATTCTATCCTCATCATTATCATCTGATAGGATGTTGATAAGTATAGCGAGGACCCATCTTCGCCGCAGCCACTTAGCGACCGAACGCGATGGGTCATGACCATCTCAACGAAACTAGTTTCCGCTTTCCGAAATTAATCACGATCAAAGCTAATTGTAAATCTCAAAATCAGATATCTGATAATTTTAATAAGAACTTGCCCTTTTTCTACATTTTTATTTTATCTAGCTGCAATTACTATAATTTTTTTAAAAGTCTTAAAAAAATTGCCACGTCTGGAAACTCGCACCACAATTTAATAGTCGTCAAACTAACAAGTCTCCTCCCAAATGTCACCAATCCCAGTAATTCCAATAAATACTCTGCGTGAGTCGATTTCCAATATTCTAATACAATGTTATTGCTACAGGATCACAATTATGCGGCGGGAATCGTTCGATCGTTCATAAATATGCGATCGGTATTCGATTTGAATACATTGTGTTGTTGTTGCATTGTTTGGATATTAATGGTAATTTTTTTATTATTCCACATCTCTGGAGTAAACCAGACGTAAAAATCAAACATAAAATGAAATGAAAACGGGAAGCGTAAATTAAGCGGCGACCCTATAGCGCAATGGCTACAATGCAGGACTGCCGTTTGACCGACTCGGTTCGATTCCTGGCGAGATAGAACCCAACCCTTTTTACGTCCCACTGCTGGGCACGGACTTTTCTCATTATTAGGGAGGTCTGGAGATTACATAGTGGCCAACCCGCTGTCGGATTATTTTTAAGTCGCCCTCAAGATCTCCGACAAATTTTAACGACTGCTATCTATCGATAACAACAGAAGCGTATAAGGTATTCTATATAATATTACGTATCCTCTGAAGCATGGAAACGCGCATGAAATTTTTCTACTAGCGGTCATCGGCCGTCGGGCTGCGCTGCTTTTTTTCTTTTTTAAAGATGTAACAATAATATAGGTTTTTAATTTATATATTTATCTATTTCTCATACAATGTGCTAGGTTCGGCAGGCTTAGGGGAGGCAGTATTATACAATCGTTTATAAATATGCAAGTGAAATTCCGATTTGAAAACACTATAGGTGTATTGGATTACCAATAGCTGTTACCTAGATTTGAATTCCAGCATCTTTGAATTACCAATGACATTCAAATTTAAAAACATTATTTAGATTGATTTTTATTTTTTATCTAATACTATTTATATCTAATAAAAAATCGTCGTGCCATGGAGGTTAAATAACACCACAAAATAATTGCATACAATAATTTTATATATCGAATTTTAAATCCGAAGACGAACGAAGGTTACCGACATAGCTCTCAAAATCTGCAAGCTGAAGTGGCAATGGGCAGGCCACATAGTTAGGAGGACTGACAACCGGTGGGGAAGAAAGGTCCTCGAATGGCGACCGAGGTGGACTGACGACCTGAAGAAGATAGCGTGAAACCGCTGGATTCAGAGGGCGCAGGACCGGACGGAGTGGCGAATATTAGGGGAGGCCTATGACCAGCAGTGGACTTTAAAAGGCTGATGGATGGATAGATATCTATTCTCTTTATTAAAACAAACAACAAACAAATTTATTTACCTACCCTTTTTATTTTTAAATTGGATCAAGTTACTGTTTCCTTTAAATCAGAAAAGAATTTTGAACATGACGAAAAAATACTACCTACAACAGAGCCGTTTGATTTACCACCATACATAGAATGGCGACCATCCTTATATCAAACACTCGCACGATTACTCCGTATTTGAAACAACTCTATTGCCCTCAACAGTCTGTTTCATTGCTAACACTCATTGGATCACAGCTTCGCAGCCTGCCTACCTGGCTGCGATACCTAATTGGTTAAGACAGCCAAGTTCAAATCGCTGCTCCACAGAGATGGAAAACATTTTATAAATACACTAGCCTTTTGCCAGCGGCTTCGCCCGCGTGGATCTGTTTTATAGGTTCCCGTAGAATAAAAACCATTCAATGTCCTTTCCCAAGCCCACTCTATCTGTGTTCCAAATTTCATTAAAATTGGTTCAGTAGTTTAAGCGGGAAAGCGTAGCAGACAGACAGACAGAGTTACTTTCGAATTTATAATATTAGTAGTGATTACGATGATTTCCATATTATACGCTGTTGCATCAATGCCTGAACTTGGCCAGAACAGTGGGACAACGGCCTAATCCCTTTCAACTTCGAGAGGAGGTCTGTACTGCACTGGGGCATAATATGGCATAAAACGGTTAAAACACATCAGTAGCCGGTTTTATTAGTAATACTAATTTTATTACAGCTCCGCAGCCCACTAAAACTCATACTATAAAACGGTTTATAATCTTGAGCTTACTTTTAGATTTCCGATATCCAAAAATGTGCTTCGAAATAAACGTAACGACGACGCGACTTTGCTTCTTGCCGCGTTTTTAAAAGTGAAGGAGCCATTCATAACAGATTATGGCGATGAAAACTGAAGATGATATTTAGGGTTCCATACTGAAAAGGTAAAAATGAAATATTAATAATTCTTCGTTTCTGTTTTCTTCAGTCTCTATAACAAGGAATAAGGTTAGAATCAGTATATTTAACTATTGAATGAAAAATCTTTTTAAATTTTCGATGTATTATATTATGAACGTACTTCGGTAATCGTTTCTATTATTAGGTAGTTGGCTGATATTGCATGTGAATAAGTAAAATATCACAGTCTCCCTACCATAACGAAAATATAAATCAAAATTAATTTTGGTTAAAACAACAGAGTTATACGGGTTATGTCTCTCCCTATCTTGATGTACGAAGGCACAATACAGGGAGCGCCTGCCTTATATATCTATATTGTGACGAAGGTTTAGTAATATTTTGTAGGGCAATATAACAGAGCGACGTCACTGTATTTTGTTCTATTTTTAAATTTGTTTAAAATCCGATTTGGGTGCCCTGATTATGAAATGAAATGAAATGAAATGAAATGAAAATATTTTATTTCCACAAATATGGGTGAAAAAGGTTTTACAAAATATTTAGAGCTCCATATTTACCCCTTAGGGTGTACAAATTTTATTATATTAAATTAAATAATTATTTTAATGACTTAACATAATGTAAACATAAATTCTTAAAATAACTATTACAGAAGGGTACATAAGAAACATTAAAGTAGTTTTAAATTTTACAGTTTTAATTAATAAGACTTAAACCCAATTTTGTGCTTTTATAATTATTTATTTTATTTGAACTATACGGGGTTCGCCGTCATCAGCTTTGGGCACCCACCAGGATGAGTTTTGTACACTGAGAGGAATTATCTAATGAAATTGCTTCGATTACACTGAAAAACGACAAGTTATGTGTCTTTTAGCATTTTTTCTAGACAGAACCCTTTTGGGCAAATTATACATGGATTTACCGGCTTTTCTCACTTTTTTCCAATAGATGAGAGATAAATGTGTAAATAGACCTCAGTGGATATTCGAACGGAGCGGTCTGTCTACAGTTGGTAGAGGTTTGACACAATGAAATGCAATTTTCCACTCAACGTGGACACCAGGGGGATAGGGAGGAGGAGGGGGGCGAGGAAAGCGATGCGCTGACTCTGATAACTTTTTATCAGAAGTCACTAAAGGAATATCAAGTGCTTTGAAGAATCTTTTAAGTATTTTTCTATCCTTTTCAAAATCGACTAAGAAGTTGATTTTAAAAACGTTCATTTCTATAAGCTCTCGCTTCTAACAGGTTTATTGACCTTGTTTGCACAATATTGAGTGATGAGTTTTTAAAGTTTATATTTTTAGAGTGTTTCTGTCAGAGGCTAAAGTAGCAAAATTAAAAGTTGGATTTCTTCGAGAAAAATCTGTTGTCAGGTTTGGAAAATATGTCTTAAAAGGAATCTGATCGAAACGATTCTCTATCAGTACTGTAGTGATCTATCAGTACGAACTTAAGTAGATTTATTTCATATTTCGAGTACATAAACATTTCAATAAATAATATCATTATATATGAGTTTTAAGATTTATATATGGATAGCGGAGTATCCTGGCACAGGTATGTTATTTACTTTAAAGGATGTCCCAACTACCGACTTTTTTATTGTAAAACTCAGTTTTATCTATAAATAGGTATTTAATATATTTATTATTTAATTTATTTCTTATTTAATTTATTTATTATTTATTAGTTAAGAGGCATTAACTTTTACCCTTTGTGATTCTTATTTTAAGGTGTTTCACAGAAATAAATAAATATTTTAGTGCATTTAGTGCGGCACACAAAGTAGGTAACTTTTAATATTTATCTGTCCCCTTAGAGCATCACAGGTACTGACAGGTATGACACCCTTCAGAGGAGTGGCCTTTACAGGCAAACCTCTGGTCCCAACGTGCATGCATAATGTGCCTTCTAGTTATATACAACTAGTGTGTGTGTGTCAGTGGCAGTGTTGTTGGTGCTCAGAAAATGACGTTGTTAATTGAAATTGACATATTTAGAAATGTAGGCATCTGTAGCGATGAAAGAATATTTGTGAATGTGTGACAAAATTAAAATGTGTGCGTTCTTCCCCCTGCACCAGATTTGACACAAAAATTATGTATCGAAGCAAGGCGCAATGCCCTCTCCACTGACGGGTAAATCAGTACCTTTGATGCTTTAAGTCTGTGCCCTATTAAACACGAACATGCAGGCCGCGCGATGTTGTACCACAAACCACAAAAAAATTTTATGCAACATCTTGCGGCAAAATATTTCCACACTACGACGCGCACGTGGCTCAGCGGCTGACACGTAGAACGCAGGCGATGTACGTAGAACACACTAATAGAAACGGGCGCGGTCGGCAGTGAGCTGAGTGACCACTAGTGACAAATTTCATGCGTGTATCCGTACTACGGAAGGCTAGTTAAGCCGTCGGTCTTGGTTGTTATCGATAGATAGCAGCTGCTTAATCATTTCGGAGGCCTTGAGGGCAGGCTCAGATCAATGTAAAAACATTCGACAGCGGGTTAATCATTAACCCGAATCTCCACCAACCTTTATTGAAGCAACACAGTGGCGGAAGCTACAGGTCACATCAATAATGGAGAGACCCGTAACCAGCAGAGGGATGCAAAAATGGTTGCAGACAATATGGTACACGGTAACTTTACAACTTTTAACAAACATAAATTTAGAAACTGTTATTGTAACATGTACAAATAAATGAAACATTTCTTGCTTTATAGAACAAAAGATAAAAAATATTCTAATCGAGAGACGCGACACGAGCCCAGCAACCCGCATGAAATGTAATTGTATTTCTCAATGCTCCGAGACAGCATAAAGGCTTAGCGGCTTTTCCTCCCACATTCATTCTCATTCTGCAAATAGACGGATGAAACAAAGATAGTATTTGCACCGCATTAGAGTAATTAAACTTATAGTCGTACCTGATGTCGAGTTGTGCGTACTTTATCATTATACCTTGTCGTTATAATGTTGTCAATGATTCTTCTGTCTGTAATTTAGATTTTCGTGCTTACTTTAATGACGTTCTATAAGTTATATCACTTAATAAAAAAAAATCCAATTATGCCACTGCGAATATTTATATTTTTAGTGCTGGCATGATAAAGTCCAGACTCATGATTTGAATTTCACTTATATTTAGTCCCAAAATAATTTTTAACATTTTATTGGGATGTTTTCTCCTATTACGGATACCTAAAATATACTCTAAAGATTTTTTAAATGCACATCGATTTTACCAAAACGCACTTTTCTAGCTCTGATAAGGGACTCAGCTTTATATTGGACGTAGGACTTATTATACATTCGAATTTAGAATCTGTAAATTTTACAAATACACTGATTTAATAGACGTCATTTGAATCACGTAGTGCCATAAGATTTTTGAACTTTGAACTGTACTTATAATAACAGCTCCATCTCACCAGTCCCTAAATCGAGTAGAATCTTAATGAATGCCATAAACTTAGACACGATTCACTAATGTCTCTCGTATTGAGGAAGTTTGCTCCAAAGCTGAACTCGCTAGATTGGGAGCAATAGATGATGATAATATGTGTAGAAATATAAAGTGGAATGGTATGTAAGCGTTATGAATTCGCAACTTGTAAATATTTTTAACGTTTCAACCTCATATCTCCACAATAAGGTTCGATAGGTACCCTGTGTTGTAAATACACATAGACATAAACATTAACACCCAGACCGAGAACAGAAACTTCATTTCAATCTCTGTTTCATCGGGAATCGGACCCCCGATTGACAGTCCGAGTCAAAGTCATAATATATACATATTTTATATTAGGAATACAAAATATTCGCCGTTTTTTCCCGGTCATAGCCTTTAGGTGCCCGTTTGGGCTAGATGTTGAGCTGAGAGAAAAAAGGCGTCGAAAACAACCCCCAGCAGCTCTCTTTTAAAAAAAGTACATATATATTTGATTTAACATATCGAGGGTTTACTGCGAAAACCTATTAAGTGCAGAGAAGTTAGTTTTGAGATATTGCATCATAAAGGTTTACACCTAAAAAAATCACTTAAATTTCAGTAGATCCTTAATAGCACCAAAGTCATACAAAAGAATAGACGATACAGATTACATTTTTCTGTAGTTTCAGTAAATATATTGTCATTATAATCTTGTAATAAGGATATTCATGAGTAGAGTCGAGCAGTTAGTCGGTTTTATATGTAAATTGTTAAAATGAATTTTAAACTAGATTACTGCCAATTTTTAATGTTCAATATTTACTTTTAGATAGTTGCTTATAAATGTATTTGTTTTACGTGACAATATGATTTTAAAAGCTTAGACTTATTGTGTTATCTGTCAAAGAAAAAAGTTAGTTGGTTTTACCTGGTAACATTTATTAAGGGTTTAGAAAATAACAAAAATGTTAAATGCACAATAATATTTCTAAATAACTAGAAATCACTTATGAATCAGTTTTCTTTATTAAATTCTTCTTCTTCGTCTCCACTTTTATCAACATCTGGTTTCGGTAATTTATCTGTAAAATATTGGTCTGTTTTAAAATTTTCAAACCAGCTTTGAATTTCTTCTGGAATAGTCCTTTTTTGCACAGATTTACAAGATCTTTTTTTTAGTTTCAATAACTTTCAGCTGCTCTTGATAGAGAGGTTTTAGTGTTTCCGGAAATTGACGATTGATTGTTGAAATATTTTTAGTATATCGCTTCTTCTTTCGCGTTGAATAGGCGTGATTTAACTCAAAAAGGGATAGAGAAGTCAATGAATTTTCTCCAATCTCTATAACATTGAAATTGTCACTCATATTATAGTTAAAAAATATCTGCCTGTACTCTCCTTTCACATACTTTATTCGCTTTATCTTCAGCCATTGCACTTGTTGTCCCTTGTCATCTTTCGTTCTGTTTTTCATGATCGTATTGGCAAGGTGCTTCAAGTCAAGAAAGTCGTGTACTTAAAATCTTTTACGATGTATGGTTCTTTTGTGATTTTTTCCCCTATCTACTTTAATAATTTTCCTACTTCTAGCACGTTTGAATGTTGATATACATGCCATCATGGAAAAAACAGAGGTAGTTTTTTAGCAGATTCTATGATGCTAAGAATAGAATCTACTTCCAATTGGATATGCCCTGATTCTAAAAAAATTTGTTCAATCACTTTGAGCTGATCAATTTTTTGAACTACCCAAAGGAGCAAGGAGGCCACAAATTGGTTTCGATTTTGACCACCACAAGTATCTGAAAATAAGCTTATTTCTGTGATATTATTAGGAACACAATTAAAAAGATAGTGTAATAGTATAGTTCCAATTTCAGAGCTACTTTTCTCTCATTTATTTCTAAAGTTTAACTAATGATCAACATTTCAAAATAAATAACTTGTAGTTTACCATTAAGTAATGAATGTTGCAACTCGATAATATCCACTTTGTTACTGGATGTAGACGGAATCTCTTGAATATCTATAGGTAGGGATTCCATTTAAAGTTGACTTTTAGAAATTGTATTAAAAGTTTATTAGAAAACATTACCTCTAAACTAGTCTTTTTCCTCTTGACATCATTTTCACAAATATATTGACGACCCGCGTGGCGTAATGGTTACTATGGACGGCCGATCGAAGGGTCCCGGGTTCGATTCCCGTCGAAGCAGAAGTTTGATTAGGAATTTAAATTTTTTTTCTCAGTCTGGATGTTTGTGTTTCTGTCTCTGTGTGTGTCCATTGTTCCCATGACACAGGGTATATCTATCCTACTGTGGGGCTATGAGTGTGAAATGTAATAATATATTATTTACCACAAATAATACAGTACAAAACCATTTAAAAGTACACCGAAATAGTTCGCTGTTGACAGCGCTTATTAGTTTTTTCCACTAAGTCATGACCACAAATTCAGTCAACATGTATTGATAGTTTACTAGCTAAAAGCGTTTAATCGGTTTTACAGGATATCAAATCGCAGTAATTCTAACAATTATGTGCATGTATTTTGGATAATAATCATATAATAGGTTTTGCCTGTAAACTAATAAGGACAAAATGAACGAAGTAATTCTGCTAAATACGATTAAACACTGTTGCTTTCCTTTAGCTGAATGTGTGTAAGAACATTTAATACAATAATATTTAAAGTAAAAGGCGTTAAGAATGCATACAGCATTTTTCGTGCTAATATATTTAGGAAATTTATTAGTAAAGGGTTATAAGTTATTTTTGCATTAAATTTTTGGACTCTTTGCGATATTTATCTGGTTTTAGCATGAAATATCTTCGAAACGGCTTAACTTAGCGCTTAGCCTGTTTTACCAGTATAAAGATCTTGAAAAAATAAGTTAATAGAGGTGTTTATCCAATTTTTTCAGAAAATGTTATTTAGCAGGTTTTCGCAGTAAACCCTCGATATTATACGTATGGGTCGATAATGGGTACACGTAATAGGTAATTGTATGAGATACAATATTAAATAACTGGTTAGTTAATTTACAAGCTGTGATTTCATAACGCGTTAGTCGAGTAATATTATAATAATAATAATAATAATATCATTTATTGCCATAACTGTTTACAATTTTTTTTTCAACCTTTTTTATGTCCCACTGCTGGGCACAGGTCTCCTTCTCACACAATTGAGAGGGATTTAGGCCATAGTCCACCACGCTGGCCAAGTGCGGATTGGTGGACGTCATGCTTTCGAGAAATTATGAATTTCTCTCAGGCATGCACGGCGATGGAGAACATCGTAATCAATGAAATATAACGATATTTTCCATCACCGTGGAGCAGCGATAAATTCGCACATTACAAATGTCTTTGTCAGAGGTGCGAGCCGAGGATTTGAACCTGGGATCGGTCGCGTCGAAGACCGCGGTTTTTCACCACTCGGCCATCGCTGCAAATACATTTACAATACAGTTTACAATTATAATGGTGATATTTCATAGTATATGCGTCATAACAGTTTACCCGTATCGGGCATGCAATTTTAATAAACAAGTACAGCATTTTATAGAATTAAATTTTAAAATTATTCATGAATAGAAATAAATACAATTTTAGGTATTAAATTTGAATTGATGTCAATATTTTAAGGAATTAATTTTAATACAGCATTTAGTCATAATATATTTACATTTCATATATTTAAATTAAACTTAAAACTTAAACCGATGTCAATATTAGGAAAGTATTAATGTCAATTTGATACAGTATTTAGTCATTCGTATTTTTAAATGTCATATATTATAATTAGGAGTATTTAAACAGCAAGAATTTTTAGGTACATTACAGGAAATTTAGCGGATACAATAATTTTATAAAGATCTAATATTTTGATTCAAAGAATTCATTTAAATTGTAAAAAACATGCTCAAAAAGCCAAGCTCTTAGTTTTAATTTGAAACGATGTACATCAAGTGATTTTATCTCCAGAGGCAAATGATTATATAATTTTATACCTGTATTTAAAGCACTTTTTTTATAGATTTGGCATTTGGCTCTGTTTATGCAGAGGTCATATTTATATTGTTCCCGTATATTTTTACAAGAGTCTGACCGATTACTAAAATAATTCATATTATGTTTTACAAACGCACACAGCTCCAGTATATAAATGTTTGTTAAAGTTAAATTTTTTTTTCTTTAAATACATGTCTTAGAGACTCATCATAGTACATGTTGTGAATTATACGTATACATTTCTTTTGGAGAATGAAGGTCGATTTTACGTTTACTGAATTGCCCCAGAAAATTATTCCGTAAGTAAGTAGTGGATAGATGTGACCAAAGTAAGCGGTTCGAGCCGTATAAGCAGAAGTAGTTTCAACTAGTATTGATAACGCATAGCACCAACTTGAAATTTTTGCGTTTATTTTGCTTATATGTGATTTCCAGTTCATGTTAGCATCAATAGAAACTCCAAGAAAATTTATTTCCTTAACCTGTTCTATAACGGTATTGGAATCACAAATAAATAGATCAAGAGGCCTTGTTTTGTAATTCAGAAATTGGATCATTTTAGTTTTCGACAGATTAACTTTTAGATTCATTGATTGAAGCCATTGTTTTATTATCCTTAATGTATCATTAATTTCCGTTTCAAAATTTCTAGCATTTTTTGAATCATCTGAAATAAAAACTGTCGCATCATCTGCAAACATAACGCAAAGATGGTTTATTATGTTAGGCAGTTCATTAACATATACCAAGAACAGTAGAGGCCCCAGGATACTACCTTGTGGGACACCTAGCAATACTTTTTCAGTTTTTGATTGCACTTCTTGTATAGTTTTGCTTTCCTTCTTAAACATTTCAATGGCAGTAAATTGTTCTCTATTTTCCAGATATGATTTAATAAGTTCTAAAGCTATGCCACGAAAACCTAGAGTATTGAGTTGTGCTAATAAGATGTCATGAACAACACAGTCGAAAGCCCTTGACATATCAAGGAACAAACCTACACATGGAGTTCTGTCATTTATGGCCTCCCACATTGACTTCAGAAGCTTAAATATTGCCATTGTAGTGGATTTGTTCTTTTGAAAACCAAATTGGTTTCTGTTAATAAGATTATTGGTATTTAAGAAACTTGAAATCCGATTATAAATGACTGTCTCAAAAATTTTTGAGAAATTAGACAGAAGCGCTATTGGCCTATAATTACGAATGTCACTTTTATTACCTTTTTTGAAGAGTGGTTTTATTTTTGCCACTTTCAAGTCATCTGGGAAAGTTCCTGTCTCTAACATTAAATTTATGATATATAGAAGAGGTTCACTTATAAATTTTAGGGAGCATTTAATTATTTGTACAGGTATATTATCAAATCCACAACTTTTTTTGTTTTTTAGATTAGTTACTATTTTGTGCAATTCTTTAGGTACCACAGGAGCAAGAAAAATACTTTTACACATACTTGTAGAATTTGTATTGTGGTATGCACTACAGTTAACGTCTTGAGTATTGGTGGTAACAAAATATTTATTGAAAGTATCCGCTATAATGCTAGCATCATCAATATACGTGTCATTTAAAGTAATATTTTCTATAGTGGATTTCATGCTATTCAAAGAACAAGTTTGCTTCTTTATAAGGTTCCAAGTGGCTTTTTGTTTGTTAGAGCTATTTTCAATAAATCTTGAATTAAATTTTTGTTTAGCTATACGTGTTACAATTTTTAAAACCTTACAATATCTTTTGTAATACGTCAGAAGATGAGTGTTTTTTTTTAATGATAATGCTATAGTGAATTTTTCTTTTTACCTTACTTGCTCTATATATACCTTTTGTCTGCTAATTTGATTTCCTGTTACACGTTATCTTAATACGTTTTATGGGGACACATAAATCGTAAATTAATTTAAATATGCTAATAAAAGCTTTGTATGCTAGATTTACATCAGTGTATAAGAAAACCTCAGAAAAACTTATCTGTGAAATGTAATTTAAAAATATGTCCATATAATCTTCAATACTCCTTTTATATATATTATACCAATACTTCTCTTCATAACCTATGCAACATGGGATTTCAATGATTTGAGCTGAATGATCGGACAGGCCCAAATGTGCAACCCTCACATTGTATGATTTTAAGTTTGTCAATATGTTGTCTATACAGCTTTGTGATTTTGATGTAATTCTAGTCGGTTCATTTATAGTCAACTTAACATTGAATTTTAGTAAAGTGTTCTGAAAGATTTGAGTCTTCTTATTATGTTCTAAAATGTTTACATTAAAATCGCCGGTTATTATTACTCTTTTTTTGGCAAAACGTGATCTAAGGGTAACTTTAAACAACAATAACTCAAGTGTTTTTATAAATATTTCGAAATTTGAATTTGGTGGTCTATATATGCATATGATAAAATAATTTAGTTCGGTCAATATAATACCGCAACACTCAAAATTTAATTCAATGGATAGTAAATTAACAAAATCAAGTTTTTTATAGGAAATCTCATTTTTTATATATATACATACACCACCTCTTGATTTATTGCGACAGAAGGAGTCTGCCAGTCGATAGCCAGCTATTTGCAGCGTGTTAACATATGAAAATTTAAGGAAAGTTTCGGTAAAGCATAAAATGTCAAGTTTATTTGAATTAACAAGAGTTTCCAGTTCATTAACTTTAGATGTAATACCCTGGATATTTTGATGTAGAATAACTAGTGAATTTTTATATTTACCCAAGAAAAAACTTATTTTTATTATTATTCTTAATTTTATCACTTAATAATGTGTTTTTATTTGAAGTAAAGTAGTAAGGTATAGTTCCTTTTTTGGGGAAACTCGGTGTTTGATTTAATTTAGTAGGATTTTTGGTGTTTGGAAGGCTTTTATTTATTTTTTGGAAATAATATGGAATTGTACCCGGTTTTAATATGACGCTATTTTTTGTGCTATGACGTTTACGTTTAATATTACAGTAATAATCAATATAGTCTTTTTTATCAATTGTGACATTAATTTGAGTACTGATTGCCCTACAAGTCGAACCGCCCACATTGCTCGTATCTACATTGACATTTACATAAGTGCAATTTTTAAAACAATGTATCAATGTACTTAATTGCGAGTTCAATTTTTTTACATTTAAATAAGGATTATTTCTTACACTAGTCACAATGATTTTTGGTTTTTTGAGGTATTTTAACATTGCAGAAATTTCAGCAAACAATACTGTAGGGTTACGGTCGTTGGATCCAATACATAGAATGACCCAGTCATCTTCATGCAGGTTCATTTTTGTCAAGTTTGTCTTATCAAGAATGTAGCTGGTAGGGGCATCCGAATAAACTGTTCCAAATATATCATAATTATGGGGAGTTTTGTACCCTGATCGCAATAACACTAAAGTTGACGCGACATCGGTAGCCTGTTGGTCACCTATTACAATTATTTTGTTTTGTTTATTTGTGCATGACTTCGTTGTGGTGTTTTTTCGAATTAATTTATTAGTTTTTTATCTATTTGCGTTTCATTACATACTTGTGATTTTTTCGTACGGTTTTCTCCTTTTAAGTCAGTTTGTTGGGGTGATGGTAGTAGTTGAGCGTCAAAAGATTTTACGATAGCCTTTTCTCTTGAATTTTTTGCTATTGGTGTGGTTGAGCTTGAATCATTTGAACCGATATCTTTTCTTTTAGGTTTAATTATTTTTGCACTTTTTGGGGTTTTACAAATTTGTTTTAAATGGTTTACTTCAATCTCTTGTGAAGAAATTTTTTTTTCAGGGTATTGTTTTCAGCTATTAGATTTTCTATCTCGTTTTCCGCTATTTGTAATTTTTCCTGTAGATTTATTATTACCTACTCTAATTCTATTACTTTATCATTTAAATTTGGCCTAATATCTGGGCAGCTTCTATTTAATAACGCAGATGTTGATGACTCAAGTAATGAGCATTTTTCATCTTCATTCAAGTCTGACGAATGTACGCTCAAAGATTCAAATGAGTTTTCTATTGGGATATTGGTCCCAACTTTTCTTCTAAGGGTAACATTTTTTTCCGGAGTGTGTGTCATAACATCACCTAAACTTTCGTAGTCTGTATTGCAAAGTGTAGATGATTCGTTTGCTGTTGTTTTGCACGAAATACACTTCCAACTGGATTTTTTTTCTGGTGTCATTATGGAAAAAATATGCGAAGACACGTCTGCACATACGATGTGATAGTTTTTGTTGCAACTTAAGCAGTTAAGGTTTCGCTTACCAAAGATATCTTTTTTACACTTTGCGCATTTAGTTACCATGATTCTATTGTGTTATACTATTCACGTCTTGCTTGATAGTAAAATTAATCAATGTTACATTACAACAACAAAATTATTTTGCATATGATGTTTGTACTCAGTAAGCATAAAATATGTATTCTCAAAATATAATCCACTTTTTTTCTGTATTTATGCTATTGGAAGTTCGTTAGAACACTTGATTTAACACTCCTCTCTACTTTAATCACAAGTTTTAGGCCGTATTTACGTATTCCACACAGTTCCAGTACTTCTTTCGACTTTGATTCAATTGTAGTTTAAATCTTCACTATTTAGATAGTTTGAAGTTTTTAATATTTCACTGTGATGCTATATGGCTATGAGATTAAGTTTGTGTACTTTTTTAACAAATTAAACATAAATTCACTTTAAAATTGATTTTTTCTTATGCAGCTAAAGGTTTGACGTGTGTTCTCGCTCAGTGCGTTGAATTAAAAAAAAAAAAAAAAAAAACTGAAATCGATTTCTATAAATCTTCTGGCAAAAGTTTTCCTATCTTCGCATTTTCATATTATTAGAGAAACAAAACATTGAACAGAGCTAGAGTAATTTAATATTTTATACGAACTTGTACCGACGACTACTAACAAGCCAATTATTTCTGCAACTAAATTGATTGCCATTCAGCTCGAGTTTACTGCTTCCGGCTCTTTGTTAAAATTTAGAATTTGGTATCTAATATATTATTTTGTCAATGTCAAACAAGAATTTAATGAATGTGATGGAATGGTGAAAAATTTGCGTTAGATCGATTTCAGACCTGTATTATACGCCCGTAAAATCTTGTTTTTGAAAGTACGCAGAGGCGCGAATCAGTGAACTTTTGCATTATTAGCTTACATATACGAGTAGGTATCATCAGCTGCGACGAATGTTACCTTATCTCTTGAGTGCGAAAACGTAGGAAGAAGCCTTTGAGGTTTGGCAAGTGTTTTTTGAAGTGCAAAAAGTAGCACGCGAGTAAGTGTTTTTGTGTAAGCGCTTAAATAACGCGTTAAATAACGCACACCCCCACAGAGGAGATGGCACGAAGTATCGCTAGTATATTATTATGTATGTATGAGTTATGGGTTGCGCGCTGCACTAACTGGAACCGCACACTTCAGGACCGACAAACGATTATTGCAAAAACACGTCTTACAGCCGGCACTCGAAAAAGTTCCTTATGATTATGAGAACAAAGTCTTAAACAATTAAAATGTTCACGTTATTCGATGGTGACACTGGTTCTGTACAAATAGTAGGTTAGGGCACCATTACTTTACTATCATTCGGTTTCTCTGCTGTAACAACCGTATACGCGCAATACGCTGGTTTGGAAACACTCTTATCCCTTGTTCTATTTGAGCGACAGAAAGCGACGAAAACTTGCTGACACAATTCACACAAATACGTTCATATTGTGAAGGACGTGTGTTGTGTAATGTGTACTTCACAGACTAAACAGACTCCTAAACGTGAATCTGTTGGGTGACTCATATGACACAGTGATTATAACGACGGTGTGCAAGGGGTAGTCCCAGTAGAGCATGATTTTTTGACGTGAAAACGTCTTATAATTCGATGGAGCCGGCTGCACGAATTAAAAAATATTACTCATGCGGCGTTACCTCGATCTGAGGCGTTCCATTTAAGTGCAACGAGTGAAGTGCAAGCGAGAGCGCGGAACGAGCGACAAAGAGGTATAATCGGCCTCCGCGTTCGACAGCGTTCGAAATCTGTCTCTCTCCTACTTGAGTGAGCGATGCGTCCGCGTGGACAGCTGCTATACAATAATACATTTACATTTTTTCGTCAAGTATGAAGTGCAGTAAAAAGTGAATGTGGTGTCAATTGTTTATAGCAACAAGTATTTTCTTATGACGTTGTCACGTTCAACTATCGTCAGTAAACCGACTTTACAGACAACCGATTTATTTATTTATTTGTTTATTAAATCTCAATGGTAATTTTTTATGTTCTGCTCTGGGTGTTTGCGCCCTTGTTTTCGTATGTTGGATACATATGAGTGAGCATCTAGATGTGGAGCTAGTACCATTATCTGCTTGCTTGATTGTAGCACCACATATAATTTTATGACCAAATATACTACCATAAATTTTGACTACAGTAAAAATAAAATTTAACAACAAACTTTGTGAAGGTAATAAAAATATAAAACCTCGTAGTGCGGTATAAGCGAATTGTGAAGCTAGTGTAAAAAACAGGGACGGCAAAGTTAAAATAAAAAGTTTCAATGGGGAATATAATGGAGGGAAAGTTGAAAGCGGCGTTAAAACAGGCGCGTAGCCGCGTAGAGCCTGTTACAAAAGTTTGTATAGGTCTGCTACGGGAACTGTAGTATAATAATATACCTACTACGATATTTGTAGCTTGATATGCTACAGTTCTCGTAGCATGTAGTGGTATGTAGCAAGATACGATTTATCAACGTTCCGTTAATATTCTTAGTGTGAATGTTAGACATAAATGAAGAATTGTTTAAATAAGAGGTAAACGTTTGCTCCAAAACTGGGTTGCATACTAATGTTTAAAACTCAAGGAAAATAGATATTGCAGGTAGAACTTTTATGGTCCGCCCGGGGTATAACCATCGCTGAACGCAGTTCTACCCTGAATCAATTCTATTGAGATAAGTGGAAAGATGCAGTTGCCGGCTAGACTTACATGAGGCGAACATCAGCCTTCGGAGTAGCAGCGCAACTGCATACGACCTCAGAGTACAAGACTTACGAGTACCTATGCTTGCTTGAGGTTATGTGTAGAAGTCCATTAGCAACAGCGACCAAGTGGTCGCTCATAAACTTAAGTAAGTTTATGAGGCCTGCATGCTCGTTTGCTTCTCGATTTAAAAAACAAATAGAACTCAGAGAAAATTAGAAGTATATTCACTTCATGCTATATGTATTTCATATTTTTTAAACTCGTTGAAAACCGTGCTGTGTTAGTAGTAGCTCATAAAGACCCGTGAGGTACAATGGTTACCATGACGGACTGCCAAACGGAGGGTCCCGGGTTCGATTCCCGGCAAAAAAGGAATGATGATTTTAAATGTCTGTACTCGATCTGGGTGTTTGTGTTTCCGTCTTTTATGGTCCCATGGTACCTACGACACATGGTACATCTACACTACTGTGAGGCTGTGAGTGTGAAAAGTTATTATAATTATTATAAAGCTAAAACACAACTCTTTTACGTTTACATCTTTCGCGTAAAACTTTTGTATTTTTTAAGTTCATGTTCCGTGTGTAAGCTGCTGTATTGTAGTGTAGTTACGTTATTTTTTATTGCTATTTAAAAATGAGCGAAACTAAGTACGGATAATTTAAAATCGTTATTTATTTGTAAACTAATATTCTAAATAACTAACGTGTTTTCCTCGTTGCGGATGCGGTGCCAACTTGAAACAAACTTATGCTTTCATACCGGCCTCTTTATTATGAACGAATCTTTGTAAAAGTTTTGCTCCGGCAACGGAATTATGTATGTGTAAATGTGGTGTTCCTTGTACAATGTGTGAAGTTTAAGTTTGTATCCTAACATGTATTTTATGGTCCAGAGTTTTTGAGTTAAGTACTAGGATAAAATGTTTATATTTTTAAAGATTCCATGAAAGTTCTTTAAGTCTTATAAAGCTATTTCTTACTGATAAGGCAATTCAAATATTTTTTGTTTTAATTATTGTTACTATAAATGGGCTTGCGGTAAACATATTTTTTCAAGTCAATGCCTTTAAATAACGGACAGGATATTTCAATTGATACCAATAAAGCAAAGGCTTTTTTAAAGACATAATGTCTTATACAGCTAAGAAGACAATGAGCAGAATTATTTAAAGTTTTTGAGTCAGAGACTTCCACTGGGGACTTTAAACATGAGATTTTAAACACGTTCTGAAATGCCACTGACGTGTTTAAGAGTTTGCAGGGTTTGAAGGGAGCTTTTTAAATAGCTGTCTTGAAGAACTAATGTCAAAGTCAGTCAAGTCTATTAAAAATGCCTCAGGAGGACTATGGAGGACCATTACGAGTCCAAATGAGAGTGGTAGCTTATTAATTTAAATTAACAAAATCCCAAGATTTGAGAATAGAGCCATGAGTCAAATATTTTTTTTCAAACCTTTTATTATGTCCCACTGCTGGGCATAAGTCTCCTCTCAGAAGTGAGAGGGATTTAGGCTATAGTCCACAACGCTGGCCAAGTGTCAAGATTGGTGGATAAAGTCAAATAATTATTGCTCTTATAAACCAATACAAATTTAGCTGCTGATACTTTATCACAAACAATAATTTGTACTCTATTTAATCAGACCTTGATACTTCTCGAGTACTTCACACATGAAGCGCGCATGGCTTGGCGGCTAGCGTAGAACGCAAGCGGTCTATGCAGTTAAGTCAAACGGGCGCGGTCGGGTGTGAGATGGGTGACCGCTAGTGGCAAAAAAAATTCATGCGCGTTTCCGTGCTTCGGAGGGCACGTTAAGCCGTCGGTCCCGGTTGTTGTCGATGGATAGCAGTCGTTAAAACTTGTCGGAGGCGTTATGGGCGGTTTGAAAACATCCGACAGCGGGTTGGCCACTAACCCGCATCTCCACCAACCCGCATTGGAGCAGCGTGGTGGAGTAAGCTCCAGGCCTCCCCAATAATGGGGAGAGACCCGTGTCCAGCAGTGGGACGTAAAAAGGGTTGCAACCAACCAACCAACCAACTTCACACATGTCAGACACACCTATGCGCGCGTGGAGTGAACTTTTAAGTGACAGTCGAGTGCAGCACTTCGATTCTTTGCTGCAGGAGCATGGGAGGGATCCAATTAGCTGTTAGAAACACTTTCAAGAGTGCTACGCAGCGATTGCTAGTAATGTTTATGGTGTAATATTTTTATTTTATAATCGAAATGATATTCATAATTTTTAACGTCATTATGGGTAACTTTGAATTGACGTTTAACTTTGGACAAAGTTGGAAAAAAGATTTAACAATTTATTACATTGAAACTTTTTGATGTTTCAATATAAACTGTATAAAATGGATTGCAAAAATGTTTTTGTACCAAATGAAAATTAAAAATATAAACTGTTAATGCCAGAATTCTGAAAATTTCCGCCTTTTCCGTGGTGAAGCTGCTGGAAGTTTTTGAGCTCTGATTTGGAATCGTTAACTAGTCCACTTTGATTCATATGGCAAAACCAAGCTATTTGTTACTCTTCTACGTCAATGTAGATGTCATTTTTATAGATAAGGTTTTTAAATTTAATAATACCTTCTTTTTATTTTACCTAAACCTTAAAATGTTAATGTACTTGCATTCTTAAAAAAAATATTCAAAGTTACCCAAAATTCATGATGAAATTCATGAAATTAAAATTCGAGTTTTAGGGGAAATTATGGGTAGTTCTATTGTTTCTTCCGTAAATTTATTTTGTTAGAAAAAAACCAACTCAAAAGGAAACTATTCATTCAATAAAATAAAGGTGTCATAAATTGAAATCAGTTTTAATAATAAAAACAATGTAAAAAATGTTCAAAGTTACTCGAATTGTACGTTCCTATATTTAATTAACGATAAAATGAAAAATGTGTTTTCATTTTACATGACATGACCCATTTAATAGGACAATTTTGACATTTTTCCTTTTTATTTTTATGTTTGATGTTTAAATTTGACATATATCTATTTTTGAATTTATTTAATTTAATTAAGTTAAGGTATACACTAATTAGCAAATTTAGTGTCAAGTAACCCTGAATTATTATGTTTTCCATTTTAAATTATATTTTGATGCATAATAAATATAAATAAATTACAGATATTGATTTTGTTAAAGATTAAAACTGTTATGACTACGCTAACGCATTGGTGTTAACATTGTATTAGCTGTAAGTTTATTAAATTATTTACAAGTCACAGCAATATGCCGCAAGGTCAACGGAACGCTTCAGTCCCTTTATCGTTTCAAAAATTTCTTACCTTACAAGACTAAGCTGATGTTGATCTACACTCTCGTGCTACCCATCATCGACTATGGTGACGTATGCTACCCAGACCTAAACGAAGAACTTTTAAATAAGCTAGAGCGCCTTCTCAACAACTGTATCCGTTTTATTTTCAATCTACGTAAGTATAATCATATTTCCAGTTATCGAAGTCAGCTTAAATGGCTTACTATTCGTCAGAGGCGTAACTCTAGAATTCTTTTGGTTCTGTATTCAATCTTACATGATCCAACTTCTCCAACTTATCTGAAGGAAAATTTTCAGTACCTGTGTTCAGTTCATGACAAAGGTCTTCATTCCACTAATAACCTTTTGCTTTGTATACCTCCACACAAAAGTGATTTTTTCCGATACTCATCTAATGTTCAGGCTATACTGCTCTGGAACACCCTGCCCGAAAGTATCAGAAAGGCGCGAACAAAATCTACATTTAAGGAGTTAATACGTAAACATCTGTTAGCAAGTAACTAATGAGTCATTATAAGTTGGCATCATGTCTGTCACCTATTTGATATTAATAGTTGTATATTTATGTACGCTTTGTGTGTATGTATATATTTATATATGTATGTATGTATGTATGTATGTATGTATGTATATATGTTGTATGTATGTATTATGTATGTATATATCTTTTTTTTTTCATCATTTTTATACCAATAACTTTTTAATTATACATTTTCCTGCCTACCGTAAGTTCTCACCATCACCCAGGGTGACTGGCAGAGAATGCCATTAGGCATTAAGTCTTACCCTGTAACCCTTATTTTAAGGTGATACAAATAAATAAATAAATAAATAAACAAATTAAATAAATAAATAAATATTAAGCTTTAGTAGGTGGTAGAACTTTTATGGTTCGCCCGGGTTAGTACGTACCACTACTGCGCCCACTTCCGCCGTGATTCGGTGGAAAGGTGCAGGTGCCGGCCACACTTACATGACCATACCATCAGCCTCCGTGGTGGAGATACGGATTAGTACCAACATTTCCGAAGGTCTTATGTTTAGTTTAAAAATATTCAACAGCAGGTTGGCTCCAAGCAGTAAGATTCTTCCCCCAACAAAGGGGATCTCTCCCCTGCCGCGTGCTCTCTAATGGTAGGTACGCAAAATGTTTGTAGCCTTTCGATTTTGATTAAAAATGTTTTAATAGCAGCAAATAAATTATTCCACTTTAATACTAGAAAATAGATAAAGTTTAGTAGTACCGGATGTTTTTAAAAAAAATAAACTGTAACGCCGGAAAATCATTTCTGGATTCTTGGCAGTAACAGAGCGTCGCAACGTCTCAAAGTGATTATATTGATCGAAACGTAACTACTAGGCAAGCTAAGCTAAAATGAATATACTGCCATACATATTTTTAAGACTTCTTAAAGTATTGGGCTCAGGTCTCGCCCTGATATTTCAGAAGTATTCAGACCATAGTTTACCACGCTGCCCACGTGCGGGCTGAAATAAATAATATCTTCGAGAAATTATTTTATAATTTTCTGGCAAACGAGGTGATGGTGGTAGGAAGGTATATGGAAATATCATAATGAAATATTATCTTGTTTTCCCTCACAATGGAACAACAATAAGAACGCATGCAATAAATCTCGAAATTAGCGATGTGAACCGGGGTAAAATTTGGGACCGCACCGGATACAATTTTTTTACACGTCGTTCATTGTTCTCTCGGCTTTTGCTGCCAAATATAAATGTGCCAAAGTGCCAATTTATAACCATCAATATTGAGACCATAGACTTAGCATAATTGAAAATCTAAATAGTTTTATAAGTATTCAACAGTTCATCAGACATCATCCGATGTCGGTAGTGAGTGGGTTGACACAGAGCACGAAGAGTGTTCTTCACGCATCGAGCCTCTCTTTGTATCCGCTGCTCTCACTGGGAGATGTCAAGGTCTCGCTTATAGAGATCAACTCGATTATACTGCTCCAGTTCTTCAGTGTTCGTTTTTATCAGAGTTTATTTTTATATTTAAACTAGATTTCTTTGCTAAAAAAATATAGAAAAACTGTCTCTTTTTAAAATCATGTGCGTCTAATTACCACAGATAATTTTCTTAATGAGCCCAATTAAATCGAAATTTGGGAATGGTACTCAATAGCTTGTATTGAAGTGAAGTATGACAATCTTTTGCCACTTTTTTGACTGCGAAAATGCGAAATACTTTTACGCACACCTCTCAATATACCTAAGGGATTCAAGAGATGTGTGGACGTAATGCCATAATACCCACTAAAACCCAGCGGTACCCACAGCGCCATTGTTTGAGACAATATGGGATTGCTTGCGCATGCTACCATAATAATATATCGTAGTCTCGACAGTCCATCGGATTTGGTCGCCTTCCTTCTAGGAGTGCCCAGGATAGAATTGATTCATGACAAGCATGGGCGAAACAGTGGTACTTCTCCAGCAGAATCATGCGTCACGACCTAGATATAGATGTTCCATGAGAAAAGGCCCGTTCGGCTGTTAATGTTATGAGACACACACATGCACATTGTTTCAGTGATGGAAAATCAAAACGCTCAGTGTCGACAGTAGAACAAATAAATAACTGAACGAGGAAGAGTTAACATTTTTAAAGGTTTTATACCTTCTTACATTTTTTTGCTGACGATTCAAAAGTTCACGCTCATAAGGTGCTTGTCAGTAGGTACATATCACTACTAGAACAGCCGATGGAACTTCGTGAAATATAATATCAATATTCACAAGTCATGACTGGCTGCAAAAAAATTGGCTACAATTTATGTTAATTTTTATCGACGTCTAAGCCCTTAGTAAAATAGCGTGCTTTTCGTTCTGAATAGGCACCGACCCCACCACAACTACTGTTGTTACCATCATCAAGAAAAAGTATCAAAATCAAGTACTGAACAATTAAATTTTTAACATTTAAAGTCGGTTTTGTTATTTTATTAAAAACTTATATAATTACGTCATAATGAACTTTTATAATATGCCAATGTTACTGACATTACTATTAGTAATAACCTGTCATATTCACACTGCATATCCATTTAAAATCGAAATCACGTACAGAATATTTGATCATGTCTGTCGGCAGTTAGTGAGTGTAATTATTCTACCCAATATGCGTTTCAATTCCAATTAATTTACTTGAACGAAAATTCAGTTTATTATAATAGAATTTATTGATAGAGTTATAATTCAGACTGTTGGAATTTGTTAAAAGTTTCTTTCATTAAAGTCTCAATAGTTGAAGTAAGAATATTTTGAGTACAAGTACCACCACTGTAGCTATTTCAGTTTAAAGCAATTCTATCGTCTTTCGGTGTAAAGGTAAACTAACATGAAGCGACCATCAATCTTCGAAAAAGCACCCATTTTATTTCAATTTAGTTTGGCTGCAACCGTTATTGCACTATTGGGGGGGCCTAAGGCTGCCTGTCCATTGACGCGGAGAGAGGCAGCGGAGCTGAGCTAGCGAGTATTGCGGAGCGGAGTTACGGACTGTGTCTGTCCATTGACGCGGAGCTAGGCAGCGGTGCGGAGCCAGCGAGTATTGCGGAGCGGAGTAACGGACTGTGCGGAGCTAGGCCGAGTTCACGCAACGAGTCATTTGAGCGGAGGGCGGCGGGCGGTCAGTTCAGTCATACGCGAAATATTACGGAAAACAGACATGTTGTCGACGCAAAAGTTGAAATGTTACTACCTCACATTGCTCGAAGAAGAAATGTTAGACTCGGAAGAAACCGAATTACTTACAACATACTATATTAATAATTCTATAAGAAAACATAGATTTTGGTTAAGAAATCATATCAAGTATCGTTCAGTGCACGGTGAATATTATACTTTTTTCCGAACTGCTGATGAAGAAACTTTCGAAAATTCTTATAGAGTTTCTCGATCTACTTTTCATAAGCTGCACTCTCTGGTTCAACCATATATTCAGAAACAGGACTCAAATTTCCGAAATTCCATCAGTAGCTGTGAAAGGTTAGCAGTGTGTTTAAAGTAAGTACTCATTTTAAAATCAAAGTAACTTTTATTAATTTTCTAAGTTAACACCATGAAAAATAATTCAAAAATTGAAATTAATATTGTTATCCACATATTGATCTGCAGTTTCCTCCGAACCTGTTAGCTCTACTACAGGCGTTCCAGTTCTTCCAGTGTTCTGAGTTTCTGGAACATCTGAAGCGGTAGCAGTAGATATATTGATGTCATTTTGTGGAAATGTTGATGAGTGTTCAGTAGTAGCCTCAGTTTCTTCAAGATGCGAAGAATTTGCAGTATTATTACTGATATTTATATTGCCTGATGTTGGTGTTGAGCTTGTAGAGTAACCATAATTATTCGGAGAATACCATGACTGTTGCAAATTAGTTTCTTCTGCTGTCATTACAGCATTAAAACATTTTTTTTTATTTGAAGTTGTAAATAATATGGCAACTTTTTTGTTGACGCAGCCAAATTTAAAAAAAAAGAGTCTATTTCATCATACTTGTCCCTGGCTCCCATCATATTTTTAACTTCCGTACGTTCTTGTCTTAAAAGATCGCGGTTTTCTTGATTTTTTCTTAATATATCTAGGATCTCATCGTTCTTCCTTTTTTTCGATGTGGAAGGAATCGGACCAGATGCTGTCGAATCATCGGAAACATTGACAGAGGTAAGATTATTTGATGTTGATGGCAAGATACCGCTTGATTCTTGAGAATTATCATCAAAATTTGGCTGATTTGAATTCTCATTTGCCGAGTCTTCTAAGGATTCAAAATTTGATGCTCGATCTCTGTTACACATGTACGGTAGAAGAAATGACATGGCGTTTTGATATTTCCACTCCTTGCGTTGTCTTCTAGCCTGTCCACTCCTTGTTGCATTTTGACGTTTTAATGCATCTCGATGGTTATCTCTAAGTTGTTTCCATCGGTATTTGGCGGTTGTAACTGAAACAAGTAACAAACACATCACTGTAGTATTATATACACATAATTAAAAAGTGAAAACTGTTATTATTTTTTATTTAGGTACTTGTTTAGTTTTGAGTAATTGTTAAAAGTTTTTTTTTATTATTTTACAGATATTTAGCAACCGGCCAGTCATTTACGGGGATAGCAGAGAATTTCAGGATTGGATTAAAAAGTGTGTCAAGAATTATAGAAGAAGTTTGCGATGTTCTTTGGAACGTATTGCAACCTTATGTTATGCCAGAACCAACAGAAAACGACTGGAAAAAAATTGCAAAGGATTTTGATGACCTATGGCAATTCAAAAATTGCTTAGGTGCTCTTGATGGCAAGCATGTATTTATCAAGTCTCCTTCTAAATCAGGGTCATCATTTTTCAATTATAAAAAGAGGTTTTCTGTGGTTTTGATGTGTTTAGCTGATGCCAGAAGAAAAATCATAATGGTTGATGTAGGATCTATGGGAAGGTTTTCAGATGCAGGAATTTTTGACGACAGCATTTTCGGAAAACGCCTAAAAGAGAGGAGCTTAAATTTACCTCAGCCCGTACCACTTTATCAGGACGGAGAGCCATTGCCATTTGTATTTATAGGAGACGAAGCTTTTCCATTAATGGAAAATTTTATGAGGCCTTACCCCCGTGATGGACTGAATTCAGAAAAAAGAGTATTTAATTACCGCTTGTCACGGGCACGTCGCATTGTTGAAGCAACTTTTGGGGTACTGGCACGAAAGTGGTACGTGTATCATAAAGATTTCGAATGCAAAATCGAAACAGTTCATAAAATAATAAAAGCAACATGTGTGTTGCACAATTATTTAATTGATCGACAACCTGATTACCTAAACAGTAACGAAAATAACAAGGAGCAGATATTAATCTCAATGGATAATAGAATAGAAACACACTATAGAAACAAAGGTTATCAAGTTCGAGAAATGTATTGTTCTTACTTCAATAATCAGGGGAAAGTTCCATGGCAAGATACTCGCATTTCGTCACGAATTTCAATCAACAATTATAAAAAAAACTAAAGTTCTATTAAGTAAAGTGAAATACAGCTAATATTATGAAAGTATCGATATGTTGCAAATCAGGATTGCGTGTGGGCTTTGTTTGTGTTGACGATGTATCTGTGTGTGCGTTAAGGCAGCAACGCATAGCGCATACCGTAAGAAAAAAATCTTGAAATACTTAACAACAATACTCATACACGTACAAGACTTCAACACAAATAATGTTCACGCGCGCTCACGAATTGCAAGAAGTGTAAGCTATGATATTTATTTTAATAAAAATATATAATTACCGTCTTTTATGTTTACTTCATTAATGATGAGATTCCATGCCGCATCCTTTGTTTCGTTACATTTATAAAATTCTGAACTCGTGTCCCACAGGCAAGGAAACTTTTTTACGCTTTCGATGAGTCTTTCATCCATTTTTCAAAATTCTTCGTTACAACAAAGCGCACGTACGTACTGGACAAACTTCAGCGGCATACTATCCCAATATCCCATACCCCCGCCCCCGAGACCGGGCCGTTTCCCCGCCGCGCCGCGCCGGCTCACTCGGCTGCCCCGCTCCGCCGCCCCGCTCCGCCGCCTCGCACCGCTACCTCGCACCGCTACCACGCACCGCTTCCGAAAATGTATGAATTTTTAAACTAGCTCGCAAATCCCTTTCCACTAAAGCGGAGCGGAGATTTCATGCAATCCTATTGGTTAATATTTCTTCGTTTCTCCGCTCCGCTGCCCCTCTCCGCGTCAATGGACAGGCAGCCTAATGCTTACTCCACCACCTCGCTCCAATGCGGGTTGGTGGAGATGCGGGTTACAGGCCAACCCGCCGTTGGATGATTTCAAACCGCCCATAAGGGGACAAGGTTTAGCGACTGTTATCTATCTACAACAACCGGGACCGACGGCTTAACGTGCTCTCCGAAGCACGGAAACGCGCAGGATTTTTTTGCCACATCTCACACCCGACTGCGCTCGTTTGGCTTAGTTGCATAGATCGCTTGCGTTCTACGCTAACCGCCGGGCCATTCGCGCTTCAATTTAGATTAGTGCAGTAAATAAATTTATGTGTTCAACAATATTTCAGGATAAACCTTGCAATGAGTGGGCGCAGGTCCGAATGGAACGGAGAACATCAGGGGAGGCCTTAAACTCGTAAAGCAGTAAGCTTACAAAGGCGAATAATGGATAATACTAGTAAACTATTGAAGCGGCTAGCGTAGTAAGTTAGTAGTACTACTACTACTACTACTAGAAGTACTACTATTAGAAGTTAAACCTTGTCGGAGGCCTGGGTGGGCTATGGATAGTTTGAAAACATCTGACAGCGGGTTGGCCACTAACCCGCATATACACCGATCCGCATTTGAGCAACGGAGTGCAGTATGCTCCAGGCCTCCTCAACAATGACGCTAAACTCGTGCCCAGCAGTGGGGCGTAAAAGGACAGCCAAATGATGATAATAATAAAAGCCTTAAATAACCCTCCTTCTGTCGCAGTCGGGTAAAAACTATGATAACGAAAAGTGTCGGTAGAAAAAAGATTAGTAGGCATTTATTTATTTATTTATTTAATTCTTTATTACACCACATAGATTGGTATAAAAGGCGGACTTAATGCTAAAAGCATTCTCTGCCAGTCTACCTTTGGGCGAAACAGAGACAGTTGTAGGCGGCATAATAATAACTTACAAAAACAAAATATATATATAATAGGGAAATTATCAATGAAAATACAACTAAAGAAATATAAAGATATGTGCATAAGCATTTATATATAATTTATATAAAATATATAAATTTAATAGAAATAATACAAAAACGCAATACAAACATACATATATATAAATATATTTAGAAAGCGTCAAGTAATGCGACTTAAATAGAGAGCTGTGACACTAGTCTTGAAAGACTGCTTGCTACAAGTTTTCCTTAAGTCGTCCGGGAGAGCATTCCAAAGCCGAGTAGCATGAAGTACAAAAGATTTGGATAGAAAACCAGACCGGTGAAGAGGGAAAGAAAGTAATAAAGAATCGCTAGAGCGGAGCTGACGCTCATGAAAATCGGAGAGGTAATTAAACATTTCTTTAAGATATTTAGGAGAGAGAGGATCAAAGAGAATAGAGTGAAGTGTGTTGAGAGTTCTAATCTGTCTTCGCTCCCGAATGGGAAACCATTGGAGTTGTGAACGGTAGGAGGAGATGTGATCAAATTTGCGAAGACAGTAAATGAATCTAATGGAGTAGTTTATGAGGCGATCTAGCTTGTTGAGCAGCTCCTCACCAATGTCCGACATACACACATCAGCATAATCGATGATCGGAAAAATGAGACTCTGCACTAAGGTGATTTTGATCTTAGTAGGCAGAAAGTTCCGGAGACGATTCAATGAGCGCAACCTCGCAAAAACTGATTGGCTAACTGTGTTTATATGCGCAGTCCAGCTAAGTGAAGAATCGACATGGAGTCCAAGATTTTTGACGCAAGACGAGAAAGGGATGGCAGAGCCGTTAAGCAAGACAGGTGCGACAGAACTGAGGTCCAGCTTCGTTAATTGTCGCGAACTTCCAATTATAATAGCCTGGCATTTGGCTGGGTTAACTTTGATGCCATACTGATATGACCAACTGCGGCATTAGGCAGCGTTGATGGATGTTCCAACTTAGTGATTCCGTGCGAGGCTTCGCCCGAGGCCACCTTATTGTAAGTAGGACGACAGTCATGTTCCTTTTAATATTACCTACCTCACACCTACCTAGTACTCTTCTTTTGTAAAATGACAGCCCAAATTTTACGATTATGTTAAATGTAACTGATTGCCATATTATGTCTTAAGCATTTACCGGTATTTGTACGATTCTTATAAATTTACTATTACTGCCTTAAGCAAGTCTTGCTGGGTCTGTATTCATTTTATTATCATGTTAAATAAATTTAATTGCTGTAACATTTACAATTGAATTCTCTAAAAAAGGCAATGTCTAAATGACATAGGTAGACTTTAAAATTAATGAATGTGATAGATAAATGATGCAAATAGTAAGTAATGTTATTCGCATTAAAACTTATAATATATACCTAATTAGCACCTGTCATTCAAGCTGCTGACAATTTTTTTAGTTCTACATATAAATAATTAATAGGCATGGAGGAATGCTCTTAACTAGATATCATCGTTTAACACGAATGTCAAATAGTTGTGCGTACAATGGTCGTGTGACCTACTTAAGCTCCGCACGAAATTACGGAGCAGTGCCGTATTTAAGAATAGGCTACATGGGCTGATGCTTATGGGCCACCATCACAAGGGGCCGCAACTACACCACAAAAAAAGTAATTAAATCGATAAAGGCTCAGTAGAAACAAAAAAAAACTGAGTTTTGTTACAAATACATAGTTAGATGGAAAACTTTTTTCTTTGAGCGGGCAAAGATAACATTTAAAATCTTCGACATCAAGCAGCACTAAACAAACATCTGCCTTTCGCGCAATCTACGGCCGCGCCAGCGCGCGTTCTAATCTAACAGCAACAGCGTGAAATCGCGTGTCACACAGTGCGCGCGTCATTTTTGCCATTAAATTATTTAAATGTCCTTAAAAGAAGAAAATAAAATTTTCCTTTATTTTAACTGTCAACTTATAGCCTCATTATACACAATTTATATGATCATAAAAGCTTGTCGCGCGCGAGGTTTACGTATGTAGCTATAGTATTTAAATCGCGCGACAAGCTTTTATGATAATATAAATGGTGTATAGCTGCAACCCTTTTTACGTCCCACTGCTGGGCACGGGTCTCTCCCCAATAATCGGGAGGTCTATGGAGCTTACTCCACCACGTTGCTCCAATGCGGGTTGGTGGAGCATGCATGCAAGTTTAGTTTATAGTTTGAAATAGTTTAGTTTATTAACATCCTGGGTAATAATATACACTTGATGTTTGTCATTGTTGTACGGCCATCAGCTGACCGTCATCCGCTTTGGGTGCGCTAAGGCATATATGGGCTAGGAGAAAAAAGCGGGCGGAAAAAAAGCGGCAAGCTGGTGTATAATGAGGTTATAAGTTGATAGCTAAAATTTTAAAGGAAAATTTATTTTCTACTTTTTAGAGCATGTAAATAAAAGCTTTTCTTAAAAAAATTTTTTTTTGCTTTTAATTTATTTTTTTACTTTTTAGTTATTTCTAATTATTCTAGGCAAGTCCTTTCATTTGATACCCATATTGCAGAAGTGCATAAAAATAACTGTTCTGCCATATTATATTTAGAATGACGTCACATTATTTTTCGAGTTACTCTCAACAAGCCCTTTTATTTGATACCCATATTGTAGAAGTGCATAAAATTTAACAATTCCGCCACCTTGGATGTTCCGCCATATTTGATTTATAATGACGTCACACAGCTTATTATGTATTGTCATCCAAACTGAACATGTATACAAAATTTCAGCTCAATTGGTTGAAGATATCTGCTTCAAAATTGAGCAGCAAGATTCCACCCGAACAAACTTAAAAGTTTAATTATTAAAATTAAATGGAAGCTTTAAAAAAACAGACTTTTCCTATTCAACAGTTTACCACGAACGACTTGAGGACCTCCACCAAATGCTTTTTGCCGCTGAAGTCTAAGTCCGGCGCTGGAACCGAGCAACGCTTTCTTAATCCCCGGTGAATTGATCGAAGAATTACGGGGATGTTCGTCCTTAGCGCTCGTTGGATATCTAAGTGATAAATGACCTACTCACAGGCACGGATCTCCAAGCTGCGACCAAAACATTTATGTGTCAAATGACGATTTTATGTTTTTAACCCTTATTTAAAGATGTTGGCTCACAGCTCAGAATGCGGGTTTTCGTTAAATAAAAGATAAAACACTTTACAAATTGCACGTTTATTTCGTAGTTATGCAGTATACAAATCACATACCTAAATCTTTCAAGAACTAATTAACGATCACCGGAACAAAAAGGAGTACTTACATTATGTATTAACACTCTAATTATTATTCCTTTATTCCTGTACTTGTTTCACTATCACATTATCTATGCTTTTACATTTTCTAATACTTTTCCTTAGCCACGTCTCGATCCTTCAGTGTTTCCGATCCGAATGCTTGCCGCTTGGTCAGAGTAAATAACGACCATTCGTGCAACCGGAAGTCGGCTATGATTAAATAAAACTGACAGAACCAAGATGACGAAGGTGCCGGAAACGGAACAATCAAATAACGCTACCAAAAATATAATAATACGGAATGAACGAATACAATATTATTCATAAATAAATAAAAGCTAACAGCTCGGCCATCCTGCTTATAGCGTGTCCTCACGCTTTCTTACAAATACAAAAGTACTATAAATTTTCTAAAATATTACTATAAATTACATTCTTTAACACATTATTTTATTATCTAATGTATAATGTACAATGTAGTATATGTTTATCGAAATCTCGTAAATAAAATAAAATAAAAACAAGAATTTACGTTCACTTGTACTCAATAAATGTATTAATAATAGCAAATAATGCAGTAAATCATTATAATATATTTTAATCGTATTTTTAATTTTAAACGGAAAGAACTTTATTTTTACACACACACACACAAATGAATTGACCTTAGTTTATTAATCCTAAGAACCCATTACCCGTAAACAAGCAATAAGTAACTTCATATTAACATCTGAAATGAAATGTCAGGAAAATCATCATGAAATCCCAAATAAAGTTATATAAAATAATTATATAATTTTTGGATTTGTATTTGGAATCGAATTAGTTACATAAACATGTTCTATTGAAGACCCCACATGGATACACATCCCATGGCCCATAGAGTTCAAATAAACGCTTTAAATAAGATCAAATGTGTTAAACGACTCATTCAATTCAACGGCGAACTATTCAACTATACATATATTCTACCCAACCTTCATAGTAACTCTAAAGCAAAATATAAACATGTCCAAAAATTCCCTACAAAGACTAATGCGAGACACCTACTCACTCAGATGCAAGACCCAGCCCGCAACTACATTACTCATTGCAGACAATTTCACTTCATTATAATTTCATTTTCACAAAGCCGACGATCGGGTTCAACCCGAAAAAACAAGAATCCATTTACAAGAGGTGCATAATGGGAACAAACAATATACACTTTTATATCCGTGACCAATCCCTGTAATATGTGCAAGCCTCATGAAGGCTCACTAAATATACAAGAACCACCCTTACTAAAATATCAATCCGTGCAAAAATTTCTAGTTCTTGACTCAATAACTTTTACACCAATATCAGTAAAACCAAGGTATCTCAAACATGTAGAGAAGCAATCCCTATGTATGTCTATTAAAACCTCCAAGCGAGATCGGCTTTTTGTCCTAACCCTTACCGCAACTCAGTGCCCGTTTGCATTCCTATTGCCAGTCATAACCACTTGACCGCAATTTAGTCTCCCCAATCCCCTGCATTTGTAGGCCCTTACTGCAAGTGAATCCTCGTAAATGTTCACATCAAACTTGGACGCACAAACAGTTAATGCCGAACCTCTACTACTCTCAAGATTCACTATACTCCATAAGTATCTATAACATCCATCTAAGATAATTGGGTAGTTGAAGAATGTCCAGAATGTGCCACATATAAACAAAACACGAACTCAGACAACCCACCATCACATTAATTCAAATAGTTGGAATACCAAACATAATTAATTATTAATCTATCATTTTCTAGCAAATAGAGCCCCACCAACATCTCGTACCAAAATACAGGCTAGTAACGTCACTAACCAGCACTGTTATCTCTATCCTCCAAGTTGAAACGATCACATCCCGCTCATACACTTTTCAAATTTATATGTTTGATGTCTAGACGCCAACTCAACACTATTACTACCAAAATAGAAGTTACTAGTGGACCCCGCAGACGTTGTCCTGCCTTAAAAGTAATAAAAGAGGATTTGTTTTCTTATTATCTTAAAGAGACTTCATGTTACTATCAAACAAAAATATAAGACATACGAACTGTCCTGTTATTCTGAATGTGTCAAAGTTTAGAACGACACGGCACGAAATACAAAACGTTTGACAGACAGGAACAATTTATATGGGAAAACTAAATAAGTAAAAAAGTAATTAAAAAACATTTCCAGTGTCCCAAATTGTGAATCTAAACCATTCTCAAATCCCCTTAAACACACACAATAAATTTCGTCATAATCCGTCCAGTCGTTTAGGAGGAGTTCAGTCACATACACACGCACACAAGAAATATATATATTAAGAAGATAAACAACTCATGTATGTACATCCCACAATCTCAAAATCCAGAGCATCCATCAATAACAGGCCGCTGCTACGCAGATCGACCGTCCATATCTTACGCTTGCTATCCGCACCCCCAAACAATCCATGTATATAAACGCCTCTTGAGACAAACTAAAAACTAGGGCAAATAAAATCAGTTCATGACTCACTCTAAAATGCGAAACGGATGGTTACCAATTTCTGATGGGTGTACTTCCTACGTTCATCCTATCAATAATTATTAATGTCGAACTCCCAGTTATATCAATAGAGAACTAAGCAATCTGAAACACTCATCTACATCATAAAAAACAATTGCTTCTCCAATAATATGCATTAACCTGCACTACAACAACGTTAGTGGCCCTTCACACCTAACGGTACAATTGAATTTGTGGCAATACCTCTTCATCGCCTTAATCAGTTTGTGAATCTAATTTAGAAGACCTGAACCAATTCTGTTTTCTAAGCTAGTCTCGTCACACAAAAAAAAACACTATGCCGACATCTCACCACAACAAAAAACATATTAGGGTTTTGCAAAGAAGGCTTTGGTACCAGACTTCGATTAATACCGCTGAAGGCTTCAACCCTAGGTTCAATACCGTAAGTTTGATACACTTAAGGATGACCCACATTATCCATTGTATTTCTGAATATGCTTCCACCTTCTTAATCCAGATTAAAATGGTTTGCTCTTTACACATAGGATAAAAATTCGGTATCACATCGCTATTAAAAAATAGCGCAGTCCCATCCGAACTCCCTTGACCATTTTATAATCAGCGACCCAGCCCAGCCAGGTCGACTCAAATACAGGTACTCATGTTTTACCAATTTAACCAAAAACTCAACTTCACCAATTTAACTAAAACAACGGAACCTACCTATTTGAACAAATATAATTCTACTCCACCTTAACGTAACATGGTACGTATAACGATTCAGAATTCCGCATAACGCCGTCACCACCGTTGCATATGCAACCCCAGTGTGACAGGTGCGCAGACACATCGGAGAAAGTATGCCGGCTCGCCGAGTTAATATTTTTCGGTAGCATAAAACCTTGAACCCATCACACCACGTTCCAAAGTATACCGTGTAAAGGACAACTCCAATCCACATAAAAATGCCGAAGATAACTAACAAACCCATCTGTTTAGGTAATTATCAACACTCAACAGAAGAAAACAGCTTCGAAAACATCGCAGTACTTCTAATTCATATTCCAAACATTCAGCATCTGTGAGTCAACCTCAGGAGATAGAGACATCACGAACTCCTTCTCAGCGTTATGGTAGATCTGCAATTCCCCAGCACATTACCCCAATGTATGTCTGCTAGACCACACAGTGCACGCATACAAAGCTCCCAAAAAGCAAGGCTCCCCCTCGTTATACTACAAATAGTTCACACGAAACCCTAATGACTTATACACCTATCCCTTCCTCAAAATTCACACTATTGGTGAGAAGCGCATTGAAAACCGTTCGGTAGTTTGAGACTAACTCGTTCATATAGACAGACCGACAGAAAGACGCGTCAGCGGGACTAAATTTTATACGTTAAGATTAGCAGAACTTTATCTAAAATTATCTCTTTTTATTAACTATTTATAAATCCCCTTGACTACCACTACAACTACAACTCAACGTAACTCAAATATTTTTTTAATAATTTAATTCAAATAATGTTAATAGTAACTTTGCACACCAAATTTTGGTTAATGTGATAAACTATAACTATAACCTAAAAACCAACTATTCATGTACCACATTTTGGCAAATAAATAATTTCATTTCATGATTTCATTTCGTTTCATTTCATTTCATTTCAAAATACCGCTCAGATACTTCCTTCTACCAAGACGTTGCGAATTTTTTGGATGACCCCCCACATTGCCTATTTCTCTAGTATTCCCTTCGATCTCCCTCCATCCTGCGTATATCGCTGCTCACCGGGCTTACTCCTGCTCGACCTGAGCGTTCATTGCCTCGGCTCGCTCCTGCCCGACCTGAGCGTCCTTTAGCCCTCTAACCTGGGCTCATTCCTGCTCGACCAGAGCATCCTTTGGCGCTCAGACCTGGGCTCATTCCTGCTCGACCAGAGCATCCCTTTGGCCCTCAGACCTGGGCTCATTCCTGCTCGATCAGAGCATCCTTTGGGCCCGAGACCTGGGATCATGTGTGCTTACCTTAGCCCCTAGTTGGTATCTTAGCTCTGGGTAGCTTCCTAGTTGGTATTCGTCCATAATATCTGCAAAATGACATATTTGAGTACATATTCCATTTTAAACCGACTTTAAAAACGAAAAGTCCATAAATTATCAAAAAATTAAGAAAAATGCAAAATGACACATTTGAGTACATATTCGATTTCAAATAAACTTTAGAATCGAACAGGAGAAAAGAAAACTAATCAATATAGTATTGAATTGTCCAAAGCTAAAGAAAAACGTCACCAAACTTCTATATGTATACAGAGTCCTCAATATGAATGCCGTGTTCAACTGTAATTGTGGGTGCAAAGTTTTACTTATTTTACTGTTTACAAATATATTTTACTAGGTGTTATCTACGCGCGTTGATGAACCTTAAATAAATGAATAAATAATCAGACAAAGGAATGTATTTTTCTCGAAAATGACATCATCATCATCACCATCATCATTGTAGTCATCATCAATATTATCACCATCATAACCAACATCACCATCATTGTTGTTATCATCACCCTCAGCACCATTGTTGTCGTAGTCATCATCATCATCGTTGTCTTCGTCAACATCATAATTTTTCATGTAAAGCACCCTTAAGGTTGTACTGCACCCATTACAAAAAGAATAATCGAGGATAGTTCACAAAATAATTTGTAGCGTAGCATAGCATCTGCACTATCTGTAAGCTATCATTTCTCAAACACTAAGTTTTAACCTTACCTTCATTGTATATTAAAATCTTATGCTTATATGAACATAGATACCCGAATTATTTTACGAAAAAAATATTGGCCAGACCAATAGAACTGTAAGACAAATACGAAAACATCTTATTGGCACCCCCTTGTGAATCGAAATCATGTAAGAATTTTACAGTGTAACGAAATTCTCGAAACATTCAAATCTTTGCCTAACAATCATTTTAGGTCCCAGTTGACATTGTGGAACGGTGTATACGTTTCCTAGAATATGTAGCGATTGATGCCTGTAAAATTACATCAATTTACATATGGACAAGGTAGAATAAGTTGAAAGCGTACATAACTACATACTCGTATCATTTCAGCCCTTTTTTGTATCCCTTTCTTGCAAATAAAGACAATGAATTATGAATTATAAGCATGAAATAAATACTTTACTAGGTCTATGGTATCAGTTTTCATTCATATTTTCAAAGGTCAGTGTCAAATTTTTATTATTACATATATGGATTATGTCGATGCAATACTAAATATAACATGAGAAACTCATCCTTTTTGTTGAAGTAAGTAAAATAAGGTAGATCAACTTAATTAAAAAATAAAAAGTGGGTACCGACTTCCTGTAAAGTCAATAAATTTAAAAGAAAAGTCACATTTATAAAAGCCTTCATCAAAAACCGGCTGTCCACAGCTGCAAAAAGATATCATTAATCATACATCTTATTAATCTAAAATAATATATAATCTTTAACGCAATAAACATATATGTAGAAGGTAACATTCATTCTCACGTCATCAAATATTTCTATCATATCTAAGTCTATACACCACGGCAGTGTTTCCGCTCCAGAGAAAAGAAATTAAGTTAATTTCATTAATTACGTATTTCCTTTCTTTAAATATCAGCATTTTCTCATACAATATGCATATTTTGATCAACATAATATAAAGTGAAGTGGGGTGATAACTGTGATAAGTATACTGCAAATTTATTACAATAACAGTTAATAAAACATGTAGTTGCAAAATAATTGCCGTTCATCCTTTTGTATTTATCTAAGAATTCGCCGGTTCGATATTTCATCTATTTATTAAACAAATTCAAGAAAATTAAAAATATCAGAATATTTACAGACTTGGCCGTTGTGGACGTGAAAGAAAACAGTAAATTCTCTTATTATCCCACTTCTGAACTGTTGGCTCACAGCTCAGAATGCGGGTTTTCGTTAAATAAAAGATAAAACACTTTACAAATTGCACGTTTATTTCGTAGTTATGCAGTATACAAATCACATACCTAAATCTTTCAAGAACTAATTAACGATCACCGGAACAAAAAGGAGTACTTACATTATGTATTAACACTCTAATTATTATTCCTTTATTCCTGTACTTGTTTCACTATCACATTATCTATGCTTTTACATTTTCTAATACTTTTCCTTAGCCACGTCTCGATCCTTCAGTGTTTCCGATCCGAATGCTTGCCGCTTGGTCAGAGTAAATAACGACCATTCGTGCAACCGGAAGTCGGCTATGATTAAATAAAACTGACAGAACCAAGATGGCGAAGGTGCCGGAAACGGAACAATCAAATAACGCTACCAAAAATATAATAATACGGAATGAACGAATACAATATTATTCATAAATAAATAAAAGCTAACAAAGAAAACTCAGCGGAGATGAGAGTAGAGGTCAACTATAAAGAAAATTACTATCTACCTTGGTAAATAAAACAATTGAGTTGAATAATCACATTGTTTAAGGCAACTTTATCATTTTACTTAAAGTACGGCAACGGTAGTAAAGAAACAGAGTAAGGAAACACCACGTCAAGATCTTCACACTTGCAATTTACGTGTGTGAAATGTGTGAAGTCTACCAATTCAATTTGGTCGACAATAACTTTTTTTTAATTAAATGAAACAGCAGACGATCATTCTGGCTACATGGTGTTAGTTATCTATGTAGATATGAAAATGAAAAAATGAAAAAAGATTTATTCATAAAAAATTAGAAAGACACAAATACATGAGCGTTGGTCCCACACTACGATTCCCTGTGTTGTGGATGACCACCTTCCCATGGTACAGGGCTTTTATAAAGCGGTTTCTTATGTAAACACTTTAGTTAGCTTAAAAAATAGAGATAGAATTACCTTACTTTAGCTTAAAACACAACAAATAACTTCTGAAACTAACGTATATCTAAAAAACTTTTAATTTAACATACATAACATAACATACTTATAAAACTTACATGTAAACTTAATACTTTGTGTTATGTGTGAGTAAGTAGTGTATAAGTGTATGTGTGTAAGTGTGTATATGTGTGTGTGTGTGTGTTTATGTGTTAGTAAGCACTTTTAAATTTTAATTTGTAGTAACTAGGAAGCTTTCTGTCTCCCAGAAGCTCAACGACATCAGCCAATTTTTTATAATTCTTTTACATTTCGACTTTAAGTCGAATATACAATTCTATTGTATTTCTACATAGAAAGATAGCTTCACTGTCAAACATAACACCTTACACACAGAAGACTAGTATGATAGAGATTTATAGCCACAGTAAAACTTTCCATCTTCTGAAATAGGATGATCATATTTGGAACAGCTCGTTTGAAAACAACCAAGATAACGGTAATAATTTCTGGGGAAAAGGTCTGAAGGGCAAACGTGGATGTTTGGGCAAAGTTTATTTACCGAAATAAGATCTTCATAAAGATTCCTTTACCGTAAACGTCCTCAAAATATTATTTCCAACACAATACGAGTCTTGAGCAAAGCCTACAGAAATCGCTTATTACGCGAAAGTAAATAAAATAAGTTTCTTTACATTACGTTAGACAAGTGCTAAGTTGCGTGGGAACGTAGGATTTGGAGAGGGAAGGGGAGGAATTTGTGGGATTGAGGGGGGAGGGCTTTAGCTAACAATAAATAAGTAAGGTGAGGCTTAATGCCACAGAGTTGCGGCGAATGAAATGAGATAACATAAGTAAAAGTGTTGATACTTTTTTTTTTAAGTTAAGTAGAATCTGTGAGTAGAATACATGCTATCCACGTGGTGCTAATTGGTCGCTCCAGCCCATAAAGGTCATAGCGCCTGCATTCAAGTCTGTCTTACCTGAGGTCGTATGAAGTCGCACTGCTACTCCGGAGAAATCCGTTTTTTACGTTTCTTATCTGAATACTGTACTTACAACGTTTATCTATGTTATTATTATTATTATTTGAATAGATGGGGAGGGTATAACCCTAAGGCCACTGCGACCTATTATTATTAGATGATCTAGAAGAATCACAGAAGAGAAACGCAGGGCTAGGCTATTGTAGCCTAGCCCTGCGTTTATATCTAATCCCCAAGGCCGACGGTTGTTAGGAACCGTACGATGCGCTTGGGATCCGAAATTTCCGTTGCCGCCCAGTATCCGACTTCTGCTATGTGCGAGTGCGACACAGTCGCAGAGGATTCGCGATTCCTCTTCACCATTGTAGAATCTGCAAGTAGCAGTGGAACTTAGGTTTAGTTTGAACATGTGCCTGTTTAGTTTACAGTGACCAGTAAGAATTATTACAAGTAGACGAATTTCATTGCATTCTAGATTGATCACTTGCTTTGAGTATTTGCTTGAGTAGCCAGCCACCAGCGCCCTTGCATGCGTCATGCCTGGTGCGGGCACCCATAGCCCTTGCCCTTGCCCTGGTTCATAGACCAGATTTGAAGCATGTTTCGGGAAGCGGTTTTTGGCTCAGGGCCAATGAAGGGCATCGCAGCACCTTTTTTGGCCAGCTTGTCAGCGACTTCATTACCGCAAATACCTACATGTCCCTGCACCCACCCGAGGGTTACACTGTTGTGTGCGCCCAGTTTGTTGAGTGCATTGATACATTCTAAAGTAATTTTTTGACTGAGTTTCATGGGACTGTAGTGCCCGAAGAGCAGCTTGACTGTCCGATAGAATCGTTATACGTTTCTTAGTATAATTCCTGTCCAGGCTTTCATATACGATTGTCGTTGAGCTCCTGGATAAGATTGTCGACCACGATTGACCACAGTAGGGGCGAAAGGACTCCACCTTGCGGGCAACCTCTATTAATCTTAATTTCGGTTGTGATGCCAAATAGCGTGGTACGAACTATTCTGTTATTAAGCATGTGACCCACACAGTCGGTGATGGTATTGTCTGTGGAAATAGGTGTGTGTTGCTGGTATGGTAGTCCGTGTAGGTTGGGAGCAATAATAGTCCGAACACCGTTATGATTTCCCACACAATTTATTTCACACACACACGGAAGATAAAGTTACAAAAAGAAAAACACAAGATATAGCTCAGAAGGAGTAATACCACGTCATACAATAAGCACAATAGAATAGGATAGATACACAAAAGTCACACGGAAGAATAAGAAAGCACTATAACACAATAGGCAGAACAACAGTACAGGTACAGAAAGACACGCGAAATAGGAAACAGCACGATAACAATTTAGTGGGCGCGTTAGCGTAAAGCGTAAGCGGCGGATAGCGATAGGCTACGGTAGCCGAGCAGCACGGGCTTCGCGTTGAAGGAGCGTGAGTCGACTGGCGTTCCCGTATATATAATGTACTCTGTGGACTGGCGTGCGACGCTAACTGTCAGGGGCGAGAGGTGCGCGGTGTGTGCGCCCGAGCAGCCGGAAAGCTAACGGGACTCGGCTACATTTCCAGCGCACTAAGTAACCGGTCCGTATGGTAGATGACCGGCGACACTAGACGTGTGTATGTTATGTATGTATGTGGATATGTATGTAGATAGTGTGTATGAATGTATGTATATGTGTATGTGTGTGTGTATGTTTTATATGCGTGTGGGTGTGAGCGTGTTAATGTGGCGAACTAGTGAGTCCACATGTCTATGCCTCTGTCTTTCATACATTTTAGGATGACTTCAGTAGGGGTATTGTCAAAGGCTCCCTCAATGTCGAGAAATGCACATAAGGCAATTTCTTTGTCTTCAAGGGCTTTTTCTATTCGGTCCGTTAGCTCCATTATGGCGGATTCCGTTGATTTCCCTTTTTGGTAGGCATGTTGCTGCGGCTGTAGGGGTATGACCTTTAGATAGGTTTCCCTGATATGTAAGTCTATAACCTTTTCCATTGTCTTCAGTAGAAATGAGGTGAGACTTATTGGTCTGAAAGATTTGGGTTGCGAGCTGTCCCTATCACCCGCTCTAGGTATAAAGGTAACCTTCACTTTTATTCATGTGTTTGGCAGGTATCCCCAGGCAAAACTTGCTCGGAAGATTTTCAATAGTACTGCCAGCACTTCGTTTAACCCTTCTTGAATTAGAGCAGGGAATCTGCCGTCTTCTCCTGCAGATTTGTAGCCCTCAAAACTTTTGATGGCACAGGTTACTTTGTCGGGTTTGAAGACTGAGGTCGCCACCCTCCAGTTCTCAAAGGTTGGTCTTAATTTGAGTGCATAGGAGGGTGACATGAAGGCATCCTTGTCCATGACGGTAGACCCGGGGAAGTGTGTGCTAATTAATAGCTTCAAGGTCTCATCTACCGTCTTGGTGTAACTTCCATCAGGTTTCCTCAGTAATTCAAAATGAGCTGGGCGCGTTTTTGCGAGAATTTTGTGAATCTTGGCGACTTGTGCCGTCCCATTTATTTCCTCGCAGAATCTTTGCCAGGATCTGCGCTTTGCTCTTCTCAGCTCATTGTTGAAGTCCGTGAGTGATTCGCTGTAGGTCTGCCAGTCTTTGTTTTTTTTTGGCTTTATTAAAGTTGGAATGGGCTTTTTGTCTAAGCTTGGACAGCGTGTTATTCCACCACGGTACTTCTCTGTTTGTTGTAACCATTTTTAGAGAACAGCTGTGCAAGTATGCATCATTAATGCTTTTCTCCAGCTCTCGTGCAGCATGCTCTAGTTGGTCCCAAGTTTTCACGGCTTTGTCTATCGTCCTTAGGTTGGTTTTGAGTTTATCTATATTATCTTCTGTAGTTTTAGAACTTTCGTGATTTATTGGAGACTTACTATTCACTTGTTTTATTGATATTTCAATGTTAATTTCGCTTAATTATTTCTTACTTATGTTTACTAATATTATAAAGAGGAAAGATTTGTATTTTTGTATGTTTGTGATGAATATACTCAAAAATTCTTCGATCAATTTTAAAATACTTCATCAATTTTAAAATTCGATCGATTTTAAAATTCTTTCACCATTAGAAAGCAACATTCATCCTGAGTAACACAGGCTACTTTTTACCGCGGGAAAATGCCTCATTCCTACGTGAAAACGGGTAATAGGGTCGACGCGGTTGAAGCAACTGGCTAAACGCCTTTGATTTTAATATAGCAATGAAGCCTGGAATAGCACATAGGCAATTTTTTATCCTACGGGGACCTATTAAACGGGTCCACGCGGGTGTAGCCGCTGGCGGAAGGCTAATTCGTTATAAAGAGAGCGCGATTTTCCTATACCTATTTTATTTGCTTGTTAAAAAACCGCGGTCTTCGACGCGACCGATCCCGACTTCAAATCCTCGGCGCGTACCTGACAAAGAATTTTGTAATGTGCGCATTTATCACTGCCTCATGGTAATGGAAAATATCGTGATATTTAATTGATTACGATGTTCTCCATCGCCGTGCATGCCTGAGAGAAATTCATAATTTCTCGAAAGCATGACGTCCACCAATCTGCACTTGGCCAGCGTGGTGGACTATGGCCTAAATCCCTCCCACTTGCGAAAACGAGACCTGTGTCCAGCAATGGGACATATGAAATGAAATGAAATGAAATGAAATGAAATGAAATGAAATGAAATGAAATGAAATGAAATGAAAATGAAATGAAATGAAATGAAAATATTTTATTTGCACAAATATGGGTGAAAAAGGTTTTACAAAATATTTAGAGCTCCATATTTACCCCTTAGGGTGTACAAATTTTATTATATTAAATTAAATAATTATTTTAATGACTTAACATAATGTAAACATAAATTCTTAAAATAACTATTACAGAAGGGTACATAAGAAACATTAAAGTAGTTTTAAATTTTACAGTTTTAATTACTTAGACTTAAACCCAATTTTGTGCTTTTATAATTATTTATTTTATTTGAACCATACGGGGTTCGCCGTCATCAGCTTTGGGCACCCACCAGGATGGGTTTTGTACACTGAGAGGAAAAAAAGCTGGCGAAAAAAAAACCTCCCAGGTTTTTATGCCGCGGACAAAATTATTTATTAGTCATTTTATTTTATTTGTTATTTTATTTTCTTATATTTTATTAATTTATTTATTTATCGTTAATAAACTCAGTGACCGAATAGTACGCTTTTTTAATTAGATGTGTTTTGAGTTCTCTTTTAAATTCGTTATAACTTTTGGTTTTAAGAAAGTCTGGTAAATTATTATATATTTTTGGCCCCATGCAAAAGACGCTAGTGTGATATTGTTTAGTTTTAGAGGCTATTGCGCATAGTTTATTTTTATGTCTTTTTGAGTTTAACGTGTTGTATTTAGAAATGTCGTTTTTGACCATTACACATATTTCATAGATATATAACGAAGGGAGCGTCAATATATTTAAACTTTGGTAGTGTGGCTTGCATGTGTCTGTCTGTCGTAGTTGAGACATTGACCGAATACATTTTTTTTGCGCTTTAAAAACTGTTTCAATACCCGTTGCATTACCCCAAAATACAAGACCATACCTAAGAGTTGCACCAACATACGCATGATACGCACTTAATACCGCTGATTTATTTACTATTTTTGACAATTTTTAAAGAGCGAAAGAGAATTTGTTAAGTTTTTTACATACATGTTCCATGTGTAGTCTCCATGTGAGCTTATTATCAATATACAAGCCTAAAAATTTTATATTTTCTGTTTCACATATGGTTTTACCTCTATAATTGATATTTACAGATCTCCCATAAGATATACGATTTTTAAATGTCATTATATTTGTCTTTTCAAGGTTTATTTTAAGATTATTGTTATTTAACCAATCTACTAATAATTCAAGGGCAAGGCATAAAAAGGTTGAAATAAAAATTTGCTATAGTACCACTTTTTGTCTTTCAATAGCTCGGCCAATAATAATAATGCTCTCTGGAGAGATACATAAGATACAATAGTATATTGTGTAGCAAGGGGTGAAACAAGACCATTTCTGACGAGGGCGAAAGTTGACAGCCCGAGCGAAGCGAGTGCTGTCATCGCCCTGGTTTGAAATCGTCTTTGTTTCATCCCGAGCCACACACTGTATTTTTCATATCACATTTAATGAAACGACGAGTTTTGATTTCTGTAGCCAGTTGAAGTAAGACTATTTCAGACAAATAGCGCAGTAATATCTATTGACAACGATTTGACGACAGTTGTCAATGCGAATCTGACAGACTTGAAATAAAGACGTAAATAATAGACAAATGAAGGTGCCGGGTAGAAACAACGTTGTTTCTCCCCTAGGGCAACAACAACGTTGTTAATTAATTATCTTGTTTCGACTATCAAAACTCGTTGTTTCATTACATGTGATATGAAAAAGTTATTATTGTGCTTACCGTAAAGAGGAGGAGATTCAGTAATAACTTAGAAAGAAAACTGGTTTTTCCTATTGTTTAAAACTTTTTGGATGTCTATACTCGTACATCATGCTATAAACGATACCATTAACATAACGGTGTCGCTCTTCAGTAAACAATTCCTAAGTACACAGTGTAATAGGTATTGCAGAAACAAATTGTAAAAGCTTTTCCTAAACAAATCCAGCGAAATATTCAGTGTCCCTAAGGGGCTCACTTGTTGGCGCGAAGGACTGCCAGCTGTCAGTCGTGCTAGGCGACTTTAAAATTCTGGTTGAAATAATATTGTTACGCGCTATGGGTAAAGAAAATGCCGTTTGTAACGTAGAAGGCGTTTATTGTCAGCTTCCACCAAAATCCACTTTACAGAGTCCAAATCACAATGCACAATCACTATAGTCCAATATCTTCGCTTGAGTCGTCGAAATAATTCTTCCTTATCGCTTGGTAGAGATCGCTTCGGTTTCACTTCCGAAAATAAACTGCTCAGTCGCGGCTCGGCGCGTGCCTTATATACGGCTACCCATGGTTGTCTAGAAATTTCCCGAACCACCAAATAGAATAGGCCCGTCCCGAACCTTCCTTTATGTTATTACGCACCTATATACAGCTTATGTAGTCATTATCAATAGCCGCGACCCGCGATGTAAACAACCTATACATGTACGCTATATATAGGTACGTACTCACCGCGGATTTGTTTACTCGTAGAAATCGATGTTTTTCTTATGACTGATTTTTCGAGAACTTTCTTCACTGTTCGATAGTAGACATAATACCTGTTTATGCGTTTTTGGGGTTCTGCTGTACGACGCTTTATTTTCGAGATATAGGTACTCAAAGTCGTAACATTACCCCCTCCTTAGTCATGCTCGTCCCGAGCATGATTCTTTCCGTAGTATTTTGCTAGTCGGTCTACATGTACTACTTTTAGCTTGCCGCGGGGACCCTTCTTAATCCGGTACGTGATGTCGTTAATCTTTGTGACAACAGTGTAAGGTCCTTCCCAGCGAGGTTGTAATTTCGGGGACTTCCCCTTTTTCCTCTGCGGATTGTGAAACCACACTAGAGCTCCTTCTTCAAATCCCTTGGAATTGGCTTTCCTGTCGTATCGGGTTTTCATGCTTGTGCTGGTTTTCAAGCTGTTCTCCCGAACGATCTTGTGTACCTCATTTAGCTGGTATTGAAGATCACTAACATACTCTGTCACAATCTTGGGACCATCCGGTGGAGTTCCAGTTATAGCGTCTATTGGAAGCCTGATTTCTCTGCCGAAGTTGACCTTTGCTGGAGTAAATCCTGTACTGTCGTGGAGTGCCGAACGATACGACATAAGGAACAGAGGTATGTATTGGTCCCAATCTTTTTGTTGTTCATCCACTACCTTAGCCAAGTGATTTTCCAACGTTTGGTTGAATCTCTCGACCATACCGTCTGACTGTGGATGAGCAGGAGTCGTGCGCGTCTTATGCATGCCCAGCAAACTGCACATTTCTTGGAAAAGCCCCGACTCGAAATTACGTCCTTGGTCCGAATGGATTTCCATAGGTACACCATATCGGCAGACTACTTCTTGCACGAGCTTTTTAGCCACGGTGTGTGCTTCTTGATTGGGAGTGGCAAATACTTCAGGCCACTTGGTGAAATAGTCCTGCACAACTACGATGTATCGGTTTCCATCTTCGGTTACTGGAAATGGTCCAGCTACATCAATAGCTATACGCTCCCAAGGTGCTCCAACGTTATACAACTTTAATTTGCCTTTACTTCTTGTTTGGGGACCTCTGACTGAAGCGCAAGCTGTACATTTTCGGCACCAGTCTTCCACATCTTCCCGACAATGTACCCAATAGAATCTTCTTCGCAGCTTTACTAGTGTTTTCTTCACGCCAAGGTGCCCACCAGAAGTTCCATCATGAATGTGCCTTAGGACGGAAGACACCATACTTCTTGGTACTACGATCTGTAGTGTTACTTCCTTTCCGGTGTTAGACTCCCATCTTCTATGTAAGACTTCATTCTCCAAGACTAGGCTGTCCCATTGAGCCCAATAGCTTTTAGTGACTGGGCTACATGCTGACACATCATTCCAGCTGGGTTTGTTCTCACTTCGCTTCCAGTCCAGTATTAACCGTAGATCATCATCTTCTTCTTGCGCCTTCTTCATGTTTGCGTTAGCCCATTCGTCGTCGTAACCTTGCGTCCTAATTAATTTCACATGTCCGGTGGTTTCTTGTTTCTGACAGTCGGCGCTGCTATGTCCTTTTCTACCTAAGGATACTCCATAAGCATCTTCTGTTTGAACTGCAGCCTCTCGCGTCATGGGTCGTTGATGCTGGTATATCTTAGGCCTCTCCCTGTTGTAAGTGCGCGTGTCCTTCCCGCAATCCTTGCCCCCACGTCGTTCCCCGGTGTCGCCATTTCTGCACCTCCCAGTATCGCGCCAGGACTCAACTGCCTGCTTTCGCCAACGCTCTTCTATCGCGCGGTCCTTTGACGCCGTATCCACAGGCTTGGCGGCACCGAACACCTTCTCTGCTGAGACAGGTTTGCGTTCCATCTTTTCAGCATGGGTCCCGTAGTAAGAAACCCATCTTCTTTCTTTCTTGGGACACTCCAAGCGAATATGCCCCTTTTCGCCGCAACCGTAGCAAGTGGGGCCATAACGTGGTTTCTTTTCCTCCGTTAACAGTTCCCTTACTTTATGGTACCTTGTATCTTGTCTCACGGCTTCGACTTCCAGGGCATGGGCCAAAGCACTCTTCAGAGTCTGGTGATGGCCCAGACGCACAGCAGCCCTGACCTCTAGGTCTCGTATCCCGTCGACAAATGCCTGCAGTAAGTACACTTCGATATTCCCTGGTGTCGAAGAGTAGGCACGCCTTACAAGTCTTTCAGCCTCTGTTGCCCACTGCTGGAGGCTCTCGTTGGGCTTCTGTGTTCTCTCTCGAAGCTGAGCTCGGTACACATACTCGAGGTGTTTCTCGCCATAGCGAGTTTCTAACGCTTCCATTAGAGTTTCCAGCGTCCTGCCTTCCTTCGGTAGGTTTTCGATTGTCATTAAGGCGTCCCCTCTTAAGGCCAGGGTTAAAGCGGTAAAGGAGTAATCCTGTCCCCAAGCATTTGCTTTCGCAAGCGTCTTGAACTGGTATCTGAAAGCCGCCCAGGAAGAACTTCCATCGAAGTGTGGAAGGTCGAGTCTAGCCGATGTCGCAGGAGATGCTGCTATCGGTTCTCGTATCTTCAGTTTCACGACCTCCTTGCTTAATTCTTCAACGCGCTCTTCCAGGTGGTCAGTTCTGAGCGTGACTCCCTTAACCTCATGCTCCACTTCCTTAAGTTTCTCGCCAAGGCCAGTAAGTCCACTGTCGATTTTCTCTATGATCTCTCGACGGCTGGCCTCTTGACTGATCTGGATCCCCTGTATGGCGGACAGTAGCGCTGCCATATCCATTGCAGGAGCCGGTGCTGCGGTTGCCCCTGACGACGACCCCGGCGCAGCGGTCTCGTCCTCCCCTTCAGCCGCAAGTTGTCGCGCAGCATCCATACCGACCTGTCTCCTGGTCCTCGGAGTGCGCCCCTCTTCGTCTCGTTGTACTAACGGCATCCCGCTTCTGACACCAATTGTTACGCGCTATGGGTAAGGAAAATGCCGTTTGTAACGTAGAAGGCGTTTATTGTCAGCTTCCACCAAAATCCACTTTACAGAGTCCAAATCACAATGCACAATCACTATAGTCCAATATCTTCGCTTGAGTCGTCGAAATAATTCTTCCTTATCGCTTGGTAGAGATCGCTTCGGTTTCACTTCCGAAAATAAACTGCTCAGTCGCGGCTCGGCGCGTGCCTTATATACGGCCACCCATGGTTCTCTAGAAATTTCCCGAACCACCAAATACAATAGGCCCGTCCCGAACCTTCCTTTATGTTATTACGCACCTATATACAGCTTATGTAGTCATTATCAATAGCCGCGACCCGCGATGTAAACAACCTATACATGTACGCTATATATAGGTACGTACTCACCGCGGATTTGTTTACTCGTAGAAATCGATGTTTTTCTTATGACTGATTTTTCGAGAACTTTCTTCACTGTTCGATAGTAGACATAATACCTGTTTATGCGTTTTTGGGGTTCTGCTGTACGACGCTTTATTTTCGAGATATAGGTACTCAAAGTCGTAACATTACCCCCTCCTTAGTCATGCTCGTCCCGAGCATGATTCTTTCCGTAGTATTTTGCTAGTCGGTCTACATGTACTACTTTTAGCTTGCCGCGGGGACCCTTCTTAATCCGGTACGTGATGTCGTTAATCTTTGTGACAACAGTGTAAGGTCCTTCCCAGCGAGGTTGTAATTTCGGGGACTTCCCCTTTTTCCTCTGCGGATTGTGAAACCACACTAGAGCTCCTTCTTCAAATCCCTTGGAATTGGCTTTCCTGTCGTATCGGGTTTTCATGCTTGTGCTGGTTTTCAAGCTGTTCTCCCGAACGATCTTGTGTACCTCATTTAGCTGGTATTGAAGATCACTAACATACTCTGTCACAATCTTGGGACCATCCGGTGGAGTTCCAGTTATAGCGTCTATTGGAAGCCTGATTTCTCTGCCGAAGTTGACCTTTGCTGGAGTAAATCCTGTACTGTCGTGGAGTGCCGAACGATACGACATAAGGAACAGAGGTATGTATTGGTCCCAATCTTTTTGTTGTTCATCCACTACCTTAGCCAAGTGATTTTCCAACGTTTGGTTGAATCTCTCGACCATACCGTCTGACTGTGGATGAGCAGGAGTCGTGCGCGTCTTATGCATGCCCAGCAAACTGCACATTTCTTGGAAAAGCCCCGACTCGAAATTACGTCCTTGGTCCGAATGGATTTCCATAGGTACACCATATCGGCAGACTACTTCTTGCACGAGCTTTTTAGCCACGGTGTGTGCTTCTTGATTGGGAGTGGCAAATACTTCAGGCCACTTGGTGAAATAGTCCTGCACAACTACGATGTATCGGTTTCCATCTTCGGTTACTGGAAATGGTCCAGCTACATCAATAGCTATACGCTCCCAAGGTGCTCCAACGTTATACAACTTTAATTTGCCTTTACTTCTTGTTTGGGGACCTCTGACTGAAGCGCAAGCTGTACATTTTCGGCACCAGTCTTCCACATCTTCCCGACAATGTACCCAATAGAATCTTCTTCGCAGCTTTACTAGTGTTTTCTTCACGCCAAGGTGCCCACCAGAAGTTCCATCATGAATGTGCCTTAGGACGGAAGACACCATACTTCTTGGTACTACGATCTGTAGTGTTACTTCCTTTCCGGTGTTAGACTCCCATCTTCTATGTAAGACTTCATTCTCCAAGACTAGGCTGTCCCATTGAGCCCAATAGCTTTTAGTGACTGGGCTACATGCTGACACATCATTCCAGCTGGGTTTGTTCTCACTTCGCTTCCAGTCCAGTATTAACCGTAGATCATCATCTTCTTCTTGCGCCTTCTTCATGTTTGCGTTAGCCCATTCGTCGTCGTAACCTTGCGTCCTAATTAATTTCACATGTCCGGTGGTTTCTTGTTTCTGACAGTCGGCGCTGCTATGTCCTTTTCTACCTAAGGATACTCCATAAGCATCTTCTGTTTGAACTGCAGCCTCTCGCGTCATGGGTCGTTGATGCTGGTATATCTTAGGCCTCTCCCTGTTGTAAGTGCGCGTGTCCTTCCCGCAATCCTTGCCCCCACGTCGTTCCCCGGTGTCGCCATTTCTGCACCTCCCAGTATCGCGCCAGGACTCAACTGCCTGCTTTCGCCAACGCTCTTCTATCGCGCGGTCCTTTGACGCCGTATCCACAGGCTTGGCGGCACCGAACACCTTCTCTGCTGAGACAGGTTTGCGTTCCATCTTTTCAGCATGGGTCCCGTAGTAAGAAACCCATCTTCTTTCTTTCTTGGGACACTCCAAGCGAATATGCCCCTTTTCGCCGCAACCGTAGCAAGTGGGGCCATAACGTGGTTTCTTTTCCTCCGTTAACAGTTCCCTTACTTTATGGTACCTTGTATCTTGTCTCACGGCTTCGACTTCCAGGGCATGGGCCAAAGCACTCTTCAGAGTCTGGTGATGGCCCAGACGCACAGCAGCCCTGACCTCTAGGTCTCGTATCCCGTCGACAAATGCCTGCAGTAAGTACACTTCGATATTCCCTGGTGTCGAAGAGTAGGCACGCCTTACAAGTCTTTCAGCCTCTGTTGCCCACTGCTGGAGGCTCTCGTTGGGCTTCTGTGTTCTCTCTCGAAGCTGAGCTCGGTACACATACTCGAGGTGTTTCTCGCCATAGCGAGTTTCTAACGCTTCCATTAGAGTTTCCAGCGTCCTGCCTTCCTTCGGTAGGTTTTCGATTGTCATTAAGGCGTCCCCTCTTAAGGCCAGGGTTAAAGCGGTAAAGGAGTAATCCTGTCCCCAAGCATTTGCTTTCGCAAGCGTCTTGAACTGGTATCTGAAAGCCGCCCAGGAAGAACTTCCATCGAAGTGTGGAAGGTCGAGTCTAGCCGATGTCGCAGGAGATGCTGCTATCGGTTCTCGTATCTTCAGTTTCACGACCTCCTTGCTTAATTCTTCAACGCGCTCTTCCAGGTGGTCAGTTCTGAGCGTGACTCCCTTAACCTCATGCTCCACTTCCTTAAGTTTCTCGCCAAGGCCAGTAAGTCCACTGTCGATTTTCTCTATGATCTCTCGACGGCTGGCCTCTTGACTGATCTGGATCCCCTGTATGGCGGACAGTAGCGCTGCCATATCCATTGCAGGAGCCGGTGCTGCGGTTGCCCCTGACGACGACCCCGGCGCAGCGGTCTCGTCCTCCCCTTCAGCCGCAAGTTGTCGCGCAGCATCCATACCGACCTGTCTCCTGGTCCTCGGAGTGCGCCCCTCTTCGTCTCGTTGTACTAACGGCATCCCGCTTCTGACACCAATTGTTACGCGCTATGGGTAAGGAAAATGCCGTTTGTAACGTAGAAGGCGTTTATTGTCAGCTTCCACCAAAATCCACTTTACAGAGTCCAAATCACAATGCACAATCACTATAGTCCAATATCTTCGCTTGAGTCGTCGAAATAATTCTTCCTTATCGCTTGGTAGAGATCGCTTCGGTTTCACTTCCGAAAATAAACTGCTCAGTCGCGGCTCGGCGCGTGCCTTATATACGGCCACCCATGGTTCTCTAGAAATTTCCCGAACCACCAAATACAATAGGCCCGTCCCGAACCTTCCTTTATGTTATTACGCACCTATATACAGCTTATGTAGTCATTATCAATAGCCGCGACCCGCGATGTAAACAACCTATACATGTACGCTATATATAGGTACGTACTCACCGCGGATTTGTTTACTCGTAGAAATCGATGTTTTTCTTATGACTGATTTTTCGAGAACTTTCTTCACTGTTCGATAGTAGACCTAATACCTGTTTATGCGTTTTTGGGGTTCTGCTGTACGACGCTTTATTTTCGAGATATAGGTACTCAAAGTCGTAACAATATATTTTATTCTCGACCTTTGTTGTACTAAGTATTTTATTTTAAGCTTTTATTAATTTACATCGAGTAAAAGTCGAGCATACAGACCACGTTAACAACTACACACAACCTAAATCCTAAGTCCTGCCCGAGATCGAAAGCAGTTGCGCTACTACAAAGTTCGATGGTTGTCTCATGAAAGTCTGGCGAGGAAGCGCAACTTTCATGCATTGTAAGTTCTGACACCTGTAAACTGCCTATAATAGTACAGAATGTAACTGAATTAATGGCACAATTACCTGTTAAATTTCTTAATTTAATCATTATATTTTAGTAATACTGCCTTTACCACACGCTACTGCCATCGGTTATTAACTAATACATTAATACCTTTAAACGAGCAATTTTTGTATATACTTAAATATATTCGTTGAATCTCGAATCTTCAACGAATTTGATGAAATTTAGTACCCTGGTTTCGGAGGTGATAAACCGATCGTTTTCGAGTACCGAGTGTTTTGTTTGAAATTAAACCAAGAAAGAAATTGTTTTTATCCGAGCAACGCTCGGTCGTCCAGGTACTATAATATAAAATGAATAAGCTAAATTAATACACGCTGCTTCAGAACCCATACTCAGTACATACAATAATTTTATTATACTACGTCAAGATATATATAAAAAATCTATGGTATATACGTATATTTCTTAAATTTTCATCAAATTCCACTACTGATCGAACGGTATCGGAGCGTTCAAAGGCACGCTTAGCATCACCAACAACTCGTTCGAATATTCAAAGAACGTATGAATATTCAACGTAGCACCGGTTGATTGTGATGTGCGCTAGATTTTCTAAACAAAATGTTTGCTTTGCGATGAGAACTCTTTTATTAAAACTCGTTTTTCAAGCACTTTTTGTCAATACTTTTAAGTTGCAATATTGACGTTTAGTGCAAATTGATGCAATGAACTTATTGATATTTAATTAACACACATTTTACATAACTAGTTTTTACGGACTGGTTTTAAGTTGATTAAAATTAATTTACAAATTGATTTTACAGTAACAGAGTATTTTATCCAATGCCCGTACAAACGAATAAGAAAAATCATTTTGAAGACTCCTGCAAATAAAGAGAATTATTATTAAGATATTATTTAGTCATTTCGTAAATTTTCTACTTTACTTTATTCATAAATATTAATATTTCAAGCTAAGATTTAAAAAAAATCATATAGCCTGATGGAGCGCTAAACGTTGCCCGTAACATTATTAAATACTTAGTTAACAAAATTAAATACTAAATGCGATGAATTTTCACAACACATTCCATCTCGTATGTATGCGTTTTGTATATACTTTATTTTTTTTCTCAACCAAATGTTTCACATTTAATAGAATAAAAAATATTTTACATTAACATTCTAAACTGCAATTGATTGAGCTGTGTAAAAGTGTTCGAGCGTATGGAGCGCTTAGCATCACTGACAGCTAGTTTGAATATTCAACGAACGTATGAATATTTAATTTTGCACCGATTAATTGTACGCACAAATAGGACTTTTGTCTTTTGCTCCACTTTATACGTGCTTTTTATTATTATTCTCCAATGTTATGTAATGATAACAATACTTTCATGAATTCAAAACAATTTATTATTACCAACATTATTTTATAAGAATCCACTTTTATGTATAATACAATAATACGAATGATATCTAAAATAAACGATTTATTATTATTTACAAAATATTTGGGCTCTTTCCATTAGCGTAAGGTTGTTTTGATGAGCACAGTATTTTGTTTCCAAAGGTCATATTTAAGGAAATGTGAAATTGCAAGAAAATGGGATCATTTTCTAAGCTGCAATTAATTTATTGATATTGAATCGTTCAGTAGAGCGCTTAGAGTTCCTGACAGCACGCTCGATTATTCAACGGTTGTATGAATATTCATCGTAGCACCGGTTGCCTGTAAATGAGAATTAGATCTCGTTTAAATATAAACGTACTTCAACTATAAAAACTAATGATTTAAACGTTCTTTACTGAATCGTGCTTTCACACCTTTTGCTTAGTACCAGCTTAATACCCTCCAATTAACTGAAAGCGCTGATTTTTCTGATGTTTTGCGGAATGACATAAAATAATCCATAATAATATTATAAATTCGAAAATAACTCTGTCTGTCTCTCTGTCTGTTATGCTCTCCCGTTTAAATTACTGAACCTACTGAAATTTGGAAGATAGGAAAACCTTGGGAAAGAACATAAGATGATTTTTATTCTACGGGACTATATAAAACGAATCCACGCTGGCGAAGCCGCTGGCGGAAGACTAGTTAAATATGAAACAAAACGGCTCACTAAGAAAGGAAAATAAAGATCTTCAAATGTCATCAATGCCTCAACATTCTTGACATTTCAAGATCTTGCAACAAAAATGTAATTTTACCATAATTTAAAAATAAAACTATCCCAATATTCTTGGAGCTGACTTAAACCGAATGCGGTTTTAAAAATCACTTTTTCGTTCACCTCACGCTAAGTTCGTGTCAATACGACACTTAAAAGCGAAATATCTTCTATACCATGAGCAATATATTTCACGAAATGTGACGGGTCGCCACTTGTGTCAGTAATACATAAAATTGAGGTTTTTATTTTACTTAAACTTAAAGAGAACTGCCTCGGACAGAAGACTAAATAGTATTATAATGATGTCCTTCCTTATACTGTCACATAAAATTTAATACAGGGGTTTTCGGGTTTTTAATTTATTTGACGTCATTTCACCGGGCCTGGTTGGCTGCTACCTTTGTTTCAGCGTAGAGAATGAACCTATGCCCAAGTTCCGTGCTGGGCACATGTCTCTTCCCAATATTGGGAAGAGCATACTCCACCACGCTGCTCCAATGCGGGCTGATGGAGTTGACCAGGCTTATTCAAATTAAATAACGAATCGGTAAGCAAAATAATTATGTCTATCAGCTTTTTAACACCCCCTCTTATTTTTTCTTTATCAGAATTCGATTACGCCAGCACTGAAAGCGGCAAGCAAACAGATCGGAACTTGACTTCCAGTTCTTTCTTCAGAATTACTCGTTGCTTCCGACACTTATTTAACTGTCTGTTTTTCTCATTTGAGGTATAAGAGCTAAGAATCGTTTAAGTGACCGCTTTTAGAGTTATGTTTCTATAAGAAGTAGAATAGATCTAAGCTTAATACATACGATATAAATGACATTTTAGGTTTATTCGTTGACATGAAGCAAACTTTTATTCGATACATAAAGTTATCTGTAATCATTATTCTGCCGTCATAATGAGAAAAGGCACATCTAACATTTTATAAATATGGAGAAAATCGAGTTTAAAGGTTTTATTGGTTTTTGGCGAAAAATATCGACAACAATATTACTTTCCAAAAAAGATGAATTAAAATAAATTCATTTTCACGATTCCTATACAATTATTGAAATACAAGTTTTTATTTTATTTGCATTTAATAAATAATTAACATTTTCTCTTTCAACGTAGCAAAAAAAATCAAGTAAATTTATTAATATTACGAATAGAGGGCATAACTAACCAATTGTGGCTTTTCACTCTGACATTTTCTGAAAAAAATATGAAATAATACTGTGGAAATAGGTGTGTGTTGCTGGTTGTGGTAGTCCGTGTAGGTTAGAGCGAAGATATTCCAAACACCGTTATGTTTCACTACACGTTTTATTGTGCACACACACGGAAGAAATAGTTACAGACAGATACACGACATAAAGTACAGAAGGAGTGAAAACAGTAAGCGCAAGTAGAGTAGATACACAGAAAAGAGTCACACGGAAGAATAAGAACGAAATCACGATAACACAGTAGAAAGTACAGACGCGAAAAGTTACACGAAACAGAACACACTAAATAACAGTTCGTAATGGCGCGTTAGCGGAAGGCGAATGCAAAGCGAAAGCCGAAGGCAGCGGTAGCCGAGCAGCACGGGCTTCGCGTCGAAGGAGCGTGAGTCGACTGGCGTGCGACGCTAGCTGTCAGGGGCGAGAGGTGCGCGGCGTGTGCGCCCGAGCAGCCGGAAAGCTAACGGGACTCGGCTACGTTTCCAATGCACCTAGCGACCGGCCCGTATGGTAGATGACCGGCGACGCTAGACGTGTGTATGTTATGTATGTATGTGGACATGTATGTAGATAGTGTGTATGAATATATGTATGTATATGTGTATGTGTGTGTGTGTATGTTTTATATGAGTGTGGGTGAGTACGTGTATATGTGGTGAACTAGTGAGCCCACATCACTCCCCCCCAGAGCCTTGGTTAGGGTCGATAAAAATCGGGGAAACGTACTCGACGACCAGAGCGTGTCATCCTCTCTGTTGGCTGAGTGGCAGTTTGCGGTGATGGTGGTTCTACTGCGGTTTTGGGAGGTGGAACGGATGTTCGTTCGCCTATTACAGTATCGTCGTCAATAAGTATGTGCGCTGGTTTCAAGCGGTCCATACTTACGACGACGGGTTTTCCTTTAATTAATAGCTTGAAGGTTTTTTCTCCCCTTTCCAAAACCTTATGCGGGCCAGTATATACGGGTTGGAGTGGAGGACGCGAGGTGTCATCGCGAAGGAAGACATGTTCCGCGTTAGCCAGCTCTTTAAAAACAAATGTCTTTGACTTTGAATGTCGCGAGGTTGCAACGGGCTTAAGCTTGTTGGCGAACGAGCTTAGCCGCGCGGCAAAGTCCGACAGGTCCGTAGTATCCGGGGGACTTGGGTTGAAAAATTCTCCCGGAAGAGTTAGCGGCTCGCCATATACGAGTTCCGCCGGGGAGGCTTGTAGGTCTTCCTTGATGGCGCTGCGGATACCTAAGAGCACCAGAGGAAGGATCTCCGACCAACTGCTATTCGCGTGGCAAGTGATGGCCGCTTTCAGCTGTCGGTGGAAACGTTCCACTAGACCGTTGCAGGCCGGATGGTATGCTGTGGTACGTTTCCGTTGGAAGCCAATAGTTTTCGACAGATATCGAAACAGCGCAGACTCGAATTGCTGGCCGCGGTCTGTAACAATATCTGTTGGGCAACCAAATCTGGCTATCCAACCCGACAGGAGAGCTTTAGCCACGGTTTCAGCCGTAATGTCGGCGATCGGTATTACCTCGGGCCACCGAGTAAAACGGTCAACGGCTGTTAAGCAATACCGAAAGCCCTGTGACACCGGAAGTGGGCCAATAAGGTCGATGTGGACGTGCTTGAAACGAGCGCGAGGTAAGTCGAAAGTGCCCAATGGAGCGGACACATGTCGACTTACTTTGGCTCGCTGACAAGCCAAGCACGTCCTAGCCCAGTCGCGGCAGTCCTTACGTATCCCGGGCCACACAAAACGTTCGGCTACTAATTTTGCAGTAGCATTGGCACCGGAATGGCTAAGGGAGTGCAGGCTCCGGAAAATTTGCTTCCAGTACGCCCTAGGGACGAACGGTCTGGCAGTTGGTGTACTGGTGTCACAGTACAGTGAAACACACAGGCCACACACACCAGGCCATTCCATTTTTTCCAATCGCAGAGATGTATTGTCCGCGAGGTACTCGGCCAACTTCTCATCTGTGGTTTGAATTCGGGCCAAGTCGGCAAGGTTAACTGGAAACTCCAGTTCACTAACGCGAGACAAGGTATCAGCTACAAGGTTATTCTTGCCGGAGATGTGTCTGATATCGGTAGTGAACTGGGATATAAAGTCAAGGTGTCTATACTGCCTTGGTGAACAATTACGTTTCCGCTCATGAAAAGCGAAGGTAATTGGTTTATGGTCAGTATAGACAACGAAGTGCCTTGCCTCCAGCATGTGCCTGAAGTATTTGATGGCTTCGTAAATGACGAGTAGCTCGCGGTCATAAGGCGAGTAGTTGGCTTGGGAAGGACTCAGCTTTCTGGAGAAAAAGGCTAACGGCTGCCATACGTGATCTTGCAGCTGTTGAAGGACAGCGCCAATGGCAACGTCTGACGCATCTGTAACCAATGCAAGCTTGGCACTACAGTGTGGGTGCGCGAGTAAAGCTGCATTGGACAGGCTTTCTTTGATGGCCGAGAAAGCCTGCAGAGCGTCACCTGTCAAGTTGATGGGCGCTGATCCTTTGACCGCCCCTGCGAGGAGGGCGTTGAGAGGTCCTTGGATCTGGGCAGCGTTAGGCAAAAATCGCCTGTAAAAATTAACCATGCCCAGAAATCTCCTGAGCGACCTCACGTCCTTCGGGGGTGGAAAATCACGTATGGCCTGTACCTTCATGTCCAATGGCTTCGTTCCGCTCTCCGAAATTCGGTAACCTAAAAAAGTTATCTCGGGAACGCCGAAGACACACTTGGACACGTTCAAGACCATGTCGTAGTCCTTGAGCCGAGAGAACACCTGCCTTAGATGGTATTTATGCTCAGCCTCATCTCTGGAAAATATTAGGAAATCGTCCAGGTAGCAATATACGAAGTCCAAGCCTCTGGTGACTTCGTCGACGAATCGTTGGAACGTCTGGCCTGCGTTCCGCAGTCCAAACGTCATGAAGGGGAACTCGTATAGGCCAAACGGGGTGGTGATAGCGGTCTTTGGGACGTCCTCTGCACTCACTGGAATTTGGTTATAGGCCTTCTCCAGGTCCAGCGTTGAAAAGATGCGACACCCTGCAATATTGTGAGAAAAGTCGTGTAGGTGTCGGATGGGATATCGATCAGGTATGGTGCGCGCGTTTAACATCCTATAGTCCCCGCAAGGACGCCACCCATCTTTTTTTGGCGCCAGGTGAAGCGGCGACGACCATGGACTCTCCGACGGCCTAGCTGTGCCGTTAGCCAACATGGACCGGAATTCGTCCTTGGCTATTTGAAGTTTGTCGGGGGCTAGGCGGCGTGGAGCACAAGAAACGGGGGGGCCTGGTGTGGTGCGTATATGATGTATAGTGTTGTGTGGAATTGAACGTTGTGTCCCAGCTGGTCGGGTTATGTCGATAAATTCGGTGAGTAAATTATTGTACTTACCGTCACCGGACATCACCTTTACCGACGAAAGCTGATTCTCAGAGGCGAGTGTTGCTGAGACGGAAAGCGAAGTAGTGCTGTCCAGCAAGCGTCGGTTACGACAGTCGACTACAAGCCCAAAGAAACATAAAAAGTCAATGCCTATTATGGGTTTCGTCACATCCGCCACAACGAAGCGCCACGGGTAGCTGCGTCTGAGTCCCAGGTCCAGATCCAGATGATGGAACCCGTAGGTCTCAATGGTTGACCCGTTGGCTGCAGAAAGTTTGTAGCTCGTTGGTGCTCGACGATCACGCAGCTGAGAATGAGGGAAAACGCAAAGGTCGCTCCCAGTGTCGACCAGGAATTGCGTTTTCGTTCTCTTGTCGGTGATGAATAGGCGACCGGAGGTGTTAGAGCAATCGTTGGCCGCGATCACTGATTGCTCTTCCCTTTTCCCGCCTTAAAATCGCAAGGCGCCTGGCATTTGTGCGCCTTCTCGCCGTGCTTCCAATAGTACCAGCACAATGGTTGGCGCCGGTAGCTGGAAACGCGCACTTTAGTCGGGTGACGGCGCTTGGTAACATGGCTACCGCCGGCCGAATGCATGTCATCACTACTATTAGACATTGTTAGTGTTGGTTATTTATGCTCACTGTTTCTTATTAAAATGTCCAAAAGGGGTCACCAATGTGGAAATAGGGGTGTGTTGCTGGTTGTGGTAGTCCGTGTAGGTTAGAGCGAAGATATTCCAAACACCGTTATGTTTCACTACACGTTTTATTGTGCACACACACGGAAGAAATAGTGACAGACAGATACACGACATAAAGTACAGAAGGAGTGAAAATAGTAAGCGCAAGTAGAGTAGATACACAGAAAAGAGTCACACGGAAGAATAAGAACGAAATCACGATAACACAGTAAAAAGTACAGACGCGAAAAGTTACACGAAACAGAACACACTAAATAACAGTTCGTAATGGCGCGTTAGCGGAAGGCGAATGCAAAGCGAAAGCGGAAGGCAGCGGTAGCCGAGCAGCACGGGCTTCGCGTCGAAGGAGCGTGAGTCGACTGGCGTGCGACGCTAGCTGTCAGGGGCGAGAGGTGCGCGGCGTGTGCGCCCGAGCAGCCGGAAAGCTAACGGGACTCGGCTACGTTTCCAATGCACCTAGCGACCAGCCCGTATGGTAGATGACCGGCGACGATAGACGTGTGTATGTTATGTATGTATGTGGACATGTATGTAGATAGTGTGTATGAATATATGTATGTATATGTGTATGTGTGTGTGTGTGTGTGTGTGTGTATGTTTTATATGAGTGTGGGTGAGTACGTGTATATGTGGTGAACTAGTGAGCCCACAATACAATGAAAGGGCATATTTATTAAAATGTGCCTTTAAAAACTTTTAAATTGACTAATATTATACAAGAAGAATTTTGGTAGTAAAGGCATAACTCCTAGTTGTGACTTTTCTTTTAAATTAAATATCAAGGTCTAGTTGGTAAACTTTAAATCAAAGAGCACATTTGTGTTAATTATGCCTTTTCAAGTAAATAAATATATTTATCGTGATAAAACTAAAAACCGAATCTCTGCATATGTGACCTTTTGACTTACTAAGGTCAGATGAGCTCTTTTTACGTACAAAATTTTTAAAAGTGGCTCAGTTGTGCCTTTTAAGCTTACGGTATTTTTGTTTATCTTGTTTCTAAAATTGTATAAAATTATTGGCAGATGGGCTTTTTTTCTGATTCCGAATATGTATTTAACTCAATTTCGGAAAAAATGTTAGTTGTGCCCTTTTTCTTTATGACGGCAGTATTATTATGTATAGGCAATGACGATTTTGCCTGAGTATGTAGGTACTTGGATTCTTTTAAACAGTCTATTGGATCATTTAGTACATATATTATATAAATCAATGTCATTTATAATTTATGTCGCCTAAACTGGTGCCATCTCTCTGACAAAAAATAAATAAATAAATAACGCTTCACACACATAGCCCCACAGTAGGGTAGATATAACCTTTGTCGTGGGTGCCATGGACACACATGTACGAAGAGAGGAAACACAAACACCCAGACCGAGAACAGAAATTTCGAACTCATCATTCAAATTTCTGCTTCGCTGGGAATCGAACCCGGGACCCTCTGACCGGCAGACCGGCATATTAACCATTATGTAAATTAATATTGGATAAATATTAATTTATGTATTGTCAATACTTCACAATAAGCGTAATTTGAGCGGGCTTATAATAAAATAAAATAACGATGCCAAAAGGAAAATGACAACGTCTATTAGCATTATTTTCTTTATAAATTTCAATTCTTGATTTTTCGTCACCCTAATTTGATAACGTTTTCGCTTAAATTGAGTATGCAAATCAAAATTAATCTTGCTTTTCAGTCCATTCTGACAGAATTATTATTATTCTATGTCAGTAAATTATCAGTGTTTTTCCTTTTTTGAGCAATTCTCTTTAAATACTACGAGCCGTTTATAATAAAGCTCCTTTAGGTTGTTTATTTAAGAGCCAGAACGGATCCAAGCATAATACGCTTTAAAGGCATTTTACATTTATTATTTGACTTGACGCGGACTTTTATGCGACTGTTAAAAGAGATATAAATGTTTAAGTTGTATGCTCCGGGCAATAAATCTCTCTTCTGTCGGTAATACTTGAACTTAAGGCTTTGGAGAACTGCTTTGGCTCAAGATATTGCAGAGGACTCAATAGGTGATATTATAGTGAATTGCACTTCTGATTTAACTGCAATATTAATATACATTAGCATATATTTAATCTTTAAATAGCTAGCTGTAACCCGACTGGCGAGAAAGCTGAGTGGTTATGTTCTCGGTCTCCGATCTAGGGGGACAAAGTTCTAATCCCGGCGCGTACTTCTGACTAAGGAATTTAATTTATCAGATTGGCTGCAACCCTTTTTGCATCCCACTGCTGTGCACGGGCCTTTCCGAATTATTGGGGAGGCCTGGAGCTTACTCTACCACGCTGCTCCAATGCGGGTTGGTGGAGATGCGGGTTAGTGGCCCACCCGCTGTCGGATGTTTACAAACCGCCCATAAGGCCTCCGACAAGGTTTAACGACTGTTATCTGTTGACAACAACCGGGACCGACGGCTTACCGTGCCCTCCGAAGCACGGAAACGCGCATGAAATTATTTTTTCCACTAGCAGTCACCCATCTCACACCCGACCGAGCCCGTTTGGCTTAGTTGTATAGATCGCTTGCGTTCTACGCTAACCGCCGGGCCATGCGCCAGGCCAATTTACCAGCTATCTATTTAGTGCTTAAATTTTGACAGCGCGCTTGTATAAAGACTGACGTACTTAACGTCATAATTCTAAATGTAATTCATTATTCAACAAGAGATTACGACAATTTGTGAAATATTTCAAATAAAATCACGAGTCTAAAAAATGATGAAGTGGAAAATGATTACCTATATAAGCGTCATATTTTTTGGTAATTCAATTTCTTGATTTCATCAATTTGGGAGAAATTCGATTACGCTCTCACTGAAAGCGCGCAAACAAATCGATTTACTTGCCTTTCAGTCCATTTTAACAGGATTAACGTTATCCTCCGATGGTAAATTATCTGTTTTGTTTTCCTTTTTTACGCAACTACCAATCTTCTATATTAAACCTTTTTAATTTTATTTATAAAAGAGCCAGAACAGATCTAAGCATGGCTGTAAACTATTTTGGGTACCATTCCTGGGTACTGGTTTCGCACCACAATCGAGACGTCCTGGAGCTTTCTACACCACGCCGCTCCATTACAGGTTGGTGGAGAGAGAGAGTTTGCGATCAACCTACTGTCGGATGTTATTAAACCACCCACTGAGCCTCCTACAAGGCTCAACTAACTGCCGTCTATAGATAACATCACTATCTAACGATATCCATATGTATCGATGTCGTCCGGATATTTTCCACAGTGTACTTCTTGGTATTTTCTTCAGATTCGAGAAAAATTTATGTAAAATCAAATAAAGACCTGTTGAGAGTACAGTTTAGTCCAAATATTTTTTACCATTCAAATAGTCCTTGATTTCCTTGGAGCATTCAAGGTTCTATGTCATCCTTCGTTCCTCAATGATGGTTTCATAAGTATTCAGTTCACTTTATATAATATGTAATTTCTCATATGTGACAAGCTTTTTGAATTATTGTCATTATCCTTTGATAATCCGAGTGAGTTAGAAAGCCGGAAGCCACGGTCGCAGGCTGTTCATCTCAGTTAATATAACAAGTTTGTTGTTAGCTTGTTGGAGACAGGTAATCTTCTAAGTGCGTAATTAAACTTCCATTGACAGAGCTATGTACATACGTACACTTCGTCAGACAGTTCGTATGTATTTCAGCCATTCTTTATTAACTACACGTATCTGGCGTAAACGATGTTTTGTAAAGTTAAGTAGTACTAACTAAAGTAGTAAGAACTTGTTGGCTCTATGGTTGCTGTAGTTCATGAACAGCGTATTCAAACGGAAGCTTGAGTTATGTTATTATAACATAATGATTTTTATTCTACCTAGTCTGTTTAGGCATGGTCAATTGATTTCATATTCTATATACTTATAGTACCAAATATTGCATTATCCAGAATGACTGAAGAAATACTGTTTAAACAAGGTTTCTTGCATTTGAAATAGTTTTCAATATACTTAGTTACTTACAGTGTCTAAACGTCTTTGGTTTGGAAAAATAAGTATTTTCTATTTTTAGTCCGCTGAGTTGGCCAAATACATAATTATGGGTGGCGGACTTTATATATCATTGATAATTGTACGGTTTTGATCAACAGTACATAAAGCAAAGCGTTGAAATAATCTACTCTAAAAAGCTTAAAATTAATTTGTAGTTTCATGTAAGTAAAGGTAAAACTGTTCTGTCGTTTTCCAATATCTTTGTCAAATTAAAACTTCAACAAAATTATGTAGCATTCTTTTATTTTTTTAGTATTGTGAAACTGGCTAGCTTGCTTGCTGGGTGTGCACAAGGATGGTAAAAACAATTTTAGTTATTAGGGCGGTTTCAAACCAGGGTATTTTTCGGCGCGTTCGCGCTTCTTTCGTTTATTTTTTATAGCGCGTGTGCGCGCGAAACACCGACATTAGACATTTCCGGAACAAAAAGTACCTAGCACGCGTGTAAGCGCGTTTTCCGAAAAGACCAAGAGTACCGTTGATCAAGGTTGAGAGTTGGGAGCAGTTGTGCGGTAGTGTCTCACACGATCAGATGTTACGTGTTGCCATTATAGACCCATAGCGATTCTGTTATCTCAAATATATAATGTACTTTTTAAAAGAGTGCTGTTGGGAGTTTTTTTCCGCTGCCTTTTTCTCTCAGCTCAACATCTAGCCCAAACGGGCACCTAAAGGCGATGACCAGGAAAAAATTACATTCATTATCGAATATTTTGTGTTCCTAATATGAAATAAATATTTTTTCTTTCTTTCTTTCTTACTATGGGACGTTAAAAGCATGGCATTGCACTGATAATAATAATTAGTTGTGTAACTGCGACCGCAGTAATGACCCCATTTTGTTGTAATGTGGGTGATACTATTAATTGAATGGTTAATTAACGGGACGCTGAAAGCATGGCATTGCGCTGATAATAAATAATTAGTTGTGTAATTGCGGCCGCTGGAATGACCCCATTTTGTTGCTGTGATGTGGATGATACTATTATTTGATTTGTTGGAAACTTTTTCGTATTGCAAATTTTATATACGGAATTAATTATTCTATTTGAGATGAGAAAAATTTGATATGAGAAATGTTTGAAATGATATAACCATTGTTTTCATTTCCCATAGAGACAAGACATTGATAAACACGGATATAACAATTTTCTTAGGACTTAAACCCAGGCTGAGAGAGAAGGAGAGAGCGAGAGAGCTAATGTTGTTTTATGTGTCGTATACAACACGTTTTTATTTCCCATATAAAGAAGAATTGATAAATGTAAATGACATATTTTATTAGATAAAAGTGCAAATTACCATTTCATAGTAATACAATACATTCATAAATTACAATGTATAGTAAACTTTGTAAATTGATCCAATATGTTTCCAACCGAAACACTTTAGTAATTTCAACCATGAATAAAATTAGACCCCGTAGTATAAACGGGCTAGATGCGCACAAGGGCGCATCAAGCTTACACTGTACCGCCGCTGACCAGGGCGGGGCAGGTGTGCGGTCGTTACGGAAGATAATAATTAATTAAAACTGAATTAACCGACATAGCAATATTAAGAACAGTTGAATTGGCTAGATGTATACAAGGGTAGTCCCTGTAGCTTCGGGATTAAGAATAGAGCTACGATATCGACTATGCTAAGGTATACCTATACGGTATCGTAAGAGGCGACTAAAAGGGGCTTGCGGGGTTGTGGGCGATGAGAGTGGGAGCTCGATCCGTCCATCCAGCCCCGGGAAGGGCGGCGGTGTGTGCGTGGCCGCATGCCGCCGTAAGCATCTGAAGGTGCAGGAGAGCACATCTGCTCCCCCACAGATGGGCCTGTTCTATAGCGTCACGCGTGGAGGACACCGGTGCGTTCCACTCAGGTCCCGGAGTCATCCCCAAGCGCGGCCCAAGCGCGCAGCCACCAAGGGGGTTTTAGTGCGGTCCCACATAACCCGGTATCCTCTCCCAAGGTGCCGGGTACCATTTGAAGGTCCCCCCCCCCACCCCGATACCAAAAAAAAGCTGTACACAAGGGTGTATTTAGCTTTCACTGTACCACCGCTGTCCAAGGTGGGGCAAGATAAGATCTGCCCTACCTACAGAGTAGGCTCTATACGCATGTGTCCGTAAGTTCTAAAATTTTCAGAATCAATTTTGGCACACTCGGATCGTTTTTTTACAAATTTATAAAATAAACGTAGTCATTGATGACATTAAGCTACTGAATGAATAATATTGTCAGAGTTTCGTCAGTCTAAATTTCAGGGCGCAATTTCAAGAAGTGAACACGGACTCGAGTGCACAGAGTACGTCCTCAGGTGTGCGGTCGTTACGGAAGGCTGTAAGCGGGATTGCACTGATAATAATAATACTAGTTGTGTAATTGTGGCCGCTGGAATGACGCCATTTTGTTACTGTAATGTGGTTGATACTATTAATTATATGGACGGAATCAAACGAAAATCTGTTTTATAGCTACTGCAAACTAGATAGATACTATAAATAATTTGTTCATATTGCACGTTGAATAATTCTGATGACCTTCAAAACATTACCATTTTGGCATTTCTATTCAATAATTTTTAATGTCCCACTAAACATGATGTGAGCCACAATTTATAGTATTTGTGCAATTGAGGATACTGAAATGACCCCATTCTTTTGCTGTAGTAAATGAAAGAAGCAAACGACAATCGATTGGTTTTGTTAAGTTTCACTACCTCTGCAGCCCTGTAAGTGTGTTAGAGTATTGCACATTGTAAAAAATAGTAATTAATGACAACATTACTAACACTGCAACTTTAGTATTTTTGATCTTACCTTGTACTTGAGAATCAGGTCCAGTTGCAATAGCTTACCTACATTGAAATTGACGATAAAATGTCTGGAGGTATCTTTACAAAAGTTGTTAAAAGGATAGTCCCTAAGCTGTGTGCTCATTGTTTAACCTTTTCGGTCTTAATATTAGAGATGAAATCCCAATTTCATTACAAATGTATTTCAGGCTATAATGACCCGTTTTGGCCATTATCGTTTAAAATGGCGGAATGAATGAAAAGTGTGAGCGAGCAGTTCTATAATTTTCCACTCGGCTAGCTGCTTTCTTGCCGATTTAGTAGTTTGATGAAGTGGAAGAGAGTCGCGATTGATGACCGGGAGGGGGGACGGGGGAGAAGGGGGTGACAGAAACAGACAAGTACGAAACGAATTTGTCATATAGGGTGCCAATATTGGGTAAAATATTTTGTGTAAAATTTTATATAATTAAATTTATTAAATAAATTATATTTATGTAATTAAATTTTGGGTAAAAGGTTGTGCCGAATATCATAAAGTAGAAGTAGTTTTTTTTAGCTCTTGTCTGTTTCGTTCTAAACAAGGACAATTAAAAATCAAATTCGCAAAGTAAATAATCGTCAAATTACACGTTTCCTGGGCATTTGTGGACAGTGATTTTAAAGTAAAATTAAAACATATTTTGGAAATCTATAAATTAATATATCCAATAAAAGAAAAAATAGACACATTGTACTGATTCAAATACTTAATTGTGTTTGAGTTTAAAAAACAATGTTCTACCAGTGTCATGTGGGAGCGAGAGCGAGAGGAGCTGGAGGAGAAGACAGACTATAATATTATTTCCTAATAATAACTATGTAAATTGTTTGTCACCAAAATTTTTCATCTTTAATATTGCCAAAACGTGTGTAAATGGCTGTTACTTGTTAACAATCTTTTTAAAAACAAGCTTTTATTAAAATAGCTGGAAAGTTAAAATTATTAAACCCGATAATAATAAACATGAAGTTTTATAAATAATTATTAAATTTTATAAATAAAAACATTCAATCTACACGACCTCTTATATCTTATATCTTGTCAACATGTATGACTTCGTCATTTATCAAAATGATACGTTAACGGTATCAACCGTCACTAATAAGTTATTGGCTCAAAAAAATATGTATACGAGCAATTTCAGGGGTTGCTCCGTGGGCATCTTGTCGACCTTTATTTAAAAAGCTCCGTGTACTTCCCTTGATCAGCATGTACATTTATGAAATAGCAGTGTTTGTAAAAAAACACCTAGACTGATTTTTGGTTACAAACAGAGGTAGAGGTCCAAACAAACTGGTAACTGAAGGGATCATGAAAACGTGTCTTTATAAAAAAACTGTCATGGGATGTGTATCCGAGTGTACAATCACTTGCCAGAACATTTAAAAATTTTACCCTTAAGATCCTTTAAAAAGTCTGTATTCGAATGGTTATTAGAAAATTTATTGTTTTTATAGCTTGGGAGAGCTTTATTCATGTAATATTTGTATGATACGACTAACTGGACGGGGCCTTAGGTTAAATAAATAAAAACATTACATATTTTATGACATTCTAATGATTATTGGGTTATTATTATAATTCTGAATATATCTTTCTAAGATTATTTAATTAATGTAATAATTCAATATAATTTGATAATTTAATATGAATTGTATCTTTATTTAGTACTATTAGTTAATTATTTATTTGACATTACTTATTATTGTTTAGTATTTTCTTTTGACATTGCATGCTGTACAGCAGCCAAGTATGTTGGCACCTACATTGTATCCTGACACCTTTTGTAAACCATATTTGATGCAATAAACCGTTATTGTTATTATTATATTATTATTATTATACGCTACTTTTATTTTAGCGAATGTCTAGTTTCTGAAGTAACCAAATTGTTAAGCTTAACTTAAGCCAACCTTATAGAAAAATGTTGTCATCGAAAATTTACGGACATTATACTTACCCGTTATAAAAATAATGCTTTTAACAGAAAACGAAAATAGTTTATAGGCAGCCTTAAGCGGTAACTCTTTGCAGTTCAACCTGGAAACTCGTATCCCATGTGTACTTTGTACTGGGTATGCGCTAGTACTCCATATTGTTTGTACATCGGACGAGGCAACGTGGTGTTTGCAAAATTAGTTCCTTGTCAGTGCTGGAAGCATTTTTTCTGTTCAGTATTCAATAAAATATTCATGTCGATAGCTAAGGAATAGATAGTCTGAAAAGCCAAAGTTTGTGAGCAATTAGTTACATAGTGCTGGATTTCATGAGGAAGAAACACGTGTAACATTGCTACCAGTGGTCAACCGTCTTTTCCCAGACCGGGCCCTGTTCTGTTTAGTGTACATTGCCTGCAATGTAGCCACGTAGCTTAAGCTACACTCGACTTACTCTTTCTGCCTTAATATGTAGTATTGAACGTGTACGGCACTTATGTGTTAGTGTCCAACACTGTTTGTTCATCAGACGTGGCTATGTATGTGTTTGTGCTTTAGTTGCCAGTGCTGTAAGAGTTTACTGACATAGTGTTTGCGTGGCGACGTGACGACCTGCGTGGCGCAATGGTTACCATACCAGACTGCCAGTCGAGAGGTCCCGGGTTCGATTCCCGGCGAAACAAAAATTTGAATGATGAGTTTAAATTTCTGTTCTCCTTCTGGGTATTTGTGTTCCTGCCTTTGTATGTGTCCATGGTACCCACGACACAGAGTATTAATTACCTTACTGTGGGGCTATGAGTGTGTAACGTTTATTTATTTATTATTTATTTAGTGTTTGCTGTCTAAAATATATCCATTGGATAAATGGGTACGGGTCTCTCCCCATTATGGGGAAAGCATGGAGCTTACTCTACCACGCTGCTTCAAAACGGGTTGGTGGAGATGAGGAGTGGCGGCTCTCGAGGTTACGCACACGACTACAATGTGCATGTACACGCCTAACAATATTTCTAGCCTAACGGACTTAGTGACTTAGAACATCCACAGTTTGAACTACTCGTATATACTTACACTACTCTTTCAGCCTTTCTCGCCCCTTATGTATACTGTAACTGTATGCGCCATTGCTCAACATTGTTTGTACATCGGACGAACTAACTTGTGTGTTTGTACATTTAATTCCGTCAGTGATCTAAAAGTTTCCTTGACTTGCTTGATATACTTGCAATATTGCAATATATTGCACAAATATAACAAGCAATTATAATGTTCAGTACCTGGATGACCCTGCTTTGCTCGGTAATATTATTTCAATTTTTTACTTATAATATAAGTAAACAGTTGTAATTGGCTTGGTATAGCCTAACAACGTCACCTTAAAAATTAGCTTCCGTGTTGCTGTGGCGGTTGTGACATAATATTTTCTAATAGCGAAACCTAGCTAGATCGATTTATCGCCCCCGAAACCCCCTGTATACTAAATAGTGTCTCACACGATCAGCTGTCACGTTTGCCCAGTATCGACCCATATCCTTTCTGTTATCTCAAAAATATAAATACACTCTTTTAAAAAGAGCGCTTCCGGAAGTTTTTTTTCTGTCGCCTTTTTTCTCTCAGCTCAACATCTAGCCCAAACGACCTTAAGCCGATGACCGGGAAAAATGGCATTTGTTAAGCGAATATTTTGTATTCCTAATAAGAAATAAATATTTTTCTTCTCTTTTCAATTTCTAAAATCGTTGGAGCCGTTGCAAGATTCAAAATATATCATACAAGAATTGCTTGTTTAAATATATAATATATAGATAGATAATACACCTTATGTACCTTACATTGTTTTATGGACGAAGCAAAGCGTGCGTTTACACAATTAGTTCTCGGTCAGTGTTGTAACTTGTAAGCGTTTCTTTGCTTACTGCTTGCTGCTTTTGTGCAATAATATATTGCAAATTGCAACGCTTAATGGGAATATTTTCCTTTGTTTGAGCTAAGCTTAAAAGAAACTAAGCTTTAAAGAATAATTTATAGTAACATTATAGTAGTAACAGTATAGTACAATTTATACTAAGTAATATATAAAGCTGAAGGGTTTGTTTGTTTGTTTGAACGCGCTAATCTCAGGAACTATTGGTTCGAATTGAAAAATTATTTTTGTGTTGGATAGACCATTTATTAGAAGGCTTTAGGCCATATTACATCATGTTATGACTGATACCAAAGTCCATGCGGACTAAGTCGCGGGCGGCCGCTAGTACGACTATAAATTATTTCACTTAAGAAACGGATTAATAGACAATAATGGAAAAAACGGAGGGAGGAAAAAGTATCTCTATTTATAAATCCAAATTTATATATACAACACTCATTTCCTTTTAAAAAGCTAATATTTAATCCAATATTTTATAATCTTCATTAACTTTCCCTTTACGTTCGTTGCGTTGTCAAAAGTATACATTACTATACCAACCGGTAACAACTTACCTTTCCAAAGGTAAGCATAATGTAAGATTTAACCTTTCACAAAGTTACTGCACGACTGAGGCGTAATAAAGAGAAACTTTTAATGGATTCTCTATAGCCCTGAAATGGTGACACTGAAAGTTGTAAGCGATTGGCCATTTACACGCAAAAGGAATTTTTTGGAAAAAAGTTTCAGTTTTTCAGAATTTTATATTTATGGTGTCTTAACTGCTGTACTATATCGTTCCAAGTTTGTAGATGGTAGAAGTTTAATGGTTCGACCGGGGAAGCACCACCGCTGCACTCACACGAGTATTTGCTGTGAAGCTAATCTGTTCTGTTTCGGTGGAAACTTGTAGTTGCCGGCTAAACGTACATTATGTACACGAGGCGATCATCAGTAACGCGATTGCATACGACTATAGACAAGAGTTAGGCTTGCTTGAGGTTGTGTGTAGATGTCCGTGGGCTGCAGCCACCACTTCACACCACACGGTCTGCATTCTCGTCTGCTACTCGCTACTCCATTCAAATCAATATAGTAAAGTAAGAAACGAGTTTTTTTTTGAATGGAGTAGCAGACGAGCATGCAGGCCACGTAGTGTTAAGTGGTCGCTGCAGCCCATGGACATCTGCACACAACCTCAAGCAAGCATAGGTAAGTCTTGTCTGAGGTCGTATGCAGTTGCGCTGCTACTCCAGAGGCTGGTGGTCGCCTCATGTAAGTGTGGCAGCAACTGCACCTTTCCACCGAAACACGATAGAATTGGTTCACGGCAGAAGTGGGTGCAGCGGTGGTACTTCCCTGGCGAACGATAATATACATATAATATCTACCACCTACAAAAGCTTGTAGAACACTTGTTTTTATATTATCAGCTGCCGTCACTTGAAGCAGTAGCTTAGTTTCGTTGAAACCTTAGTCAATTTTAGTCTTATTTGAGATGCAGTTACAGTTGCTTTAATGAAAGATGTCGCAGGGATTATTACTTTCTGAACAGTAAACAGAGTTAATTTTTTTCGAACCATTTAATCCATTTCATTGTTGCTAATAGTGATTACTATTACGAATAGATCATGAGATAGTAGCGGTCGTTAAGCACAGGCTATGATGATGATGATGTGATACGTTAACTTAATATTGAATTTATTTACAATGTAATTGGTAAAATATAATTTTACATTACTAGTTGAAGACCAACATGGCACAATACTGTATTATGCCCCACTATCAGTGAGGGTCCCGGGTTTCATTCCCGTCTAGGCCTAAAATTTGATGGCTGAATGTCAATTGCTTTTTTGGGTAGGAGTGTTGTTCCTGTCTAGAATACGGCTACGAGTGTTAAGCGTTATTTTTTTTAAATTAATGTTACCATAAAGTTGTCAAATTAGCAGCAGTTTCTTAACAAATCGGATTTAGTCACGCCACTGCTGGATATTTAGTGTAATTGGTGTTAAAGTATCGCGTGCTGTGGGTGGGTGGTGCGACCAATTAGCTTGTCCTGAGCCTTGCCCATAATTACACTTTGAATACCTTTGCACCTGCAATTATGAATAAATGATAAATATGCTTCATACACGAGCGTGCGTGGCGGTGAACGACATGCGTAGCGTTCATCTAAGGAGGCACGTACTGCCGCCAGCTGTTAATAAAATCCTGGCCTTTATCGCCTTTCACCTAGCCAGGTTTCTACATAACCACTAGCTCGTATGGAAGTAGCGTGGTAGAGTGAGCTCTCAACTTCTCAAGGAATGAAATCGTCAAGAGATCTGATTTATAGGATAAACCGTCTTAGCCGAACATCTTCATCAGAACGCACTAGTGCAAACGCTTTACTTATAACATACATATAATGTCGGAGACTCTCTCACTCTAATCACGAAAATCTCACGAAAATCTCTCACTGGTGTCAACTATCATTTGGGGTACCATCGCAGGGTGGAATACTATCTCCGTTGTTGTTCTCAAATATTATCTACTCACTCTCTTCACGGCTTAGCTGCTCACAGCACTTTTACGCTGACGATTTGTAAATTTACACTGTTACGCGGCCATCTATAAAATCTACACTCACCTGCATGCCTTATCGAACTGGTCTTCTAATTATAGCATACAAGTTAATATCATAATTGGCAGTAGTCGTTAGCTCGTTAAAATTCATTTCGATTCCGTCGCTCCTGTAGTTTAACATTCATTTAAAAATCTTGCAATATATTTAGATTCAACCTTGAACTGAACATCCCGAGTCCAGCATATAAGCCGCTCCGTCATTGGAAAATTATGTGCTTTTAACAGCCCTAAAAATATTTCTGCCTATCAAGGTTAAATTGAATTGAATTGCAGGCTCTTGTTCTCCCCATAATGGATTATGCTGATGTGTATTTTCCTGACCTTAGTGAAAGTTCTTCAACTTGACAAGCTAGATCGTCTTCTCAACAACTGTATCCGATTCATCTTTTGTCTTCGCAAATACGATCATGTTTCTTCTTTCCGTGCTCAGCTAAAATGGCTTCCGATTCGCCTGCGAAGACATGTAAAGATACTGTTATCACTCTTCTTTTAGGAAGTTTCAGTTTCTTCGGGACACTCACGATCGTCAACTGCGTTCTTCTGCCACTCTACCACTTTCTATTCCTCTTCACCGCTCAGGTTTTATCTCTCACTCTTTCGCTGTCCAAGCCTTACACCTGATTCATTATTATTATATCTTTTTCACTTTTGTTACCGTCTTCATCGATCTCCCACTACCTTAAGGTTGAATGCTTTAAGCATTAAGTCCGCCTTCTGTCCGAGACTTCTGAACGGTGGAAAAGTTTAAATAAATAAGCAAATGAAAAGCAGCACGATAATCAAGCGATGGCAGCCCAATCGCAATGACGTCAATGCATGGCTAGCTTCGTGCTATAACAGAGCCTAGCTGTTTGAGGGGCGTTGGATGAGGTACACTTACTGTTCTGCTGTCGTAGAGTTCGGACCCTCCACTCTAGATACTATAATTCGTTTCGTTTGATCAGTGCGGTTATAATTGTTTAATAGTTTGTCAGTTTACTGTAAAACGGTGGTTAAAAGTGTTTAATAGAGTGTGTAATCGCTGTTTCTCTTTGCTCGATCACCCTGGCGCGCCCACACAATGCCTAACGACGGTGTTAACAATACAGCTGATCCTTTATGTATATAAAGTTAATATTTCATAAAATAATAATAAAGACTGCGACTAGCAGGATACTTATAAGTATTAGGAGCAAGCGCATCGCGTGCAACACAAACATCGCGTTTGAATACTTTTTATAATTTTTAAAGAAGTGTATAAATTCAGGTTTGTCATACAGAAGTGTAATATAAAGAATGGTGTATAATAAGCAAGACAGAAAGAAACGTCTAACAAGCGGATGATCAGCTTGTGCCGAGCTTTGCTAGTAACTACGGCTTGAGTACCTTAGCACATGCTTTAATTATAAACGAACGTTATACATGCATGGTAATAGTCTCCGATAGAATAAAATTATAGACTCAGACGAGAACAGTATTTAGTATAATTGATCTGAACGCACTGCATGTGCCAAGCAGCCAAGACGGATTAGCATGTCCTGAGTATTGCTAGTAATTACCCATAATAGTTGCTTGTGTACATTAGAATATGCTGTAATTAGGAATAAACATTAAATTATATAGGTCAATAGTCTTCCGCATAATTACATTATAGACAAAGGCGAGAACGATATTTAGTGTAATTAGTCTGAATGCCCTGCATGTGCCCCTGCTGCCAATTTCCCATTGCTGGAATATTATTTAGGAATAATAATAAATTGAGTATTATTTACGTAGGAATGATATAGCAATTCTAGTAGTATATGTATGCGAATTTACATAGTAATTTGCGTACACGAACAAAATGACACAAATTATTAGATATAACTATAAATAAAAATGAAAATAATACAAGACTGCGACATGCCTCCCTAAAGTCCCCACCAAAAATAATTACGCGTGAGCCTAAAGCCTTACTAACAATTATCTTTGGTTGCTATTAATACTAGTATAACTTACGCAGTTGTTTTGAAAGTCTATGAACACATAATATAAAGACAGTATAAATATTATGTAATAATTCGTCTGAATGCCTCGCGTGCACGAATACTATAATAATAATTATCCTTTGAAGTACCTATACAAAAAGTATATCATTTTTATAAATCTTACACCTGCTGATGTTATACCGTTTGTAACTATGGCTTTTCTTTTGTGATAAATGAGGTTCAAACGGAAAGTAATAAATATAGGTTTGCTTTATATGAAAGCTTTTGACCGTTCACAAAGATGTATGTATCTAAGCACTTCTCATTAGTATTTATATTGATAGTAAATAATAATAATAAAAAAATTGATTGACAAGTTACTTTCTCTGTAGTCTGTACTGTCTATGAGGTGATTATAATATAAAAGAGATTGGTCTTGAAAACTTAATTAGGCCAGAAAAAATATATGGAATTAACGTAAAATAAAGAGAACAGTATATCAATTCGATATTTTCTAGTGGGAAAAAACTTTCTAAAAATATGTGCGCACTTCTCTAGTATGCCCCGCTGAGAGTTTCCGAATGTGACATAAACATATTCTGGATAGAAAGCACGGAAAACTTAACTCGCTAGAGGATTAAAATAGCCTTACAGCTAGATACATACTAACTATTGGATGCAATCTAATTGTGCGGAAATAAAAAAGACAGCAAACCAGTTTACATTCACAGCGTAAGCAGTATGGACATCACACACCCTATAGACTGCAACCCTTTTTGCATGCTGCTGGGCACGGATCTCTCCCCACTGCTGGGGAGGCCTGGAGCTTAATCTACCACGCTGCTCCAATGCGGGTTGGTGGAGATGTGGGTTAGTGGCCAACCCGCTGTCGGATGTTTTCAAACAGCCTATAAAACCTCCAACAAGGTTTAACGACTGTTATATATTGATTCCAACCGGGACCGACGCCTTAACGTGCCCTACGAAGCACGGAAAACGAGGAAGAAAAAATTTGCTACTAGCAACACCCGACTGCGCCCGTTTGGCTTGACTGCATAGATCGTTTGCGTTCTACATCACACATCCTATATCAAACATTAAACTATGAAACGTATCCTGATCGATGGTAATTTTTCTGTTGATCTAAATTATGTACATAGGTCTTTTAATTCTTTTACCTACATAATTTATATCAAGAGAAAAATTACCGTGGGCTGTGTGTTCATAGTAGACCAGCACTCGTCAGTCGTATCTATTTTCTTATTCAAAATATTTTAATAATTTTTTGGATTACTAATACAATTCGACAAAACAAAAAAAGGTTTCAAATATGTACATCGTCTCTAGGTACCGTTTAACGCGATTGAGCCATGAGCTTAATAGAAAAACTGTAAGCGATTTTTTTTAAATTGCACATTTGCACAAATATGGGTGTTTACAAAAGTTGGTTATATATTGAATTTACCATATTTACCTTATTGAGGTATGCAAATATTACAAAGATAAAAATATAAAAGAGGAAAACTTAATTATAACACAATTACAAAAATGTACATTTACATCAAATTTTTTAAATTCTCATATCGCGCCTTTAAAACTTAAAGTATTTATTTATTTTTATTTCGAATCGGATCCGACCGTCGGCTTTGGATACCCATATCACAGGATGTTTGTACATTGAGAGGAATAAAAGCCGGCGAAAAAAAACCTCCCAGGTTTTTATGGAATTCCATTCTGCCGTTTGTTACACGTTCGTTAATTTACAATCGCAGTTTTTCCAAATGCATGTGAGCTAACTCTTTTGTATTCTATTTTTAAACGCTGTCAATTAGTCAGCAGTTACTAAAGTTATGTAGTAGGGATAATGCATGAATCATATACCAACATAACTTCTACTGTGGAACACCCTACCTGAGACTGTTCGAAAAGCTCCAAATAAAAAAATATATTTAAGAGGCTTGTTCGTGATCACTTCCTAAAAAGTAACATCATTTGAAGTTTTGTTGTGTTTTGATATTTAAAATTATCGCAATACGTTTTACTTGTTTGGCATATAGGTAATCAGTATATACTTATTATTATATTAAATATTTATTATAACAATATATGTATTTATTTTAAATGTTATCTGTATATGTATCCATGTATGTATATATATATATATATATATATATATATATATATACATTTTTTATATGTATATTTCTATAGTACCTGGACGCCCGAGCGTTGCTCGGATATATACAATACAATACAATACAAAAAGTACTTTATTGCACCAGATTTTATACAATGAGATAACATTGGATCTTATATATTGTGCATGTAATGATAACTATCTTGTAGTGCGATTTGGCTTCGCTGTAAGTGCTACAAGCAATTTTTATGAATAAATAAATAAATAAATAAATAAATAAATAAATAAATTAAATCGTTTATTTTCTATCAAAAATATTTTCTTGGTTTAATTTAAAACCAAACAATCATTTGCTTCGTGTTACTTAACAAAGCCATCTGAAATAGCTCCTAATAAAAAAAAGTTATTTTCATAAAAATAAAAAATAGACACAATATGGTTTCGATCGAGATTTGAACCCGGGTCTCTAGTTCCGCAGTCAGCTCACGCAACCATTCGACCACGGAAGCTTTAATTCAATGAACGAAATTTTCATAGAGGTCTTTCAAATCGACGTTGTCATTTCTTTGAACGTCGGATTGGCGGATGGTAGTAGCGGAGCCCAAGAGGGGCTTTTCGGATTTACTCGAGCGCGTCAGATTAAGATATGGGGTACACCTTGCATCCTAAAATAAAATAGCTAAATTTGTTGCCATTGAAATCGACTCAAATTTAAATTGGAAAAATCATGTAGAAATAATATGCCAAAGACTAAATAAATTCATATACGCATTACACCATCTTTCAAAAGTAGCAAATAAAAAACAGCATTGATGGCTTATCACGGATACGTGTGTTCGGTCCTAAGATACGGATTACTCTTATGGGGGAATTCAACTGACTTCAATAGAGCATTTATTATACAAAAGAAATGTGTTAGGGCCATTTAAGGTGCGGAACCTATGGACTCCTGTAAGCCAATATTTAAAAAAAAAACTAAATCTCCCGCCATTGCCATCAATGTACATCTACGAAAGTCTGATATATGTCAAAAATAATCAAAATCGATTTGATACCAAAGATGATACATTCTCCAATCGGCATCGGGGTAAATTGCATAGACTATTATCTTATACGGCATGCTATTCGAGAAACAGCTCTGTAATGTGCATCAAGATTTATAATTTGCTGCCATCTCGGTTAAAAAAATCTAACATTAAATCGGTTCAAGGGTTTTATTTTTAAATTATTGATTAAGAACTGTTTTTATTCCACAAAGGAATTTATAGAATATTGTCATGCTGGACACCTCAAACGCTTGGCTAATAAATTATAAATTTTTATTCAATTATTCAATTATGCAAATATTATCATTACTATTATTATCTAATATAATTGTTATTAAGTTATTATTTAAAAAAATTGATATGTACCTTCGGGTATGAAATTGCATTTAATATCCTTAAATTAAAAAAAGTAAATTAATGATTTAACCTATAGATTAAGGATATACTGTTATCACTAAAGACACGATGACTTTATCTTATTTATTAATAAATATTTGCCCACCGACTAGGTCGGTAAGACACGCATTAACAATATTGTAAGATTTTTAACGTAAAATGTACCGTGTTTTATGCAAATAAATATTTCATTTTATTTCATTTCATTTCCTGTCGGGTACTGCCACGATTAATAAAAGACCTTCTATATAGGTACAATAATTTTTTATCTTACTTCCGGATGTCAAAATAGTCAGATTAGAATACGCCGTTACCGTTGAACCATGAATTTTAAATAATAAGAATCTCTCCACTGGTTAAACGCAAAACGTCATAAAATATAATAATATTAAATAATATAATATTTTAAACTTCCTACCACCCAACCTATAAAAAGCACAAGGTCCTGATGACGCTTGAGGAAATCCACAATGAGCCTCGTGGGCTCCCCCGTTTGACAGCGTTTACGCCACAATATTATTAATACTCTTCAATAGATGTCAGGAAGAGTCGTAATTTTCAGTTTATATTTAAATTGATTATCATTGAAAATATTTTTATACAGTTAAAAATTTCCAACAATAAAAATTTTGTGGACCGATTTATCACCCCAGAAACCAGGGTACTATTTTTCATCAAAATATTTGGAGCCGTTTCCGAGATTCAAAAAATATATTTAGATACATACAAGAATTGCTCGTTTAAAGGTATTAGATATACCTATTATTAATAAATACTTATAAATCTTGTTTATTCAATCTCTTGTTTTAATTATATATTTTTTTCTGTTTATATAATAAGCATTTTTATAATTTATGTCGTGCCTACCCATAGCTTTCACCATCACCCAGGGATGACTGGCAGAGAATGCCATTAGGCATTAAGTTTAACCCTGTAGCCCTTAATTTAAGGTGGTACGAATGTTAAATAAATAAATAAATAAGTATTGACTGCCACTCCTATGAGTGCCTCTATAGGCACTCTACAAGTCCATACACCTTCAAAGCCATGGTTAAAGCAAATTTGTGTTTTAAAAGAACTAAACCGTTTCTTAATAAAGTTTGTTTCCAGCTTAAAGAATACTTGATTTGCATCGCGACGTGAATCTGACTCTATACAGAGATTTATTACCATACAGAATAATATATTTGAATTTCAGTCTCGATGGAATGATCTACGGTTGGTCAGGAGTTCGGTGGTGAGTACATTCTAGTGAAAAATGTTCAAGGAGCTTTAATAGTAGTAGGTTGAAAGTGAACGATGTTGAAATTTCTTACCAATTATTTATTTTATTTATTTTTTATTTATTTATTTATTCAACAAAAATACATCCATCCTTACAGGTATACACCCAATGCGATGGATGGGCCATGTACTTAATACTAATATGATTATGATACAATATATAAATTATTCTATATATGCCTTAAATACAAACAAATATTTATGTATAACAAAGTATATATAACAACACTTTTACGAATTCACTCCACTGGCACGAAAAAATATCCACTCTCTCATGCGCTGCATTAATTGTGCGGATGGCTAGTGTCAATGGGGCCTTGGCCAGCAGACCTGTCTTGGCGAAGGGCACGACCAACAGCGGGGGGCGCCGGCGCCGCCAAACGTAGCCCTCGGGTACGCATAGCTCCAGCCGTCGTAGCACCCCCGGGTTGAAAGCTTTACCACGCAGTAATTTGACTATATAAGCTGCCAATGAATACTCTCTCCGAACTCTAAGTTGATGATAGCCTACCATACCCAGTACGAACAACGTGGGGTACATCAGAGGGTAGAAAGGATATACCCCATATAGTTTTTTGTATAGGTGCCTAGCGAATTTGTTTTGCACGCGCTCTAACATAACCGTATATTTCGCTTCATGAGGAGCCCATATGACTGCACTGTGTTCGAGATGACTCCTCACCAGTGCGTCATACAGTACCCTGACTGCGGTGATACTGGTGAAATTTCGCGATTGCCTCAAGACAAATCCCAGGTTCCTATACGCCTTTTTACATATTCCGACAATGTGATCGCGGAACCTTAACTCACTCGTGAGATTAACACCTAGGTCACGCACCTGTGACACCCGCTTCAGCGGTACCGACCCCATCTTATACACGTAGTGTATAGGGGTACGAGCGCGGGTAAACGTTATAACTGAACATTTCTCCACATTGAAGTAGTTTATTAGCACGACTCCACTCCGCTATACTGTCAATGTCGTCCTGCAATCGCTCACAATCGCGGTCCTCTCTGATTTCAAGCAGCAACTTAAGGTCATCGGCGAACAACAAACAGGAGCCGTACCTGATTACTTCTGGTAAGTCATTGATCATAATTATGAACTCCAGAGGACCCAAATTGCTGCCCTGGCTTACTCCCGATCTAGTGTAATATGGCTCAGATTCGTCACCATTAAAATCGACATATTGCTGCCTATCTTTCATATAACTTACAAAGAATTGTAAGAGATGTGGCGTGCATCCGATCTTCGCGAGCTTACTTAATAAGACGTCGTTATCGACAGTGTCGAACGCTTTTTTAAAATCGAAGTAGGCTGTATCTACCTGCACGCCGACGTCAACCGACGGCACCACTTGAGCCATAAAATTAAGCAGATTCGTAGCAGTACTGAGTCCCGAGCGAAAACCGTGTTGTGCGTCCGACAACTGAGCGCACACTTGAGTACGCACGCAGCGCTGGACGGCGGACTCGAACACCTTCGCCGGCGTTGACAGCACTGCCACAGGTCTATAGCCAGTAATGTCCGGACCCGATTTACCCTTCGGAACAGGTATGACCCGAGTGGTTTTCCAGAGCTTCGGGAAATCCGCTAACTTAAGACTGACATTGAATATAAAGCGAAGTGGTTCGGCTAACACTCTACTGCAATCCTTAAAAAGAAACGCCGGTATACCGTCAGGGCCCGCCGAAAATTTAGGCTTTAGAGTCTTCAATGCCAGCTTTACATCCTCCAAACTCAGCCTGTCTAGGTGCACACGAGCAGAGGAGGTCGCGCCCGCTATAGCTGCTCGAACGTCTAGCTGCGGCGGCTCGTTGTTATATACAGACTCAAAAAACTTCACAAAATGCTTAGCACATTCACTATCTGATAAATGCTGATCATCTTTAATAATAACTGGCCTATTCGTTGCAGCTTTTTTTGACCTAATATATTGCCAAAACGACTTCGGGTCTTGAATAAACTTACGTTGGATCCTAGTTTTGTGCTGCTCATGTGCTACTTCAATAGCTCGTTTAATCCGCATCCTACACCTAGAAAATTCAACGTAATCCCGATCACTCTTAGTCGATTTATACTTCTTATGAAGTTTACCTTTAGTAACTAAATCATTTATTATTTCCCTAGTATACCATTCCGGGTACCTGTACTTATTATCACTTAACATATTTTTCCTGGGTACGCATTGGTCTAGAATTTCGTAAAGCCTATTATAAAAAATATATTATTATATTCTAAACTATTATTATAAAGAGGAAATATTTGATTATTGGTTTGTATTGAATAAGCTCCGAAACTATTAGACCTATTTGAAAAAAAAAATTACTATTGCAATAATCCTATATACATATTATCCTATCCTATTTTACTATTGGAATATCCATAATTTCTGATGAACATAGGCTATAGATGTTTTCAAATGCATTAGAGATCCGTATGAAACCTTCCATAATGTATATAACCCAACATGTGAAAAAATATCGTTCTTTTTTATGACATTCTTTATTTTTATGCTATATTCCGTAACGTTACGTTCGATTTTGAATTTTGAGTTAAGAATTGATAACTTTTATCGCCTCTTGTTACCATATTAGACTGGTACATCGGCATCGGCACGATGCAAAATATCTACTGAACGTGAACAAAAAATGTTCTTTCAAATTCAGTAGCCATGAAAGTAGCTATGAAAAATACTAGTCATGCCTTAGGCAAAAGTGCTATCAACTCAATTTCGGGGCTAAATTGACAAACCAGCCGTTGCAGGCGTCGATACTTACCCGATCAACATTCAACAAGCTCGTGAAATTGATTCCGTCCACTTCAATACTTATACTGCAACCCTTTTTGCTTGCCACTGTGGAGTACGGGTCTCACCGTCTTAAATTAGAAGTTCTGGAGCTTATTCCACAGTGCTGCTCCAATGCGGGTTGGTGGAGATGCGGTTTAGCGTTCAATTCGCTGTTAACTCTTTTAAAACCACCAATAAGGCTTCCGATAAGGTTAAGCGATGATGGTGATGATGAAACGTGCATTTTGGTCTTTCGTATTAGCTCTAACAACTCAATTTCGGAGATAAATTGATAAGCCGCTGCTGGCGCTATGTAACACCTTTGGGAGTATTTTGATTTGTTGTATTTTGGTGGCTAAAATTGACTTATTACGTGTTTCTTATTTAATTGTAGTACCTAACGGACAATCAGTGAAACTGCATTATGATCTCAGTCAGGAACCGAGATCACTTGAGATTGGATGTTTTGTTGGGAGATGAATATAGGCTGCAGCGAACGCTCAATACTCCGCGTATTCGTCTTTTTATTTATTTATTTATACGTGCATGTAATTGACAGGCTTAACCTAAAATATTGCATGCTCCACTTAATAATTACACTAAAACATAAGAAATTACAAATAAAAACTTAGGAATATACTACATAAAATAACAAAATTACTTAAATTATTATGAAATATGTCAGCTTTATATGAAATTAAATTTTTGAATTGAAGTGAAATTAATTTAAGAAATATATACATACTCATACATACGTAGTCTGAAATGGTAGTACGATAGAACAGTTAGGTTAAAATTAGAATAGAGCAGCGATTGCCTAGACAGCGGTCTGTTCCGCGGTGAGAGAAAATCCATACTAATATTATAAATGGTAAAGTTTGGATGTTTCATGTTTGCGTGAACTTTTGTTGCTTAAACGCGCATAAAGGGTTGAACAGATGGGGTCTAGGTTTGGCACTGAGATAGATGATAGTCTGAAATACTCGTAGCACACGGGGTTATTCTTTATCCCGAAAAATTTACAGTTTCCGTGGTATAGATTAGTCTATTTAAATTAACTCAAAACATCCGAGCAAAGCCGGACCGGACTACCAGTATTGTAATATTTTCATTACGATACATATGAATCATCCACCATCCTGTATTTATACTCACTCATCAATCCGAGGAGAGACCTGTTCCTAGTCATGGGACATTAAAAAGGGTTAAAAAGTTATAATTATAATGTTTGGATTCTTGTAAGTATATTCGTAGCACAACTCCCAGGGAAGTCATTACGGCCACATAATTGGCCATTAGCGGAATTGGCTGATAATTAACATGTCTGCTAATTACCCATTAAAGTTCAACGACCAATTTTATTAAGGTGATATTTTTGGAGTGCGGATATAAATATTCATATGAAAATTTGAGGGTCTTAAAACATACTGGTAATATCACAGAACATTTAAAAGAAGTTAGAATGGAAATGTGTGCGGGGCCAAAATCTCTACGGAAACACGCGATTGATAGATAAATAAAATATATTGATATTTTATTTGTCTTCTACATGTAATAAAATTAAGTTTTTAACAAAAAAATAGAACCGACTTCAAACGGTAAAAAATAAAATTGTTCAGTACCTACTTCTTCTTGCTTATGGTAATGACTCTTAAAACTATTTCTGGAGTCGGGCCCTTAGTAAATGTCGTACCATTCGTTCTAAATTGGCACCGACAGTACAGATAGTGGGACAGTACCTACTTCTTCTTGCTTATGGTAATGACTGTTAGAACTATATTGGAGTCGGTGCCCATTCAGAACGAAAGGTACACTATATTTACTAAGACAGGACATTTCACTAAGGGCCCGACTTCAAAAATAGTTTTAAGAGTCATTACCATAAGCAAGAAGAAGTAGGTACTGAACAATTTTATTTTTTACCGTTTGAAGTCGGTTCTATTTTTTTGTTAAAAACTTAATTTATTTCACTCTTTTCAGTAATTTTAATAATAATAATTCTGTATGTATTAGCATAATTGGAAAAAAATTCACTTAACTTCTAAACTTTAAACAGATTTACCTTTTATAATCATGTTTATCTAATAGCCATCTAAAAGTCTGAAAGACATAGGTACTATCAGTCCACCTGAACGTATAAATTAAAGAAAGAATTTGCTCTCAGCTCCTAAACGTTGAGGAGTTGTACCTTCAATCATCAGTTAAGCAACAGCAGGTGATAATTACCAGACATAAATATTTGTATTATGTTAAAAATATGACTAAAAGCATGTGGGTGCCTATTAAGTTTCAGTGTTTCCCTCGATTTCCCTAATATCACATCATCAGATTTTGACATGGTGACAGTTGGACCACCTCAGGAATGTAAGATTTCGAACAAAAAACCATTTATTGAAAGAATTTGCTCTCAACTCCTAACCGTCGTAGTACCTTCCATCGTCAGTTCAGCAACATGATATGACGATAATTATACACAAATGTCTGTTTTGCTTTGTAAAAATATGAAAATCATTTGTTGTGCTATAAAGTTTGAATGTTCCCTTCGATTTCTCTAGGATCCCCTCATCAGACTTTGACTTGGTGACAGTTGGACCATCTCGGGGATGTCAGATTTCGAATAAAAAACTATTTATTGAAAGAATTTGCTCTCAACTCCTCACTGTCGCAGTACCTTCCATCATCAGCTCAGCAACATGAGATGATGATTTCTATGCGTAAATATCTCTTATGCTTCAGAAACTATAAGAAAATCAATGTGTGTGCCTATAAAATTTGAGAGTTCTCCTCGATTTCCCTGGGATCCCATCATCAGATCCTGATTTGGTGACAATGGGACCACCTCGGGAGTATAAGCAAACGAACAAAAAAAGAATTTTGAAAATCGGTCCACAAACGGCGGAGTAATCGGTGAACATATATAAAAAAAAAAAAATACATACAGCCGAATACAGTACCTCCTTCTTTTGGAAGTCGGTAAAAACTTGTAAATATCAGTTTATATTAAATAAGTTTTCAAAACCAATATTAACAGATGAAATATACAGAGTAAACACAGATAACAAAATACAGATAAAATAGTGTAGTCAATGGACAAGTGAGATGTGTAATATTCTGTTAATATAATTAATTAAAATGCACATGATTTCAGTAAGCGTTAAGCTAGTTTAGATTATATTTTATGTTTCTTATAATTCATATTATCATACATGATTATTTCAAAATGTCGGCACATTGTCACTTGTCTCATTGTCTTTGCCTGAGGATAGGATATAAAAAGGCGGTAGGAGCCAGTTTCCCTCTCATTTCGTCTGGGAAGATTCAAGAAAGATTTGTAATGTAATTAAAGTGTTACTCTGTAAGTCTGAGACGAAACTACTAAGGAAAGAACCTAGAATGTGAATAATCTGAGAAGGAAAGCCGTTGATAATTAAGGTACGATCATATCTTTATTATTTGTACTAAGTATAACCTATTATTGTACTATTGTGTGGTTTGAATATTATGCTGATATTGATGGGTCATATATTTTAAAACGTATTACTTTATACTTTACATGTTAAGTTATTACGCCTCGCAGAGCAAACGATCATTAGGTAATCATTAAAAACAACTAAAATCATTAAAATACAAATAAATGAGTTTAAAACATCATGTGACCCATTTATTTTACCTTTCCATTTCATATTAGCTATATTTTAGGACATTAGTTCTGAATTATCTTACAATTACATTGACAATTAATATTTCAGTAATAATTTATACAATAGTTAAAATTCAATACATTATATTTGGTAGGTCATTAGCTAACAGTCAGTACACCCACTCTAGTTTACATTGTATTTAACACGATCGTACTACGAAATGCGTGCTTACATGCGTGCTTGGGTGTGATTCGTTAATTTGAAATCGCGTGATTGTGTGGCGCTAAGATTGGCTAGATTTGAAATTGCAAATATGTGCGTAAGCTTCGTGTTTATTTAAGTACAGATGTAATGGAAGTGAAAGGCGGGACTTGATCGGCGACACCAGTCTTCATACGAACGGCGCATTATTGCCGTTCTACATCTCTTAATAATGTTCTGTGGGTAATATATTGAAATCGTGTTTAGGACTTATAAGATCATTATATTCTAATATAATGTATTATTTTTTTAACCAACACTAATAAGGTTAAAATAAATATTAAACTTGCTAATCGTTTAACTTCTGATCTAATCTGATATTCCTCTGCTTTCAAAATACTTGCAATCAACAAAAAAAAAATTATGTTTCTAATACAGTAAAAGTAAGCGAGGTCTTATTTTTGATTGTTTGCTGTAATTTCTGGTGCATTATCATTATTATTTGAGTTGGTGGGGAAGGGTACAACCCTAAGGCCACTGCAACCAGTAAATGGTCTATTGTAGCCTAACGTGGTTAACTTTAGCATTTACAATATTAGTACGGATTTTTATGATTTCTGGTGCATTACTGAAAAACACATTAACTTATAAGTACTCATACCTACGAGGAACCCGTCTTTATCCAACATAAGATACTTTTAACTCACTTAACTTTGCGGAGATTCGAAGATCCGTATGCGACATTTTTTATTAAAATTTATAAAATTGGGCATTTCTTTTAAGAAGCGGAAGGTTCCCTACTAATAAGAGCGGAGCTTCCCTCGGGCGAAGTTCAAGTTAGTGTTCACCCCGCCTTTGACGGCGGTAAGTGTAGCGAGCCTTAGGAGGGACAGAATGAACCAAGAAACCTCACATGACGTAAAATTTACTGAACGAGGTCAACATTTGGTAATATTTGACACTCTCATTTTTAATAAAAAGCATTGAATTGTAGCAATGAACTAGTACTAAAAATGACCTTAAAAACTAGTCCCAGCAGTGGTCATACACTCGTCATACAATGAAAATAATGGAATATTTGCATAATTTTTGATAGTTGCTACTATCAAAAATTATGCAGCAACAATTACACTCGTACCAAACCCACTTTGTCAATACAATTGATTTTTATCCACACAAAACTGCCGTGAAGATGATCTTGATCTTGAAGATCCGTAAGGGGAAAAATTTCCGGGGAAAAGCACAAAGAACACATTATTTTCAACTAAACTACAAAAAATTGGTAATTTCTTCTAAAAAACGGATATTTCCTTCTAAGAAGCGTAGGTTTCCTTGTAAGAAGCGGAGGCATTTAGCGCGTGCCCTCGGGCAGAGTTCAAGTGTATACGCCGCCTTTGACCGCGGGAAGTGTTGCGAGCCTTAGTGAGTAGTGTGAGGATGGAATGAACCGCGGAACCTCACACGGAGGAAAATACTTTTAAAATAAATTAAGAGGTTAAAGGCGGCAATTTCCGAGGTTACGTTTTATTTGGTACATTCACCTTAACCACAATTATTCATGATAAACGTTAAATGTTATGAACATCTATGTGAACGATTTAGAATAAATTTCTAAAGTAAGAATGAGTCTCAAGTGATGCAATCAATGTGTGCACCTGCGCACATCTACTAACAGAAGAATAATGCACATTTTATAATACAAATTAAAACAATAATAGGATTTGAATATCCACATATTTTGCTAAAAACTTACGAAGGATGATCAATGAATAAAGGGTATTTATTTTAGAACAGTATCAATCCAATTCTAACCTGTTCAAAGGACTTTGTTCCAACATTTAATCACGCGGTTGTCACGAAATCCAATCAATCTTTGATTCGCTTGTTCCAATGAAGATTACGCCTGAAGGCCCTCTATTTACATTCAAATTGGGGATCAAACAAAAATTGTATCGAGAGGGGAAAGAAATATTAGGTCACAGCAGAGGGGAGGACTTTATTGTGTCGTGATTCCTACGTGGATTAATCAAAGTCCCTGATCTGATATACAATAATGGCTTTAATATTTATGTATTTATTAAGCTTTGATACCTATCGGATAAATGACTGTTGAATATCGGATGTGACTCCTTTGAATATTGTGTCGATTTTTTATTTTAATGAAGTTTTCGATCCCTCACTTAGAAAGCCTGATGGAATAATGACCTAAATGCTTGCACTTTATGGGTACCATCGGTAGGGATACCGATCGTACCGTGCCTGATCGTAAGAGGCACGTAAAGGGGGCGTCTGGGGTTGCTGGCGATGGGAGTGGCAGCTCGATCATTCCAGCCAGCGGCCCCGGGAAGGACGGCGGTATGTGCGCGGCCGCATGCCGTCGTTATCATCACTTTTTTCAATAATAGATGCACTTTGTTCAATGTCCATATTTTAAATACTTGATATAAACGAATTTTACAAGTATACAGTCGAGCCATCATCAGCTGTCACTCCTCCGTCTTACGAATATTCGATCAGGCCACGTGTCCTGACGCGAGTTTAACATTTTTTACCCATCCCAAAAAAAGTGCACAACGCCGCTAAAGAAGTTTTCACTTCAAAAATAGATGTATATGTTCATAAATAACTAAATTTATTATTAAATAAATAAAATACAATTTTTTTATCAAATATTTTTTTTTTATAAATTGTGTTATAATTAAGTTTTCTCGCGTATATAATATGGCGTACTAAATATGTATTAACAGCTTTTGTAAACACCCAAACTTGTGCAATAAAAATCTTTGTCTTTGAATTTCATGACTGCAACCTTCCCACTGCTGGGCACGATTCCCTCCCCATTAGCGGGGAGCTTAATTGCATGTAACCTCAGACACGATTTAAACCGAAGTCGTGTATAGCTGTTTATGGGTGCTGCGATTACTTCCCAATGCGTAACCTGCGTACTACTGTGCACTGGAGAAAGAAAATAATGATAAACTTTATGAAAACTTAATGCACACAAGCGATCCAAGTTTATGAAAATAAAATAAATTTTTTGTCAAGCTTATTTTAGGGTGTTAATAATAAGGCATCAAATACATATATAATAAGGTATAAAGCAACGCCGCAAGCAGAAGCTTTGTTCCGCCACACCACTTCCGTTCCCGTACCTTAGGGCTTGTTTCCTGTTGTATGGAAATGCCCTGTTATTTATTCCCTTTCTACATATTTCCCTCTTTGATTTATTACTTCTCCTTTATTTATGATCGTTTCCTCTTAGTATTCCTATGTTTCAATGTTTGAAAATTGTAAGAAAACATCAAATATGTATTTAGGAAGAGATACATTAGCATGGAGTTTGGTTTAAGTGTCAATAGCGAGCACAGTAAGATTCGTGTTACTGCTGGGCCTATGTCCATGAAATAAATGAACCAAATTGAGCGGAGTAATAGAGATAGTTAACTCTGATTCGGGATACTTGGACCTAAGATCACCACACTGCGCCAGTGAGGCTTGGGAGCAACCCAGATATAGGAGTACCTATTTCTACTGTGAAGCAAGTCTATTGTGTTTCAGTGGATGCCACTATTCAAACACACGTAGCTTGCATGTTAGTCATGCATAAAACTGATGTTTTGAAACCTCTGACAAGACTTAGAAATGTCGCTAACGGTCACCTATTTTATTCATTCCTTCGACCACTTGATCGTTACCTTTCTACATAGGTCGCAGAAACGAACAACTGAACGTCTATGTTATTAAACTCCATAAAGAACCTATTAGTAAAATCCATATTCTGATAATAAATGTATTGTATCGTATTACTATATTACAAGCATACGATGAAACCACAATATAAAACATAGTTGATAGATAACAACAGCGAACGCTCAGTAATTGTGTGTCACCGATATCATTCAAATAAAGACAATGTGTTTTCGAGCGCTTCTCTAGGGATAGTCCGAGAGTTAAACAACTAAAACCATTTCATAAGACTGGTTTTTAAGTAACATTTTATTTATGTAGAGTATAATAATACCCTTCCGTCATTCAGATAGATTTTATTCTTATGCGTGGTGTTACCTTTATTTATTATTGTTCGCGCCAATTAAGTCATTCTTCATTCATGATCCACACTCATCCTCCCTCTCTTTCCCGCAAGCGCACTATTATATAATATCGGCATCATTCGCACCTGAACGAATGTATATGGAACAGGAAGACTTATCAATCAGTAGTCTTCTTCCGTATACGCAAGTCCTCTCGTGACAACCGCACCGCAAACCACCTCATGCGTGGTTAGACTCGCCGCATCACCGGTGTCCATAGTGTATAATTTAACTGATTCAAGTGATGAGTAGTTACCTATAGTGTAGTGTGAAGGACAACACTAGTTCCCGGGCAAGAGAAGATTGATCTAGGCTTCATCAGTACACGAGCATACCATCTGCTCCAGCCCCTGTGATAATCCAGGTTAGTGCGCTTGCTCCATTTATCAATCCTTCTCGTTTGCGCCTTTAATTCAACACGCAACTTACAGTCCACAATTCCTGCACCCGCAGTGGGAGATCATCTCTCTAGGTCCACCAATTATTAATAATTTATTCTCACAAACTCCTGCGTCTCATCGTGGTGGCCAGCGCGCCTGCGGAGGAGTGGACGCCGGCGGCCGTACACCGGTCAAGTTCATATACTTAAAAGCGGGCCCTCGCCCCTCTCAACACAATCGCCTGATCGACGCGTTCGTGCGCACACGCGGCTCTTATTGTCTTGTACCTATTACGAACCAGAATACAGACCTCATATACAGTCCACACAGCAGTTTTATTTAGTTAGGACCACCAGCCCACAAGTGGAGCCTGACACTCAACTACTAATGTACATTCTGAATAATAAGAAATGACTGGCTTCAACGCTATTTAGCGGACAACTGCTGAAAGACCCGTGCGGGTCTATCTCGTCGCTCCGGGTTGCAAGTTTTGCATGCTTAATAACTGTCAGACATAATTACTATATCACATAGGAGAAAGTTACCCTCAGGCCAATTGCTAAATAATCTAGTTGGTTTATTTGCGCCTGTTTCTCCATTTCACCAAAGTGGCGTTATATTTAAGAATCAGTATTACCAAAACGCTTGCAGTTTTAGATCGCTACTCTCGGAGGAGCACCGAGACGTTGGCCCATATTCGCAAGCTGCATAAAGTGGGTCATGCGCTTCTTTGTACTTGAACTATTTGGCAGCCGGCTTAGATAACTATGGCTCATTTGTTGTGGTAACCATTAGTTTTCTAACATTACGTGACGCTAGTAGGATGTGGGTTAATTTAATGCAAGTAAAAATTCGTTCGTAATTCGATTTCCCTAGGTTTTTATTGAAACATGTTTTGTGTGTGACAGCTTATTTTTTTAATTTTAAGAGGTCTGAAAATCTTTATATTTTGTTAGATCAGCTGTTTGCAATAAGAGTTCAAAATAATGGCGAAACTTAGCTTTAACAGATTATAGCAATTTTGGAGATTATCTGTATAATACCTGCACTTGGCAAAACAAAAGTTTACTTTGAAGTGGGATTTTGTAACGAAAAAATGTATAAAGTAATGCATCAAAATTTATGAATACGTAATTAGGTATTTTGAGAGAAAGATAAGATAAGACAAGACGATAACCGGTCGTTGTTGATGGCGCTAGTCTCGAAGCTGTCGATGAGTATATTTACCTGGGACAAGCGATCCGTAACTCGTAGAATCCAACTCGGTTGGGCAGAGTTCGAGAAATTACAAAGTGTCTTCTCGTCCACAATACCTCAGTGCCTGAAGTCGAAAGTTTTCGAGCGGTGTGTGTTGCCAGTGATGACCTACGGCGCGGAGAAATTGTATTTTACAGTTAGCCTTTTCCACAGTGTCAAGGTCGCTCTGCGAGCGACGGGGAGGCCTGTGCTTGGTATTTCTCTACGTGACAGAATCCGTAACAACTAAAGTGGCAATAGGCATGCCATATAGTTAGGAGGACTGATAGCCGGTGGGGAAGAAAGGTCCTCGAATGGCGACCACGTCTCGGCAAAAGGAGCACAGGCCGCCCTCCAACCAGATGGACTGATGACCTGAAGAAGATAGCGGGAAACCGCTGGATTCAGAGGGCGCAGGACCGAACGGAGTGGCGAATATTAGGGGAGGCCTATGTCCAGCAGTGGACTTTAAAAGGCTGATGGATGGATGGATGGATGGAAGACAAAAATTAGCTATTTCGAAGTCAGTTACAAAAAGATACTGCAAACTTGACTATACTTACTCGTGTTTGTGTAATCCTTATTGTGGCAAAAACCAGATTGCATAATCAAACGAGTACGTAATAATCTTTTCATCTTTTAATTTTTTCTCAATTAATGATCGAAATGTCATTGATAAAGCAATTTTGCCATTTGAACAGTCAGTATTTAAACCCTATACGGTAAGATTCAATATTTGTTGTCGTAATGTACTATGCAATGTGGTATTTCAGTAAACGGCGAACAGCGCAAAGTGTGAATTTCGCGGCAATGTTCTGCATTTCAGAAATTCAGAATTCATGCAGCTGTTAAAGCTCACAGCTTGAGCTGAAGTTTAAAGTTTAACTCACATGTCACACTGCACGGAAACAAGATTTAGGGATTTAGTTACTGGGTCGCCAAATCAATTTATCATATTTGAATGTAGTAGCATGCAGGCCACGTGTTGTTAAGTGGTCGCTGCAGCTCATGGACACACAGTCTTAAGCAAGCCTATGTCTTGCTTGTAATTTTATGCAATCATACTAATACTGCGAAGGCTGATGAACGCCCCATGTAAGGCCGGTAACTGCTCCTTGCCACCGAAAAACAATAGACATGCTACACGGCAGAATGGGTGCAGCGGTGTTGCTTCCCTGGTCGTACCATTAAACTACCACCCTCAAAACAATTGCTACGTATATATAATATCTGGTTGACCCTGCGAACTCCGTACCGCGTTTAAATGTTTGAGGTGGGCCACCCTTATTACTTAGAGCAGGGTTTCTCAAACTTTCGGATCCACGAACCCCTGTCAAAATTTCCAAGTGCCAGCGAACCCCTTACTAACTAATGAACCCCCCCCCCCCCAAGAAAAATAATAATTTGACTGTTGAAGAAAATAAGTTTTTTATTTGAATAAAAGTTAACACATAAAGTACCAAAAGAAATGTCTTTGTAATATTAATGTGATGGGTGTGCTTGTTTCTTGTCGCAAATGGATTCAATGTTAGTAATTTTGGACAATTTTAACCTTAAATCTGAGTCGGTATCAAGTCGGTAAATCTTGTCGCGAACCCTCTGCCGTCGAATGGCGAACCCCTAGGGGTTCGCCTACCCCACTTTGAAAAACCCTGACTTAGAGGGATGAACAATAGATAGTAGCCAATTTTGCAGACCTACCCGTTATGCACCCAAAATTTGATGAGAATCGGTCGTGCCGTTTCGGAGGAGTATGGTAACTAACATTGTGACACGAAAATTTTATATATAAGAATTAAGCGGCTCAGTCGTTGTCTGTCTGCATTACGAGTACACGAGATTCGCGCTTCACAACCGAAAGGTGGAATATTGTAAGCAAATTTACGTAAAGCAATTTGTTGGGATTTTTAATAGAGCTTGCTTGAATAGTAAGCAATGGAAGCGTAATAGTTAACTGCAGTGTTGGAGTAAACTTTTCATAGCACAGTGTTATTGAGTAAAATATAGTTTACTTTAGTTTTGTAATTTTTTGCTTCTAGGCTAAAACACAAAAGCGCGTTTTCGACGCCATTGAGGGCAAAGTAATAGCAGTCGTTAAATTTTGTCAGGGGCCTAAAACACCTGATATCGCACTATATAGCACCGCCAAAACTGGTGTAAGAGCTTAAGTTGTAAGTTGACCTATGCCCAGCTGCGTGGAACCAAAAGACTGTCTTCATTATGTTTGTGTATGTAGAGAGAGAAAAAAATAAGCTTTAAAGGCCGCTGAGAACAGAAGTGTATGGCATACCACAAGAAAATGCTAAGTGATGATCACGACCCTCATCAGTGAGCAATACGGTGCAAAGAGAGAGATATTGATGTTTACAGGAGAGATAAACGTACTTTTTCTACACTACTTTGACATCTTACAAGAACAACCTTAGTAAAAAGTAAAAGTTGCAGACTAAAAGAGGTTCAAAGGGAAGGGAACAATTTCTAGCGGTCGCCGCGGAGCCCGAGGCTGGCAAAATGGAGTTTGCCGGAACATAATTATGAATAAATTGACTTACGCCTAAGCGACACTTGTGAAAGATTGCGGAAAACGCCACAGCATAGTTTTCTGTTCATTTTGGAGGGTAATGACGTAACTGGATTGTTAGCGAAGCGAGACAAAAATTGATGAGGGAAGCTTGTCACATTTTGTGAAAATTGAGCCATTATCTACCGCTATCTATTTTCTAAGGAAACGCCAATTTTAGCGTTCTAAAATTGCTTATGAATGCTTTTAATAATATTACACATATTGACAAAAGCACTGACATTATTGAAATCCAACACAGTCACAATAGAGACATAAGTTCTTGTGACACAGTGGACTATTCGCTTTAATAACTTATCTGTTCCACACAATAAGACATCGAAAAATTTATAATGTTGCTACATGATCATCCATCACACACAATACACGCCATGCATAGATCCTTAAAATTACCTTGATTGTGATTTACAGTTAAGCTATTGGAAAACCTTGTGCTGAATACCATAAATTTTGTTGGTAGGACTTCATTCAGTAGCACCTTTTTACTAGGAACTAAACCTTAGCTAAACGCATCAAATAAGGTTTAGAATTCTGTTTAGAATACTTGCTGAGTTCAGTGAAGGCAGACTTTACGTAACTAGTGCTATACGTAGATTGCAGAATTGTGAAAAGTGTATGTAGCATTTAATCAGTATATAAAAACGATATAAACCAATCAAAGTCAACATAACCCAAGATGAAGAAAGCTAAATATAAGAGAAATTCACTTCCTATATTGGTTCCGAAAGTAAACGCCCGGCAGCCAGTTCGAGATCAAACAGAAACTGTGAAGAGGCGGGGGCAGATCGCGGTCTGTAGTAAAATACAAATGCTGCAATATTATCAAATAGCGGAGTCCAAAATAGCTCAATATTTTCAAGAGGATGATTTTATGTTAATTTATTTTATGAGCAATTGTTTCAAGCTTTGTTAGATTTCAACCTGCATATTTAATGTAACCTAGAATTACTTTGTCCTCGGCTTTATAGTCTCTATTAATTCATACTAATGTGATGATTGCAAAAAGATGCATAAAGTTACAGCGACTACTTTTGAACTTCAAAAGTAGTCGATGGGTAAAACAATAAATTGCGTTAAAGTACTGTGCAACTCTTTTACAATGTAAAGAGCTAAATGAGTTCTATATTTATAAAATTGAGGTAATAAATTAAAAAAAAACTGCCTATTTTAAGTCGAATCCCTTCTACTAAACATGAGTACTAATGGTACTATTAAAACGCGGCAAGCCACTGCAGTGGTTACCTGTTCAAAGTACTCATGACGTCAAATGAAGAAAATTCAAATATGAAGGTTTATTTTCTAAATTAGTTCTCAAAGTAACTGTCCCGCAGGCAGTTGAAGATTGAACTTGAACGACGGAAGTAGAAGGAAGCAGATAGATCGCCTTCTTGAAGTAGAAATAGTACAGTACTATTGAATAACGGAGCGCAGTTTAGTGGAACATTCGCAGGAGGAAATTTAAATAAAGAGCAATTGTTCGGAGCTTTATTTGATTTTCGTCGCATCTATTTCATAATATTAAATTAAATGTACTATACTCTATGATTTTTACCGACTTCCAAAAGAAGGAGGTACTGTATTCGGCTGTATGTATTTTTTTTATATATGTTCACCGATTACTCCGCCGTTTGTGGTCCGATTTTCAAAATTCTTTTTTTGTTCGTATGCTTATACTCCCGAGGTGGTCCCATTGTCACCAAATCAGGATCTGATGATGGGATCCCAGGGAAATAGAGGGGAACTCTCCTATTTTATAGGCACATACATTGATTTTCTTATAGTTTCTGAAGCATAAGAGATATTTACGCATAGAAATCATCATCTCATGTTGCTGAGCTGATGATGGAAGGTACTGCGACAGTGAGGAGTTGAGAGCAAATTCTTTCAATAAATAGTTTTTTATTCGAAATCTTACATTCCCGAGATGGTCCAACTGTCACCAAGTCAAAGTCTGATGAGGGGATCCCAGAGAAATCGAAGGGAACATTCAAATTTTATAGCACAACAAATGATTTTCATATTTTTACAAAGCAAAACAGACATTTGTGTATAATTATCGTCATATCATGTTGCTGAACTGATGATGGAAGGTACTACGACGGTTAGGAGTTGAGAGCAAATTCTTTCAATAAATGGTTTTTTGTTCGAAATCTTACATTCCTGAGGTGGTCCAACTGTCACCATGTCAAAATCTGATGATGTGATATTAGGGAAATCGAGGGAAACACTGAAACTTAATAGGCACACACATGCTTTTAGTCATATTTTTAACATAATACAAATATTTATGTCTGGTAATTATCACCTGCTGTTGCTTAACTGATGATTGAAGGTACAACTCCTCAACGTTTAGGAGCTGAGAGCAAATTCTTTCTTTAATTTATACGTTCAGGTGGACTGATATGTGTGATAGGTGTGACTGGTATGTCTTTCAGACTTTTAGATGGCTATTAGATAAACATGATTATAAAAGGTAAATCTGTTTAAAGTTTAGAAGTTAAGTGAAAATTTTTCCAATTATGCTAATACATACAGAATTATTAAAATTACTAAAAAGAGTGAAATAAATTAAGTTTTTAACAAAAAAATAGAACCGACTTCAAACGGTAAAAAATAAAATTGTTCAGTACCTACTTCTTCTTGCTTATGGTAATGACTCTTAAAACTATTTTTGAAGTCGGGCCCTTAGTGAAATGTCCTAACTTAGTAAATATAGTGTACCTTTCGTTCTGAATGGGCACCGACTCCAATATAGTTTTAACAGTCATTACCATAAGCAAGAAGAAGTAGGTACTGTCCCACTGTCTGTACTGTCGGTGCCAATTTAGAACGAATGGTACGACATTTACTAAGGGCCCGACTCCAGAAATAGTTTTAAGAGTCATTACCATAAGCAAGAAGAAGTAGGTACTGAACAATTTTATTTTTTACCGTTTGAAGTCGGTTCTATTTTTTTGTTAAAAACTTAATTTATTATTTTTTCATTTATATTCTAAAGTATTTATTTCAGGAAGAATTTAGGTGTTAATCAAATTATAGCTTATTACTACTCCTGCCGCATTGAAGTAGCATGCTGGAGTAGAATACAGTGTCCCTAATACTGGGGTGGTACGCCCGTGTCCCGCAGTGGGACGCTAAAATAGATGCAGCCAAGAGCTTCGCTTTATATACAGTTTAGTGTAGCTTTTCATTTACACATGCAGCTTGCCTTAAAGTTTTAGGATGCACTATAATGTTTAAGTCGTAATGATAAAAAATAATATTAGTCTGCTAATAGCGGTACCAATACTTTTCCCTTCTTTTTTCACTTTTTCGGATATATAGTCCTATATATTATCGGAAACGTGTAATTCAAATACAAAAATTCACAAACAATAAATAACGTTACCCATATTTATGAATATGTTTAAGCATTTCGACGGTTATTGGGTGATAAAACGGTCCGCGGAGTACGGATGAACCCCTCAAATTGATATTGCAGGGGTCCGGGATCGATACGGGCTCGGGCAGGTCGCCGTTATAACCATTAGAAACGTACGACGTAAACGTCTTAACGGTATATTCCATTTTCTCTCTGTTGATTCGTTTATTTGAGTGGACCGACGAATTATTTTAGAAAACGAGAGTTCTTTAAAGAGTGATTGCCGTATTTTACTCGTTACGAAACACCCGCACAAGAGTAAGTAAGTACGTAGGTAATAGTAGGTAATTTAGTTATAATCCGTTTAAAAAAAATTGCCCTTGACACTCAACCTACCCCACGGCTGAAAAAATAGTGTAGTGTTGAAATAAGCTTCATAACTTTCCAATAATTAGTTACAAGGACTTGTAAATGGCAAAATCCAGCTCCCTCCAGAAAACGTCAATACATTGCAACTTGAATGAAATACGCGTTGTCACCGCTACATCCCAGCTGCCTATAAACAATGGAGGGCCATTATTCTCGCAAAAACCGATTTCTGTCCATAAATCTTCAGTTTCAATCGCAACAATCATTTTTCGACGAGGGAGGCCTTCAACCGAATGATTTTCCAGATAATGTTTTATTTTAGGATGGAATGTACGACGAGGACAGTAGAGTTCCTCTATGTTTTATAGTGCAAATTTTTATAGGATTCTGTTTTTAATCTTTATGATTAAATGTGATGCAGATATCTTCTATTGCGTTCATTTATGATTCTTGAGCCTCATTGCTTATAAGTCCGATAAAAATAAAATATAAACACATTAGAATAGTACGAATACAATGCCAGTAAAAAAAAAAACAAAAGTCAAGGTCCCGACCTAAAAAATAATAATAATAAGAAATTGAAGTGTTTCGCTGCCGAAAAAATGATTGTTTTGATTGTACCTAAAGATTTATCATTGGGCTTTCGTGAAAATTCTGCTCTTCATTGATAGCTGCGATGATAACACATATTTTACTGAAGCTGCGATCTGAGGCAGCAATATATTGCTTCTAGCGCCATTTATCACGTCATTTGAAAATCATCATTAGCGATTTCGTGTGTGATATCTAAGTATACTGCTAAAATGCTATATTATTTTAGAACGGTATATTTAGGACGGTTGTATTTCTGTCTATTATCAACGACATTGGAATCTTTATAATAGAAAGCTTAAAAGTATTCATCATCCATTGTCAGTCCACCTGATTTGAGGGCGGTGGCCGCCGGTGCTCCTTTTACCGAGTCGTAGTCGCCATTCGAGGACCTTTCTTCCCCATCAGTTGTCAGTCCTCCTAACTATGTGGCGTATCCATTGCGAGACTTCAGCGTGAAGACTTTTAGATCAATTTCAGTAACCTTCGTTTGTCTACAGATTTCATCATTACAGATGTTATCGTGTAGAGTAATACATAGCATAGCCCTCTCCATTGCTCGCTGAGCAACCTTGAGCCTGTGGAAAAGACTAACTGTAAAATACCACATCTCAGCGCCATGTGTCATCATTCGCAAGACATACCGCTCGAAAACTTTCGACTTCAAGCACTAAGGCATACTGCTCGAGAAGACACTTAATAGGATTACCATGCACTAAGTTTAACTTAAAAATTAATGGACGAAAAAAAATCTTAAGAGGCCGTATACGAAATTTTGCCAATTTCGGTGATTTACCTGACTTAACACATGAGATTTTGCAGTTAAAATACAGTATTTCCATAAGTTTCATTACAAAATATAACTGATCATTTCAATAATAATCTTATACATTAGCCACTTTTTTAGCTTGCGTCAAAACTAATAATGCGAGTTTTAGGTCAGTTTAACAGATTTTTATTGCCAAATTTTCATCATTAATTTTTTTTCAGGAAACAGATTGATTATGAACTGAAGTTTAAATAAATGTTTTATAAATTTTATGAAAGTTTATTCCATTTGCCGAAATTAAATGTAGTTTCTGGCCCATTTTCTCTCAAAATTGACTAAGGCAATGTTTTTTTACAAATATTTTTTGTATGAGAGTGGCAAAAAATGACTAATTTACTGTGTATTCAATTTTTATAACAATACAATACCATAGTTTTTTCGATCCGTTTAGGTTTTAAAATGATCCGAAAATATGTAATATTCTATACCTATTATAGTAAAATTCACAAAACTGTCACCGTCTTCAGGTCTGTTAAGCAAAACAAAGTAATAAAAATGAAAAAGTGGCTAATTTAATACTTTATCATTGAAATGTTCAGTCATATTGTAAAATAAAACTTATGGAAATACCGTTTTTTACCTGCAAAATCTTATATGTAAAATCAGCTCAACCAGCGAAATTAGCAACATTTCGTATACGGCCTCTTAACACTATAAAATTAGAATGTATTGTAAGATATACTTATCCTCTCTTAAATGAAATTATATGCTCGTAATCCTTTGCACTCTGATTAAAAAGAATTCGATATAAATCTTTGACATTTTGTTCGGGTACTCAAGAAGATTTCATCGTCGTCGTAACATTACACGATTAGTCCTAAAACTTTGACTCCTATTCTGTTATAAAACGAAACATTATCTGTAAAAATTCATTCGGTTGAAGAACTCCGCCATCTAAAAAATATTGTAGCGATTGTAGCTGAAGATTTATGGCCAGAAATCGGTTTTCGCGAGCGAATAATGGTCCTTCATTGTTTATAGCAGTGGAGGCTGTAGCGGTGACAGCGTCTATTTTATTCAAGTTGCTATAAAATTACACCTTTACCGTGAACACAATTTTTGTACGATGTGAGAGGTATCATTAACGATTCTTGGAGTATTGAGTTGTTGTGGATATATTATTTGACGTTTTTATTGGAAGTTCCTTCGCTTACATAACGCAGATTTACAACAACGTGCAATAATATATGTATATGTACCTAATTGCTTTAACTTAATATCAAAACGCTAAAATAATTTAATAGTGATCGACGTACTTTTTGAATAGTGTTAAATACATCAGCGATTTTTGAGTTCTTCCTTTTGCATCTTAGCTATTTGATGGAAGTGATTTTTAAGACAATTCCTCCGCCAACCCGCATTGGAGCAGCGTGGTGGAGTAAGTTCCAGGCCTCGCCAATAATGGGAAGAGACCTGTGCCCAGCAGTGGGACGCAAAAAGGGTTGCGGCCAAGACGATGTACATATTTCTTTAAATAACTATTATTAAGTCTATCCAATATAAGACCGCTATCTCACAGACGTTTTACTAGCGTTGGCGTTTCTTCAACGTTGTCGCTGCGCAAACGCGATGTTGACGCCAAGTCAACGTTGCGGTTTTCAGTAGATTGGTAAAATCACGCCATCCCACTCTGTCCGTATAAGGCTGACCCCACATTAGGCGTGCGCGTTCCTCGAGCGTGTGAGCGACGCGAGCGCCGCGTGCACGCCGCGTGCGCGCTGCATAAGCGTCGCGCGTTGCCGCCGTGTGACGTGTGCGCAACGAGCGCGCGGCGCGCACGCGCTCTCGCTCTGTTTCGCTCAGACACAGGGTGGATAGTAAATAATCATAAAAATGCTTTTAATTTTTTTTATATGTCTGCAATGCAAAATATAGTAATGACTCTCTTGTGAACAAGAAGACCATAATGTATCATGCTAAAGACGTTTAGTCTTTTTGTTACGTGTCTTACTTCTTTTTAGTAGCAAATATAGTAGTGTTTTCTCGTCAGAATCCATTTTGACGCAACGCTACGCTAGATAACACGGCACTGTCCAAATTGTGACTGACTTGACGGAAGGGGGTTAAACGCCAAGGCAAGCGCCGCGTGCGCGCCGCGCGCTCGCTGCACACACGTCACACGTCGGCAACACGCGACGTTTATGCAGCGCGTACGCGGCGCTCGCGTCGCTCACACGCTCGAGGAACGCGCACGCCTAATGTGGGGTAGGCCTAAAGAGGGGGCGGCGTCTGATCGCAGCATGAGTTAGTTAAAGTTGCGCATGCTTTATACGCAACGTTAACGTCGCGTTGACGCGACGTAGCTACCTTTCGACATTTCTTATATTATATATTTAAACATTTTTTATAGATTAAGTTTACTATGAAACTGACAGTGTCAAAAGGTTATATGGACTATAGATTAAAATAAGTTTGGTTAAAGTCTTCGGGATGCGAGCAATCATACAAACAGACAGCTGGGTAAACTTTATATTTGTTTTCCTTAAAAGCAAAATTACTGCAAATAATTCAAATAACATTTTTTCTATATGCGTTAACGATGTATTCGAGTATAATATATATCGTGCATATGAACGTTCAGTAAAACAGAAATATGGTACTTATGGTATTAAATTCAATGTAACCCGTATCAGATCTAAACTACCAAATAATCATTTGCAGCGAGAGCGCTGTGTAAAGACAAGTTGTGAAGCTCGGCGCATGCTCCTGCGGAGAATACTTCGGGATGTAAGCAAACAAAGTTTTTATGTTGGAAATATGATGTAATAATAATAATAATAATAACGTTTATTTCCAATAACTTGTACATACACTTATAATAATATTATAGTAACTGATAAATTATTTTCGAACAGAAGTGTTTTGTTGAACTCTGGTATCCAATATAAGATTTAACTTGAGTTATGGATACCAGCGCTCGTATACAAACATTAATCAAGGTTTTACATTTTATCAGAACGGTCTCAGACAATCTGATGGAAATATAAATAATATACAATTTTTCTTAAAGTAGTAGGTATACAATATTAATACTATCCTATTATTGTTTGCGTGCGATCATGTATGTGTGTGCGTGTATGTGTGTGTTGTGTGTGTGTGTGTATGTGCGTGCATGTGCGTGTGTGTGTGTGTGTGTGTGTGTGTGTGTGTGTGAGTGCGCGCGCGCGTGTGGGTGTGTATTATAAATCCCGGTTGTTATATGTTATATTACAAAATTGACAACTTTAATAATATTTCCGTCTCATCATAATTTTTCGTCATTAGCCAGTTAGAAACGATTATTTTGCATCTTCGTCTGTTAAGAGGATATATATTACAATGTTTATTAATTTTATTGTACAGATGGTTTCCGATCACATCATAATGTCGTTTAGCTAGTGCTGTTTTCGTACGTGGGATCGTGCATACCAAGTGATGACGACGTCTATGTACGACACTGGAATCAAATTGCACAGCAGCATGTACCCTTAGAACAGTCTGGAGAACAAATAACTGTCTAACGGATAGGACTTGACAGTCACTGTATAAGTCTTTGGTTGGATATCGAAATGGCTTAAAAGTCATGACCTTCAGGACAGTTCTTTGTGCACGTTCTAATTGAAGAATATGCGTTTTACATGCGCCACCCCATGCCGTGATACAGTACGTAAGTAATGACTGACACAAGACGTAGTAGACTGTCTTTATGGTATTGTAATCAGTACAACATCTTAATTTCTTAAAAATAAAAGTTATTTTACGGATTCGCGAGGTTAGTTCTTGTAAGTGTGGTTTCCAGTTTAATAAGCTATCAATTTGGACCCCAAGATATTTAGTTGTATTAGTTTTAACTAATTCTGGACAGTGACACTGAGAATTGCTCAAGCTTTTGCAAGCATGGGCTTTAAGCGACAGGGAATCAGGAATGGTGTTAGCTCTTAAAGAAAAGGGTAAGAAAACTGATTTAGAGAGGTTTACTGTCAGGAGGTTATTAGATAGCCAGATTAAAGTAGAAGTTAATGCTTCTTCCGCATATTTCATTGTTTCATGCCAATTATGTCCATGTATAATTAATGCCGTATCATCTGCATACGTAAAAATTGAACAGTTAGTAAGATTTAATTTGCAAAGGTCGTTAATATAGATTAGAAACAATGTTGGGCCCAAAATAGATCCTTGTGGAACGCCAAAGCTGAGTGATTTGGTTTCACTATACAAATCATTTATTTTAACACATTGAGTGCGATCCTGCAAGTAATTTTCAAAGATTTTAAAAGAGTGGCCACGAATACCAATGGCTTCTAATTTAGATAGGAGATGAGAAATAGATACGGTGTCGAAAGCCTTAGAAAGATCGAGGAAAATGCCGAGACATTTCAATTTGCTGTCAAGTTTTGCGACAACATGGTCAGTTAGTGAAGCAACAGCAGTTTCAGTAGATTTTCCTCGTCTAAAACCATATTGATTGGACGCTAATAGATTATACGACTCTAGATAATGAACCAAACGATTGTTAAGTATTTTTTCTAAGATCTTAGATATAATAGGCAAAACGGAGATTGGTCTATAATTAGTGACATTGCATCGGTCGCCACTTTTATAAATTGGATGAACAACTGCCTTTTTCAATACAGTTGGAAAACAACCTGAGGAAAGAGATACATTGCAGATATGCGTTAGAACAGGCAATAAAGTTGGTAAACAAGATTTTAAAATTTTTGCAGATATTCCATCCCATCCCACTGCCGCATCCGAACGCAAACCGACAATGATTCCATGCACTTCCGATTCATCCGTTGGAAATAGAACTAAAGAGTTAGGTAGCTTATTAGAACATGGCCTTTGTAGTGCCGGACAAGATTTAGAAATAAGATTGTTAGCCAGATTTTTACCAATGTTTGAAAAGAAATCGTTAACGTAGTTAATAGAGGAGACGTGATTGTTAGTAACTTTTAATAATTCTGAAGATGTCGTAGTATGCCGATTTGTGTTTGTTATTTTTCTAATATTTTTCCAAATTCCTTTAGGGTTGTTTTTATTTTTCTGAATTTCAGATCGTTCAAAATCTATTTTTAAATTTTTTAGAAGTTTGTTACAAAAATTCCTATATCTTTTATAAGTGATTTTAAGAATATAGTTATCAGGATCCGTTTTAACTTTGCGAGATAAGCTGTCCCTGTTACGAATACATCGCAGTAGTCCATTTGTAATCCAGGGTTTCAGTATTTTATTCTTGGAGGTTACGCGGATTACTTTAGTGTGCTTCTCCATAATAAAGCGAATTGTCGAGATAAGCAGTTCAGTGGCCGTATTTCCATCTTGAATTCTCATTATAAACGAGAAATCCATACGACAAATTTCTGCGACGACAGCAGTATGGTCAGTAATAGATCGACAAAGATTCATATAGGCAGGCAGTCTTGCAAGCTGTAGGTTAATAAAAGTAGGTTTATGGTCAGTAATATAGGTATCAAATACCAAAGTCACAGATTTTAGGCTACTTTTTAGCATGATGTGATCTATACAGGCATTGTTATGAGTAGGTAATAGATGTGAAGGATAAAGACCGTGGGACGAAACTAAGTTTAAATATTCGCTAGCTTGTGGCGTTAAACTATTAGGCATTATATCTATGTTGATGTCCCCCATAATAATTATGTTTTGATGGGCTGACAGGCATGTGAGAACATCATTTAATCCGTTGAAAAAATTGTCATAAAGACGTATAGAAGGAGAACGGTAAATTGCTACTATGGAGATATTAGTATTATTCAGATTACAAACTAGGCAGCTAGAATCAGGTGTGATGGGTTCAGAAATGGTGTGTTGTAAAACAGATTTAACAAACATTATAACTCCATCATTTTGATTCTTAGGCTTACTGGTAGCGTATGTCGCATAGCCATCTAATGAGGGTATTAGCGAAGAAACGCCTAGCCAACATTCAGTCAAAATAATGATGTCATAGGACAGATTTGTACTAGAGAGAAATACTTTAAAAGTATCAAAATTACAATTAACGCTGCGAATATTAACGTGAACTATATTTAGAGTCTTTGACGTGAGAGATATAAGTTTCTTACATAATTCAGGAGTGCAAAGATGAGAATCCGCTATGCTAAATGAATCTATTTCATCTAACGTGCTTCTGTCCATCATTTAATTTTACTAAAGTAAGCTTATTACTAAGAATAAAGAGTCTTAACAATCGATGATCAAACTAAAACAACAGAGTGAACTGTATGTGATTTTGTATGTATTTTATGTAAGAAATATGTGTAGAGTGTATGTTGAAAATTTTAGCTAGTTTGTTAAAATATATTTCAACTAATTGAAATCAGAAAAAAAAAAACGGAAAAAATACAGTTAAATAATAAGAACAGGTTTTAGATTATACTTGATTTTCTTGTAGATGTGAGTAAAGATTAATTTTATGTAACTATTTCAGTACAGTCGCCGTTTTGAACTAACTTCTTCAAACAATGGCATGTGTTAATAACAATAGTTTCACTCGTTTCGTCTTTGCGTAAATAAATTTTTTGATGTCGACTCCAGCAATAAGTGTAATTATTGTTTTTAGCGAACATACGTGCCTCGTAAAAAAGTTGTCGTAGGCTGCCAGGCAAGTAGTCAGCGACATAAACAGGTTTAGGTTTACCAGGAATACCAATATGTTCAGTATTTAATTTTTCAGCTGTAGGCAGACCTTTGTTGAAAGTACGTGCAGCTTCAAGAACTTGGTTTTTGAGTTGGACAGTCTGGAACTCTACTACGATTGGTCTATTTGTGTCTTTTCTACCCGGTAGTCGGTAAATATCACGCAGATCCAGGGACTTGACCGAGGGCAGTATGGTGTTGCAAGTTTTTTCGACAATCGAAGTCAGATGGCTGACAGTTTCCTTGTCGTTCATGGGGACATTTCTAATTTCAATGCATGAGGAACGCGTCGAGCGCTGTAAGTCAACCACCTTCTTTTCTAATTCTTGGATGTATGTTCGTTGATCACAATTTTCTTTTTCTAATTTTTGCAGAGAATTTTTAATCTTGTCGTAATTACTGCTCAATAACTCAACTGTCTTTAAAGTTTCAGAGTTGGTTTTCTGAATTTCGGAGTTCTGAAGTTTAATTTCTGTTATTTCGGATGAAAGTTTTTCAAATTGTAGGTCCTGTTCGGTTTTCCAGTTTGTAAGAAGACTTAACAGTTTCCCTTCCAAAGATACATCTTCAGACTGGATATGTGGGGAGCTTTCCGGGCGAAGGCGCTTGGCTCTAGATGTTATGGTCAATGCTTCAGTTTCAATAGGAGTAGAAAAAAGAAGCTGCTTCTCTGCATCCGGTACTGGCGTCGTAGGAGGGGAGCGTTGCACTCTTGGCATTCCGGTACTTTACAGGATTCTATAATATTAAGAACAATCCAGTCTAAGGCCGCCGTTGTCGCTGACCGTCCGCGGGTTGCCCTAGGTCAGTTATAAACAAACGACCGTAGGGTATTACTTTATAACTTACAAATGTTTTGCAAATGTTCACTTGTTTACGCAATATTAGACACGTCAAACCAGCTGTTTCAACACAATATATTATTTGCAGTACTTAGTACTATAGTTCTGTACAATTTTTTAAAGGAATACTTCCGTAAAAACTATGCAAACGATTTAAACTTGACGCGATGAAAGAAACGCGAGTACACCGTCTGAGACCGTCGTGGCACAAAGTCAAAGATGTAAGCATTTTTATCCTAATACAATGTTTAGCCGTAACAGATCCAAACTGACAAATAATCATTTGTAGCGAGGCTCTGCAAACACAAATTGTGAAGTTCGCCGCGCCGCTGCCGAAAAACATACAGGGTGTGAGCAAACTAAACTAACTTTTTTTTATTTTGATGTGGGTTATTCTAGTTTGGGCACGTACGAGTCCGTTTGTTTGGAAATACAAACACTAAGTCCATTTTCTATTTCAGCCCTTTATAAGTATTTGTTTTGGATAACTATTTTGCAGGGCATTTTTTGTTTGTTTGACTTATTACGTAACATCTGATAGTTTTCAAGCGAGCAATATAAGAGTCTGTCTAAAAAGAGAATAGACATGGAAATGGACGCGCTACTTGTACTAAACGTAGCCTTATGTAGAATCGTATAAAAAACACAACGGGTGACTCTGTCGTTGTTTTATACGTTTCAACATAAAACCACAATTATTCTTTTTCTCAACAAGGAGGTGTTTCCTTAAGCGTTTATGATAAATAACATTGTCATCCATTTTCGAAATAGCACAATGAATTGTTGTCTTTAATAAATATGGGGTGTTTAGTGAATTTTTTTAAATAAATAAATATAATTTTTCATATTGCAAATTGGAAGTAAGGCTTTTTATTATACTAAATACAATGTTTACCCACATGAGATCCGCACTGCCAATTGCCAAAGAATCTTTGCTGCGAGCGCTGTTCAAACACAAGTTGTGAAGTTCGGCGCACGCTGCGGGAAAGCCTTCGGGATGTAAGCAAATACAGTTTTAGGTTATTGATGTGGGTAATTCTAGTTTGGACACATACGGGTACGTTTGTTTTTATTACAAATACAAAGTCCGTTTTTATTAAAACATTGAAATATCTTTTGTAATATTTTTATTTGTTGAGGAGACCCAGATTGCTGGGTTATTTGACATTTAATTTTGTTCGAATTAGCTACTTTGTAACAATCAATATTACAAGAACAAGAATACAGTGTCAGTACAGTTCGATTTTTATTATTATTAAAATAACATAGAATTACTATCTGTCAACATTGGAACCGCGTGGAAAGCTCCATAGGCCTTCCCAATTAACGGAGGGGACCCACATCAGATACTATTAAATAATTGCAGATTCTTAATTATTCTCAATATAGAGGAATTCCTATGAAATCATGTTTATTGTGCTTTACAATTTTGAACAATGTCGCATTTCAAATAGTGAATGTCAACTAATTGTACTAATTGTAAAGTAATTACATCAAACTAATTAAGTTTAGTACATGTACATAAAAACAAAAAGAATTTTAAATATACAGGCGTTGATGGAAGTTTATAACTACGAGTATGTTCATTATATCCAGTTCTCGCAGTACACGAACGAATCTCAACTTGTTAGAATTCCATTTGTCAGAGTTGCCAACTTGGTTCGAAGTTGAGTTGAGTGCTATTGTCACCATCTCGCTAATGAGAAAGCATAAATTAAATTTGTTGATAAAATTAACTAAGTTTTTAACAATAAAAAATAGGACCGAATTCAAGCGGTAAAAATGACTCTTAAAACTATTTTTGGAGTCGGGTCCTTTGTAAAATGTCGTACCTTTCGTTTTGAATGGACACCGACTCCAAAATAGTTTTAAGAGTCATTACCATAAACAATAAGAAGGAGGTACTGAACAATTATATTTTTTACCGCTTGAATTTTTTTGTTAAAAACTTTTCACTATATTTCACTATATTTAGTAATTTTTATTTTTAATAATTCTGTATATAGGAATGTATAAGGATAATTGGAAATTTTTCCACTTAACTTCTAAACGTTAATGAGATTTACCTTTTATAATTATGTTTATCTAATAGCCATCTAATAACCTTAAAGAATACTGGCTGGCTGCAACCCTTTTTACGTCCCACTGCTGGGCACGGGTCTCTCCCCATTATTGGGGAGGCCTGGAGCTTACTCCACCACGCTGCTCCAATGCGGGTTGGTGGAGATGCGGGTTAGTGGCCAACCCGCTGTCGGATGTTTTCAAACCGCCCATAAGGCCTCCGACTAGGTTTAACGACTGTTATCTATCGACAACAACCGGGACCGACGGCTTAACGTGCCCTCCGAAGCACGGAAACGCGCATGAATTTTTTTTGCCACTAGCGGTCACCCATCTCACACCCGACCGCGCCCGTTTGGCTCAGCTGCATAGATCGTTTGCGTTCTACGCTAGCCGCCAGGTCATGCGCGGTTCAAAAAGAATACTACTATCGGTCAATCTAAACGTATAAATCATTGAAAGAATTTGCTCTCAGCTCCTAAGCATCCCATCATCAGATTTTGATATGGCGACAGTTGGACCACCTTAGGAGTATAAGTTTTTACAAAAAGAGATATATGGAAAGAATTTGCTCTCAACTCCTAACCGTCGTAGTGCCTTCCATCATCAGCTCAACATGATATGATAATAATTTACCTACACAAATGTCTGTTTTGCTTTTGTAAGTACATGAAAATTAATTTATTATTGTTGTGCTATAAAATTTGAATGTTCCCCTCGACTTCTCTTGGATCCCATCATCAGACTTCGACTTGGTGAATAGACCACCTCGGAAATGTAAGAGTTCGAACAAAAAACCATTTATTGAAAGAATTTGCTCTCAATCCTAACCGTCGCAGTACCTTCCACCATCAGCTCAGCGACATCGGGTTGATGATCACTATGCACAAATTTCTCTTATGCTTCAGAAATTATAAGACAATTAATGTGTGTGCCTATAAAATTTGAGAGTTCCCCTTGATTTCTCTGGGATCCCATCATCAGATCCTGACTTGGTAACAATGGAACCACGTCGAAAATATAAGCATACGAACAATAAAAGGAATTTGAAAATCGGTTCACAAACGGCGGAGTAATCGGTGAACATATATAAAAAAAATACATACAGCCGAATACAGTACCTCCTCCTTTTGGAAGTCAGTAAAAATATCAATCGTAGCGAATGGAGGATGGAAGTCATCTACGCAGCGAAGCGTTAGGTTTGATCGAAAGTTATGGTCGACAGATACTGACTAAATTCTTACCAGCATTAGAAGGCATGTAAAGCGATCAATACTACTGTCAACTAATATCAGTCCTTGAACTTTGTGAAAGGGTTGAAGCCAAGTACAGTTCACAGATATACCTAAACGCCGATGGAAATCTATGAACATAAGAAAATCGACAATTACTATCGAAGCGCTGATGGAAGTTTATAACGATGTTAATTACTCGTATATAATCAAGTTCTCGCAGCTCACGAGCGCATCTCAACTTGTTAGAACTCCATTTGTCAGAGCTGCGAACTTGTTTTGGAAATGAGTTGACTACTAGCATTGGCTGTCACCACCTTACTGATGAGGATAAAAATTAAGCGTCAATGGAGAGATATTGACAAAATAATTTGTCAATAATCTTCATGAAAATCAATATGATTTTCGATTCCAGCTGGTTATGAAAATGCACATCAAATCCGCATGTTACCACATAACCCAGCATCTTTCCCAAGATGTGGAATACGTTTCTAGTTCTAGTAGCGAAAGCTAAATGCAGGAGGGTCCAGATAATTTTTTATCGTGCAGTATATAACAAATTTTCTAACAGAGGTTAAAACTTGAGCTAAAGACTTTTAATCCCATCTTGGACTACCAAATCAATTAATATACTTTTAATAAGTTGTCAATACGTGATATCCCCACACAATTTATATAAGAAAATGATGTGTGACGTCACAACAGTAACTCATTTAGATTCTATTGATAATTTTTTTGTTGATTTAAAATGTAATTAAAATCATGAATATACCTACATACCTATTGGTTTAGAACCGTATTTTAAGGTATGCATTTTGAATTTTTCTGTGCATAGTGTCGAGAACCCTAGTATTATTTTACTTCCAAGAACCTACAGAATAAAATAACAGAAATTACACACATTTCTATGACACAGTGTTAGCAACTAGAGCGTGAACCGGCTGTTATCTTGCGACGTCACTCAGGAGCCGCTGGCGACAGGCCAACTCGTCCTCGTCAGTCCTTATCCTACTTATACTCCTACACTGAACAGACTAGATATGAAAAACACTAAATTTTAAATGTGTTTAATATTGCATATTAAGTATAAAAATCTCCTACTTTACTATTTTCCTTTGATTATTGGATAGAAGCTTTAAACTTGTAAGGTTTTTCCTTAAACGTCAAACGTCAAACGAGTGATCTGTAAATAATAAAACAAATCACACACATTTCTCTAATACTGTAAATAACAGCAGTACCAGCTATTGCGTGAACCGGCCGTTATCTAGCGATGTAACTCAGAAGCCACTGGCGACTGGCCAACTCTTTCTCGTCGGACTTTACCTATAATACATTCACTGAGGAAACTAGATATGAAATTGTACTTAATTTTAAATGCTCCGTTTAGCATTAGTATAACGGTCGGATGTACAAAGATTCCTTTTTGGACTTTTAAGAAAAACGCAGTATAAATCGGCTGTTACATAGCAGCCATTGCGTAGGAGTTACAAACAACAAGTAACAAACGCCTTTATTATACTCGTATGAGGTTAGATATGATTTAATAACTGTTTTTTGTGCCGTTTAATGTAATACGTATTGTAGTCTACGTATAATTTATCATTCATCGGATACATTTTGCCTTGAAATTGTTAGTTCTGTTGCTTCCTAGCGAGTTTACCCGTAGATATTTGAACCTTTTAAAATAAGAGAAATCGCGCACATTTCAGTGAACCAACCGTTATCAACGACGTTATTCGGGAGCCGCTGGCGAAAGGCCAACTCATCCTCGTGAGACCTTATAATGACTTCACTGAGCAAGCTAGATTTGAAATTGTACAAAATTTTGAATGTTCCGTTTAGCATTAGTTCATTACACTTAAATGTTTACAATTATTTCTTACAATTGAAAATTGCGTGTGTGTACAGATAGTACACACTCACAAATTTTAACTACGCAACATTCGTGCATTTTGCGTTACGTTGCCACCAGATGTCACACAAAATGAATTTGTGTGACAATCGCGCGCGCGCTCAGGCGTTATTTCGCCTTCCGTCTACGCATGACTGATGGATTTTGGAGGGAGTTATATCCACTGTGACCCCCCCCCCCCTCCCACCTGGGACCGCGCCTGTACCAGCTTTTGATAAATCGTTTATTATATAATGAATCTTTGACAAAATGCAGCACAAATACGCATGCTTTTCTCCTATTCCATTCGAATAAAAAAATGAAAGGTTGATCGTGAAGTAGGTTGCCAGATAAATTGCAGCTAGTTTTAATAATTTCAAAAATTTTCTACATTTATAAAAAACGGTAATTTAAAAAACTAAAAAAAAATTGACTGCGTTTCTGTGTAATTTGGAAATGTAAAAACGCCAAAACAAGAAAGTCGTCACACCCGATTGTACTTAACTCTTTGGGTTTAAATTTAAATACACTCCACTTAACTAAAACTTAACCCAAAATTGCACAACTTTACTTGCAAAGTCATTAAAAGTATTTTATATATTTTTTAAACTATGTAAAGTTTGATTTACTGAAAGTTGTGTAGCGTATATAAGCATTAATTATTACGCAAGTTAATTAATGAATGAATCGAAACATAAAACCGTGATTCTATATGCATTTTGTTGCGTAATTTTATTCAAAAGTGTCATGTTATGAAACGCATACGTGACAGTAATTTCATTCTATCAATTTGAGAGAATTCTACAATTTTTGTTAAACACAATTTATCCAGTTATTCGATTATTCCATCAAATTCTGGGAATAGCTTTTAAATTTTTGAAATATCACACTATTAAAATTTTATTGGGGTTGTTTGTTAGTAATAATTTATACCTCTGTACGAAATAAATTATTATAGTTTTGACTAATTTACTATGAAAGCGTGAAAACTTACAATGTGAAAGATCAACGTAGATAAGTAATGTCGAGGATGATCGGAATAGGATAGGCGAACCTTATTGGCGATTATTTCTACGTGGTGCCATGTTTTAGGAGACTTTATAAGCCGTCGGCTTCGGTTGTTCCGGTAGAATAGTTATTAAATCTTGTGGCTGGCCTTAAGGTTGATAAGATCAGCAGCGGAGAAGCAGCGGGCTAGAGTAAGCTTCAGGCCTTACTAATAAATAAATAACGTTTCACACTCATAGTCCCACAGTAGGGTAGATTTAGATATGCCCTGTGTCGTCGGTGCCATGGACACATACAAAGACAGAAACACAAACATCCAGACCAAGAACAGAAACTAACTCGTAAACTCATTATTCAATTTCAGTTTCGCCGGAAATGAAACGCGGGATCCTTGGCCTTGGCAGTCCGGCATGGTAACCATTGCGCCACGCAGGTCGTCAACTAATTATGAGAAGAGGCCTAGTATTCAGCAATTGGCATCCCATTAATGGCTGAAGCTTGTTCAGTTAAGGTAAACGTTCATAATGTCGACAGCATACTAGTAGGTACTCAGTAGAAAAACAAGCCGAAAGCCGAATGTTACACTTTTTCTATGAATGATGACGGGACACTAACAAAAAATGACAATTGTAGTAGAAAGACTCTTAGCATATACATTAAACATCATTCTAAATAAGACTTTATCAATTTGTACCGTGAGCTTAAAACGGTCTTCTTTTTTAATTTGGGAATGGTAAAAAATGCCTATTCATGAACCAAGAGCATACCTACATATGAATGAGTCGGATTGAAATTAAGTTACGCAACGTCCTGTCCATTTTCCGTATTATGCGAAAATCGGCAGAGCGCTCAAAGTTGCCCGTCATGAGAGTGACAGGTAGATTTGGTTGCCTCGTGTCCAAAGGCCGTGACGCAGCGATCGGGCCGTCAGAGACGATTTGTGGAAAGAGAAAAATAGAATATTGGACATTACGATATCGGTCTATATTGGTGATTTGGAGGACACTTTAAGCCTTGGTACCGGTTATTACCAAAAAATTTTAATCATTTAAATTTACGGATGGTCTATATCTGTTTATAATACTTTACTACACGTAGCTAATAATTTACGGATGATCTAAGGATTGATAATGTTCAGCAGTAACTTGTTATTTCTGTTTATAATACTTTACTACACGTAGCTAATAATTTACGGATGATCTAAGGATTGATAATGTTCAGCAGTAACTTGTTATTTCTGTTTATAATACTTTACTACACGTAGCTAATAATTGCTTCACCAATCCAGTGCATGAGCTGAGAACTCCTGAACCAGCTTTTTTTTAATTATTTAAATCTTTTTGTGGAGAAAATGTTACCATATTCTCCGTTATTCTTATGCAAGGATAACCTTTTACTAATTTCTATACAAAGCTAAAAACAACACTTTTTTATATTTTTTACGCATAATAAAAATACCTATTCATGAACCAAAGCCACACGTATGAACGAAACAGATTGAAATTGAGTTCCACAACGTCCTGTTCATTTTCCATATTATGCAAAAAACAGTGGTACGTTCATGATTCCCTCGTACCCAGAGGCCGTGACGCAGCGATTTGATTGCCAGTTAGAGGAATTGTGGAAAGAGCAAAATTGAATAAATTCCGGCCTTTTCCTGCTATTGGATGATTTTGTTATCTATACTTTATTCACTACTGATATTATAAGTATCATTATCTTATGCTGCTTTATATAATGTTTCAAAAGATTTTGATATAAGATAATATTTTAAAAAGTACTTTTTTATCTTACTAGCTAATAATAGGTATAGAGCAGCGATGGCCGAGCGGTAAAGACCGCAGTCTCCGACATGGATATACCTAGTTCGAAACGTCCGGTGCGCACCTACTAAAATTCTTTGTCAGACCAAATATGATGATGTATGATGCTCATCAATCCGCAATTCACCAGCGTGGTGGACTATGACTTAAATACACTTAAGGAAGTGAGGGAACTTCTGAGAGAAGGCCTGTACTGTGAGAGATAAAAAAAACTCAAAAAATTAAAAACTTAAAACATTCCCAATTTTCTTTGCTTTCAATCAAGCCATTCTCGAGAATCAAAGCCTCCAACCGGTCTCTGGGGCAAGTAAGGTCGGAGGAGCTTTCACTTTCATCCCTCATTTATCATTTACCTGTCGGATCTATCCTAGCTCCGCTAATAGTACTGTCCTGACGCTAGCCTAATTAATGAATGTGTAGTTCAATGGACCTCCGTGGAACATACAATGTACTCGTATGTAAGTACTGTAAGAATAGTGAATTTTATCCACTTTATGTAATATCCCTACCTTCCGCCAGATGCTTTGACCGCGTGGGTCCAATTAACGAGTCCCCGTAGGATAAAAAATAGCCTATGTGCTATTCCAGACTTCATTGCTATGTGTTTTAAAATCATAGGCGTTTAGCTAGTTGCTTCAACCGCGTTGACCCTATTACCCGTTTTCACGTAGGACTGAAGCATTTTTCCTATCCTAGCCTATGTTACTCAGGGTGAACGTAGCTTTCTAATGGTGAAAGAATTTTTGAAATCGGAACAGTAGTTTTTGAGTTTATTCATTACAAACATACAAAAATATAAATCTTACATCTTTATAATATTAGAATAGATACAAAGCCACAAACAAAAAGCCATTTCTTTATTTAACATTAAAAATATATGAAACTTAACAATGATTGGAAAGTTCTCAGGTGCGGATCCACCCATATGGGCACTATGGGCATGCTCACAACACTAATTTACTATCTGTAACCAATAATGGTTATGGTTACTGCACTACACTTATGGTTTTTGGTATACACAGTATCTGATACATTATTTGCAGAACAGAAGTGTACACGTCATACATGCTATGCGCATCAGACCCCCCCTTTGACAAAATTTTTGACCACCAGACTTACAGTCAAACCTCCCCCAAAATAGTACTAGATCCGCCACAGACTGTGCCCACAAGACTATTTGAGGGCTGGATCCGTGCCTGAAAGTTCTCTGATAGGTACCTACAAAGTTATGTTAAAACTACTTTGCAACCAATTCGCAATACGTATTTATTTTTTCATGGAGGTGCTACTTGCATGAAAAGGTATACACAATCATTATCGTACGTACCTATTAACTGCAGAGTGTGGCAAAGTATGTATTCAATAAATTATGTAGTTTTATGTATTTAAATATTACCAAAATAGTTTTTTCTGTGCTAAAATGTTATTAAATAGTACTTATTCCATCCATGTACATAACATTATTTTTGGATACGCTCTGTGGTCAAGGCGCTACCTTGTAACTTAAAAAAACTGTTAGTCTTATCGCTATATATTACCACGCCGTGCGCCCATGATTTACAAAACAAACGACTGATCCCATGGGCTGAGTCAAAGTCGAGAAGCTTTCATCCCTCATTTATCATTCACCCGCACAGAGCAACTCGGATTTCGCTAATAGTACTGTCTGCGGCATTCATGTATATATCTATGTATATATACACCTAATGCTAAATTCTAAAGCGCGCATGGCCCGGCGGTTAGCGTAGAACGCAAACGATCTATGCAACTAAGCCAGACGGGCGCGGTCGGGTGTGGGATGGGTGACCGCTAGTGGCAAAAAATTTCATACGCGTTTCCGTGCTTTGGAGGGCACTTTAAGCCGTCGGTCCCGGTTGTTGTCGATAGATAACAGTCGTTAAACCTTGTCGGAGGCCTTATGGACGATTTGAAAACATCCGACAGCGGGTTGGCCACTAACCCGCATCTCCACCAACTCGCATTGGAGCAGCGTGGTAGAGTAAGCTCCAGGCCTCCCCAATAATGGGGAGAGACCCGAGCCCAGCGGTGGGATGCAAAAAGAGTTGCAGCCAATATACACCTAAAGTAAAAGTGACCATACATATATTAAGTGAAACGGACGCTGACGGGAGTGAGATGCTTGTTTGTATGTATGTAGTTATTGCAATCAAAATCTCGGAATATTTATGATTGTTTTTTTTTACCTCTTTTAAAGTGCCAGTATCATGGACAGATATTTCAAGGAATTTATTTGTCCACACTGGCGAACTGTGTACACAGTTGGTGGTATACTATAAATATTGTATTCGTGATCGATTATCTCAAAAGTACAGAAATTAATTTCAATTCTTACTTTGGCATTTAATTAAATATGGGTTTAATTTAAACAAATTAAATTATTAATTTAATTATTAATTAAATTTAGTTTAATGCAAGTTTTAACAACTATTCACTTATTCTTATCTATCGCCATCCGGAACTTAAGATGTCTGGTTTGAAGTTATTAGCTTGGTGCCTAATCGTTCGCTCAACTCCTTCCCGAGACTAGTATTGCTTGCTTGGCTGCAGCCTTTTTATGGTTCCGTAGCCAAATGGCAAAAAACGGAACCCTTATGAATTCGTGATGTCTGTCTATCTGTCTGTCCGTCCGTATGTCACAGCCACTTTTTTCCGAAACTATAAGAACTATATTGTTGAAAGTCGGTACATAGATGTATTCTGTGAACCACATTAAGATTTTCACACAAAAATAGAAAAAAGCAATAAATTTTGAGGGTTATGGGGAACTTAGAACTGAAATTCAAAAAGTTTTTTTTCATCAAACCTATACCTGTAGGGTATCTATGGATAGGTCTTCAAAAATGGTATTGAAGTTTTTTTATATCATTTTTTTCTAAACTGAACAGTTTGCGCGAGAGACACTTCCAAAGTGGTAAAATGTACAGAACAGAATCATGTTGGGTATAAGGCTATGATCAAGGAAAAAATTACATTCAGTAAGCGAATATTTTGCACTCCTCAAATAAAATAAATATTTTTTCTTCCTTTCTTTATTTAATAAGTATCATTCGTTGCTTTGCATTGCTTAGAATAGCCGCAATTTATCCTATTTTACCTAACCTAAAAAAGGCAACGGAATCCGATAAAATGTCTTCGATATCGGCCTTGCTATGATCGGCCGATAATTAAACTGTCGCCGAGAAACTCCGAGATATCAACCCGCGTAGGCCGGGATATCCTGCGGTATTTGCCTCATTTACCGAACTGCTAGGAATTTGTTTCTATATTTCAAAAATTGCAGATCAGGTATGGTGAAACATGAGGGATCAACACACAACTGGCTGGGCCGGAGCTTAGTCAATCGCGCTGTTCCAATGTGTGTTGGCTGATATACGAGATTGTGACAAACCCGATGTTGGTTGATTTCCATTGTCCTATAAAATACTGCTATCTAGAGATACGCAACGTAACATACCCTCTGAAGCATGGAACGCGCATGAAATTATAGCAGTCAAACATACAAACCTTGACCACGTTTAATATTACTTTGTTTTGTAGATCGCTTTTATTATTAACCAGTAGCAAAGCTACGTGTAGTAAAGTATTATAAATTAACTAGCGACCCCGCGAACTCCGTACCGCCGTTTCATTTCATTTCTCAGACCTACTGAATATGCATATAAAATTTCATAAAAATCGGTCAAGCCGTTTCGGAGGAGTATGGTAACTAACATTGGGACACGAGAATTTTGTGTATAAGATATACATCCGTACAATGAAATCCGTAGACCAGAGACGGTTAGTTAGGAGGACCGACAATCTATGGCGAAGAATGGCGACTACGATTCGAAAAAAGGAGATCGGTCCGCCCTTCAACCAGGTGGACTAACGACCTAAAGAAGACAAAAGGGAAGCCGCTGGATTAATTAAATGCAAGACCGGAAGGAGGGGCCTACATTAGGTGACGCATATGAGCTGATGGATGTCAATATACATCTGAAATGATAGAACGGATGTATCAGGAGGCGTCAGGACAAGCTAATAGAGCTGGGTAGCTCCGGGCGGGGGAATGATAAATGAGGGATGAAAGCTGAACCCGGCGCGGGTCCAAATGACCCGTGAGACTGGTTGAAGGGTTTGAGATTAATCGGGAATGGCTTGATAGGAGGGACAATCGTTTCGCTAAGCTTTTAGTTGTCCTACTAAACACTTATCTGTATATTTATTTGCAATTCTTACATAATTTTTCGTATTGATTAGTTAGTTTTCCAGCATTCAAATGAGCTGAAGCACAGTGCAAATATTTTTTTGTGCTTCTTTGTATTGTGGCTAGTCTAAAATAGTTAAATAAAGTATAGACCACTAGCCAAAATATGACGCGTGCAACACATTCACATTTGCGAGCGGGTATTAGCTGTGAAGCATACACACACACTCACACAATTCGTCACTGGTCGGGGCAACATGAAGATGAAGATTAATTTTTGTGTGGTGTATCATTATGTGCTGTGATTGTATGCGTTTACACTGCCCTTCGATGACTGGATTTAAGTTAATTAGAACGGAATCATTTTTATCTAAAATAGAATGGATGTTATATATATATCTCTCTCTAGTCTTTAAACAAGTACATATTAAAAATTATCATGTTATTTACAATTTATTAGGACAGCCTTAGCGAGTTGTGGAAATAGGCCTTAAGAGACTAAGGCAGTACTCGTAAATCTGTTTAATTCCACTCTTTTATTCCATTTTCGACTGAATTTGATCTGCCTTTGTATTTCTTACACTTTTCCTATAAAACAGAATCTTGTGTAAATATTTAATGATAGCATATCCTTTTAATATGTTTGTTATGGGCATTGTAATATGAAACGCGCATGGTTTGGCGGTTAGCGTAGAACGCAAACGATCTATGCAACTAAGCAAAACGGGCGCGGTCGGGTGTGTGATGGGTGATCACTAGTGGCAAAAAATTCATGCGCGTTTCCGTGCTTCGGAGGACACGTTAGGCCGTCGGTCCCGGTTGTTGTCGATAGATAACAGTCGTTAAACCTTGTCGGAGGCCTTATGGGCGGTTTGAAAACATTCGACAGTGGGTTGGCCACTAACCCGCATCTCCACCAACCCGCATTGGAGCAGCGTGGTGGAGTAAGCTCCAGGCCTCCCCAATAATCGGGAGAGACTCATGCCCAGCAGTGGGACGCAAAAAGGGTTGCAGCCATGGGCATTGTAATAAATAAATAAATAAAGTTATAAATAAATATTATTATTATGTATCTCTCCTTATAGGTCACGGGTCGAAGATGTTATTTGACCCGGTCATTTGGAAGGCTTGCGTGGGGACATGGGTCCAACGCGTAGAGGCCCCTTTGAGACACTTTAATGTTGCTATGTTGTAACACGTGGCGGATACCATCCTCGGCCGTATCATATAAAAAGTTATATGACCCAACGATAGTCCCCGCCAGGTGCACAGGATCTATTGCTACAAAAGGGGAGACTAATATTGGGTCTATGGGGATGAACGAACGAGGGATTGGTAGATGGGCTATGGAGAACTATGGGACACCTGCCGTTCAGACTAATAAATAATCTAAAGTGAGGCAGGTGGTGACTCGCCACTCACTGGATGGCCCTCTAAAAATGGCGTTAATACCTGGGAAGCAATATTAGCGTCAGTAGCTAGGGGTGTCGAGAGGATCGGCACCGATTTCACTATCGCGGGGAGATAAATCCAACCCGGACCGGTTTCCTCGCTATTACGCCAGGTTTCATAAAAATCTCTCAAATGCAGTTCTTCTTATTTTAATTCCGAAAAATCGCCTATGCGGAGCAGTGGAGCATTAAAATAGTTGAAAAAAATTAGTATTCTGCACAAAGACACATCAGACACCAAATCCATTACACATGTGACGGAGCTCCGAACTACAATCGGCTTAGAGTGACCCACTTAGAGGCCACGTCTTGTAGGAATTTGCTATTCAGATTGCAAGGCCGGCGACGTGACCCTAATGTCGTGATGGATTGTCGGAAGGTAGCTCTTAACACATTAAGAAATATACGTACTGAAAGGTAAGGAATTAGTAAGATTACAATTTACAAGAACTAATCTCTAGTTTGAACAGTTTTTCAGAATTTCAATTAAATTTTGCAATAAACATCCACCCGATCATCATCATCGCCTCAGGAAGCCCATTGTAGCGGAGCTTCTTAAAATTAGTTTGCTTTATGTAGGAACCTATGATACCTCATGATAGTAAACTTTAATTGTATTGAAAATTAAAAACAAAAAATTATAAATTTGTAATTTCAAATAAATATGTTTGTGTGTAAAAGTGGACAAAGAGTTCCAGAGAGTTCGATTTTACATAAGTAATGTTATCGCGGCCGGGCGGCTTTCACCGCTCCTCTCGGCCCCATCTCATCTAGTGGTTTGCGCGTGCTGCCGTGCATAGCGGGCGTAGGTACGAAGCGTCGCATAAACTTAACCGTCACACGCGCCTTACGCTTTACGCTTACGCTTCCGCGCCACTCATTCTCGCGAATCGAACTCTGTGCTTTTTACCCGACTGCGCCGGAAGGAGGGTTATGTTGTTCAGTATGTATGTATGTATATATGTATAATTGTTTGGCACGCCTGAACGGCTTGATGGATTTTAGCTTGATCGGTGTCGTTAGATTCGTATTTACTGTGAAAGTGACAATGAGTATATCAATAAAAAAAAATGGCGGATATTTGTCGCCAAATTCAATTGTTTGGCACGCTCTGCGGCCTGAATGGCTCGATAGATTTTAGCTTGAGAGGTGTCGTTAGATTTGTATTCACTGTATAAGTGACACTGGCTGTCTCAAAATAAAAATAAAAATAAAATATACAACGATAATTTAAGAAACAAAAAACCTGACTGCGTTTATGTGTAATTTGGAAATGTAAAAACCCTAAAAAAAGAAAGTTGTCATAGGTTACAACCTATGACAGCTATGATAACTATACCTACAGCATAAGAATAAATAATACTACGTAGAACGGAAACTCCCACTCAAAACGGGCTCAAGGTCACGATATTAGCCTACACTTTAATTTCGGCTAAACCGACTACTGAAGACGGGCTGTCTCGGACGGGCGCGTCAATTATAATAACGGCGCCAAGTTAATGTGGTGTGTTTGGTTGTACAAACAATTCTAAAACAATGCCAAACTTAAGTTTTTTTAGTTTGCCCAAAGATGATGCGAGATAAGTAATATTTTTTAAATATTATTCCTTTTCCGTACCTAATTTATCAAAAGGATGTGACCAGTTCTTTTTGTGTAGCCAATTGTTTCACTTTCACTCAATTATAAAAAAAAATTTAGATAACTACAGCATTTTAACATGTCGCCAAAATATTTTTTAATAGCCCCCGCCATCGGCCATTGAACCTTTCTCGATTGTTTTGCCTCGCGATTGCGGCGCCGCGGCACTGGCGCACGCACGTTATACTTAATATGTAATTCGTTTATTTTAAACCTACACTACGTAAGTACTTACACCTATGTAGGTAAGTAATACTTACTTAAATGGCTTCATTTGGTATGGTACTTATAACTTATTAAGTAATATTATTTATAAGTATTTATAGAGTAGGTAAGTATTTATCATTCTCATATTTTGTAATACTAAACTAAAATAATGATTTTTAAGTAAAGAAAAACTTATATTTTTGCGATATTATCTTTAGACATAAGCATACACGTTGCGAGAAATCGTTCAGAGATCGGCCGATTTTTCTCTGAACAGAGAAATCGGAAGCCCATAGTGCCTCCACACGTCACCGATATCTGATTCGATCGTCAGTTTTCCGCAGAAGTTCGCACAATAAACATGTTATCAAGATGAAAAATGCTCTTGCGTTATTTATTAATTTATTAATTTAAACATTAGTGTGAGGCATTTAGTACAATATTTGCAGGTCTTAATGCATAATACGAGTTCAAATAAATGCTACCTTTTCAGGCTTCACACATCATAATATTGTAAACTTACAAAATAGAATATTAAAACAGTAATTATGTAAGGAACTGAATATTTATCATTAAATGCCAATAATACAATTATAATATTGTTATATAACGACGACCCCTGTGGCGCAATGGTTATCATGCCAGTCTGCCGAGAGGGTCCCGGGTTCGATTCCCGGCGAAGTAGAAATTTGAATGACGAGTTTAAAAATTTCTGTCCTCGGTCTGGGTGTTTGTGTTTGTGTCTGTGTGTGTGTCCATGGCACCCACGACACAGGGTATATCTGCCTTACTGTGGGGGCTTTGAGTGTGAAATATTTATTATTTATTATTATAATAATGTCCGACAAAATAAACGAGGGCTGTTTGATAAGTCGTTTTAAAAAGTTTAAAAATATATTTTTTGAAACAATTATTGTTTAAGTCTAAAATAATCGTAACTTTTCAATTTATCAGGTAGTTGGTTGTATATTCTAATTGTCATAATAAAACTATTTCCAGATGCCAAAGATAACTTGGTTCGATGTATGTATGTATGTACATTCATATAATTTGTGACTATTTAGCGTGCGCAATTTGCGGGTGTAGATTTCACTTGGATGCGATAGTAGGGGCCTAATTATGTTTTTTAAGGAAAAAAATCGAGGAGCATACATATTATTGCATAAAGCACGCTTTGTCCGAAAACAAGCGGGGTCCGAGACGAAGCCGGCGAACTGTCGAGTGCCGAGCCGAGTTCAGCCGAGCGATCCCGAAGCCGCCCGAACCGCCGACGAACGATTTCTCTGATGAAATTTCATACTGCCGACGACGTACGAGAAATTGAAACGAATCGGAACGATTTCCATCCACACGTTGCAAGAAATCTGAAGAAACAGGTTTCTTCAGAGAAATCTGAAGTAATCTGACCGATTTATCGCAACGTGTAGGGCAGGCATAACAGTTCAAAGCCCAGGCAGCACGCCTGGGCAACAGAGGGGCGTAACGGGGTGAAGAGGGAAGTAGGTATATAAATTGCGGCATATCGATGGCGGTCAAAGGAGATTCCGTTCTATGTAGTATTATTTATTCTTATGCCTACAGCACTACCTACTACAATTTTTCTAGTATTTAAAAATATTGTTAAATATACAATGAGCTCCTGTTCTATAATTTACCTACCACTATAAGTCGATTTTTAAAGTTAAGTGCAATCGGGTATGACATTCCAAATTACACATAAAAGCAGTCGGGTTTTATAATTTTTTTAAATTACCGTTTTTTCTTAATGTATATGTACTAGTCTCCCTTTCACTCTTTCTTCCAGCTTTTTTTTATCTGTCGCTTCTCCTTCGAAATGTAATAAACTATTGTGTGTGAATAAACTGTTTGATACATGCTGTGGACTGAGTTATTTCTTCAACCAGTATACCGTCTAGGTAACCTTACTCACAACAATACGCTATACCATTGTCAAGGCCTTTTCTAATGTCCTAGTCCAGCAGCCCCCGCCTATTTTTTTTAGTGATTAATAACAGGCTGAATCTTCGTTCAGTTCGATGAGACGCCCAAGTTTTTCCTGAGCCCAAATTCTGAAAGAGGTATGTAATGAACTGCGCAGCTGTAAAACATGTCGATTTGGTAGGGAGTTAAAATTGTCTGACTAACAGTAAATTTTTGATTGAAATTTTGAGATAATATGATAATAAACTCGAAAAAACAGTTGTCCTACAAAATCGATGGTTTTAGTTGGAGCGTCCTCCACGCCGAATATGTCGAAATAACGAGGTCATAAAAATTATTAATAACCAGCTGATTTTTTGTATGCAGCTTAGTAAATATTAGTATAATTGAATGGCCACAAAGTCCTACAAATGTAGTGGTAGGTTTTTCTAGTCCTACGCTTGGAAGTTGTCGATTCCACGGTAACACTTTTTTCATTAATAACCGTAGGACAAAAAGACACATGCTCAGTCAGTGCATTTTTTGCCTAAATCAAACAGTGTCCTACCCGAAAATGGGTATGTATCGCTAGTCCTACAGATATATTGAAAACAAAAATTTTTCGTAGTTGTAGATTTGGTAACTTGGGTTGGGACACATATATTTGTAAGCATAATCAATATTTTAGGGTTCCATAGCCAAATGGCAAAAAACGGAACCCTTATAGATTCGTGATGTCTGTCTGTCTGTCCATCCGTATGTCACAGCCACTTTTTTCCGAAACTATAAGAACTAAAGTGTTGAAACTCGGTACGTAGATGTATTCTGTGAACCACATTAAGATTTTCACACAAAAATAGAAAAAAGCAATAAATTTTGAGGGTTCCTCATACTTAGAACTGAAACTCAAAATTTTTTTTTCATCAAACCCATACGTGTGGGTTATCTATGGATAGGTCTTCAAAAATGATATTCAGGTTTCTAATATCATTTTTTCTAAACTGAATTGTTTGCGCGAGAGATACTACCAAAGTGGCAAAATGTGTCCCCCCGTATAACTTCTAAAATAAGAGAATGATGAGATGAAACTAAAAAAAAATAAAATATATGATGTACATTATGATGCAAACTTCCACCAAAAATTGGTTCAAACGAGATCTGGCAAGTAGTTTTTTTTGATACGTCATAAATCGTAAACTACAATTTACCTTTTATTCAATCTTAATGCAATAATTTCTATGGATAATTCACTAGTTTACAGTACATCTGTTGCCGAAGAAATTTCAGCTGTTGCTGACTACATATGATATGCTATTTTCAAAAATATAATTAGAATTTTTTTATCAGCTCTAGTTTCTGAGCTTCAGGTATGTAGTTATAAAACAGAAAAAAACACGTATTTACTACGAAAAAATTTACTTAAAAAAATAATTAATAATTGAGTTCTACAAAACTTCTTTTTAAAGCTCTTCTCTGATGTGTAGACTTTGGAAAATAACATATCAGAGACCTCTATTGTAGGTCTGACATCATATTCGTGTCCCAGAAACCCTGATAGCGCTCTTCCATGACGCGTAAGTCTTATGCATACGCTCCCTGCTCTTCGCTCATATCTCCTAAATTTTCCGGAAAACTGTCCAGATAATATCAACTTATTTTGGGAAAAGCATTTTGGCTCATTTGACATACCTTCCAAATCACAGCATCATTTTGTGATGAGTTTGGTCCTTCAATGTCTTGTTCTAAGGGTTCAGATATATTTTAGGCACTGAAGAGTCAGATGAACGCTGCACTGGACGTTGAACACAACTAATAGTTGGTTACTGCTATTAATTTGCTCGATTTTTAGTATTTAAACCGTTTATGTTCACGGTATAAAAATAAAAAACAGTCTTCGAGATGATTTCGTGGTGTTTATTTGTGGTTATTAAATAGTCGGTGTTTCAAATTAAAGGCATTTCTTTTACCGCTTTTTCATAATCTTAAATATTCCACACAGGCTTTACAAACACAATTGGGAGCCCAAGACTTCTCATTTTTATCCAAGCGCATCCCAAAATACTCAAAATAGGTATTTTTTACCAACTCTAATATAACTTTCCTACAATCGTTAAGCACATATTCTCAGCATAAATATGTAGGAAAAATGATCTGAATTATTCAAACAACGTCTCCTTGAACTACTCATGACTCAAAAACTGCAGATACTAATCTTAACACAGTAAAATACGCCTGTTATAGATTAATATATACGCTTAAATGATAAAAATCAAAAACAAAGTAACTAGAGCTGCTCAAAAAAATTTGATGTTAGATTTGACAAAAACAAGTCATAAGTGAACATTATCAACCACCGAATTCGCGGCAATAGACAAAAAGTTAAATTTTGTAAACTAGAATCAAAGGCAATGATGTATTTCTGTTGCTGCTATTGTTATACAAATACTAAAAATAGAATAAAATAAATATTTAAGGGGCATGCAGTGCCCAACGACCTTGGACATTTCACCTTTGTTCAAATTTAGAGCCATCTAGTGGTAAATTATTGTACTGCAGTAAATGGTTGAAAGATTAATAAGAACACAGATGTTTTAAATCAATTTAACTTATTTTGCTTACTTTTAAATTGCCTCTGAGAGACAGTTTTGTAAAGCAGTATAAGTCCGCTATATGTAGATACGATATAATTGGAAGAAATATTAATATTTAAATAAATAGTTAGAAAGACGTAGTTTTGAAAGAAGATTCATTTTAGGTCGGGTGCTGCAACGTGACACGTTCTGAAGATCTGAAGATGACCAGGTAAGTACCAACTAGTTCACAGGAAGGGTTATAGTCAGAAAGACGTAGTTTTGAAAGTAGATTCATTTTAGGTCGGGTGCTGCAACGTGACACGTTCTGAAGGTCTGAAGATGACCAGGTAAGTACCAACTAGTTCTCAGGAAGAGTTAAAGTCAGAAAGACGTAGTTTTGAAAGTAGATTCATTTTAGGTCCCCATTTTAGGTTCCCGGCGAAACAGAAATTTGAATGATGAGTTCAAAATTATGTTCTCGGTCTGGGTGTTTCTGTTCCTGTCTTTGTAAGTGTCCATGATACCCATGACACAGGGTATTAATTACCTTACTGTGGGGCTATGAGTGTGTAACATTTATTAATTTATTTGTGTGTAAATGAAACAAAATATAAATCAAAATATCTGCATTACTTTTATTCGGGTTAAAATAAGTCATATTGTTAAAAATCATCGAAATTTAAATATCGGCAACAGGTTGGTTGATCTGCTAATTGATGTGGTTTAATTTCTATTTGTGCCCTCTCAGGTTGACCTTGGTTCTTTTCTTTTTGGGACTTTTTACTATTCAAGGCCTCTACTATGTATGACGGATTCCTTATTTGCATGTTTCGGTTGTGCCGTGGATCCAATAACTCAGGTAAAATACAATTCAATTGACGCACTAGATAAATCATATAATTATGCTTCTCCTGTACTCGCATGTAACTGTGATGCATGAGTTTCATGTAACGACTTTATGTTCTGGTTTAGAGATTGGAACATCTTCTGTTTTTTTTTTGCCTAAAATGAAAAAAATAATAATTAGAGTCCATTATCAGGTAGGTAAAATCATCATAGCCACGAAGGTCTCCATGAGCCCTTTGAAATGAGTACAAACATGGTAGTTCTACATAGCGCCATCACTAAGATGCCATACCCACCTTCGGAGTCCATCATGAGGTAGGTGAAATCATCATAGCCACAAAGGTCTCAAGGAGCCTTTTGAAATGAGTACAAATACGGTAGTTCTACATAGTGCCATCACTAAGATGCCATACCCACCTTCGGAGTCCATCATCAGGTAGGTGAAATCATCATAGCCACAAAGGTCTCAAGGAGCCTTTTGAAATGAGTACAAATACGGTAGTTCTACATAGTGCCATCACTAAGATGCCATACCCACCTTCGGAGTCCATCATCAGGTAGGTGAAATCATCATAGCCACAAAGGTCTCAAGGAGCCCTTTGAAATGAGTACAAACACGGTAGTTCTACATAGCGCCATCACTAAGATGCCATACCCACCTTCGGAGTCCATCATCAGGTAGATGAAATCATCATAGCCACAAAGGTATCAAGGAGCCCTTTGAAATGAGTACAAACACGGTAGTTCAACATAGTGCCATCACTAAGATGCCATACCCACCTTCGGAGTTCAATGTAAGGGAGTGATGAAAAATAAAAATAAAAACATCTTAACAAAAATTTTGAAGGGCTCGGCCACGCTTCACTTTAGATTCATTTTTATATTTTGGCATCGTCATTTCGTTTGGCATTTTGTTTTACATCTATGACATGAATGTAAAACAAAACTCAAAATATCATACGATATTAACGAGATATTCATCTTCAGCTCCGCAAATTCTAATGTTGACTATGTCTAAAATAAGTTTTCATTCATAAATGTCTGAAATTAATCACTTTTTGATATTATTTTGTGAAAATAACGCAAACGCAGTCCTCTCGTCGTAAAAGCCGAAGAGGCACTAAGGATAAGGAACTAGCTTTGTTCCGCCTATGAAAAACGGGCATTGCGGGGGTGCTTCTTGCGGGGAGATAGTGTATAACTGCGTTTTTCTTAATTTTCTTAAAATATGCGACGAAAAATAAAATTGTAATCAATACGACTTTGTAATTACAATATAACAATTATTTCGATATGAAATTTGTGATAATCTATTGAGCCATTACAGAGAGAAAATGCAATTTAGATTCGAAAAGAACAATTTTATTTATTTACTAGCTGTGCCCGCGACGTCGTCCGCGTAGATAAAGACTTGTACAAAAGGCTTGATTAGAGTTGGATTATTTGTTCCTCCTCCTCCTTAGTCGTTCACTCTTGTCAGAGTGGTCGTTGCTGATGAGGTTGCAATTTCGTTCGTGACCGCTTGCCCTCCACTGTCCCTTGGATTATTGTTACCTTTTATGAAATTACTTATGATACAAAAGTTCATATTATTATGTTGAGTAGATACATTCTTCCTGAGTCCTTACAATCTTACTGTACTCCTCTTATAATCGACTTTTCAGTCGTTATCATCAGTTTCTCTTTACAAATTAAACGTACTATAATAGCCTGTTTATAAAGTGTTTAGATAGTACTGCTGTGCCCGCGGAAAGGATCATTATAATTAAATAATTTGTGCTGCAAATAATGCATAAATTCATTATCATCATTTATTTATTTATTTATTTATTTTGATTAGAACGGGAATCCCAATTACACTAATCAATTAAATTACAATTACGATTACATAGTTAACATTAAATTATGAGATAGTACAATTATTAAAATTAAATTATTTTCACAGTTCACATACAGGAAAAAAAATATGTCAAATTGTACAAATGTCAAATTGTATTTGTCAATATGAAAATAATTAAAAAGAGTAAAAATCATATTATAAAATCATTATTTAATTAATCATCATATATAAATCACGCATTCATTTCACAATAACGCAAGCATACTGACAAAATCGTCTTCCACTCATCAAAAAACAAATCACAATGTGGCGCGGAGTTAAGAATTGCGTTAAGTGCAGAGAGAGTACGCGGTACAGGCGATTTTGCGTGAGCTACCGTACGACATCTCGGGACAGCAAACAACTCATGCTTCCTTCCCCGACGATAGTTGTCCGGAACAAAAAGCACTAGTAATTCACCGAGCAAGTCTGGCGCGTCTACTAAACTTCTTAGAATTTTGCACATCGTGACAATTTGATCTTTCCACCTCCTTACTTCTAGCGAGTTGTACCCGAGGCATCCCAAAAGAAACTTTGTCGGGTACATGAATGGATAATACCCATAGATGCGCTTGTACAAGTACCGTAGAAAGACCTTCTGAACTTTCTCCAATACCAGTGCATATGTAGATTCGTGTGGGTGCCAAACGCACGCACTCGCTTCCAATTTACTCCTGACTAATGCTCCAAATAACTGTTTTATTACTCCGGTATTTTTAAAGTCTTTGGAGTTCCGCAATACAAAACCCAAACGTTTGAAAGACTCTTTGGCCACAATATTAATATGATCGTGGAAAGTAAGTTTGTGGTCAAACGTAACCCCTAAATCTTTAGCAGTCACACATCTTGACATTGTTTTATTATCTAGTCGGTACTGGAATGCAATCGGTTGTTGCATTCGCCCAAAAGACATTACAGAGCATTTTTCGATATTAAAGTCCATTTTGTTGGCAACGCTCCATTCTAATACCGCGTCAATGTCATGCTGCAGCTTTCGACAGTCTTCCTCAGTTCTAATATCAAGAAACAGCTTTAAGTCATCGGCATACAGAAGGCACTTCGCATGCTTAATTACACAGGGAAGGTCGTTTACCATTAAATTAAAAAGAAGGGGTCCGAGAATTGAACCCTGACTCACTCCAGAACGCGTGTGATAGGATTTAGATTCATAAAGTCCAAGCCGAACATACTGCTGACGGTCTCGTAGGTAGTTGGCTATAAAGCCCAGGAAAGCTGGGGTCAAACCTAGAGTTCCAAGCTTTTCCAGAAGCAAGTCATTATTAACCCTATCAAAAGCTTTGCGAAAGTCAAAATACAACACATCCACTTGTCTTCCAGCATCAAGTTGGGTGGATATAAAGTTCACAACTGACAGGAGATTACTATTGACCGACCTTTTCTTTCTGAAGCCATGTTGCTCGTTGCATAGAAAAGGCTCAATCTGTTTGTATATTTTAGTGTGGAGAATTCGTTCGAAGATTTTTGCTATGGTTGGAAGTATAGCAATAGGACGATATTCTTCAACACTTGTCTTACTACTGCCTTTAGGAATGGGAGTGACCCTTGACAGCTTCCACTGAGAAGGGTAACACTCAGACCTCAGGGAAATATTAAATAGGTGGCAAAGAGGATTCAAAAGAGATTCTCTGCCATGTTTAACGAACCAAGGAGGAATACAGTCAGGTCCAACCGAACTATCTGATTTAAGACTGCTGATCGCTGCCGCTACGTCACTGGTTGTTATGTCCTGAATATAGACATAACCACCAGGTGCGAGTTTGCATTGATTTCTCAAGTTCATTGCATCAAGCTTTGGTAGTTCAGGTAGGAAAACACTGGAGAAAAATTCGGCAAAAGCTTCCGCAGCTGCAATGCCACTCACAGTGTTGCCCCTATACTCCACCCTAGGCTCGAAACCACCTTTCGACCTGAGACTTGACACATGATGCCAGAAAGCACGCGGATCGGACTTAATATTTCTCTCAACCTTCTCTATATAAGACTCATAAGCCAATGCGGTGCGCATCTTAAGATCTGATCTTAAAACAGAAAAAGACCGATAAACTTTTTCGCATTTTGTTCTCTTCCAGTCACGATGTAACTTCAACTTAATTTTAATGTCAGAAATTATATTGCGCGTGAACCAGACTGGATACAACGTACCTTTGGTTACGTTACGTTTTATTTTGGGAATGCAAGCTTCGAAAATATTGTAAATCATTTTATAAAAATACATTGCGCCCAGATTTGCATCTTTAATCTGAAATAATTCTTCCCACGAGATCTTGGAAAGCAAGTCATATAATTTTTCACGGTTTACGTGTTTAAAGTTCCAGTCTTTCTTCGGATCAATATTGCTTGACTCAATTTTGTCAGATCTACGATTTATGCGAATTTTGATGTCAAGGTCCAGAGGTGGATGATAGGCATCAGGTGGCACTATGCCTTCAGTTACCGTGACAACTGTATCAATTGCAGCATTACTCTCTCGCTCCAAAACTACATCTAACATCCCGCCACGAAAATTTGTAATTACATTCTTATCTCTAAAATTACAGAAAGTCAAGAAACAATTATAATAATTTTTAACATTTGATGAAGCGCTATTTAAATTAAGATCACCACAAATTAAAACAGTTCCCTTTAAATCATTGATAAAATTTTCAACTTGGGTGAACCATGTCATGTAATCGCTGTCCTTTGAACTCGGCCTTATATACACTACACAAATGTAAAAGATATGACCAGACGCGGAAAAACTGACCCATAAATCTTCGCCGCAGTCCGTTTCCAGGTCTTGTCGGCGCCGTAGTGCAATAGGGGCGCGCGCGGCCAATAGGACACCCCCGCAAGGCGTGTTTCTATCCCGCCTGGGATACTCAAGAACTCATGTAACTTAAATTTATTGCAGAAAGGTGGTGAAATGTCTACGCTATGTCAGGCGTGGTTAGTAGTTGGTTAGTCAAATTCTTGGTTGCTTACACGTTGGTTGCAATTGTCGTTAACATACTGTCGTTCATACCTAATGGAGGTCTTTTGAGCGATTTAAAACTTGCGACAGCAGTTAGGCCACTAACAATGAAGACGTCATCAACCTGAATTGGAGCAGCGTGAGAGGATCAAAGAGTCAATTGGTCCTATTAACAACCCTTCACACAGCATCAGAAATAAATATATCGATTACTAATATTATTCTGGGCGTGACCACCATGCCGTGCTGCTGCCGTGACGCTTTAGCATATTAGTATAACACCAGTGCCAGTACTGCGTATGTATGTAATAGCTCTTATTAAATTAACCACTGAAAACGTCTGCTCATTTCTATAACATTTTTTTATTAGACCCTCGGCAATTGCTTATTCGTTTATTCGAAATCACTTTTTTTATAAATAAACCGAACAAAGAGGCAGAAAGGCCGCGTGGTTAAGCGATCACTGTCGCCTATGGAAACGGGCAACCCCAGCGGAGCCACCCGAGCACTGCCGGCTTTCAAGAAGAGCTTTCTTTACAGCTTTCTTGAAGAACCCTATGTCAAAGTCCACTGGAAATGCCTCTGCTGGAAGGTTGTCCCATAACTTACACATCCGTTCAAATATCAAAAGGAGCGTGCAAAGCGGCCTGTGGAACTACCTTCGACTGGTGGTGTAATCATGATATGGAGACGTAGCTATCATTTTGAAAAGAACACTCAGCATTTAAAGTCGGTAGAACACTTTGATTTTTTTACGTTTCACACTGATAGCGCCAGAGTAGGGGAAAATATACACTGTGTAATGGGTACCATGCGACACACAGAGAGAGAAATACAAACACTTAAACCGAGAACAGAAAATTAAACTCATCATTCAAATTTCTGCTTCGCCGGGAATCAAACTCGAGACCCTTCGATTGGCAGTCCGGCATGGTAACCATTGCGCCACGCGAGTCCAGGCGCGGTCGCAGCCTTCAATTTGGGGGGGGGGGGGTCGCCAAGAAATTTTGGTGGGGGGTCACTAAGAAATTTGGGGGTTGAGGTGTCTCAAATTGGCTTGATTCGCCTTCCATCTACGCATGAGTGAAGGATTTTGGGGGGGGGGTCATGTCCCCTGTCCCTGGGACCGCACCTGCGCGAGTCGATAATTATTATTGTCTATTAAATAAGGTCGATACCAATAATATGTGGATGTAACCACCGCGCCGCGCCTCCATAATGCTCTACCACAATGAGTACAATATGAGCGCCAGTTCCAAAGCTCTGCATTGTTAATTTTTTATTAGATACTTTATTAAGTAAATATACTCGTAATTAATTATTTGAAATAATCTCCACCTATCCACTTTGTAATAGCGTTATTGGGTAAAATAATGATTATGTAACACCACCTGTAAATCTACCTGTAAAAAGCAATTAAATATGAATAAATGAATAACAACGACATCTATCGTATAGCATGTAAACTAAATTGTCGATATACCGAATTTGCAACAGATCACTAAATAGTTCTGAATGTGATCATAGATGTCGGCAGTAGCCTCGTTTTGTTAAGGTTTTGTACATTTTGTATTGAGGATTTCTTTGAATATGTGGTGATATGATATGTATGGTTTTTTTAAATATTTAGAGATGAAATCTAGCATAAGTGTTTGAAAACTTGCTATCAGAATATTAAGAGATGTTAGTAGTTATCGAAACTTGTGGTGTGACCGCTCGCATTAACTTTATTATAGCGTGCAGGTGTTCATCCATTTCATCATTCTTGAAATTGACGTAACTTTTTTTTTGTGAACCGATTTAAATAAAACAAACCCTAAATTTAATCCAAAAAAATACCAATACTTCAGTGAAAACCGCATCCTTCTACGTTAAGCCGTTCCTGAGATTAGCGCGCACAAACGAACAGATAAACAGACAAACAGATAAACAGACAAACAGACAATAATTCTAAAAATCATTGTTTTGGGTTCTATTACGCTAATAAATAGCCCTAGTTACAGTTTTTTTCAAATATCTTCAATGTACAGAAACGGACTTGTTACAGATTTATTATATGTATAGATTTACAAAAAATCTATCAAGTCTACAGAAAAATAAATCAATGCGAAATGATGTTGATGAATTGAAATATAACTCGTATTTTTTTTACGTAAAGTGAACGAAAGGGTTCTCCAACAATCTTCTTTGAATGTAGGTGTTTTTTAGGATTTGAGCATTGCAATGGCCTTAAGGGGGCTCCCATACAATAAACATGATTTTTTATAGATCCATCCATCCATTCATCCACCACACGCCTTTTAGCCTTTTAGCCTTTTAGAGTCCACTGCTGGACATAGGCCTCCCCTAATGTTCGCCACTCCGTCTGGTCGTGCGCCCTCTGAATCCAGCGGTTTCCCGCTATCTTCTCCCGCTCCTTTTGCCGAGGCCCGAGACGTGGTCGCCATTCGAGGACCTATCTTCCCCACCGGTTGTCAGTCCTCCTAACTATGTGGCCTGTCCATTGCCACTTCAGCTTGCAGATTTTGAGAGTTATGTCAGTAACCTTCGTTCGTCTACGGATTTCATCGTTACGGATTCTGTCGCGTAGAGAAATACCAAGCATAGCCCTCTCCATCGCTCGCTGAGCGACCTTGACTCTTGAGCCTGTGGAAAAGGCTAACTGTAAAAGACCATGTCTCAGCGCCGTAGGTCATCACTGGCAACACACACTGCTCGAAAACTTTCGACTTCAGGCACTGCGGTATTCTGGACGAGAAGACACTTTGTAATTTTCCGAACGCTGCCCAACCGAGTTGGATTCTACGAGTTACCTCTCTCTCGAAGTTGGACTTACCCTGCTTACCCATACGGATCGCTTGACCCAGGTAAATATACTCGTCGACAACTTCGAGAGTAGCGCCATCAACAACGACCGGTATGGGTGTGACATGGACATTAGACATGATCTTCGTCTTGTCCATGTTCATCTTAAGACCCACCCGTTGTAAGGCGCTATGGAGGTCACCTAGCATTGTGTTGAGTTCTTCCAGGGACTCCGCCAAGATGACTATATCATCGGCAAATCGGAGGTGTGTGAGGTGTTCGCCCTTTCCATTCCATAAGCTTAAACACGTCTTCCAGTGCAGCGGTAAACAGTTTCGGGGATATAACATCCCCTTGTCGTACTCCATGCTGCAAAGGAATAGGTTTAGTGCTTCCGTCGTGTACTCGGACTGTCATGGTTGCGGCTTTGTATAAACACTTCAACACCTCGATGTACCGATAGTCTATCTGGCACCGTTGGAGAGACTCTAGCACCGCCCAGGTCTCAATAGAATCGAAGGCTTTCTCATAGTCCACATACGCAACACATAGCGGCAGATTATACTCCTCGGTTTTTTGTATAACCTGTCGCAGGGTATGTATGTGGTCTATGGTACTGTAGCCTTTTCGGAATCTGGCTTGTTCGGGAGGCTGGAAGTCGTCGAGCCTGCGCGCAATACGATTAGTAAGGACCCTTGAGAACAGCTTATAGACGTGGCTCAGAAGCGCGATGGGTCTATAGTTCTTCAAAAGGGCTCTCTCACCCTTCTTAAAGGCCAGAACCACCACGCTCCACGCCTCCGGGATAGTTCCGTTTCTGATGACGGTATCGAACAGTCTTTGGAGCGCCACTAGGAGGGGTTTGCCTCTAGCCTTTAGTAGCTTTGATGTGATACCGTCATCTCCCGGTGCTTTGTTGTTTTTTAGCTGACTTAGGGCCCCTCTAATTTCGTACAGGTTGACGTCCGGGATATCTTCGGTATAGTGTCGGGTTAATTTGGCTCTCTTTTCGTTCGCCATATTGGGAACGGGAGCCTGTGAGGAGGTGTACAACCGTCCGTAGTAACTCTCAATTTCTCTCTGAACTTCAGGCTTAGACGTAACCATACCGCCAGACTCCGTCTTCAATCTCGTCAACTGGCTTCGCCCAACAATTAGATCCCTTGCGAACACTTTGGAGCCTTGGTTCCGCTCAATTGTGTTCTTGACGCGCTTTGTGTTGTGAGCACGCAGATCGCGTCGTCTACTGCAAGAGATCTGTTTATTTAGCTGCCTGTATTTCGACATTGAAGCCGGGGACCGGACACATAGTTCACGCTTTTCCTTCATGAGACCGATGGTATGTTCAGAGAGCACTTGAGGTTTACTACTGGAGGGGGTCTTAAAGAACTTTGACCTTACCTCGTGGACGGTTTGTACCAACCTGGTGTTAATTTCGTCCACAGATTTGCATTCTTCTAGATTTGGACAGGTGATGGTCGGAGCGTAGACTTCATTAGGCGTGACCTTTCCAGCTTAATATTGACATTTAATGTGCCTCGTACCATTCGGTGATTACTTCCAGTTTTCACCCTGTTGATCACGGAGACATCATTAAATATGTGCCGTTTGACTGCCAAAATAAAGTCTATCTCGCTTCTCGTGGAACCATCCAAGTCCAATTGCGCTGTGGCTTCTTCTTGAAGAAGGAGTTCATCATGAAGAAGTTCTCCTTCTCCAAGAAGTTAGCGAGCAGGCGGCCTCGGTGGTTCCGTTGTCCAAACCCAAAGGGCCCTACTTTCTGCTCGTTGCCGTCTCGCGTGCCCAGTTTAGCGTTGAAATCCCCCATCACCACCATGAAATGAGTCTTAGAGGCATGTATGGCTCTACTGATGTCCTCATACATTGCCTCAACCTCATCGTCTGGGTGTGTCGTGGTCGGTGTGTATACCTGTGTAACCTTCAGCTAATACCGTTTAGATATTCTGAGTATAAGGTACGCTACCCTTGCTGACACACTTTCGACTTGCGTCACGTTGTTGACGAGGGACTTGTGTACGAGTAACCCGACACCACCTTGTGACAGATGTTCGCCCTCCCAGTGATAGAACAAGTTACCGGATTTGAGGATTACCGTGTCCTCTCCCTGTCTTCGGACTTCGGATAATCCTATGATGCTCCAGTTTAACTTGTCTATCTCTTCTCCAGCTCCTGTATCGTCTTGTCCAGCTCCTGTATCTTCTCGTCGGTTCACAGTGTCCTAGTGTTATATGTTGCCAGGTGCAGAGGTCGTCGTTTGCGACAGCCGAATCTCTGCCGGAGATTCCTAGCACCCCCTGCCCCGCCGTGACCGTGGCCGCTGTCATAGCCAGGAATAGCGGGGCCGCCGGGGACTGGGGGCCGGGGTATATGTGTACTTGTCATAAATTACAAGATTGAATCGAGTCAATTATGCACATATTATTGACTTCATTAAAAAATATTTAAAAAATGAGCAATTAATAATAATTATTAGCTAAAAGTATTCAATCTCTTCAATAATTTCATATAATCAACTATTCGTTTAATATTGTTGATTTTTAACCCCCGACGCAAAAAGAGGGGTGTTATAAGTTTGACGTCGATGTCTGTCTGTCTGTGTTTGCGTCTGTCTGTGGCATCGTATTGTAACTCTCAAATGGGCCGATGGACTCGAATGGACCGATTTCCTTGCGGTTTTTTTATTTGAAAGCCAGTTTCCGCCCGGTGGTTCTTAGCTATGTTTGGTTAATATCGATCCAGCAGTTTAAGAGTATCAGCGTTTTTTCAAAATGTTGGAAGGCATTTTTGGCGTACGATTACTCGATGTGCTTTTGTGGCCAGTATCATCATTAAATGAAAATTAATTGATAACTTCGACCTGATGCTGCAACCATCAGAGTCTTGGTCACCTGGCCTCTAGAGAACCCAACTATTCTAAAACTCACAGCAGACTTATCGTATTTGGGTTCAATATATTAGTTTCAATGAGTTGCAGAGACATTGCAGTTTAAGATCTTGCGATACGGTAACGTTGACCTGGTACTACAAGCTGGATGGTCTTCTTCCAACTCCTCGAAAACTTACAGCAGACATATCGTGTTTAGATTCAGTGTATTACTTTTAAAGAGTAATTTTCTTGCAGGTTATGATCTTGCAACACGGTCACGTTGACCTGATGCTGCAGCCAGCCGCTGGAAGTACCTCCCAGCTTATGTCATCGTTTAGGTTATAGGTTAGTTCCGTTTAAAAAGCTTAAAATAAAAAATAAATAAAAAATAAAAAACCCGACCCAAAAAATAAAATCTAAAAACTAACAAATAATATTTTAATCCTATCATAATTATCATTGTCACATACAACATATATTATGTAAGTTCAAGTATTTTTATTTTCCAAGCGTCGTCGCGTTGGGGGACCGCTAAGTGAGAAGAAAGGGTGTAGTCTACAACTAACAAATAATATTTTAAACCTATTATAATTATCATCGTCACATATATTATGTAAGTTCAAATATTTTTATTTTCCAAGCGTCGTCGCGTTGGGGGACCGCTAAACGTGAGGGCAGACGACTTTAACGGTTGTGTTGATTTTGCGAGTTTTTGGAGTTAATTCTTTTGTTGTAATCTGTGACTACACCTGTTTTTCTCACTTAGCGGTCCCCTGACGCGACGCCGCTTGGAAAATAAAAATACTTGAACTAACATAATATAATTATGTGACGATGATAATTATAATAGATTTAAAATATTATTTGTTAGTTTTTAGAGTTCATTTTTAGGGTCGGGGTTTTTTTTAAATTTTAAATTTAATTTTTATTTAAACAATTTATTGGACACTATAAACCTAATGATTGGCTGCAACCCTTTTTGCGTCCCACTGGTGGACACGGGTCTCTCTCCATTATAGGGAGGCCTGGAGCTTACTCCACCACGCTGCTCCAATGCGGATTGGTGGAGATGCGGTTTAGTGGCCAACCCGCTGTCGGATGTTTTCAAACCGCCCATAAGACCTCCGGCAAGGTTTAATGACTGTTATCTATCGATAACAACCGGGACCGACAGCATAACGTGTCCTCCAAAACACGGAAACGCGCATGTTTTGATTAATAAAAAATAATTAATAATTAACTAATGGTTCTTAATTTATTCAATACTTAAAGAATATCAATTGTTCTAACATTATTAAAACAATTTATTTTCACCAGATGAAAAAATAAATTCGCTCCCCCGAGGGATCGAACACTGTGCCTCTGAGGTGAGAGCAGAGTAGGTACTGCCTATCAGGGCCGCTTGATATACATACACTACAGTTTTAGGGAGTAGAGAATTGTGTTTGGGCCTCTTTTTTAATGTGTAACGACAACGTGATTTACTCGGGATTGTTTTTAGAATTTAACTATGTATTGAAATGTAAAGTTGAATATGTGGACAAAATATATCAATTCCTGGAAATACATACCACTTTTGGTGTAGGACAGTGGTAAAATTGTATTCTACCCTTTATTCCCGATAGGATAAACACAAATCTAGGTTGTTATTAATGAAAAAAGTGTTACGGTGGAATCGACAACTTCCAAGCGTAGGACTAGGAAAACCTACCACTACATTTGTAGGACTTTGTGGCCATTCAATTATACTAATATTTACTAACCTGCATACAAAAAATCAGCTGGTTATTAATAATTTTTATGACCTCGTTATTTCGACATATTCGGCGTGGAGGACGCTCCAACTAAAACCACTGATTTTGTAGGACAATTGTTTTTCCGAGTTTATTATCATATTATCTCAAAATTTCAATCAAAAATTTACTGTTAGTCAGACAATTTTAACACCCTACCAAATCGACATGTTTTACAGCTGCGCAGTTCATTACATACCTCTTTCAGAATTTGGGCTCAGGAAAAACTTGGGCGTCTCGTCGAACTGAACGAACTCACGAAGATTCAGCCTGTTATTAATCACTAAAAAACATAGGCGGGGGCTGCTGGACCATCCGTCATTCGGCAGGTCCTGCGCCCTCTGAATCCAGCAACTTTCCACTGTCTTCTTCAGGTCGTCAGTCCACCTTATTTGAGGGCGGCCTATGCTTTTTTTGCCGACATGTGTCGCAGTTGGGGGACCTTTATTTATTTATTTAAACTTTTCTACCGTACAAAAGCATCGGATAGAAGGCGGACTTAATGCTTAGAGCATTCTCTACCAGTAAATCTTTCTTCCCCATTACTCCTCCTAACAATATGGCCATTTCATATATCATTTTACTTTTAAGATTTTGTCCATCATTAATTATAGAGTTCCTAATGGATCATATAAATATTCATCTGATGTGAAAAATAGGTTTTACAGTTCTTCATTACTTCACATATTGTTTTAATACATTTTTGTTGAAATACCTTTTCGTGTTTTAATTTATTTAGTCATTTATTAAAATAACACAGCGATTTAACAAAGCCCATTCATGTTAGGTCTGTTCTAAGAGGAGACCAAGAAGTTATAAAAAAACACATCACAAGTTTTTATGGACAGGTATTTGCACCGCGGCTTGAACCTGGGCCCCCGACGTGTTTGTACGAAGTTTTAACTCTAATATCACTGCTCAAATGTGGCTCATGGCTTTCTTGTAGCGCAGCAGTAAGGTAAAAAATATTTATTTATTTATTTACCTTAATGAAAACGATTACATAAACCAATTAAATTAATTAGGAAAGAACTAAAAAAAATGTTTTGAATTCAAGCTATTACCCATCAAATAACCTTTTCACTTACCTACAAATTTCTCAGTACTTCAATTCACTATAAATCCCGATGTTTACCGGACTTTTTAAAAATTCACTCCATTTGACTTTCAAAATTGGTAATCGCGCCTTCAGCAAACAATTTACAGCATCGACAGGATCTGATGAGGCTTTTATTGCATAATGAAGGTACTTTATGAGGAACCTTTGTGAGGCCTCGCTGAGATCAATCGAGAAGTTGGGAAGGGTTTTGACATGTTCTTTGATTGCTAGGCAACGACTTTATTATTTGTTTACTATCAGAATAAAAAATGGTTTAAGTATATACAAACGTGTATTATTTATAATTAAATAAGAACACAATAATTGGCGACGAGATGTCGAACAATGATGCGAGAAAGTACAAAAAGGTACGTGCCTCATTACGAGGATTAATTACAAAGACTGAAAAATACATTTCAGATAAATTAAGTTTTTAACAAAAAAATAGAACCGACTTCAAACGGTAAAAAATAAAATTATTCAGTACCTACTTCTTCTTGCTTATGGTAATTACTCTTAAAACTATTTTTGGAGTCGGGCCCTTACTAAAATCTCGTACAGTTCGTTCTAAATGGGCACCGACAGTACAGACAGTGGGACAGTACCTACATCTTCTTGCTTATGGTAATGACTGTTAAAACTATATTGGAGTCGGTGCCCATTCAGAACGAAAGGTAAACTATATTTACTATAACAGGACATTTTACTAAGGGCCCGACTCCAAAAATAGTTTTAAGAGTAATTACCATAAGCAAGAAGAAGTAGGTACTGAATAATTTTATTTTTTACCGTTTGAAGTCGGTTCTATTTTTTTGTTAAAAACTTAATTTATTTCACTCTTTTTAGTAACTTTAATAATTCTGTACATATGTATAAGCATAGGTGGAAAAATTTTCACTAAACTTCTAAATGTTAAAGAGATTTACCTTTTATAATCATGTTTATCTAATAGCCAACTTATAGCCTGAAACTACTATCAGTCCACCTGAACCTATAAATTATTGAAAGAATTTGCTCTCAGCTCCTAACCGTTGAGGAGTGGTACCTTCAATCATCAGCTCAGCAACTTGATATGATGATAATTATACACAAATGCCTGTTTTGCTTTAATAAGAATATGAAAATCAACTGTTGTGTTAAAAAAAATTAATGTTCCCCTCGATTTCTCTGGGATCCTATCATCAGACTTTGACTTGGTGACAGTTGGACTACCTCAGGAATGTAAGATTTCGAACAAAAAACCATTTATTGAAAGAATTTGCTCTCAACTCCTAACCGTCGTAGACCCTTCCATCATCAGCTCAGCAACATGATATGATAATAATTATACACAAATGCCTGTTTTGCTTTAGTAAAAATATAAAAATCATTTGTTGTACTATAAAATTTGAATGTTCCATTCGATTTCTCTGGGATCCCATCATCAGACTTTGACTTGGTAACAGTTGGACTACCTCAGAAATGTAAGAAATCGTACAAAAAACCAATTGTTGAAAGAATTTGCTCTCAACTCCTCACCGTCGCAGTACCTTTCATCATCAGCTCAGCAATACGAGATGATGATTACAATGCACAAATATCTGTTATGCTTCAGAAACTATAAGAAAATCAATGTGTGTGCCTATAAAATTTGAGAGTTCCCCTCGATTTCCTTGGGATCCCATCATCAGATCCTGATTTGGTGACAATGGGACCACCTCGGGAGTATAAGCATACGAACAAAAAAAGAATTTGAAAGAATTTGCTCTCAACTCCTCACCGTCACAGTACCTTCCATCATCAGCTCAGCAACACGAGATGATGATTACAGTGCACAAATATCTGTTATGCTTCAGAAACTATAAGAAAATCAATGTGTGTGCCTATAAAATTTGAGAGTTCCCCTCGATTTCCCTGGGATCCCATCATCAGATCCTGATTTGGTGACAATGGGACCACCTCGGGAGTATAAGCATACGAACAAAAAAAGAATTTTGAAAATCGGTCCACAAACGGCGGAGTAATCGGTGAACATATATAAAAAAAAAAAAAAATACATACAGCCGAATACAGTACCTCCTTCTTTTGGAAGTCGGTAAAAATCCAAATATTTCAAATGAAGAAATCGAACTGCGATTGACATCTTTGGTAGAAACATTAAGAAAATTTGATGTGATACAACAGGAAATTGAAATACAAACAGAAAAACAAAATTTACAAGATGAAATAGATTACAGGTATGACTTCGAAAATTCATGCACTACTTTAAAACTAAATCTCATACATTTACGTCAGCAAAATCATGATTCCTTGCCTGAATGTTCATACCTTTCTGCTCAGACGTCACCCAGTGCTCATAGTAATCATGAACAGATACCTAAAATAAATTTTCAAGCACTCGGAGAAAAAGAAACATTTAAAAATTTCACAAAACGATTGACAGTTTTCTTCTTGTTAAATAAAATTTACGACCCGAAAGTCAGAATATATATTTTATTATCTTCAATTTCACCGGAACTGCATGAAATGATATATCATTTGTGTTCTCCTGACGATCCACTAAATAAGAACTATGAAGAACTTACTCAAATCTTAGATGAATATATTGACCCAAAACCTAGTGTATGGGCATTACAGCATAAATTTATTACACGTATTCAAAGTCAAGATGAGTCGGTCGCTACATACGCATCGGAACTCAAAAGACTATCTACTAACTGTGAATTTACATGCAAAAGTTGTAAGAAAGAAATACTAGAAAACTTTTTACTACAACTTTTTACTACAACTTTTACACTACAATTTATTAGAGGTCTAAAAGATAGTGATATTAGAACAAAGATATTACAAGAAAGAGAAACGCCTATATTTTCAAAATTGGTGCAGATGGCTACAACGATAGAAATGGGAAAAGCGGAGAATCTTACATTTTCAGCGAATAACGATAAAGCCATTGACCCCATCAATACAATTTCAAAACCTAGAAATTCCAGATTTAATCAAAATACTCGTACATCATACAATCCTGAATATACCAGAAGAAAGCTTACAATAAGTGACTTAAGAGGCAAATGTTTTCGTTGCGGTAATGAAGATCACAGAGCAAATGAATGTAGAGCTATAAAAAGCATTTGTCGGAAATGTCAAAAGGAAGGGCATTTAGCCCGTGTCTGCCTACAATCAAACAGAAACACAAATCAAATTGATGAGACTTGTGATAGTGTAAATAATGAAAGTATTGCTAATATAAACTTAATAAAAAGTGAAATAACGGAAAGATTTATGATTACAGTACAAATAGAAAACAAAACAGTAAAGATGGAATTTGATACAGGTGCTACGTTAACTTCTATGTCTTTAGACCAATACAAAAGTTTGAATATTTCTAACAAAATTTTCAAAACAGATATTAAACTACGAACTTACACTGGAGAAATTATAAGACCTATGGGAGTTGCATATGTCAAATGTTTGTACAAAAATCAAACTTTCTTTGGCAAATTGTACATTATTAATAAAAATGTTGATGCCATATTTGGCAGAAGTTGGATAAAAGAACTTGAAGTGAAGCTAGCAGACATAAAGGCAGTACAAACAGATAACAAATACAATACTTTGGATCATGTATTACAAGAATTTTCTTCTACTGTTTTTCAATCAGATTTAGGAAAAATTCCAAACTTTCAAGCACACCTAAATTTAAAAGAAAACATACAACCGATCTTTATAAAGCCTAGGAGAATTCCGTACGCTTTAAAGGCAAAAGTAGACGAAGAAATTGAAAGGCTTTGCAAGCAAGGAATACTTACAAAAGTTGATAATTCTGATTGGGGTACTCCTATTGTACCTATTGTTAAGCCAAATGGAAGCATACGTCTTTGTGCTGATTACAAGGTAACTTTAAACAAAGTAATCCATGATGATAAGTACCCAATTCCAATTATTGAAGACATATTTTCGGAAATGAATGGTGGAATATTTTTTTGTACACTTGACATAACTCAAGCATATTTACATATGGAGATGGATGATGAGAGTGCATTACTTCAAACACTAAGTACACACAAAGGTACATATAAAGTTAATAGGTTAATGTTTGGAATTAAGGTTGCACCTAATCTATGGCAAAAAATTATGGATAATTTACTTGTTGGCCTGGAAGGAGTAAAATGTTTCTTTGATGATATCATAATACAGGGTTCTTCAGAAGAACAATTATTGATTCGACTACGAGAAGTTCTTAAGAAACTTAAAGATAACAATTTGAGAGTTAATAAAGAAAAATGCCACTTTTTCAAAAGAAGCATTGATTACTTGGGTCATACAATTTATAGCGAAGGACTACATAAGAATAGCGAAAAGATCAAATCAATTTCTAATGCAGATCGACCCAAAAATATTAATGAATTGCGTACATTTCTTGGTATGGCGAATTACTACAATAAATTTATTCCTCATCTGGCAACAATCACAAGTCCTCTAAACGAATTACTTAAGAAAAATGTTAAATTTCATTGGAACACTGAATGCGAAGGAAGTTTCAGAAAAATTAAACAAGAAATTTTAAGTGACAGAGTCCTTATTCATTTTGACCCATTGAAGCCTCTTTTACTCGCCACAGATGCTTCAACTACTGGTCTGGGCGCAGTTTTATCACACAAGCTACCAGACGGTTCAGAACGCCCAATAGCATTTGCATAAAGATGTCTTACAAACAGCGAAAAGAAATATAGCCAAATCGACAAAGAAGCTACGGCTATATTCTGGGGACTTAAGAAATTCTTCCATTATTGCTATGGTCGGAAATTTACATTAATAACAGATCATAAGCCTTTGACTTCTATTTTTCATCCCCATCAAACCTTACCAGCATTGAGTGCAATGCGTTTGTTTCATTACGCACACTTTCTTTCAGGATTCGATTACGACATAGAATATAGAACATCTCATAAACATTCTAATGCAGACTTCTTATCTAGATTTCCAGTTGGTAAAATAAGTGAAAATAAAATTGATCAACATTGTGCATTCCAAATAGAACATATTAATTCAATAAATGTCACTCCAGAAGTAATTGCTAAGCATACAGAACTTGACTCCGAACTCAATGTTTTGATAACAGCATTAAAGTCAGGTCAGTCAGTGGAAAAGTATGGATATAAAGATAACGAACTCACGCTTCAAGATAACTGCATATTAAAAGGGACTAGAATAATGATTCCGCAAAATTTACGTGACCAAATATTAGACGAATTACACACCGGCCACATCGGAATTGTTAAAATGAAATTACTTGCTCGAAGCTTTGTTTATTGGAAAAACATAGATAAAGATATAGAGAACAAAGTAAAATCATGCAGATCGTGTAGACTACAACAGAACGAACCAGTGAAATCTCCTATACACCACTGGGAAGCTCCGAATGGCCCCTGGCAGAGAATACACATTGATTTTGCTGGCCCAATCTTTGGTTATCAATTATTTATTGTTGTTGATGCATATTCAAAGTGGACAGAAATTATTCCTACCAAAAGTAGTAACAGTACGTGGTGTATTACAATTCTGAAGGATTTATTTTCTAATTTTGGCATCCCATACATTCTAGTATCGGACAATGGAAGACAATTTACTTCACAAGAATTTAATAAATTTCTTTCCGATAATGGTATAGTACATAAGACTACAGCTCCATACCATCCCGCTACAAATGGTCAAGCTGAACGTTTTGTCCAAACTATTAAGAGAGCTTTGCGCAGTATGACGGGGGAGGGTGGAACACTATCTGATAAATTACTTAAAATCGGAACACGATTGAGACGCACGCCTAACACGGAGGGATTGTCTCCATACAATTTGATGTTTGGAAGGGAGATTAGAACCAAATTGCATGTTATGTTCCAAAAAGATTCTTCCACTTTTCGACCTACAAACAGTGATCGAATATCACATTCTAGGAAGTTCCAGCTTGGCGAACGAATTCAATTTCGGGACTATGTTAACTCACGACCAAAATGGGACTTCGGTTTTGTAACAAAACGTTTGGGTACCTTACATTACGAAGTAAAAACCGATGAAGGCAAAGTGGTACGCCGTCATATAGACCAAATGCTACCAGCAACCATGGTGGCAGCTCCAGCAATGGAATAGGGGGGGAGGAGTGACATGTTCTTTGATTGCTAGGCAACGACTTTATTATTTGTTTACTGTCAGAATAAAAAATGGTTTAAGTATATACAAACGTGTATTATTTATAATTAAATAAGAACACAATAGGTTTCATTTGAGTTTATTGTAGTTTCGAACTGCGCTACTAAATTTAAAACTACTTCCCTACATGGTGAGTTTATATCTATAGATACAAAACGCGAAAAACAATTTTTTCCCGTGAATTATTGGTACATAATAATATGTACAAAAAGTTGATCATAATGGTTGTCATTACCCACCAGTTGTTCTGAATATTGTATATTACAGTGACTTGATGCATAATACATTGGTTATAGTATGAAATAGTGATTAGATGAGATGAAACTTAAGGAAAAACACTCCCATTAAAGTACCGAGAAGAAATCACGTACAATGAAGATAGGTGGTCTCACAAAATAATAAGTGGAACGACCGATGACTTGACTTAATGTTGTTATAGATTGTCGTCGGAAGGCTTTTGAAACATTTACAAGTAAAATAGACTTTAACTCTCGCAGCTGGCGATTGTGCAGCTGACAAGGCGTGTCAAGCGCAAATCTGACACAATTCAGATTGTTCGGTCCGATATTCCACTTTATTGGGCTTATTAAAGCTCTTGAATGATAAAAATATTACTATTCATATAATTTAAAATACCTACTTTAAATTACCTATAGTATAGGTAATTATTAAATGTGGTTAACGTTTTACGTATAACTGAGGGCCGGATAGTCGAGTTTCTACTGTACTTGTTTATTATTTTATCCCTCTATTTGACTATTTATATCCTTATAAAAGTATTTCAATAATACTCGTTAAATTCTCTATGATGTTGTAACTCATGCTGTTGCGTTTATAGAAGAATGATCATCTTCTGCGAGTGTGACCCGCAGCAGTTCCTTTACCTCTAAAAATGTGAGTTTCTTCAAGGCAAAACTGGATAGCTCTAGAATTTCTCCGGTGGAAACATGTAGAAATTACAAATAAAACTTAATTTAATTACATAGTTTATTTCTAAAACGTTTCTTAAATCCCAGAGTTCCGTTCGCAGTAGCTTCCTATAAATAAGGTAGAATTAGAAGGCGCCACAAATTGCAGCAACCGTCGATTGCAGTTCGCTGCTGGCTGCAGTTCAACTGCTGAATTCTCAGCGTGGGGCTTAATCTATTTGCTCGTTCGTAAGAAAGAAAGAATAGTTAGTTATGCTTTCTAAAGATACTACAGTCATTCCTAATTTTTTTAATAATTTCAAAAGATGTTCATTCACGTTACTTAATACGTTGGTAGATCGCGTCGTTACTTAGATTAGCTTCCATTTATCTTTTTTTACCTGTTTCAGATGTCTATGATTTACCAAACAAACATATTATTATAATAATATTGTGGCAAACATTGATGAAAAAATATACTAATAAATATTATATAACAGGTAAAAAATAAGTAATAAAGAAAAAAATAAACCAACTTCAAAAATGAAAAACCGCGACTAAAACAATTTGCATCCAGTTCACACAATACAATATATTATTATAATGTTAACTTACAATATAGTATATTAACTTGATTTGGTCTGTATCAATTAAACAGGGGAAATTTTATATTTGTTATGTATGTTTTGCTAAGTATGCTTTAGATAAGAATGGTTTCCATACAAACAATTATATACTTCTATATAACGGCAGTAAAAAATCCCCAGATTCCCGACTTTTCTCATTTTCCGCACCGTTGGAAGTCATCCAGGAGCCTCTGAAAGTTGCTGTGTAATCCCGACCCAAACCCCTACTCCGATGCGGTTTGGTGGACTTGTGGTGAGATACCTACTTATATACAAACAAGTAAATTGATTGAAATTCTCTTTAAAGCATTAAGATTTTATAGTAGGGCTTTGAGCTAAAGTTAAACAAAATTATTATAAATTGCAGTCGTGTTTCCTCGCAAAGCAAGCAGTTTTTTTCAATAATAAAATAAATAATATATATAAATAAATTTTTGTTTCGTTATTTTGCTTAATAGACCAGAAGCCGGTGATAGTTTTGTAAATTTTACTATAATAGGTATCACATATTTCTGGATCAATTTAAAATCTAAACAGATCGAAAAAAAATGCCATGTATTGCTGTAAAAATCACATACATAGTGTATGAGCCACTTTTTGCCACGCTCACACAAAAAATATTAGTAAAAAAACATTGAAATTAGTCAATTTTAAGAGAAAATGGCCCAGAAATTTTATTTGATTTCGGAAAATTTAAACAATCTTTCATAAAAATTATTTGACATTACTTCATTTCATATTCAATCCGTTTCCTGAAAAATAAATCAAATAAATAATGAAAATTTGGCATTAAAATCTTTTAAAGTAACCTAAATCTCGCATTATAATTCTTGACGCAAGCTAGAAAAGTGGCTAATGTATTGGATTATTAATAAAATGATCAGTCACATTGTGCAATAAAACTCATGGAAATACTGTAATTTAACTGAAAAATCCACCAGGTGTTAAACCAGGTAAATCAGTGAAATCAGCAAAATGTCGTATGCTGCCCCTTAAGTTGCGTACTTAAGAATACGCTAGCCAAACATTACTCACAGAGTCGCCTACCTATATTCCATATAAATTTTTATGTATATGTTACGCTGCGACCACATTTAAGTAATTATTTCTGATACTAAGGGCAGGACAATGTCTGAAAAATAACAAAATAACAATTTTAATATATAATGAAAAAAATATAATAAAATACGACCTTGATGGAGCAGTTATAAAGGATTAGGATAACCAAATTCCCAGAACGAGCTCATAAATTGGCAACAGACCAGTTATTCGTAGTTGTAAACTTATTTCCTCAATTTACTAGTGGTCTTGGACGAAAATTCCTGTATTTGAATTTAAAATGGTTTCTGTATTAATGGCTTAAAATATTTTATCTGTACATTATGTTTATTTTAATCTCGGTCATTTACTGGACAACAAAGAGTGGAGACCACATTTAAGTACGCCTTCCTACGCAGTAACGGTGGCGTGACTATCTGTGTTAGATAGCAGCAGGGACCAATTGGGTGCGTAAAGCTAAAAACCTGGCGAGCCCTTTGAGAGGTCTTCAGTGCCAGAGTCCAGCAGTGGACTGACCCAGTTTGAAACGAAAAATGAGAAAAAAAGATTTCTGGCCTTGATTTAAAGCTGTAGCCCAGTCTTCATTTAAATAGTGTATAAAAGAAGTTGTGTATTTTATATTTACTTAAAACAGTAATTGTTTTTCTTTAAAACTTCCAAAAATAATAAATTTACAAAAATCTCTTGAAGTTGTCGCACAATATTGTAATGCGGTCTTGGCGGAGCAGAGGAGTAGGAAAACAGCGTACAATATTATAATACGATGGTACCGCGCGGGCTGGCAGCGGCCCAGCAGTTTCTTCTTGTACACTTATCTACTCGAGTTACAAGTGGTCATGGGCGGAGATGTCCATATTTGCATTTAAATATATTTCTGAATAATTTTAACTGAAATGAAAATGATATTTAAGTTTAAATATGTATATATAATTTAAGTTTAAATGAAATGAAAATGTTATTTAAGAAATTATCCCTGCATTGATTATTATAAATGAAATTGAATTATTTGACATCAAAATTGTATTGTAATTTGTAACATTCTCTATCTATCTATATATATTATTCAATTTTTTTATAGGTAATGAAATTTTTGTAATTCTGTAATTTTATAAATTAGTAATGTTAACAAATTTAATAAAATTGTTGTAAAACTTCCTATAATATTGCGACACCCTTACAGGGTTCATGCTCATACGAACACTATATATTGTAACACCCTAATTATAAGCATGACTGCAATAAAGAAATTATGAATATTATGAAATATAATTGTTATTGCAAAGTCAATAGCTCTAATAAAAATAAGGTAAGTAAGAACTACAATCAGCACGCATCAGTTCACAGTGAAGCGCCAAATATTTTATTTATTTATTTATTGTTTATTGTTATTACCTAAAAGCTAGGATAACAATGGGCGGACTTAATGCCTAATGACAGTCTCTACCAGTCAACCCATGGTGATGGTGAGAAATTGTTGGTAGGTGGAAACAGTATGCAATGTACATCTTACATGTTTAAAACTTTCTATTTTTTAACTTTATTTTATGTTCGATCAAAATCGTGTTTGATTTAATACGTTAAAGCGGTAGACCTTGGACTCTCTGAACGCCAGTATTCACAATCCTGGTGCACTTTTAAATAAGAAAGTCATAATTAATATTGTGTACCAGTAACGTCCGCTCCACATTAGTGCCGTGAAACGTGAAAAACTGGCCTGAACGTAAATGTGGATGGTTTTACGGACTTCACGCGCATTCACCGATCAAAGTCGGTATTTTGTCCTTTCTGTGGTGCTTCACTAATGTGGAGCGCCAGGGTGTAAGCCCAGGTATAAACTTGGGATTCTCGGATCAGAGATGGCTAACTCGCATCAAATTAACCACTCGGCTATCGCTTCTTAATTTATTTTAATAACAACTTTATCTTTGTTGCATTTCCTTCAGCATTAACATTAAAAATTCATCATCCCCGCTGTTCCTGTCAAATTAAGTCACCTATGTAATGAAGGGTAGTGGCAGGGCAAAGGTCGGGTAAGGGCTGTAAGGGCGCCGTAACTCAGCCACGAATATTCAAATTAGGCTCGGAACGGGGAATAAGGTAATTGGCCAGGTTAATAACTAAATTATTTGTAGCGTGAGAACAGGACCTCTGAATTTCTAATTTAAGAAGTAACGTGACAATTTTTTATGAATTTTAGTCTAACGCAATTCTAAACTAAAAAAATAATAATTCATATTTTAAAATTTAAATCAAATATTCCCTTAATGAACGTCAATATTTTTACAGTCGTATTATTTTAGTGTTTAGGGGTTATGATGGATAAAGAAACAAAGAAAATAAAAATAAACAGTATTTATTTCATAAACAGCAGAGAGAGAGCAGCGATGGCCGAGTGGTAAGAAACCGCGGTCATCGACGCGACCAATCCCGGGTTCAAATCCTCGGCGTGCACCTCTGACAAAAAAATTAGTAATGTGCGCATTTATCGCTGCTCCACGGTGATGGAAAATGTCGTGATATTTATTTGATTACGATGTTCCCCATCGCCGTGCATGCCTGAGAGAAAATTCATAATTTCTCGAAAGCATGACGTCCACCAATCCGCACTTGGCCAGCGTGGTGGACTATGGCCTAAATCCCCCTCACTAGTGAGAGGAGACCTGTGCCCAGCAGTGGGACAAAAAAAGGTTGAAAAGAAAATTAAAAAAAAATACATTCATTCTCACATAATTTTTACAAATAAAAAGAATATAGGTATCCAGTATTTCATTAATTTCTTCCAGTATCCGCTAAAATAGAATCGATCAGCTTCAATCGACTTATACCGTTCAAAACAAGTTAATTTTAGGAGCTATTATACTACTTGAACAAGTACAATCAAGTCGTCAATCAAATTATTTGTAGCAGCGGCGAAAAGCAAGCAACAGCCGGGGTACAGGCTAATAATGTAATAATAAACAACTGTAACTAGCCAGATAATAGCCAAGCGCTGCTGTTTTTGCCAAGAAGCTAGATGTACGAAACATTTTTTTCTTATATAGTTGTTTGACTAGTTTCAGTAATGCCAAGTTGATTTTAATGCTTCTTGGCTATCACTGTTTTTGGTCTTGATTTTGATCCACTTTCAACGGACGGATATTATTCAAACTACTTGACAAGTTTCCATTCTCAAGAATTGGCGGCAATACAATAATTTTCTGAGTTTATCCAACTCCGAGAACAATAAATTGGTACACTTAGAAAACACGCTTTTGAAGCACATCAAACTAGTAACGGCAAAAATAATCCTTAAAATAAGCGGAAAATAATAATGAACAAAAATGCTAGTATTACTGTTCATTATTATTTAAAAAAAGCGTGGGGCGCTTTGTAGGTACCATATTTTTCGAATATCAAGCAACCCAGGCTTTTTCACAATAAATTTTTGGCAAAGGGAGATCTCCCGACGGGCGAGGTGATCATGCCCGGGGAGCGGCCGCGCTCCTACTGACTTAATTCGGAGCTTGTATATATGCTCAGATATTCAGAAAACTTCGATAGCGTGATTCTTGATGAGTAGCGGAAGGTCGCTACATCACCCCCTGCTCAGACTGGAGGTCGATGACTTCAGTAACCCAAGTGCAATCTTCGCTTACAAGCGCCTTGAATGCCCTCTATCCACGGTGAGTCGGGATGTGAGGGTAGGATGTGGAGTGAGGAGGCGAGTAGAGTGGGTACTCGAGCCGTCCACGACGTCTCAAGAGGCAGCTTGATCAGGAACAGGAAGCGTGTGCATGGTGCGCTGCGATGAACCTGACGAGCTGGTAAAGTGATGCTGCAGTCCATCCAGGGAGTGAAGGTGCGACTGACGAAGGTCAGAAGGGACGTATTCTTGTCCGGGGTCACCAGTTTGGCAAAGGGCGATCTCCCGCCGGGCGAGGTGGTCATGCCCGGGGAGCGGCCGCGCTCCAACTGACTCAATTCGGAGCTTGTATATATGCTCAGATATTCAGAAAACTTCGATAGCGTGATTCAGGAATACACGTGGTGCCATCTCTTGATGAGTAGCGGAAGGTCGCTACACCCCCCTGCTCGGTGGTCATGCCCGGGGAGCGGCCGCGCTCCTACTGACTTAATTCGGAGCTTGTATATATGCTCAGATATTCAGAAAACTTCGATAGCGTGAGTCAGGAATACACGTGGTGCCATCTCTTGATGAGTAGCGGAAGGTCGCTACAAATTTTAGAATAGTTTTTTTAAAGCATATTTATTTTCATTTTACTGCTAATCTAATAACTTTCTCCATTAATGAGGAGGCCTAAAAAACGCGCATAATATTTTTACCACTAGTCACCCACATCATACTCGTCCGCGCCAGTTTGACTTACCTGCGTAGCATGAGTTATACGCTTGTCGCAGGGCCATGCGCGCTTTCTCTTCAACACTTTATTCTCTTTAAATAAAAATTGTCAGTTCTAAAAGATGACTTCGTTATCTGTCCGTATATCTGTCTGTCGTGTGTTCAAGACTTTTGCTGAATCGTTACCTGTTTGATACCTGTGTATTGTTAAGTATGATTATCAACGCGATCATAATTTACACAATATGCGACATTTAAGACATATATTCTAGAATCTAGTACTTTTTTTTAAAACTACACGCATTTATGGCGCACTACATTTCAATTCGACATATAACTGTGCAATAGGCGGTATTAAAATAAGGTCATATTACATTACGTGAGGCTTACTACACGTAATATGCACAAAATTGTATCTACGTGCACTAACCACCGCCTGAGATAGCCGCAGTTATCTGGATACGTGGAGAAACCTCCCTCTAATAGTGGTGTGAAACCATCCATAGTCGACTAATCAAGGATAATCGATATAATATTTTGTCGATAGGTGATGTGCAGCCAATATATTATCGACAGTATCGTATTTTTCAACCATTCTATGTCCCGTCCACCACCCTCCCACCACCCTGGCCAAATGTACATTGATGATGTCGTTTTAGGCCAGTGTTATACATTATATCGATTACCGATAAGTTGCAGCAATGTAGATTGAGTTGTATTAGCACTGTGTAAGAGATATGAACGCTTTCACAATAATTATACTGTTTTCACTTGATGAAATTTTAAATCATATCCATTTTGTCGAATGGGCATTGCAATGATGTATATATATAAATCGATGGCGTTTTCGTGGAGAGAGCTGTTTATCTGCTCTGATTGGGTCGAACGAAGCGAGCTAATATTTTTGTCACCAGGCACCCACATCATACTCGTCCGCGCTCGTTTGACTTAGCTGCGTAGCACGTAAATTCATCTTTTTTTCTGTCTACACTGTAACGTCACAACACCGCTGATTTGATTAATTTTTATCGTTACTGAACTATCGATATTATAACTATCAATAGTTCTGCACCACTAACCTCAGGTATGTGAGGTACGAGGTATTATTAAGCCCTCCCGGGAATTTTCCAATATTGTGGCTAAGAGCTTGTAATAATAGCACAGGAACCATCTGAATGGCACTTCTCCAAAATCGTAAAGGATTCCGGAATAGGCGAAATAACACTCGTCTAGGAGTCTGTACGACCAATATTATGAAGTTATGACTAATATTGTATGGTAGACTTTAAACAGCGAATAGTTTAAGCACTGGTGCAGAATATTAACTCCATGGAGAATAGAACTAAAGACTTAAACAGGAAAAGAGTAAACAATGCTCAATGCGTGTTAGAGTATTTTAAAGAAAATTAATAAAGCATTAATTTCAAAAATGGCGGCATGATCCTGCAGCGGGCGTAAAACGCAAGCGGTTTATGCAGATGAGTTCAACCTTGATGGGTGCAACCTTGTCAGCTGAGGTCTTATAGGGATTTTCACAACATCCCACAGCGGGTTGGCCACATACTTACTTGCATGGTAGCAGCGTTTGTATCAGGCACGGTCGCAGCCTTCAACTTTGGGGTCGCCAAGATATTTGGGGGGGGGAGGGGGTCACTAAGAAATTTGGGGGAAGAGGTGTCCGAAATCGGCTTGTTTCGCCTTCCGTATACGCATGGCTTAACATTTTTGAAAATTACATTAAAAAATCTGGTGCAGTCAAAAAGGCGTATAAACATTTAACCTACTCAAAATATGTGATGAACCAGCTCCAAAATGAGAAAAAATCTACAATTACGAATAGGCAAGAGATCATGCAAATAGCCACAGACTACTACCAGAAATTGTATACATCACAAGAATACATAAATCAAGAAAATACAGTTATGTTGCCTTATAATATCGACGAGGTACCAAATTTCAACAAAAACGAAATTGAATGTTCCATAAAGGCACTAAAAACAGATAAAAGCCCTGCATCTGATTGTATTACAAATGAAATGATTCTTGCCGGTACAAATGCTTTGATTACACCTCTAACAAATCTATTCAATTTAATATTATCAACAAAAGAAATACCTAAACAATGGACATGTTCAGATATCGTTTTACTTTTTAAGAAAGGAGACCCGAAATCTATATCAAATTATAGGCCAATTAGCCTGACTTCGTGCCTCTACAAGGTATTCGCAGCGACTCTACTACGACGTCTTACTAGTATTCTAGACAAACACCAGCCAGTAGAGCAGGCAGGTTTTGTAAAAGGATTTTCGACAATAGATCACATCCACACTTTGAAACTTATAATTGAAAAATACAACGAATACAATCTACCTCTCTACATACGCTTTATAGATTATAGTAAAGCGTTTGACTCTATATTTCATACTGCTATTTGGCGAGCTCTATCAAGACAAGGAGTAAACCAAGATTACATTACTATATTGCAGGAAATATACAAAAATAGCAACTCTAGAATCAAAATCAATAAGTATGGCTCAGCATTTAAAATTGGAAGAGGAGTTAAGCAGGGCGATCCCATATCTCCAAAACTATTTATTGCAGTACTCGAAGAAGTCTTCAGAGCACTTGATTGGGAAGATAAAGGGCTTAACATATATGGACATCGGCTCTCGCACTTAAGATTTGCAGATGACATAGTACTGCTTTCAGAGGAGCCAAAAGAAATGGAATACATGATAGAGTCACTTAGCCAGGAGAGCAGAAAGATAGGTCTAGAAATTAACTGGGAGAAAACTAAACTAATGACAAATAGCCAATCTGTATCGATAAAGTCAGATTCAATAGAGATTGAATATGTTAAAGACTACTCATACTTGGGACATTTAATATCATTCAAGTCATGTAACGACAAAGAAGTAGAGCGTAGAATTAAAATAACATGGAACAAGTATTGGGCAATGAAAGAGGTGTTCAAGAGTAATCTCCCAGTTGCATTAAAATCTAAAGCCATGCAGACATGTTTAATACCTTGTCTTAGTTACGCTTCTCAAACATGGCCGCTTTCAATTAAACAGATTCACAAGATTAAAGTGTGTCAAAATAGCATGGAAAGGAGTCTCTTGGGCCTAAAATTAAGCGACAAGGTAAGAAATAAAGATATTAGAAACATAACCAAGGCAAAGGACATAGTAAAAATCGTAATGTCCCAAAAATGGAAATGGGCTGGACACGTATAACGATCACCAGAGCGCAAATGGTCCAAAATTATTACAAATTGGTATCCTTTACATAAGAAAAGAAGAAAAGGAAGGCCATTCAAAAGATGGTGCGATGATATTGTTGCCACGGCAGGGGTCACCTGGAACAGACTGGCAAGAGATAGAGCGAAATGGGGGGATATGGAGGAGGCTTTTACCGCTAGAGCGGTCCTTACAGTTAATTAATAAATTAATAACATTATATTCATACGAACTAACAAATAGGATAAGTGATACTAACACCACCAACATTGTATATATTATAAATTAAGTATTGTAAGGAATAAATAAAGCTTATTATTATTATTATATACGCATGGCTGATGGATTTGATTGATGATGATTGATGGGTCATGTCCCCTGTGACTACCCCCCCTGGAACCGCGCCTGGTTTGAGTGGAGTGGATTAAGCTCCAGACCTCGTCTACAAATGAGAGTAATCCGTTCCCAGCAGTGGGACGCAAAAATCGTCCCAGCCAGTTTAAAAAATAAGTTACATATAACAGTGAACCTGTATCAGCATTTTTTGAAAATTAATAAGTAAAAGGGTAATATCGGGATTGAAAATTGTCGATATTGGATCCAATGAAGAAATATTAACCTTTTAACGAGACAGTGCTAGTATAATAGCATTTTTTGCAACATCAAATTGAATCACCTTAATAGAAGTTATCCAATAAAATATTCAGTCTAATATTAAGTATAAACCCTCAATCGCCTGATATTAATTTCAATCAAACCAAATAATTCCAGAACTCTTTCAGTCGATGGCTCTCACTTTATTTCTGTACATTTCAATATTCAATTATCTGAAACAATGATATCGAGCAATAAATGCAAATGTTTTGTTAAATATTCATAAACGAAACATTGATATTACAAAGTAGGTATTCAATGAGCAGAACCTTTCGAACCGTATTGAAAACATGGAGTTATTTTGAATTAATCGCTTTTGAAAGCGATGAAAATTAATCAAATTGTGATGAGAATGGCTGGCCATTTTGACGCTCAATAAAATGGGTAATTTCTCATTTGTATTAGAATAATCGGTTAGTATTAAGCGCGCATGGGGCAACAGCTGGAGTAGGACACAAGCGATCCAGGCAGTTACGCGGACGGGTAGTCGAGTTAATAAATAGCAAATTTCATGACTGTTTTAAATGTTAAACTATCGGTTGTTATAGATAGCAATTAATAAACCTTGTCAGAAGTTTTATGGGTGATTTGAATTGCAAACGGTTCACCAAATTTACTTGTATAAAAGTATATTTTTAACGTCATACGTAAGAAAACGAGAATCAGAATAGAATAACGGCCCGCTAACACAACGTATACGTAACCCAGTTTCCCACACTTCCATACATTTTCATGCCGCAACATGCAAACACACATTTGCATAACCAAGGTGGTTGCCAATATCCCGGGGATATTAATACGGGTATAAAGAGATTTTATTCAGAATTTCTAGTTTAGAGTTCTTGCTATTGGCACCTTGTCATTGCACCTTTACACCGAAACTGATAAGAATTGATTCAGCAGGGCAGAAATTGTAGAATTGTTTATGTTTTACCACCTATTATAAACAAAATTTAGAACATTAAAATGTTTTATTTATTTATTTATATAATTTATATCAGACAATGTCCATAGTTTTGTTAGCTATAAGTAATATATTTATCATATATAGATTTAAGTAATAAATTTATTAAAATTAAATTTAAATAAAGTATGTATTGTATATTAGGTCAGCGTCGATTTAAAACATTTAAAAAAAAAGGATTCTTAGAGCAGTCCCTGTAGCTACGGAATTAAGAATAGAGCTACGGTATCCCCTGCCTGATCGTAAGAGTTGACTAAAAGGGGGCTTACGGGGTTGCGGGCGGTGACAGTTGGAGCTCGATCCGTCCAGCTAGCGGCCCCAGGAAGGGCGGATGTATGTGCGTGGCCGCATGCCGGCGTAAGCATCTGAAGGCGCATTTGCTCTTCCGAAGATGGGCCCGTGCTAGACGCTGCGCGCGGAGGACACCGGTGTGTTCCACTGCCGGACTACCTCCCCAAGCGCAGGGGTAGACCACCGAGGGGCTTTTAGTGCGGTACAATTTCCACACCACCCGGTATCCCCTCTCCTAAGGTGTCCTAAGGGTACCTTTTGAAGGTTTCCCCCGATACAAAAAAAGGAGTATTAGAGCATCGAAGGATACTTTACAAGATCTTAGGTAAACATTTAAGATAGAATATCGTCAAAACCCTTCGAGGTTAGAAAAACATTTAGAAAATAGTCCTGAACCGAGCATTGGGCCATTAAATGAGATAAAAAAAACGACGGGTTGCACTCGGGGAGTGCCGGCAGAAGTGAAAACTTGAATATTAACGTTGTGCATTTTTGATATTTTGGAATGGTTGGGAAATAATTTTGCACGAATTGCTTTAATTATCGGTATTATTTTTCATCTAATATTTTCAGTAGGTTTTCATCTAGTATTTTGATAAAGTAGGTACTCACTCATTTTCTTTCACTATTTCTTCGTCACTTTTTTCATTAATGGATGCACTTTGTTCAATATTTTAAATACTTGATATAAACGAATTTTAAGATAAAATTATACTTGACGCTGGCAATATGCAGAGTTTGCGATTCCATAATTGAAGAAAAAAAAGTATAGACAGCCGTCAGACGAGCAGTCATCAGCTGTCACCCCTCCGTCTTGGTCTAAGAGCCGGTGAAGATATTCACTCGTTCGGTTATTACAAGAGTGAAGGTGATATGAAAGAAAATTGATTAAAATTAATTAAATTAAAAATAGCTATGGACACTTTTCGATAGTCAAGTTATCATAGGCATATATGTTTATAAATTATATTTGGTAAAAAATATGTCTCATCGAATTATCAGATCGGTGAAGGTCGATCTTCCACGTCTCCTCTACTATCTTACGAAATTTTTCAATCAGCACACGTGACCTCGCGCGAGTTTCACAGTTTTTACCCATCCCATAAAAGTGCTCAACGCCGCTAAAGAAGTTTTCACTTCAAAAAGCGATTGCGTATTGTTTCCTGACTTTGTTATAAGGCCATTAAACTGACACGAACTAAAGGTTTGGGACATTTAATTAAAACTTATTTATACATAACTTCATTATTAGAATAGAATAATACCCCTTTGACATAGAAAGAGTACCGGTAACCCAGTTTCTCGGTACTTTTATTCATTTTCATGCCGCGACATGCAAACTCATCTGCATAACCCGAGTTCTTGTCAATGTCCCTAAGCGGTAAGATGTGACGTAGTTCAGTTTTTCTATTACGAAGTTCATGTCCTCGGCTTTGTTTCAGAAATGAACCTGCGCGGTGCTGGATCCTACATTGGGAACCAAGAGCCTTGTTTGATATGCTGAGCTGACAGTCAAGGATTACGGGTTCGATTCCTGACGAGGCAGAAATTTGAATGAAGAATTCCAATTTTTTGTTTTCGGTCTCAGTGTTTGTGTTCACAACATGGAATTCTAGTGTGTACCATTGAAGTAGCGTGGTAGAATGGTGAGAGATTCGTGCCCAGCTGTGGGACGCTAGAAGGGATACAGCCTATTTGCGAACAGACGAGTCTATAACATTTTAATGTAACATTTGATCACCTATATTATTATGGTATAGTGGTCACCACGCTCGTGTGCTGTGCAATAGGTCCCGGGTTTAATTACCAGCGAGAAAGATACTATTTGAACAATTAATTTAGATTTTTAGAAGATCTTATCGTGGTCTGGGTGTTTATATCCTTGTGTCCAGGATATCTTGTGAAGCTATGTTGCTATGCTACTAAGCTATGTTGTGGAGCTATGAGAGTAAAGCTTTATTGATGATACTGTTTTTAAAAGCTTAACGACTTTTGAACGGCATTACAGCTATTAACTAGATATATGGTAACTCGTAACTGCGAAAATATTTGCACCATCGCAAAATTTATCGCATTGCAATATAAATAGGATAATAGATTTACAATATGATCTACAACGCAGTTTTAAATGATAATAATTATCTTTTTTGTAAGAACGCTATAATTTTAATTGTTGCCAATTTTTTCCATTAAGTGATAGTTAAAGGAAAAAATTGAGAGAGACAATGTATGGTGGCTGAAGTGGACTGTATGAATAAAACGCTTCTTCGATTTTTTCTTGATTTATTTCTTCGTATTTTCTTCTTTAGGAGAGAGCCGGGCTGGAACTGATGACAAGCGGCAACAGGCCCCATCTTTATATAAAAAAAATCCCGGCCGCTGATTGGTCGACCAATCACGTGCGAGCATGCCGACCAATCAGCGCGCACTCCAGAAAGCTCCTCAAGGCCGAGCGTCATGCCGACCAATCAGCGCGCACTCCAGAAACTTCCTCAAGGCCGAGCGTCTTTGTGAGATAGCCGCTTATCGCCAGTATCCCGCTCATTGTCTGTCTCTCTCTTACATATAACAATTTACGTACTTAAAGTATTATTACAACAACTCGACATAAAAGTACGAAGTATCTAGAAAGAACAATAGAATAATATGAAATCTAAATAAAAACACACACATATAACACATTATCCTACAAACTAAGTACAAACTAAGTATTTTTAACTTATAACTAATCACTGGGCTCGTCGTCCACAACATTTCCTCCCCCCGACGCAGCCTGCGTAGTCTCCATCACGACGAGCTTCCTTACAGGCCGCTTGAAGACTCCAGTTCGGGTGCGGACGTCAGCCGTTCGTATTCCGCCGTCTGGACCCGGGAAGGTGCGCTCGACGATGCCCATTGGCCACACATTTCGTGGCAAGGTGTGGTCGACGATGATCACGACGTCTCCGACTCGTAGTGGTCGCTTACCAGTGTGGGTAGGTACTCTCGAAGCCAGCGCTGCCAAAAGTGATCGGCGAGTGCTAGGCTAGCTCTACAGGTTCTTCGATCTGTTTCTTCGCACGCACCGTTGAGAGGCAACCCCATCGATGACCCCAGTAGGAAGTGATTTGGAGTCAATGCTTCAGGATCTCTTGGATCGACGCTGACGTGGGTGAGAGGCCTCGCGTTGATGGAGAACTCCGCTTCGGTCATCAAGGTGTACAGGACCTCTTCCGTCGGTTCTCTCTCGTTCAGGGTGGCGGACAGTGCGACTTTGACGGAGCGCACCAGCCTTTCCCACGCTCCCCCTTGATTCGGCGCACCTGGAGTTATGTAGCGCCACTCCATCCGATGTAGCAGTCCCTCGTCTCGCAGCACAGGTGCCCACTCAGCATAGGCAGCTCGCAGTTCTTTATCGGCTCCACGGAAGTTGGTGGCGTTGTCTGAATACATTGTTCGTGGCCACCCCCGTCGCGCTGCCATCCGTCGTAGTGCCATGATTGCTGAGCTCGAGGAGAGTGAAGGTACTATCTCCAGGTGCACGGCGCGGGTCGTCAAGCAGGTGAAGAGTGTTCCCCATCTCTTCTCGCGTCGTCGTCCGATCTTCACTGTCATGGGCCCAAAGTAGTCCACCCCACAGTGACTAACGGGGCGCTTGAAAGGCTCCAATCTCTGTCGTGGTAAATCTCCCGTGGCCGGTACTTGCGGTCTTGCTCTTCTTCTCTTGCACATGGCACAGTCCTTTTCTACTGTGCGTACCGTGGGCCTCAGGTGTATAATCCAGTATTTCTGCCGTAGGTCGTTCGTCACGCGTTCTCGGTTCGCGTGTCCTGCGGCGCAGTGTTCTCGTAGTACAAGAAGTCTGGTGACCCGGTGGCGACCGTCCAATATGATGGGTCGCTTCGTCTCTGCGAGCGCTGTAGCTGCTTCAATTCGACCTCTAACCCTCAGTATGCCGTCTTCTAGTACTGGATCTAGCCGGAACAGACGACTGGTCTTCGGAATTGGCTTCATCTTCTCGAGTCGTTGTATCTCATCTGGAAAGCTATCTTGCTGTGCTCGTCGGATGAGTGCCTTTTCCGCTTCTTCTACGTGTCGGCATTCCAGGCGTGTCGCTCGGCGTCGGCATATGTCGATGAAGGCTAATACGCGCGCTGTCGTCCTCACCAGTGTTTCATACTTGGAGAAGCGGCTAGGATCGGGTAGCCACTCTTCTCTCGCGACTTCTGTGACGTGCAGCACCACCTCTTCTTCTTTGTCTTCGTACCCATTTCTTTCTTCTGGCCATTGGTCTTCAGGGAGTCGTAGAAAGTCAGGCCCCCGAAACCATCGATCTTCTGCCGTTATGGGTGTGTTCACGATTCTCGTGGCATCGTCTGCTACGTTCTCTTGAGTCGGGACCCAACGCCAGTCTTCTTTATGCGTGAGTTCCGATATTTCTCCCAGGCGATGCGCGATGAACGGCGTGTATCTCTTCGCGTCGTGTCGGACCCAGTGTATCACAGTCATGGAATCCGTCCAATACGTTGTTCTCTTAACTTCGACGCGATGTTCTTTCTTGATTGTTTCTGCGAGTCTTGCACCGATGACTGCTGCCTGTAGTTCGAGGCGCGGTATCGTCTGAGTCTTTTTCGGCGCCACCTTTGCTTTGGCTGCTATGAGGCTCAGATAGTAGCTTCCGTCGGGTCGGGCGATGCGCCAGTAGGCCACGGCTGCATATGCTTGTTCACTGGCATCGCATAATACGTGAAGCTCCAAGTTCTGGCAGTCGTGCAGAGCGTATCTTCTTTCCAGTCGCAGGTTAGATATACTGGATAGCTGTTTCATCCAGCAGGCGAAGAGTTCGTTTTCTTCTTCCGGGATTGGCTCGTCCCACGAAATCTTCAAACGCCACAGACTTTGGAGTACTATCTTCGCTCTGATGGTGTAGTGGCTGAGGAGTCCAAGTGGGTCGTAGATGGACATCACGGCGCTTAGTGCTTCTCTCTTCGTCGGCGCTCGGCTCTGAGCGCGCACTTCTGCCGGGACCCTGTTCATGGACGTGTTGAACCCCAGCTCATCCTTCTCGGGATTCCAGTAAAGCCCCAGTATCTTGTTCTCGACGCTGTCTCCTCCAAGCTGTGTCGGCGTGGTTGTTCGCAATTCTTCAGGTACGTCCTGCAGCACGTCGGTGTGGCTAGTACTCCATGCTCTGAGTGTGAATCCTGCTGCAGTGTGTACCTCGCGGAGCTCTTCCACGGCGCGGCGGGCTTCGTTCGCGTCTTCATAGCTTGCCACCAGGTCGTCCATGTAGTGGTTCCGCGTGATTGCTTCCAGGGCTAGAGGGTGCGAGTCAGCATGTCTTCTCGCGTTGTAGTCTCTCACAAAGTGCGCCATGAAGGGAGAGCTTGCGGCGCCAAAAATCATACTCGTCATCTTGTAGTGGCGCGGTGGTATCTTCCGATCGGCTCCCCTCCACAGGAACTGTTGTGCTGGCTGGTCTTCTCTGCGTATTTTTATCTGCAGAAACATCTCTTGTATGTCAGCCGTGACTGCAACTGGCTTCTCTCTGAACCGGAACAGGATCCCAGGTAGAGACATCAGCAGGTCGGGTCCCTCTAGCAGATAGTCGTTCAGGCTGACTCCCCGATTTTTTGCTGCTGCGTCGAATACTAGTCGCTGCTTCCCTGGTTTGTTCGGGTTTTGTACCGCGAAGTGTGGTAGGTACCAGCAGACGGGACTGGCTATCTCGCTCCTGTCGCAAGGCTCGGCGTACCCTTTCTGCAGTAAGTTCTCAATCTGCTTCGTGTATTCTCGTTCGAAGCTCGGATCGGCGTCCATTTTCTGCTCGATCTTCGTCAGGCGTCGTAGTGCTGCGTCGTAGCTGGGTGGCAGTTTCACATTGTCGTTTCTCCATGGCAACCCAACTTCATATCCCTTTTCTGTTTTCTTCACTGTTCGCTCTACGATCCTGATAGCGCGCTCATCTGCGTCGTTCACTCGCGGCTTGTGTGCGATTCCCAAGGCTTCGATGCAAAAATGATATTCCACCAGGTTGTGCAGGCTTTGCATCTGCTTCTCTTCGTCTGCGCCTTGTTGAGCGGTGTATACATGCAGCACACTATCTCGGTTCCTTATCATGCTGCGCGGTACTGTCCCATGGATGACCCAGCCCAGTTGTGTTCGGGATGCGGCTGGTAGGCTAGGCTTGCCGGTCCTCAGCTCCTGCGATACGATGTATTCCCAATGGTCCGCTCCAATCAGAAGTCCGGGTTTACTGGAGCCGTAGCAGACCTGATCTTCGGGCAAATCACGTAGATGTTCGTGCTTCAGCAGAGAGCTTGGAATCGATTGTTGTCGCAGCTTCATATCCTTGATGGTGTGCGCCCGTATCTTGTAGAAGTCATCCTCCCCTTTCACGTGCACCGTGACCAATCTGCTGTCTTCTTCTTGCTGCATAGTGCTGACCCCTTGCATGTGCAGCGGTGAGTGCGTCCCCTTTGCGCCGATGCTTCTCGCTATTTCCTCGTCGATCAGCGTGATTGTAGCCCCTTCATCCAGTAGTGCGTAAGTCTTCACCTCCCCCCATGGACCGACGACGGTGACAGGACACATCTTCAGTAGCACCGTTGTGTTTGAAGTATTTAATGCTAGTACCGACTCGGCGCCGTTGTTCTTCGTAGGCGGTGAGGGCTTTGAAGCTTCCTGATTTCCTTCCTTGTACGCGTAGTGTAGACTGGAGTGGTGAGGGCGACGACACTGGTTCACGCCGCAAGGCTTCGCTCTGCAGTAGCTTCGGCGGTGTCTCTTCATTAGGCATTTGAAGCATAACTTTTCTTTTCGCACGAAGTCCCACCGTTGTTCGATCGGTAGTGCCTTGTATGCGGGGCACTCGGGTAGCTTGTGATTCTTCTTGCAGCTAGGGCATTGATCGTCCGGTCGTTCTTCTTCGGCGACGTTATAGATGGCGTTACTTTTCTTCTTGTAGACAGCTGCTGGTGCCGGCTTGACCTCTCGCTTCGTCGTCGATGTAGCGGGTGCCGTGTAGTTGTATCGCATCATCTGGTCGGCTTCGCGCATCAGAAAACGTGAAAGCATAACAACCTCTGGTTCCGACCCATCGTTGTCCCTGGCGTAGTCGCTCCATCTTGCTTGTAGAAGCGGGCTTAGCTTATTCAGCGCTTCTTGCTTCAGCATCGGATTGTAGAGGTAGGCGTGACGACCGACGCTCTTGATGACGTGCACGGTGTTCTGCAGCTTGACGGCGAATTGGTTGACCTCCACAGCTGATGGTCCACATCTTGGCAGTTTGCTCAGCTCGGCCATTGCTTGATTGATGATGAGATCCGGTCTTCCGTAGCACTGCTCCAAGGTCTTCATTATGATTTCCGGATCCGTAGCTGAGTGCAGCGAGGCAGCCACGTTCTCGCGTGCTTCTCCCTTTAAGCAGCTTCTAAGTCTCTGCAGGTTCTCTGCTGGCAGCAGTCTATACATTTTCGTGGTGTCCCGATACATCGCCTTGAAGATGAGCCAGTCGTTGGTGTTCCCGTAGAAGACAGGTAGGTCCGGGCACTTGGACCTCGGTGTATTCAATTTCTCTATCGCCTCCGTGAGTGCTTCTAATGTTCTTCCGGATACGGGATACGGCCTTTCTTCAACTGGGAACTGTATTTGTCTGTCTTCCCTGACGCGCGGCTCCCCCCGTGGCTTGAGGGGATGAGCACGAAGCCATGCGTCGACCTTTCGGTTGTGTTCCGAAGGAGTTTCTTCGTGGTCGCTTTCTTGTTCTTCATCTCGTAGCGCCGCGAGTTCTGCCGCTAAATTTTTCTTCACAAGTTCGGCTTCGATTTCGAGTTGCTTCTTTCTAATTTCGGCGAGCTTCTTCTCTGCTTCCATCTCGGCGAGGCGCATTCGGGTTGCGGTTGCAGTCCTATTTGACCGCATCGAGCGTGCCGGCGATCTGGCACGTGCGTTCCCTTGATGACCCTCAGCGTAGGTGGCGCGTGCGACCTCGTTCGTAGCCGCTGTCCACGCCATACGTGCCCCGTCGACCGTGGTTCCCCATCGGTTGGCGCGAGCGGCGTCGTTCGTAGCCGCTGACCACGCCCCACGTGACTCGATGGTAGCTCCCAGATGAGTGTGCGGACGGTGTCGTTCGTAACCGTCGGCAGCCCAACATATGTCTCGTCGATCATTGTCCCGAAGCGGATGTTGCAGGCGGTGTCGTTCGTAGCCGCCGGTAATCCTTCACATGCCTCTTCGGTCGTAGTTCTGAAGTGGGCGGCGCGGGGGGCGTCGTTCATAGCCGCTGGCCACGCCCCACGCATCTCGTTGTTCGAAGCTACGAAGCTCGTAGTCTTTGGCCAGACGTCTACGAAGCGCGCGTAGTCGTTCGTAGTCATTCCTCTCGTAGACGTCGGTAACCCCATAGGTATTTCGTCGGTTGCAGCTCCAGCTCCTAAGGTGCGGGCAGCCTCGCTCGTGGCTGCTGGCCATACCGGTCGCGTCGCCTCGATAGTGGTACTCATGCGGTAGGCTCGGGGGGCGTCGTTCGTAGCCGCCTGCCGTGTCGCGTCGATCGTTGTACCATCGTTGGTGCCGCGGGTGGTAGCCATCGGTAGCGCCTTGATCGGAGTTCTGTCGCGGGAGCCGCGGGCGGCCTCTTCCATTGCCGCCGGTCGCGTTCTGCGAGTTGTGCCGCCCGGAGTTCCGTCATGTGTGCCGCGGGCGGCTTTCACGGCCGTCTGCCCTGCTCTCTCCATAGTAACCGCCGTGTCGACTGTAGCCTCCGTGTAGGACGTGCCGGGAGTGGCCCTGCCGGCGTTGGTCATTGTCCATGTTTCCTGATATGTACTCGGTGATCTTGGCGGGTCTAGCGAGAATCTACGTTGTCTTTCTAAATCAATTTGACGTTCTTTCTGAATGAGAAATTCTCGCCTTTCCCGCTCGCGGTCATCCTGTTCTTGACGCGGCATATCCTCCCGTTGTTCGGATGCGTCGGCTTGACTCCTTGTGACGACCATTTTCTTCATTCGGCAGCGATTACTGTAGCGCAGGCTTCTTTTTTCCTTAATCCGGCAGCGATGGACCAGACTGAAGTGGACTGTAATTAAAACGCTACTGTGAATTAAAACGCTTCTTCGATTTTTTCTTGATTTATTTCTTCGTATTTTCTTCTTTAGGAGAGAGCCGGGCTGGAACTGACGACAAGCGGCAACAGGCCCCATCTTTATATAAAAAAATTCCCGGCCGCTGATTGGTCGACCAATCACGTGCGAGCATGCCGACCAATCAGCGCGCACTCCAGAAAGCTCCTCAAGGCCGAGCGTCATGCCGACCAATCAGCGCGCACTCCAGAAACTTCCTCAAGGCCGAGCGTCTTTGTGAGATAGCCGCTTATCGCCAGTATCCCTATCTCGCTCATTGTCTGTCTCTCTCTTACATATAACAATTTACGTACTTAAAGTATTATTACAACAACTCGACATAAAAGTACGAAGTATCTAGAAAGAACAATAGAATAATATGAAATCTAAATAAAAACACACACATATAACACATTATCCTACAAACTAAGTACAAACTAAGTATTTTTAACTTATAACTAATCACTGGGCTCGTCGTCCACAACAGTGGCTTAGCTACTGCTACCTTTACTGAGATGGAAAGATATAAAAACAACAGTTTTATATAACTGCTTTTTGTAGTTACAGTAAATTTACAGCAACAAAACAACTGGAAATTTATGGCATCCCAAAACGAAAGAGATTCGAACATTAAATTAGCGAGTAAGGCTTTATTCGCATCCTTTGTGCGCATCTATTCCGTTATTTACTCGACGCATAATTTTGCAGAGGGTTAACAAAACGCCGCCGACGCCGGGTTTATAATGGAGAATGGAGAACGAAGAGACAAAACGGAATTCTTGTATAATGCAAACAGACGTAAAAGAATCGTGAAATAATGACAATGTGTTACTGAATAATAAGAACGCTTGGAGATTAGGAAAAATAGAAATTAGTCCTGAACTAAGCATTGGGCCATTAAATGAGATAGAAAAGCGATTGCGTATTATTTTCTGACTTTGTTATAAGACTAATAAACTGACACGAACTAAAGGTTTGGGACGTTTAATTAAAACTTATTTTCATACATAACTTAATTATTAGAATAGAATAATACCCCTTTCACAAAGAAAGAGTATGACCTACAAGTTTATGAGATGTTTTGTGACCAAATTATTTGACGATTATCTGGCTTCCAGAAAGTGGAGATTTGGATAGATGTACGCAAAGTGCCGAGGAAGACTATTCACATAAATAAATCAATTTAAAAACACTATTAATTTGCATTAGTAACATTAATAATAGTTATGTGATAAATGCGTAATTAATCATCTTTTGTGTAGGTAAGTCTAATCTATTATTTACTCGACGCATAATTCCCACGCGATTAACAAAAGGATGCCACGCCAGCTTTTTAACGGAGAATTGAGAACAAATGTCTGTTACAAAGCGGAGACTCTGCATAATGCAATGTGAAGATCGCGGGACAGCCGTTCTGGATACATTTAGGTCTACAAACTTCGGGATAAACTTCCGTTTAGAACATACCTCCGATCGATCTGAAATTTGGTACAGTTATGTATTTTTATTTATTTATTTATTTCACAAGCTTACCACTAACATTACAGTAACACCAATTCGTTAGCGTAGTCAAATAAAGTCATTCACATTCGAGTTAAAATTAAATATAACAGAAAATAAAATTATACAGAAATAAAATTATAACAGAAAAGAAAATAAAATTATATAGGCGAAAATTAATAAATTAAATTCAGTACGTCAAAATAAATAAGAAATGTCAAGTCAATTACAAAATACTATTATTACATTATACACATTAATACAATTATAAAATTTCAATGAAGTTATATGTTACAATTATGAATAATACCATTAATAATCAATTAATATCATAAATCATTACCTACAGAATAATTTATCAAAAATAATAGTGAACTCATCCAGGGTGCAGCCAAAGAGGCCAAAATTAATAAATTAAATTCAGTACGTCAAAATAAATAAGAAATGTCAAGTCAATTACAAAATACTATTATTACATTATACACATTAATACAATTATAAAATTTCAATGAAGTTATATGTTACAATTATGAATAATACCATTAATAATCAATTAATATCATAAATAATTACCTACAGAATAATTTATCAAAAATAATAGTGAACTCATCCAGGGTGCAGCCAAAGAGGTCCGTATGACAAGCCACTGTGTTCAGTGCCCGCATTGCCCGCGTAGGCGGCGCGTTGTGCAGCAAGTTGGTGCGCGCGTGCGGTAACGCCAGCAGCGGCACACGCCGACGACGCTCCACGCAGTTAGCTGGTGCGCACAGCTTTAACTCTGCCAGAACAGCAGGACAGTCCAACTCACCACGCAGAACCCTTAATAGGTACTTCGCTGATGCAAGCTCCCGTCGTGTTTCCAATTTATTGTATCCTACCATGCCTATTACGAACACGGTAGGATACAGCAAAGGATAGCCCGGGTAGACGCCGTACATCTTAAGATAGAGGAACCTTGTAAATTTATTTTGGATGCGTTCCATCATCAATTTATACTTGATCTCACCCGGAGCCCACACAACCGAGTTACACTCCAAGTGGCTCCTAACCAAGGCATCATATAAGGCACGTAAGGCTTCAAAATTGGTAAAGTTTCGCGTTTGCCGTAATATGAAACCAAGGTTTCGGAACGCCTTTTTGCATATCTCGGCTATGTGGTCCCCAAAGTTGAGATCAGAGGTAAATCGAACGCCCAGGTCCCTCACCTCAGTAACTCGTCGTAGAGACTCGTTCTCAATGTGATACGAGTAGTGCATAGGAGCTCGGGCGCGACTGAAAGTGAGTAGGGAACATTTATCGACGTTGAAGTGCAGTTTATTGCTGCGACTCCACTCGACAACGCTGTCAATGTCCCCTTGCAGTCTTGAGCAGTCATCTATGTCGCCTACTTCGCGTACTAACTTTAGGTCGTCAGCATACAGTAGGCACGTAGAATTTTGGACCACCTCCGGCAAATCGTTTATCATGATAACAAATTGGAGGGGGCCCAAATTACTACCTTGACTGACGCCCGATCTGGTCTCATACTGATCCGAAAGGCATCCGCCACAGTCGACATACTGACGCCTACCCCGCAAGTAGCTGGCAAAGAAGGACAGCTTATGTGGGGTGCAGCCCACACCGGCCAACTTCACAAGCAGGACGTCGTTGTCCACCGTGTCGAAAGCCTTCCGGAAATCGAAGTAGGCGACATCCACCTGCCGTCCCGCGTCCATCGCTGGCACCAGTCGCGTCATCAAGTGCAGCAGGTTGCCTGTTGTCCCGCGCCCAGGCCTGAAGCCATGCTGCGCGTCAGATAGCTGGGCCTTCACCTGCGCATACAATGCATGGTGGATGCTCGACTCGAACACCTTGGCCACGGCACACAGAATGGCCACAGGCCTGTAATCGCTCGGCTCCGGACCGCCCTGTCCCTTCGGCACGGGCACTACTCGGGTGAGTTTCCACTTATCCGGGAAAATCGCCTTAGCTAGGCAGGCATTGAATATGTGTAACAAAGGTTCCTCTAAAATAAAACGACAATCTTTGATAAAGAATGGCGGTATACCATCAGGTCCTACGGAGCGTTTCGGTGGAAGCCGTGCGAGGGCCCGAGACACGTCCGCCAGAGCGAGGCGAGCCAGGCGCTACGTCCAGCTTCGCTGGTTCCGGGCTGTACACGGTTCGGAAGAACCGAGCTAGTTCGTTCGCACAATCCTGATTAGACAGAGTACGGCCGTTTCTCACTAATTTACACTGACTCGAATTACCCTTTTTCGATCTTACAAAACCCCAGAATGCTTTAGGGTCGGATGCCAAGTCTCTCTGTACGCGTTCCTGATACAGGTCATGAGCGATCGCAATGTCCTCCTTTACTTTAGCTCTGTACCGAGAGAACTCTTCGTAGTCGCGCCGACTCTTATTACATTTATATTTTTTATGATAAATATGTTTCATTTTAATATTTTTAATAATTTGTGGCGTATACCAAACTGGATAAATATACCTAGAGTCGTTTAGTTTACAAATTTTTTTAGGGACATGTTTCTCAAAAATTTCATCTAACTTTTTATAAAAAATCGTCAATGCTAATTCAGGATCGTTAGTCATATACATTTCCGTCCAGTCAATTTCCAACATAGATTCATATAATTTATGAAAGTCACATTTGTTAAAATTCCACTGCTTAAAATGGGAAGATAACTGATTGTCCATTTTGGTCGCGGAGTCGCAGGCGGCTGCGCGAACAGCGACGGTAACGGCGGCCTCGATGGCGAGCGGCGGGTGGTACGCTTCCACCGGTCGCAAAGCTTCGTCGGCCGCCGTCACCGTTACGCCACCGCGTGCGCTCAATACGAGGTCCAGCTGCCTGCCGTCACAGTTTGGAACGGTATTACACTGGATGAGTTCACAAAACGACACAAAATATTCATAATAACTGAGTACATTACTAGGACAGGAATACAAGTTGAAATCTCCTAGTTTAATTACATTTTCTTTATATTTGACACACAATTTTTCTATCACATTAAACATTACTAGGTAGTCGTTTTCCCCAGTCCGCGGTGGAATATACACTACACAGCAGGCGAACAAAAACCGATCATGCGTGTAAACGGTTGCACAAACTAATTCAAAATTGAACTTGTCCACGTCAATCCCGTCGGGTGTAGGTATTTGCCGCAGCTCGAGCTGGGGAGCGGCAGCCAGCAGCGTGCCGCCCAGCTTGCGGCCATCCGCGCGGTCGCAGCGCAGCACGGAGAAGCCGGATGGCACGATCTCCGCGTTTGCAATAGACTCGTTGCACCCAGTCTCGGTGGCCGCGAACAAGTCGGAGCCCGATGATTCCAGCAATGATACAAAATCCGAAGTCTTGGTACGAAGACCTCTTACATTTTGATACCAAATGTTTATTGTCCTACTGTTTCTTTTGTGGCTGGGAATGGCCCGAGGAACGAAAAAACACCCATTCGTTGTACTCGGCATTTTTAGGCCATACGCTTGGATGATACAGTCGACCAAAACTGTCTTCGTTTACACCAATCCGGAAAGAAGAATATCCCCTTTCAGTTTTATGTTGTAACTTAGTGACTTCAACTAAACTGTTTTCGCCCAATATTTCTTTAATATAGTCAATCAAGTTATCTTCTGTGGTATCTTTGGAAAGCCGCCAAACGTGTAGGTATTTAACACGTTCTACAGCTTTTATCTTAAGACCCGATGTGTTTATTCCCTTGTTAACCGGGTTCTTTTTCCTGGCCCCGATTGAATCATCGGTTCCTCTTAGTTTAATATTTGACCTCACCGCCGATCTATCCTCATCTAAACATACCTTATCAGTAGTCGCCGCTCGACGGCGACGCGAGCCTCTCGGATTTACGTTAATCCACTCGTTATCATATTGTCGTGAGTGATCTTGTTCAGTGCAATTGTCACTTTCGACCCTATGCGCATTGAGCGTAGGCGCGCTATCTACTTGAAGCGTGCGAGTCGATAGCGATGTCCGCGGTGGTGCGGGTGGCGGGGAGTCGAGAGCGCTTGCGCTGTCTCGGGGCACGGAGACCGCCGGTTTCGCCCGATCACCGGTGCCGGCGTCTGGTATTGGTTGCAGTGCGCGCTGAGTTATCTGCTTACCCACTTCGTTGCTGTTATTTTTGCTATTAGCAGTAGAACAAGACACTTCACGAACACAAATTAGATGTTTAATTAAGTTACTTTGTTCTTGAATGATGAATTCGAGCGATGACACTTTGTTTTTCAGTTCAATCACTATCTCGGTAAGGTGTTTTATTGCACTTTCGACGGTTTTTGCAGCCATATTAATTGATATCAATTATTTAACACGGAGCTCGTAAGAAACACTTTTCGATCGCGGCGGGGGCGCGGGGGGAATTTTGACGCGCTTATCAAGAATATCATTTGTTTGTCACACGCTTTAGTTATTGTTCCGTGGTTTGTCAGATGTAACAGCTGTAGGAATCTATTTAGCGCATTTTTACAGAGCGCTTGTATGTAGACATTCATTCTATACGTATTTATGTTAAGTTTAAAACATAAAAAATATTATAAAGAAATAGAGAATCGCGTTGCAAAGTTATATCCAAATCTATAATTGAATTAAGCCCTTCGGGATAAGTACTCAATGTACACAAAATATGTGCATTTAAAGTGGAACTAATGTTTATTGATCGTTCCTGTGAGTATACATATTAAAAAATAAGTAATGACACCTCAACTTTGATATTGGCGAAATTGTCAAAAGACCGAACGCTATTCGAAAAAATTTTTTGAATGAATGGAAGCATGAACAAGGAGTTTTGGCGGGAAGTCGAAAAAGACATAATATATTGTGCTCTTATTTTATTTTCATTTTCTTTGTGTATTTTTGAGTTATGTCGGATAAAGTTGATGGCATTTTGTTTGATATAGATTAATTACAGTGCACGAGTGTTTGTGAAATAGAATAACAGTGCTAAAATATGTTTTTTCTGCTTGCCTCCAAAATTCCATCGGACACGTTCTTGTAAAGTAGCCATCACTTTACTTGAATGTTGGACTGACTAGACTGACTGATTACTGACGACTTACTTACTTTGATATTACTTCGTCCAGTTACATTGAAACTTGCAAAAAAAATTGATGCAAAAATTATACTTGACACTGGCAGTATGCACAGAGTTTGCGATGCCATAATTGAAAAAAAAGCATTAACAGCAAATGATTGACGGACCGTATATATGGAAAAATTAAATAGTTAAAATATTAATAAAATTGAGGTTTCTATCATATTTTAATACTTTTTATCCTATTCCCGTAGAAGACAAATCAAAAAACACAAAATTCATTTAAATTAGTATAGCCGTTCTTGAGTTATAAATGGTGTTACTAACACGACTTTGTTTTATATATATATATATATATATATATATATATATATATATATATATATATAGAGGTATAGATAATGCCTGGATTGGAATCCATATTTCGATTTCCTACAAAAAAGCGGTGAGTTGCTTAAATCAAATTTGCTCGTCATTGACAACAATGGGGATATTTAGCTGATGGATTACCTCTTTGGGTCTCCGTACCTCACCCTGTCTCACCCTGCCTCACCATGCCACACCCCGCGTCACCCTGCTTCTACTCCCCTAGTCTCACCCATTTCCGTTATATTTTGGATCACTTTCTAACCACCAAAAAAAGCAATTTTCTTAGTTATCAAACGTATTTGCAATTTGTGGGAAAATTCCTCATGTTTTACGCTGTATATTGTATTTTGTGTACTGGTATCATAAATTAATGCTGTACTTACCTGTATTTGCATAGTAATAATAATAAATCATTTATTTCGGACAATAACGCTATCCATATCCAATGTTTCAAGTAATAGTATTAGTAATGAATATATGTATATTATAAAATAAAGGAAAGGAACACAAATCTCAGTAATCTACCTTACGTCACGTCAATATTAAATATTATAATTCATTATGCTTAAAATTAAAATCATTAACAAATTCAATTCAATTATAATAAATTATTAACAACTCCTCAAAATCTTTAAAATAAAATATAGCATAGTAATTGGGTAGCTGCATAGGCCATTACCTTATTTTAAATAAATATATTTTTTTCAACCTCTTTTTATGAATGACATAATGCTAGGCAAAGATCTCTTATCACAAAAGAGAGGGATTTAGGCCATAGTCCACCACATTGGCCAAGTGCGGATAGATGGGCATCATGCTTTCGAGAAATTTTAAGTTTCTCTCAGGCATGCACGGCGAGCAGCGATGGCCGAGTAGAGCAGCGATGGCCGAGAAGTAAAAAACCGCGGTCTTCGACGCTACCGATCCCGGATTCGAATCCTCGGCGCGCACCTCTGACAAAGAAATTTGTAATGTGCGCATTTATCGCTGCTCCACGGTGATGGAAAATATCGTGATATTTAATTGATTACGATGTTCCCCATCGCCGTGCATGCCTGAGAGAAATTCATAATTTCTCGAAAGCATGACGTCCACCAATCTGCACTTGGCCAGCGTGGTGGACTATAAATCCCTCTCACTCGTGAGTAGGACACCTGTGCCCTTCAGTGGGACATAATAAAGGTTGAAAAAAAAAATGCACGGCGAAGTAAAACATCGTAATAAATCAAAATCACAATATTTTCCAATACGTCTACATTACGAATATTCACTAAAAAAAAAAAACAAAATAAAATCTGACTTCAAAAGATAAATAACTATTCCAAAACAAATTAATGTGCACTAAAAAGAAAAAAAATTATTGCGTATTCTTCCTCAATTTAATAGTCAACTTACATTTTCTGCTCATCAATATGTAGGTACGATCTGTGTTAACCATATAATGTAGGTACAATTATTGTTATTTTCGGAGTCGGTGTCCCCTCCCGGTGCAGCCCTGCTCTCGCATCACGCCTCGATAAGTCGCGCGTGCCTATTGTGGAGGAAAAGGGGAGATCTCCCGCCAGGCGATGTCAATGCCTGGGGACCGCGGTCCGAATGTTAACTTCGGATCATTTGTATATATATTGAGAATCTAAGAAACTTCGATATCGTCAGGATACGAATTCTGATTGGCCAGTTCAGTATGACGCGTGTGACGTAGTACTCGTCATTGTAGTACCTAGTAGTCATTGTTTACAATGTTCGATGCTTGCATCGTCTTGCATGGTCAGCATTTCATGTGAGGCGCGGGTCATGTTGCTGTAGGTATCGCGTCGCTACAACAATTACTTGGCCATGACAACGTCACTCAAATATCCGGATAGCCTATAAAAGATTCGGTCAGGTATCGTGAATTTGCACCTAAGAGCTGAAGAGTTCCATTATTTTGACATGGATTCCATATTCAGAATCTAACCAAACTCTTATCAAACTACCCTTGAAGTACATCCCTTCCAATAAAAAAAGAATCATCGAAATTGGTTGGCGTGATATTGAGTTATTCATCCATTTGTCGGGCAGCTACTTAATGCGAATTTAAGACTTATATAGTTTTCTCATACAACATGGGCCCACATGGGAAGTATCAGCATTCGAATAAAAAAATAATCATCAAAATCTGTTCGCCCAGTCTAAAGTTATGAGGTAACAAACATAAAAAAATACAGTCGAATTGTGTACCTCTTCCTTTTTGATTGAAGTCGGTTAAAAAGTAATATGCGTCGTTATTTGTATATATATTACTAAGACATCCTATGATATTATAATAAAGCCGATTATACTAAAACAAGATGGTGCAGATCCGTCCGTTCCTACATTTTTTGTTCGTTCAAACAACGGCTTAATTTTTGAGAAAAAGTTGGACTTACGAATCCAATTAAACGTTTTTATTCTCTAAGCAAAGATCCTACCCACATTTGTTTTGTGAAAATGGAAATATTCAAGAAGTTTCGAGTCCATTGCGGCTTGAAGACGTCGCAAACATCGTGGGATTGTTGCCTGGAATGTTCTTCATCAACACAAGCCCGATATGTCGTAAGGAGAAGAAGACGTCAGAGATTTCGTGAAAAGTCTAAAGTCGGTGAAAGTGTCGGTATCTTGGGAGTTGACATTACGAGTAAAGTGTAGGATGGAGTCACTTAGAGAACAAGGCCAAATTGGTATCTAAAGAGCTTGGTGTCGTCAACAGGGCGAAGCAATACTTCACTGCGACTTTGCCTGCTTGCTTGCTTTGACTTTGACTGCGAAATTGACTGATAGGCTAGACCGCTTATCTTGCGAAGGGACATAGGCTCGCTCTGCGTGCGGCCCGCGATGTGGACAACCTATACATGTACGCTATATAGATACGTACTCGCTGCGGATCCCGTACTGTATAGAAATCTTTGTTTTTCTATCACTGACTTTTCTTCACTGTTCCATAGTAGACCTAATACCTGTTTATGCGTTTTTGTGGTTTTGCTGTACGACGCTTTGTTTTCGAGATGTAGGTACTCAAAGTCGTAACAATACCTTATAAAGACTACTTGTATTCCTAAAATAAAACAAATTAAAATCTTGCCTTTTAATTTTAACGTGTAGGTGATAGAAGAAACAAAGTGTTTTTTGTACTTTATCAATAAAGTGTAAGCGAGGTACTTGCTTACTTGACATATACCTACGATGCGACCGTACACTATACATACTAGGAAGATGGTCACATGATCGCAGATAAGGCTCGAACCTTCTTTTAAATTGTGTAAAATAATCATAGGCCACAGCTATTATACAACAGAATGTTCATTAGCCACTTCATTAAAAAAAACTTTCCGTAGGAATTTCACGAAATCTCTGAAAACTCTTTAGTCTGCAACAGATACACCGAACTTACTACAAAGACTTTGCTATCTGCGAGTTGGGGAATCGAGTTTTTGTTAAGTCGGATTGAATTGTTACTTCGATGTTGTTTCTAAAACGGGACCAAGTTTTAGAGAGTACCTAGTTTTATCTTCACTTTGGTGGGAATCAAGAGCAGTTGTTTGGTTTAAAGGTTAAGTTCATTAGTGAGGAAATAATTTCAAATTCAGTTTAACGCAAGCTAGTCTATTTTTTGAAAAATCTTTAAAATACTATTTTAGGAGAGATACCCTGGATAGGGTTTAACCTTATGAAAATCCCTTATCGGCTTACTGATCCTTGGTTATCTTAGTATCTCTTTAGAACCTGCTTCTGCTGCTGGTTTCGTTGCAGCCAAAGTTCCTAGAGAGACCCATAGAGAACTATAGGTCTCTTGCACCACTCGTGTTTGCTTTAACGAGTTCGCTGCCTGAACGGCACGAGCTCCCACCCAACTAGCATGAAACGCCGGTTTCGGTCCAGGCTTACAACAGCGGATTTTTTTTAGCTCGTATTTAGGTCGCTGTATGGCGCTGTGATTACCATGCCCGCTCCGGTGTGCCGTGCAAGAGGTCTTGGGTTTGATTCCCGGCAGCGAAGAAATCTAAACTATGAATATAGAGGTCTTTTCCTGATCTCGCTGTTGGTAACTTTGTCTTTGTGTGTTTCCATGACATCCACGCTTAATCAATATTATAGTAATTAATAGTGCCAAAATAAGTCTTCAGGGCCAAGCCAATAAACAATTTATTGATTGTTGATCTGTTTTTTTTTTACTGCTCCTGACTAAGATGCAAGTGACATCAACTAACTGAAATTCAAAGCGTAGAAAAAAAAAGAAGTGAATAATCCCCTTATATGTAAGGTATAACCTTTTCCAAAAAGCTTAATTTTCTGATACCATCCTTAAACGCTGAGTTCCTTCAACACTATTTTGATTACTGCATGGAACACCATGTGGCCCCACAGTCATGCTGTATAATAAATACCCATTGTACCTGAACATGTATTTAAAACAGGGCTGGAGTTTTTTTCCGCCCGCTTTTTTCTCCTAGCCCATATAAGCCTTAGCGCACCCAAAGCGGATGACGGTCAGCTGATGACCGTAGAACAATGACAAACATCAAGTGTATATTATTACCCAGGATGTTAATAAACTATTTCATTTCAAACTATTTCATTTCATTTCAAACAAAAACCGAAAATATTAATAAAACCAGATAATCAACATTAGCGTCACGAGGTTTTTTCTCGCCACGCCATTTTCCTTTTCATATGGGTTAATAGTATCAATAAGTTGATATGAGTATAACTGATAGATAAATATATCGTCATAATTGGTTTTAATATAATCAGTAAACTCATAATAGGTATATCATATCTCTTTCAATGGAATGTTATTTTACTGTAAATTACTTGCAAGTTATTAAGGTTTTAGTATCAAGATTATAAAATATAAAACTAAATTCCCGACTGACATTGAAATAAGGTGCAGCGGTGGATAGGCCGGAGTCCTCCCAAGCGCTGAGGCAGGCTACCTGGGTTTAGTGCGGTTAAATCCCACATAACCTGGTAACCTCTCTCAAGGTGCTGGGTACCTTTTGAAGGTTTCCCCCATGATATCAAAAAAAGGCATCAAAAGCCGATGATAAGATTGTTTTTAACGGATCTTAAAAGAAAATATTTTTAGTTAATTTTAATTAATTATATTGTCTGCCAGAATATACACAGGTACACTGTTTAAAACTCCAATATATATATATATAAACAGTAATAAATAATAATAATATAATAAATATCTTTGGACACTTCACACAACACCATCTGATTCCAAACTAAGCAGAGCTTGTACTATGGTAATCAGAAAGCTGATAAACATACTTATATAATTCTAAATATATACTTAAATAGATAAATGAACACCCAGACACAGAACAAATAGTCATGTTCATCACATAAATATTTGTCCTGGGTGGGAATCGAACCCACGCCCTCACGCTTCGCAGTCGGCTCATCACCCACTACGCCACGGAGGCTGTCAAAAAGTAAAGTATTTTCATGTCATTTCGTTTCATTTCATTATATTTTTTAAAATATTGGCCGCAGTTGCATTATTGCAATTGTTTTGTACACTTTTTGACCACTAATAATTTAATTTAGTTTTATAAGTTACGTATCGTAAATAATTAAATAGTTCGTTCCAACTTTTATGCCATCCCACAACTATATGAAGGTCTCTCCTCATAACAACATATTACAAAAAGCAAGGCTAAATAAAATTACAAGGCAAGATTTCAGTTCTAAGATGAGAATGTAATTCCAAGTGATTAAAACAATTTACAAATAAAGAATTTAAATTAAGAATGAATCAAGAAAGCCTTAACGGGAAAAGCTCAAACAACTTAACGAGTAGTGCATGCAATAAAAACAAAAGTAACCATAAATATATATAACTGAGTTTACGGCCGTGAGATTATCTGAAATATTTATTGGTCGCCGTACCGCCCGCTGCGCTGTGCGTGACGTGCGGTTCGCCCGTTTCCGCTATTAACCGCTATTTTGCCTTAATTATACTTTATTATAATAATTGAAAGTATAAATTAGACGATATTTTATGAATCTTAGGAAAGAAAATGTTTGAAATTATTAGGTGAAATTAGGTTGTGGCCGCTGTGCGGGGTTCCTTTTATTGTATTAATTTAAAAAGTCCAACCTAACCTAACCGATCCCATTCATTTTAAATGACGAGTCCTTTTTGTATTTTTTTTGGCGCAATTGGGAAAAATGAGTGTATTTTTTACGATGCGCGCGCACACCGACAGATAAAAGCAACACTCTGATAGCTATTCAAACCGATAACTATGTTCAAGTTGTTGTTGTCGGTACAATTAAACAGTGTCAATAAATGAAAAATAAATTGGTGTTTTTTAAATCAATTATATATACGACGGTGATAGATATTTGCTGATAATTTATTAGTAGGTATATGTATATATTTATGTTGAATATTTGTGATAAAAGTGGTTTTAATAAACTGTTTTAAGTGCATTTATAGATTTCAGGTTAATTGTCGGTGTGTATAATTTATTTACATCGTAAATTATAAATGATTATTTACACTAATTCATATTATTATCTATCTAGCTATATTTAATTATATTTCTCTTAAACGAATAAGAAGTATAACTTCTAACGCGTGTACATAACTACACACACTCGTTTTTTTAAGTAGAAGCCAACTGTTATAAACATGTATATAGTAAAATTTCATTGAATTTGGTTAAAAGTTCACAGAGTTCAAGCTGTGGTTGAAGTGACACGTCAGTAATGTATATAACCGATGTAAAGTAAAAATGAACGTTTATTTTCTGAACCTGATTTCTTTGCTTAAGTACCCGAGAGAATCTGATAGAAGTATCCAAACAATATGTTCGTAAATGTGAATATTTTCTTGCATCGTATTTTCTTTGCGTATTACAGAGAGGGAAAGAAAATAAGTTTATTCTCGCCAAACTTAGATGTAAGGGTGCGTTCACATAGACGCTGAATGTTTCTTGTTTTTATGAGTAAGTTTAAAATATCCTTGAAATATTATTTCAGTAACAATTTTTATATAGCGCTTAAGCCTGAAGGACTTGAAAGTGTCGTGTTAAAGAAGTGCTCAAGTACCGAATGCATTTCATTTGACTTTTAAGTCTGTCAACAAAATTGATGAAGAAACCAAATGTGGAATTTATAAACTTACTATAATTAACTATTCCAATGAAATAGTGTACATACAAAAAATTATATAGTTGTGCTAATTCAGAGGTAACCTCATTAAAATCAGGCAAGCTCTCAAAAAAAAAAAACAATTGTTTTGCTTTACTTTAGGGAAATAGGTGCAGCATTGGTATTTCCCTGGTCAAAAGTGTTCCACTGCAAATCCTTTTGGGTCTCGCAAATCCTTTTGGGTCTCTTCCCATTAGTGGGGAGGCCTTACTTTACTCCATCATGTTGGTAGGCCAACTAGGTTGTCACATGTTTTACGAATATCAATAACAGCCAGGACAGCCAGTTGTTAACTTTAATCAAAAAGTCGCCATGTAAACGCTGAAGGGCTGAAGGGCGGGTCGCATGGTTTATTGGAGAACGGTACGGCGATCGGTTATGAACAATTTATTGCGGCTCGCTTCCCGCCGAGAAATATGGACGAATAAACATAGCAACGAGAATGATGCTGTGACGGTTGCTATCATGTCTTCTACATTAAAAACATCATTGAAGGGATGAAATATAGCGTCGTCGTCGTTAGAACTTTATTTTGGTGTATTTATTTTATTTTTAAGTAAAATGGAGAGGCGAACGAGCAAGCATGTATTTTGAGATAAATTTATATTTTTTAAAGTATTTTCCTTTTTTTGTTGTAACATATGTTTTTTAATTTACGTCACACAAATAATTAAATTTATATTGAATTATACTAACTATATACAGTTATTATACAATAAAAATATATATAAAATTATTTATAAAAAGAATAAGTTTACAAATAAAATACTTCATCTAAAAACCCGTGTGAGGCATGGTACCCAAGACACTGGCGGCATTGCCACGCTGAATCGTAAGGCCTAGCCTTTGGGCAAAGTAACCGCCAGCTCTTGGGTCACCGCAGGCCAGTACAAGTTTGTGCGACTTTTCTGACATGAATTTTTTCTTTCAATGATGTCTTCAGAATTGGTTGCAGTATGTTAAAAAAACTAATGTACTAATATGTGAAACACCTTATAATAAACACTTAAATGAGAAAAAATTAAATTATGAACTCAAATTTATATGTGAGAGAAATAAAAACTCAATATTTGTGGACATGGAGTATGAAAGACAACTTCCAAATAAATTTTTATATTCAAAGTATATATGTCAGACAATATTAAAAGAAATTTTACACATAAGGTATAAAAATGAATATGATAACTACAATAGAAAATTGGTAACCAAGGAATTAAACAAAATAAATATAATAGCAAAGAATAAGATAACATACTATTTTAAAAGCAGTAAAAACCATGAGAAACAAGTAACTAATATTAATGAAGGACAAAACAAGTTTTTTCGTGACGAAAAAGATTAAAAATGATTATTTATATTTATTTCATCAAAATATTGCGAGTATTCTTCCAAAAATGTATGACCTTGAAATATCTCTTTATGAATTGGCAAGAAATAGTGAAGAAATAGACATCGTATGCTTGACAGAGCACTTCGTCAAAAATGGCGAAGAGAACAATATAAACATAACAGGATACAATCTCATCTCAATATATACAAGGCCTGAGAAAAGGGGAGGATCTTGTATTCTAGTACGCCAGGGACTGGAGGCAATAGAACTACCAGATATAAAGAAACTCTCAATACACTCCTGTTTTGAATGCAGTGCTATAAAAATAATCACTTACAAAATAATAGTAGTTTGTATATATAGGACACCAAATGTAAACAACTATGACCTTTTTATGAATAAACTGCAATCGCTATGTGAAATTATATGTCTGAACAAAGATCAAAAAGTTATACTATGTGGAGATTTTAACATTGATGTTTTAAAATTAAGCAAATTTTCTATAGACTTTCAAAATTTGTTAAATAATTATAATCTAAAAATAGAATTCAAAAATGTCACAAGAAAACAAAGTAATACGTGTATAGACAATATAATACATAATTATTTAGACTGCAATTCTAAAATACTACACCTAGGTCTTTCAGATCATTCAGCTCTATTCCTAAAATGTAAACTAGAGAGTGACAAAAATATAAAAAAATTTTGGTATATTAAAAAGTATGATTACTGTAGAGAAAATCTGAATAGGTTTAAAAATTATATAGAAAACTTATATTTTCAAGAGGTATTTGAATCACAAGATGTAAATGAATCATTTAACTTATTTCATAATACTATTGTTCTTTTTCACAATTTATGTTTTCCAATAAAACGAGTTAAAATATATAAAAATAAAAAAAATAATTGGCTTACAAAAGGTATTAAAAAATCAAGTCACATAAAGCGATCTCTATATTGGCAAAAATGTTATGAAAAAAGAAATACTACTAAGAAAATTAAATATTTACAGTATTCACATATGTTAAAAAGAGTAATATATACATCTAAGAGATTACAAAATATTAAAATAATAAATTCATCAGTAAACAAAGCAAAAGCCACCTGGCAAGTAATTAATGGACAGCAAAATAAAATTACCAGAATAAAATCAATACGACATAATAATGAAATCTTGACGAAGCCTAGCGATATATGTAATGTATTTAATAATTATTATATTGACATAGTGAAAAACAATTTGAATCATACTATTAGCATCCATCACACAAAAAAATCAGCACAAATCTTGTCTACTCCTAGCTCCATATTCTTATATCCTACTGTACCCTCAGAAATTAATAAAATAATATTGTCACTAAAAAATACAAACACAGTAGGATATGATGGTATTCCTACAAAAATATTAAAACTGTGTTCTCACCATATATCTGTAATACTGAATCATGTTGTTAATTTATGTTTTACACATGGAGTATTCCCCGATCTATTAAAAACTACAGTAATCAAACCATTATATAAAAAAGGTGACAAAGAAAACTGTGAAAATTACAGACCATTGGCTCTACTACCGGTAGTTTCAAAAATATTTGAAAAAATTATACACAATCGTTTTTATGATTTCTTTGAAAAAACAAATATATTAACAGCAGAGCAATACGGATTTAGAAAAAATAAGACCACAAACTTAGCTATATATAATTTTTTACGTGAAATTGCGCAGTGTCTGAACGATAGAGTTCCTGTAGTATCTATATACATGGATATGAAAAAAGCCTTCGATTTTGTATGTCATAAAAAGCTCTTACATAAACTCTACATTCAAGGTATTAGAGGCACGGCTTACGAACTTATTAAATCGTATCTTACTGATCGTAGACAATATACTGAAATAAATTACATAGATGTTAACAACAATAAATCAAAAGCTCTATCATGTTTAAAAAATATAGAGCACGGTGTGCCTCAAGGCAGTATATTGGGCCCTTTGTTGTTCATACTCTACATAAATGATCTGCCAAAATGTACTGACCAAAAAGTTGTTTTATTTGCAGATGACTCTACACTTATAGTTAAAAGTGTAAACATCAACTCTTGTGAAATTATAGCAAATAGTGCTTTGAATAATACAATACAGTGGCTACAAGAAAACCAACTTTTGATCAATTTGAATAAAACAAAATACATGCAATTTCACCTTCATAAAGCAAGGCAACAAAAATCTGATACAAAATAATAATCACATTGTAGAACAAGTGGATGAACATAAGTTTTTAGGTATTATATTAGATCAAAACCTCAACTGGAAACCCCATATTTTGTATCTATGCAACAAACTTAGTCGTTTTGTTTTTGTCCTTAAAACACTAACACAAAGTGCATCAAAGCAAACAGCGCTAGTAGCTTATCATGGGCTTGTGGTATCTAGCTTAAGATATGGCATTATCCACTGGGGCAATGCAGGAGAGATCATTCGTTTATTTAGGGTGCAAAAAAAGTGTATACGAGCAATATTTAGGGTGAAACAGACATATAGTTGCAAGTCATTGTTTACTGCTCTGAATGTCTTAACTTTGGCATGTCTCTATATATATGAAGCTTGTATTTTCGTTAAAGAGCATTTGGATCTATTCGAAATTAAACATATAAAATTACCTCGCAAAACCAGAAATAAATTCTATGTACTACCACATCAAACTAGTAAAACAAGTTTCTTTAGAAAAACGATTTATGCTATGGGACCAAAAATTTTCAATCACCTGCCAGACGAATTAAAAGAAATTAATTTGACGCGATTTAAATGTAAACTTAAAATGATTCTTATAAGCAAATGCTACTATACTGTAAATGAATATTTAAATGACAAAGTTTTAATTATATCATGATGTGACGCACTATTTAATTTTAATTTGATAAATAATTATTTCTGTAAATATAAAACAGAATTATAAACATAAATATATGAGATAAAAATTCTATTGACTTCTATTGACTTGAATTCTATTGACTAATTAATTGATAAGTATGATTATAAACATAAATGTATGAAATGAAAATTCTATTGACTTCTATTGACTAATTAATTGATAAGTATGGTTATAAACATAAATATTTGAAATAAAAATTCTATTGACTTCTATTGACTAATTAATTGATAAATATAATTATGGTAGAATGTAATAAATATGTAGAAGAATTTTGTAACTAGATGAGTAGCATAAAGTCATTAACAATATTATGTAAGTGTAAAAATATGTATATGAATTTCTCTATAAATTTGCATACCCTTTCGGGTTAGGATAAGAGTACTGTGTTTACTACCTGTAACAACTGTTAATAACCTTATCTTGCAAATAAATGAAATTGAATTGAATTGAATTGAATTGTCAGATAAATTACTATATTTACGGCGCTTTAGACATTGGGCATGATCGGTCGCGGACCCAGCCTTTTCAGCGGACATCCTTACGCGTTTTGACGCTAAGGTGTCCGCACAGGTGACGTCCCATAACAGAGGCCGGCCCAGACTCTTGCCATCGCTTCGAGATAAACCAGAGGGCTTCAGTGTAGCTGGTATTAAAGCGGTGGCAAGAGCCCGACGGACTAAGTCATTGAGGGTACCGTGGCGAAAAAGTCTACCGGCACTTCTGGTACAGGAAAGGCCATGTCGCCCAAATTTGTCCACCCCCTGCCCACACGGGCAAATATGAGGCTCACACATCTCGACACCGAGCCAGAGACCTACTGCAATACGAAAAGTTGTAGGATCCAGCACGGTGCCTATGTTCATCGATGGTAGCGCATTTAACCAATGTCCCGATTCAATCTGTGCAACGGCAAGTAAACGCTCAAGGATGCCGGCAAAAACAGATTTAAGTATTTTCCTTAGTGATAGAGGAGTTCTAATTTATTTGCTAACGCTTCAAAAGCTTATGCATACAAGCGCACCTGTCAGTACACATCACTACTACAGCCAAAGCTGATCGGACTTCGTGAAATGAAATATCTCTAAGATGTTTTATTTGTTACTAATTTCATCAAACATTTTCATATTTATTGCGGCTTGCTTCCCGCCAAGAAATCTGGACTAATGAAAATAGCGACAAGAATGACGCTGTCTGTGACGGTTGCTATCATGTCTGTTACATTATAAACGTCATTTATTATATGAAATATAGCTTCGTTAGAACGGTATTTTGGTGTTCCTGTAAGTTTTATAGTTGCGTCGCTTCTAATGATATTTGAAATCGTGGACAACGTACCTACATGGCCCGGCCCGTAGCCAAACGGACGTGTTCGGTTGTGAGATGGGTGACCGCTAGTTACAAAACTTTTCCGTGCTTTCCGTGCTGCAGAGACTCAGATCAAATTGTTATTGATATATAACAGTCGTTAAATCTTGTCGGAGGCTATAGACACACAACGTTAAGGAAGTCAGAGTTTTGCTTGTGGTATAAGACCTCAAGCTACTATATGGAGCTGGTACTGCAAAGCCTGACGATTGCCAGTTGGATTTACAAATGCATTACCGCATTTGTAAATCCAACTAGCTGGCTGCAACTCTTTTTGCGTCCCACTGCTAGGCACGGGTCTCTCTCCATTATTGGGGAGGCCTGGAGCTTACTCCACCACGCTGCTCCAATGCGGGATGGTTGAACCCAACTAACAGTAAAATTGATTTACCTCAGGAATGAACTAAATAAACGTTAATTTGATGATAACTTAAGTAATGCGTTCTGTAAAGTTTTCAGTCCACGTTAATTATCATTACTGCAGCTGATCGGATTCATAAACCTATTTAAGAGACGTATTTGAACATGGATTTAATGTTCCTATGCGCAAAAAGCGTGTTAATGTATGCTTGTAATTGTATATAATAAGAGTTAATCTACCACGAACCAGTATAACAATGCCCAGTTTTGATTAGCTGAATCAAAAATTGAAGTTCTAAATTTTAATTGATGAACGATGATCGACAAAATGGTGGTGATAACGTAAATAATTAGTTCTGTAAAGTTATCAATTACCGCTAATTATCGTATCTACAGTTAATCGTACTCATAAATTTACTGCACACCGTAAATATTCTGGCACGGAATTATTAACAAATGTGCGTTAATTCATGGATGTCATTTTGGTGTTCATGCACAGAATACATATTATTACAGGTAGTTTATGTAAACACAGTAGGAACTTACCTGCCGTGAACAATTATAATTGACGCCCGCTTTGCCACTAGTCAAGCGAGAATTCACAGATTATTTACAGAATTAAATTAATGACGATTGTTTTGTGTCAATATTCTGATTAATTTGCTTCATTAGATTTTTTTTTATTGCTTAACAATTAATCGTTTTAAGTGTATTCTATGTGGTAAACGTATACTATAAAACCTAAGATAAGAATCTAGCCTTGTTTGAGTTTAGATTGTACTAAATACACACAGTATATTATTTCCGTAGGCTGCAGCGACCACTTGACCAGAACTCACGTGGCCTTGAAGCTACCTTGAAGGGCTATTTCACAAAAACAAAAACCAAAATTGCCTGAAGTAGCTGTCACATTATATCTATCAAAGAACCAGTATCTTCTCCCCTTCTACCCTCAAAATTTACTTGATATTATTAAAGAAAATTGTTGTTAATCTTTAATCATTACCTACTGTTACCCTCAGTAGCGTTGGTATACTTTGTGTCGTCGGTTCCATGAAATTTCATAGAAACACAAACATCCTGACGAAGAACGGAAATTAAACACCTCATTTCAATCTCTGCTTCGCCGGGAATCGATCCCGATCCGATTGGCAGCCTGGCAGGTAACCATTGCGCCACTCGGGTCGTCGTTTATGAGGTTATTCGCATGTGATTTACATTTTTTTGTACCCATTATGCTTTTTTTCTCACCATAGAGTATCTTTACGGAAAAATTACAAGCATATATTCTCTGTTTCTGTCGCTGCTCTCTGTCTGACGATCAGAAGACACCATTACAATCGCATTTCCTGTCCTATTGCGAGAGACACTTTCAAATTGTCTCCTGTTTCCAATATTCAAAAATGAATTGTACGGAAATAGGGGTTTTCTCAGAGCTCCGAGCTCTTGGCAGATGGCGGCTGTAATAGAGTATGTTTTCAAATATACTGCGCTTTATGCTTTAAAAATGTTATCTACTTGGACAAAGCGGAAATAAGGATTTTATCTTTTTTAATCCGTGTGAAGTATAAGAGGATGCATATTGCATGCTAAAACGGTTAGAACCAAGTGAAAAATGAACTATCACAGACTTTAAGTGCTGAGTAAAAGCTTATGGGATTTTTAGTCACCTCTGTAATATTTTAATCGTAGTAGGTAGCACGTATTTAAAAATTAGATATTTCAACGATTATTCAGATAATTTTACAGAGATCTCAAATGAAACGCAGTAGTTAAGAGCTTTTTCACTTTAATGTAGTAGAAAAATTTGAGCTGGCAGGAGACAGCAGTTGAAAGACAAATATTCGAATAATGAATAAGAAATTTTTAGGATACGATGGTGGGCGTTGGGTTAAGCTGAGAAAAAAAAACCGGATAAGAAAACCTCCCAGCAGCACTCTTAGAAATATTTACTGACAGTATGGCTTTAGTCTTTTGAGGGTTTCAAAAGATCGGGCTGGCTTCTATCATGTATCTATTATATTAGTGTGACAGGTTGACTTTCTAATATACTGATAAACACAGATTTCATTTTATGTTAAACAAATGATATCGTACCTTTATCTTAATAAATATTTTAATACATAAAAAGTTAAAACACACGTCCAATAGTCTCAGCTGTCGCCTACAGAATTCGATTTGTCGCATCGCTTCGTCCGTCGTATCTTCAGTTAAGGACCATAACACACGTGATGTTATAACTTCAGTAAAAGTAAAGTGGCGACATTGCATTTCTAACTTGAGTTTACTTAATTTGGCCACTAATGTTGAGATTTGATTTCAGCGATAGAACTTTTAATTTTACCAAAACAGAAATCTTCAGTCAGATCAGCAATAACACTAAAGTTTGTAAAATAGCTACCAACTCATAGTCAAGTTATATGAGTATATTACAAAAACGAGATGAAAAAATTCTTTATATTAAAGCCATGTAATAGCGATATATCAAAGGCTAGCAAGAACTTAATAATAAGTAATATTTGAATGAAGCGGTATTCAAATATTACATTATTATAAAATCAAACTGGTTCGCCTTTTCGCGAGTAGCTACTAAGCTACAAAACCTCAGCTAGTTTTCTATTGCACACCGCGGTGTCAATTTCTGCCGTAAATTATACGTGCTTTGGTGGCAATTTAGTCTACGAACTATCAACAACAAACTAAGTTGACTTCAATCTTCAGGGCAATTTTCGGGGAATCCTATGAGCTATGCCATGCTACCGGCTTGCCCTGATAAATGAACTTTCCTGCCATAAGTAAAAGAATAATGCTTCACTTATCTTTATTACTTTCGTCTCAGTAAAATGTGGGTTCAGCCACGGAATTTATGGTCCTTTATCGGATGTGAACGATATTTTACGCATATCTATTTTTGTTGGGTTTCGCTCCGTACCAGAAGGAAAAACGCCATTATTGGATCAATCTGTTATCTGTTCAACCCTTTTCAGAAAAATTTAACTTCTACGTCAACATAATGCCGCATAGGTTATGCATTTTGCAAGGAATCATTACCAAGCAATGCAAAACAAATTTATATTTGCGGCATTTTTGGGTTTATTTTGTACGAAGTTTTTTTTCCAGTCTTGTATGCGATTTTTGCTCACAGTGAAACGGTTTTTTTGTATGGTTTGTTTTTATTTGTCTTTGTCATAACGAAATAGGAAAAGTATAGACCGTATAACCTTTTACGTTATGTTATGTTTAAATAATGATATCATTCTTTTAAAATTTTATCTTTTACAATCATGTTTGACAACAATAGGTAAAAATCTAAGATTTTTTTTTAATATAGTGTGTTTTGTTAAACCTACTGACAGGGTATATAAAATTTTGTTGGTCATTTCTTGAGCTATCTGTTAATGTGCCCTCTTATCTGTATGCTGTAATTTTGGTACGGATTTTTATTAATACATAAATAAAATCCCTAATTTTAAAGAAAAGGTACCAACGTTATAAATGAGCCTCAGATTGATCTTAGATTCATTCCTTGAAACTTATAATGTCTCTAAAAATGAATAATTAACGATAAGGATCGCTTGATTCCTAAATACAAGTTTAATCACGGTCTGAATGGAGAACTTTTGTTCATAATTCGAGGCTATTTATTAAGGCACAGTACGTAATGAACGGTAAGGTAATTAAATCGCTCCGCTGACCGGAAGCTAGTGAATTCCCTGAATGTTTACTGGAACTTTTCATTTTACATACAGTGAAAGTTGATCCTTATATTTAGAAGACCCGTATGTAATGGTTACAATACATGATTTCATTTAATATAACATACGAGTATGGCGGCATTTTCCGAACAACGATGGTCTTTTAAAATGACATCATGAATTAAATTCTCTGAATTATGACAAATCCTTTTTTTATTTGAATGGAGTATGCAGGCCACGTGGTGTTAAGTGGTCGCTGCAGCTCATGGTACATACAACCTCCAGCAAGCATAGGTAAGTCTTGTCTGAGGTCGTATGCAGTTGCGCTGCTATTCCGGAGGCTGGTGGTCGCCTCATGTAAGCGTGGCCGGCAACTGCACCTTTCCACCGAAACACAATAGAATTGGTTCACGGCAGAAGTGGGTGCAGCGGTGGTACTTCCCCGGGCGAACGATAATAGTTCTACCACCTACTAACTTTATTGCTTCATAAAGTTACCCACTCCCTCCAGTTTCCTAGCTTTGAAACGCACAATGTTGCGTCAAAGACATGTTTGAACCTTCTTTTGTTTCACACCAGCGCGCGTGAAGTACATTTCTACCTCCCTGGAAATCAAACCTTCGGACAGCAGTCCCACATGGTAACCACTCAGTCTTCTAATTACCAAGACTCAAGCTAAGTAATACAATATTGAGGCTTTTTCCATTAGCAGTAGTTAGGAAGCTCGTGAGCTGAGAACTGAAATTATTAATGAGGTCTTAGCCTTAGCGTAAGCGTACAACAGTTCTTTGATATGTTGTATACCCAATCCATAGATGTGCGTATAGTAATGAGATGGAGAACAATGAAAAATTTAATTTAGTTATTTATTTATTCGCTTCAATTTGGTAGTGGTATGTTATCCGAACATTTTTGAAATATAATTGGCTTTAAATTTAAACACATCATTCAAATTTCTGTTTCACCGGGAATCGAACCCTAGACCCTTCGATTGGCAATCCGACGCGGTAAACATTCCGCCACGCATGTCGTCAGATTTATTAAAACCATATTATACAGTGTGTGTGTCACTTAATTAATAAAAATATATACAATGGATTGATTAATTAATAAAAGTTAATAAAAGTCAATCCATATATTTTTAAGGGCTCGTTTTAGTTTGAAACTGTTTGTCATTTCTGTTATATTTCCTAGTTTTTTTAAAATAGAGTTTCGATATAATTACTATTAGCATGCCAACGCACAATAATTAATACAACATTGAGGGCTTATCCATTAGCTGAAGTCAGGAAGTCAATAATTCAGCCGGTGAGCTGCGAGCTGAATTATTGACGAAGATCTCAGTCTTAGCTTAAGCGCACAAAGCCCTTTCTGTATATAATCTATAGATGTCAGTATATTGTAGTAGTAACGAGATGGAGACATTAAAATTTATAGGTACTGTAATTATTCATTCACTTTAATTTGTAATAGGAAAGTTATCAGAACGTTCTCATAATCTCATTGCTCAAAGTGGCTCCAACGCGTCACTGGAAGAATGGAGATGTGGTAAATAATTTAAGATTGCTTGTCCAACAAGAGTTTATTGAAAAAGACCAATTCTAATTAATACAAAAATGACAGCGGACAGAGTGTTGCTCTATGAAAGATACAATAACCAGATCACAGTAATCGAGTAGTAATCGTGGGTTGTCAACACGTACTTTAAGTGATTATTACATAACAGTCACATGTGGAGAAACAGTTGGAAAAGTTTGAAGTGTTCCTGGTCGCGATGTTGGTGTTACTTATCGCAATGATTGTGTATTGTGTGTGTACCAAAGCCAGCACCAGAATCAAAAGTTGGATAGGAAATCTCAGAACTTAACTGGAGACAAGTACCCCTGATCTGACTCAAGTTGTACCTATACGATAACGTATATTTTAAATGAAAATGTATATTTATTATTGTGTTTGTAACGATAATATTACGAAACAAATTATTGTTTTGGTTACCTATATTAATAGATAACCATGTATAACCAGTGTACTGTAAGTAGATGCTAAACTTTCGATATTCAGCACGTTCCTTGTTTCTTCACATCGGTATTCTCTGACCTTCGTTGCTGAGCGCGTGTTGAAAAATGATATTACTAGAACTTCACTTTAGGGATCCGTTAGTGAAATATTGAGCATATACTGACAATTATTATTTTTTCTGAAATTTGTGGTAGGTACATATACATTTTATCTTTCCATAATGAATAAATAAATTCGAAAGTAAGTCTGTCTGTCTGTTACGCTTTCCCAGTTAAACTACAGAACCAATTTTCATGAAATTTGGAACACAGATAGAGTGGACCTTGAGAAAGGACATAATATGGTTTTTATCCTACGGGAATCTATAAAACGTGTCTATTCGGGCGAAGCCGCTGGCGGAAGGCTAGTACTGTATATGTACTACCTAGCATAAAAGCAACGTAGTATAGACCAGACTTCTATGCTAAGTTGCTTTTATGCTAGGTTGCCCCGACTTGCCAGTCTCCGGTAAGTCGGGTTGTATGTGATTACTATGTACGTATCCCTTTTGACTATAATGAAGTTCGTGGACATTCTTATCGTCGTTTGATTTATCGTCCCGATACCCGTGCCTCACAGCTTTACTTGACAAAAAAATTATATAACGTGGGAGGTTGTGCTATAAACATCTACAATTTTTTGTGAACAACTTCGACATAGTGCAATTTTGTCTTTAAAAATTAAATTTATATGAATTATACTGGATGAAGAAAAAATAGGGTCATTATTAATACATCTCCATTTCTTACGAAAACCAAAAAAGTCGTGTGTAATATAATTATGTTTAATGGGCGCAAAATATAGTACATGATATAACCATACATTTTATTGAAATACACATTTAGTTTAAAGAAAGGCAATTAAAATCAGAATAAATTTTTAATAATAATAAAACACTTTTAATATTTTAATGAAAGCCACTAAAGATAGCGACTGTTTTTATGGCTACATATTGTGATATAAATTTTGCGAGAAGCTCATTAAAGCTTCAGAACCAAAAGCGGAGATGATTAATGGTATAATAATTAAGGGAATATCGATTTGTGTCATTAATTAGGTACCTACTTGAATAAACGGACATCAGACAGTGAGCGACATCTTTGCATCTATTTTGGCTGACAAGCAGTTATTAACGTGCTTTTTAGCTTCACCTATATGTTTGTGAGTTTGTTTGTAACTCTCCTTTGGACTAAGAGCAAGTGGATTATTATTGTTAGTACGAGTATATCCCACCACTATAATTGAGTTTGTTAGTGTAGAAGGCATGCAAAACTAAAAAACCGGCCAAGTGCGAGTCGGACTCACGCACGAAGGGTTCCGTACCACTATCTATAAAAATCACGTTTATTGTATGGGAGCCCCCTTAAATATTTATTTTATTCTATTTTTAGTATTTGTATAACAATAGCGGCAACAGAAATACATCATTGCCTTTGATTATCCATAGAAATCATTGCATTAAGATTGAATAAAAGGTAAATTGTGGTTTACGATTTATGACGTATTAAAAAAAACTACTTACTAGATCTCGTTCAAACCAATTTTCGGTGGAAGGTTGCATCGTAATTTACATCATATATATTTTTTTGGTTTTATCATTCTCTTATTTTAGAAGTTACAGGGGGGGGGGCACACACATTTTACCACTTTGGAAGTGTCTCTCGCGCAAACTATTCATTTTAGAAAAAAATGATATTAAAAACCTCAATATCATTTTTGAATACCTATCCATAGATACGTACCCCACACGTATGGATATGATGAAAAAATTTTTTTTTGAGTTTCAGTTCTAATTCTAAGTATGGGGAACTCTCAGAATTTATTGCTTTTTTCTCAATTTCCATTTTTGTGTGAAAATCTTAATGTGGTTCACAGAATACATCTACATACCGAGTTTCAACAGTATAGTTCTTATATTTTCGGAAAAAAGTGACTGTGACATACGGACGGACAGACAGACAGACATCACGAATCCATAAGGGTTCCGTTTTTTGCCATTTGGCTACGGAACCCTAAAAACACGCTTTCAATTTCAATTCGTTGTAATTCCATATACTCGTATTTATAGTGCACTTTATTTTGCCGCATTGGGCGTACAAATATATCACAATACGTACGTTAAGTAAGAAACGTAACGACATAATTAATTTAAATAAATAGAACAGAATATTGTCAGTAACTTAATTAAAAAGTAGTAAGGGATACAAATCTTTTAGAAATAATAATCATTAAATTATAACAATTCCATCACCAAATACGTCATTGTTTCAATTAAAATGTTAAGTAAAATAAGCAAAATGAAAAATAACGTTGTCGAGATTGATTAATAATAATCATCATAAATTAATTTATTAAAATAAAAACAATTACCATCATAATCAAACATTAAAGTTATGTAAAAATTTCTATTAAAATAAAAAATTTAAAAACACGACTGCGTTTATGTTTAACTAGCTGTGCCCGCGACGTCGTCCGCGTGAATAAAGACTTGCATAAAAGGGATTGATTAAAGATAAAAGATTATTTATTTGCATTGAATAAGTAGTAGGTAGATTATTCTTACATATAGTGAAATCACTTATAAATTATAATACAATGTTCATATGTTCAGAAGACACCTAATTTATTGTTTTTAAATCCTTCAAAGCAAAAACAGTAAGGACTTCTAACGACGGGACAACCCGCGTGGCGCACTGTTTACTATGCCGAACTGCAAATCGAAGGGTCCCGGGTTCGAACCCCGGCGAAACAGAAATTTCAATGATGAGTTTAAATTTCTGTTCTCGGTCTGGGTGGTTGTGTTTCTGTCTCTGTGTGTGTTCATGGCACCCTACCGCTACACTACACCGCTATAAGTGTGAAACGTAATTTTTTTTACACTATGTACTTACTTTTATTAGACTTTAGGCTTTTATTTGAAATTACCTCAATCGATTCACTTTGTAGAAGAAATGAATATTTCTCAATAACGCCATCTACTGTATGGCATGTAAACTTTGTGGTTGATAAATCGAATGTCAAATTACCAAATAGGTAGAGATATTGAGATTAACAGTTGGTTCAATAAAAGTTTAACTATTCGTCACCTAGATGTCTGCAGTAGTCTCGTTTTGTTAAGGCTTTGTACATTCTGTATGAAGGTTTAGATTCCGTATCTTACCACCTTAATGCTGGATGTATTGAGGTTGTAAGGTTTGGATAAGGGTTGACGACCCGCGTGGCACAATGGTTACCATGCCGGACTTTTTAAATAAAATAAAATTTATAGAAAATAAAATTTTCTATAACCTAAATGTTAGCGAGACCCAATATATGTATATAAAACAAAAAAATTCATCAAAATCCGTCCAGTAGTTTTTGCGTGAAAAGCTAACAACAGACAGACAGACAGACAGACAGACAAAAATTTTAATACTTATATTTTTAGCTTCTGTTACTTATAAAAATACCCCTAGAAGTATTTTTTTAATTTATATGCAATGTACAGAATTGACCCTGCTTACAGTTTTATTATATGTATAGATTTGGAAATGTAACAACCGTAAAACAAAAAAGTCGTCATACCCGATTGCAGTTAGCCTCAAAATCGATTAATAGGTGTTAGGTAAATTATAGAACAGAAGCTCATTGTATATTCCCAGATGTAATCTGCTCCCACCTATGTCTCTAAAAATAATAGCTCACTCGTGCAACAACTACTCTCCAGCCTGCCCATGCCCTCCTCTCCAAAGAACAGATAATATTAAATACCTGGGAGTATTTGTAGACCAACAATTGAGTTTCAAGTCACATCTAGAGTCTTTGGTGACAAGACTGCGTAAGCTAATATATATTTTCAGGTCCTTGCGCCACGTAGCCGATTTTGGTACGATTAAAACTGTCTACCACGCACTATGCCAATCACTGATAGACTATTGCATTATTTCCTGGGGGGGAGCAGCAAAAACACATGTTCTAGAAGTCGAAAGAGCTCAACGCTGTATCCTCAAAGTAGGAGCCAACCTTCCTCGCAGGCACCCCACTGCCGACCTCTACAGACGTTGGGGAGTGCTAACGGTGCGACAAACTTTTATACTCCACGTAGTACTAAAGCGACATTCTCAAATTACTTACGACGCCGAGCTTTTTAAAAACAAACGCAGGAGGGGAAAGGTATGCCCTACAAGAACATTTAAAATGGCTCTATCCCACAAATTCTTTTGCTACCTAGGAAATTTCCTATACAACAGATTGAACGCTAAACTTAATATTTATCCACAACATAGTCACGCGTGCAAAAGAACCATAGTAGAGTATCTAAAAACATTGACATACGAAGACACCGAAAAGCTACTACATTTTGTCATTTAAAAAAAAAATCATGAACATCTTCTACCATAATCTCTATCTAGTCACCATAATAAACCTTTCGATCGCAGTTAATCCCTTTCTTTTATGTTCCCTAATTCACCGAATAATTGAACCCATCCGTATTTTACACCTCAAACAACAAATATGCACACGTACACGGAAATACACACACACACACACTCACACACACACACACTCACACACATACAAACACTAACTCATCACACACGGAAATACACACACACACACACACTCACACACACACACACTCACACACACACAAACACTAACTCATCACACACGAATAAACAACTCGCTACACTTCAATAATACACACGTAGCTACTATACTACCACACACTAATTTAAAAACATTATAATACATATTTATAACATAGCTTACTTAGTTGTAAATTTAATTTAATAAAAAAGGATCTTTAATATACCTACTTACCTGCATATTTTGAGCTATGTCACCTAATACCAGTCCGCGGAGGGGCACTGGTGACCTGTAACTCAGGTTTTTCTAAACCTACTTCAGGCACCAGGCTCTTACAAAGAAGGGTCTTAGGCAGAAACTTTATGTATAAAGCGGTGTATCATGTACCTTTAGATAATAAGATCATGTAAGAGCAAATAAATGATAATAATAGGCTTGTGGCGAGCTGTTGGTGAGTAACGACACCACGGACCCGATTGCTCCCGGGGAAGTCCCCCTGTTCCTCGTCTCCGGCAGGCGGAGTGATAACCCAGAGGAACAGGTCCCCACCTCTGGCTTGCCTTAATTGGCCGTCCAGAGTGGAGCTGTTAGAGCTATATGCTCGGGGGTGGAAGTGTAACTAAGTGATTGGCGTAATAGCGAGGAAACCCGCTCCGGGTTGGATTTATCCCCCCGCGATGGTGAAATCGGTGCCGCTCCTCTCGACACCCCTAGCTGCTCACGCCAATGTTGCTTCCCAGGCATTTACGCCATTTTTGGGGGCCCATTTAGTGAGTGGCGAGTCACCACCTGCCTCACTTTAGATTATTTATTAGTCTGAACGGCAGGTGTCCCATAGTTCTCCATAGCCCATCTACCAGTCCCTCGTTCGTTCATCCCCATAGACCCAATATTAGTCTCCGCTTTTGTAGCAATAGAAATTGTGCACCTGGCGGGCACTATCCTTGGGCCATATAACTTTATATGATACGGCCGAGGATGGTATCCGCCACGTGTTACCACATAACAACATTAAAATGTCTCAAAGGGGCCTCTACGTGTTGGAGCTATGTCCCCACGCAAGCCTTCCAAATGACCGGGTCAAATAACATCTTCGACCCGTGACCAATAAGGAGAGATACATAATAATAATAATATTGAACAATATTTTTAAATACAAGAAAAATTGTAGTAGTCGGGAACCATTCTATATTTATTTTATATAAGAACATCAATATCAACATCTTAATTAAGATGAACATGGACAAGACGAAGATCATGTCTAACGTCCATGTCACACCTATACCGGTCGTTGTTGATGGCGCTACTCTCGAAGTTGCCGACGAGTACATGGGTATACCTGGGACAAGAAGAAGAAAGAAGAAGAAGTTGTATATTTTTGGTCCCATGTAAAAGCCACTGTTGTGATATTATCTTATATGTATTAGAAGTTATTGAACAACAACAAGGGTTGAAGCTAAGACCGGTAGCCGTGCTCTTCAAAGCAAGAAGATGCTGATTAAGCTATTTTCTTATATATAATCTTTTCTAGAGGGGAGCTTCTGAGATATTTTTGACTCGCATTCAATATCTGAACAACACTTGTGCCGTGTACGATGATCAGAATAAAGCGTATAAAATTGTATAAAATATTCAGAGTAAGTTAGCACGTCGGGAAATTTGCATAAAGATCTCAACTCGTACTCATATCAATACGATATACTCGTAGTCCCTCAGTTAAACTAGTAGCAATTATACTTCGCATCTCATCCTCATGATCACTTTAATTACTTGTAGTCGTGCTTATCTGGACTACTACGCTGCACAAAGTTTAAAAATAAAAAGGAAAAAACCTCTTCACTCCAATGTCACCTGTCCACATAAACGTCATTGTTTTTTGTGCTCCTTCGCTGCAATACATTAGCGAAATGCTTTTGTATATTTTGTGTTATAAATACAATATAACTCATTTTATATTTAAAATGGATAATAATCGAAGTGCAAAACATCCGGATTGAGTCGGAAAATTAAAGAAAAACTTAATAAACCGGCAAAGAATTCAATACGGGAGGTAGAATTGTAAGAATTTGTACCATAATCTAAGTTTTTATTCACACATGTACTTATATCAAAATCTAATCAAGAGAGACTACAGAATTATTCTTGCCTCGACCCACTAGAGTCTTCATGAGAGGTTGACCTGGGTAAATAATTAACAAAACACGATAAGCATACATATATCCTTTAGAGTCTTCACGAGAGGTTGACCATGGAGTATAAATTTGAAAAGTACGTATCTTAGAGTCTTCACGAGAGGTTGACCACGGAACATTAACTTGAGAAGAATGTATCCTAGAGTCTTCACGAGAGGTTGACCATGGAGTACAAATTTGAAAAGTACGTATCTTAGAGTCTTCACGAGAGGTTGACCACAGAACGTAAACTTGAGAAGAATGTATGCTAAAGTCTTCACGAGAGGTTGACTGGCCATAAAGTATAAATTTGAGAAGTATATATCCTCGAGTCTTCACGAGAGGTTGACCATGGAGTGTAAACTTGAGAATTATGTATTCTAGAGTCTTCACAAGAGGTTGTCCATGGAGTTTAAATTTAAGAAGTATGTATCCTAGAGTCTTCACGAGAGGCTGACCATGGAGCACTCACTAATCGCTATCCTTTTTTCTTGTTCATAAGTATGTACTTATGTATTTATCTCAGAGTCTTCATAAGAGGTTAATCATTTACAAGTACAAGTTTTTAGCTATTATATACATATATAAAACAGAAAAATACTATCGTACATAAAGAGGACCCTGTTCTTTTCAATAAAACTATGTAAAAATAAGCCAAATGAATTGTCTTGTTAGATCAAACCTTAGATGAATCTATGGTTGAATCTATTCTTATCCTTTTAGGAGAAGTAAATAAATAACAGGAAAATTATATCCAGTAACTATATTACATTACGAAAAATTTTATTCTTTAAGATGGCTCAACAAAGAATCCGGGAAACTCTGATAATAAAACGGTATCAGATTCCGAAAATCTGTACAGATTGAACACCTCCGTTAATAGATGATCTTATAAAATAACTATTTAACGGTGTTGTCATAAATAAAGGCATAAGAATCGAAGAGAAATATTTTTTTTCAGCTGTGGGTACAACTATCTATAAACTGTTTAACTATTGAAACCTAAAGGCTTAAGCGATTCTTACCCCTTACCATGAGATGTTATTCTTTCATACACAATTACTGGAAGATCTCCTAATGGATCAATTCTACTAAGGATATAAAGAGTCGCTTTGGTAAGGTTCATATTACTGAATATGTTTGTTAATGAATTACGAGAGATAATTAAGGCCACATGGAGCGCGGCGAAGGTTTTTAAAAAATATCTCACCCACTATCCCTTAGTAAAAGGCCAGTTGCTTTAAACTCAAGGGGGGGGGAGGTTAGTAGTACAACCTTGTCCAAGTGGGCCTCCCTTCCGTCCTGCAGTACAACTACGCCGGCGCCGCCGCGCAGCAGTTAACAACAAAAGGCTATATAAGTTGTCAGGTTTTAATTTTTCCTTAATTAGTGAAAAGCTGTAGCCTGTGACCCTGAAATCCTGTTATTATGAGAAGCTCCAGTTTCATCAATAATTTTAATTAATAAATTGAATCATTTAAAAGGAATCTTACATAATTTATGAAAATTACATAAACTTTGGCTTTACAGGCCAGGCCATGGAGGTTGCAAATGCAATGCAGTGGAAGACAGTTTCTTTCTAGTTTTTTTTTTTCCTGGTTCCGAAACTAGCCTACTAAAAGGCTTATAGCCTTAAAAAAAATACCATTTAATTCCTACTAACCACTTTATGTTAAAGGATATCATGACAGATTTAAAATTATTAAGCCCTGGTGACGACCTGTGTGGCGCAATGATTGCCATGCCGGACTGTCGATCAAAAAAAAAATTGGTTATTATTTCGGCAAAATAGATTTAAAGAATGCATATTTTTAAATTTCTGTATCTAGCAAAAACAGAAAAATACTTTCGTTTCCTCTTGTAAATAATATTTTATATTTATATGCATTAATCTGTTTACCTTTTGGGTTAAACACAGCCCCATTATATAGATTTTTTGTGTCTAGGGGCTACCTTAAATCCAAGTCAAGATAACAAGTGTTTACTGAATGTGATATTCATTATGAATTTTATTAAAAGTTTGTTACAGGCATCGCAACAATGTCAGCAATTCCTTATAGCCTTCTCTACACAAATATGTTTGAAAGGTTTGAAATCAAAATAAGATAAAAATATTGGTATTATTGAAAGCCGTACGGAATAAACTTTGTGTTTATTTGTATTTACCACCATACTGAATTGTGGAAGAAAAGTTTTTTAAAAACAAACAATTCCATTCAAACGTTTTATTTTGCTGTAGAAATTTAGTCGGATGCCTAAAATTTATATCAGGATGAGGTTTTCTTTTTGAACAACCCAACTTTAATTAGGTAATTTATTAACTCTAGGTAGAGTTATTGGCTGCATCGCATGATTGCGTGATTTTAATCTTAGTCAGAATTTATTGATATAACTATTATAATCGCATTATGGCAACTAAATGGGCGGTACTAGAATTCTACATTTACATATTATTATGTAATTTAGTTTTAACTTATGGCAGGGTTTGAAACTAAAAATATATGGATTTATGCATTGTACATTCCATCGTAAGAAAAGAAACGCAAAAGTCTAGATGTTCTTGTTCTGAAGTTAATTTAAAAGAAATATTACTATACTACTAGACTATATTATACAATAAGTTTGGAGGAAGATATATTTGTCACCAAATCTAACTCAAAATATACATTTTATGTATCATGACATACGGACCCCGAAACTAAATTTATATAGATGCATTTACTATTCGTTGGTCCAAGCATTACTTTAATGCTTTTTCCTCATTCGCACTTATTTTAAACTAACAGATTCAAATAAGTTTGATGATGTGATAATGCACGAGAAATAATGGTTGTAACAGATTGACCATCTCGGCCATTGTACCTTAGGTTGTTTACATGATTAACTGAAAATAAAACCAAATACTAATTAATTACTTTCACTTTTCAGCAGTTTTATGTGAAAATCGCTAAGTCGACTAGAATCGTAGAGCATGCTTAAATGTAATGTAAGCCTCGATTTCAGGAAAAACTGATACAATATATTTTTATAACACTTTGGAATAAGTTTTATGGGAAGAAGGACGTCGACCCTTTAAATGGATCGGTTACTATAGTTATTATTGTTATTTCTTTTTTGACATTACATTGTAATTATGAAAGTGATCTACGCCATAGGTCTCTTAAAAGATGTAGATCTGCCCTTTTTTGCAATTAATATCAGGGCAATGATGACAGATTCAAACGTTTTTTCAAAGCATAGTTGATGCCACGTGCTCCTAAATTATGATTTGGAATCGAACGAACGAATGGAAAACCAATATTATTTTAAATTACCTTACTTCCGAGTTTCCAAATGAAGGTCTTAGTCTTCAGTCACTTAAAAAAAAAAACATCAATCGCTGTATGTACTGGCTACTAAATTTAAACAATAGCTTTAATAGAAGTATCAAATGTTGTTTAATTATATAACGAGATCATTATTTAAGTCGGATAGATATGAATATCAAAACATTCGTTTCATTAATATTCTTACCAAACTATTATACATATGATAACAATCTAATGATTTGTTCAGCATTGTTCTTCAATAACATTCAAGTTACTGAACTTTCCAGGCGAAATAACGATACTTCTTATTTTTAAGAAGCCTTACCACGCCGCTTTACCCATCACTATCAGCAGATGGATAAGGGATTTTTTGAAGCTTGCGGCGTTTATATTTCTATGTTTAGTTCCTGTAGTAGTACGCGCCATGCGTATGTATCATGAATTTTTTTTTTCAGTGCATAAATATTGCTATTATATAAGTATAAGAAAAGTAGTGAACCAGTTTTTTGACCACAAAATTTGACCGCTTTTGGAAGTTTTTATAACAGACCCATAAAAACTAATTTATTCTATTTTCTCTTTACCTATTTTTGACAATTACTAAATGTCTAATTTAGACATTAACCTATGTCTTTATTTATACTATTAACAAAAATAAGGCTTTTATATTTAATTAACATATTTTACATATGTTACTTTGTGTTATTCAGCAATTTTATAGTTTCTTTCAACATCCTACAAGTAATTAAAGTGATCATGAGGATGAGATGCGAAGTATAATGATAAGATCAGACGAGGTTACCTGTAACTGATGTCCGATCTTCATTATACGAGCATCTCATCCGAAGTGATCACTCCCTCAACCACCCATGATTCAATGCTAATATTATCATTATTTTTTCATCACCCTGTATAAAATTGCTGATGTCTTTGAACTAATGACGTTTATGTGGACAGGTGACATTGGAGTGAAGAGGTTTTTTCCTTTTTATTTTTAAACTTTGTGCAGCGTAGTAGTCCAGATAAGCACGACTACAAGTAATTAAAGTGATCACTTCGGATGAGATGCTCGTATAATGAAGATCGGACATCAGTTACAGGTAACCTCGTCTGATCTTATCATAATATTTCGTTTCAACATGGAACATATTATCTAAAATAAACTAAAAAAAAGTAATTTGGCTGTTGACGTTCTTAGTATAAAGTGAGAAGGGTCAGTATATACATATTACGGGGCACTTCAATAATTCTATAAGATTGTATTATTTTAATATTATGTCTACCAAAACTCCAAAGTTGACTACCATGGACTGTTAAGATATCTTTTACTTTCTTGTTTGGATTTGAACTTCAAACATACCTATAGGTGAAAATAAGCTGAAATTATTTAATTTCAGCTTATTTGTTAGTTACGAAAACATTAGAATTAAGACGGATCTCTAACGCTCAATATTTCAATTACGTAAGATTTGAGTTAAGTACAAATCCTAGTGAGAATGAGGCGAGTTTCTGAGGAGCAAGAGAGGGTATAAAAGACAAATAGTTTGGTTAGCATTGGCAGTTGCAGAACGGCCATATATTTACAATTGTATTTTATCTATCATAAAGTAAGTAATAATGTAACAATTTTATACATTTTCATACAATACAATTTTCATATAATACACACACACACACTATATAAAAATTATTAAAGTATTAAAGCCTGTAAGCTTAAAGGAACATAATGTTACCAACAATTTTTGGAATACCACGCTCCATTATGCTACGTTATGATTTATGAAGCTACGACGTTGCTACGAGCTACGAGGATGCTACGAGCTACGAAGATGTATTACACCACGTCGTTTGTAAGACGTGAGTGTTTATTCTATAACGAACACACGTACAAATAGAGCTCTGAACGGAAAACGAAAATAAAGTGATGGTCTCTGGTGTAAACTCCTCGGAAAGTTGTTTATAGACAAGGTACTCCATTATTTTGTAAAGAAACGTTTTTTCTGCTTTGTTATATTAAAGACTACTGTTCTCAGTTTATAGATAGACGCATTGATCTATTAATGATGAAAAATAAATGGACCGATCCCAATAACGCAATTGTATTTCATGCCTGGCTAAGTATTCCTCTTAGAAAGTAAATATCCGGTCGTGTATGATAATAATGGTAAATTTGCTCATACGAAAATTCATTAATGAAATAATTATTAAATAATAAAAACATTATAATGTTTCAAACTGCATTTTGAGTTCTAAATACGGTTTTGATCCAACATTTCGTTGAGAAGATTCAACCACAGCAGTACCAATGAATTTAAAAAGACAATAAAAAAGGACAGTAAAAAAAACGTTTCACACTCACCCACAGTTGAGTAGATATACTAAATTTAAACTCATTCAAATTTCTGCCTCGCCGGGAATCGAACCCGGGACCATCCGATCGGCAGTCTGGCAAGGTAACCGGGTCATCAATGAATAATACGACTTAATTGAAAATACAGATTTCCTCAGAGCTTTTATTCGATCACATTATATAGTCAGTGTAATAGAGTAACATAACGGTGATATTCTTCAAATACTCTATGTATTCATATATAACACGTTGCTACAAATAACGCAAACATTCTTACAAATAAAGTCGCGTGGCTTGAATATCAATGAGACTTTGCAGAGCCTTACTAAGTGGGACATTATTATCTGAGAGGATATTTCAGGCTACAAATAAGATGAATAAATTGATCCAATTATTCTTCAATGCTTACAAATTGCTGACCTTTTTTGAATGGAGTATTAAACAGAGGAACATTCAGGCCATAACACACAACTTAAGGTAAGGTTCAATTTTTTTTGTTGTTGTACATTAGCACTTATAAAAGAGTCATTCGCATAAATTTTATAGTGCAAGATAGCGCCATTGCTTTCACAAGATGGGTTTATTTTGCCACGTACGGTGAACACTCGTGAGTAACGTTAAGGATCCTGGAATCCTCCCTAAGTGCTGGTAGGGAACCAATGTGTTTTTAGTGCGGTACGAAATCTATACAACCCGATATCTCTCCTATGGTGCTGGATACCTTTTAATGTCTCAAAAATTAAAAGAGGTTGCTTGAGCTATGTCATCCATAGGTTACGGTGAGTAATTAGTGTCTGTAGGTATAAAAGATGCAAGGGTTGCCACCACTGATAAATGTCAGCGAAGGAACGGGTGAACGCACCGCAGTAAGCCACGACTTAGCCGCCGCAAATTGGCTTTTCGTGCTCGACCTTTGAAAGGATAGGCATTGACCCACAATGTATTTATATCTCAAATGTTGTAATTCTCAATAATAAGTATATTGAGTAATATATACTGAAAATTATATTAAAAAGGGCATCTTCAGTTTTGCAGGGTTTTTTCAGAGTATAAATGTCAGTTTGTTTCGTGCTAACAAACTGTAAAGTGTTTATTTACTTTTTGATAACGTAACTTACTCTATTTATTTTAATCTATTCATTCAGAACTCGCATTGGGATAGTGTGGTGAAGTGAGCCACAGACTTCCGTAATAATTGGGAGAGACCCGTGCCTACAAGTGGGAGACAAAAAGAGTTGCAGTAATTTATTCAGAAAAAAAGAAACAGAAGAAAAAATAAAAACAATACGAAGGCAGCGGGTATTACATGGATAGGGCGCAGTTCTAAACAGAATGATGAAGAGTAGCGAATTATTGACCAATAATAGTCTAGTAGCAGACGTCAAACGCGAAAGTCTTGTGGATAAATAAAAGAAAAAACTAAGTGTGTTTTCTAGTTTTTTTTATACATTACACTATATTTATTTTACACTTTATACTTTTATATGCTATAAATGCTGTTAGTCCAAAAGAAAGTTCAAGCTCACAAACTCACAAATATACAGGTAAAGCTAATAAAAGCGTGTTAAAAATGTTTTCATAATAAATTACTTCTCAATATTCGCTTATAAAACTCCTATTCGCTGCAACTTTTTGAAGACCATCAAATCGTATACTGACAGTCGTTACGGGCGACGTGCATGAACATAAAATCGTTAATACTCCGTACACAATGAGCTCACAGATAAAATGAATTTCCCGCCATAACGCCATGTCCGCGTGTGACAGAAATAAAACCGGACGGACGAGTATTTGTCATCATTCTGATATTCCTCGCTTCCCGTTCGTCCGGCGTCTGTTTCCATTTGTATATGGTATCCGTTGTTTTCTCAGTAATATCTTTTCAGACTAAATATATTTTTATTTAATGTTATTGCACAATCTATCCGTATTACTCGTAATATTGTCAGATTTTTCCCGTTTTGTTAAACCGGGCAACATAAACTATGAAAAATCACCGCTGTACGTATTACTGTATTATTACATCACTCTTGTTAACCGCACGTTTAAATATGATAAAAATACATCTATTGACAAAATACATAATATGAACACTCTAGGTACGCTGGAAATAAAAAATGAACACTCTAGGCACGCTCCATGAACTGGTCATACTACCACAAGGATCTTACTTAAATCAGCGCTGCAGTCCCTTGCAGACTATGGCATTATGCTGAGTAGGATACCTTTTATTGGCTTACTGCATTGCACTTTAACCAAAAATTGCCAACCTAATGCTATCCAATTTATATTGCTTTAAATATCATTTGTTTTGTTTAACGTATTTTTACTGTATTTTTCTATGTATGTGTTGTATTCTGTGATGTATACTCGCAAATAAAGTTACTTTATTTTTTCCTTTATTTTTCTGGTATATGCCATTCTATTGAATTTTAGTGCGTTTGCCGATTAAAATAGTCTATAAATAAAATAGCTTGCAATTCTGTCTCGGAGCACCATTCTGTCGGACTTGACATTGGAAACTCGCTCTAACATCACAATGGCGTATTGTCGCCATATAAAAGCGGACTAGAGGTATTACAACCGCGAGATTGGATGCTATTGGAATCTATTGGAAGTGAGCAACTAGGAATTGTAAGCTTATTTGTGAGGTATAAATGCCTTAGAATTCGCCTACAAAATGGGTCCAGATAGTTTTTACAATGAAGGTGGACATGTTTCAGGTTTTTGGACCGTTCTATAGTATATTATGTATTTTTAACTTCTTTTCTTTGTTATTAATTTCTTTCTTAAGCGTCATTGCTTTTTATAAAAGTAACATGAATAATAAACATACAATTTTATTAGTATATGGACAAAAAGCGCACCTATATGTTCCCCATTGAAATTTACAACCGTAATCACGTATTTTTACTGCAATTTATTATTATATATTTATATATTCACGTATTATTTGCTGCTATATTTGATCATAGTGTGATGTCTTGATCGTATCCATGCAAACATTGATATTTCGTAATACATATCAAAATCGCTACATTTAAAAACTACCTACAAAAACTTCTAAAATAAACTACAATCAAGTACAACAACAAATAAGGAGGGAAATTCTCCTGGCTCTTCGTAATTCATGTTGAGGGCACATAAGGCGCGAAATAATTGCGTTAGGGCCGGTTCACAGCCGCAATGTCAGCGCCCCGTACAGCGTTAATACTTAATATTCCATTACCGTCTACACACGTCATGCAGTCTGCATGGTATGTAAATGTCTAAAGCCACAGGAGTAGATAAACGACAAAGCCGACTTTGGAGGACTTTTGTGAAGTTGTTGTGAAATTACAGTAGAAGGTTTAAACATTTTCAAAGTAGAATTAGATTTTAGTTCATCAATTTTATTGTTTGTTAAGGGGCCGTACACGAAATTTAGCCAGTTTCGCTGATTTAGCTGATTTTACATGAGATTTTGCAGTTAGAATACAGTATTTCCATAAGTGTTTTTGCACAATATGACTGATCATTAGAATTATAAAGTACTAAATTAGCAACTTTTTAATTTTATTGTTATTTTGCCTAATAGACCTGAAGACGGTGCCTGTTTTGTGAATTTTACTGTAATAAGTATAGAATATTACATATTTCCGGATCATTTTAAAACCTAAAGGGATCGAATAAATGCTATGCATTGATGCAAAATTCACATATATAGTAAATTAGTTATTTTTTGGAACTCTCATACAATTTTTTTTTAATTAAAAACATTGAACTTAGTTTTGAGAGAAAATGGGCCAGAAATTGCAGCGATTAAAACCTAACTGTTCCTGATATAATATTTGATACTAGACTCCATAAATATGAAATCTCCATAAATATAACTCCATAAATATGAAATCTTGCATTATAAAAACATAGTCATGTTTTTCAACATGGCTGTTTTTCAACAAATACTATAGGTAAAAAACTACAAAATCATAAATAGTAAATCATAAGCATAAATAAAACAATAGCAAATAAGTATCGACGTTCACAATTCATGTTGATTAACTAATAGTTTTTAAATTCTCGATGTTGTAAATTATATAGTAAAATTCTGGATCTAACAAAGGTTATCAAAATAAGAAACTGAAAACAAATGTGTTCGAAAAGAGACTTGTGCATTTACAAGTGATAGCCGAGACGGCATCGTGAAAGAACAAAGCCATGAATTATTTACAGCCCCACTAGAGACAGGACATGCTTACATACGTAAAAAAGGTAAGGATCGCAAACAGTATCTAACGCATTGTACGGATTATTTTCTTTCCTTTTTATGAAGAACACTCAAATACCTAACCAAGCCTGAGCAAGCATGGGCTTTAAGTATTGAGATGAACTTCACGGACTAATGCTCAAATGACGATTGGAGTCGTAAACGTTTGCAAAAATTGTAAATGTCATCATGACATCACATAAAAGTAATTACATTACAGCATTGAAACTTCATTTTACTTTTATTTTTATCCTGGTTATCACAGCAAATCTTAATATATATACATTACGAGTCACGTGTTTGTCCGTGAGTCATAAACTACTTAACCGATTTTAATAAAATTTGCACACCGTGTGCAGTTTGATCCAACTTGAAATATAGGATATGTTATATCTCAATTTATAATTGCAATATTAGGTATTTTATTTCTGATACTTTAAGACAGGACAACGTCTGCCGGGTAAGCTAGTAATTAAACAAATATTTTAACATAAAGTAAAACATACAGGTACTTGAAGTAAATATCAGCATGTCCTAAAGACATTCTTTAAGTCGTTAATTCTTTAAGTCATTTTTGCAGCACTGGTGCCATTGTGGAACTCGTTTTCGTAAATACCGCGAATTTTCAATTTGTCCATAGTTGTTGTTATCCATCCATCAGCCTTTTATAGTCCACTGCTGGACATAGGCATAGGTTGTTGTTATAGCAATGTTGAAGCTCAAACAAATGATGTGAAAAAAATATGAAATACGAATTAAAAAAAAAGTATTTTTCTGGGTTTATTTCGAAATAAACTTGAATTTGGAATTCCTAATCAATCGCAAGATTTTTAAGTTTAAAGTTACCACTGTTGCCAGTATTGAGTATTGGCAATTTCATACGATGTGAGGACCGTATATTATCAATATGGTAGGTACAGTACCATTGATCCGACGCGGCGACGTATCAGACCTATCACAATAATTTTATGCCAAGATTGTTAGTGATTCACTTAATTAATAACGATATCGGAGATACTGAAATAAATGTTTTTTCTTCTTTTATGCTTTGTTTACCCTGACCGTGGGGCAGTGACTTGCACATTACAAAATGGCTTAGTCAAGGGAGCGCACCAGGATCTGAAGTTGGTTGAGAAACCAGTCGACTATAAAATCAATGACAATGCAACATGGATTCTTTTTTCCAGCGTTATTTTTTTTATGATGGTGTAATTTTAAGAAAGTAATGAGTAACGTCGTAAGTCTTACAAACTTAAGAGGACACTAAACTGAATTATTTTTTAATTATACTCATAAAACATATTATTTCAACTATAATTGTAAATTAAGTCATTGCAATTTAAGGCCAAATTTGCAAATCTGCAGCCTGTCAGTAGTTTGAGCGCTAGGTAACAGAGTCGAGTTGTTTCAGTGACAACGGCGGATCGCTAACAAATAGGCCCGTGTTACCGCAAGAAATGGAAAACCATTTCATCATGATATTTGGAGACGGAACTATGACGGAGATTTACACGGATTTTCTATTTGAGAGACGAGGCTATAAATGGAACTGTATTCAAAGAGTTTGAGCTCGAATTATAATATTCCTTACGAGTGAATAAGAAAACGGAATTGTTATGATATGACTTGTGCTATTGATCTGTTTATCTGTTTGTTCATCGATCACAGCACATTCATTTAGCTCAATCAATAAGTCGATTATTGGGTATAAAATGTGTCCCAAATGCTACCGTGTAGTATAAACTGAAGATTACCTATTTAAGACTCTTATAGTTAATTTATAAATTAACTAGATGTGCCCCGTAAGTAAACAGGCGCGTGGTCATTTTTTTAATTTTTTATTAGTAGTAATATCATCGGCGCGTCCTCGACGACCGACCGCGACGGCTCATAAAGAAGGACCTCGTTTAGGTCCGTAACTAGTCGGCCTTGTTCCGGAAAAATGTCACGTGAGTTAAGTCGTATATAAACAATCATCTCTGATCACCTACAGTTAATCATTGCTTAAAGACTGCAATAATACTCAAAATACGGAGGAAAACCTTTCCCTTTTAAGTTCTAATTGTATTCCTACCTTTGAAAAGTGTTCTATATCTTAAAGCGATTTTAAACTACGCGCAAATCGTCGATATTTGACTTTTTGTGCAAACCTTACTGGTGTGTACATAAGTGCCGAAATATTCGCTAGTTTTGAACCCCGCTCTTATTCTTATTTGTTTTCTGAAGCGCGTTTAGTAGCGAAACGACAGCATACGCGCCAAAAAATAGGTATGCTAGTTCGAAACCGCACTTAATGAATTACCATCACAAAATGGTAAAAGATTGACATTTTGATTTAATTTGCTTAAAACTTTACCATATTGTGTTTTATGTAACAGCTGCTTGAGTAATCTCATACGAAGTTACATCCAATTGGGTAATGAAAGTCCTGAACCCAATCAGATTCCAGTCGATTCCAATTTCTGAGCCCATTAAGAGATTAAACGAGCGAAGTTGGTAATAATGGCGGGACTCCGTTGTAAGTACAGAATAGTCCTACGTTTTTTTCGCTTTTGGATTATATACGGGCATGTATTAACAGAGCACGTTTTTTTGTGTACAGGGCTGGCTGATTATGCTGCCTCGAAGACTTGCGATGTTTCTAATAAATTACGTTTATTGTACGAAAACGAACGTGTTACATAAACTATAGTCTTTCCTGGTCAACGTGATAGGTAGTATATATCTAATATAAACTAGTGTGTCTAGTAAAGTGTCTTAAAAGTTCCAATTTATTAGACGAGCACTTAATTGATTTGAAGTATTTAAGCGAAACGGACGTGGACATATGTAAAACATAGCTTTAAGATAAGTGGCCAGTGCAAAATTTTATGTCGTTTGTTATTGATAGTTTGAAAATATCGGTGGTCTTAGGAGTTCAATTTTTGGATATCTCTTTGAAGATTTTAAATCTTAAATTCGCAGGTGGTACACAGTATAAGGTATTTTTTTAACGAAGTAGCAAACTAGCATACTAGCCACGTGGTGTTAAGTCGTCGCTGCAGCCCATTGACATCAACTCTCAACCTCAAGCAAGCATAAGTCTAGTTTGAGGTGGTATGCAGTCGTGCTGCGGAGGCTGATGGACACCTCATGTAAGTCTGGCCGGCAGCTGCACCTTTCCACCGACAAACAATAGAACTGCTTCAATATAATTTTCTATTCGTTTATTTAATTCTTTTTATTTCATTTCATACAGTTTTGCTTTCGTTTATAACACGCTTTTATTAGCTTCACCTTTATGTTTGTTTGACTAAATCATCCATAGCATATGAAGCTAAAAAGTGAAAAATAAAACGGTTTATAAAACATAAAAACACACGCTTTTAAAGCACATTAAACTAAAAAAATAAATAATAATAAATAATAAAACTTTTATTTGCCAAAAACATTGTACATTTTCACTTAAAAATAACATTCAAAATTAGACACACTAGGATAATTTTCCTTGGAAATCTGACACTCAATGTAAGATTTAACTTGAGTTATGAGTGTCAGGGAGTGTCAAAAAGAAACATTATTTTCAAAATGAGCTTAAAACAATAATGGATGAAAATACTAATGTTATTGTGAAAAAAAAACGTGGGCGCTTGTGTGCGTATTGCGAGCGCTAGACGCTTTTTTCACAATAATAATGGTATTTTCGTTCATTATTCTTGTAAGCTTTTTGAGCTTGTTTAAAAAAACTTTTTTAATTTGTGATGTGCTTTAAAGTGTGTTTTTTTATTATTTTTCTAAACTATATTTATTTCATCAATAATGGTTTATAAAATCACATTGAAAAATAACCGAGGCTCCATTGCCGGCCTAAATATAAAATCTGCTGACTCGGCACTACCGGGGTTCGAGCCTTGACATCCAAGAGAGCTCTCCAAGACACATACTTCTGAACTTAGCCAGGGCGTTTCAATGGTCGCCTGATTGAAATCTTTTCGTCGTTATAGGTGCTTAATAGAGTTTTATTAAGCCATTTTTTATATCATTCAATAATGAATATAGACTGGAGCAGAATTTATTCAATGAATGATCCTGATTCCGTAATTAACTTCTTCTACGACATGATTAATAAAGTTCTCGATGACTGTGTACCTCTCAAAACTGTAAAATCTGGGAACAATAGATACATTTACCCACCATGGTACACTTCGCAACTTATTAGAAATATACAAATGAAATACAATTTGCATAAAAAGTTTAAAGAAAGTAAATCAAGGAGCGATTACGACGAGTTCGCTAGGTATAGGGCCAAAGTGAAGGTGGAAATCGCTTTGGCTCACGATCAATATCGAGATCGCGTACAAAACCATCTAGCTAGGGATCCCAAAGCTTTTTGGTATTACATAAGGTCGAAAAGAAGTACCTCACGTTCAGGTAAGTTACTTGAAAACGGGCGGACGCTTTCGAATCAAGAATGTGCGAAAAAATTCGCGGACTTCTTTTATTCCGTGTACAACACGGAGCCGGCGCGGCTCGATGTATCGGCGAGCGGCGCGTCAGCTCACGCGGCGGCGGGCGGCGCGGCGCGCGTACACCTGCAGCAGCTGAGCGCTGCGGAGGTGAGTCGCGCGCTGCGGCGGCTGCCGGCGAAGCACTCTGTAGGACCGGACGGTATTCCACCTTTCGTCTTCAAGGATTGTCGCATTGTATTGGAGGCGCCACTGTTGCATTTATATAATGTTTGCCTTGCGACTGCATCATTTCCCGATAGGTGGAAAATTACCCGTGTAGTACCGATACCCAAGAGCCCCGGGGGCTCGGAGCCGAGCGACTATAGACCTGTCGCTCTTTTAAGCACGCCGGCTAAAATATTCGAGTCTGCCATCCACCATTCGTTGTACGAGCAGGTTAGGAGTCAGCTATCTGAAGCGCAGCACGGCTTTCGTCCGGGTCGAGGGACGACGGGTAATTTAATGCATTTGATGTCAAAAGCGGTGCCTATAGTAGATGCCGGGAAACAGTTAGACGTTGCCTATTTCGACTTCCGGAAGGCGTTCGACACGGTTGATGGTGATGTTCTGCTAGCAAAGTTGGCAAGGGTGGGCTGTACGCAACATACGCTTACTTTTTTTGCCAACTACTTGCGAGACAGGCGTCAGTTTGTCGACTGTGGCGGATGTTTTTCGGAGCCATACCCGACAAGGTCAGGCGTCAGCCAAGGTAGTAATTTAGGACCCCTCCAGTTTATCATTATGATAAACGACCTTTCTACTTGCCTTTTGTTTGCTGACGACCTGAAATTGGTTGGTGAGATAGGTGACAGTACAGACCATGTTAAACTTCAGCGAGACATAGATCGGGTCGTTGAGTGGAGTCGCGCCAACAACCTTCATTTTAATGTGGCTAAGTGCTCCGTGTTATCGTTCAGCAGAGCCCGCGTTCCGCAGCACTATCAGTACCAGGTGGACGGGAATCCGCTCCGCCGTATCACGGAGATAAAGGACTTAGGTATTAAATTTACGGCTGATCTTAACTTTCGAGAACATATAACCGAAGTATGCAAAAAAGCGTACAGGAACCTAGGCTTCATATTGCGGCATTCGCGAGACTTCACTAATCCTGGGGCCTTGCGTGCCCTATATGAAGCCCTGGTAAGAAGTCATTTGGAGTATAATTCGATTATATGGACTCCAAGTGAGATCAAATATAAGTCTATGCTAGAACGGATTCAGAATAAGTTTACTAGATTTCTCTTCTCAAAACTATATGGAATATATCCAGGTTACCCGATGCCGTACCCTTCCTTATTCGTTCTCGGCATGGTCGGGTACAGTAAACTGGAAGCGAGGAGGGAGGCGTCCCTCGCCACGTATCTGTTTAAGGTGTTGCGCGGTAAACTTGACCACCCAGCTCTGCTGCAACAGTTGAAGCTGTGCGTGCCGGACAGGTGCGTGGAGCGGCGGCGGCGGCCGGCGCTGCTGGCGCTGCCGCACGCCCGCACCAAGCTGCTGCACAATGCGCCGTTGTCGCGGGCTGTGCGCACTTTAAACGCAGTTGCTTACCGGATGGATTTATTTACCTGCACACTGAATGAGTTCACGAAGGTTGTGTCTAGGATCACAGAAATTCAATGTCAATTATTATTATAGTGTGAATTATTATTTTGTATTTATTATTATTATTCTTTCAATTTATGACAACTTTTTTTTAATATACTGATTATTTTTTACTTGGACATTTTTAGAAATAATGTATGCGAATATTGCTGTTTTTTTTTTGTTGACATTAAATGGTATTGTATTTTTTTTTTGACATACACACTTGACGATTATTATCAATATGACATTAGTATTTGTATAAATCTTACTGACATTAATATTTTATTTTAATTTTTATTGAATATATCCTGTTTAATTAATGAATGTAATTTTTGTATGTACCTACTTAATTTTTGAAATTAATCGCAATCATTGTAATTATAATGTTCTACACTAACGAATTAGGCTTCCTGTAATGTTAGTTGTAAGTATATGAAATAAATAAATAAATAAATAAATTTTGTAAAGTAAAAAACCTACACAGTACGTATAGTGACGTATTCATTCTGGTTATTTTAGTTTTTGGATTTTTTTACTATTAGGCGTTGCAATAGGCTACAAATAAGTACTTGCATGGAAGTCCGTCATAAATAGAGATTAAAACTGAGCAAATCATTGTTTCAGTATTTTTGAAATTAAGTGGGATATATGCCACAGTCCACCACGTGCCAAGTGCCAGTTGAACTCGCAGTACGTGTAAACTTATGTTTATTTTATAGTTTAAAAATTGATTTTCCTGTGACTAGTCGCCAACCACGACTTCGTCCACGTGGACTTTAGTTTTTGCCCTTTAAACCTTCCTCAATAAATGGATTATTCAACATAAAAAATATTTTTTCAATTCGAACCAATACTTTCTGAGATTAACACGTTCAAAAAAACAAACCCTTCCTTTTTACACTATTTTTTATAGACTAGAAGGCTCCAAAATTTGAATAGATTAATGATTCACCACTAAATTGAAATAAACCTTGACGACTCGGGAAGATACGTTCCGGGAGATTTCCGCTGGCTTTTTTCCTCCCTTGCATTTTTTCTTTTATCTTTGTAATATTTGCATACCTTGTGAAGGTAAATATGGCGAACAAAATTTTAATTAACAGCCTTTGTACACACCCATATTTGTGCAATTAAAAATCTTTGCCTTTGTCTCTACATTATTCCTGTTGTCCCGTGAAATGCACTTATGATGACGTTTCCTTGCTGTTCAATAAGGTTTGCAGGATTGTTATAACTTTTAAATCTGTTATTTTAATTACCCACTTAATTTTCTCCAAAATGTGAATTCTTTAACTTATCATCATCATTTGACGCAGAATTTTGAATAATGAGTTCAAATTTCTGTACTCGTTCTGGGTGTTTATCGACGTTGGAAAGGAAAAAATATCCAAGCGACATCAGACTAACTTTACAGTAGAGCGGAGATAGAGTAACTTTAGAGTAGACGTCATATTTTTTTTCGAGTTACTCTCAACAAGCCCTTTCATTTGATATCCATATTGTAGAATTTTATCAAAAATAACTATTCCGCCCTCTTGGATGGTCCACCATATTGAATATAGAATGATGTCACATAGCTTATCTTGTATTGTCATCCAAACTCAACGTGTATATAAAATTTCAGCTCATTTGGTTAAAGATATCTGCTTCAAAATTGAGTAACAAGATTCCACCCGAACAAACATGCGTACATTGTAAGATAAATAAAAGCTTTTAAAGGTGTAATCCCACGAACTACAAAATGTCGAAGCGACATCAAAAGTCTTCGTAGAAGTACGTGAGTAAGAAAGAACGAAGCGAAAAATTCAGGCGATTTTAACAATGTACATTATATCGTATAACTCAATATGGCCAAAAATGTCGCTTGGATAATTTTTCCTTTCCAGCATCGTTATGTTTCTGCTTTTGTGTGTGTCCATGGTACCCACAAAACAGGATATAATATGTACCCTATTGTGGGAAAGGACTCATAGAGCGTAAAGCGTATAATTATTACCCACCAAATACATAAATGTAAAAATGTAGGCCAAGTTCTCGTACATAAAAAAGAGTTGAAATCTAAACTACAGCCAAGTTAATAATAATCAGAACCGATATTAACCATTCCAACTTGGCGGGTTTTCATCACACGAATACTTCTGAAATGAGCAAATCTTGCGGAGGTAAGTTTTAGAGTTAGAGTTTTTTCCTTCATTAAAATTTCAAAACCCGCCAAGTTCGAATGATTAATATCGGTTCTGATTATTATTAACTTGGCTGTAGTTTAGATTTCAACTCTTTTTTTATGTAAAAGAACTTGGCCTACATTTTTACATTTATGTATTTGGTGGGTTTCATTTCTTTTTGCTCAGTTTGCTTTATGGTACCTATCGCAACGTTGTTCATATTATATTATTATTATTAAAATGAAGTGTGTCTGGTCCACCAGATGTAATAATAGCTTTATGTAACAGGTAATAATTTAAACATTTATTTTAAACTGCAATACGATACTGTGCACGACATCTTGGGATGAAATGGATTGTTTTGTTTATAGTTCATTTTAAAACGTAGTTAGTTATCTATTAAAATGAATTTTGATTATACTATAATTTCTTTTTTTTATGCTCTGATTTTTTTTTCGTGTATTATAATTTCTTTTTGCACTTGACCATTTTCTATTTTCTAAAGTTTTCCTTTACTTTTATGCTAACGACTACCCCGATGCCAAATTTCAGATTTGTAAGTCTTAGAGAAGTATGACCAACATTATTTTTTATACATCATAATGATAATGACTATAATCTGACTCGCACTTGACCAATTTCCAATTATCGATGTTTTCTTTACTTTTTTAAATGTTAACGACTATCCCCATGCCAAATCCCAGATTTGTAAGTCTTAGAGAGAAGTATTACCAACATTATACATAATTTTGACTAAAACCTGACTCGCACTTGACCAATTTCCAATGTTCGAATTTTCCCATTACTCTTACCCTGACGACTAGCTAAATGCCAAATTTCAGCTTTGTAGGTCTTCTAGAAGTGGGAAAACATTTTGATGAGATGTCAGTGAGTACATGAGTCAGTGAGTACCAAATTTGCAATTTCTCGAGTCTATAACTTTTTTTCTGTAATAGCTACAATATTGAAACTTTTTATTCAAAGTATATTAATTGGTGTTATTATGTCCGTAAAGTTTCATCCAGATCTATTAATCAGGTAAGAAGATACAGGGGGGTCAAAAGTGGCTCGAAGCGGTTCGGGTAAATAGTGCACGGTGTGCGGGCGGCCTGTGCTTAGAACTTGTCCGGCGCACTTTCGTGCGCTTTGATTGCCATGGAAAGATCATTACAATTCATAAGGAGTATATCTATTTTTTCTCTAGCTCTAGCTAGAACGGTGGCAACTCGAGTACCTACATTGTTTATGTGTATTTATTTTTTTCTAAAAAGCTCGCTCGTCGGTGCAGCTCAGCTCTTAATACTCAGTGGCTCATTGCAGTGTAGCGTAGCGCTGCGTTCATTTTTAGGGTTCCGTACTCGAAGGGTACTAAACCTGCGCTGTCCGTTCGTGTGTCCGTCATCAGGTTGTATCTCATAAACCGTGATGGCTAGACATTAAAAATTTTCACAGATGATGTACTTCTGTAGCCAGTATAAAATCAATATTTAAGGGGGCTCCCATACAATAAATGTGATTTTAGATATTGGTACGGAACCGTTCGTGCCTGAGTCCGACTTGCACTTGGCAGGTTTATTATAATATTTAGCGATAGCTTGAATGCCACCTACCGTAGTAGTTAATTCTAACATTTGTAATAAGACTAATAAGTATACAATGAAATTGACGCATGCTACCTAATAATTATAAGTGATTCTATTATAAAAGTAATACTTTAGTCTTGTATATAGGGATTAATTTTAAATTCATTGTTAATCGAATGATTCGCACGGTGTATTACGGCAAATGTGAGCTTCTATAATAACAATGTATTTACCAACTATTGACCACATTTATGCAAATAAATTATTTCATTTCATTTCATTACATTACACTCTTAAAATGTATTGCTTAATTTAAAAGTTTCCTCTACAGCACAATTGAGCCTAAGAGCTCTCTGTATCCTGCACAGTAGGTGCTCCTTCAATTGCGTGTATTATGATAAAAGTTTTGTTACAAGCTATCTTAATGCTCTTATTAGTAACGTTCCAGCTTTTTGCACTGTAGACGTGTTCATTGTATATGATACATATTTACCGCTCGCTTGAGCAATGTTCACTAGAGTACATTGTACTGGTACTGCACTATTCGCATCGCAGTTTTATTTAAGCTGCCGTAGCGGGGCAACCTCTTATTACTAGTGCTACTTGGTCAGTAGTGTTACGTCCATTTCTTTTTATGTTTCCTGCTAGCTTGCATAGCAGTTTCTTCACTACGGTACATCTTATTATATATTTATTGTATTAAAATTATAATTATATTATAGTATTAAACTCAGATCTGCACTGTAGAGTCAGGTCAGTTTTGTGTAATGTTTACCGGTAGTCGCAATGTTTGCCACTTGAGTAGAGTACACTCTTACATGATTCAGTACAGATGCTTTACAAAAAGTTTGCTCGACGACGCAGGTGAGCTCTTAACATCCTAGTAGGTATAGTAGCGCCACGTCAATTTTGCATAATAATATACCGCTAGCTTAAATGACGCCTCCTTATCAAGCCCACTTATTACAATACGATGTCTTCGCGGTCGGTGCTCGTGCTAACGTGTTAGATAACGTTCCGCTGTTTAATTTCGATAACTATAGAAAAATGGACAAGTTTAGCGACTCAGACATTGTAAAAATGATGCAAAGGCTAGTGCTTCCTATGGAACTGAAAATTAACAGTTTGATCCAGATGGTTAGTACATTAGAAGAAAAAATTAATGTTCTAATTACTCCTAATGATGAGCTACGCCGAGCATTCAATGAGGGTACATCAAATACAAATTGTGAAGAGTGCAAACAACGCGATCTAAGACAGAGCAAGAAGTCAACAACGACATCCATCGTGCATCATCCTGGGCCGCAAGTGCAACAAGGTGAGGTGATTAAGACGCGCCGGCAGCGAGCGAGAGATGCGGCGGCCGCCGATATCGTCCGAACACAGGCGACTACTAGCGAGCGGCCCACCACAGGGCTCACTGACGTCAATGACGGTGAGTGCGCTGAGACAACAACAAGCGCCCCACCGATCGTGCCCCCCGCTGTATACTCCCATAGTGCAACGGTGGTAGCGCGTACGCCTATGACTGAACAAGGTACATTGCAGAGATCGGGTAACAACTTTACAAGCGGAGGAGAACAAAAGGAGCAATGGAATGTCGTGAGGCGACGTAAGCAGCGACCGGTTATACGAGGGACAGGAGAAATTGATAACGTCCTAACAGGTATTGAGCGGACAAGGATGATACACCTATGGTCATTGAATTATGATACAACTTCGGAAAACGTGCAAACGTATATGATGAAAAGGAAACCTACAAGCACTCCATATCCAGTACAAAAACTCACGCTAAGGCATAAAAACTACGCCTCTTTTGTGGTTACAGTACCGGAGAGTCTATTCGCATTTTACATGTCTGCTGAAAACTGGCCACCTAATACGAGACTAAATGAGTGGTTTCGTAGGAAAAACACAACCGAACATACTACACAGTAATTTTAAACCGTATTCTGATAGGAGAGATCCGTATGTGTTGATTTACTATCAAAATGTACGTGGTCTACGCACAAAGTTGAAATCGTTTATAAACGAAATAAACTCATCTCAGGCGGATGTTTGGCTGTTGTCGGAAACTTGGCTAACATCAGGGATTTATGATGCAGAGGTAATACCACAAGGATATAGTATCCTGAGAACTGATCGTCCCGGTTCCAGACGTGGAGGAGGAGTAGCCATCATATCTTCACCGCGATGTAAGTTACAGTTGGTGCGCATAGCAGAGCATGCATCGACTGGATGTGAACTTATAAGTGCGTGCCTCTACATAGGAAATAATTTTATTGCTACCTTGGTATGTGTTTATATTCCGCCTGGTACGGACGAGAACAATTATTTTGCTATTTTTAATATTATAGAATCGATTAGTGTTAAGTACAAAAGCATATTAATATGTGGCGATTTTAATTTTAATTCTAGCAATGTAAATGTAAATTCCGCCTTTGAATATGTTTTAGCGTTTTGTGGTTTGCAGCAGATAAATAAAATATGTAATTATAATGGGAATACCTTAGATCTCGTCTTGATCAGTGCATCGTTGGGCAATGTCACGATTCAACAGTCGGCTGATGTCCTATTAGTGCCAGATATTTACCATCCGCCTTTGGATATACTCGTTCGTAGAAAACAGTGTGACAGCAGAAGTGGTACTCCGTTAATTAATAGTAACTACGAATGGGATTTCAAAAGGGCTGATTACCACCTATTATATTATAATATCAAGAATATTAATTGGAAGCCATTGTTTAGCAATAATGATCCGGATAGTGTTGTAAGCGAATTTTATGTATTATTAAATAAGTGCATAGATAACTGTGTTCCAAAAAAACCGCGTATTGCAGTACAACCTAGGTACTCTTACCCTGTGTGGTACTCGCAGTTGACAAGACGCTACATAAGGTTGAAATCGCATTTTCATCGCTTATATAAGAGAACTTTTCTTATTAAGCATCGGATAAAATTTTCGTATTACAGAGCACTAGTTAAGTTAAACGTAAAAGCTGATTTCCGTCGATACAGCGCTATGATGGAGAACGATATAAAGCGTGACCCTTCTACGTTTTGGGGATATATAGCGTGCAAACGCAATAAAGGCAAAGAGAAAAAAAATATTATGAGCGAAAGTAGGTCAGTTCCAGATGTAGATATTCCACCGCTTTTTGCTAAATACTTTCGTTCTGTGTATCTAAGTGAACAGCCTGTACTCAATGTAGATGACGCTATCAAGTTTACCGATTGTTCAAATAAACATATTAGCATTGCTTCATTTAATATCACAGACATAGAACGCGCTTTGAACAATCTCAAACCAAAAAGATCTGCTGGTCCTGACGGTATTCCACCGTATATAGTCAAAGATTGTCGGCAGGTATTTGCATTGCCTTTACTCTATATCTTTAACTTATGTATAGAGAAATGCGAGTATCCGAACGTATGGAAAACGTCTAGTGTTGTACCTGTACCTAAGAATAATCTCAGTTCAGAGGTAAGCGATTTTAGACCGGTAGCAGTATTATCGGTATTTGGTAAATTGTTTGAATGTGTTTTACATAATACGTTAAAAGTTCAACTTGAAAGTCAAATGTCAGACGCTCAGCACGGTTTTAGAGCCGGGCGTTCCACAGCCACTAATTTACTTTCGTTTTATACGTATACTGCTGCAGCGATAGACCGTGGATTTCAAGTTGATACTGCGTATTTTGATATTCGAAAAGCTTTCGATACAGTAGATAATGACATACTTCTCCGTAAGTTTGCTGCTGCCGGATTCTCTCCCGCATTACTTAAATTTTTCTCCTGCTACCTCCGTGACCGGAGGCAGTATGTGCAGTATAATGGATATATCTCAGAGCCATATAATACATATTCAGGGATAAGTCAGGGGTCAAATCTGGGACCTTTGATATTCGCTATTTTTATCAATGATTTGCCGGATACCGTTAATACAGCTCGTTGTCTATTGTTTGCAGATGACCTGAAATTATTTTTGGCGATTGAAAATACTTCTGATGCTCACTTACTTCAGAAAGACATAAACAGTGTATATGAATGGAGTAAGCGGAATAGGCTAAGGTTTAACGAAACGAAGTGTTCTGTGATATCGTTTGCACTAGCTCGCAACCTTTTAGATTATAAATATAAGCTGGGTGATGTTGTTCTAGAAAAAAAATCGTCAGTCAAGGACTTAGGCGTCATAATGTGTAATAACCTAAGTTTTGCTGAACACATTTCTACAATGGCAACAAAAGCCTATAGATCGCTAGGTTTTGTTTTAAGACAGTCAAAAGATCTTAATAGTATAGCTGCTATTAAATCTTTGTACAATAGTTTCGTAAGAAGTTCAATAAAATGTAACGCAGTTATCTGGAGTCCACATGAAGAGAAATACAAACTCATGTTGGAGAAACTCCAAAATAAATTTTTAAGATGGCTTTACTACAAGCAATACGGATATTTCGTAGGATATCCACATGTATATCCAAGTTTATTTTTAATGGGAATGTTAGGTTATGAATCTTTGGAAGTGAGACGCAAAATTTTTCTTTTAGATTATTTTTTTAAATTATTGCGAGGGATTGTATGTAATCCGACGGTACTGGCAATGATATGTCTAAATGTTCCCGACAAGTACATTCGTGCACGGCGACATGATTTATTTGCAGTTCCGTACTGCAGATTGGTGTTAGTGCGTGAATCTCCACCGGTTAGAGCGTTGACATTGCTCAATGGGGTACTCAAGTCGAATCCCAATTTGGATATTTTCAATTCGTCAACTGCTGAATTCCGCAGAGAAACGTCTATTTATGTACAATCTATAACCAAGGAAATTCATTAGACATAAGTTTCTGTAATGTTTCCTTAGATTTGTTACAATAAATAAATAAATAAATAAATAAATACTTAATATTACACCACTTATTACCAAGCGTTTAGTTTGTATAATATTTACTGATATTTTAAATAATCAATTAAATTAACTGTGTCTTAACCATTTTTTTTGTTCAATATATTACACCCACGTCACCTATCCAGTATCATTTAAATTGTTTTTATTAGCAAAAATTTTGGCTGGCAGGATGGCTATCGATGGCAGTCGATAAACCTTGTTGGATGTCTTAATGTTGGCTCTAACTCTTTTTTTTTTAATATATAAAATTAGTCTTTGAACCGTTCCACCGAAACTTTATTAAGAAAGAAAGAAAGAAAGAAAGAAAAAATATTTATTTCATATTAGGAATACAAAATATTCGCTTAATGAATGTCATTTTTTCCCGGTCATCGCCTTTAAGTGCCCGTTTGGGCTAGATGTTGAGCTGAGAGAAAAAAGGCGGCGGAAAAAAACTCCCAGCACTCTTTTAAAAAAAACAGTACATAATAATATATTTGAGATAACAGAATGGCTATGGGTCGATAATGGTCACACGTGACAGCTGATCGTGTGAGACACCATTATTTTCAATCAGTACATATATGTAAAACATCTAAATAATATGTTATCAACTAAATAAATTAAGAAGACCAAGCAAGATGGTTTTTTTATAATACGCAACATCCGAGAATATTAAATATAGCTGAACGGTTTTAGAGATGCGCGATACGAATCGATATTATGCTGTATCAATACATAGCAATGCGATATATCGATATTTTGTATCGATACACAAACATACAATACGCATCGATATATCGTATCTCCAGGTAAAAAATATCGAATCCATGTATATCTTCTTAAAATTATGATTTTGAACCTGTAATAGTAAACATTCTCTATGTTTTGGTAAGGAGAGATTAATGTAACCAAATCTAGCACTAAACAGCAATCATTCTGATTTTTTTCTGGTCACCGTAGAACAAAACGCAGCTAATTGGCCAATTCTAACGCAATTCCAATATCGGCAGGATTGTTTTCAAGAGTACCATTTACGTCAGGATCGGAATTGGAATCGCATTGGCATTGGATTAAAATTGAGATTGTTTTCGAGAGTAGACTAGACCTGCTGTTTAAAAAATGGATAAATATCGTACGTATCGATACAAGACGTTGCGATATATCGCTGAATCGATACGATTGGATGCGATACGTATCGATACGCTATATCGATACAAACGATTATTTTGGACATCTCTAAATGGTTTTCGCAGTTCCCTAAACGCAGCCCGTCACTGTGAAGTGTGTGGGCACGAGCGGAATAAAATGAAATTTCAAACATTTACCGACTGAACTGCGCCAAATTGATTTGAAAATCCGCCCGTCTGCACGCTGAGTGCAATGGTCAAAAACGTGTGACAGATTTTTATGTTTTTAAGTAAGTATATTGTTTTTCATAGTCCACCAATCCGCAATTGGACAGCGTGGTGGACTATGGCCTAAATCCCTTTCACTTGTGAGAAAGAGACCTTTGCCCAGCAGTGGGACATATAAAAGGTTGAAAAAAAAATTGTTTTCTTAGTATGTAGCGTAATCTTACTAAGGTTCTTTAGTAAATATTTACGTAGTTGAAAATGCTAATTGTAGTCAAAAATTTAATAAAACAATGGAAATAAATAAATGCCCGGGAAATTCTGCCGCTTTCCCTATTTCTGCTATAGTATTTTCATTATGTTTTGAAACAAAGGTAAATTTCGGTTAAAAAAGAACACTGACTACCCAAAAAAAAAATAAGATCATAAAAATGTCACATAAAAGTCATAGCCGAAGAAAAGAGTTGATAATTGACACTAATTAAAAGTTCATATACCTATAAAGTAGCCGACCGATAAACTTATAACATAGCCACGATATTTTATCAAGAGTAGTTAAAAGAGTTGCGCGTAACAAAGTAATACCACTGAAGCTTCACGCTTACAAGAATAAATTGTGTAAAATGCGCTAGAAATGGAAACTTTTGATGTCGGTTATTAAACTTTGCCCACTGTTGTTGCGCAGTTATAGTAGAAGGAGTCAGAATTTTTAAATTTATTATGTCTTCCTAAGAAAACTTATGGGAAAAACTTTCATTTTGGAAGTCTAGCTAACACAGACAAATGACACATTTTGACTGCGCTGTAGTGTTGCAAAAGTAAGGGCTGGTAGACTTAGTGCATGTAGATGTAGATTCAGGATATCTTGAGTAATGCATAACATTTTTCATGAAAATGTTTTTGGTGGGATATTGGTTGTGGTGGGATATTTTGTTGAAATAACTTTTTTAATTTTATATAATTATAATTTATTGCGAATTATATGAACACGTCTTATCATTCGGACTTATCATGTCAAATACAAGTGAAAGCTTTGTGTACAAAAACCGCTTAGAGCGGTTTCAATTATATATTTCTCAGCGTGTTCACTGAGATTTGACATTTGCCGGTACAAAATGGAACGCGCATGTAAGCGCCCTTTTCGGAACGACCGTATACATACATACGCGCCGAAAAATACGCAAGTTTGAAACCGTTCTTAGCGTATTGTCATTTTATTTAAGTTTTTATTTATAAACGTGATTTTTTGACACTATTCACGCCACGTCGACTGCAATATTATCTCAAAATTAGCCACAGGTCATTCGCTGCCTGAATATTTCTTTAGAGCTAAATAAGGCGGTCAGGTGTATGCAAATAGCACGTCATTTAACGTTCATTCACCGCGTCCCATTCAGCGCTAGTGTCTTGTAAACACGAAAATATGCATGGTTGTTTTTTGTTCTCTTTTGGGGTTAAGTTGCAACTAGTTCAATTTATTAATTAACTATTAGTTATAAGAGGTTATAATACACACATCAACACTGTCTAGGGATATTTCGAATTTTCTCAATTTTATCAAAATTATTTGTGAATAGCCTGCAACATGTATATATTTTTATGAAGCCTATTTATCAGACTATAGTTTAGAATACAACAAAAATATTTTTATGTGAAAATAAAATTTTATTCATATAAATACAAAAAGTGAATTAAGAGCAAAAGTGTTGATAAATGTGTTTTTTTAAAGTGAAAATAAAGGAGAAAATTCCATTCTTTTTGCAATTATGCAAAAACATCACTAGTCAGTAAAACCACCCATGACATTAACAACCGTCCTGCAACGGTTTTTCATGCTATGAATGGGGTTGTCAAAGTCATGCTGTGGAATATTGTCCCAGGTCCTGCTAAGATGCAAAAAAAGTTGCTCTTCAGTAGCAAGGTTTGCAGGGAAATTCTTCATAGCCCTTCTTTGGAGCATGCCCCACGCATGCTCTATGGGGTTTAGGTCCGGCGATTGCGCAGGCCAGTCTAAAACCGATATGTCGTGCTGCTGCAGCCACCTGGTCACCACTTGCGCTGTATGCGGACGGGCGTTATCATGCATGAGCATGAATCCTTGGCCCATTTGCACTCGATGAGGGTAGATTATTGGTGCTAGCACCTGGTCACGGTATTTTTCAGCCGTCGTGGTGTTTCTGATCCAAACGAGATCCGTTCGTCCACCAGCACGTATTCCCGCCTAGACCATAATTGTGCCGCCATGGTATGGATGGACTTCCTGAGGGTGTTGCAGACAGCTTTCACGACCAGGAACTCGCCATACGCGTATTCTTCGTGAATCAGGATGGAAACCGAATCTGAACTCATCAATAAACAGCACTTCAAACCACTGGTTATCTTCCCACAACAAATGTTCACGAGCCCACTGCAATCTTATTCCGCGATTTCCTCGGCGTAGTGTTGGAGTACGAAGTGGTCTGCGAGCATAAAGGTTTGCTTCATGCAGTCTTCTCCTCACAGTTTGATCACTCACCAGCAACTGGTGTTCAGACTGAAGCCTTTGAACCAACTGCATGGCCGTAACATTTGGTTGCCTTCTTGCAGCAACTTGCAAAAATCGGTCTTGTCGTTGGGTGGTCTTGCGCTTACCGCCTGGGTGTTTTTCGGCCACTTCACTGGTAGAACGATATCGTGACCACAACCTCGATATGACGTTTTGCTTTGTCCCAATCTCATCAGCAGTTCTCTGTTGAGTTGCTCCAGCTTGGAGCATGCCTACTGCCCTTAAAATTTCGTCTCTCGTCAAATGGTGGCGCTGCATTATGCATACAGTGCTAATAAATTTAAAATTAATCACTTTTTCGTGATAAAACTTTAATTTTCCACAAAAAAATGATCAAAAACCATGATTAATAAATTTAACCTTTCGACTCTTGCACTAGGTTTGCCGCGCATATCTTTTGTTTTAAATTAATTTTCGTAAATTTAAATTTGGAATCATTCAAAATGACCTAAAAAATATGCTTGTAAAAAAGATTTAAAATCCAGCCAGTATTTTTTTGAATTAAAGAACTCTAAACGAAATATCCCTAGACAGTGTTGATGTGTTTATAATTATAAGAAGTTAAATTGTAGTTATTTTTTATTTAGATTTAAACTCAGTGCGCTCCTTAAACTCAGAAAAATTGTTTTATGTGTACTGATCTACTAACAACAAAAAGAAATGATGAAAAAAGTGTTTTAAACAAATTAATGTAACTGGCGAAATTGGCCTCTTGGTGTTTTTTTTAAGAAATCAGACCGTCTTCTAGATGACTCAAAAAAATAGTGTCTAGTACTAAAGATCTATCAATGATTTATTGAGCAGCGTCGTCCATAAACATCACGCTAAGCCGCGACATGACGCGCTATGACTGCGCATCTCGTGTGAATCTTCCGTAATTATATCGTTAGTGACATAAAACCTACACTTTAGTGACTTTTTTTAGAAGAGCTATCTGATTTATAAAATTAAGCAATGTTGGACGCGGTCGACAGTTGAATGGGTGATCATTAAGTTTATTTTTGTCCATGTATCCGTGGTTCAGATGGCATGTACTGTAGTCGGTCAAAGTTGCTGTCGATAGTCGGAGTAAAGAAATTGTAAATCATCATTGGGGATCTTACAAATCCTTGCAGATACATAGCACAAACCTTGTCACCGAGTTTATGAGATTTCATTCATGAGATGGAAGTTCCCGGTATGTTTAAAAGCACAAAGTGCCTGGGTAATAAGATCCAAGAAACAATCAGTCAATTTTCAGGTTTAATTTCTGTATAAAAAGTGATTTATGGCCGGTGTCTAAAAGCTTTCAATGATTATTCGAAGAGTTGACGTCCGTAAACATCAGATTAAGCCATAAGATGACGCGCCGTCGTTGCGCATCTGAGCGAGCTTTCGGTAATTACATCATTGGGGGCCTAAGGCTTTAAGTTTTCAGTTACTTTGGTGTCAGCTGTATTTTTAAAATATTATATTCGAACACATCCGAAAGCAGGTTGGCCGTCTAAATCGTATATGATGTTTGAGGGATAACTTATCTATACTAATATTATAAAGAGGAAAGATTTGTATTTTTGTATGTTTGTAATGAATAAACTCAAAAACTACTGTTCTGATTTCAAAAATTCTTTCACCATTAGAAAGCTACATTCACCTTGAGTAACATAGGCTACTTTTTACCGCGGGAAAATGCTTCATTCCTACGTGAAAACGGGTAATAGGGTCAACGCGGTTGAAGCAACTGGCTAAACGCCTATGATTTTAATATAGCAATGAAGCCTGAATAGCACATAGGCTATTTTTATCGTACGGGGACCCATTAAACGGGTCCACGCGGGCGAAGCCGCTGGCGGAAGGCTAGTGAGAAATAAAGTAAAGAACTAAAAGTTCCATTAAGGTCTATCAAATAATGAGTCAATTTTCAAGTGTAATTTCTGAACAAAAGTTCCCTTAAGCCCATAGCCCAAAAGCTTTCAATGATTTATCGAGGAGCGTTTTCTAAGTAATTACATCGTTAGTGGCCTAAGCCCTGCCTGAGGCCTTCGAATTTTAGTGTCAGTTATACTTTATCGCCGGTATCTAAATGGCACCTTCAATATTTTTACAAGCACTTTAAATTGCGTTTAAAGTCACTTTAAATTACAAGCACTTTAAAGCGCATGGCTTGCAGTGTTCGTTTGTTCGTGTGGAATCTGAAAACTCAATTTGAGGCAGATACCTTCAACCGAATTCAATGAGCAAAAACTTTGTACACGTCTATTACGTGTACAAAGTTGCATGATAGTGCGATACATATCCAGTATTGTTGTAAATTACAAAATAGCTCTCGCAACAAAAATACATATTTTTGTACAATGTACCTATTATGGAAATCCAACGAATGGCGCTTATCTACAATACAACCTGAAAAAATGATATCTAAGGTGTTCGGGTGTAATAACAGTCTTCGTCAAAATTTCAGATACTGTAACACTTTTCAAGCATATTTTATATTAAACTCTAACTTAAAATATCAATATTCATGATGTACAGCCGTACATTGCAACCTGTATACAATATTAAAACTAAAAAAGTAGTTGTAATGAGACTTAAGTAATGCTCATGCCACATTCTCATTCCAAAAGCTGTTGTGTATGTGTGTACAAATATTACATCTCACGTGATGTTGGACATTAATCCAAATATAATACTCATTTTTATTCAATTGGACTATCCAAAAATTGCCTTCTAATTTAGTATTTGGCTGAAATACACATAAAAAATATTTTATGACTGTCAAGTAAATAATATGGATTTTTTGTATTTATGATAAAATATTTTCGGAGGTCACGCGGTCCTACGGACTCACAACACATATCACGCGCGGCCCGAAATAAGGCAGTGTGCTTAAGGAATAAATTGCTTATTTAGAAATTGCTGGGTTAAGCATAGTGGAAAGATCTTTAAATATCAAGCTATTATTGCTGTTCTCACACACAACTACATTTTTTGGTAAATAAGCTTAAATGAGAAAATGGGCAGCGATGGCCGAGTGGTAAGAACTGCTGTCTCCAACGCGGGAGGTGCCAGGTTCAAATCCTCGGCGCGCACCTCTGACAAAAAGAAATTTGTAAAGTGCGCATTACGCTGGCTCCACGGTGATGGAAAATATTGTGATACTTAATTGATAACGATCTTTTTCATCGCCGTGCATGCCTGAGAGAAACTCAAAATTTCCTTGAAGGTGACGTCCACCAAACCGCACATGGCCAGCGCGGTGGACTATGGCCCGAATCCCTTTCCGTTGTTAGAGAACTGTGCCCAGCAGTGGAACATAAAAAGGTTGAATAATAATAATACAACTAAAATGCAGATTAAAAATAAAGATTAAATGAGATTGTAAATAGATGCATACATATTATTCTAAAGGGTGTTATCGACTTTTTGTTAGCGTGGCCAACTACTTTGCAGGTGGTTCGCCCGGGGAAGTATCAAAACTCACCTAATTATGTGAAGCAATTCTATAGTGTTTCGGTGGAAAGCTGCAGCTGCCAATGGGGCTCGTATCATAGAGTATAAATAAATAAATAAACGTTTCACTCTCGTAGCCCCACAGTAAGGTATATATACCTTGTGTCGTGGGTGCCATGAACACACACAAAGACAGAAACACAAACACCCAGACCGAGAACAGAAATTTTAAACTCATCATTCAAATTTCTACTTCGCCGGGAATCGAACCCGGGACCCTTCGATGGGCAGTCCGTCATGATAACCATTGCGCCACATGGGTCGTCAAATTAGTCTATTTAAATACAAAAATACTAACATTTCCCAAACGAAATAATACAATTGCTTTAAGTCTTTTTAATTTATATAAATGATTTTCCTAAAGTCATAAAACAACCGATGATACTATTTGCTGACGATAGTACAGTAATATTTACAAAAGAAAACACAGACTCTTTCGAAAGAAGTATAAATAATGCTCTTGAATCCCTAATAGATTGGTTAGACAGTAATAATCTTAAAATTAATCTCGATAAGACAAATATAATGTCATTTAAAAACAGAGTATCATACGGGCAAATAATAAATATTGCCTATAAAGGAAAGTTGATATCAGAAATAGAAACAACAAAATTTTTAGGACTATACATAGATAGCAAACTAACATGGCAGTCACATAAAGAGCACGTCTGTAAACAGTTAAATAAGTTTTCTTTTGCTTTATATAAATTAACAAAAGTTGTAAGCAAAACGGCGGTTCTGGACGCATACCATGCGTACGTTGGTGCCACATTAAGATACGGAATAATATTTTGGGGTAACGCGACGGGAATACAAACCATATTTAAGGCCCAAAAAAGTGCATTCGAGCCATATGTCAGCTAAAGGAAACTGATACTTGTAGGCCACACTTTCAAAATTTAAAAATATTGACTTTTCCTTCTTTATATATTTACGAAATTTCTTTAATGGTCAAAAATGAAATAGCTAAATATGAAACCCTTAAATCAAAAAGGCATCCTAATAAATTATGTTCAATTGCTTCTAAAACGAAACAATACCATAATAGTGTCTTTTGCATGGGACCAAAAATATATAACGGTCTACCGGAATTCCTCAAAATCAAAACGTGCAACGAGTTTAAAAAAGAACTTAAAACTTATTTACTGAAAAAGGCGTATTACTCAGTCACTGATTTCTTAAACGACAAAACGGCTTAAAGGAATTCCATAAAAACCTGGGAGGTTTTTTTTCCGCCGGCTTTTTTTCCTCTTAGTGTACAAAAACCCTGCAATATGGGTACCCAAAGCCGACGATCGGATTCGATCCGAAGTACAAATAAATATGAATAAATAATTAAATAAACAAACAACTAAATAAATACATACTTGAAGAAATAAAATTTAAAAATTTTAATTTTCAAAATGCGCAATATGGGATCAAATAAAAATAAAATTGATATGATAATAATGTACATTTTTATAAATTGTGTTATTATTAAGTTTTTTTCTTTTATCTTTGTAATATTTGCATACCTCATGAAGGTAAATATGGCGTACTAAATATGTATTAACAACTTTTGTAAACACCCATATTTGTGCAAATAAAGTTCTTTGTCTTTGTCTTTGTCTTTGAAAGTCAATTCATAAAACGAGGTACATATTTAATGAAATCAAAAATTCGTTGTACCCAGAGAGGGTTTATCCGTTTATCAACCTTGTAAATCTAAACTTTGGGCGTTGTATCAAAGTTACCTCAGAAAGCAATATACAATGTAGCCCTTCTTCCCGGAACTAATCAATTTACGCGTCAATCAAACTAATTAGATGTACGGGACGAGAACAGGCGATTGAGGAAGCTGATTGCAAGTTTTCAAGGACGACTCATTATGTGTTACACTTTTGCTAATAAATGATTTTTATTTGTTGTGGTTTTTCCAGTTTGCTTGAGGAGTTTATGGGGTATACAATGAAAACGATTAAACCTATCAATGCATGCTTATTTACGATAATATTAGACTAGACTAGAATAGATTTCTTTTTATTTTTTGTTAAAATGCGGTTGCAGTTTTAGCCTTGTAAGTTGTAGATATAATTTTAATGCTTTACATTAGCCATGATTTCGCATGTTAATTATAAATAAATGAATTGTAAATGAAAATTATAAAGTAACCAGAGTTATGTACTTTAAACTTAGTTAAACAAAAATAGTTATAAAAAGTACATTGCAAGAAAAATCAATGAAACTATACCACCATTTTTTATCGGTATCTGCATTTTGCACATTCATCTAATTATTTTGTTGTTTGTAATATTATCTTAATTTTGAATGTAGTTTATTATTGGTGACTAAATTTGTTTTATGTCACATCATGACATAACTGCTTTAGAGGACTAATTTTATTCAATTCATTAACTAAATTAAATAATATACCTATAATAATAAATAGTGATACCGTTGAGTGGCTGCAAATGGCTTTATTAATCTTGTAAAATATTTAGTCGAGTTAGAATTAGTAGTTATTTTCACAATTTTTTTATGCATTTATATCATGAAGGAAATAGCAAAGGTTTTTTTCTACAGTGTATTCATGTTAACTGTAACACTTTTTTTGCGTCCCACTCTTGGGCACCGGTCTCTCCACATTATTGATGTTACGGACATGAAATTTAAACCCTGGATATTGGTACAGATTAATGAGATGCTGGCTTTCCGTCCACGACTCCACCCGAGTGAGCTACACGGTTTTTCTCATAGGAATGAGACACTATACCCAGATAAAAAGTAGCGTATGGCACGAGAGTGCCAGAGAAAGCACCCCAAATATCTCCACGAAAAAAATCAGGTAAATCGCGCCATTGCGACGTGAAAGAAGGATAAACAAACAAACACACTTTCACATTTATGACTATTTTATTATAATTATAGTTCATTATGCCCAGTTTCAAGAGCTAAATACACCAAGGTATGTCGTCTATTAGATCGACATTAGTAGGCGGCAGTACACCGAATTATGTTGACTACATTAATGTAGCAATGCTTGTATGTTCCCAGATAGAATTTGTAACTTACCCCTAATTCTAGCCCTTAGTTCAATATATTATGTTTGTGAGGAAATATATTTTTGTATAAAACTACCTTGAATTAGGTACGGCGGTTTTTAAACGAAATGTAAAAGAGATAAAAGTTACTAGCACTGAGTCAGCATCAGAAGATATAACAGTAATGATTTGAGACCAAAGACAACTATAAGAAATTTTTAAGGTTTGTTTTAGAAATATGATTACAATTTAATTACTGAGGTTGCGAGAAGCTTTCAAGTTATGAGATACTATAATAAAATCATTTTCATTGGGACAAGATGGAGTGGCTACTCTTCTTTGACGTCGGCACTAAATTATTATTAATTTTCAGTTGAAACTCAAAGTTTTTTGAAATGAATACCGGTATGGAATGACGAAGAAAGTCCCTAGGAAGCGTGGCTAACTGTAACTAGCACTAAGCTAGCCTCAGAATAAATTACAATAATGAGCTGAGAGCACCGACAACCTGAAAAAATTCTTAAAGTTTGTATATGATAATAATTTAGTAACTGAAGTTGCTTTAAAGAAGAAACTTTAAAGTAATGAGACACTGAAATCAGTTTCAATGCGAGCAAGACGGAGTGGCTAGGTACTCTTTTTGACGTTTGCACAAAATTAACATTAATTTTCAGTTGAAACTCAAAGCTTTTCGAAGTAAATACCGGTATGGAGCGGCGAAGGGAGTCCCGAGAGAACGACCGACAGATCTGTAAATGTTAAATGCCTTTCATAGCACTGTTTGCGGAAATTTTCAGTTATGCATTTTATATGTAGTCGCTCTAGTAGTAAACGCTCTAGGTACCTATTTAAGAAGTTTAGTCGTATGTTAATCGGTTTTTCCGCAGTATTTTAATGCAGTCAATTAGTATATCTACTTTACTTCTTCTTCGTACGCTATAAAATGATTTTAGGTTAAGCGACATTAAAAGTAGTACCGTTAAAAACACAGATAATAAAAGACGAATCGTTCAAGAATATGGTATTAACGATTCTTAGAAAAAATATATGTTTAAAAGGTATTTCTATACGTAAGCAATTCTCTAAGAATCACAATGACGAATCAGCTTGGTTGGCACTAATGCGAGAGTCGTGTCGTGTCGGCTGCTGTCGGCAAGGCGGTCTACTTACTCCGAGCCGTGTCCTAAAAAATCATTAGGTTGGCCTATTCCCTGTAATGCTCGCCCCACACGTAATGAGAGTTCGTTGCTGATTTCTCTGCACAGATCTGTTTGCGCAGATTTTTCGAACGTAATATGATAAATCGTTTCAATTAATCGTTCGTCGGTCGTTCTCTATTGCTTTTGCACAATTTATCGTTACGTGTAGCCTTCGTTACGGATCTCGCATGTTCGGACGTGAGTATCACTTTTTTTCTTTCAGCATATAATTAGGTCCAACAACGCAAGTGCGTCATCATCATTATTCATCGTGGATGACATGTTTATTGTGCGAACTTGTGGTGGCGTGTGGTGCCTCCAGTGGGACGTTCAATTTATCTGTACAGTCTAAAAGAGTGCCACCATTCTGCACCGACGACCCGGAGCTCTGGTTCGCACTCCTGGAAAACCAGTTCACCCACCATAATGTCACGGACGACCACGAAAGGTATGCTCATGTCCTTGGGTTCCTGGACACACACCACGCGCAGACCGTGAGGGACATCATAATCCACCCTCCAGTCACGGCACGTTACCAGCGCATCAAATCAGCGCTGTGCAGCCGACTCACTTCATCAAACGAGAAGAAATTAGTGACCCTTCTCAAAAATGAGGTTCTCGGAGAAAGGACCCCGTCACAGTTCCTGCAACACCTGCAGGACCTGGCGGGGCCATCAACACCCGAACTAATTATACGCAGCATCTGGAACGACAGACTACCACACAGCATCCAGTCAGTGTTGGCCATGCTGTCCCACGACCCACTGGAAAAGCTGGCTAGCTTGGCTGACCGACTGCGGGAATTAGAATTACCCTGCCCGGTATCAGCGCCCACCACAGCCCAGCCGTCACCTGTCGCGAACACCGCTGGTGACATCGCTAAACTCAGCGAGCAAGTTAAAAGGCTGAAACGTGAACTAGACGAACACGGCTCACACCAACCCGCCCGCCCTGCCAGATCACAGCCGCGCCGCTTAACTGCACCTAACCCGCGAATACCGAAGCCCAGCGGTACAAAGAAGGAACGTGATGGTGACGCAGTAATGGCCACTAATGCCCATGCTGCCTCCACCGGACGACTTTTCGTGACAGACCGCGATACCGGCATTCAGTTCTTGGTGGACACCGGGAGTGATTTATGTGTCTACCCACGTTCAGCCCTTCGCCAACATAGAACCGCGACCAACTACAGTTTGTGTGCGGCAAATGGCACCGAAATAAAAACATATGGTTATGTTAATTTAATTTTAAATTTAGGATTAAGACGAAGTTTTTCCTGGCGTTTTACGGTCGCGGACGTAACGAAAGCGATCATCGGCGTCGACTTTCTAAGTCACTATAATTTGGTAGTCGATTGCCGAAACCAACGTCTCGTCGATAATTTAACATCGCTATCGACTAATGTTAATATTGCAGATACTAATATTTTTTCTGTAAAGGTAGCTACTGGCGACACGAGGTATCACGCGATCCTTGGTAAGTACCCTGACATTACCCGGCCTTCAGGCACACCATCTGCTCCAAGGCACACCACGGTACACCACATACGCACCACACCCGGCCCACCCGTTTCATGCACACCACGCCGCCTCGCTCCAGACAAGCTGAAGATAGCTAGGAAGGAATTCGAACTCATGCTCAGTAACGGCACAGCACGTCCTTCCGAGAGCCCGTGGGCTTCACCGCTACACCTTGCGCCTAAGAAGGACAACGGTTGGAGACCATGCGGCGACTACAGGCTTTTGAATGCACGGACGGTCCCCGACCGTTATCCTATTAGGCACATCCACGACTTTGCTCATAGCATTGCTGGATGCAAAGTCTTTAGCACCATTGACCTTGTTAAAGCCTACAACCAGATTCCGGTCTACGAAGAGGACATAGCGAAAACAGCCATCACAACACCTTTTGGTCTGTTTGAATTCCCTTATATGACCTTTGGTCTGAGGAACGCCGGCCAAACATTTCAGAGGTTCGTGGACGAGATGACGAGAGGCCTGGACTTCACCTACTGCTACCTCGACGACTTCTTGGTGTTCTCTAGGACCGAGGAAGAACATGAGTCCCACCTTCACCAACTCTTCTCTCGGATGAAGGATTACGGCATCCTTGTCAACACCTCGAAGTGCGTCTTTGGTGCCAGTGCGGTGAACTTCCTGGGCTACCACATTTCGGAGTCTGGTACTCGGCCTCTGGAATCCAAGGTCCAGGCCATAAGGGAATTCCCCCCTCCAAAAACCGTCAAGCAGCTCAGGCGTTTTCTGGGGATGGTTAACTTTTATAGGCGATTTTTGCCGCACGCTGCAACTATCCAAGCCCCACTCAACGCCCTGCTTACCGGTTCAGTGAAGGGGTCGCAGCCGGTCGATCTTACCGGTGACGCACTCCTTGCTTTTGACCAATGTAAAGAAAGTCTTGGTAACGCTGCACTCCTCGCGCACCCAGATTGCGATGCACAGTTAGGGTTAGTGACCGATGCATCAGACCTCGCGATGGGTGCAGTCCTGCAGCAGCTCAAGCAGGGCGACTGGCAGCCGCTGGCGTTTTTCTCGCGGAACCTGTCACCTTCGCAGCAGAAGTACTCGCCGTACGACCGCGAGCTCCTGGCTATATACGAGGCCATTAAATATTTCAGACACATGTTGGAGGCCAGGCACTTCGCGGTCTACACAGATCATAAGCCGCTCTGCTTTGCGTTCCGCGAGCGAAAGTCTAGCTGCTCGCCCCGTCAATTCCGCCACCTTGACTTCATCTCGCAGTTCACGACCGACATCCGTCACATCTCCGGAAGGGACAATGTCGTGGCAGATACATTGTCCCGGGTCGATGAACTGCAGATGCCACTCGATCTCGACCTGCTTGCGCTGTCGCAGGCTACCGACAAGGAGCTTCGACAATATGTTGACGGTACTTCGTCACTACGTCTAGTGAAGCTCAGAATTCCTGGCAGCTCCAGTGAATTATACTGTGACGTAAGTACCCCAGCACCACGGCCTTTTGTGACAGAGTCACTGCGTAAACAGCTCTTCGACAGTCTGCACAGCCTCAACCACCCAGGTCCCAACGCGTCCACCAAACTGGTCGCGGAACGATTTGTCTGGCCCGGGATGCGCAAAGACTGTCGAGAGTGGTCACAAAAGTGCCAGGCGTGTCAGCGCGCCAAGGTAAGTCGCCATGTGGCAGCGCCGTTGGGCACGTTCGACTTACCTCGCGCTCGATTCGCGTTCGTCCACGTGGACATTATCGGTCCCCTACCTCCATCTCAGGGCTACCGCTACTGCTTGACCGCTGTGGATCGTTTCACCCGGTGGCCGGAAGTTACACCGATGACTGACATCACCGCGGAAACGGTCGGTAAGGCCCTGGTATCGTGGATGTCCAGATTTGGATGTCCTACCGATATCGTTACCGACCGTGGGCGGCAGTTCGAATCGTCACTTTTCCAATACCTTGGAAAAGTGATTGGATTCAAACACCGCCGCACCACCGCATATCATCCGGCTTGTAACGGCATGGTTGAGCGATTCCACCGGCAACTCAAAGCAGCGATAATGTGCCACGCCGACAGCAACTGGGTCGAGTCCCTGCCCCTTGTGCTCTTGGGCATTAGGTCTTCCTTTAAGGAGGACCTACAAGCGTCGTCGGCCGAACTGGTGTACGGTGAGCCTTTACGTCTGCCGGGAGAGTTCTTCCAGGCGACCACTCCCGAAACCACCGACCTTTCGGAGTTCACGACGCGCCTAAGAAACATCGCGGCTAAGATAAGACCCACACCTGCTGCTCGGCACTGCACGAAAAACACCTTCGTGCACAAGGATTTGCAGGTGTCGAGCCACGTCTTTTTGAGGGACGATGCAAATCGAGGGTCCTTACAACCACCTTATACAGGTCCTCACAAAGTGCTCGAACGTAGGGACAAGACCTTCAAAATATTGGTCAGAGGGAAGGAGGTCACAGTAACGATAGACCGCCTTAAACCGGCCTACCTACTCGTAGACCCATCCCCTCCCACCAATCCTGTCCCTACTCCTAGCTTCCCTCCTACACCTCGACCTGCTCCCAAGCCTTGTCCACCCCCCGTACCCGATCCTGCTCCTCCTCGGTCGAATGCCCATGCTCCGGAGGGCGTTAAAACAACTCGCTCAGGCCGCCGAGTTCGATTTCCGGACTACTATCGACCGTAGACCCGGTCTCTGGGGGGGAGTGATGTGGGCTACTCCCACATATTTATTATATGTAAGTTTATATTTACACTCACACACAGCGACACACATATAATATTATATTTATGTTTATTATTTATCACACACACATATACATACATACACATATACAACATACACACAGACACATACACACCTGGTGTGTCTTCGCAAGTCCGAGCTGAACCCGGGCGCCGCGCCGGCGGATGCCGATCTTCTAACATCTCGGCCATCCCTGGCCGACGTCACGGCGCCCGGCGCACACGCATTCCATCGACTCACTCTCCTCTCGCGGCTCGGACTTGCCGCCCCCCGCAGTCGGCTACTAACCTTCTCGCGCGAAGCCCGTGTCGTCCGTACGCCTGACACTGCTTATCCGTGCCTACGCCGCGATCGCGAATAATACTATTCGTACTGTTGTTTGTGATATAAAACTATTTCTCAGTGTGCTGGACTATTTCATCTTGTGTTAAGACTTTATATATCGCTTGTGTCACTCTTTCGCCTTCTTTATTTTATATGGTATTAACTTTTTCTCCCTGTGTGTGCTGTACCTATTTTATTGACTTGTGTTTGTGATCGTGATTAAAGTGTTCCACGCTATACGGACGTTTGCTTCCTTGCACCCGCTTATCACTTTAACTATAGGACATTAAGACAGAGACTTTATTAGTTAGGTACATAGACAATAGTTATCAGTTTTACTTGCTTGCTAGCAACCACACACGCCGCTACTCGCTTACCATAGATGTAATGTAAGGATAGTATGTATTATGAAGGAATATAGATTACCTATGTAATTTCCCTATGTAATATTTAAATTTTAAAGTGGGAGTGCACTGCACCAGCGCTCTTTAGGATGAGCCGCCACTGATTCATATGGCCCGAAATTAGCATTCGGACCATGGTCCCCAGTCATGGACATCGCCTAACGGGAGATCTCCCCTTTTCCTTCATATTCTTAAAATAACAGAAATATAGGTTAGCAGCTAACCCGCTGTTGGATATTTAAAGCCCCGTAAAAGGCGTCGATAATAACTGAGACCTCGGCTAGGTCTCGGCTATTATCGACTCGTCTCGCCTTCCCCGTAAAAACTGGTCTAATGTGACCAGGGATATCTCACCCGCTGTGAATCCAATCTAAGTCCTTTTTAGGGCACACCGCACCGGTGTGTCGGTTTGAACTCGGCACACCCATGTCGGTGTCCTAGGCCATATTCAGTCTCAAATCGCGGCTCATAATAGTTACTACACGATATTGATGGAATACTGGCGTATTCGAGAAAGCGTTTTTTAATACTGCCCTAAGAAGATCAGCATTTCTTTTAACTCCAGGCCCCCTTAAATTTACTGGGAAACCCTACCCGTAATGGGATACAAAAAAGAGCTAATTAGTGATATCGCATTGCTAAACCTGCAATGAACCCAGAGCAAACATGATTCTGAGACATTCTGGAATCAAAATTTAATTAAATACAGACTGGATAGCTAACAACTTAAGCATTTCAAATCTTCACAAAAGATGTAGTGAGTAAAAATAAGTAACACTAAAAGGCTTTAAAATCTGTTATAGAATAGTAAAAACTAAAACATTTTAAGCCAAATGCTAGCACGAGTGGCAACGGTATCAAAGAAAACCTCAATCAAAGTGTTTGGTAAACCGGGCACTTTGAGCGCAGTGGGTGAAAAGCTGAATGCAGAATCTTTTACTGAGAATCTTATCTCAACAGGTCGGCTTTGAGGCACCGCCAGAGCCTCAGCTAATATAATATTGATATTGCACCAACTGCAGGTGAATGTGGTGGGTATTTTATTCTGGTGAAGATATTATAAATGTTTTGTATAAAGTGTGTAGAACATTTTTCCGGGTTTTGGTACTTTTGAGACTACGCTAAAACGTCATTAAAGATGTTTATCGGACGGATGCATGTCTTTAAACCTTGGTGGGACCTTATCGACAGTTTGAAAAATTCTAAAATAAAAGTCCTCTTAATCCACATTTCCACTAACCTGCATTGTAACAGCTTAGTGAAATGAGCAACTCCAATAATGGGGAGACACCCGTGCTCTGCAATGCGACGCAAAAAGGATAGCCTTCCAAAAATCAATAACGACAAATTATGTGAACTCCAATTTAATTACATGCGATGCTGATGGGGGAGAGCAGCGATGACCGAGTGATAAAAAAACCGCGGTCTTCGACGCGACCGATATCGGGTTCCAATCCTCGGCGCGCACCTCATACAAAGAATTTTGTAATGTACCCATTTATCGCTGCTCCACAACGATGAAAAATATCGTCATATTACATTTGCCACCCGCGTGCATGCCCGAGAAAAATTCATAATTTCTCGATAGTATGACGTCCACCAATTTTCACTTGACTTTCGCATGAGATTATTGTTTTGTAAAAGTTTCATGGAATAAAATGAAATGAAAATTATTTTTATTTGTTTGCAGAAAGGGGGTTTGATAATAGTATTTTACTCCACGAGGCGTGGAGTAAAATTAATGTATTGTAAATAGTACATTTACTTTAGATTTTTTCCAAAATAAAAGTATCCTTAGTTACTCCTTATTACATTAGCTACCTACAAGTGAAAGTCCCATCAAAATCGGTCCAGCAGGGCAGACGGACAGACAGACAATTTTATTTATTTCGAATAATATCGATATTTTTTTGTTGTTTTTAATTTTGTCCAATATTTTATTTTATTTTGCTTTGGTCTATTTATATAACAATTATAACCGCAAACGGGTTTTGAGTTAGGTATATAAAATTAACTTATTTTTGCCACGTTTATGTTGACGTTACTCGATACTGAGCGCTCTCGGGGTTACGCACACTAAACTTATATGCACATAATATTACAAAATTACAATGGAGTAAAATAGAACATTGATTTTATTATTATCTAATACCTTTAAACGAGCAATTCTTGTATGTATCTAAATATATTTTTTGAATCTCGGAAACGACTCCAAAGATTTTGATGAAATTTAGTACCCTGGTTTCGGGGATGATAAATCGATCCACAAAATTTTTATTGATGGAAATTTTTAGCCGTATAAAAATATTTTCAATGAAAATCAATTTAAATATAAACTGAAAAATACGACTCTTCCTGACATCTATTGGAGAGTATTAATAATATTGTGGCGTAAACGCTGTCAAACTGGGGAGCCCACAAGGCTCATTGTGGATTTCCTCAAGCGTCATCAGGACCTTGTGCTTTTTATAGGTTGGGTGGTAGTAAGATTAAAATATTATATTATTTAATATTATTATACTTCATGACGTTTTGCGTTTAACCGGTGGAGAGAGCGCCTATAGGTTTTCAAAAATTTTATACGAAAGGTCCAGGTAAAATAGTAGAATAAATTAAATGCATGCTTAGTCATATTTCAGTAACTTAAATGCATGGTAAGTCATATTTCAGTAATCTGAAGATTTTAGTATGAATGTATACAAAACAGCGAAATAAAAAAACGGCATTTTGGCAAACTCTTAAAGAGTTCGAATTTTCATTATTTAAAATTAATGGCTCAACGGTAACGGGGTTTTCTAATCTGACCATTTTGACATCCAGAAGTAAGAAAAAAAACTGTACCTACATAGAAGGTCTTTTTTAATCGTGGCAGCACTGAACAGGATGCAAGCTGTACCCCATATCTTAATCTGATGCGCTCGAGTAAATCCGTAAATCCCCTCTTGGGCTCCCCTATTACCATACACCAATCCGACGTTCAAAGAAATGACATTGTCACTTTGAAAGAGCTCTATGAAAATTTCGTCCTTTGAATTAAAGCTTTCGTGGTCGAATGGTTGCGTGAGTTGACTGCGGAACTAGAGACCCGGGTTCAAACCTCAATCAAAACCATGTTGTGTATTTTTTATTTTTATGAAAATAACTATTTTTATTAGGAGCTATTTCAGATGGCGTTGTTAAGTAACACTAAGCAAATGAGTGTTTCGTTTGAAACTAAACCAAGAAAATAAATTGTTTTTATCCGAGCAACGCTCGGTCGTCCAGGTACTACTGTATAATGTCGCAGAAAAGCCAGAATCGGCTAAGACGTTTTGAAAGCGGTTGCATGCTATCGAGACGGAATTTGCATTGCATAGTGGCTATAGTGTTAGGGTCCCAGCTGCCACGAGCATTGTCTTGTTATTTGGAAATTACAGAGTCTTAAAGCGATGTTACTAAATGTTAATTAAGACCTTGGTATCTACTAATGTTATTGATTATTTATTAGTTAAATTTTTTGGTGGTAGGATCAATAGCCTAGTCAATACAAATTCTCTGGTAAATAGTACCATAATCATAAAAGAAATTTTAGTTTTAATATTTTAAATACTGTAATAATGTTTAATCTTTAATGAAGACCCATCTAGCGCTATGGTTACCATGCCGGACTGCCGATCGGAGGGTCCCCGGTTCGATTACCGGCGAAGCAGAAATTTGAATGAAGCGTTTAAATTCTGTCCTCGGTCCGAGTGTTTGCCTTTCTGTCTTTGTGTGTGTCCATGGCACCCACGACGCTAAATATTTTCCCTCACCGTGGGGCACCAGAAAACATATTTCTTTGTTAGGGGTGGTCCTGGAATTTTAACTCAATATTTTTGTGTTGGAGACCGCGGTCATTACCACTCGACCATCGCTACTCCTAGTGAATGAACGACTTTAATTATAATGATTGTCCAGACAGGATCTGTTATTTTGTCTACATTAAAATTATTCTAACTAAATATCTAGTGGTAACTTCAGCTACAGAGTAGTAGCTTTCCCTTCTTTAGAAATTTCTTCTCCATTACACTCGTATAGACAGAAGGAACATTTTTTGGCATGAAAAATCCCATGTTTGTTGACGGCGCATTATTATGATTACACCCTTTGTCCGATGTTCTGCATGTCATTACGGCTGTCCCAATTCCAAATCTGAGGCAATACGTTGTACCTACTGTCGACTGAAAAAAAGGAAATTTTTTTTTAGTAGAGAATTCGCAGAAGTTTATAGATTTCTATGGTGGTCTTTGGTATAAGGGTCACGCGTGATTATAACTGAAACAAAGTACCTTTGTAAGCAAGTACCAAAGTAACAACCTTTTTTAACTTTTTTTATGTTTTACTTCTAGGTACAGTAGTTTCGGCTGTGCGTTGATATTATGTCAATTGACATATATTTTAGTATTGTATATGAGGGTAATTAAAAGATAAACCAGTGTCTAACCAGCTTGTGTGAGTTTCACTACATCAGTGAAGTTCACCAAGTTCGTCACTTCACTTTTTAATACAAGAGTAGATTATATTTTAAATGTTTTGTCAATCTATAAAATATTTTCTGTTAATGAGACTATGGATGTTTTGATGCAAAATATATTATTATTTAAAATTATTTGCTTGCTGACTGTGGCCTAACTAAAATTTAATCGACACGAAGTAATGATGATAACAATATGGCATGATTTTAAACAAGATAATAAAAATACTATCTATACCAAAATAAAATAGCTTATTTTCCATCTACTTACTTACAATATTTGAGCTTAAAGCATTTATCTATTACTATGCCGTCATGTTATCTATATAATGCCGCGAATAGGCGGGAATTTGAACTATTTTAGAAAGCGTTCCGGGAATCCAGTGTTGATCCTGCCCAGTAAAATTGAAAGTTTTTACTTACGAGTAATCTTACGTACTTATTGTTTGACTCCCCTTTTGCGTCCTACTGCTGGACACGGTCTATTCTCATTATTGGGGAAGCCTGGAGCTAGCTCCACCATAGTGCTGCAGGTTTGTATTTTTTATTTGTAAAATGATTTGTTGTGACCTTTTTTGCATCTCACTGCTGAGCACGGGTCTCTCCCCATTATTAGGAGGCCTGGAAGTTACTTTACCACGCTACTCCAATGCGGATTGGTAGAGATGCGGTTTAGTGGCCAACCCGCTGTGATGTTTTCAAACCGCCCATAAGGCCTCCGACAAGGTGAACTACTGTTATCTATCGATAAACCGAGTCCGACGGCTTAACGTGCGCTTTGAAGCTTGGAAACAAATATGATTTTTTTTACTATCGGTCACTCATATCAGATCAGACCACGCCTGTTTTATTTCATTCATTCCTTTATTCAAATTCAATTTTAGAATATCAAGTTTATAACAACGATATCCAGTTAGTCGCGTCTCTACCACAAAATGAATAAATTCTATTCAATTCTTGGAATCAGAAACGGTGTCAACACACTCCGGCAATGTTTGTCGACTAAAATTCAGTCTAAAAGAATTCTGCGAAACGGACAGCCATTTTGAATTTACTTGTTTAAATTTTCTTTTGTAGAAATTCCATTCTTATTCAAATTTTACTGTCTCCGCCAAAACATCGTTCTTTGTCGACAATGCTGAGTCCCTTTGTGCAATCAGGGGCTAATTGCATCACCTGCACTGCTACTTAGGCTACTACTGCAGTTAAAATGAGGGCTTAAACTGGCGTTTAAACTGGCGAAGTAAATACACTCACACATTTAATTCCCGAACAGAACAATTCACGTCTCGAAATAGTATATTTCATTACAAGTGCGGAAAGGCTGTCATTGCAAGGAGTTCCGACAAATGTCTACCCGAGCCGAGGCGCAGCCGAAGGTGAGGGTTGACAGTCGGAACTCCTTCCAATGACGGTTCCGCACGTGTACTGAACAACTATTTTTAATACAGTTGCGAAAAAATGAAGCAATTTAATAAAATAATAAAAACTCGCAAAGAACATTTTTGAAAAATGGCGCCAACCGTAAAAGAATACCTATATGCAGAGATTTTTTTGTTTTCTTCAGAATCAGATTCTTCAAATTCAGAATGGGTATTCTGGGTAGGCAAAGGGAACTATGCCCATACGTCTTCATAAGTCTTCAGTAGAATTTTTTATTAATATGAAATGAAAATGTTAATGAGATGAAATGAAATGAAACCTAACCTAACTCATTGAATCAAATCATTAAATCTGATATTGAAACAAATTAGTAGCTTCTTTTTAGAAATATTTGCATGAATCATAAAATCTTCTAAAACTTCGTGGTTAGTTTTTTCTTTTTAATAGACATTATTTTGACAGTTGGGAAAGAGAACGCACGAGTTCGGAAAAGGTAAAGAAAAAGCACGAGTATGTAATAGCCCACTTCCCGCACGCTATACGTCCCTGCAATACGTCACTTTTTGAGCAACTGTATTAAAAAATATATTTCGAAAACACCAAACAAATTAAATTAGATTTATATATGTAAATATTTTATTTCTTGTATCAATAAAAATACGCCAACTGCGAATCGGACTCTATTCGGAATTAATTTTTTTAAAGATTTTTGTTGTTATAGCGGCAACAGAAATACATCATCTATGAAATTTTCTAATGTCTAGCCATCACGGTTCATGAGATACAACATATTATCTAAAAAAAATCACGTTTTTAAAAACTTTAATTGTATGGGAGCCCCACTTAAATATTTATTTTATTCTGTTTTTACTATTTGTTGTACGGGAGCCCCACTTAAATATTTATTTTATTCTGTTTTTAGTGTTTGTTGTTATAGCAGAAATAGAAATTCAAAAATTCAACTGTCGTACTATCATAGATACAGCCTGGTGACAGACAGACAGAGATACAGACAGATAAACGAACGTACAGCTGAGTCTTAGTAATAGGGCTCCGTTTATGATCCTTTGTGTATGGAACCCTAAAAATAACTACAAATCTAGTGATTTAACATTCTTGCAGTATTTTGGTTTGCATCAATAACGTTTTTCAATCATTGTTAAAAACCACCGAAAAAGATTTTTAAATCCCATGCCGTGATTTTATCAATATAAGATACCCCCCCTTCAAAATAAAAAAATCTTTTCAATACTTGAAATACGCAACAATTTCAACAAACAATACAAAGCTTACGTTTGTGGAATAGAATAGAGTGCAAATGGCAGCCATATTGAATTCACTCGTTTAAATTTTCTTTTGTACGAATGCCATTCTTATTCTTATTTGAACGTTTGTGTGTCTCACTAAAACATCGTCGGGGCGTCGCAAGGTACACTTTGTGTAACCTGATTGCATAAAGGAAGCTGAACTGAATGTAACACATGCACTGATATTTACGCAGTTTTAATGAGGACTGATATTGGATTTTTAACAGATGAAGTAAAATTCACCGTTTTGATCTAATCACGTAGCTAAATTTAAAAATTAATTAAATTTAACTTGCTCAAACCACAGACCTCTGTGGCTCAAACATTATGAGATTGTTAACAACTTTCATTTCTTTTTAATATTGTTTTTTGTGGGATTAAAATTATTTTTATAGATGACTAGTGGATCCCGCAGACGTTGTCCTGCCTTAAAAGTTTTGTAAGTGGATTAGTTTCTTTATCATCTCAAAGGGTTTTTATGTTACTGTCAAATAAAAAATAAAAAACGAATAGTGACAGATGAACTGTTATTCAGACTATATCAAACTTTTGGACGATGGCGTAAAGAACCAATGTTTGACAATTACTGTTATTAACTGTTTATATAGGAAAATAAAATAAGTTATTTTACTATTAATTTCACAATGCTCCCAAATTTTCTCACTGTTTAAACCTTCCCTGGACTTATACTAATATTTCAAGACCAAAATTAGCCACATCGGTTCAGACGTTCTTGAGTTTTAGCGAGATTAACGAACAGCAATTCATTTATCCTACTAATATTATAAATGCGAAAGTATGTTTGTTTGTTACTCTTATACGCGAAAACTACTGAACCGATCATCATGAATTTTTTTTTTTTTTTTATTTGAATAAAGGGCTCGGGCTATATCAGCCCAGGGTACTTCAACCTATAAAGATTGTTTGTACCCGTAGCCAGATTACAGATCACCGTCCAACCCGATAGCCTTGATAAAGGCTAGGATTTTATGGACGGTGATTTGTTTGGCTTCATCTGGCAGCAGCACGTGCCTCCCAAGATGAATGCTACGCTTGTGGTTTAGCGCACCACAATTTAAAAGGAGGTGGCGTGGTGTCTCGCTCTCCTCCCCACAGTATCTGCACGTGTCGGTTGGACTTAGTCTTAAAAGCGACATATGTCTTCCGAGCTTACAGTGTCCAGTAAGGACTCTGGTTACCGTGCGGATATTTGTTCTGTTGAGCTTTAATAGCTCTTCAGCATAACTCCGATCATATCCTCGTATCAGAGCTTTGGAGTGGCTGTGCCCTGGTCCTTCAGTCCAGTCCCTCATCGCCTCCTCCCTGCACTGAGTGAGAATTTTTTGTCGGATGGTCGTTTTTGAAATACCACAGAATGGTTCAGGACCAAGCTGAGTCCCTTTTGCACCCTCACGTGCCAGGACATCAGCTTCCTCGTTTCCTTTTATGGATGAGTGTCCTGGAACCCATATCAAAAAGACTCTGTTTCTCGCAGCCAGTGCGTTGAGTCGCTCTATGCAGTTCCTGACCAGTTTCGAATTTACAGTATACGAACTGATGGCCAAGAGTGCTGCCTGGCTGTCCGAAAAGATAAAGATGTTTCTGTTGACGTATCGTCTTTCAAGGTTTAGCTCTGCGCACTGTATAATGGCGAACACCTCCGCCTGAAAGACTGTGGCGTGGGTTCCTAGGTGTATGCTAAGCCTCGTTTTGGGCCTTTCACCGTAAACTCCACATCCTACGTCATGACCCATTTTGGATCCATCAGTATACCAGACCACACCGTTCAACCCTCCTGGCACCTGGCCATTAAGCCATTCGTTCCTGGTAGGCATCATTACCTGGTATAGTTTGGTAAAGTTCCTCTCTGGTATCATGAAATCAAATACCATAGAAAATATTTCTTCCCTAAAGACTTGCTCTACTAGAGCTCGGAAAGATTGGGAAAGCCAAGGTCTGCACCCGCTGGAGCATAGTCTAACCACACTGGACTTTGCCTGAGCTCCTATATATATGTGCAGTGGAGGCATGTCCAGCATAGCATTCAGCGCCGCTCCTGGGCACGACGCCATGGCTCCTGTAGCGATGACACAGGCAGTTCTCTGTATCACGTTTAATCTGTCGACGGTCGTTTTTTGTGAAGTTTTCTTGCTCCACACCACACATGCATAGGTCACAAGAGGCCTTATGATTGTGGTGTACAACCAGATGACAGCCTTGGGACTGATGCCCCATCTGGTCCCGACAAGTCGACAGCTTATCCCTAAGGCTATTTTAGCTCTTTGGATAATATTCTCAATATGTTGGTTCCACGTAAGTTTTTGGTCGAGTGTTACGCCCAAGTATTTAACCTCGGTGGAAAACGGTATAGTTTTCCCACTCAGACGTGGGGGCCTTAGTTTATCTAAGAGCCTCCTCCTTGTGAATGGGACTATTACTGTTTTGTCTGGATTGACTGATAGTTGGTTATTTCTACACCAGTCAGAGACAATGTTTAGCGCTTCTTGGAGTCTCGATGACAAAGTGTCTTGACAGAAACCTCTGACCACAATGACAAGGTCGTCGGCATATCCTTGCACGTCAAAGCGTTTCCTGTTGAGAATCTCCAGTAGCTGATCTACCGTTAGGGACCACAAGAGGGGAGACAGGACCCCTCCCTGTGGGCAGCCTCGGGTAGTTCTTAGTTCATATTTGTGTCCATGAAGGGTTAATTGTATAACCCTGGTCGAGAGCATTGACTTGATCCACGCAACAGAGGCATTCTCGACGCCTTTGGCCATCAAACCATTGACAATAGTTGAGGTTTGCGTGTTGTCAAAAGCTCCCTCGATATCTAGAAAAGCACATAGGGCGATCTGCTTGTCCTCTAGGGACCTTTCCAGGGCATCGGTGAGAGATACCAAAGCTGTTTCTGTGGATTTTCCTCTCTGGTAAGCATGCTGGTTGCTCTGCAGAGGGCGCTCCACCAGCGTAACGTCTCTTAAGTGCTGATCTAAGATTTTCTCCATCGTTTTTAATACGAATGAAGTAAGACTAATGGGTCTGAAGGACTTTGGCTGCGAAAAGTCCCTCTTACCCGTTTTGGGTATGTATGTAACAACAACCCTCGTCCAAGGTTCTGGTATTATTCCCCAGGCATAACTTGCCCTGAAAATTTTTACCAGAAGAGGTATTAGAACCTCCCCACCCTGCTGAAGCAAGGCTGGGAAGATTCCATCATCCCCAGCTGATTTAAATGGCTTAAAAGTGCTTATAGCCCATCTTACTTTGCTGGGTCTGAAAATTTGTGCTGCCGTTTTCCAGACTTCACTCCTCGGTCTTCCCGGCGGGCACATCGGCAAGGCAATATCACATCCTTGCGTCGTTAGGTACGATCCGGGGAAGTGTGTTTTTGATAGCAGCTCCAAAGTTTCTTCCTCCGTAATCGTGTAGGTACCGTCTGGTTTCTTTAATAGTCCCAGTTCTGTCGGTGGAGATTTGGCTAGCAGTTTATGGAGTCTGGCAGCCTTGGGAATGCTAGACATCTCCGTTACAAAAGCATACCAGGATCTCCTTTTTGCCCTCCTTAGTTCGCAGTTATATTTATATATGGCCTCTTTGAACTTATCCCAGCCTCTAGGTCCTTTGGCCTTATTAAATAACTTGCGAGTACGGTTCCTTAAGCTTTCAAGCTTGGAGTTCCACCAGTGAACTTTTCTACCTGAATCCCTTGTTTTAAGTGGGCAGTTTTCCTCATAGGCTGTACGTACGCCAGTTGTGAGGATTGCCACTGCTTGTTCAAGGTCGGTAGGTGATTTGATATATTTAGGCATGTCCTTTCCCAGCTCACTGAGAGCATTCCTGTAATTTGGCCAGTCAGTGAGCTTTGGGTTTCTAAATGTCTCAGGCTTGTATGAAAATTCAGCCATGATGTCGAATCTAATATGTCTGTGATCCGACATGGAGTTTTCCTCGCTGACTCTCCAATGGCCGACTGATTTGGATAGTGCTTGCGTGGAAATGGTTATGTCCAGTACCTCCTGCCTTGCTCTGGTGACGAAGGTTGGTGAGCATCCTATATTTAGTGTTTGGAGGCAGTTGGTTAAAAGGAAGTCATGTAATAACTCACCTCTGTTGTTGATGCCGCTGCTTCCCCAGATGGTGTGGTGGGCATTGGCATCAGCCCCGATGAGAAGCTCCTGGTCGTGTGTACGTGCGTATTCCGCTGCTCTCAGGAGTTCGTCCGCGGGGTTTTGGTTCTCTCCAGGAAGGTAGGCAGAACAAATTAATACCTTGCCATTCCCTTTAAGATGGACGGTTGCTGCAACCAGGTCGTCGGTACATAACTCTGGAACAGACAAAAAGTTAACTTTTTTGTTAAAGATTAAGCAGGCTCTAGGCCTTGCACCACTTGTGTTGTACAAGACTTTACCTGCGTTGCTCAGGCCGAGGACAGTATTGCCCCTCAGCCACGGCTCCTGTACCAGGGCGACATCCAGGTCAAACTCGCGGAAGGTCTTCTCTAAGACTGCAGATGCAGCCTTTGCGTGGTGTAAGTTGACCTGGATGAACTCCACCCTGGCACCCGTCTTCTTACGATCTCCGGCTTTGAGATCCGCCCCCTCGGCCCCGCTTCGGACGTTTATGTCCTGGCCTGGGTCCGTGTCTGGGCAGATCCCTATGTGAACCGGCGATCGGTCCTCCTTGGGCGGGCCTCGTGATCCTCCCTCCCCTGGTTCCCAAGGCGGGAAAGCCACGCCTGTTCCTGGGGGTGGCTGCAGCCGTTCGCCCAGTTGCACCTGGCTGCGTCGCCGCTGGGGCGTTGCTGCCCGGTGCCGCTGGCGGTGGCGGCTGGGAGGTTGTTGGTGCCTCCGGTCTAACGGCACCTAAGCCTCTAAAGAGGACTTTTTTAAAGCCGAGGCGGACTCTACAGTCCTGCGCTCTAATGGCTTCGACAGACTGGTCGTCCAGAGCTATAGTGAGCGTAAGCCCAGCTTCTGCGACCTTGCTGTTCAAAATCTTCCACAGCTCAGTGTTGAGTCCGTCGTTTTGCGATCGCAAAAGAGTGACTGCTAACGTCGGATCAACCGTTTCGGAGCTGGGAATGAAAACCACACCAACCTTTGGCTTGGGCAGCTCTTCTTCCGCAATAAGCGAGAGATTCGCCTCTGGCCATGGCTTCAGTGCAGCGATATTTTGCTCAAGCCAACGTCTGGATTCCGCGTTTTCACACGAAATCAGCATCCAGCCGGGCTTGTGTGAGCATCCACCAAATCTAGGCCCACTCCCTTTTCCGCCTGATGTTCTGGCAATGGCTACTAAAATGGCCTGGCGAACCTGAACCATTTGTTCGTCCGTCATCGGATCGCTGTTTTTGATTCCGATGCGGGAGGAGCCTAACACCTCACTATAGGTGGGTGCTGTTGTCAATGAGTGCTGCATCGGCGTGGGCGCCTCATGCTGCACTCCTTGGGCTGTTGTGGAGGTTGAAGGGGCCTCCAACGATGGCACCTGAGTTATCTCCGCCGGTCCGGTCGCTACCCCTGAAGGCGCTGCCCGACCCGACGGAGACACCTTAGGCTCCTTGCGCTTCTGGCCCTTTGGGGACTCCTCTTCCGAACGGGGCCTTTTGACAGCCCGCAGACGGGGGATCTTTTCCACAATAAAATCGTAGGACCGTCGGCACAGATTGAGGGCCTCTTCAACGTCTACATTTTGGCCTAACAGGAACTTAAAGCGCTTCCGCGCAGCCCCTGATAGCCTTCGTTTAGTGGGTGGTTCGGCGTTATCGGACGGTCCGGGTGCTTTGCAGCCTCCGTGCCGACCGGCGTCCTCAACCGACCCACTACTGGTTCCTGGTGTTGGGGCACCTGAAGCGCCGCCCACCGAGGAGGTTGGTTCCTGGATACCCAGGACAGTGTTGATTTCATTTATTATATCCTCCATACACTGTATACATATAGCGTAGGAATTAAAAAGTCCGCTCCGGCAGAGCCCCGCATGCCGGAGTAAGGCTGAATACTCTCCGAGGTCGCCCGGTATCGGAGAGGGGACCGTTCGCGGCTAAGCTCCCCCTTAGCCATGCATCCATTGGCACGGTGCTCCCATACACCATGTAGATTGGGTCGGACTGTTCCCTACGTGGTAGGGCGTGAGTGCCGCCGTTGATCCCTGGTGGGGATTCATCCGCCGCCAACTCTTCTGTGTGCTCCAGCCAAAAACACACAGCACTACACCGGCCTCGCCTCCGAATCTCGGAGAAGCCCGATGCAGGGGTTTTTTTACAGAGTTTCCTTCTCTGGTTGGGAAGTTGGCTCCCCAAAGTGTAGTGTGGTGTGGTGTGTTGTGTCTGTAAGATCAGTGCTTCTGTCTAGTGTCATTGAGTGAATACATGGTGACTTAGTGATTTGTGAAGTGTATCTGGATGAGTAATGCCTGTATGTGGAGTGTATGTGGAATGCAAATCCAGACCCATAGGAGTGAATTTGCAAGCCATTGCCCTCCCCATTTATCCGGACTTGGGACCGGCTCCTCAGAGGCTGTTCATAAAGGAATAACCACGGAGGAGGTAGGGTTGATCATCATGAAACTTTATACATGTATTCTTGGAGTTATCAGAAGTAAAATAGGATACTTTAAAAAAAACGCGGGTGAAACCGCGGGGCACAGCTAGTATATATACAAAGATTCGAAGAACATTATATTCATTTATTATTTAAAAATAACAATTTATTATAATTATAATATAAAAAAAAACATGAATAAGCCAAAGACAATACTATACTTTATTAATCTATGGAATGAAATAAGAAACATAATTTTTTTCTTTTCATTTAATATTGAATGGCTAAAAGGATTTTTATACAATGCCGTAAAATGAATTAAAAAAAAAATAAGAAACATAAAAGACAGACATGACAATTTTGATAGCTGCGTCAAAATATAAATAAACAAACACAGAAATTGAATAATTTTGTATAGAAATAATAAAGGAAAAGTAAAGTCTACGAATAAACCAAAAGAACATAAGTTATAAAATATGATAATGGACGTGAATGAAGTAAGTAATAACATGTAGTGTATTTATAACAGTACACGGCGCATTTCATTCATTCCATTTGCTTCCCGTGGGAATGAGATATTTTCAAGCGGCACAAAGTAGCCTATGTTCTTTCTCAACGTCCTTTCTATGTTTATGCCAAATTTCATCAAAATCGGTTTTAGTGGTTTAAGCGTGAAAGAGTAGCAGACAGACAGACAGACAGACAGATAGACAGAGTTACTTTCGAATTTATAATATTAGTATGGATTAGAATTCATATTTATCACACCAAGCACCTAATCTAGCTTTAGATACAAAAATCAACTATTAACTATTTATGTTTATGTATCTATGTATGTATGTATGTCTGTGTGTGTACATATACATATGTATTTATTATATATCATACAACTTATTAAAATATAAGTATTTAAATAAATATAGGCAAGCTGAATCGAACAAACTGTTTACACCTACCAACAAGTTCTTACTACTACGACTATCACCATAGGTTGACTGGGAGAGAATGTCATTAGGCATTAATTCCGCCCAATGTTATCCTAGTTTTAAGGTAATAACAAAAAAAGGTAAATAAATAAATAAACCTATTCTTCTTATGAACAGAAAATATGTAAGTATCCATCAATGTGGGACCTTACTTTAATTTAAAATAGAGTAAAATTACTTAAAACTGGCTAATTTCGTTTTTGTAATAACAGTAAATACTACAAAAACTTGTGTGAACAAAAATTCAGTCTTAAAGAATATTGTGAAGCCGACAGCCATTTTGAATTCATTTGTTTAAATTTTCTTTTGTACAAATTCTTTTCTTATTTAAATATGAATTTTCGTCTGCCGTCATTTTTTAAGATCGTCGCCAGCCTCCATTTGTGCAATCAGGGGTTAATTGTATCAACTGCACTGCCACTTATGCAGTTCAAATATCGGCTAAAATAAGAATTTAAACACGCGACGTAACTATACTTACTCTTTTGATTCTACTTCGATGAGAGCAAAAATTTTTGCTCTCGTTGAATGGAACACCCTTACTGTGAAGCTAATTTTAGAAAGAAATTTAATTTAACTTGCTCAACCATGATGAGGTTTTAAACAACTTTTATCTCTTTTTAATATGGTTTGTTGAGGGTATAAACTTTTCTTCATTGATGTTCAAAAAAGTTCTGTGAAAACAACAGCCATTGAATTCACTTGTTTGAATTTTCACATTGTTCAAATTGCATTCTCATTCGTATTTGAACCTTTGTCTGTCTTCACTAAAACGCCGACTCCCTTTGTGCAATCAAGAGCTAATTGCATCACCTGCACTGCTACTTATGCAGTTGAAATGAGGGCTACAATTTCACTATTATTACTTTTGCCGCAACCCTTTTTGCGTCCCACTGCTGGGCACGGGTCTCTCCCCATTATTGGGAAGGCCTGGAGCTTACTCCACCACGCTGCTCCAATGTGGGATGGTGGAGATGCGGGTTAGTAGCCAACCCGCTGTCGGATGTTTTCAAACCGCCCATAAGGCCTCCGACAAGGTTTAACGACTGTTATCTATCGACAACAACCGGGACCGACGGCTTAACGTGCCCTCCGAAGCACGGAAAAGCGCATAATTTTTTTTTTGCCACTAGCGTTCACCCATCTCACACCCGACCGCGCCCGTTTGGCTTAGTTGCATAGATCGTTTGCGTTCTACGCTAACCGCCGGGCCATGCGCGCTTCATTCACTATTACTTAAACGCGGTTTTATATTTACACACTTTTTTCATTCAACTCGAGTTATTGCGAGTATTTTTAATATAGACTCTACATTATTTTTAATGTGCTCAAACAGTTACAAAGTAACTTATTCAAAAAGGCTTACTGAATTATTTTGGCATAATATAGAAAAATAAATAGTATATTAGATTGCTGGAATTTAAGTTATCACTATTTGAAACTTAAGTGACATATTTTTAAAGAAATAAATCGAACAAAGACAGACGGACCGCGTGGTGTTAAGCGATCACCGTCGTCGCCTATGGACACGGGCAAACCCAGGGTTAGCTACCCAAGCATTGCCGGCTTTGGAGGAGGGATTTTTTACAGCTTTCTTGAAGAACCCCATGTTATAGATCACAGGAAACGCCTCAGCTGGAAGGTTATCCCATATCTTACACGTCCGTGTATTTCTAATAAACACATAATTAACAAACAATAACACATATTATGTAATACACACAAAACTGTAAACAATTTCCTTTTAGACAAGAAGTGAACTCGAAAACACTTACTTGTTTTCGAGTGACAACGCGTACTTATCTAAGAAATATTTAGGGTCGGGATACATTGATCGACGGTGTTTGACGACGTACGTATTAACGATACGTACGTACGTATAGATATGTATGGCCAACGATGGGAATGCGAAGTGCTCCGTGAGCGAGCGATAGAAATGCGTAATAGTGTGTTCCTTTTCAATCGGCAAAATGCCGAAGGCCGTCCATCAACAACAACATCAACTTGTCTCGACCCTTAAATGGCAGCTGTCATTTTAACAAGTATACTTTAAATTAAAGAAGATGTTACCATAACTTTTGCAAGACACCCTGAGCTAGAAAGTAGCATTGGATGCTAATAAAAATAAAGGAAATAAAATCTACGGCCAAAGTTGCGGGCATACCTCCATCAGATCTAGTTATTTAAATCTAGTAGGTACAATACGAGTATTTCAATTAGTTCTAAAGCATATTGCTTTAATTGGCATGTAAACATCAACAAGGCTTAACATGTTGTTATCCATTCGTTAACAGCCGCCAAGTCGGAGCTCATAAATTGAGATTTATCGACAAATTCTGGCGGTACGTGTTCCCTAACATAATATAATCACGCCACATAATAATGCAACATTTGATATTAAGCAGAAAACAATAATCATATAGTTTTAATGATATAGTTTCAAATAAATATTCCATTCAAATGTGCCGAAGATTCATTGTGTTTGTTTGCCTTTTCGATTACTTTCCCTTCACGACGGAAAACGTGAAGTCGAAATGGCAATGGCAGCTTTGTATTGACTATTTACTTATCATAAGGTGAAATTTTGTATCCAAATCATCAAATATTGAATTCTTCTATATATTTCTAAAATTTTGCTGCCCAAAATGATCAAAATCGAATGGTAGGATCGTATTTATGAATTGTGTAATTCTACGTGTAAATATTTATGAATGTATGAACAGCTAAGTACAGCTCACATAGTAACAATGTAGATACTTCTATCCTACACATTACCAATTCAAGTAACACATAAAGTGGTCAGATAAAGATTCGTTTCGTATAATAGAGATTGAGAAGGGGTTGAACGGTGTGAATCTGGTATTTATCTTAATTTGTTCCAAGTATTCGATACGTCCTGCGGCTCGACTGTCGATGTCGTCTATATAAAAAATAGTAGGCAAGATGCTTAATTATTGTTTTCTATTTACGCAATATTGGTTTGTGGTCCTCGAGGCTTGTATATTATGCAATTTTGACGACGTTTCAGTTGGTCAGTTTTTGACGTGACAACGTCTAATAAATCGAAGAACGCCGGCTGCACGCACGAAAAAGTCACTTTGATGCGACAAAGCACTAACTGTTAAAAATTTGTTTTTATCATTATTTTATGTAAGTTTACTATGTTCATGCGTATGCATGCAACGTGAACCGTGCGCATTGTCTGCATGTAAGCTACCTTCAAGTATCAACCAACGTTTGATCGAAATGACCTCATCAAACTTTGACTTTAAGTGCGTAATACACTCCAATTTTCAAGTAATTTCAGCATAGATAAATTTTGTGTTTGGCTTAGCAATACTAATTATGAGTTTCTCAGTTCTAAAACCACTCTACTTAGCCTTGAGTGTACTGGCATAATATTGGCAGCAGAATTCAAATTATCGCTAAGTACCTACGCAAAGTTTGTGTCGCTGTTTTTGTGTTTCTACTTTATGCGCTCCACTGATTTGGCACGGCGCGAGTAAAGTGTATCATGAAGCCACTTAGGACTTACGAGTACTTGCGGCAATGAGGGTGTTGACTAAAATTTTTATTACTTCAATTGAAGTATCCAATAATCGCACCAAAATCAGATTTTGAATAACATAACAAACATGAATTTTATGAACGTTTGAAATTTGTATTAGACACAGAGAGCAATAGCTCTTCGTGATGTCACGACGTGCTATTGCCATACAAGACATAAAAAAAAGCTCAAAGCTTCGATTTGCTAGAATGGTACAAAAAATAATGTATTAATGCTAAGTCAATCAAATCTAATATAATAAAATAAAATTGTCTCTCAGTTATAATTATTTTTTCCACTTTTAACTTTCTCTCTTGATTGAAAAAGACGTGGCGAACTTTTCTTTAATGCAATTATGTTTATTTTCAGAAGTGGATTTCTTCCTGAAACTGGTTTGTCTAAGTTTGTCGTCGAAAGAAAAACCTCGAATCTTATTTGTATCTAAGTTACCACAGCCAATGTATTTTATTGCTGAAAGAAAGTAAAATAAAGTAGCGAAAGTTGAATTTGTGAGGATAATGGCAAGCTGTCAGTAAAGGCAAACGAGGATCTTATTTGTAATCAATTTATAAAGACGTGCAAGGTTCAGTATGTAGTAAAAGAAGCCAAAACTACACCATTTTATAGCTCTCAATCTCAGATCAAATAAAAAAGTATAGATGGAACGCTGCCAACAACAATGTGAGGCAGGTTTTGCAAAAAAGTGTGCGTGAATGAAATGAATGAAAAACATGTTGCGATCATAATTAAAATTACCTCATTATTATAATTATTATTTATTCATACTCTTCATTACAAGTTTTCACAACACATTTCGACGAGTGTGAAGCGTTATATCGACATTTTTTCTTGTAAATTTTTATATTTTTGACAACGTTTTACTCAATGCGCCGCGATATTCAACTGGTAAAGCCAGGCGCAGCTTCGCTGTACGTGTTTGCGTGTCATGGATGAACACGACTAGTTGCAATTTAAACTTCATTGGTCGCAGCGATCTATTTATATTTTTTTATTTGATCTAAGCTCTCAATACTGATAAACCAATTGGCCTTTAAACCTTTTATTTGATCTGAAGAGCAACTGAGCCCGCTGAGCAATGGATTGCGTTGTGGTTTCCATATTAAGTTTACTTTGAATTTAATACTGAAAATATATTATATGTATATATATTATAATAGATTTGATTTTTTTATCATGTTAAACAATAACGTCTTGCAGGTAAACCGTTACTCGGAGGGTTATTTAGCACACAGTCTGAAACTAAACGGATAACTTTATTTTAACTTTTCAGTTTCTCAAAAGCATGGGTTATGGTTATTCGTTAACTTTTATTCATTAAATCTTATTGCCCTTCTTGGGTTAATGTGTATCATCAGATACGGATGATGGATGTGTGCGGTTCTAGTGGTGCATCAGAAGGTTGAGGATGGCGAATAAAAGATATGTTCCGACAATGATATTTAATCCTCGGAGGGATGGGAGCAGACTGTAGGTAGTCACACTACGCGTCGGTTCGAATGCGCTGACGACGCTCATACATATTCTAGTGCACTTGCCCTTGCAACGGATTGTTATGATATACCTATGTCACTGCACCCTGATTACACTCTGATTACATTTGAATTGATTAAATTTTACAAAAATATGTTTGATTTAATATTTGCATTGGCAGTATTCACAGTTTAGAAGCTATTCAAAAGCCTTGAGCTACCGTACACAGGCATAATATTGGCAGCGGCTCTCTCAAATTGTCACTGAGTTATGATAAAAGACTTTCTTGTTTTGGAAAAATGTGCATGCATTACTATGCAATTATGTTTCACACTGAAAATGATTTATAAAAGTATTCATAAGAACACAAAAATAAATTTTAACTACATCCTGAAGCCGGCATAAGATTGATTTTTTTCAACTCTGCCTCTCTACTCTCACTCGACTGTAACGTTGACTACAAGTGAGGATTAACACTTAATGACCTAAAAGCAGCCATTGCCTACTCTAGCTTGATATATGATTTTAAATGACGTAGAAGGCGATACATACAGACGAGACGTATAGACCGTCGTCTATACAAGACCGCGTGTAAGCGATTGGTACAGCAAAAAAATTCCAACCCCAAGTTCTAGTCTAATTAAGATACTGTAACTTGGGGGCCTCAAAGTAGAATCTGCACCGGTGGCACTTCCCCGGTCCTATGAAAGTTCCATCATTTTTATTGGAGCATTTAACGTGGATAACCTGGAAAACCTAAATTTTATGCAATTTCGTTTCTTTCCAGGAGCGGATTTCATCCATAAACTGATTTATAAAAGTTTGTCGCAGCTCGCTACTAGAAAGAAGAACTGCTTAAACCGGATTTACATGTCGCGAATATTTAAGTAGCTGATTCAGCAGAAACACCGAACCGAACTGTTATTGCAATGAACTACAAGACAGATTAAATAAACAGCGAATGAAAATCTGTTTAAAATTTATGAATGTCACCTTATCAAAATGTGAATAATTTAAAGGAAGCTCATTACACGAATAATTTAATATAGTAGCTCGATTTAATTGTTTTAGAGTCGACTTGCGTTGACATAGATGCGGATCTCACTCATAATTTCGATGTTTTTATTGCGGATCATGGTAATATCAATATCTTATAATAAATACCAAGGTTCTCAAATTTGCCTTCCACGCTACACGCAGACACACACAAAATATTAAATATACAAAAGAAACAGCAGGAGGTAGCATGTCTGGCTTATTTTTTATCCACTAAATAAAATGATCTACCAGTTGCAACGGCAAACGCCGTTTACTCGTAACGCTAGAATATTTCAGAAGTTGTAAGCAGATTCAATGAAATGAAATGAAATGAAATATTCTTTATTCACTGTACGGTTCCTTTACAAACTCTTAGTGAACGTTATTTTTTGTTCTGTCTGCTCTGGGTGCGCTTAGGCAATGCTGAGCTGAAGAAAAGAGCAGACGGAGAAAAACTTCAGCCCTGTTTTAAAATATGGGGTATACAATAGCTAACTTTCTTACAGAGTAGCTATGGGCCGATAAGGAACATACGTGACAGCTACCGCATGTGTCAATGTCGTCCCACAGCCATCTGCTAACATAGGCAATTTAATTCATTTAAGTCTATTACATCAGTTATAGAAACAGCCTTGTGGGACTACACCTCAATCCCAAGCTTTTTTATCAATTAAATAGTCCTTAAGATCGTAAAAAGCTTTGCGGCACAGGACTTGTTTGACTTTTTTTTTAAATCTGTGAAAAGGAAGGGATTGAACATTTTCCGGGATTGTATTGTATATTCTGATCGACATCCCGATAAAAGAGTGGCTCTTTTTGCGGAGCCTACACTTGGGGAATGCAAGTTTGTGGCCATTCCTTGTGGAAACACAGTTCGAACTATGTAGATCCAAAAAGGTCATAAATTCGTGTTTGTTTTTACGAACATACATTATATTTTCATAAATAATTGCGATGCAAATGTTAGTATATTAGTCTCCTTAATTTTTTCTCTCAGTGATTCTCTAGAATTTAATTTATATATTGCGCGAATAGCCCTCTTCTGCAAAATAAATATTGTGTCGACATTAGCTGCATTTCCCCACAGTGAAATACCATACGACATTATACTATGCTCTTTAACAAAGAACTGAATGTCATTGTCCTGTGCTCCTTTAAAAAAATAAATCGAAAACAAAGTAGCTCACGGTTTACGAGTGTTACAAAAGGTTACAGGTATGAAAATAGGAAAAAAATTTCAAGACCGTAATAACTATATACAATAAGAATAAATAAACTATATAAATAGTGTAATTACAAAAATAAAACAATAAAATTATAACTAAATACTTCCTCTTCAAGGTCCGTGTTCGGCATGGCGCTTAAGACGCTGGCGGCATTTCCCCGTTGAAAAAGGGGAAACGTTTAGCCTCGCTATTCAACGAGTAATAACTTAAATCAAGAATTTTTATTTGAATAAACATTATTTTGAATAAACATAAATCAACAGGAATTTCAGTAAACGATGAAGAGTTCATTGTTTAACATGACGCCATGGCAGTATTATTTAAACCTTAGAAAGTAGCTTTATTTTATCTGACGCTAAGTGATTTTTGTACAATTGAAAGTAATTTTAGTCGAACGTGCTACAACAAAGTCCTATCAGAGGCGAAACGCATGAGCGGTAACCAAACTAGACTAAATAATCTGTACCTACGCTAAATAAGACCCATGTCTAACATCGACTCGCTAAATTGATTATAATAAGTAGTTCTCTCAATATACCGTAACTCGATGTACCGTAGTTTATTGCAGCGAGGAACAACTGTTTGTATACGTTACACGTCGCATGAATATTTAAGTAGTTGTAAGCGGATTTAGTGCGCTTTCATAATAAACTGAATTTCTGAATAGTACACGGACGACTGAGCGTTGCTCGGATAAAAACATTTGATTGTCTTGGTTTAATTTTAAACCAAACCACTCATTGGCTTAGTGTTATTTAACACCATATATATAGGAGAGACCCGTGCCCAGCAATTGGGGCCGTAAAAAGAGCAGCCAATGCATACGATTCAAGTACTTACTAAATTGTAAGTACACATTTATGTTGTTAAAGGGTTACTGTTCTAAGGTTAAAGAGTTATTGTTCTAAGGTCAATTTTTGGCAAAATATTCTATACAACACATAGACTTAGGATATATACCTATGAAATATGTCCTTTAAAGAGGGCACATTTCCTAGTCTACTCAAAATGTCGATTGTTACCCCTGTGTACAAGAGTGGCGAGAAAGACGATCTTAACAATTACAGACCAATATCTGTACTTACATCGATTTCAAAAATTATTGAAAAAATAATTAATAACCGACTAACAAACTATTTAACTAAATTCAAAATCATATCTAACTCTCAATTTGGCTTTAGACATGGATTATCAACGGAAGATGCTATTTTGGCTCTTACGTCTAGAGTGACCGAACTTCTAGACCAAGGAAAGAAATGCTTAACTGTGTTTCTTGACATTAAAAAAGCCTTTGATACCGTATCGCATCCCATTCTTGTACAAAAGCTTGAATGTATAGGCATCAGAGGAGAACCTCTTAATTTATTTAAAAGCTATCTATATGGGAGAAAACAAAAGGTTAAGATAGGAGATTATGTAAGTGGTGATTCGGAGGTTTCGTTTGGCGTGCCACAGGGCAGCGTCCTTGGTCCTACGCTATTTTTGATTTACATCAATGCCCTAACAAACCTAAAAATAGACGGAGGTCAAATTTTTTCATATGCTGATGATACAGCCATTGTGTTTTCGGGTTCCTTCTGGGACTAAGTGCACAAAACTGCTGAATCTGGCTTGAGTAAAGTATTTTCATGGTTAACATCTAATCTCCTAACACTAAATATTACAAAAACAAATTATATATGTTTTAGCATCAGTAAACGTACCGAACCACAGAAAGACTATGCACTGAAAATACATCAATGTAATAATATGAACCTTACAAATTTTAGATGCAAAGAAATTAATAGAGTCAGCAATATTAAATATTTAGGTGTGGTAATCGATAGCAGACTATCTTGGCATGCTCAAATAGACTCTGTCAATGAAAGAATTCGGAAATTAATATGGATCTTCAAAATTCTTCGGCACGTAACTACACGTAAATTACTTAATCAAATTTATATCTCCCTCGCACAGTCAGTTCTTACGTATTGTATTCCTATATGGGGAGGGTCCACTAAAACAAAATTTTTGGCACAAGAAAGAGGTCAACGTTGTTTATTGAAGGTCATGCATTTTAAACCATTTAGATTTCCAACTGAAGAACTGTATGCACAACAGCAATTACTAACTGTGCGAAAACTGTATATTTTACAAACTACTATAAGGAGGCATAAAACGCTAGAACTTAATACCACTGTTATAAACAGGAGGAGGAAATATAAGGTTGCTAATGTACACCACACTAAAACTAAATTTGCTAATATAATAATAATAATCATTGTAAAATATCGTATCTTTTTATTTGTTATACATATTTTAATGTACATATTTATAAGTACATATCAGATTTATCACTGTATGTATTAATACTCTTGTTAGAGATATGGAAGAGCGGAGCCTCCTGACACAGGCATTTTTTAAATGCCTACTAGGATGGCACCGACATCTGAATAGAAAAATCAATAAATGTATTCAAAAGAACTGTATAAAAAAATGTATTGTGTATACCTACGTTAGTACATCCTAAGTCTATGGTACAACACAAATTGTTCTCTGAGACGAGATCTGTTTCGAATTCTCGTGGCGATAACGCTGACAATGGCAGTTATCCTAATATAAAAATATGTTTTGACGAGATTTGTTTTTAACTCACTATAACAAAGAAAGATCGCTACCGCAGCATCAGATCGTTACCTTAATTGAGTGATCGTGCTTACATTTACGGATTCAGGAGCCCTCCGAACGTTGATGCGGCATCAGATTAGAATGCGTTATGCTACCGACTCAGAAGTTGTGACGAACGACGCGCGCCTGAATACCAACGAACGTCCTAATTGCGCGGTGTGCGCTGCGGGATGTAAGAGTTGGAAACTTTGTGGGGAGCTGATTGAACGTATTGTACACTTATCAATGAGTTTTGGATTCATTCTCGTAAAAATATTTTGTTATCTATTTGAAATGCAGCCGAGGGGTTCTGATGCAAAGAATTTTTTTAAGAATTTATTCGAGCGATTTATACATTTTTTTTATTTGAATGGAGTAGCAGACGAGCATGCAGGCCACGTGGTGTTAAGTGGTCGCTGCAGCCCATGGACATCTACATACAACCTCAAGCAAGCATAGGAAAGTTTTGTCTGAGGTCGTATGCAGTTGCGCTGCTACTCAGGAGGCTGGTGGTCGCCTCATGTAAGTGTGTGGCCGGCAACTGCACCTTTCCACCGAAACAAAATAGAATTGGTTCACGGCAGAAGTGGGTGCAGCGATGGTACTTCCCCGGGCGAACCATAATAGTTCTATAACCTTCCAAAGATCATCTCATACTATTGAATAGTGGCTGTCAACACAAGCGGCAATCAGCCAACCCACTTTATCGTAAAACTTCTAAATGTCGCCCCTACAGACGATATTGCAACTCGGAAGTTGTTTCAGTCGTAAATCTGTATGGCAGCGACCATCCTTAATTACTGAAGCACGGCTGTCAGCACAAATGGCAATCAGCCGAACCCGCTTTATTACAAAAGTTCCTAAACGCCTCCTAAGATGATATTGCGACTCTGAAGTTGTTGCGGTCGGACACCTGAATACTAACGACCATCTTTAATTACGGACGCGCTACTTTCAACCCCAAAAGCAATCACCTGTACTAGCTTCATAATAAAAGTCCCTCATGTTTTGGTCGCGCATGTACAGAACTACCTTTAATTGGCTTACGATTCTCAGCACAAGCAGCAATCAGCCGATTCCACTTTTACAAAAGTTCTGTAATGTTTCCATATTTTCAGCTTAGATTGCGACTCAAAAGTTGTTACGGTCGAACGCCTGAAGACCAACGACAATCTTTAATTACTGATGCACTGGTGTCAACACAATGTTTGATCAGCCGAACTCGCTTCGTAAAGAAAATTCCTTGATTTCGACATACATATAATAAAAGAGTACCCGGATGACCGAGCATTATCCCCTGCCTGATCGTAAGAGGTGACTAAAAGGGGGCTTCCGGGGATGCAGACGGTGAGAGTGGGAGCTTGACCCGTCCAGCTAGCAGCCCCGGGAGGGACGGCGGTGTATGCGTGGCCGCATGCCGCCGTGAACACCTAAAGGTGCAGGAGAGCACATCTGCTCTCCCGAAGATGGGCCCGTTCTGGGCGCCGCGCATGGAGGACACCGGTGCGTTCCTATGGAGATCCCGGAGTTCTCACAAACGCATAGGCAGGCCACCGAGGGAGTTTTAGTGCGGTCAAATCCCACATAACTCGGTATCATCTCGGTGCATGTTTTTTTCTCCCCTGAAACCATCTGCATACTAAATTTCATGAAAATCGTTGTAGCCGTTTCGAGATTCGCATTATATATGTATATAGGTAAGGTATGTACAAGAATTGCTCGTTTAAAGGTATTAGATTGTTATGTACTTAGAAATCCTTTCATTTATACGCCTGAATATATACGACCATCTTTAATTACATAAAATGACTGAGGTACGGCTGTCAACACAAGCGGCAATCAGCCAAACTCACTTGGTAATAAAAGTTTCTTAATGTTGATATTGCTTAGATTAGATTGGACTCAAAAGTTGTGGCGACCGGTCGCGCGTCTGAATACCAACGAGCGTCTTTAATTTTGGACTATACTTACAAGATGGAGCAGAAAATATATTTTTTCGAGAAATAAACTTTATAGCTACTGATTGGACGCATTGTCTCAGTTGTCTTGTCTCTCTTTCAATAAAGTCTGGCTACTTTATGATCGAATTTTCTTAGGGTTTGTTTATGGGTTCTTTAACGAAGCTTTGTTATACTTAAACTGCGATACCGCTCAAATTAAATTCGACAAAAGCCGCGTAATAAAGATAAAGAGACGGATGTCGAACATCCAGAGCAGGAAAATACATCTGCATTCACTATTTAGATTTTGAAGATGGCTTAAAAGTGAGGCTTACGCTTAGCCATACTGATAGCCTATCTCTCTCTCTTTCTCTCTCTCTTCAGCCCTTATTAGTTCACTGCTGAACATAGGCCTCTCCCAAGGCGTGCCACTGAGCCCGGTCTTCGACTCTACGCATCCAATTGCTCCCCGCCACCCGGCGTAGATAGTCGCGCCACCTCGCAAGGGGCGTCCTACTCCCCTTTTACCTAAACGTGGGCTCCACTCCAAGAGCCTAATCCCTTCATTATGAATCATATCCCTGAGGGACACACCAAGCATGGCCCTCTCTATGGCACGCTGTGTGACTGTGAGCTTGTGGACCAGTCCCACCGTCAGTGTCCACGTTTCGGCTCCTACGAACTGATAGTCCATGTGATTACTTTATTCAAGCGAACTTTTTAAACACTCAGTTTCAATTTAATATTATTCATGCATTTTATAAAATTTAATTAACGATAGCTATAGTCCAATAAATATTGAATGAATCCTAAAAGCCAATTAATTAAAATTCGCGGAACTCGGCGTGAGATCGTCATATTAAAATAGCACTGGTTTTTATTCACCTCCATCTATTATCGGGACATTCGGCTCGATCCATCATGTATACTCGGGAGATGTTTTTTTTTGACAAAGACAAAGACTTTTATTTGCACAAATATGGGTGTTCACAAAAGGTGTTTTTATACATTTGGTTCGCCATATTTACCTTCATGAGGTATGCAAATATTACAATAATTAAAAACTTAACTAATTACAAATTACAAACATAAAAATGTACATTGAAATAGTTTCATTTATTTTATTATATGTATATTACATTTATTTTTGTTTGTACCCATATTGCGCCTTTTAATTTATTTATTTTATTTATTTTTATTTTCGGATCGGATCCGATCGTCGGCTTTGGGTACCCATATTGCAGGGTTTTTGTACACTGAGAGGAAAAAAAGCCGGCGGAAAAAAAACCTCCCAGGTTTTTATGGAATTCCTTTATGCCGCTTTATCGTTTAGAAAATCAGTGACTGAGTAATATGCCTTTTCCAGTAAATACGTTTCTTCTTGTTCCAGTAAATACGTTGTTTCTTGTCATGATCTTAGTTCCCGTTATAAAGTTCGGTAAAAACTACTTTGCAACAATCCGCAATCAGAACGTATGATGGTGTATACTTTTTTCATGCAATAGCACCTCCCTCCCTCCCACATAGAGCACATGCACATGCTAAAATAAAAAGTATACACCAACATACGCACCACCACCAACACGCGTTTAGAGCTTTGCGAGTAACCATCGTAGAGTCAATAACCCTGATGATACTCTGTTTTGGGGCGAAACACGTGTTGGTGGTGGTGCGTATGTTGGTGTATATTTTTTATAGTGATTCTTTACGAAGCGTCTGTTAATCAAAGTGTCTTATATTTTATCGTGTATTATATATTTACTTATATTTTGGTTCCATAACCCTGAAATTTAAATTTAAATTATTAGGATGTGTAGTCCAGCAAAAATACAGAATATTTTAGAGGAGAAAAGTCAATCGGTTTTGCATTCACTGGGAACGGCGTGGCATCGCAGTATTGATTTAATAATCATTTCACTCGTACATCTATTATTGGAACATTCGGCACAACACTTCACGGGTATACTCGGGAGGCTTCGGAATGATTGTGTTGAGTCGAAAAGGACTAACGTTTAATTTTTATTTTCATAGCGTATTTTTGTAGAGAAATAAAAGATATAAATATTTACTTGACACTGGCAAAATGGTCAAACGACCAAGACAACATAATGATAAATTATCAATGTGTTGTAATGGAAAACATGGTTTGAACTCGATATCTCCGAGTACGAGACCGCTAGGCCATCGCTGCTCTACTTATCTGTACTTCATTAAACACTGATTTCGTAAGCCATTCTAGGAGTTTGCCATCACACATTTTATTTAATAATTCACACTTTTGTATCCCTTTCATCTCATAAGCTTGTTCTTCATCTTTACATCGATGCTCTTTGAAATGTAACTCCAAAATAATGGAAAATGTTATTGGATTCATATTCTCGATACGCTTTGTTACAAACCAATCGACTTTGTCAATGGATATGCTTTATTGCCGAACAAGAAGTCTTTGTGTCCTCGAATTTTCCGTTTACGGGCAAATGTTCAATAACCGTAAACAGCGGAAAATCGTAATATTCTGGTACAAATTTGATGACGTATTCAAATACAAATACAAATATCTTTATTCGTGAATACAGGTCATTCAGATGTTAGGCTTGCATTTTAAGATCTGATACAATTTTTCGCCTAAGTGCCAATCTACTTTTTTAGCTGCTACTTCAACTTTATAAAACGGTGTTTCAAGTTGAGTAGCTGCGACTACATTTTTATTAATTTTGTAGCGACAAAACTGACCGGAAAATGGAGTCGCTCTTCGGATAAAATATTATTTTTGTGTAGCCACTAAACCGTATTCATCATGAAATTGCCAAATAAAATGCTGCAAAATAAAAAAGTTTGAAGTGTTTTCAAAAGCATCACAAAACGTTCCAGCGCTGCAAATATTTAAATCGCCAGTTTTTTGGACACAGTCACGTAATGTTATTGCGTGTTTTGTTAATTATTTTAACTTTTAGCACAATAAATTTCAAAGGTCTGATAAATGCGCTCATTATCTTTTTATATTATTATGCTAAGCTGACGGTTTATAATAAACAATTAGGAGTGAAAATATAAACGTAAAATTTCCATATTTCGATTGGGCAAGTCCCTACATTACCTAAATTAGGACATAGTCTACTGGGCGTGAGCGGTTCGGTGGACATCAGTTGCCTTTAAATAATAATGACGGAGGAAACAAAATAAAATATGAATTATACTCATATTATTATGTTAAAAAATTTCAATCAGTGATACCGAAATTTGATGTTTTGATACGCCTTGTTTTTGAAATAGGATTTTGCAGTGTTTCAGGCCACTGATCAATATTTTCGCAATCATACTGGGCAGGGGAAAAGATGATACAATTCTCGCGTGATTGGTGTATAGTGAAAACCTTTTTATTTCTATTTCTTCAATTAAAAAACCTATCGGACACAATAGACTCAATTTGGCGTCGAATCCGTACTCAAATCAAAAAAACATCAACCAGAACTGAATATTCATCAATCAAGCGAAACTGCACGGTATTGATGACTAGACAGTTTGGTTTTTATTTAAAAGCATTTTTTTTATCACAACATCAAAGTCATCTTAATAATAATTTGAATTAAGTTGGAAAATGCTTCATTTTTAATTGTAGTTACAAACTTAATTATAGTATTTTTTAAATCAGATTTTCTATACAATGTTATTTTTAAAACGCTGAATAATGTTTGAAAAAATTATATGAATATTTTTACTATGTATTATTCTATATAAATAGGTGTTTGTCATTTCATATAAATATTATAGATGCAGACTACAGTAGTAGACGGGTTACAATACAGCTTCACAGTAGGTCGAAGGCAGACCAGGTTGTGTAGAATTTGTACGTCAGTAAAACATCTCAGTGGCATGCATCAGCGCTTGGGAAGAGCTCCTGTACCTCCAATGGAATGCAGCGCCGCAGACCTTTAGTCGGCACTTACGATACCTACCGTACTTGTATCTCATATTTAATTGGCCGCAACCCTTTTTGCGTCCCACTGCTGGGCACGGGTCTCTCCCCATTATTGGGAAGGCCTGGAGCTTACTCCACCACGCTGCTCCAATGCGTGTTGGTGTAGATGCGGGTTAGTGGCCAACCCGCTGTCGGATGTTTTCAAACCGCCCATAAGGCCTCCGACAAGGTTTAACGACTGTTATCTATCGACAACAACCGGGACCGACTTAACGTGCCCTCCGAAGCACGGAAACGCGCATGAAATTTTTTGCCACTAGCGGTCACCCATCTCACACCTGACCGCACCCGTTTGGCTTAGTTGCATAGATCGTTTGCGTTCTACGCTAACCGCCGGGCCATGCGCGCTTCCGCCGGGCCATGCGCGCTTATATTATTATAATATATTTAATTACAAGCTACAAAGATCTAAGAATCGGACCAAGGACATCTTGCACAGCGCAGGTAGGTCATAAAATGTGTCTATACGATACGCGAGTCCCAAGGCAAATATCCTTTCGTCGAATGGAAACTCACTCAAAGGAAAATGTGGCGTATAATAAATATGTGATTTTTCACACGGGGCGCTAAGCCTCAAATTATATTTATTGCGACAACACACACGAAGCGATTCGTTTTATTGGATCAAAATCAATGAAATGAACGCAATTTCTTGAAATTCTATACAGCGGGGGCATTATAGAAAGCAGGTGTTCTGTTTTTATGGAATAAAGAAATAAAATGTTAAATGTATGCAAAAACTATCGTCTTTATAATTAGATTATATTGACTAAGTAGTTTTATGATTTCACAGTTGCAAGAAGTTGCAGACCTAATCTGCCCCAAAGATTGTTTCCGTATTCCCTAGAACAAGGTTATTCACCAATATACTAGACAGAGAGACAGTTAGATAGATTGTGATTCAGACAGATAGACAGTTAGACAGTAAAGCAGTGACGGACACGAAAAGTGGTAAAGGCCGGCGGTATCCAACACGGAAATACAGGATTTGTAATGTGCTTATTTATCGCTGCTCCACGGTGATAGGTAATATTGTTATACTAATTAATTACGATGTTTTCCATCCCCGTGCATGCTCGAGAGCGGCTCATAATTTCTCGAAGGCATGTTGTCCACCACCGCTACCGCACACGGCTAGCCTGGTGAACTTTGATGTAAATTCCACTCAATCATGAGAGGATACCTTTGCCCAAAAGTGGTTCATAAAACAGATTGAAAACAGACAATGAAGTGATAAGGTTTTCTATCTCCTGAAGAACGAACAAATAAACATCATAAAATGCAAAAAAGAAACACTTAACTGGATTAAAACTCGCGCACCGAGCCAAGGGCCCCCGCGGCAAGTATTCATCGCTCTTCGAATAAAAACACGCCAAAGGGAAAAAATGGCGGTAAAATAAATATGTCGTTTGCCACACGCGGCGCTCAGGCTAGAGTTCATATTTAATGAGAAAACGTACAGAATTATTTTTTGTTATCTACTCGAATCGAAGTTGATAAAATTTTAGTATTTGCTCAGATCATAGACATAATATACAGCAACAGCAACGCTATTAATTTCAAGTGCAACTTTTTTGTGCATCGATGGAAATGGTATGTAAAAAATCGTGCAGTAGCACATTACCTCATAATTAATTTTAATTATTAACCTAATTATTAAATTAAAAATATTTTCACATTAAATAGAATTATAATTGACTAAATAATAAAATAAAACAATTAAATAAGAACATCTTTATTGAAATTCTACTGAACTTACAAAAATACGCGTTTTCTGATGGTTTCGCTCGCAGATCAGTAAGTAAATCGGCGACGGTCCGTGGCCGATGCGTAGACGCTATTGTTCAGAGCGTTAGTGTTAACAAGTGCATTGCAGGCGCAGGCTGTATCGATTGCTCTGAAATATATTACTATTTATTTCGTGAAAACCTCTAAGGTAAGTTTCCATGCATTACCATTGGGCAATAAATGATTCCCTTAACTATTTAACTTTTTTGTTTATCGAACCCAACCACCTATTTCATTGTCTGCGGCACCACCTTCTGCTTGGGGGGCTGGGACTACTACTCCCCCTTCCAGCCGCCGCATTTTAAGTACTAGGCCACCAGCTATAAGCTATCACTGTAACAAAGGATATAATAGATAGATTGGAAATGGATGGAAGCAACACACCTGCTTGCCTGCTAAACTCAACTACATAATAAATATAGGAGTAAAAGATAAAACAATTAGAGAATATATATATGCGGTTGTGAATATGAAACGAAAATATATTCGTCGACAACTTTTTATCCAGACTTGTTAGATTTAACAATTTAACAAAAATATTATTTTTTCTGAAGGTTATAGTTGATAAAAAAGTTACATTTGAATTTATGGGGCAGAAAAATAATTATTGAGTCGTGTTTCTAGTGCTTTCATATAATATTTATTGAAATTTAATTAGAATAACATAAATTAATTGCTGCATACTTAAAAGACCAAGGTACGTGTTGATGTGTATTTACGCACAAATTGCAAATAAAAATGAAGATACATACTTGAGTCATAATTCTGAAAGTAACTACTATTTATTTATTATTTTAATTTAATAAGCCGTACAACAAAAAGTAACCCTCTATGATACTGAATGAATTCAATCCAATACACTAACGACGTCTATATTTGTTAAGAGGACTCAATGCGAAGTCCACGGGACAAGTCGTGACTTTGGCTTGAGTGAACGTGATGTGACGTCCGTGAGACGTCGTGACGAGGGCACTCGAGCACTCTATACCCACCTATCGATACATCACACACGTTATTATAAAATAACTAGGTCGTATGGTTGAAAGCGTGAAACGCGTATGGCTCGGCGAAGTTGTCGAGTGGCTTGATAACGTCCGACAGAGGGTTGGCTACAAACCCGCATCTCCACCAACGCATTGGAGCAGAGTGGTGGAGTAAGCTCCAGGCCTCCCCAACAATGAGGAGACCCGTGCCCAGCAGTGGAACGCAAAAAAGGTTGCAGCCAGTCAGGTCGTACCTAATATGTATAATCTATGTAAACTTATAATTATATTTTAGTTGATCGCGAAATTTAAATGATTCAAACATTAGATAAGTTTGTGAATCAACATTTAAAATTTCAGTAAGGATTACGAAAGTTCTATGTTTAAATATAGTGTCAGAAGAAAATATTATTATTAAAGCTGGTAGAACATACATATGTAGATTGACCGGGAAAGACTAGACTTTTAATTCAAAGAACTCTTCTTACCGTTTCAAAAAATAGTTAGAACTGTAATTTTAAGTAGTCGGGAAAATGCTAAAAGGCAAAAGACTTCAAATTATTTCCAAATATATTATGTTTTACATTAGAACACGTAGAGATGGTGACGAAATGGTGAGCAGACCATTAATCGTCAACTTAATAGTACTAGACCGATTCCTAAGAACATTATGAACAGCCGTTCCAAAAACGCATTTTCCGCATAACCGAAAAACCTCTCCAATTCCCCGTTACAAGGACTCCCTGATTGCTTTTCCGTGTCTGTTCACTTCATTCTTTCCTCATTTCATTTTAGTTCCTTTCTGCCACAATTTCATTTTGTGATCTCGTCTGATTGACTTTTTGTAATAAATACTCGGCTGGGTAACAGTAAGGTGCAAAAGTGGTGTAGCATTTTCAAAATATTGTCGTCAACTTGTCGTCGTGTGTCAACTTTCGGTCGCACATATTACCTGCTCCCATGAAGACATCGTGCTAAGAACGTAGATAAGATTGCTTGAAGCGTGCAGGCGAAATACGACCAACAAAGTTTACGCCAGTTTTTTACCCTGATTGTTCACGTACACATTTACTTTGTGTGTTCAACTATGTGTATAATCCATACTAATATTATAAATTCGAAAGTAACTCTGTCTGTCTGTCTGTCTGCTTTCCGCTTAAACTACTGAACCAATTTTCATGAAATTTGGAACACAGATAGAGAGGACCTTAGGAAAGGATATAGGATGGTTTTTATCATACGGGAACCTATAAAACGGGTTCACGCGGGCGAAGCCGCTGGCGGGACGCTTGTTGTATAATAAATTTTATATGTGTGTAGTAAAATATATGTGTATAATAAATTAATAAGGACGTAAAGTGATTTCAATAAGGATTTTGATTATCATTATGAATTCCGTCGTCATCGTTTTTTTAAGGTACGCTAAAGTTGAACTGCACCAAATATACGTACGAAAGAATTATCAAAATTGATTTATAAACAAAAAAGTTATATAGTATAAATGGAATAAAAGCAGGATCAGTTTTCAAATAAAAATAATCATCCTAATTGATTTACCGATGTTATGGCGATTTTCGAAGTCAGTTAAAAAAGGAGAGATGGTACGAAATGTTGAATCGAACTGGTCATTAAACATCGGCTAAATTGTGCTTGACCATTTCTCGAGTATATTAAGAAAAGTCATACAAAAACGCATATCCGGATAACCCAAATACCTCTCCAATGTCCCTCTACAAGGACCCTCTGATTGCTTTTCCGTGTCTACTGTCTCTTCTTTGCTTTCAGTTGTGAGTTGGTGTAATTATTGACATTTTGTAAAATAATAATATGACGTAGAAATTAATTGAAAATTGTAGCTAGTAACGACTACTTAAATATTGATGTTATAATAATTACTATTAAGACATACATATAAGCTGTCAAAGAGAAAGATGTGTCCAAGTTATCGAATTTTGTTAAAATATAATAAACCTATTTATCGTAACAAACTTTAACCTAATAACAACAGTGGTCCGTTGCTGGTACATTGAAGCTATCATTGTGTTGCGGCGCTTGAGAGAAAAACGGTTTTCTTTCTTCAAGATGCGTTTAATATGTATGCTCGTATTACAATTTTTGTGAAATTTACAGCTATTTAAATATAAGACGTTATCCGTGCGAGGGGTTACCGGGAAGAGGGCCCAAAAATTACGTGGCGTGGAGGGCACGGTGACGAGATCCGTCTATCGCTGCTCCCATTGGTCGCTTCCGGAATCACTCCATCGACAGCCAATCAGACGAAAATATATGACATGATGGTGGTGGTGGTGCCGATGACGATGCAAAAATTGTTTTTATGCGTTTCTTCGCACGCAATATTTACTGCTCGAACACATTGTAACCGGCACTAACGTTTACCATGATTTAATAATAAAAAGGCTTTTACCAAAGGTTAATTTGTATGTGGCGTTGCGATAAAAAAAAGTTTATACTTTTTTTAACCTTTTTTGTTATCCCAGCCATATTAACCGTATCGCCGGTCAATATGGCTGCGATAACAATTAAGACTCCCTTTCCGATTATTTCAGATTTTTGTGTGTGTGAGATATTTTTGTTCTAGAAACATTGTACTGAGAATTGGAGCACGATGTTTCTAAAACCAAGTAGTACTCTAATAACGGGCAAAACTGGATACAAATGTTCACTTGACATTAGCAAAAGCTCGTGTGTTACTTTGATACTTATACTCATTTCACCTTTAAGGATACACAAAATAGACAAATTTACACTAATATTTTGAAAGTACGCTTCACGCTGCACACTCATAGCCCCACAATAGGGTGGATATACCCTGTGTCGTGGGTACCATGGACATACACAAAGACCCAGACCGAGAACAGAAATTTAAACTCATCATTCAAACTTGTGCTTCGCCGGGAATCGATCCCGGGGCTCTTCGATTGGCAGTCCGGCATGGTAATCATTGTGCCGCACGTTCGTCAAAGTAAGATTGTTCTTTCTTCTTTCATGGTGCTACGCATTTAACTGTTTTTTTTTTGTGTGAGGATAGTCGGGGTGCTAGAGAGATGTAGGTGGTAGAACTATTATGGTTCGCCCGGGGAAGTACCACAGCTGCACCCACTTCTGCCGTGAACCAATGTTATTGTTTTTCGGTGGAAAGGTGCACTTGCCGGCCACACTTACATGAAGCGACCACCAGCCTCTGGAGTAGCAGCGCAACTGCATACGACCTCAGACAAGACTTACCTATGCTTGCTTAAGATTGTATGTAGATGTCCATGGGCTGCAGCGACCACTTAACACCACGTGGCCTGCATGCTCGTCTGCTACTCCATTCAAATAAAAAAAGAGAATAAGTCATTGCTACGAGAAAAAAACGTGCACAGCGCCCGCGGCTAATGCTTACAAATATACATATTTTTTATTTTAAAGTAATATCAATGGTATAACATCTATAATATCTCAATATCAATGCTATTTAGGAACAATGAAACACTAACACTATCGCGAACAATAACCGACTGTAACGAGAGAGCTACAGCCTATGAATATTAATAACTTGATAAGCAATATCATAGCCAGCCAACAAATTAATTTGTCAGCTACTTGCCGTGTCTTGTGCAACAAGTCCCAGGCTAGAGGAGCGATGTAGGGTGACAGGTGCTTTGTTTCGTAGTCCTAACTAGCTTGTAAGTCATAGAACAGTTGTAAACCGTATTTTGCGGCGCGTTTGCGCGTCATTTATTTGTATTTTTTTTTCAATAAATATCATCTCAAACTCTGTGCATATTGCCAGCGTCAAGTGTAATTTTTGAGTCACTTAGTAGTCATAGAAGAAACCAATACGTCGTTAGTAATCAGTCAGTCTAGTCAGTCAGATTTTCAAGTAAAGCGATTGCTACTTATCAGAACGTGTCCGATCTAGTGTTTGAGTCAAGTTGAAAAAACATATTTTCGCACTGTTATTTTATTTTACAACGCTCATGTACTGTACCTATATCGAACAAAATGCCAACAACTTTTCAGATATAAGTAAAAAATACACTAAGAAACTGAAAATAAAACAAGAGCACAATAATGTCCTTTTTGACTTCCCACCAAAAAACCCTGTTTGCTTTTCAAATCACGTGTAGCCGTCAAACGACAAGATTTCACATTTTAAAACCGCACATTATAGTCTAAAACTTTGTACGTATCTATGAATTGGATGGGTGACTTCACGTATATTTTTTGATTATAAAGTCGAGTCGAGTCACGAAACTTTTTAAAAATATGAAGTCTGAAAATATAGCATATATATTTAATAGTGGTGATATTGGCGGAATATTATATTTTCATTCGAGTAGTAAGTATGTTTTGTGACGAAGTTTCTTATGTCATTTGAAAATCAGAACTCAATAGCAGCTGAAAGTAATTTACATAGCATGTTGAGCTGAGTGGCAGCGCATTGTGCTGAGAGACGGTCGTTGCAGAAGCGAATTAACGAATGGAGACCGATTGAATGGCTCCAAGGTATCCATCTGGGGCCAATCGGCTTTCCATTTTTATCACTTGAAAGGAATTTCATCTTCATATTACCACTCATAACAAGATGAAACTTTTCAACGATAGACTTATTCAGACGAATACCTTGTGTACGTTAGAAATAAAAACTAGCGGATGATAACTTTTTAACAATAAGACCGAAAGCCATCTCCACTCGACATTCGACAGCAAGTTGGCCACTAACCCACGTTGGTGCAGCGTAGTGGAACAAGGTCCAGTTGGTCTTCGCGACTCTATGGAAGGAACCGTTGGTAGCAGTGGGACGCAAAAAGTGTTGCAGCCATTATAATTATTGGTAAAATTCACTAACATATGATTGAAACCCTACATTACACAAATAAATAGATTGTGCTTCCCAAAATTCGTTTACAGTAAATCATTCAGCGGAAAACCAGTAATCCATGCAGTGGACAATCGTGGACTCAACGCAGCGTGAGCGTGATCCCGCAATAACGATAAAACAACCGATTTACTGCCAGCTCTTGTATATTACAGTCCTTTTGTTTAAGTGGCTTTTAAAAAACCATTTCCTTTAGTTTTCTTCTGCAATACACATACTTACATATCGTTTCTCTGATGGCGTACTTAAGTAAAGTATGCGATTAGTTAAACGTCATTGTCTTGTGGTAAAGACTTACTTCACTTGTGCTGGTCGACTACCTTCTCAGTTACGATAATACTTAAAATAAAATCAGTCGAAACGTTCTTTGTGAACGTTTAATAATATTTTCAGTATAATAAATGCGTAGATATAATACCATCTTGTCTTTCAGCTCTTTTCAAAGTCTTGTGGCTCTTGTAAAGTCAATCTTGTTCATTTCTTTCGATTGTAAGAAATTGTTAAAACTAAAGAATTGGTATAAAATAGATAACACTTAAATTATCTGACATGAAAAATGGAGCTGTTTTTACTTTCATAATTAAACGTGACGAGATTTACCGAAGATCTGAATTCCCTTACTTAAAATCACCAGGCGGAAAGCTCTCAATCCAGGATGTTGACGATCGTTTTGTGCTGAATCAAACCTTGATCCAGCAATAATGAACAACGAAATAACTACCTGTTCCGGTATTCATTATACGGTACTCATTTATATTAAGGTTTCATTTCGTATTGTGACATGACACAAGAAAAGTTATTGCAATATATATTTTTTATTTTATGAAACCTAGTTTTGAAGTGCATCAGGCACTTAAGGCACACGTAAAATCCCTGTACCATCGTTATCCGCAATCATGATGTTCTTTGACCAACATTAGGTTAAACTGGTAGCTAAAGGTCGGATTCTGTTTGTTTTTAAGAGTATGATAAAATTTAACGAATTCACGTAATTACCAAATGACCACATGACCAAATAATCCCGTAATATTAAATTGATATCTTCTCATACTTTCTAAAATAAATGGAACAGGGTTTCTGAATTCCTTTACGATAAATCATTTAGCGGAAAGCCGGCAATCCGTACACTGCACAATCGCGGTGGCCTTCCGACAATAACGATAAAACAGCCGATTTACTGCTAGCACCGGTATAAACCGGTCTTTTAGTTTTAGTAGATACCGTTTAGAAAATTATTGCGTTTTGCTCCTACTGGAATTATTTTATAAAGGAAAAAAATAAGAGGTATTGAACTCCAACTAGAGATATGGCAATATAGCAATGGTGGCAAAGGCAACGAGTATTCTACCGTGGTGGAAGAATAAAATCGGTTGTTTATCCGTCTGTTGTATTTAGTGCCGCTATTTGATCAACTGTTATGGGTATTGTTTTGGCTACCTTCTGAGTTATAAAAAAATAAGGAAATTTCCCTATAAAAATTGTTTACTGAACAATTTATACAAAACTCTTTTTGGGCCAACCCAAAAACACTTTCACATTTTCTGACTAGAAATAAACATCTAATTTATAAAATAAATCTTATTGCACAATTAGCTATATCCTCCGCGTGGAATCAAAATTTCACCCGACAAAATGGCGTAGTGGCTACTGCGACATTTCCAAATTGGTATACTTACATACGCTCGTTTACCCCTCTGACAGATGCATCAGATCCGTTAGAGACAGCCAAGGATTTTTCGAGTGCGAGCCTGCTTGTCACATCTAAACGGTCAGCCCCTACTAAGGAAAGGCGTTGACAAATAGCGAGCGTGCTCAATGCGTATTTATTACGATCCCACCGCAGAAATGCTAGATGGAGAACTAAGTCTTTTAAATTTAAATATGTATCCGTGTATCAATTGTTGGCGAAACTTATAAATAAATAAATAATTTTGGTGGTATAAACCTAGAAACTAATATCCGTACTATTGCGTAGCGTTTTGAGACCTCCACTTATATTTTTTTAATAGAAAATGTGACATCTTTCCACCGTTCCACCGTATAAAGGCTTTCTGTTGGTGGAAATAAGGGTTAGTGAATAAAACGCTGACAGATGTTTTTGAACCATGTATAATGCCTATGACAAGGCTTAGGTAACTGATTCTTCATATCAAAACAGCTGAGACGCGTGTTATAAATGCGTATGAAATTTAGTTTTGCCCCTAGCGATCACCTATAGTATATTATTTAAGACCACGTGAAATTTGCTTACCTGTATTATCAATACAAGTCACGAAGTGATGCGCGATCTGCAGAACTTTGCGCTTATAAAGTACGTGTAAGGTATATACTACGTGTATAAAAACGCTATGCCCGCTTTTCAAACCGAGGTCATACTCGACTTTCTTTATAACACTTTGTAAACAGTGTATATTTACAACATCCAAAAGTAAAATTTATTGTCCGTAGTGGCTTTATGCATAAGATTTATCGTAGCGTCCCGAACAAAGGAGTTTTTATCAGCCAGTGAGATTGTCAGCTCCGCCGTTTGATAAACTACCTTCTAGATTCAAATTAGAGTAGACTTCTACCTTTTGCTACTAGCCGTTATTGTTGATACTCTTAATTTACTCTTTTATTTCATGAGAACCCGTAACAATACATAGACCCAATGTCTATATATTGTTATTATTTATACAAAATTCCAGATTTGACTAATTCATTTTTATTTTAAATTTAAATAAAAAAAATTGCTACCAGTACATTCTGTTTAGTATGTAGAAATTTTGAAATGTAAACTAAACTAAAAATAAATAAAAAAACTCATAAGAGAAATGTCAATAAACCGATCCAAGTTCTGAGTTATTTTACGAAAAAACTCTATTTTTATTTATAGTTATAAATAATGAAATATGTAATCTCATTTAAGATTAAGGAAATTATAAAAAGCCGCAAGAGGTTAAACGCATTTTCTTCAAAATTTGGTAACTTAAATAGCGTATATTTAGAATCTTCTCATCTTAAGCGGATTTGGTACAAATGTTTTGAATAACCTCTCATTTCTTTCTTTTCTGTTTCATTTGCAAATAGCTCTTATCCGGATAAACATTCAAACAAATTTATTTTTGTAAATACTGCTCTTATAAGTAAAGTAAGTAGAAAAATATAAGTATCGGGCGCAGTCTCCGAAATTTATTTATTGTTTATTTATAAAATGTATTGCTCTACGAGTAAATCTAAATTAAAATATTTCTCATTTTTAAGTTACTTCAAAGCTGGTTTTTGAAATTAAAAATTATTAAAATTTAACGCCCGGTGAAATCGATAATTAGTTTAATTTTATTGAAAATTACTGAACAAATTTTATTTATTTATTTATCGAATTTATGTACGCACAAATTTTGTAATACACAACAGACAACAACAAATTTTGTACACACAAGCAGAATTAACAAATAATGTTTGTACAAGGGCACTAGTTTTGATGAAACTTGCACTGTAACTTAAGTTGAAGTAAATGTTCTAAAATGAAAAATAGTGTTCAAAGTCCGATCGTTATTAAAAAAAATCTAATACCTACCAAACTATATAAGCCAAAACAATAAACTACTATAAAATTGTCACTGACCGCTATCCCATACAAATGCGTAGACAAGCAGCACTTAGTTGCCGCATTCGCTATGATCGCGATCTTCAGAAAAGCCAGCGAAACGAACGAACGAATTTAAATATTATTATAATTTCGCTACAAAGCGATGTTACTTTGGCTACGCTTCAAGGTACCTACAAAATAATTTGCACCTCTATGAATACATTACATCTTTCATCAGTTTTCATTCCTCGTTCAGCGGAAGAAGTTTGAAGGCCCTAATATCTTCATATTGGGAAAGTTCCGCTGCAAACACCTTGAGAGCCACATAGGTGTGAGTAATTTGGCAAGTTCTTCAAAATCCACAACTTACTCCGCCAACATAGAATAAAATACGGTGCAGAAATATAGCACAGAATTAAAATTTGGACGTAAAAATAAATAAAATACGTGGCGTATTTATCCTTTTTTGTTCTTTTTTCATGAATTTGTTTGAATGCCCAGCAGAGAAACTTCAACAACGGTTGAAAAATCTAAAATGAGGATTATTTCAAGAAAGAGGTTTTTACTTTCCGAAACGACTACTATACAGCGACTTGGAAGGAATACTACGAGACTACAACCAATTAGGATTGTACTTAATGGATTGTACATAACACTAAATATATTTATAAATGCGAAAACAAATATTTGGTGTAAAGATATTAACTAAGCCATTAGCAAAATCGTTATAGCATTGTGTTTTCCAAATATGAAAAATAAAAAATTAGAAAATATATATTATGTTTAGGTCAAATCTTGAGACGTCTTGAACACCCCAGTTAAAATTATTTTGAAATAATGAATTAAAATGTACGTGGAATGATCATTCCATCTACATTATTACCTATTCTATAAACGGGAATTATCCACGAAAACTCATTATAAGTTCGGGGATGCGTATTTAAATTTAATTAACAATTTCTTCAACACGAGAAATTTGTCGATGTTGGTATTTCAATAATGTATTCATAAATTTCTTTGGGATATGGTACTCAATAACGTTCATTGACACTAAAAATCAACTAATAGATGTAGTTAAATTAGGTATAAAACAGGTGCTCATTTATTTATTTATTTAATTTTTGTAGCACCTTAACTAAGTGTTACAGGGTTAAACTTAATGCCTAATGGCATTCTCTGCCAGTCAACCCTGGGTGACGGTGAGAAACTTAAGGTAGGCAGGAATACTACGAGAAGGTTTTTTTTTAAGTGAAAGTAACTAACAATTCTAATAATTTAGTCAAACATTTTGGTAAGTATATGTACACTAGCTGACCCGACAGAAGTTTTCCTGTCTTAACTATGGATATTGAAATCGAATTTGTAAAATAAAATTATAGTGGTTAAGTATTCTTTAATTTTCTCGTTTTCCGCGCAATTTTCTTATTTTTTTTCATTGATAAGACCCTTCTCCTGATAATAACAAACACAGCAAAAAAGAATTATCGTAATCGGTCTAACCATTCACGCGTGAGGCTGAGACCAAGGGAAATAGAAATTCAGTTTTATACATTATAGAGTTACAGATGTGTTTTGCCCGCGACTTCTTCAGCGTGTACTTTAGTTATCAGGACTCAGTTTTAATTAACCCCGTTATAATTGTGACATACGTATCTGTTCTGCGTCTGCAAGTACTGCTATAAAAGATAGGTAACAGGTTACTACAGTACCTACTTCGTTTTGGAGCTGGTGCTAAGTTATTTGGTGCACTAACCCGCTAGCAAGCCACATAAACCTGACCGTGAGAAAAACAGCCCCCTTTTTAAATTATTCCGACGAAATATATAGGTTGTCACAAATTTTAAGAAATATGATTTTAAAAGAAATATGTTTTTAAGAAATAAGAAAGTCAGGCCCTATATACCAACGTTTATACTGCGAAGTTCAGAAATGAGATGATACATTTCTATACATTTTACTTAACCCTTCCCCCGCCTTTTTACCCTTTTGGTGGAAGTTTATCCACTTCACCTGCACAAATCATTTTAAATTGTAACCAATCACATACTCGTATGTATATGCCTACTCTACTTATTAGAAGTATAAGTAGAGTAGGTGTATATATATAGAGTAGGTCCAGAAATGAGAAAATTCCTTGTAAACTTCACCCTCCTATTTCACTCTCGTAGGAGTTAGTTTACTTTTTAAAGGCTCAAAAATATTTTGAGTAAATCTAGTATCGTGTTGCAGAGCCATCTCCTGATTTACCTAATAACTTTATTCAACAATTAATTATTTTCACTTAAATCTACCTTCTTCTGGTATCTGAGGCTACGCCCGAGAGAGACAGCGAGTTAATTATTTAACATTTCAACCACACTAAAACCCACTGAATAGGATTTTCAGCGAAACCTGCCAATGTCTTCCATGCGCGGCGATGTACTCTGTGGCGCGGCGTTACAAATGGGCTCTTGGGTGAGCAATGTAGGTAGTTCTGCCAGGAGTTGTGCGGCTGAACACGCCGTCGTTTTACCCGTGGCTTTTGGTCCGAGCTCCCACTATAGCCGTGTACACCCCCGAAAGCCTTTACTTAGTCGCCTTTTATGATTACGTGGAGGACACCATATTTCATATTATTATTGTTAATGCCGAGGTAACTTTTATGTTTTCGGGACGGAATCTTCGCAAGGTACGTGACAGATTGAGAGGTGATACCGGGTTATGTGGGATTTATACCGCACTAAAACCTCCTCAGTGGCCTGCCTGAGTGTTTAGAGGACTCCGATATCTCCAGTAGGTAGAACATACTGATGCCCTCCATGCGCGGTGCTCCAAATCGCCACACACAACTCCAGAAGTTCACATTTATTCGCCTCTTACGATTAGGTAGCTGATCTGTTCTTACTGTTTCTAGTCTTATTATAGCTCATATTGATAACTTCCACCTACGGAGAGCAATCCCGAGCTAGCCAGCTTAGTTTCTTGGAGAACTACCTACATTGTACAGAAACCTACAACAAATGTATGAAGAGTATTTTTAAGTATTTTATCTATGAAGTTTTCAGGTTACTGTCCAATAAACTGTCATGGAATAAAATAAAATAATGACAGGTCTCGTTTGAACGTTTGATTCCGAGAGCTATTTCGAGAGGTAAGCGACAAAAAAGTACAAACATTTTCAAATAGCATTTTTTTTATATTCCGTCAAATTGGTGGAGTTTAGAAATATTTTATGTCAGTCAGCAGGATTTCTTAACGTTTGGCGTAGAAGGTACTTACCTCAATTTAAAAAGAAATATTCACTTCAGTAACTTTTTTAAAACCATAAAAAATAAGAAGAAGGAAGCGGTCAATTAATGATAAGTTTCACAGTATTCAGTCATGCAATACTTGTAACTCGGTGTATCACGTATGAAAGTCGATAAAAATAGTAACTAACATTTTGCAAGTTCAAGAGTTTTCACATAAAAAATTTAAAAAAATTCCATAACTGATGATCAACGCTTAATTTTTTAATACCGTGCAACAGTTCATCATGCATTTCAAACACTAAGAAATTTTGCTGATGTGACGTAATTAAAACAAACTATTAGAAAATGGTTGCAAGTTTTCATTGCTTACCTCTCTGAATATTTCATGTGTGTCACATTTTTGAAGGACGTTGTCTTGTCTTAAATGTGAATATTGCATTCGAATTGGAAAATGGTTAAGTATTTTTAAATTTTCTAATTTTTCGTGATATTTCCTTAATGTTTTCTTACATATGTACCTTCTTCTGCCAGTAACAAACACGACAAAAGAAGAATTAGCGAAATCTGTCCAGCCGTTCACGCGTGATGTCGTGACCAAGGGAAAATGGGATTCATTTTTATATATACAGATGTATACATACCAACATATATAAATACATACATACACACATACAAATATACATACATAAATACATACATACATACATACATAAATACATACATACATACATGACTAGATAAAGACACTCGTTTATAATACCAAAAGGTGGCGGACAGAAAGCGTATTTACACTGACTCATCATTTAGTCGCTAATAGGTATTTACGTAACATACCCTTAAATGCAGTCCTTGTTCGCGCCTTTCTGATATTTTCGGGCAGGGCGTTCCAGAGCAGTATAGCCTGAACATTAAATGAGAATCGGAAAAATCACTATTATGTGGAGGAATACAAAGCTTAAGGTTATTAGAGGAACGAAGACCTTTGTCGTGTGTTGAACACAGGTACTGAAATTTTTCCTTTAAATATTGTGGAGATGTTGGTTCTTGTAGGATAGAATACAGAACCAAAAGAATTCTAGAGTGACGCCTCTGACAAATAGTAAGCCATTTAAGTTGACTTCGATAACTTGAGATGTGATCATACTTGCGTAGATTGAAAATAAATCGGATACAGCTGTTTAGAAGGCGCTCTAGCTTATTTAATAGTTCTTCACTCAGGTCTGGGTAGCACACATAAGCGTAGTCTATAATGGGTAGAACAAGACTGTGGATCAATGTAAGTTTAGTGCTGTAAGGCAAAAATTTCATTAAGCGATACAGAGACTGCAACGTACCGTTAACCTTACGGCAAATTTCTGTCACTTGCACTCGCCAGGTCAAGTGGCTATCGATGTGCAGACCTAAGTTTTTTACGCTGCTATTGAAATGTATGATATTTGCAGCATACATCAGCTTTGGCAGATTTTCGAGATTGATCCTGGCCAACAGTCTCGAACTACCCACTATGATACCCTGGCATTTCGCTGGGTTGACAGTAATTCCATACCGATCACACCAATGTTTAATAGCTACTAGATTCTTATTAACCACTTTGATGGCGTTCGGAAGATTATCAATAGTGGAATGAAAATATAGTTGAAGATCATCTGCATACATATGGTACGAACAATCGATGAAGGAGGTAATGGAGTTTATGTACAATGAAAATAGTAACGGAGAAAGAATACTGCCTTGCGGGACGCCAGCTGGAAGGTCCGCCCAGGCGGAGCACTCCTGTCCGATATGGACTGACTGCTGACGATCGCGAAGATATGAAGCAAACCACGCTACAACTGTTGGTGCAAATTTAAGGTGAGAAAGAATGGCTAGGAGTAACTCGTGGTCGACTGTGTTAAAAGCGTTTGAAAAGTCGATAAGCACCAAAACTGTAACCATCTTATTATTCATGGCAAACCTGATACCATCCGTGACTTTGATCAGTGCAGTAGTGGTGCTATGACCTGGACGAAACCCGGACTGATATACACTCAGTAGGTTATGTTTACATATGAATGAGGAGACTTGCTTGTGTACACAGGCTTCCAGAACTTTAGATAGGAATGGGAGAATCGATATAGGGCGAAGTTGATTTGGCAGTATAGGGTTAGGTACTTTGGGAAGGGGTCTCACGTACGCCTTCTTCCAGTCGCTAGGGTATTGGCTCGATAGTAGTGAACTATTGATAATATGAGTGATGCTAGGCAACAAAGGCTCAATGATAGGATCAATCATAGTTCTGCCAATAAGATCACATCCAACAGCTTTAGACTTAAGAGAAACAATAATCTTCTTGACCTCATCATGCGTCACTGGTGAAAATAGAAAATTTGGTGTGTTTGGCGATGTCATGAGAGACAATGAAGTTAATGTTTGATGTCTTACTGTAGGGTCTAGTAATGACGTGGATGCGAAGTGATTGTTTATAATATCGGGGGTTAAGGATGAAGGGCAGTTGTGTGTAGGTGGTTTACAAATACCAAGGGACTGAAGAAATTTCCATACATTAGCTGGAGAAGATTCACAAATATTTTTATGAATATAGCGGCGTTTAGCTGTTCGTACCATCTGATTGCAGCGATTTCTAGCAGTTTTAAAAGATGCCCAGTTTTCATCGGACCGATTTGCCTTAAAAATACGAAAAGCTCGATCCCGCCTTCTCATCGCCATTTCTACTAACCTGGTCATCCAGGGGGCTGGAATTCGTTTCAGTTTGACCCTGTGATAAGGGGCATGCTTGTCGTACAGGTTAAGAATAGCCTTGTTGAGTAGACTAACTTTGCTGTCAACATCGGCTGCCTCCATCACAGGGCCAAGTTGTAGATTAAATGCATCTCTCCTAAGCTTGTTAACATCTAAACTTCTGTAATTCCTGATGTTCACAACTGTAGGCACATGCTTAGGAGGTTTGATCTTGTAACAAGCATAAATGAGGTCACGGCGAGAGAAGCCGGGGGCTGAAAGCTGTCCGTGAGACTGAACCCGGTCCGCAGAAGACGCAATTATAATATCAATCCAAGTAGGTTCAGTGTTAATATTGTGGTGGGTGGCTGACAGGGGGAGAATTGATAAATTAACCGCTTCTATCATGGCCTTTAACTTACTAGCGCGGGGTGTGCTGCTTAAGAGATCGGTATTGAAGTCGCCCATGATAATATAATGTGCGTAGTCAGACCCGATTGAATCAAAGACGTTTTCTAAGGCATCAAAATAATCAACGGATGGAGGGCAATATACAACACCTAGCAACACCCTAACACCTTTATGTTGAGTTCCAGAAAAAGAAACTCTGCAGAAGCGGAGTAGCTGGAAGGAGAAGCAAGTAAAATATTATTTATTTATTTATTTATTTATTTATTTATTTATTTATTTATTTATAAACCCTTATCAACTAACATTACAGGCGATTGCCTAATGCGTTAATTGAATTGAAATATATTTAGTTTACATATTATACACATCACATTACAGTCATAAAAAAAAAGTGAACTAATTGTCAAAGTACAAATTTAAATTATAATTAAAACACATTAAATTAAAATTAAATCATAAATAATTAAAATAGTCAACAATAATAAAAATAAAGAGTCATACCATAAATAACAATTAAAATAAAATTAAAATTAAACATTCAATTAAAATAAAATTAAAATTAAACATTCAATTAAAATTAAATCAAATTAAATCATAATTAATTAAAATTTAAAACATTTAAAAATAAATTAACATTCAATATTCATTAATTTAATATTTCATTCATATAATAGTCAATAATAATAAAAATAAAATCATTCAATAAATTACAATTACAATTAAATAAAATTAAAATTAAACATTAAACATTGACATTTCTACTACATGAGACACAACCTTCATGAACTCATTCAGTGTACACGCGAACAAATCGATTTCGTCGGCGACTGCGTTTAGCGTGCGCATCGCTCGCGTCAGCGGCGCGGCCCGCAGCAGCTTGGTGCGCGCGCGCGGCGGCGCCAGCAGAGGCGGCCGGCGGCGCCGCTCCACATGTTTGTCCTGACACTGAACATCATCCGCTGGAGTATAGATGGGTTATCCAGCTCACCCCGTAATACCTTAAAAAGATATTTTGCCAGCGAGACCTCTCTTCTCACTTCCAGCTTACTGTACCCCACCATGCCGAGGACGAACATAGTAGGATACAGCAACGGGTACCCTGGATGCACTCCATATAATTTAAAATAAAGAAAACGTGCGAATTTATTTTGTACACGTTCCAACATTGTCTTATACTTAGCCTCAGTTGGAGCCCATATAACCGAATTACCCTCCAAATGACTCTTTACCAAAGCTTCATAGAGGGCTCGTAAGGCATTAAAGTTAGTAAAACCGTCCGATTGCCGCAATATGAAGCCTAGGTTCCTGTACGCTTTTTTGCATACTTCGGTTATATGGTCTCGAAAGTTAAGTTCGGCAGTAAAACGTACACCTAAATCTTTAACCGCCGTGACATGTTGGAGCGACTGGCCTTCGACATGGTACTGGTGGTGTAGTGGGGCGCGCGCGCGGCTAAAAGACATCACAGAGCACTTGGCCAAATTAAAATACAATTTGTTCTTGTGACTCCAATCAACTACGCGGTCTATGTCACGCTGCATCCCAACTTGATCTGATGTGTCACCTACTTCGCAAACCAATTTCAGGTCGTCCGCGAACAGGAGGCATGTTGACTCTCGGACCACCTCCGGTAAGTCGTTTATCATAATGATAAACTGGAGGGGCCCTAGATTACTACCCTGGCTGACGCCTGATCTGGTCGGGTACTCTTCGGATCGGCACCCACCACAGTCGACATACTGACGCCTGTCCCGCAAGTAGCTGGCGAAAAAGTTTAAAGTATGCGGCGTGCAGCCGACTTTGGCCAGCTTTTCGAGCAGTACGTCATTATCAACTGTGTCGAACGCCTTCCGGAAGTCAAAATAGGTGACATCAACCTGCCTTCCGGCATCCACCGCTGGTACCACCTGCGCCATTAACTGCAATAAGTTCCCTGTTGTTCCCCTTCCCGGACGGAAGCCATACTGGGCGTCTGATAATTGAGCCTTCACCTGTGCATACAGGGAGTGATGGATTGCTGACTCAAATATCTTGGCCGGGGTGCACAGAAGAGCTACAGGTCTATAGTCGCTGGGGTCCGGACCTCCCCTTCCCTTCGGTACCGGTACTACCCGGGTCAGTTTCCACCGATCGGGAAACGTAGCAGAAACGAGGCAAGCATTAAAAACGTGCAGCAGTGGCTCCTCTAAAGCGGCACGACAATCCCGAAAGATGAAAGGTGGTATACCATCCGGACCCACGGAGCGCTTCGGAGGCAGTCTTAGTAGCGCCCGACCTACTTCAGCCAGGCTCAGTTGGCGCAGGTGGACGTGCGCGCCGCCGCTGCCGGCTGCCGCTGCCGCCGACGTGCTGCTCGCTAATACATCCAAACGCGCCGGCTCCGGACTGTAAACAGCATAAAAGAAGTTCGCGAATGTATCCGCGCATTCCTGATCTGTAAGCGTAGACCCATTTTGTAGTAACTTATTTTGTCTACTCTTACCTCTTCTTGATCTTATGTAATTCCAAAACGCCTTTGGCTCCGAAGTGAGATGGTCTTGGATACGGCGCCTATATTCTTCGTGGGCAAGTACGATCGCAACCTTAACTCTCGCTCTGCACTGAGCGAATTTCTCGTAATCATTCTGAGACTTACTCTTTTTAAAAATTTTATGCAGCTGGTATTTGAGCTGAATGTCCTTAATAAGTTGAGATGTGTACCATACGGGGTAAATATACCTGTTTCCCGCTTTGAGAGATTTAAGTGGTACACATTCATCCATAACTTCGTTAATTTTACTATAAAAGAAATTTAAAATTAAATCCGGATCACTAATGTTATACATTTCGCTCCAGTCTATATTTCCTATTAGATAATATAATCTATTGAAGTCCGCTCTATTAAAATTCCAATTTCTACATGGAACCTTGAACTCTGCGGCCGTCGCAGAAGGCGCGGAAGGTGCGGAAGGCGCGGGCGGGGCACGGTTGACGGCGACCGTAACAGCGAGCGCCGGGTGATACGCGTCCACCGGGTGCAGTGCTTCGTCGGCCGCCGCCACCGCTACCCCTTCGCATGCGCTAAATACGAGGTCCAGCTGTCGATCGCTGCAATTTGGAACTGTATTACACTGAATGAGTTCACAAAAGGCTAAGAAATATTCATAATAATTAAGAACAGTACTGTTGCACGAAAATAAATTGAAATCTCCCATTATCAATATATTATTTTTATATTTTACACTGATGGCTTCAAGAAGACTAAACATCAACAAATACTGTTTTTCCTCTGTTTGTGGCGGTATATAAACCACGCAACAGGTGAATAAAAATCTATTATTTGTATGCACTGTAGCGCAGACAAGCTCAAAGTTGTACATATCTATATTAATTTCCTTAGGCATCGGTACTTGCCGTAGAGTGAACCGAGGCCCAGCCACCAACATCACACCGCCCTGCTTGCGTCCATCCGCCCGGTCACATCGTAGTATAGAGTAACCGGGCAATGAAACCTCTGCATCTTGGATGGATTCATTGCAGCTCGTCTCCGTGATAGCAAATAAATCAGAACTTGAAGACTCCAATAAAGCTAAAAACTTTGACGTCTTCGTTCGCAATCCTCTAACGTTTTGATATAGTATGTTGATAGCGTTACAACTTGGTTTGCTAGTCTCTGTTTTTAGATTTCCGAAAAAACACCCACTCGCTAAATTCGGCATCTTTGGGCCATATACTAGGATTGAACAACTTCAAATAATCAGCGTCAGATACACAAATTCGAAATGAGGCATATCCCCTTTCAGTTTTGTGATTTATCTTATTCACTTGTGGATGACTATCATTTCCTAATATCTCACGTACATAAGATAATAAATTTTCTTCTGTTGTGTCCGAACGAAGTCTCCAAATATGAAAGAACTTTTTACGTTCAGCTGCCCGTATTTGGAGAAGTGATGTATTACTCCCTTTACTAATTGGGTTCAACTTTGTCTGTCCCGACTTTATGAATTTAGTACCACCCCCTGCCTCCTTATTACCCACATTAACCGTATTATTAACCGTCGCACAGTCGTTTCTTGTACTAGGAACGGTAGGAACAGCCGCTCTGCCATTGCGCCTCGGCTTACAGTTGACTCATTCACTTTCGCCGTCCTGTGCGAGATTGTTGATCTCAAAATTTTCAGTTAGATCCTTTTGCGAGTGAGCGGTTGCCGCAATCGACCCGGTGTTTGAAACTTCCCGCTTAGCTGACGTAGTCGGCGAAGCAAACGCATTGGCCGCTGTCATCGTAGCTCGGGCAAGTTCGGCGATCGTGCCTTTAGAGCGCTCGGACGATTGCGCATGCGCACTTGCATCGGAGACCGTCGGCGTCGACTTCACACGATCGCGGGTGTCCCGCATTGGTCGCTGAGATAATTTCGTGCAACATCCACCCTCCTGTGCTTCGATATTACTGCGAAATCGTTGAGTACAATCACAATCACGAACACTAATTAGTTTCATAATTAAGCTATTTTGGTCCAATATAGTCTTTTCTAAAGACGAAACTTTACTCTCTAAAGCAAAAACAGTCTTTGTTAAATTGTTTATAGCACTTTCGAAACAATTAGTAGCCATTTCGAATTTATACACTTGATTTACTACGGAGCGTATAACAAACGTCCAATCCCAACGCGGCTTTATATGATAAAGAGGACCGTAGATAAATTGCTACTCCACCTCCACCCTTCTCCGTCCTATCATTACGTAGTAGAATAAAACCCGGCAAAGCATAGGACGAAGAAAGAAGCGGAGGCTTCAACCAGCTCTCTGAAACAAGGATTGCATCAAGGTGCTCACAACAAAGGACACTTTCAAGCTCACTGTAATGGCTTGGTATACTTTGAGCATTTATGTGGCATACATTAAAGCATTTTTGATTATTTGTAAAAATAGTACGTAAATTGTTTTTCAAGGAGCATGACGTGCTATCATCCAACAAATCATCGCAGGAGTTGTATGTGTTGTCTGAGTCGATGGCAGAGTAAAAAGAATCATTATCTGACATATATATTATTAATTAAATACAAATAAAAATAATTTAATAGATATAATATTATAATAAATAATAAAATAAAATCTGCTATATTACTTTCAATAATTTGAGTACATACTCGTCACCAACCCCATTGCTGACTGATCACAACATGCAAGCTTTTACATTTCTATATAAATTGTATATTTATAAATATTTTTAAATACAAGAAATATTGTAGTAGTCGGGACCCAGTCTGGAAATAGAGGCTTAGTGAATTCAGAACGAATACCTATATTCCATTGCAGATTTAGACGACTGACTTTCCAGATTGCTACAATTTGTCTTGTATTTAAAAATATTGTTAAATATACAATGAGCTCCTGTTCTATAATTTACCTACCCCTATTCGTCGATTTTAAGCAAAGTGCAAAGCAAAAAGTGCAGTCGAGTATGACAACTTTCTTTTTTTAGGTTTTTTACATTTTCAAATTACACATAAACGCAGTCGGGTTTTTAGTGTTTATAAATTACCGTTTTTTATTTTTATTTTGATATACCCAGTGTAAATACGAATCCAACGACACCTCTCAAGCTAAAACCCATCAAGCCGTTCAGGCGACAGAGCGTGCCAAACAATAATTTTTTTTAAATTACCTGCCGTTTTTTTATTTATTTTAACAGTAAATATGAATCTAACGACAGCTCTCAAGCTAAAATCTATTGAGCTGTTCTGTTCAGGCCGCAGAGCGGGCCAAACAATTGAATTTGGCGCCAAAAATCCTCCATTTTGTTAATATCTTTATTTATCTTTATTCTTTATATAATACTTTATATAATATATAAATATAATACTTTATATAATATTTTATCTTTATATAATAAATATCTTTGCACAATTTACACAACACCGTCTGGTTCCAAACTAAGCAGAGCTTGTACTATGGTGATCAGAAAGCTGATGAACATACTTATACAATTCTAAATACATACTTAAATAGATAAATTAACACCCAGACACAGAACAAATAGTCATGTTCATCACACAAATATTTGTCCTGGTTGGGAATCGAACCCGCGACCTCACGCTTCGCAGTCGGCTCATCACCCAGCCATCACGGAGGCTGTCATATTTGTTTTATTTATTTTGATATACCCAGTATCACTGTCACAATAAATACGAATCTAACGACACCTCTCAGGACAAAATCCATCATATCGTTCAGGCTGTAGAGCGTGCCAAACAATTATACACACATACATACTCTCGAAAAACATAATCCTCCTTCTGGCGCAGTCGGATAAAAATGAAATTATTTCGCTTGAACAAATATTACCCAGTTGAAAGACTAGTAAAATGTCTTACAATAGGATTTTCTTACTTACCTCGTGGAAGTAGTAACCTCAAAGGATTTAAAATACTTATAGGTGAGTAAAATATGAACTGCCACCCTATACATAAAAATTACAACAATTTTAAAGGCTAAGTGTAATATAACTACCAAAATATTGTCTTGTTCTTTCCAATGACATAAGTGACACGTTAAAATAAGAAAACACACATAATAGTTAAAAAACGCTTATAACGCTGTCGTATGTTTTCGGAATATAGGAGTAAGAGATGAGAGAGAGGATTTAATATTTTTGTTTGTACAAAAACGCGAGTAAACACAGATGTGATTATGAGGTTCAAAATTTAATAAAAAAATAAACGCTAGTAAGTAAAAGAATTAAAACGTCAACTTAATTACAATACAATGTATGAAAGAAGCTCTTTGTATTATGACTAAATTCAGAATGCATACTTTCTACAAACACATCTTAAAACATCTCATCTTCGAACAGTGTAAGTATACTAGTTGTCACCATGAAATGTAAATTCATGGAAACATGTTTTTCGTAGAAAAATGGTATTCCATTTTGTTTAACACATAAAACAAGGGGCTCCTAATAGGGGACTTTTGATTTTCTCGAGCGCGTCAGAATAAGACATGGGGTATATAATATACTCGTATACCCATCCATTTTGCATCCTGTTGTTTAAAATAGTCTCACAATTTAAAAAAATGTCCATTTATGAACGCTAAAGTTTCTTGATGTTGTCTCTTACTGTCGGTAGTTAAAATGGAAATATTAAATTTCCTGTTATCGTTTTATAATAATTGAAAAATTATTTGGATGTAATCCTTTTGACGTCCTATTGTTGAGCACGGATGTCTCTCCGTTATTGAGGAGGCCTGGAAGTTATTCCACCACGTTGCTCCAATGCGAGTTGGTTGAAGAAGTTTTTTTAGTTACTATGAAAATAAATGTATTCCATCTTAATTTGCTGAGCTCCATATTTCTCCCGTCTATGTGTGTAATTATTTTGAAAAAAAAAAGGACCTCCACCCGGTAAAATAGAAAACCTACCTATCGTCGGCTCTGTAAAAATGCAATAAGTCCTCATAACGCTCGAGAAAAACATTATTTAGCATCGTAAGCTACTATATACTATAAGGCATCGGTTTCAGCGCCATTTGTTCTCGGTCCCTTTATAGGCTCGACAAATAAATACCAGTCGATACTCAAGGCTGAGCTCTCCCCAGCGACGGCTTTCCGGGATATGGTAGGAATAAAGCTGGGCTTTAAGAAAGATCGTAGTCGTATTGGTGTAAGACAAGTAATTGAACCTACAAATTGGTTTCCTACACATAAAAAATCAATTAAAGCATATGCGAACAATGTCGGGATGGTGAAGTTTTTTTGTTTGTGCGAGCAAATTTTCTTTTTCTTTTACTTCTGAAGCTAATCCAAAAAGTACCTGAACAAAAATTGCTTGATCTAAATATTTATAAATATTCCTTGCTCTAAATATTTCGGCAGAAGTTTTTGGTGCTGGCGCTTATCTTATTGACTGCATCCCTGTCTAAAAGCAGTTGAAAGGAAAGGAAAGAAATAGTTACGGTAAAATCCCCCATTTTTACAACTATTCTACGTTATTAAGGCGGCCCGGGGCGTTTATCACGTTTCTTCAATACCACTGCCTTATATAATACAAATAATAATGTAATCATTTTTATTCCATGGCTGAATATTTCTTTTATTTCATTGATAAATTACAGAACTCTTTGTAGTAGTTTCAATCCAAAATGTCAAAGGTAAAATGTAAATAGTTTACTCATTCAGTGTGAGTGAAACACAAACATTTTGCTTGCCGAAACAAATTCAGAATTTCATTCAAAGTGTGCAACGGTAGTTAACCCAAAAAATACACCATTCACAGCGCTAGCAAAACTCAAACATAAACGGTACACTGAAAAATAACTTGATTTTAGTTTATTTAGTCACCAAAACTGTGAGTTGCAACAAAACAGCAAAATAAAACAAACAGGGAAAGCTAATACTGTTCACTAGCGGCATTTAAGTTAGAGGTAAGTCAATTATGAACCGAGACGGCCTTAGCATCCGGTAGCTTCACTGGAGACAGGTTGAAATAGGAAATAACTGACCTGTCTTAAAAGATCTGTTTAAAAGGTAAGAAATGATTGAGTTTCTTCCGTGTATTACTAAATATATCGCCAACAATAAACAAATTGCAAGTAACAATTTTTGTATTCTCTGGTCTGTGTGCATGTAAACATATTCCGAGCTTTATTCAAACAAACCGGAAATGAGAAACGGCTGTTAATTTAACAATCATAATTCTCAGCTCTAGAAGAACTCAAAATAAACGCTATTGAGTGAAGCAAAAACTTTATTTTCGTCACCAATACTGTAAGTTAAGGAGAAACTACAAAATAAACTTAGCCTGTAGTCTCCAGTGGCATTCAAAGTTAGATGTAACTCAGTTAAGTACCGGGACAGTTCAGTGGAGGCTGTGGTTGAAACAGGAAATTACTGTTATGAGTCGTAAATACCTGCTTCAGAAGAGATCAGGTAGGTATGATTGTATTTTTCTATTTAAAAATTACTTTTAACTGGTCTAATTTTCAAATATAATATTTCTTAAAGAATTCCCAGCGAATGTAAATAATTATGAAGGTCTTTGTGTAATTTGTTTACGAATTTCTTTGAAACTTGGGGTTGGGTGTAGACCGTTCTTTTCTAATAACATTTAATTCAATTTAATTTATTTCTCTTTTTGAAAAATATTCTAAGCTACTTTGAAGTCGGTTTTCTTTAAAACAAAAACAATTCCACAATAAAAATTTAAGAGTGGTGCATCTTTTATGGTCTTTTTTCAGCCGAGGAAGTACTGTTGCTGCACCCACTATAGTGTTTCAGTGGAAGCTGCCGGTCAGTCTTACACGACCATCAGCCTTTGGAGTTGCAACTTCCTTACTTGCCTGAGATAGTCCTCAGGCAAGACACAGGCTTGCTTGAGGTTGTTTGCAGATTTCCATGTATCGCAGCGACCACCAACACCTTGTCACCTGCATGCTCATGTGCTGCTCCATTGAAATAAAAAAATAAACACTTATTCTGAATTTAATTACCTAAATAAATTTAATTTATTCTGTCTTTTTACACTCGTACGAGTGCATTATTACAAGTTCTGAGAAATCTCCCTCAGCACGGCTGTAAGTGCGGCTGCACTAACTCAATTAACTGTGAATTGCGAGTCGACAAGCAAGAATATAAATATAACGAGGTGGCGGTTGTACTCGTAGCTAGAGAACTGGCGAGATATGAGGGACTGAAACTAACATGTCTTTACCATTAAGAGTTACCCGGAGAAATAATAAAAGTTCGTTGTTACTTTATCTGACGCCCCGTATGGCGTTGGATCGGTAGCAGTGCCAACCTGCCAATGCCCCTCCATTGGGATCCAATCAAAGGATTGATTCCCATCCTTGACTGTGTGGCTATAAGTGTGCAACGTTATTTTATCTATCTGCCGTAGCTGAAGATGATCATTCAGGCTACTTGTAAGTAGTCGTTGTGGTTCAGGAATCTACACAAAACATTAAGTAAGCCTCAGATTTGTCCAAGGTCGTATGCAGTTCTGCAGCTAGTACTAAGAGAAATATCATCTCGTGTGGGTCAGTCTCACCAGTATTTTTCTACCAAAAAATACAGACTTGCTTTACGGCCGAATTGAGTACTTTACTCGTCGTTTCATTCAGGTTTTGCCACCAATATAACAAGTCAGAAATGATGATTACAGAAATGGCAATATCTGAGGCGACTCAACTTGGCCCAATTTGTGAAACTAATTGTAACAAAAATAAGAATACGTCTGAGCTAGGTCATACTATATTTTTATACATGAGCTAGTCATTTACTCGGGTAGACAGGTTGCGTGATGTTAGGCGGTTGCCGTTACTTATACCGATGCTCATTAGGACAGTCATATTTTTTGAGTAAATACGATCAACAAATACACATTTTAATGCTATTTTCTTCGACATTTATCGTTTAAATATCACTGCTACCAAAATGAGCACTAGTTGATCGCAATGATCACAGAGATTCAACAGCACAAAAGCTTTTCTTGCAGTTGCCACAGGCGTGGTCGCAGCCTTTAATTTTGGAGGAGGGGGGGGGGCAGAAATTTTGGGGGGATCATTAAGAAATTTGGGGGAAGAGGTGTCCAAATTGGCTTGTTTCGCCTTCCGTCTACGCATGACTGATGGATTTGGGGGAGGAGGGGGTCATGTCTCTTGCGAACCCCCTGTGACCGCCACTGAGTGGCCATTTAATTTATTTCTATATCCAACGGGCAAATGGGAATAAAATTAAAAAAAGTATGTGGCTCTCATATTTTTGAAGTTTGTCTAGATAGGTACTTCAGTGCATGACATGGGAAATTTTAAATATATAATATAATAAATAAATAACCGGCCTTGTAAAGGGGTACTAACACTTCTCTTGTTTACTGTTATAAAATATATATTAATAAAGGTCCGATAGCCTTGAAGATTAATTTAGCTGTAACTAATAGGGTTGGAGTAGTAGCTTAGGGATGCAAAATTCACTCACTTCATTGAAATGAAAAGGAAATAAAATAAAATAAAATATTTTATTTACACAAATATGGGTAACAAACAAGGTTTTATAAAAATGTTTAGATCGCCATATTTACCCTTTAGGGTGTACAAATATTGTAAAAGTTATATAATTACAAGTTAAATTATAAACTAATTATGTACAGTAGACACTAAAATACACACGAAAATACGCACGCATTAAATTATTATTAAATTTAAATTCTACATTATTATCACTTTAGCTACTTACATTAAATTTTACCCAATTTAGTGCTTTTTGTACAAATTCATTTTATTTTATTTGCACCGTACGAGGTTGGACGTCATCAGCTTTGGGCACCCACCATGATGGGTTTTTATACGCTGAGATACGTAATCAATAAAAGTTAATAAATAACGTTTAATACTCATAACCCCACAGAAGAATAGATATACAACGTGTCGCGGGCACATATGAATAAAAACATCCAGACTGAGAACAGAAACTGAAACTCGTAATTTCAATATCTGCTTCGCCGAAAATCAAACACGGGACCCCAGATAGGTAGCCCCGGACCATTGCGCCACATGGGTTGTTTAAAAGTGATAATTAAATTAGACAAATTTCGAACGTATAAAGTTTCTTAAGGTTATAGCACGATCGCTTTTGTATATTGCTCTATTATCAGTATAACTGGCTCAGAGCCAACAAATCAGAAGACTACGTATTGCTTCATTAAATTTTGATTAGAATCAAATTGGCTCAGTGTGTGCGTGTGACGCCGCTGCGATAATGAATTGTTATCATATTAATTCGTATTCTACTTAATTACGGTGCGTATACAATCTTCTTTGCCTCAAGCTTGCAGTGTAGTTTACTTCATTATAAAAATAATTAACTGAAAACTTTATTTTGTATAGCCACAAACAAGACACAAAGTACATACCATGTTGTGGTTTCTTACGAAGATAATTAAAAGGGAAGATGTATTATTATATTGTTGTAGTTATAGTGTAATATTTACATTTGAAAATAATCATAACCTTCAAAATCGAACTTTTTAAAGTACTTAGCATAGTTCATAATAAAATTAATTTTGAATGTCTTGGAAAACAAATTAGAGCCAACTGTACAGATCACAAACAAAGCTATTTATGTCACCGTAACCTCCATTTTACTAATATTTTAGTTTATTTAACAGTACTTATTACATTAAAAATATGATATTTTGTATTCTGAAAGAAAATTTGTTGTATAAAAATGTAAGAATTTTCTTCGATTGGTTAGTAATTTCAACAATAACTGATTAATCATCTAATAGGTCTTTGCTTTGATACATTGTAATATTATCACATCATCTGTTACAATAGGGAGCTTGCATGAATTTATTTATTGTATCAATCGATCATATTTGGCATTGGGATCAAGTGCTCTTAAAGGACCACATCGATTGGAGCATCCCGAAAGACAGAAATATGAGCCAATGAGCGTAGCGTTTAAAACGGCCCATACCACAGAATACTGACTTGCCCATACTAACAAAGCGAAAGATATGACGTCGCCGTCTGCGTTCCAATGGGAAAAACATGTGATTTGGAAGTTTTGCCCTTAAACACTGCGTTTAAGTATATTCTATTCTTATTCTTGTTAAGTGATAAGGATTCTGAAAAAATATTAAAAAAAAATATCGGATGAAATAAAAAAATATCTAAAATTTTCAGATTTCACATTTCCATATTTCCTAGAGTTTTCGATAAAAACCTTTGAGTCTATTTTGTCATTATTATTTCCATTTTTATAATTGAAATATAATATAGTACATTTTACATAAACCAAATTTTATGCATATTTCCTATTAATATGGGCTTTACTTTTCACTGCCTACATAAACGCGATTTACCGCTACGCTCACTCACGCTGTTTCGAGATAACACGTCATGCCCGTGACACCTCGATATCCGTCACATGACATCTCCCATATTACCCATGAGCTTTACATTCTACATGAGCTTTATGTGGGTATCTTTATTTGGACAAATGTATATAGACTTGATTTGGTAAGGTTGAATCCATGTAATCCATCACACGCGCTGTCTAGAGATAACATGACGTGTCCATGCCGTGATACCTCGATATCCGTGACATGACAACCGACCACATTACAAACTGAGCTTAATGTGGACATGTTTAATATGACTTATAACTATATTGGACGGAAGATGTCCATAACAATGACATGACGGTCTGTTACATTAAACCTAGATAGATAACCATTATAGTTAATGTACGTTAAAGATAATCATGTGTGAAATTGACGCATATTTTTCTGGCTGTAGATCGGAATGTTTATTATATTGAATAAAATTCACGTTACTAAATATTTACATACAAATAAATTATAAAATAAAAAACTACATTTAATTTATTTATATATTTTTATCATTATTATTTATTTAAGTTTCTTGTTTTATCATAAAACATTTTTTAACAAATACCATCAATATTTTATTGTTATTAAAATATAATGATATTTTAAATACTTTAGACACACAAAAATTATAATAAGGCAGTCAGGAACAGCTTTGACAAATATCTATATATTATTACGCTCTCAGCAAAATTAAATAAGTTTTTTACAAGATGGACAAGAGGAGAGAGGTACAGTAAGTATGTTTGCTGGTTACTGGCTCTCTGTTATTGTTTTCTAACTGACTAGTTACTTCTTTTGACAATAGTTATAAAATATATCTCTTCAAAGCAGAATCTTTTAAATACTTGTGCATAAAGACTGCCGAGATTCCCATGCTAGGATCTTTAATTTGTTGCAACCAAAAAGCTTTTTTATCATTGTTACAAACATTGTGATAGTAAATAGAGCATTTTTATATAAGCAATGTTTAACATTCCAGGCAATAAACCAAATGCCACCTATTTGTCTTGCTGCTACAGGATATTTACGAATGTACTAGGAGGTCTTGTATGTCTACTACGGCCTTAGTTTGGTAATTTTACTTATTTCTGGTTTGCCGGCAGTATTGTTGATAGTACCGTCTTCATCAGAAGATTAAAATTAGGGTACCATCTTAGGTGGTTTTATTTTATAAGTGACAAGAATAAGTGGTCCGTCAAGACAAAACACCACCTAGCTTCAAAGAGATATAATCTGAAAGAGAAATAGTTATATTTATACTTTTGTCCTATCACACAAAAAAAAATCTAAATTATAGATTTGTCCTAAAATGGAACGTAAATTAATAAGAATTAGCTTATCCAAAAAACTGTAGTCTATCGCACTTCAGTTCGCCAAAACTTTTCTTTAGACATAAAGCATTTTCATAAAAAAGTCAATTTACTGAGTAATGTTCTATGGGCCGCCGTCCAATAGCTCTTCATTATTTGACAGGCTATTAACCTCTCCGGTGACCGTTAACCGAAGATGCTTCACATTTTATTGGCGGCTTACATCCCGCTTAATGAAAAGTGACAGGTGCGCCCTAAAACTTGTTCAAGTTATTATAACGGACATAATCGTTGTGACAATCTACATCAAATACCACACTTAGGAACAGATTTATGTCGTCCTTCTAGGAGCTCAATAACCTAACCTAATAAGAAAATCATGATTGAGTAACTTAAATCGCTTATTCATAAATGACTACTATACTTGTAGCTTTTTCCTTTTCCCTGTCAGTCTCCCTGTGAGGACAAATACATCACATTATTTGTGGTTCAAAAGGGTAATTTTTTTAATTCCTGGATAAAACTATTCCTGAAATAAATGTTAGCAGTCACTGTCAACATTACTCACACGACACATGAAATGGGTAGAGATAATAATAACTGGCTAATCCATACTAATATAAATTTGAAAGTAACTCTGTCTGTCTGTCTGTCTGCTACTCTCTCACGCTTAAACCACTGAACCGATTTTGATGAAATTTGGCATAAACATAGAAAGGACGTTGAATAAGGGCATAAGCTACTTCTTACCGCGGGAAAATATCTTATTCCCACGGGAAGCAAATGAAATGAATGAAATGCGCCGTGTAGTGTTATAAATACACTACATGTTATTACTTACTTCATTCACGTCCATTATCATATTTTATAACTTACTAGTGGACCCCGCAGACGTTGTCCTGCCTTAAAAGTAATAAAAGAGGATTTGTTTTCTTATTATCTTAAAGAGACTTCATGTTACTATCAAACAAAAATATAAAACAAATAATGACATACGAACTGTCCTGTTATTCTGAATGTGTCAAAGTTTAGAACGGCACGGCACGAAATACAAACGTTTGACAGATAGGAACAATTTATATGGGAAAACTACTTATAAATAAATAAAATAATTAAAAAACATTTCCAGTGGCCCAAATTGTGAATCTAAACTATCCTCGAATCCATTTGAATACACACACAAAAAATTCATTAAAATCTGTCCAGCCGTTAAGGAGTTCAGTGACATACACACTCACAGAAGAATTATATATATTAAGATATCCTTTTGTTTATTCTTATAATTTGCTTTTCCTTTATTATTTCTTTACAAAATTATTTACTTACTGTGTTTGTTTATTTACATTTTGACGCAGCTATCAAAATTTTCATGTCTGTCTTTTATGTTTCTTATTTTTTTAATTTGTTTTACGGCATTGTATAAAAATCCTTATAGCCATTCAATATTAAAAGAAAAGAAAAATTGTATGTCTCTTATTTCATTTCATAGATTAATAAAGTATAGTATTGTCTTAGGCTTATTCATGTTTTTTATATTAACCCGTTAAATCTATACATAAAGCTGAAGAGGTTGTTCGTTTGTTCTTTGTATGTTTGTTTGAAAGCACTAATCTCAGGAACTACTGGTTCCAATTGAAAAAATATTTTCGTGTTGGATAGTCCATTTATCGGGAAACCCTTTTTTAAAGGCAGACGGGCCGCGTGGTGTTATGCGATCACCGTCTGATGGACACGGGCAATCCTAGGGGAGCCACCCAAGAGCTTTAGGTTATAACATCATGCTTTGACAAATAACAAAGTCCACGCGGACGAAGTCGCGGACTGCCACTAGTAACTTTATATGGGGATTGAATAATGAATTTATGTATTTAAATAATTTTGGACAATAATTCTAGTATACTCTTCATCAAATACTCAGCGCAAGTGATCAGTCTAGTACGCAACGAGGTACGTCTACTTGTAAGGACTCATACTGGTCACTGCAAACTAAACAAGTACATGTTCAAACTAAACCTAAGTTCCACTGCTATATGCAAATATTGCAATGGCGAAGACGAATCCGGTATACCCATCCTCTGCGACCGCGTCGCATTCACCCATAGCAGAAGTCGGATACTGGGCGGCAGCCTAGTCCCATCGGAAGAAATCAAACTTCTGGATCCTAAGCGCATCGTACGGTTCCTAAAAACCGTCGACCTAGGGAATCAGATATAAATGCGGGGCTAGGTTACAATAGATCATATGCTGGTCGCGGTAGCCTTAGAGTTGTACTCTTCCCCACCAGCCAAAATAATAATAATAATATAAAACTGTTTTATTTGGAGACTTGAGTATATGGAAAACTCTTTTAAGTAGTTAAAATGAACTACTAACGAAAGCAAGATGAAAGCTTCAACCCTCAATGCTGCTCTAACCTATTTTACAGCCGAAAATCTCATAAGTTTTTGGAAATTACACAACTCGATTCTACATCTAAATCGTGACGAAAAATTTAATCACCGGTAATATTATAAGAAGGCTTTTATCCTCAGCGCTGCCCTTAGCTTTACAGATCCAGCGCGAACACAATGGAAAAGTTATCGAACTCTCTGCTTGCTTCCAACTGCGAAGTTCCTCCTCTGAACTTGTTCATAGAACTAAGGCATAATTCTAATGCTTGCACATGTAGTGAATGCCTAAGACGCATCTATTATAAGTTAGATTAAATAATAAATTGAGACGTTATAATAAAACCTTCTTTCGGACAACATGCCTTATTATGCAATACCGAGCCTGCTACGACTTCAGATGCCGACCCTGCAAGGCCGGTGCGCATGTGGCGTTGACACGTCTACATGCGAACCGGCGTGCGAAAAAATTGGAGAAAAAACAAAGTTATATATATAACGTTGAATATTTGAGCTCAAATCAGCATGGATATGAAAGATGCCAATTAGAAAAAAAAATATAGCTATGGTTGTAAATACATCTTCAATCAAACTATAACTTCCTACGTGCAAATAGGATAGGTATTGTTGTTGTATCACAGTATTGTGACATATGCATTCAGATACAAAGGTATTTAAATTAAGCCATTACCTCAACATTCATGAATTACACCTGTTCCCGTGTTCCAGTTATGTAAACCTGCATGCATTACACGTGTAACGGTACTAGTATTATATTACCGTGTCGCTGAATCATGTAAGACGCGAGTTATTGGTGAGTTTAGAACCACTGGCTGCTACTGGCTTTCTATTCGGATATGATCATCATCACTTCAGCCTTTCATGCACTGCTGGACATAATGTAACTAACGTTCACCAATTTTCCTGGTCCTGCACCTTCTGAATAGGACGCTTCTGAAGTGGTTTCCCGCTGTTTTCTTTAGGTCATCAGTCCACCTGATATATGGCCTACTCATTGCCACCTCAGCTTACAAATTTTGAGAGCTATGTCGGTAAAATTCATTCGTCTACGGATTTCATCATTACATCATTCAACGCCTTCAGGGTGCTGTTGCGGCTGCCCTGGCGGTGCAGTGCGTCGGGAATGTTCGCGGAGGCGCGTACTGATGACTTCTATGCAGTTATGCGCAAGAAGGCGGCCTCTATGTTGCATCGCCTAAGGAGCAGCGGTAACGGCATGCTGCAGGCGATTGCTGGCAGGCACGTCTGTCCCTTCCAAAAATATTGGATAGGGCTAGTCGTGTAAAAATGGGAATATATATATTATAAAAAAAAATGTAATAGAAGTTAAGATTACTAACAATACTAACATAGTATTAAGACATATCTGTAAACTAACCTACTAATATTTTATGGACTGCTTAAATTATTGGTCTGAAATAAAGAATTATTATTATTATTATTATTATTATTACGAATTCTGTCGCGTAGAGAAATACCAAGCATAGCCCTCTCCATCGCTCGCTGGGCGACCCTGAGCTTATGGAAAAGGCTAACTGTAAAAGACCACGTCTCACGGCTATTCGGATATACAGATACATATAAGTGGAAGATTCTGCTAGTTAGAGACTATGTACAGTAGTGGATCTCGATGGCAGAGATGGATGTATGGTGATCATGCATGGTTCGATATCAGTGGAATGATCAGACAAAAACAATACCTGTTAATGGATATCTCCTTAATTGAACTATACAAATCATATACAAATACCAGCCGTTTTCTGCCTCCTTACTATATTGCAAGTAGGAAAAAAGCATTACGCCATATCTAATGTAAGCTCCATAAACAGTTTTCCACGAATTACACCAGTTCATGATAAACATAACATAAATTTTCGTAGCATTACGATACATGTGTTTAGGCAATACCACAGCTCAGTCATAAACTCAGCTAACACGTAACGTAAGTAGTTATTGGAGCGCGCGTAGAGAAGTACTACAGCTTTCTTTCTATTCATATCTAGAAATTTTCTAGACGTTCTATTAGAATGTGTTTATAGAGCATGTAAAAGAGGGCATAGCCAGAGACTTGTAGAAAGATAAAAGCAATTTCTAAAAGAAAGCTATAAAATATTGAATGCGACCATAAATAATTAAAAACGTAATATGAAAGCATTTTTACTGAGAAGCGGATTATAGATTTGACTTGCATCGTGCGACCTTATCGGTTTCAGCTATTTAAACGCAATGAGGCATTTTTTAAAATTTTGATGAAAGCCGTTTATGAAGCCGCCATCAGATTTAAGAGTAGCACGAAATAAGATAGGGTATATTGTTGATGTGGAATAAATTATAAAAAAACCCTACAATTGCGATAGCTTAGGCAATAAGCAGTCGAAAATTTCACATTTTAGTTCTTAAAACAACAAAATTAAATAATTTTATTAAAGACAGTTTAGTGAATTTTATTGTAATTGGTAGAGAATATTTCCGGATCATTTTAAAAACTAAACTGTAAGAATGGCATACATATTGGAATCTCGATAACTCGAATGTCAAGGGTAATGCTAAAAATTTCGAGTTAACGAGTTTTTGACATAACAAGAACTTTGAGATACATATGATTTATCTGCTGAAATTTCGACTTAAAAATAAATACTGAGTTTAAAAAATTAATGTTATACCTATTTCAAACGACTTCGAACAAGAATCTGTCTACAGTTTGCTAAAAATACCAAAGGTAAATTATGGAAGGCGAAATTATTGGAGCACACATAGCTCGCAGTAACTACTGCTAGCGTTCTATTCAAGTCTAGAAAGAGACCGGATGCACTAATTAAAATGTATATGATGAGCGTGTGAAGGAGGACTACCGCCCCGCTTTGTAGGATTACAACTATTTATAAAACTATATTATGATGGTTGCGGCGGATAATGATATTCATGACCACTAGCATCGGTATGATGTGTGCTACTCTGTGTTTGTAATATGCGGACGGTCTAGGTTTTTATTTATTTTATCACCCTTGTTCAAAGCCTTTTGCGGACATTTGACGAACAGATGTTTGAAGTCTCAACATTGTGGTATTTATTTATAGAGCGATATTAACTAGAAAAGATTCGTCTTCACTAGGGTAAGGTTGTTACCTTAGACTACTACGTTACTACACATTTTTTCATGTGCGTTTCTGTTCTTAGAAAGGCACATTAAGCCGTCGGTCCCGTTTGTTATCGCCAGATAGTCGTTTAAACTTATTTAAGGCCTCATGGACAGTTTGAAAATAACCAACAGCGGGTTGGCCGCTAACCCGCATCTCCACTAGCTCGCACTGGAACAATGTGGTCCAGGCTTTCCCAATAATAGGGAGAAAGCAGTAAGACGCAAAAAGAGTTGCAGTCAGCAATGTGTGGTTCAAAACGTCCGATGCTTGATAGCCCGAGTCACAAACACAGAAGGCCGAAACCGCTACAAACTTTAAAATAATGAAGACCTAAGTTTCCAGCTACGCAACGCAAATGTTGACTAGTAAGTACAAGTACCTACTGAAGTACAAGGCGGGTTCCCAGAAGACCTCTTCAAACAAATACGTCACGTAACGCACGTAGCCTTATACTTTGAATACACGCAGGGAATTCAGTAGCTCGTAAACTAACGAGTGTACTTACTCGCAAGCGGAAATATTAAGGAACAAATCTTATAGATAATAATATAATCTAAAATGACTGATAATATGATAATTTAGAACGTCTCTCGTTTCTCATGGAGTTTTAAATTTATTATGCCATTTTCGCCATCAACATTGAAAATGGTTTTTGTAAAGGACGTAATCTACGTATTGAAAAAAAATCGAGATCTAACCTGCACTTTCAATAATATTAACATAGATGTGACCACAGAAAATGTTGAGGCACTGCTGCATAATAAAAAAGTTAGATCAGGTTTTTAGATAATATTTTGCCATTCTTACTGACAATGTATAGGTAATAATGTGAATTTACCCTAGCAGTGTGCAGAAAAAAAGGGTTACAGCCAGCCATGAGTGGTATAAGCTACCAGCACTTATGTGGATCACAATTTACAAACAAGGACGGCTTAAACTGCTACTAAGGTCAGAATAATGAAGTCATAAGTTTCCAGCTCCACAAGGCAAATGTTGTCTAGTAAGTACCTACTGAAGTACAAGGCGGGTTCCCAGAAGACCTCTTCAAACAAACACGTCACGTAACGCATGTAAGCTTATACTTTGAATATACGCTGGGAATTTAGTAGGTCGTAAACCACGATGACTTCACCTAAACGCAAACGGAAATCTTAAAACAAACATTTAGTGATGATAATGTAGAATGTATCTCTTTAATAATAAAAATATGTTACTAAATAACCAAAATTAATAAGGTACCTAACTATAACCAAAAGTAGATTCTATATACACTTTTATATAATATATTAATGATTCTCAAAAGACAAATAGTGATACACAAAAATATGATGTTTGAGTCGATTAATTGATTTGCAAACCACAAGTAATTCGCTTGTACATTTGACGTAGTTTAAACAGAAACAGAAAACAGAATAGTAGTTGTAGATGACTAAATTCAAATAAAATAACATAACGTTACCGTTATGGATACTTACAAAGACAGCACATGCACACAGACCCAGAACAAAAATTTGAGTCTTATTGCTGAAATATCTGACTTAATCCGAATCGAGGCCAAGACCCTCGATTGGCATTCCGTCATGGTAACTATTATGACACACAGATAGTCAGATTTAGATTCAGTTAGTAAACTTCATTTTATGCTCTATACGACTATTATATTTTAGCAGATGTAAATCAAAAGTGTAAAAGTATTAATGAAATTAATGTGAAGGATGTATCCTTCCATTAACCACCTAAAAATAAAGTCAATTTAAAGCAAAATAAACCTCGAGAATTTTGTAAAGAAACTTATGTAAGTTAACTTATGTTTAAAAAACACAAACAAATCGACAATCGACCCATTGAACACACGCAACATAGAGCTCTCGTAAACCATTGACACCAAATAAGCAGGTAAGTATAAAATTGCCACAATAGGGAACAAACGAAACTTATATAATATTGAAGTTGGAAACCTGTAGAGAAGTTAGCTTAATAGGTGTGTTGAAAAAGAAGTGGAAAAACAAATAAAAAAACATTCATATTTGGAGCCTAGATCAGAAGCTAGAAACGAAAGCTCACACCTATGTACTCATGCAAGTATTGTTAATTTAAACCATTGACGAATTTACTGTCAAATAGGCAGATTGGGTATGAAATTTCCTCAACAGGAAACAAACGAATATATCGAAGTTAGAAACCTGTAGGAACAATATTATAGTTTTTGAGCTGAAAAAGTGGTTAAAAACAAATCACAACACATTGATACTTTGAGCCTGAATCAGACGTCAGAAAAGAAAGATAACATCAATGTATTCATGCAAAGTATTGTACTCGTAAACCATTGACGAGTTTACTTTCAAATAGGCAGGTAAGTATAAAGTTGCCGCAATAGGCAACAAACAAATATATTGTAGAAACCTTTAGTAAAGTTAATATAACACAAAAAATGTATTTTGAGCCTAGATCAGACGTTATAAACGAAAAATTGAAAAGTTTAACACATGCAAAGTATTGTGCTTACTAATCATCGCCACGGCTTTACTTATAAATAGGCAAGTAAGTACAAAACAGCCAAAATAAACGAATTCATTGAAATAAATAACAAAATATTTATATTCTGAGGGTAGTTCTGACTATTATAAGAGCACTCTACCATAAGAATAAATAATAATTATACAACTCTACATTGAATTTGGTTTGAAATTAAACTACATTGCTACCTTTATGACGCACATTTCACTCTTTTCACTCATAATACGATTTTAGACAAATAAATATATTATTCATAAATTACTATCAAAACACATGGCGTTCCATTTTTCCTGGGCTTTTTTCTCAATAACGAAATTGAGCGTTTAATCTAGACAAATCGTCAACAGACCAAAAACCGTATATTTTTTAGTCTGTTACAAATCCGTGGAAGGGAGGCTAACGCGAACATAAAACGTGCGCAGGTGTCACACAAACGACAGAGCTACGAACAAAAACTCAACAAAAACCGAACGAATGCTAAACAGAAACATTTTGTGGGCCACAGGGAGGAATTTGGTCGGATTTTACGTGAATAAGTTTAACATAAATAGCTGTGACGCGAGATTGTATAGATATTTACGGGGCGCTACATCATGAGATGCCTACAAACATTGTTGGGTACACAAAGGTGGAAAAACTTCTCTGGAAATACAATACAAACTTACTTGGAAAAGCAATAATAACAAAGGACCTTTGTTATACTTCGAGTATTGATCCTCTTAGGTATTCGGTTACAATAATAATGGTGTATAATATTTTGGAACGTATTGATTAAATGTTTGAGTAAGAATTATTGTTGGTATTGAAGAATATAATATTAATTAATAGCAACTAACGAGTTTTAAATACCTACTTTTACCTTTTTTGGTGTATTGGGGGGAAACCTTTAAAAGGTACCCGGCTTCTTGGGAGAGGTTACTGGGTTATGTGGGATTTGTACCGCCCTAAAACCCCCTCGGTGGCCTGCCTCAGCGCTTGGGGAAGACAACGGGATTTCCAGTGGAACGCACCGGTGTACCACGCGTGACGCCCCAGAATGAGCCCAATCTTCGGGAGAGCAGATGTTATCTCCTGTACCATCCAATAGTCACGGCGGCATGCGACCACGCACACACCGCCATCCTTCCCGGGGCTGCTGGCTGGACGGGTCGAGCTCCCACTCTCACCGTTCGCAACCCCAGACGCCCCCTATTCGTTACCTCGTACGATCAGGTAGGGAATACCGTAGCTCTATTCTCAGTCCTAAAGCTACCTACTTTTACCTATCTGTCGATTCGCGTGAGGCAATGGTTATCATTAGTGTTAGGAATTAACGTCGGTAGTTGAATAAAAAATGTGACTAGGTAGGAGAAAACGCCTATAAAAGAGAGGCCTCCTCTAAGGGGGGATTATTAGTGTTGTGATCGTATAGTGACAGTAACTCTGCCCAATTGCGTACTGAAATTCTGTATCTGTGCTTACTTGTTATTTAATTGTGATTGTATAAGGAAATGTTAATTAGAAACCTTAAATCGTTACCTGTAAATTGTATCAAAGGCTTTGTGAATTAAATGGTGATCTAAATATTCTGCTTCTGGTTTTCATTTCTAAAATCAGAAGTGGGATCTGCTCGCGTCCCACATTTAACGTTGCATCCTGAACAAATGCAGAAATCAGTACGCACGGTTTTTTTTTTTACATTCTTCGTGTATCGATTAAACAATCTGTACCGGTTCAGTGATAAAGATAACTCGAAGTAATTGATTTGAGTGAGACTTACTTGAAAACGTTGGGTAAGGTCAGAAACCGTAAGTAAAAAAAATTTCTTTTAAGAAAATATTTATTTGCTCGAATGTGGTATAGTTTTATGTTTCATATTAAATTAGGTATTTCAATTAATGTTCATTACAAGGACATTTGCTTATTTAAGTTGTCATAGATTTTATTATTAATTATGCAAATATATGTAATTTTTCGTATAATTTTATAATTTATGTCGCAAAGTATCAAATTTCTGTTCACCCATAAATTAGTAATTGTAAAGATATTTATTTATTTATTAATTTTAGATTAATTGGTTTTTAAATTTTACCATAGTGAAGTTTTAAATATTTGTCGGTAATTTATTGATAATTTTGACACACATGTGGTAGCAATTTTTTAACCTTATAGCTGACTAGGTTATTGGCAGGCACCAATAGTCTTATCAGGAAAAAAAGTAAGAAATTTACAATATTCATCTTTCCTTGTAAATAAAAAGTTGTGTCTTTACAATTAAACGGGCTTCATATATGTACAGACAGGGCACACTTGATATTTTAAACCTTTTAAAGAGAGGCTTGCAGCTTGTTAATGGAGTGGTATTAGTTATAGCGCGAATACATCTCTTTTGTGCTATAAACGCTTTATTGAAATCTGTAGTTTCCCCAGAGTAGTATTCTGTATCTAAGATTCGACGAGACGTATCCATGATAAAATTTTAATGCTACATTTGTTACTTTAGTTTTGCGAATCCAAGTGAAAAAGCAATTTTTTTTGTTACTTTAAAAATACTCTGCTTATCCTTTGCTTATGAGATAAGTTTATGTATGAGGAAAATGAGTACCTAGTTGTTACAGTCGGTTACTTTTACCTTTTCAAAAGTATTTATTTGTACCCAACGAGGTCACTGGGGAGTAAGTAATGGCAACATTTTTGTTAAATATTTCCGAATCGAGAGTGCACGCAATCATTTCCGTGAAACAGTGTTTTTGAATATTTGTAGTCATTTCAAAGCAAGAAGGCAATTTATAACTTGGTATGTGATATTTTTCTGAATACCTACAAATGTAAGACATTAAACAAAGACGTTTAATCTTTACTTTAAAAATTGAATTGGTTGGTCTGTACCAAAAGTAAATTTTGGCAAACTTGCATAACCGAATAAAATCTTAAAGTTAAAAGTGACCGTTGATATTTTATATAGATTGCATATGCTATGAGTATTCGTATAATTAACTATCAAAGTTGTGTTGTTTGCTGAGAGTTAAGAGTATCTATCAATTTTTATTCAAGTAACATGGGACAAAACCTTGAGATTTTTCTTGAGTTTTCAGACTACTTCCTCTAATGAAGGAAGCAAGTTGAGAATGGGTGATGGAAGCTTAAAAATGACACTCTAGATCAGTGGTTGAAGCAGTGTTGACAACCAAGAATAACAGTTCTAAAAAGAAAGTTGATCTTTACCTATTACTTACTTTTTATGGTTAATTAATTTTTAAGGTAAATAAGTGACACTAAGCAAGCTCAATTATAAACCAACGGTATAATGTGATATAGCCGTTTTGTCAGATTTAATTGATGTCTAGTGCATTTACAGATAAGGTTTATGCTGGATAATATTGTTCTTTTTTGACTACCTACCTACTTTGTTAATCATTTTGTTAACGCACATATTGCTAAACCATTTTCAGATGAAATAGGTACAGGGAATTTTTTTTTCGACTACCTTCATACCTTTATCGATGACCAATTTGAACATTTGTTACTGGCTGTGATTAGTAAAGATTTTATCAGAAGCGGTTTTGTAAGTTGTAGCAGAGTAATGTCAGGTAGGCCGAGCTTCAACCTATGTACCTTTACTACGGGAGAACACGAGGACATGTGATTTAGTCGGTTCTGACTGTGCACATTGTTATTCTAGCTGGTAGCAATAGTGAACCGACAGTGAGTTACATAAATCTTTTCGTAATAACAAATTACTTTTCCTATAAAAGTTTGTTCATAAATTTTCATTTTCTTAATGTTACGCTTGTTTCAATGTGCAAATAAGTTTTTTTTTTTCGCGTGATACTAAACTTGTCATTATGTCTGCTATCGATTTTTTATTTTGGTAGATGACAGTGTCGTCTGTTGGCCAAGACAGTGTAATGCCTGGGTATTACTAGTGATGACAGCGTGACGATATTGGCTGAACTTGAAATAAAACATTCTACCTATTGACAGCAAGTTCAAAATATTAAGAAAAATGCTAGCATACAACCCGCGGGCTCTGTAACTCCGGGGGCTTTAGACTTCATTTTTATATTTTACACCCTATCGGACCCAACAGTTTTTCTCTATATTGGTAAATTTTTGTTAGTTTTATTGGACCTAAAAGTACTTCGAAGTACGTTGGTCCTAATTTATTCATATACTAACCTTCCGCTAGCAGCTTCGCCGGCGTGGGCCCGTTTCACGCTTTATTGTTATATTAAAATCATAGGCGTTTAGCCAGTTGCTTCAACCGCGTTGACCCTATTACCCGTTTTCACGTAGGAATGAAGCATTTTCCCGCGGCAAAAAGTAGCCTATGTTACTCAGGGTGAATGTAGCTTTCTAATGGTGAAAGGTAAAATCGGAACAGTAGTTTTTGAGTTTATTCATTTCAAACATATAAAAATACAAATCTTTACTCTTTATAATATTAGTATAGATATATTAATTTTTTCAACATGTCATTTTTGAGAAACCTGATTCTTATTTTTATATATACATATAGTTAAGTGTTCGAAACTATTTCCTTTCACTACTTAATAATGGCCTAATGCATTTTCTGCAATATCTGCTTACCTATAAAGAGTGCCTATGAACAATATATGTACAACAGAAATCTGATGAACACTGTTTTTACAGATTAAAATGCGGTGATACACGACTAGTGTGATCCTATATGAACATTACCTAGTTAAAGCCGTGTTTTTGTTAACCATGTGCAACAGAAATCTGTGGTGAACACTGTTGTGACAGATTGCAATGCGGTAATACACGACTAGTGTGATTTTATACGAACATCACCTAGTCAAGCCGTGTTTGTTAACAGTTTGGGCTACTCAAGTTCATATGCGAGCCGGTATTGTAAGAATAGTCATAAAAAATTAAGAAAATTTTTAGATTTTAACAGCACTTGCTTTATTTTGCAGTTCTTGCGTCAGACCATACACGATCGAGGACGAACGTGTGAGCAGGACGGCCGGATGTAATCGTGGTTAAAAAGGAGCTCAGTGATATATACAAAAAATTTATTTATAATAATTATACTAAACTTTTGAACTAGATGGTGCTACTAGTACATTTATTTAAAAAAGCAACAGTGCTTTCTTGTTTCGAAATAGTTGGACAAAACTCATTCTTTATTTTACTGATTAATAATTTTGGTACTCGTACATGTTAATAATTTTTCCTTTCACAAAACAAGTTGGTTTTAATGGTTGTCCCAAAACTTTAATGAAATATCTCATTTATAAGCTTAATTCTTATCTAGATGCGCCTGTTATAAATTGCTGTTAAGTCACTAGAACATCTCAAGCTTTATGATTCAAAGCCTAATTGTTAGATTTATTACAAAAACTTTAAATTCCAAAAAGTGCTTCATACGACAGGCCGATCTTTAAGTTTAGATTTAGTTTGGTTTGTTCTCATTTGCAGAAGCTAATCTTTGTGATGTCGGCATGCGTTCGAAGGCTGCTGCCTCTGGTGTGCTCCTGGGTGGCACCGGGCGCTCCTTCAGTGCACTGCTACTTAAGTGCAATGGCATTGAAGGATCTTCACCGCCTGGCGAGGACGCCAGGATATCAGGAGGGCCGTGTTAGGAATTAACGTCGGTAGTTGAATAAAAAATGTGACTAGGTAGGAGAAAACGCCTATAAAAGAGAGGCCTCCTCTAAGGGGGGATTATTAGTGTTGTGATCGTATAGTGACAGTAACTCTGCCCAATTGCGTACTGAAATTCTGTATCTGTGCTTACTTGTTATTTAATTGTGATTGTATAAGGAAATGTTAATTAGAAACCTTAAATCGTTACCTGTAAATTGTATCAAAGGCTTTGTGAATTAAATGGTGATCTAAATATTCTGCTTCTGGTTTTCATTTCTAAAATTAGGATGCCGATCAAAGAACTCAAGTTCTGTTCCCGACGAGGCGAATAATGGAACAATGAGATTCAAGTTTTGTTCCTTGTCTGGCTGTTTGTGTGCATGTGTCTTTGTGTGTGTTTATGGCACTCCCGATACAGGGAATCGATTTACAACGATACGATACGATACGATACGCCTCCTACAATTTTTCTCCATCGCCAAGGTTTGGCTGGAAGAAAACGCCATCAGGTCTTAAGTGTACTTATTGTAAAGACAATAAAGGGTTATTCAATAAATAAATGATAATAGTGCCGTTTGAGCAGTGTTATTAGTGAGTAGTGTTACTTGAATAAATTTTTCTTTACTGTTTATCTTCATTTGTACTGCAGACAAAATGCCATAGTTCACAAAAGCTATGCCAAATAATTTGAAACCATAGTTGTAATATTATTTTACACTTTAACTTTTCCATGGCAGACAATAAAGAACAAGTAATCTAATTATTATCCTTAACTTAATTACGTCAATAGCACACTGCTCTAACTGACTTACAGACTATTTACGGAGTAAATGTACTGCGTCGCTCGGGACCTCTCCTCGAGATCAATTTCCCGCCAACACACCCTCCCCCAGCCTTTTTTTACTCGAGTAGTACAGGTTCATGTGATTACGTCACTACAAACGTACGTTGTTTCAACCAACATACGGTTTTGTTTGAATCACTTTTGTTGGCGAAAAATATAGTTTCTTTATGTACTTTATGGCACGTACAGAGTAAAAAGCAAACAGTTTTATGGAATAGCGAGAACTTCTGAGAGAGAAATTCTGAAGATACAGTATTGTACCTACATGCCACAATGTTGAAAAATAATGTATAGGGCTGGCGAATTTTATAATAAAAATTATCTTACATTTTACATAATAAGAAGGCATCCCAACGATTATATTACAACGTAGAATCGACGGTAAAACCACAGGATAAAGATATTCTTCGTAGGTAATACGAGTCCCCAGTTAAACTGCAAACATTCGTAAGTCAAACACTACATTCGAAGTATTATTAGATATAATACTGCGTTTTTAATTCTTAAACATTCTATGATAGATTCAATATTTCATTTATTCATCATTTAAATATTAAATAAAATATTTTCCGAATATATTTTCGTCTAAAAGCACAGGTTTACCAAACAATATCCCATTTAAGCCGCAGTTATTCGTCAAAATATCATCTTTTTTGAGGGTTTATCGCACGCAGGTGTTCAGTATATTACAGCACATTGCCACCGTTGCGTTACTTACAAGTTCGCGTGATAACAAATGGGTCGTCCATTACCGCGGGACCCGTTATAAGATGAAATTTTGCGCGCCGCCTGACTGCCACGATCGCACAATGTTGTTTCATATACGACAAACTCACTCATGCCATCTTTATTTTGGGATACTGCGTCGAGTAACTGTTGTTTTGGTTTAATATTATGTAACTAAATTCTAGATATAGAGTTTATTTAAAAATTTACGCAGTTCCAAAAGTTGATTACGACTACGAAGTCCTCTACTGACTCCATTTACGAGTATCTACTTGGAGGTCATCAGAATATAAAGAACATCTCATTTGAATTCATTGCATTGCCATTTGTTTCTTCTTAATGCCAGGCATGTACCAAATTCTTTTCGGTGTAAAGTACAGAGAATTGGTTTTTATTTTTCTGACACACAAAACAACACTAGGTCAACTCTAAACGTCGATAAAAATTAAACCTTATATTCATGCGCACATCTATTTTAAAATGCTATATGGCAGAATAAATATCACACGTAACGCATTTGTAGCCGTTTTAAAATGTTTCGTTATTCTTAAACGTAATTTGATCATACCTAAGTAATTCATTATTATAAACTCTCCACCAACCCGCATTGAAGTAGCGCAGTGGAGTAATCTCCAGGCCTCCTCAATAATGTGGAGAGACCCAGCCCAGCAGTGGGACGCAAAAAGGGTTGAAACCATTATAACCTGTGTAAAATAACATTAAATATACTTTTTACCCCAAACTTTTTAAATATGTCCGACTGCATTTCATTCGAAATAAACGTTCGGCTATAAGTTTGCTCACTGCAAAATTTCACCGCCATCCAATGCCTTGCAACTTCTTCTGAAAGCTATCTTTAGCGCATAAGTTGGTTTGAAGCAAATACGTCAATATGGAGATAAATCTTTTTATTAGCAAAGTTGCGGTTGCGAATTCAGTCGTCTTTACGAGTTTGCACGATTTGTCGGGAGTTTCTACGAGTTTCTGGGAGTTTGCTCGTTTCTGGGATCCACCTACGTCCTTCAGTTTCAATGAGAAGAGTTGCATCTTCTTTGGGAACTTTATGAGCTCTATATTTTTTTGTTTAATGAGAGTTATAAATATGCGAGCGTAAAATTTTAAGTACCTACACAAAAAAATATGTTTCAATGCAGAAACACATAAATAAGTGGTTTTGCGAAAAATCATGTGAACAACATTTATAAGATTCTAGAAATCGTTTTCCTAATACCTAATTATTACTCTATAGGGGAAGGAGTGAGTAGAGATATCGACTACAGTAAAATCATTAATGCTTTTTTAAGAAATGTGATGCGACTCACGTTTTCCACATTCGATCTTTAAGGTAAAAGGTTTTGAATGCCTTTTTTCGGGACGCAATTTTAAAACTAAATTGTTATTTCGGAACACAATACAGGTACGTGCTGAAGTGGATACAAACCGTCGACGTAAAACATGTTAAATAGCCAATTTCCATTAGAATTTTAAATATACTTGCTATTTTTATTAAAAGCAAGAATAATAAAAGTCACTACGACTGGAGGTGGGAAAGTCTCCGAGGTAAATCTTCTTTCATTTAGTATGAAAGACCGTTTCGAAGTCCCCCGCTAGCAACACAAGTGAAAGTTTGACACAATTGCTTGTCTTATGAAAGTAATTTGGAAACTTTTGCTACAATCGTCGTCAACAAACTTTAACTTACTAAATTCACTCATTATTAAATTATTATGGAAATGAAAACTTTTAACGTTTCATAAAGTAAGGACTAAATCAAAATTTTGTTAATAAAATGAAGTTTTTCGTAAGTAATGGCTGGAAGCTACCTGCGTAAAAAATAAAATTATTTGTGCAAATGGCACCTAAGAATAAGGTATAGGAAAAGCTGGCTGGCTGCCCTTTTAACGTCCCACTGCTGGGCATGGGTCTCTACCCATTATTGGGGCAGCCTCCAGGCACAAGAGTGCCTGCAGCAGCGTGGTAGAGTTCTGCGGATTGGTGGAGAATCGGGATAGTGGCCAACCCGCTGTCGGATGTTTTCAAACCACCCATAAGGCCTCCGACAAGATTTAACGACTGTTATGTATCGACAACAACCGGGACCGCGCTCTCCGAAGCATGGAAACGCGCGTGAAATTTTTTGCCAGTAGTGGTCACCCATCCCACACCCGACCACGCCCATTTGGCTTAGTCGAATAGATCGCTTGCGTTCTACGCTAACCGCCCGGCCATGCGCGCTTCTAAGTGGTAAAGTGTAAAGGTAATGTTAAGGGTAAAGTGACAATTGGTATTGCATTTGGTGGTTTTACAGGTAAAAAAGTCCCTTAATTGTTACAGCCCGCAACTCTGCATTTCCACTGAAATATTTATAAATCACTAAATTAGTAGTACTTACCTTCTTTGTTATTAAAACTCTGAATTCTCCAAGTACAATTTAGTGGACATCCCATTGAGAACATTAAGGTAATATCTTAAGCCCTTCTTATTTTCAGAAAGGACTGCTATTAAGGATTGTTGATAATGATGGTGATGATTACAACTGGCATTTAAAAAGTGCTGGTAATTTTTCCCCTCCAGCTCTTTTCAATCAGATCAAGCCATCACCCATAAGGGTATCTAGAGCCAATAACCGTGAAAATATCGACGTTAACTAAGCGAGTTTGTATTTAAAAATGATTAAAATATATTTTTAATACAGTTACTCAAAAAGTGGCGTATTGCAGGGACGTATAGCGTTCGGGAAGTGGGCTATTTCACACTCGTGCTTTTTCTTTACCTTTTCCGAACTCGTGCGTTCTCTTTCCCAACTGTCAAAATAATGTCTATTAAAAAAACCAACCACGAAGTTTTAGAAGTTTTTATGATTCATGCAAATATTTCTAAAAAGAAGCTACTGATTTGTTTCAATATCAGATTTAATGATTTGATTCAATGAGTAAGGTTAGGTTTCATTTCATTTCATCTCATTAACATTTTCATTTCATATCAATAAAAAAAATCTACTGAAGACTTGGCTGTATGGGCATATTTCCCTTTGCTTACCCAGAATGGGTGAAGAAAACAAAAAAATCTCTGCATATGGGTATTCTTTTACGGTTGGCGCCATTTTTAAAAAATGTTCTTTGCGAGTTTTTATTATTTTATTAAATTGCTTCATTTTTTCGCAACTGTATTAAAAATAGTTGTTCAGTACACGTGCGGAACCGTCATTGGAAGGAGTTCCGACTGTCAACCCTTACCTTCGGCTGCGTCTCGGCTCGGGTAGACATTTGTCGGAACTCCTTGCAATAACCGCCTTTCCGCACTTGTAATGAAATATACTATTATTTTATTTCTTTGATTTTGATGTTGGTGTAATCCTGTTTTGTTCATACTCGACACCAACGCCTTACGAAGTGTGGCTTTCATTCGCATATAGTCGAATCGATCCACAACTCTTTCCATCGGCCTTGCGGAGACGGTAGCCTGGCCACGTTGTCTGGTTGTCCCATTGTTTGCTCGTACGTTAACATTTTTAATCCCCTCGCGCTAACGTATGCTTTATTTATGTCCCGAGCAGGGATGTGTTCTACTTTCACATATAAAAGGCTAGCGGCCGCCCGCGACTTCGTCCGCCAGAGCTTTAGTTGTTTGCCCTTACGCCTTCCTCAGTTACAAGTGGACTATTCAACATATTTTATTAATTCGAATTAGTAGTACCTGCGATTAGCGTGTTTAAGCACGAGAACCATCTGACGACTGTATTGTGGGTACAATGGATAAACACAAAAATGGGACTAGTAACACTCGGACCGAGAAAACATCCGACATAGTAATCGCCAATGCAATGTTGCATACTGACAACGCACTTATGACATCCCGACTCGACCAAACTAATGACACAAGAATCTATCAATGGCTGAGAGGTATATCGCTTACAGTAGAACCAATCTGTAATAAACGGTTTGTAAATCTCAGACGTGGAACGGTGTTTTAGTATTCAACGTCGCGAATACGTTTTTATTTTCATTGAGAATTGTTTATCTTGGAAGCGAAAGAAATTATACGGTTTTAGTGCGTTAGCTGTGCGCGTTGAATATTGCATGCGAAAACATCATAATGCGAGAACGTGCGAGGATCTGGGTAAGCCTGGTGCGTATTTCGTATCATGATCTTTTATTAGACGTAGTTGACCGAAACGAATCGTGAATAGTAACCAAGCGCCGAGAAAATCTGGTCAATCTGGAAAATCGCACAGACTTTGCGAGTAACCGTCGTAGAGTCAATAACCCTGGTGATGCTCTGTTTTGGGGCGACACAGGTGTTGGTTGTGTGACATTAGGTATATTATGTTGGGGTATATTTTTTATTGTTGCATGTGCATGTATCCTAAGTGGGAGGGAGGAAGGGAGGTGCTATTGCATGAAAAAAGTATAGACCATCATACTCGTACGTTCTGATTGCGGATTGTTGCAAAGTAGTTCTTACTTAACTTTATAACAATGGAGTACCGCAATTTAACGCCTGATTCTATTAATTAAACAGTCGTTAAACCTTGTTGAAGGTCTTACAGGCCGTTTAAAAACATCCAACAACAAATTGATCACAATCCGCATATTCACCAAATCACCCGGAAGCAGCATGTTGAAGTAAACTTCAGGCCTCCTCAATAATGGAGAGAGACCTGAGCCCAACAGTGGGACGCAAAAAAATACCATTTTTTCTCGTGAGTTTTTCGCATTGTAATAGTGTTTTGTACTTACGTAAAAATGCTGAGTTCGTAAAAGAATTAATTGAAAACTGGTTTAGAATGTCATGTTTTTCTACGGAACCCATATTTTACTTCAAACCGAAACTTCTACCTTGGCAGTCATAATAAATCAAAGATACGACGCAAAAACGTATACTTATTTAGATCCAACGTAACAAATATTTAGATCCAATTTCCGACCGAAGGACATATTTTTCCAAAGATAAGATAAGACAAACGCGTTGGGCGGCGATAGCGTCGCGAGTCATGACAGGGGTCGGCCAGATAATGGTCCTTTGGTTTCTCGAACGTTCCTTTATTCCGCTTTTAATACATAGCTTGAGCGATACGGGAACATCAGTGTGTGGAATATAATCCTATTAAACCGATGTTTTAGGTTAAATATAAAATAATTTTATTCATTTAACTCAGACTTACTAATAAATAACATAAGCATTCCGTATGCAAATACAGCAAAATACCTAGGTATGACACTTGACGCGAAGCTACGCTGGAAGCATCATGTCAAAAAGAAACGTGAAGAACTGGAGCTCAAATATAGAGCTATGCATTGGCTTCTTGGGAGGTATTCCTCACTGTCCATCCAAAATAAAATCTTGCTGTATAAACAGGTCCTAATGCCAGTATGGACCTATGGTATACAGCTCTGGGGCTGTACCAAACAGAACAACATTGAAGTAATACAAAGGTTCCAAAATAAAGTACTTAGGGGAATCGTTAACGCACCTTGGTACATACGCAACGAAGATCTGCACCGGGACTTAAAAGTAGACTTAGTCAAAATTGTTATTAAAAAATATGCAGAAGGTCATCAACAAAGACTTCATCATCATGTGAACGTTGAGGCAATCCAGCTGCTCGACACCACGGACTTAGTGAGAAGACTCAAACGGACAAAACCCTTTGAATTAGTTATATAACTTAGTGTAGTGATAGTGAAAAGTGACTAATTAGTTAGTGACAAATATTACACAAGAACAATGTGTATAAACCCTTATGTGTAAAAACAAAGAAGTGCTGTATCAGTGGACGCGTTCTTCAATAATATGTTTATTAGCAAATTAAGTTAGCGTAAAATTACTCATTAGTCAGATTATTAGGCTAGATCGTAATATTTATAAAGTATTTCTTGTACTTTATACACAAAAAAAAAATTTACTCAGAATTACTTATCACCAGAAAAGAAAGCTTTTAAATAATATTATGTAGACTATAAGTGAAATAGGTATCATTTTGTGTTTATACCTTTGTAAGGAATGATTATTTTTGTAAAATTCAACTTTTTTATGTCATCGGATGTAACTTACTACGAAAAGCTTAATTTACCTTTTTAAATTTTGACGAATTCGCTGATTTACCTGAATTAACACATGAGATTTTGCAGTTTAAATACAATATTTCCATAAGTTTCATTGCACTATATAACTGATCATTTCAATAAGAATCTTATAATGAGTCTTAGGTTACTTTTAGAGATTTTTAATGCCACTTTTTCATTAATGATTTGATTTTTTTTTTATTTGTTTTTTTTTTCAGAAGCGGATTGATTACGAACTGAAGTATATTCATGTCTAATAAATTTTATGAAATATTATTCCATTTTGCTGAAATCAAATATAATTTCTGGCCCATTTTCTCTCAAAATTGACTAAGCGCAATGTTTCAGTTTCAGAAAGTCTAACTGGAAATTAGCTAAGCGAATTAAAAAACTTCTTAAAAATGTCATGACTATAATAATATCGTACTATGTAAGCTTATTAAAAATTTAGTAATAAAACCCTGTTAATCAATTAGCAAAATGCAATTAACAACAAAAAACCCTATTAAAATGAAAGCACAATTTCTGCTGCTGTAAGCTGTCAGTCAATGAAAAAAAACACATTTTAATTTCAGGAGAGACAATCACTATAGTGAAGTTGTAATCAGCAGATTGCAAGCAGCACTCAATTCATGCTATTAGCGAGCAAACAAGTCTAAAAAATATTTCATTCAAATTTGCTAAAAGGTACGACGAAACTAAAACAGGAAAAATATCGTGATTACTTTGCATCTCTGACTAAATGTAGTTAGAGTCGCTTTAAATCCTATAAAATAAGTACTACTGCTGCTCGTCTGAGAGTAAATTACGAGTGAAATAAGCAAAAAAAACTTTGTAGGTATGTGAAAATATTGCCGTAGGCTGAGGCGTGGTTGGTAGTTTTAACACTTGATTTACTCACAGACTTCCTTTAGAATTTCCTACCTGTCGGGGTTAAATTGTCCCTGGGTACATATAGTTCAGTTCCTGTAGCTTCAAGATTAAGATTAGAGCTACAGTATCCCCTGCCTGATCATGAGTGGCGACTAAATGGGGGCTTCCGGGGTTACAGGTGGTGAGAGTGTGAGCTTGATCCATCTAGCCAGCGTCGCCGGGAAAACGGCGGTGTGTGCGTGTCTTCGTCCGCCGGATTCGTGCCCGACGTATGCATCGGGAGGTGCAGGAGAGCACCTTTGCTCTCTCGAAAATGGGCCGGTACTTGGCGACGCCCGTGAAGGACACCGGTGCGTTTCACTTGAGATCCCAGAGTCCTCTCTAAGTGCAGAAGCAGGCCACCGAGGCGGTTGTAGTGTGGTAGGAATCCCACATAACCCAATATCTACTCCTTTGGTGCCGCGTACATTTGGTTTTTTAAAAGATTTTATCTTTATGTATGTATGTTTGTTCAGGTGGAATCTTGCTACTCAATGACAAGCTTTTATGATCATATAAAATGAGGTTACAAGTTGATAGTTAAAATTTTTAAGAAAAAAAATATTTTCTTCTTTTTAGAGCATTTAAATAAAAGCTTTAAAACATTAAAACATTCATTGTAAGCCTTTATTTATTTATGTACCTACGCTCAGTCAGAAAATCCGATATTACAGCTGACGCTAGCGTAATAATTTCATCACAAAAGAAAATTTCAATATTTCATCGTATATTCACGCAAAGCACGTCTGCTCAAACCACGCGATTCAATAGAAAACAGCTTTCAATATCAAATGTATTGCGGCGGCTGTATCATTCCTCCTTTAGCCGGCTCGTATAATTTAGTCTTTGCCGCAACACATTAATCCTGCGAGGGTATTACGTTAATATTAATGCTTGTAAAATACTACCTGTTACTGGCAATTTCAGCATACATGCAATCTACGGCCGAGTTTAGCGGGCGCATGAATTTTAACGAGTAACTTTCGAGCCTCAATTGCTTTAACTTAAACTTGGGCCTTCTTCTTATATTCGCCCGAGATATTTTTAGCCAGAGACTACACAATTTCGTGAAGCATAATTTAAGCGCTTGTTCTCGGAGTGAAATATCTCGGGTATTTGTAGGAGATAAGAATAGTAGCACCTCTCGGAATTCTTAGCAAGATTCATTTACATTACGTTTTACAGAGTGATAAACGTGAAACGGTTTTAATATGTTTTATTAAGTTTTATAACAAATTAAACTCTTACACTTTTATACGACTGCAACAAGTACTGATTCTTGAATATAGTAAATTCAATCATTAATTTACTCTTTATTTACTTGTATATCAATGTAAACTAAATATGGGCAGTTTACTCATAAACATTCATTTTAAACAAATTTCTTAATCAGAGTCTCGCGGTCTGTTTTCAAGCGAGAACCTCTGAATCGGACACCAGTAAGTAGATGTTACCTCTTGAAACTTTGTTCAAGGCTTTGTTTTAGTTTTTACAGCATCCTGTCAACAACGCGGCCTAAGTTAATCATACTGCGTCCCCAAAATAATATTATTTGCTTTTAAAACATTTCAGAACAACTCGTTCTGTTTTGTCCCCACTCCCTACGTTTTCCGCATTTCCATATTAAGTATAACTAAGGATGAATCACGTGGGGGAGGTAACGCGACACGTGATTGAACACCTGGCAGCGCCTATAGCTCCGGACGAAGACCCGGTGGTCTTTTCCCCGAGCATGGTCCAGCGTGCTATTGAAAGGACAAAAGCCAAGAAGGCTCCCGGCGCAGACGGCATTACAAATGCAGCGCTCCGCCACCTCCCGCGAAGGATGGTAGGAGCTATTACGCGACTGTATAACGGTATTCTGCGCACGGGCAAATTCCCGCACATATGGAAAATTGGGCACGTTATTATGTTGCCCAAGCAGGGGAAAAATATACTGCAGCCCTCGAGCTATAGGCCGATCACCTTGCTGCCCACGTTGTCCAAGGTGTTTGAGTCATTGTTGCTCAAACACCTTGTGCCTCACCTAACACCTCGTCCCGAGCAGTTCGGATTCCGGCCGGAACACAGCACGACTCTCCAGCTGTCGAGGGTACTGCATCACGTTACCGCGGCCCTCAACAAAAAGGAACGCGCGTGTGCAGTATTCCTCGACATGGAGAAGGCGTTTGACCGTGTTTGGCACGACGGCTTGCTGTACAAGTTACTGCAGTCGTCGGCGCCCCGGCGCATCATCAGAGTGATCTCCAGCTTCTTGCAAGATAGGAGCTTTAGGGTGTTGGTAGACGGGGCTCTATCGAGCGTACGTCACATAGCGGCCGGTGTCCCACAAGGGAGCTGTCTGTCCCCGGCCTGCTATTCCTGTTACACCGACGACATCCCGGCGCCTGAGGAGGCGCTGCTAGCACTATATGCAGACGATGCCGCCTACGTAACAACGTCTTTAAACTCGGCGCACGCGATCGTAAAGATGCAGCGTGTACTAAATGCGCTCCCCGACTGGCTCGCTAAATGGAGGTTGTCGGTTAACGTGGGAAAAACGCAGGCCGTCAGGATCGGCGGCTCCTCGCAAAAAGATCCCACCCTAAAGCTCCTGGGACAGGAAATCGAATGGTCCACCAAGGCTAAGTACCTTGGCGTGACCATCGATCAGATGCTGACCATGGTACCACATGTTGGGACTGCCACCACGCAGGCGAGGGCAGCAGCTGCTGTACTTCGCCCGGTGCTCACCTCGAGTCTCCCTCTGAAGGCCAGAGTGGCCATTTATAAGGCTTACGTCCGCTCCCGTCTCACGTATGCGGGGCCGGCTTGGTTTGCCCTTCTCAGTGAAGCGCAGCGCAAGCGCCTACGCGCAGTGCAAAGCGTGACACTGAGAAGGATAGCCAACGCGCCCCGATACGTGAGAAATTCAACCATCCAGAGGGACCTCCGGGTCGAGCCGCTGGACGAGTTCATCAGCTGCCTTGCCAAAAGGATGTTCGCGCGCACGGACGCGTCGCTCCTCGCGCATTTGCGCGGGCTGGCGCCTCTGCACGCGCGCCCCCCCGACCGCCGAGCCTTCCCGCGCGACCTGCTCGCGCAGGATTAGTCGCGGGAGGACTCCACCATCTGCAGCCCAGAAGAGAAGACGCCAGGACTGTCCGGGGAAAGGTGTGGACCAGGGGAAAAAAAAAAATATTTATTATAACAATAACAAAAAAAAACATATATATTATAAATAATAATAAAAAAACCCGCCACACTGGACCCCTGGCAGCTCCTCTCCAATAAATAAGTCGCCCAGGTCGGACCTGAAACCATTAAGAAGACCATCAAGAAGAAAAAAGAAGACCACGACGGGGACCACCCGGTCCCCCCCCCCCAATGACCGGGACCATATTCATGGCCCGCGGAAGAAACACACGGCAGGGGAAGTGCCGAAACGTGTTCCCCGGGCCCCTTGCGGGGCTCGAGAAGAAATCCCGGATTGAATCACATATAATCTTTTTACCTGGGGATACCACAAAGGCCCCGCATCATTGGCCAAGTTAAAGTTAGCGAAGCGACAACACTCCCGAGGATTGCGGTCTTATTCAGAGCTCAGTCGAAATTCACGATGAAATTGTGTCACAAACTTATATTTCATATTGAATCGGGCAGATCAGATGTTCAAGCTTATGCGCAATGTTAAATACTTTAAACATCCTTATAAACGGAACTGGTACGAGGTGAAAATGAAAATAAAAATACTTTATTGTATTTTACTCCGTTTCAATACAATTAGTTCTTTAACATTATAAATATAGTTTTCACTAGACGATTCAACTATACACTTAAAACTGTGTAGATGAAACTGAAGGTTTCTAAGGAACTACCATTCAAAAGTACAACGATGGTATATCACTGAAATTTATGCAACATATTTTGTTGTTCTGTTATTATAGTTTACAAAAATGTATATAAAATAACAAGATGGAAAACGCCGTAATTTCGGCTATTTTGTAGAATAATTTCGGGGCAAGGTTATGTTTGATAAGCGAGATAAATCAGCGTCGAATTCAGGTGTTGTCCAGCAGTAAAGCACCGTGTCTCAGGGACGCTTCCTAATGCGGGTGAAGGTTGACTTGGAGTAAAATGCTTCGAAATAATAATTATAGATGGGAGAACTTGCTTACAATTGGTGTACCGGAGTAGCATCTATGTACAATTACGTTTATAATATGATCTTAAGAACACTGGAACTTGTTTTAGTTGTTTTGCAGTACTCCATGGGCTTTAAATACCACTTAAGGCCAGTCGTTAAACAACAGACGCGTAATTGCGAATGGCAGTCGACCACGTGTATAACCTTAAGAAGAGACGTCGTGTAATTTCAATTTTTGGGCCGTCGAAATTTGCAATGCGGTCAAAGAATGTTCAAATATTGAATTCTGTTAGGAATCAACGTCGGTAGTTGAATAAAAAAATGTGACGAAGTAGGAGGAAATTCCTATAAAAGCGAGGCCTCCTCTAAGGGGGGATTATTAGAGATGTGATCGTGATAACGGCAGTAACTCTGCCCGATTGCGTACTGAAATTCTATATCTGTGCTTACTTATTATTTAATTGTGGTTGTAAAAGGAAATGTTAATTAGAAACCTTAAATCGTTACTTGTAAATTGTATAAAAGGCTCTGTGAATTAAATTGTGATCAAATATTCTGCTTCTAGTTTTCATTTCCAAAAATTCTCATGAAGATTTCATTATATTCATAGTCACCTGAAGTCCACAACATTAACGCCCGTCACGGGGCATGTATTGCTACGCCGTCGAGTTTCGAGTCAGCGAAATCTGACTCCTCACCGGCCGCTGTTCCCGTACGAGTTAGCGCTAATGTAGCCGCTACTCGTCCCCCGCCTCCCAATTCGGAGGTGTCGCCTGTAAATGTCACGTCTTTGCCCCAAAGTTACTACGCTGCAGCTGCTGCCCGCCAGCAACCCAAAAAGCGCACAAAACTGAGGACTGAGAGTGAACACCCGCAACAACCGCTCTGGTAGTACGGTGTCTATTGGACAACCGAACAAGGATAGTCTCATCAAGGTGGAGCGCAACAAGAGGAGGCGTCCTTGCCGTAACCGACGTGGCATTGCACCGAAGGAAAAAACCGAGATCCTGCGTCCCGCCAACCCAGCCACGTACATCTACGTGTCTCGCCTGCATTATGCCACGATGGTCTCCGATGTCGTGGAATACATACGTGAAGGCGAAGATAAAGTACACAGTATAGGCTGAGAATCTGGAATCGCGCAACCCGGTGAACTTTAGTTCGTTTACATTGTGGTCCGCGTCCCGACCGACATGCGAAGTACCTTTCTAAAGGAGGAGCTGTGGCTGATGGGGGGATATATCGTGGACGTCGTCGACAGTTTGGAGTTATCGTAACCGCGTCTCACATCGGCGAAAAAATGTGACTTAGTTATAGATTATAATAAATATGTATGTTAGTCTATAAGGTATTTATACTAAAGGCCTTGTTGCCTGATAGTAAAAAAAATATTATAAATAATTAATAAATAACGTTTCACACTCATAGTCCCACAGTAGGGTGGATATACCTTTGCACATGAGGTTTTACAATAAATAGAACATACAAAAATTGTCATTTCTCAACTATATGAATTAGGAGTTACTTACAAAATGAAATTTTACAACAAAACATACGGAAATGGGTCAAACCCTTTTCAAACATGCGTTTACTAACAAACAACGTAACATTTAACTTATACAGGCCTTAATGATACGCAACGAACAAAATGGTACGATAATATCAGTTTAAAAGTTCTCGGATGAAAGGGTATGGGATAAATACTGCCTCGAGGGAGACTGGCTGCTTAAATAAACATCCACCAAAGTGGCCTGTGCTCGGCGTTTTCAAATTTTAAGTTGCTATTTGACAACCCTTGTGGCGCAATGTACCATGCTGGACTGCCGATCTGGGTTCGATTCCAGGCGAACCAGAAATTTGAATGATTATATTAAATTTCTGTTCTCGGTCTGGGTGTTTCTATTTCTGCCTTTGTGTGTGTTTCCATGGCATCTACGACACAGGATATATCTACTCTACTGTGAGGCTAGTATGAAAGGATATTTCTAAAAGGCTTATATTATGTAATGATTTATTTATTTTATTTATCATTAAATTTAATTAGTTTATTAAATTAAATTAATATTTGTACACCCTCAGGGGTAAATATGGAGTTCTAAATAATTTGTAAAACCTTTTTTTTCACCCATATTTGTGCAAATAAAATATTTTCATTTCATTTCATTTCATTTCATTTCATTTCATTTCATTTCATTTCATTTCATTTATTTATTTAATTTTTGTAGCACCTTAACTAAGTGTTACAGGGTTAAACTTAATGCCTAATGGCGTTCTCTGCCAGTCAACCCTGGGTGACGGTGAGAAACTTAAGGTAGGCAGGAATACTACGGGGGATGTTCCACAGAGTTTACGTCCACGTCGTATCCCCCGGTAACGTCGCGCTTGTCCACGGTAACGCAGTGGCAGGCCGGCGGCTAAACGACTCTGTGCTTAGATTGCGATTAGTGCGCCCATTTGCGGTTCCCAGTGTCTCGAGTTGTTCCTGGTTGAACCCTGCTACCTGTCTGTTGAGGCTTACTCCGGTTTCAGGCTGAGCGGGCAACTAGGCTCTCGCTGCGCTGAAGTGTCTGTTTGTGTGCGTCGTCAAATTCTTAGAATTTGATGGAGGGTGAAGACCCTTTTGTTAGGCCTTCGGAGCCTGTCTCCAAGGCGGAGAATTTGCAGGTCGGCGCTGGTGACGCTAGTCGTCCCAGCAGTTCTTTGTCCGACATAGTGGGAGAACGGGACCTGAGGGTGGAGCTGACACGGCTTCCACTCTCCGGGAGCCGTTATTTTAGTAAGGGCGACGTGTCTGACTCTTCGGACACCTCGACTCTAACCGACGCGGAAGAGGGAACAACCCGCTCTCGGTTTTTACGGAAGCGGAAGACGAGGGAAGAGTCCGGTGGCTCGGACACCCCTTCCGTAAAGTCGGCCAAGGCCTCACCAACGCGTGGGCCTTCCACGTCGAGCCGAGAGCGCAAGCCAACGGCCGGCCATTATGTGGGCCTCTCAGAGGCACAAAAAAGTCTAAGCTCCCTCAAAAGGGAAGCCGCCCAAAAGGAGCTGGAGGAGCGTGCTGCTGCGAAGGAGCGCCAGGAGCGTCTGGCCCGTGCCAAACACGGTTACGGGCCGATGCTCTATGACGACAAGACGGTGGCGGAGCTAGAGGCGATGGTGGCGGAGGAGGCCGCCGGAATCGCGGAGATCGCCTCTAAATGCTCCAACATAAAGGGCACCCTCCAAAAGGCCCTTAAGTTGCGGGCCTGCAATTTGCAGGCCATTATGTCGGAAATGGCCAAGCGCTCCGTTTCAGAGGAGACGCAGCGGCTACAGGCAACCGTCGACCGCCAACAAGCGGTCATCGACAGCCTGCAGAAGGAGGTCGCCAGGCTGAAGGCTGCCGGCGATGCCACGGCTCCTGAGCCACAGGTGGCTGTAGATATGGAGATGGCCCCGGACGCTCAGGCCGCTCCTTCCACCGACCTTATGTCGGAAGCGGAATTGAGGAAGATCCTCATGGAGGAGCGGGCCTCTACGAGGGCCTTTATGAGGGCCTGCATTGCGGGAATTGAGGACCGACTCCTGCCCGAGAAGCGGGTGCGTCCGCCTTTAGCGGCGGATAAAAAGAAGGCAGCGGCTGAGGTAGCTGCGGCTGGCGTACCCCAGTCCAACGTTGGCAAGGGGAAGGGAAAGGGAAAGGGCAAGGGCAAGGCCTCTGAGGCCGAGTCACCAGCCACTCCCGCTCCTGTTCCCTCAGCGCCAAAGCCCGGCAAATCTTATGCCGCTGCTGCGACTCCTAAGCAGAGTCATGCTGGAGCTAAGGAGCCCAGAACTGGCTCTGCTAAAGCGCCGGAGCCTAAGCCAGGCTCGTCGAGGCCTCCTGTGCCTTCACAGGAGGACCTCATGCTGCCCACCACCACGGCCGCCAACCACCAGTGGACAAAGGTGGGCAAGAAAAAGAGGGGGAAGAAAGGAAAGGCTGCCCCCGCTCCTCCTCCAGCACCCGTGCAACCGACCCCTAGGCCGGCCAGCAAGGGGAAGAAGGGAGTCCCACCGACGAAGGCCCAAAAGGCCAAGAAAATGGCTCCCCCCAGTACCGCGGCCGTTGTGGTGACTATTACACCGGAGGCCGCGAAAGGGGGGGCCACTTACGAGTCGGTCCTGGCCATGGCGCGCGAGACGGTGAAGCCGCAAGATATGGGAATTGCGGCCGTCCGCTGCCGCCAGACGCAAACCGGGGCTCGTATATTCGAGTTCCCGGGCACCGAGCGTGAGCGGCACGCGGATCTCTTTGCTGCAAAAATGCAGGAGGCCGTCTCCGCCGTGGCCAAGGTGTCAAGGCCGTTTAAAACGTCGCCCCTGGTCATCTCTGAGCTGGATGACTCAGTCACCAGGGACGACGTGATCGCTGCAATCGCGGCGGCCGGAGGTTGTAGCGCGGAAGCAATTCGTGCAGGTGGGATAAGGCGCGGCCGAGGGGGCCTAGGTGCCATCCGCGTGGAGTGCCCAGTGGCCGCCGCAAAAGCTGTCCTCCTCAAGGGGCGGCTACTAGTAGGGTTTAGTTCGGGTGTGGTCCGAGCGCCTGAGGAGCAGCCAATGCGCTGCTTCAAGTGCCTCAGCATCGGCCACACTCGTCCTCGTTGCCCCTCGAGTGAGGACAGGTCGGAGCTGTGTTTCTGCTGTGGCCAAGCGGGCCACAAGGCAAACATGTGCAGCGGGAAGCCCAAGTGCGCCGTGTGTGCAGCGAGTGGGCGGCCCGCGGGCCACATCATGGGGGGCTCCAAGTGCAAGCCCCCCGCCAAGAAGGGCAAGACGCAGGCTCATACGCAGCCTGTCGGTGCGCCTGAGGCTGGTCCAGCCCCAGTCGAGAGTGGTACAATGTCCGAATAATGACCCAGGTTCGACATTGTACCACAATAATGCAGGCAAACGTCAACCACTGCAGGGCCGCCCAGGACCTATTGTCCCAGACTATGGCTGAGTGGTTGGCGAAAGTGGCTGTGGTCGCTGAGCCGTATTCGGTCCCTGCCAACTGGCTGGGGGACCGTGATGGCTTGGTGGCCATCGTTCCGCGGCCCTCCACGGATTCCCCACCCCTCTCGCTCATCGAGAGGGGTCATGGATACGTGGCCGCCGCGTGGGGGGAGATTGCCATTCTTGGCATATACTTCTCCCCAAACCGGCCGTTCGCGGAGTTTGAGAGGTTCCTAGAGATACTGGCAGCCGTAGTCCTTGGACTACCGCCCCTGAAACTGTTGGTCCTCGGCGACTTCAACGCCAAATCGGACGTTTCGTTCGCCGCCCCTGCACTCGCCACTCAACTTGTGAGCTGGCGGGTGGACTTGGCGGAGACTATGTCTGATCATCGGTACATCCGGATAGACTTCTCCGCCAAGAACCCGTCGCACGCGCCCCGCACGCGGCAGTCGCCGTTCCCCCGGTGGGCTCTCACCCACCTGGACCGAGGGATGGCCAACGAGGTGGCGTTCGTCCAGGACTGGTTTGGTGCGACGTCGGTACGTCGACGCAGCTGCGCTGCAGCTTCGAGAGGCCCTAACCGAGGTGTGCGATGCCAGCATGCCTCGGTCCCGCAGGCCGCCTCCCAGACGCTCCGTGTATTGGTGGTCACAGGAGCTCGCGGACCTGCGGAGAAGCTGCATCGCAGCCAATAGGGAGTACACGAGGAGCCGACGTCGGCGTCGCAGGGACCTCTCAAACGAGGACCTCCTCTATGCCTCCTACCAGGAGGCAAAGTGCCGTCTTAAGGTGGCCATTGTCGAGGCAAAAGACCACGCCAGGGCGGAAATGCTGGAGGGTTTGAACAACGACCCGTGGGGGAGACCGTACAGGGCGGCGCGTAACCAGCTGCGCCCCATTGGTCCCCCGGTGACGGAGACCCTCCAGCCGAATGTACTGGATGGGGTGATCCGGGTTCTGTTCCCGGTTAGAACGAACTTCACCCCACCAGTGATGAATCCGCCTGTGGGCAGCAGTCCGCCGGCAGAGGACTTCGTTCCCTTGACGCCGGCGGAGTTTGAGACTGCTGCAAGTTGCCTCAGTGGCAAAAAGATGGCACCAGGCCCAGATGGAGTGCCAGCCCGTGTGCTCGCCATCGCCGCCAAACACATGGAGGAGCGGTTTCGGGACCTCTTCGATCGGTGTTTTGCCACCGGGAGGTTCCCGAAACCCTGGAAGGAGGGTCAGTTGTGCCTCCTTCGCAAAGAGGGGCGGCCGGCGGACTCACCGTCGGGCTACCGCCCCATCGTGCTCCTCGATGAAGCGGCGAGGCTGTTTGAGCGGGTCATTGCGATCCGTCTCAACGAGCACCTGTCGTGGACCGGCCCGGATCTCTCCGACGCGCAGTTCGGGTTCCGAGTAGGCCGGTCCACGATTGACGCCCTCAAGAGGCTGAAGAGCCTCACAGCGGAGGCCGCGGAGCGGGGGCAGGGAGTCCTGGCGGTGTCTTTTGACATCGCCAACGCTTTTAACTCCATCCCCCACTCCGTGATTACAGAGGCACTTCGGTTTTACGGGGTGCCTCTGTACTTGAGGGCGTTGCTGGCCGATTATCTGGGCCAACGGGAGGTCCTTTTCGTTGGAAAAGACGGCCGTCTTCAAAGGCGTGCCGTTGAATCCGGGGTTCCACAGGGCTCGGTCCTGGGTCCCCTGCTGTGGAACCTCGGATATGACTGGCTGCTCCGGGGTGTTCTCCTGGCGGGTATGAGTGTCATCTGCTATGCGGATGACACACTTGTCACTGCCCGCGGGAGAACGTACGGAGAGGCGGCGAGGCTGGCCTCTGCAGGCGGCACTCTTGTCGCTCAGAGGATTCGCCGCCTCGGCCTCAAGGTGGCGCTGGAGAAGACCGAGGCCCTATTTTTCCTTGGGCCCCGGCAGCGCCTCCCTCCCGACGCTCACATTATTGTGGGCGGCGTGAGGGTTGAGGTCAAGGCCCAGCTAAAATACCTGGGCCTTACCCTGGACAGCCGGTGGCAGTTCGGCGCGCACTTCGCCGGGCTGTCATCTCGCCTCATCCGCGCAACGGACGCGTTCAGCTGGCTCCTGCCGAACCTTGGGGGTCCAAGCTCACGATGCCGGCGATTATATGCCCCCTGTATGGGTGGACTCCCTGCATCGGCGGGAGAACGTGGCCCTCCTCCGCAGGCCCCAACGGGCCATTGCACAGCGGGTGGCGAGGGCTTACCGCACTGTCGGGTACGCGTCCGCATGTGCGCTCGCGGCAACTCCTCCTTGGGAGCTGGAGGCCAGGGTGCTGGCCACCGTCTATGATTGGACGGCGGCGCAAAAGGCGCTGGGTGAGTGGCCAGCCCCTGACGAGCGCGACGCGGTGAGGCGGGAAGCGCGCGAGGCTATGGTCCAACTGTGGGAGGAGGACCTAGCCTCCGCGCAGTTTGGACGCCGCACTCTCGACGCCCTCGGTCCTGTGATCGAGGCGTGGGAGGAGCGGCCGCACGGGTTCCTCACCTTCCGCCTGGTGCAGGTACTTTCCGGACACGGATGTTTCGGCAATTACCTGTACCGAATCGGAAGGGAGGAGTCCCCGTCGTGCCACCATTGCGGCGCGGCGGAAGACTCGGCGCAGCACAGCCTTGAGAGTTGCCGGGGCTAGGGGCAGCAGCGCCGAGTCTTGTGCACAGTTGTTGGCCGGGACCTTTCGCTGCCGAGCATCGTTAGGGCCATGCTCGGAAGCGAAAGAGCCTGGAAAGCTTTTGCTTCCTTCTGCGAGGAAGTCATCTCGCAGAAGGAGGCGGCGGAGCGGGAGAGAGAGGACGATCCGTCCCAACCCTCGCTCCGCAAACGAAGAAGGGGAAGGAGAAGACGGCAATACGACCGTTCTCTCCCTCCCCCCGGTGGTGGCCTGCAGGTTGGAGGTACGGGGGTGCCTCCACCTGCATTGCACAGGCCATCACTGATGGACAGGAATGACCCGGCGCTCCCGGTCATTCCTGTAGCCTCCCCATAAGGGGAGCGTGTAGGGCCTGCCAAGATAGGCAGGCAGTCGCCGACGATGTTGTGGAAGCAAAGGCTCTGCCGATTTCCCACGACATCGTCACGATGGCGATGGAGGAGCGCAGTAGGGTTTAGTGGGTATACCCCTGCCTCGTAACGGCAGGGGGGAGTCCCACACACCTCCCTCTGTCCCCTCGACAGAGGTCGAGACGGTGCGTAATAGCATTCCCTACTTAAAAAAAAAAAAAAAAAAAAAAGGCAGGAATACTACGAGAAGGTTTTTTAAGTGAAAGTAACTAACAATTCTAATGATTATGGCTACAATAACTTTGCATAGTTATGGCGTTGTCGTAGTTGTATGGCTGTTTTATTATAAGCAAGTAAACTCAGAGATTCCGAGATTTCATTCAATAGGTTTTTACATGCGTTTACAAAAGAGACCCAATGCCAGAAAGCTTTTTTGAAAAAAAAAACCTTCTAGTTCTATCTTTACGTAGTCTTAATCTGATCTGAATTTGTTGTCATCGCAAACGTCCATTTGTTTGTCTGTTTGTCCATGTGTTAGACTATTTTTACATATTATGTAAATTGACGTTATTTGTCTATGTGACTATCTCTTATAGGATCCTAAGCAACTAAATATTCAATATTTAACATAATTAGACCAATATTTACGTAACCATGAGTATGCCAACAAGAAGCATAAAGTTTAATTCGAATAAACTATATCTCACTAACGTAATGGTACGATAATATTAGCTTAAAAGTTCTTGGACTAAATGACGTGTGATAAATACTGCCTCGGGGGAGAGTGCTTGAATAAACATCTCCCAAACTGGCCTTCACTCGACGTTTTCAAATTTTAAATCGATATTGCTAAGAGTCGTGGCTTCAATAACTGTGCATGTTTAATGAATGCGTCTTTTACGACGTTCGTGGCACAATGGTAACCATGCCGGACTGCCAATCGAAGGGTCCCGGGTTCAATTCCTGGCGAAACAAATTTGATTAATGAATTTAAAATTCTGTTCTCGGTCTGGGTGTTTGTGTTTCTGTCTTTGCGTATGTCCATGGTACCCACGACACAGGGTATATGCACCCCACAGTGGGGCTATGAGTGTGAATCGTTATTTATTTATTTTAAATCATAAAATATTCACTCTAAAAATAATCATCGTTAGGTTATTTTTGTTGAGATAATTTTATAGTTTCGTACCTTAATAGGATAAAGTAAGTATACATAATATTATGTATTATGTAGTAGGAATTTGTTTCCGTTTATGTACCTATTTACTTTTATGTTTGTTTGTTTGTTTGCCTATTTGTTTAATTTATCAGTCTACGTGTACTCGTATGAGTGTCTGTATGACTTTTTTTATTGAATCCGATGTAAACCAAATTTTCAATATTTTTATTAGACCTTCCAAACCATACGTTTGCCAAGAAGAAGCATAAAATTAAATTTAAATGAACACTACTATCTCACTAACGTAATGGCACGATAATATGAGTTAAAAGTTCTCGGACTAAATGACGTGTGATAAATACTGCCTCGGGGGAGAGTGGTTGCTTAAATAAACATGTTAAGTGGCCCTCGCCTGGCGTTCTCAAATTTTAAATTAATATTCCTGAGAGGCTCTTTGGAACGCGACGTTAAGTTCGTTTATTTAACGGTCATAGCTTCAATAACCGTGCACACTTCATCAAGTACTCGCTTTATCCTAAGAGTATGGTTGTCTTCGTTAATAGCACCGTGAATTTAAATGTATGAATGAAGAAGTGTCGAAAACATTAGAGCCCATGAGTTTGTACGGTTTCTATTTTTTTTTAAAAGAGAGCCAATACCCAGAAGCCTGTAAATCCTTAAACTGAAACAGGCGCCAAACGCGCGGTGAACCAGAGTCTCGTGGGGTGTCTGAATTTTTTGTCATCCAAATTGTCAGTTTGTTTGTCTATCAGAGTTTTTTTTTTCAATAGATTAATATAGAATAATGTCGTATTGGCTTTAAAATTTATGAAGTAATTGGTCCCCAGGGGAGAGTGGCTGCATAAATAAACATACCCAAAATGGGCTTCACAAGGCATTTTCAAGTTTGAAAAATGGCACTTTGAAAGTGTTGGTAAGTTCATTTATTTAACGGTTATGTTTTTAATAACTCTGCATGGTTGATGGCACTATCTCAGTTTAAACAGCTGTTCGTTAATATCGCAAAGGTATATAAGCTTTTTTAAGCGTTGCCAAGTTGGTGGTTTATGAACAAGAAATTTTAGGACACCCAGAGAATTATTGTTTTATATGGGTTGAGAACCTCGCAACTAAGAAATGGATCCTTAAAGATCACTTTGTCAAATGCTTGCCTTCTCAATGCCTAGAGATCTTATAATGAAATTTATATTGGATTTTCATGTTGATGATAAATCTCCGGGTGAAAATCACTAAAATATTTATATAAATATATTCGTGATTGACGACTCAACGATAAAAATATTACAAGTTGAATAATAATCTCACGTAAAAGGTTGTCTGGAGCCCTCAGTGTGCTTATTGAACTTGAAACTGTCCAATGTTTTACTATTTAAGAATAATTTAGCAAAATATTACAGAAAAATAAAATAATACAATTTAAACTTTGGCAATCTCAATCTCCCGCCGGGCGAGGTGGTCATGCCCGGGGAGCGGCCGCGTTTCGGCTGACTCAATTCGGAGCTTGTATATATGGTAGGATATTCCGAAAACTTCGATAGCGTGATTCAGGAATACCCGTGGCGCCATCTCTTGATGAGTAGCGGAAGGTCGCTACAAAACTTCATTCAGTCTTAAATCGTTAAAGTGAAAGTTTGACGTACTAAAAATGTAGAATATAGAAATGCAACGTTGATTTGATTTAATTCATTGATTCAAATCGGTAATTTTCTTGTCACTTATATCATACTCTATTCATACGAAGGTGCTTGAATGGCGGATTAAGAAATATAATATTTTTCTCTGAGCAGCGAGTTTGTTTTTCCGAGTCCCAACAATTCTTAACCTAGTAAGGGTCATATACTCCTACTTATTATATAAATACTTATTGGCACTCATGTAAATATCATGGCAGAATCAAACTTTAAAAATTTTATTGTCCGCTCGTATCTCGCTGTAACGACTCTCTCTGACTTTATATTTTGTATTTTAGATTCAAACGGTGCCTCTTTGAAATTTGTATAAATTTCTGTCGGAGGTTCGGTAATTTGTATAATTTAAACGCGCCTTAATGTTACCACTAAGCCCTAGCACTCGTAGCAATTGTAGCAATGCTACGAAATTTAAATTCAGATATTATAGAGTCTTTATTTAAATATTTGAATATTTATATCATGTTTATACAGATAAGACGTGTTGTTATGTGTCATACCTTTCAGATTGCAATGCCACTATTAGTACAGGTACATAATTCGTTGATAAAAATATTGCCTTACTAGTACCATCTAAAATTTGAGCATAAAAATAATACAGCAAAATTCTTTTATCTCTTATTATGACCCCTTTACAGTTTTTCTTTCAAGCCCATTTTCATATGAAATTTATCTCCCTCAGCGCGGCTCTGTCACGCAAGGTTCGCACAAATACCTTAATACGAATTACGTTATCGTCCAATAAAAATGTGTTCAGCATAAAAAGCGCATATATTTCCCGCGCGGGCTGATGAACGCAATGATACGACGCGGACGGTACGGCGCGCGGCGTCGGGGTTACCAGGCGGTTGGTATTTCTCTAAACAATCTGTTTAAAAAATGAATTCCCATTGTTTAAAACTAATATAATTTTATAATATGATAGGTAGAACTAGGCATAAATAAGTTACTAAATACTGGTGGTGGCCTTAGACATTTTGCTATGTTCATTGGCTGCAACCCTTTTTGCGTCTCACTGCTGGTCACGGGTCCCCTTATTGGGGAGGCCTGGAGCTTACTCCACTACGCTGCTCCAATGCAGGTTGGTGGAGATGCGGGTTAGTGGCCAGCCCGCTGTCGGATGTTTTCAAAGCACTCATAAGGCCTACGACAAGGTTTAACGACTGTTATCTATCGACAACAACCGGGACCGACGGCTTAACGTGCCCTCCGAAGCACGGAAAGGCGCATGAATTTTTTTGCCACTAGCGGTCACCCATCTTAAGCCCAACCGCTCCCGTTTAGCTTAGCTGCATAGACCGCTTGCGTTCTACGCTAGCCGCCGAGCCATGCGCGCTGTGTCCATTATTGATGCTTTTTGTTGTTCCGCCCGTATCTTTTCTTTTACCAAAAAGCTGCTTGAGTCCCATATTTTAACATTTTCATGGTAACCCTCATCGTGATATATGGCGATTTGAGCGAAGTCGGTAGCAGTTTGCGGGTTGAGAGGGAGGAGGGGGGGAGGGGGGGTGATAAGACGCTAGGATGCCACCGCGCCAACGCCGGGAACATTTTATTCAATATCTTGTTAAAATTTGTTTAATAGTTGTTGTATACATTTAGTTACTTAGGTATTAGTAGCAGTTATTGATATATTTTTTGTTAAAAATGGTGTACTGATTAAATGCGTCATGTCTTGTCCGGTACTGTACCAGTAGCAGACAAAGTATGTTTAACAGATTTGTGGCACTATCCTTTGACCTTATAAATTGGTGCATAGAAAACATCGTAATGTTTCATTTCATTACTCCGCATGTCTGAGAGTTATACATACTTTTCATATTGACATCAACACGTTCAAATTATTTCAGAGCTCCACCACGCTGCTCCAATGCGAGTTTGCTGCAAAGTGTGGCGGACTATGGACTTAATCATATCACTAACGAGAGGAGATCTGCTTCTGCTGAAAGCAGAAAAATGTTTTTCTTTTCTTTAACAGGCTTGAAAAATCACTCTGTACAAATAACATATAATTAAATTTCACGGGTACAGCGAAAAAGTTGTACTTTCTAACCCCTAAATGTGCTAAGCTTGTAAATCTTTTTAACATGCCGTCCCTTTAATCTCATTATTCGTTTATCTTATCTGAGCTGCTATTCTTCCATCCACTAATTAAATTTTTCATTACTCCGTGGTAATGAAAATTAGGTACGTTAGCCGACCATTAATCGTTGTCTTCTTGGAAGTCTATGACTTGGAATTAACGTTTTTATGCTAATTTTCAAAAGTTATATCGTGAACATAAATAAATATTACGTGAAATAAAGTAATAGAATTTATATTCTAAGAAACATAATACAGCGCCATCTATTGGGTGTATTTGCAACCTAGATGTCAAACAATATTGAAGAATTTTATCGATGAATCAGAGTACACCGCCATCTATGAGAAGTTCATAAAACTAAACAGTAAACAAACACTTGCTTAAGAAACAATTAATTGATACATTTTATTCGTTTACATTCACGACATAAGCGAATAATTGAGATGATAGTGCTCTTGTTTTATTTTCATTTTCTTGGTGTATTTGAGTTATATCGGATAAAGTTGATGGCATTTTGTTTGTTATAAGTTAATTACAGTGCACGAGTGTTTGTGAAATAGAATAACAGTGCTAAAATATGTTTTTTCTGCTTGCCTCCAAAATTCCATCGGACACGTTCTAGACTTCTAGTAAAGTAGCCATCGCTTTACTTGAATGTTGGACTGACTAGACTGACTGATTACTGACGACTTACTTCCTGACTTTGTTATTACTTCGTCCAGTTTCATTGAAACTGGCAAAAAATTGATGCAAAAATTATACTTGACGCTGGCAGTATGCACAAAGTTTGCGATGCCATAATTGAAAAAAAGAAGAAACTATCCTATCCCGTAAGTTAGACCAAAATACGGGTACGTGTGAAATTTGATTGAAATCGGTTCAATAGTTTTGGAGTTTATTGGCAACATACATCGTGACACAAGATATATAAGATATAAAGATATATATAACCGCTTTTACTACTTACTGTCTGTCTGTCTGTTTGTTCCGGATAATCTCCGAAACGGCTGAAACGATTTTGACGGGACTTTCACTGGCAGGTAGCTGATGTAATGTGGAGTAACTTAGGCTACTTTTATTTTAGAATTTATTTAAAACCAAGGTCCATGCGGACGGAAACGAGGGCGGCCTAATTTAGTTTAAGTGAAATTTTGCACAAAGATAGAATGTAAAGCGACATAAGCTACCCTTTTTTATGAATTATTTAAGTCCAGTCAACAAGTTGAAAAACGTGAAAAATAAAGCTCCTAAAAGTATAAGCAATAACTCATTAGATTCGGAATGGCCTCTAGAAAAATGAGTTTTGAGGATTTTACTGCACTTAAAAAATGCAATAATCAATAACAAAATAAGATAAAAAAGATCAGTGGACTGGAATATTAAAGTTGATAATTGTCGAAGATAAAGCCACGAAAGTTTATATGATGTGTTTTGAATAAGAAATCCCCACTTCTCTACTATTACAATCAATTGATGAATAATGTTTATTTCTTAAATCGTCCTTACACTATGAACTCGCCGGAAAGTAATTACAGCCCACACTTAATTCTCGACGCGTGAAAATGCACTTAGTTATAAACAGTGAACGAGTTCGCTTGTTAAAGTTTCATGAGTCTGCCGCGCCGGACTTAACAAGCGATGTGAGGCTAGAAGTATCTCGAAAAGCTTTATCAGTTTGTAAAAAATAAACAAATAAACGGATTTATTAAAATTACTTTCAGGTCCTAATTGTGAAAATAATTATAATCCTTTTACATGCTTTTGTTAGTAATGTTTAGGGAGGCCTAAAGCATAACTTTATCTTCTGTTTCAATGCGAATCGGTACAGAATAAGTTCAATATAATAAAGCTGTGGACGAAAAGCTTTATTAAATTGTAATAAAATACTTACTTTTGTAGTTGGTAAAAAGATATTGATTGGACCGGAAAATACCGCCACTACTCCCACTTCTTGCATTTTGTGTCGTTGGAAAGGTACAGCTGCTTGTAGGTACAGTGGATTTGCACTATGGTACTTTATATTATATTATAAAGACTCTTAAAACATTTTTTTGGAATCGGTGCCCATTGACAACAAAAGATACGCCATTGTTCCAAGGGCACTCCAAAGTAGTTCATGTCATTCATTAGGAAATATTAGCGAGAAAATATTATTTTTCATAGTGTAAAAATATTTAAGAAACCACAATATGTTGTGCGCTACACAATAAAGTTAAACACGTAGTAGCTGGTATGATACAAAATATTTATTTCGCTCGAGGTGGTGTGTAGATGTGTGTCCGGGCTTCAGCCAACACTTCCCGCCACCAGGCCTGCGTACTGCTGCTCCATTAAAATAAAGACAAAAAGTTGTAAATCTATATAAATAAATAAAATTGAAATTATTTTAAATATTAAAATAATCGCTTTTTACTACATTCATATGAATATACGGTACATATACCAAAATAACTTTTTTTACAACTTTTGTCTGTCTGTTTGTCTGTTTGTTTCGGCGAATCTCTGAAAGGGCTGGACCGATTTCAACGGGACTTTCACTGACAGGTAGCTGTTGTAATAAGGAGTAAATTACGGTACTTTTATTTTAGAAAAATTCCAAAACTAAAGTCCACACGGACGAATTTCACGGGCGGCCGCTAGATTTAAAAAGTTAAAGGATTCTAATTGTATAAATAAAAATAAGTAGATAACTGTGAAAATAAATAACGCCAGAAGTAATTTTAAATAATCTTTTGCATGACATTGAATATCCAGACTAATTGCCAACCCGTTCTTTTAGTCAAGAAGACTACATAAACTTTAAAAGCAAAAAGATATGGTATGCTTTTTCCTGCATCCCCAGGCCTCCCCAATAATGGGGAGAGACCCGTGCTCAGCAGCGGGACGTAAAAAGGGTTGCAGCCATGCTTTTCCTGAGACCACTATTTTTTAACTCATTACCTATGTACATTAACAGTTCACGATTTCAAAATATTTCTAAACAAGAACCTAAAAAGCTAATAATACAAAATATTCTGACAGTAAGTGGATCATGACAATTTGCCATCGATATAAAAAGTAGGTAGATGCAAGGTTCCCATACAAACTTGAGTCAAAAGGTGGCCCCGCGTAAAAACGTACTTATTATAGATGTTTACAAGTATTCTAAACAAAAAAATGTTTTAAGGTATCTTACTTTTTATCTATTTTAAACCTTATGTTACTAACATAAGTAAGACTATAAGTCCATGTTAAATTGTTACTTATCACCTTCTGGTTCGATGTTTATAATACGGCAATAAAATTTTACGACTTTAGACTTACGAAATAGGAGTTTATTGAGAAATGAAACCAAAAGCATTACAATAAAGCACAAATTCGTTTACAAGATTAATTTACCGCCATATTTACACCACTTGGAACATAGACAGTGGAGTGGAGTTTCTTTTTTATTTATTTAAAATTCTAATGCGAGCAGACAACAGAAAATTTTTAGAATCTATAACATTATATTTTATGAAATGAACACAGTGATCATAATACGCATGTGTGTGTTAGGGTCCCGGTTTCTATTCCCAGCAAAGATTTAGGTACCTTGATAAAAAAATATATTAAATAATTGCCTTTTCAATCTGCGTTTGATTTCAGCGGTTTTTAGTTTCCCGGCATAATAAGGACGTAATGTATGTCAATATATTTTTCAATAACAGCCTTTAACAGCTCGATCTTATGGCCAAAGTTTGTTCCTTGACAGTGTTCAATTATATCTCCAAATACATTTTTTAAAATGAAATGCACATTTTTTTATACATTCACCACTGTGTAGAAATTTCCTAACAACATATTCTCTTTTTTCATATATTAAATACACATCTTCTGATGCATAACATAATCCGCCTAAATTTTTAATATCTATCAATATATGGAACCGTAGTTTTTGTTTCGCTAGCAAACAGTTTTTACAATATTCACATTTTACATCTATACATATGTAAATAAAATTGAAGTGTCTGTTTGTAATATTGAAATAACCGCCTTTTACTACATGCATATGAATGTTTATACACTACATATACCAAAATATATTTTTTTACAATTTTTGTCTGTCTGATTCCCGTCTATCTGTCTGTTTGTTCCCACTAATCTCTGAAACGGCTGGACCAATATTGACGGGATTTTCTGTGGCAGGTAGCTGATGTAATAAGGTGTAACTTAGGCTACTTTTATTTTTGGAAAATCTAAAACTAAAGTCCACGCGAATGAAGTCGCGTTTGGCTGCTATTATTTATACGCTTCTCCCACCTACGAATCATTTCAATTAGGACATATGAAATCTGCGGAGTATATGAATGAAATTTATTATGTCCGCCGTGGGTTTTAAGACACTTCCACTTTTCTTTTTGAATTTCATTTTTCGGAAAACTAAAATAACAATACGCCTTTATTAAATAAAAGACAAATGGCGACTCCATTACTGACTTTGTTCTCTAGCGCATCAGACGTGCGACACGTCCGTGGCGGTTTAGCAAATGAAAGCGAAAGAAGGCATATCGCTGCCGTTATGCCTTCTTTTGCCGGTGCCACTTTTATGCGGCGACTGTGAATCTACCTACTTTTTATATCGATGCAATTTGCATAACATTTTACGGAGATATATTATTTTTATTAGTTAGTATGTTAGTATTTTTTGTCCATTGCCGAATAGAATATGAGGCAGCATTTTACGTCCATGTTAATCAAATTAACTAAACGTTGTGGGCGTCTGTTCTCGTGATAATAACACAGTTATTTATTATTTCCGGAAAATCAGCACAATATTTCTGCTCTGATTGCCAAGGTCTCTGAACATTGAGGCATCTCATTATCGGGTAAATTATTGCTAGAATATCTACCTTCTTCCATTCCTTTTGTGGTTATTTAGTTGACTTTGTGAATAAAAAAGTTTTATAACTAATAAAAAATGTTCACGAATTATTTCTGAAAATAAAACTGAAAACTTTATCGAGTTATAGACACACAGTAATTACAAGAAGACATGTACATAAAGATGGAAGTTATATAAAGTTATAAAATTTATGTTACCTACACGATTTTTTTCCTTCCTCATCTACGAGTGTGTTACAGAATCATTTAACCGGGTACTTCTTAATAAAGGTACATCTTTTTTTAGTTTTTTAGCAGTTGAACTGTATGATAATTATATGATGCTTAGATATGTCATCAAGAGAAATCTATCTATGATTAAAGCCGGGTAAATTAAAACCTACTCGCCATGCTGAATCTTCTAGAAATGTCTGATGAATAAATCACGTAAGTATTTCGAGTGTGATTATAATGATTTTTCAAAGCATACATTTGTTAAAGAGAAGCAATTAGCTATGAAGCTACAAAATCAGTGTTTTAAAAATGTACATCAACTTGTAAGTGCAATTGCTATGCAAAAGTATAATAAACAGTTTTGAGTACCATACAAAGAATTTTTCATAAAAACTGCGCTAGGAATGACACGAATACTCGAGTCCCTCATTCGACTCGACTCATAGGGGTTAAAGTAACCTTTAAAAGGCATAATATCACCTACTAACTAATTAACTAAAACACCAGTACTGAAAATTCCTTTCAAAGCGCATCGTAAACGCAATAAATAGTTTAAATGCGCTTTGCAAGCGATTGTATAGCGCACTCAAACACTTTGGGGGGGCCGTTTGTTAAACGGTCCTGTTGTATGTAACCACCCGCTCACGTTTTCAAACTCTAGCATCAATGAAGGTATTCTTCTCTTTCCTCTCTAACAACATGTATTTATATGTATGTATATTATTTATGTATATTTATTCTATTTTGTATGGTTTATATTTTATGTATATTATGTAAATGTGTGTATATTATATTATATGTTTGTAGATATAAGTAGTTAATTTTAATTTTATTTAAAACTGTGTCAGCTTCTCTCACTCATTACTCTTACTACCTACCTACAAATTCTCACCATCACCATGGGTTGACTGGTAGAGAATGCCACTAGGCATTAAGTACGCCCATTGTTAGCCTAGTTTTTAGGTGAACAATTAAAGAATAAATAAATAAATAAATAAAAAACAACCTATGCCACCCAGCTGAGTATAGGTCTCCTCATGCACGCCATCTCGCGCGGTGTATAGCATCCAGTTATTCCCTGCTACCCTTACTATATCATCCAATCCATGGTCCAACTCCAGAACTCTTCGGCTCCATCTGTTGTTCAAAATCAAGCGTAAGCATCTAGGGTAGGTATTAAATGGTACTTAAAATGGGCAATAAAAAAGGCATGATGGCAACAAACTAGCATGGGCAAGTGCCTGGTTGAGTTACTGGTTTACTTTGCAAACATTTTATGAACGACTTTCAGCAATGATACGCGCATCCTTGCCTTGCAAAGAATTGTTCAAAAAGTGCGCTGATAATTGTAATTACACAAGTTTTAAAATCTGCTCAACACATAGACGTTAAAGTTACCGTCAAAACCCATTAAAACACCCCATAATAAACTTTAGCGCTATTAAAAACGGTAAAAATGAAATTTCTTTTCAAGCAGTGTCGTAAAACGTAATAAATAGTTTGAAGCGAGCTTTGCATCGCGATTGTATAGCGGCATTACTAGCACTGCAGCACTTTTGTAGCGGAGAGCGCGTTTTGTTGAGCGGCGCTGTTGTATGGAACCACTCACTGATGGTTCCAAAACGTCAGAATTTATTTTTACGAAATAAAGAGTTTCATTATATATATTAGGTGTGCTGTAAGTCACAACAAGCTATTAGTATTTGAGTTAATCTGCAAAGCAGTCATTTAATTTTGTTTGTAAAGTTATGGCCGGTTTCCATCTTCCATAATTTCGTATTAGTGCACCGTCGTTAAGTTTAGAAACTAACTCCTTTTTAATTTTTAAAGAAATGACTGCCCTATTCTAAAAACATATACAATGAACTACAGCGTTGTTAAAACGAATATTATTTCCAAAGCACATCGTAAAATGTAATGGGCAGTGTAAAGTGCGCTTCAACACTTTTGTGGTGCAAAGTGCGTTTGTTTTGTTGAACGGCATTGTTGTATGAAACTACTCACCGATGTTTAGAAACTCAATTTTTTTTATTGCATCTTTACAATGTAACACTGCTGGGCACAGGTGACCACTCGAAATTAGGAGGAATTTAGACAATAATCAACCACACTGGCCAAGCGTGGGTTAGTCGTTGGTCATCTTTACACCAGTAGCTTATCTTATAAGGGAACTTAAATTCGGTTTTAAAATTATTCGATAGCGAATTAATTAATTAGTGTATGTCATTACGACACGTACGTTTTCTTAATTTTGAAGGTAAATCAGTCGTCAGTTTGTGTTTAAAACTACTTGGTGTAGTACTGCGAAACGAATATTCTTTTCAAAGCGCATCGTCAAACGTAATAAATAGTGTAAAAGGCGCATTTCAACGCAATTGTATAGCGGCATTACGAGCACTCCAGCACTTCTGTGGCGGAGAGCCCGTTTTGTTGAATGGCACTGTTGTATGGAACCATTAAGTGCTGATTTAACAACATAAGTCATTATTTTTTACGTAGTTAGGATTTTAGTAGCCAGTATTGAAGTTAATCTGCAAAACAGTCATTTGATCTTGTTTGATAACCTTTAATGCGATTTACAGGAAATGCTTATTAAATAAACTTACTCTCTATATTATTTAGATGAAAACTTGGAGAAGGAGGAGAAGTGGATTGAAGCAAAACTTAAATAATATATGTACTCCAGCTGTTAAAACGAATATTCTTTTTAACGCGGCGTTACAAGCCCGAGATATTTTGTGTCAATGAGCTCATTTTGACTTGATCCTCAGTTAGTAATGGTTTCACAACATTTCTTTAAGTGGCGTTAGTATTAGAGTATATCTGTAAAGCAGTAATTTAAGCATATTTGAGAACTATGACCGATTTTAAAATAATCTGATAGAAAGTTCACCACATATGCCTTATTCTATGATTTCATATTTGAGCACTGTTGCGTTATAATTAAGGAACTAACACCCATTTACACTAACAATTGAATACGCCTAAATATATAGGAGTAGAGGAAAAAGTTTTATTAACCCTTAAGTCACGACTAATGACTTTAGGCGTAACCTAAAGTTATGAGTCCAATTTGGGATGGCGTAGTGCTTAGGTGCACCTAAACTGACTCATGTGAAGGTCGCTCAAATTGACAACATGTAGTTACCGACATAGCTCTCAAAATCTGCAAGCTGAAGTGGCAATGGGCAGGCCATATAGTTAGGAGGACCGACAACCGATGGGGAAGAAAGGTCCTTGAATGGAGACCACGTCTCGGCAAAAGGAGTACAGGCCGCCCTCCAACCAGGTGGACTGACGACTTGAAGAAGACAGCGGGTAGTCGCTGGATTCAGAAGGCCCAGGACCGGGAGGAGTGGCGAACGTTAGGGGAGGCCTATGTCCAGCATTGGACAGTAAAAGTCTGATGGATGGATGGATGGAGATTGACGAACAAAACCATGGACAACTCTCAAAAAACTAGGCTACTCATAGGACCAATATATGTAATAATATAGGACCAACCTATTATACATCGATTGGTAAAATGGAACTTTATGCTGAGTATTGCCCTAAATTAGGAGTTAGTAAGGTGTTCCGTTGTTCGTGGTTAGTGAAAACGGGCATTACTCCTTATTACTAAAAAGATCACTGTTCTATTTCGGCACACTAGATTGCAAAAAAATCTACTTCGTAAATCTTATAAATAGTGTAAAATGCGCTTTGCAACGCGATTGTATAGTGGCATTACGAGTCCTCCAGCATTTTTGTGGCGGAGACCGCTGTTTATTGAACGTCATAGTTGTATATCAATGTGCATATTTTCTTTCACTTTCCAGCGTTAATGTTATATTTTGAAAACGGACAATGGTAAACGCCTTCGGCGCAGGAGTCTCTACTTCAAAACCTGGCGTGTAAGTCTGACTAATTTTCTATTTATTTATTGTTTCTTCAATGTGTGGTGTACAGGTATATGTGGGGCAATATAATGTGGTGTTTTTACTGGCGCTTTTAGTGTTAAATAATTTTGGTATCCTCCCAAAATACCTTTCTATTACTTGATCCAATGATTATTATGTTATTTAACTTAAATAAAAACACCGGGAACATCTATTATTTTATTAAGGTAACAAAGTATTTATGATTCTGGTTAAACAGATACACAAGGACACTTATACCCTAAAAAATAAATTAAAAGCAAAACATTTTTACTACGAAGTATGTTTTCAGAGTACCAAAATGGTCATTCTGCATAGCTTCTAACTATAAAAATATTGTTTGCGGACAAAACGTGAACGCATAGTGTTTCTCAAGCCGAAGGTTACACGCACTGTTACTATGTTAATAAAACAGTGCGTAAAAACGTCCTTGGACACGTTCCAAGTTCTCCAGAGCCTCGTGTCAACAAATGATAAACTAGCTGAAGATCAAAAACCTTCATGCCTCGTCTCGGTCGCTTTGTTACGATTCACAAAGGGAGTAACATGTGTATTAAAGTACTTATACAATCTCTACATTTTTAGGGTTCTGAATGCAACCCTTTTTGGGTCCACTGCTTTTAACCTTGGACGGAGAGACTAGCGCTTAGTTTAGTGACGCAAACTCAGTAATTAGATTATTTTATAAACAAACTTTGAAATAAAGTAAATGACTGACTCCCAGATCAAATAAAAAAAAATGTTTGTAAAGTAGGTTTACGATCGAGATGTTTACGTGATAACGTCCGCACGAGAAAATCTCCATTCATTTGTATGCCGCTAGAGTGAGAGAGACGGAAGATCGGTCCACTCACTCGAACGCTATGCCAGCCTCCGCTCGTGAGGATTCCGCGTGACAAGTTTCACGGAATGACTAGCAGCGCTCGAGATGAGACGGGAGATCGATCCATCTCTCTCTCGTTATACCTGCGATCGCGCTCGTGAGGTTTTGGTGTGACACAAGTTTCTGAACATGTCACCCGACTAAAACGATTTTAAAGACGTTATCACGTCAAAAGTATAGATGGAACTCTGCGAACGACAACGTGAGGCCGGTTTTGTAAACATGTGTGCGTTACCGACTTACGCACCTACGCAACTACTCACAAATATTGCGATTTTATTTCAAATTACCACATTTTTATTTATTATTACTCTTTATTACAACTTTTGACAATACATTTCGACATTTTTTCTTGTGAATTTTTATATTGTTTGACGTTTTACTCAATGCGCCACCATATTCGACTGGCAGGACAGGTGCAGTATCGTTGTACGTGTTTGCGTGTAATGTGTGTGTACACGGCTAGGCACAAGTGTTGTAATGTTTTAAAGTAATCTACGCCTGCGAAATAATTTTATTTCAGTGTACACACTTACCAATATAGTACAGAAAATTATTATACGCTTACATAATATTTTACTTTTTATCCCTAAGGAGCAAATGCGATCAACTCATGGGAGTTTATACATACATATATGGCTATTAACAGCATCATTGTAACATGCCGTCTTTCGTCTGTCGTACTATGGTCTCGTTTGAGAATTGTATGTATTCTGCCGTTTCATAGTTACATTTTTTTATTTGTGCTTTACTTATGTAATAAATGTATGCTTAATTTATCAAAATTTTACATGAGTAGTTGTTTTAAAGTAAAAAAATCATTTAAGAATATCTTTTGCGCAAAACTACCACATAACCATTATAATGATACCTACTAATTTGTAAGTGAATAAAGTACTTACAATAGAAATAAATAGTTACGTAATATCGTATACAATGGTACTACACACATCGATATGTGGTTCTAATAAGCTTAATGTCATTAGTGAAATATGATTGTGCAATGTGTGTGCCCAACAAGGTCCATGTACCTACAATTGCACTCACAGAGAAAATCTATGCAATATGTACCTAACTAATATTATTTTAATATGGCCGACTGAGCATTTTTGCATGTACTTTTATTTTCAACAAAATTAGTATCATTACTGTAATACGTTAAAATAAAATAGAATTATGATAACGATGAACTGAAATTGTCTTTTGTATTCCTAAATACATAATGTTTAATAATAATAACGTTTCACATGCACAGCCCCACAGTAGGGTAATTATACCCTGTGTCGTGGATACAATGGACACACGCAAAGAGAGAAACACAAACACCCAGGCCGAGTACAGAAACCTAAACTCATCATTCAAATTTTGTTCATTCATATGAGATTCATATGAGAGCATACAGTATGGAGTGCCTACCGGTTCGGTATATGGCCCCGTAGGTTATACAATGCATGTTAATAGTTTAGTACCTGGACGACCGAGCATTGCTCGGATAAAAACAATTTATTTTCTTGGTTCAGTTTCAAACGAAACACTCATTTGCTTAGTGTTACTTAACAACGCCATCTGAAATTGCTCCTAATAAAAAATAGTTATTTTCATAAAAATAAAAAATACACAATATGGTTTTGATTGAGGTTCGAACCCGGGTCTCTAGTCCCGCAATCAGCTCACGCCGCCATTCGACCACGGAAGCTTTAATCATTCATAGAGCTCTCTCAAATCGACATTGTCATTTCTTTGAACGTCGGATTGGCGGATGGTAGTAGCGGAGCCCAAGAGGGGATTTTCGGATTTACTCGAGCGCGTCAGATTAAGATATGGGGTACACCTTGCATCCTAAATTTAAATAATAATTATAATAATTTTTTTAAATAAAATAACTAAATTTCTTGGCATTGAAATCGACTCAAATTTAAATTGTAAAAATCATGTAGAAATAGTATGCCAAAAACTAAATAAATTCATATACGCATTACACCATCTTTCAAAAGTAGCAAATCAAAAAATAGCATTGATTGCTTATCACGGATACGTATGTTCGGTCCTAAAATACGGATTATTGTTATGGGGGAACTCAACTGACTTCAATAGAGAAACAGCTTTGTGATGTGCATCAAACTTTATAATTTGCTGCCATCTCGGTTAAAAAATCTAACATTAAATCCGTTCAAGGGTTTTATTTTTAAATTATTGATTAAGGACTGTTTTATTCCACAAAGGAATTTATAGAATATTGTCATGCTGGACACCTCAAACGCTTGGCTAATAAATTATATAATAATATTTTTATTCAATTATGCAAATATTATCATTATTAGTAATATCTAATATTATTGTTATTAAATTATTATTGTTATTATTGTAATTATTTAAAAAATTGACATGTACCTTCGGGTATGAAATTGCATTTAATATCCTTAAATTAAAAAAAGGTAAATTAATGATTTAACCTATAGACTAAGGATATACTGTTATCACTAAAGACACGATGACTTTATCTTATTATATATATATTATTAATAAATATTTGCCCACCGACTAGGTCGGTAAGACACGCATGAACAATATTGTAAGATTTTTATCGTAAAATGTACCGTGTTTTATGCAAATAAATATTTCATTTCATTTCAATTCATTTAATTTCCTGTTGAGTACTGTCACGATTAAAAAATACCTATATAGGTACAATATTTTTTTATCTTACTTCCAGATGTCAAAATAGTCAGATTAGAATACCCCGTTACCGTTGAACCATTAATTTTAAATAATAAAAATCTCTCTCCACTGGTTAAACGCAAAACGTCATAAAATATAATAACATTAAATAATATAATATTTTAAACTTCCTATCACCCAACCTATAAAAAGCACAAGGGCCTGATGACGCTTGAGGAAATCCACAATGAGCCTCGTGGGCTCCCCCGTTTGACAGCGTTTACGCCACAATATTATTAATAATCTCCAATAGATGTCAGGAAGAGTCGTATTTTTCAGTTTATATTTAAATTGATTATCATTGAAAATATTTTTATACAGTTAAAAATATCTAACAATAAAAATTATGTGGATCGATTTATCACCCCCGAAACCAGGGTACTAAATTTCATTAAAATATTTGGAGCCGTTTCCGAGATTCAAAAAATATATTTAGATACATACAAGAATTGCTCGTTTAAAGGTTTAGATAGATGTAACATCGTAAAAGGTTGTCAAGTATACATGTACGCCGACGACACTTGCCTTATATACGCGGATAAAAGTCTCGACACTGCAATATGTAACGTACAAAGCGACTTCAACAGTATTTGCAAATGGTCTCATGATAATGGCTTAATAATTAATTTTGAAAAGACTAAATGTATGTACATAAAATCCCCGTATATAATGTGTCAGGATAGGGTGGCAGATATCGTAGGACACTCTGTTGAATGTCATCATCTTAAATATCAGCAATGTCGATGTAAGGTGATAGAATGGGTTACAAAATATAAATACCTTGGTTTAACAGTAACAGCAATCTATCCTGGAAACATCATGTAGCTGCAGTGTGCGTAAAATTAAGATCAGTTTTGTGCCAATTCTATCATCTAAAAAATAAATTAAGCCGAAGGACATTCTATTGTGTTTATTATGCGTTAGTTGATGCAATCATTGGATATGGGCTGAGCATTTACGGGCGTACATTTAAAAGTTACTTAAAAAAAATTAAAAACTTACAACTCCGATTTTTAAAATATTTAGTGGATACTAAAACTAAGCAAAAATGTAGAGGTAATTGCAACCAATTATTTAAAATCTGTAAAATTTTACCAGTAGAATATAAAAAGAAAGTTCATTTAATAAAAGAAAATTATGAAGAAACTAATTTATTAAAACCGATTACCCGTAAACGTCCAGCCCGCACTACCTGGAAAATGAAATATTTGAAACCAAAAGTAATAAATTATTACGGTAAGCGCACCCGCGAATATTGTATCCCAGATATATGCAATACATTACCGTTTGATATCAAGGAGGCTACCTCTCGTCATGCATTGAAAAGAAAATTACACAAATATTTCCTTGAAATAATTACTTAATATAAACGTAACTCAGTTTATAATCAGTATAAAATAATAACAGACCGCATTGTACACATAGATTAGACCACATAATAGAAATATAGATATCTATAATGTACCTACATTAAGAAGATTGGTAAACAAATTTACTTACATATATATCACCATGTTAAAAAAAAATATATTAAGTATCATATTGTTTATAAGATACCTATAAATAAGAGAGCGATATTCACCGCCTACAAACTATTCTGTAGTTTGGCGGGTTACTAGTTTTGTACATTTAGGTAATTACTGTTTGTGAAATAAATAAATAAAAAAATAAATAAAAAAAAATTCAAGTTTCGCCGGGAATAGAACCCGGGACCCTCCGATTGGCAGTCCAGCATAGTAATTATTGCGCCACACTGATGGTTGATTAACATTTTATGCTAATGTCTATGAGCTATAGTGATATAACACCACGTGTCATGCATACTAGCAGATTCGTTTTTCGTAAAAGCCTAAAAAGAAATAAAAGAGAGTTACTCAAACGTTAGCCATTCAAGGCAAAGCTAAAGCTGACCACGAGTGTAGTTCCCAGAGGCATTTAAGACTAAAAGCCACTTAGATTTAAAGCTGCCGTGCAGTCGGGCAGTTAGGCGCGCAGTGGGGCTGCTAGCTGTGTCCTTTGAGCCACTGGAACAGTTTTTATCGTGTGTAGATCTGTTTAGCGATTTTTTATAACAAAAATACGATAAAAAATTCGACAATTAAAAAACGTGTAATTTTCTTACTTGAAACAAGTGTTACGGCAGTTCAATGTGGCAGAAAATATTATTATTTTCGAATTTTTTACTTTCAACTAACGTTCATATTGCCTAGCTAATCTTTCATTAGTAACCTTATTATTTAAATTGGTGGGAACGGATGAAAGTTCATAAATTCATACATACATGCACACACAGGTATAGATATTATAATATGTGCGTATGCATAAATTAAGTACACACCGATCAAAATAATAACCCTCATTCATTCTTCGCCAAAAAAATATTGGATATAGATAGAAATATGGATCTCTAAGAATATAAAGGGGAAGAAAAGAAAGACTGAAATGCTTAAAATTAAGACAAATTTAATGTTAAAAGCTGATCACGTCTGCTGCAGACCCAACAAAAGTAAGTGGCTTTTAGACCTTCTAGTCCGACGACTATCCGCTCGGGCGATTGCTTGAATGCACTACAGCGAATGCTGGTCTGCTCAATGATGTTTATGTTTATATTAGGTTGTATACAAAATTCCAAGGTAGACAATCGATTGAAAAACAATCATGTTTTTTTACTTGTATGATATTACAAATACGATAGGCTGGATTTAGACTAGTCTTCTAGTTCGGTAACTAATTAGGCAACAATACTGTGGTACAATAAAGATCTTATGATACAGTCAGATCAGCTTCAGTGCGACCACGTGTATTCGATTGCACTATTCGTAGCTTTTTTAGGTTGACAGTATAAAGTTATAGTATTCGTTATTATTCTTTTTTTGATACATTTTCCCCCACATTTCATGAGTTAAGCTTACTAAAATATAGCCAATCCTTTCTCTAGAGGCATCTACCAAATAAGTACGAGTATTTTGATCTAAGTTTAAGTCCATAACTAGATGTTTCTGGTCCAGAATTTAATCATACAAGCATTGGATATTGTAGAAGAATGTTTATAAATAACAACAATAGTATTACAAATATGTATTTTCTACTCTTTCAGTTTGTAATAAAAAATTGTTAGTACCTTAACGTCGTAGTGTTTAGACTACATCATAAAAGTATTATATTTTTTCGTCATTACAAAACTTATTTATTAACACCTGGGGAATCCTGACCGCCTCTCAGCGTAACAAAACGAAAACGTCACCAGCTGAGCCTTCCAAAATGAACGTCAAAAGCATATATCTAAACATTTTCAAATATATATTTGCCGCACGTACACCATAAGATGCGACCCGCATTGCGGACGCTCGCATAAAACCCTTCCTTTAGGAGGCACGTGGTTTATTTACTCCATTGCGTATCTCACTACGAAATGACGTATAGAATCAAGCTTAAGCAATAAACTACCTTCTTTTGCTGTCGGGAAGGAACCTTCAATAGTATCAGGCAGCTTGCGACAGATACCGGATTGTGTTGGATTTGTACCGCACAACGACCTCGGTGCCCCAATTCAGTGCTTTTAGAGGACTCCTAGTGAGAGATCTTTAGTGGAACGCACAGGTGTCCGCCATGCGCTGTATCTTTAACTGACTCATCTTGAGAAAACGACGTAGCACAGGAGCAGGAACACCCTTAGGTACTTACGAGTATTACATCGGTACGTGGAAGATCCTTAGTAATCATTTTATATCTTTATCATTTTGTCACAGATCATAACGAGTCCAGTGCTAAAGTTCTGCATAATTTAACAACAAACGTAATATCCAAGAGCTAATTGCAGAAGCTCTATCTGAATATCTTCGGCTAACGAACTGGGGACGCAGTTTGAATATTTACGACGCCGCCATCTTCTCGCGGGGATTGTTAGCAATTAGCAGTAATGTATCTGTGCTGTAGCATGCACTGAACAAAGTCCTTGCTTACTTATAGTGACTATTATCAGAGACAATAGAAAATATCCCGTAAGATGCTTGGATAAAACCTCTCTACCGTTAACTGTACTGAGCTCTCTGCGCAGCAAAATTATGTGTAAGTACACGTTTAGTTTAGATGACAATGCAAATTCACTATATAGTTAATTAAGAATTTATTTACAAAATTAACCAATCGCATTGGAGTAGCGTAGTAGAGTAGAGCTCCAGGCTTCTCCAATATAGCGGACAGAGGTCCGTGCCCAGCAGTGGGATGCAATAGAGGTTGTGTCAACTTAGACATTTATAAAAACGGTCATAGTAATACGCCACCCGTTTTTTGATGTATTAAAATGTCAATTATATAATTAAGTAACTTCAAAGTCCCGTTTTTATCTAACACAAGAAAAGGCGGGTTATGTCACTTCGGAAGTTAAATTTTCATAATTTGTCATCATTAAACCATAACTTACTCCGAAGAATTCAAGATTGTAGATTCTTGGCATCAAAAGAACATTTCTGTTCAATTAAAAAAAAAACAATAAGTAAGTATTAACAAAATGTTTTCCTGTTTGCGAAATTTATCGTAAATGCTGCTGTTTCATTGGAATGAATACGAAGAAGCGCTATCGTATTATCAGAGACTACTGATGTTTTCAATCATTTGTTCGATTGAGTTTTGCACGTTTGATCATAATACGAGTAATAATAATATATCATTCACCTAATCAAATTAGGCATAATATTAGCGTAATTGTCTCAATAAACAACTCAAACACAGCTGATATAAGTTACAGTAAGACCCAAAGATGTTTAAAATATCACGACCTTAAATAGGCTGTTAAAATACAGAGTACAAGAAAATGTTCCTTGTAGATTTCCATTTGATGAGCAAATGATATTCGTGCAGGATCGCGGGTGGCGTGAAGTATGGCAATTTGCGCGGTATCGGCGCTGGCGGGGGAGGGGAGGGGAAGGGAGGGGAGGGGAGTGTGCTGATAAAATACACAGATACGCGCTTTCGCTGCGCCATCGCGGCAACGGAACAAACTTGCAATACGGACTTCAGTCGGGCAGCCCTAGAGAGGATTTTAGAATTTTCTCGATCGCGTCTGATTAAGATATAGGGTATACATTGCAGTATGTTCAGTACCCTTAGTAAAAAAACTCCTCTAAATAGGAACGCTATAGTTTTGTATATTTTTGTGATGAAATGTATTTTTTTATGTGCAGGTTTGTATCCAACCCACCCTCCTATTCACACTAGAATCATCAAATTACTGAAATATTACTTATAGCATTCTGCCAGTGCCTTTGTCCGCGTGGACCCATATTATGGGACCCCGTAGAATAAAAAATAGCCTATATGCTATTCCAGGCTATATCTATAACTTAATTCCATGTATTTGATATACTACGTAACACGATATATTGCTATATAAAAGTCATAGGGGTTTAGCCAGATGCTTCAACCGCGTGAACCCCATTATACATTTTCCCGTAGGAATGAAGCATTTTCCCGTGGTAAAAGTAGCCTTTGTTCATCAAGGATAATTTTAGTTTCTAATGGTAAAATAATTTTTCAAATTGGTCCAGTAGTTTCGGAGCCTAATCTATACATACAAACAAACAATCAAATCTTTCCTATTTACAATATTAGTATAGACTACGAACTCAATATATTCGACTTGAAATAGCCACACACGATATTTTAACCTTTTGTATATTTTTTAATTCTGTTTAACATATTTTATTTTAGTTTTAGGGCCTAATTTTCATAATCAAATAGGTCTTCATGACGCTTTAGTAACTGCAAATTCAGCATCCCGGGTTCACTACGACGTAGCGTGGTTAACACTCTGTATAAAGTCGTTACGATGTTTAGGCACAGTTAAGGTCCGATATTTAGGTTAGATTACGAATTCGGATATAAAGATGAGAGTTTTCTCGCATTCAACTGACTCCACAATAATGGGGAAAGACCCGTGCCCAGCAGTGGGACGCAAAAAGGATTGCAGCTAAGGTAAAATCTTCTCTGCTGCAATCTATGTTTGCTGCAATTCGCAATCAAAACGGTTAATGGAACGATGGTATATATATTTATAATGGAGTTCCGCAAAATCACGCCTGTAATAATGAATTTTATAATTGAGCTGTAGGTGCCAAAAAGTACTAGTTAAACACGACGTTATTTAAAAAAAATATTAATTTATGTATATCCCCTAAAATATTAATATAATAAATAATATGTTATATACTATATAAAAATTTAATATTTAATATATTGACAACCCGTGTGGCAATGGTTACCATGCCAACCTGCCGATCGGAGGGTCCCCGGTTCAATTCCCGGTGAGTCAGAAATTTGAATGATGAGTTTAAATTTCTGTTCTTGATCCGGGTGTTTGTGTTTCTGTCTTTGTGTGTGTCCTTGGCATCCATGACACAGGCTATATCTACCCTACTTTGGGGCTATGAATGTGAAACGTTATTTAATTTACTTATCTATTAAATTATATGTTTGGAAATTCACGAAACTAATTCTCAGAATTATAGCGTTATTGATTTGTAAGTTCCCGAAATAAGATTAACAGATTTTCATCTTATAAAATTATATAGAACATTCTGGTCTCTCTCGAACATGTTATTTTATACTTTTCATTTGAGTCTGGTAAATTTTCGTTTATTTGTTCAACAGCTACTTCCTTACGATTTACAACAGTTGTCAAGAGTAACAGCTCAGCGATTATTCTTTCTCTCCGCTCCTCTTTTCAACTGATCTAGGTCTGTTTTAGGGACGGAAATTTTTGTAACTTTAAAATAACAATAACGACGTTAAATTATTGTTATTGCTGTGAAAGAACATAACAACAATATAATCTATTTACATCTTTTAAAGCCAACAATCGATGTAATGGAATATTACTTAGTTATTCCATTTTCTGTGTTGCTGAGTTCCGTTACCTTTTAAATTACTTGCGTTTTATTATTTTTATATAATAATATGTTTTTGTTACTTCAGTTATTTTTAATGTTGCTTGTAACACAGTTAGCTCTTAAGTTCCTCTTTTTGTACTTCATTAGTATTTTAAAGAAACAGTGACGTGATTTCCAACGGAACTTAACCAGTGTTATTTATTTAACGTTATTGTGATTATTGTGATTAATAACATGCCTTTCAAACATGCTTCTCTATTGGCGTAATTTTGCAATAAAGCATTGTGGAGAGTGGTTATTGTCTGCAGTCTGAGGTTATTTTCTAATTACCAGCTCCGTACAAATAACCGCTTGTGGTATTGTTTCTTTTATTCGTTTCAATGGAGTGTTAAGTGCTTATTCTATAGTTATTTTCTTTTACAGCAATCTAGCTGCTGGAGAAATTACTCTATTAAACACTTATACAAACCGTTTATTTTATTTTCATTTTATCTGTAAAAGTTCTTTAAGAACTATTTAATTATAATAATAATTTGCTGTATAACTGAATTGTAAAGAATCTTACCATGTATATAAAAGGTCATGTACTTTATTCCGAAAATCTTAGAATTCTTTCAAATAAGATTTTAATTAATCTGCTTATGATTAACGTTTTTATCATTCTAATAATGGTTATAATTTGATTAGATTGGCAACGTTCAATTTTTCTTTAGGTATAGCTTAACATTTATCTAAATTGTTATGAAAAATCATATGTAAATTATATCGAAATAATAAAAAAGTATATTACTCGTATTGATTACACAATTATGTAATGGTCGTATGTAGTTGCTGTGCTTCTCCTAAAGCTAATGGTCGCCTCATCAGTCATGTTCAGTAAGTCTGACCGGCAACTGTTCCTTACCATCGAAATACAATAGAATTGCTTCACTAAATATTATTAGAGATTTTATTTAAAAAATGTAGTTTAAAAAACTAAAAAACACGCTCGTCATATTGTATCATCGGCCTTTGAACCCTTTGCAAATTTTCGACTTTAATCAGACTCTTAGAAGAAGGTGAAAATGAAGTTAAAAAATTCCGTTACATACATACATACATACTGGTCAAGCTAATAAAAGCGTGTTAATTAAAAAGAACGAATAACTTACTCTGTTGTTCTTAACAGTGAACAATAAGGGCAAATGCAATTTATGTTAATGTAAATGTAAAAGCATTAGAAGTAGGATGTACGTGGTGAGAACCGACGCGGACGCTTGTTAGAACTTGTTCTGAAGCGCTCATTGCTCTCCGGGCTTTCAAATTATTGCATGTTACGTGGTTATACTCAACCAAAATGTACGTTATTAATACTGATTTCTTCGTGAATTTAAGACTCAAAGCAGTAAACTGCAAAATTAAGACTCCTAAGTCCCACATGCAAAGGCCCAAGTTCAAATCTAGGGCAGCAAATCTCGCTAAGAACATTTTTAAACGAGTATTTATTATCACTGCGGTATTCTAGTATACCGCAGTGCCTGAAGTTGAAAGTTTTCGAGCAGTGTGTGTTGCCAGTGATGATCTACGGCGCTGAGACGTGGTCTTTTACAGTTAGCCTTTTCCACAGGCTCAAGGTCGCTCGGCGAGTGATGGAGAGGGCTATGCTTGGTATTTTTACCGCGACAGAATCCGTAACGATGAAATCCGTAGACGAACAAAGGTTACCGACATAGCTCTCAAAATCTGCAAGCTGAAGTGGCGTTGGGCAGGCCATATAGTAAGGACTGACAACTGCTGGGGAAGAAAGGTCATCGAATGGCGACCACTTCTCGACAAAAGGAGCACAGGCCACCCGCCAACCAGGTGGACTGACGACTTGAAGAAGATAGCGGGAAACCGCTGGATTCAGAGGGCGCAGGACGGAGTGGCGAACATTAGGGGAGGCCTATGTCCAGCAGTGGACTTTATAAGGCTGATGGATGGATGGATTTATTATCTCCAGTGCCAAAACCTGTATACCTCAGAATCATGCAAAAATTCTTAAGACATGTTATCCACTAACTCGTTATTAGTCTACTGGAACCGTTGGTAGCCTAAATTTTACTAAATTCTGAGAAGAGACCTTAATATACGAATCTTAATATACGAGTGTTAAATACGAGGGGAGGTCCAAAAGTTCGTGGAATGGAAGGGTTCTAAATGGAATGAAACAATAAATCTATTTTTTCTTTTCAATATAATCACCCTTAAGCTGAATACATTTATTGGATCTGTGAATTAATTTATCTAAACCGTCGAAAAAATATTTTTTGTCTTTCGCCTCAAAATGGGCCAAAATTGCCTCCTTCACCTCATTGTAATCGGAAAATTTCCTTCCCCTTAAGTCTTTTTTAAAATTGGGTAACAAATAAAAATCACTAGGGGCTAGGTCTAGACTGTAAAGTGGGTGGACTAGTGATTAGAAGCCATGCATGTGCAGAGCAGCCATTGCAACTCTGCTCTTGTGAACCGGTGCGTTGTCTTGCAAGAACAACACACCCTTAGCCAATTTTCCTCGACGTTTTTCCTTGATGGCCTCCTTTAATTTATCTAGTATCGATGCGTAGTATGTTCCTTTTATGTTTCTTCCCTTTTCTCTGTAATCAATCAGTAGTATCCCCTCACAATACCAAAAAACAGTAGCCATCAACTTTCTAGCCGATTCTGACACCTTGAATTTCTTTGGGGGTGGTGTGCCCTTTTTATGCCATTGCATGGACTCCTGTTTTGACTCAGGCTCAAAGTGATGAACCCATGTTTCGTCCCCGGTAACAATTCGCTCCAAAATCTGTGCAAGTTCGTCTCCACACAACTCCAAAAAGTACTTTGACGCATCGACGCGCTGTTGTTTCTGAAGCGGTGTGAGCATTCTGGGTACCCATCTTGCACTGACTTTTGTCATACCCAGGTGGTCATGTAGGATCCGCAAAATGGTGGTATCTGATACTCCAACTAATGTAGATAACTGTTTTTACTTCAAACGGGCGTCCTCCAGTACAAGTTTTTCCACTTTTTCAGTGATGTCTGATGTGGTGGCCTCAACTGGCCGTCCAGAGCGGGGGTTGTCTTCAATCGAGTCTCGACCATGTTTAAACAGACTATGCCACTTATAAATCATGGATTTACTAGGGCAATAGTCCCCATAAACGGATTCCATTTCATTTAAAATGGTTTGGCCATTCTTTCCTTGCTTGGGAAGGAATTTAATCACGGCACGGTGTTCAATTTTCTCCATAGTTTCAGTTTTCTTCCGGATTGACTTGTTTAGCAGACGAGTGTTCGTAGTTCGTAGTAGTATGACATTAAGCGAGCGCCCCTATCCCCACTCCATCCCCTCCATTCCGCGAGCTTTTGGACCTCCCCTCGTAGTATGGTTGACAATGATATTGATTTAAAAAAACATTCTTGTTGTTGTAAAAAAATATACTTTGACACTGTATTGTGTAATGCTTTTATAAAGTGATTGGACTAAAAAATATTGTTACATACTTTTTGAAATTTTGGATACTTAGTTATAATTAGTCATATTTTATTAAAGTGATAAAATATTGATGTTGCTCATAACAAAGAAGTTATAAGTTAAGTTAAGTATACCAATAGAAGCAAATCAATATACTTACATATCTCTTGTAAGTACAGACGTTCATTGCCCCGAGTCCGCCCGCACATGTTACACTAATCGCGTCCAATTTCTGGAGCGTTCAACTGGGTGTTATAATATTATACTAAAACCTTAACGATCCATGTGGTTCCGTTGTCTTGACCAGAAAAGATACCTAAATGATGATTTTTTTCCCTTTCCCACTACTAGCATAGGTCTTTTTCCGGACTGAGAGAGTTGTAGGCCATGGTCCACCACGCTGACCAAGTACGGGGATGTTCGTGTAACTTTCAGGTAAACACGGCAATCGAAGACACAGTAAAAATAAATACTTAATGTTCTCCATACCGTAAATTTATGATAAATACAAACATAACTAGAGGTGCGATGAACCAAGCCAACCACCTTCCGTATTTTTTGGAGAACGGTACGGTACAATATATGTGTACAGTTACTCAAAAAAGTACTAAAATGTTTACTGGCTGTCGGTTCATGTCATTGTCCGTGTTCATATAGGCGTTGGTATCGTAGTGAAATTATCTCCAGGCAGTCCAAATTACAGGGAAAACCGTCTTTTATTAAAGTTTCAGCCAAAGCATAAAAATTAATAAAAAAAATAATGAAAGCTTTAACACGTAAAACTAATCCTTGTAAAATATAAATTCAGATCTCAATTCCGCATATTAAATTTTCCCTTTACTGCTAAAATATCAAGCCAGCAGAAGCCAGCCAATTGGAACGTAATTTGTGATATTGAACTCACGTAAAAGGCTAATATTTGCCGCTCCTGTGATGTTTCAGCCTGTTATTACTTATAGCAAAAAATTTCAGCGTAGCTCTTTTCTACGTTACCCTTTTGTTAAAAAATTAAGTTTTATTTTTCAACACGCTTTCATTGCCTTCACCAATATTTTTGTGAGTTTGTGAGGTAGTTTTAACTCTAATTTTGACTCGATTTTGACGCACTTCCAACGGACAGATTTAATTCAAACTTTGGACACTTATGAATCGGTGGCAATACAATTATTTTCTTGAGTTTATCTAATTCCGAGAACTTGAAAAAAATAAATCGAACTAAAATAATATTTAAAAAAAATAAAAAAACACGATTTTATACTAAGTCCACGTAAAAAATAGAAAATAAATTTGAATTAAAATTAGTTATAAAAATGCATTTCATTGTAAAAAAAAGCGTGGGGTACATGGTGTCAATAGTTATAAATATTTTTCTGACAGATATCATAAGAAGGATAAATAATCATTTTGATAATATCTTAAAAAGCACCCCACGTTACCCACCCATAGGAGTCGGTTACAAAGTGAAGCTAATAAAAAGACATGACATTTGACATTGACATTTTATAGGTGGTACAATTTTAATTTCAACCTCGAAGTTAGTACCACCACAGTACTACCATGAGTACATGTCTGCTGAAATGCAAGTCTATTGTGTCGCAATGCATGCAAGTCAAGACTCATTAATTCTGAACACTAAGTGTAAATGTCCATGGACCGCAAAGAGAACTTATCACCAAGAGGCGGAAATATCTTCAAGATGTGATCCCTTGAGAATATCAGGAATGCAAAGAGAAGGAAACATCATGGAAACATCATAACAAACTACAATGACGTCTCCATCCGAGGAGCAAGTGATAAATACACACATATGAAATCTTAGAAGTATGCGTTAGCATTTGAAACCGGCCTATTTTAATACCACAAGTTACATAGCTCTTGCACCATTCGTTCAGATATAAAATAAGTAAAGATTATATTTTTATATCTGCATGAAATCTGAAGAAATATCAATATGGTATTACAATATGAAACCGTTGATACTTTCTTTGTTTCAAGAACCCTCCTATATTGTTGTAATTCCTGCGAAGTTCATTTCATCACATATCGACAACGTGTCGGCCGGTGTCGACTGTACAAATTACGTGTTGGCAAACGGCGGGTTATTTGTTGCCGAGAAATATTGCTTGTCAAGAAGTTAGCACTTTTAGGGATAATATATTATGGCGGCGGTGTCAGGTGTTTTGAAGAAACTGGCCTCGCCTATAAAGCAACGTAAGGGGATGGGAAAGGTGTTATTTCTACGACTTACTTTTGGTAGATTACTAGGACATACTATTCTTTATCTATCAGCAATAACCAAAGTACTAAACTTCTTAAATTTATTGATACAGTACAAGTGTGGGCTATTTGAGCTTATTTGCTTTGCCATAGATCTCCTCTCAGCATAGCGTTGAGACATTAAAAATTAACGAAGTAGTCAATGTTCGCAGCCCATTCATAAGTAGAGTAGTTCATCAGATGCAGTCATCAAACATAAAGCACGCGGTCACCTCGTAATGTAGCTGATAAATATACCTTACCACCAAAAACACAAAGGCATTACTACCTTACACTTACCTTACTTAGCTCTCCCACACATTGGTCGTTGAACTTTCAAGCAAGCATACAGCTTTCGGCAAGACTTAGATTTTCATGCACACTGCTTCAACGATCAATAAAAATAAAAATAAAAACGCTAAAATTGCTTTTTGTGGCAAACAGATTCATGCACGTGTCCGCACTTCGAAGGGCACGTCAATCCGTCAGTCTCGGGTAAACCTTGTCGGAGGCCTTATGGGCGGTTTGAAAACATCCGACAACGGGTTAGCCAGGAACCAGCATTTCCACCAACTCGCATTAGAGCAGGTTGGTGCAACGGCAGAGGCCCGTGCCCAGCAGTGGGATTCAAAAAAGGGTTGCAGCCATAGCTAATAAGCGTAAAGGTATTTCTGGTACTTTTTGTGTATCATCGATAGCACCAGAAACGGGAAACGGAAACCATCATTTATATCTCAGTAATTTTCCCAAATTCTAAATAACGGTGCAAGATTATTTACGGGCCTGCAGCATCCGATCCCAATTTCATTTGTAAGGAATTCTAGCTTTGTGAGTAAACAGATAAATTATGGAATTAAACGTTATTTATAAAGTGGAGAAGCTTGGGGAGAATTCTGGCGCGCTTCGAAGCCATTTGTCACTCCAGCCGTTCCCATTAAAACTCCCGACGTGGGATTTGAATTTCGATTTGGACCCTGCCTTTACACTATAGACTATAAACATAATGAAGTTTGTACTCGTAGGTGTCCAATGTCCAGAAAACTGTGAATCTTTAAATAAGAGAGAAGCATATCTTCCCATATATTATTGTGGTTATATTTTAGATAATGTGAGCATGGGTAGAGCGTAATCGTAGTCATGTAATAATTTACGCAAAATATCCAAATAATACAAATTTCAACCAGAACTTTAGAAAATAGATTATAATTTGATAAATATTTACATATTTCATTTTTTAGCTTGTATTAAGTATTTTTGTTACTAAACAAAACAGTAATGTAGTATACTGATATTTCAAAAAGATTAGGTACCTTAGGTAAAAATCCCAATAATCGTCACATTCTCAACTTCGATGACTTTGCAGGTCAATTACTAAATAATTAAGAATGCAAAAGGTTGAAAATCTCTGCAAACTTTGAACTTTTGGGCTACTGTAAGGTTTTCTGATTTTCATACGTTTTTTGTTTTACGAGAGCTTTTGACTAAAGAAAATCTATTCCTTAGAATCTTCCACCTCTGTAAGTATCAGAAGTAAAGAGATCGTTCTAGAAATTCCACCATAAATAGTAATAAATTGCACAAACTGCGCTTTTGAGAGCATCTATAAAAATACTTTATTGTCATTGTTGAAAAACTTTTGTGCTTCAAAGTCTTTTGTAAGTTATAAGATTTCATTTATTATTATACTTGGACGAGCACTGCTTCAAAGAGTTATTGTTCTCAGTCTTGGGTTATATGTATAATTAGAATTATTTTTGTACCACTTGTTTTTTTTAAATAAAATGAAGCTCCAAGGTTTACCAATGAAAGAATGTGCTAACAAAATGGACATAAAAATGATATGAATTAAATGTTATTTTTAAGTTGTATGCCTCATTGTTTCAGCCCAAACACGTTTTCTTAACTAGGTCAATATCCCGTAATGGTGCACTGTTTATGTGGCTGTTTTATACATTTCTCAGGTTGCTACAGGTTTTTTCCAGGGAGGCCTAGGTACCCTATTATACTTAGAATATACCCTATTATAGTAGAATATCCGTTACTCAGCAAGGGGTCCAAGGGGTGCAGTCCGCATTGACAAAGCAACGCCCACGTTACGTTTCGCTAAACATTTTTTCCATACTTAGTGTTAAATTTAGGGGTATTTTAGAATTGTATTTACTACAATAAAAGATGAATTTGGATTAAATTTTACTTTATTTTGCACCGAGGGCCCTAACTTTTCACACGATTTTAGACAGAAGAGAGAGAGACATAGATAATAGAATGCACCTTAACACCACAGATTACATACTACAAACATACAGATAAAAAAAGGCGTAGCCACAGTGTAATGTTTATACAAAATAAGGAGGTGCTTACACTGTACATATTTATTGTCTCTAACAAATTGCGCCGGGCAAAATAGGCTAATAAACAATTATATAAATGAAAAACTTGACCGTTGAAATTTGGAAAAGATAGCAGAATTTATTACAGAATTATTGTTACCCAGCAACTATATGAAAATAAAATTTTGATTAAACTAGATGAAAATTGACTGTTACATTTAGTACATATTTAACTATAATAACTAATACAAGTTAACATTAGCAATGTGCAATTTTTTAACAATAGGCAACTCGGTACACATTCAGAAATAAAAACTTATACATACATGCTAATAATACCTATATATAAAAAAGTATTGAAACTTGAAACTTTTAGTGAGTAATACAATATATAATTAAGTATAGTGTTACTTAAGGTAACATTTAATTTTATTAATCTAATAATTAATACTAAGACCTAGTGATTATAATACTAAGTATAAAGTAAAAGAGAGAGATCTCTTGGCATCGTAGCAGCTGACCTGAACTACACTTCTTAGAAGTCCTACGAGAAACTACTCTATTGGCAATACCACAACCTTGGATATGGCCCTATCATGAAATTTGCCATCAGAAGTCCTTATTTGGACTACTCTGACCTTAGAGTCTGTACCAGTATAGACCTTTGAAATTCTACCTGTAGGCCAATAAAGCGGAGAAGCATTTTGTTGTTTCATTAATACAAGCATTCCCTCTTTCAAATTAGGATATTCCTTCATCCATTTGGTACGATTATTTAGTGTCCCTAAATATTCGTTAGACCAGGCCCGCCAGAAATGCTGTCGTACTTGTTCACATGACCGCCATAACCTAAGTCTACTACTAGGAATATTTTCTAGATTAGCTTCTGGGAAAGAGGTTAATGATGTTCCTATTAAGAAATGTCCTGGTGACAAATATGAATAATCAGTTGCGTCCTGAGATAAAGGTAGTAAAGGCCTAGAATTTAAAATACTTTCAATTTGATAAATTATAGTGGTAAATTGCTCAAAAGTGTAGTTCTTAGTACCTGCTACACGCCTTAAATGATATTTAGCTGATTTGACAGCAGCTTCGACCAAACCCGCGTGGTTGGGGCTGTAGGCAGGTATAAATTTAAATGTAATACCCTTTGTTGACAGAAAATTTTGAAATTTATCTTGAAAACTTGAACTATTTTGTAAATGATATAGAGCCTTAAGTTGATTATTGGCCCCCTTAAAGGTAGACGCGTTGTCGCAATATATAGTGGAAGGCAAACCTCTACGAGATATGAATCGCTTGAATGCAGCTAAGAAAGCGTCACTGGTTAGGTCGCAGACTACCTCCATGTGTACAGCCTTGGTGGCCATACAAACAAATACGACAACATATCCCTTAGCCGTGATAGCATTTCTTAAAGTTGAAATTTTAATATTAAATGGCCCACAATAATCTAAGCCTATGTTTTGAAATGCTCTGCAAGATGTGACTCTATCCTTAGGCAATGAACCCATCAATTGTTTTGCTCCTTCTGCTTTTAATCTTTGACAAGTGACACATTTATGAATTACACTTTTAATTTCCCTAGTTGCATTTATTAAATGAAATCTTTGTGACAGACTACTAGAGACCAATTTTAACCCAGCATGAAATAAAGTCAAATGTTCATATCTGATTATCAATTGAGTTAAGTGACATCTATTAGGTAATATCATAGGATATTTCCTTGCAAACGGAAAGGAATTCTTCTTTGCAACCTCCCACCTACTCTCAACAAACCATTTTTATCTAAAAAAGGATGTAAAGATTTTAGGTTAGATGTTACATTTTTACCTTCTTGCAAACAATTAATTTCATTATTGAAATGAATAAGCTGCAGACCTTTAATTAGGATGTTTAAAGAATTCGTCATTCGGAAATGACGAATTCTTTAAACATCCTAATTAAAGGTCTGCAGCTTATTAAGCAGAGAGATAACCTGTATTTACTGGTTTACGTTGACATTTCTTAATAAATCTTAACATGTAACATACTATTCGCTGTAACTTAACTAGACTAGAATAATTTGTATAAATAGGCAAAACATCAATATTTTCTTGTTTAGAACATGCATTTAAGTTGATATTATCAAAATTTTGTTTTAATGGAATTTCTATAATTGACAAGTACAAATTATATGGATATTTATTTTGCAAATAATCTGGACCATGAAGCCACAGTTTATTATTGCATAAATTACTTGAATTAGAACCTCTAGAAAGAATATCAGCTGGGTTTAACAATCCAGGTGTATGAAACCATTTCATAGTACCAGTTAAACTATTTATTTCCTTCACTCTGTTTCCAATGTAAGCTGGCAGTTTAATGGGAGTTGAATTTAACCAGCCCAGTACAATATTTGAATCAGTAAATAAACTAACCTTTAAATTTTGAAATATTTTTATAATTTTACACATTAATTTAGCAAGCAATAGTGCTCCATTTAACTCTAATTTTGGTATAGTTAATTTTGAATTTAGTGGTGATATTCTAGATTTGGAGCATAGTAAATAAGTCTTATATTGATTATTTATCTTCACCTTAATGTAATTGCAACAACCATATGCATCATTACATGCATCAGAATAGCCTATTAATTCAGATTCTTCAGAATGACATAGCTGTAAGTCACGTGGAATTAATATTTCCTTCATGCTGGAAATATCATTTTGAAATGTTTGCCAAATCTGAGCTAAGTCACTCGGCAGAGGGACGTCCCAATTCAAATTATGCTGCCAAATTTGTTGTAGTATTTGTTTAGCCCTAACTGTAATGGGTCCTGCAAATCCCAAGGGATCAAAGAATCTGCTTATAGAGCTTAACACACTTCTTTTGGTGGGTATTTCAGGTGAATTGACCGCACTACCACAAACCTTGAACACGTCCTTCTGAATGTCAAATGACAAACCTAAAGTTTTTATGATATGTGACTCCTGATCTAGATCTCGCTGTGAGTAACCAAGCTTTTCTGTTGGTACATCTGAAATTAATTCTGAATTGTTAGCACACCACTTATGAAGTTCAAAATTACCTAGTTTTAGCAGCTGTATGAGCTGAACCTTTAACTGTTGACCTTCCTGAATGGTATTTGCTCCACACAAGATGTCATCTATGTAAGAGTTTTGTAAAATTGTCTTACTAGCAAGTGAATATTTATTTTTAAACTTATTGGCTAGTTCAATCAAGCACCTAGTGGCTAGATAAGCAGAACTTTTTAATCCATAAGTTAAGGTCTGTAATTGGAGACACTGCAAGTTTTGGTCGGTAGCTTCCCGCCAAATAATATTTTGAAGCACTCTATGTTCTGGATGAATTAATATACATCTGTACATATGGCGTATATCACACATTAGTACATACTTATATGTGCGAAACTGCAACAATATGTCAAATAATTGTCTTTGAACAACTGCTCCATTACATAACATGTCATTAAGACTATAATTATTGTGACATTTGGCACTGCCATCAAAAACAGCACGCAATTTATTGGTCACTTTATCCATGCGCACAACAGCATGATGTGGGAGAAAATAGAGTGGTTGGTCTACATTATCATATATATTAATAGGTAAAACCCTGGCATGACCTAACCTTATATACTCGTTAATAAACTCCCTGTATAAACTGTAATATAAAGGATCTTTAGCAAAACGTTTTTCCAAATTATAAAATCGCTGCAATGCAATTGCAAATGAATCAGCTGTATTAATTTCACTTAAACTCATTTTGAGAGGATATTTTACAGTAAATGTATTATTAGTTAATTTTACTGATTCTTTAAAGATTGTTTCACTATGCTCGTGCTCTGTGCAATGCTCAGGATATAATTCTGGTACCTTTTCGGTTTCCCAGAAACGATTCACAACGAAATCCAGATCAGTAGCACAAACTGTATGCATAGAGATATTAAAATTACAACAAGGGAATGAGTCACCTGATATGACGTATCCAAACCTTGTGTTGAGCAGTATTGGATCAGAAGAACCACCTTCTATTTTTCCACCTTGTATCACTTGAAAGAAGACGTCAGCTCCAAGCAGAATACTTATTTCCCCTGGAATATTAAATTCAGGATCAGCCAATGGAACACCCTTTGGTAAATTTAATTTGTGTAATTCAAATTTTCTTTGAGGCAAATGAGAGGTTATTTGAGTTATGAGAGAACAAGTAACATTACAACTGTAATTTTGAGTCATTGAATGGATTACTAGCTTAACAGCTTTATCTGTTGCATTAATATTGTTTCCTAAGGTAGCAACTTTATTAGGAAGGTAAAACTGCTTTAAGCCAAGCTTTTCTGCTAGAGTGCAAGTGCAGAAGGATAATTGACTTCCAGAGTCAAGCAGCCCGCGCACAACAATCCTGTCACCGGTGGCATTGCTTACCATTACCTTGACCGTTGGCAGTAGTACCTTAGTGCTGCATGACTTATGTGAGTACAAATTCACATCAGCGCTGCCATCCGAAGAATCTGGTTCCTTAGACCTTGCCTTTAAATGCAATAATGTATTATGCATAGGATCCTTGCATTCACTACAACGCAAATTAAGCCGACATTTCTGTTTATGAGTACCCAGGCATATTTTACAACACTTATTATTATTAATAAATTCTATCCTTTTATCAACTGACAACAAATTAAATTTAGGACATTTATATAACTTATGCACTTGATTTTTACCACATAATATACATGCATTCTGTATTTGATTGGATTGACTAAAGCCAGCTAGATTTACAGACTTAGACTTAATTTTATCACTATGAAGCGAGGAGGTAGCTTCCAATGATGCAGCCCGTTTAGCAATAAAATCCAACAAACACTCCAAAGTAGCAAGCTGTGATGTGTCTCTTTCTGCATGAAATAGCCTGACAGTCAATGGATCAAGCTTTCTTATTAACACACATACCAACATAGGACCCCAATGCTCTATGGGTTGCTTTAAGCTTTGCAATGCAGAAGTGTGCTGCCTAACTCTGCTTACAATATCACGAAGGTGTTGAGCTGTACCCCGATGAATGGCAGGCAAGTCAAGTAGTATATTAATGTGATTATTAATTAATAGAGATTCGTTGTCATACCTTTTCCTCAAAAGAGCTATAGCAGATTGGTAAGATTCATTGCTCACAGGTAAGCTGTCAATGAGTTGAAGCGGCTCGGAAGACAACAAGCTTTTGAGGTAATAAAACTTCTCGATGTCAGATAACTTGGCGTCCTTGTCTATTACAGCAAGGAATAAATCCATAAATGGCTTGAACCCGCTGACATCCCGTCTGTAGTGTTTGTAGTAAACTATAACTATTGAAATAGCTATAAACACTGTCTCGTGCTCATGGTGTGGCGGGGCGTGCAGCGTTAGTACCGTGCGAACCGGGGGTGAGAGCGGGCGTGCCGCCTGCGCACATCGAGTGACCGAGCCAGTGCCATCGAATGTAGATTCATTTGAACGCTACAAATGGCGACGAGTATAAATCCTACCAGTATATATATATTTTTTTTCCCTCCTGGACATTGAAATAATAAAAAGGGGAAGGAAACAAGGAAGTGGAAAAAATTGTAAGTAAACATAAAATACAGTCATTGGATTGTTGGTTTATAACTGGAAGAATCATAACGGGAGTAAGTCCATTAATTACATTATATTCAAAAATTAAACTAAAAAAGCTTATTTATCTAAAACTAAAAGACAATTTCAATTTCAATACATAATTGTCGTGACATAATTAACTTTCTTTTTGTTATACACTGTCATTATGTATTAAGTATAAAACCGGTGTACGTTACCCATAAAATATTAACTTTAAAATGACGATTTGTTTACAATATTTATTTTTAAAGTGTTTGGATTTGAAAATTTACCAATTTGTTAAAAGAATTTCAGTGTATGGCTCACAAAAGAAACCCACATAGTTACTATTCAAGAGAATGATCTTATTTCTAACCGGTATAAAAAGTATTTCAGGAATTGTATGGAATAACACCTGACAAGTTTAATTATATGAATATTGCAAGTAAGTAAGTAAATCTATGTATTTTCTTCTGGTTGGTTGGATATAAAAATAATTACATATATCGTTCAAGTTACTGGTATCATTATGAGTTGGTTTCGTGAATGTGTTAATAATTAATTTACATGAATGTCGTACTACTAACTAAATACCTACAACATTCATGAGAGATCTAATTCGTCTTACAGCTATTTTGTGGGATATTTGTACAGTACACAGTACAGCAGCAGTGAATATAGGTCTTAAATATATAATATATATTGTTTGATTCAATCAGTAAGACTAGACGAATACATTCTAACCTTTAACTGGTACGTAAGTCGATGTACCTTTGAGTGAATAAATGATGTAAATAATCTTTTAGAATCACTATAATTATTCATCATTAATTATCACCAATCAATATGGTAATACGTTATATATAAGCTTACAAATTACACATACCTAACTCATAAAGAAACAATATAATGTTATAACGATCTATATACAAATTAGATTGTGGTTTTTGGTTAAACGTGAATTCATAACATTCATAACATGTAGGTATAACAATATTAAAATATCGTTTACGATATTATATATAATTAATATTCGATATCACGGGTAAGAAACGGTATGGTGACTAGCTTTTGAACATTAAACACCTGCTAAAATAAATATTAGGGTGTACGAAAGTACAAAATTTTAATGATCAGCAATAAGAAATGGAGAATCATTCTTCATACTAATATTGCAGGCGCGAAAGATTGTAGGTATGGATGTTTGTTGCTCTTTCATGTAGGAGCGACTGATTGGATTTAAGTGAAACTTTACAATAATATAGCTTATGCAACGGAATAAAATATAAGCTACAATTTATAAAGATGTTTTGTGAATTGCCCAAAGTATGATGATGGGTGACAGGAGGGTAAGAAAAGTCTACCATCTATTCTGGTGTGCGCTGCAAAAGCCGCTGGAGTTGTACATGTGTGGTGTGTGATGGATGTGTTGTCTTGGATAGTCCTGCAAGGAAGCCTGCACAGTGTATCTCATGTGTAGGCCAATGAGGCCAAAGTGTGTAAGCCATTATAGCCAAAATAGTGAACCAACACTACAATAAAAAATTGATAATTTACTGACCTTTTCTAACGCAGGTGAAATCTCTAGTTAAATTATAATCAGAGAAACCTTTGAGGCAGGTTTTAAAATAACTACTCATACTATTATTGTATTCGTATTAAAGAATAAAGCTAAATCGTGAAATGCAATTAGAAATTTAATAGAATGAAAGATGTACAGAGTTCATTAACATGTTCATATACAAAGCATACGCTTTAATAAATTAAACTTAACAAAAGTTTCATATTAGTTAAAGTTTCATATTACTATAAAGTTTTTATATTAACTATGATGAGTCTTTACAGGCACTAAATAGGCTATAATGCACCTACGTATACGTGAGTAGATTGGTGAAAGATAATATCTCAAAAGGCACCTTGAAGATTGTCAGCGGAGATCGGTGGTTATTAAAATCTTAATACCTATACTGACTGTCAAGGGCGGTAAGTGGAAATCTGTAATGAATACCATTTATCACAAGGTAATATGATAAAAACATTTCCCTTAGTGGTGGAGACGTTGATGGTGTCCATGTTATTTTACTGTATGTCTTAAGCGGACATAGCAACAATGTCATAAATCAAAACTGGTTTTCGGAAAAGATGAAAGCGGACAGTGCTGAGTGAGTGAGTGTTCTGTTAGCTCGTACTGATTAGGTGCTTATCACAAGAAGCTATTAAGTAAAGGATAATAGCAGGGAACTGTATTGTCAGTTGATTAACTCTTTAAATTAGTGCAATGGTTATTGACAAATGTCTTCAAACTCATAATCTAATGTGGGTATAAAATTCTTCTGTCACAGTTTGTGTTTATTAAGTACTTCTCCGGAACGACGGTTTGACGGATTTTGGTGAGGTTTAATATGTAATATATACCTATATTCAGTAGGTATGAGAATATGTTTATAACAGATTTTATACCCCTAAGTGTTGAGGGTGGCCCGCCCCAGACATTTTGACGTGGTGCGGGGTCAGCTGGTAAATAAATAAATAAAAAACTACACCTTTATTAAAATGATTTATTCATAACATAATATACCTAGCTGAAATTCTAAAAAGATATCTGTTAACAAACAATGAAAAATTTTGAATAGTTTATTGATTTTATTTGTATTAAATCAATCAAATTTTCGGAAATATGTATAAAATACAAAATTTGTCTAGAAACAAATGATTTGTATAATGTTACCCAAGGCAATAATAGTACAAAGTATTCTCAAACTAAATAAATGTATGAGATTCAAGGTAATACCTATTTATCAATAGCGCATTAGATAAAACACCCTCAAAATATTTAAAGCTTGTTCATAAAAAATAAAATAAAAATAGTACAAAGTATTCTCATAACTAAATAAATGTATGAGATTGAAGGTAACAAAGGTAATACCTATTTACATATCAATAGGGCATTAGATAAGGCACAGTCAAAATATTTAAATCTTGTTAGAAATTCTGGAATTTAAGCGAAAAACTAATATACGTTTTGGTTATGATGTTACGAGTTTGATACAGTATGCGAGTTAAGTGTTTACATTTGTTACTAGTTGGTTAAGCTAGGTAGCTTAACTCGTTAGGTACTCGCACACGGCAAAGTAACGACAGTCAATAAGCCGTTTATTCTTCGCGTGCAGTTTGGTATACGCCCGTACAGTGTCTTGTTGTTGAGATTATTGTGGTTCGGAAATTGAATGGAGATTGAATGGAAGGATTTGAAAACAACTCATTTTAGAATAGAATAGAATAGAAAAATGTTTCTTTCTTCTTAAAACTACAAAATGCATACAATAAAAATATAATATAGGGTCACAAACATAACAGTGGCATTGTTGTAGTCTATTTGAGAAAAAGGACTGCACTCAGCCTGCTTGCAGCCAAAGACTACAACACTGATTTTCAGTGTAGCCTGTTGGTATTCACGTAGTTCAAACAGCGAGTGAGCATTATGACTGTAAATAACTTAATTATACAGAATCAATTACAGTTTACTATATGCTTAAATTTAATATCTGATAAGTCTAAATAAAAGATATTTATTATTTATCTGAAACAAACAGGGCAGTTTAGTTATGGGGTACAGGGTTTTTTTATTGCTTTTAGTTTGTAAACCACTATTGTAGTTTATTTTGGGTATACAGTAAATAAAGTTTAAATCTTGTTCCACTAAAGGTACAATATACTAATGATTGATTTGGAACTTATATTCCAATGTGGCAGTGTCGGGATCATTGCCGGAGCCACCGCCAGGGGGGCAAACGGAGTATACCCGTAAAAATTAAATAATATGGGGTCGATTCTACAAAATTAAAGATTATCTAAATGCTAATATGTAATATTGTGCGTAGTTTTCTTACACGTAGTATTGTGGTGAATGTCTCTTGCTGCCTATGGTTGTGTAAGTAGGCAAGTATTTAAAGAAACATCTGAGAAAGAACAAAGTGCGCATACAGTTGCGCGCATGGGTGTTATAATACCGTTGTAATGTAGAGTGCGTTTGTTGTCCCCTTTTGCAAGGGTCCACTTAGCGGAATCCAAATCGCCAAGCGCAGTCGCTATGGCCCAGTTTATTTGCTGTAGTTGTAGAAGTATTTCTTCTTGTCGCTGGGCAGAGACCGTTTCGATTTCACTTGTGGAGCTGGGCTGCGTGCCTTGGTTGCGACTGCCCATGGTTCTCTACAGTTTTCCCGAACTGTTTGATACGGTAGGCCCGTTCCGAACCTACTGCTTGCGTTGTGTGCACGTGTGGTTATGTAAGTCGTGAACAAAAGCCGCGATCTTGTCACCGATGGTGGACTTGGTACCTGTTTACGCGTTTTGAGGTTTGCTGTGCGACGCTTGGTTGGCGGGATCTGGGTGTACAAAGTCGTAACAACACCATTGTTGTTTATAATAAAACACCCCCCATTAAATTTGAAAACATTGCTTGGTACAAAGGTGCCCCCATTAAATTGGAAAACTTGGTACAAAGATACCTCCATTAAATTGGAAATTTGTGGTACAAAGGTACCTCCATTAAATTGGAAATATGTGGTACAAAGGTACCTCCATTAAATTGGAAATTTGTGGTACAAAGGTACCTCCATTAAATTGGAAATTTGTGGTACAAAGGTACCTCCATTAAATTGGAAATATGTGGTACAAAGGTACCTCCATTAAATTGGAAATATGTGGTACAAAGGTACCTCCATTAAATTGGAAATATTTGGTACAAAGGTACCTCCATTAAATTGGAAATGCATGGTACAAAAGTACCCCTATTAAATTGGAAATATTCTGTACAAATTTACCCCATTAAGAATTAAGAAAAAAAGAAGAATTAAGAAAGTAAGATTACAGAAGACGTAAGGCGTGGGACTCGGATTTGAATGAAGAAGACAAAGGATTATGGAGGTAGAAGAAGTAAGGCGTGGGACTCGGATTTGAATGAAAAAGACAAGGGATTATGGAGGTAGAAGATGTAAGACATGAGACTCGGATTTGAATGAAGAAGACAAGGGGTATATAAAAAGAATAGAAGGCTAATGGGAAGCTGTAGGTGAAGACTGAGTGAAACTGGAAATCTTGAAAACAATTTAATGAGATTTTGAACGGATCAAACAAATTTAATAATTATTCATTGGGAGTATGTTTACTTACAAAGTAAAAATAATAAAGTTTTTGATAAGAAAGGGATGTAGTGTTTGTAGTAAACTATAACTATTGAAATAGCTATAAACACTGTCTCGTGCTCATGGTGTGGCGGGGCGTGCAGCGTTAGTACCGTGCGAACCGGGGGTGAGAGCGGGCGTGCCGCCTGCGCACATCGAGTGACCGAGCCAGTGCCATCGAATGTAGATTCATTTGAACGCTACACCGTCCGTCATAAGGCTTCAGGTTGATGGGGGGAAGACTGACATTATGCTTGAAACCATTCATAGACTGCACTTCTTGCTGTGCCGCAGTCTTGAGTCGCCGAAGTTTTGCACACAACGATAAATACCTCTCCTCTACTAGGCTAGTCTCATCGTCCTCTTCACCTCCTTCCAGGCAGAGCAATTCTAGTTGAATGTCTTGAAATTTTTGGTAATTGTGTATCAAATTCTTTTCTCGTACTTCTATATCTGTTATTTCGAATTTTTTCTGCTGATTAAAGTAACTCTCCAGCCTGGTGATAGCTCCTTTACATTGTCCTCTTGCATTTCTCAGCCTCTTTAATTCGTCCATCGGCATTTTTTTGATGAGTATTGTATGGGAACCGGCAAGTAACCTCAATCAATTCCTGTTATATGCGATGCTTGACACCGTGGTCCGTGACTTCCAAGGTTGTGGAATTATTTTATATATATAATATAATTTTTGCTCCCTGTTGATGTGGGACCCTCGGTGCTTTTATTTTTAATTATGATGATATTGTAGTTTGAAGTGAAAAAACCTTTTGCGTCGCAATTGGGAGAACACGAGTTTAAGTATTTTTTAATTTGAAACTTTACTTTTATCTTTAGACGGAATTTCTATTTCTTCGGCACCAATGTTAAATTTAGGGGTATTTTAGAATTGTATTTACTACAATAAAAGATGAATTTGGATTAAATTTTACTTTATTTTGCACCGAGGGCCCTAACTTTTCACACGATTTTAGACAGAAGAGAGAGAGACATAGATAATAGAATGCACCTTAACACCACAGATTACATACTACAAACATACAGATAAAAAAAGGCGTAGCCACAGTGTAATGTTTATACAAAATAAAGAGGTGCTTACACTGTACATATTTATTGTCTCTAACACTTAGTATGATTAATTTTGGCGTTGCATAAATACATGATGTTAAGAGATTTTGCAGCTCAAAAACATACTATTACACATCTAAGTAATTCTTCATGTAATTAAATGTGGTTCATGTTATTCAACAACCCGCATAGGAGTAGCATGGTGGAGTACGGACGCCAAAACAGTTGCAGCAATGTAAATGTAGTTAGAAATTACATTGCATTTTCTGAATGTAAATATAATTATATAAGTATGAAAGAGTCACTTAGAGGGTTTCCCTGCCTCACATGAGATTTTATTTTTAACCTTAATTAACCCTGTCCCGTTGTCCGTATTCACGACAAAGGCCGAAAGAACTCTATGCGCCCGCATACGACTCTGCTTTATAATTTTGAGTAAAACAGATGCAAGTTCTTTGTAAATTGGGCATGAAAGAATTTTCGCTAACAACTCATAAGATTATCTTAAGTGTAATGCAATAGAAATCAGGCTGCTTTTCAATCAGTGCGAGTCGTATCTATTTTACAATTAAATGAAATATTTTGCCTACCGAATGATTGTTAAGAGTAAGTTTTTAGGTGGTCAATGAGTTATTTTTCCGTGCACTCTTTTATAATGTTCTTTTTCGTAATATCCATAATGTCAGGCGTGCTCTTAACATTGATCATGGCGTTTCGGCGCGAACTCTGTGGAAATAACTAAAGCTCATAGGAACCACAATATAGTTGCACTTGTACAAGAATTCCCCAAGCATATAAGCCTTTGACTATAGGCAGTTCAACAGTAAATCCAGCTAATCTCAGCTTAAACAATAATGCTCGACATGAGTTGCAGTTTCCGCAACTATACGCGGAGCAGAACAAGTTCAACTAAAATCTACAACAATGTAACAGACGACCGTTAATTTGTTCGCGACACAGGCCGTCAGAATCGCACACCCACACACGACTGATAATGTTTGTATTTTGTAATTTATAAGAGAAAAAATTAGCAGAATTCTGATAACGTGCATAATAATGTTATGAGTGGCCCCATGTAAACAGACATATTTATAACTGCTCCACGGTGATGGAAAACATTGTGAATTATTTAATTAAACGACGTTTACCATCACCGTGCATGTCTGAGAGAAACTCATCATTTCCTGAAGGCATTATGTCTAACCCAAACTTGGCCAGAATTGTGAACTATAGCCTAAATTCCTTTCACTTCCAAGAGGAGACCTGTGTTCAGCAGTGGGAAATAAAAAGGGTTGAAAAAAAATGTTAAGAGTGAATAGGCATTTCCCTAACGTCGTATAGTATTCTGATTCCTATAATTTTAATAGCTAGATTTTGTTTCCAGTTTGGTCATCGGAGCGACGAATCAACGCTACATATTATGGCTCATAGAGTGGCAATGCAACATAATTTGTACGCACAGTGTAGGCCCAGTTTTTAGTAATGGACTTATACGGTTACTAAAAACGGGGCCGTGCAAAATGTAAATAACAAAACACACCTAACTAACCTATATAGTTTGAATGTAACATTTGAATTTAGGACATAGAAGTTTATGTAGTATTATTTTATATTAAAGAAATGTTTGTGAAATGAACTGAAAGAAAGAGAAATGACTGAGTCAACAATGCCTGGCCTAAGCTGCACAGTTTCTGCAATTGTACGCGGAGCATAGCTCGTGGAGGAAAGTTTAGCTAAAACCTACAACAAACTAACAGAAAACAAATCAACAGAATTGTTTGTCACAAAGACCAGCAGAACTCACACCCACACACTTTCAGAAACTTTACCAGTATTTAGGTCTTTCAAGACCAGTCTAATTATATTGGATAACTAATTAAATTCAGTTTAGTTTACGCACTAATGTCCAGATAAGTAGCACCGTTCCCGCAACTGTGTAGCAACGTATCAGAGAGCATGTTCAGATGAACAACAAACTGACAGACCAACTGTTGTTTATGGTTACTACAAAGCCTGCCTTTGTAGAACTAAAGTGCGCCCTTATATAACTAACCTTTGTTTTATTTAGTTACTATGTGACTTAATATGGCAGTCCATTGTAAAGGTAGCTTGACTCAGATTACACAATAATTCCTAATATTCCGTATTCCGTAGTATCCGTATTCTATCCCGTCAAATTCAGTTGAAAAAACTAACGGCATTATAAGGTACGGCTCGCATTGAAAAATCAAATTACTCGGTAGTAATTCGATTTGAGATTATTTCGGTAAATGCCCGTGTGCAATATACATTTTTAAAATATACTACTTTGTGGGTATATTAGGCATGATGACACTATTAAAGAATCAGAGAATAAACGGTTTTACAGAAAAATATATGCTAAAAAAGTTCTAAAATATGATCCCGTTTTAATATAAACATTAAGATTAATAAGATTTTCAATAAAATAAAAGTATTAAATACAGCAATCGGCCATGTTATCTGAAACGCCAATCAAAAGGAATGACGTCACGTCTCAGTTATGTCATCGTGTTGCTTGAAGTTTGACGAGCAAGCCGACGCCATGACACCTACGAGCGTTTTCGCGCTTAATTCAAATTACATAGCAGAAAATACATTAATTTACTTTAAAAGTTGAGTTTATTGCTGAAATAAACTTTTTTTCGAAACTAGGAGACGTGTACCTACAATAAGGAAAAGTATTTAAAAATCTGTCATCATGCCCTTTCTTTGTGTTGTGTGTTGTGTGGCTCTGTCCGTATCCGGCGTATCAGAGAGCTAGTTCGACTGAAACGCGCAACGAACTAACAGAGGAACTGTTGTTTGGGTTTGAGACAAAGGCGGGCGGAACTGGAGTGCACCCACATACGACTAACCACTTTGCTTTAACTACTTCAATATCTTATATAATTAGCTTTTTTTATTTGAATGGAGTAGCAGACGAGCATGCAGGCCACGTAGTGTTAAGTGGTAGCTGCAGGCCATGGACATCTACATACAACCTCAAGCAAGCGTAGGTAAGTCTTGTCTTAGGTTGTATGCAGTTGCGCTGCTACTCCGGAGGCTGGTGGTCGCCTCATGTAAGTGTGGCCGCTAGTTTTTCTATTTAGTCCCTTTTTATCTATAAAAAGGTACTGAGGAGACAAAAATATTATTATGCCGTAAACTGCACTTTTACTTGTCAAGATCAAGATTAAATAAGTAACAGTTATTAATAACAAGAATTCCGGATCCGAAGGGTGCCAACGGGATCCTATTACCAAGCCTTCGCTGTCTGTCTGTCATCAGACTGTATTTCCTGTACACAATAAACGTGATTTTTTTAAAGATAATGGTACGGAACCCTTCGTACGTGAGTCTTGCACTTGGCCGGTTTTTATTTAAATGTAGGAGCAAACAAGTATGCTTAAGTCCTGCTTGTGCTCGAATGAAATTGTACTGCTGCTCCGGAGGCTCTTGGTCGCCTCATGTCGGTCCCGCTGGTAACCGCACCGTGGTACTCTTCTGGTGAATCCTTAAAGTTCTTCTCATCAATAACACAGTTAAGAATACTATAACAATTTAAAGAAAATGACATATGAATAATTTTAGATTCTTCACTCAATATTTTTTTTCAACAGGAAAATTCCAGATGAGTGGCTAAGTTAAACGTCGCTTCGACTAATCTACAGTAAGCACACAGAAGTTAATATTCGAGTGGGCTTTGCGCTTCGAGCGCCGAGATGAACTTACTTCTCGCGTGTTGACTTTACACTGCTAATATTGATGTACATGTGCTTTAAGTGGCTTCATTCTGAGGCATTGTAGTGCTGTATTTACATTGTACTTTAGTATGTCTCTTAATCTACCAAATATTTGGTATGCGATATATGGTATGCGAAATATATGGTATGCGCCGCTTCCTGCCCTCAAGAGACCGTTCGTTACTTTTATATTATCCAAATATCTTGTTTTTGAAGTAACGATACGGCCATTCTACAACATGTAACTAGTTATAAGTATGGATAGAAATACAATGAAAATTTTCGGATAGTCAACAAAGTGTAACGTAAAATTTATAAATGTTCAAAGTTCCACGACTACTGAATTCAAAACTGAACTCTATCACATTTACGTAATGTTGTTTTTCATTTATAACTTGACTTGGTGATTTATGATTAATGGTTTTAATTGTATTCAACTAATGAAGGAGGTTTGTGGTCCTATTGTTCCACGGTACTATACGGTGGTATGTATATGAATAAGTAGGGAAGAGTCATAGCAATGAACTTGATTACTCTACAGCGGTTTGGAATATTGCGACAATTATACCAAAGTTTTAGAGTGATCGATCAGAAATGTGCTGCTAACTAAATTGGGGCGTAAGTTATCATCTAAGGCATTTTATTACTAAAGAAGTGGTATCAATAGCTAAATAGTAGTAATTAATAAATCTTCCGCTTAATAAATACACACCTATAACTTCAACTAATCTAAAGTTGCAAACAGAAGTTAAAATAGTGTTGCCTCTCGACAGCGCTTCGTGTTGACTTTACAATAATATCAAAGTGGACGCGTGGTTCTTGGAAGTGATTTAGGTCATAGTCCATCACGCTTGCCAAGTGTGGATCGGTAGATAGTATGCTTTCGAAATTATGTGTTACTCTCAGGCAGGCTCTGTGATGGAAAACGTCTTAATTAATTAAATCCATACTACTACCTATTACAAATGTGAAAGAGTGTTTGTTTACCCTTCTTTTCCATTGCAACGGATTGATTGTTTTTTTTTGTATTGAGATAGTCAAGCGGTTAGAGATATACTTAGGTACTTTTTACTCGAAGAAAAGTAAAAAAAGTGTAGGCTACGCGGATGGAAGACCATTATCACAATGTTCTCCCTCATCGTGTTGCAGCAATCGCTTACCATTTTTTTGTCAGATATACGCACTGGTTGTTTGAATTCGGTATTTTCGTGCCGGATGTATATTGAAACAGTATTAATAATCGTTCATTTTACAAGTGTCTCTCCAACTAAAGTAAATACAAGACTGCGTCTTGACAGCTCTCAAGATGAGCTAAGTTTTCGCGCCCTGCGTTGAGTTTACAATATCAACGTGGGTGAGATTCAACTTGCGATGTAATTTAATGTTAGATTTTGGGTTAGTCGGGATTGGTTATAAACAGTATTAACAGTTATTAGTAATATATTATATACTCGTAGATGCCCGGGGTCAATTATGAATGTCTTGTTTACCAAGATTGTGGCGGACAAATAAGTACACATCATCTTTGCGTAAGTTCCTTATGAACTACATCAGATACCTACTAGCTATTATTAGTAGCTAGTAACAATGTAGTGACGTAAAACCCAAACAATCTACGATTTTAAGTCAAACGGGCGCGGTCAGGTGTGTTTGCGAGAGCATTTTAAGTCGTCGTCGGTCCGACTATCAATAGATTACAGTTGTTAAACATTGTTGGATCACTTATAGGTAGTTTAAAAATATCCGACAGTGGATTGGTCACCGGTAGGCGGAGCAATCTCAGACAGTACTTAGGCTTGTCTGACGTTGTGTCCAGGTGCACTACGTAGCAGCGTTTGAACATGGATGGTGTTTTACTGTATAGTTTTCAACAGGGTGTAAGTTTATACCATATTTTTATTCTGAGTCTCTGGAGAAAATCCTAGAATCTCCTCTGCCTCCCTCCTTTAATATCAGAAGCCTCGACAGTAACTTTGCGGAGCTGTTAACTTGTTTCGAATCAACATCCAGTAATTGTTGTCTTTCCATCAACTCCAACTGTCATAACAATTAGGTACTGTTGCCAAATGTTTCTGATTGAGGGCTGTTAATGTGTCTAATTGTTGTTGATGGAGCTTTGTTGATTCAATTTTGCTGTAGAAAATCAAGTTAAATCGTTATTCTATCTGTGTCTGTTTCAGCCGACTTTAACAAAGAGGAGAATTGTTTTTTAGTATGTTTTTTTGATTTATACATAATTTTTAGACTATGCGTTTTTTTTCATTTACAAACTGATTTTTATGATGGTTTTCGAATTTAAATTCCGTGTAGCGTCAAGGTGATCTCATAAAAATAGTGATGATTTGGTCTTGAAATGGTCTTTGACGCTATGACCAAACCAAATAGTTTATTTGAATTGAAGGTAAATAATGTTGTCCATGAATAACGTGGTACGTGTCCAGAAGCAATTTTTATGGCACCTTACCTTCTTACATAATTTAGCAAATAAAATTGTTTTCTACAGAGATAGACTTAATAATTTTAAGATGCAGTCATTAACGGATCTAAGATTCATGCTTGACATTGTTTTTTTAAGCTCGCAAACGGTTTTATAGATATTTCTGATTTGCTCTACACTCACTGGACTTTTGTAGTCCATGAAAAGCTCCTAGATCCTCAAGGTTTTATCGGCTACCTTATTCAGCATACAAATCAAACAAAGGTAAATATTCCCCACTTAATCTAATAGTAAGATAATAAGGACAGTAAAAGGCTGATGGATGGAAGATAATACAATTCGTTTTCGAAAACAACAAACAGATCTATTCTTTGACCACTTAGGAAAGCTTAAGTAAATTATTAATTTCAAATTGCCTTTTTATCCCTTTTTAATGTCACATGTTACACGTTGCGCGTTGGGCACAGGTGTTCTTTCAAAACTAAGAAAGATTTAGGCAACAGTCTAGGACTGGTCAAGCGTGGATTGATGAATTCCAGATTTTTTAAATGGAAAACAACATTTAATATTATAAAGCAAATTTAAATAATAAATATGCAACTACAAAAAAAAATATTATTATGACGACCCGTGTGACGCAATGGTTACCATACCGGACAGCTGTTTGGAGAGTTCCGGTTTAGATTACCGGCGAGGCAAAAATTTGAATGATGATTTTTAATTTCTGTTCTCGGTCTGGGTGTTTGTGTTTCTGTCTTTGTATGTGTCCATGGTACCCAGGACTCAGGGTATATCTACCCTACTGTGAGGCTATAAGTGTGAAACGTTATAAAGTTACAGCCAATCTTAATGCAACTTAAAAAATTTGAATTGGAGGAAATACCAAAAAGTTTTATTCTACTTGACATGTAAAGCAGAGGTAGCATCGTCGTCATTTTTTATTCGAAGAAATAAAATTCCCTGCTTCCATTTGAGTGAATTCCTATTCAATAAAAATAATTTTACGATATCAAAAGAAACCCAGTCGGTGCAGATCCATCGTAGAAACCTTTTCAGTTATCGATATTAATACTCGTACTAGTACGTGGATCAAATTTATTTTACTGTTATACGAGCGGAGCCCCTAGCGTTGTTTACAAAACTTCACAATAGTGAGGCATTATCTCTCTCTGGGTGTTTCTGTTCATGTCTATGTGTGTGTCCTTGTTACCCATGCCCCAGAGTAAACATAGCCTACTGTGGGGCTGTAGCGACCTTACGCTACTCATCAAGAGATGGCGCCACGGGTATTCCTGAATCAAGCTATCGAAGTTTTCTGAATATCCGAGCATACATACAAGCTCCGAATTGAGTCAGTTGGAGCGCGGCCGCTCCCCGGGCATGACCACCTCGCCCGGCGGGAGATCTCCCTTTGCCAAAGGACTATAAGTGTGGTACGTTATTTATTTATCACTTGCGCATTTTTATACTTATTAAATGAAGCAGGAATGAAGAATGAAGTAGCAAATGAGCTTGCAGGCTGCGTGGTGTAAGTGGTCGCTGTAGCACATAGAAGTCTAAAACAAGTTTGAGTCCGACAAACGCGCGTTTTCAAAGAAACTTATGTCATCATAATTACTATAAGGTACAAATCGCTGCAATGATCGAAGTACTTAAAATTTATAAGTAACTAGCCTTCCGCCAGCGGCCCCGTAGGATAAAAATTAGCCTATGTGCTATTCCAGGCTATATCTCTAACTTTCTTCCATCCATTCAAAATACGACGTAAGACGATATATTGCTATATTAAAATCATAGGCGTTTAGCCAGTTGCTTCAACCGTGTTGACTCTATTACCCGTTTTCACGTAGATATGAAGCATTTTCCGGCGGTAAAAAGTAGCCTATTTTACTCAAGGTGAATGTAGCTTCCTAATGGTGACAGAATTTTTCAAATCGGAACAGTAGTTTATGAGTTTATTCATTACAAAAATACACACAAAAATACAAATCTTTCCTCTTTATAATAATAGTATATAGGTAGATATAAACAAGTAGTAGAGTATAATAGTCCTATCGATAATTTTAGCAGTACACATTGTAACAACTTTTGTGAGGCTCCTAATAAAATATGATTGTGTGTTAATTACAAAGTACCTGGACGCCCGAGCGTTGCTCGTATAAAATCAATTGATTTTTTTGGTTTATTTTTAAGTAAAACATTTATTAACTTAGTGTACTTAAAGCCTTTTGAAATACTTAGCTCCCAATTTTAAAAAAATTGTCACAAAAAATAAAAAACGCAATTTACCTATTTGAGATTTGAACCCGGATCTCTTGCTCCGTAGTCAGTTTTCGTAACCATTCGACCAAGAAAGCTTTAATTCCATTGACGAAATTTTTATAGAGGTCTTTCATATCGACATTGTCATTTGTTTGAAGGGCGGATTGACGGTTGACATGTGACGGCTTTCTACGCTACAATATTATTAATATTTTCCAATAGATGTCAGTAAGAGTAATTTTATATTTAACGGCATAAACATTAAATAAAACGACAATTTCTATCAATAAAAAATTGTGGATCGATTTATCATCCCCGAAACCAGGGTACTCAATTTCATCAAAATCTTTGGAGTCGTTTCCGAGATTCAAAAAATATATTTAGATATATACAAGAATTGCTCGTTTAAAGGGATTAGATAATCATATTAGTATCGGTACTCATCTGGCTCATTGATGATATTATTATGAGCTTTTTAATTTTTGAACTTTTCCCAGCATTTTTGGTTTGTGAGTTTATTTCTAATAAACAAACGTTATTTTATTCTTTATAATACTAGTGTGGGTATTGCTTCCACTGAGAGCTTCAACTAAAGTGCTTTCTCCCTCAAACAAGACTCGATTGGGTGCAATGCTGATCCTTTCAGGGTGGCTTGAACTACGTAATACCCCATTAACGGTTTCTAGAAATTGCTTCTGCGGGTACTTGGAAAGTTTCAAGCTCAGACTTGCCTTTTGTAACCTGCTTAGAAATCAAGTGTTTTTAACTCGATTTTGTTTTGGAATCAGAAACTAGAAAAGAGTTTTATCAACTTTTTTGACAACCCGTGTGGCGCACTGGGTACCACGCTGATCTACTAATCAAAGGTCCTGGGTCCGATTTCCGGTAAAGCAGAAATATTAATGATCAGTTTTAATTTCTAATCTCTAAGTATAGTGTATTTTTTAATATTGAAGAAATATCATCTGTGAACAATATTATCTAGTGATTTTCCCTCACATGTAAGAAAGTTCATTAATTTATGTTTTCTTACAAGAATGGACCTAATATTTTGACGACCTTAGTGGCGTAATTGTTACCATGCCGGACTGCTGATCGAAGGGCTCGATTCTCGGTGAAGCAGAAATTTGAATGAAGAATTTATAATTTCTGTTCTCGTTGTGTGTTTGTGTTTCTGTCTTTGTATGAACATAATGACCCACACGTGTATATGTCACAGTCAAAACTTATAGCCGGTCAAAACCACTTTTGACTGCAAAAATCAGTCAGAACTATTTTTAACTGAGGGCGTTGGTCAAAACCACTTTTGTCAAAACTTATAGCCGGTCAAAACCACTTTTGACTGCAAAAATCAGTCAGAACTATTTTTAACTGAGGGCGTTGGTCAAAACCACCATAATATATAGCGCCAGTACGCATACGTACTACCCGAAAAATACCCAAAACCGAATCAGAGTACCCCACTTTCCACGTGGTCTTGTCTGTACTACCCCTAGAGTGTATATAAAAAGCCGGAGGCACGGAGGGAGAGCTCTCCCCGCCCGCCGTAGGAAAGCGCGTAGGAAAGCGCGCTTTCTTACGCTGGGGCGGAGGGAGTGGTCTTCCCGCAGCGCCGGAGATATCACGGAGTAAAACTTATAGCCGGTCAAAACCACTGTTGACTGCAAAAATCTGGCAAAAGTGGTTTTGACCAACGCCCTCAGTTAAAAATAGTTCTGACTGATTTTTGCAGTCAAAAGTGGTTTTGACCGGCTATAAGTTTTGACTGCAACATATACACAACTCACGACACAAGGTATATCTACCCAAATGTGGGGCTATGAGTTATTTTAAATATTGAACCCTGTAGGAGCCCCATCTGTCCTGTAAAATAGGATGACCTTTTACTGTTATCTTCAACCCTTTATGTCATATAACTTAAATAGGATGTCAAAGTCTCCCGGAATTTTCCATAACTACCATATTAGATCGCTTTTCTGTAGCAGAAAATATTATAAGCCTTTAATATCGTTTTCACCAAACTGAAAAAATGCAAGCCATTGTTGCTGCGAGCACGGAACATTAACATAATGAGTTGGAGCTATTGTCATTTCGAAACTAGCCAATATCTCAACGCTTTGTTCGTAACGATGTTTTCTTCCTTTATCACTTAGGCGAAGAATTCTGTGTTATAAGAGCCCAGGCGAGCCGACAAATAAGTAATGTTTACTCTGCGTTGCGTGCAAAAACTTGGCGACAGCGCGACATATTGTCAATATGAGATATAGACACCGTATTGCCGTGAAGGAAAGAAAGTAAGTGCTTTTGGAATAAAAAAAATTTAGGGTTCTTTATCAAATAGAAAAGAGAAAACAGTACAGCAAACTTTATTAATTTGACTGTTTCATCTGTCGATTTGTGGTACTGTAAACTGTTTCTCCCACCATCTCTGACCTCAAAAAAAGTTAATGTCAGATTTCAAGCCTATCTCGTCTAGGTGTGATACAAGTAAGCAAAATTAAGCTTTTATTTTTCATCATAATGGATTCTATCAAACATGATTATGCTAAATAATTAGACAGACCAGTGTATAACAGATAATAGCTATGATCCCTTTCCTTTTCTAGAGAAAAACCTGAGCTTATGAGTAGACTAATAAAATATTGTGTTACATATTATGTAATATTAGCGGCCGTCCGCGACTTCGTCTGCGTGGACTTTAGTTTTTTTTTTGACGTGATAACGTCTTTAAAATCGTTTTAGTCGGGTGACATGTTCAGAAACTTGTGTCACACCAAAACCTCACGAGCGCGATCGCAGGTATAACGAGAGAGAGAGACGGACCGATCTCCCGTCTCATCTCGAGCGCTGCCAGTCATTCCGTGAAACTTGTCACGCGGAATCCTCACGAGCGGAGGCTGGCATAGCGTTCGAGTGAGTGGACCGATCTTCCGTCTCTCTCACTCTAGCGGCATACAAACGAATGGAGATTTTCTCGTGCGGACGTTATCACGTAAACATCTCGATCGTAAACCTACTTTACAAACAATTTGCCGTTTTTTTTTAATAAAAGTAGCCTCTTATTAGTTATCCCTTATTATATCAGCTACCTGCAAGTGAAAGTCCCGTCAAAATTGGTCTGTTTCAGAAGTACTGTATATCTATACTAATATATAAAGCTGAAGAGTTTGTTTGTGTGAACGCGCTAATTTCAGGAACTACTGGTTCGAATTGAAAAAATATTTTTGTGTTGAATAGTCCATTTATTGGGGAAAGCTTTAAGCTATATAACATTTCGCTGCAACCGATAAAAGTGAAGCATCAGTGAAAAATGTTGCAAAAACGGGGAAAATCTGAAGAGTTTGTTAGTTTAAACGCGCTAATCTCAGGAACTATTGGTTCGAATTCTAGCCGCTAGTTCATTCATATGGATGTAGTAAAAAGCTGTTATTTTAATATTACAAACAGACACTCCAATTTTATTTTTTTTGTATAGATTTTCTATAGATGAAGATTTTTCATCGACACTTTAGATGGACTTACAATTCCCATTCAACATTATACGCTGCCTATTCTGTACTCACGTTGGACAAATATGGCTAGTTCCACACAGGCGTCGGAAATAACCAACGACGACACAATGACCGGCCGGCGACATCCGGGACAGAGACCCGGGTAGGAAATAAAGACGTTTCATCTTGCGGTCTTTGTTGACGGTATTGTTCTGTACGAAAATTAAATTGTTTTTTCACAATTCATAAGGATCTACCTTAAAGCCCTAAGTAATTTTTGATTGCTTGACACTCAGGGATGCAATAAATTTTAGCTGTAATAAATCATACTTTGTGTAAATTCTTCACAGTTTAGAAAAAGTATGAACAACATTATGAATTATAAAATTTAGAATAAGCTTACCTAGGCCAAGCAAAAACAAAAATGGTATGGTCCTTGTATTTTAATTCTCTTTACTACTAATGTAAAAGAAAACCTTATAAGGTACTTTTTTCGTGTGAATGTTTTTGAGAAAAAACGTGCATTTAGGTACTTTGCTCAAAAAGGAAAAAAATTGCTCTAACACGATCAGCTGTCACGTGTGACCATTATCGACCCATAGCCATTCTGTTATCTCAAATATATTATTATGTACTGTTTTTTTTAAAAGAGTGCTGGGAGTTTTTTTCCGCCGCCTTTTTTCTCTCAGCTCAACACCTAGCCCAAACGGGCACTTAAAGGCGATGACCGGGAAAAAATGACATTCATTAAGCGAATATTTTGTATTCCTAATATGAAATAAATATTTTTTCTTTCTTTCTTCTTTCTTACTGGAGACTACAATCCCTTAGACTGGCAAAGAATTTAAAAAGCATCAAGCAAAACTTCTGTTTATATATCTTTGGATAGATATGTTATAAAGTCTTTCACGTTTCGAAATTTAGCGAAAAGCAACACAGATCAATGTCAGTGTGCCTAAAAATAGTACTTCTATAAAAACTTCAATGATTTGCAAAATCAGTGACAGCGATGCATGACACTTTGTACGAAACCCTCAACACGAGAGTAAGACTCACATTCGTCAAGTTCCCGCATAAACTACTAACACTCCGCTGACCATTTTGTACTCAAGGGCAAACACGGGCAGTTCCACACAGCTGTCGGAAATAACCAACGACGACACAATAACCGGCCGGCGTCATCCGGGACGCAATTAGACCCGGGTACAGAACAAAGACATTTCACCTTGCAGTGTTTGCAAGACGGTATTGCCCGGAAATTCAATTTTACTATAACAATTTGGCGAAAAATGGTATTGTTAAGGTAAGAGTAATTAGATGATTTCTTCGTTCATTAATTTATGAGAAAAACTCAGTAACGCGTACTCAGTACTGAGTACTCAGTGCAATAATAAAATTAATGAAACAATCAAACTTCTAAATAACACAATCTCTTTAGATTATATGATATTAATTAGTATTTATAATGATATGAATTGTCGCATTAACTATTAAAATACAAAAATATCTTTCACACACTGTGAAAATTTGTATCCACAATAAAAATACAGAATACTCATAAGTTATTAATACATTTATAAATGCAATTGAAACATCAATATGGACACACATTTGATGTCTTTACTGTGTTGGGTTTGTAATAAGCCTAACACCACCCTCAAAGTTTCATATGAATTATGAGGAACCGAGAGCCCATGACCAGGGATTTGCATAAAATGACATGACTCGTTCAAAGTGTTTTGAATGAGAAAGAGGTCCGAGCCTACGCACCTTTGACCCGCGCAGTTATGGAAATGCCCTTCCAGAGAAAATATATTGTCAATATTATGAAGAATGAAAAACATACCGTAAACTTGGAATGTTTGAGATATACATATAGAAAAAGTATTTTGTATTCGCTCACATCCGTCACAAAAACAGAAAGAAAATAAAAAATGAAAGCCTTGTGCAATGGGTATGAAATAAACGCATGAATGTTCAGATTGTAAACCCCAAAATTCATTAAAAAAAATTGTAAGCCAACGTTATAAAAGATACCGTCGTCTATGGCGTATTTGCTTTTGAAATACCGATACACTTTATAGAATTGAATTTCGATAATCTTATGGGAAAAGTGATAGGCACAGAAATTATCAAGATACCTAAAGTTATCGCTACGCTTGTTATTTTCATGACAAAAATTCAAAACTCAGGAAATAAGCAACACACACGCATGTATGAATTCGATTCATATATGCATGAAGAAGCCTCGAGACCCTATGACCTGCGTGCTTTGCATAAAATGAGCTAAAAGCCTCGCTCAAAGCGTTTTAAATGAAAAAGAGGTCCAAAGACACTTACCTTTGACCCGCGCAATTATGAAAATGCCCTTCCGGAGCAGAGACAATAATATAAACATGGAAAAAGGTACACTACGCTTGGTACATATGGGAAAAATAAATAAATATAGGTACGAGTTAAAATGTCTTGTTTAGGTAGGCGATGATCTTCCATTCGACGTGTCCACACCATCTAAGTTGGCGTTGAATTAGTAAAGCCTCCTTACCATATATCCCAGACTGTCACAGAACTTCAGTATTGGACACATGGTCCTGCCATTTTATTTTTAAGATGGTCCTTAGACAACGGAGATGATATGTGTCAAGTTTCTGAAGGTAAATTTAACCACTATTGCAACATGCGTCACCGGACATCACCATACAAACAAGTCTAGTTCAACACAGATGATTGTTGGCTTGGAACTCGAGATACAGCCACGAAGCTTAAAAAACCCGTCAACTATTTTCGTCTGCTTCAAGCAAAATATGCTCATGTTCGTACCCTAAAACAAAATCTCACCAAAAACAGACCTGTTAAAAAGGGGACCAAGTTCCTATCGGCTAACTGTTCGCCTAAAAAAGGGTTGAAATCTAATCCAATGCCAAGTTTAGATGCACTTTAAAATCGATCATGATCAGTCAGTCGCAAAATTAGCTGTTTTAAATTTTGAATTTTAATTAGCTGTATTTAATTTTTTTACAAAAAATTGCTTTCGATAATTCAAACTGCTATGTAGATGCTAAAGTAAAGTGAAGCTAAGGAAAAAACTGCACTAATAAATAATCGAATTGTTGTTAAATCGTTCTTGGTATGGCGATCATATTTTGGCTTAATTTTCTATTTAACATATTAGATTAACCTTAAAGAATACGAGTATCAATGTTTACAGATAGCGTAAACAATACCTCCTATGATTGTGGTTAGATTGATACATATTCTAAGAAATTGTAAACAGGTGTAGCATTTATTGCTGGATGGTATGCATGTTGTTTTTTCAACAATGACAACATTTAAACGTGCATCTGACCGGCACAATAATTATTACATGACTAATTATACCATAACACGAGCTTCTTGTCTAGCTGCAGAATTCCAGGGAATTCAGTTAGTGGTTAACAGAGGTTACAATCTAACGCTGTGGTGCTGTCGAGCTTTAATTACGTTCACCACATCACTGCCTTGTAACGTAGGGCCAGTAAGCAAGCGTTCACCCCACGCTTTTTTTTTACAGTAAAATACATTTTCTACTTATTTTTTTAGTTTTTAGTTCGTATTTTCACAAAAGCGTATTTTTTAGTTTTTAAACTACATTATTTATTATACAATGAAATAGTTAACATAAACCAGTGCCGAACCCTTTAAAAAGGGCGAAAAGTGGAAAAAATAATAGTAGGAAGACACCCATTGGAAGAAGAGATAAGAATAAAAAGGCAAGGAAAAATAAATAATTGTCGATCTGAGGCGGAGAAGTGGAAAAACCTATGGAAAGACGTTTAATGGCATAGTTGTAGGTAGTAAAAAAATCTGCAACTTTTGTACTCGTATAAACTTTTTAACACAATCTCAAAAATTATGTAAAATATTATTTTATTACGAAATTTTGTGAAAACTTCCTTTAAATGACCCGAATACATTGTAATTTTTTTTTATTTAAAATATTTATTTTTTACCTTATTTTGATGTAATATCGAAAAAAGTACTCTAATTTTCAATCGAACAATCACGTGTCAATATGTCTGTTTTTTAAATGTCAGTGGGCATTTTGTTTGTTGAAATCTCTACTTTCTGAAGATTTAAAAAATGTACACATTTATGGAAAATATTCTTAGAAAATTAAGAGAAACGAAAAAAAAAAACTGGAATACGAAAAGAAACGAAAAAATAAGCTGGTGCATAAAAACCTCATTTATTTGAAGTAGTATGCATTTACGCCAATAAAGCGGCTCAGAAGGCATATGGTCACCTCATACATTACTAGATTTTTTCATTACAAATTAACATCAAAGTAAATAATTAGGTATATCCGATCTTGTAATATACCAATCCATCGCAAGTTTCTACTTAATTATATGTAGATCACCATCGTGTTGAGCGTAATATGTGAAATGAAAATTTTATGAGCATTGCGAACGGACGTGATAAAATATGGACGTGATAATCTGTCCAGTACAACCTGTACAGCGGAGCGGGCGGCGGTCATTGCTGTCTTGTTGTACGTTGTAATGGCTTTTACGTTCTTATCATTTCATGTTGGAGCGTTAAAGTACTTATGTCAATCAAAAAGATAAAAAAGATAGTTCTAAAGCTTATTATCGAAGCCTTAAAAACTTAGTTACTGCGTCTACGGAACGTGAACAAAAAGCTTATTTTAATAATTACATTAATAGTAATTTGAATAAACCTGCTCTTCTGTGGCGCAACATTCGAAAGATAGTTCAGCCAGATAATAAGCAGACAAGCTTGATACCGGAACACCTGAATGACCCTAATTTGATTAATGACCATTTTTTAAATCTACCACAATGCACTGACATAAACACTACACAAAATAGCATAAATTTTATAACACCTCCTGAACTCGACTGCTTCGAAATAAAACCAACAACTGACATGGAAATCAAACGAATAATAAATAATATTAAAACGAAGGCTTCCGGATATGACAACTTAAATATTGATATGATAATTATGACTCTAGATTTAACTCTTCCTATTATAACAACGATAATAAACAAATGTATTCAAGACAGTGTTTTTCCTACATTATGGAAAAAAGCACTCGTAAGGCCTATTCCTAAAACAAACAGTGTTAATGAGCTAAAAGACTTGCGTCCCATTTCAATCCTACCTGTGCTATCGAAAGTTCTTGAAAAAGTTGTGCTCGTCCAAATGCAGCAATACATACAAAATAAAAATATAATTACCAAATATCAGTCTGGATTTAGGCGAGGTCATGGCACCGAAACTGCTCTCATGCATGTCACAGACGACCTTACCGAAGCCTCGGATAAAGGGTTTAGTAGTATTATGGTATTGCTTGATTACTCCCGGGCATTTGACTGCATACATCCAGATTTGCTTTTACATAAGCTTAAGCACTACGGATTTTCTGTTAGCTCGTGTCGATGGTTTCAATCATTTTTAACAGAAAGGCAGCAAATGGTGGTCACAGAAAATAAAGACGGGCAGAAGTTATTTTCCTCGCTCACGCCTCTGAAACGAGGCTTGCCACAGGGTTCTCTGCTCAGCCCAGTCCTGTTTTCTATTTTCACAGCAGACTTACCAACAGAAATCAAATCTTGCAAATACCATCTATATGCGGATGATACACAATTATACTACTCTTTCGAAGGTAAAAACGTAAAAGAAGCAGTTAAAAAAATCAACGATGACCTTGATGCCATCTACAACTGGTCTCGGAAAAACTCCCTGGTTCTTAATCCAACAAAATCACAGGTATTAGTGTTAGGTACCAAACACCAAATTAAAACCGTGCTAGATTGCAAAGAAAATGTTAGAATTAACAATGTTCCTTTAACACTAGTAAGCTCTGCACGTAATCTTGGTTTAATATTAGATGGACAACAGAAGTTTGAGGAACATATAAATAATAAAATAAAAGTAGCATATTTAAAATTAAAAACACTGTACAGAATTAGACCTTATATTAAAGAAGAGCTTCGTTTACTCTTATGCGACTCCTTAGTTCTATCTCAATTTACTTATTGCAGTGCTGTTTATGGCCCTAAACTTAAAGTTAATACAGAAAAGGCAATACAACGAGTGCAAAACGCCTGCATCCGATTCTGTTATGACGTGCCGAGGGGAGAATACATAACTCCCTATTTAAATAAGAAGGGTATACTGAATATGAAAGCGAGGAGAGATCTTCACTATGCTTGCACTACACACAGGGTGATATGGAACAAAAGACCGGAGTACTTATTCGAAAAACTACTGTGGGTTAAGGATTTGTCCCATCGAAGCCTACGTTCCAACACACAAACACTTCTTCAAATACCTGCACACAATACAACCAGATTTAGGACCAGTTTCAAATTCGCTGCAGCAAAAATTTGGAATGACCTGCCTCCCCCATTAAGAGAAAAAACGACCCACCAAGCCTTTAAAGCTATATATAAATCAGCGCTTATGTATAAACAACTTGCTGCAGAGAATTTGACAGCTGCATCCCATAAATTTTTAAATTTAAGGAGCTTCTTTGAGCTTAAATCAAACACCACACACACACACACACACACACACACACACACACACACACACACACACACAAACGCAGGAATAAGTTATAATTAGTGACATGTAGAATCAAATTTAATACTAATAATTTTTATTTGTTGACATTTGAATTTATTATTGTAATTATTATTATTATTAGAATTATTGGAATTTGTTTTTAATTTTATTTCTTTGACATCATTTATAAATAATGTAATTTACTGTTAATGTAATGAATTATATAATCATGTGTACTGACAAAAAATGTACCTAGTTGACGGGGGTACAAACTTCCTCAACTCCCGCACTACACCTCAGGGAGATGGGGCGACTGAAAATCAGCGCTGCACGAGGTCAGCACCTCGCGGTAGCAAAAGCTGAGTCGCTACCTTTTGCCCAGTGCCTGAATACCATGTAACATTTTAATACATATACCTACTATAAAATTATGTAAATGTAATAATGTAAAAGTATTTTGTAAATGATTGTGAGATTGAGGCAATAAACGTTTTATTATTATTATTATTATTATTATTATTATTATGTTTTCATTATTTGAGCATTCTGGCTCCGTTTTCGTAATTCATTATGTTTTTCATTACATAATGGATTCCTCTTTGACGTTAATATAGTAGATTACGTTGTGTATGCAGATTTCTTGTTATGGAACAATTTTTAGTTTTTTTCCCTCAAGAGTTTCCTTACGTAAAGGTAAATTTATTAATATATCTATTAATATTGATGTATTTCTACCCAAATAAAGATAACTTAAATCATTTTTTGTGTCCTGAAATATTTCTCAATCAAGCAAAAAATAATCCACTTGTATCAATGGGGTAGCAGACGAGCATGAAAGCTACGGGGTATTAAGTGGTCGCTGCAGCCCATGGACGTCTACATTAAGTCTTGCTCGAGTTCGTATGCAGTTACGCTGCTATTCCGAAAACTGATGGTCGGCTCATTATATCGGGTCGGCAACTGCATCTTTCCACCGAACCACGATAGAATTGGCCCACGCCTCAAAGTAGGCGCAACGGTGGTACTACCCGGTCAAGCCGTTAAAATTCTACCGCCTGCAAAAATTACATACTTTTTAGTATTATTAATATTATTATGCTTGTAATTAAATTGTTGTAGTCATCAGATTATCATTAAAAATAAAATATTTGCTGTAAATATAACCTCAATCAAACGTGGAAAAAAGAGATGAGATAATCACCCCGCGATCCGCAGGGAGGCGCGTGACAAGCACTTGTCTCGCGCTCGTTTGACAAGCGGATTAAAAATGTCAAGCAAAACGTGACGCACAAACACGCCTGCAAATTTGAGATAACGTGTTACGCGCTACCTGAACACCTTGTGATCCAATATGCATGTTGTTTACTGTGTCGTTGTTATAAAAATACGTTACTTTACTGTACATCGTATTTATATACGTGCTGAATGTATCTTGCGCGTTAATTATTTCTTACTAAAATTAGCAGTTTTAAGACATGGATGACGTAGTTATTCTCTCCGATCTATGTAATTGTGGAGAAAAAGGGGAAATCTCCCGCCAGGCGATGTCACTCTCTGAAGAGCGCGGTCCGAATTCTAACTTCGGTTGATTTATAAATACATTGTATATATACTGAGAAACTAGGAAACTTCGATAGCGTGATTCAGGATACTCTTACGTCTTCTGGTTCGCCAGTTAAGTGTGATATTCTATTGTTTACAATGTTCGCTTGCGTTGTCTTTCATAGTCAGAATTTTATGTGGGGCACGGGGACTTATTGTTACTGTAGGTATCGGTAACTCTCGTATGCCAGTAACAACCACTGGCCGTGAGTGCCTGAATGATGCGATGCGGGCGCAAGCACGGGAGGAAACCCAGAAAACTTCTGCTGCGTGCTGCGGATCGGTGAGCTTCAGCTTGCAGGATGAAGGAACCAATGCGCTTTTGCGGTTTCTCGTGGGACCTGGTCATTGTGCTTGTTGCTTCTGGCTTGACTCCATGACTCCTTGTACTTGCTGAAAAACGTCGAATACTGTTTAAGCCGGAACAACCTGGTAAGACATCAGGATGGCCTCGTAAGAACTTCAAGGGTAAAGGTGCTGGTACAGTTGCGGTGTGGTCAGCAGAGCGTCTTTAAACGTCAGTGGTCACCAATGTGGAGGAAAAGAGGAGGAAACTTAGATGGCGGGATTCAGGATACGTCTTCTGATTGGCCAGTTCAGTGTGACGTAGTGTGACGTAGATATTCTATTGTTTATAATGTTCGCCTGCGTTGTCTTGCATGGTCAGTTACATAATTAATAAGCTTTGCTATTTATATAACTATTTGCGCATCAATACAAAGACAAAGAATTTTATTTGTTTTTTTTTTCGGATCGGATCCGATCGTCGGGTTTGGGTACCCATATTGTAGGGTTTATGTACACTGACAGGAAAAAATATGTAATTTATAAATTAAAACTGATACAGACTTATCCATTATCCATTTGATCTTAAATAACACCATTTACTTTAAAATCTATAAAACAATATCCAATCTTAAATTCCATAAATGATTTCACACGTTATGCAAATGCGTGTCAAAAAATATGTGACGCAAATAATTGTAACTCATAAAACATAGGAATGTGTTTTATTATTAGATAATTAACTATTTAATTAATGCTGTATGCTTTTATTTATGGTGTACAATAAAGATTAAGTACAGATTTGTATTTGTATTTACGATAATGTTTTTGGGGTATGTGGAGGAAAAGGGATCATCTTTAAGACTGCCGCCTGCACCCAACAAATTTTAACAAACAACTTTTCGCAGCAATTTGATTAAGCAATTAAATTAGCAGAATTGATTTGAGCTATTCTTGTGGTTTGGCAGTATTTTCGTTAATTTAAATATTTTAAATACTAGCTTAAAATGAAATGAAATGAAATGTAATGAAATGAAAAATTAAACACAAACACTTTGGTCGGCAATTGTTTGCTATAAACGCATGAATATGGTTATAATAAAATCTTAACTATTTAAAAGTCTCTTCATGTGGAGCAAGTATGTACCTCAGTTGGTCGCTGATGTTTGCAGTAAATCTTAATCCTCGTGATTTACGTGTGTACGGTCAACAAAGACAAAGAATATTTGCTATTCGTAAGGATATTCTCACCACTGTGTTTTGCTTTACGTTTAAAGTTGTGGCATTTTGTACAAACAGCTTCAGGTAAAGAGTCATCTTTCAAATCTATTCAATAGCGAACTTAGTTGTGAAAGTGGTAGAACTTTTATGGTTTCCCCACGGACGTACCACTGCCGCTGCACCCCTCTGCTGTGAAGCGGTTCCATTGTGCTTATGTGGAAAGGTACACTGACCAGACTGTCACAAGGTAACTATCTGCCTTTGTAGTACGAGCGCAACTGCATGCAACCTCGGGTAGAATCCGATTTGGAGGAGATGTCCATGAGGTGGTATAAATTAGTATAAATTAGATAGAATAAGTTTTTGAGTTACAATATTACAAAAAACAATATTTCTCTATCTCTCTTGTGCTACTAGATTAAAAAGCTTCATTTATGACAAAATTCTCATCGTCACTTTCTTTCCCTTTTATACTAAAGCGTTTTGTGATCAAAACAATTTCACGTTCAACGCTTACAAATAAAAAGTAACAGAAAGTACTAAACAATCACTCGCTCCTAAAGAGAGCCGCGAGGCAGCTAAAGCTGAGCTGAGGAGTGGACTGCAACGTTTCTTATTATTGCGTAAAGCTTTCTTTGTAATCCGCCCGAAAGGCCGCCGGATTCGTTTATTAATATTTTCTTGCTGTCGTGAATAATGTCTTCGCATTACTGGGCTGTCCTTGCAAATGAAGACATTTTGTAGCTGTATATACCTACTTAGGTAGATGTAACTTTAACAAATTTGAATTTGTTATATTTAATATTGTTATAGTTAAAACACACCTGTAAAAATTAATTTCATTCAAATACTGTATTTTATAATTCACAGAGATTTATTTGCCTAACTTAACCAACAACATTGCTAAATTTGGCAGACATAAACAATGTAAGTGTAATTAGTCTTTATCAAAATAGTCACTATTCTAAAATCAAAATTTATTAAATACAGAAAATAACGAAAATACTTATTATATTCTTATTGGGTGAACTGACAACCTGAAGAAAGGCTGATAGATAGATTATCTAAATATCTTATTTAAAAGTCTCTAAAAACATTTCACCAATGCATAATTTACATTTTCCTTTGTAACAACTTTATAAGCAAGATCGGACCAGCAATGAAGCCGATTATCAAAATATCACATTCCAAGCGCGTTTACAACCCTCGTTGGGGCCACTTGGTGATATTTCCAGAATGACCCGGGATATTGGATAATGTTGTAAAGACATCATGTTTTAATTACATCTCTCCTTATTATTACGAGTATGAACACCTTTTAATGTAGCACAAATAAATAATAATATTCATGTTGTGAGTATTTATCTCTACGCAGTTTTTGATGCGTTGATGTCGGAGACAGATTAAAAACTCGTAAACACGTAGCCTAGTATTCTTTTTTATAAACATACCGGTCAAAAAGGCAGACGGGCTGGAAACTGGGAAATGATAAATAAAATGTTATTAATCGTTCCACTTAGTGGTTAATATTTATAAATAATGCTTATTTGCCTCATTTCCCTCCATTATACATCGTCGACCGCGGCAGCGCTGCGCCGCTGAATAAGTAATGAGGAATGATGTTCCTTACCCGCTTTCTTGACGTCTCTCGGAGCGCAGGCTTTCGATAATTCTTGGAAAATTTTCCTGAATATTTAATGAAGGCCTTCAAAGTAGGCCAAAAAACCTACCAAACTTACATTCCAACTGCTTCGCGATCGTAGCGCTAGGTCACTCGAGGCAAATTACAAAAGTTACTTAGAGCGACTGGAGCTATCTCTATCCTCAAACCCTAAACTTCTGTGGTCCTTCATAAAACACAAGAGAGGTGGTAATACTTTATATCCTGCAAAGATGTCTAATAACAACACAGAGGCCACCACAGGACTCGACATCTGCAATCTTTTTGCGCAACACTTTTCATCAGTTTACAACACCGGCCCCATTACTACTACCTCAAACGATGCACAAACAAGCCACCTCTCAGCCACTAACCATCTGACTGGTTTAACTGTCACTGAAAGCCAAGTATATAGGGTGTTAAAAAGACTTGACTCTACAAAAGGTTCTGGGCCCGACGGAATACCACCTATCTTCGCCGTAAAATGCGCTAGTGCTCTTGCCAAGCCGCTATCAATTATCTTTAATAAATCTCTCAGTTCTGGTACCTACCCGAAGGTTTGGAAGGACGCTCTTGTTGTTCCCTTATTCAAAAATGGCGATGCCAGTTGTGTTAAAAACTACAGACCTATTTCGCTACTTGCTGTATTTGCAAAGGCCTTTGAAAGCCTGCTATTTCCGACTATCTCTTGGCACCTCAGACAGTACATTGTTCCAGAACAGCATGGGTTCATTAAAGCTCGATCCACAACATCAAATCTGACCTCGTTTGTAGAGGACCTTGTGGGAGAAGTTGATAGTGGTCATTCACTTGATGTCATATACACCGACTTCAGCAAGGCCTTTGATAAAGTATGTCATGCGGTGCTATTGCACAAACTCTCTTTATATGGAATAGCTGGTGTTTTCTTGGAATGGTGGAAATCCTACTTAACAAACAGAATTTCAGTCGTTGTTATGGGCGGATATAAATCAAGACCTTTTACTGCCTCATCCGGAGTTCCTCAGGGCTCTCACTTAGGACCCCTGCTGTTTAACGTATTTATCAATGATGCAATTACCTGCTTCAAGCACTCCAAGTTTTATTTGTTTGCAGACGATTTGAAATTCTTCAGGATAGTGGACTCTGACAGGGATAGTATGTTGCTCCAGAACGATTTAAACAATCTCATCTCGTGGTGTAGGTCAAACGGCATGGGCCTCAACATCGATAAATGCAATGTAATGCGTTTCAGTAGACATAAATTCAATACTTCGCGATCTTATTACATAAACGGCGTAGCACTGTCAGAGGTTACTGTTGCTTGTGATCTTGGGGTCACTCTCGATAGCAAATTACGCTTTAACATTCACGTAGACAACATAGTAAAAAAAGCTTTCATGATTCTAGGGTTTGTTTTGCGTAACTGCAAAGATTTTAAGCGACCAAGCTCTAAAATTGCAGTATACAATGCACTTGTTCGCAGTGGGTTGGAATACTGCAGTGTTGTATGGAATCCACACTACGACGTATATAAAAAACGCTTAGAAAGTGTCCAAAAAAGGTTCTTATGGCACCTGACGTACAACTGCAATTTAGCGAAAACGCTGACTAATTATGAGTCTCGTCTCAGACATTTTCACATGGAGTCTCTATCCACGCGCAGGGCACTGCTGGACACCATGTTTCTCTTTAAACTTTTTAATGGTCACATTGATTCCCCCTACTTACTGTCAAAATTAAGCATCAGTGTACCCAGAAGATTACCTAGATTAAACAACTATAGGCCTTTTTCAACAAAACAAGCACGTTCAAATCTTGGTCACTACTCTCCTTTAAACAGATGTATTCATCAATACAATGCCATCCACAACCTAAAGGCTGTATTAACAAGTAGTAGGGGCCAAGACGTCAAGGAGATTGATATTTTTTCAAATAGCTTTCAGAATTTTAGAAAATACATCTGGATTTTACTTAATCAGCTATAATATGTATAATTGCTTCTTTTAAATTCATTGATAGTGCTGTAATTCCTATTAATTTAATTTAATCATATCTTTTAATCTACATATTTTGATTTTGATTTTTTCTGTATTAACAGTAGTAGTATATTTTATACGTAAAATGTCTGCTGCCACTTTGTAATGTTTATGGAATTGTCGATTGTACCTATAAGTGGGGTAGCACTTAACTCTTAAGTTGTTTATGTGTATTAAATTTGTATTTATCAGTGTAACCCTGTTGGTGCAACTAAAATAAATAAATAAAATATTTTGCGGCCCATTTTTTTTAAATTTCGTGAAATATTGCGATCATCACCTTAAATCTGAAAAATCTAATGCAATACGCATTGATATCCCTAAACTAGGTTGTGTGTGGTAAATTAATGTTTATTTTATATACGAGAACTTTATGTACGAGAAGGTCCCTTGAAGCTTGATTTATAAAGTTGATTTAGTTTGACATAGAAGAGCATTAATATTTTTATGCAATAGTAGATTAGTCCTTTTTCTCAGGTAAAAGAAGCTGTGAGTCTTCGCCAGAAGATCTAAGTACCTGAAGACGAAGGTTTACTGCGAAGTAACCCTATAGTAAGCGAGTTTTAATGGGAGTTTCTCATGATAAATCACTGCGGATTGCCTCCGCGAGCCGCCTCGTCTCTTGCGAGGAATGTGGAAGTCTTTAGGTTATCTCTTTTCTTAAACACGAGTAATACTACATAAATATACCTTATTCATTACTTTTATAATATTTATTTCAGAATAACCACTTAACTAGCGCGATGGACTATGGCCCAATCTCTCTCTCACTCTCTCACTTTCCATAGGAGACCTTTTCCCAGCAGTGATACATAAAAAGGGTTTCAATAAAAAAAAAAATAAGAGTCGAATATTTACTCAGATGTTAACTGAATGAAATAAATGGTGAAATAAGAAGAAAAACCTAAGTAAAGCAATTTTTCACAGTACTCTGCACAAAAGTTATCCCATACAAAGTCAGAAATAACAAATACCGTCGAATCAGCACTCGGCAAATAAATGTTCTTTTCCTTAATTAAACCGACAAGTAGAAGAGACGGACGTTTCGAACACTTTTTACGAAATATACTTAGGCAACAACTTTCAGATGGAAAGTAAGTTATAGGTAAACCTTATCCCGGTTTTTTGTTTTTTTTTTTTTTATTATGCAAATACTTAAAATTAACTTCTGATTTCAATAACACTTTGGTATCACTTTACTTTAATAAGACTTATGACATTAAGGGTTGGTATGAAACTGACATAGCCCAGACCGAACAGCACATGGCCAGGCGGCTGGCGTAGAACGAAAGCGATTTACGTAGCTAAGCTAATTGGGCGCGGTCGTGTATGTGCTGGATGACCTCTAGTGGTAAAAATTCACGCGCGTTCCTTGCTTCACAAGGCATGTTAAGCTGTTAATAGTTTGTAAACCTTGTTGGAGGCCTTATATAATGTAGCGATAACAGTCGTTTCATCTGCAGCCTGTTCATAATCTTTCACCCCATAAGAAGACTAATAAGCTGAGCAACTAACTCAATGGAGCCCTGTGATGTAAAGTTCGGCGGCGGTGAGGCTTGCGATGCGCTTTTTAGGTACCTATAGTTTAGCCATACTCGGCCAACGAAAGAAAATGCAGTAAACTGATCAAAGTATATTTAATATGGTCGATAGGTAATATGATCGACCATATTAATCACTAATATTAGTGAGAGTTTAAAATAATTTTACTTATTTATTTATTTATTTATTTATTTATTTAAAACAAAATCCACAGCTTACAGAATCAATTAAAGCATTACTTACATCTAAATCTTAGAGCCAATGACGGATTTACATTATACAGGTAAAACCTATAATTACGGTCGCTAAGTATACATGAATGTACCTATGTGTTCACGTGTGCGTGTGTGTGCGTGTGTGTGCGTGCGTGTGTGTAATATATATGAAATATATATAATTAATAATATACATACTTAATATATATGATTGTATTAATGACACCACTAATTTCATGTTATTTTTTATTTAATATATTAATGATATTTTACTATGCTTTTTTTTTTTGGTGGTAGAAGTGTAAACGTCACAGTGCATCTCTCTGTTTTTATTGTGTTTTTTAAAGTTTTTGCAATTAAAGTCGCAAAATTTAGTCAAAATTTAATAGTACTTACGATTTTTGATGAAGTAACATATCAATTTAGGCCTATGTTTTAAATTTAAATCACCTTTGTGCACTGTCCCACCAGTTAACCTTAAAACGTATCACCACTCATTCACAATCTTACTTATTTTGCTGTGACATCTGCTTTCTCTATCATGGCGAACTATATTGCTGTACTGGAGGCTCAGCATGCCATTGAGGACAAGATAATGAAGAAGTTTCAGGAGTTTGAAAGTCTCTTCAAAACACCAACTCCACAAAGTCCTGTGACTGTTCCTCACTTATATGAAGAATTCCTTGAATTTAAGACTCAGGTAGGGGCCATCCTTCAATTACTTCGGCAACTTATTTGTGAGTTCTCCAAGTCCATTGATGTTGTTGAAATGAGGCACCGCAGAAAATATTTATTGTTCACTGGAGTTCCGGAATCTATTACTGAGGACCTTGGTGAATACATGGTTAAGCTCTTCAAAGTGAAGCTGGGGCTGAATGAGTTCTGCAAGGACCACATAAAAAGTTGTTACCGCCTCGGCCAATCCACAGAGGGCAAATGCCGGGCTGTATTAGTTCGCTTCAGTAATCTACATTTCAAATCCTTGGTCTGGCGAAAGAAAAAAGGCTTAAAGGGCTCTTCCATTGTAGCCAACGAGTTTTTAACTCGTCAAAGACAAGCTCTTTTTGTTCTTGCTCGTCAACGTTATGGCATTCGCAACTGTTGGACTCAAGATGGCAACATTATCATTAAGTCTCGGGATGGATCTCGTCGTCGAATTCATTGTAAAGACGACTTAGATGGTGACTCTGGTGCGGCAGCTGCTCCTGAAGTGACTTCTGATGAGACTCCTGAAGAGACTCCGGACGAGTCGCCCGAGGATCCAGCTCAGTCGGGCTCCTCTGAGTCTCTGCCCGATACTCCGGCAGTTGTTCCAGATCAGAACTCCAAACCGAAGAGAGCTGCCAGAGCTAAGAAATAATCTGTTTCACTAGTGTCTAGTATTCTGTAACCTTTATTGAATTCCTTCTACTTTATGTACCAAAATATTGTGTGATTCAAGTTTGTTTACATTTTATTTTTGTATGCTATGTAAGTCGGTAGTCTTTTATTATTTATGTTACAAGTAACCGCACTTTTGTTAACTTTTATAACTTTTGTTTATTTTAGTATCACGACACTGAACTGACATGACAACTGTCGCCTGTCGCTCACATCAGATGTCATGTCACTGTCTGTTTTTTTTTTCAATTAAGGCGTAGCACCTGTGCGTACTGCCAATATCGAGTAAACATTTGTATTACGGTCATAACGGGTCATAAGACAGTGAAGTCAGTTGAAAGTCTAAGTAATGTAATCACTATTATGCAATGTTTTATATTTAATTTTGAATGTTTAGCATGCATTTTTGATTTTTTTTTGTTAATGTTTTCAGTTGTTATTTTCTTTTTTGTTTCCTTTAATTGTGTTTTGAGTTTTTTTAATTATGTTTTCGGCCTGTCAACCGGTGGGACAGGCAATTGATGTTTTATTTCAGTTAAAAAACAAAGTTTAAGTATTTTATATTATTTTTATATATATTTAACTGTATATTTATTTTATTTATTATATAATATTTATTTTAATTATATTTATAATTATGTCTGATGATGATGATTCCTTTCATTCTTCCCATGATTTTTTAAATATCTCATCTCCAGCGAGTGTGGACTCCTTTCATGATCCTGAAACATTAGGTAATCTCCTCAACTCTGCCGTTGTAAATTCTCTTGATACCTTTAACATATGTCACTTAAACGCGCAAAGCATACCTGCGCATTACTCCGACTTATTAGATACTTTCTCTTCCTCTTCAGTTCATGCTATCCTTGTCTCCGAAAGCTGGCTTAAACCGGCACTCTCTACACTCTCATACAGTTTACCTGGGTACATTTTAATACGCAATGACCGAACACAAAAAAGTGGCGGTGGGGTAGCGATTTATCTGAGACATGATATCTCTTACTCCATTATTTCTGCATCTCCATCACCCTACTCCGCTTCTGTAGAATATCTTTTCATTGAGATTCAAGTGAGGCGCTCCAAAGTTGTTCTCGGTGTTGTTTATTGTCCCCCTTCAATCAGTATGTCTTCCAACCTTGAATCGGTACTGGAATCACTTTGTTCGGATTATACACATCTCTTAATCATGGGCGACTTTAATACTGACCTTCTCAAATCTTCGCCGCAAGCTACTAAGCTTTGTGATTTCTTTTCTTCTGTTAATCTTTGTATTCTTCCTTCTGCTCCTACCCATCATAACCTTAATTCTCCTGACACTTGGCTCGATTTATCCATCACTTCCTTTCCTCACTTAGTTCTCTCTCACGGTCAGTTGTCAGCTCCTGGTTTTTCGCGCCATGACCTTATCTATGCATCTTTCAAGCTAAAAACTCCAAAACCGAAGCCTGAAATTGTCTGGCTGCGCAACCTTAGTCGTATTGATACTGATGCCTTTAAGAAAGACGTTAGGACTACTGACTTCTCGTCGGTGTATGCCGCGTCCTCAGTTAACGACAAAGTCTCACAATTTAATCTTAAACTGTCTCAACTGTTCGACCGACATGCACCGCGGAGAGCCGTAAAACTGAAACGTCCTCCAGCACCCTGGATTACCAGAGGTGTGCGTATGGCTATGACTCGCCGTGACAGAGCCTTCAGAAAATACAAGAGGGATCGTTGCGACGAAAACTGGACAGCTTACAAGAAAGCCCGCAACCGCTGCAATCAATTGGTAAGAGCAGCGAAACGCAACTACTTTTTTGAAAACATCACCTCATCTTCACCGGCCGATATCTGGAAATTTCTAAACTCTATAGGGATTGGTAAGCGCTCTCTTTCTCCTAATCCCACTTTACCTTTCTCTCTGAACGACTTAAATTCCTTTTTTTGTCGTACTCCCTCTCTTTGTCCTATAATTAAGTCGCAAACCCTTTCAGACATTTCTTCCATGGCCAAATCTCAACTCCCTTCTTTCTCTTTCCAACCTATCTCTGTTGTTGATACTCTTAAAACCTTTTCTTCTCTTAAATCTAGAGCGGTGGGATGTGACGACATAAGTAGGTCCATGCTCCTTCTAGTCATTGACGACTTTCTTCCTATCATCAATCACATCATCAACTTCTCCTTGCATTCTGGTGAATTTCCTGATACTTGGCGTAGAGCGTTTGTCTTACCTCTCGCCAAAGTTGAAAAACCTAATCAGCTAAATCATTTTAGGCCCATTTCTATATTACCATTTCTCTCTAAATTGCTTGAAGCTATCGTCCACCAGCAAGTTTCCAATTTTATTTATAAATTTCACTGCCTATCGGAACTGCAGTCTGGTTTTCGTGTCGGCCACAGCACCACCACTGCTCTTCTTAAAGTGACCGAAGACATTCGTAAAGGCATGGAGGATAGAAAAGTCACAGTGCTAGTTCTTATCGATTTTAGTAACGCTTTTAATATGGTTGACCATGATATCCTCCTAGCTTTACTACGTCACTTTAACTTTTCAGACACTTCCTTAACCTGGTTTTCTTCGTACCTCCGTGGCCGCAGGCAGGTAGTTCATTACAGTCGGAATAATTCTGACTGGTATGATCTCCATTGCGGTGTGCCACAAGGCGGTATCCTTTCACCCCTCTTATTTTCTATCTTTATCAACTCCCTGTGTTCTTCCCTCTGCTGCTCTTACCACTTGTACGCCGATGATCTGCAGATCTACGCGCAAGCGGATATACTGTCCTTGGATACCGCCATCGACAGTATTAACAAAGACTTAGACGCAATCGCAAATTGGTCAAAGAGATTCGGCATTTGTGTTAACCCGAGCAAATGCCAGTCGATTATTGTCGGAAGCGATCGCCAGTTGGCTAAAGTCAATCTAAGTCTTGTCAACCCAGTCAAATTTAACAACATTGTTATTCCCTTTTCCTCCAGAGTAAAGAACTTAGGAATACTATTTGATTGCAACTTGCGATGGAATGCGCAAATAAACGAAGTTTGCCGATCTGTCACTTCTAAGCTCTGCGCGCTAAATCGGCTCAGAAATTTCCTGCCTACGAAGACTAAGGTTTCATTGGTGCAAGCTCTGATTTTCCCCATTATTGATTATGGTGATGTGTGCTTTACGGATCTAAACGAAGATCTCTTGAACAGACTTGATCGTCTCATTAATAACTGTATCCGTTTTATATTTGGCCTTCGGAAGTTCGATCACATAACGTCTTATCGCTCGCAGTTAAATTGGCTCCCTATTCGTCAACGAAGGCAATTTAGGATACTTTCAATGCTTTTCTCTATTCTTTTTGATGACAATTCCCCTAAATATTTGAAACAAGAATTCACATTTTTGAGGGACACTCATGAACGGCATTTGCGTTCTTCTGGGTCTAACGTGCTCTCTATTCCGCTTCACCATTCTGGGTTCCTGTCTTACTCATTTGCCGTTCAATCCGCACGACTCTGGAATGCGCTTCCTGATGATCTAAGAAAACCCGCCAGCAAACATACTTTTAAAAGGATTCTTCGACGTCACCTGCTTGATCCCACTGAATGATTCTTTTTTCTCCATTTTCGCGTTGGGATCGTGATTGTCACTTTAATCATCATCGTTATATGTATATATGTATATGTTTATATTTAGTTCATATTTATTATATGTAAGTATTATATATTATATATATATTTATTATATAAATATATTTATCTATTTTTATATATTAGGCAAATATATGTTTATATATTAATATTTTATTTGTGTATCTAATAGTATGTAGGTATCTATTTGTGAGTATATATTATATATTATAATATAACGAACTTTTCTTCACGCCATGCAAACCACCTTTCACCGCTTCTCAGACTGCCTTGTGGTTGACTGGTAGAGAATGCTTTTAGCATTAAGTCCGCCCTTGTTCTTGTACATTAGTATAAGTTCAAAAAGATTAAATAAATAAATAAATAAGATATTAGATTTAAATGCACTTTTGTCGGAATGAAAGATATCTGTAGAATTAAAATGCTTGTTGTAGGTTCTTTGCAGGCGATTGACAACTGAGTTTTTAGCATACTTACTTAAATTTAAACTTTTATTTATGGTTTTGAAACTGCTGTTAACGAAACTTTCATCTAAATTCCTTTTAGTGCCTTTTATGTTTATGTTGCGTATACTTTTTTTGTTTATGACCCGATTGATATGAAATACACACTAATGATACGGAAATTCATTCAACAATATTGGATGGGCGGGCGCGTAATTATGACCCAAGCCCACTGTTGGAGAGTGGAAACACTTCAATTACTGCCCACTCACCCAACATAAAGTAATTCATATCGTACTTACGGAATTCTTGAATCGAAGCCGAGAGGTGGCTTCGTTTCAAGAATTACTGTGGCTATATACAGTCACAGGATCCTGGACGTTCTTCCAGACTGCAGTCTGCCGCTTCAAGGTTCCGCTTGTAGTTTTTTGATGGGTTTTAGATCAGTACTTATGAATATTTTCGAACATAGCCAAAGTACCAAATATATCTGTAAAGACATCATTCAAAGAAGGGAAACGAATTTGAAAATGAAATATTAAGTTAAGGTTAATTATTGTACGCTTGAGATATAAACTTTCGAATAAATTTTATTTGCTATTGAGGCGTAGTTTTGAAAAAAGCTTAAATATGTTTCTTACTATGTTAGTAAAGATTACAAATACAAAATTATAGGTAAGTAAAATACTCTGCACAAAAATATTCTGTACATCAATTCTCGACACTCAATTTTCAAAGAGTTTCAAAGAAAATTTACATTTAAAGGATGAATTTCGAAAAATTCTGTAACACGTATTCTTTTATTTTGGTTAGAAAATATTTATGCCAAATTTCAAGAATATCTATTGAAAAATACCAAGTTTTCCATACAAATTTTCATCCCTCATTTCACACCTTTAAAGGGTGATTTTTAAAATTTTCTATAGCCTAAATGTTAGCGATGCCCAATATATATAAAACAAAAAAAGTTTCATCAAAATCCGTCCAGTAGTTTTTGCGTGAAAAGCTAACAACAGACAAACAGACAGACAGACAGACAAAAATTTCAAAACTTATATTTTTAGCTTCTGTTACTTATAAAAAGACCCCTAGAAGTATTTTTTTTAAATTTATATGCAATGTACAGGATTGACCCTGCTTACAGTTTTATTATATGTATAGATTTCATACCCTTAAAGGATAATTTTGTTTATTTTCTATAGCCTATATGTTAGCGAGGACCAATGTATATACAACGAAAAAGGTTTCATTAGAATCCGTCTAGTAGTATTTGTGTGAAAGTCTAACAACAGACAGACAGACAGACAAAAATTTCAAAACATATTTTTTTGGGTTCTGTTACTTATAAAATGACCCCTAGAAGTATTTTTTTAAATTTATTTGCAATGTACAAAATTGACCCTGCTTACAGTTTCATTATAAGTATTTTATCTCCACTTATAACCATCGATATAATATAAGTAAGTTATAACATAGCTGAGTCGCGCAGTGGAAGCGTGCTGGGCCCATAACCTGATGAAATGATACATAAGCCAGTATAACTAAGTAACAGTTTATTAAGAGATTTTATAATTATAATTTATAACACACACTTCACGCAAGATGGACGACGTCGAGAGGGGAAGGGGAGAGCTCCTGTACGAATGCATTAGCAGCGGAGTGCTGATTCATTGCGCAGAGTCAGTGTGCAGGCGTTCAACCATTTCATCATTCTTGAAATTGACGTAACTTTTTTGTTTGTGAACCGATTCAAATAAAACAAACCCTAAATGTTAATCCAAAAAAATACCAATACATCAGTGAAAACCGCATCCTTGTACGTTAAGCCGTTCATGAGATTAGCGCGCACAAACGAACAGATAAACAGACAATAATTCTAAAAATCATTGTTTTGGGTTCTATTACGCAAATAAAAAAGCCCTAGTAACAGTTTTTTTCAAATATCTTCAATGTACAGAAACCGACTTGTTACAGATTTATTATATGTATAGATATAGAAGATAGATATAGATAGATTATTTTTTATCTTTTTTAGTTTGATGTGCTGCAAAAGCGTGTTTTTTTAGTTTTTTTGAACTTTATTAAATTTTTAGTTCCATTTATTTTAAAAAAAACTCATTGGAATTAGATATACTTACTCATGAAATTATTCTATTGCCACCGATTTTTGATAAGTGGGTCTAGTTCGAGTCCAAAGGAGAGTTACAAACAAGCTCACAAACTCACAAACATACAGGTGAAGCTAAAAAAAGCGTGTTAAAAAAATGGAAACAGTTCTAATAAGAGCAACGTAAAGTTAGCTCCAGCTCCTTGGTAGTACTTTAATGATTCCACCGGGGAAATACTACCACTGCAGTCAGTTCTGCCGTGAAGCAATTCTATTATGTTTTCCGTGTGAAAGTGTAGTTGCCGTCCAGACTTCTAGATCCATAGGCTGCAGCTACCACTTACACCACGTTACTTGGATGCTCGCCTGCTGCTCCATTTTAGCTAAAAATCAACACAACAACTAGCATAATATTCTTGAAAACTGCTTACTATTCATCTCTGTGTAGATTTCAGACAGGGTTTTATAGGTATTTCTTTTTAATCCTGCCGCTTGTACCCGGCAAGTTTTAACAAGCAACTTTTTGTGTTTACACGAGTAGTTCGAGGCATGCTTCGCATACGTTTACAGCCAAATTTTATTTGAGCTTCAGCTTAACGAGCTTTCTTAAGAAGTGTATTTAGCTTTCTGAAAAAAAACTTCGAATATTACAAAGATTTTAGAGTGAACTTCATCGTTTTTGTGTTTCTCAGCCTCAAAACAGTTTCCTAGTCTACGCTAAAGTAACAAAAAATACTAAACAACTAAGCCGGCAAGGCAACCGATAAAATTAGTCTGTGGACGGTGGACTGCACCGATTTTTATTATTGTTTAAAGAAGGTTTATAAATCTTTTCTTGCAGTAGTGATAATCTCTTCGCATAACTGGACTATACACAATAATGACGACTATTTGTTGCTGAACATTTAAAAATTCTTAGTATTTAACGACTTAAAATGAATAGGTTTTAGACATTTCAGGTGAACAATATACATTAAGGAAACATAACGGCGTCAGATCTTTTACAATTTACATTGATGATTGTAATATTTCACGCAGCTTTACAAAATTGTACCCCAAAATATTTTTTGCCTTAACTACTTCACGGGTCTCCATCAAATATTCAGGAAAAATTTCCAAGAATTACCGAAAGTCTGTGCTCGAGAGAGCGGGTAAGAAACATCATTCCTCATTACTTATTCAGCGGCGAGCGCCTGCCGGCCGACAATGTACAACGGAGGGAAGTGAGGCAAATAAGCGATATTTATAAATATTAACCACTAAGTGAAACTATTAATAACATTTTCTACGAGTCTACAGTACGAGTTTGAAATCTGCCTTCGATATCTACTAAATGATAGAGTGTTATGAGCGAATAGTATCAGAAACTGTGTAGAAATAAAATACTCGCAAAAATAATATTTATTTCTGGATATTATAAGATTTTCATAATAATAATGAGCGTTATAATTAAAACGTGCTATCTTTACAACATTATCCAATATCCCAGGTCATCCTGGAAATATCCCCAAATGGCCCAAACAAGGGTTGGAAATCGGTGATAATCGGCTGTACGACCGATTGTATCGGCTGCTGTTTGTAATATTGTTACACAAAAAGTACACACAGGCATAACATCATGTAGCATAAGAGCGGTTTCAGACCAGTGTATTATAAAATTTATAAGGTCGTATTTGTTTTAGGCTTTGGCTTTTTGAGGTACTAAGAAATAAAAATGATTAAAAAAACAAAAAACCCGACTGCGTGAAGATCAAAAAGGCTTTATCTCTAAGAGATGGACATCGCGGACTAATATGTAGACCTTTTTAAGGTGTACAATACTGTAGTGCATTATTTTGATTTATCTCGTAGGGTTCAGTCAGCATTTGCAATGTAAGCGCAAAAAATGTGTTAATTGACGACATCACATTAGAAACGTCTAAAATTATCAGTGTTTCTCTACTATATTATTCATGTATTATACATATAAACCTTCCTCTTATATCACTCTATCTATTAAAAACTCTATTGTAACATACAAATGTAAATATTAATTATTTGAAATTTGTAATATAATATTTGGTCGACGTCGTACATTTCATTTCTTTTTTAGCATATTTTTATTTCTTCTTCTTTCTTTAACTTTACATTTTTGTAATATCCTCATTAAACCCTTCATTTTGATATTTCATTTTGATCGAGCGGCGATAGGATTTGAGGTTTTTTTTGTAGTCGTTTAATGTGGCTATAATAGTCAGTCATTTTGTTTTTTGGTTTTTTTATGTACCCAGTGTCACTCTCACGATTGAAAAGAATCCAATGACACCTCACAAGATAAAATCCATCGAGCCATTTAGGCTGCAAAGCGTGCCAAAGAAACATAGCCACAAACATACATACACTCGAAAAACATAATCCTCCTTCTGTTGCAGTCGGGTACAAAATCAATATTACTGATGTTTTACTACTGATGATAAATCATTTAGATATTTCCTCAGCTGGGAATTGAATACGAGATCTCTTGCGCGGCTCCGGCGAGGTGAGTACTGAGCCATTTGAATACTCCTCGCTCGAATGGTGAAGTACTCATCATCTCATTTCTTCACTCCACTTAGATCGAGTCCTTTATCTCTGACTAAAGAAGCTGTGTTAGTACTCGGTGTCTAATACAGCTCCTAACTTACTTTAGCTTTACTGCTGAGAGGTTCACTGCGAAGTAATTCCTTGTCAAGCGAGTTTTAACGGGAGCTTCTCATGATAAATCACTGCGGAGTGTGCAGGCGGGAAATGCCTCGCGCCTCCGATGTAGAAGTTGATCCTCAATTTTTCCGTTTTCTTGTAAGTAATTCTAAAAGCAGCGATATCTACAGCTCTGCAGCGCCGCACTGCTGGACAAGAGTCTCTACCTCTTATTAGCCACGTGGTGTTAAGTGGTCATGGACACCTACATACAACCTCAAGAAAGCACACTTGTCTGAGGTCAAGTATGCTTGCTTACTTGTCTGAGGTCGCATGCAGTTGCGCTGCTACTCCGGAGGCTGGTGGTCGCCTCATGGAAGTGTGGCCGGCAACTGCACCGAAACACAACAGAATTGGTTCACGGCAGAAGTGGGTGCAGCGGTGGTACTTCCCCGGGCGAACAATCATAGTTCTACCACCTACAAAATAATACCCCATATACTAAAGTTACCCCAAGCATGTTGAAAATAGCAGACGACGCTTTATTAGCGAGTTCCAGTTCCTTTTCTTAATTAAACCGACAATCAAATTACAATCCGACCTCCTTTCCCAAAAAATATTTAGGGATGAAATGGATGCGAGTATTAAGGGAATTACATCTTCCCATAACTTTTTACGTCGTTGTACCGCGTATGGGTTTTTGAATACAATTGGGATGACATAATACCTTCTTACTGCTTCAGAGTGAATATCAGGTTTTTAGAAGAAATAAACATGCTCGCACTTTTACATCTAACCTTCAGCAAGCGAATGTTTTATGTGAGATCGTGAGCTGTATCTAAACCTTTTTACCAGCAAACAATGGAATCACTTCGTGGATAGGTAAAGCGACGGCATCTTTATGGTCGTGGCATGCAGTTTATTATAATCTACGAATTAGAGATAATATATTAATTATAGATAATAGACTCTCAAAATGTAACCCTTTCCTCCTCTCCCAAGGTGCCAATGATTTTAACTGACTAATAACTTTATCTTAGCATTGAAAGTATTAAGTCCTTGAAAGTTAATCCTTAGTATTAAGATAGAAAATTAAATCTCTTAAATAATTAAGTGAGGTTAACTTATATAGAGTTCTGCAAAGTAACACCTGATACATTTAATTATAATATAATAATATGTCACCAATAAATATCAGTCTTTTGGCTAAATTATTTTTAATTTATAAAATACTTTATATCCACCGGTGTTCCATAAAGCTGTAACGATTCGATGAATAAATGACGAGATTGGTCCAAATTGGAAGTGCAGTATAATAATGATATCGTCTGCCGGCGAACGATCAATATCACAAATTGCGTTCAAACTCACTACCGGCTCTCCAAGCAATTTTAAATTCGCCTTTTAATGAAAAGTATTAAATTGGCTTCAGCGTTAAACGTGCAATAAATGTACGGCTAGAGATAACCCCGCAGTTGATCAGAGCGCTGAACTTTGGCCTACATTCTAAACATTTATATTAGTTTACTGGTATAGGAAGAGCAATAAATAAAAGCATGCATGCAAGCAGGGTATAATAAGTAAATAATAATAATAGCACGTTTCACACTCATGCTGTGGGAGTAGGGAAGATATACAGACACGTTTCACACTCATGCTGTGGGAGTAGGGAAGATATACAGACAGAAACACAAACACTCATACTGAAAACAGAAATTCAAACTTATCATTCAAATTTCTGCTTCGGCGGGATTAAGCCTGGGACCGCCCGATCGGTTGTCCGGCATTGTAACCACGACACAGTGTTTGGGTCGTATAAGTTTGTGTTTTACACAATCATTTATTAACTAAGACTACTAACTAAGTCTCCAGAACAGAAAACAGAAAGTAGCATAACATAGCTAAATAGCTATTGTCGCAATTTAGTTATATTACGTTACCTTATCTTACTACAATTCCGACGTGTGAGTACACGTCGGAATTTTATATAATAAAAGAGTTTTTATTACTACGTTAATGGAGAATCAATGAACATTTCACAACGACAACGATCACTCAGAAGTATCCATGAAAAATCAACAACACATTTTACCTAATGCTTGTGAGATAGAGTTACATTGACTCCGGACGCTCACGTTACGTCGCTAAGCGCCAGTCGATGTCGCGACGGATGTGTCTCGTATCACTCGTACGTCTTATCAAAAGGGGGAGTTTTCACACCTTCCCCCCATATCGATTCCGATATTGCTATATTTTGCGGTTCATGCCCGTATCTCACTCATCAGAACGTAGCGAAAATACGAGAATATGCGCTATTTTAGCGTTTCATACTCAAAAAGTTTATTCACAGACATCGATACATATTCAATGTACTTGTGATATCAAATGGATGTGGTTGCAATACAGCAGCGATGTAGTTGCAATATCACTGCGATTCAATACAAGTCGCAGCTACGTCACACCAATGTTAATTTATATTTTATTAATAGCATTATGTTCCCCGATTTTAATAAATCAAAAGTGTTACTTCAATTAAATTGTTGGTACAGAACTTAGTTTTTCTGCTTCGTACGCTTAGTCGATTTTATTTTCTCCGTACTTGTAACAGTCAACTTAGAGCGGTTTAAATCCAGTATATTGTTTGCGCTTCAAAGAACCGCGCGTACTTGGGCTTGTTCCTAGGTTTTCGCTCTCGAGCCGGGTAGAATCTGTCGCGGCTAACTTATACGAGGTTGGTATAAGCGTATCGACACTTACGAGTTACATGTTATCGTGAGGCAAAAGCTCGGCTATACTCGCCTATTCGCGCTACCAAAAATAAAACTCTGGTCCAATAAAACCGCTCTTCCATTTCAATGTGATTAAATCTTGCGCTATGTGCAAAGGGTCAGCGACGGCTGCAACGACTTTTGTCAGGCTTAAAATGATATTTACGAGACATCCTTTGTAATCCACGACTACGTTTATTAATATTCAAAAGTTAAAGTAAAGTTAAAAATAAAAAAGTAAAATAAAGTTAAAAGTAAAAAAGTAAAATAAAGTTAAAAAAGTTAAAGTTAAAAGTCTTTAGTCATTTTCCTTTAAATCTATTGAAGTTTGATGTTTTATGAATCCAAATCCTCCAAAAACAACAATAATTGTACCTACATTATAATAATATGGTTACCACAGATCGTACATACATAACTGATGAGTAAGAAATGCAAGTTGACTATTAAATTATAGAAGAATACGCATTTTTTTTTACTTTTTAGTGAATATTAATTTGTTTTGGAATAATTTTCTTGTGAAGTCGGTTTTTTTGTTTTGTTAAAATTTTCATTTATTTTCAGATTTTTACTGAATTTGAAGTACATTAACGAATTTGTTTGAATATAGGTGGAAATGAAACAGTAAGAAATTCTGCCACAGATCGCACCCTTACTGTAAACTGTTAAGGAGTTTCATTGAACATCATATTCAACTACGACAATTACTTGGCCGTAACGACGTTACGGTAGGTGACTCAAATATCCGGATAGCCTATAAAAGATTCGGTCGAGTGTCGTTAATTTGCTCATAAGAATTGAAGAGATCTCTTATTTTGTCATGGATCCCATAATCAGAACCTAACCAAACTCTTATCAAACTAGCCTTAAAGTACATCCTTTCTAATAAAAATAGAATCATTGAAATCGGTTGGCGTGATTTTGAGGTATTCGTCCTTTTGTCGCGCAGCTACTTAATGCGAATTTAAGACCCTATATGTTTTTTTCATGGATGCCATTGTCAAAACTGGACCAAATTAAAATGGGACACACGACACGGGAAGCATCAGCTTTCAAATAAGAAAAGAATCATCAAAATCTTGTCACCTAGTCAAAATTTCTGAGGTAACAACCATAAATTAAACATACAGTCGAATTGATAACCCCCTCCTTTTTTTGATTGAATTCGGTATAAAATAACATATTAATGACCTAAAACTTATCAAAAAGGTTCTTTCGCGATAGTAAAAATACATTTATGACTTTAAATTTCACAACAAACCTGGTAAGAATATGTATATCGTACTTACTCATAAAAGCTCTGAACAGTAAAGTAAATTGTTGTTTTGAAAATATTACAAGCAATTCATAAGTTCCCTTTCCCAAAAAATCTCTTGAGGTACTTGTTTTACGTTAAAAATCGTTCTATAATGGATTTACATACGTCTTTCTTAGAGTCATAAAGAACATCCATCAATTTCCATGCATTGTGCGAAAGCAATAAAATACTGTCCCAAATCCGTCATAAAAGGAAAAGAAAGATTCGATACCGATCGCAGTCAAGAGAGCCGTATACGAATCCAGTAAGGTGCGGGTAGCATACGCAATTTGCTGCTTTGAACTTGTGATTATTGATGTGAAACATCTGAAAAAATGTAGCAGTCAAAATATTTAACTCTCGATTTTAAATGAAAGAGAAGTACCATCTGCGAACAATACAATCTCATGACTGTTTTCTACCATGAAAGGAAGATCATTTATATACCTACATACAAAAAAACAGAAATGGTCCTAAAATTTAACCCTGTGGGACTCCCATCTCTACAGGTGACCCAGACGACCTTTTATCATTCAACTCAACTCTCTGAGTCCTATCCCTCAAATAGGATGACAGAAGTTTGAGCGCAGTACCTTTAATGCCATAGTGGTTGTGTTTCCTGATAAGGGTTTCATGCTGAACACAGTCAAAAGCTTTCGCAAAACACACCTAAGGCATCTTGCGATTTCTCCCAAGCCTTTATAATAACTGAAAAAAGCTCAACACCTGCATCGGTTGTAGAGCGATCGTTAGTGAAACCAAATTGATTTTTATGTAAAAGACTGTTGTTTGTAAAATAGGACAATAACTGGTTGAGAAGAATTTTCTCGAATGTTTTAGAACAGAAATTGGTCTATAATTCATAGGGTCAGTAGTACTGCCCAATTTGTAATCATTGTAATCATTGTTATGATTTTAGTATCATGGCATGGCTGAAAATTTAAAAGTTATATTTTATACTCGTATTATAGTTTAATAGTCAATAATTTTTTTCAAAGATTAACTTTGATAGTCAATGCGCTTATTTGTCATTAGGATATAGCAATAAATACATTCGAATTGATATCCTCTTCCATTTTTGATTGAAGTCGGTTAAAAAATCCAATGAAACGCAGAAACACCAACAAATTATTAAAACCCATATGATCAGCAGAAGCATTCAATGGCAATTCTATCTTATGTACGGCTGTGTATTCAATGTACGAGTATCATCTTAACATCTTGAGCTTAGGTATTAAAAGATTAAAAAGATTTTTAATACTTTTCATTATGTTTTTAATTTTTTCATTCGCCTTTAGTAATTAAGTCTGTTCAAAGTGGGCAGCGACGTGGAACTAACGCAATCTGTCTCGTCACCTGCACTCATGAATAAATTACTTATTACTTTCGAAATTATCATAATTACGCGTCATTCAAGCAGGAGAAGTAATTAACTTTTCAGGTCATACTCAAAAGACTTCATTAATATAACTCAGTATAAATTATAATTAGAGGTAGCATGTTTATTTGTATTTAATAATCATAAAATAAATGAAATAAATACCTGTTAACTGAAAAGAAGATACACAGATAACTAAAACTATAATTAAATTACTTAGGTAGGTACTTGTTATAAATACCTGTATGACCCAAATACGTAGATACCAATGTGTAAAACAACATAACTGATTTTAAGGAACTGATCGCTAAGACCGTATATCTGGCTTATATCAAAAAATGTTATTTCGAAAATTTCTGAAGACTTTTAGTTTTCGAGAGATCGAACTTCAGATACCAAAGTGAGGTCTTCCTAGTTAAAAAATATAACTTTTTGAAATATATTGGTCTTAAAAGATGGATAATTCGAATATATTTACTTTTGTAAAAATAGCTTTACGTTATTTATACGATAAGGAAAGATAAAACTAAAGAATAATGACGAAAATCCAAGCCCGTCGCAAGATATCCCTCTGTAGCGCGAGTCTTTATCTGTGGGACGTGCGAAAAATACTTTATTCTTATTTTGATTCGGATCCCATTTTATTCCTTCTACATCCACCAAACATTAAGTCAAAAACACATTAATGTTATTTAGATAAAAAGGATCATGTATTATGAATTTACTGTTAGTGTCTTACTTTATGCTAAACAGTGTATAAATATCTCTTTACATTCTGTAAAAAGCAACGATTACTATAATAACTTTTCTGTAAGCTGTACTGTACAGAGGCGCACAGTTACTCTGTCAAGGATTTGCTATGCTTGATATTTTTCTTGACAAAAAAATTAGAAATGGTAAAATCCGTAGATAAACGATGGTTATAATGTTAATCCACATCTTGCAGCGAGTAATGAGGAGTTCTATTAAAAGCAAGGTCTATAATCAGTGCATAAGGAAAGTTCTCGAATAGTGACCACGTCCTAGCAAATGGAACACAGGCCTCTCTCCCACCAGGAGCTGAAAACATTAACAACAGAACGTTGTGGCTATTTTAAGGGGAAAGTGTTTTTGCGATGGTGTACTTATGAGAGCATAAAACGGCCTAGTGCAAGTCGGACTCACGCACCTAGAGTCCCGTACCATTATCTAAAATAAGTCACGTTTATTCTATAAGAGCCGCTTAAATATTCATTTTATTCTGTTTTTTACTATTTGCTGTTATTGCGGCAACAGAAATACATCATCTATGAAAATGTGTAATGTCTAGCCATCACGGTAACCATCGTAACCATCGTAAAATGTACCGTGTTTTATGCAAATAAATATTTCATTCATCGGTTCATGAGATACAGCCTGATGACAGACAGACGGAGAGACGGACGGACAGCGGAGGCTTAGTTATAGGGTCCCATTGGCACCCTTCGGGTACGGATTCCTAGCCCCAAAAAAGTAAAGTTTCTAACTTGGTGCATACAATTGAAATAAAATAAAATATGTTAGGAATACCGATGTTTATTAATTATAATTACTCTATGGCAATTTAAATCATGTTAAGTTCACCAACCTACGAGTACCCTTGAGTAGCGTGATGTATAGCCCCAGTTCTTTATTAGCTAATATCCAGCAGTAAAACATTAAAGGGCTGACACCAATTATCTTTGACCTTATTACGTCTATCGTACGGCTAATTTCCTGTACTAAGCATTACTTATTAAAGCGCCCAGTGTGTGCAAACATAGATTAGACATCCAGTCACGAAACAACTGCTAATGCCGCCTCGTGAAGACACCCTATCATAACGAGCCCAAACGCCTTTAGCCTTCGCAGGATATTGGATTATACTCGCAGCTAGCGCTCACCCGGCTCGGGGATAGAGAAATTACATTTTCTAGTTACTGAATTAGGTGCATATTTTTTACTTTTATTTACATGTTAAGTTTATTATTGACTAGCTGTGCCCGCGACGTCGTCCGCGTGTATAAAGACGTTTATAAAATGGATTGATTAAAAATTAAAGATTATTTATTGGCATTGAATAAGTAGTAGGTAGATTATTCTTACATAATATAGTGAACCTAATGTATTTTTTCTAAATCCTTCAAACCTAAAACAGTAAGGAATGCTTACTGTACTGATCTTACTATCCACTTTTCTCACGTTTCGCTTTTCTCGCGCAATCAGATTCTCTTTACAAATATGTACCTCGTTTATTAAATTTAAGAGACCTACTGCTGTGCCCGTGGGTTCATCTATGTTAAAAATAGTATCTTTAGTAAATTGGGTGAATTTATACAGCAAAGAATGTAGAGGCAGAAAAGAGGTGCACTATACAACTACTTGTAGTTGGGAGATAAAATTTCTTAACATACACGTGCTTAGGATTAAACAATCGGAAAAATAATTGTAAAGTCAATTAATAAACTATAGGTTTAAAACTTGCGGACAGCAGTTTGGTCATAAGTCATAACTCATATAACATTGTGAAAACTAAAGCAGAAGGCAGGGTCTCTACACAGTGTGCTATCTGTATTTGGAAATAAAGAATATTTTTATAAAGAATCTTTAAAGAATCCTTAATATCTCCATCAACCAACGTGTGTGGATGAGCCCTCAGCCCGTACGCAATAAGAATCATTGGTCCAATTAACAATGTTCAGCATCATACGTATACCTACCCAACGATGGGACAACCCGCGTGGCGCAATGTTTACTATGCCGGACTGCTAATCGAACTGTCCCGGGTTAGAATCCGGGCGAAGCAGAAAAATTCTCGGTCTGGGTGGTTGTGTTTCTGTCTCTATGTGCGTTCATGGCACCCATGACACAGGGTATATCTACCCTAATATGAGGCTATACGTGTGAAATGATATTTTTTATTTTTTTACACTCTGTACTTACTTACTTTTATTAGACTTAAGGCTTTTATTTGAAATTATCTCCATCGATTCACTTTGGAGAAGAAATGAATATTCATCAATAACGCCATCTACCGTATGGCATGTAAACTTTGTGGTAGATAAATCGAATGTCAAATTACCAAATAGGTAGATTGGTTCACTAAAAGTTTAACTATTCGTCACCTAGATGTCTGCAGTAGTCTCGTTTTGTTAAGGCTTTGTACATTATGTATGAAGGTTTAGATTCCGAATCTTACAACCTTAATGCTGGATGCATTGAGATTGTAAGATTTGGATTTCGGTTCATCGGAGCTTGAGGCCTCCTCAATATTGGGAGAGCTCCATGCTCAGCAGTGGAATGCTAAAAAGGTTGCAGCTTGATATAATGTAGCGATAATAATCGTTTCAGCTGCAGCCTGTTCATAATCTTCCACCCCAAAAGATGACTAATAAGCTGAGCAACTAACTCAATGGAGCCTGTGATGTAAGGTTCGGCGGCGGTAAGGCTCGCGATGCGCTTATTTTGTACCTATAGTCTAGCCATATTCGGCCAACGAAAGAAAATACAGTAAGCTGATCTAAGTATATTTAATATAGTCGACAATATTAGTGAGAGTTCAAAATAATTTTACTTAAATTTAAACTTTTATTTATGGTTTTGAATGGGCTGTTACCGAAACTTTCATACAAATTCCCCAAAGTGCCTTTTAAGTTTATGTCGCGTATTGTGTAAATGAACATAACTTTTTTGTTTATCACCCGATTGATATGAAATACACACTATTGTTACGGAAATTTATTCAACAATATATCAGTAAACACATCATTCAAAGAAGGGAAAAGAATTTGAGAATGAAATATTAAGTTAACGTTAATTATTGTACGCTTGAGATACCAACTTTCGAATCCATTTTATTTGCTATTGAGGGGTAGTTTTGAAAAAAGCTTAAATAGAATTCTTACTATGTTAGTAAAGATTACAAATACAAAATTATAAGTATATTACTCTGCATAAAAAATTTCTGTACATCAAGTTTCGACACTCAATTTTCAAAGAGTTTCAAAGAAAATTGACATTGAAAGGGTGAATATCGGGAAATGCTGAAAAACGTATTCTTTTATTTTGGTTAGAAAATATTTATACCAAATTTCAAGAAAATCTATTGAAAAAATCCAAGTTTTCCATACAAATTTTCATCGCTCATTTCACACCCTTAAAGGGTGATTTTTAAAATTATCTATAGCTTAAATGTTAGCGAGGACTAATATATATAAAACAAAAAAAGTTTCATCAAAATCCGTCCAGTAGTTTTTGCGTGAAAAGCTAACAACAGACAGACAGACAGACAGACAGACAGACAGACAGACAGACAATAATTTCAAAACTTATATTTTTAGCTTCTGTTACTTATAAAAAGACCCCTAGAAGTATTTTTTTAAATTTATATGCAATGTACAGAATTGACCCTGCTTACAGTTTTATTATATGTATAGAAGAGTGTTCAAGTCGCGAAACATACTATGAAATAAAGTATAAGCTATATTTTAGCACCCACCCGGCCCCGGTACGAGAAAAGTAATATTGTCTGGTTATCCAGTTAGGTGCTTATTTTTTTTTACTTCTTCATTTTAAATTTATTATTTAAGGATAATTTTAATGAACAGAACACTTACTACTAAATATGTGTCCATTAATATCCGTCCATTATTTCACATCTTTTAGCATTTTTTTAAATTTTAGCTTTTGTGCTTATAACCTTGTGGTCTTCAGTAAATTGATCGAATTGCTGGAAATTGTTTGCAACTTTGCTTAAAAAATAAAATTAAGTCTTGGATCTCTCTCAATTCAGCTAACATAACGATTGAAATAACTGTGATGTCACCATGCCTATATATGTACCTTGATCCTTGAGGAGGCTCCCAAGTTCATATCTTAACAGGAAAGAAAACTGAATCAAGACATCTTTTTGTGCTTGTGCTTACTTCCTTATTATTATTGTGTTCATAGTTGATTAACACGTTTATTATAACGCAGTTATTTCTAACAAAATATTTATGTAGTTGTTTCGATACCTTACATTATTAGTATTATTACTCATAACTTCAGCTCAAATAAGGTTTTCTTATGAGCTGTCGTTGCAGTATAACGATACTTGCAAAGTACCTGATAGGTACAGACTGAAGCCGATGTATATTTTTACGACTACGCATCACCCTCGAGTAGGGTTGCCAGGATTCGAAACTAAAAAGTCGGACTGACCACTCAGCTTATCCAGACATTCTGACGACCAGTATGGCGTAGTGGTCACCACACCGGCATGCCGTTAAAGATATTCTAGGTTCAATTCCCAGCGAAAGAATAAAAGATAAAAGAGCTCTCTCGTCAGGGTGCTTGTGTTCTTGTGTTTGTGTATACCTATCCATGTTACCTACGACATCGAGATTCCTGGGGCTATGAATGTGAATCGTTATTACATTATTTATATTTGGGTAAAAAGGCCGGTCACCTAGTATTACGATTTCATGACCCATACAAAGACAGGACCAGACCGAGCACAAATATTTAAACTCATCATTCACATTTCCGTTTCGCCGGGAATCGAACCCGGAAACCCTCGATAAACTGTCTAGCATGGTAATCATTGCACCACGTGGATCGCCGTGTGGATGAGTGGTCATTCAACAAAATCTTTTTTTTTTTTTTTTTTTTTTTTTTTTTTTTTTTTTATTTTTTTTTTATAAATAAACCTAACAATAAGGCAGACGGGCCGCGTGATGTTAAGCGATCACCGTCGCCTATGGACACGGGCAACCCTAGGGGAGCCGCCCGAGCATTGCCGGCTTTGAAGGAGAGCTTTTTTTACAGCTTTCTTGAAGAACCCCATGTTATAGTCCACTGGGAATGCCTCAGCTGGAAGGTTGTCCCATAACCTACACGTCCGTGGTAAAAAGGAGCGTGCAAAGCGGACTGTGGAGGACCGCCACGAGTCCAGATGGTGCCGGTGGAACTTTAACCTTCGTCTGGTGGTATAATCATGGAATGGTGATGTAGGCATCAATTTGAAAAGTTCTTCGGAGCACTCACCATAGTAAAGTCGGTAGAACACGCAGAGCGAGCCTATGTCTCTTCGCAAGCTAAGCGGTTCTAGCCTGTCAGTAAATCTTGGGTCGTTGACGATTCGGACTGCGCGCTTTTCAACGGAGTCAAATGGGTGTAGCTGGTACTTCGGTGCTCCTGCCCAGAGATGGGAGCAGTACTCCATGTGGGGTCTGACCTGGGCCTTATACAGCGTCAGGAGTTGCCCCGCAGTGAAGTACTGCCTCGCTCTGTTGAGGACACCAAGCTTTTTTGATGCCAATTTGGCTTTGTACTCCAAATGACTCCGGTACTGCACTTTACTCGTAATGTCAACTCCTAAGATACCGACACTTTCACCGATGGTGAGCGCGGTGCCCTTGAACTGGGGCGCTATAACAAATGGGGCTTTTTTAGCGGTAAACGCGCAAACTTGTGTCTTCGTGAGGTTAAACTCGACAAGGTTAAGTCGACCCCATTCCGAGACCCGCTCCAGAGAGTTCTCGACTTCAGACACAAGTTTGATTCTGCTTTCCTCCACTTGTGACCTAGAGGCATTGGCTCGACAGGTGTATAGTGCGTCCACCGTACTATCATCTGCATAGCAATGTATACTGCGTGATTGTTGCAGCATGTCATTGATATGCAGAATGAATAGTGTAGGGGACAGCACTGAGCCTTGGGGAACACCGGCGTTAATGGGCTTCATATCTGAGCAGCATCCGTCAACAACGACCTTAATCTGCCGCTCAGATAAAAAGCTTGCCACCCAGTTGCATAGCCTCAAGGGAAGACCGTAAGATGGAAGCTTCGCGAGAAGGGCCTTGTGCCAGACCCGGTCAAAGGCCTTTGCGATATCCAGGCTGACTGCCAAAGCCTCCCCGTTACCCTCGATGGCTTCAGCCCAGCGGTGTGTGAGGTACACCAAGAGATCACCGGCCGACCGGCCCTGGCGAAAGCCATACTGACGATCGCTGATCAGCCGATGTCTCTCGAGGTACCTAAGGAGCTGTGTGTTTATAACACGCTCCATCACCTTAGAGAGCAGGGAGGTTATCGCAATAGGCCTGTAATTGGACGGGTCACTGCGGTCACCCTTTTTCGGAATTGGGTGTACTAAGGCTACCTTCCACGAAGACGGTACTTTACTTGTGGTGTAGGAAAGCGAGAATAAGCGCGTTAAGACGGGAGCCAACTCGGGAGCGCACGTCTTTAGTACGATCGCGGGGATATCATCCGGCCCGCTCGACTTCTTGACATCGAGGGCTTGCAGAGCTCGTCTGACGGCCTTTTGAGTGAAACGCACGTCCTTCATCGAGCTCTCACACTGCCTGATGGTCGGCGGTGCGGCACCTCCGTCGTCCAGAGTCGAGTTTGAGGCAAACAGGGTACCCAGGAGATCGGCCTTCCCTTTTGCCGTGTGAGCCAGAGTATCGTCCGGTTTCCGTAAAGATGGTAAAGACGACCGACAGAAGTTACCTTCGACAGTCTTGGCCAGCGACCAAAAAGCTCGACTCCCGCAAGGGTAGCTTGATAGACGCTGGCCAATTCTACCGATGTGCCTAAACTTCGCCTTGGCTGTTTGCTTCTTTGCCGAACGGGAGGCAGCGTTGAATTTTTTTCGAAGCTTAGACGTTTCGGGGTCGTCGCGCGCGTGCGCATCAGCCCAGGTTTTGAACGCTTCTTGCTTAAGGCTTGAAGCCTTAGCGCAAGACCCATTAAACCAGGGCTTGTTTCGCCCGCCGATGGATACTGAAGAGCTGGGAATAAAACCAAGCATGCCCTCTCGTATCACATCGGCTATCGATTCCGCACACGCGCTAGGATCACCCGAGGTGAAGCACAGCTGCCTCCAGGGGTAGGAGGCCAGGAATTCCCGGAGTCCATCCCAGTCCGCTGACCCGTAATGCCAGACTTGACGCTTCCCATTGGGTCGAGAACCTTCTGGGGGCGGCAAGGGTACGGCAGAACTTACCAGGCAATGGTCAGAAGTCCCAAGTGGGGCCCCAACCGTCACCCGGTAGTCAGATGGATGGGTGGTCAGCAGAAGATCCAGCAGAGAGGCAGTATGGGTCTCAATATCTGGTACTCTGGTGAAAGTGTGTACCACCTGCGTCAACCCATATGCCAAGGAGAAGTTGTAAGCGGCCCTGCCAGCAAAGTCGGTGATTCTGGATCCCAACCATTCGGTGTGGTGAGCGTTGAAGTCACCCAGAACCACCAGCTCAGCCGAGGGACACTGTTCCAGCACTCTGTCGGACGTATTTTGGACGTGCTCAAATAGTCGGGTCGTCTCCGCGTCTCCGCTATAGGACCTATAGAGGCACGCGTAGATTCGGGTTCTAGCCCCAGCGTCTACGCGTGCCCATAGCACCGATAGGTCCTTGTCTTCAAGGGAGCTAAGTCGGCGACAGCAGACATCGCCCCTGACGTACATACATACCCCTGCCCTACGCATAAAAGCGTGTTCTAAAGTGTAGCCGGGATAGTGTAGGTACGACGTATCGTCAGGTGGCGCGATCTGCGTCTCCGTGAGGAAAAGCAAAGCCGTCCCCTAATGTTGCACATGTCCACAGTAAATGTGGGGGGGGTGGCCGCTGAGTAAAATTTGCCTTTCTTATTACTTCCCATAGAGAACGCTGTAAAAAAAAAAAGTGGGGAATTTGAAGGGAATCGCTCCGTTGGTGCCCCTCAGGCCCTGGCGTAGGCTTCTTAGCGCCAAGCCGATGGCAGGACGTGGGTTGCCGGCGCGGGGGACGAAAGGGCCCCCGGTCCCCCCCGTGCGCAGGTGCCGGGCCCCCCTCCGGTCTCTTACCCCGGCACGGCACCGCGCAACGGGATTTTTCGCTGGTTGGCGGGACAGCCTCCCAGGCCAGAGGTTATCAGTGAGGCCTGGGTTCGGGTCCCCAACTGACCAGCGGGCGGCCAGCGGAAAGCCGTTTCACCGGGTCTTCCTGGCCCCCGCGCCGACACACCACGGCTACCAGGGCGAAGGCGCCTTGAGTCCAACGGAAACCCAAGAGGCATCAACGGAGCGATATAGGGATAGGGAAGGGTGGGACAGGGAAACTGGATCTCAGGCTCACAACCGAAACACGCCAGAGGCACACCAAGGCAAGCCAAAGGCATTAAGCGGTTGACTCCGACCCGAGGGTGGTCGCCACCCAGCCAGGTCCCACGAAGGTACCTTACCACCGAGCAGTTGTCGGGTTTAGTCGCCTTTTACGACACCCTGGTATCCCGACATGGGGCTGGGGTTAGTATTCTTAATCCGCCCCAGCACGAATAGAAATCTAGTATGGTTATACGAAGGATGGCTGTCAACAAAGCTAAGCAATGTAGATTGCAGTCAAAAGTAGGATGGGTGGCCATTCACCTACATCTGGTGCGGTCATATCAAGGATGGGTGTCAATAAATCTAAGTAATGTAGAATGCGGTCAAAAGTAGGATGGGTACGAGGCTTGTATGATTACAATGAAGCTAAAAGTGAACCGCCGTATTGTCACAGGTATTGTAGAACGTGTCGTAATGACAATCCGGCTAATACAGAACGGCCCTGGTTTATGAAACGGCTAGCCGTAATGTATTACGGCGGCTTATACGATCCGACTTCGACATATCCATCTTTATGCGGAAGCCTGGCAATACTACCCTCGCGCGCTCGGCATCGTTCAAATGGCTTTAGATTGAATCGAAAAGATCTTAATGGGGCATTCATTTCATGAGTATTGAATAAAGTTTCTTTACGGATGCCTCCATATTCCAATATAAAAGTGAGAAGTTCCTTGGAAACGGTTGTTTGTATAATTTTCCCTGAATGGAAACAATATAATACGGAGTATTGAGCCCATTGTGTACTGTTTTTACAATATTAAATTTATAAATAATCTTTCAAAGACAAAGACAAAGACAAAGACAAAGACAAAGACAAAGACTTTTATTTGCACAAATATGGGTGTTTACAAAAGGTGTTTTTATACATTTGATTCGCCATATTTACCTTCACGAGGTATGCAAATATTACAATAATTAAAAACTTAACTAATTACAAATTACAAACATAAAAATGTACATTGAAACAGTTTCATTTATTTTATTATATGTATACTACATTTATCTTTGTTTGTACCCATATTGCGCCTTTTAGTTAATTTATTTTATTTATTTTTATTTTCGGTTCGGATCCGATCGTCAGCTTTGGGTACCCATATTGCAGGGTTTTTGTACACTGAGAGGAAAAAAAGCCGGCGGAAAAAAAACCTCCCAGGTTTTTATGGAATTCCTTTATGCCGCTTTATCGTTTAGAAAATCAGTGACTGAGTAATATGCCTTTTCCAGTAAATACGTTTTAAGTTCCTTTTTAAACTCATTGCCCGCTTTTATTTTGAGGAATTCCGGTAGGTTATTGTATATTTTTGGTCCCATGCAAAAGACACTGTTATGAAATTGTCTTGTTTTAGAAGCTATTGAACAAAGTTTATTGTTATGTCTTTTCGATTTAAGCGTTTCATATTTAGTGATTTCAGCTTTGACCATTAAAGAGATCTCATAAATGTATAAAGAAGGGAGCGTCATTATTTTTAAATTTCGAAAGTGCTGCCTACAAGTATCCGTTTGTTGCAATTGACATAATGCGCGGATGCACTTTTTTTGGGCTTTAAATACAGTTTGAATTCCCGTCGCGTTACCCCAGAATATTAATCCGTATCTTAGAGTTGCACCAACATAAGCATGGTAAGCATTTAAAACCGCCGTTTTACTGACAACTTTCTTTAATTTATATAGAGCAAATGAAAACTTATTTAATTGTTTACAAACATGTTCTTTGTGTGACTGCCATGTAAGTTTGCTATCAATGTATAGTCCTAAAAATTTAGTTGTTTCTATTTCAGATATTAGCTTTCCTTTATAGTTAACATTTACTGGCTGTCCATATGATACTCTGTTTTTAAATGTCATTATATTAGTTTTATCGAGATTAATTTTAAGATTGTTACTATCTAGCCAGTCTATTAGTGCTTCAAGAGCGTTATTTATATTACTTTCGAAAGAACCTACGTCTTCTTTTGTAAATATAACTGTACTATCATCAGCAAACAGTATCATAGGTTGTTTTATGACTTTAGGAAAATCGTTAATATAAATCAAGAAAAGCAAAGGGCCCAAAATACTTCCTTGAGGCACTCCATACAGTACTTTCCTAGAGGGAGAAAGGTGTTTTTCTTGAGTATTTGTGATTTCATTAATTTTTGTTATTTCTGTAATGTGTTGTCTGTCAGTTAAGTAGGAGTTAATTAGGTTTAATGCATTACCTCTGACTCCATATTTCTCTAACTTATATATCAATAATTTATGATCTACATACTCGAATGCCCGTGTCATGTCCATATAGAGTCCGACCACCTGTTTCTTATTGTTTAAACTTGTCATTACTTTTTGTAAAAAGTTATAAATTGCAATGTTTATTGATTTATTTTTTCTAAACCCAACCTGTTCATCAGCAAAAATGGAAAATTTTTCAAAGTAAAAATACAATCTGTTATGCAGTACTTTTTCAAATATTTTAGAAAAAATTGGTATCAGTGCAATGGGTCTGTAACATCCCATATCCTGTCTGTCCTGTTTTTTAAATATTGGCTTGATAATAGTTACTTTCAGTTTCTCCGGAAATTTACCCGTTTCAATACTCAAATTTATGTTATAAGCTAATAATGGAGCTATTATATTTGATACCCGTTTAATTATATTCGTACATATACCGTCGTACCCCGTACTATTAGTATTATTAAGATTGTTAATTATTGTTATAATTTCTTCAGATGAGGTTGGTCTTAAGAAAAATGAATTTTGGTGGTTAAAACTAATTTTAGGCTTAGTACTATTATTATTAACATTACAACTATCTTCAATTTGGTCAAGAAAGAAGTTATTAAATTCTTTGGCAATAACTTGTGGGTCCGTTTCAATACGGTTTCTCACTTTGATTTCATAAATATCTTGTTTAGGTACGTTTATTGTGTTATTGTTAATAACCTTCCAAGCAGCTTTGGATTTATTTTGAGCGTTCTGAATGTAATAGTCGTTTTGAGATTTTTGTGTAAGTTTTATTATTCTTTTATATTTCTTAGAGTAGCTTTTAAATTTGTTTCTTGCCTCGTTGCTACGAGATATCCTGTACCCCCAAAGTAAATTCCTTTTAATTTTGGAGCACCTTCTTATACCTTTAGAAATCCACTTCGCTCGTTTTTTCGTTAATATTTTAACTTTCACAATAGGGAAACAAAGATTATAAAAAAGTTGAAATGATTCGTGAAATACGTTAAAAGCAGCGTTTGGATCAGTACATACATATACGTCGTGAAATGTTAAATTTTTGAGACAGTCTTTAAATTTTTTAACATTTTCATTACTGTAATCACGTCTATACCTATACCAGTGCGTAATGAGGCAATTTCTTTTTACTGGGCATTGTAATATCTGTGCTGTATGATCTGATAGTGCAAGTTCAATTACGTCAGATTTACAGTTTCGTATGTTATGCGCAAAATTATCGATACAAGTTTTACTGCATAGTCGTGTTGGTTTTTTAAGTGATAATGTAAGATTATATGAGTCAAATATTTCTTCAAATTCGGATGTTATTTTATTTCTTTTTAGTATATCTATGTTGAAATCCCCGCACACAACAATTTTTTTATTTTTGTAACAAACTTTGTTTAGTAGGTTATTTAGTTTGTCAAAGAAAAGATCGATAGTAGTTGAATTATTCCTTGGCGCTCTATATATACAAATAACTATAATGCTATGTTCAGTTAACTCTACTGCACTACATTCTATTATATTTATTACGTTAAATTGACTTATTTCATGTATATTACGATATGTATGACCGTTTCGGATTAATATACACGATCCGCCATTTCTATTATCTCTTGCACTATACGACGCAAGATTAAAATTTGGTATACTTAAGAAGTCAATATCAGATACGATCATGTTGTGTTCCGTGACGCAAAGGACATCTATAGATTTTTTTTGGAGACATAGATCATTAAGACAGACAGTTAATTCATCAGATTTATTTATTAAGCCATTAATATTTTGATGTAATATATTAATTTTTTTATAAACGAAAAAAGTTTTCTGAGTGTGTCAAGTCTTCCGTTTGCGTTTGTTTTTCAGACGTTATATGGACATGAGAACAGCTTGTTTGTGTACCTTTTGTTTCCAAATCAACTTTAATATTTTTCCTGTTTTTACGATTAAAAGTTAAAAATCTCGTTTTATAATTTATGTGTAGTATTTGTCTAAGGAGAAGTCTACACACATTAAGAAGCAATTGGTTTCTGTTTCGCATATTAAATCGCTTGTATTCCAGATCCAAGTAATATGCGTGTTATCTTAGTTTACTTAGCAACAACTTACTTAGAATAAGTAGCTTTTTAGATAAGTAATACAAAATGTCACGCCTCCGGCTGACATAGGACGCAAGCGTTCTATGCAGTTAAGCTAAATGGGCGCGGTCCATATTAAGATGGATAACCGCTAGTTGCTTTAAAAACATTATTATACTTTGGATTTTAAAGACCTAATAACATGCACATAACGAACTTCGCTAGAGGTGCGCACCGGGGTTTGAACTGGATACCAACGCAATCGAAACCGGCGTCTTAACCGCTTGGCTATAACTACTCACTCAAAATTATTGAGAAGAATCGGCTAACTAAAAATAGAAGTAGTTGAATCAAACTGTCACAGTTGTTGTTGTGTTTATAACAAAGGTTTATAAATTGATAACACCATATACCGAAGCATGGCTATCTGAATCGTTCACCCATTAATTTTTACGAGAGTCCGAGAACTCAATTTGCTTACTCATTGCCTTACAGCACGTAACTCATCTATTTTCACAAACAATGTTCTTAAAGCCACGTTAATATTAATGAGCCTCGTCCCCGGCCTCTGACTCGCCGTCATCCATCACGAGATACATTTACACTAATCATAGATCCAGATATATATGTGAAGGATATCGGAAATGGATACACAGGAAATGAAGCGATAATTGCTTGGAATAATAAATTCTTTTCTTTTTCAAAAAATAAAACGACTACTGAACAATGTCGTTTTCAAGGCGATATGACTTTCACTGTTCGGCCTTTTTTATTGAGTGGCGAAACCTTCAAAAAAGTACCTAACACGTTGAGAATATACCTTATAAACGTAGAGTTTTTATCTCATTAATAACCCCCTCTGTAGCCTGTCTCAATGCTTGGGGAGAATTGCGGGATCTCCAGAGAAAGTGTAGGTACTTCACGCGCGGCGCACTAAATTGATCCGGAAAGCGATAATGCTCTGTTGCCCCTTTCAGTGCTTGCGACGGCATGCGGCCATATACACACCGCCGTCCTTCCCGCGGGATGGCTGACTGGACGGTTAGAACTCTCACTATCGCTGTCTGCAAGCCCAGAAGCCCCCTTTTAGTCGCCTCTTACAATCGGGCAGGGAATACTGAAGTTTTATTCTTAATCCCGTTACTACAGGGCCTTTCAAGGGAAGTGCCACCTATACCTGGGAAATGAAGCAATGCTATTGTGTTGCGGCGGAAGGGTGCTGTTGCCGGCCAGACATACATAATATCAGACGACCACCGACATCCGGAAGAGCAGCGCAACTGCATACGACCTCAGGCATGAGTCAAGCTTGCTTCAGGTGTCAATAAGCTGCAACGACCACTTAGTATCACGTAGCAGACGAACCGAAAGATAAAACCGCGCAAGCATGAAGTTGGCTCTGTAAAGTATGAAACAAGAAATATACTCGTCTAAAATTTGTGTCAGTTAGCCGTGGTCTTCATTTTGCTTTGCAGTCGGGTATTAAAATGCACACAGCCGTAGAAGTAATTCAGGTCATTCCAGAATATAGACAACGACGGATCTATATCGAACTTTCTACAAAGATTTGTAACTATGGTTGTACTCTCAGATAAAATTAAAAGGTAAAGATGGAGCTCTGCGAGTGACAAAGTAAGGCCAGTTTTTAAACATGTGTGCGAGGCCAGAAGTGTAGATCATATTTCAAATAAAATCAATAGTACTGTTATTCAATACATCCTTTCACAATTCTTAATAAAATTTATCTGAGACCTTATGAGGGATTTAAAATATTTGACAATGGTGTGTTCACTATCCTGTATCTTCTCCAACTTATTGGAGCAGGTTAAAAAAGCAGGTTCAGACATTTCCAAGTACGGGTAGAGATCTGTGATATTTCTATGGTAAGACACCTCTTAACCCGAGTCCAATTTCTTTAATACATTTTCTAATCGAAATGTCATGTGGTCCATTACGCTTAATCCTACAAAAATCTAAACCATACACATAAATCTCCTGTACACACTTTCAACCCGCATGCAAAATTTTATTTTACGAGCTCCGCTACAAAACACGCGTAAAACAAACTGCCTGCAGGTATACGCGAAATGAAAATAGCGAAATAGGAGTCTCCGGGGAGGAATTTTAATAAAATTTTGAAAACCGTGTCTCGTATTGTACGCTACGCTACATATCAAAGTTAACCTGCATGCCATTCTAGTGACATAATATGTTTTAGAGCATAGTCTATTCTGTTGTCAAACTCTGGGAATTGAATTTCGGTACAATTAATTGAACGTCAATTAATTTGATAAAAATGCGTATATTTTTACTTACATTCAACAGGTCTCGAATTGCATTTTTTTATCAGAAGAAGCAGTAGTGACACGGAAAATTTGCCAATAATTCTGTCTATTGCAATGAAATTCATCCTTTTTATGGAAGAGGCTTTCACCCCTATTCATAAGCAATACTATGAGATCTCATAGTGCTCGACAACGCATAGGGTCGTCTAAAGGGATTCATAGACTACATCGTTTATTGGTATGGTGTGAGGATAATGGCATTAGTTTAAATGTCTCCAAATGCCATTCAATACGTTTCACATGCTAAAAACTCCATGTTAATAATTATAAATATAGAATAAAAGACACTGTAAAAGGTAGCGTTGACAGTGTTAATAATCTGGCGTTTTTTATTGACAGCAAGCTTAGACTAAATTATCATGTGGACAATATTTGCGCTAAATCGTTAAATATTTTTTTTAGTTTAAATAAATAAATAAATACTTGAGTGGAGCCTGCTACTATGCGTTTGACAGAATCGACATGAATCGATGGCTTGATATAACGAACGCACGTCAAAATTAAATAGCGCTCTTTGCATAGCGTTGCCTGCTTACGCTTCTTGAATACGTCGGTTACTCTAGCTCAGTGCTCCATGGCGAGTTGACTTGACGGGTTCGCTGCAAACCTATTGTCAGATGTTTTGAAACAAGCTTAACTGTGCTTTGAATTAATTTAATCTGACTCAAAGGAATGTTGTAGAATTGTTTACATCATGAAATGTTTGAAGATTTCATGAAGAGGTCACATATCACGATGTGGACAACTTAATTTGACCAGACCAATAAATACCAACGTGTAACGATTTTGTCATCCACGACTGGCTAGATTCATGAATCGGCCAATCGGAGCCTTGCTGCCATGACGTATCTAAGCCAAGCCCTAGCCAATAAAAAGGGAGTCGTCTCTATATAATCCATTGCCAGCCATTGTTCTGTATCATTCTGCTTCTAAGTTAAAATGCAGAAGCTCTATCCGTTAAATTTCTGGTTGTTTTCAGTCTTGAAACTCAACATACCTAATTACTGATCTATAACGGCACACTGTATCGGAAATTGAAAATTTTGTCGACTATTTTGTTTAGCCACAGAGCCATGCTTCAACTTATCGTATCAGTAGGTAACCATCCAGGCCATACGTCTAACTTCGTAGCTTAGCCCAACTCGTCTCAGGTAAGTAGAAATCTGGCTAACTTGGATATTGTTCTGGCAAGTTTAACGCCAGTTTGGCTAACTTACACAGAAATTAAGCAAAGTTCAACACGTTGACTTTGAGTTACGGACCCGAGTGCCCAGTGCACGGAGTTGCATGCGAAATTGGTCAAATATATACGATCCGAAGTTGGATATTTAATAACGTCAGACCTAAGCTGCAAGCTCTGTTAGAATGTATTTAAATTTACACTAGGGATTGTATGCATATAAATATAACTTTACTATTTATACGTAACTAGCGGCCGCCTGCGACTTTGTTCGCATGGACTTTAGTTTCAGAATTTTATAAACTATATAATTTTAGAACTATAAACCTTACTACGAGTATATTAGCTACCTGCTAGTGAAAATCCGTTCAAAATTAACCCAGCCGTTTCAGAGGTTTAACGGAACAAATAGACAGACAGAAAGACAGACAGACAGACAAAAATTGTAAAAAATGTCTTTTTGGTATATGTACCGTATATGCATTCATATGCATGTTTTAAAAAGCACTTATTTCAGTATTACAAACAGACACTCCAATTTTATTCATTTTTATAGATATATGGTAGAACTTGGGGAGCGATGGTCTAGCGGTAAAGACTGCAGTCCCCGACATGGAGATACCGAAGCACCTGGCAAACTCTGACAAAGAAATTTGCTAAGTGCGTATTAATATTCTCCACCAACCCGCATTGGAGCAGCGTGGTGGAGTAAGCTCCATGTAATAAGCACCAATAATGGGGAGAGACCCGTGCCCAACAGTGGGACGCAAAAAGGGTTGCAGTCAAGTACGTATTTATTGTTACTTCACGGGGAGAAAAAATATTGCCATATTTAATTAATTACGATTCTTTTAATTAATGTGCAAAGTTTACTGTATTAAAAAAGTGAGTAGTTACTAGAAAAAAATATGAACACGGGAAACATATGAGGTCACTATCGACCTACGGCCAGCGTAGAACGCAAGCGATCTATGCAGCTGAGCCAAACGGGCGCGGTCGGGAGTGAGATGGGTGACCGCTAGTGGCAAAAATAATTTCACGCGCGTTTCCGTGCTTCGGAGGGCACGTTAAGCCGTCGGTCCTTGTTGTTGTCGATAGATAACAGTCGTCAAACCTTGTCGGAGGCCTTATGGGCGGTTTGATAACATCCGACAGCGGGTTGGCCACTAACCCGCATCTCCACCAACCCGCATTGGAGCAGCGTGGTGGAGTAAGCTCCAGGCTTCCCCAATAAGTGGGAGAGACCCGTGCCCAGCAGTGGGACGCAAAAAGGGTTGCAGCCATCGACCTACGGACGACCTCGGAGTAGCAGCTATATCGTACCAGCTAACGTTAAACCCGAGGTGGAGATCGCGAGTTTAAAATGACATTCACGCTATGTCGTGTAAGAGGTATGTTCCTTATAGACTCCGAAACGGCTGGACCGATTTCAATGAAATTCTCGGAGAATCTTCAGATTGGTCCAACGAGTAATCCTGTAAAGTTTGGTTCACTTCTCTTTCTAACGCGGGTGAAACCGCGGGGCACAGCTAGTTTGATATATTTATATATGTTCTTATTAAGTATGTTTATCTCCTTGTCGTTTTGGTTGTCCACGGCATCCACAATACGATATTCTACAATAGGGCTATACGTGTGAAGCCTATAGCAGTCAAATTGATTAAATGTCCCTTACTATATAAATGGTAATAAAATTTTTGGTACGTGATACGAGTATATCCAATCAATCACGTAATTAACGTTGAAATACTTAATGAGCATTGTGTATAAACCGAGGCTGGCAATAAATCACCGTATCATCGAATGCAGTAAACAACGATGAGCTTTCACTCCGGGAAGCGGCTTACTTGTGCATATCATCATCAAAGTATTGAGCGTAAGCGGATTATACAAAAAAATATAGCCAAGTGCGAGTCGGACTCGCGCACCGAGGATTCCGTAAAATATTTTTAATATTTATAATGTATAACTAAAAATTTACGGTTTTTTCAATTTTTCCTTTATCTATGCTATAAGACGTTGCTTCGTATAAAATTTCAAGATTCTGGGTTCACGGGAAGTGCCCTGTACGTTTTGATTCCCGTGCGAGTGTCGAAAATTTGCGGCGTAAATGGCTGTATCTTTTGATTGCGCTCGCTTAGAATTTTAATTTTTCCACAGCTCCAAGGGACAGTAGACGCGTTCCTGAGAAAAAGTGTCTTGACAGACAGAACGTCGGACAGACAACAAAAACATCCTATAAGGGTTCCGTTTTTCCTTTCGAGGTACGGTACCCTAAAAATTACTTATACCATTAAATTTTACACGAAGTCTTATTAGAATATGTTTATAGTCAGATCATTTGTTCGTAAATAAAAATTGAATACCTATATGAAATTCATGGAACAAAAAACATTTCCATGATTTGTTACGAGGTTTAGATATTTATTTATTTATTTATTTAAACTTTACGCCATACAAAAGTATTGGACAGAAGGCGGACTTAATGCTCAAAGCATTCTCTACCAGTCAACCTTAAGGTAGTGGGAGATCGATGAAGGCGGTGACAAAAGGGGAAAGAAAAATTAATAAAGCAGCTGTAACGAGAGAAAGAAGAGTGACAGCGAACGTAACAGATACTAATGAAAAAAAAAATATTATTACATTTATAAAGTACAATAAATAAATGATACGATACATAAATATAAGTATAAATTACAATACATACAATAAATATATATAAAAATAGATAAATATATAAATACACACATATATATATATATATATAAGTATTATATATATATATATATATAATACATAAATATATACAAAGAAGATGATGATGATATCATAAAAGCAGAACCTTAGACTAGACATAGCCTAAGGCGGAAGAGAAGTGCGCAACAATTTTGCGTTTAAAGGTGTGCTTGCTGGAGTGTTTTCTTATGTCGTCGGGCAATGTGTTCCAAAGTCGAGAGGCTTGGACAGCGAAGGAGTGCGAAATAAAACCTGAGCGGTGAAGAGGGATAGAAAGTGATAGAGTGGCCGAAGAACGCAGTTGACGATCGTGAGTATCCCGAAGAAACTGAAACTTCCTTTTTAGGTAGCTGGGTGAAAGGTCATCAAAGAGGATGGAGAAGAGTGATAGCAGTATCCTTACATGTCTTCGCTGGCGAATCGGAAGCCATTTAAGCTGAGCACGGAAAGAAGAAACATGATCGTATTTGCGAAGACAAAAGATGAATCGGATACAGCTGTTGAGAAGACGATCCAGCTTGTCAAGTAGTTCTTCACTAAGGTCAGGAGAACACACATCAGCATAATCAATTATGGGGAGAACAAGAGCCTGCACCAGAACTAATTTAACCTTGATAGGTAGGAAATTTTTGAAGCGGTTTAAAGCACATAATTTTCCAATAACTGAGCGGCTTATATGCTGGATTTGAGATGTCCAGTTCAAGGTTGAATCTAAATATATTCCAAGATTTTTAACAGAACTGGAGACCGGAATTATGTGGCCACCAAGCGTTATAGGAGCGACGGAATCAAAATTAATTTTTACGAGCTGACGACTACTGCCAATTATGATAGCTTGACATTTACTGATATTAACTTGTATGCCATAATTAGAGGACCAGTTCGATAAGGCATGCAGGTCAGCGTTGATTTTATCGATGGCCGCATTGATCATATCAGCATCTGCAACTGTGTAAATTTGCAAATCGTCAGCGTAAAAGTGGTAAGAGCAGCTAAGGCGTGAAGAGAGTGAGTTGATAAAGATTGAGAACAACAATGGAGACAGTATCCCACCCTGCGGTACCCCAGAAGATAGTTGACACCAGTCAGAGATTTTCCGACCCCAGCGTACTGCTTGCTGACGGCCACAGAGGTATGAGGAGAATCAGTTAAGCGTAGTAGATGAGAAGTTGAAGTGCCGAAGTATGGCAAGAAGAATATCATGGTCCACTAGGTTAAAGGCATTGGAGAAGTCAATTAGAACAAGCACGGTGACCATTCTATCCTCCATGCCATCTCTGATATCCTCCGTTACCTTAAACAGCGCAGTAGTCGTGCTATGACCGGGACGGAAACCTGATTGATATGGAGAAATAAGTTCATTTCTATAAATAAATCGAGTTACTTGTTGGTGTACAATGGATTCAAGTATTTTCGACAAAAAAGGTAAAATAGAGATAGGTCTATAGTTGTTAAGTTGAGAGGGGTATAGTTGTTAAGTTGACACTTTAGGAAGTGGAATAATGTGCGCATTACGCCACGAAGCAGGAAAAGCCCCTGTCAACAAAGAAAAATTCAATATGTGAGTTAGTACAGGGAGAAAATGTTCGAAAACAGGTGAAATCATGGCACGACTTATATCGTCGCAGCCTATTGCCTTGGATTTTATGGACAAGAAGTATTTTCGAACATTATCAGCCGATACCGCAGAGAAGGAGAAAACAGAATTGATAGGTTTGGCCCAGGAAGATATTTCTGAGACGGTTCGAGTTTTAATATAAGAAGAAAGAAAAGGAGTAGCAGCAAAGTGCTGGCTCAAATCGTTTAAAGAGAAGTTAAAGATAATAAACATGATGTAATTAAAGAATACACCTTTTATTTTATTGATCAGAAAACTCTTTAAACATTAAAACATTCTTCATCACTAGGTTGTCATGCAAATATTAAAACTATTTGTTGTAGTCGTAGGTACAATATTTCTACCAAGATAATTTCTGGTAAAATTAAATCTGCATTAATCTAATCATTTAACAAAAACACTGTGGCTCGCAATATCTAAAGGTATGAGATCTTATGTACATCCTGTCTTCTAAATCATTATGGCCTTACTTTATAAACATACACCTTACATACTGAAAATTAATGGCTTAGCTATTTTGCTACTTATATATATAAATTGTTATATCAGGTCAAAGTACATTTTTAACTCGGGAATTTCCTTACCCAGAATTTAAACATTTGTTTGCTCTATTTTGACCTCATACGGATTAAAAATAAAACTCGAAACCCGCCTGCGTCCCAGTTCGCGCTCCGACCGCAGCAACAACAACTCACATTCAAATAAAACTAATACTCACTTCTAAAACTTAACGGTATCCAGCTCGTATCGTTATCCTCGCAAAAAGTAAACTTTAATGCTACTGGCGAAACTTTTCAACAGCGTGGTGGTATCGTTATTTTTAACGACCACACCCAGTGCAAGTAGCTGAAAGCAAAATCTCCTATTACTTATCAGTGGGCGAGTGGTAGTTAAGCATTTTCTTTCTCATGTTGTAAGAAAATAAAAATTACAAATTAGTATTGTAGAATTCGTGCAACTTAGTCATTAATCTTACTCGTATTAGGATGTCCAACGCAGATATTCTCAGAGTAATACTTAAGCATCATATTTTCCACATCATAATATTTTCCACATTTTTACTGAGGTATCGTATTTTTTCTTTTTATTATATTTATATCTTTACATTTTTACTTATTATTTTCAAGTATAAATAAATTAATAATGACTCCAGTATTATGCAATTAACACGTAGATAGAATATGTAAGTATATACCTATAAAAATATCGATCGGCCACCAAGGAATTTGATCTTCGTGCCTCTTTTTTTTATAATAACGGTACCACTTAAAAGTCGACACTAAAAAGTTTACACATCTAAAATTTAATGAAAATTCTAATTGCTTCATACTAAATATTCAATAACAAATTTCATGAACTTATGACCGAAAATTGAGTGCTGTATGTAAATGGGGCAGTGCTTAACACTGGTGCGCTGTACATGTAAACTAAAGGCATTACTGCAATGCACGGCGAGATTGAACCGGAATTAACATGCAAAGCGGCCCCCGGGGAGCCACGGAAAGCCACTGCACTGTACCTGTCATATCGTGATATCGTCAACGAACATCGGGAACTACGTGAACGAACAAAAATTAGGTCTCCGTTCGGCCTAAATGTGTCAAACTTAAAAATAACATGTGGCTGAAAATGCAACGCGAAGCAAAATAAACTTTAGGATAATTTTTATTCGTAAAAATAATACATAATTATATGCTTCTAGGAACTACCAAACGGAATCTGACAGTTAAAAAATATTCACAAAATTGTAAGTAAAATGGTATTATGTGCATAATATTAAATAATTATTAGCCTAAATCTGTTGGCTTTATTTTGGGCTCTATTGATCGTGCTTCACTTAAAACCCCTCTCAATGTAATAACCGAATTAGAATTTGGCATACAAAATCATATAGTAAACTAAAAACCTACAAGATGAATAATATTATGCTCAATCACTATTTAGATCTAACAAGGAAATAGAACTGAAATTCAAAATTCCATTATAAACGAGGCGTTCAGCGAATAGGGCTCGGCGGGCAGTTTTGCGCCGAGTAGTTGGTCCAGCGGGAAAAAAAATTCCCCGTGGTCCAACTAGTTGGTCTATTGGTTGGTCCACGGGGAACTCGCGGATTCAATTAGTTGCCGATGAGCGCCCCGGGCCAATTAATTAATATTTTGGTGCCAATTATTTGATGTTTAGATGTAGGAATGGTCGAAAATGTGTTATTTTTCCTGGTTTGGATCTACAAAGCTGAGCCAAAAGGGCGCGGTCGAGTACGAGATGGATGACCGCTAGTGACAAAAAAGAATTCATGGGCGTTTCCATGCTTCAGAGGGCACGCCAAGCCTTCGGGTCCGGATATTATCGATAGATAACAATCGTTGAACCTTGTTGGAGGCTATATGGGTGATTTTAAAACATCCAACAGCAGATGGGCCTGAAACTCGATTCTCCACAAACCCGCATTGCAGCAGCGTAGTGGAGAAGCTCTAGCCCTCCCCAAAAATAGAGAGAGAGACCTGTGCCCAGCAGTAGGACGCAAAATAGTTCCATTTGATTTGCGTTAATAAAGAACCCTGGTTAATCTAGTTATGCCCTACTGCTTCCTTTTTGCCCAACAGATCTGAGATCTGAGTTACAAGCGATTTAATGACCTGCAGGAGGCTTGAGCTAACCTCACCACGCTGCTCCAATGCCGGTTGATGGAGAATATATAGTGGGGTAGATATGATTGAAACAACATTATTACAGTACCTTTTTTGGAATGCTAGTAGAATTGTCACAAAATCTGAAGAAAAATACAGCGTTAATTGTATTAAAAACGAGTCTATCTTCATAATGAATTTATGTGTTTTATATCGCTTTTTTAAGTTTCAATAATCCCTGATACATTTAAGCTTCTTTGGCTGCAACCCTTTTTGCGTCCCACTGCTGGGCACGGGTCTCTCCCCAATATTGGCGACGCCTGGAGCTTACTCCACCACGCTGCTCCAATGCGGGTTAGTGGATATGCGGGTTAGTGGCCAACCCGCTGTCGGATGTTTTCAAACCGCCCATAAGGCCTCCGAAAAGGTTTAACGACTGTTATCTATTGACAACAACCGGGACCGACGGCTTAACGTGCCCTCCGAAGCACGGAAACGCGCATGAAATTTTTGCCACTAGCGGTCACCCATCTCACACCTGACCGCGCCCGTTTGGCTTAGCTGCGTAGATCGCTTGCGTTCTACGCTCGCCGCCGAGCCATGCGCGCTTAAGCTTCTTTAGATCCTTCAAACCTAAAAACTACAATGCTTGTAAGAATCATAATTTCAGTTACTTTTGAGTTTAATAGTGATGCCGTTAGAAGTAAACTAGCTAAGCAAACTTCTGCTTACTTACTGCACGATACTAAAACGACATCAAATTCCTAGCACTACTCGTAGATAACAGCCGGTTCTGCGTAGTTCGCAATTAAAAGTTTCCGCGTGATGTCCCGAGTCCTGACAGATCGCAGCAATGAAGGCTTAATCGCGCATCCCTCGGGACCCCGCGAGCCCGCGCTAAGCCTAATGTTCTCATTTGCCTTGTAATGGTGACAAACACCCCTACATACCCGCACTATTGACGTGCGTTTACTGCTCACGATACGACTATGGAACGCAATAATTTGAGACGTAAATAGATGAGCTGAAGGGATAAGCTGAACATTCAAGTTGTGATTTTTTTAGTCAGGTCAATATCCAGTGACCAGCACCGGCCTTCTCTAAAAATAGAGAGGTATGTACGAAGTACCACTGGAGAAGAAACTATCACAAATTGTTTTCTTGAACAAAATGTTTGACAAAATACGTAGGTATTTGTAGAACACAAAAGTAACGAATGCCTTCGTGATTGTAGCAAGACGGTGAAGCTACACACTTTGATATATAAAATACATAATTAAAAAAGTAAAAAAATACGTAATTAAAATAAATACTTACATAAAACTAAAATAAATGATATAAATTAGATATTTCGCCGGCTATAAGCCTGGGAGATTTTTTTCCCTCTCAGCGTACAAAAACCCATCATGGTGGGTGCTCAAAGTCGATGACGGTGAACCACGTATGGTTCAAATATAATGAAATAAATTTGTTTATAAAGCACAAAATTGTATTTAATTTATATTAATTAATAAAAATGATAATAATGTTAAATTATTTAAGTTTACAGTATTTTAGTGCTTGCGTGCCTAGTTTATTGTATTTTATTTGTGCAAATAAAATATTTTCTTTTCTTTTCTTTGACTGAGATGTACAATTGGTGAAATGGGGACTGATAGACTTAGAGTGTGTATCTACATAGAATATCAGGAGCTTAGAGGTATATGAGATCTGATATATTTTTTACAAACCATCGTTTCGGAAACATTTTACATGACAATGTTGATGGGATCACTTTTCCAATAAATTGCAGCGATATCGCCGGGTGTAAATATTCAAATGAGGGATATTATAGGTTGATACGTTACTGTCGACGCCTAAAGAACATTTCAATCACAACCGCGCGCCGACGACTCCCGACGACGCCCGACGCCGACGCAATCACTCACAATCGCTCTACTGGAAAGGTAAACATTCTGATCATTCGTTCGGATTTGGAATTCGCTAGGTATTCTTACTGATGTGTTACACTATTTGTTTAATGTCGAGGTTTTGCTACTGGAAATTCATTCTACAAAATTAATTTGATGGCTGTAATCGTTTTGGCGTCCCACTGTTGGTCAAGGATATGAAGAGGCTTTAAGCAAACACAACCACTCTGCTCCAATACGGATTCGTGGATTCAGGGACCTCAGCTAGGTCTCTACAAATAGCGTATAAAGCTTCCAACATAGTCGTAGAGTATGAAAAATTCAATCAGCTGTGACAGATGGATCGTTGTAGCGATTTTTTCAGATTCAATGTATTGTTTGTATTCCTTTGCTTCCATTGCCTTAATTATAACTCCATTTTCAATTTATTCATTTGAAAAATGAATTCCGAAGCCCGTAGTTATAGCCTTATCGTCTTAAATTTATTTTACGTCTTATGGCTGCAACCCTTTTTGCGTCCCACTGCTGGGCACGAGTCTCTCCCCATGATTGGGAGACCTGGAGCTTACTCCGCTGCGCTGTAGATTTCTTGTGCAATTATTTTTAGTTTTAGTTTTATTTCTCTTGTTTATTTGAAATATGTAATAATAAATTCAAAAAACGCGTTTGTATTTAAGCTGAATTTCTAATAACTAACCGTTTTATTAATAAAAGAGATTTGTTAATAGTCACAATAAGTATTCGCGAACTCTTTCACTAATGTCGGAGCGTTGCGGGCCTTGTATGAAGCCTTGGTCAAAAAACATTTGGAGTGTAATATGGTTATATGGGCTCCGAATGAAATCAAGTATAAAATAATGATACAGCGCATACAAAACAATTTTACCCGATCCTATACTTGAAATTGTATGGGTTATATCCGGGATACCCTGTACTGTATCCGACCCTGTTCGTTCTCAGCATGGTGGGGTACAGCAAGCTAGAAACAAGGAGGGAAGTAGCGCTCGCCAGGTACCTGTTCAAGGAAATGCGCGGGGAAATAGACGACTCGGCCACTGTGTAAGAGCTGAAGCTGTGTGCGCCGAACCGAAAGAATCGTAGCGTTGAGCGGCGGCGCCGAGCGCCCCTGCTGGCCTGCCCTGCCGCACGCGCGCACTGCCCTGCTGCGCGACGCCCTGCGCACGCTCAACGTAATAGCAATTTTTTTACTTGCTTACTGAACGAGTTTACTAAGGTCACTAATACTGTAGTACTTAAAAATTGACGTAATACCTTTAAATTTAAATTTTATAATTGTATAGTAATTAACTAGGTATGTATTTTATGATTTGACATTATATTTTAACATAATCTGACATAATTTGACATGATCATCTATGTATTTGATTTAATCAACTTTACAGGACCTTAATGATTGGACTACGCGCAATTGCATGCTATTTAGATTATAGCCTGAATTTTAAATCTATAAATGAAATTATTACGTTATTTATGACTGATTACTCCAACGCATTAGGTATTCCTGTAATGTAAGTTGTAGGTGGTAGAACTATCATCGTTCACCCGGGGAAGTACCACCGCTGCACCCACTTCCGCCGTGAGCAATTCTATTGTGTTTCGGTGGAAAGGTGCAGTTGCCGGCCACACTTACATGAGGCGACCACTTTGGAGTAGTAGCGCAACTGCATACGACCTCAGACAAAACTTACCTATGCTTGCTTGAGGTAGTATGTAGATGTCCATGGGCTGCAGCGACCACTTAAAACCATGTGGCCTGCATGCTCGTCTGCTACTCTATTCAAATAAAAAAATGTAAGTATTATATAAATAAATAAATGTAACTCAATTACTATCATTTTCAGTGATTCAATAACTAAAGTTTTCATATTGAATTAAAAATGTTGCAAACGCCATATTAGTTCAGTAAATTATTACTGTTCACCACATAATAATTAGCCCTAGCTTACCCTCTAATCCGCACAATCGTGGCCGGAATGCGAGATGCATCCTCATAGAATATTCGATATCAAATTGGAACGGCGGCCATTTCTTATTTATGACTGGAGGAATCCGGATCGACAAGGACCAGATATTGTTGGGAAAGGGGGGACCTCCGGTTCGCTATGACCAAAAATGGTGGTGGAATAAAGGGTGGAAAGGAGGGTGGTCCCCCGTTGCGGGTGATGGAATTGTGGACTGTAAGTTGCGGTTTGAATTAATGGTGGAAAACGAGAAGGATTGATAAAGGGAGCAAACGCACTGACCTGGCTTCTCTCTTCTTCTCTTGCCCGGGAAACTGGTGTTGTCCTTCACACTCACTATTATAGGTACCTATTAATCACTAAACTATTAACAGCGGTGATGGTGGCGATGCGGCGAGTCTGATGACCACGTGTTAGGTGGCTTGCGGTGCGGTTGTCACTAGAGGACTTGCATACGCGTCGGCGGCGTGCGCGTCGGCGGCGGGACGAAGGCAGACTGATGATTGATAGATCTTCCTGATCCATATGCGTGCGCCCAAGTGCGAACGATGCCGATATAATACAATAGTGCGCTTGCGGGAAAGAGAGGGAGGGTGAAGGGGAGGGAGGTGAAATGACTTAATTGGCGCGAACATCCCCCCGGCCTTGAGGTCTCCTCAAATAGCGAATTAAAAAAAAAATAATAATAAAAAATAAACATAAATATATACAGCGGAGTTAATATCATATAGAAAAAACTATATATGCGGTGAACAGAGGCGATGCGATGAATATAATTAGTAAATTAATAAAAATATTATAATAGCGGGATGAGAATTTATACTTAAACTATAACTTATAAAATATAAACTACAATATTATTGTGTTGGTAGAGGGCAAAGTCTAACAATGGGCCGCTGCAAAGTGGAGCTCTTAGTCTTCACTTGTGCAACGCGCACCACACCATCCCTACCAGGAAACAGTTCAGTGACGACGCCTAGCGGCCACTGAAGAGGCGGAGCGTTATCCATATCGATAAGAACAACGGTTCCTACAGAAATGGAATTAATAGAATGTTTGTTCCACTTTTCTCTTGCTTGTAGTGTATGTAAGTATTCTGATCTGAAGCGCTTCCAGAATGACTGAACTATCGAATCAAGTAATGAAAAACGTGATAAAAGATTAATGCGTTCCTTACTAAGATCAGCGGCGGGTAAACATCCAAGTGGATTAACAGCGAGGAAATGCGCGGGCGTAAGTGCAGTAGGTTCCGCCGGATCGCTACTTAACACGTAAAGCGGTCGTGAATTTAATATGCGTTCGACCTGAGTGAGGACAGTAAGCAATTCCTCGTACGTGAGGATTTGCTTACCTATGACGCGAAATAAATGATACTTTACTATCTTTATATTTGACTCCCAAAGCCCACCAAAATGCGGAGCGTTTGGAGGGTTAAGTTTCCATGTGATGCGGTTATCAGAAAGGACCTGATTAAATACTTTATAATATTCGTCTGAACGTAAAAAGGAATGAAGTTCCTTCAAGTATGAACGCGAAGCAATAAAATTAGTAGCGTTATCACTATAGATAAACTTGCATGGACCTCTACGAGATATAAACCTCTTGAATGCGTCTAAGAAGCTGGCAGAACTTAGATCCGAGGCCAGCTCTAAATGAACTGCTTTAGTGACGAGACATATAAATAAGCATAAGTATGCCTTTTGACTGCGAACGCCGCGCCTATGTGTCAACGTGATGTTAAGAGGGCCAGCGTAGTCTACCCCCGTGTGAGTGAATGCGTTGCACTGCTCGAGTCGGCAAGCAGGCAGCGCGGACATCATCGGGTGCGCTGCTTTAGGTTTATGTCTAAAACAAACATTGCATTTATGGACGCGATAGCGTACTATGCGTCGTGCAGATAATATCCAATACTTCTCACGCAACGCGGCGAGTAAATATTGCGGCCCAGCGTGAAAGTTTTTATAGTGATAATAATCTATTAAAAGATCTATTATATGTCCACCTTTTGGTAATAATATTGGATGTTTTTGCGACTCTGGTAAAGACGAATATTGAAGACGTCCACCCACATGAAGCAGATCGTCTGCGATAAACGGAGTTAACTTGCGTAAGGCAGAAGAGCAAGGACGCCCCTTTTGAATTTTAGTCAAATCCTCCGCGAAAGCGTTAGATTGTACCACTTTAATAATAGTTTTCTCTGCGTATTCTAAGTCAGAAGCGGTTATAGTTTTATTACGCGGTAATTTTTTTATAAATTTTAGTACATAAGCTACGGATCTGAGATATTTATTCCATTTTGAAAATTTTAAACTAAGAGTGATAAATGGATGCTCCGGACTATTACTAACGGTACATGTTACAGTTTTTTGTTCCGGTAGATTGGTGGTAGATAGTGAAGATGATTGTATTGGCCACTCACTCCTCGGTGAGGACAACCAAGCGGGACCGTGTAGCCACAGATCACAATTTATTATTTGTGACGGCAATAAACCGCGAGAAATATAATCGGCGGGATTTTCAAAACCAGCCACGTGAAATAAATTATCAGGAGATAAAGAAGACTGTATTTGCGAAATGCGGTTAGCCACAAATGTGTTAAACCTGTGGGGTGAGGAGCGGGCCCAACAAAGGGCGACTTCAGAATCCGAAAATGCATAAATGTTACTAACAGGATGCCTAGCGGATAGCGTGTCATGTACGGTACGCAGTAAATTAGCGAGTAATACTAAGGCGCATAACTCGAGCCGAGCTAACGAAATAGTTTTTAGCGGAGATACTCTTGACTTAGAACAAATCAGCGTTACCACTGGTGAGTCATCATCATTAACGATGTGCGAATAAATCACGCAGCCATACGCCTTTTCACTGGCGTCGGCGAACGCGACTAGCGAGACTTGGGAATTTTTATTTATACCCATATGGCGAGGAAACCTTAATTTCGATATCAAAGGTAACTCTGAAATATATTGTTGCCATGCAGTGACAACGTGAGCGGGCGGAGCCTGGTCCCAGTCAAGTTTGAGAACCCATAAGGTTTTAATGAGAAGCTTAGAGAAAAGAATTACTGGACCCACGAGCCCCAGAACATCATACAAGCGAGCGGTTGCGGATAAAATAGAACGCTTGGTACAAGCGAGCGGCGGCGGCGAAACTAGAAAAGAAAAACAATCAGTTGCGGGGTGCCAACGAAGACCCAATATTTTAAAAATATTTTGGTCGTCGAATGAGACCTCGTCAAGCTGACGGTGCGTTGCGGGGATGTGCTGTAAAAGCTCTGAACTGTTACTAGTCCACTTAACCAATTCAAATCCTCCACGCTGAAACATTTGAATTAGTTCAGTGGCTACGTCAACGGCGCTGTTGACGCAGGGCGCGCAGGACGCGATATCGTCCATATAAATATCTCGCTCGACCACCGAAGCAGCCAGAGGATAGGACTCCCTCTCCTCGGAAGCCAACTGACGTAATGTGCGTAGCGCAAGAAAAGGAGAAGAGCGTAAACCAAAAGTCACACGATTAAATTCGTATGTTTGTATGTCTTCCTCATTAGAAAAGCGATAAAGAATGCGTTGAAACGCGCGGTGCGATTTTTGTACTTCAATGCATAAATACATTTGCCTAACGTCGGCAAAAAAGGCGATGCGATAAACTCGTACGTTTATTAAAATATTAAAAATATCAGACTGTAAATTTTGCCCACTATGTAAAATATCATTTAATGAAATGTCATTGTCTGACTTAGCGCTTGCGTCGAGTACTATTCGCAATTTAGTTGTACTTTTATCATTACGTATGACAGGGTGGTGCGGGAGATAAAAGCAAGGTTCCGTAAAATTATTTGAAGCAACCAATGATAAATAACCCTTGTTGATGTATTCTTGAATAACTTCATTGTAGCGGGAGCGAAGATCGGGACATTTATTAAAACGTCTCTCTAGGAGCGAGAAGCGTTTTTTAGCGGTTATAAAAGAATCACCTAACTTATCAGGCGTGTCCTTGAAGGGCAGGGCGACAACATATCGTCCGTTCAAATTGCGACGAGTAGTGGAAGTATAAATATTCTCACATTCCTGTTCATCAGGACTTAAATAAGTTTTTTGCGGCAGCTCCTCTAACTTCCAAAATTTTTCGAGCAAATGCGTGAGCGACGTTTGACTATTATCAATACGAGTAGGATAAGAAACTAAAGAACGCGGCATGCATGTAGGAAAGTCGATATCTGCGTCTCCCATTATTATGTATCCTAGTGACGTTTCTATGGCACTCGGCGATTGCGAATTAATTATTTTATCAGTTAACAAAATTTGTAAATAAGTATTAACCCCTAATAAAACGTCAATGTCACCTGGTGTATGGAATTGATCGTCAGCTAAACGTAAATTATTTATATAATTAATTTTCGAAACGTCTATTAACGACTCGGGTAATTGTCCAGTTATAGCGGGAACAACTAGCGGTTCAATATGATAAAGTTTATTTTCATCAAAGCGGGAGCTAAACTGCAAAGAAGTAACACCTAAAATCTTCTGCGACACCCCACCGATTCCTTGCGCCTCCCTAACTGGTGTTTTATTGGAGATCGGTAGGTACAAACGTTTGCAACACTGTTTCGTGATGTAATCACATTGCGAGCCAGGGTCCACTAAACAACGCAACAAATATTGGTGTCCGTATTTAGTACAAACTTTAATCTTCGCAGTTCCCAATAATGTAGTGCGGTGCGGCGCATTACCACAATCGCGCGAAACGTTACATGACGTGGATGCATTTTTTTCTCCTGGACCTTGTTCTACCGAAGGCTGATCGACCTTATTCCTACTACTAACAAAATGAAGTAGCGTATGGTGCGAGCGGGAGCAATACCTACATCTACGCTGTGACTTACAAAAGGGAGTGGCGTGTTTATTACTTAAACAATTAGTGCAACATTTATTTCGTTTTACAAAATTGTACCTGTCCTGTGCATTTATTTTTAAAAAATGCGGACAGACAAATAGGTGTTCGTGATCACCCGATTCACAGAAAATACATGACCGATTCGAATCTGTATTAATAAAAGTTTTGCTTATATTTTTAGCGGGAGCGGGAACAAAATTACCTTTAATTTTATGGTTGTTAGACGTATGCGAAGTATTTATTGTATGGCATAAAGCCCTATTCTGGTCATGTAAAAACTGAACCAAAGCGGAATATTTAGGTATATTTACGTTGCGACATGACATTTCGAACGACTTTACGGTATCGTTATCTAATTTTCTAAGCGCGATATTTAGAAATAGAAAATCAGATATGTCATCAACATTAAGTTGCTTAAGAGCGTTAATAGAAGCATCAAATTTATCCATAAATATTTGATAACCAGCGGATGTGTTAGTGTTTACGTTCTTCAGTTCTAACAGCTGACTGACGTAGGTAGTCGCGAGCGCACGCTCGTCGTTATATCTACGTATGAGCGCGTTCCATATCACAGAATAGTTTTCCGCTGTAGGCATTAAGCCTGAGCAGATTGATAACGCCTTATCACTAAGTTTACTAACAAGATAATAAACGCGTTCAGCATCTGTTAATTGCTGATTATCATGAACTAATGTTTTAAATTGTTGGTAGAACATAGACCAGTGTCGTATGTCACCATTAAAAGAAAGTAATTCTATGGGCGGAAGCGATGGTATAATTTTTGTAGGTAAACTATTCTGTGATTTACTTGAAGATGAAGATGGAGCGTTTAATTTGGACACTTGACTTTTAATACGACTATATACATCATGAAAAGATTTCCACGATCCGAAATCGACTTGCGCGTTTGGATTTAATTTTAAATTTGTAACATTATAAGATTCTAACGTGTCCTTGAACTCAGTACGCAAGTATTCAAGGTCAGATGCCGTGTCAAGAAATGCGTCCTGTTCGTCTGACGAACTTGATGCACTTATAGATAAATCATAAATTTGTTGTAAACGTTCGTAAATAGAATCACGTTTTGCAATTAATATTCTCAAACTAATTTCGTCATTTGAAAGCGTTTCAGATTCAATTTTGCCTTTAGTAGACATTTTGTCGTGAACAAGATAAATCAGTTAAAACAGTTAAAACAGTTAAGATTATAAAAATTATGTATGGCGTAATGAATGAATGATTACGTAGGTAGTTACTAGCGAAACAACGATCGCCGGTCGCGTCGGCTCCGGTAACAATATGGCGGACTACAATTAATGAAAAATAGAATGCGTACCTATGAGGTGTAATTTCGATTACAAATATAGGTAAATAATGGTGCGAATGGTGCGAATGCGCTTTGCAAAAATAATAATATACCTACGTGAGCGGTGCGTTATTAATATGCGGGATATAAAATAATCGTAGATATAATACTTATTTGCAAAAATAAATAGCGGATGGTGCGGTGTGTTTTGCAAAAAGAATAATATACCTACGTGAGCGGTGTGTTATTAATATGCGGGATATAAAATAATCGTAGATATAATACTTATTTGCAAAAATAAATATGATTAGGCACTTATAATATATTACATGAAATACATATGTATGCGTATTTATGAGATTAAATAATTAACCCGGGTGATGTACTAAAGTATTGGCTCGAAATCAGGCTCGACTGGACCAAAACTTGGAGGAATCCGGATCGACAAGGACCAGATATTGTTGGGAAAGGGGGGACCTCCGGTTCGCTATGACCAAAAATGGTGGTGGAATAAAGGGTGGAAAGGAGGGTGGTCCCCCGTTGCGGGTGATGGAATTGTGGACTGTAAGTTGCGGTTTGAATTAATGGTGGAAAACGAGAAGGATTGATAAAGGGAGCAAACGCACTGACCTGGCTTCTCTCTTCTTCTCTTGCCCGGGAAACTGGTGTTGTCCTTCACACTCACTATTATAGGTACCTATTAATCACTAAACTATTAACAGCGGTGATGGTGGCGATGCGGCGAGTCTGATGACCACGTGTTAGGTGGCTTGCGGTGCGGTTGTCACTAGAGGACTTGCATACGCGTCGGCGGCGTGCGCGTCGGCGGCGGGACGAAGGCAGACTGATGATTGATAGATCTTCCTGATCCATATGCGTGCGCCCAAGTGCGAACGATGCCGATATAATACAATAGTGCGCTTGCGGGAAAGAGAGGGAGGGTGAAGGGGAGGGAGGTGAAATGACTTAATTGGCGCGAACAATGACCCTTGAGCCGAGCGGGCGGGGCCTTCGAGCGGTCGCAAAAAATTAAGAGATCTTTTTCTGTGTAGCGAATTATTTATTTGCATTACCATTACCCAATTCTATCTTTATTAGATTTGCCCCATGGGACCGAGCTTTCTTTGCGGTAATGTGATTGCGGACGAAACGTCTGTAATTACATCTGCGAGTGGGCGTCCTTATCTTGACCTAATCAAACATTATTTAGTTAAATTTAATTTGTATAATGGCTGACATGATTTTTTATAAGTAAATACGTAGAATTTTTATTTCGCTTGTTGTCTTCTTCTGGTCGTCAGTCCACCTGGTTGGAGGATGCCTGTGCTCCTTTTGTGGAGACGTGGTCGCCATTCGAGGACCTTTCCACTTAAAATTGGCCTGATGAATTTCATTAACAAGGACTGTATCAACCTCCTAAAGCCGAATGAAAATCATGCCTCGGGCGTCCTACGCCGGGCTATATTTCGCACACTGATAATCAAACCGTCACTAAACAAAATTCGACAAAAATGAGTTAAAAGTGCCATCTATTAACGCTCCCCAAAAACTATAGTTTGCAAAAGCACCGACATTAAAAAGTTACATAGAATAGTAGATGTCGTTAGTGTCGCTTTGCCCCCAGGCGCGGGGAGGGCGGGTAGCTTACCGCAACACTGACATATTTCCATTAGTGACGCGGACGGCGTAATGTTCACGTGGACTCTGTGCGGAAAACGGTCATTTTTTGCTTAAGGACACCTTTCTTCAAAATTATAAGGTAAGTTGAACTAACAATTACGAGAATAACGTCTTTACATAAAAAGTGTCACTTTGTCAATATTTTTGTGCATAATTTGTTGTAATTTTTACCCGCATAGTGTCTCTAAACAAAAAGAATCAGTTTTTCTGTTATTTTTGTGTTTAAAACAGTCAATCACTTACCTGAATACTGACCTTAAACTAAACATGTCAGGATTTCGTTATTTGCGAATTGAACTTCAATTATTTGTTTTTACGAAAAGTGACTCTAAATAAAAAGTGTCGGTTTTTTGCACTTTTTGTATTCAAATAAGCATTATAATTTGAATAAAACGTGCGTTTTGATTCTATCGTATGTTCCTTATTTTTGTTTGATAGAAGTTTTTTTGACTTGAGAAGTGTAGGTACCTACTAAGTACAGTTAAGAAATTCGATTTCTTGATCATTTCATGAAAATTTTATTAGGTATTCGCTATACAATAAGGTCGAAAATTTAAAAATCCGTGACTACGATCAGTGAGTCAAAATTTTGTTCAACCCCCTGTACAATGTAACTTTGCGTTTTAAAGAGCTAGTTAGTTATAATTTAGCGATTCGTAAGTAGGTACATAATAATACAAATAAATAAAATAAAAATAATTTTAAACGAGAATTTTTATTTTAAGATGATCTTTTATTTGATTTAAATGGCTTTTGACAACAATGGTTAATACTGTGAACAGTTCCCCTAGCACGAATCTTTACGTAATACGTAATGTAACATGACGTAACGTCAAAAAATTGTATGAAAATCTGACAACGCTCTACTGCGCGTGCACTCGTTACGATTGAATTACGTTTACGTAAATATTTGTGCTATACAGGACAGTATACATTGGACGTTGTTTTCAATAATATCTTTTATTTTTTACAGTTATCAATATGCCACGTCTCAATCCAAGAACTACTAAATTTAAAGAAATAATAAAGAAAATTAATACAGGTACTACTAGCGATACACCAATGGAAAATGATTCCGACAATAAAGTAATAACCGAGGATTCTGCTAACAAAACTAAGTTAAATGCTGCGGACCAGTCAAGTGTAGATTCTCTAAACTTCAGCACTGTCGTCACACAACAAAGTCGAAATAGGAATAATTCTACAGATTCTGGCAATAGCAACAGATCAGGTAGAGATTTTTCGCCTGCATCAGATGATGATCCAGAGTATAAACTCAGCCCTAATGATCATATATCTTCTGAATCAGACACAACTAAAACACACCTTCCTAAGATTAAGCAAAAACAAAAAACAGTCGCAGAAGTACATAATGTGTCAACACTTAACACTTCTCCTTCGTTATCAAGAAAATCAAGGTCTTCTTCTGCAAAGTCATCTAATTCATCGTCTTCTAGTTCATCAGGATCATCCACTTCATCGGCATCTTCCTCGTCGTCATCCAGATCATCTTCAACTTCTTCACGAAATGATTCAATGAGTGTGAACTCTAACTCTGCCACGCCATCGAAACGAAACTGTATTTCTCCAAAAGTCTTGTCTCCTGAAATAACGTCTTGTAAATTGAATAAATCTGCCTCTGCTTTACAAATAATAGCTATGGAATATGGGAGTGAATCTTTTTCTGATAGTGATGGCAAAATAATTAATAACATACCCATTTATAACCCATCCTCTTTAAAAAGTTTAGCAATAGAACAAATAAACAATACAACACATTTAAATAATATCACACCTGAAACTATCTCTGATACTCACTCTGCAACACAAACACGAAAAAGAAAGCGTGGTAACAAAAAAAAACTGGCAAAGTTACTGAGAAATAAGGGATTACAATATTCGTCGTCCTCAAAGCAAAAAAAAGTAATTCCTGAAAGAAAAATAGGGATTCCTTGTGGTATGAGTTGTCGATTAAAATGTTCGGAAAAATTTACCGAAGAATCCCGTCGCTACATATTCAATAATTACTGGCAAATGAGTTCCCTATCAAAACAAAGAGATTTCATTTCTAAACACATGACAGAAATCAAACCGAAATATCAATACAAAAAAATATTCAATAATAGAAAAGCTAAGCACGCATTTTATTTAACAGCAAGTAATGAAAAAAAAAGAGTATGCAAAATATTTTTCAAAAACACTTTAGGCATTAACGATCGCCCAATTCGAACAGTCATCGCAAAATTAAATTTATGTGGTATTGTTGAACCAGACCTGCGAGGTAAACATGACAACCATGGGACCAAAACATCAAGCGAATTATTGGACAGGGTTAGAAAACATATTGCGAGCATACCTCGAATTGAAAGTCATTATTTACGCAAACAGACGACAAGGGAATTTATAGAAGGTGGGAAAACATTAACCGATTTATATAGAGATTACAAAAAAGACTGCGAAATTGAAGGACTTGACTACGTGAAGCTACATATATATCGTAAAGTTTTTAAAGAAGATTTTAATATAAGTTTTTTTGTCCCTAAAAAGGATCAGTGTGAAGACTGTGTGACTTATGAAAATGCGAACCTTGAAGAGAAAGAAAAAATGAATGAAGAATATACATTACATTTAAAAGAAAAAGAGTTAAGCCGAGAAGAAAAAAAACGAGACAAAGAATTAATTGATGACAATAACATAGTAGCATGTTATGATTTGCAAGCTATCCTGCAAGTTCCTAAAGGGAATGTTTCATCTTTTTATTATAAGTCAAGACTGAACTGCTTGAACTTTACAATTTGTGAGCTCAAAGCCGATTGTACTCATTGCTATTTCTGGACTGAAGTAGAAGGGCAAAAAGGTGCTAACGAAATAGGTTCTTGTGTATTTAAATTCTTACAAAAAAAATCGGCAACAGCATCGTCTGACCTCAACATAATTTTTTATTCAGATAACTGTTGCGGACAACAAAAAAATCAATTTGTTTTTTCCATGTATTTATATGCAGTGGCAAATTTGCCAAACATTGCCTCTATTACCCACAAATTTTTGATCAAGGGTCATACCCAAAACGAAGGGGATTCCGTCCATTCTATGATTGAGCGCCAGATAAAGAAGAAGCTTAGGTCAGGACCAATATATGTTCCTGATCAATATATAAGTGCTATTCGAGACGCAAAAAAAAGGGGCAATAAATACAATGTAGTGGAAATGGCACACCATGAGTTTTATGACATCAAAAAGCTGCAAGAATTCAAACTAACTAAAAATACGGAAGGGGGGGCCATAAAAGTAGGTGACATAAAAGTTCTAAAAGTTGAAAAGTCTGATTCTAACCATAACGTTAGAGTTTTTTACAAAACTTCATATTCTGATGAAACTTTTAAAGAAATTAACTTACTCAAGCTTCGACGGATACAACCTCAATTAGTGCCTTTGTATAATAATAAATTGCCATTAGCTGAAAATAAAAAGAAGGATCTGAAAGATCTTATTAAAAAGAACGCAATTTTGCCTTACTATGTATCGTCTTTTTACAATAATATTTTATAAAATGTTTTTTTTTGTCATTTTACTTTAGAAAGTTTTTTATGTTTTGTTTTGTGAGAGATTTATTGTTAAATTTAGAAAAAAGCTGTATCTCAATAGAGATGGATGAGTAATTTAATTAGGACTCACAGAAGACTGTTTGCTTTTAAGTGATATTATTATTAACAGTGCCAAAATATTATTAAGTACCTAATGTTATTAGTTCTATGAGAATTTAAGAAAGATTTTCTGACAATTTATTTTCATTGTTTTGTAACTTTAATAAATAAGCATTATCTCTTAGAGATAGGATTAATTTAATTAGAACTCACTGAAGACTGGTTGATTTAAGTAATTATTAACATAGTCTTAATATTTGGGCCAATTATTAAGTAATGTTATAAGTTTTTCTGTCAGTGTGATTTACAAACAAGTACATTTTTATCATTATGTGTGAGGCGAGGATGTTAAATTAATAAGTAATTATAGTTAATAAAGATGGTTGATTTCTGCAGTGGTAGTTTTAATTAAAAAATCATTATTTTAATTTTTGTTCCTTAAATTACTAAGAATATAGAGACATTTTAACCTAAATGTTTTAGATAACATATGAATGAATCTAATGAAAAAGTGACACTTTCAAAAATTTTGTGGAAAAGTGACACTATTTCTGGAGAAAAATTAAAATATTTCATAAAATAAATATAAATAACAGCTATAATTAATAACAAGGAGCACTAGGCTAGACACAAATATTATTCACTTAAAAAAAATGTTTTTTTTTTACATTTTGCACAATATGCAACTGTTTCTTTAATTAGTAACTTTAACATCATTTTCTGAAAAATCGTGTTTTTCGTTTAGTGACGGTTTGGTTATCAGTGTGCGATTTATTCGGGCCCGCTAACGTACAGGAGGTATGTGCGGTCGCTCAGTCACATATAAATATGTGAGCGAGTTAGCGGTGAATAAGAGATTGCGGCTAAGCTAGAAACAAGTTACTGAGGGCCTAATAATAATTATTAATAAATAAATAATGATATACTCATATTTCATGTCCACCACTGTTTAAGAATCTTCTGGTTCTTGCATGAGACAGCATTTACATTTACGAAGTGTCGAAATGACTTTTACTAACAAACAGATCAAGAGGGCCAACCAAATTTGTGACTGAGGGGATGCTGAAAACTGGACTCCACAAAAGAAACTGTCTTGCCTTGTATTTAAATATAAAATCATTTACCAGAACTGGCAATATTGCTTTTATAATCCACGAGAATGTATTTTATTGTACAATCTATGTTTAGACTCTCTTAATACTTATCAATTAGAAAATTTTATTTAACATTTTGTAGCTTGTTATTGTTTTTTTTTTTCTTATTAGAAATGTTTGAAATCTAACATATTTTTAAAAAATATTATTGACCAATTTGTCAAAACATTGCTTGACATTTAATGCTACGTTCAAAAGTTCGACACAAAAATGTGTAAAAAAGTAAATGTTTATGGCATCCAATAGAATGTTTCTCGCATTGCCTTGAATAGAAGAGCGCGGTAAGTGAAAGCCGGCGGTCGGCGACTGCATAATGGAGGCAGCCCAGACCCTGCGAATGTGTGCCCACGCTCTATAGGTTTATTGGCACTTTATAAACATTATTTCAAAATAATAATTACTTTAAAAATACATTCTTGGTAAAAACTATCGTAGGGCATTTTTCCGAGGTCAAAAGGTTGTGTTCAGCTCATTTTGTTGATGCAACTCTTAATAAATAAAAAAATCATACCTAATTACGTGACTAACACAAGCCTATATTAATTTAAGGGCCAATCTGCTAAGAAAGAAACAATTTAAAGTAATGGTAGCGTAATAATTAAAAAATATATAATTATCTAAATAAATATTATTAATTTCAAACTATGGCACAAAGGTTCTAGATACGAAACGTTTGTCGTGCTGAAATACTTCACTTCTCAGACTGCGCTCAGGGCAGCTTTGTGACAGACTGCATTATTTTACTGAATGTCAATGTCATCCGGTTACAAAACGCAAACTATGATTCTCAACAAATCCATTAAACCATACTTAACCAGCGTAGTAAACTATGACCTGGAACATTTTCAGTAAAATTTCAATAATTAAAAATAATCTAAACTAGCGGCCGCCCGCGACTTCGCCCAAGTGGGTTTTAGTTTTAGAATTTGTTCTTAAATAAAGTAGCCTAAGTTACTCCTTTTTACGTTACTACCTGCCAGTGAAAGTCCCGTCAAATTCGGTCCAAATGTTTTAGAGATTAGCCGGAACAAATAGACAGACAGATAGACAGACTGACAGACAAAAATTGTAAAAAATGTTATTTTGTTATATGTACCCTATAAACATTCATATGCATCTAGTAAAAGGCGTTTTTTTTTTAATATTACAAACAGACACTCCTATTTTATTTTTTTGTAGTATGTTATTACAAATATAATATATAGTAGGTATATAATATTATATTTGCAATATGTTAGTAGTATATAATATGATAATACTGACCAATAAACTATAATTTCGATGACATTATTACTAAAATAATAAACGCATTGTTTTGATGCATTATTAGTTCCACCTGAAGCTACATACAATCATGACGGTGCGTGTCTACATTGTAAACGCATCACTGGCGTATCTGCTTATTTGCGTCCCAAAACAAACATATCGCTTCAATGATGGTTAATGTTTACAGTTTTGGTCAATTATAATAACCAGTGTATACAGTTAAATAAAACGCTATCATTAGAACGGGCTTCAACCCCTTTTTACCTCCCATTCCTTTGCACTGGCTACTGCAACTTTACTTAACGTTACTTAATTGGAGCACCACGTGGAGTGGTGCTTCGGATGGAAATATTGTGTACTTGTTACCTCAAATTTTATTTTACTGTCAGTCTTAAAGGTGTGTGAAATATTCAAGAAACCATTTATAACCGCGAGGCTTCTACACTAGCTTATAAAAATATATATTTGCGAAGTCATAGCACCTTACTTGTGATAAATACCTAACGGTAATCTCTATATTTCTGTATAAAATAAGGACTATTTACCATCTTAAATAAACTACAAACTATACCTAAAACTGAAACATAAAACAATGAATAATAAATCCTAAAATGAAATAGCTCTCCGTAAAATGAAATGGAAATGAGACTTCGAAATGAACACGAAATTTTGTGTAATTTTGGATTGTACGTTTGCTCATTACCGCAGGTTGGCGTCGCGATTAATAATGCATCTCACAATGCTCAGAAATAGAGAGAAACAGCGGGAAATACATCCAATAAGGCATTGTACATAATTTAATAACGTGAAATAAATGATAAACTTTCTAAAGCACTTTATTAGTAAGATAATATTGATATTTAAATTTCTTTAAACACAAAATGGTTTTAAAAAAGGGACAGGTACATGAGTACATTTTCAATAACCCGCATTTTAGTAGACGTCGCAGTAAGCTCCAAGCTTCAATCACGGGGAACGACTCCTGCTGTGTGCCCGCTGTATGCAAAAATGGTTGAAAAACATATTTCATTGTAGAGGTGTACAGACGGCAAAATTAAATAATTTAAACATTAATAAAATAGTTTCAATAAAACATTTTAGTTTCTAATCACATTATATTATGTATTTAAAAGAGCTAAGAATAATATACATATTACTTTTTATTCAAGCTTAGTTTTTTTTTGTAATTTGCAGATGATATCAAAGTTACCAAAAAAAAATACAACAACGTAATTTTTAAACAATTAATTAGGTATTTATGCTAAGTAATTAAATTAGGAATAAAAATAGAAGCGAAGACTTAAATACCAAAACATAATCTAAATGTTAAAATAGTAAATGTAATATGTTACATATCACAAACAGGCTTCGTACGATTGGAAATCTGCAAAAAGCTCCAAAAACGGCAAAATGGCCCCCACGCGCCACGCGCCGTCAAGCCTCCTGAACTCCGAAATACTCAATAATCCGTTCCCGCCTTTTTGCAGCACGCAAATTTAATTTTCAACCCCTACCGAACGATGATTGCGTTTAAAGTTGAACCATTTTTTGTGATCTTCAGTTCTACCGCTTTCGTAGGTTCATTAACCCTGCCCTTCTCTAAGCCAGAAAACTAATACCACAATGCAAAGACCTAATGGTGTAAATTTAATTTTCGATGCCTGAGTGCCAAATATGATTGTGTTTTTAAACTGCATTTTTTTTTATTTAGTACGTTGTACGTACGTAGTAAGTACGCAAACTTTTATTATATTCTTATACTATAACCTTTTTTTAACTAAATTTTAACCTTTTTTAAAACATAATAGAATTACTTTACAGTTGAAGGTGGTGCAGAGTTCATACTTTCCCGGACGAACCATTGAAATACCACTTTTTCTGGTATGGGGGGGGGGACTTTTTATGGGATTTGACCTCACTAAACCGAGGGAGCCTGGCTTTGCGCTTGGGGAGGACTCTGGGATCTCCAGTAGAACGCACCGGTGTCCTTCAAACGCGGCGTCCAGAATGGGCCCACCTTTCGGAGAACAGATATGCTCTCCTGAGGGCCCACTCTGTAAGCATCCGTCCGTAAGTTCTAACATTTTCAGAATCATTTTTAGCATACTCAGATCGCTTCTTAATCATGAATAAATGAAACCACCCACATCCCCGGAAGCCTCCTTTTAGTCGCCTCTTACATAACTCAATCAGTATTGATTGATGACTTAGTGAGCTTAGTAGTATAGCATTATTCGTGATATTTGGCTGCGCCATACAATATAATAGGCATAGTTTAATTACTTGCTTTCCACTGGGCTATCACATAATATTTGCATTTATTACTTTTAGTTGTATAATAAAAACAAAAATAAAAATAAATGAAATAGTACTATAAAAAATATTAATATAACGACTGTGATATACTCGTAGACGGTGAACCGCAAAGAGAATTTCTGCAATAATAATTATGAAATCTTACCCTACACACCTAAAAAGAAGCCGTTGTAAACAAAGACCCTTGAGAGGTACTTTAGGGGTTCTGTATAATAGAAACCCTTTTTGAAACGAAATAAGGTGTCGTATTTACATTTGCACCACTGTTCGCCTTCACCCGGATATTTCCTTGTCATCAATTTTTTTTTCTTATGTAAGTACCAATTGTTTTACTTTGAGAGACCGTTTTGTTTGTTAAGACAGATTTTTTACAGCAAGACCCTTTAAATTTCTCATTTAACGCCACCGACTTTTCCTTAATTGATAGATGCAATCAACAGCACATTACTATCTTCATCTAAAATTTTGACATTATTTTCATATTATTTTAATTGTATCTGAAAGAATCGATCAATCGAAACCGAATACGTAAAACACACAAGAAACATTCAGAGAACGATGTGATCAAGAGTAAATCGGTGATTTTTTCTGTAGTAGATAACCTAATAACCTTACGGGAAGCTGAAAAAGGATTCATTCTCCTTTATATATATACTCGTATATGAATAGAAAAATGTAGTCACCACACAGTAGGGGTCCATCTGGCAGGAAGCGGATATTGAGTCATGAGGCCTCGCAGAAGAAAGGGCACGGCACTTCCGCTCTCGACGTAATAGCCTATCTTAGTAACGTGAAGATTATGCCCATGTAGTTTATACATTACTTTCTAAGGGTATTTTATTTCTAAAATACCCTTAATAAGATTAGAAAAGCAAAATAAAATTTAACGAACTTACATTTAAACTAAATCCATAGCAACATATAATAAATATAAATATAAATGTTAATCTTTCAGTGTGATACTTTCTCACATCAAAACTACTCAACCAATTTTAATGAAATTTGGTGCCCAGATATAAATGTACAGTTCCCGTAGGACAGATTAGTATGATGACATAAAATCTAATCATCCGAGCGAGGCCGGGCTGGATAACTAGTACAAGTATATTTGTTAGTGTTTATGCCATCTGTTCCCCGCGCAGGATACCTGAAATATTAAGTACCGTTGCTACACGCTGAAGGGATTGTGACGGAGCCTGCAACCCGCTGACGTTGAGTTTCCCGAAAATTTCTCAATGACATATGACTTCACATTTACCAACCCGACTTGTCTAGCTTGATGGACTAATGCCTAATCTTTCCCGTTCTGAGAGATAAGCAGTTTAATGACCTCCCATTTAAAAAAACTTTATTGGTGATACTCGATAGCTTTCACAGCTAATCAAAATATTTATTTCAATTTCCAACTTAGAACTCTGGAACAAGTCTAATGAATAAAAAGTTAGCATTAAGCATCACCATTTGTGTACAAACAAGGTTCATTACTAATTCACGACTCAGCGAAACATGAAAACGTTGCCAAAGGTTTCTTTGCTCGTAGCAGCGTAGCAACTCGCAGCAACGTAGCATCGCGTAGTTCGACTGGATTCGAGTAGAATTATTAATTTTCAATTTATTCCCAATCTCAGGCACAAACGAGTCATCTGTAGAAATATCCTTTAGCTATAGATTCAAAATGTATTAGTTAACGAGAGTTGTTTTAGTAATTACTTATTTTTTAAACTGGAGTGTTTTACAGTTCGTTCTTTGTTATTTTGATTTACTCTTTAACTTAACGGTTACAAATAAATATTTTTATATTGAATGCTACTTTATTACCAAATTTACATTCAAAGAAAATGGAATTATGTCCAGATGCGATAATACTAGTAGCTACTCTTTATTAAAATACAACCATCTTAACTTAAATGTGACCGCAGGCAATCGCATAAAAGTGCAACAGTGATTTCAATATAAGGTTATTCAATAAAAGGTAAATTATTTCTAGTAATTTAATATTTCAATACGAAATAAATCAAATACGGGAGGGTTTTTAAAGTAAGAGAAAAATATATCTGTAGTTTAAAAACAAATAAATGTTCATTGTTTGCTTCATTTCATCCACAACTGTTAAATGTTATAAACTGATATCATACATTGAATGTAATGTGAGATTGGTAATATTCTTTAAATATTAAATGAATTATAAAGAAGGGCTGAAAGGAAATTAAAATATGTGATTAAAAATACTAGACAGGAATTTCGGCGAGTCAATACATAATAATATAATATATTATTGAACGACCCAGGATATTTATTATTATTGTTATGTTAAAAATATAGTTTTACAGAACGTACATCTAAAACCTTTAAATGAGCAATTCTGGTATAAACCTAAATATTTTTTTTGAAATATAAAAAATGTAAAATAGTTTTTTTAAATGTTTTATTTTGCATAAAGTGAATATAAGCCTCATAAATAGCAGCGCAGTGAATACATGAGTTTGCCTAAAGTAATATCTACAGCAATAACTGACTAACTAAATAATTTAATATCACGTGGGTGAGTTGGGTGTATGTTGGTCTGCTACTCAATTTTATAAACAGTATACTATCACATGTCAGCAACCTTTCCAAAATAAATGTGTTACGATCGTAAATGCCTTGTTACTAAGCAATATTGAGCATCGGATGTTGTATAAACTCGGTAATATAATTAATGGTCGTGCGTATTTCGTGTGTAATGTACACTTGTGCGTAATTTACGAGACAGTTACGAGCGCAACGCGGCGTCTCGGCGTAATCCGATAGCGCGTAATCTAATCGTGGGAAATCGGCCCGCTTAGGAAATCTGGTTGGTAGCTAAACCTCGCGACAAATAGAATAACTGGACGAGTCATTGTCGGCTTTGGAACTGCTTTGGCTCTTTGTGAGCTACTGGTTACATTTAATATACGCTTTTATTTTTAACACAAAAGTTCCTTTTTTATGTTATAGATTATTAATGCAAAAAGTTTGTAAATAGTATGAACTGGGGACTCGAATTTAAACACACACTCTCCTTGGACTTAAAATTGCATATTGAGAAGATGTTTATATTAATTATGCTTGCAGGAGAAAGATACAAAATTTCTCAAAGATGATTTTCAGGACACTTGCGCCCATATAAACTAAACGGTGCAGTGTTGCCACCAGTTCTGATGAGTGGGCTTCCTCTTCTTCTTCTTAAGCTTTTTAAAGCCCTCTTCGTTACACAGGCCTTAAATTGGATCCCGCTTTTTACTGATCCCGATGAAATGCTACGCTGTGCTTCTGCGTCCCCCGTCTTACTGCTTTGATACAGAAGCAGCAAGTTTTACGGTCACCGTAGCGTACGCACATTCAGAGTTCGACGTACTTACTTATTATTTAGATATGTCCATCATCATACACTTGGCCACCATGTACATTTTTGACCTTATATTTATGTACATACATACATACATTCTTCTTGATTTTGGTTGAATAGGACCCGTGTCCAGAAACGAAATTTGAGAAATTCAATCATAATTTTTATGTGAAAATTTTCAAAAACAACTCAGAAGGATCAATTATACCAAAGAGATGTCGTCATGCGATGACATTAGGAAAGGGTAAGGCTTTCATCTAAAAAGCTTCAAAGATAATTCTATGAGCAATCCAATTATGGAATCTTCACCAACACTGCTCTGAATGAGACGAACCCGAGAGCGTGTAGCGGGACGTGGGGATCACTCGCCGCCAATCGGTAATTAGTGGCCCCGAGATTCATGAAGTTGCCCTAATCGACCGAACGTTTAACCGATACAATATTTTAAAGTAATGTTTTATTAACAAATAAATAACTCTCAATTAATTTATTAGAATTAATAGATGTCTAATTAATTCTATTTTTTTTCAACTTTCTTTTTATGTCCCACGGCTGGGCACAGGTCTCCTACTCACAATTGAGAGAGATTTAGGTCATAGTCTACCACGCTGGCCAAGTGCGGATTGGTGGACGTCATACCTTCGAGAAGTTATGAATTTCTCTCAGGCATGCACGGCGATGGAGAATATCGTAATCAATGAAATATCACGATATTTTCCATCACCGTGGAGCAGCGATAAATTGGCACATTACCTACAATTTTTTTTTGTCAGAGGTGCGCGCCGATGATTTGAACCTGGGATCGGTCGAGTCGAAGACCGCGGTTTTTTACCACTCGGCCATCGCTGCTCCAATTAATTCTATAAGTTAATTAAATTATAGTTCAAAGAGATAGCAAATCTGCACAATATATTTGATATTTATTTCAAATAGAAGCCCCCACGAATTTCTAAAAAGATTATTGTTAGACTGACATTGTTATTATAAAAGTTCCAAGTTTTAATAAATCTATCTTTAATATAAAAATGAATCACAAAATGTGTTGGTAAGCGCATAACTCAACAACGCCTAGACCAATTTGGCCAATTGTTTTTTTTAAATATTCGTTGAAGTTCAAGGATGGTTTTTACGGCGAGAAAAATTCGAATAATTGCCGGAAAAACCATAAAAACAGCTCTTTTCTTTTTCCCATACAAATATTTTCTAACTAAAACGTAGTCAATTTGAGCTTTATTGCTATTGTATAAAGTTCATATTAAATTACAAGCACTCACTGTTGTCTAAGCAATGTAGGTGTGTTCCTAACGTCAAAGATCATATCTATCAAAACAGTGTGCGTGTGTACGTTGGAGCACAGAATACATCGTTGGAGGAGTTTAATGTCGCATAGCATGATGTTATATAGCTTATAGCCTTCCCTAATAACTGGACTATTCACCACAAAAATAATTTTTCAGTAGTTCCTGAGATTAGCGTGTTCAAACAATCAAACATCCACGCGGACGAAGTCGCGGGCGGCCGCTATCCCTACTAATATTATAAATTCGAAAGTAACTCTGTCTGTCTGTTACGCTTTCTCGCTTAAACAAATGAATTTTAATGAAATTTGGAACACAGATAGAGTGGACCTTGGGAAAGGACATAGGATGGTTTTTATCCTACGGGAACCTATAAAACGGGTCCACGCGGGCGAAGCCGCTGGCGGAAGGCTAGTACTTAATATATAAAACTGAAGAGTGTTTGTTTCTTTGAACGCACTAAACTCCGGATCTATTGGTTCGAATTTAAAAAATCTTTTGTGTTAGATAGTCCATCTATCGGGGAAGGTTTTAGGCCATATAACGTCATGCTATGACTAATCCCAAAGACCACACGGATGAAGTCGCGGGTGGCCGCTAGTCTTGTTATATTATTATAAAATTACGACTACGAAAAAAACGACTATGAAACAAACCACGAAAGAAACCTTGTAGATCTTGGATATTAAATAGAACACAAAGTTACGTAAAGGGTTTTCCACACCGCTATTATGTGATTAACCCAGAAATTTAGTGCTCTTTAACCTTTTTTGCGCAAAAAAACAGCGGTGACGGCTTTGTTCTCACTAAGTAAAAACATTAATATTTTGTTAATTTGCAACCGCCAGCCAGAGTACCGAGAACCCACAAAATGAGAAATTTTACGCTGTGAAATATTAAAAAGGGTACCTTTTTCTATATACATATTTAGTGAAAAGAAGGTTGTTGACATTTTATAAGGTAGCTGACAAAATATCGCTTTACTTAGAGCGCGTTTCTGTTGCAAATATAGCCTGTTTTAAAATCCTTTTAGTTTGTATACAATTTTAATACATGTTGACAAGTTGACATAGGTCGAGTGGCAAAATTACCTAACAAACTGTTTTCAAAGTTTAACAAGGACATCTTAAACCAAGTCTTCAAAAAAATCACTTCATCATAAAAAGGCTTAAAAGTGGTATGCCAAAAACTCAAGCTCTTAAGTTTGAGCTTAAAATGGGAACAATGGGGCTGCTCCTAAACAATGCGTACTAGAGGCAGGAAGCGGATATTGTGTCGCGAACCCTCGGGCGTTCTCGCGCGTCCTCGGGCGTCCCCGCGCGTCCTCGGGCGTCCCCGGCGCGATCACTTCCTTCCCGTCTGCTAATGGCACACTCTTTCCATAATATATTTTTATGCTACTCTTTGAAAGTAACAATTTTTTTCGGATTGCTTTATAATCATATTTTTCATTCAACACCTTATTTGGTAATTAGGTTTAATCGTTTGCAACAAATTGGAAGTGCCGTACTAAAATCTAAAAAAGAACGTTTTTTTTATATTTTTAATTATTATTTGTGTGATACTGAAAGCGTCATAACACGGGAATATTTTAACGCTTATTTTATTGGACAAACGCGCTGTATTTAGTAAATTTATCACTTTCCTCATTAATAACTCATATTATTAATTGACACACAATTTATTTGTGTTATAGGAACTTGAAGACGGAATACGCTATTTATTCCGTTTTGATTAAAAAAAGACCAGTAAAGATGTCAGCACAAAACCGCGAAAACTTTATTTAAAAAAATGTTGTTTAATACGCTTGCAGAAATAATTTAATTCCGCTGAATGTCCTTTGCCTGCGACCATGCGCGGGGAGAGCGACCCACTTTTATTTTCGAAATAGAAATCAATGTTTCAACTGAAACACTTTTAGATGGCTTACGTGAAAAGGCTTTTATTTTGTTATACCTTTGAATTCTACAATGCAAAATCATGTATGCTAAATGTTCACAAGATGAAATATAAAGAAAGTAAATATTGTACTCGTAAAATATGTATGAACGAACAAAAGATTTCAGTGGTAATTAAATATGAAGTGACGTTTTGAATAAATAACAAAATACACCGTAAATATTCTGGTGCGACAGACGTGTAATAAATTATTATTTAGATTAACTAACGACAAAATGCTCGAGATAACTTTTTCGTTAAATTAGACGGAAAAGATAAATCACTTCGCCCTAAAGAGAAGCAACGTAATTTATGTGAAGTGGATATTTTAGAATCTAACATTTACCACAAAACAAAGCCAAAAAAAATCTTGAGGCATCGCAAGATCGAAAAATGCTTGCTAGGCGCTCCGTCACGTAATTAAGTCAAAGATTTAGTGGATTTAGTGTTCTTGCAATATTTTTTGCCAAAAACCGCGCGATGTCAGATCGCTCTTGTCGAGTAAAAACATTAATATTTCGTTAATTCGCTGCGACGCGACCAAGCCCCGAAATGAGAAATTTCACGCTTTAATAAAGGTGCAGAAAGCCAGCGATGTTCGTTATTCCACTTTTTAACTCGGATGGTGTCTTCGTTTTGTTTTGAGCTTATTTCGTGAATATATAAATTTTGTTAAATAGCGTGAGATTTCACACAGTAATTATATGGAATCAAAGCACTCAAATAAATGCCCTCCCAACTGATTTCTAATATCCATAGTTACATACTAAATATATACTATTTTATTATATCATTTATATTATTTTATAGTATAAATTCGAAAGTAACTCTGTCTGTCTGTCTAGTCTGTTACTCTTTCCTGCTTAAACTACTGAAATAATTTTAATGAAATTGAAAGAACATTAGATGACCGGCAATGCAGCTGGCGGAAGACTATAGATTTATAAATCAGTTTAAGATCAATTCTCTCAAAACTCTTTACGCATCAATTGAGTGTCAGGCTCCAGTTGTGGGCTGGTGGTCCTAACTAAATAAAACTTCTGTGTGGACTGTATCCTGGTTCGTAATTAATACAAGATACATAGGAAAGGGCCGCGTGTGCGCACGAACGCGTCGTTCAAGCGAGAGTGTGAGAGCGGCGATGGCCCGCTTTTAAATATATGAACTTGACCGGTGTCCCGCCGCCGGCCTCCACTCCTCCGCAGGTGCACTGGCCGCGCGTACCACGATGAGACGCAGGAACACGCATTGTCTATTTTAAAAGACTTAAGTAAGACCATAATATTTTACTTGCCATAATTCAAATATTATTCTAAAGTTTTGTAACACGTTCCCACGTACTATTAGCTATCGCGAGATCATTAGCCAAGTAGAGCGCTAGAGGTTTTGTAAGAGCGCTCGAGAGTCTATTAAACGTCTATCAAACGTTTATCGGGCATCTATCTGGCGTTGAGCCGGCGTGAAGCTGAAGCCAAGCCTTCATTGTATAGTTAATCTTACGACGACGACTCTTTCACATCTGCAGCATTAATTGCGTTTTCAGATTCATTGGATTAGAAAGCTAGGGTCTCAAATTTTCGGATTAAAAATGTGTAGTAAAAAAAGTTTTAAATTAAGTTTTTATTTTTATATTTTCATCGCCTATAAACTAATCTGTAGTTTGGCGGATCACTATTTTATAAATTTAGGTAATTAGTTACTTTTGTAAATTAAATAATGCGCATTTTTATCTGCTCCACGGTGATAGAAAATATCATGATATTTAATTGATTACGATGTTCTCCATTGCCGTGCATGCCTGAGAGAAATTTACAATTTCTCGAAAGCATAACGTCCACCAATCAGCACTTGGCCAGCGTTGTGGACTATGGCCACAATCCCTCTCACTTGTGAGAGGAGATCTGTTGCCAGCAGTGGGACACAAAAAATAATGGGCATGATGACAGATTTCTAAATACCTTTCCTTAATATTATAGGTACACGTCTCCTAGTTTCGAAAAAAAGTTTATTTCAGCAATAAACTCAACTTTTAACGTAAATTAATGTATTTTCTGCTATGTAATTTGAATTAAGCGCGAAAACGCTCGTAGGTGTCATGGCGTCGGCTTGCTCGTCAAACTTCAAGCAATACGATGACATGAGACGTGACGTCATTCCTTTTGATTGGCGTTTCAGATAACATGGCCGATTGCTGTATTTAATACTTTTATTTATTGAAAATCTTATTAATCTTAATGTTTATATTAAAACGGGATCTTATTTTAGAACTATTTTAGCATATATTTTTTTGTAAAACCGTTTATTCTCTGATTCTTTTATAGTGTCATCATGCCTATTATTATTGTATTTATAGTATTAACACAACTGCAACACCTTTGCAGCCCACAGAGTATACATTTCTCTACACAAAGGCCTGGAACTTAAGTACTCCACCACGCTGCTCCATTCGTCTTGCTGTAAGATTGATGTTATTTGTCAATATTCTGTTTTCAAATAGTGAATCGCGTACTTACTCAAAACACCGTAGGATATGCCATGCATAAATATTGAAGTTTCTGTACCTCGTATGTAATGACATCACATCTTCAGCAGGCGATGCATGCTGACGGCATCCCGACGCCATTAATTTTGCGGAGACAAGCTGAATATATTGAGCTCGCTAAATGCTGCAACCATTACAGTGTGTAGCTCGACTCTCTTTTGATGGAGCAAATATTTAAAGTATATATTGCATAAGATGCAAAGATACAAGATTTAAAAAGCTGGTAAGAATGTAATAGAAATATTTTGTTATTATTTTCCGGAAATTGCTGCCATACGCCACAGTACTTTAACTTATGCTTTAACTTCAATAAATTTGTTTTTTGGACAAATTTTCTTAAATATTTTATAAAATTCCACCAACATTGGAGCAGCGTGGTGGAGCTCCATGCCTCCCAAATATGGAAAGGCACCCAGGAGTGGGATGCAAAGTGTTAGGTACAGCAAATGTTCATTTTTGTATGTATGACGTAATAGTCACTTAGTGGGTTTTTATAATGGTTTATAAAAATTATTTCTACTAATAATTAAAAATAATTAAAAAAAAATTTGCGTTCTAACTTAAGCTTACCTAAAAATAAAGTTTTCCAACCGATATTGGAATTCTAGGCATTTTCTTTAAATGTTATACTGTTATGTGTCTGCGTGAGTTTTTAGACACAGATATGTGCATTTTCCTTTCCAAATCCAGATTACTCGCTACTCTACAATCATTAAATCGTACATTTGGCCAGAATTACGTCATTTAATTTAATTCCCGGCATTAGGGAACTCATTATGCGTTATTACAAGCAGGAACCGTTCAATCAACAAAAATTCCGAATTTCATTAACAAGAAAATTAACAAGATTCAAGTTTGCAGCTGTAGGATGATAATAAATCCTTTTATGTATGACTCATTAATTATTTATTGTGAAATAATTAAAACGCTTTAATGTGATGAAAACTGGATAAATAGCAACGCATCAAAGCAGGTACCCTTCGGGTCTGAAATATACATGTTACAAACATTTTTATGAAATGTTACAGTCCAAGCTGAATTAAGATAGGGGTCGTTAGCTTTATCTTTATAGAAGAAACAAGAACATGTCTACTTCTTCGCGTTATTTTATGCACCTGTCTAGTCTCATTATCAGAAAGGAATCTTACATCACCACACTTCTCTAATAAACGGATTATTGTAGATGCTGATTAGTTAAAATCGCTTGTTGTTTTGAAATTGTCCATAGCGAATACACCAAGGTCTAATAACTATTCGTTTTTACCGACAACTGTAACGGACATTTTTTTGCTGCCAAATATGTATATTAAAAATAGAGCAAATAATCTGGTTAGAGACTGAGAATGATTATCTGCCTAGCGGTGTGAAAATTCGTTTTGAGATCGATCCCATGGCTTGTATTAAATATACACAAAAATAATTTCGTTAAAATCGGTCAAGCCGTTGAGACGAGTGACACTACTAACAACGTGACACCAGAGTTTTCATTCAAGTTTTTATTCAGTAATTATTCCTCATCATGAACATAGGTATAATTAACTCATTATTTTATTATACGCTATAGCTTTATTTTTATCTTCAGAGATGTGTTTTTAATTTAAATTTCAAAAACACGTAAGTACTACAAAATTATATTTCCTTCCAAAAGATAATTTTTACGGGTACCATTAAATCGCCAGAGAGCATGTTGTGAATGACAACAGTTGCCCTGGCAACATAACAAACAAAAAATTGTTGCTTCGATGACGATTTTCCAAATACATTCGTTGTAAAGAAAATGATAGTTTAATTTATAATAGAGCACAGTTCATAAAGTTTTCGGCAATCGTGCCGCCATACATTCCGAGCTATTAACCTGAGCAACGTAAAGCTCATATTTGATGAAAATGAAAGCCGATCGAATAATTTTCCATTCACTGAGCTTGAGCTTAACCAATAAATTTGTTTAGTTAGCTTAAGAGTATTCAGTTTTTTGGTATGCAGTTGCGCATCCGATGCGTTATTACTCCAAAGGCTGATGGTGTAATTCTAGCCGGCATCTGCAACTTTCTGGCTGGACGGATCGAGCTCCCACAATCACCGCCGCAACCCCGGAAGCCTTTTAGTCGCCTCTTACGATGAAGCAGGGTAGCTCTATTCTTAATCCCGAAGCTACAGGGACTAAGGTTCTAACCACCTACAATGTGAATTCTATGAAAACTTTCTGCAACACTAACACCTCATTCACTTACTTGTTATCACAAACGTAGTTTTAGCCATTTAACTAAGCTGATGCTAAAAACTTTGTAGTTGACTTCTGAATCATATTTATAAATCACAGTATTGTTCATGTGCATAGATTTATATTCATAGCTAGAAAGTTATTTAGCGTTGTCCGGGAGCTAGTTGCGTAGGTTTTCACGAACAATGGGTAGAACGGAGCCGCGGTCGGTCATGGAGCAATGCGGTAGCAGCTCCGCAAATGCATGACTTGTCCTACGAAGCACGAATACACATTATGATAGTGATATCATTTGATATTACCCATTTTCTGGCAACGACACTACCAGCCGCACTACCAGTAGTGTCGTTGTCAAATAAACGACACTACCGCACCTTACCTATTTCACTCCCGACTGAGCCCAATAAATTGGCAATAACCAAACAGTCTTTTTTTTGCGTTCTACTTTGGCCACAGATCTGTGCGCGTGAGAGATATCTATAATTAAGTGCAAGACTTTCGTAATCTATTCATAATATCTGTTATTAATTGTATGTTTAACTGTTATGATGAAGTTGAAGCAATGAATGTTATAAAACAGCGTTTCTTAAGAAATGTGGCATTACGTCACAACCGAATAGAAATTGAAAGGATTATACTACGTGTTATAATTAAGGACAGAGTAAAAGTTATATTATTAGACAAAAACTAAAATTAAAGTCGTGGCTAAACAAATCTTAAGCCTAAAGTGGAAATGGACAGGTCACTTGAAAAATGTGTACAGATGAAAGATTGTCTCACACATTTAATAACTGGTTGCTATTTTGGCAAGAAAGCAAAAGGGGAAGACCTTATAAGAAATAGAGAGATGACGTCATAAGAACGCAGCGGGTAGAGAATGGTCGAGAACCGCTCGAGAGCGTTAAAAGTGGAATCACTTGGAGAAAGCTTTTACCGCCTTAGTTGGCCTTTATTAGTGTAGTGCAAATATAGAAATGTATTTATATATAATGTCTATATTTTATGTAATGAACCTATGTTATAACAATCAGGGAAAATTAATCTTATTATTATTGTTATTATTATATACGTTACAACCAGTGCTCAGAGGTTGGGAAGAGTGAACTTGTTTACGATCTTCTACCTATAAAGTTGTCATATCGGGAAACTTGCTTTAGAGAGTTTGTGTAGAACCTTACTCTGCCGCCAGTCAGTGTGATCTGACTCTGATAACCTTTGTATCGTGTTGTGATAGTTCTCTTTCAAAAGATAAGTAGAGAAGTATCTGATGTATGTACTTTGGCCTCGTAATTATTAATTATATTTTAAAATATTAAAATTTATCAAAATTAGTGTTATAAAGTGTGTATATAAATAAAGTATTGAAATTGAAATAATAATCTTTAATATGAAATAACTTTGTTTCATTAAAATTTTCAAATTTTAGAAATCCAATAATATTGACATTTCCCGCATTATATATTTATAAAATAACATTTTTTATTAAATTTAACCTTGTCAAATTTAAGGAGTATTTAAAAAGTAATCGACACAAAACGAAATAATGTGCAGTCGCATCAAAAACATCCCTGTTAAGCAAAAGTGTTTTCGTCTTAGCCCCTAAAATTTATAATAAAATTCCTGTAGAGCTTAGAAACATAAGCAACATAGAAAAAAAATTAAAAGGAGGTCAAAAAGTTTCTCATTAACAAATGTTATTATTCAGTAAAATATTTTTTGACACATATGCATGACACACAAATCTTCGAATTGAGCAAATCATATTGTTGTCTCTTATTTAAGGAAATATTTGTAAATACTGTATGTAAAAAAAAAACAATATTGAATAACTTTAAATAATCATATCATATGTTTGAAATGACAGGGTAAAAAATAGACTAAATTGTTACTCACGCGCATTTTGTATACCCTAACGGGTGGAATATAGAGAACTTAAAATGTAAACCGAACATTATACCTACTTACTAACACCTATATTCACGAGTTTTTTATTTATTTCATTAATTTTGTATTAGAATTGAGTACATAACAAGATCTTAAATATAATTATAAATGAGCTATCAATTTTAACCACCGCATGGTATGCAAATTGTATTATTATCAACATTTACATAGTTACATAATTATTTATAATACATATCTATTAAAATAACAATTATAACATTTTAATAAATAATAACATTAGATAACTTATTGTTTAATACCTACACATAAAGTCATATTAAATTTAAAAATCAGTTATTAATAATAAAATTAAAATTATCTAAATAAATCAACAACAAAATTTACTGGTATATCAATAAAATATTTTTGATATTCCAATGTATATTTAATTAGACATATTAATCATCAAGTAATTCATTAATGGATTTTTGGATTTGGATTAATGGATGGATGGATGGATCTGTTGGGATTTGGGTTATATCATTTGGTAGTGTGTTATAGATTTTGTAGGTCATAATATAACAGTTCCTTTTCTCTATATATTATATAGGGTACACATAGGCTTATAAAGCGGTTTTTCTAATTTGTATTTGTATTAAAAGAACCCCATTTCCAACACGCACACATACTACCAATTTGCATGTTTTGTGCGAACTTTTCCCCACACACGCCACAGTGTTGGCCAAAAAAGGCACCAATTATTTGCATCGCCACTATCCATTTTAAATTCCCTGTCGTACTTTACACATCTGCTGCAGTGAGCTATTCCCTGTTATTAACTCCCAAAATATTATTTTCTTACTTATTTTCTTGGATACTTCACTGACTAACGGGTTGCTCTAAGGGCGAGCATTAGTTGACCCGGCATTGTATGGAGCTATGTAAACGAACTTGCCCCTGTCACAGCGGACTTTTGTCATGGAACTTCCCATAGCATTGTGTCTCTAAGTCTCTACATACGATAATAAGCCACTAAAACATTATTCAGAAATAGCTCTATACTAAATTAATAAACTCAGTATCGCGCATATATCTATTCTAAATAAAATTTCTTGAGTTAACGTCAACATTTTCTTATACCTACTTAGTTCCAATAATTTTGTCTTCAAAACTGCATAACGCTTTAACGTTCTCGCGCTCTGAATCAGAATAAAAAGAAATTGTACAAAAAGGTAAAAATGTAGCGTTAAAAACTTTGTATGCGCGTGAAATTCATACTTGACCGACATTAAATTTGTAAACAAACTGAATTTAGGTCATTTATGAGTTTCCTACAACCGATCTGAATAATTTTTCGTGGCTTTTACGATTACATCGTAAGGGCTGATTCAAACCAACTCGCGTACTATTTACATTTTTCGGAAGCGCGTGTAGGTGCGTGTAAGCGAGCTTTTGTTACACATTTAACTCGTATGAACGTTGATGCTTTCATAAGCTCGTATACGCGAGCCGGGAAATATGCAACCCCGACCAGTTCGAGCACAAACGCAATAAAAAGCCCGTGTAATCGAGAATTGTTTTTTTGCCCGTATAAGCGCGTATGCCGAAACTATCGTACACCCTAAAAATACAGTCTGAAACCGCTCTAAAGCATGTGACGTGTGATTTTTCTCGATCCGCATTCATTCCGGTCCACTGCGTTTGCTGTCAAATATGAAAATATCACTGACTTTTATGTTTAGTACACGTCGACAGGTTCCGTGCATCGCTCACGGACTCTGGCTTACATATTGCCGTTTACGGTTAATTTTTCTACTAAAAGTGAGCCTGCACTATAACAATATAATTGTTATTTCTATTGGCACACCTGTGCGCTTACAGTGGTTCACTAAAATTTATAATCGAAAATAATGACATAGTTATGGATAAAACATCATATTTTTTTCAACCCCACTATTTTTATATCCCAATGCTGGACACGGGTCTCCTCTCACAAATGAGGACTGATTGAAATCATAGTCCACCACGCCATCCAATCATGCCTTCGAGAAATAACGAGTTTCTATTAGGGAAAATTTTATCGCCGTGGAGCAACGGCTATGGAATTCACAAATTTATTACAAATTTCTTTGTCAGAGGCGCGCGTCAAGGATTAGAACCCGGGATTCTAATAACATCGCATTTCTAAACAAAATATTCACTGCTTTTCAACATGGGTAAAGCCGCGGCTCACTGCTGGTATTCACAGAGTTTAATAGTAAAGTACTTCGTTGTACAATTCTTTAGATTAATCTAAGCTGTGTGTACGACGTGGTGGTGGAGCGAGTTTCCCGTTGGACCGCAAACCCCATCTGTCGCGCACACTGAACTCCAAGCTAGTTTCATCGCAAGCGACCGATACCTACAATTGAGCCCGAAATGAAACTGAAACAAACTTTTATCCGACTCGATTTTTCAATCACCGGACAAAATTATTCAGTATATTCGTTGAATAAAATGACATAAGAGTCTAATAAAATGACAATAATAAATGTACATTATGTATATTAATGATAGTAATAATAAATATAATAGGTACTAAGTAACAGTAATAACTTATCTAATCGTATATAATGCTGTATTCCAACTATCCCTCTGAAACTTTGTAAAAACTTTGTAAATAGTAGTAGTAGTAGTACAATTTTTATATTTGAAAAATTGAAAATCGTAACATACGAAAAGTACGTCTCTAAATTACTTTATTTTATTACAAATTGCTATCCTCAAGAGAGAAAATATATGTAGAGGCATATATTACTTACAATATATACATCTGAGACGATAACTTGCCGAGCCGACCATGTGTGTCTGTCATACGAAGTTACCCAAATCCTCAAGGGTACCGCTCGGTCGCCTTAAACTTGTATTTGCTTAGGATCTGTTTGACGCCGCACTGTGTGCGGTTGCTTACGTTGAAATAGTTTTCCACTGTGACAGTAATAACCCAGTTGTGTATTTCGTTCCACACGCCCCGACCCATACACGGCTCGTGTGTAAGATTTGGGCGAAAAGCAAACAGTCCTTCATAATGTTATAGTTGGGTTTTATTCTAGAGTATTTTCGTATCATAGGATTACAGGTATGTATAGTTTGCATATTTAGCAATAGCTAATAAAAAAACACATCTAAGTTTTCATTGAAATCACAAAACGATAAAAGATTAGCGTAATTTATATAACTCATCACCTGTATTCATCACCATTGATGAACGTGACTAGTATAAACAGTTATTAGCTTTTATATACGGACGTGTAGAGAGCCATTAAATGTGTGTTGAGCAGGGATGATGAATTGTACGATAATTCATCATCCCTGCTCTAAAACTCTAAAGCAAACAAAAACGGTTAATTTTTCTAACTATAGCCGATAGAGTGATAATATTTTAAGTGCATTTTTTTCACAAATCTTCAGTACCTATCAATACTAACTATAAATAGTAAGTTATCAGCAGAGCTTCCTATTTATCCATAGATTGGGCCGAGTTGATCCTAAACCAATACAAGTGTGTCGGACCACAGCCACGGGCAAGGAGCAGCCATCGACACATTCGCCATTTTGATACTAAATACCGTCATGAACTTTCACAATACTCAACCGCATCTCATATATTTTGTAGGAGGTAGAACTTTTATAATTCGACCGGGGAAGTACCACCGCTGCATCTATTTCTAACAGAAATCTGTACTGCTTCAACAATCCATTCCCGGCTTTTTGCAGCGTGAAAATAAAATTTTTGAAATCAACCATTTTTTGTGAGATTAGTTCTACCGTTTTCGACGGTATCCTAATCTTTCACTTCTTTTTCCTGTTCAAAACAGTTCCTCCTGTTTTGGCTATTGCAACTTTAGTGATTAATTTATTGTTAAGATGTCATTTTCAAATTATTTTTAAATAACAGTTTTATTGTTTATTTTTTTATATAAATAAACCGAACATAAAGTCAGGGCTGCGTGGTGTTAAGCGATCTCCGTCGCGTATGTACACGAGCAACTCCAGAGGTTCCACCCGAGCATTGCCGACTTTGGAGAAGAGCTTTTTTTACAGCTTTCTTGAAGAACTGATAGCTGGATGGTTGTCCCATAACGTACACATCTGTGGTAAAAATGACCGTACAAAGCAGACTACGGAGGACCGCCACGAGTCCAGATGATCCGGTGGAACTTTAACCTTCGTCTGGTGGTATAATCATGAAATGGTGACGTAGGCATTAATTTGAAAAGTTCCTCGGAACACTTGGGTCAGTAAGAATCGTTATTCTTACTGTGCATTTTACGACGGAGTCAAATGGGTGTAGCTGGTATTTAGGTGCTCCTGCCCAGAGATTGGAGCAGTAGCAGTTATCCATTTGAGGTCTAACCTTTTTTTTGTATCGGGGGGGGGGGGACCTTGAAAAGGTATCCGACACCTTGGGAGAGGATACCGGTTTATGTGGGATTTGACCGCACTAAAATCCCCTCGGTGGCCTGCCTCTGCGTTTGTGAAGACTCCGGGATCTCCATAGGAACGCGCCGGTGTCCTCTACGCGCGGCGCCCAGAACGGGCCCATCTTCAGGAGAGTAGATGTGCTTTCCTGCACCTTCAGGTGTTCACGGCGGCATGCGGCCACGCATACACCGCCGTCCCTCCCGGGGCTGCTAGCTGGACGGGTCAAGCTCCCACTCTCACCGTCCACAACCCTGGAAGCCCCCTTTAAGTCGCCTCTTACGATCAGGCAGGGGATACCGTAGCTCTATTCTTAATCCCGAAGCTACAGGGACGGGCCTTATACAGCGTTAGGAGCTTTCCTGCAGTGAAATATTGCCTTGCCCTGTTAAGGAAACCAAGCTTTTTGGATGCCAATTACCGTTTACTCGTACTGTCAACTCCCAAGATACCGGACACTTTCACCGACGGTGAGCACGGTGCCCTGGAACTTGGGCGCTATACTTACTTAGGCGCTACAAATGAGTTTTTTAGCAGTAAACGTGCAACCTTTTGTCTTTGTGAGGTTAAACTATACCCCATTTTAAGACCCGCACCGGAGAGTTCTCGACAACAGGACATAAGTTTGATTCTGCTTTCCAAAGCAATTACCAAACACTAATTTTAAAATAGTAATTTATCAGACCGAACTTAATATTTACCCGTTGATTGGCTCGAGCTGATCCTAAACAAATACAAGCGTATTGAACCATAGCCCCGGGCGAGGAGCAGTCACCGACAAACTCGCCATTTTGATATGATGATAGATACTGTCATGAACCTCACTATATTCACCCATTCACTTCATTCTGAATGTAAAAGTATTTGTACAAATTGATTTTTTTTCAACCTTTTTTTTATGTCCCACTGCTGGGCACAGGTCTCTTCTCACTAGTGAGAGGAATTTAGGCCATAGTCCACCACGCTGGCCAAGTGCGGATTGGTGGACGTCACGCTTTCGAGAAATTATGAATTCCTCTCAGGCATGCACGGCGATGGAGAACATCGTAATCAATTAAATATCACGATTTTTTCCATCACCGTGGAGCAGCGATAAATGCGCACATTACAAATATCTTTGTCAGAGGTGTGCGCCGAGGATTTAAACCCGGGATCAATCGCGTCGAAGACCACGGATTTATACCACTCGGCCATCGCTGCTCATTTTCGCTGCAATTTAAATTAAATTGTATAAATTAATTTGCCTTTCATAAAATTGCGTTATACATGTTCTAGGTTACGAAGTCCGTTCAGCTGTGAATATTGTGTGGCGTGCACAGACGCATTGTTTTAGTGTGCGTAACTTCAAGCACGCTCAGTGTCGATTAACTTTACCATGGCAACTAAACGTAGAAGAGTTGTGTAAGTAACTGAATATCTTTAAAGTTTTCAATTCAATTCAATTCAATTCAATTCAATCCTTTTATTTGTGAATATAGGTCAAAAAGGTCTTACATATTAATTACAATGTTACACTATATTCAACCCTTCTGGGTATACAAATTTAAAATTCATGCACCATTAATTTAAAATTAGCAACAATCATCATTAGATATTATACATCAAATTTTTACATTTATAAGGAAATAATTAAATCAGATACATTAAAATTTAATTCAATTCAATAATATTACCTATGTCAATTTAATAAAATGTCAAGTATAATCAAGCATTAAATATATGTGTCAGATAAAAATTCATGAATTGAATAGTAACATCTATCCATTAACAAAGACTTGAACTCTTTTTTATTAAACTCTTGAATGCTGGCTAATTCTCGCAGTGAAGTCGGAACTTTATTGTAAATTTTTGGCGCCATACCGAAAACACTTTTCCGAAGCAGCGCTGTCTTAGATGGAACGGCCGATAATTTTGTTTTATGACGTTTACTATTTAAATAGTCATTGAATAGGTCGGGGTTGGTTTTCACAAATATCATAACCTCTAAAATATACAGGGAGGGCAAAGTCAATATTTTGTACTTCTTAAATAGTGGTTTGCAGCTTTCATTGCTAGGTATTCTTTCTATAGCGCGAACACACTTTTTTTGAGCTTTGAAAAGATCTTCACGTTTAGAACAGTTTCCCCAAAACAAAATGCTATAACGTATAATAGAAGATACGACACTGTGATACACAGTTAGAAGTTTAGATAGTACATATAAGGCATAAGAAAATTGATTGAGTTTTTTGCATACATGTTCTGCATGCGTTTTCCAATAGACCCAAGAATTTAGTCGATTTAGTCTCCTTCAATATTTCTCCATTATAATTAATGTCAAATTGGTTTACAAGACTTTTTCGTTGTTGAAAATTCATGAAATGGGTCTTTTTCAAATTAATAATTAATTGTATTTAAATTGTCATTAATTTCACAATCAAAATTATTGATATTATTGCAAGTAAAAACAACCGAACTGTCATCCGCAAAAAGAGTCATGGGATATTTTATGCAATTAGGCAAGTCATTAATATAAATTAAGAACAGCAAAAGGCCCAGTACGCTTCCTTGTGGAACACCAAACTTAGGTATACGAGGATTTGATGAATATATAATTTCATTTTTAGTTCTTGTACATATGCGTGATATTCGTGTTATCTGAGTTCTATCTGATAGAAAAGATTTTATCAAATCAAGTGTTTTACCGCGTATTCCGTATTTATATAATTTATTTATAAGTAAATCATGCTGCACAAATTCGACAGCTTTTGTTATATCCATATAGAGTCCTATTACTGGCATCTTTTTATCCATACTTAAAATCACTCTGTGCAAAAAATCGTAAATTGCTACATTTATTGACATATTTTTGCGAAAGCCTTTCTGTTCTTTAGCGAATATAATGAATTTCTCGAAATACATGTAAAGATTATTGTAGATTACCTTTTCTATAATTTTTGACATTACAGAAATTAAAGCAATTGGGCGATAGCAGCCCATATCCTCTCTATCTCCCTTTTTAAAAAGTGGTTTTATTATTGTTGTTTTCAAAATATCAGGGAATGTTCCATCTTTTACGCAGAGATTTACTAAGTAACTAAGTACGGGGGATATTAAATGAGCAACGTATTTAATTACTTTAGTCGATATTTCATCGTTACCAGTGCTGTTTGTGTTTTTCAAGGATTTATTATAAAAAAAATGTCATTAGATGTAATATATTTAAAAAAGAAAGAATTAAATTTATTGTATGTCAAAGTGTTAAAACATGTCGTGTTATTTCCGTCATTTAATGAATGGACTTGGTCAATATAAAAATCGTTAAAAGCTTGCGCAATGTCACATGGTTTATTTGTAAGTCCCTGGTCGGTTTAATTTGTTTTATATACTCTTTTTGCTAGGTAATGACGAAGATGTTCAGATCTCTTAGCCAACCGCTTCAAAAGCTCACACACACAAGCGCGCCTGTCAGTACCAATTACTCGTATCTACTACAACGAGAGCCGATCGGACTTCGTGAAGTACATATAACATCTGTACCAACAGAATTTTTCATTTATTACTTCTTATTGTTAGGACATCTTATAATTAGGGCAGTATACATTGCTATGCAGATGATAGTATGGTGGATGCACTATACACCTGTCGAGCCTATGCCGCTCGGGCACAAGTGGAGGAAAGCAGAATCAAACTTGTGTCTGAAGTCGAGAACCAGCCCCAGTTCAAGGGCACCGTGCTCACCGTCGGTGAAAGTGTTGGTATCATGGGAGTTGACATTACGAGTAAAGTGCAGTACCGGAGTCATTTGGAGTACAGAGCCAAATTGGCATCAAAAAAGCTTGGTGTCTTCAATAGAGCGAGGCAGTACTTCACAGCGGGGCAACTCCTGATGCTGTATAAGGCCCAGGTCAAACTCCACATGGAGTACTGCTCCCACCTCTGGGCAGGAGCACCGAAGTACCAGCTACACCCATTTGACTCCGTTGAAAAGCGCGCAGTCTGAATCGTCAACGACCCAAGATTGACTGACAGGCTAGAACCGCTTAGCTTGCGAAGAGACATAGGCTGGCTCTGCGTGCTCTACCGACTTTACTATGGTGAGTGCTCCGAGGAACTCTTCAAATATTGATGCCTATATCACCATTCCATGATCATATCACCAGACGAAGGTTGAAGTTCCACAGGCACCATCTGGACTCGTGGCGGTCTTCCACAGTCCGCTTTGCACGCTTCTTTTTACCACGGACGTGTAGGTTATGGGACAACCTTTTACAGTGGACTATACCATGGGGTTATTTAAGAAAGCTGTAAAAAAAGTTCTCCTCCAAAGCCAGCAATGCTCGGGCGGCTCCCCTAGGGTTGCCCGTGTTCATAGGCGACGGTGATCGCTTAACACCACGCGGCCCGTCTGCCTTATTGTTAGGTTTATTTATAAACAAAATAAAAAAAATAAACATAACATATTTTTTCTCTGTTGCAACTTTTATAACTAAAAACAGGTATGAAATAATCTATTACAAAGAAAATATTTTGTACAGGATTTTGGTCAAAAATCAGTCGCTTATGACCGTATATATCATAGATTTATTATGACTTTCACGCATATATAAAAAATCTATGGTATTTATGCACGATGTTACTTAACGGATTTGTAATAAGGTGGCATAATCATGCTTATCTTTACAATCTACCTACTTTAATATGCAACACGGTGCTATAAATGATGTATGATCTGATCCCCTAAAAATGTGCGAAACAATCTTCCTGTGAAGACTAAACTATAAGTCTTTTTTGTCCTTTCGTTTTGTTCATGTGGGCAAAACGTGAGGTTCGATACGTATGTATATACAAAAGTATAAGGCTCCGTATATAACAGACAGAGAACACGTTCGGCAAACAAGCGGATGACACACGAGGCGGCATGCGGTGGCCTCTAAATTATAAGTGCAGAACTGCATTGTAATCGATTTGGTAATATTTCTTTATTAAAATTGTTATATATTTCTATATCTTATCTATTTGTGAATCCTAAAAGCGTTATTATGGCTAATCTAAAGTCAATCTATAGTAGATCCTAAATGTGATCCCATGTCTTTGGATTTTGAAATGAAATAGTTTTTTAACATCCTGGGTAAACACTTGATTTTTGTCATTGTTGTATGGCCAACTGCTGATCGTCATCCGCTTGGGTGCGCTAAGGTTTATATGGGCTACAAGAAAAAAGCAGGCGGAAGAAATTAATTTCATCTAACCACTTTTCTAAATACAAATAGTAACTGAATAGAAAAGCATGTGAGTATAACGAATTTCAACTCATTTGGTCCAGTAGTTTCCAAGCACATTTTGGCTTTGTCAGATAAACGTGCAGACTCTCCTATAAAGATTACTTACATTTTGCTTTTTTGTAAATTTTTGTTGTAATTTTTTGTAGAGTAGGCCACCGACAGACGAACCAAGCTAGCAAATATATTGATTCGCTCTTAAGAAACCAAAAGCACTCATTAAGGTTCGTATTATTATTTTATTCCCAGTCGCTGGCAGTCGGCAGCGGTCGGTCCCGCGACGCAGCGTACTATTGCATTAAGCGGCTATTGGCGACATCTAATACTATTCCAAAGCAAGCATTTGTGGTGTGGGTCCGCTTTTCCTTGTAAATGTTCGATTGCTTTTGTCATTCGAAGACAAGAAAGGACGTATATTCTTTCAAGATATAATTGCAATCTATTGTGAATACAAAAATAAATCTTACGATGGGTTTCAGTCCGAATGATGCCTGTATACCTATACTTACATTTGTTTCTATTCCCTAGTCATATTGACCACCAAATTAATCATTTTGTCAGCCATTCCTAATTAAAACCTCGACTAACAGCATCACGATCTCAAACATTTGAAATTAAACTGTTGGCATGTAGTGGAAAAAAAATATTAACGGTCTATAATATATTTCGCACCTTCATCTTCAGATAGCAAAAGTGGAGAAATAATTATTCGGCGGTATTATTCTCCTTATAGTCCTTTTTATTTCCGTCTGTACCTAATAAATTTAAGTTTTTTCTTTTTTCTTTGTATTTTTTTTTATAGCTAAACCGAACAAAAAGGCAGACGGGCCGCGTGGTGTTAAGCGATCACCGTCGCCTATGGACACGGGCAACCCCTGGGGAGCCACCCGAGCATTTCCGGCTTTGGAGGAGAGCTCTTTAGACAGCTTTCTTTAAGAACCCCATATTATAGTCCACTGGGAATGCCTCAGCTGGAAGGTTGTCCCATAACCTACAGGTCCGTGGTAAAAAGGAGCGTGCAAAGCGGACTGTAGAGGACCGCCACGAGTCCAGATGGTGACGGTGAAACTTTAACCTTCGTCTGGTGGTATAATCATGGAATGGTGATGTAGGCATGAGTTTGAAAAACTCCTCGGAGCACTCACCATAGTAAAGTCGGTAGAACACGCAGAGCGAGCCTATGTCTCTTCGCAAGCTGAGCGGTTCTAGCGGTAATATTTACATACCTCATGAAGGTAAATATGGCGTACTAAATATGTATTAACAGCTTTTTTAAACATCCATATTTATGCAAATAAAAATCGTGGTCATTGTCTTTGTCTTTATACACACTTACTATTTATACAAGATTAACTTTCATTAGATTTTGATTAAGATATGAACGTTGCTGAACAAAGCTGGAGTATTTGTTTTTGAATCAGTTAAAAAAATACTGAAGATTACGGTAAAATTCAAAAACTGAACTTATACAAGCTATGGAAAAGAAGACACTCGATCTTTTACTTTTCTCGCTATCTTGCAGATAATATTGAATTCGCAAGAACCATTCACAAGAACAAAACCCGAAAATAGGGAACACTGAAATCTCCTCAAAAAAGGACATTAGGTACTTTTACACACACAAAGATTTTTTTGCGATATAAGTACCTACGACTGTAATACGCTGGAGCTATTACGAAATAAAAGTGGTTTTCTATCATATTATTGGAAAGCGGATAAAGGCTCCGAATATAGCGAAATATCTCCCGTGCGTCGACAAGCCTTTAGATTCTAACATGCTCCAACAATCCGTTCCCGGCTTTTTGCAGCGTGCAAATCTAATTTTCGAACCCCTACCGAACGATGATTGCGTTTAAAGCTCAACCATTTTTGTGAGCTCTAGTTTTACCTTAGTTAGTTTTTAGTAGTTGTCATATGGCCTCCTTCTTTGGGGTAATTCTGTCGATGCTAATAAAGCATTTATTGTTCAAAAAAAAGCAATTCGTGCAGTGTGTGGAGTAGGAATTCTAGATAGTTGTCGCCCGCTATTTAAACAATTAAAAATTCTACCTCTGCCATGTCATTATATCAGAGATGCTTGTATGTTTGTAAAGCAAAATAAGGAATACTTCGAATTTCAATGTGACCGCTTACCTCGTAATGCAAGACGAATAAAAAATGTTAATCTTTATGCACCTAGATGTCGTTTTTGGATTCTTAAAAAGAATGCTTTGTATTCAGTTATTAAAATATATAATAATTTGCCGATAGATATTAAGGAATTACCAATAAATAACAATATCTTTAAAAAACAATTAAATAAATGGCTATTAGATTGCATGTTTTATAGCGTTGACGAATATTTGACTAATAATTAAAATAAGTGTAATTTATATTTAAATATTATTCTATAATTTAATAAAAATAAATAAATTAAATAATTTAACAATACAAAACGTAACGTAATAATAATAATTATCTCCTGTATAAAGGGGATCAAATGTATCGATAATAATAATGTTAAATGCTATGTATTATTTAATAATTAATTAATGTGTATTTAGTAAAATTTGCACGCCTGATTAGGCAGAACATACAGACCCGAGAAATATTTATATCACCTACATTGTAATAAATTGTAAATACTATGTTCTGGCAAATAAAGAAATTGAATTGAATTGAATTGAATACCGTTCTTGACGGTTCATTAATCTTTCATTTCTTTGTCATGTTCAAAATAGGAGGATTACAAAATAACACACTTAGAGTAGTAAGTACGTAGTAGTAAGTTGTAGTTGTTACCTTATAAACAGCAAACTTTAGTGATTATTTAATTATTGCACCCATTACGTAATGTGAAAGAAATTATCATAAATATTAATATTTGCTATCACCCTAATGAAAAAAGCGGAAATACATCCAGTTGTCACGTTTATTCCAACCATTTTTAGGTCCTACTACTGGGCACAGGTCGCCTCTAACAAGTGAGAGGGATTTAGGCCATAGTCCACCACGCTGGCCTAGTGCGGACTGGTGGACTGTTTTAAAATTATGAGTTTGTCTCAGGCATGCACGGTGATGGAAAACATTGTAATCAATTAAATAATCACAATATTTTCCATCGCCGTCGAACAGCGATAAAATGCGCACATTACATATTTCTTTTTGTCAGAGGTGCGCGCCAAGTTTTTGATCCCGGCATCTCCCACATCGGAGAGCGCGGTCCTTACCACTCGTCCATCGCTGCTCACAAATATTATGAATATATTACCTATCAGTATATTTAGTTGTTTTGATTAGTAAAATAATGTTTTTCTAGATCGTAATTACATCATATTCTTATTATTACTTGTATCTCTCCTTGAAGGATCACGGGTAGAAGATGTTATTTGACCCGGTCATTTGAGAAGCTTGCATGCGGACATAGGTCCAAAACGTAGAGGCCCTTTAGAGGCACTTTAATGTTGTTATGTGGTTACACGTGGCGGACACCATCCTCGGTCGTATCGCATAAAAACGTCATCGTCGCATAAAATCACCGTTCAGACTAGAAAATAATCTAAAGTGAGGCAGGTGGTGACTCGCCACTCACTGAATGGGCCCACATAAAATGGCATAAATGCCTGGGAGCAACATTGGCGAGAAAAGCTAAGGGTGTCAAGAGGAGCGGCACCAGTTACACATGTATTGCTTTTTTTGGTTGGTGAAGTTTGATTAGTTTCAACTTTCCATTATCCATTCCATATCCACCGATAATTCCCAGTGCCAGATTCCCATGCTTTCAATGATTGCAATGTTGATGATGAAAATTAAAGTATTCTCTTACAATAATAAGCCTAAACAAATTCTGAAAAATCCCGTGAAACAATAAAAGGAAGTTTGCAATGAAAATAATTTAATATAACGACTGCGGTACAAGCAGTAAACTCCGCGAAGAGAAATGCTGCAATAATAATTATGAAAGCTTTTTGCCACCTCAATGACGCTGTAATAAGAGGCTCTTGAGTGGTCGTCCCAAGGGGTTCCGTACAATGGAAACCCTTTATTCTGACAACAAACTTCGGCTCTGTAATTTAAAATTAGCGCGGCGTGTCGCGGGCTATGATGACAGTGTTGGCCTGACAACGGGACACTTTTCTGTCAGATACCAGAAATATAAGTTAGAAAATAGGTTTTTCTTAGCTCCTACTTTGAAGCGTCTTTCGTTTTATGTGACAGCTTTGTGAGTCTATGGCTTGGCTGCAACCCTTTTTGCGTCCCACTGCTGGGCACGGGTCTCTCCCCCTTATTGGGGAGGCCTGGAGCTTACTCCACCACGCTGCTCCAATGCGGGTTGGTGGAGTTGTGAGTCTATACTCACAATTTATTTATATTTTGAAGATTTATTTTCTGTATTCATGTCTAAATACTGTCATAACAGTCGCAGTTTACTTTATAATTTATTATTATCAGCAATAACAGCCTTATGATTACACATTGAACATGGACTGCTATTTTGTTCTTTATAATCATTATAGATACTAATATTATAAATGAGAAAGTTTATAAATATGGATGGATGGATGTTTGTTACTCTTTCAGGTAAAAACTACTGATTGGATTTTAATGAAACTTTATAATAATATAGCTTATACAACAGAATAACACATAGGCTACAATTTATAAATATATTGTGTGAATTGTTCAAAATATGAGGATAAGTGTCAAGTAGGAAAAAATCTACCATCCATTATAGTCAAAATACATAGTTAACCATAACTACACTAAAATTGATGATTTAATTCAAATGCACATATTCTTATATGTAGTAATAAATTAATTATTAATTTAAAATACATACTTTTATCGCTTCTGTTATTCAAAGTAGATAAAATAATTATGTCTTTCACGCCACATCATACTACGGTGCGGTCCAGCGGCACGGCGCCGGCGGTGGCGAGGCTATATAACATCATGCTATGACTAATACCAAAGTCCACGCGGACGAAGTCGCGGGCGGCCGCTAGTAGAAATTAAATGTATGTAGATACTGGACTTCCTCGGCGTCCACTCGTCCACTGGTCTAATGGAATGCCCACCAATCCACACTTGGCCAGCGTGATGAACAGTGACCTAAATCCTTCTTACTTCCGAGAGGAGTTACCTGTGCCCAGCAGTGGGACATAAAAAAGTTTTTTTTTTATTTGTATGGAGTAGCAGACGAGCATGCAGGCCACGTAGTGTTAAGTGGTCGCTGCAGCCTATGGACATCTACATACAACCTCAAGCAAGCATAGGTAAGTCTTGTCTGGGGTCGTATGCAGTTGGGCTGCTACTCCGGAGGCTGGTGGTCACCTCATGTAAGTGTGGCCCGCAGCTGCACCTTTCCACCGAAACACAATAAATTGGTTCACGGCAGAAGTGGGTGCAGCAGTGGTACTTTCCCGGGCGAACCACAATAGTTCTACCACCTACAAAAGTTGATAAAAAAAGATAATGGACATTGGATAAAAATTACATTCACATAAAAAGAGGTTTTATATCAATAAAATTTAGATCACGTGTGTGAATTTCATTAAAATGAACAGACACTTCAAAGTAAAAAGATACATACGTAACATACATCCTGCCTTAACATGATAAAACATGGGTTCAAACACTATCATAGAAACAGCATGATATGCAATTTTTTCAGGGAAGGACGAAACGGAAGTGTTATCGTGATATATCGTGATATATTGTAGGGTTTATCGTGATATACTTCAGATTGCCGATTGATGGATTTTGATTATAGAATATTCTTCACAAAACTACTGCCACTCATATCCTCCACAATATAGTTATAGTTAAAGTATTGAAGTGTACAGCGAAAGTACAATCCACTCCCGGCAACTCGCGCTTAACTCGCAAAAGAACAACAAAACGCTCTCAAGTCGCGAACAATACCGCAGGAAGAGGATATTGTGTCGCGAGCTTTCACTCAAACCCGCGAGAGCTACATCTAGAGCGATGTCGGTTACACGGCTAGGTGTAGGTCACAAGGTCTTAGCGCACTGAACTTGTAGCTAGAGAGAAGTATACACGTCTGCTTTCTTCTACTTAAGATAAAATATAAATTAGATTTATTTTTTCTATTATATTGAATTAATTTAATTGTTTTATCCTGAGTTTTTATATTGAAATTTATATGTATTATTTTATTCTACACTAACGCATTGGTTTCCAAACTGTAATGTTAGTCGTAAGTTCAGTAAATAAATAAATAAATAAAATTAAACATTTATTTATTTATTTATTTAGGACTACCAACAGAATTATATGTTGTACATCCGTAACATTGTTATAATCTTAAAATTAAATAGCTGCTGGGAAAAACTCCTTGTACAAAAGAAGCATTTATTATGTGGCACAATGGTATACATATCTATTCCGCGCAAGCCTTCAATATTTTAGTGTTTATTTCATCGTGACCAACAGAACACGTGTTATTTAAATTTTTAATTATCAAATAAATTTCTTTTTCAGTACACGGCGTTAAGCATATTGTATGGGGATTATTAATGTCATATAGGTCTTTGTTAATTAAACATGTATTTCCATTGATTTTTTTATTATTATCTGTTAAATCAATGAAGAAGTTATTGAAAATCTCTCCAATATCACTGCTCTTTTTATATATTTTATTATTCTGAACGATATATTCTGGATAGCCATTTGTAACGTCATTATTATTTATGGCACTATGGATTATGTTCCATGCAGCCTTACATTTATTTTTATTTGCTTGCAAATATTTTTATGTCTAATTATTTTAGCTCTATAAATACATTTTTTCAGTATGGAACTGTAACGTTTATATTTGAATGCATTTATATTTTTGTCAGTCCTCGAGTGCGTGTACAGTAAATAGAGTAACCTTTTACAAACAATAGATTTTTTTATTCCTTTTGTTGCCCAATTTACTTTATGATGCTTGTTGGTTTTTTCAGAACAATCTTCAGAAAACACAAATTATAAAAAAGTATTATTAGATCATGAAACTCATTAAATTTAGCGTCTAAATCTTCAATTTCATAAATTTCTGAAAATCTTATGGCTGCCATGCAGTCAACAAACTTTTTTATGTTTTGTCTACTGTAGAGACGGATCTTTTCAAACCAATATATGGAAATAGGCTTTTTTTTATCTAAATTGTCAGTGTTTGTGCTGTCTCATGGTCGGAGAGTCCCAAGTAATGTATTTCCGATTTTGCCTTTTTCAAATTACTAATTATTAAGTCTAGACAGGCAAATTGTCTAGTCGGACTATTAATGTAAGAATTTAAATGGTTTTTTTTTTAAATTGTTATCAGATTATAAGTTTTGTTGTTCTCCTTTAATATATCAATATTTAAATCGCCGCATAAAATAATTTGTTTGAATGATTTTCTGTTACATATGTAGTGTAATAATTGTTGTAGTTTTTCATAAAATGTACGAATATCACTAGCTGGGATCCTGTATAAACAAATTACCATGAGATTCATCAAGGGATTTTCGATCGCACAGCATTCAAAGATATGGTCGCAAGAAAATTGTTGAATATTCGGGACAATCTTAAACTCTATGTCATTTTTTGTTAGTATGCATGTACCACCACGTTTGTTTTTTCGGCAATATGTCAAACGCAAAGGCAAATGTCATCGCTTGTTAAGATTTTTCTTGTTAGTTTAGGTCATCCGCAAAATGTAAAATTTTGAATGATGAAATCAACTACTGATATCATTTATGAAAACGTTGAAAAGGAGAGGTCCCAGAATTGATCGCTGTGGTACCCCTGATGATACACTATAATATGTGTGTGATGTATACCCCCTAATTTCAACAAAAGAACACCTATTCTCTAAGTATGAAGAGAGCCACAAAAGTAATGTTCCTGTGATTCCGAATTCTGAAAGTTTCACTGCTAACAATTTATGACTAACCCTGTCAAAGGCCTTCGAGAAGTCTGTATAGATTGCGTCAACTTGCTGTCACGAGTCAACATTTAGTAATTAAATGCATTTGGTACGGTGCTACAATATGCTCTGGAAGAACAGGATGCCTGGAAGCCTAAACATGAGGGCCAACGGCAGCAAATGAGGTTCTTTCACGGTCTGGAGGTCTTTTGACACAGTTTTTTTCCTAAAAAGTATCAGATGAGTATGTAGGCTACCGTGGTTTAATGCTGTCCATGGAGATGACCATGTACCCCTTACCACAACCAAGCTTGAGCGCTGCCTGAGGTCGTGCAAAGTACACAACAGAGTAGTAGTTGCTACGGTTGAACAATACAAGGTGTACGATCCACCACTTTATATTTATTTAAACTCGTAGCATAGTATCGAATTTGTGACGAGCCAAATAACATTAAAGTACAATTTTTACGATGAAATTACAGCGTTATTACTATATATGTATTTTAGTCATAACGCTGTAATTGATTAGACTTTGATTAGGTAATAACATACCCACTTAACCCTTTGCAAAAGGTAATAGGTAATATCTTGGTAATCTGGAGGAAATCAGCGTTTCTTCCTGAATAGTAGATAGCCTTTACCTTACGACGATCTGAAATAGGATCCATTATTCTTGCCGCTTATATGAATAGAACAACGGTGTCGCCGCACAATGCAGGACTATCAGCGGGCGGATTTTGGGGCGCGAGGTCTCGCTCGGAGGGCTCTCCTTGCTTTCGATCTTCCGCCATTGTCGTAATAGCAACCCTCTACCTACATTAAGGTTATATCCGTGTCGTTTATACTTTTATTCCATAAATCTTCCTGTTTAGTCACCAAGAATACGAGTTTTAGAAAACGATGTCATCACATTGCAAGTAAATATGAATATAGGCACTTTTTAGTGCTCATTTTCCAACTAGTTGGAATCCTGGCACACCTCTCGCAAGTACAAAGTATGTGGTGTGCACGTGTGTTAGGTATAGGATAATATCGTGACAAAATCTGTATTTAAGGGGTCTCAAAAGCATGTAAGTAAAACTTCGTCAAACGTATTGGACTATTCACTAGATTCATCCCAGTTTAGACTTAATATCAGGTGGTTAATAAAATGTTGTACATGATACGAGTAGGTATTATTTTGCACACGTTAACATAAGAATATTCCATGTGTTAAAATCATGAAAACTTTTGTACTAAAATCATTATTTCAATTTCTAAACTGGAACAAGAAACATGAATAAAAAGTTAGAATTTAGCATCACCATTTGTTTACAAACAAGATCGTGTTCATCACTAATGCACGATTCAACGAAACAAGAAAACGCCGCCAACGAAATCACGCTCGTAGCACCTTGTAGTTCAGTAGCAACTCGTAGCGACGTAGCATCGCGTAGATCCACTGAATTCGCCTGGAATTATTAATTTTCAATTTAATCCTAATCTTATGAACAAAAAAACTGGTAAAGATAACTACAGAAATAACGTTCAGTGCATCGTTATTCTATTCATAATTTTAATTTCAATTTACAATTATAGAATTGTAAATTGAAATTCAAATTATCCTATAGGTATTGTGTACTGGTTAAGTTTTTTGTGTTTTTGTTTCTACTATAACAGCTGCAATGCACAACTCTAACACTCTTACAACTTCTAGATTTAATGGGGATTAAAGTACTATTAAGGTTTAAATGGAATGCTATTTCTCTTGAGTAAGATAGTTACTTTGAATGTTATTGCAGGCGATCGTGCATAACCGCAGAAGTGGTTTCATGATTAAATCGGTTAAGCCGTCTACTGACTTAAAACTGAAATAATTTTGAATTTGGTGAGTTTAACAAATCAAAATTTGTTTTGAATTTAAAATTAATTTATTATTATATATGCGACAGAGCGGAGCGTTTCTTTGTTTTTTTGTCCCTCTTTTATGTCATGGTCGAGTGATCTAGTGGATTTTGTGAGTAGAGATAGTTAGGAAACAGGAGTGTGACATATGTTGCTATTTGCCGCGGTAAAATTACCCATTCACGTGTAATGATCCATTAAAATGTATCTATGCAACATGAGTGAAACTGCGGGGCACAACTAGTGATACAGAAATGTAAACAAAAGTGGTTACACACATTTTTGTCAGTATGGAAACATGATTCAACTATTGAATAAATTAAATACAATTGTGGAAGAGAAACTAAATTTTTGATTAAAAATATAATACTGTAAAGGAAGTTGGGCGAGCGGAGGGTCAATATTTACTTACGTAGGCGGCCGCTGATATTGGCCGGCGCGCGGCGGCGCGGCAGCTCTACTCGTTATACTCAAATGCTAGTTGAAAAGATAGATCCAATTACTTTACTTTTATCATTTATTTATTTATTTATTTATTGTAAATAAAAAATCCACAGCTCTCCAAGGAATAGCATACATGTAACTTACAAAGTAACTGACAGCCAATTACGGATTTTTTACCGACTTCTAAAAGGAGGAGGTACTGTATTCGGCTGTATGTATTTTTTTTTATATATGTTCACCGATTACTCCGCCGTTTGTGGACCGATTTTCAAAATTCTTTTTTTGTTCGTATGCTTACACTCCCGAGGTGGTCCCATTGTCACCAAATCAGGTTCTGATGATGGGATCCCAGGGAAATCGAGGGGAACTCTCAAATTTTATAGGCACACACATTAATTTTCTTATACTTTCTGAAGCATAAGAGATATTTGTGCATAGTAATCATCATCTCATGTTGCTGAGCTGATGATGGAAGGTACTGCAAAAGTGAGGAGTTGAAAGCAAATTCTTTCAATAAATAGTTTTTTATTCCAAATCTTACATCCCTGAGGTGTTCCAAGTGTCACCAAGTCAAACTCTGATGAAGGGATCCCAGAGAAATCGAAGGGAACATTCAAATTTTATAGCACAACAAATGATTTTCATATGTTTACTAAAGCAAAACAGGCATTTTTGTATAATTATCATCATATCATGTTGCTGAGCTGATGATGGAAGGTACTATGACGGTTAGGAGTTGAGAGCAAATTCTTTCAATAAATGGTATTTTGTTGGAAATCTTACATTTCTGAGGTGGTCCAACTGTCACCATGGCAAAATCTGATGATGTGATACTAGGGAAATCGAGGGAAACACTGCAACTTAATAGGCACACACATTCTTTTAGTCATATTTTTTAACATAATACAAATATTTGTGTCCGGTAATTATCAGCTCATGCTGATAAGCTGATGATTGAAGGTACAACTCCTCAACGGTTAGGAGCTGAGAGCAAATTCTTTCATTAATTTATACGTTCAGGTGGACTTATAGTAATATTCTTTCAGGGTATAAGATGGCTATTAGATAAACATGATTATAAAAGGTATCTCTTTAACGTTTAGAAATTAACTGAAAAAAATATCAATTATGCTTATACATATGTGCAGAATTATTAAAATTACTAAAAAGAGTGAAATAAATTAAGTTTTTAACAAAAAAATAGAACCGACTTCAAACGGTAAAAAATAAAATTGTTCAGTACCTACTTCTTCTTGCTTATGGTAATGACTCTTAAAACTATTTTTGAAGTCGGGCCCTTAGTAAAATGTCCTGTCTTAGTAAATATAGTGTACCTTTCGTTCTGAATGGGCACCGACTCCAATATAGTTTTAACAGTCATTACCATAATCAAGAAAAAGTAGGTACTGTCCCACTGTCTGTACTGTTGGTGCCCATTTAGAACGAATGGTACGACATTTTAGTAAGGGCCCGACTCCGACGGTTAAAAATGTCTTTGTAACCGACTTATTACCGAATTACGCGCGTAATTTGTTTTCTTGCAATCAGTAGCAAATAGTGCAGTGTGTCTCGTTCGATATTTCGGAACACAGAAACGTAGGAGACTTGATACTAGTTCTTGACAGTCTATGTAGCCGTTACATAATCCGTGCATAAATGACATGTCAATTAAAGTTCGTCTACACTGAAGAGGCATGATATGATGATGAAGACATGACTCCAGGTAGTCAGAAACATTACGTGAAGCACGATAGCTTAAGTGTTTTAAAAATTTAAGTTGTATATGCTTTAGGTTTTTAATATAAGTTATGTATTGGGGATTCCAGACAATGCTGCAATACTCTAATGCAATCATGGATAGCTTTTTTTGGTTTCAGTGGTGGAACCTTCTAAAGGTACCTGGCACCTTGGGAGAGAGGATACCGAGCTATGTGGGATTTGTTACCGCATTAAAACCCCTCGGTGGCCTGCTGCTGCGCTTTGAGAGGTACTCCGGGATCTCCAGAACGCAACGGTGTCCTCCGCGCGCGTTGCCCAGTCCATCACCGATCTTCGGAACAGCAAATGTGCTCTCCTGCAACTTCAGATGCTTACCGCGGCATGCAGCCAGGCACACACCGCCGTCCTTCCGCTGACCGCTGGTGGACGCATCGAGCTCCCACTTTCACCGCCCGCAACCACAGAAGTCCCCTTTTAGTCGCCTCTTACGATGAGGCAGAGGATACCGTAGCTTTGTTCTTAATCCCAAAGCTACAAGTTGCCAGTAAAGCTAACCCGAGGCTACCATCCACTATAAAATAACAATTCCATCTCAAACAACATTCAAACCTACTCGAGGTTTCAAAGGTTCAGAATAGACTGAAATGGATCAATTAATTCAAGGATATAGGGGCTTACTTACGAAAGAGTATTCAAAAAGCGTCACCACTTTAGTAGAAAAAGCGTCAAAGAGAATTTAATGAGAAATCCAATTAAGGGATCTTCACAAATACCGCGCTGAATGATACGAGCCCGAGAGCGTGTAGTGGGGAGTGGGCACCACTCGCCGTCAAACGGTAATTAGTAGACCGAGATTCATGAAATTGCCCTAATCGACAGAATGTCTTACAGTTTTGTTTGTTTTAAAATTATGTATTTCTAGGTGGTAGAACTATTATGGTTCTCCCGGGGTAGTACCACCGCTGCACCCACTTCTGCTGTGAATCAATTCTACTTATTATGTTTCGGTGGAAAGGTGCAGTTGCCCGCCACACTTACATGATGCGACCACCAGCCTCCAGAGTAGCAGCGCAACTGCATACGACCTCAGACAAGACTTACCTATGCTTGCTTGAGGTTGTGTGTAGATATTCATGGACTGCAGCGACCACTTAACACCACGTGGCCTGCATGCTCGTCTACATGCCATTCAAATAAAAATAAGCTCTCCTTCAGCAGCCTATAGATCAGTTGCAACCCTTTTTGCATCCCACTGCTGGACACAGGTGTCTCCTCATTATCCTCCTCATAATTTTTTTTAAAAGCCCCACAGTAGGGTAGATATGCCCTGTGTCGTGGGTACTATGGACACACACAAAGACAGAAACACTAACACCCAGACCGAGAACAGAAATTCAAACTCATCATTCAAATTTCAGTTTCGCCGGGAATCGAACCCGGGACCCTTTGATTGGCAGTACGGCATGGCAACCATTGCGCCACGCAGGTCGTCATTACATCGTCGTCGTCATTAGTATACAATACGTTGTAGGATATTTTTAAACCGCCCATAAGGCCTCTAACATGGTTTAACGACTGTTATATATGAATGAATAACAACTGGGACCGACAGCTTAACATGCCCTCCAGAAACTAAGTTTGTGCCACTAGCGGTCACCCATATCGCATATTTATTCACTGTACGGTTCATTTACAAACTCTTTGTGAACGTTATTTTTTTTCTTCTGTCTGCTCTGGGTGCGTTTAGGCAATGCTGAGCTGAAGAAAAGAGCTGACGGAGAAAAACTTAAGCCCTGTTTTAAAATATGAGGTATACAATAATTAGCTATCTTACAGAGTAGCTAAGATTGTACTTTGTCACTGTGACATTACCAGCTTAAATGAGTGTAAGTCTAATCCGTAGTTTTGTCTACTTCCGTTATTTTTTGTCTTAAATTCATTGTGATTTGTATTCGATAAATTTATTTTTAGATTATTGTACGTCAACCAAGTTATTATACAATTAATTGTATTCTTAATGTCAACTTCAAATGTATTAATATCAGTATTTTGATTAGATGTCATAATTATTAATGTATCGTTAGCAAATATTATGACGAAGTCAGCAACATACAGATCTGCTCGTCCAACTACACGATGGAGGAGATAGCTGGTAGACCTTCTGAATACATTCATGAAGGAGGCGGTGTGGCCAAAGGGGGTCGTGTTCCGCAAGTATCGCGGACGCCGTCGACCACCTGGAGTCTCACCGGTACTATGTATGTATATCTTATTATAAATATTCTTTATTCACTGTACGGTTCCTTTACAAACTCTTAGTGAACGTTATTTTTTTTTGTTCTGTCTGCTCTGGGTGCGCTTAGGCAATGCTGAGCTGAAGAGAAGAGCAGCCGCGTCTCACAACGCCGATAAATAAGTAACTTAGTTTTAAGATATGAATATGTATGTTAGTCTGTAAGGTATTTATAGTATGGACCTTGCTGCCTGAGAATAAATGATTTATTATTATTATTAAATAGTATACTGCGATGCTTCGATGATGCGATGTTTCCGTGCTTCGGAGGGCACGTTAAGCCGTCGGTCCCGGTTGTTGTCGATAGATAACAGTCGTTAAACCTTATCGGAGGCCTTATGGGCGGTTTGAAAACATCCGACAGCGGGTTGGCCACTAACCCGCATCTCCACCAACCCGCATTGGAGCAGCGTGGTGGAGTAAGCTCCAGGCCTCCCCAATATTGGGGAGAGACCCGTGCCCAGCAGTGGGACGCAAAAAGGGTTGCAGCCATACTGCGATGCAAGGTCACATTAGGAAGGTCATTTATGTAGAGCAAAAATAGCAAAGGAGCAAGAACACTGCCTTGAGGTACACCAGAATCATTATATTCATACTCTGACCTATATTTTACTACTTCACTATTATTTTTAATTCTGAAAGTTTCTAAAAAAAAGTAAAAAATAAAAAAAGTTAAGAAATAGAAATCTACAATTATACTTTGCTTCGTCCTCGAAATTAGATTACTTGTAGTAGACGTACTGTACTAGCCATTCATACACTAAAGTTGAGAAATACAACCTAAAAAATAAAAGGGTTGTAATAAAAAAACATAAAATCACTCAAAAGTCTGTACACTGACAACACCTGTCATTCGTCGCTATCTTCATTCGCGTTTTAGTGCCTAGCCGTTCAACACGTGAAAGTATTTTCTTATAAAGTGAAGTTGTTAAACAGGAAAAATAAAGATGAGAATTACTGATTAATGTGTTACGAAAAATAAGAAAGCAGGAAAAAATGTTAGAAACAAAATCAATAATGGATATCGAGTGAATCTTCTGAAAATAAAATTCTATTATGAAATTGTTACCACAGAAAGGTATGTATAGTATACAATAACTATTGCGCGACATGGTTGCAACACCACTATTTCCGTCCCACTGCTGGGCACGGTTCCCTCCCCATTGGGGAGGCCTGCAGCTTTTTCCACCACGTATACAACTATTGTAAAAGATGGCTGCAACCCTATTTCCGTCCCACAGCTGGGCACGGGTGCCAATGCTGGTTGGGTGAGACATACAAGCGTTTTTTAACGCGCTGTGTAAAGTATGTAGTAACAATATAAATATGCGTTGGGTACATTTCCTTTTGAGAATGTTACGTTCGCAAGAAATTACATGAGGGTAGTTCATGGGACTATCGCCTTGTAATAAAAATCGTTAATATGAAATAACGAAAAATGTAATGAATGTATTAATCTACGAATTAAGTAGTATTTAAAATCTTTTGTGAAACATTCTTACAAGCAAATAAATATGCGTTGGGTACATTTCCTTTTGAGAATGTTACGTTCGCAAGAAATTACATGAGGGTAGTTCATGGGACTATCGCCTTGTAATAAAAATCGTTAATATGAAATAACGAAAAATGTAATGAATGTATTAATCTACGAATTAAGTAGTATTCAAAATCTTTTGTGAAACATTGTTACAAGCAAATAAATATGCGTTGGGTACATTTCCTTTTGAGAATGTTACGTTCGCAAGAAATTATTTGAGGGTAGTTCATGGGACTATCGCCTTGTAAAATCGTTAATATGAAATAACGAAAATTGGAATTGATGTATTTATCTACGAATTAAGTAGTATTCAAAATCTTTTGTGAAACATTCCTACAAGCAAATACATATGCGTTGGGTACATTTCCTTTTGAGAATGTTACGTTCGCAAGAAATTACTTGAGTTCAAGGGAGTGTTGCCTTGTAAAACATTTTTGATATAATGAAATGATAACTGATGTGATGAATAAATTCATCTACGATTTAAGGATGAGATTCATCTATTACGGATGATTCCTTCATTGCATGAATGCATGAGTATAGGTTATTTGCTATATGAGTATAGGCTTGTATCTATATGCAAAAAATTCATGCTTTCATAAGTATACTGCAAAACTTATATTTTGTACATTCTATCATTTCAGGCAATCAGATGTGTGAGTTGGCAGATTCAACAAACACTGACGAGATTAATTAATTTTATACACTTTAAATGTCGCCAACCGAATACCGAACCTTTTAATTCGGAATTACCTCATATTCCGACCCATTGACCCCACTATAGGTATTTGGATTCGGCCTCACTGGCACCATCGACACCATCAGAACCTAGCGTCAAGCATTGGTGTTTCTCTTTCTAAAAATAAGAGAAAGACTTCACCTTTTCAGGATGAACTGGCTGTTCGTTGGGAACATATTACTATACCTACTTCTGGTCTTTCGAAAGAAATGAGTTTAAGATAATATTTAATTTTACAGAACTGTCCCGTCGTCCCGTCTATCGAACGACCATTGAAGCCGATGATAGATGAAACTAGAATTTTGTATGATTCACATTATGTAGAATCTTTGTCGCAACGAATTTTCTGTCGTCTACAATCAAATAAAGATACTTACCTAAGTATAAAATATCAGTTAATTTCTACCAAAACTAACAGTTATGCATTTGGGGAAAAATTGGCTGAAGGGTTAATCAGCAAAAGCTATAAAAGCTCCAGATTTATTCAGGATCAAGGTAAAAAATAATAATATAGGTACCTAATAATAAAGACGCTATAAAAAATATGAACAGCAGAAACTTCTACCACTCTCAAGACTTTAAATTCGAGAGCCCGCTCATGTTAGCGAGACAAGCACGAGCGGGGAGAAGTCTACCATTTTTTGGTGCAGCAACCACGTTGCCACAACAAGCCACGGCTGCTGCGCACCCAATGCTTCCGACGCCGCTGCACCAGTGCGCACACAGACTCGCCGATAACAGAGGTACACCACGTTCCTGGAAGATTAGCGCTCTTTCACACCAGATGGAAGTACATCACTAATAATAGTGTCGTGTCATACTAAAAATATCTTTCAAAACCATAGCAATACAACATTTTGTACCGCCTCTAAAAATTATTTGTATATTATCGTATATCCGTCGAAACAAATCAAATTTCAGGCGATATTAACATCATAGTTGAGTTTTTATACTCTGGTGCAATATCTAAATGCTATTCATTTGATTCACAGTATCAATGAATAAAGCAGATTCGTTAAACAAACTCATTATTACAAATTATTTTAAAATTGATATTTATAAACCATTTTAAATTTAATTTCAAAAAATATTTGCTTAAAAGATTGATGCGATCTTTTATTGTCAATTAATAATGAATTCAAAAATATTTACGCTTCACATTCAACAACAATTTACATATATGAATTTAACATCTTTCTTTTTGGATTCAATACAGCATCCCTAGTTTTTGTTTATTAATACAAATAAGGCTATTTAACATCATCAATTTGCTTAGATGATTAGTTTATCGCTCTTACTCATATAAAACAAATTAGAATATAACAAGTAAACATTTTTTTTAAATACTAAAGCGTATTTACCACAGAACATTTAATATGTTCTGTGGTATTTACGATACGCCAGTTCGCTCATTTAGTTGGTCTCCTCGCCTCCTGTCCTGCCTGGCTGGTTGTATAATACTTACTAGTATTGAGAGTTGTACATATCTTGCTATAGAAACTGATGATTATGATGGTTTCATAATGATCTTAATAACCGACACATATTAGCTCGATAAGAGACGATAGCTTTTGCCTGAATATTTATTCCAATGCAAGTAAAACTGGACAGGGGGGGGGAAGGCTGCATGCGGTGAGAATATGGAACGAGATCTTGACTGCATATTTCCGTTTAAAATTATTTGCCCGGCACATAATGAAGTGTTAAATTCTTCTTCGCAATCATTAGTTGTGTATCTATAACATAACTTCCATTTCGTATATTAAGAAGGCTGGTATGCGTTTCCCATATGCCCACATCATATCAGAATCACCAAGATGACTAGGGAATGATGTGACAATAAAAATATTTATGTTTTTTGCCTCTTATTAGTTTCCAAGACAGTGAGTGGCATATATGAATCGCGATGTACATACCTATATGTCCTGATATAGAATGTGAACCAACAATAGTCAAGCTTTTAGAAATGGCTGACATAGACTTGTTTGCCACAAGATTCGAAATGTAAAAAGTTGCTATCTTGGCATAGCATAGCTTGATATTTCATGGAGACCCAGTTTCATTAGCTATCAATTTATTTACTTTTAATTAGAATAATCTATATATTTACGCCTTTCCAACGATTTTAGATACTTTAAAAATAAGATTTGAATCATACTATAAGATTTGAACTATTTTAACTGATTAGAATTTGAGTTATGTTACAGACAAAGCTGAAGGTTCAGTGGTTGAGAATACCAAAGGCACTCTCAACTTTTGTTTTCTGTTTTTGAAAGTCTAATTATTATGCCCGGAACAAAAACAAATGAATATTATATGCTGTTCCTAAGAGGAACCTCTGAAACAAGGTTATCAAAAGTTAAGTTAAAATAGTTGCCGCGAAGCCTTAGATATTTTGTGTACCTCCTTATCTGATAACTCGGTAAAACGAAATGGTGTTGCTTTCAAAAAATAGTTTTATTTTTTGCAACTTTCTTTAAATTAATAGTATGAAGCATTTTTTTTTTCTCAGGGGTATATCCTTGCTAACACTATGCTTCTATGATAGATAATGCTCACTTAAGTTCATTAAATAGTTACAGGTTTGCATTGTCTCGGAGTGATTACACGTAAAAATTGTTCTGATATTAGAATTAGCCGTAGTAGTTAAAGTTTTTATTACCGGCTTTACGTTTTTGTCTTTATCAAAATTAAAGTTACCTGAAATCCAACAACTGGGCTATTTTTTTAGAAAATTGGTTCCCACATTCAGCTTAGAATAATTATTGAGTATTAAAGCTGTCATTTTATTAGAACTAGTCACTGTTTATAGAGTTCAAACTACTACTTAAAGTAGTAGACTTGCGAGTACTAATAATATTGAGGTCATAAATGGAGGTAATAAAAATAATTACTAAATACCAGATTTAACTAAAACATATAGATAGTGACTATATCCAACCCACATTCATTCTCTCATTTTTTAAATAAAAAATTCGAATTAGCCCCGTAACTGTTTTATTGGATTTTCTTATTGAACGAATCGGGAGTGTACACTAACATTGTAGTTATATATGTATATGACACGGCTGTATTCACGTAAATTTTATCGGATTTGCCGACATGTTTTGACGAGGACCTTCTTCAGGAGCTCCTGCCGGTCGCGGTGGCATCGCGGCGGAGATGGATATTGGATTACAAAAATAGAAACAGAAAATATAAGGTATACTGTAAAACTTTAGTTCTGTCTAAATATTTACAGTATTATATAATTGTTTTTTACAGTATTATATATTTAGCGGTATAGATACAAATATTTACTGCTCATTCCACCAGACTATACTTCCACGTCTTCTGCACGTAACAAGTACATAGTCAGTTTGGAACTTACACGAAAAGCCGCCGTAACCGTCTATTATTGCAGACGAACGATATAATTATCTTCACGATATTTTACAATGCGTTTTTGTTTTTACAATCAAATTACATTTTACAATCAAATGCGTTATAAGTCATATCATAAGTGACAGTGACTGTATATAACTGTTTAAGGAAAAAGTATATATTTACTTTTGTTGATATGTATATTTTATATAACAACTGGAGATTTTGTTTTAGAAAAATACCAAGTTGTTTTAAAAATGCATCCTATATTCTTTTGCTTGTTTTTACTACAAAAAAAAAACATTTTTAATATAATGATATTAATATAATTATATAGTGAATAATTTATTTACTAATAAATAAAATTATTTAATAATTGAATTTAAGAAGTAAATAAAATTACTTATTTACTATTTAAATTAATTTTTATTTACAAATTTTTCGACTCTCAAGATCTACAAGTAATCTAATTTCGAGGACGAAGCAAAGTATAATTAATGATTAAACGAACTTACCTTAAGTGAAGTTCTATCATAATTATACGATGGCTTCGTCTGAGAAATTAGGTCCCTCCCACCCTACCCCAGGGAAAAATTTGTCATAAAAATAAAATTCGTGCATTGCTCTCTAAACTAAATGAAGATAGCGACGAATGACAGGTGTTGTCAGTGTACAGACTTTTGAGTGATTTTATGTTTTTTTATTACAACCTTTTTATTTTTTAGGTTGTATTTCTCAACTTTAGTGTATGAATGGCTAGTACAGTACGTCTACTACAAGTAATCTAATTTCTCAGACGAAGCCATCGTATAATTATGATAGAACTTCACTTAAGGTAAGTTCGTTTAATCATTAATTATAATATATTTCAGCAATCTGATTCCAATAATTTATAACATAAGTACTCACGAGAGTTTGCGAATTTCAATAGATACGAAATTGGGTCAAACTGGAGACAACATCCGCATTAAAAACTTGGAATAACGAACATCGCTGGCTTTCTGCACCTTTATTAAAGTGTGAAATTTCTCATTTCGGGGCTTCAACGCGGCGCAGCGAATTAACGAAATATCACTGTTTACTCGACGAGAGCGAAACCGACACCGCGCGGTTTTAGCAGAAATTTTTTTTAACAACACTAAATCGCTAGCTTAATTACACAACCGAGCTACCGCCTAGATAGAATTTTTTAATCCTGGGACACCGCAGAGTAAATTACCGGCTTGTGTTTTTGGTAAATGAAAGTATATAAAAATATACACTTCACATAAATTATGTTGCTTCAGTGTAGAGTGAGATGATTTATCTTTTCTTTGTAATTTAACGAAAAAGTGCTTAAATTATCTTGAGCATTATGTCGTTAGTAACAATGATTTATTCGATTTCTGGGATAACGGAAAAATAACGGTATATTTTGTTATTTATTCGAAACGCCGCTTCATATTTAATTACCAGTGAACTCATTAAGCATTAAGTAGGTAGCGTTATATTTCATCTTGTTGACATGATTGAGCACTGTAGAATTCCAAGGGACAACAAAATGAAAGCCTTTCCACATAAGCTTTCTAAAAGTGTTTCAGTTGAAACATTGATTTCTATTTTAAATATAAAAGTGGGTCGCCTTCTTCACGGCTCATGGTCATAGTCCGCCAACATTCAGCGGAATTAAATAATTTTAGCAAAGGTATAATTTTTGCTATCAAATCTGTCGCAATGTTGTGTTGACACTAAATATTATGGCATTTTGTAATTCAAAAGATATTAACAGTATTTTTAATGTGCCCTCTACTTGTACAATTTTATACATTTCCCAAAGTCCATTTATATACCCGTTAGAAAGAAAAAAAAATAGAGAACCCGTTCAGACCGTCACAAGACCGGACAGAGTGGAAAAAGTTTGGGAGATTTTGTGCAGGTGGTTGAAGATAGGCACGAAATTTAACATGAAAACGAATGTACAATAAGTTATGATTAGTAGCCTGAAATCCAAGTATAAAAATATAAATATAGGGAGGGCAAAAGTGTGCCATTAGCAGACGGGACGGAAATGATCGGGCCGAGGACGCTCGGGGACGCCCGAGGACGCCCGAGGGCTTGCGACACAATATCCGCTTCCTGCTTCGAGCACGTATTGTTTAGGAGCCGCTCCATTGTTCACATTTTAAGCTTAAACTAAAGAGCTCGTGTTTTTTGTACACCGCTTGAAAAGTTTTTTTATCGACTTCCAAAAGGACAAGGTATTGTGTTAGATTGTATTTTGTATTTTACACATATATAAAATATGTTACTGATTACTGCGATCGAGTGGATCTAGTTTCAAAATTCTTTTTTGTTCAAAAGCTTGTACTTGAACTTCGGAGGACTTGGAGTCCCATTATCAGATTTGGACTTGGTGACAATGGAACCATTGTACGGGGAAAATCGAAGACAACTCTTAAAATTTCAAAAAAATATCGTATGCCAATTATTTAAATAAAAAAACTAAAAAACCCGACTGCGATTACAATTTGTCTTGTTTTTAAAAATATTGTTTAATATACAATGCGCTCCTGTTCTATAATTTATTTATTATTCTATAATTGTTCTATAATTTACTTATACCCTATTAGTCGATTTTTAAGTTAAGTGCAATTGGGTATAAATAATTTCTTGTTTAAGGTTCTAAAATTTCCAAATTACACATAAACGCAGTCGGGTTTCTTAGTTTTTCAAATTACGTTTTTTTTTTGATATATCAGTTTCACTTTCACAGAAAATAGAAATCTAACGCCTACGACCTCTCAAACTAAAACCCATCAAGCCGTTCAGGCTGCAGAGCGTGCCAAACAATATTATTTTGAATGATCGTTTTTTATTTTTTATTTTTATTTACCCAGTGTCACTTTAAGAGTAAATACGAATCTAACAACACCTCTCAAGCTTAAAACCATCAAGCGTTTTAGGCCGCTGAGCGTGCCAAACAATTGAATTTGGCTCCCAATATTTTGTTTTATTTATTTTGATATACCCAGTGTCACTCTCACAGTAAATACGAATCTAACGACACTTCTTAAGCTAAAATCCATAATACCGTTCAGGCTGCAGAGCGTGCCAAACAATTATAGTACATACGTACTAACATACATACATCTCTCGAAAAACATAACCCTCCTTCACAGTCCTTCGCAGTCGGGTAAAAATTGGTTTTTTGAACTGAAAACACTTTATAAAGTCTAAGAATAAGAAAAAAAACACTTGTAGATCTTCGGAAAAACATAACAGTCTTGGGGTTCCACAATGCAGTATATTGGGTCCCTTTTTGTTTCTTTTATGTATCACCGATCTGCCCAATATAACTGAACACAAAACGGTTCTTTTTGCAGATGATACGACTTCTATCATAAAGAGTTTTAGTTTAGACACTTTAAATGTAGATGTAAATAAAACATTAAACGTGGTTAACGAATGGCTTTTAGACAATAATCTAATACTGAATGTAACAAAAACTAAAATTGTCCAATTTCGCTCAGGTAGTCTTCCGATAAAACATATCAGTGTAAGGTTCGAGAAACAGGAAATAGAAGTAGTGAGTAGCATCAAATATTTAGGAGTAATTATGGACGAAAATTTAAAATGAAAACATCATGTTATGACAGTATGTGATAAACTAAGATTTACTTTACTTAAGTACACGGTGTTTTCTACGTTTTCGCTCGAACCAATAATCGTGCCATTTCTTGAACCTCGCACTAGCTTTTATGCGCGTCAGCGCTTGTACGAGTTATATGTCTGATGTGATGGCATAAATATATGCGCCTACATGCGCTTGCATGCGCTTCCAGAACCAAACTTATAACTAGCCTGAAACACGACACCGAAAGAAATGTATTTGAAAAAATATCTTGCATGTTTACGGATATCAGTTCAGCACCGGAGAACACGTAGCGACTCTCAGGTCATAAAATGCTCGGCAATCGTGCCGTCATACATTCCGAGCAATTAACCTGTGGGACGTAAAACGCTGACATTTCATGACTTTAAAAGCCGATCAAATAATTTTCCATTCACTGGCTAAGCTGTTACCTTGAGCTTATCGAATAAATTAAATCTGTAAGTCGGTTTAGAAATATCGGTTTATATAACGATCCAAAATAAGCAGTCCACAATGGATGGGGTGACGACAAAAAATATATAAATTTTAATTACTTACTTTTTATAGATTTTAATAAATTGATGTGTTGCAATGGTTTAACGAAACTCAAAGGTGCTCATATAAATAAAAGTATTTTTAAAGTACCTACCTGTAGTTAAAAAAACAATAACGGCTCGTATTTTTAATAGGATTGCTGTGCATTTGACATCTTTCAGCATTTTGCTTGACTTGTATATAAAAAATTAGTTTATTTGTTCAAGTATTTTGCTTATAAGCCTACTCTATACGCACATTTTACATTAGAAAAGTTTTCGCTTTAGGAATTCAAAAATCTTTATATCCACGTGAAATCTAGACCTAGTCGACATAAATTTGTGATAAATTTTGTGATTTTATATGGATTACATGTTTCAACATTGGACGGGCGATTTTTGGATCAATCAGGGTTTATTCCGGTCCACTGCGCCGGCCGTGAATTATCAAAATGTTACGGGGTTTTTATGTTTAGCACACATCGGCAGCTCAGCGTGCAGCGATTAACAATCTCCGCTCTACAGTTTGGCTCTATGGCTAATTCTCCATACTGAAAGTAAAGTATTGTTAATACTTTGAGAACCTATATCTCGAAAACAAAGCGTCGTACAGCAAAACCCCAACGCATAAACAGGTATTAGGTCTTCTATCTAACAGTGAAGTAACAGTATTATTGACATTTCTATAGATGTTCACCTAAGTTCAAAATTATGATATGTACTGCGGCGAGAACTAATTTGTTACCTTCTTATATAATTGTATTATTTTCGTTATCATGAAAGGAAGTGGCTTGCCATTCTCTTGTTTAACGATATGATTAACTAATATAAGTATACAGGAAGAATTAATGTATTTGTTACTTACCTTACCTTAACCTCTAATCTCTAGGTGAATTTGGAACATATCGCTGTGCCTAATACGGCCTGAGCTCGTAAATCATTATCACTGAGTCACGCAAGAATACAAAAACAACCTGCTTCATCATCACCTTAGGCATCAGCCTTAGGCAGCACCCGAGGGTAGCACGGTAATCACGATCCGAGTTATATTCATTGTCAATATTGTCAAATGTTGGTGTCAATATTGACGGAGATCTCTCATTATGAAATATCTTATACTACTAAGCAAGTATTGATTATTATAGGTCTATAACGATACAATGCGCATTAGTCACCACTCCGGGATGCAATGCCTTCTCCGTTTTAGGCTCGATTCCCATTTTTCTGATCTGGTTGATTGTGTTCTTGTCTTTGTATCTGTTCATGACACCCGCTGTGTGACTATGACTTTAAAGAGTTTATTTTTTATTTTTATCGATATTATTATAATTACTTTACTAAATTCTACTTGGAGTGTTTCTAGTCCGCCGTTGAACCGCAAATCGCATTTGTGTCGCAGAGCGGCTCAAGGCTTGAAGTCGCAGGATAAAGTTTCATCGCAGCTTCCGATGCACCGGTAACCACGACTGAGTGCGAAATGTGATCAAAATATACTTTTATTCTGTAAAAACCAGATAGAGAATAAAATTTAGTTTCATAGTTTGGCTCAATTGAGAGTCCTCAAACTGACTGAACGAATGCATTATATTATGTTTGAACAGTGGATTGGCGGATGACGTTTAACGGCGTTCCACGCCAAAATGTTATTAATATTCTTCAATAGCTGTCAGTAAGAGTCATATTTTTCAGTTTATATTTAAGTTGATTATCGCTGAAAATGTGAATAAAACGACAGTTTCTAAAAATGAAACCTAGCTGGATCAATCTATCACCTCCGAAATCCTGGCCACTAAATTTCACGAAAATCGTTAGAGCCCTTTCCCAGATTCAAATATATACTAATACAAATATATTAAAATATAATTTGTATTATAATAAATATGTCCATTACCTTTAAAATAGCTGCTAATTTACCAGGATATTATGTAAATGACATTTATGTTAGCTTTACTGTACATATCTTGTAAAACTGATTTATTGTGCACCCAATGCTATATTTTATATTTGACATCGCTATAGGCCTATAGCCTATATAATATAGGCCTAGTTAATAAGTATGCCTCTGTTGGTTTTTTAAAGTGTTTTGTAACATCTACCTGTAATAACAAGATACCTACAAATTGAAACATTGATTACAAAAATCGTTTGGTAGAAATTTCATCTAAACCGTTCTTCCCGGCCGAGCTCCGCCCGGGTGCAGACGTTGTCCTGCCTTAAAAATAATGAAAGAGGATTTGTTTATTATCTTAAAGAGATTTAATGTTACCGTCAAACAAAAATATAAAACAAATAGTGACATACGAACTATCCTGTTATTCTGACTGTGTCAAAGTTTAGGACGACACGGCACGAAATACAAAGGTAAACAATTTATACGGGGAAACTACTTATAAATAAAAAAACTATTTCCAGTGGAACTAGGGTTGCCAGGCGTCCGGATAAAGCCGGACATAGGTGGGCTTTTTGATTGCGTGTCCGGCCAAAATAAACGGTGTCCGACTTGTCCGGATTTTATTAGGCTTATTACATTTCGCAAACGAGCGTGCACCGAGCATGGCCGAGCGCAGGCGAGTCGACTGTCGGTACTCGGTCGCTCCCGCAGGCCGTAGTGCCGCAGTTTTGTTGTCGTACCTATTAATACATAGACACAAAATCCTCAACAATGTAGGATGTCCGGCCTTTCTACCCAAATGTCCGGCCAAACTAGCTGGTCTATCCGGCTATTTGGTTTCTCGACCTGGCAACCCTAAGTGGAACAAATTGTCAATCTAAACCATCCTCGAATCCACTTGAACACACACAAAAAAACATTAAAATCGGTCCAGCCATTTAGGAGGAGATCACTGTCAACACACGTACAGAAGAATTATATATATACTAATATATAATATATACGAATAAATAACATCACGCTATGACTAATACAAAAGTCCACGCGGACGAAGTCGCTGGCGGCCTCTACTTATATACGTATAATATATAGCTACGCTAGTTATATAAACACAAGAATTGCTCGTTTAAAGTTATTAGATAGATAAACAATGAAAAATACGCGTATGACGAGATAAGACGTTAAAGCTCGAATAAGAGTAGTAAGATGGTAAGTGAGAGTGCACTGAGATGGTAAGTTGTCGACCATGTGTGTCATACGAGGTGACCCAGAGCCTCAAGGGAACCGCTCGGTCGCCTTAAACTTGTATTTGCTTAGGATCTGTTTGTCGCTCCTCTGTGCGGTTGCTTACGTTCAAATAGTTTTGTTTTCTGACAGTAACAACTTACTTGCTTACACTGATCATTTGTAAAATTTGGATGGAGAATAAGCAGACATTCATTTCACAGTTGCTTTTCATTCTCATGTAATAAAGAAAAACGTATAAAACGAACACTGGTTGCATAGTGCGATTTCCCTTATGCAATATCGAGCTAAAATGTGAATCCATGTTCACATTGAGCTCGATTATTACGCAGCGGCTTCAAGCTACAGTACAGATTTATTGCAAATATTCGTTTTCAAAGGCAAAAAATATTTCATTCCCCACTGCTGGGCACCGGAAGTGAGCGAAATGTAGGCCAAAAGTATAAAAACATTTCAGTAAGCTTTTTTATTTGTTTTATTTGTTTACTGAAAGTTACAGCTAACATTGTGGTAGTCGTGTATCAGTTAGTAGTGCGACGTTTTTTTCTTGTTGTTAACAGCATTATTGTTAATAAACATACAATATATATACTCTACATCCATGCATAACTAACTCAGTGTACAGCAGATTCATGACAGCAATAGTCATACGCATCACAATCGTGAGTGCTTGTCGATGGTTGCCCCCGGGATGTTTGGTTAGGATCAGTTTGAGGCCTTGAAGCATTTAAATGGAAAGTTCAGGCTTATTACCATTATTTTGTAGTTAGTCTCAATACTTTGACGTAGTGGAGAAAATATGATTAATAACTACGTATAAAACTCCAACTAGGCAAAGTTGGTGCCAAAGGTAAAAAATGTGATTCGAAGATACATTCGCAGCACAAAGAACTTGATTCAACGATAATAAAGCAGCTCTACGTGCGATAACCCCGCGTCTGCAGCGCTGTAACTGCCGCTTATCTCGCCCAAAACCCCCATCCCACGCCCTGCACCCGCTTCTCCCACATTATTCGGGTCTCCTTGATACTCTTATCAGCAAACTGTCACTACCAAGACTTACTGCGTCATAGAACCTCTATAACGTAACCTCTAGTGTCGTCGCACCGAAACGATTTGCGTTTACCTCAAACTCAGACAGCACTTCGACCTAGACATGTGATTACGGTCCATTATTCCCCGTGCTATCATATTAAATATTTTGCACAGAAAGTAAATGAGGTTTTTTAAAAGAAAAACTACAAAATATTGCAACGATTTGCTTAATGTCACAAACGTGTTTATAAAAGTTTCTTTTAATCTTCTAGTACTATCAAGACATGCCTCTAAAAGTTGCCAAGAATGGTATATGCCATGATGCTTTAAAAATATGCAAAGAGGAGAAGCAAGACTTTTTCATCCTTTTATAATAGTTCGTGGGAAAAACGTGAGATTCTATCGGTATATGAAAGTATAAAGCTCCGCGCAAACTAGCCAGGGGGCACGTTCGGCAAACAGGCGGACGACGCATTTGCCGGTTCGCGGTGGCCTCTTTAAAAGGATCGCAGACCGACATTGAAATCGATCTGGTATTTCTGGATATCTGGATTTTATACTTATTCATTTTTTATCGGATTAGATTGCCTTACATTTATAAACTAAAAATAATAGAGTCGACCGTTCTTTTCGAGCGTACTTAAGTTGTAACTATGGTGTACTTCAATTCATTGAATTGATTTTCCCAATAACTCACTGAATAAAAAAATTGTTAAATAATAATATTATTATTGAGGTCTTATACTGAATAGAAAATATTTTTACGACGATACAAAAGATTCAAAATCAATTCTTCTTATATACTTTACGGATAAATTAATCCTTTGGCTTCTCTAAAAATACAAAAGTAGCGAACAGATCGTAAAGTAGGCCGCCGGCAGACGAGCCCGGCTAAGAATAAGTCTAATCTTAAATTGAAAACGGCATAAGAAGCGCTCCACTTAGAACTGCACCGCTTCTAAGAGGCTGCCACTGCTCTCTCCGACGGATATCAAAATGTTTAACAGATAAACGCAAAAAAATTAATACATTTTATATCAGGGCTGTGAGCTGAACATTGTAAAATGCATCCCACCAAAACATTCTGTAAAAAACTAGCCAAGTCTCGATGGAGCTGCTTGTTTATCTCTAAAAAGTAATGAAATCTAGAGAAAGTCGTGCCAAGTCTAAGGTTCCTTACTGCGATTTCTTTATTATTATAGTTAACGTTGTGTGACTTGGCCGTTGAACATTCTTTTTGTTTACACGTAATGTTATATCTGTTTTAACTACCTATGTTCATGTACGTACCATGTATGTACCATGTTAAGCGAGATAATAGCCCATACTGGTATTGGTAATTGGACGCTAGTGTCTCATTTTAGGCTGTTGTTGATTGTGCAACACATGCATTCAGCATTGAGAATGCTGACTTCTGCTCACTTCTTTTTGGAGCGTCAAATCGACCACCGATCTAACATAAAATAACACTTGTGTATCCTTCAACGGCCAAGTCACACAACATTAACTATAATAATAAAGAAATCGCAGTAAGGAACCTTAGACTTGGCACGACTTTCTCTAGATTTCATTACTTTTTAGAGATAAACAAGCAGCTCCATCGAGACTTGGCTAGTTTTTTACAGAATGTTTTGGTGGGATTTCACTTCTTTTTGTAGAAACGTGGGCATATTGATTTATTTTATTAGATTTTCTTATTTGACACAGTTTTTTTCTTTTTATTCGAAGTACTGCCTAAATGTAAATTAAACCTAGAAAACTAAGAGTACTAAATAAGTAACAATTAAATAAAGCATTCAATTAAAACTTCTTTCAAATCTAATAATTAAGTAATAATCAGTAATACGTCACTAATCAGAATATTCCTAACATAGATACCTATTCAAATCTTAGAATTGTTATAATAACAACCTGCTAATTAAGGGCATGCATAAAAAAGGAGTAGGTATTGTAATTGAACATGTTTCATTTTGTAGAAACGACTGGAGAATAGTTTTTACATAATGTGAATTTTCTTTATATTTACTAAATTTTTATGCAACAGAATACACGATGCCATAAAATTTTCTCGATAGAATTATTTTTCAAAATTAGGACAATATTTTCAATTTTTATCATTTTATGTCAATACGAGTTTGAATGTAAGTATTTATCATTATTTTTTAACAACAAGCTAATATTATTATAAAGCTTTCTATGCAAACAGTTTTCTATGTTTTGTTTTAGTTATTTAACGAAAAATTTTTTTGATTTGGCGCTTACGACATTCAAAATAAGATGATGCTTTCTTTTCCTCGCGAGAGCTGAAGTAACGCATGCCATCACTCTCTTCTCTTCGCCACTTCCATCCCATCCCACCATGATACCACCCATAGATAATACACTTATATACAGGAAATACCACCCGTGACCACTGTCAACGATGGACGCGTACTTTTTATGCCCGTATCACCCGCGAAATACGAAAATTTCAAATTTTATTTCATTTTGTTTAGTTTTTGAAAATATATTTTGTTTCTTAGTAAGTAAGTATTAGGTATAAGTTATTATTTTTAGTAAGAATTAGGTAATTTTAAAGTTTAGAAAATGGGAAATAAAAGTAAAAATAAATTATCAAAACGGAAATATTTACAATTCAAACGACAGCAAATAGCTTATATGAACGAAGAAAAAAGGGAAGTAGAAAGAAACAATACCCGATATATCGATAATCTATTTACAATAATTTTTTTCGTAATATATTTTATTTTAGGCTAGCTATCTATTTATGAGCAAAGAATATTTAGGTTACTCGGTCGGTAGTCACACCTGGTCCTTATTTCACGATTTGGAAAGTAGCGTCTGTAGTCAAGTTTTTGAAGTCTTGTTTCACTCACGTTTGCAATACGACTCAGGTTCGATCCCCAGCGTAGCATATGTTTTTTATATTATATAAATTTGTTTTTTTTACTATTTTAAAATTACAAATAACTTTTACAATAAAAAAGCTTATAAAAAGACAGACTGAAAACATAAATATTTGAAATTCTTACGGCCGAAAGAAGTCTACATGAACAAAAGAAAAGTACGTAAGTAACCTAGGTACAAAGCTATGATTCATTATATACTTTAGGTGTTTATTTTTTTTACACCGTAATCAATTTTGTTTCATAAATAAAAACCTACAATTACACTGCCCCTATCTATATCGACTGAGTCGATAGACTAACAACGAGAAATCCTTACTGTGTGTGGTAATGTGTAGCCATACTGATCCTTTATTTCACTCGTAGTGAAGTAGTGAGTGTAGCTCGTAATAAAATCTCGTGCATTTTGTAGGAGTGTTCTGGGTTCGATTCCCACTTGTACAGTTTTTGTAAAATTAGTCCTCAACCACAAATATTTTTTTTACAGTGAAAACGTTTTTCCGTTTCTAATTCATTAAAAAAGTGAACAAAATTGTGAATTTATTTTAAGTATCGATTTTTTTACTTTATTTATAATTTTACATATGAGCTGCGGCCCACTGTATACAATCGTAGAACAGTCGAAGCTGTACATTCGTATTTTTTGCAATGTTTAAGTACTGTACGTTGCTAATACTTATATTATACGTATTTGTTCAAAATTTTGTTACTAAATGACATTGTTGCAAGACAGTTATTTGAGCTTCTTCGTTGTATAAGAGCTTCTTCGTTGTTCCGCTAGGTGACGCTGGCTCGTTTAGAAATCAACTTATTTTTACTTAAAGTCACCGATAGATGGCGAATCCCCGCAAGGGGAACATCACCCCGCCGCAGGGTAGAGGCGTGGCTTGTGATTAGGTATTTCGCATTGATGCATGCCCTAAACCTTAGCAAACCTCACGAAATAATAAGCGAAATCAACAAAATGCAAATAATCCCTCCTAATCCATAGCAAACGTTTTCAAGCGCAGTAGAAGAATGTCGTAAACGAGTCGACTGTAACGCGGCCGCAAGCGCGTTTTAAAATACAGTCAGCGCCATCTAGCGACCTCACTATCACCGCCACTCTTAGTCCAATGCATTATATTTTGACCAAATGAGCGAAATTAATATTTTAGTGTAATTTGTTTATTTAATTTACCTATGTAATGTTCGAGTAGAATAAAGTTAATCGTTAGACTGTTTCTTCTTGTATACTTGTAAGTATAAGTATAAAAGCCAATCTTGTCTTATCCAGAGTTTTCCTTTAATTTTATTTATATGCGTATTAAAAGCAGAAGGGGAGGCATTCGCCCAGCATTGGAACGTAATAGGCTAGATTAAATTAGATCTTAATAAAAAAAACTCAAAGGAAATAATACTGAACCTACTCAATCTATACAAACTATAAACATAACGTTAACTCTTTATCTTTATTATTAGACAGGTGTTAATATAATTAATATTTACATAATAAAATCAATGAACTTTCTACCAAAGGAATTACCTACTGTCCTGCCTCCTGGAGGACTCGAGGAGAGGGGGTTGAGGTTCGAAAAAACTTCGGGTCACTTATTCTCGGAGTCGAAGTAAGGATGTGACTTCAAGCCCGATTTATTTGCGATTGCTTTAAAAATTTTCATACATTGGGTCTGATATACAATTTACCTAGAACAGCGTGATTCAGAGTGTACATTACTAACGCCATCTAGCCCGATATTGCAGAACTATTACAACTTACAATTTTAATTGCGCTCCGCTAAAGCACGGTCGGACACCTACCTAGTACTGAAATACAGCTAAATTAATGATATTTTTAAACGTAACGAAGTAATATCTAACTAAATAAACGAAATGTAGAATACTAGAAAAGTACTTATAAATACGAACGCGATTCGAAGTACTGCCTAACTGTAAATGAAACCTGGAAAACTAAGAGTACCTACTAAATAATCCTAGTTATCCTAGTTTTTATAGTTTTCCCTTTATGTGGCCATTAAACCCTAACTCTGTACCAAATTTCAGCTCTCTGGGTTTATGGGAAGTACTAGTTCTATTTTGATTTTATGAGTGAGGTGAGTCTCGTAAAAGCGACGTAAATGCGAAACTTTGCTTTCGCTTAACTTCGGAACTAAATGACCTACAGACTTGAAATTTTGGATTTTAAGTATGTGATTATAGCTTACTGGATAATGAAAATTTAAGCGCTCTGGTCTTATCCAGAGGTTCTCAAATAGGGGCCTGAAAATGCGGCGAAATGGTTCCAGTAAAGGATGGACTAAGAGTACTAAATAATCCTAGTTATCCTAGTTTTTATAGTTTTCCCTTTATGTAGCCATTAAACTCTAACTCTGTACCAAATTTCAGCTCTCTAAGTTTATGGGAAGTACTAGTTCTATTTTGATTTTATGAGTGAGGTGAGTGTCGTAAATGCGACGAAAAATGCGAAACTTTGCTTTCCCTTAACTTCGGTACTAAATGACCTACAGACTTGAAATTTTGGATTTTAAGTATGTGTTTATAGCTTACTAGATGATGAAAATTTCAGCTCTCTGGTCTTATCCAGAGGTTCTCTAATAGGGGCCTGAAAATGTGGCGAAATGGTTCCAGTAAAGGATGGACCAAGAGTACTAAATAATCCTAGTTATCCTAGTTTTTATAGTTTTCCCTTTATGTGGCCATTAAACCCTAACTCTGTACCAAATTTCAGCTCTCTGAGTTAATGGGAAGTACTAATTCTATTTTGATGATCCATGAGTGAGTGAGTGTCGTAAATGCGAAACTTTGCTTTCGCTTAGCTTCGGAACTAAATAACCTACAGACTTGAAATTTTGTATTTTAAGTATGTGATTATAGCTTACTGGATGATGGGTCTTATCCAGAGGTTCTCAAATAGGGGCCTGAAAATGCGGCGAAATGGTTCCAGTAAAGGATGGTACGGCAGTGTTTGCTTTGCGCTCGACTTGGCGGGGCACTGACGTGCCATCCAGAAAAGCATTCAATTAAAACTTCTTTCAAATCTAATAATTAAGTAATAATCAGTAATACGTCACTAATCAGAATATTCCTAACATAGATACCTATTCAAATCTTAGAATTGTTATAATAACAACCTGCTAATTAAGGGCATGCATAAAAAAGGAGTAGGTATTGTAATTGAACATGTTTCATTTTGTAGAAACGACTGGAGAATAGTTTTTACATAATGTGAATTTTCTTTATATTTACTAAATTTTTATGCAACAGAATACACGATGCCATAAAATTTTCTCGATAGAATTATTTTTCAAAATTAGGACAATATTTTCAATTTTTATCATTTTATGTCAATACGAGTTTGAATGTAAGTATTTATCATTATTTTTTAACAACAAGCTAATATTATTATAAAGCTTTCTATGCAAACAGTTTTCTATGTTTTGTTTTAGTTATTTAACGAAAAATTTTTTTGATTTGGCGCTTACGACATTCAAAATAAGATGATGCTTTCTTTTCCTCGCGAGAGCTGAAGTAACGCATGCCATCACTCTCTTCTCTTCGCCACTTCCATCCCATCCCACCATGATACCACCCATAGATAATACACTTATATACAGGAAATACCACCCGTGACCACTGTCAACGATGGACGCGTACTTTTTATGCCCGTATCACCCGCGAAATACGAAAATTTCAAATTTTATTTCATTTTGTTTAGTTTTTGAAAATATATTTTGTTTCTTAGTAAGTAAGTATTAGGTATAAGTTATTATTTTTAGTAAGAATTAGGTAATTTTAAAGTTTAGAAAATGGGAAATAAAAGTAAAAATAAATTATCAAAACGGAAATATTTACAATTCAAACGACAGCAAATAGCTTATATGAACGAAGAAAAAAGGGAAGTAGAAAGAAACAATACCCGATATATCGATAATCTATTTACAATAATTTTTTTCGTAATATATTTTATTTTAGGCTAGCTATCTATTTATGAGCAAAGAATATTTAGGTTACTCGGTCGGTAGTCACACCTGGTCCTTATTTCACGATTTGGAAAGTAGCGTCTGTAGTCAAGTTTTTGAAGTCTTGTTTCACTCACGTTTGCAATACGACTCAGGTTCGATCCCCAGCGTAGCATATGTTTTTTATATTATATAAATTTGTTTTTTTTACTATTTTAAAATTACAAATAACTTTTACAATAAAAAAGCTTATAAAAAGACAGACTGAAAACATAAATATTTGAAATTCTTACGGCCGAAAGAAGTCTACATGAACAAAAGAAAAGTACGTAAGTAACCTAGGTACAAAGCTATGATTCATTATATACTTTAGGTGTTTATTTTTTTTACACCGTAATCAATTTTGTTTCATAAATAAAAACCTACAATTACACTGCCCCTATCTATATCGACTGAGTCGATAGACTAACAACGAGAAATCCTTACTGTGTGTGGTAATGTGTAGCCATACTGATCCTTTATTTCACTCGTAGTGAAGTAGTGAGTGTAGCTCGTAATAAAATCTCGTACATTTTGTAGGAGTGTTCTGGGTTCGATTCCCACTTGTACAGTTTTTGTAAAATTAGTCCTCAACCACAAATATTTTTTTTACAGTGAAAACGTTTTTCCGTTTCTAATTCATTAAAAAAGTGAACAAAATTGTGAATTTATTTTAAGTATCGATTTTTTTACTTTATTTATAATTTTACATATGAGCTGCGGCCCACTGTATACAATCGTAGAACAGTCGAAGCTGTACATTCGTATTTTTTGCAATGTTTAAGTACTGTACGTTGCTAATACTTATATTATACGTATTTGTTCAAAATTTTGTTACTAAATGACATTGTTGCAAGACAGTTATTTGAGCTTCTTCGTTGTATAAGAGCTTCTTCGTTGTTCCGCTAGGTGACGCTGGCTCGTTTAGAAATCAACTTATTTTTACTTAAAGTCACCGATAGATGGCGAATCCCCGCAAGGGGAACATCACCCCGCCGCAGGGTAGAGGCGTGGCTTGTGATTAGGTATTTCGCATTGATGCATGCCCTAAACCTTAGCAAACCTCACGAAATAATAAGCGAAATCAACAAAATGCAAATAATCCCTCCTAATCCATAGCAAACGTTTTCAAGCGCAGTAGAAGAATGTCGTAAACGAGTCGACTGGAACGCGGCCGCAAGCGCGTTTTAAAATACAGTCAGCGCCATCTAGCGACCTCACTATCACCGCCACTCTTAGTCCAATGCATTATATTTTGACCAAATGAGCGAAATTAATATTTTAGTGTAATTTGTTTATTTAATTTACCTATGTAATGTTCGAGTAGAATAAAGTTAATCGTTAGACTGTTTCTTCTTGTATACTTGTAAGTATAAGTATAAAAGCCAATCTTGTCTTATCCAGAGTTTTCCTTTAATTTTATTTATATGCGTATTAAAAGCAGAAGGGGAGGCATTCGCCCAGCATTGGAACGTAATAGGCTAGATTAAATTAGATAAACTAAAACTAAATAAACGAAATGTAGAATACTAGAAAAGTACTTATAAATACGAACGCGATTCGAAGTACTGCCTAACTGTAAATGAAACCTGGAAAACTAAGAGTACCTACTAAATAATCCTAGTTATCCTAGTTTTTATAGTTTTCCCTTTATGTGGCCATTAAACCCTAACTCTGTACCAAATTTCAGCTCTCTGGGTTTATGGGAAGTACTAGTTCTATTTTGATTTTATGAGTGAGGTGAGTCTCGTAAAAGCGACGTAAATGCGAAACTTTGCTTTCGCTTAACTTCGGAACTAAATGACCTACAGACTTGAAATTTTGGATTTTAAGTATGTGATTATAGCTTACTGGATAATGAAAATTTAAGCGCTCTGGTCTTATCCAGAGGTTCTCAAATAGGGGCCTGAAAATGCGGCGAAATGGTTCCAGTAAAGGATGGACTAAGAGTACTAAATAATCCTAGTTATCCTAGTTTTTATAGTTTTCCCTTTATGTAGCCATTAAACTCTAACTCTGTACCAAATTTCAGCTCTCTAAGTTTATGGGAAGTACTAGTTCTATTTTGATTTTATGAGTGAGGTGAGTGTCGTAAATGCGACGAAAAATGCGAAACTTTGCTTTCCCTTAACTTCGGTACTAAATGACCTACAGACTTGAAATTTTGGATTTTAAGTATGTGTTTATAGCTTACTAGATGATGAAAATTTCAGCTCTCTGGTCTTATCCAGAGGTTCTCTAATAGGGGCCTGAAAATGTGGCGAAATGGTTCCAGTAAAGGATGGACCAAGAGTACTAAATAATCCTAGTTATCCTAGTTTTTATAGTTTTCCCTTTATGTGGCCATTAAACCCTAACTCTGTACCAAATTTCAGCTCTCTGAGTTAATGGGAAGTACTAATTCTATTTTGATGATCCATGAGTGAGTGAGTGTCGTAAATGCGAAACTTTGCTTTCGCTTAGCTTCGGAACTAAATAACCTACAGACTTGAAATTTTGTATTTTAAGTATGTGATTATAGCTTACTGGATGATGAAAATTTCAGCGCTCTGGTCTTATCCAGAGGTTCTCAAATAGGGGCCTGAAAATGCGGCGAAATGGTTCCAGTAAAGGATGGTACGGCAGTGTTTGCTTTGCGCTCGACTTGGCGGGGCACTGACGTGCCATCCAGAAAGGATGGTACGGCAGTGTTTGCTTTGCGCTCGACTTGGCGGGGCACTGACGTGCCATCCAGATACATACGATTGACAACCACGGGAAGTAAAAAGCTTGAATGTGGGTTAATACTCGAATAATATTATGTTTCAATTCAATAAGGAACATTTTTACGATTATGCTCTCCGATTATTAGATAAATTTTATGGCGGTCTATAAACACTCAGCAATGTGTCACTGCTACTTTATGATGTCGGCGAGGGTGATGACTGCTTGTTCATTTAGGCACTGGCTGTATCCGCGGTTTCACTAGAGGATTTTTTGTATCAAAGTAACTCTACGTCCAAAACATTATAACTGGTTAGTTAACCAGTTATATAGTTAAATACTTCAGCCATTTTCAAAAGGCAAATTTATTAAATTTTATATTATCATATCCGTAAGAAGAGAACAAAAGAATGACGACCAATGTGGCACAACGGTTAATATGTCGGAATGGCTATCGGGGGTTCCAGGTTCGACTCCCAGCGAAGCAGAAATTAATATGATGAGTTTCAGTTTCTGTTCTCGGTCTGGGTGTTCATGTCTATGTGTGTTTCCATGGTACCCACTACACAGGGTATACTTATTCTGCTGTGGGGCTACGATTGTGAAACATTTTTAAAAGCTTGCAATTTAACTTGCAATTTTTGTATGTTTGTTCGGGTGGAATCTTGCTACTCAATTTTGAAGCAGATATCTTCAACCGATTGAGCTGAAACTTTGTATACACGTTTAGTTTGGATGGCAATACACGATAAAAAACTGACGTCATTGTAAATCCAATATGGCGAACCATCCAAGATGGTGGAATAGTTATTTTTCATGCACTTCTGCAATATGGGTATTTATTCATCCCCTTTACACGTATTGTTTTGCTGTATTGCGACTCCCGCTTCCCTGAACGAGCGCTACATCTAATACAGTTTCAAAGCTATTGCTCTAAAACATCCTATATATGAAGTAAAATTAAGGAACGAAGTAAAAATTTTTGGTTTTCAATACACCTCAGTCCGGTTTCGAGATAATAACCACGAAGTACATATCAAAAGAATAATACTATAGGTAATAAAACTAATCCGCGCGAGTCTCGCTAATCACGTTGCTCCCTCCCTCAGTCCTCCCCTCGCGTACACAAGTACACAAGCGTTATACCATGCACGTAGGCTTTATTCCACGGTTATCAACCTCATCTCTCTTCGGAACATTGCGTGTATCGACGCGTCTACGAATTTGGATTAGTGACAGCAATAGATTTTTTGAAAGAAATGAAGTAGGTATGATTCGTGCTTGCTTGAGGCTAATTGGTTAGTTATTCATGGATTAATGAATCCATTGAGTGAACTATCCGCTTTTTACAATGTGATCTGCGTGTTAATAATATCCTTCATTTTATATGAAATGAAAATTAAATTATGCTGAAATAATGAAATTTTCCCGTAACTCGGCTTTATTTACAAACAGATGTTATCGCAACATTACGATTACGTGTGCCTCGTAAAAATTCGAGAAAATGTTATTACTGTCTTCGAGTGTACATAATAGCAGAATTCACACGAGAATAATATTGTATGCTTTCAGTGGCTGCAACCCTTTTTGTGTCCCACTACTGGGCACGGGTCTCTCCCCATTATTGGGGAGGCCTGGAGCTTACTCCACCACGCTGCACCAATGCGGGTAGGTGGAGATGCGGGTTAGTGGCCAACCCGCTGTCGGATTTTTTCAAACCGCCCATTAGGCCTCCGACAAGGTTTAACGACTGTTATTTATCGACAACAACTGACGGCCGACCGATGTATAGCTGAATAGTTGAAAACTGACATGATTTCATGAAATATAATAATTTTTACAAATTTTTTTGTTTTGATCTGAGCTACTGAAAGCATGAAGTGCGCATGGTCCGGCGGTTAGCGTAGAACGCAAACGATCTATGCAACTAAGCCAAACGGGCGCGGTCGGGTGTGAGATGGGTGGCAAAAAAATTCATGCGTGTTTCCGTGCTTCGGAGGGCACGTTAAGCCGTCGGTCCCGGTTGTTGTCGATGGATAACAGTCGTTAAACCTTGTCGGAGGCCTTATGGGCGGTTTGAAAACATCCGACAGCGGGTTGGCCACTAACCCGCATCTCCGCCAACCCGCATTGGAGCAGCGTGGTGGAGTAAGCTCCAGGCCTCCCCAACAATGGGGAGAGACCCGTGCCCAGCAGTGGGACGCAAAAAGGGTTGCAGCCATTTTTATAAAGTACTCACTCATTTTCACTATATCTTCGTCACTTTTTATTAATAGATACACTTTGTTCAATGTCCATATTTTAATTACTTGATATAATCGAATTTTACAAGTATAGACAGTCGAGCCGTCATCAGCTGTCACCCCTCCGTCTTGGTCTAAGAGCCGGTGAAGATCGACCTTCACCGATCTGATAACTTAATAAGACATATTTTTAATCAAATATAATTTGTAAACATACATGCCTATGATAACTTGCCTATGATAACTTGCCTATCGAAAAATGTTCATAGCTATTTTTAATATAATCATTAATTTTAATCAATTTTCCTTCATCGCTTCACTCTTGTCATAACCGAATGAGTTTTGTCTCAATTGATAGTTTTTAACACACAGAATATGTCTACGTACCTATGTTGTATGCCTAGGTACCTGTATTGACTTAGGTACCTGTTCAGTGCCAGGTAGCCATGCACGGAAATAAGTAGGCAAGTCTACCTAAGCAAATTTTGTGTGTTAATAACTATCAATCCAGATAAAACTCATTTATTTTGGTTATCACAAGACTGAAGGTGATATGAAAGAAAATAGATTAAAATTAATTAAATTAAAAATAGCTATGAACACTTTTTGACAGGCAAGTTATCATAGGCATATATATTTATAAATTATATTTCATAAAAAATATGTCACATCGAGTTATCAGATCGGTGAAGGTCAATATTCCACGTCTCCTCTACTATCTTACGAATTTTCGATCAGGCCACGTGTCCTGACGCGAGTTTAACATTTTTTACCCATCCCAAAAAAAGTGCATAACGCCGCTAAAGAAGTTTTCACTTCATTGGTTCTATTCCCTTCGAAACTCGCAAAACTTGGACGTTATAGTAGAGTAGCGGGTAAGTGAATGACATGTCGTCGACAGACCGACAGAGCGACAAGTAGGTTTATTGTGATCCGGCGTTAAAAGAAATAGGCTCTGGCGTACGATGAGGCAATATAAAAACAAACTCGGAACGGCTGGCGCTGCCCAGCGTTTATTTCAGAAAGTTAATAACTAATTTGGCTCTTTAGAACGTCTTTCCTTATAAGCTTAGTGTGATACTTCTACCAGGTTTATATACATTACATTTTTCCGAAACTGGTGTACGTCTGCTGAAGTTATAAAAATTGGTAAAACGTCAGGGAATTCAGGGATTTTACTCCAAACTTCTGGCCAGGCCAGTCTTGTCTAAGCTAGTATTGGTTGCATTGCTACTTATGAAGCAGCTTTTTTAAGGGTGGCCGCTGATCCTGACCTGTTGTAAGTGTGACCGGCAACCGCATGTTAGCATCGATTCAAAATACTCGTAATTTTCTTTACAGCAGAAATGGATGCAGAAGTGGATTGTAGTCGGTTGGTGTAGTTACTGCAGCGTTTGGCAATAAACCGTCGTATTGATGACATCTCATTTGGTGCAGTCGTTAGTACGTCATATATATGGCCCTTTTAGGTTCAGTTCCAGCAAGGAAGAATTCTGAACGATGAATGTGAATATCTTTCCCTGACACGTTTCCCGCCTAGTACCTATGCGGGCGTGGTATCCACAGACGACGTGGTACAATGTTAGTACGTTATGAATTTGAAGCACTAGAAAATCAGAGATATATTAGTCCGTTCCTATTAGTCGTAACGTTGTTATCACGTTTCACACTTATAGCTTCACATTAGGGCAGATATACCCTGTGTCGTGGGTACCATACAAAGACGGAAACACAAACACCGAAAACAGAAATTTAAACTAATCAATCAAATTCCTACCTTGCTGGGAATTGAACCCGGGACCCTCCGATTAGCAGTCAGGGATGGGAACTATTACGTCACACGGGTCGTTAGATTTTTACAATTTAAGCAAGTAGTTTCAGATTAGCGATTTTAAACAAACACACTTTTTAGCTTTATAATATTAGTATAGATTATATTCTCTATTTCTCTCCCAGCAATATAAACCACGAAGATAAACTGAAACAATTTCTATTTAAAAAATCCGTTCCTCAACAACAAATGGAAACTCGTTCGTGGACACGCTATCGATTTCCACTGTTCTCACTGTTCTCGCTGCAGCCACCTAATTCTGAGCGAGGTGCGACCTGACTCTCGTTTCTCTATTTGTTTCAAAATAGACAAACAGTATTTTAATACCAGGACTGAAAATTATTCATTATTTGTGAAACATACAAGTACGTGAATAAATTCAATTTCACTCTCCTAGCGGGTACAGTGGGGTATATAAACATACCTTGTACCGTGGGTCCGTGGGTACCATGCATACACTCGAAGACTTAAACATAAACACCCAGATTGTGAACAGAAACTCATCATTTCAATCTCTGCTTCACTGGGAATCAAACCCGGGACACCCGATTAGCAGTCCGACATGGTTGCCATTGCGCCACACATGTCTTTAATAAAACCAATAACACAAATGCACATCTTGTAAACTTTATCACCCATCTGTTTGAGTCAAGAGTTTAAAAAAAAAGTAGCAAAAATAATGCAGGCCATGTATTTTAAGTGATCTCTGCAGTCTGTGGCGATCTACATCCAACTGAAGGCAAGCTTGTTTCCAAGTTATTTGTACTGCTGAGGCTTGTTGCCATGTGCCTCCATCCGTACAAAAAATATTATGCTCTAGGAAAAGGATTGTAGCGACCTTCCGCTACTCATCAAGAGATGGCACCACGGGTATTCCTGAATCACGCTATCGAAGTTTTCGGAATATCCTACCATATATACAAGCTCCGAATTGAGTCAGTTGGAGCGCGGCCGCTCCCCGGGCATGACCACCTCGCCCGGCGGGAGATCTCCCTTTACTAAACTGGTGACCCTGGACAAGAATACGTCCCTTCTGACCTTCATCAGTCGCACCTTCGCTCGCTGGATGGACTGCATCATCACTTCACCAGCTCGTCAGGTTCATCGCAGCGCACCATGTACACGCTTCCTGTTCCTGACACAGCTGCCTCCAAGGACTTCATGGACGGCTTGAGTAGCCATTACTCGCCTCCACATCCTACCCTCACATCCCGACTCATCGTGGATAGAGGGCATCTCCACTCTTCGCTTCACTCTCACATCCCGACTCACCGAGGACGGAGGGCTACACAAGGTCTGCACCCTCACATCTCGACTCACCGCAGATAGAGGGCATTCCAGGCGCTTGTAAGCGAATACTACACTTGGATTACTGAAGTCATCGAACTCCGGTCTGAGCAGGGGGTGATGTAGCGACCTTCCGCTACTCATCAAGAGATAGCACCACGGGTATTCCTGAATCACGCTATCGAAGTTTTCGGAATATCCTACCATATATACAAGCTCCGAATTGAGTCAGTTGGAGCGCGGCCGCTCCCCGGGCATGACCACTTCACCCGGCGGGAGATCTCCCTTTGCCAAAGGATAATCTAACATGTCTAACACCTTCAAAGTACCAGCAGATAATTAAGTAATTATATGATATTTAATTACTCAAAAAACTAATCAATCATATCGCTGATTCAAGATATAAAAATCTTCGAAATTTAACGTATTTGAAAAACAAACTTGAGATATTTTAAACATTAATCTTTCAGTCGCAGACAGATATATCGCTAGATCTACGAGAGACAGTTTACGACACTCCGAGAGTCCCTGAAGAGTTAGTTTTATGTGTCGTAAAGTGTCTGATCTGCTTAAACTCGCTCTAGTAATTAATTAGGAATGTTAAACAGACTTAAACACGTTGTTGAATTACGTGTCACCTTACGTTATTATCCGAGAAGATATAGGTGGGAATAGCCGCTTATTAAAGATTAAAGAAACATAATTCTTACCAAGTGTTGTACTTATTATCGCTAAATGACTGATTTTTTTTTCTATAACATTTTATTCATTTATAGGACGGTGTTTTCAGGCTATAAATAGTGCTTAGAAAAGAGGTCATTTCTTACTTAGTTATGTTGAATTACTTACTTAGTTATTTTTATAACTTTCAACATTAGCTTAGAAATTGACAATTACAAAACATATCACATAAATTAAAATTTGACACATCGTTCGCAGCCCGTCACGTCCGGCGCATCCAATAACGGTTCGTTGCCGGCCACAGCCGCGCCATTAATTACGAGTACGCTAGCCTACCGCCATGCCTTATGGGGAGCCTTCACCGGTATCCTAGAGGAGGTTCGGCGGGCAAGGACGAGATTTGTGTGCGGTCGAGTCAGCGCAGGGGGACGAAGGGGGGGCGGCCCGGCCCTGACCCACTTCCGCCACTTCACTCCCGGACACTCCTCACTTACACCATGCAAATACATATTACAAGATAGATAAGAGAACTCTTGCAAATTGTATTCCACTTATCTGTTTCTCCGCTCCGCGACAAACACCGCAAAGAATGTGTAGAAAACGCGTCTGAATTAAAAATGTGTAGAAAATACGTCGTGCGGATCTTCAGGCTTTCGTAGTCACGTGTAAATAAATAATTTACGCTTAGGATTAAAATAAAAATCAATAAAGTGAAGTATAATAAAAAGACACTAAATTCATAAACGTGAGATACCTGTAATATTTGTTATGATCGTACACGTATGTGGTTAATTTACCACGTTTTAAACTAGTAAATGATTTTAATTTGAATACAATACGAAGAGTAATATTATGAATTACGACCCTATTATTCGACAATAGGACAGAAGTATTGTTGCCGTTATTGATGAAACGACCATTGAGAGACGTCATTGTAATAGATTTGCCGCTATTCGCCGCGTGATCTAATGCCACCAGCCGTGAAGAGCATTAGATTGTCTAGCTAATAAATTCTGTTGTAAAACTATTAATTTTGTTCCGGAAAATTATACAAATATTAAAAGTTGAAAATATCTACTACATGGTGTCTAAAATAATGGTGTGAATAAAGCGACATCTTATTTCTATTCTATTCATTCTTTTCATTCATTTAGACAATAGCATAAAGTTTTGAAGATAATTATGCGATTCTATGACTTACTATAATATTTTGTTTTATTTTGTTTACAATGTCACAATAAAAAAAATAGTGCCTCAGCCTCATAAATACAGTAAGGTGTACTACCCTGTATCGTGGATGCCATGGACTCACACAAAAATAGAAACACAAACACCCAGACCGAGAACTGTCATTTTAAAGTCATCATTAAAATTTCTGTTTCGTCGGAATTGAACCCGGGGTCCTCCGATCGGCAGTTCGGCAAGTTAACCATTGCGCCACACGGGTCGTCAAACAATTAATAGTAACGCCTGTAAATCGATACACTAACCTTATACTAGTACTTATCTGTGCAGCTAACTGATATGCCAAAAATTTTCACTCGTTTTCAATAGTTTGAAAGTATTTAATATTTTGCTTCTATCCATATTATTATATTACTTAACATAAACTGAACACTAAATAAAAGCAAATAAAATAACAAACTAGTAAATGGATGATAATTAACTGTTTTATTAGTTCCTCGACCCCTTTTTGAACTCAAAACTCTAAAAGCTCTGAGTGACGACATGAAATATAAAACAAGCGTCGCGCGTCGTTCGCCGGTTAGTCTGATTAGTCCCGAGCGCGCGAGAATCGCTTTCATCTCACAAGGTGAGTCCATCAATATTCACGTTTGAGCCCAAACTTTCGCTTCATTGTAATCACTATTTAATACGGTACTGTTACTAACACACAAGATGTTACATCTACATTAATTACTTCAAAATCACTGTCAATTTAGCAATGTTAATGTTTTATACAAGTAAGATTTTCTTAAAACTACACATTTATTGCCCAACATTAGGATTTGCTATGTCGCAGATACCATTTAGGCATTCAAAGAGAAGAAAACAACAACCAGTCCGATAAAAAAAATCAAATTTAAAAAAAAACATATTTCTGCCTCGCTGAATTCTTATTCAGGGGACTCATTGAACGGCATTCTTAGATCATACAAATCGCCAAATATCGAAAATTCAAATAAAATACAGTCTTCAGTGTGTGGTAATATTGTATCAGTAAGTAGTTAAAAATATTAACAAAATAAAAGATTTTTAAAACTTACCATTTTATTAAAACTTCACTTAAACGAAAACTAATAATTTTCATACTAAGTACCTACTATCTGGATGGCACGTCAGTGCCCCGCCAAGTCGAGCGCAAAGCAAACACTGCCGTACCATCCTTTACTGGAACCATTTCGCCGCATTTTCAGGCCCCTATTTGAGAACCTCTGGATAAGACCAGAGCGCTGAAATTTTCATCATCCAGTAAGCTATAATCACATACTTAAAATACAAAATTTCAAGTCTGTAGGTTATTTAGTTCCGAAGCTAAGCGAAAGCAAAGTTTCGCATTTACGACACTCACTCACTCATGGATCATCAAAATAGAACTAGTACTTCCCATAAACTCAGAGAGCTGAAATTTGGTACAGAGTTAGGGTTTAATGGCCACATAAAGGGAAAACTATAAAAACTAGGATAACTAGGATTATTTAGTACTCTTGGTCCATCCTTTACTGGAACCATTTCGCCACATTTTCAGGCCCCTATTAGAGAACTTCTGGATAAGACCAGAGAGCTGAAATTTTCATCATCCAGTAAGCTATAAACACATACTTAAAATCCAAAATTTCAAGTCTGTAGGTCATTTAGTTCCGCTGTTAAGCGAAAGCAAAGTTTCGCATTTTCGTTCGCATTTACGACACTCACCTCACTCATAAAATCAAAATAGAACTAGTACTTCCCATAAACTCAGAGAGCTGAAATTTGGTACAGAGTTAGGGTTTAATGGCCACATAAAGGGAAAACTATAAAAACTAGGATAACTAGGATTATTTAGTACTCTTGGTCCATCCTTTACTGGAACCATTTCGCCACATTTTCAGGCCCCTATTAGAGAACCTCTGGATAAGACCAGAGAGCTGAAATTTTCATCATCCAGTAAGCTATAAACACATACTTAAAATCCAAAATTTCAAGTCTCTAGGTCATTTAGTTCCGCTGTTAAGCGAAAGCAAAGTTTCGCATTTTCGTTCGCATTTACGACACTCACCTCACTCATAAAATCAAAATAGAACTAGTACTTCCCATAAACTCAGAGAGCTGAAATTTGGTACAGAGTTAGGGTTTAATGGCCACATAAAGGGAAAACTATAAAAACTAGGATAACTAGGATTATTTAGTACTCTTGGTCCATCCTTTACTAGAACCATTTCGCCACATTTTCAGGCCCCTATTAGAGAACCTCTGGATAAGACCAGAGCGCTGAAATTTTCATCATCCAGTAAGCTATAATCACATACTTAAAATCCAAAATTACAAGTCTGTAGGTCATTTAGTTCCGAAGTTAAGCGAAAGCAAAATTTTGTTTATTTAGTTAGATAGTACCTGGGGGCGTCCAGCGTTGCTCGGAATAAAACAATTTATTTACTTGGTTTGCAAAACATTCATTGACTTAGTGTTACTTTACAAATCCTTTTGAAATACCTAGCTCCCAATTAAAAAAAATGTCACAACAAATAAAAATGCAACTTACTTGAGATTTGAACCCTGGTCTCTAGCTACGTAGTCGGCTTTCGTAACCATTCGACCAAGAAGGCTTTAATTACATTGACGAAATTTTTATAGAGGTCTTTCATAATTATCGACATTGTTATTTGTTTGAAGGGTGGATTTTCAAACTTGTATATAAGACCCAGTGTATGAAATTTTTTAAAGCAATCGCAAATAAATGGGGCTCGAAGTCACATCCTTTCTTCGACTCCGAGAATAAGTGACCCGAAGTTTTTTCGAACCTCAACCCCCTCTCCTCGAGTCCTCCAGGAGGCAGGACAGTAGGTAATTCCTTTGGTAGAAAGTTCATTGATTTTATTATGTAATTATTAATATTAATTATTTTAACACTTGTCTAATAATAAAGATAAAGAGTTAACGGTATGTTTATAGTTTGTATAGATTGAGTAGGTTCAGTATTATTTTCTTTGAGTTTTTTTTATTAAGATCTAATTTAATCTAGCCTTCTGCTTTTAATACGCATATAAATAAAATTAAAGGAAAACTCTGGATAAGACAAGATTGGCTTTTATACTTATACTTACAAGTATACAAGAAGAAACAGTCGAACGATTAACTTTATTCTACTCGAACATTACATAGGTAAATTAAATAAACAAATTACACTAAAATATTAATTTCGCTCATTTGGTCAAAATATCATGCATTGGACTAAGAGTGGCGATGATACCCACACACGTTGCTAGATGGCGCTGACTGTATTTTAAAACGCGCTTGCGGCCACGTTACAGTCGACTCGTTTACGACATTCTTCTACTGCGCTTGAAAACGTTTGCTATGGATTAGGAGGGATTATTTGCATTTTGTTGATTTCGCTTATTATTTCGTGAGGTTTGCTAAGGTTTAGGGCATGCATCAATGCGAAATACCTAATCACAAGCCACGCCTCTACCCTGCGGCGGGGTGATGCTGCCCTTGCGGGGATTCGCCATCTATCGGTGACTTTAAGTAAAAATAAGTTGATTTCTAAATTACGAGCCAGCGCCACCTAGCGGAACAACGAAGAAGCTCTTATACAACGAAGAAGCTCAAATAACTGTCTTGCAACAATGTCATTTAGTAACAAAATTATTTTGAACAAATACGTATAATATATCAGCAACGCGGAGACTTGAATTCTGCCCGCGATTTCGTCCATGTGGATTTCAGATTTGTGGCAGTTGTTTTATTATCCTTACACTTTCCCGGTATAAATAAAATCCTAAATGTTGACCCGGCTTATTATGAAGACTTCAATAAATCGGTTTAGTAGCTTTTGCGTGATGCGCGCACAGGCAAACAGATATACACATAGATAGACAAAGATAAATTTAAAAAAATTAGTAATTCGTCACCTTTGCTGATATTTATTATAAGTACTTAGTACCTACAGTACTTAAACATTGCAAAAAATACGAATGTACAGCTTCGACTGTTCTACGATTGTACAGTGAGCCGCAGCTCATATGTAAAATTATAAATAAAGTAAAAAAATCGATACTTATTTTAAGTATTTGTTCACAATTTTGTTCACTTTTTTAATGAATCAGAAACGGAAAAACGTTTTCACTGTTAAAAATATATTTGTGGTTGAGGACTAATTTTACAAAAACTATACAAGTGGGAATCGAACCCAGAACACTCCTACGTAATGCACGAGATTTTATTACGAGCTACGCTCACTACTTCATTAGGAGTGAAATAAAGGATCAGTATGGCTACACATTACGTAAGGATTTCTCGTTGTCGTCAGTCTATCGACTCAGTCGATATAGATAGGGGCAGTGTAATTGTAGGTTTTTATTTATGAAACAAAATTGATTACAGTGTAAAAAAATAAACACCTAAAGTATATAATGAATCATAGCTTTGTACCTAGGTTACGTTCCAAATCGTGAAATAAGGACCAACTGTGACTACCGAGTAACCTAATTATTCTTTGCTCATAAATAGACAGCTAGCCTAAAATAAAATATATTACGAATAAAAGTATTGTAAATCGATTATCGATGTAATCGATATATCGGGTATTGTTTCTAACTAAATATACAAGTGCAAGAGTTCTACTTACATTTTTTCTTCGTTCATTTAAGCTATTTGCTGTCGTTTGAATTGTAAATATTTCCGTTTTGATAATTTATTTTTACTTTTATTTCCCATTTTATAAACTTTAAAATTACCTAATTCTTACTAAAAATAATAACTTATACCTAATATACTTACTTACATACTAAGAAACAAAATATATTTTCAAAACTAAACAAAATGAAATAAAATTTGAAATTTTCGTATTTCGCGGGCGATCTTATTTATGTCGTAAGCGCCAAATCGAAAAACATTTTTCGTTAAAAAACTAAAACAAAACATAGAAAACTGTTTGCATATTATTATAAAGCTTTCTATAATAATATTAGCTTGTTGTAAAAAAATAATGATAAATACTTACATTCAAACTCGTTTTGACATAAAATGATAAAAATTGAAAATATTGTCCTAATTTTGAAAAATAATTCTATCGAGAAAATTTTATGGCATCGTGTTTTCTGTTGCATAAAAATTTAGTAAATATAATGAAAATTCAGATTATGTAAAAACTATTTCTCCAGTCGTTTCTACAAAATGAAACATATTCAATTGCAATACCTACTCCTTTTTTATTAATGCATGCCCTTAATTAGCAGGTTGTTATTATAACAATTCTAAGATTTGAATAGGTAGGTACCTATGTTAGGAATATTCTGATTAGTGACGTATTACTGATTATTACTTAATTATTAGATTTGAAAGAAGTTTTAATTGAATGCTTTATTTAATTGTTACTTATTTAGTACTCTTAGTTTTCTAGGTTTAATTTACAGTTAGGCAGTACTTCGAATAAAAAGAAAAAAACTGTGTCAAATAAGAAAATCTAATAAAATAAATCAATATGCACACGTTTCTACAAAAAGAAGTGAAATCCCACCAAAACATTCCGTAAAAAACTAGCCAAGTCTCGATGGAGCTGCTTGTTTATCTCTAAAAAGTAATGAAATCTAGAGAAAGTCGTGCCAAGTCTAAGGTTCCTTACTGCGATTTCTTTATTATTATAGTTAATGTTGTGTGACTTGGCCGTTGAAGGATACACAAGTGATATTTTATGTTAGATCGGTGGTCGATTTGACGCTCCAAAAAGAAGTGAGCAGAAGTCAGCATTCTCAATGCTGAATGCATGTGTTGCACAATCAACAACAGCCTAAAATGAGACACTAGCGTCCAATTACCAATACCAGTATGGGCTATTATCTCGCTTAATATGGTACATACATGGTACGTACATGAACATATGTAGTTAAAACATATATAACATTACGTGTAAACAAAAAGAATGTTCAACGGCCAAGTCACACAACGTTAACTATAATAATAAAGAAATCGCAGCAAGGAACCTTAGACTTGGCACGACTTTCTCTAGATTTCATTACTTTTTAGAGATAAACAAGCAGCTCCATCGAGACTTGGCTAGTTTTTTACAGAATGTTTTGGTGGGATTATATTATGTATCGCACAAGAATATTAAGTTTCAATTTTGTTTGATATATATCACAGCATAATTAAAAGTAATAAAAATCTGTTTGGCATAAAAAAATTGCTAGCTTCAGTTTCCCTCTTATACACCATACGGAAAAATTGGTAATAGACAATTCCACAAACAGCTACATATTTACAGCTGCAATTTGTCGTAAAGCGTCGTCTTCCTCATTGCGATCCACGGCGAGTCGGCGAGTCTCGCAGCCAGGGATGTAACGGAGGTTCGATTTCAAATAGATACGAAAAGTAGAGTCCTATTGTGTTTCCATCTCAGATTCCGAATTCTTTTCCAAAATGTTTTGAATAGGTAAACGAAGGTGTAATCAGCATGCGTTGTTACACTTGTCATACGGGAAAGCGCCTCTTCATTTTCTGTCTTTGTTTTATTATTGTTATAGGTGATTGTGAAAACTAAATTCTAAATTCTAACCACTGATCTCAATTGCCCGTCTAGGTTGTTGTGTCAGTCAAGAAAGAAAGAAAGAAAAAATATTTATTTCATATTAGGAATACAAAATATTCGCTTAATGAATGTCATTTTTCCCGGTCATCGCCTTTAAGTGCCCGTTTGGGCTAGATGTTGAGCTGAGAGAAAAAAGGCGGCGGAAAAAAACTCCCAGCACTCTTTTAAAAAAAACAATACATAATAAATATTTGAGATAACAGAATGGCTATGGGTCGATAATGGTCACACGTGACAGCTGATCGTGTGAGACACCATCAACCCACTTCCACCTGCTCACAGATGCGAGTAATTACTAAAACTAATACAATCTATAAAGAAATAGCCTTGTGTGAGCGAGATTCATTCCCACGCTTCTTTATCATTAAGATAGTCCTTAGTGTTATAATAAGCCTTACTGCACAGGACTTGTTTGACTGACTTCTTAAAAGGTTTTAAAGGCAGGGATTGAATCTTTATTGGGATTTTATTATGTTATCCTATATATATTATCCTGATGGACATCCCAAGCTCAGTACAAAGCTGGCAAATTAACAACCATTATGGTGCTGCTTTGCGTTCCTTAGAGAAGTGGACTGAGCTGACAGCAGATAAAACTGCGAAACTTTTATTAATTAAACATAACTTGATCGTTTAAGATCGATTTTATTATATTTATTCATATTCTATTCCGACTTCAGATCGTGATCCGACGTCGATATACTAAATCTAATAATTCTGATTCTGATGTCGGTTCCGTCACTCCTGTTACATCCCTACTGGCACTAAGGGAACGAGCCGGAAGCTGAATTTCCTGCGAAGACTCGGTTAATCACAAATCTCCACCGCTCTCTGTTGCCCTACCTTCGCTCTGAGAGGATGCTAATAAAGCTTTATTACACAGTACTCAAAGTACCTCTAGTTGAAACAGCTAAGATTTGAGAGTATTTTAGAACAATGGGTGCTGCTGTAAGAAACATTTCCACGGATTTAAATTAATTATCAGTTTTTCATAATCGCGTTGAACTCATCAAAATGGGCATATTTTTTTTAAATATCAGCATGTTTATGGTCTTAGAACTTTCAATAACAATTTACATGGGCTATAGTTTCATGCAAATTGATATGTTAACATTTTGATAGGGCTAACCAAATCCAAGAACTGATATATTATCTGATTTTAAATGCAGAGTAATGCAACCGGCATACTAATATTTATTATCAATAATAATAAAATAAAATAAATATGCAGGATAATAGAAAAGAATGACAGTAAAAAATATTGTCGTTTTGTGTCTTCTAAGTTACGGTACCCTAAAAAATCAGTACTACATCAGTACCCAAATACAATAGGAAGTATGTTATGATGTAGTCGTTCCTACTCCTAGTTATAGTGTTCCTGCTTATTTTACTTTAAATGTAATATGAAATATTGTTGAGTAGTCGTAGTGGTAAGTAGCTAAAAGTTTTATTTCCCTTGTGAAGTTTGTTTCCCCCCTTTTTTGTAGGTGGTAGAACTATTATGGTTCGCCCGGGGAAGTACCACCGCTGCACCAACTTCTGCCTTGAACCAAATATATTGTATTTCGGTGGAAAGGTGCAGTTGCCGGCCACACTAACATGAGGCGACCACCAGCCTCCGGAGTAGCAGCGCAACTGCATACGACCTCAGACAAGAATTACCTATGCTTGCTTGAGGTTGTGTGCAGATGTCCATGAGCTGCAGCGACCACTTAACACCACGTGGCCTGCATGCTCGTCTGCGACTCCATTCAAATAAAAAAAGGTACAAAACGTTGATAATTAAAACATAAATAGACTAAACACTATTGGTGATCGAATTTAATTTTAAGCTAAACAAATAACTTTCCCGGGTTCCTAAGAAAGGTATTCACAAACAAATACAAAACATTGACTTACAAGAGTTTCGTTTTTTCTATTAAGTTTCTAAACCAAAAAAAAATCAGTACAATTTTTTTTTAACTTTTTTAAACGTACCTTAACCTAAGGATACAAGGGTGTGCTTAATGCCTAATGAAATACAATATACCCCACTACAATATGAAGTAGATGTTCCCGAACACGATGAGTCCCGACTCCCGACCTCCAGTCCGCCATTAATCGCTGTCGTCGCGCCATTTGCGACGGCACAATTCTGCGCTTTGTCCCATTGACAGATATCCACGGACTGATATTTGTAGCTACCTATCTTATGATAACGTGGCATTGTTTGAACGGTATTATTTGATATGTTGCTACTAATTTCGCTTTAAATGCAACATGGAAAAAAATCTAAATTCCGCTTCAAACATTAATATGAAATGAAATGAAATATTCTTTATTCCCTGTACAGTTCCTTTACAAACTCTTAGTGAATGTTATTTTTTTATTCTATCTGCTCTGGGTGCGCTTAGGCAATGCTGAGCGGAAGAAAAGAGCATATTTCGATATAAGAGTATTTGTATTTTTGTAATTATATTTTTGTAAGAGTAACAATCGTGAGTGTGACAGCTGATTCACAAGAAATGTTTTTTTTACTTAATAGGTACTTTATAAATTTACCTTACTATTAGTACTGGAACCAACTTTTCAAACTTGGAGTATAAATTGAACAATGCCGGCAAGTCCACTTGAAATTCCAAATGTAACAGTGTAATATCAAGACGTCAAGAAACTCTGCGCTGTGTCCCATTGATGCTACGCTTAAAAAAATGAAAAATTCAGAAGAATTGTTTCCTAAGATTAATAGGTACGTCATAAAATATTAGAAATTGAACCAAATTCCCAAATCTAAAATTTTAAATTTTACCAACCCCGTCTAGTTCGTTTGATACGCGTAATCTAACAGTACATAAAAACGTCACATTTTCGTCAAAAATTTAATGAATACGCTTATCACAAAGCTCAATCGGCTGCGATGTGGCCATGTGGCCCGGATTTGAACTCGTATGTTCAACGCATAGATATATGTAGAAAGTACAAGCGAAAAAAAATCTAAATTTTTGGCTCAACGAATTTTATTTCTTAAGCTCTAAGTTATTAATTCTGACATTTTTGTTCAATTTAAATGAAAAAAGAAAATGAATAGATATGGAAACTACACATATTTCACGAAGAATCAGTAAGTCTAGTTTCATCGAAAGGTCACTCAAACAAAAGAATTTTGTCGCACCTACGCAATGGTATACCTGAAACAATAACAACGGCTCCGTATGCCAACTATTTACTTGTAAAAGGTACTGCGAACCTTCATAATCCTATTAGAGTAATTCATTGTGCTCGCGCAGATAAAGCGGAGTGGAGAAATGTCGCGAACTAAGGAAATCGCATATAGGGTGCCGCTGAAAGCCTGCTTCGAGTAAAATGTCGATGACATAGCGGCAATGTGCACTACTTTCGGTTTTACTGCTTCAATAATTTAGTGGAGAAAAGAAAATAGTTTAATATAAATAATAATCATTTTAATTTCATAATGAAATTCAATAAAAGGAATTTATCAGACAATTACTTATTTTCGGCGCTTGCTGTAGAGACCTTGGGCCTGCATCTGACATGAATAAATTCATGTCAGAAATGTCATCCAAGCTTGTTCTCGCATGTGGTGATCTGAGAGCTGGCGAGTATTTCGCCCAAAAGCTTAGCCTCGTTGTTCAACGGGGAAATGCCGCCAGCGTCTTAGGCGCCATGCCTAATACGGACATTTTAGAGGAAGTTTTTTATTTATAAATATTTATTTTTGTAATTACCATTTATGTACAGTTTTCTTTTTATTCTACTTGTCTATAATTAGTATATTTTTATTATAACTATGTTTTAAGTACATATGTAAATATTATTGTAAAGAAATAAATATTAATAATTATAGTTTAATAGTATCTAGGTTAACATTTAACAAGCACACATGAAAGCCTTGTCAAACTAACCAAGTTAAACTCCTCTTACTTATGAAACGTATGTTTTACGTTACAGGCCGGCAGGTTTACGATATCTTTAAAGCCTTTCTAGACACCACTTTGTAACAAGGCGGTTATATTTTTTATTTGCACAATAATGTGAACAAGTTCGTAAAATTTTATTATATTTATTAAATAAATAGATGCAGCCCACGCTATGTTCAATTTGGAGTATAATTTCTGAAATTATGGTAATAGTGATGATGAGTTCAATAAATTTGTGGTTAAAATAGAATACTAGACTCCAACGCATTCAGATTCGAAATCGAAACGTATCTATGACTAAAAAGAAAATAAAAAAGGTGAGATAATTATGACATATTAAAATATCTTTCGTAATATAGCGACTGAGCTTGATGCTCATACTCCCCTTTAGTAAATATAGATTCTAGCTATATAAAAGTAAGAAAATATTGAAGTCAACAAACTATAATGCAAAGAGGTCTCGGGGGTATTCTCGACTCAAGCAAGGCTTTTGGCGCTCAAGATTCGATTACGCCAGATAACATCTCCCGAGAGAACTTGCGAAGTACTCCTCACAACTCCGGCGCCTCATTCATATCACATACAGTTCTAAGCTATCTGTGCCTGTTAAATTAAGCTTCTTTTTTTCAGAGATTCCGAAATTATCTTATTTATTTTGTATAGAAAACCTTTGTTTAAAACTTTCATATAGTGAAAACAGCCGATAAATCTGTAGGCCATTAATTTTGTTAAATAGTCGCTGCATCCTCAAATAAAACTTTAGAGCGGTTTCACCATAGATTTATTTTATGATACGTAAAGATAGATTGGCAATACAAAAGAGAAAGAACATAGTTATGCGTGAGTTAGAGCGAAATAGATAGACGATTCACGTACACGCTCAGGGCCTGTATCGGCCTAGAGCCATTCGTGAACGAAACAAGTTCCGCTTATTTTCTTAAAATATCAGGTTTTAAAGGTTAAACTGGTTGGACATTAATAAATATGGTTACGTGGGTAGTAGGTACCTGGATGTAACTCGTCTATGAAAGAAAATCCCAAAAATTGTACATTTTACAAGTACGAGTAAGTGCGAATGAAATATTTAGCAGTCTAAAATGACTTAGCTCTGATATAAAAATGTTACACTTTTTCCATATTATACGTAATTACGTACGTACGTAAAGTAATACGTATTTTAAGCGCGTATAATACGAGTATACTGCTGACATGCAGCCATCGTTTTCAGTCTGGATGGATCGAGATAGATGAGGATGTCACAAATTAATTTTAATTTTATAGTAATATTATGTATAAATTTATTGCACAAATTACATGCAAAAAACTATACCTAGTCTAGTCGTTAAGACATCAGACTCACATGCCTCCACCTCCAGACTCACAAATCCGGATGCGTACTTGTGTGGAAGATTTCTCCATTCGATTCCCATTACTCACCCTCATTACGACGTTTTTTTACGTCTTGTATTAGCGTAACTTTACAAAATTCTTCAGTCATGTCACGTGCGTCGGCAAGAGTGATGGACTGTGCCCTAAAACCTTTTAAATTTGGATAGACCTTAGTGCCCAGCAATAAACTTAAAAGGGTTGAAAAGGAAAAACCTATAGCAAACTGCTAATCCCAAATGCTAACATTAATATACTTGTACGTTGCAACCGAACACCTTCCGTCAGCATATTTTCGTGTATTATAGCGCGCCTAACATTTTCATATAAGTATGCACTGTAATTGAACTACCGAGTCCGAGTTGATCCATCGGGAAAAGAAATTCTTCGTGGTCCGACTCTGTTGGTCCAACTAGGGGAACGCGCGGAAAAATTACCACTTTTGGAATACCTACACTATAACAATAAATATTATAATCCAAACAAGATCTGTCTTTTCTTTGACCATCGTATGGTGTCGACACTAGCTTGTACAATGCCAGTTCCAATATTAGAGCGCAGGGATGATTGCAAATTCCTTGCGTTGCCGTTAATTGAAAAGAGATCTTGTTAAGACTAATGAGTTCTCGTCCGCGTCAGATATTCCTTTGTAATCTTATTAAAAACGACTGTAGTAGGAGACTGAATACAGGCGAGCCAGATATTTTTGACTTTCTTAAATGAAATTTTAGGTTTTTTTTTTCAATGGAGTAGCAGACGAGCATGCAGGCCACGTGGTGTTAAGTGGTTGCTGCAGCCCATGGACATCTACATACAACCTCAAGCAAGCATAGGTAAGTCTTGTTTGAGGTCGTATGCAGTTGCGCTGCTACTCCGGAGGCTGGTGGTTGCCTCATGTAAGTGTGGCCGGCAACTGCACCTTTCCACCGAAACACAATAAAATTGGTTCACGGCAGAAGTGGGTGCAGCGGTGGTACGTCCCGGGGAGAACCATTATAGTTCTACCACCTACAAAGTGTAAATGAATTTAAATTTTATTGCATTTGCTTACAAAATACACTCGAAAAATGAAGTAGAAAATAATTTCACATGTTCATGCTCATGGGCCTTTACTGTCCGCGGCATAAAAACCTGGGAAGTTTTGTTTTCGGCAATTTTTTTTACTTTCAGTGTACAAAAACCCATCCTGGTGGATGCCCAAAGCTGATGACGGCGAACGATTTTATTTAAATGAAAAAAATTATTATAAAAAGCACAAAATTGGGTTTAAGTCTAATTAACTAAAACTGTAACATTCTGCAATAGTCATTTTAAGAATTTAAGTTTCAATTAAGTTTGTCATTAAAATCATTATTTTATTATAATACAATAAAATTTGTACACACTCAGGGGTAAATACGGAGTTGTAAATATTTTTAAAACCTTTTTTCAACCATATCTGTGCAAATAAAATATTTTCATTTTATTTACATCTACAGCTCAGAGTCTAATTTCTCGTGCTTATAGACTAACATAAGCTTCACTGCTATTTTGAAAGCCGATAAGAACGTTGATAAGGATAGCTAGAACATATTTTGTTCAAAATAATAAGGGGGCGTCCATAAATTACGCGAGATGTGTAAGGGGGGGAAGGGGGTCGAGTCAAATCTCATCTAATCTTACGTTGGAGAGAGGGGGGTCTCGGCAAATATCACGCAATTTTTTTCTGATTGAAACAATAAAAAATTATACTATTTTGGTACATTTAATCCAGAAGCGTAATCGTAATACGATTAAGATCGTTAACTAATTCGTTCGAAAGAAAATAATTTCATTCATACTTCGACGTTATACATCTACTGACTGTCAAATCACCATTTTGTTTTAAACCAAATAGCTCAATTTTATCTGAATTTACGGTACCTACAGTGTAGCCCGGTATTGGTTCCAATAGTCTCTCTTGAGACCGCGCATGTAGAGAGTAGATATTCTTTTTTTAATCACAGTAGTTACGATTTAAGTATTCTATAGTTAAATTTTTATTACACTTATAATTAAACTCTCAGCAATATTGATTACTAACTAGTCTTAACTAGTCGTAAATAAAAGCACGAAGCATTTTTTTTTTCTTTTTACAATAACAATCCAACGCGTTTACCTAAGAAACCCACATTTTGAAAAATCTCACGTGAGATGAGGGGATGGGGGAGGGGGTTGAATAAAATCTCACGACATCTCACCATACAGAAAATTAAAAAAAACACCTCACGTAATTTATGGACGCCCCCTAATCTTTGGAGTCTTTAAGCACCGATGAGACTACAGCCATACAATTGGTGTGTGATTCGACTAAACATACCATTATCTTTCAATATTCTTTTAATTACTACATTCAATATGTGAAAACCTGGTAAGATATACAAACAAAAAAAAACCGCCTTCATACCGTAAAAAATAATATTGTTCAGTACTTCGCATTTGATACTTTTCCTCTAGTGTAGTGACTCTTAAAACTATTTTGGAGTCGGTGCCCAATCAGAGCGAAAGGTACTTGATTGTACTAAGGGCCCGACTGTGTACAGTGACTACGTTGCTACGAATACTCTCGTATCGTAGCGCTGTCGTCGTAGTCATCGTAGCAATATTGCGACCCAAAAGTGTAAGTTAGTTAAGTGTAAGTAAGGAAGTAAGTTTTACGTAAAATCATAATAAGTTAAGCATATGATCTGTTATTTTATGGATTGTATTAAGCATTTCACCGTATTGCGAGTTGTTGCAAAGTAATTGTCGCGCCATTAAAATTCCTGCTTTAACACGCTCATAACAAACTATCGCATATGTGTTCAACTAAACAGGCTCAATGAGGTGAGCTACAATACGTTAGTGGCAGCCGCGGATCATTAAGTGTTTATGTGCATACATCGCAAGCGGTGCGCACGGCTGAGGAACGCGATTACGGGCCGCGCCGTGAGGTGCGATGCCCAGCGTCGCCAGACCTTCACTCGCGACTCCTCTATTGGCGAACGAGGGTTTTGGCAGTTGGTTACGGCGCCGTACAATGAATTTGTTCCGCTTCATTAGTGGATGCTTGCGCGAACAGCAGAGCGCCGCTATGCACCTGCAGATTGGAATTCCTTTTCGTTCCTGTAATTCAATAAACCTACTAATTCAATAAAGCTCGTTGGCTGTCTTAGCGAAAGCGTCGTCGTTCCCCAAAATAATAAGCAAAATGAATTATATTTCACAAAAAGAATTGTGCTTAGGTTTCACGTTTCAGTAATGAAAAATGTCAAAATAAAGCTGTTGGCCGCTACTGTCGACTTATATAAGAAACTATTGCGTACTCAAGATAATGTTATCGTTGCTTATTAAAATATGAAGTAAAAGCATACATACGGTATGTAATTAATCAATATAAGAAAAACGGAAGTGTAAGAAGAACAGAACCGCGCTCGCCACGAAACGGTTTGGTAAGTATTCTTCACGCGCCCTTGAAAAAACTTCGTGCTCTGCATGCAGACTGCGCAGGTTTTCCTTTTTTTAAATTCTTTGATTGACCCGTTATTGACAAGATATAGAGAATTATTCTACCCGTATTGCGCAATAGTGACTCCGACGCCGTGCCATATAAGATCTTGGATTCATTTTCCATTATTTATACATGTGTCTTGTTATCATCTATTTTTGTAGGTGGTAGTACGTTCATGATTCGACCGAGGGAGGCGGGAAGTACCACCGCTTCAACCACTTTTGCCGTGAATCAATTCTATTGTGCTTCGGTGGAAAGGTGCAGTTGCCGGCCACACTCACATGAGGCGACCAACAGCCTTCGGAGTAGCAGCGCAACTGCATACGAGCACAGGTAGGACTGGCTTGCTTGGGATCGTGTGTCCATCCATGGACCTTGGGATCATGGATCCATGGCCTCTAGCGACCACTTATCGCCACGTGGCCTGCATGCTCATCTGCTACTCCTAGAAAAAAATACTTTTCATCGTCTGGATACTTATGTCTTATGTTATTTAAATGGTAATTAATTGACAATCTAAGAGTAGGGCTTGGATTTTGAAGCATTATCTATTTATTTACTCGATGTGTTCCTCGCAGCCAGCAAAAGCGGTGCTAATGGATACGACGCAAGGAAATGAAGCGATATCGCCGCCGCCTCCGGAGATACCGATCTGCCGAGAGCCGCAGATCGCTCTTTAATGTTATTCTGCTAATATATACAACCAGTATATTTGCGAGATATAACATTGAACCTTTTTATGTTTTACTGCTCGGCTGACGTGTCCTCTCGCTGTTGAACCAAACCATGGGACAATCAAAATATTTTTATGTAACAATGAAACAATTAAAATAAGTACATAAGAATTTTCTTAGTAAGAAGTATTCACCGCGGTTGTTGTTGCAAGTTGGAACCGTCACGCCATATCAAATTATTTAATCAAGATTTTCACGGCAATCTAAAACATTCAATAACGTTTCACACTTATAGACCCACAGTAGGGTAGATACACCCTGTGACTTGGGTGCCATGGACACACACAAAGACGGAAACACAAACACCACTACTCCAAAGTACACTTGGCGAGTAACTGTCGCAGAGTCAATAACCCTGATGATGCTCTGTTTTGGGGCGAAACACGTGTTGGTGGTGGTACGTATGTTGGTGTATATTTTTATTGTTGCATGTGCATGTGTCCTATGTGGGAGGGAGGGAGGTGCTATTGCATGAAAAAAGTAAACACCATCATACGTTCTGATTGCGGATTGTTGCAAAGTAGTATTTACCTAACTTTATAACAATGGAGTTCCGCAAAGTAACGCCTGATATTATTAATTTCACAAACACCCATACCGAGAACAGAAATTTAAACTCATCATTAAATTTTCTGCCTCGCCGGAAATCGAAACCGGGACTCTCTGATCGGCAGTCTGGCAGTGCTCCACATAGGGCGTCAAAACATATAATAATAATATTAAACAAATAAATGAATGTTTTATGTTATTGCAGTGAACCTATCTTTTGTTAGACGTTTCAAGATGTTTTTATAGCATAACGGCAAAAGAAATAAAAAGAAATTTCCAAGATTGATAGAGTCCGAAAAAATGTGAGAGAGAATTATGTATGTAATCGATCCTAACATGCTATTTTGTTCAATGTTTTTTATCTCAACTTATTTGTGACTCTACATAATTTTGGATTAATCCAGATCTCCATAAATAAGTGAGTAAAAGTATTGTGATAGAGATCTAACGATAGCTTGCATTCTCGTAGTCATGTAGCGGTTGAGGGTGGTGCGAGACTCGTGTGTGCGGGCGCGCGACACTGCGCGACTGAAGGGCCGAGCGCGCACTCGCGGTCAGCAGCAGCACCGACTGCCTCCGACACGCGAGGTGACGGCCCCGAGCGGCGCGCGGCGTGCGGCGGCGCGGCGGGGCGCGGCGCTCCGTCAGTCGCTCCGAGACGGGCGCCGCGACTCCACGGCTGCGGCGAGCTCTCACGCTCCGGTGCGTTGCTACCATGAATTGAGAGGGCGGCGAGCCCGCGCGGACCCTCGTGGCGACTCTCCGACCTTGCCCTCCCGGGGACGCCCTCCTCTCGTCTCCGTACTCCGTCGTCCTCACGTTTGACGGCCACATCGCGTGCTCCGCGAGAGAGATTGTGCTCTAGTGAACGAATATGTAAATATGGTTTATTTTTAAAATTAGTCAATCCCCCGTGTCGAAGGTCCGGTGATGTGTTACGTGATGTCCCCTCGGATGAAGTGTGCTGGCGGCCCTCGGTGATGTCGGCGCCATCGATGTTCTCCTGGGATAAATCTTCGTGATCCACTCGTATTAACTGTTGGCTTTAATCCAGAATATATTGAATAGCTCCACCTGGGCTGTTATCGACGGCCACATTATCTCGGAAGCGCGACGAGCCGGGCCCCGCGTCTGGTCCGAGTGAAACTGCATGGTGCGACGTTATTTACGTAACGCATTATGTATATGCACTTGACGTGAACGTTGAGGATGATTTTTAATCTCTTTACTGAACATGGACAAGTAATAATTCCCTACCTGTCTTACATATTTACTAGTAAACAAAACGAAGACATTTTCACCTTAATAAGCCTTTATACGACTTCAACTTTAAAACTCAGTTGTAGACATGTAACATACCTGGTCCAAGTGATTGCATTCAGATTCCTAACAAACTATGGTATCATCATAGCCTCATAGGGGATCAGTCATGTTTTAAAATATTTTATTTTTTTTCTAAAGTTCAATATTTTCTATTTATTAACTTTTTTACTTATGTATTTTCGCAAAACATAAACCCTTTTCAGGGCTTATTAGAGTTAAGCTTTAAATTTATATTATATACGTAAAACGACAATAGTCAGATTGGAGGTTAATCCAAGAATTGTTCCAACTGTTTAGTAAAAAATAAACACAAACAAGCAATCCTCAAAAATCATCAAAAATACATAAATTTACTAATAGCAAAAGAGCTTTAGTATTTTCGAATCTATTTCTCACTTTACTATATGTAGTTAAGTAACTACATATTGCTTCACATACTACTATTCCTGTAGAAATATTTGCACGTTTTAAAATTCAAGAGATAAAATACTTATCTTATACATTGCTATATTTTAGAAATATTAATCTCCAAATATGAGAACTATATGCTCGCAAGGGACTTTAAAGGGTGTGAGATTCGATACTTAGGCAGTGAACTGTGCCCTGAGGCATAAAAGAAATGAGGCCTAAAACTGTCTATAAGAGCGAGCCTGTAAAAAGATTGCTTTGAAAGGCAATTGCAAATGAGAATGAAGCGTGAGATCCATAACAAGCAGATTTCTATTAGTCATGAGAGAAGCTCTACATTTCACTTACTTTCTTTAGTTACCTAGAAAGGAACGAAGGACTTTCAAGAATACTGGAGGAGTATCGCGGGACTAGGATGTATTTGCGTAAATGGATTGCGAGTCGTTTGAAACCATTCCTGAATTAGGGAATGTTATCGAATACCCAGGAAAACCAAATAACATTCCCAGAATTTCGTATACCTACATACATTCGGCATTTTAAGAATAAACATATCTACATAAAATCAATATCTTAACTGAAGTGCAATGTGAATCTTGTTGGCTATCATCAAATTTGTAATATAAAAACCCGACTCGACTCTTCGAAACACGACTCTTGAAAACTGATTGATCCTTGAAAATCACAAACGTTATTTCTCCACTGTAGCCCTAGAATTTGCTGTAAAAATTAGGTCCTAATAAACGGTACCAACTGAATTACCAAACTAATAAGTGTAAAGTACTCCGAAACCTGATAAAAATATGGATTATTTTGCAATCACAGTTGTACGAGTACCTACACCACACTGCGTTTCACGTACGAACTTAGGAAGGATAAATTTTCGGAAGTGAATCACAACGAATCTAAATAGATGACGATCGAAATGAAACTTTAACACTTCCGTCCGGACAAGGCACTAATTTGGCGTCGATTCAAACAACACTCGTATAGGCTTTCTACCAGCGGCGCTATTTCTAGAAATAAACCTCTTTTGGACATAAGTTTCCGTAACTTGAACTTGAAGCTGAGCAGCGATGGCCGAGTGGTAAAAAACCGCGGTCTTCGACGCGATCGATCCCAGGTTCAAATCCTCGGCTCGCACCTCTGACAAAAAAAAATGTAATTTGCGAATTTATCGCTGCTCCACGGTGATGGAAAATATCGTGATATTTCATTGATTACGATGTTCTCCATCGCCGTGCATGCCTGAGAGAAATTCATAATTTCTCGAAAGCATGACGTCCACCAATCCGCACTTGGCCAGCGTGGTGGACTGTGGCCTAAATCCCTCTCAATTGTGTGAGGAGACCTGTGCCCAGCAGTGGGACAAAAAAAGGTTGAAAAAAAAAACTTGAAAATATACACATAGAATGTACCAAATATAGCAGTTTTCCAGATTGAGTTGCCTGTTATGACATAATATGAAATATTAGATTATAGCGCTGAAACGTGGTCTCACACTTAAAAACCACGTAAGACTTCTGCACGACAGTAAGATATATTCCTAAGTTCAAAGTCGTTCAGCGAGCAATGAAGCGAACTATGCTTGATGTTTTTTTGACACAACCGAATCAAACATAAATCCACACGAACGAAAGCTACAAATTAAGATTACAAAATCTGTTTTATTAAGAGGCAAAAAAAATTTGAAGCGCGCATGGCCCGGCGGTTAGCGTAGAACGCAAGCGATCTATGCGACTAAACCAAACGGGCGCGGTCGGGTGTGAGATGGGTGACCGCTAGTGGCAAAAAAATTCATGCGCGTTTCCGTGCTTCAGAGGGCACGTCAAACCGTCGGTCCCGGTTGTTGTCGATAGATAAAGTCGTTAAACCTTTTCTGAGGCCTTATGGGCGGTTTGAATACATCCGACAGCGGGTTGGCCACTAACCCGCATCTCCACCAAACCGCATTGGAGCAGCGTGGTGGGGTAAGCTCCAGGCCTCCCGAATATTGGGGAGAGACCCGTGCCCAGCAGTGGGACGTAAATAGGGTTGCAGCCAAGAGGCAAAAAGCAGGCACATTATTAAAGAAAAGATAAAATCCTATCAGCCTTGAATGGCGACAAGTAATAATACAAGGAGAGGCTGCCATCCGACCACATCGACTAACAATCTGAGGAATTCAGCGTATATACCTACTTTTAAAAGTTTTATTAAGTTTTTGCTTAATTCATTAACATCTAGGGCATGGTAGTGCTGCAGCCAACACGAGCAAGGTTTTCTCAAAGCGCCGCTTCTTCGTTTTTGAACCCCCATAACTTGTGCTTTGGATTATACCAGATAAACAAAATTCTCGTGGTTGATAGTATATTTAAACATATACAATATGTATTTCATTAAAACAATAATAATAATAACCACGCAGGGCGGCTTGTGGCGAGCTGTTGATGAGTTACGACACCACGAGCCCGAATGCTCCCGGGGAAGTCCCCCTATTCCTCATATCCGGCAGGCGGAGTGATAACCCAGAGGAACAGGTCCCCACGTCTGGCTTGCCTTAATTGGTGGAGCTGTTAGAGCTATATGCTCGGGGGTGGAAGTGTAACTAAGTAATTGGCGTAATAGCGAGGAAACCCGCTCCGGGTTGGATTTATCACCCCGCGATGGTGAAATCGGTGCCGCTCCTCTCGATACCCCTAGCTGCTCACGCCAATGTTGCTTCCCAGGCATTTACGCCATATTTGGGGGCCCATTCAGCGAGTGGCGAGTCACCACCTGCCTCACTTTAGATTATTTATTAGTCTGACTGGCAGGTGTCCCGTAGTTCTCCATAGCCCATCAACCAGTCTCTCGTTCGTTCATCCCCATAGACCCAATATTATTTTCCCCTTTTGTAGCAACAGTTCCTGTACACCTGGCGGGGACCATCTTCGGGTCATATAAAATTTTATATGATACGGCCGAGGATGGTATCCGCCACCTGTAACCACATAACAACATTAATGTGTCTCAAAGGGGCCTCTACGTGTTGGACCTGTGTCCCCACGCAAGCCTTCCAAACGACCGGGTCAAATAACATCTTCGACCCGTGACCTATAAAGAGAGATACATAATAATAATTGTTTATTGCATATATCTAAGCTATTCTTAACATATGAAAACCTGATTCTGAATCACTTATGATTCTTATAGTACTTATGAACTGAAGTCCTAAAAAGCCGAAATTAGGTATGAAACCACAAGAAACTTTTCAACGGACAACAAAAAAAATCTTTTACCTACCAATTGCATAAGATATTACTGGGTGCAGGTTTATATGAGACTTTTAGCAAATTTTAATTCTAAAAGCCTGAAAATAGGACTCCATTATCATAAATAACAAAAATAAATAATCCAGTAGAAATAATGAATTTGTAGCGACCGCTCCCCGGGCATGACCACCTCGCCCGGCGGGAGATCTCCCTTTGCCAAACTAGTGGCAACTCACATCTCGATTCACTGCAGATAGAGGGCACTCAAGGCGCTTGTAAGCGAAGATTATATACTCAAGCATGGATTGAAGATATCGATCTCCGGTCTGAGCAGGGGGTGGTGTAGCGACCTATTGTTACTCATAAGGACATGGCGCCACGGGTATTCCTGAGTCACGCTATCGAAGTTTTCTGAATATCCGACCAAGTTATACACAAGCTTCGAATTTGGTTAGCTGGAGCGCGACCGCTCCCCGAGCATGACTACCTCGCTCGGCGCCCTTTGCCAAATACACAACCATAAAAATTAAGTCACTCATACCAAAATTATAATGATAAAAACCCCGCCTGTGGCGATACCACGGACCTAAGTGTGCCCGGGGAAGTTCCTACTCCCTGTTTCTTATCCTCGACAGGCAGAGTGATAACCTATAGGCATAGGTACCTACCTATGGCTTGCCTTAATTAGTAGTCCAAAGTGGATTCGTTAGAGTTATATATGCTCGGAGATGGAAGTATGGAATAGGCATAATAGCGAGGAAACCCGCTGCGTGTTGGCTTTATCCCTACGCGTAGGTGAAATTGGTGCTACTCCTCTTGACACCCCTGGTTGGTTCACGCCAATGTTGTTTCCCAACATTTACGCCATTTTATAAGGGCCTGTTCAGTGAGTAGCAAATCACCACTTGCCTAACCTCAACTTATATTTTGTGATCTAAACGACAGGTGTCCCATTGTTCAACATCCATTACTTGTGAGCCTACATATTACGAGAACTTTTGGAGTTCCCTTGTAGTAGGTGATAGGCGGTATATAGCGATATTGTTTTCTTCTTGCATTGAAAATAAGTACCTACCTAGGTTTTCTGAACGTTAAATCCGAAACTATGCGGAGGCATATTTCTCACAAATATTGACTAGTGTTCTTAGAGTACTGACTAAAAGTGATAAAAATAACGATCTAAATATTTAGTAAAATCTTCTTCGCCCATAATTATGTGTAAAAATAAAATATTTTATTTTCAATTTCTTACAATCCCGCATAAGCGCTGCTATGTTACATTACTAAACCGTCATAATATCGTGAAAATTTTCAATCATTATCATTGTGTGTGATACAAATTAATATTATAGACTTTGTACGATAGTTTAAAACGCTCTCACCCTGCTAAGAAGTTGAACCCAGATTTGTTTTGGCAAAAGGATAAAACCCCTATCTATTTCAATCAATTTTGTCCGATCAAATTTAGCAATGTCAGAACAAATAGTTTTTTTATTGTACATAGAACGAAAACACATCCTGAATACGTAATATCATTATGTATACATATATAATGCACTAAAAATATTCTAATCACAAGCGCATTCAATTTTACTTTATATGTGTGACTAAATAATGCTTTGTCCCTGTTACTACATAAATGTTGCTTTGAAAATATATGAGAAAATTACGAGTATCTGAGTAATAATATAAAATCACTATAAGATAAAAGTAAAGAAGAGGATAAAATGTAAATAAGGTACATGCCTTCCCGAAGGTGCTATGGGATATGGGAGTATGGTCTGAATCCCTCTCACAGGTGACCCGTGACACAAATAAATTAAGTTTTTAACAAAAAAATAGAACCGACTTCAAACGGTAAATAAATTAAGTTTTTAACAAAAAAAATAGAACCGACTTCAAACGGTAAAAAATAAAATTGTTCAGTACCTACTTCTTCTTGCTTATGGTAATTAAAACTATTTCTGGAGTCGGGCCCTTAGTAAATGTCGTACCATTCGTTCTAAATTGGCACAGTACAGACAGTGGGACAGTACCTACTTCTTCTTGCTTATGGTAATGACTGTTAAAACTATATTGGAGTCGATGCCCATTCAGAACGAAAGGAACACTATATTTACTAAGACAGGACATTTCACTAAGGGCCCGACTCCAAAAATAGTTTTAAGAGTCATTACCATAAGCAAGAAGAAGTAGGTACTGAACAATTTTATTTTTTACCGTTTGAAGTCGGTTCTATTTTTTTTGTTAAAAACTTAATTTATTTCACTCTTTTTAGTAATTTTAATAATTCTGTATGTATTAGCATATTTGGAAATTTTTTCACTTAACTTCTAAACTTTAAACAGATTTACCTTTTATAATCATGTTTATCTAATAGCCATCTAAAATTCTGAAAGAATACTTCTATCAGTCCACCTGAACGTATAAATTAAAGAAAGAATTTGCTCTCTGCTCCTAACCGTTGAGGATTTGTACCTTCAAATATCAGCTAAGCAACAGCAGGTGATAGTTACCACACATAAATATTTGTATTATGTTAAAAATATGACTAAAAGAATGTGTGTGCCTATTAAGGTTCAGTGTTTCCCTCACTCCCTCACTTCTTTCACATCATCAGATTTTGACATGGTGACCGTTGGACCACCTCAGGAAAGTTAGATTTCGAACAAAAAACCATTTATTGAAAGAATTTTCTCTCAACTCCTAACCGTCGTAGTACCTTCCATCACCAGTTCAGCAACATGATATGAAGATGTCTGTTTTGCTTTTATAAAAATATGAAAATCATTTGTTGTGCTATAAAATTTGAATGTTCCCTTCGATTTCTCTGGGATCCTCTCATCAGACTTTGACTTGGTGACAGTTGGACCACCTCGGGAATATAAGATTTCGAATAAAAAACTATTTATTGAAAGAATTTGCTCTCAACTCCTCACTGTCACAGTACCTTCCATCATTAGCTCAGCAACATGAAATGATGATTTCTATGCGTAAATATCTCTTATGCTTCAGAAACTATAAGAAAATCAATGTGTGTGCCTATAAAATTTGAGAGTTCCCCTCAATTTCCTTGGGATCCCATCATCAGATCCTGATTTGGTGACAATGGGACCACCTCGGGAGTATAAGCATACGAACAAAAAAAGAATTTTGAAAATCGGTCCACAAACGGCGGAGTAATCGGTGAACATATATAAAAAAAAATACATACAGCCGAATACAGTACCTCCTCCTTTTGGAAGTCGGTAAAAAATAAAATTGTTCAGTACCTACTTCTTCTTGCTTATGGTAATGACTCTTAAAACTATTTTTGGAGTCGGGCCCTTAGTCAAATGTCCTGTCTTAGTGAATATAGTGTTCCTTTCACTGTACGGTTCCTTTACAAACTCTTAGTGAACGTTATTTTTTGTTCTGTCTGCTCTGGGTGCGCTTAGGCAATGCTGAGCTGAAGAAAAGAGCAGACGGAGAAAAACTTCAGCCCTGTTTTAAAATATGGGGTATACAATAGCTAACTTTCTTACAGAGTAGCTATGGGCCGATAAGGAACATACGTGACAGCTACCGCATGTGTCAATGTCGTCACACAGCCATCTGCTAACATGGCAATTTAATTCATTTAAGTCTATTACATCAGTTATAGAAACAGCCTTGTGGGACTACACCTCAATCCCAAGCTTTTTATCAATTAAATAGTCCTTTAGATCGTAAAAAGCCTTGCGGCACAGGACTTGTTTGACTTTTTTTTTAAATCTGTGAAAAGGAAGGGATTGAACATTTTCCGGGATTGTATTGTATATTCTGATCGACATCCCGATAAAAGAGTGGCTCTTTTTGCAGAGCCTACACTTGGGGAATGCAAGTTTGTGGCCATTCCTTGTCGAAACACAGTTCGAACTATGTAGATCCAAAAAGGTCATAAATTCGTGTTTGTTTTTACGAACATACATTATATTTTCATAAATATATTGCGATGCAAATGTTAGTATATTAGTCTCCTTAAATTTTTCTCTCAGTGATTCTCTAGAATTTAATTTATATATTGCGCGAATAGCCCTCTTCTGCAAAATAAATATTGTGTCGACATTAGCTGCATTTCCCCACAGTAAAATACCATACGACATTATACTATGGAAATAACTAAAATAGACCAATCTGGCTGTATCGACATCTGTAAGTGATCTTATTTTTTTAATCGCAAAGACGGCAGAACTTAGTCTATTCGCTAACCGAGAGATATGGGGTCCCCATTGAAGCCTAGAATCAACAGTTAATCCAAGAAATACAGCTTCATCAACAAAGCTCATTTCCTCGCCATTCAATTGAGGTTTTACAACATTTTCTTTAACATTAGGTGGTCAAAACTTAATACAATTGGTCTTTTTGTTATTGAGTACTAAGTTATTTACATTAAACCAATTTACCACCTCAGAGAGAGCATTGTTCACATCGTCATAATCATCAGTTTGTCTATTAGTTTTGAAAATTAAGGAAGTATCATCTGCAAACAATACTATCTCGCCATTATTCTCCACCATATATGGCAGATCGTTAATATATATTAAAAATAGGAACGGGCCGAGTACTGAGCCCTGTGGGACCCCCAAATGAACTACAGACCCGTTTGACATTTTACCGTTCACTTCAACCCTCTGGATCCTATCACTCAAATAAGACTCCAGAAGCTTGAGCGCGGTTTCTTTGATGCCATAGTGATTGAGTTTCCTGATTAATGTTTCATGGTGCACACAGTCAAATGCCTTGGATAGGTCACAAAAGACACCTAAAGCATCCCGTGACCCCTCCCAAGCATCTACTATGGTCTTAAAAAGCTCTACTCCGGCATCTGTGGTTGAGCGACCCCTCGTAAAACCGAATTGATTTTTATGAATAAGTCTATTATTTGTAAAGTGTTTTAGAAGTTGTTCTAAAATTATTTTCTCAAAGATTTTACTAATGGAGGGCAGAATTGAAATTGGTCTAAAGTTGGAGGGATCTGAAGTATTGCCCGACTTAAATAAAGGTATCACTTTACTATGTTTCATTAGATCAGGAAAGTCACCACTCTTAATACAGTTATTGAATATTATAGCTAAGTGGGGTGCTATTAAGTCAATTATTGAACTAAGTATTTTTACAGAGATACCCCAAAGATCAGTAGTGTTCTTAATTTCTAAAGTCTTAAATATCTTTACAATGTGTTTAGCGTCTACGGGCCTGAATATAAACTTACATTTGCGTTCGCTTACATTTTTCTTAAGCAATGATTCGGCGGCTTCAGGGAAAGACCTAAGTGATTTAGTCGTCGATACTGGAATGTCAGCAAAGTATTTTTCAAATGTTTTTGCTACAAGTTCGTCTGATTCAATGACGGTACCGTCCATAATAAGTTTATAGACACGACAACGGTCATTGACTCTTCCAGTCTCGGCGTTAATAATGTTCCAAGTCGTTTTAATTTTATTCTTACTAGATTTAATTTGGTTACCAATATGCAATGACTTGGCCGCGATACATACTTGCTTAAACAATTTTGAATAATTTCTAACGTGTGCACAAAAGGACTCGTCTCGATTATACGATCTCTCTTCATAGAGATCATATAATTTTTTTCTACTTTTATGTATCCCTAAAGTCACCCAATCACTGAATGATTTACAGTTTTTTGGAGAGATTGTTTTTGATGTAAATACAGTATTATATATTTTTTGTATATGAGAACATAATGCCCCATAATGTTTATTTACAATTTTATGGGCTGGAATACGAAACCCATTTTCAATAGCACATCTAAATCTCTCCATGCGTTTTTTAGTCACTGGAATGACCACCTTGCTCTTACTAACCTGTCTGTCCATCCTGTAATTAAAGCAAACTAATTGGCCACAATGATCAGAGCTTAAGTTGTTTATTATCATAGATTGCGCTGGTGACCCTTCTTTAAAAATATTATCTATACAAGTAGCTGTGGATTGTGTAATCCTAGTTGGTTGTGAAAACACGTTATTAAGATTACAGCATTTTAAGACAGACAAAAACTTTTTGCTTATTGCTTAATCCTCCAATATATTTATATTAAAATCACCACAAACAACTATGTCCTTCTTCTTTTTAGTATTGTTGCACAATTTATCCAATAATTGTTCTAAAACTGACTCAAAAGTATCATACAAAGAATTTGGAGGTCTATAAATACAAACAATAATACAATTTAATAACTCCACACAGGCTATTTCTATAGTTCGTTCAATAGAAAGGCTCACGATGTCTTGACGAACCTTAAACTTTAGGTCCTTACTTACAAAAATTAACGAGCCACCACGTAAGGCTGTCTGCCTACTGAACGAACTTGCGACTTGATGCTTATCAAAGTTAAAAACAAGTTGGTAATCTTTCAACCAATGTTCTGTAATACACATAATATTAATATTGTATTCCTTTAAAAATAATTCTAATTCTAGTTCTTTGGATAACATAACATAATAACATTGACAACTAAATAACATTTCATCTTTGAATATTGATATATTTAATTTAATGAATAATTAATTAATTTTATATTATTCGTACGTGGAATATATATATATTAGAATAATTTTGAATAATTTTTAAAATCATAATCGAATACCATGTCTGCCTCTCTCCTGTTAAAAAATTGACTTTTGCTATGCCTAGCAAGGTAAATAAGTACATTAATAATAAACTATTGTATAATGTATTGCAAAAATAAAGAAATAAGAAATAAATTAATGAAAGAATTTGCTCTCAGTTCCTAACCGTTGAGGAGTTGTACCTTCAATCATCAGCTTAGCAACATGAGGTGATAATTACCGGACATAAATATTTGTATCATGTTAAAAAATATGACTAAAAGAATGAGTGTTCCTATTAAGTTTCAGTTTTTCCCTCGATTTCCCTAGTATCACATCATCAGATTTGCCATGGTGACAGTTGGACCACCTCAGGAATGTAAGATTTCCAACAAAAAACCATTTATTGAAAGAATTTGCTCTCAACTCCTAACCGTCATAGTACCTTCCATCATCAGCTCAGCAAGATGATATAATGATAATTATACACAAATACCTGTTTTGCTTTAGTAAAAATATGAAAATCATTTGAATTTTCCCTTCGATTTCTCTGGGATACCATCATCAGACTTTGACTTGGTGACAGTTGGAACACCTCAGGAATGTAAGATATCCAACAAAAAATAATAGTTTAAAAAAACTAAAAAACACGCTTTTTATAGAAAACCGAACTAAAAAATAGAAAATAAATTTTAATGAATTTAAATTAAGAAAATAGTGTTAAAAATTTCAATGAATATAAGTTAATAATAGTGTGAATAAAAAAAAATTATTTTATTTTAAAAAAAGCGTGGGGTGCATGGTGTCAATAGTTATAAATATTTTATTGACAGATATGAGTAGAGTGATTATCATTTCGATAATATTTTAAAAAGCACCCCACGCTTTTTTTTAAATAAAATTTTTTTTTTTATTCACACTATTATTAACTTATATTCATTGAAATTTTTAACACTATTTTCTTAATTTAAATTCATTAAAATTTATTTTCTATTTTTTAGTTCGGTTTTCTATAAAAAGCGTGTTTTTTAGTTTTTTTAAACTATTATTTATTTTCTACTTTTTAGTTTGGATTATTTATTCTTTCCATGATGTTTCCACGAGCAATGGACTGGTTACTGAGAACCTTCTTCTTTCTTTCAAAAATATCTTTATCTATCATTAGGCTTGTTACATAACAAGGTTACATATTTTTTTAATTTTTACGTTTTCATAAAATTTCACCTGTCTTACGACTTAACAAATTATTTATATTCTTTATATATCTCATACACGTTTTCGGTTACTGAGCACCAATAGTCTACTCCCCTACATAAATATGAGCAACCCAAGCAGCAAAATAGTCGAATAGTAATTAGATTACTCAGCCTTTAATCGTATAAGAGCCGAGTAACCGTTCTTAAAACACCCATTTATCGTGTAATAGCGGTTATCTCGACTATTTGGCAATATTTGCTAATGTGTGCTTTAAGGACGTCGAATAAACGTTTACAGCACTATGTTTTAGCACTTTTACTCCACCTTTTAGCAGATGCTGAATTAAAGTGGCTAAAATACTCGTTATTAGATCGTTTGATCTATAACAGTCGTATAATAGCTGTAGCTCTATAAACGCAATCGAACAAAAATCATATTTTGCAAATTGAAAAATGGAATAATTTTATCAAATTAGTGTATTGTCATCGGTCCTCAATAAATCTACAAAGTTTGAACGAAATCTGGCCGTTTAAAGTGGGTCAAAATCGCCCCCAAAGAAGTCGGTTACAAACATACAAACATACAAACATACAGGTGAAGCTAATAAAAAGCGTGTAAAAACATTTATTGAAAGAATTTGCTCTCAACTCCTAACCTTCGCATCACCTTCCATCATCAGCTCAGCAACATGATATGATGATAATTATACAAAAATGCTTGTTTTGCTTCAGTTGGCTGTAACCCTTTTTGCGTCCCACTGCTGGGCACGGGTCTCTCCCCATTATTGGGGAGGCCTGGAGCTTACTCCACCACGCTGCTCCAATGCGGGTTGGTGGAGATGCGGGTTAGTGGCCAACCCGCTGTCGGATGTTTTCAAACCGCCCACAAGGCCTCCGACAAGGTTTAACGACTGTTATCTATCGACAACAACCGGGACCGACGGCTTAACGTGCCCTCCGAAGCACGGAAACGCGCATGAAATTTTTTGCCACTAGCGGTCACCCATCTCACACCCGACCGCGCCCGTTTGGCTTAGTTGCATAGATCGTTTGCGTTCTACACTAACCGCCGGGCCATGCGCGCGTTTTGCTTTAGTAAAAAATTAAAATCATTTGTTGTGCTATAAAAATTGAATGTTCCCTTCGATTTCTCTGGGATCCCCTCATAAGACTTTGACTTGGTTATAGTTGGACCACCTCGGGAATGTAAGATTTGGAATAAAAAACTATTTGTTGAAAGAATTTGCTTTCAACTCCTCACTGTTGCAGTACCTTCCATCATCAGCTCAGCAACATGAGATGATGATTACTATGCACAAATATCTCTTATACTTCAGAAAGTATGAGAAAATCAATGCGTGTGCTTATAAAATTTGAGAGTTCCCCTCGATTTCCCTGGGATCCCATCATCAGATCCTGGTTTGGTGACAATGGGACCACCTCGAGAGTATAAGCATACGAACAAAAAAAGAATTTTTAAAATCGGTCCATAAACGGCGGAGTAATCGGTGAACATATATAAAAAAAAATACATACAGCCGAATACAGTACCTCCTTCTTTTGGAAGTCGGTAAAAATGAGGTTAGAAAAAAGTTAGGAACTATTTCCGTCTGTTTGACAAAACGTAATTTACGTACTTTTCCAATAATAATCAATTTTACTGAGTAAAACCTGGATCAGCATGCAGCCGTGGTCCAAGAACTCAGCACCAAGTCTAGCCAATCTTAATTGAATAATTCTGCAGACGTGAGAGGTGCTCGTCTACTTAATAACATCGTGTGGTCCGACGCGGTCTTAGGGTAGATTTTGATCTAAGCTTGTATTATTCTAGGATTTGAGGTTGCACTGCTAGCTAAAATGTATAAAGTTAAGGGACACAAATTTAAAATTAAATGGCTGTTTGCTATTCCAGTAGAATAAACTTCTGAACACGACCAAGACATTATAATTGTCATATTTTGCTAATCATCTTATTATTTTGACGTTGGTAGTATTGGTTTTTTATTTAGATATAGATAATTTTATATCTGATATACTAGTTAGATATGATGTTATCTAATAGATATTAGATAATTTTGGTAAATAATGTTTTATTTATTTAGTTCAAAACATCAAACAACTAAAGAAAAATAAAAATAAAAAGTGTCAAAATTGTTCAATTAAATGGGTCATGTCAAAACGAAATCACATTTTTTTTTTTTAATTAGGTATGTTAAAAATGATGAATGTCCTGTCAGTTATAAAACAAAAAATATTACATAACATTACCTACATTAATAAATAAAATTATAAAAAATGTATATAAATTAATTCAAATTACATCATTAATTATTACATCCAGTGTGCAGTTACTCGTATATATCTAATTATTGAAATGCTTAAATTTAAAACAAAATAAAAGTTTTTGAAGAAAAATGCTCATGTTTCATTTCAAATAACTATTTTTTATTTTCATAAATAAAAATGTCTCATTGCCAGCTAAAAGTGTTGTGCCCTCTACAAAGCTGAGATTATTTATTTTATTTTTATTTGAAGCAAGTATGATTCTATCCATTAAGCAAATAAAAAGATGTAGCTATGCGTTCCTTGCAGCGTAGCAGGCGGCGCGGCGCGGCGGGCGGGGGCGGCGCGGGGCGGCGGGGCACGGTGCGGGCGCGGGGGGCGGCGGCGGCCGCGATGCGCTGACGCGATGTGCGCGCCGCCATGCGCACGCGCTCGCTGCCCGCCCGCGCGGCGCGGCTCCTGCTTCTGGCGCTCTTGCTTGCTGGTCAGTATTCTCAATCTCTCTTCTTCTATGCTCTCATGCAACCACTCTTCACTTCTGCTATAAAATAAAATACTGTGTTCTATTTGCTGCAGCTACCAATTCCTTTCTTTCTTTAATCCTCCAATATCTTTCTTTATACTTCCCTGCAACATTTTGTACTTATAATGCGTATACTATATAAATCATATTACTTTTTTGCTCTGCTTTACTCTGGCACTTTGCTCTTTTTTCTGGTTTTATTTTTACTCACTTATAAAATGTAACGCATGTAGCAAAATTATTGTATTCCCTTATAAGACTTATAACTTTCAAAGTGGTCTTCAAAAATAATTATTTATTTTAATAACTTATCGATTCTTCTGTTCATCGCTGGACACAAATTCACTGCAACCTTTGTACTAATACACGATTATATCTAAAGCGCTATCGCCAAAATAGATAACATGCTAATATCATGTTGTCATATCATTTTCAATAAATAATTTACAAATCCCCTTTTACTTATTAATTCATTAATTGTAGGGAATTTCACGACACTTAGTATTTAGTATTGGCACAATGACCGTTATAACAACTTGCAAGCTATAACAGATGACATTATGTCAGGGTGCGCCGGCAACCCGGACGCCAAGCGGCTGTACGACGACCTGCTGAGCAACTACAACAAGCTGGTGCGGCCCGTGCTCAACGTCTCCGACGCGCTCACCGTGCGCATCAAGCTCAAGCTCAGCCAGCTCATCGACGTCGTCAGTATTACTCTTTGTATTTTTGTACATTGTGCCTATATCAATGGCGACCTTAATCCAGTCTTTTTAATGTCATCTGCCCATTCACAAGTAATAAAAGCTCTTTCTTCTTCTATTGTATCAAATAATAAATTTATTTATCAACATGTTCAAAGGCTAAGTTTTACATGCTGATAAGTAAAGATTCCTCCATTTTGTGCCGTAAATAAATCTCTTTCTACTTAAGGATTATATACTCGTAAAAACCAACTTCAATAACATATTAATAGAATAGTAATTAACACATACAATTTATTTTACAGAACCTGAAGAATCAGATTATGACCACAAATCTTTGGGTTGAGCAGGTTAGTAATGCTGAATTAATATTAAACGATTCATGCTGATTGTAAGAGCAATTGTGGTTACCTAATATTGCTATGTTGATTTATACAGAGTTGGTACGACTACAAGCTGTCCTGGGAGCCGCGAGAATATGGCGGAGTGGAAATGTTGCACGTACCTTCCGACCACATTTGGCGGCCAGATATCGTTTTGTATAACAAGCAAGTATTATTACTCGTAAATTATTTATAACACAGTTCTTGCACGATATTGTAGTAGTATGTTTTAATGTGGTACAGTTTTCCTTACATATTTAATAACTAACTTTTACCCGCGGCTCCAATCTCCAAACGTATTTTCAAAGATGTTATTTTCAAACGTATTTTCAGTGATGAAAGAAACATTAAACTTTCCTTAATACAATTTATCAATGTTCTTGTCAACGTTATCTTTAAGAGTTGGAGGGTGAGTAAGACAAAATGATTCTTACGACTGCCAATCAAACTAAATATTGCTGTGTGTGAACAGTGCGGATGGCAACTTCGAGGTGACGTTGGCGACGAAGGCGACGCTGAACTACACGGGCCGCGTGGAGTGGCGCCCGCCCGCCATCTACAAGTCGTCGTGCGAGATCGACGTCGAGTACTTCCCCTTCGACCAGCAGACGTGTGTCATGAAGTTTGGTTCCTGGACTTATGATGGATTTCAGGTAAAGTTGGCTGTAATCTCTTTTTGCATCCCACCGCTGTGCATAAGTCTCTGTTCTCAATTAAAAAGGTCTGCGGTGTTACAATGAAAATTGGTAAAAATACGGGTTGGTGGCCAATCTGCTGTCAAAAATTTTCAAACCACCCATCCTATTTATTTAATCGTAAGATTTTACGATTGCTATTTATTAGACAACAAAAACAACTGGGACCGACGGCCTGAAGCACGGAATCTTAGCGATTTAAACAAGCCTTGGATGGACCTTGGTTCTTAAAAATGTTCACTTTGTATTGTTCGCAGATGATATTTCACTTTTAATATGAAATTAATATTTTCTCTGTGATATGAAATAAATATTTTTTTCTTTTAAATCAGATCTTCGCCACGTAAACATGGTTTATTCTAAATTATGTTTTTTTTTCTCAAACTAACAGGTAGACTTACGGCACATAGATGAGGCGCGAGGGACTAACGTGGTGGAGTTAGGGGTGGACCTGAGCGAGTTCTACACATCGGTCGAATGGGATATCCTAGAAGTACCGGCTGTAAGGTACGTGTTTCAATACGAGGTGGATTGAAACGTTCGCGGCCTGACATATAAACGTTTATTTTATTTTTACAATATTACCCTACTTTGGTCTATACATTATTAAATTTTCACAAAATTGAACAACGTGCGGTGATCAAATATCTGTGTAAAGGGCTTAACATCGAAAGAGATATATAATGATAATATGACAAAAACATTAGTGAAATCTGGGCCAGCCATTATATACCACTATAAAAAAATGGGTAACAGAATTTAAACGTTGACGAGAGAGCATTGAAGATGACCCTCGGCCAGCCGGCCTACCACGTCTACGACAGAAGAAAACATCCACAAAGTGTGTGATCTCATATTGGAAAACCGAATATTAACAGCTATTAGGGAGATTTCAGACGCTATAGGCATTTCGTATGAGGGAACACAAAACATCATTATCAATGAACTACGATTTTCTAAGGTATCAGCCAGGTGGGTCCCTAGACTGCTTTCAGTTGAACAAAAACGAATTTATTTAACAATTTCTCGCGACTTGGAGATGATTGAGGCTGATTCGCAGGACTTTTTGGATCGTTTTGTATAGACAAAACCTAGGTTCATCACTATACGCACGAGTCCAAACAACAGTCCAAGCAGTGAACAAAATCTGATGAACCCACAGAACATATTAAGAGTTAGAATGGAAATGTGGGCAGGCAAACGCGCCAAGTAATTTTGAGCAAACGAACGATACACTGAGCAACGATAGAATCGAAGGCTTTCTCATAGTCCACATACGCAATACATAGCGGCAGATTATACTTCTTGGTTGGTAACGGGAGCGTTCGAGGCGCTGTACAATCGTCCGTAGTACCTCTCAATTTCTCTCTGAACTTCCGGCTTAGACGAAACTATAGCGCCAGACTCCGTCTTAAATCTTGTCAACTGGCTTTGTCTAATAAATATTCTTATGAAATTAGCAACTGTCAAAAAATTAATAATATATCCAACTTATAACCTTTACTTATTTTAAAATCAGAAAGCCATGACATCTTTTTATAAATAATTATGTGGTAATAGATTTTTTATTTTATTTCCTATTTCAGAAATGAAAAATTTTACACGTGTTGCGACGAGCCATATCTAGATATAACTTTTAATATAACAATGAGAAGAAAGACATTATTTTACACGGTGAACCTAATAATACCGTGCATGGGCATCTCGTTCCTGACGGTTCTGGTGTTCTACCTGCCGTCGGACAGCGGCGAGAAGGTGTCGCTGTCCATCTCCATCCTGCTGTCCTTGACGGTGTTCTTCCTGCTGCTGGCCGAGATCATCCCCCCCACCTCCCTCGTGGTGCCACTGCTCGGCAAGTTCGTGCTCTTCACCATGATCCTCGATACCTTCAGGTAATTGCTGGATTGCATTTAGAGTTTGTGCCAAACTCTTTTTTGACGCGACTGCGCCAGAAAAGAAGGGTAATTAGCTTGATATGTATCATCAAATTCTTATTTACTGAGACACTAAGTGAGTGACACTGGGTATATCAAAATAAAAAAACAGAATGTCGGATTTTTGGCGCCAAGTTTAAAGGTAATTTAAAAAACAATAAGCATAGAAATTGAACAATATTTTTAATAAATACAATAAAATTGTAAAAACGATTGACATTGTGGCTATGTGCCTTATTTCGTCGTTGTAATCCGTAAGATAAGGTCGTGCGTTCGCTCCCGGTTAAAGTAATATTTTACGTGATTTTGTACATGTAGAGCTGTATGCCTGGAGGTTCATTATACTCCCACAAACGTCCTTATATCCCAGATACTATATTATTTCACATTTAAGTCATTTCTCAAAAATTTGGGCTTTTTGAATAACTTCAGTAGTCACTTCATGAATATATATTTGGATTAATTATTTAAGATTCATCAAACGTAACTTTGCATACATAAGATATTAAGAAATATAGCTTGATATACCACACCACTAAAAATTTAAATAAAAAAACAGTAGTTTAAAAAACTAAAAAACCGACTGCGTTTATTTCTAATTTGGAAACATATAAACGCAAAAACAAAAAAGTCGTCATACCAGATTACACTTAACTTAAAGATCGACCAATAGGGGTAGTTAAATAAAAGAACAGGATCTCCTTGTACATTAAACAATATTTTTAAATACAAGAAAAAATAGCTGTATGTGGAGTCCTTTTCGTTAAAGGTCTATGTCAGGACCACAGACACAGAAACGCAGTCGGACTTTTAGTTTTTAAATAACTGTTTTTTGCTTTAGCCCTTTACCGCCACAAAGTAATTATTAAAATTCGAAAAACATAATATTATTATAAGTTACTTAAACATTAAAATTATTTCAGTGTTTCATTAATGTTAAGACTATGTAAATCTTCAGGGTATAGATATTAATGTTTGTATGTTTGCGTTGGCAGCATATGCGTGACGGTGGTGGTGCTGAACGTGCACTTCCGCTCGCCGCAGACGCACACGATGGCGCCGTGGGTGCGCCGCGTGTTCATCCACGTGCTGCCGCGCCTGCTCGTCATGCGCCGCCCGCACTACCGCCTCGACCCGCACCGCAGCCGCTTGTGAGTCTTCCTTACGTTCAAGCTACACTAGCTACTTTTTGCGTCGGCGATCGGCGATTCAGCACCTGAAACGCGAAATTGCCACGAAAATAGACAAATAAATGCTAATGCTAAAAGTAGCTAGTGTTGCCTGGCCGGTACGTTCTCATACTGTGCTGGTACTGAAAGTACACTTCCTCTCGCCGCAGTCTCTCTTAATCATCTAATAACTGCTACCTGTCTTACATACGATGTTTAAGTTTGAGAGCCGGGACGTGGATTCGTTTAATTGACATCTATTCGTTATTCTCGATAGCAACTTAAGAACGTTGTGACTATATATATATATATATATATATATATATATATATATATATATTCTGATTTTAATCGATATGAATGTCGTGCAGTGCCGGTTTGGTGACAAGCGAGGGCTGGACGGGCATCTCGTGCGGCGCGGAGGGGGACTCGCCGGGCGGTGCGGGGGGCGCGGGGGGCGCGGGGTGCCGCCTGCACGACGCGCCCGCCGTGTGCGACGCGCTGCGGCGCTGGCACCGCTGCCCCGAGCTGCACAAGGCCATCGACGGCATCAACTACATCGCCGACCAGACGCGCAAGGAGGAGGAGTCCACCCGGGTCCGTATTACGTTACTCTTATCACCAGTATATAAGGAACTATAACCTCAATAATAAATAATGAAAGAAAAAGTTTGATTTTCTTTTACTTCACTTGTGACCGAGAGGCATTGACCCCATTGGTGTATAGTGCTTTCACCGTACTATCATCTGCATAGCAATGTATACCGCGTGATTGTTGCAGCATATCATTGATATGCAGAATGAATAGTGTAGGAGACAGCACTGTGCCTTGGGGAACACCGGCGTTAATGGGTTTCATATCTGAGCAGCATCCGTCAACAACGACCTTAATCTGCCGCTCAGACAGAAAGCTTGCCACCCAGTTGCATAGCTTCACGGTAAGGCCGTAAGATGGAAGCTTCGTGAGAAGGTCTCAGGGTGTGCCAGAACCGGTGAAAGGCCTTTGCGATATCCAGGCTGACTGCCAAAGCCTCCCCATTGCCCTCGACGGCTTCAGCCGAGCGGTATGTGAGGTACATCAAGAGATCACCGTCTGACCGGCCCTGGCGAAAGTCATACTGACGATCGCTGGTCAACCGGTTCTTCTCGAGGTACCTAAGTAGCTGCGTGTTTATAACACGCTCAATCACCTTAGAGAGCAAGGAGGTTATCGCAATAGGCCTGTAATTGGAAGGGTCACTGCGGTCACCCTTTTGTGGGATTGATGGATTCCATCCATCCATCAGCCTTTTACCGTCCACTGCTGGACATAGGCCTCCCCTAACGTTCGCCACTCCTCCCGGTCCTGGGCCTTCTGAATCCAGCGACTACCCGCTGTCTTCTTCAGGTCGTCAGTCCACCTGGTTGGAGGGCGGCCTGTACTCCTTTTGCCGAGACGTGGTCTCCATTCAAGGACCTTTCTTCCCCATCGGTTGTCGGTCCTCCTAACTATATGGCCTGCCCATTGCCACTTCAGCTTGCAGATTTTGAGAGCTATGTCGGTAACCTTCGTTCGTCTACGGATTTCATCGTTACTTGTTCTGTCGCGTAGAGAAATACCAAGCATAGCCCTCTCCATCGCTCGCTGGGCGACCCTGAGCTTATGGAAAAGGCTAACTGTAAAAGACCACGTCTCAGCGCCGTAGGTCATCACTGGCAACACACACTGCTCGAAAACTTTCGACTTCAGGCACTGAGGTATTCTGGACGAGAAGACACTTTGTAATTTCCCGAACGCTGCCCAACCGAGTTGGATTCTACGAGTTACCTCTCTCTCGAAGCTGGACTTACCCATACGGATCGCTTGTCCCAGGTAGATGTACTCGTCGACAACTTCGAGAGTAGCGCCATCAACAACAACCGGTATAGGTGTGACATGGACGTTAGACATGATCTTCGTCTTGTCCATGTTCATCTTAAGTCCCACCCTTTGTGAGGCGCTATGGAGGTCACCTAGCATAGTGCTGAGCTCTTCCAGGTTCTCCGCCAAGATTACTATGTCATCGGCAAATCGAAGGTGTGTGAGGTGTTCGCCATTGATGTTAATACCCAGCCCGTTCCACTCCATCAGCTTGAACACGTCTTCCAGTGCAGCGGTAAACAGCTTCGGGGATATAACATCCCCTTGTCGTACTCCGCGCTGCACTGGAATAGCTCCAGTGCTTCCGTCGTGGACTCGGACTGTCATGGTTGCGGCTTTGTACAAACACTTCAACACCTCGATGTACCGATAGTCAATCTGGCATCGCTGGAGAGACTCTAGCACCGCCCAGGTCTCGATAGTATCGAAGGCTTTCTCATAGTCCACATACGCAATACATAGCGGCAGATTATACTCCTCGGTCTTTTGTATAACCTGTCGCAGCGTGTGTATGTGGTCCATGGTACTGTAGCCTTTTCGGAATCCGGCTTGTTCGGGAGGCTGGAAGTCGTCTAGCCTGCGCGCAATTCGATTAGTAAGAACCCTTGAGAACAGCTTATAGACGTGGCTCAGAAGCGCGATGGGTCTATAGTTCTTTAAAAGGGCTTTGTCGCCCTTTATGTAGAACAGTACCACCACGCTTCTGCTCCACGCCTCCGGGACAGTTCCGCTACTGATGACGGTATCGAACAGTTTCTGGAGCGCCAGTAGGAGGGGTTTCCCTCCAGCTTTCAGCAGCTCAGATGTGATACCGTCATCGCCCGGTGCTTTGTTGTTTTTAAACTGATTAAGGGCCCTTCTAATTTCGTACAGGCTGACGTCCGGGATATCTTCGGTATAGTGTCGGGTCAATTTGGCTCTCTTATCGTTCACCACATTGGTGACGGGAGCTTTTGAGGAGCTGTACAACCGTCCGTAGTACCTCTCAATTTCTCTCTGAACTTCAGGCTTAGACGAAACTATAGCGCCAGACTCCGTCTTCAATCTTGTCAACTGGCTTTGCCCAATACTCAGATCCCTTGAGAACACTTTAGTGCCTTGGTTCCGCTCTATAGTGTTTTGACGCGCTTTGTGTTATGAGCACGCAGATTGCGTCGTCTGCTGCAAGAGATCTGTTTATTAAGCTGCCTGTATTTCAACATTGAAGACGGAGACCGGATGCATAGTTCACGCCTTTCCTTTATAAGACCGAGGGTGTATTCAGAGAGCACTTGAGGTCTACTACTGGAGGGGGCCTTAAAGAACTTGGACCCTACCTCGTGGACGGTTTGTACCATCCTGGTGTTGTATTCGTCCACAGACTCGCATTCTTCCAGGCCCGCGAAACGATTTCGCAACTCGAGCTGAAAGTTCTCGGAGCCCTCGATTTGGACAGGTGTTGGTCGGCGCGTAGACTTCATCAGGCGTGACCGTTCCAGCTTGATGTTGATATTTAATGTGCCTCGTACCATTCGGTGATCACTTCCGGTTTTGAACCTGTTGATCACGGAGACATCATTAAATATGTGCCGTTTGTCTGCCAAAATGAAGTCTATCTCGCTTTTAGAACCATTAGGGCTTATCCAAGTCCACTTGCGCTGTGGCTTCTTCTTAAAGAAGGAGTTCATCATGAAGAGGCTCTCCTTCTCCAAGAAGTTAGCAAGCAAGTGGCCTCGGTGGTTCCGTTGTTCAAACCCAAAGGGCCCTACTCTCCGCTCGTCGACGTCTCGCGTGCCCAGTCTTGCGTTGAAGTCCCCCATCACCACCGTGAAATGAGTCTTTGAGGCATGTATGGCTCTACTGACGTCCTCATACATAGCCTCAACCTCATCGTCTGGGTGTGTCGCGGTCGGTGCGTATACCTGTATGACCTTCAGCGAATACCGTTTTGATATTCTGAGTATAAGGTACGCTACCCTTGCTGACACACTTTCGACTTTCGTCACGTTGTTGACGAGGGACCTGTGGACGAGAAACCCGACACCACCTTGGGACAGATGTTCGCCCTCCCGGTGATAGAATAAGTTACCGGATTTAAGGACTACCGTGTCCTCCCCCTCTCTTCGGACTTCGGATAATCCTACGATACTCCAGCGTAACTTATCTATCTCTGCTTCCAGCTCATGTATCTTCTCGTCGGTTCTCAGTGTCCTGGTATTGTATGTTGCCAGGTGCAGAGGTCGTTTTCTTTTGTGACAGCCGAATCTCTGCCGGAGATTCTTAGCACCCCTTGCCCCGCCGTTACCATGGCCGCTGTCGTAACCAGGGATAGCGGGGCCGCCGGGGACTGGGGGCCGAGGTTTATATGTGACTGCCATAAGGGGGTTTATTGCCATAGTCACCACGCTTGGCATTGCGGGTTGGTGACCGCAGTGGATGTTGTTTTACACAGGAAGACGCTGCTGCCCGTCTCCTGGAATATGTCTCTTGGTCGCCTCCTACGACCTCCTGGGAAGAATCGGAGTGGTGCTATTCTAACGCCGGCAACCACACGGTACATTCTAACGCCGGCAACCACACGGCACATTCTAACGCCGGCAACCACACATTGATTTTTAAGTTAAGTGCAATCGGGTATGACGACTTTCTTGTTTTACATTTCCAAATTGCACATAAACGTTGTCAGGTTTTTAGTTTTATAAATTATCGTTTTTTTTTGTTTTTTTTATATACTTAGTGTCACTTTCACAGTTAATATAAACCTAACGACACCTCTCAAGCTAAAATCCATCGAGCCGTTCAGGCCGCAGAGCGTGCCAAACAATTGAATCAGGCGCCAGAAATCCACCATTTGTTTTTTTTTTTTTGATATACCCAGTGTTACTCTCACATTAAATAGGAATATAACGACTTCTCCCAAGCTAAAATCCATCAAGCCGTTCAGGCTGCAGAGAGTGCCAAACAATTATACATACATACATACTCTCGTAAAACATAACCCACCTTCTGGCGCAGTCAGGTAAAAAGACATGTCATCAGTATGATATATTAGTTTGATTATTGTTTCTCGAATGTAAGAATATGACAGCTACAGTCAGTGAGATGACTGACAAGTTTATAAGGCATAGTTGGCCATCTGTATATTTTTAGGAGCCATTTTCTGAGCGCCTATAACATTATCTTCCCTTCTTATAAATATCATTGTTCTAAATAATAATTTAAGACGCCTATATAGAACATACGTTAGTGTCCATTAAACTTATAAGTTATTACATAGGAAATCTGTAGCTAGAATGCGTATTACCTACAGCTTACAGAGAATAAATATTTATTTATATTTGTAAGTACGTGTTATAACTACCTAAAATTGTGAATTTCAGGTGAAAGAGGACTGGAAGTACGTGGCTATGGTGCTGGACCGGCTGTTCCTGTGGATCTTCACGCTGGCGGTGGTGGTAGGGTCGGCCGGCATCATCCTGCAGGCGCCCACGCTGTACGACGAGCGCGCGCCCATCGACGTGCGCCTCTCCGAGATCGCGTACACCGCCACCAGGCCGCGCCACCACTCGCTGCCCCCGCGCTGACCACCTCGCCCCCGCCCGCTCCTCATTCTGACTGCCACCTAGAAATTATATTATTTATTGTACATAAAATTGTATTATTATAATAGTTTTTACGACGAATGAAGTGATCGAAGATAATTCGAATTTCTTTTGATAGAAACGAAATAAATCAATTGTTTACACTGTTGTTGTTTCAATTCTAAAATACCTTGTGGAACTATTGTACTTTGTAATGAATGATTCATTTAGAATGTCATTAGGTAAAAAAATATCTCGACATTAGTTAAAATTACAGTCGATTTTAGAAACTGCATTCACTGATAATAGGCGCTTATGACATTGTGCAGCTGCACAAAAGGACTATCGAAAATTTTTATTTCCTCCATTTGCCTTAAAATTAAAGCCAATCGGTCAGGTATGCCAAGAATGCACCAAAAAACAAGACTCCAGCGAAAAACCGAGTTTTTTTTATTTTTCGCAGTCTACCAACGCCAAGCGGTCGGATACGCTGTTATAGCGCTTAGTAACTAAGGACTATCGAAAAATTTTATTTCCTCCATTTGCCTTAAATTTAAAGCCAATCGGTCAGGTATGCTAAGAATGCACCAAAAAACAAGACTCCAGCAAAAAACCGAGTTTTTTAGTTTGGGCAGTCTACCAACGCCAAGCGGTCGGATACGCTGTTATAGCGCTTAGTAACTAAGGACTATCGAAAACTTTTATTTCCTCCATTTGCCTTAAAATTAAAGCCAATCGGTCAGGTATGCTAAGAATGCACCAAAAAACAAGACTCCAGCGAAAAACCGAGTTTTTTAGTTTTGGCAGTCTACCAACGCCAAGCGGTCGGATACGCTGTTATAGCGCTTAGTAACTAAAGACTTTCGAAAATTTTTATTTCCTCCATTTGCCTTAAAATTAAAGCCAATCGGTCAGGTATGCTAAGAATGCACCAAAAACAAGACTCCAGCGAAAAACCGAGTTTTTTAGTTTTGGCAGTCTACCAACGCCAAGCGGTCGGATACGCTGTTATAGCGCTTAGTAACTAAGGACTATCAAAAATTTTTATTTCCTCCATTTGCCTTAAAATTAAAGCCAATCGGTCAGGTATGCCAAGAATGCACCAAAAAACAAGACTCCAGCGAAAAACCGAGTTTTTTAGTTTTGGCAGTCTACCAACGCCAAGCGGTCGGATACGCTGTTATAGCGCTTAGTAACTAAGGACTATCGAAAATTTTTATTTCCTCCATTTGCCTTAAAATTAAAGCCAATCGATCAGGTATGCTACAAAAAACAAGACTCCAGCGAAAAACCGAGTTTTTTATTTTTGGCAGTCTACCAACGCCAAGCGGTCGGATACGCTGTTATAGCCCTTAGTAACTAAGGACAATCGAAATTTTTTATTTCCTCCATTTGCCTTAAAATTAAAGCCAATCGGTCAGGTATGCTAAGAATGCACCAAAAAAACAAGACTCCAGCGAAAAACCGAGTTTTTTATTTTGGGCAGTCTACCAACGCAAAGCGGTCGGATACGCTGTTATAGCGCTTAGTAACTAAGGACTATCGAAAATTTTTATTTCCTCCATTTGCCTTAAAATTAAAGCCAATCGGTCAGGTATGCTAAGAATGCACCAACAAACAAGACTCCAGCGAAAAACCGAGTTTTTTAGTTTTGGCAGTCTACCAACGCTAAGCGGTCGGATACGCTGTTATAGCGCTTAGTAACTAAGGACTATCGAAAATTTTTATTTCCTCCATTTGCCTTAAAATTAAAGCCAATCGGTCAGGTATGCTAAGAATGCACCAAAAAAACAAGACTCCAGCGAAAAACCGAGTTTTTTATTTTGGGCAGTCTACCAACGCAAAGCGGTCGGATACGCTGTTATAGCGCTTAGTAACTAAGGACTATCGAAAATTTTTATTTCCTCCATTTGCCTTAAAATTAAAGCCAATCGGTCAGGTATGCTAAGAATGCACCAAAAAACAAGACTCCAGCGAAAAACCGAGTTTTTTTTATTTTTCGCAGTCTACCAACGCCAAGCGGTCGGATACGCTGTTATAGCGCTTAGTAACTAAGGACTATCGAAAATTTTTATTTCCTCCATTTGCCTTAAAATTAAAGCCAATCGGTCAGGTATGCTAAGAATGCACCAAAAAACAAGACTCCAGTGAAAAACCGAGTTTTTTATTTTTGGCAGTCTACCAACGCCAAGCGGTCGGATACGCTGTTATAGCCCTTAGTAACTAAGGACAATCGAAATTTTTTATTTCCTCCATTTGCCTTAAAATTAAAGCCGATCGGTCAGGTATGCTAAGAATGCACCAAAAAACAAGACTCCAGCGAAAAACCGAGTTTTTTATTTTAGGCAGTCTACCAACGCCAAGCGGTCGGATACGCTGTTATAGCGCTTAGTAACTAAGGACTATCGAAAATTTTTATTTCCTCCATTTGCCTTAAAATTAAAGCCAATCGGTCAGGTATGCTAAGAATGCACCAAAAAACAAGACTCCAGCGAAAAACCGAGTTTTTTATTTTTGGCAGTCTACCAACGCCAAGCGGTCGGATACGCTGTTATAGCGCTTAGTAACTAAGGACTATCGAAAATTTTTATTTCCTCCATTTGCCTTAAAATTAAAGCCAATCGGTCAGGTATGCTAAGAATGCACCAAAAAACAAGACTCCAGCGAAAAACCGAGTTTTTTATTTTTGGCAGTCTACCAACGCCAAGCGGTCGGATACGCTGTTATAGCGCTTAGTAACTAAGGACTATCGAAAATTTTTATTTCCTCCATTTGCCTTAAAATTAAAGCCAATCGGTCAGGTATGCTAAGAATGCACCAAAAAAACAAGACTCCAGCGAAAAACCGAGTTTTTTATTTTGGGCAGTCTACCAACGCAAAGCGGTCGGATACGCTGTTATAGCGCTTAGTAACTAAGGACTATCGAAAATTTTTATTTCCTCCATTTGCCTTAAAATTAAAGCCAATCGGTCAGGTATGCTAAGAATGCACCAACAAACAAGACTCCAGCGAAAAACCGAGTTTTTTAGTTTTGGCAGTCTACCAACGCTAAGCGGTCGGATACGCTGTTATAGCGCTTAGTAACTAAGGACTATTGAAAATTTTTATTTCCTCCATTTGCCTTTAAATTAAAGCCAATCGGTCAGGTATGCTAAGAATGCACCAAAAAACAAGACTCCAGCGAAAAACCGAGTTTTTTAGTTTTGGCAGTCTACCAACGCCAAGCGGTCGGATACGCTGTTATAGCGCTTAGTAACTAAGGACAATCGAAATTTTTTATTTCCTCCATTTGCCTTAAAATTAAAGCCAATCGGACAGGTATGCTAAGAATGCACCAAAATACAAGACTCCAGCGAAAAACCGAGTTTTTTAGTTTTGGCAGTCTACCAACGCCAAGCGGTCGCATACGCTGTTATAGCGCTTAGTAACTAAGGACTATCGAAAATTTTTATTTCCTCCATTTGCCTTAAAATTAAAGGTCAGGTATGCTAAGAATGCACCAAAAAACAAGACTCCAGCGAAAAACCGAGTTTTTTATTTTTGGCAGTCTACCAACGCCAAGCGGTCGGATACGCTGTTATAGCGCTTAGTAACTAAGGACTATCGAAAATTTTTATTTCCTCCATTTGCCTTAAAATTAAAGCCAATCGGTCAGGTCTGCTAAGAATGCACCAAAAAACAAGACTCCAGCGAAAAACCGAGTTTTTTAGTTTTGGCAGTCTACCAACGCCAAGCGGTCGGATACGCTGTTATAGCGCTTAGTAACTAAGGACAATCGAAAACTTTTATTTCCTCCATTTGCCTTAAAATAAAGCCAATCGGTCAGGTATGCTAAGAATGCACCAAAAAACAAGACTCCAGCGAAAAACCAAGTTTTTTTAGTTTTGGCAGTCTACCAACGCCAAGCGGTCGGATACGCTGTTATAGCGCTTAGTAACTAAGGACTATCGAAAATTTTTATTTCCTCCATTTGCCTTAAAATTAAAGGTCAGGTATGCTAAGAATGCACCAAAAAACAAGACTCCAGCGAAAAACCGAGTTTTTTAGTTTTAGCAGTCTACCAACGCCAAGCGGTCGGATACGCTGTTATAGCGCTTAGTAACTAAGGACTATCGAAAATTTTTATTTCCTCCATTTGCCTTAAAATTAAAGGTCAGGTATGCTAAGAATGCACCAAGAACAAGACTCCAGCGAAAAACCGAGTTTTTTAGTTTTGGCAGTCTACCAACTCCAAGCGGTCGGATACGCTGTTATAGCGCTTAGTAACTAAGGACTATCGAAAATTTTTATTTCCTCCATTTGCCTTAAAATTAAAGGTCAGGTATGCTAAGAATGCACCAAAAAACAAGACTCCAGCGAAAAACCGAGTTTTTTAGTTTTGGCAGTCTACCAACGCCAAGCGGTCGGATACGCTGTTATAGCGCTTAGTAACTAAGGACTATCGAAATTTTTTATTTCCTCCATTTGCCTTAAAATTAAAGGTCAGGTATGCTAAGAATGCACCAAAAAACAAGACTCCAGCGAAAAACCGAGTTTTTTAGTTTTGGCAGTCTACCAACGCCAAGCGGTCGGATACGCTGTTATAGCGCTTAGTAACTAAGGACTATCGAAAATTTTTATTTCCTCCATTTGCCTTAAAATTAAAGCCAATCGGTCAGGTATGCTAAGAATGCACCAAAAAACAAGACTCCAGCGAAAAACCGAGTTTTTTTTATTTTTCGCAGTCTACCAACGCCAAGCGGTCGGATACGCTATAGCGCTTAGTAACTAAGGACTTTCGAAAATTTTTATTTCCTCCATTTGCCTTAAAATTAAAGCCAATCGGTCAGGTATGCTAAGAATGCACCAAAAAACAAGACTCCAGTGAAAAACCGAGTTTTTTATTTTTGGCAGTCTACCAACGCCAAGCGGTCGGATACGCTGTTATAGCCCTTAGTAACTAAGGACAATCGAAATTTTTTATTTCCTCCATTTGCCTTAAAATTAAAGCCAATCGGTCAGGTATGCTAAGAATGCACCAAAAAACAAGACTCCAGCGAAAAACCGAGTTTTTTATTTTTGGCAGTCTACCAACGCCAAGCGGTCGGATACGCTGTTATAGCGCTTAGTAACTAAGGACTATCGAAAATTTTTATTTCCTCCATTTGCCTTAAAATTAAAGCCAATCGGTCAGGTATGCTAAGAATGCACCAAAAAACAAGACTCCAGCGAAAAACCGAGTTTTTTATTTTTGGCAGTCTACCAACGCCAAGCGGTCGGATACGCTGTTATAGCGCTTAGTAACTAAGGACTATCGAAAATTTTTATTTCCTCCATTTGCCTTAAAATTAAAGCCAATCGGTCAGGTATGCTAAGAATGCACCAAAAAACAAGACTCCAGCGAAAAACCGAGTTTTTTATTTTTGGCAGTCTACCAACGCCAAGCGGTCGGATACGCTGTTATAGCGCTTAGTAACTAAGGACTATCGAAAATTTTTATTTCCTCCATTTGCCTTAAAATTAAAGCCAATCGGTCAGGTATGCTAAGAATGCACCAAAAAAACAAGACTCCAGCGAAAAACCGAGTTTTTTATTTTGGGCAGTCTACCAACGCAAAGCGGTCGGATACGCTGTTATAGCGCTTAGTAACTAAGGACTATCGAAAATTTTTATTTCCTCCATTTGCCTTTAAATTAAAGCCAATCGGTCAGGTATGCTAAGAATGCACCAAAAAACAAGACTCCAGCGAAAAACCGAGTTTTTTAGTTTTGGCAGTCTACCAACGCCAAGCGGTCGGATACGCTGTTATAGCGCTTAGTAACTAAGGACAATCGAAATTTTCTATTTCCTCCATTTGCCTTAAAATTAAAGCCAATCGGACAGGTATGCTAAGAATGCACCAAAATACAAGACTCCAGCGAAAAACCGAGTTTTTTAGTTTTGGCAGTCTACCAACGCCAAGCGGTCGCATACGCTGTTATAGCGCTTAGTAACTAAGGACTATCGAAAATTTTTATTTCCTCCATTTGCCTTAAAATTAAAGGTCAGGTATGCTAAGAATGCACCAAAAAACAAGACTCCAGCGAAAAACCGAGTTTTTTATTTTTGGCAGTCTACCAACGCCAAGCGGTCGGATACGCTGTTATAGCGCTTAGTAACTAAGGACTATCGAAAATTTTTATTTCCTCCATTTGCCTTAAAATTAAAGCCAATCGGTCAGGTCTGCTAAGAATGCACCAAAAAACAAGACTCCAGCGAAAAACCGAGTTTTTTAGTTTTGGCAGTCTACCAACGCCAAGCGGTCGGATACGCTGTTATAGCGCTTAGTAACTAAGGACAATCGAAAACTTTTATTTCCTCCATTTGCCTTAAAATAAAGCCAATCGGTCAGGTATGCTAAGAATGCACCAAAAAACAAGACTCCAGCGAAAAACCAAGTTTTTTTAGTTTTGGCAGTCTACCAACGCCAAGCGGTCGGATACGCTGTTATAGCGCTTAGTAACTAAGGACTATCGAAAATTTTTATTTCCTCCATTTGCCTTAAAATTAAAGGTCAGGTATGCTAAGAATGCACCAAAAAACAAGACTCCAGCGAAAAACCGAGTTTTTTAGTTTTAGCAGTCTACCAACGCCAAGCGGTCGGATACGCTGTTATAGCGCTTAGTAACTAAGGACTATCGAAAATTTTTATTTCCTCCATTTGCCTTAAAATTAAAGGTCAGGTATGCTAAGAATGCACCAAGAACAAGACTCCAGCGAAAAACCGAGTTTTTTAGTTTTGGCAGTCTACCAACGCCAAGCGGTCGGATACGCTGTTATAGCGCTTAGTAACTAAGGACTATCGAAAATTTTTATTTCCTCCATTTGCCTTAAAATTAAAGGTCAGGTATGCTAAGAATGCACCAAAAAACAAGACTCCAGCGAAAAACCGAGTTTTTTAGTTTTGGCAGTCTACCAACGCCAAGCGGTCGGATACGCTGTTATAGCGCTTAGTAACTAAGGACTATCGAAAAATAGTATTTCCTCCATTTGCCTTAAAATTAAAGCCAATCGGTCAGGTATGCTAAGAATGCACCAAAAAACAAGACTCCAGCGAAAAACCGAGTTTTTTAGTTTTGGCAGTCTACCAACGCCAAGCGGTCGGATACGCTGTTATAGCGCTTAGTAACTAAGGACTATCGAAAATTTTTATTTCCTCCATTTGCCTTAAAATTAAAGCCAATCGGTCAGGTATGCTAAGAATGCACCAAAAAACAAGACTCCAGCGAAAAACCGAGTTTTTTAGTTTTGGCAGTCTACCAACGCCAAGCGGTCGGATACGCTGTTATAGCGCTTAGTAACTAAGGACTATCGAAAATTTTTATTTCCTCCATTTGCCTTAAAATTAAAGCCAATCGGTCAGGTATGCTAAGAATGCACCAACAAACAAGACTCCAGCGAAAAACCGAGTTTTTTAGTTTTGGCAGTCTACCAACGCTAAGCGGTCGGATACGCTGTTATAGCGCTTAGTAACTAAGGACTATTGAAAATTTTTATTTCCTCCATTTGCCTTAAAATTAAAGCCAATCGGTCAGGTATGCTAAGAATGCACCAAAAAACAAGACTCCAGCGAAAAACCGAGTTTTTTTAGTTTTGGCAGTCTACCAACGCCAAGCGGTCGGATACGCTGTTATAGCGCTTAGTAACTAAGGACTATCGAAAAATAGTATTTCCTCCATTTGCCTTAAAATTAAAGCCAATCGGTCAGGTATGCTAAGAATGCACCAAAAAACAAGACTCCAGTGAAAAACCGAGTTTTTAGTTTTGGCAGTCTACCAACGCCAAGCGTTCGGATACGCTGTTATAGCGCTTAGTAACTAAAGACTATCGAAAATTTTTATTTCTTCCATTTGCCTTAAAATTAAAGCCAATCGGTTAGGTATGCTAAGAATGCACCAAAAAACAAGACTCCAGCGAAAAACCGAGTTTTTTAGTTTTGGCAGTCTACCAACGCCAAGCGTTCCGATACGCTGTTATAGCGCTTAGTAACTATAGTTCATTCGCGTTAAGAAAATAGTGACTCATCACCGACTGCCGGCCAAGCCACGCCCCCTAGCCAATTAAAACGCTAGAAATTAGTAAGGCGAGTTCACAGTGCTCAGTTGAAGTCAGACCTTCGAACTGATCGGTTGTGTATTTTGCGTACTACTTGTTTAAAATTAAATTTGGAAAATGGATATCTCACCTATTAAAAAAAATAAAAGTGGATCAATTATACATAGCGGAGAGAGACGCGTAATTTACAATTTTTTTTTATTTTAGTACTTATTTTATTACCATTAATCCAAATATGTGTTACTCTACTAATATAGCGTTTAAGTTGACATTTAAAATTACCTTAATAGGAATATTTTAACATGTTTAAAATCATTGATACTTTATTATTTTTCTATTAAACTTATTTAATGTTTTGAAAAAAAAATGTTTAATTTTTTTCTCCATTATGAATACACCCTTACCCTGCAGTTGCACTGATGAGTCACTATTTTCTTAACGCGAATGAACTATAAGGACTATCGAAAAATTTTATTTCCTCCATTTGCCTTAAATTTAAAGCCAATCGGACAGGTATGCTAAGAATGCACCAAAAAAACAAGACTTCAGCAAAAAACCGAGTTTTTTAGTTTTGGCAGTCTACCAACGCCAAGCGGTCGGATACGCTATTATAGCGCTTAGTAACTAAGGACTATCAAAAAATAGTTTTTCCTCCATTTGCCTTAAAATTAAAGCCAATCGGTCAGGTATGCTAAGAATGCACCAAAAAACAAGACTCCAGTGAAAAACCGAGTTTTTTAGTTTTGGCAGTCTACCAACGCCAAGCGGTCGGATAAAAGAAATGAAATGAAATATTCTTTATTCACTGTACGGTTCCTTTACAAACTCTTAGTGAACGTTATTTTTTGTTCTGTCTGCTCTGGGTGCGCTTAGGCAATGCTGAGCTGAAGAAAAGAGCAGACGGAGAAAAACTTCAGCCCTGTTTTAAAATATGGGGTATACAATAGCTAACTTTCTTACAGAGTAGCTATGGGCCGATAAGGAACATACGTGACAGCTACCGCATGTGTCAATGTCGTCACACAGCCATCTGCTAACATGGCAATTTAATTCATTTAAGTCTATTACATCAGTTATAGAAACAGCCTTGTGGGACTACACCTCAATCCCAAGCTTTTTATCAATTAAATAGTCCTTTAGATCGTAAAAAGCCTTGCGGCACAGGACTTGTTTGACTTTTTTTTTAAATCTGTGAAAAGGAAGGGATTGAACATTTTCCGGGATTGTATTGTATATTCTGATCGACATCCCGATAAAAGAGTGGCTCTTTTTGCAGAGCCTACACTTGGGGAATGCAAGTTTGTGGCCATTCCTTGTCGAAACACAGTTCGAACTATGTAGATCCAAAAAGGTCATAAATTCGTGTTTGTTTTTACGAACATACATTATATTTTCATAAATATATTGCGATGCAAATGTTAGTATATTAGTCTCCTTAAATTTTTCTCTCAGTGATTCTCTAGAATTTAATTTATATATTGCGCGAATAGCCCTCTTCTGCAAAATAAATATTGTGTCGACATTAGCTGCATTTCCCCACAGTAAAATACCATACGACATTATACTATGGAAATAACTAAAATAGACCAATCTGGCTGTATCGACATCTGTAAGTGATCTTATTTTTTTAATCGCAAAGACGGCAGAACTTAGTCTATTCGCTAACCGAGAGATATGGGGTCCCCATTGAAGCCTAGAATCAACAATTAATCCAAGAAATACAGCTTCATCAACAAGGCTCATTTCCTCACCATTCAATTGAGGTTTTACAACATTTTCTTTAACATTAGGTGGTCAAAACTTAATACAATTGGTCTTTTTGTTATTGAGTACTAAGTTATTTACATTAAACCAATTTACCACCTCAGAGAGAGCATTGTTCACATCGTCATAATCATCAGTTTGTCTATTAGTTTTGAAAATTAAGGAAGTATCATCTGCAAACAATACTATCTCGCCATTATTCTCCACCATATATGGCAGATCGTTATTATATATTAAAAATAGGAACGGGCCGAGTACTGAGCCCTGTGGGACCCCCAAATGAACTACAGACCCGTTTGACATTTTACCGTTCACTTCAACCCTCTGGATCCTATCACTCAAATAAGACTCCAGAAGCTTGAGCGCGGTTTCTTTGATGCCATAGTGATTGAGTTTCCTGATTAATGTTTCATGGTGCACACAGTCAAATGCCTTGGATAGGTCACAAAAGACACCTAAAGCATCCCGTGACCCCTCCCAAGCATCTACTATGGTCTTAAAAAGCTCTACTCCGGCATCTGTGGTTGAGCGACCCCTCGTAAAACCGAATTGATTTTTATGAATAAGTCTATTATTTGTAAAGTGTTTTAGAAGTTGTTCTAAAATTATTTTCTCAAAGATTTTACTAATGGAGGGCAGAATTGAAATTGGTCTAAAGTTGGAGGGATCTGAAGTATTGCCCGACTTTTATAAAGGTATCACTTTACTATGTTTCATTAGATCAGGAAAGTCACCACTCTTAATACAGTTATTGAATATTATAGCTAAGTGGGGTGCTATTAAGTCAATTATTGAACTAAGTATTTTTACAGAGATAGAGATACGCTGTTATAGCGCTTAGTAACTAAGGACTATCGAAAAAATTTATTTCCTCCATTTGCCTTAAAATTAAAGCCAATCGGTCAGGTATGCTAATAATGCACCAAAAAATAAGACTCCAGCGAAAAACCGAGTTTTTTAGTTTTGGCAGTCTACCAACGCTAAGCGGTCGGATACGCTGTTATAGCGCTTAGTAACTGTTGATGATTAAACGTTTATTTACTTTAAGCGTATCGTATAACATTTATAAAAAAAAGAATTATGTATTAATCAGGCGTGTGCTGCAGTTCGAGTGACGCCGGCTCGTAGCTACCGCGCCTCCCCACCCCCTCTCGTAGTGATGTGCGTGAACATGCCCCCCGCCTTGGAGCATCAGTCTCCAATGGAATGCTGTTGATGGGCTCGCTCTTGGTAGATGGGAGTCACGACGTGGGTAGCGGGCATATTTTGGGATATGACCGCTGTATGATGCCAGTTGAGGTTTTGATGTCAGCTATTCGGGCGACGCCATCCTTGCCGGTGAATGTGCGAATGATACGTCCCAAGCGCCATTTAAGAGGAGGTAAATGGTCTTCTCTTATTAGTACTAGCGTGTCAGGCGCCAGAGTGTCCTTGTTGAATTGCCACTTGGTCCTAGTCTGGAGCTCGGCTATGTACTCCTTAGACCATCTCTTCCAGAAGCTCTGTCGCATTTGCTCGATGCGCTCGTAGCGGTTTAAGCGTGAAGTAGATACGTCTGTGAGGTCGCTGCAGGCTGGTACGACGAGCGGCCGGCCAATCAAGAAGTGGGCTGGGGTAAGTGGAAGTAGGTCGTTGGGATCCGTAGACATAGGATTCATAGGTCTAGAATTTAGGACCGCTTCAATTTGCGCCAATAAAGTTGAATACTCTTCATAAGTAAGATTTGAGTTAACTACTCGACGGAGATGAAATTTGCACGACTTTACCCCAGCCTCCCATAAACCACCAAAATGAGGCGAGTACGGTGGTATGAAACTAAATTTAATATTTTCACTACTGGTATAATCTAAAATGTCTTTACTATTATTATCAAGGAATTGGGAAAATTCTTTTAATGCGCCTACAAATGTTTTTCCGTTATCGGAAAATATTTGAGCAGGTTTTCCCCGGCGTGAAATAAACCTTTTTAACGCCAATAGATAGGCTTCTGTACTTAGGCTAGTGACCAACTCTAAATGTATCGCACGAGTTGCGAAACAAATGAATAAAGAAATGTAACCCTTTTCTAATTTTGCACCCCTTTCTTTGCGGTTCAGTATAGACACTGGCCCAGCGTAGTCCACGCCGCACCGTAAAAATGGAAATCCTGTCTCTATACGCTCAAGGGGTAGGTTTCCCATTTTCATGGTTAGCGCCTTTCCTCTATGGCGGCAACATGTAATGCAGTTATGAACGGTATTTTTTGCCAAATTACGACCCTTCAGCGGCCACCAGCTATCTCTGATGGTAGATAGGAGCAACTGTGGCCCAGCATGAAGGAGTCGTTTGTGTTCAAATTTAAATAAAAGTTGCGTGAATATATGCTTTGAACATAAAAGTACTGGATGTTTTTTATTGTAAGGAAACGATAGGAAATTTTCTAACCTGCCTCCTACTCTTATCAGTTTGTCAGAGTCTAAAAATACATCCAAGCTAGAAATATTTCTTGTAGGCTTAAATTGTAAATTATTTATTAAAGCGTGATACATATCAGGAAAGGATATTTGCTGCGAGATGCGAGCTAAAAGTAAAGTAGATTTATTTAATTCCTCTAGCGTTAATTCACCTACATAACGATTTGTCTTTATTTTAATGCGTGCATTGTTAATGAAACGTAACACGTAGGCTGCTGCGCGTCTCATGCGATTAAAATTAGAAAAACGTTCGAAACTAAAAATAGAATTATAGTTTGATTGTGTTACAAAGGCATTTACATTCGATTTTAATTCAGGTAAAACGTCCACATCTATATGCGGTGCATTATGTTGTATAAAATTAATTTTTTCACGCAAAAATGTAGGACCGTGCCACCATATATCTAAATTTTGAAGCGCGTTAAGTGAAACACCACGGGATAATAAGTCTGCCGGGTTGTCCGAGCCGGCGACATGTAACCAGGGTAACTCACCAGTCAGCTCCTTAATTTGTACTACTCTATTTTGCACAAATGGCTTTAATAAGTGTGGTGACATTTTGATCCAGCCTAAAGTGATAGTGGAATCTGACCAAAAGAATACATTGTTAAATTTTAATCTTAACGATTTAATAATATGATTAAATAATTTGGCACCGACCAGCGCACCGCAAAGTTCCAGTCGCGGCATTGTGACTGGTTTAATCGGTGCTACTTTACTTTTAGCAATAAGCAACCTTACGGTTATTGGTGAGAAGTCGTCGTAGGTACTCACATAGGCGCATGCACCGTAGGCGTTCTGAGACGCATCTGTAAATATGTGTAAGTCTGTGTATTTTGGGTACGGTCCCTTAACGTGACGAGGAATACGAATATTTTGTAAATATTTAAGCGAATCAATGAAATTTTGCCAAACTGTAATAATATTATTAGGTACTGGTTCATCCCAGCCTAACTTGCATAACCACAATTTTTGTAAAAGTATCTTAGCGATTATTATTGCAGGTGCTAAAAGACCTAAGGGATCGTAAATTTGAGAAATTACGGACAAAATAACGCGTTTAGATATAAAGTTAGTATTCTGGTCAATCCGTGTAGTGTAATGTAACATATCAGATGTCGTAAACCAACCTAGACCGAGAGTTTTAGTTAAACAATTTTCGTCTAAAGATAATTCTTTTGTTTGATCCGTCTCCGAACAATCCGTATTAAACATCCACTTACGTAAAGAAAAACAACCGGACTTTAAAACCTCTGAAACTCTTTTACAAGTTTCTAGTAAACATTTTTTATCATCGTGTCCCGTTATTAAATCGTCAACAAAGAAATCTTCGTTTATTACTCGCCTTATCGCGTCATCGTCGCATTCCTGCGCCAGCTGTTTTATGCATCGAATGCTCAGGTACGGCGCGGACGCAGTGCCGTACGTCACTGTATTAAGTTGGTACACACCGAGCTCATCCGATTTATTATTTCGCCAAAGTATTAATTGTAAATTTCTTTGATCAGGTTGAATATTAATTTGGCGAAACATTTTCTCCACATCGGCGCAAGCGACATATTTAAATTGACGGAAGCGTAACAAAATAGAAATTAAATCATTTTGCAAACTCGGTCCGGTTAATTGGATATCGTTAAGCGATTTTCCGGATGTCGATTTAGCACTCGCATCAAAAACTACACGTAACTTAGTAGTTGTACTATGTTCTCGCATAACTCCGTGATGCGGTAAAAAATAATTCGGTTTGCTATATTGCGTAATGAGACTCATGTGACCTAAACTTAAATATTCCGCCATAAAATCGCAGTATAATTTTTTATATTCAGGTGCACATCGATCTAACTTGCGTTCAAGAGCAAAAAATCTATTTCGCGCGTTTAAATACGAATCACCCAGTGTGTCACCGGACTGCGCTAACGGGATGCGTACACAGAATCCACCGGTGTCATCGCGGTACGTAGTGCTGCTGAACAATTCTTCGCATAAAGAATCATTTTTTGTAAGATGAGACTTGGTAGGTAATTCTTCCAGTTCCCAAAATTTTCTAAGCTGGTTGTCTAGCGACTGAGAGTAGTTACACTGAACCTTATTTAAGCGTGACCTTTTATTTGTTAACAGTGAACCAGATATGATCCATCCTAGCTTAGTGTTTTGTAAGTACGGGCCACTACTTAGGCGAATTAACCCGTCGTTTAATAGTTCCCAAAATTTATCGGCTCCTATCAGTAACTGAATTTCTGAGGGCGAATAAAAATTAGGATCCGCTAAGCGTATATTATCTGGAATAATTATGTGCGATTTTATACCTAATGATGGCAATGGAGCTGTAATTTGAGACAAAACTAAACAATTAAAGCGCGTATTATTGTTTGATGTCTTCGATTTTATCTTTAACTCGCACGACTGCGTTGAATGAGTCACCGAGTTACCTACTCCTGTGACTTGAACAGTGGACTGTATCAATGGAATGTTTAATTTTTTGCATAATGGCTCGGCGATAAAGCAATGCTGGCTGCCATTATCCAATAAAGCGCGAACGGTATGATATTTATTATTAATGTCTGCTATTTCCACTAACGCTGTAGACAGTAAGACAGTCTCTAATAATGAATGAGACGTATCTTCACTGTCATATTTAGGCGCCTGCGTTGTGTGAAAGGCTGTGTGCAATGTTGTAGTGTGTGTGTTGTTAGTACTTAGTGCATCCTGAGGGGAAGTCTGACTAATTTGACTCGATCGCGGGTTGAGTATAGCCGATGATGTTAATGCACTAGTGTCATTAAGATAATTATTATGCTCGGAATGAATTAAACTATTGTGCTTCTTATTGCATAACTTGCATGAACCGAACCAACATTCAGTGTCATTGTGGCCTGCGCGTAAACAATTACGACAAAGTTTTTTCTGTTCGATGAATTTAATTTTATCTGCAATGCTTAAATTTAAAAAAGAATTACATGAATACAAGGGATGATTGGCTTTACACATAGTGCAAATTCTAGAACCTTTTGAGTTTGATGAATTTGTAGCTGAAGATTTATTTTGGGTTGACAAAAAATTATGAGATTTTGTAGGATGATTTAATAACCTTTTAGGACGAGTATCTAACGATATTTTACTGTGCGATAAATTAATAGTCTCCAGTACATCGGCCCTGTCTTTAAGAAATTTAATTATGTCATCAAGAGTCAAACGAGAACTCGACTGATTTTTAGAATTTAAAATGGTACCTTTATAATTTTCCCATTCTCGTTCTGTTGATGAATCTAATTTTGATGTAATAATATAAATAATCAAGGTGTCCCAGTACTCTGTTGGCTCACCCAACGTTTTAAGGGCACGAATATTTTTGAGAATATTATCAATTAATTTACGGATTTGACTTGGTGATTCTTTATTTATAGACGCAGAAGAAAACAAAGCCTTAACGTGATTTTGCACAAGTAAACGGGTGTTATTATATCTATTCTCTAATAATTCCCACGCTATTGTATAGTTCTCTTTTGAAAATTCTAAAGACTTAATTACCAAAAGTGCATCCCCCGTTAATGACGACCGTAAGTAATGAAATTTTTGGACGTCATCAATCTCTCCGGAATTATGAATAAGAGATAAATAGGTATCACGGTATTCTAACCAATGATCGTAAGACCCGTCAAAGGAAGGTAATGCGATTGTAGGTAATTTAATATGACAAGATGTTTTATTACCATTTTGAGTCTCAGTTTTAGTTAGTTCGTTTATCAAACACTTAGACTTGGCCACATAAGAATAAAATTGATTTTCAAAAGTTTCTCTTTCCATTATTTCTTTTTCAATTAAACTTTCAGCTACCTTCAAATCAATTTCATCCTGAATATCCGAAAATTGATTCAACAACAACTCCGCCTTTTTTAGCCGTGTTTGTATTTCAACCTTAATTAACTCTGTTACATTTTCAACATTAATGGAATCTATATATTTAGTAAAAAGTGTAAATTTGCCTCGTATAATACCTCTTTTTTTGTTTAATTCCTTAATAATTTCTTCATCGCTTATTTCGAAAGATGTTAATGAATGCCTCTTTTTGGTCATTTTGGGAGTAAGAAATAACCGTTATGAATTTACGAAATAAAATTAAAACGCAAGCGCACCCGCACCTATCGTGACCGGCTGACCTTCCGCCGTGCGCAATGTCAAACCCGCGCTAATCACAACAAAATTACTGGCACAAATTGAACACTAGAAAACCAAAAAGGATTAAGAAAGGATAATGAATGATTGGCCTGACCTTTGATGATGCTGGTTACCGTTGATTTTTGAATTTGTGGCTGGTAGGTATCGAGATGGTTTCGAGCTTCCGATTAATGCTGGTAGTCCGATTACTTATTATTGGATCCGGTGCTGAAGGTCCATTAGCTTTATGTTGATGATTAAACGTTTATTTACTTTAAGCGTATCGTATAACATTTATAAAAAAAAGAATTATGTATTAATCAGGCGTGTGCTGCAGTTCGAGTGACGCCGGCTCGTAGCTACCGCGCCTCCCCACCCCCTCTCGTAGTGATGTGCGTGAACAGTAACTAAGGACTATCGAAAATTTTTATTTCCTCCATTTGCCTTAAAATTAAAGCCAATCGGTCAGGTATGCTAAGAATGCACCAAAAAACAAGACTCCAGCGAAAAACCGAGTTTTTTAGTTTTGGCAGTCTACCAACGCCAAGCGGTCGGATACGCTGTTATAGCGCTTAGTAACTAAGGACTATCGAAAATTTTTATTTCCTCCATTTGCCTTAAAATTAAAGGTCAGGTATGCTAAGAATGCACCAAAAAACAAGACTCCAGCGAAAAACCGAGTTTTTTAGTTTTGGCAGTCTACCAACGCCAAGCGGTCGGATACGCTGTTATAGCGCTTAGTAACTAAGGACTATAGAAAATTTTTATTTCCTCCATTTGCCTTAAAATTAAAGCCAATCGGTCAGGTATGCTAAGAATGCACCAAAAAACAAGACTCCAGCGAAAAACCGAGTTTTTTAGTTTTGACAGTCTACCAACGCCAAGCGGTCAGATACGCTGTTATAGCGCTTAGTAACTAAGGACTATCGAAAAATTTTATTTCCTCCATTTGCCTTAAAATTAAAGCCAATCGGTCAGGTATGCTAAGAATGCACCAAAAAACAAGACTCCAGCGAAAAACCGAGTTTTTTAGTTTTAGCAGTCTACCAACGCCAAGCGTTCGGATACGCTGTTATAGCCCTTAGTAACTAAGGACTATAGAAAATTTTTATTTCCTCCATTTGCCTTAAAATTAAAGCCAATCGGTCAGGTATGCTAAGAATGCACCAAAAAACAAGACTCCAGCGAAAAACCGAGTTTTTTAGTTTTGGCAGTCTACCAACGCCAAGCGGTCAGATACGCTGTTATAGCGCTTAGTAACTAAGGACTATCGAAAATTTTTATTTCCTCCATTTGCCTTAAAATTAAAGGTCAGGTATGCTAAGAATGCACCAAAAAACAAGACTCCAGCGAAAAACCGAGTTTTTTAGTTTTAGCAGTCTACCAACGCCAAGCGGTCGGATACGCTGTTATAGCGCTTAGTAACTAAGGACTATCGAAAATTTTTATTTCCTACATTTGCCTTAAAATTAAAGGTCAGGTATGCTAACAATGCACCAAAAAACAAGACTCCAGCGAAAAACCGAGTTTTTTAGTTTTGGCAGTCTACCAACGCCAAGCGGTCGGATACGCTGTTATAGCGCTTAGTAACTAAGGACTATCGAAAATTTTTATTTCCTCCATTTGCCTTAAAATTAAAGGTCAGGTATGCTAAGAATGCACCAAAAAACAAGACTCCAGCGAAAAACCGAGTTTTTTAGTTTTGGCAGTCTACCAACGCCAAGCGGTCGGATACGCTGTTATAGCGCTTAGTAACTAAGGACTATCGAAAATTTTTATTTCCTCCATTTGCCTTAAAATTAAAGGTCAGGTATGCTAAGAATGCACCAAAAAACAAGACTCCAGCGAAAAACCGAGTTTTTTAGTTTTGGCAGTCTACCAACGCCAAGCGGTCGGATACGCTGTTATAGCGCTTAGTAACTAAGGACTATAGAAAATTTTTATTTCCTCCATTTGCCTTAAAATTAAAGCCAATCGGTCAGGTATGCTAAGAATGCACCAAAAAACAAGACTCCAGCGAAAAACCGAGTTTTTTAGTTTTGGCAGTCTACCAACGCCAAGCGGTCAGATACGCTGTTATAGCGCTTAGTAACTAAGGACTATCGAAAAATTTTATTTCCTTCATTTGCCTTAAAATTAAAGCCAATCGGTCAGGTATGCTAAGAATGCACCAAAAAACAAGACTCCAGCGAAAAACCGAGTTTTTAAGTTTTGGCAGTCTACCAACGCCAAGCGGTCGGATACGCTGTTATAGCGCTTAGTAACTAAGGACTATCGAAAAATTTTATTTCCTCCATTTGCCTTAAATTTAAAGCCAATCGGTCAGGTATGCTAAGAATGCACCAAAAAACAAGACTCCAGCAAAAAACCGAGTTTTTTAGTTTGGGCAGTCTACCAACGCCAAGCGGTCGGATACGCTGTTATAGCGCTTAGTAACTAAGGACTATCGAAAACTTTTATTTCCTCCATTTGCCTTAAAATTAAAGCCAATCGGTCAGGTATGCTAAGAATGCACCAAAAAACAAGACTCCAGCGAAAAACCGAGTTTTTTAGTTTTGGCAGTCTACCAACGCCAAGCGGTCGGATACGCTGTTATAGCGCTTAGTAACTAAAGACTTTCGAAAATTTTTATTTCCTCCATTTGCCTTAAAATTAAAGCCAATCGGTCAGGTATGCTAAGAATGCACCAAAAACAAGACTCCAGCGAAAAACCGAGTTTTTTAGTTTTGGCAGTCTACCAACGCCAAGCGGTCGGATACGCTGTTATAGCGCTTAGTAACTAAGGACTATCAAAAATTTTTATTTCCTCCATTTGCCTTAAAATTAAAGCCAATCGGTCAGGTATGCCAAGAATGCACCAAAAAACAAGACTCCAGCGAAAAACCGAGTTTTTTAGTTTTGGCAGTCTACCAACGCCAAGCGGTCGGATACGCTGTTATAGCGCTTAGTAACTAAGGACTATCGAAAATTTTTATTTCCTCCATTTGCCTTAAAATTAAAGCCAATCGATCAGGTATGCTACAAAAAACAAGACTCCAGCGAAAAACCGAGTTTTTTATTTTTGGCAGTCTACCAACGCCAAGCGGTCGGATACGCTGTTATAGCGCTTAGTAACTAAGGACTATCGAAATTTTTTATTTCCTCCATTTGCCTTAGGTTAGGTTGGAAAAGACGGCCGTCTACAAAGGCGTGCCGTCGAATCCGGGGTTCCACAGGGCTCGGTCCTGGGTCCCTTGCTGTGGAACCTCGGATATGACTGGCTGCTCCGGGGTGTTCTCCTGGCGGGCATGAGTGTCATCTGCTATGCGGATGACACACTCGTCACTGCCCGCGGGAGAACGTATGGAGAGGCGGCGAGGCGGGCCTCTGCAGGCGGCACGCTTGTCGCTCAGAGGATTCGCCGCCTCGGCCTCAAGGTGGCGCTGGAGAAGACCGAGGCCCTATTTTTCCCTGGGCCCCGGCAGCGCCTCCCTCCCGACGCCCACATTATTGTGGGCGGCGTGAGGATTGAGGTCAAGGCCCGGCTTAAATACCTGGGCCTTACCCTGGACAGCCGGTGGCAGTTCGGCGCGCACTTCGCCGGGCTGTCATCCCGCCTCATCCGCTCAGCGGACGCGTTCAGCTGGCTCCTGCCGAACCTTGGGGGTCCAAGCTCACGATGCCGGCGTCTTTATGCCGGCATCCTAAAGAGCATGGCGCTGTATGGCGCCCCTGTATGGGTGGACTCCCTGCATCGGCGGGAGAACGTGGCCCTCCTCCGCAGGCCCCAACGGGCCATTGCACAGCGGGTGGCGAGGGCCTACCGCACAGTCGGGTACGCGTCCGCATGTGCGCTCGCCGGGACTCCTCCATGGGAGCTGGAGGCCAGGGTGCTGGCCACCGTCTACGATTGGACGGCAGCGCAAAAGGCGCTGGGTGAGTGGCCAGCCCCTGAAGAGCGCAACGCGGTGAGGCGGGATGCGCGCGAGGCTATGGTCCAACTGTGGAGGGAGGACCTTGCCTCCGCGCAGTTTGGACGCCGCACTCTCGACGCCCTCGGTCCTGTGATCGAGGCGTCGGAGGAGCGGCCGCACGGGTTCCTCACCTTCCGCCTGGTGCAGGTACTTTCCGGACACGGTTGTTTCGGTAATTACCTGTACCGAATCGGAAGGGAGGAGTCCCCGTCGTGCCACCATTGCGGCGCGGCGGAAGACTCGGCGCAGCACAGCCTTGAAAGTTGCCAGGGCTGGGAGCAACAGCGCCGAGTCTTGTGCACGGTTGTCGGCCGGGACCTTTCGCTGCCGAGCATCGTTAGGGCCATGCTCGGAAGCGAAAGAGGCTGGAAAGCCGTTGCCTCCTTCTGCGAGGAAGTCATCTCGCATAAGGAGGCGGCGGAGCGGGAGCGAGAGGACGATCCGTCCCAACCCCCGCTCCGCAAACGTAGAAGGGGAAGGAGAAGACGGCAATACGACCGTTCTCTCCCTCCCCCCGGTGGTGGCCTGCAGGCTGGAGGTACGGGGGTGCCTCCACCTGCATTGCACAGGCCATCACTGATGGACAGGAATGACCCGGCGCTCCTGGTCATTCCTGTAGGCTCTCCATAAGGGGAGCGTGTAGGGCCTGCCACGGTAGGCAGGCAGTCGCCGACGATGTTGTGGAAGCAAAGGCTCTGCCGATTTCCCACGACATCGTCACGATGGCGGTGGAGGAGCGCAGTAGGGTTTAGTGGGTATACCCCTGCCTCGTAACGGCAGGGGGGAGTCCCACACACCTCCCTCTGTCCCCTCGACAGAGGTCGAGACGGTGCGTTAGGTTAGGTTAGGTTAGGTTAGGTTAGGTTAGGTTAGGTTAGGTTAGGTTAGGTTAGGTTAGGTTAGGTTAGGTTAGGTTAGGTTAGGTTGGGGGATGTTCCACAGAGTTTACGTCCACGTCGTATCCCCCGGTAACGTCGCGCTTGTCCACGGTAACGCAGTGGCAGGCCGGCGGCTAAAAGACTCTGTGCTTTCGATTGCGATTAGTGCGCCCACTTGCGATTTTCCAGTGTCTCGAGTTGTTTCTAGTTGATCCCTGCTACCTGGCTGTTGAGGTTTACTCCGGTTTCAGGCTGAGCGGGCAACTAGGCTCTCGCTGCGCTGAAGTGTCTGTTTGTGTGCGTCGTCAAATTCCTAGAATTTGATGGAGGGTGAAGACCCTTTTGTTAGGCCTTCGGAGCCTGTCTCCAAGGCGGTGAATGTGCAGGTCGGCGCTGGTGACGCTAGTCGTCCCAGCAGTTCTTTGTCCGACATAGTGGGAGAACGGGACCTGAGGGTGGAGCTGACACGGCTTCCACTTTCCGGGAGCCGTTATGTTAGTAGGGGCGACGTGTCTGACTCTTCGGACACCTCGACTCTAACCGACGCGGAAGAGGGAACAGCCCGCTCTCGGTTTTTACGGAAGCGGAAGACGAGGGAGGAGTCCGGTGGCTCGGACACCCCTTCCGTAAAGTCGGCGAAGGCGTCACCAACGCGTGGGCCTTCTACGTCGAGCCGAGGGCGCAAGCCAACGGCCGGCCACTTTGTGGGCCTCTCAGAGGCGCAAAAAAGTTTAAGCTCCCTCAAAAGGGACGCCGTCCAGAAGGAGCTGGAGGAGCGCGCTGCCGCGAAGGAGCGCCAGGAGCATCTTGCCCGTACCAAACACGGTTACGGGCCGATGCTCTATGATGGCAAGACGGTGGCGGAGCTAGAGGCGATGGTGGCGGAGGAGGCCGCCGGAATCGCGGAGATCGCCTCGAAATGCTCAAACATAAAGGGCACCCTCCAAAAGGCCCTTAAATTGGGGGCCCGCAATATGCAGGCCATAATGCAGGAAATGGCCAAGCGCTCTGTTTCTGAGGAGACGCAGCGGCTGCAGGCGACCGTCGACCGCCAGCAAACGGTCATCGACGGTCTGCAAAAGGAGGTTGCCAGGCTGAAGGCTGCCGGCAACGCCACGGCTCCTGAGACACAGGTGGCTGTGGAAATGGAGGTGGCTCCGGACGCTCAGCCCGCTCTTTCCACCGACCTTATGTCGGTATTGAGGAAGGTCCTCATGGAGGAACGGGCCTTTACGAGGGCCTGCTTTGCGGGCATTGAGGACCGCCTCCTGCCCGAAAAGCGGGTGCGTCCACCTCTAGCGGCGGACCAAAAGAAGGCAGCGGCCGAGGTAGCTGCGGCTGGCGTACCCCAGTCCAATGTTGGCAAGGGGAAGGGGAAGGGAAAGGGAAAGGGCAAGGGCAAGGCCTCTGAGGCCGTGTCACCGGCCACTCCCGCTCCTGGTCCCTCAGCGCCAAAGCCCAGCAAATCTTATGCCGCTGCTGCGGCTCCTAAGCAGAGTCAAGCTGGGGCTAAGGAGCCCAGGGCTGGCTCTGCTAGGGTGCCGGAGCCTAAGCCAGGTCCGTCGAGGCCTCCTGTGCCTCCACAAGAGGACCTCATGCTGCCCACCACCACGGCCACCAACGACCAGTGGACAAAGGTGGGCAAGAAGAAGAGGGGGAGGAAAGGAAAGGCTGCCGCTGCTCCTCCTCCAGCACCCGCGCAACCGACCTCTAAGCCGGCCAGCAAGGGGAAGAAGGGAGCCCCGCCGACTAAGGCCCAAAAGGCCAAGAAAATGGCTCCCCCCAGTACCGCGGCCGTTGTGGTGACTATTTCACCGGAGGCCGCGAAGGGGGGGGCCACTTACGAGTCGGTCTTGGCCATGGCGCGCGAGACGGTGAAGCCTCGAGAGATGGGCATCGAGGCCGTCCGCTGCCGCCAGACGCAAACCGGGGCTCGTATATTCGAGTTCCCGGGCGCCGAGCGTGAGCGGCATGCGGATCTCTTTGCCGCAAAAATGCAAGAGGCCGTCTCCGCCGTGGCCAAGGTGTCGAGGCCGGTTAAAACGTCGCCCCTGGTCATTTCTGAGCTGGATGACTCAGTCACCAGGGACGACGTAGTCGCTGCAATCGCGGCCGTGGGTGGGTGCAGCGCGGAATCAATCCGCGCAGGCGGAATAAGGCGTAGCCGAGGGGGTCTAGGTGCCATTCGCGCGGAGTGCCCTGTGGCCGCCGCAAAAGCCGTCCTCCTCAAGGGGCGGCTATTAGTAGGTTTTAGTTCGGGTGTGGTCCGAGCGCCTGAGGAGCAGCCTATGCGCTGCTTCAAGTGCCTCAGCATCGGTCACACTCGTCCTCGTTGCCCCTCGAGTGAGGACAGGTCGGAGCTCTGTTTCCGCTGTGGCCAAGCGGGCCACAAGGCAAACGCCTGCAGCGGCAAGCCGAAGTGCGCGGTGTGTGCAGCGAGCGGGCGGCCTGCGGGTCACATCATGGGGGGCTCCAAGTGCAAGCCCCCTGCCAAGAAGGGCAAGACGCAGGCCCCTCCGAAGCCTGCCGGTGCGCCTGAGGCTGGTCCAGCCCCAGTCGAGAGTGGTACAATGTCCGAATAATGATCCAGGTTCGACATTGTACCACAATAATGCAGGCGAACGCCAACCACTGCAGAGCCGCCCAGGACCTATTGTCCCAGGTTATGGCCGAGTGGTTGGCGGAAGTGGCTGTGGTCGCTGAGCCGTATTCGGTCCCTGCCAACTGGTTGGGGGACCATGATGGCTTAGTGGCCATCGTTCCGCGGCCCTCCACGGATTCCCCACCCCTCTCGCTCATCGAGAGGGGTCATGGATACGTGGCCGCCGCGTGGGGGGAGATTGCCATTCTTGGCGTTTACTTCTCCCCAAACCGGCCGTTCGCGGAGTTTGAGAGGTTCCTGGAGATACTGGCAGCCGTAGTCCTTGGACTACCGCCCCTGAAACTGTTGGTCCTCGGCGACTTCAACGCCAAATCGGTGCGCTGGGGCAACCCAGCCACTGACGTGCGGGGAGCCGCCCTCGATTTGTGGGCGGCATCTATCGGTGTGTCCCTCCTTAATAGAGGGACAACACACACGTGTGTGCGGCGGCAGGGGGGGTCAGTGGTGGACGTTTCGTTCGCCGCCCCTGCACTCGCCACTCAACTTGTGAGCTGGCGGGTGGACTTGGCGGAGACAATGTCTGATCATCGGTACATCCGGATAGACTTCTCCGCCGAGAACCCGTCGCACGCGCCCCGCACGCGGCAGTCGCCGTTCCCCCGGTGGGCTCTCACCCACCTGGACCGAGGGATGGCCAACGAGGTGGCGTTCGTCCAGGACTGGTTTGGTGCGCCCGCCAGTACCGACGTCGACGCGGCTGCGCTGCAGCTTCGAGAGGCCCTAACCGAGGTGTGCGATGGTAGCATGCCTCGGTCTCGCAGGCCGCCTCCTAGACGCGCCGTGTATTGGTGGTCACAGGAGCTCGCGGACCTGCGGAGAAGCTGCATCGCAGCCAATAGGGAATACACGAGGAGCCGACGTCGACGTCGCAGGGACCTCTCAAATGAGGACCTCCTCTATGCCTCCTACCAGGAGGCAAAGTGCCGTCTTAAGGTGGCCATTGCCGAGGCAAAAGACCACGCCAGGGCGGAAATGCTGGAGGGTTTGGACAACGACCCGTGGGGGAGACCGTACAGGGCGGCGCGTAAACAGCTGCGCCCCATCGGTCCCCCGGTGACGGAGACCCTCCAGCCGGATGTACTGGATGGGGTGATCCGGGTTCTGTTCCCGGTTAGAACGAACTTCACCCCACCAGTGATGAATCCGCCTGTGGGCAGCAGTCCGCCGGCAGAGGACTTCGTTCCCCTGACGCCGGCGGAGTTTGAGACTGCTGCAAGTTGCCTCAGTGGCAAAAAGACGGCACCAGGCCCAGATGGAGTGCCAGCGCGTGTGCTCGCCATCGCCGCCAAACACATGGAGGAGCGGTTTCGGGACCTCTTCGATCGGTGTTTTGCCACCGGGAGGTTCCCGAAACCCTGGAAGGAGGGACAGTTGTGCCTCCTTCGCAAAGAGGGGCGGCCGGCGGACTCACCGTCGGGCTACCGCCCCATCGTGCTCCTCGATGAGGCGGCGAAGCTGTTTGAGCGGGTCATTGCGATCCGTCTCAACGAGCACCTGTCGTGGACCGGCCCGGAACTCTCCGACGCGCAGTTCGGGTTTAGAGTGGGCCGATCCACGATTGACGCCCTCAAGAGGCTGAAGAGCCTCACAGTGGAGGCCGCGGAGCGGGGGCAGGGAGTCCTGGCGGTGTCCTTTGACATCGCCAACGCTTTTAACTCCATCCCCCACTCCACGATTATGGAGGCACTTCGGTTTCACGGGGTGCCTCTGTACTTGAGGGCGTTGCTGGCAGACTATCTGGGCCAACGGGAGGTCCTTTTTGTTGGAAAAGACGGCCGTCTGCAAAGGCGTGCCGTCGAATCCGGGGTTCCACAGGGCTCGGTCCTGGGTCCCTTGCTGTGGAACCTCGGATATGACTGGCTGCTCCGGGGTGTTCTCCTGGCGGGCATGAGTGTCATCTGCTATGCGGATGACACACTCGTCACTGCCCGCGGGAGAACGTACGGAGAGGCGGCGAGGCGGGCCTCTGCAGGCGGCACGCTTGTCGCTCAGAGGATTCGCCGCCTCGGCCTCAAGGTGGCGCTGGAGAAGACCGAGGCCCTATTTTTCCCTGGGCCCCGGCAGCGCCTCCCTCCCGACGCCCACATTATTGTGGGCGGCGTGAGGGTTGAGGTCAAGGCCCGGCTTAAATACCTGGGCCTTACCCTGGACAGCCGGTGGCAGTTCGGCGCGCACTTCGCCGGGCTGTCATCCCGCCTTATCCGCGCAGCGGACGCGTTCAGCTGGCTCCTGCCGAACCTTGGGGGTCCAAGCTCACGATGCCGGCGTCTTTATGCCGGCATCCTAAAGAGCATGGCGCTGTATGGCGCCCCTGTATGGGTGGACTCCCTGCATCGGCGGGAGAACGTGGCCCTCCTCCGCAGGCCCCAACGGGCCATTGCACAGCGGGTGGCGAGGGCTTACCGCACTGTCGGGTACGCGTCCGCATGTGCGCTCGCGGCAACTCCTCCATGGGAGCTGGAGGCCAGGGTGCTGGCCACCGTCTATGATTGGACGGCAGCGCAAAAGGCGCTGGGTGAGTGGCCAGCCCCTGAAGAGCGCAACGCGGTGAGGCGGGATGCGCGCGAGGCTATGGTCCAACTGTGGAGAGAGGACCTAGCCTCCGCGCAGTTTGGACGCCGCACTCTCGACGCCCTCGGTCCTGTGATCGAGGCGTGGGAGGAGCGGCCGCACGGATTCCTCACCTTCCGCCTGGTGCAGGTACTTTCCGGACACGGATGTTTCGGCAATTACCTGTACCGAATCGGAAGGGAGGAGTCCCCGTCGTGCCACCATTGCGGTGCGGCGGAAGACTCGGCGCAGCACAGCCTTGAGAGTTGCCAGGGCTGGGATGAACAGCGCCGAGTCTTGTGCACTGTTGTCGGCCGGGACCTTTCGCTCCCGAGCATAGTTAGGGCCATGCTCGGAAGCGAAAGAGGCTGGAAAGCTGTTGCCTCCTTCTGCGAGGAAGTAATCTCGCAGAAGGAGGCGGCGGAGCGGGAGAGGGAGGACGATCCGTCCCAACCCCCGCTCCGCAAACGAAGAAGGGGAAGGAGAAGACGGCAATACGACCGTTCTCTCCCTCCCCCCGGTGGTGGCCTGCAGGATGGAGGTACGGGGGTGCCTCCACCTGCATTGCACAGGCCATCACTGATTGACAGGAATGACCCGGCGCTCCCGGTCATTCCTGTAGCCTCCCCATAAGGGGAGCGTGTAGGGCCTGCCAAGATAGGCAGGCAGTCGCCGACGATGTTGTGGAAGCAAAGGCTCTGCCGATTTCCCACGACATCGTCACGATGGCGATGGAGGAGCGCAGTAGGGTTTAGTGGGTATACCCCTGCCTCGTAACGGCAGGGGGGAGTCCCACACACCTCCCTCTGTCCCCTCGACAGAGGTCGAGACGGTGCGTAATAGCATTCCCTACTTAAAAAAAAAAAAAAAAAAAAAAAAAAGGTTAGGTTAGGTTAGGTTAGGTTAGGTTAGGTTAGGTTTTTTTTTTTTTTTTTTTTTTTTTTTATTTTTTTTTTTTATTCCCGCTGAAATCCTCCGGCATGGGGGCAGGAGACCTTGTTGAACAAAAAATTTTTTTTGGTTTCACTATATATGAAAAATGTGTAGGTGATTTTTGGGTGTGTATGAGCTTTTTTGTTTTATTACCTTAATTTGTCTTGTAACACCTTTATATATACTATCAATATATATATCGGTTTACAATATTTTTGCGTCTTTATTATTATTGCCATGTTTTCGCTTTCTTTTTGATTCTTTTTACTATTTCCGTGCCAAGTATATGCAAAGTGTATATCTAATATATACTTTTCATATATTGACCGCGTTTTGTATCTATAAATTACTTTGCTTACTATTTTCTTCTTTATTTTTTGTGACTTTGTCCTACTTTCACTATTTACTACTGTCTTTCTCGATATTTTCATTTTCAAATTCTCTACGATTTTATTTACTGCCCCTATTTCTAATTTTGCTTCCTTTGTTACTAATATATTATTTTTATTTTCCATGTTTATTCTACTGCCGCTGGGTATCCCTACTGACACAGAACATCGCGGCATGCTCAATCGGTCCTCGTTCCTGATTTTAATCAATAATTTACTATAAATGCTCATTATATTATTTGTTAGATTTGATTTGAATAATATATTTGTTCCACTAATTTTATTACTTTGATTATTTACAATTTTAACTTTTGTATAATATACTTTTGAAATACTTATTATTATACGGTTTGAATATTTAAAACAAGTTTGTTTAGTTTTGATATTATTGACAGGAATTTTAATATTTTTTGATTTATAATTTTGAATTTTTATATCTAAAATGTTTTGGCTTGAATTTGTATCAACAAATGCCAGAACCAAAGCCGAAAATTTATTGAATAATTGATCCCAAACAATGGTAACGAGGTCCTCCGAGCATACCGCGGATACTTCTTGTCTAATTAGAGCGATAACAAAGAGGACGGTGCCAATCTCAACAGTATGCTATTGAGGCCCGGGCCAAGGTATCCCAATTTTTACGGACTGGGCAGCTTTCGCTGAAAGCGTTATGGTCCACCTGGTCATTTTTCGCTTTAGTGCAGTTGCAGCACGTAGGCTCGAGACCCGCCTTTAGGTCGCTGCATTCGGTTCGCATGTGGGGTCCGCCACAGTGGCTGCACTTCTCCACGTCCTCCTCTGTGCAAAAACGCCTACTGTGGCCGTACCCCAGGCACTTCGAGCACTGAATCAGGGGCGACTGGTCTTGCACCTTGACCCTCTGGAGGTCGATGTAGAGCGCCCCTGCTTCAAGTGCTCGCCGCCATATTTGGGGAGACACCCGTAGTACGACGTGGCCGGCGTGAGGATTTCGGGCTTTCTTACGAAAGCGAACCTCCATCCTCACGTCGGTCTCGTCTAGGTCTTTAAAAAGAGTGCCATTCTGCCTCCTCAGTGCGCCCAGTATGTCCTCGTCCGTATTGTAGGACAGAACGCCCCTGAGGAGGAGGAGTGGGTCCTTGTTTTTAATTTCAGTGACTTTAAGGTGTCCCCCTGCGTCCCTGATTTTTGCAGCGATATGGTCTCTGTCAGCCTTCGTGCTGCAACTGACTATAATTTTAGCGTCCTTGGCCTTTTTCACTCTTTCGAGTCTGATGCCACCCTCTCTCGCTCCCAACGAGTGCCGGAGTTTCACGAGGACCTCCTCGCCCGTGTCCAATTCGCTTTCGGACGTCACTGCTATTGAGTGCAGTGCCTGTTTCCTTTCGGGAATGTTCCCTATAGGTTTACCGGTCACTGCACTTGCGTACGTTCGTGAAGCTCCGACTAGGTGTTGGAGGTCCTCGGATTGCCTCTTCAAAGTTTCTTGGATTGCGTCCAGGGATGTTTTATTTGTTTCCAAGAGGGAATGTATCTCCTCTAATTTCCCTGGCGCCTGGCACTCTTGGGAGTCAGCGCTTTTCGCCGTCTCCGCCTGTATTTTTACCCCGGGTTCGCCCTCCTTAACCAGCTCGTATAGTCGTTGTAAGGCGTTTTGTACCTCAGTCTTAATATCAGTTCTGATATTACGCGACTGGTTAAGGAGGTTTTTGCCCTTCACCAAGCAATCCCGAGCTTCTTTGACTCTGCCGCTGGTAGCAGCACGGGTCTGTTTGGGGGATTTGCCAGCACTCCCAGATGTTGTGGGTGTACGCGCGGTCAAGGTAGGTGTTTGCGTTTTGCCGGCTTCCCACTCCCCGATACTGCGCCGGACAGAGGAGCTCTGGGTGGATGGCAAGGTCTCCGGGGTGCGGTCAGTGCGCTCCTGCTCTAAGGATCCCGATTTAATGGATTTTGCGGGTGTCCTAAAACCGAACATTTTAATATTTATTTGTAACAATCAGAGTAAGATGGAATGTTCGGGTTGAAATAAGCCGCTCAGCAGCTGTCAAAATAAGAAATTAAGTTCAAAGGAGCGGTGTAAAGGGCCACTTCTTATTGTATGGTTAGGTTAGGTTAGGTTAGGTTAGGTTAGGTTAGGTTAGGTTATGCAGCGAAGGGGAAGGAGGAGGCGAGCGTATGACCGCCTTCACCTTCCCGATGGTGAGCAGCGGGCGACAGGCGCGGAGGCTCCTCCGCCCGCATTGCACCGCTCACCATCACCGGATACGGGGACGATCGCGCACTCTCGACCGTCCCCGTTGCCCCACCCATCATAAGGGGGGGGGGGCGCGAAGGGCTCGCCATATAGGCGAGGCTCGCCGGAGGGGGACTGGATGTAAAGGCTCTGCCAGATTCCCAGACCCTCTCCAGGAGGCGAAGACGGAGTGCCGCTGGGGGTTTTAGTGGGTATACCAGGGGGTATTGCCCCTGGGGAGTCCCACATACCCCTCCGCGGGAGGGGATGCGTAATGCATTTCCCCCAGCGAAACCAAAAAAAAAAAAAAAAAAAAAGGTTAGGTTATGCATTTATTAGGTTAGGTTATTATTAATTAGGTTAGGTTAGCATGTGCGCTCGCGGCAACTCCTCCATGGGAGCTGGAGGCCAGGGTGCTGGCCACCGTCTATGATTGGACGGCGGCGCAAAAGGCGCTGGGTGAGTGGCCAGTCCCTGAAGAGCGCAACGCGGTGAGGCGGGATGCGCGCGAGGCTATGGTCCAACTGTGGAAGGACGACCTAGCCTCCGCGCAGTTTGGACGCCGCACTCTGGACGCCCTCGGTCCTGTGATCGAGGCGTGGGAGGAGCGGCCGCACGGGTTCCTCACCTTCCGCCTGGTGCAGGTACTTTCCGGACACGGATGTTTCGGAAATTACCTGTACCGAATCGGAAGGGAGGAGTCCCCGTCGTGCCACCATTGCGGCGCGGCGGAAGACTCGGCGCAGCACAGCCTTGAGAGTTGCCAGGGCTGGGATGAACAGCGCCGAGTCTTGTGCACCGTTGTCGGCCGGGACCTTTCCCTGCCGAGCATAGTTAGGGCCATGCTCGGAAGCGAAAGAGGCTGGAAAGCCGTTGCTTCCTTCTGCGAGGAAATTATCTCACAGAAGGAGGCGGCGGAGCGGGAGAGAGAGGACGATCCGTCCCAACCCCCGCTCCGCAAACGAAGAAGGGGAAGGAGAAGGCGGCAATACGACCGTTCTCTCCCTCCCCCCGGTGGTGGCCTGCAGGTTGGAGGTACGGGGGTGCCTCCACCTGCATTGCACAGGCCATCACTGATGGACAGGAATGACCCGGCGCTCCTGGTCATTCCTGTAGCCTCCCCATAAGGGGAGCGTGTAGGGCCTGCCAAGATAGGCAGGCAGTCGCCGACGATGTTGTGGAAGCAAAGGCTCTGCCGATTTCCCACGACATCGTCACGATGGCGATGGAGGAGCGCAGTAGGGTTTAGTGGGTATACCCCTGCCTCGTAACGTCAGGGGGGAGTCCCACACACCTCCCTCTGTCCCCCCGACAGAGGTCGAGACGGTGCGTAAATGCATTCCCTACTATAAAAAAAAAAAAAAAAAAAAAGGTTAACTGTCCAGGTGAGGGAGGCAATGGAGGCGGGGGATGGTCTTTTGGCTGTGTCTTTTGACATAGCCAACGCTTTTAATACCATCCCCCATTCCACCATTTTGGAGGCACTCCGATTTCACGGAGTGCCTTCTTATCTGAGGCGCCTCCTGGCCAACTATTTGGTGGACCGGGAGGTGATACTGGTGGACAAGGCGGGCCAGGTCCGGCGGTACAATGTGGAGGCCGGCGTTCCGCAGGGGTCTGTTTTAGGACCCCTGCTTTGGAACGTCGGATACGACTGGCTCCTGCGGGGATCGCTCCTGAGAGGCACGAGTGTCATCTGTTATGCAGATGACACTCTCCTCACAGCCCGCGGGAGCTTCAGGGAGGCGGCCAGTCTGGCGTCGGCGGGCGGATCGCTGGTAGTGGACAGGATCCGCCGCCTGGGGTTGAAGACGGCGCTGCACAAGACCGTGGCCGTTTATTTCCACGGTCCGCGGCGGCGCCCACCGCCGGATGCCCACATCCACGTGGGGGGCGTCCGCATAGCGGTTGAGGCCCAGATGAAATACCTGGGTCTCATAGTCGACAGCAGGTGGCACTTCAGCGCGCATTTTAGTGCGCTGTTGGGGCGCCTGCTGAAGGCAGCGGACGCCCTCTCGTGGCTGATGCCCAATTTGGGAGGGCCCAGCAAGCGGTGCCGGCAGCTGTACGCCGGCACCCTGCGGAGCATGGCCCTATACGGGGCCCCTATTTGGGTGGACTCCCTTCGTAGAAGGGAGAACGCCGCCGCCCTTCGGGCGCCCCAGAGGGCCATTGCCCAGCGGGTGGGCAGGGCTTACCGCTCGGTGAGCTTTGCGGCTGCGTGCACCCTGGCCGGCACCCCGCCTTGGGAACTCGAGGCGGAGGTGCTTTCCAGGGTGTACGAATGGACGGCGGGGCGGAGGGCGCTTGGAGAGCGCCCGGCCCCGGAAGAGAAAGCGGCCGTCCGACAGCAGGCGCGCGATGCCGTCATTGCTCACTGGGCGGAGGACCTTGCCGCCGCTCACTTCGGCCGCCGGACGCTGGACGCCGTCGGACCGGTCCTAAGGGACTGGATCGAACGTGCGCACGGCTTCCTCTCATTCCGCCTGGTGCAGGTACTGTCCGGACACGGTTGTTTCGGATCGTACTTGCACCGAATCGGCAGGGAGGAGGCCCCATCGTGCCACGACTGCGGCGCGGCGGAGGACACGGCGGAGCACACCCTCGAGGTGTGCCCGTCGTGGTCCGAGCAGCGCCGCAGTCTGGTTGCGGTGGTCGGGCGGGACCTCTCGCTCCCCCGCATTGTGAGCGCAATGCTGGAGAGCGAGAGAGCGTGGGCGGCGGTTGCCTCCTTCTGCGAATCCGTCATGTCGCAGAAGGAGGCAGCGGAGCGCGCGCGAGAGGAAGACCCTCTTGCGCCCGCGCTCCGGAAGCGGCGAAGGGGACGGAGGAGGCGGGCGTATGACCGCCTTCACCTTCCCGATGGTGAGCAGCGGGCGACGGATGCGGAGGCTCCTCCGCCCGCATTGCACCGCTCACCATCACTGGATACGGGGACGATCGCGCACTCTCGACCGTCCCCGTTGCCCCACCCATCATAAGGGAGGGGCGCGAAGGGCTCGCCATAAAGGCGGGGCTCGCCGGAGGGGGACTGGACGCAAAGGCTCTGCCGGATTCCCAGACCCTCTCCAAGAGGCGAAGACGGAGTGCCGCTGGGGGTTTTAGTGGGTATACCAGGGGTATTGCCCCTGGGGAGTCCCACATACCCCTCTGCGGGAGGGGATGCGTAACGCATTTCCCCCAGCGAAACCAAAAAAAAAAAAAAAAAAAAAAAGGTTAGGTTAACTGTCGGGCGGGACCTCTCGCTCCCCCGCGTTGTGAGCGCAATGCTGGAGAGCGAGAGAGCGTGGGCGGCGGTTGCCTCCTTCTGCGAATCCGTCATGTCGCAGAAGGAGGCAGCGGAGCGCGCGCGAGAGGAAGACCCTCTTGCGCCCGCGCTCCGGAAGCGGCGAAGGGGAAGGAGGAGGCGAGCGTATGACCGCCTTCACCTTCCCGATGGTGAGCAGCGGGTGACAGGCGCGGAGGCTCCTCCGCCCGCATTGCACCGCTCACCATCACCGGATACGGGGACGATCGCGCACTCTCGACCGTCCCCGTTGCCCCACCCACCATAAGGGGGGGGGGGGGCGCGAAGGGCTCGCCACATAGGCGAGGCTCGCCGGAGGGGGACTGGATGTAAAGGCTCTGCCAGATTCCCAGACCCTCTCCAGGAGGCGAAGACGGAGTGCCGCTGGGGGTTTTAGTGGGTATACCAGGGGGTATTGACCCTGGGGAGTCCCACATACCCCTCCGCGGGAGGGGATGCGTAACGCATTTCCCCCAGCGAAACCAAAAAAAAAAAAAAAAAAAAAAAAGGTTAGGTTAACTGGAGTGCTCGTTGGCTCCGAACATACATAGCGGGACAGAGAAGTCTGTGAAGCCGAGTTCGAATCCATACTGACGTTACAGTTTAGACGGCCGCCTTCAAAGGCGTGCCGTCGAATCCGGGGTTCCACAGGGCTCGGTCCTGGGTCCCCTGCTGTGGAACCTCGGATATAACTGGCTGCTCCGGGGTGTTCTCCTGGCGGGCATGAGCGTCATCTGCTATGCGGATGACACACTCGTCACTGCCCGCGGGAGAACGTACGGAGAGGCGGCGAGGCTGGCCTCTGCAGGCGGCACTCTTGTCGCTCAGAGGATTCGCCGCCTCGGCCTCAAGGTGGCGCTGGAGAAGACCGAGGCCCTATTTTTCCCTGGGCCCCGGCAGCGCCTCCCTCCCGACGCTCACATTATTGTGGGCGGCGTGAGGGTTGAGGTCAAGGCCCGGCTAAAATACCTGGGCCTTACCCTGGACAGCCGGTGGCAGTTCGGCGCGCACTTCGCCGGGCTGTCATCCCGCCTCATCCGCGCAGCGGACGCGTTCAGCTGGCTCCTGCCGAACCTTGGGGGTCCAAGCTCACGATGCCGGCGATTATATGCCGGCATCCTAAAGAGCATGGCGCTGTATGGCGCCCCTGTATGGGTGGACTCCCTGCATCGGCGGGAGAACGTGGCCCTCCTCCGCAGGCCCCAACGGGCCATTGCACAGCGGGTGGCGAGGGCTTACCGCACTGTCGGGTACGCGTCCGCATGTGCGCTCGCGGCAACTCCTCCATGGGAGCTGGAGGCCAGGGTGCTGGCCACCGTCTATGATTGGACGGCAGCGCAAAAGGCGCTGGGTGAGTGGCCAGCCCCTGAAGAGCGCAACGCGGTGAGGCGGGATGCGCGCGAGGCTATGGTCCAACTGTGGAGGGAGGACCTAGCCTCCGCGCAGTTTGGACGCCGCACTCTCGACGCCCTCGGTCCTGTGATCGAGGCGTGGGAGGAGCGGCCGCACGGATTCCTCACCTTCCGCCTGGTGCAGGTACTTTCCGGACACGGATGTTTCGGCAATTACCTGTACCGAATCGGAAGGGAGGAGTCCCCGTCGTGCCACCATTGCGGTGCGGCGGAAGACTCGGCGCAGCACAGCCTTGAGAGTTGCCAGGGCTGGGATGAACAGCGCCGAGTCTTGTGCACTGTTGTCGGCCGGGACCTTTCGCTGCCGAGCATCGTTAGGGCCATGCTCGGAAGCGAAAGAGGCTGGAAAGCCGTTGCTTCCTTCTGTGAGGAAGTTATCTCGCAGAAGGAGGCGGCGGAGCGGGAGCGAGAGGACGATCCATCCCAACCCCCGCTCCGCAAATGAAGAAGGGGAAGGAGAAGACGGCAATACGACCGTTCTCTCCCTCCCCCCGGTGGTGGCCTGCAGGTTGGAGGTACGGGGGTGCCTACACCTGCATTGCACAGGCCATCACTGATGGACAGAAATGACCCGGCGCTCCTGGTCATTCCTGTAGCCTCCCCATAAGGGGAGCGTGTAGGGCCTGCCAAGACAGGCAGGCAGTCGCCGACGATGTTGTGGAAGCAAAGGCTCTGCCGATTTCCCACGACATCGTCACGATGGCGATGGAGGAGCGCAGTAGGGTTTAGTGGGTATACTCCTGCCTCGTAACGGCAGGGGGGAGTCCCATACACCTCCCTCTGTCCCCTCGACAGAGGTCGAGACGGTGCGTAATAGCATTCCCTACTTAAAAAAAAAAAAAAAAAAAAAAAAGGTTAGGTTAACTGGGGCTCGAATATTCGAGTTCCCGGGGGCCAAGGGGGCGGAAAATGCGGACCTCTTCGCAGCCAAGCTGCGAGAGGGTATCGCGGACGTGGCGAAGGTCGCTAGGCCCGCAAAGTCCGCAACCTTGGAGGTGACCGACCTGGACGACTCGGTCACCAAGGAGGAGGTCGTGGCGGCCATTGCAGCAGCTGGAGGCTGCTCGTCTGAAACTGTGCGTGGCCGGGACATTAGGCCCGGCCGCGGCGGACTGGGCACCATGCGTCTAGAGTGCCCAGTCACAGCGGCAAAGGCCGTCCTGGCCAAGGGGCGGCTGCTCGTCGGCCTCAGCTCGGCGTCGGTCCGGGCACTTGAAGATCAGCCTCTGCGCTGCTTCAGGTGCTTCGGAATTGGCCATACCCGAGCCACGTGTCCCTCGCAAGAGGAGAGGACGGACGCGTGCTACCGCTGCGGGAAGCAGGGGCACCTGGCGTCGTCGTGCCAGGCCGCCAAGCCACACTGCGTGGTGTGCGCGGCCAGTGGCCGCCCTGCGGACCATGTGATGGCTGGGAGGAAGTGCAGGCCTCCCACCACTAAGGGAAAGCAGCAGGTCGCAAGACAACCTGCTGCTATAGCCGCCCCCGCTGCTGGCCCAGCAACGGTGGCCGATGAGGGGGGTGCGATGTCCGAATAATGCAGTCCGGACATCGTATCCTTCAGGCGAACACCAACCACTGCAGAGCGGCCCAGGATCTGCTCATGCAGTCCATGGCCGAGTGGCTGGTGGACGTGGCGGTAGTCGCCGAGCCGTACTCGGTCCCTGGCCACTGGCTGGGCGACAGGGATGGTTCGGTGGCGATTGTGGCGCGGTCTTCCACAGACTCCCCTCCCCTCTCACTACTAGAGAGAGGACCGGGATATGTGGCCGCCGCGTGGGGAGATCTGGCCCTCGTCGGGGTCTACTTCTCCCCCAACCGCCCTCTCCAGGACTTCGAGGATTTCCTCGAGGTCCTGGCCGCCGTGGTCGGCAGGGCAGCGCCACGACAGGTCTGCGTCCTGGGGGACCTGAACGCCAAATCGGTGGTGTGGGGAAACCCGGCCACCGACGCGCGTGGGCGGGCAGTGGAGCTGTGGGCGGCGTCCTCCGGACTCTCCCTCCTGAATAGGGGGAGAGTCCAAACATGCGTGCGGCAGCAGGGTGGGTCCATTGTGGACCTCACCTTCGCCACCCATGTGCTGGCCGCGCGTGTGCGGAACTGGCGGGTGGACATGGTGGAGACCATCTCGGACCACAGGTATGTGCGGTTCGAGATCTCCGCCCAAAGTCCACAGGGGAACGCCAGACCATCCGGCCGATCCCCCTTCCCGCGGTGGGCCCTCACCCGCCTGGACCGGGAGGCCGCAGAGGAGGCGGCTTTCGTCCAGGACTGGCTGTCGCCACCAGTCGACGTCCTGGACGTGGACGCCGCGGCGGCCCAATTGGGAGCGTCCCTGGCCGAGGTGTGCAACTCCAGCATGCCTCGGTCACGCCGCCCGCCTCCCCGACGTGCCGTGTACTGGTGGTCGGGAGAGCTGCAGCGCCTCCGTGTTGCCTGCACGGCGGCGCGGCGGGAGCACGCACGGGCTCGACGGCGGCGCCATAGGGACGGGGACGAGGAGGCCCGCCTGCGGGACGCCCTCGCAGAGGCGAAGACGGCCCTCAAAGTGGCAATTGCGGACGCCAAGGACTCGGCGAGGGCCGAGTTGCTGGCGGGTCTCGACGCCGACCCATTCGGGAGACCATACAAGGCGGCGCGGAATAAACTGCGCCCCTCTGGTCCCCCGGTGGCCGAGACCCTCGAGCCGTCGTCGCTGGATGGGGTGGTGCGGTCCCTGTTTCCAAGCAGGGACGTAGACTTCACCCCTCCAACGATGAACCCTCTGCGGGGGGCGGCTCCGCCGGAGGAACAGCAGGAGGACCCTCCTCCCATTTCAGAGGCCGAACTTGGCGCGGCGGTATTTCGCCTCCGCTCCAAGAAAACGGCCCCTGGCCCAGATGGGGTCCCGGCTAAGGTGGTCGCGATCGCGGCATCCGTCATGCCGGGACGGTTTCGGGACCTCTTCAGCGCGTGCCTTGCGACTGGGAGGTTCCCGAGACCATGGAAGGAGGGGCAGCTGTGCCTCCTCCGCAAAGAGGGCCGTCCTGCGGACTCCCCCTCGGCATACCGGCCTATCGTTCTGCTCGATGAGGCCGGTAAGATGCTCGAGGGCATAGTGGCGGACCGCCTCAAGGCCCACTTGCGGCGTGTGGGGCCGGACCTGTCGGACGCTCAGTTCGGCTTTAGAGCTGAGCGTTCGACGGTGGACGCCCTGGCCCACCTTAAGAGCCAGGCGATGGAGGCGATTGAGGCGGGGGATGGTCTTTTGGCTGTGTCTTTTGACATAGCCAACGCTTTTAATACCATCCCCCATTCCACCATCTTGGAGGCACTCCGTTTTCACGGAGTGCCTTCCTATTTGAGGCGCCTCCTGGCCAACTATTTAGTGGACCGGGAGGTGGTACTGGTGGACAAGGCGGGCCAGGTCCGGCGGTATAGTGTGGAGGCCGGCGTTCCACAGGGGTCTGTTTTAGGACCCCTGCTTTGGAACGTCGGATACGACTGGCTCCTGCGGGGATCGCTCCTGAGAGGCACGAGTGTCATCTGTTATGCAGATGACACTCTCCTCACAGCCCGCGGGAGCTTCAGGGAGGCGGCCAGTCTGGCGTCGGCGGGCGGATCTTTGGTAGTGGATAGGATCCGCCGCCTAGGGCTGAAGACGGCGCTGCACAAGACCGTGGCGGTATTCTTCCACGGTCCGCGGCGGCGCCCACCGCCGGATGCCCACATCCACGTGGGGGGCGTCCGCATAGCGGTTGAGGCCCAGATGAAATACCTGGGTCTCATAGTCGACAGCAGGTGGCACTTCAGCGCGCATTTTAGTGCGCTGTCGGGGCGCCTGCTGAAGGCAGCGGACGCCCTCTCGTGGCTGATGCCCAATTTGGGAGGGCCCAGCAAGCGGTGCCGGCAGCTGTACGCCGGCACCCTGCGGAGCATGGCCCTGTACGGGGCCCCTATTTGGGTGGACTCCCTCCGTAGAAGGGAGAACGCCGCCGCCCTTAGGGCGCCCCAGAGGGCCATCGCCCAGCGGGTGAGCAGGGCTTACCGCTCAGTGAGCTTTGCGGCTGCGTGCACCCTGGCCGGCACCCCGCCTTGGGAACTCGAGGCGGAGGTGCTTTCCAGGGTGTACGAATGGACGGCGGGGCGGAGGGCGCTTGGAGAGCGCCCGGCCCCGGAAGAGAAAGCGGCCGTCCGACAGCAGGCGCGCGATGCCGTCATCGCTCACTGGGCGGAGGACCTCGCCGCCGCTCACTTCGGCCGCCGGACGCTGGACGCCGTCGGGCCGGTCCTAAGGGACTGGCTCGAACGAGCGCACGGCTTCCTCTCGTTCCGCCTGGTGCAGGTACTGTCCGGACACGGTTGTTTCGGATCGTACTTGCACCGAATCGGTAGGGAGGAGGCCCCATCGTGCCACGACTGTGGCGCGGCGGAAGACACGGCGGAGCACACCCTCGAGGTGTGCCCGTCGTGGTCCGAGCAGCGCCGCAGTCTGGTTGCGGTGGTCGGGCGGGACCTCTCGCTCCCCCGCGTTGTGAGCGCGATGCTGGGGAGCGAGAGAGCGTGGGCGGCGGTTGCCTCCTTCTGCGAATCCGTAATGTCGCAGAAGGAGGCAGCGGAGCGCGCGCGAGAGGAAGACCCTCTTGCGCCAGCGCTCCGGAAGCGGCGAAGGGGACGGAGGAGGCGGGCGTATGACCGCCTTCACCTTCCCGATGGTGAGCAGCGGGCGACAGGTGCGGAAGCTCCTCCGCCCGCATTGCACCGCTCACCATCAGCGGATACGGGGACGGTCGCGCACTCTCGACCGTCCCTGTTGCCCCACCCATCATAAAGGGGGGGGCGCGAAGGGCTCGCCATATAGGCGGGGCTCGCCGGAGGGGGACTGGATGTAAAGGCTCTGCCGGATTCCCAGGCCCCCTCCAGGAGGCGAAGCCGGAGTGCCGCTGGGGGTTTTAGTGGGTATACCAGGGGGTATTGACCCTGGGGAGTCCCACATACCCCTCCGCGGGAGGGGATGCGTAACGCATTTCCCCCAGCGAAACCAAAAAAAAAAAAAAAAAAAAAAAAAGGTTAGGTTAGGTTAGGTTGGGGGTCCCCCGCAGTGCTGACTTCCTCGTAGTGACCCCTGGGCAACGTCGTGTCTGACCACCGTAACGGAGTGGCAGACCGGCGGCAAACGAGCGCTTATTTGTGTTATTGAGGGCGAATACGGATTTTTTGTGTGTGTCGACGATGTCGAAACCCTTGCGGGATGCCTCCGGGCGTTTCGCCAAGCCAAAAGGCCCTTCTCAGGGCCAACCAAAAGGCCCTTCTCAGGGCCAACCAAAAGGTCCTTCTCAGGACCAACCAAAAGGCCCTTCTCAGGGCCAACCAAAAGGCCCTTCTCAGGGCCCCCGAGACGCTTCGGTGTCGGAGGCAAGCCGCGCCACATCTGCGGCTAGCCTGTATAGTGCGGCAGCTGACTTCTCGGACTCCGACGTATCCATCTCGGAGACGGCGGTGTCCGAAAGCAGCCTAAAGCGGTCGTACATGACTCGCAAGTCCGAGGGATCCTCGGGCTCGACGTCCGGCAAGGCGAAGAAGAAGACCAGGAAGACCTGCTCTTCTACTTCGTCTGCGACTGAGGTGGAGGCTGTTCGCCTGGAGCTCTGCTCTTCGCGTAAGCTTGACCTGACAAGGAGGGCGCAGCTCCAGGCGGACCTTGAGGAGAGGGTCGCTGCCAAGGAGCAGCAGACGCGCACCGCTCGGCTCAAAGCCGGATACGGGTCGGCTACCCTTAATTTTGGCAGCCTTTCCGTGGCGGAGCTGGAGCGCATCGCTAAAGAGGACAAGGAGGAGATCTGCGAGGTCGCCTCCAAGTCCTCGAACTTGAAGGGTACCTTTCAAAAGGCCCTGAAATGCCGTGCGGCCAGCCTGCATGGCATTGTCCTCGAGCTGTTGCAGCGTACTGCAACAGACGAGACGCGGCAGCTGCAGGCGAGGGTGGACAGCCTGCAAGCGGAGGTCAGCCAGCTGCATACAAAGCTGGCTGAAGCCACGGCCTCACCCGCCAAGGCCGCAACGGCAGAGTCCCTCCCCTGCTCCAACCTTGAGGATATCATCCGCAAGGTGGTCATGGAGGAGAGGGCCTTCACCCGAGCCTGCTTCGCGGGCATAGAGGACCGGCTCCTGCCGGAGAAACGTCTTCGTCCACCGCTTGCGGCGGACAGGACCTCCGGTGGGCCACCTCAGGCCCCGAAAGCGTCCAAGGGCAAGGGAGTGGGCAAGGCCACGAAAGCGGCACAGCCCTCCCCTAGCACAAGCACGGGGCCCAGCCCTGAGGACGCCCTTCTTCCCTCTTCCACTCCGTCCAACATGCCGTGGACGGAGGTTGTGAGGAGAGGAAAGGGCAAGGGCAAGAAAGGGACGGGGAAAGGAAAGGGTGAGGGCAAGGGACAGGAGAAGAAAGCGGCCTCCTCCTCCAAGCCCATGCAAGCGCCCTCCACTGCAGTTCGGGCCCCAGCCGGCGTCAAGAGATTGACTCCCCCTAAAACCGCGGCTGTCACCGTGACCATCGTCCCGGAGGCCGCGGAGAGGGGAGAGACGTACGAGTCCGTACTAAAGCGGGCTCGCGCTCATGCCGATCCTTCGAAGCTGGGGATCGGCAGAGTGACATGTCGCCGGACCGTAACTGGGGCTCGAATCTTCGAGTTCCCGGGGCCCAAGGGGGCGGAAAATGCAGACCTCTTCGCAGCCAAGCTGCGAGAGGGTATCGCGGACGTAGCGAAGGTCGCTAGGCCCACAAAGTCCGCAACCTTGGAGGTGACCGACCTGGACGACTCGGTCACCAAGGAGGAGGTGGTGGCGGCCATAGCAGCGGCTGGAGGCTGCTCACCTGAAGCGGTGCGTAGCCGGGACATTAGGCCTGGCCGCGGCGGACTGGGCACCACTCGTCTAGAGTGCCCAGTCACAGCGGCCAAGGCCGTCCTGGCCAAGGGGCGGCTGCTCGTCGGCCTCAGTTCGGCGTCGGTCCGGGCAATTGAAGGTCAGCCTCTGCGTTGCTTCAGGTGCTTCGGAATCGGCCACACACGGGCCACGTGTCCCTCCCAAGAGGAGAGGAGGGACGCGTGCTACCGCTGCGGAAAGCAGGGGCACCTTGCGTCATCGTGCCAGGCCGCCAAGCCACACTGCGTGGTGTGTGCCGCGAGTGGCCGCCCTGCGGACCATGTGATGGCCGGGAGGAACTGCAGGCCTCCTACCACAAAGGGAAAGCAGCAGGTCGCAAGACAACCTGCTGCTATAGCCGCCCCCGCTGCTGGCCCAGCCACGGTGGCCGATGAGGGGGGTACGATGTCCGAATAATGCAGTCCGGACATCGTATCCTTCAGGCGAACACCAACCACTGCAGAGCGGCCCAGGATCTGCTCATGCAGTCCATGGCCGAGTGGTTGGTGGTCGTGGCGGTAGTCGCCGAGCCGTACTCGGTCCCTGGCTACTGGCTGGGCGACAGGGACGGTTCGGTGGCGATTGTGACGCGGTCTTCCACAGACTCCCCTCCCCTCTCACTACTAGAGAGAGGACCGGGATATGTGGCCGCCGCGTGGGGAGATCTGGCCCTCGTCGGGGTGTACTTCTCCCCCAAGCGCCCTCTCCAGGACTTCGAGGATTTCCTCGAAGTCCTGGCAGCCGTGGTCGGCAGGGCAGCGCCGCGTCAGGTCTCCGTCATGGGGGACCTGAACGCAAAATCGGTGGTGTGGGGAAACCCGGCCACTGACGCGCGTGGGCGGGCAGTGGAGCTGTGGGCGGCGTCCTCCGGACTCTCCCTCCTGAATAGGGGGAGAGTCCAAACATGCGTGCGGCAGCAGGGTGGGTCCATCGTGGACCTGACCTTCGCCACCCATGTGCTGGCCGCGCGCGTGCGGAACTGGCGGGTGGACATGGTGGAGACCTTCTCGGACCACAGGTATGTGCGGTTCGAGATCTCCGCCAAAAGTCCACGGGGGAACGCCAGACCATCCGGCCGATCCCCCTTCCCGCGGTGGGCCCTCACCCGCCTGGACTGGGAGGCCGCAGAGGAGGCGGCTTTCGTCCAGGACTGGCTGTCGCCACCAGTTGACGTCCTGGACGTGGACGCCGCGGCGGCCCAATTGGGAGCGTCCCTGGCCGAGGTGTGCAATTCCAGCATGCCTCGGTCACGCCGCCCGCCTCCCCGACGTGCCGTGTACTGGTGGTCGGGGGAGCTGCAGCGCCTCCGTGTTGCCTGCACGGCAGCGCGTCGGGAACACGCACGGGCTCGACGGCGGCGCCGCAGGGACGGGGACGAGGAGGCCCGCCTGCGGGACGCCCTCACAGAGGCGAAGACGGCCCTCAAAGTGGCAATCGCGGAGGCTAAGGACTCGGCGAGGGCCGAGTTACTGGCGGGTCTCGACGCCGACCCATTCGGGAGACCATATAAGGCGGCGCGGAATAAACTGCGCCCCTTTGGTCCCCCGGTGGCCGAGACCCTCGAGCCGTCGTCGCTGGACGGGGTGGTGCGGTCCCTGTTTCCAAGCAGGGACGTAGACTTCACCCCTCCAGCGATGAATCCTCCGCGGGGGGCGGCTCCGCCAGAGGAACAGCCGGAGGACCCTCCTTCCATTTCAGAGGCCGAGCTTGGCGCGGCGGTATTTCGCCTCCGCTCCAAGAAAACGGCCCCTGGCCCAGATGGGGTCCCGGCTAAGGTGGTCGCGATCGCGGCCTCCGTCATGCCGGGACGGTTTCGGGACCTCTTCGGCGCGTGCCTCGTGACTGGGAGGTTCCCGAGACCATGGAAGGAGGGGAAGCTGTGCCTCCTCCGCAAAGAGGGCCGTCCTGCAGACTCCCCCTCGGCATACCGGTCTATCGTTCTGCTCGATGAGGCCGGTAAGATGCTCGAGGGCATAGTAGCCGACCGCCTCAAGGCCCACTTGCGGCGTGTGGGGCCGGACCTGTCGGACGCTCAGTTCGGTTTTAGAGCTGAGCGTTCGACGGTGGATGCCCTGGCCCGCCTGAAGAGCCAGGTGAGGGAGGCAATGGAGGCGGGGGATGGTCTTTTGGCTGTGTCGTTTGACATAGCCAACGCTTTTAATACCATCCCCCATTCCACCATCTTGGAGGCACTCCGATTTCACGGAGTGCCTTTCTATCTGAGGCGCCTCCTGGCCAACTATTTGGTCGACCGGGAGGTGATACTGGTGGACAAGGCGGGCCAGGTCCGGCGGTACAGTGTGGAGGCCGGCGTTCCGCAGGGGTCTGTTTTAGGACCCCTGCTTTGGAACGTCGGATACGACTGGCTCCTGCGGGGATCGCTCCCGAGAGGCACGAGTGTCATCTGTTATGCAGATGACACTCTCCTCACGGCCCGCGGGAGCTTCGGGGATGCGGCCAGTCTGGCGTCGGCGGGCGGATCGCTGGTAGTGGACAGGATCCGCCGCCTAGGGTTGAAGACGGCGCTGCACAAGACCGTGGCCGTATACTTCCACGGTCCGCGGCGGCGCCCACCGTCGGATGCCCACATCCACGTGGGGGGCGTCCGCATAGCGGTAGAGGCCCAGATGAAATACCTGGGTCTCATAGTCGACAGCAGGTGGCACTTCAGCGCGCACTTTAGTGCGCTGTCGGGGCGCCTGCTGAAGGCAGCGGACGCCCTCTCGTGGCTGATGCCCAATTTGGGTGGGCCCAGCAAGCGGTGCCGGCAGCTGTACGCCGGCACCCTGCGGAGCATGGCCCTTTACGGGGCCCCTATTTGGGTGGACTCCCTTCGTAGAAGGGAGAACGCCGCCGCCCTTCGGGCGCCCCAGAGGGCCATCGCCCAGCGGGTGGGCAGGGCTTACCGCTCGGTGAGCTTTGCGGCTGCGTGCACCCTGGCCGGCACCCCGCCTTGGGAACTCGAGGCGGAGGTGCTTTCCAGGGTGTACGAATGGACGGCGGGGCGGAGGGCGCTTGGAGAGCGCCCGGCCCCGGAAGAGAAAGCGGCCGTCCGACAGCAGGCACGCGATGCCGTCATTGCTCACTGGGCGGAGGACCTCGCCGCCGCTCACTTCGGCCGCCGGACGCTGGACGCCATCGGGCCGGTCCTAAGGGACTGGCTCGAACGAGCGCACGGCTTCCTCTCGTTCCGCCTGGTGCAGGTACTGTCCGGACACGGTTGTTTCGGATCGTACTTGCACCGAATCGGTAGGGAGGAGGCCCCATCGTGCCACGACTGTGGCGCGGCGGAAGACACGGCGGAGCACACCCTCGAGGTGTGCCCGTCGTGGTCCGAGTAGCGCCGCAGTCTGGTTGCGGTGGTCGGGCGGGACCTCTCGCTCCCCCGCGTTGTGAGCGCAATGCTGGAGAGCGAGAGAGCGTGGGCGGCGGTTGCCTCCTTCTGCGAATCCGTCATGTCGCAGAAGGAGGCAGCGGAGCGCGCGCGAGAGGAAGACCCTCTTGCGCCCGCGCTCCGGAAGCGGCGAAGGGGACGGAGGAGGCGGGCGTATGACCGCCTTCACCTTCCCGATGGTGAGCAGCGGGCGACAGGTGCGGAGGCTCCTCCGCCCGCATTGCACCGCTCACCATCAGTGGATACGGGGACGATTGCGCACTCTCGACCGTCCCCGTTGCCCCACCCATCATAAGGGGGGGGGGGGCGCGAAGGGCTCGCCATAAGGGCGGGGCTCGCCGGAGGGGGACTGGACGCAAAGGCTCTGCCGGATTCCCAGACCCTCTCCAAGAGGCGAAGACGGAGTGCCGCTGGGGGTTTTAGTGGGTATACCAGGGGGTATTGCCCCTGGGGAGTCCCACATACCCCTCTGCGGGAGGGGATGCGTAACGCATTTCCCCCAGCGAAACCAAAAAAAAAAAAAAAAAAAAAAAAAAAAAAAGGTTAGGTTAGGTTTTTTTTTTTTTTTTTTTTTCAACTGCTCTATACCTCCAACGTGGTCGGAGCCTATGTTCGCTAATTACTCATCCATACTAGTTCTCGCTTTTATGCCTCTCGTACTTTCATTCTTCATACATGGTCTTTCTTTCATACTTCTCATTCACACATACGGGCTGGGATAACCCGTCTACGGTACTAAGCTACACTGACTACTTCTTATTGTTTATTTTATTCAGGGAAATAAATAGATACATGGTTTTAATTTAGTTTTACAATTTTCTTATTTTCTATGATATATTTCTACCTTATTTCTAATTTATATGACATATTTTATCTTATTTGCTACTTTATATTACTATCTTATTTCTAATTACAATTACATACAGTGGGAGAGTTTTCATTTTTTCTTTATTACATGTTTTCTGACTACAATTCTTATTTCCTAAACTTATCGCATTATACTATTTATTGCTACTTTACATATTGTTTGTATGATATACAGGATATTCTCATGATACCCTGTTATCATACCTTACTTAACTCTTATTTCTATTATTTACATCTAGTATTATTTTGCGACTAAAAGTAATAAATGCACTTCTATTGCTATCGTTGCCTATTATATCAGCAAGATTTTCTCTTGTGATGGTACTTTCCATACTCTGTTCCAGATCGTATCTATGTCTACCATACCTAGGGCAATCTAGTACAAGGTGCAAAATGGATTCTTCGGCGTCGGGTTCACACACACATGCGGGGCTGTCCTTACACCTAAAACGGTGTAGGTATGAGGACATCCCCCCATGTCCAGTAAACAGCTGCGTTGTTATGGCATCTACGGGGGTCTTTTTAATGATTCTGTAAGCAGCTCTGGCGTCTGGGAAGAACACTTTCGTGACAGACGCCGTCTCCTCCGTCTGATACCTCCTGTCCCACTCTTCGAGGGTTTTCAGACGGATGTCTCGCTTAATGTACGAGATTGGGCATCTGTCGTAATCGTGTCTCCTCTTGGATCTCAGGGCGGCCTCTTTGGCCAACTGGTCCGCTCTCTCGTTCCCCGCTAGGCCAATATGGGCTTTTATCCAAAATAAAGAAATATCTTTATTTTGGTTTTTGCAATTATAGATTGCCTCGCGGGTTTTAATTGCGAGTGGGTGGGGGGAACTCGAGTTTATGACGGTGTCGAGTGCCGCCCTTGAGTCGCTTAGGATACCTAAACTGCTGACACTGAGTTTTTCGGCTGCTAAGGCCGCTCTACTCAGTGCCAACAGTTCAGCCTGGTAGACGGTGCAGTAGGACGGCAAAGTAAGTTTGTGGGCTTTTGTCTCAACGCCGCCGCTCCAAATGGATATCGCAGCTCCGACCTTGCCCTCAATCTTACTGCCGTCCGTATAGATCGTAATCCCTTGTAACCTCTGCAAGATGTTCTTCGTCCACCAGGCTTTGGTATCCCAACGCCAGCGCCTGTGCAGGGTGCGGCATCATTATCGCCGGTGCCATTGTTTCTACCTCTCTATCGGCTAATTCCGAGATGTGTGCCTCCCTCTTGGCCTGGTACAGCTGTGCCGCTTCTAGCACCCTCAGGTCAAGGGGGAGTATGCCGCTGAGTATGAGAGCAGAATTCAATGACACCGTGCGATATGCCTTGCACATCTTCTGCGCAAAACCCCTTTGCACGGCGTATAGCTGCTTACGTATCATGAGCTTGCGAGCAGCCGGGAACCATGCGGCCGCGGCGTAAAGCACTACTGGCTCCACCGCGGCGGTATATATGGTTTTTATTATCTGTGGGTTTAAGCCCCAGTTAACCCGCGCTGCTCTAGCTAATTGCTTGTAGATGCCCACAGCTTTCCTGGAGACATTCGCGACGTGGCTGTTGAAGGTCAACTTACAGTCGATGGTTAATCCGAGTATCTTGATCTCGGGAGACATGCCGATGTCGACACCTCCCATGTTTAGCCGTGGTGTGTCGTACCGAAGCTTATTGGTGAGCACCATTGCACAGGTTTTGTGCGGCGCAAACCTAAGCTTATGTGCGACACCCCACGACCGCACACTCTCGAGGGCGGCATTGGCCTGTCTCTCGATCTCAAGGGCTGTTGACCCATCGAATATCAACACCACGTCATCTGCGAACGCTTGGCAATAAATCTGTTGGCCCTCCATCAACTTTAGCAATGGGTCGAGGAGTATGTTCCAGAGAATCGGCCCACTGATCGATCCCTGGACACACCCCTTTTCAGTTGCTCTAAGATGTTTCTGGCCCGCATACCTGACCTCCACACCTCTCCCACTGAGGTAGCTGCCGATGACCCTCCTCAGGTTGTCCGGACAGTTTTCCTCAGCCAGTCTGGTCTCTATAGCCGGCCACCACGCACTATCGAAGGCGCCCTCGATATCCAAAGAGACCAGCGTTACCAGTCTCTTGTCTCTTATTTTACTACGGATATGTGTGATAAGCGTGACGAGGGCGTCTTCTGTGCTTCTTTGAGGCATGAAACCGAACTGGCGAGTACTAATCCGAGGTAAAATGTGGAACCTGAGGCGAGCCACCAGCATCTTCTCGTAAATCTTACCCAGAACCGGTAGCAGTCCAATGGGCCTGTAAGATTTGGGGGAGGTGTAGGTGTCCTTCCCCGGTTTTCTAAGGACTACTACAGTGGCCGTCTTCCAAGCCCTGGGAAAGTAATGGTATGCAAGGCACTTGTTGAGGAGAGCCAAGAAATACCCCGGGTTTGTCCCTATTGCCTTCGCGCATATGTCTGCGGTGAACCCGTCCGATCCAGGAGCCTTTTTAGGATTAAAGGATCGAACAGCGACATCCAATTCCTTGGCCGTAAATGGTGGGTCGTCATCATGACTCACCACATCATTTAGCGCCTTAGCCTTAGCTCTTATAAGGCGGTGTGCGTCGTTGTCGCTGTCCAGGTCATCCTTTGGGTAGAATGTTTCCGCTAGTAGCTTCGCGGAACCCTCCTCGTCTAGCGTTCTTCCGTTAGCTACTAGCGGAAGATCCTCCTCCCTTTTAGCTGTTTGCCCTATTACCCTATAGATACTCTCCCACATCCCTTCCCTGTCCTGTCTCCCACAAAATTTCTTCCAGCTCTCCGTCATCGCTGCCTCCACCTCCTTCTCATAATTTTCCTTCTGTTTCAGGTACTCCAGTACAACAGCCTGTCTCCGGCGCGGCGCTGCGTTCCTGATTCTGCGCCTGCGTCTGTCGACTTCCTTCTTCAGGCTCGCGAGCTGCTCGGACCACCACGGCACGGTAAATTTTGTTCTTTCTTTCTTGGTTGGTATTGTTAATTTACATGAATTTGTGATTATTTGGCTGTATTTAATTACTGTTTGTTCTAATTCGTCTACGGTTTTAATTTTATCTATTTCGTCTATGTTTTGTTTATTTTCTTCCATAAACTGGGTCAGTTTTTCACAAAACTGAACCCAGTTTGCCTTTTTTGTGTTGAACTGCCTTGTAGTTCTCTGAATGTTTATGCCTATTGATTTTTCTAGTCTTATGCCGAAAATTATGCCGTTGTGATCCGAGCTCGTCAAGCTCTCTACTACCCTCCAGTCGTCGACAAGACCCAGGACATCATCAGTGCAGGCCGTTACGTCGACATGGCTGCTGTACCTTTTCCCCCCACGGATAGTATCAAAAGTTGGGATGACGCCGCAATTCAGCACGTTTAAGTCCATTTCGAGCAGGCCGCTACTCATTACCTCCCCTCTGGTGTCCTCTGCTCTGCTGCCCCACCAGGTGCTCTTGGCGTTTGTATCACCTCCAGCGATTAGGCGTCCTTGTGTCGCACTACTTATGGCCTTCAGGTGATCAATATAGGGCTCTATAGGTCTATCTGGTTCGAAGTAGTACGACACAAGGGTGATCGTCCAGGCTCTGGTTCGGATCCTGACCACTGTGATGTTGTTTGTGGTCAGTTCTGGGCACTGTATTACGTCAAGCGCGCTGTCAAAAACGACGATTGCGGCCTTTACAGTGCCCTCTCCTATACCAGAGTTCTGGAACACTCTCACTCCTACGTAGGCCTTCATCATTCTTGATCTGCCCACGTAGGGCTCCTGTATCAGCGCAGCTGCCACCTTTCTCTTCTGCGCTTCTAGTAGTAGCTCATTGGTGGCTAGCTGGCTTCGCTGGAGGTTCGCCTGTATGATGTTATATCTGTGGGTGATGTCTGGGTTGCCCTTAGCAGTAGGACACCGAGTCCCTGGCTATGGCGTCCCACTTCCTACGTATCGGACACTCCGTGCTGAATGCATTGTGCCCTCGATTGTCCAGCTTTGCTCTTTTGCAGTTTATGCACTGCGGTGGCTCCTCTAGCTCTTTATCCGGGCATTCCCTGCTATGATGTGGACCACCGCAGTGACTGCATAAATCTACTTTATCTTTACAAAACCGGCGACCATGCCCATATCCCAAACACCTGGAGCATTGTATTAGTGGTGACTGGTCTTCCACTTTGACCCGCTGTAAATCTATGTAAACCGCTCCCATCTCCAGTGCACGTCGCCATAACAGAGGGGACACCCTTAGTACGACGTGGCCGGCGTGAGGATTTCTGGTCTTCTTGCGGAAGCGGACCTCCATCCTCACGTCGGCCGCATCGAGACCCTTGAACAGTGATCCATTCTGCCTCCTCAGTGCACCCAGGATGTCTTCATCCGTGTTGTATGACAGGACGCCTCTGAGGAGGATGAGTGGATCCCTGTTTTTCATTTCTTCCACTTTCAGGTGTCCTCCTGCATTTCTAATCTTCGTGGCGACCCTATCTCGGTCTGCCTCGGTGCTACAGCTTACAATAACCTTGGCATCCTTGGTTTTCTTCACCCGTTCGACTCTCAGGCCACCCTCCCGCGCTACCAAGGAGTGTCTTAGCTTTATGAGGACCTCCTCACCCGTGTCGGTCTCGCTCTCCGACGTGACAGCTATCGAATGCAGTGGGGCTTTCCGTTCGGGTAAGAATCCTTTCGGTTGGCCGGCCACTGCATTTGCGTACGTCTTGTTCGCTCCAACCAGGTGTTGGAGATCCTCACTTTGCTTTTTCACGTTCTCCTGGATATCTCTTAGTGCCAGTTTGTTACTTTCCAGTAGTGACTGGATTTCTTCCAGTTTAACAGTCGGTATCTGTTTATCACTTCCATTGCTTTCTTTAGGGTCCGTCACAGTTTTCACCGTCTCTGAGCCGGGCTTTTTGCTGTGTTCACTCTCCCTAACCAAATCGAAAAGCCGCTGGATGACGTATATGACTTCATTTTTGATTTCAGTTTTAATATTCCGCGATTGGTTTAGGAGAGTTTTGCCTTTATCCAAATATGCTTGCGCTTCCGCGACTCTACTAAGGCCAGTGACGGTGCTCCCGGATGTTGTGGGAGTAGTATCAACTTTCGTTGTGCGTGTAGTTACAGTTTGTGGTGGTACCTGTGATTTCCCAGTAATGGTGGTTGTACGTTTTACGGGGGGTTGGCTGGTGCCCTTAGTTGTTGTGGGGGTGGTGTCTTGTTTCTTGTGTACGGGTGAGGTTTGTGCTGGTTGGGATTTTCCAGTTATGGCACTGGATTTGGCCAGGGGTTGGGTATTGCTTCCAGTTGTTGGGTGGCTGCCGTCCGGTTTTGCTATCCGCACACCTGTGCGAGTAGGAGTAGGCGATTTTTGTACTTTACCGGTGTTTGTACCGGGTTTTCTCGGGGATAGGCTGGGATTCCTAGCGACTGTGAATGTTGCTTCATGCGCTGTCGTGTGCGCCGGTGCTGTAAGTGGCGATTTTGCTTTCCCAGCCTCCCATTCTCCGATACTGCGTCGGACGGAGGAGCTTTGAGTCAGTGTTTCGGTCTTTGAAGTGCATTCCGGCTCCGCTGGGTCCGATTCGATAGACTTTACCGGGGTTCTAATCATGTTGGAGGTATCTATAGAGAGTCGCACAGCAGTTGTAGTAGGAGTAATGTAAAATGTTACTCCCGTCAAATCTATGTTATTCTACGGCACTGCCGTTGTCAATACACTGATTTATATATATAATAATTTAAATAAAATAAAAAAAAAAATTAAAAAATGGTATTTGTAAGGAGTAGTGTAAAAGGCTACTCCTTAATATAATAGTCAATTTTCTTGTTGTTCGTTGGCTGATGTCAAAAAACAATCAGCCAAGTCAAAATCAATTAAAAATAAAAATTTTAAAAGTATATCCTGCTAATATTTCTACTTTTACGGTAGAGTCAATCGGAACAGAGTATGAAAATGCAGGATAATTGTGTCTATGACGTGTCAACCTAGTGCATTTATTACTATTACTAGCCTTAATCTACTCTATACTTAAGCACAATTTAAATTTAAAATATTTACAAAAAGAGTTTTCAAAGAAAAAATTTTTGCTCTAGGTAGAGCCAATTTTGTGTCCAACGTGTAGAGCTCCTCAAGCCAAACCCAACAACCCCAAACTCGGGTATCCTAGCTGCACGGGTTCCGGAGATATATGCGTTTTAGTTTTTAGGTAATTTACCAAAATCGATTACCAAATATGGTAAAGATGGTTATCTCCGGAACGGGTGGGCCGATTTTCACCGGGTTTGGGGCACCCGGCAGTGCTTGACGAACTCTACCGATTGTATTTGTTTTCAGGCCTAAAAATTTCAAGGTCCTGAAACCTGAAAAACGTATCTTAAGCTGATTCAAGATGATCAATCCAGCACAATGCCGAAAACCCTGGCTTTCTGCGACCTTCCGTTCGGGAGCTATGGGCGTGTAAAGAAAACCAAAATGGCCGCCGAAGATGTCAAAGTCACTTTTATTATAGTGATAACTCCCTTGCTTTTGGTCGCAGGATACCCGAGCTTGGGTTCTCTAAGATCGCCACAATCTCCTCTAAACGATTTTTCAGTTTTCAGGAACCCTGAAATTGATGTTGTCTGATCAGTCTGAAACCCCACGGGGCGGGTGGTGTAAGCCCTCCTGACTCCGAATCTGAAATCGCTAGCTTTCTACGCCTTCTGGTTTCAGAGCTATGTGCAAACGGAAAAAAGCAAGATGGCGGCCAGACGTCAAACTCCGACTTTGGCGGGCTATAACTCCGGTTTAAAAAGTCGGAGCGACACGGGGTTTTCACTCCCGCTATAGGCCCCACTTGACGCGTCTCCCAGTATGGGTTTCAGGCTGAAAAAATTTTCAGGACTGTAATCGCCTGAAAACACTGAATTTAAACTCTTAAAACTACGTCGCATTCGGCAGTCAAAACCGCAGTTCTCTAGCACCTATAATTTATGTGATATAATACTTTAAAAATTTTTACCTTGAAAGACAAAATGGTAAAAATGTTGACTTTCCCCAATTTTGAAAATACAGAGACCTGGTTTGGGGTTCCTAATATGTCAAAAGGGTATCCGAAACAGGTTACACAGTTAAAATTTTGAATTTATGATTATTTATATATTATTTATGGAAAAAACATTAAAAATTCAATAACTTTAAAATTATGCGCCTGAAAATTCTGAAAAAAATATCAGTATATAGCTAAACTTAGACACTATAAAAGATAAATACAAAATTTGGTAAATTATTTGAAACGGCTGCTGTAACACTGAAAATATAAGTTTTTCAGTTTTTTAATTTCGGTAAAGTGGTTTCAGCTGAAATTTAATTTTGAATTTTGTATTCCTGTAGGCCAAATTAGCGCGCCAAAAATAGCAGTTGCCGATTTTCAAAATTTAAGTTAGAACACAAGTTATAATGGTGTAAAGTTTACAAATTTAAATGTTAATATAAAATTAATCTTACAAGTTAAAATTTTTTCAGGAACGCCAAAAGTTCTTCTAAGGTTGCTTCTATTGACTGCCAAATTTTCAGGTTTGTGTCTCAACTGGTTTGGATTTTCAGGCCCACGTGGTTTTTGTAAAAATGTGAATAACTCCTGAACGCGCGATCGGATTTTCAGTTTTCAGGTGCCGGATGGTGGGGGCTAATTGCCTTCACCCGATGATGCAAAAATTTTTAGGGGGTACTGATCTCGTTTGGGCAGCGTCTTCAAAAAACTGGTGTAGCACATGCACTTAACCTCTTTTCCCACGTGTTTGAGGTGTTTTTTCACTGATTTTCAGGGGAAAACGAATCACTTTGTGCACACAACACTTTTCCTTATCTGCGTTTCACTGCACTGCATCCAAAACTGTTTAAATCACGTAAATCGAGCGCGTATGTCCAGAGTTATGGATTTTTAAAGGCGGAGCACGTGTATAAATGATCTGTTCGCAACAGAAGTTCGAATGCGACTGGGTTAGGTTAGGTTAGGTTAGGTTAGGTTAGGTTTTTTTTTTTTTTTTTTTTTTTTTTTTTTATTCCTACTCTCCCTCCAACGTAGTCGGAGCCTATGTTTACAATTTTAAGTGTCTGCATTCATACCAGTTCTCGCTCTCATGCCTCTCGCACATTCATTCTACATACTGTATCTTTCTTACATTCATCCTTTTCATTCTCATAGGCCGGGACAGGCCTGCTACTCATTCTATCTAACTACTCTAGTCTTTTATTTTATATATTCACAATGTGGGAAAATAATGCATCAAGGCGTTACAAATATTTTAATTATAAAATAACAAAATTGTCTTTCTAAACACTAAATTTTTTATTTGTTACACTAATTATCTTATAACACTAACATTTATCTTATTGTTCTAATTACAGTTTATTCACGTATGATACGCATGATATATTTTAATATACCTTGGAATCATACTTTTCTTTTAGACTTTGTTTCTATTATTTACCCTTTTTATTACTTCTTTGCTAAACTCTATAAATGGAGTTCTACTGTTTTTATTTTCTATTATACCTGGTAAATTCATTTTTTTAATTTCTATATTAATTTTGCTCTCCAGGTCAAATCTTTGCCTTGCAAATTCGGGACATTCCAGGACCAGGTGCAAAACGGACTCATCAGCATCGGGTTCACACGCGCATGAGGGACTATCCTTACACCTGAATCGGTGCAGGTATGACGACATCCCCCCATGCCCAGTATATAGCTGTGTTGTAATGGCATCTACAGGGGCCTTTTGTATGACTCTGTAAGCAGCCACCGCGTCGGGGAAGAACACTTTCGTGACCGATGCCGTCTCCTCGGTTTGGTACCTCCTGTTCCATTCGGAAAGGGTCTTTTGACGGATGTCTCTTTTGATATATGAGACTGGACATCGGTCATAATCGTGTCCTCCCTTTGACCTCAGGGCGGCCTCCTTAGCCAGCTGATCCGCTCTCTCGTTCCCCGCGTGGCCAATATGAGCTTTAATCCAAAATAAGGATATTTCCTTATTTTGGAGTATGCAATTTAAAATTGCTTCCCGCGTTTTAATTGCTAGAGGGTGGGGGGAACTTGAGTTCGTGGCGGTATCGAGTGCCGCCCTGGAGTCACTCAGGATACCTATTCTGTTTGCGCTGAGTTTCCCAGCCATTAAGGCTGCTCTACTCAGCGCCAACAGTTCAGCCTGGTAGACGGTGCAATATGACGGCAGACTAAACTTGTGGGCTTTGGTCTCAGTGCCGCCGTTCCATATGGAGATTGCGGCTCCGACCTTGCCCTCAATCTTGCTGCCGTCTGTGTAGATTCTGACTGTATGGTCTATCTGTGCGTGGTGTTCCTCGTCCACCAGGCTGCGGTACCCTAGTGCGAGTGTCTGCGAAGGATGCGGCATCATTATCGCCGGTGTCATTGTCTCCACTTCCCTGTCAGCCAGTTCCGGTATAGATACTCCCTTCCTGGCCTGGTACAGCTGGGCAGCTTCAAGGACTCTCAGGTCAAGAGGGAGTATACCACTGAGCAGGAGAGCTGAGTTCAACGACACCGTGCGATACGCCTTACATATCTTCTGCGCGAAACCTCTTTGAACGACGCTCAGCTGCTTACGAATCCCTAGCTTGCGTGCAGCCGGGAACCATGCGGCTGCGGCGTAAAGCATCACTGGCTCCACCGCCGCAGTGTAAATCGTCTTAATTACTTGCGGATTGAGGCCCCAGCTGACACGCGCTGCTTTTACCAACTGTTTGTAGATGCCCACAGCTTTCCTGGAGACTTTGGAGACGTGGCTGTTGAAGGTCAACTTGTGATCGATGGTCAATCCGAGGATCTTGATTTCGGGAGACATACCAATGTCGACCCCTCCCATGGTCAGTCGTGGGGTGTCGTATCTTAGCTTTTTGGTCAACACCATGGCGCAGGTCTTATGCGGCGCGAACCTCAGCTTATGTACTTCACCCCACGACCGCACACTCTCGAGGGCCGCATTGGCCTGTCTCTCGATATCAAGGGCTGTCGACCCATCGAATATCAACACCACGTCATCCGCAAACGCTTGGCAATAAATTTGTTGGCTCTCCATCATTCTGAGCAGTGGGTCAAGCAATATGTTCCAGAGGATCGGTCCGCTGATCGATCCCTGGACACATCCCTTCTCCGTCGCCCTAAGATGTTTTTGGCCTGCATACCTGACTTCCACACTTCTCTCACTGAGGTAGCTGCTGATGACCCGCCTCAAGTTGTCCGGGCAATTTTCCTCAGCCAGTCTAGTCTCGATGGCTGGCCACCACGCACTATCGAAGGCGCCCTCGATGTCCAGTGAGACTAGAGTAACTAGCCTCTTGGCACTTATTTTATCTCGTATATGTGTCATAAGCGTAACAAGGGCGTCTTCGGTGCTCTTTTGCGGCATGAAACCAAACTGGCGAGTACTAATCCGCGGCAGCATGTGGAACTTGAGTCGGGCCACCAGCATCTTCTCATAAATCTTGCCAAACACTGGCAATAGTCCAATTGGTCTGTAAGACTTTGGAGAAGTGTAGGAGTCCTTCCCCGGCTTCCTGAGCACAACCACTACGGCCGTTTTCCAAATCCTGGGGAAGTAGTGGTATGCAAGGCACTTATTTAGGAGAGCCAAGAAACACCCCGGGTTCGCCCCTATTGCCTTCGCGCATATGTCTGCGGTGGTTAGGTTAGGTTAGGTTTTTTTTTTTTTTTTTTTTTTTTCCTAGATCCTCTGACATAATCAGAGCCTATATTAGCTATCTCTTTCATACTAGTTCTCGCATTTTTTCACCCTTGCTTTCTGCATACTTTATCTTTCTTGCATTCTTCCTCATACTTGCTTTCTGGGTGGGTGTCCCAGCTATTCCCTATTCTATCTAATTTATTTATTATTGTTTTTTATTACAGGGTAAATAATTTGTAATACACATAACTACACATTCATTTAACTGTTACATTTGTTGCGTTTTACATTTACAATAAGTAGTGTTTATTTATTTCTAAGATACCTTATATTCTAAATATTTACATTATTAGATGTGGTTAATTTGTTTCACACATAACTACACATACATTTTACTGTTACATTTTGCATTTACAATAAGTAGTTTTTATTTATTTCTATGATACATTATATTCTATATATTTACATTATTAACTATAGTTATTTTTTATTTTGTCTATTTCCATATATATATGTACTGATTATTTCATACTAGTGATATATATATTTAAATATATATCATGAATGTTACTTATACTATTTTCTGATATTTAATTCTATTTATTTCTTTTAATTACTTTATTTATTATGTTATTGCTATATTTTAAAAATTTATCTCTGTATTTATTATTGGATATTAATTCACTGGCATTTTCTTTTTTAATTTCTTTTTTAAGTTTTTGCTCTATCTCGTACCGCTCGAGGCCGAAAGCCGGACACTCGAAGAGGATGTGGACTACTGTTTCTTCCATTGCGGGGTCACAAATGCACGATGGACTATCCTTTCGTTTAAAACGATGTAGATATTCTGAGAATCCGCCGTGTCCCGTCATCATTTGTGTCGTTTCATTGGTTACTTCTAATTTGCGTATGATCCTGTATGCAGCCTTTACATCTGGGAGGAAAATCTTTGTTACAGCGGCAGTCTCACCTGCTCTGTATCTCCTGTCCCATTCGTCGAGCGTTTCCGATCGGATTTGTTGCTTTACGAATGAGACAGGAACCAGATCATAATCGGGCCTCTTTTTTTTGTTCTCCGCAGCACCTTTAGCCAACACGTCCGCTCGCTCGTTTCCCTCCAAACCTGCGTGAGCTTTTATCCAAAAAAGTTGTATACTTTTTCCTTTTTCTATGCTTTTGGTAATGTGATCACGTGCTTTTATCGCGAGAGGATGGAGGGAACGAGGATTGGTTATTGTTTCAAGGGCTGATCGGGAGTCACTGTATATTCCTGCATTATATTGTTTGTCTTTGTCTATTTCTTCTGTGGCTCGACATATGGCCAGGAGTTCCGCCTGATAGACTGTGCAGTATGATGATAGTTTTAGACTGAGGGACTTGATCTCGGCCTCCTCATTCCACCATGATAGAGCGGCCCCAACACCATTCCCCATCTTGCTACCGTCGGTGTATATTCGTACTGCTTGGGTGTTGTTACAGTCCACGTCTTCCCGGTCCATCAGGCTTTTGAACTCCAGGCGTATGTGAGTTGCGGGATGTGGTGTTTTGTCATACCTCTCCATTCTCTCAATAGATCGGTCTTTTAGTGCGGGCGGGAGTACCCCCCTCTTAGCCTCGTACAGAGCTGCTGCCTCCTGGACTCGGAGGTCAAGGGGCAGCAGTCCCGCCAGCACCAAAGCCGAGTTTAGGGAGACTGTGCGGTATGCCTTAGTTAATTTTTGAGCGAATACTCTTTGAACTGCATTGAGTTGTTTTTGAATACCTATTTTCTTTGCTGCAGGTGCCCAGACTGATGCTGCATACAGGATCACCGGCTCCACGGTGGCTATATAGATAATTCTAATTATTTCAGGGTGGAGACCCCAGCTGACACGGGCTGCTCGCGACAGCTGTTTGTAAATATTGAGTGCTTTCTTGCAGGCTCCGGCGACATGGCTATTAAATGTTAATTTGGCATCGATGGTGACACCCAGTATTTTTATCTCTGGTGACATGCCAATTTCCACCCCGCCCATGTTCAGGAGAGGTGCGTCATATTTAAGTTTCCTTGTAAGAACCATTGCGCTGGTTTTGTGAGGTGCAAATTTTAACTTATTTTTGACGCCCCACTCCCGAACACACGCGAGGGCGTCGTTGGCACGTCTCTGCACTTCCAGTGCTGTGTCACCATCGAATACCAAGACTACGTCATCAGCGAACGCATGACAATAGTCGCCTCTCTTCTCTAGGATTTTAAGGAGGGAGTCCAATAACAAATTCCAGAGGATCGGTCCACCTATGGATCCCTGAACGCATCCTTTGGTTGTAGGTTTTGTGTGTTCTCCTCCTGCATATCTAATTGTTACTTTGCGGTCCTGTAGATAACTGCTTAAGATGCGTCTTAGAAGTTTTGGGCACTTTTCTTCACTCAGTCGTACCTTTATGGCCGGCCACCAGGCTGCATCAAAGGCTCCCTCTATGTCTAATGATACTAAGGTAACGATCTTTTTCTGATTTATTTTGCTTTTTATGTGTTGCATCAAGTCATAGAGGGAGTCCTCGGTGCTTTTCTGGGGCATAAAGCCATATTGGCGAGTACTAAGTTTAGGTACTAAGTGCCATGTTAGCCTGGTCACTATCATTCTTTCGAAGATCTTGCCCATGACTGGTAACAATCCGATGGGCCTGTATGACTTAGGGACCGTATAGTCCGCTTTTCCCGGCTTACGCAGCACCACAACTGTAGCCTCTTTCCATATTTTTGGAAAATGTCCTAGCGTTAGGCACTTGTTAAAAAGTGCCAGGACTAATTTTGGGTCGTGGTTGATTGTATGGCTACAGATGTCCGCTGTGTATCCGTCTAATCCCGGAGCTTTTTTCGGATTGAATCCTTCCACCGCAGTATTCATTTCCACCTCGGTGAATGGTGGTTCATGCATGTCTTGTTCACTATCGTTCAGTGTTTCAGCTAATTCTCGAATCCTGCGGTGGTCGGGGTCGTCCTCGCTTTCTATGTCATCGGGATAAAAGGTCTCCGCCAAGATTTTAGCTGAGTCGTTCAGGCCCGCACCCGCCAGATTCTGTGTCAAGGGCAGATCCTCTTGCCTTTTTGTTGTTTTTCCGATTACTCTGTATATCCCTTCCCAGAGACCCTCTTTGTCTTGTTTTTCACAAAAGGCTTTCCAGCTCCCAATTTGAGCTTGTTTGGCCTCATTTTCATACTCTTCTTTTGCCTTCAGGTACTCGTCGACGACTTTTGCTCTACGGATTGGGGCTGCGCAGCGGATTCGCCTCTTTCTGGTTGCTACTTCCCTCTTCATGTTCTCAAGCTCTTTGGACCACCATGGTACGGTGAGTTTCTCATTGCTCTTTTTCATGGGTATAGTTTGAGTGCAAGCGCACCACATTGTTTTTTGCAAATTTTCAGTAAATTCATCTATTTCGGTTTTGGTTTTTATGTTCTGGATTTCTTGAATATTTATATTGTTTTCTAGTTTTAACTTAGTTAATTTTTCTTTAAATTCTGTCCAATTGGCTTTTTTCGTATTAAATATCCTGGTGGTGCGCTTGACATTCATTCCCTTTCCTTTTTGCAGTTTGATCTTAAACAGTATACCATTATGGTCCGAGCTTGTGAGACCTTCTTCGACCTGCCAATCCTCCACGCATCCCCACAAGTCCGAGGAGCACGCCGTGATGTCTACGAAGCTGGTGTATACTTTGCTTCCTCTAACAGTGTCGAAGGTAGGCGTGTCGCCGACATTGAGTACCTGTAGTCCCAGTTCTTCTAGAACACCAGCCAGCTCATCTCCCCTGTGGTCTATTATATCACTGCCCCACCAGATATTTTTTGCGTTTATATCCCCCCCTATAATTATTTTTGTAGGTCCTATTTCATCTACTATCTCCTTTAACTGATCCAGGTATGGCCCCAAGGGTTGATCCGGCTCAAAGTAAACGGAGACTATGTTGAGGTCCCAGGTGCTGGTCCGGATCCTCACCACCACGATGTTTTTTGTGGTGAGTTTCGGGTACATCATAGTGTCAAAGTCACTGTTTAAGACCGCAATTGCTGCCTTTACTGCCCCTTCTCCTTGTCCAGCATCCTGGAAAACCTTCGCTCCCTTATAGTCCTTCATGATACCGGACCGACCCACATATGGCTCCTGGATCAGAGCAAAGGAAACACCTCTTTGTTTTGCTTCTATTAATAGTTCATTTGTGGCCAAAGCCTTCCTTTGCAGGTTGGCCTGGGCCACAAGTAGCGGTCTAATTGAGGTGGGTAAGTTATTTGCTAAGTATTGGTTTGGGCTGCCTTTAGCAATATGCAACTGTGGACCTAGCTATCGCATCCCATTTTTTTCTGATGGGGCAGTCGTCGCTGAATGCATTATGATCTGTTCGATCAAGTTTGGCTATACTACAGTTGCAGCACTTTGGCCCCATGTTCGCCGCTTGGTTGCATTCATTTCTAAGGTGTGGCCCTCCACAGTGACTACATTTCTCCTCATTGTCCTTACAGTATCTTCTGCTGTGACCATACCCAAGACATTGGGAGCACTGTACGAGTGGAGATTGGTCTGTCACCCGGATCCTTTGGAGGTCTATGTAGACCACCCCCGCGCCCAGCGCCCGCTGCCATATCTTGGGAGACACTGTAAGGACAATGTGGCTGACGTGAGGGTTTCTTGTTTTCTTGCGATAACGTATTTGTACCCTCACGTCGTCCTCACTGAGATCTTTAAACAAATTGCTGTTCTGTTTTCTTAGGGCACTGTGTACATCTTCATCGCTGTTATAGTTGAATACGTCTTTGAGGAGCAGGAGTGGGTCCCTATTCTTAAGGGCTTCGATTTTCATTGCCCCCCCTGCCTCTTTAAAGGTTTCTGCAACTTTACAGCATTCGGCCTCCGTACTGCAGCTCAGGATCACCTTTCTGTCTTTTGCTTTTTTAACTTTTTCAAATTTAAGGCCTTTTTCCTTTGCGCTTACTATTTTCCTGACTTGGCTCAGAACCTCCTCGCCTGTGTCAGTTTCGTTGTTGGATGTGATCGCTATGGAGTGTAGTGCTGTCGTCTTCATTGCGTCTGGTCTTGCTACTGTCGACCCTGCTACTACACTCGCATAGCTTTTTGTGATACTTTTTATATTTTCTAATCCTTCCGACTGCTTTGTTAGCTTATCTTTTATTTCAGCGAGTGTTTCGGTGTTTTGTTTAAGCAGGGCATGAACCTCTGCATACTGTTTCTCTACGTCGATGGTGTTACGGGTGTCTGTATTGGTTTTTTGACAGATTTCTTTGTTTGAAGTTTCGGCGCTATTGTTTCCTTTTTTGTCGGTTTCCGCTTCTTTCACTAATTGGTACAGTTTATCAATAGCCTGAATGACGTCCGTTTTAATCTCGGTCTTTATATTCCTTGACTGGCCCAGGAGGAGCTTTGCCTTATTAAGGCATGCCCGAGCCTCTAGGATACGGTTGCTTTCTGTGGAGGTTTTCTTTTTTGTTGCCTGTCCTGATGTTTGTGATTGTGGTTTAGTGGACTTTAGACTTTCAATTGATTTGTTTTCGAGGGTGGTTGATGAAGGTTGTATTTTTATTGCTGCCTCCTCTTCTTCTCCTATACTGTTTTGAACTGTGGGTATTGATGTTGATGGAGTATTTTGTATTTCGTTGTTTGTTTGAGGTTCCTCCGAGTGCCCGACTTTCTCCATTGTGGTTGGTTTTTAACGTAACTTGTGATTCAAATGTAGTTAGAATTGACGTGAGTTAATAAATACAGAAGTGTGCTAGTAGTTTGAAAGTTAATATAAAATTTATAGAAATTATATTTTTAATAATAGAAAATGAACGTTTTAATTTCCGATGGCTCAATGGATCATGTACTTATATATATGTTTGGTGAGGTATTTATTGCTGCTTCCACCTTGCTATTATTTATTTTACACAAAAAACACACAAAAAAAACACAAAAAGACACAGTTAAATAAAAATTAGAGCATATAAATCGGTGTACAATTTAGTAAAATATCGTTGTATGTATTTATATAACACGGGATAGTACGTTTAATTATATATTTAACATATAAAGTAAGACACAGTTAAAAGAGGTAAAAATATGGACCAGTATAATAAAAGTTCACTTTATGTTATATTATTAAATTTGTAATTAAAGTTGTGAGGGTTGAACTAAATTTTTTTTACGTATAATATGAAGAATAGTAAGAGAAAGTTTGTACCAAAATTTTACCCTTCTAATTACAGGAATGAGTGAGTTATGTTGACTTTATTATTTAATTTACGTAATTATAATTCAGAAAAAAAGTTTTTTATTTTAACAGGTATACTAAAACTATCTTATTAATAATGTACTGGGTGATGAAAAAACAGTTACTACCAAGTTTCAACCCTCTGGGATTAGGGGAAGGGGGTGAAAAGTCTATTTACTCTGTCTTGGGTGATGATGGTCCCTGCTGGCTCCTGGTGTTGTATTTCACTGAGGTTCTTTGGCGAGTGGTGTAGTTCTCGTGGTCCTCTAGATGATGTTACCTTCGTCGAAGAGCAGCCTAACTCCGTTGAGGAGTTATTCAGCTTGAAGCCGAAAAACCTGGTCCCCTGGTCTTCGGAGTACTTGGTGTGGATGGTTCACCACTAATTTCGCTTTAGAATGGCAAGAGCAAGGTTGTACCAAATTTTCACGTCTCTAGTTACAAGAATGGGGGAGTTATGTTGATTTCACTGTTTAATTTACGTAATTTAATTCGAAAAAAAAGTTTTTTATTTTAACAGTTAGATTAAAAGTAACTTATTAATATTGCACGGGGCGATGAAAAAATAGTTTCTACCAAGTTTCAACCCTCTAGGATTAGGGGAAGGGGGTGAAAAGTCTATTTGATGTATCTTGGAGGATGATGGTCTCTGCTGGCTCCTGGTGATGTCTTTCTTCGGGGTTCTTTAGCGAGTGATGTAGGTCTCGTGGTCCTCTAGGTGATGTCGCTTTCGTAGAAGAGCAGCCTATCTCCGTTGAGGAGTTATTCAGCTCGAAGCCGAAAAATCTGGTCCCCTGGTCTTCGGAGTATGTGGTATGGATAGTCCACCCTTACTATCGCTTGTCACCCAGACCAGACAACCAAAATTCACTCAGATTTGCTCTACGACGCACCGTTTTTGAGTTATTAAGCCGACAAACTTATCGTGTAATGGCGTGCGGTACCCCACTCGCCACACTCGTCCTCGTTGCCCCTCGAGTGAGGACAGGTCGGAACTCTGTTTCCGCTGTGGCCAAGCGGGCCACAAGGCAAACGCCTGCAGCGGCAAGCCGAAGTGCGCGGTGTGTGCAGCGAGCGGGCGGCCTGCGGGTCACATCATGGGGGGCTCCAAGTGCAAGCCCCCTGCCAAGAAGGGCAAGACGCAGGCCCATCCGAAGCCTGCCGGTGCGCCTGAGGCTGGTCCAGCCCCAGTCGAGAGTGGTACAATGTCCGAATAATGACCCAGGTTCGACATTGTACCACTATAATGCAGGCGAACGCCAACCACTGCAGAGCCGCCCAGGACCTATTGTCCCAGGTTATGGCCGAGTGGTTGGCGGAAGTGGCTGTGGTCGCTGAGCCGTATTCGGTCCCTGCCAACTGGCTGGGGGACCATGATGGCTTGGTGGCCATCGTTCCGCGGCCCTCCACGGACTCCCCACCCCTCTCGCTCATCGAGAGGGGTCATGGATACGTGGCCGCCGCGTGGGGGGAGATTGCCATTCTTGGCGTCTACTTCTCCCCAAACCGGCCGTTCGCGGAGTTTGAGAGGTTCCTGGAGATACTGGCAGCCGTAGTCCTTGGACTACCGCCCCTTAAACTGTTGGTCCTCGGCGACTTCAACGCCAAATCGGTGCGCTGGGGCAACCCAGCCACTGACGTGCGGGGAGCCGCCCTCGAGTTGTGGGCGGCATCTATCGGTGTGTCGCTCCTTAATAGAGGGACAACACACACGTGTGTGCGGCGGCAGGGGGGGTCAGTGGTGGACGTTTCGTTCGCCGCCCCTGCACTCGCCACTCAACTTGTGAGCTGGCGGGTGGACTTGGCGGAGACTATGTCCGATCACCGGTACATCCGGATAGACTTCTCCGCCGAGAACCCGTCGCACGCGCCCCGCACGCGGCAGTCGCCGTTCCCCCGGTGGGCTCTCACCCACCTGGATCGAGGAATGGCCAACGAGGTGGCGTTCGTCCAGGACTGGTTTGGTGCGCCTGCCAGTACCGACGTCGACGTAGCTGCGCTGCAGCTTCGACAGGCCCTAACCGAGGTGTGCGATGCCAGCATGCCTCGGTCCCGCAGGCCGCCTCCTAGACGCGCCGTGTATTGGTGGTCACAGGAGCTCGCGGACCTGCGGAGAAGCTGCATCGCAGCCAATAGGGAATACACGAGGAGCCGACGTCGGCGTCGCAGGGACCTCTCAAACGAGGACCTCCTCTATGCCTCCTACCAGGAGGCAAAGTGCCGTCTTAAGGTGGCCATTGCCGAGGCAAAAGACCACGCCAGGGCGGAAATGCTGGAGGGTTTGGACAACGACCCGTGGGGGAGACCGTACAGGGTGGCGCGTAACCAGCTGCGCCCCATCGGTCCCCCGTTGACGGAGACCCTCCAGCCGGAATTACTGGATGGGGTGATCCGGGTTCTGTTCCCGGTTGGAACCAACTTCACCCCACCAGTGATGAATCCGCCTGTGGGCAGCAGTCCGCCGGCAGAGGACTTCGTTCCCCTGACACCGGCGGAGTTTGAGACTGCTGCAAGTTGCCTCAGTGGCAAAAAGACGGCACCAGGCCCAGATGGAGTACCAGCGCGTGTGCTCGCCATCGCCGCCAAACACATGGAGGAGCGGTTTCGGGACCTCTTCGATCGGTGTTTTGCCACCGGGAGGTTCCCGAAACCCTGGAAGGAGGGACAGCTGTGCCTCCTTCGGAAAGCGGGGCGGCCGGCGGAATCACCGTCGGGCTACCGCCCCATCGTGCTCCTCGATGAGGCGGCGAAGCTATTTGAGCGGGTCATTGCGATCCGTCTCAACGAGCACCTGTCGTGGACCGGCCCGGATCTCTCTGACTCGCAGTTCGGGTTCCGAGTAGGACGGTCCACGATTGACGCCCTCAAGAGGCTGAAGAGCCTCACGGTGGCGGCCGCGGAGCGGGGGCAGGGAGTCCTGGCGGTGTCCTTTGACATCGCCAACGCTTTTAACTCCATCCCCCACTCCACGATTATAGAGGCACTTCGGTTTCACGGAGTGCCTCTGTACTTGAGGGCGTTGCTGGCCGATTATCTGGGCCAACGGGAGGTCCTTTTTGTGGGAAAAGACGGCCGCCTTCAGAGGCGTGCCGTCGAATCCGGGGTTCCACAGGGCTCGGTCCTGGGTCCCTTGCTGTGGAACCTTGGATATGACTGGCTGCTCCGGGGTGTCCTCCTGGCGGGCATGAGTGTCATCTGCTATGCGGATGACACACTCGTTACTGCCCGCGGGAGAACTTACGGGGAGGCGGCGAGGCTGGCCTCTGCAGGCGGCACTCTTGTCGCTCAGAGGATTCGCCGCCTCGGCCTCAAGGTGGCGCTGGAGAAGACCGAGGCCCTATTTTTCCCTGGGCCCCGGCAGCGCCTCCCTCCCGACGCCCACATTATTGTGGGTGGCGTGAGGGTTGAGGTCAAGGCCCAGCTTAAATACCTGGGCCTTACCCTGGACAGTCGGTGGCAGTTCGGCGCTCACTTCGCCGGGCTGTCATCCCGCCTTATCCGCGCAGCGGACGCGTTCAGCTGGCTCCTGCCGAACCTTGGGGGTCCAAGCTCACGATGCCGGCGTCTTTATGCCGGCATCCTAAAGAGCATGGCGCTGTATGGCGCCCCTGTATGGGTGGACTCCCTGCATCGGCGGGAGAACGTGGCCCTCCTCCGCAGGCCCCAACGGGCCATTGCACAGCGGGTGGCGAGGGCTTACCGCACTGTCGGGTACGCGTCCGCATGTGCGCTCGCGGCAACTCCTCCATGGGAGCTGGAGGCCAGGGTGCTGGCCACCGTCTATGATTGGACGGCAGCGCAAAAGGCGCTGGGTGAGTGGCCAGCCCCTGAAGAGCGCAACGCGGTGAGGCGGGATGCGCGCGAGGCTATGGTCCAACTGTGGAGGGAGGACCTAGCCTCCGCGCAGTTTGGACGCCGCACTCTCGACGCCGTCGGTCCTGTGATCGAGGCGTGGGAGGAGCGGCCGCACGGATTCCTCACCTTCCGCCTGGTGCAGGTACTTTCCGGACATGGATGTTTCGGCAATTACCTGTACCGAATCGGAAGGGAGGAGTCCCCGTCGTGCCACCATTGCGGTGCGGCGGAAGACTCGGCGCAGCACAGCCTTGAGAGTTGCCAGGGCTGGGATGAACAGCGCCGAGTCTTGTGCACCGTTGTCGGCCGGGACCTTTCGCTGCCGAGCATAGTTAGGGCCATGCTCGGAAGCGAAAGAGGCTGGAAAGCCGTTGCTTCCTTCTGCGAGGAAGTTATCTCGCAGAAGGAGGCGGCGGAGCGGGAGCGAGAGGACGATCCGTCCCAACCCCCGCTCCGCAAACGAAGAAGGGGAAGGAGAAGACGGCAATATGACCGTTCTCTCCCTCCCCCCGGTGGTGGCCTGCAGGCTGGGGGCACGGGGGTGCCTGCACCTGCATTGCACAGGCCATCACCGACGGACAGGAATGACCCGGCGCTCCTGGTCATTCCTGTAGCCTCCCCATAAGGGGAGCATGTAGGGCCTGCCACGCAAGGCAGGCAGTCGTCGACGATGTCGTGGAAGTTTAAGGTTCAGCCGATTTCCCACGACATCGTCACCTTGGCGATGGAGGAGCGCAGTAGGGTTTAGTGGGTATACCCCTGCCTCGTAACGGCAGGGGGGAGTCCCACACACCTCCCTCTGTCCCCCCCGGCAGAGGTCGAGACGGTGCGTAATAGCATTCCCTACTTAAAAAAAAAAAAAAAAAAAAAAAAAGGTTAGGTTAGGTTAGGTTAGGTTAGGTTAGGTTAGGTTAGGTTAGGTTAGGTTAGGTTAGGTTAGGTTAGGTTAGGTTTTTTTTTTTTTTTTTTTTTTTTTTTTTTTTTTTCGTTCTAATCCTCCAACATGGTCGGAGCCTATGCTTGACAATGTCGTGATCTATCTCTTTCATTCCAGTTCTCGCGTTTGTGCTTCTCGCACATTCATTCTTCATACTTTGTCTTTCTTTCATACATCTCTTTCATTCTTATCTGGCCGGGACAGGCCTTCTATCTCTATTTCTATCTATACTATCTATCTTATATCTTTATTACTTATATTCTAATTTGGGGAAATAATGTGGGCACATAACTCTATTTTTAATCTATAAACATATACATATCTTTGCTTATGACAAATTTACTCTATACTTATTATCTAATTTTACATATTACAGTTTGTGGAACATTTAGTTTCCACTTACATATAATATTATTTTACATATTTATAACAGTACAGACTATTAAAGTATATGATATCCTACCTATATATGCATTATATAGTGGCATCATAAATTAAGTGCTATTTCTCTGGATTACTTTTACAATAATATTTTTACAAAAGGTTATAAACTGCTCTCTTATCTCATCTTTACTCATTATAGCGGATATGTTTTCGCTGGTAATCCTACAATCAATTTCTTGCTCGAGATTAAATCTGTGTTTGGCATATACAGGGCAATCCAGCACCAGGTGCAGCACTGACTCCTCCGATTCGGGCTCACACGCACATGAGGGGCTGTCCTTACACCTGAAACGGTGCAGGTATGAGGACATCCCCCCATGCCCAGTAAAAAGCTGCGTTGTTATGGCATCCACAGGGGCCTTTTTAATGATCCTGTAAGCAGCTGTAGCGTTTGGGAAGAACACTTTTGTGACCGATGCCGTCTGCTCCGCCTGGTACCTCCCATTCCAATCTTCGAGGGTTTTCAGGCGGATGTCTCGCTTTATATACGAGACTGGGCATCGGTCGTAATCATGCCTTCTTTTAGACCTCAGGGCGGCCTCCTTGGCCAACTGATCCGCCCTCTCGTTCCCCGCTAGGCCAATATGGGCTTTAATCCAAAAGAAGGAAATATCTTTGTTTTGGATTTTGCAATTGTAGATTGCCTCCCTGGTTTTTACAGCGAGTGGGTGGGGGGAACTTGAGTTTATGACGGTGTCGAGTGCCGCCCTGGAGTCGCTGAGGATACCAAGTCTGCTGGCGTTGAGTTTTTCAGCCATAGTGACTGCTTCGCTCAGCGCCAGCAGTTCAGCCTGGTAGACAGTGCAATAGGACGGCAAGGTAAGCTTGCGGGCTTTGGTCTCGACGCCGCCGCTCCAGATGGATAACGCGGCTCCGACCTTGCCCTCAATCTTACTGCCGTCCGTGTAGATTCTCACAGGATACTCTTCCGTGATGGTTGCATGATGGTCTTCGTCCACCAGACTCTGGTACCCTAGCGCTAGAGTCTGTGCGGGATGTGGCATCATTATCGCCGGTGTCATTATTTCCACTTCTCTATCACCCAAGTCCTCTCTGGGTATCCCCTTCTTTGCCTGGTAAAGTTGGGCCACCTCTTGTACCCTGAGGTCGAGGGGGAGTATACCACTGAGCAAGAGAGCGGAATTTAATGACACCGTACGATATGCCTTGCACATTTTTAGTGCAAATCCCCTTTGCACTACGCTCAGCTGCTTACGGATCCCGAGCTTGCGTGCAGCTGGGAACCATGCGGCCGCGGCGTAAAGCATCACGGGCTCTACCGCCGCTGTGTAAATCGTTTTAATGACCTGAGGGTTCAGGCCCCAGCTGACACGCGCTGCTCTTACCAACTGTTTGTGGATGCCCGCAGCCTTCCTGGAGACATTGGCGACGTGGCTGTTGAAAGTCAGTTTACTGTCTATCGTCAAGCCGAGGATCTTGATCTCGGGAGACATTCCAATGTCAACTCCTCCCATGCTCAGTCGTGGTGTGTCGTACTGAAGTTTTTTGGTCAGCACCATCGCACAGGTTTTGTGCGGCGCGAACCGCAACTTGTGTGCGTCACCCCACGACCGAACACTCTCGAGGGCGGCATTGGCCTGTCTCTCGATCTCAAGAGCCGTCGACCCATCAAAGACCAACACCACGTCGTCAGCGAACGCTTGGCAATATATCTCCTGTCTCTCCAGCAATTTCAAAAGTGGGTCTAAAAGCAGGTTCCACAGAATCGGTCCGCTTATCGATCCTTGAACGCAGCCCTTTTCTGTGGTCCTGAAATGTTTCTGGCCAAGGTACCTCACCTCCACACTTCTCTCGCTGAGGTAGCTGCTGATGACCCGCCTGATATTGTCCGGGCACTTTTCCTCAGCCAGTCTGACCTTGATCACCGGCCACCATGCACTGTCGAAGGCGCCCTCAATATCCAATGAGACCAGTGTTACCAGTCTCTTTGCGCCGATCTTTCCGCGTACATGGTTTATTAGCGTGACGAGGGCGTCCTCGGTGCTCCTTTGCGGCATAAAGCCAAACTGGCGAGTACTAATCCTGGACAAAGTATGATATTTCAGTCGGGCCACCAGCATCTTCTCAAAGATTTTTCCGAGAACAGGTAATAGGCCAATTGGCCTGTATGATTTTGGGGAGGTGTAGGTATCCTTCCCTGGCTTCCTTAATACCACTACCGTCGCGGTCTTCCATGTCTTGGGGAAGTAATGGAAAGCCAGGCACTTATTGAGGAGAGCCAGGAAGTAGCCCGGGTTCGTCCCTATTGCCTTCGCGCATATGTCCGCGGTGAGCCCGTCAGCACCCGGTGCCTTTTTGGGGTTGAACGAGTTTGCTGCGACATCCAATTCTTTTGGAGAAAACGGTGGGTCGTCGCCGTTTTGATAGACTTTATTTAGTTCATTGGCTTTGATCCGTGTTTCTTTGTGAACGGTATTGTCGCAGCCTTCGTCGTCTTTTGGGTAAAAGACCTCCGCCAGTAGCTTAACTGAGTCTTCTTCATCCAGTGTCCTACCGTCAGCCACCAGCGGTATGTCCTCCTCTCTTTTCATTGTCCTCCCAATCACCCTATAGATGCTTTCCCACATCCCTTCCCTATTCTGTCTACCGCAAAACTCCTTCCAACTATCTGTTATCGCTTTTTGGACCTCTGTTTCGTATTTCTCCTTTTGCTCCAGGTAATTTTGTACAACAGCTTGCCTCCGTCGCGGCGCTGCATTTCTGATTCTGCGCCTTCGTCTATCGAGCTCCTTCTTTGAGTCCGCGAGTTGCTGGGACCACCACGGCACAGTAAGCTTTTCTTTTTGTTTTTTAATAGGTATGATTTCATCACATGTTTTTAAGATTGTGTCCGAATATTTTTGTATTTCCTGCTCTAATTCTACTGTATTTGTGATTTTTCCTAATGCAATTAAATTTAAATTTTTCTCTATCATAAACTGGGCCAGTTTCTCATGAAACTGGCTCCAGTTTGCTTTTTTAGTATTGTATTTTCGGGTAGTTCTCTCAATTTTTATACCTTCTGATTTTTCCAAGTTAATTCCAAAAAGTATGCCGTTGTGGTCCGAGCTCGTGAGACTCTCGACCACTCGCCAATCCTCGACTAGACTCAGAATATCATCCGTGCAGGCCGTTACGTCGACATGGCTGCTGTACCGTTTACCCCCGCGAATCGTGTCGAAAGTGGGAATGTGTCCATTGTTAAGTACGTTTAGGCTCATTTCAGTTAGTCCTCCGTGCATTGCCTCTCCTCGGGTGTCCTCTGCGTTGCTGCCCCACCAGGTGCTCTTTGCATTTGCGTCCCCTCCAACGATTAGGCGTCCCTGTGTCGCATTACTTATGGCTTTCAACTTTTCTAGATAGGGTTCAATTGGTTGGTCGGGCTCAAAGTAATACGACACAAGGGTGATCGTCCAGGCTCTAGTTCGGATCCTAACCACTACGATGTTATTTGTGGTTAGTTCTGGGCACTGTATGACGTCCAGTCCGCTATCGAGAATTACAATAGCGGCTTTTACAGTGCCCTCTCCTATGCTAGAGCTCTGGAACACCCTCACTCCTCTGTAGGCCTTCAGTTTTTTCGTGTTACCTACATAGGGCTCCTGGATAAGCACAGCTGCCACCTTTCGCTTTTCCGCTTCTAGTAGCACTTCATTGGTGGCTAGCTGGCTTCGTTGGAGGTTTGCTTGTATGATGTTATACCTGTGGGTGACATCAGGGTTGCCCTTAGCAGTAGGACACCGAGTCTCTGGCTATTGCGTCCCACTTCCTTCTTACTTGGCACTCTGTACTAAATGCATTGTGCCAGCGGTTTTCTATTTTAGCCTTTGTGCAATTTACGCACTGTGGTGGCTCTCCCAACTCTCTGTCTGGGCAATCTTTGCCATGGTGTGGTCCACCACAGTGACTACAGAGTTCCTCTTTATCTTTGCAAAATCGCCGTCCATGACCGTATCCCAAGCACTTCGAGCACTGAATTAGCGGCGATTGATCCTCCACTTTTATTCGTTGAAGGTCTATATAGACAGATCCTGCTTCAAGGGCTCGCCGCCATATTATGGGAGACACCCTAAGTACTACGTGGCCAGCGTGAGGGTTTCTAGTCTTTTTACGGAAGCAGACTTCCACCCTCTCGTCGGCCACGTCGAGATCCTTAAACAGAAACCCGTTCTGCCTCCTCAGTGCGCCCAATATGTCCCCATCCGTATTGAAGGACAGGACAGCCTTGAGGAGGAGGAGCGGGTCTCTGTTCTTCATCTCCTCTACTTTCAGGTGTCTCCCCGACTCTCTTATTTTTGTAGCTATTTTGTCTCGGTCCGCCTCTGTCTTAAGGCTAATTATGACCTTTGCATCCTTCTTCTTTTTAACCCTCTCTATCTTCAGGCCACCCTCTCGCGCTTCCAAGGAGTTTCTTACCTTTGTGAGGACCTCTTCTCCCGTGTCGGTCTCGCTCTCGGACGTTACCGCTATCGAATGCAGTGGCGCTCTCCTTTCGGGTATAAGCCCGTTTGGTTGAGCAGCCACTACATTTGCGTATGTCCTACTCGCCCCGACAAGGTGTAGGAGGTCCTCACTTTGCTTCCTTAGGTTCTCTTGGATATCCTTCAACGCTTGGTTATTGTTCCCAAGTAGAAGATGTATCTCATCCAGTTTTGTTGGTACCTGGTTTTCCTTCATGCTCGTATTTTCTGTTGCGGTTTTCTTCTCCCCTGTTTCTGATTTTCGGCATTGCTCTCCCTCCTTTACCAGCTCGAACAGTCTCTGGATTATATTTGAGACTTCGGTCTTTATTTCGGTTTTAATGTTCCGAGACTGGTTTAGAAGGGATTTGCCTTTGGAAGCACATGCCCTTGCTTCTGCAACTCTCCCTTGCGTGTCAGTGAGGGATTTTGTTTGGGACTGGCCATTTCTCCCAGATGTTGTGGGGGTGATCTCACATTTGGCCGTTTGTGCAGTCTGGGATGCCGGTGCCTGTGCTTTTCCGGTAACAATACGGGGCATAGCTGCTGGTTTTCCAGAGGTCCCTGCTGTTGTGGGAGTGGTGCTCGTTCTACTTGTTTGCCGCTGCGGACTGGGTGGTGCTTGGGATTTTCCGGTGATGGTGTGCGGTTTTGCCGGGGACTGACTTTTAGGCTTAGATGTTTTAGGAATGGAGTCAGGTATTTCCTTATTTGTCGGCGACTTTGACAAAGTTTGCACAAACTTGTGGGTGGCGGTTCGTGTTTTTTCCGGCGACTGGAGAGACTGGAGGGAGTCTTTACTTGATATGGAGGTGGTTTCAGGTGCATCTGCGCGTGTATTCAGTGCTGATTTAACCTTTCCGGTTTCCCACTCTCCGATACTACGTCGGACGGACGTGCTTTGTTTCGCAGTGTCATTCTCGGGGGTGCGCTCAGGCTCCGCTGATTCCGTTTTACGGGGTTTGGCAGGAGTCCTAAAGCCAAACATGTTGGAGGCCTCGTCAATTTAATAAACAATATTTATATATTTGGCCGCACAGCAGCTATTGTCTGGAGTAATGTAAAAGGTTACTCCCGTCTTGTAATTTTACACGTTTTTTAATAATTTTATTATAATATATATGTCACCGCTGTCGTTGTCAAAAAAGAAAATTACACGAAAATCACAATAAAATACAATAAAATAATAATACAATGTAATTAAAGTTTAATAAAAGTTTGTATAAGTTTTATAATATAGTAGTAATAATACGGGTCAATTTAAAATAATTAATAGGAATCCGTACCGGACCCCTGGTCCTAGACTGCCCTGTCTAGTAGAGTCTGTGCCTTAAACTATACAGCGGAAGAAATAAAATTAAGCAATGAAGGTAGAGCAAAGTAGAGTAAGAGAGCGTCTATATACTACAGGTCACTTTGTTAAAGTTGATTTTCAAAACGCAGAAAAATAATAATAATCCAGACTTTAAAACAATTTACAATAAAATAAAATTAAAATAAATTAGTGGTGCAAATTTTTTCTCTACCTAGAGTCAATTCTATATGTTCAACGTGTAGAGCTCTTCAAGCCCAACCCAACGACCCCAAACTCGGGTACCCTATTCGCACAGGTTTCGGAGATATAGGTGTTTAAAATTTTATGGTAATTACCAAAACCGATTACCCAAAATGGTAAAATTGATTATCTCCGGAACGGGTGGGCCGATTTTCACCGGGTTTGGGGCGCCTAGCAGTGCTCTCCGAGCTCAATCGTTGAAGCCCGTTTTCAGGCCTGAAAATTTTTGAGTCCTGAAACCTGAAAATCGTGTCTCTAGCTGGTTCAGGATGGTCAGTCCAGCACAACGCCGAAAACCCTGGCTTTCTGCGACCTACCGTTCGGGAGCTATGGGCGCGTAAAGAAAACCAAAATGGCCGCCGTAGATGTCAAAGTCACTTTTAAAACAGTGATAGCTACCTCGCTTTTGGCCGCAGACCACCCGAGTTTGGGTTCTCTAGAGTCGCCTCAATCTCCTCTAAACGATTTTTCAGCTTTCAGGGACCCTGAAATTGATGGTGTCTAATCAGCCTGAAACCCCACGGGCTGGGTGATATAAGCCCTCCTGACTCCAAATCTGAAGTCCGCAGCTTCCTAAGCCTTCTGGTTTCCGAGCTATAATTAATCAAAATAAAACAAGATGGCGGCCTAACGTCAAACTCCGACTTTGGCGGGCTATATCTCCGGTTTAAAAAGTCGGAGCGACACGGGGTTTTCACTCCCGATATAGGCCCCACTTGACGCGTTTTCTGATTGGAGTTTCAGGCTGAAAATTTTTTCAGGATTATAATCGCCTGAAAACACTCAATATAGCTTCTTAAAATTAAGCCGCATTCAGCAGTTGAAACCGCAAATCCCTAGCACTTTTAGTTTACAAGATACAACACTTTAAAAATTTTTACCCTGAAAACAAAAATGGTAAAAATGTTGACTTTCTTTAATTTTAGGAAAACAGAGCCCTAGTTTTGGGTTTATAATATGCCAAATGGGTATCCGAAACAGGTTACACAGTTAAAATTTTGAATTTTTGATTATTTTTATATTATTTATGGAAAAAACATTAAAAATTTAATAACTTTAAAACTATGGGCCTGAAAATTCTGAAAAAAATTTGTATATAATTAATAATATAAGGTCTTTAATATCTAATTACAATATGAGTAAATTTTTTCACGATGGCTTCGGAAAAACTGAAAATACAAGTTTTTCAGTTTTTTAATTTCAGTGACTTAGTTTTTGCTGAAATTTAATTTTGAATTTTGCTTCCTTGTAGACCAAATAAGCGCGCCAAAGATAGCAATTGCCGTTTTGTGAAATTCCAAAAAACACCAGAGTTATTAAGGTCCAAAGTTGTTAACTTTAATTATTATTATTAAAATAACCTTACTACATAAAATTATTCTGATGCCGCCAGATGTACTTCTTTTCTTGCCTCTGTTGATTGTCCAATTTTCAGGGTCGTACCTCTTCTGGTTTCGTTTTTCAGGCCCACGTGGTTTTTGTAAAATCCGTAATAACTTCTGAAAGCGCGATCCAAATTTCAGTTTCTTGGTGCCAGATGGTGGGGGCAACCTGCCTTCACTGGATGGTGCAATCAAAAAGTGGGGGTATCGATCTCGTTCCGTCAGCGTTTTGAAAAAACTGGTGAAATAGAGTTACTTAACCTCTAAACACGTGTCTGGTTGGAGGTTTTTCGCTGTTTTCTTCAGGAAGGTGTACAGATCCTGTTTCACAAGTATATCACTCCACTGCACTGCACTAAACTGCATCCAAAGACGTTTATTTCGCGCAAATCGGTTGAGAATATCCGAAGTTATTGATTTTTTTGTACGGAGCACGTGCGGTTTTGCTGCGTTCGGTACGAGCATTCGAATGCGACTGGTTAGGTTAGGTTAGGTTAGGTTAGGTTAGGTTAGGTTAGGTTAGGTTAGGTTAGGTTAGGTTAGGTTAGGTTAGGTTAGGTTAGGTTAGGTTAGGTTAGGTTAGGTTAGGTTAGGTTAGGTTAGGTTAGGTTAGGTTAGGTTAGGTTAGGTTAGGTTAGGTTAGGTTAGGTTAGGTTAGGTTAGGTTAGGTTAGGTTAGGTTAGGTTAGGTTAGGTTAGGTTAGGTTAGGTTAGGTTAGGTTAGGTTAGGTTAGGTTAGGTTAGGTTAGGTTAGGTTAGGTTAGGTTAGGTTAGGTTAGGTTAGGTTAGGTTAGGTTAGGTTAGGTTAGGTTAGGTTAGGTTAGGTTAGGTTAGGTTAGGTTAGGTTAGGTTAGGTTAGGTTAGGTTAGGTTAGGTTAGGTTAGGTTAGGTTAGGTTAGGTTAGGTTAGGTTAGGTTAGGTTAGGTTAGGTTAGGTTAGGTTAGGTTAGGTTAGGTTAGGTTAGGTTAGGTTAGGTTAGGTTAGGTTAGGTTAGGTTAGGTTAGGTTAGGTTAGGTTAGGTTAGGTTAGGTTAGGTTAGGTTAGGTTAGGTTAGGTTAGGTTAGGTTAGGTTAGGTTAGGTTAGGTTAGGTTAGGTTAGGTTAGGTTAGGTTAGGTTAGGTTTTTTTTTTTTTTTTTTTTTTTTTTTTTTTTTTTTTTTTTTTTTTTTTTAATAAATTGCAGCGTCCCTCTGACGTAATCAGAGAACTTGTTTGTTTGTTTATATATTGGGGATCGGGAATTTTTTAAAAACTACTGGCCTCGAAAGGAGGGTCTAATCTATCTAATCAAATTATGCTGTGTAATTTTTTTTTCCATTTATTTATATGTATAGCTTTTTCTTTATTACTTTATATTGTTTCATATATGTGTATGTATATATAATTAAATATATATTACACATAATATTTACTTTCTTTGTTATATTTAATATCTTCATTTATTTCTCTTTATTACTTTTCTTGCTATATTTTTTATGTATTCTATAAATTTTTCTCTCTGGTACTTACTCCCTACTATTTTACTAATTGTATTTTTGTCTATTTTTTCTTCAATGTCTTTCTGTGTTTTTTGTCTTTCATATTCGTGTACAGGGCATTCGGTTAGTATATGTATGATGGTCTCATCTTTTTGGGGGTCGCATATACACGACGGACTCTCCTTGCACTTGAAACGGTGCAAGTACGCAGAGAATCCGCCGTGTCCCGTCAGTATCTGTGTTAATACGCTGTCATATTCTACGCTTCGAGCCATCCTGTACGCGGCCCCTGCATCCGGGAGAAATACCTTGGTTACGGAGGCCGTCTCTCCTGTTCTGTAGCGTCGATCCCATTCGTGAAGCGACCCCGAACGGATTTGCCGCTTCACGAATGCGACCGGTACCAGATCGTAATTGGGTTTTTTGTTTTTCTTAGAGGCGGCCTCCTTGGCTAGCTGGTCGGCGCGTTCATTTCCCTCCAGCCCCGCGTGGGCCTTTATCCAGAACAGAGAGACTTCTCTGTTCTGGTTTTTGATGTTATATATATTCTGGCGTGCTTCCACTGCCAGGGGATGGAGGGAAAATGGATTTGTAACCGCCTCAAGAGCTGATCTGGAGTCGCTATAGATTCCCACGCTAGGGTATTCGCCCTTTAGACTCACTTCAGTGGCTTTACATATGGCCAAGAGTTCCGCCTGGTAGACCGTGCAGTACGACGGCAGCTTTAGGCCGATAGACTTGGTTTCGGCCACACTATCCCACAAGGATAGTGCGGCTCCAACTCCGTCTTCGGTCTTGCTGCCGTCGGTGAAGATACGTACTGCTTGTTAGGTTAGGTTAGGTTAGGTTAGGTTAGGTTAGGTTAGGTTAGGTTAGGTTAGGTTAGGTTAGGTTAGGTTAGGTTAGGTTAGGTTAGGTTAGGTTAGGTTAGGTTAGGTTAGGTTAGGTTAGGTTAGGTTAGGTTAGGTTAGGTTAGGTTAGGTTAGGTTAGGTTAGGTTAGGTTAGGTTAGGTTAGGTTAGGTTAGGTTAGGTTAGGTTAGGTTAGGTTAGGTTAGGTTAGGTTAGGTTAGGTTAGGTTAGGTTAGGTTAGGTTAGGTTAGGTTAGGTTAGGTTAGGTTAGGTTAGGTTAGGTTAGGTTAGGTTAGGTTAGGTTAGGTTAGGTTAGGTTAGGTTAGGTTAGGTTAGGTTAGGTTAGGTTAGGTTAGGTTAGGTTAGGTTAGGTTAGGTTAGGTTAGGTTAGGTTAGGTTAGGTTAGGTTAGGTTTCCTGCGGGGATCGCTCCTGAGAGGCACGAGTGTCATCTGTTATGCAGATGACACTCTCCTCACAGCCCGCGGGAGCTTCAGGGAGGCGGCCAGTCTGGCGTCGGCGGGCGGATCGCTGGTAGTGGACAGGATCCGCCGCCTGGGGTTGAAGACGGCGCTGCACAAGACCGTGGCCGTGTACTTCCACGGTCCACGGCGGCGCCCTCCGCCGGATGCCCACATCCACGTGGGGGGCGTCCGCATAGCGGTAGAGGCCCAGATGAAATACCTGGGTCTCATAGTCGACAGCAGGTGGCACTTCAGCGCGCACTTTAGTGCGCTGTCGGGGCGCCTGCTGAAGGCAGCGGACGCCCTCTCGTGGCTGATGCCCAATTTGGGAGGGCCCAGCAAGCGGTGCCGGCAGCTGTACGCCGGCACCCTGCGGAGCATGGCCCTGTACGGGGCACCTATTTGGGTGGACTCCCTTCGCAGAAGGGAGAACGCCGCCGCCCTTCGGGCGCCCCAGAGGGCCATCGCCCAGCGGGTGAGCAGGGCTTACCGCTCAGTGAGCTTTGCGGCTGCGTGCACCCTGGCCGGCACCCCGCCTTGGGAACTCGAGGCGGAGGTGCTTTCCAGGGTGTACGAATGGACGGCGGGGCGGAGGGCGCTTGGAGAGCGCCCGGCCCCGGAAGAGAAAGCGGCCGTCCGACAGCAGGCGCGCGATGCCGTCATCGCTCACTGGGCGGAGGACCTCGCCGCCGCTCACTTCGGCCGCCGGACGCTGGACGCCGTCGGGCCGGTCCTAAGGGACTGGCTCGAACGAGCGCACGGCTTCCTCTCGTTCCGCCTGGTGCAGGTACTGTCCGGACACGGTTGTTTCGGATCGTACTTGCACCGAATCGGTAGGGAGGAGGCCCCATCGTGCCACGACTGTGGCGCGGCGGAAGACACGGCGGAGCACACCCTCGAGGTGTGCCCGTCGTGGTCCGAGCAGCGCCGCAGTCTGGTTGCGGTGGTCGGGCGGGACCTCTCGCTCCCCCGCGTTGTGAGCGCAATGCTGGAGAGCGAGAGAGCGTGGGCGGCGGTTGCCTCCTTCTGCGAATCCGTCATGTCGCAGAAGGAGGCAGCGGAGCGCGCGCGAGAGGAAGACCCTCTTGCGCCCGCGCTCCGGAAGCGGCGAAGGGGAAGGAGGAGGCGAGCGTATGACCGCCTTCACCTTCCCGATGGTGAGCAGCGGGCGACAGGCGCGGAGGCTCCTCCGCCCGCATTGCACCGCTCACCATCACCGGATACGGGGACGATCGCGCACTCTCGACCGTCCCCGTTGCCCCACCCATCATAAGGAGGGGGGGCGCGAAGGGCTCGCCACATAGGCGAGTCTCGCCGGAGGGGGACTGGATGTAAAGGCTCTGCCAGATTCCCAGACCCTCTCCAGGAGGCGAAGACGGAGTGCCGCTGGGGGTTTTAGTGGGTATACCAGGGGGTATTGCCCCTGGGGAGTCCCACATACCCCTCTGCGGGAGGGGATGCGTAACGCATTTCCCCCAGCGAAACAAAAAAAAAAAAAAAAAAAAAAAAAAAAAAAAAAAAAAAAAAAAAAAAAAAAAAAAAAAAAAAAAAGGTTAGGTTAGGTTAGGTTAGGTTAGGTTAGGTTAGGTTAGGTTAGGTTAGGTTAGGTTAGGTTAGGTTAGGTTAGGTTAGGTTAGGTTAGGTTAGGTTAGGTTAGGTTAGGTTAGGTTAGGTTAGGTTAGGTTAGGTTAGGTTAGGTTTTTTTTTTTTTTTTTTTTTTTTTTTTTAATCCCGCAGAATCCTCCAGTATGGTGGCCGGAGACTTTGTTTTTCTTGTTTTATATTGAAATCTTGTTCGTTTTTTTGTATCTTAAAGTTTGTGGGTGTGTTTCTTGCCATGTTTATTGCATTTTATTTCTGTATATGTACTATATATAATTTAATATATATGTTTATATACTATTTACTACTATTTATATTCTTGCCTTTATTTATTTTTTTACACTATATAATACTGTTAATATATATATGCTAAGATTATAACCAATTATGATCTTTACATATGTTATTTTATCTGATTTTATTTCTCGCTATGACGTCTGAAGCTACTTTTGTACAGAATTCCAAAAAAAATTCTCTATTTCTTGTTTCTAATAATATTTCATTTAAGTTTTCTCTTTTTAATTCTTTATTTATGTTTATTTCTAATGATGCTCTTTTATTTCCATATTTTGGGCACTCCAGCAGCAGGTGTTCCACGCTCTCTTCCTTTTCCGGGTCACAGATGCATGATGGCGACTCCTTTCGCTTAAATCTATGCAGATAGCTAGAGAAGCCGCCGTGACCGGTAAGTATTTGTACTAATATAGGTGTCAACATAAATTTTGTTAGGAGCGTGTAGGCCCTCTCCGCGTCTGGCAGGAACATCTTGGTTACAGCGGCTGTGTTACCCTGTGTATACCTGTCTCTCCAACTGCTGATGGTATTCCGTCTGATGTGTTTCTTTATGAAACACAGTGGACACTTATCGTAGTTGGACGTGGTTTTAATATGTAACGCGGCCTCCTTGGCCAAAGCATCAGCGCGTTCATTGCCTTTCACCCCCACGTGAGCCTTGATCCAGAATAGACGGATTGTTTTGCCTGTTTCTTCTGCGTGTTGTATATTTTTCCTGATGGCCATCACGAGGGGATGAAGGGCAGCGCCGCTTCTTATTGCTTCCAATGCTGAGCGGGAGTCGCTGAAGATATTGGATTGCATTGTGTCAGTTTCTAGGGCGACGTTTGTTGCTTGAAGGACAGCGTATAACTCTGCCTGGAAAACTGTGCAGTACGGTTCGAGCTTGAATTTTTTATGCTTGGTTTCAGCATCGCTATACCAACAGGATAGCGATGCCCCAACTTTTCCCTCAATCTTGCTCCCGTCTGTGAATATTTGGTGACCTATGATGTTGTGTGCACTTAATGTTTCTGCATTAGTATTTTCCAGGCAATCAAAGGTTATACTCCTGTCCTTCGCCGGGTGTTGTGCCTCTAGAACTGACACCCTACGTTCGACCTCTCTATCGCCTAGTACCTCCTGGGGCTTGCCCCTCTTTGCCTCATAAAGAGCGGCTGCTTCTTTAACCCGAAGGTCAAGAGGAAGCAGTCTAGCCAGTAATAGTGCCGCGTTTAGAGAGGTCGTCCTGTAGGACTTGCAGATCTTCTGTGCGAACCCCCGCTGAATCGCATTCAGCTTTTTCTGGATGCTGATTTTGTTGGCCGCGGAGGCCCATGAGCTAGCCGCGTACAAAATTATGGGCTCTATTACCGCAACATACATGGTCCTGATGATCTCCGGATTCAATCCCCACTCCACCTTGGCCGCTCTTTCGAGCTGCTTATAAATATTTGCGGCTTTCCGACACACTGCTCGCACGTGATTTTGAAAAGTTAATTTGTTATCTATTATTACACCTAATATCTTTAGTTCGTCTACGAGCAGTATGTCGGCTCCGCCCATGTGTATGCGTGGGGTGTCAAATTTGAGCTTATTTGTTATCACCATCGCGTGTGTTTTTTGCGGTGCGAATTTGAGCTTATTTTTGACACCCCACCCATACACATAGTTCAAGGTTTCGTTTGTGATGCCCTGAATGTCGGATGTTTTGTTTCCGGAAAACACCAGGACCACATCGTCGGCAAAGGCCTGGCAGTAGACGCCTCTACCGCTTAGTGCATTTAAAAGGGGGTCTAGCAAGAGGTTCCAAAAAGTAGGTCCCCCTATGGAGCCTTGAACACAGCCCTTCGAAGTGTCCTTTGTGTACGACGCACCTGCATACATCACTCTCACTTTTCTATTTTCCAAATAGCTGTTTATGATTTTGCGAAGGTTGAGCGGACAGCGTGACTCTGACAACCGGCATTTTATTGCCGGCCACCAGGCGCTGTCAAACGCTCCTTCTATGTCCAATGAAATTAAGATGTTAATTTTTTTCTTTTTCAGGTTTTGTGTGAGGTGATGCATCAGGTCGTACAGAGCGTCTTCGGTACACTTCTGCGGGACAAAGCCATATTGTCTTGGATTTGTGCTGGGTAAGGTATGCCACTTAACTCTTCTTATAATCAACTTTTCGAGTATCTTACCCAGCACTGGCAGCAACCCTATGGGCCTAAAAGACTTCGGCGTGGTATATTCTTTCCGGCCTGGCTTCCTCAATACCACGACGCACGCCACCTTCCACGCGACTGGAAAGTAGGACAGCTGGAGACACCTATTCATGAGGCTCAGGAAGAGCCCAGGGACTACGGATATTGCCGCTGTGCATATATCGGCAGAGAAGCCGTCGAGGCCAGGGGCCTTTTTAGGGTTAAAGCTGGTCGCGGCGAACATCAGTTCCGCGGCTGTGAAGGGCGGGTCAGTTTCTGCTTCCGACGACGATGGCTCCGGTGTTTGTGCCAGTGTTCTTGT